>OW026411.1:27500-4827500 GCA_932274075.1 Diarsia rubi | reverse complement strand
CCTCAGACAGCCAGCTTTGTCTTTTATACATACAGATTTCTGCAGTATTGCTCCTTTGCATAACCTTACATAAACGCAATATCAAGGCAGAGAGAGGTGCTATATATTTCTGCACGGAACCTAATGGTATATTTATTTAAAGAAACCATTAAGTTCTGAACGACCGCTTTCGGAATACGCAACACCCACGCCAGATAGTCGAGTCTCAGCACACAAAATACGAAAGCGAACAACGGTCCCAAACTCATTGTAACATAAAATATTACTTTATCTAGTGCCTCCCCCTAACAGCTGACTCCCAACGACTGCTTCAATCAAATAGTTCTTTAGTCGACAGTTACTACGACGACGGGGAGACATCTTGGAAATATTTTTAGATATGCTATGATCTCGGGGTCATTGAGTGTGTAAGGATAGGGTTTTGCCAACTTTATGTTATTTTATATGTTTGGCAATTCCATTCAACGTGGCGATTGTGAATTGTGGAAAAGTACTTTGACGCCTAGTTGAACTTTTATCTACATTTCTTTTTCATTTAATTAGGTCTTTTTACTCAAATAGGTTAAAACCACTAAATAGTTCCATATTACAGCAAAACTTCTTACATTTCATCATATTTTGGTGGCGGTGTAAGGCTGTGGAACGTTACGAAGCCACCCGAGCGCTCTCCGCATCCGCGCTCCCGTGCCGTGGTGCGATTTCGCAGGACTTGCGTATTGCGGATTGACCCGACTCAAATATTTCTGTTCGAGCAAAAGTTTCTTTAACACGCTTCATTTGGAATTAACTAACAAACTGTGTAAGGAAATCTTAGAAGTATATTTTAACCTAATTCTTTTTTGTAGTTACTAGCTTTGTGTTAGCTAATAAAATTGCGGTTTTTACATTAGGTACCTATAACCATCTTTTTTTATAAAAATAGGTCAAAGATTATCTAGCACAATATTTGTATATTTATCAACAACATAAGGGTGAAAGATTTAATGCTAAAACCTATACCTGCAAACAAAACACCTAAATAAAAACAACTTTAAAGCTAGCAATACTTCTAAGATAAAACTGAGAGCTCAGGTAGACAGTTATCAACAAATAGTTCCGAGACCAACTGAGACGGATATAAAACTGATGCAAGAAAAGTTCAAGGAAAGAAAGCAGTGAAAGTTAAAGCTAAACCTTCTAGGAACTTAGAAATACCTCAAAGTTGCGACAGCTGGACACTTTTAAAGAAACAGTTGAAAGCTTTCGTCCGGAGAGTTGAGTCGATGAAAACTTCTAATAAATGTCTATTGCGCAGCAGACAACAGACACAATACTGTCAATCAACAACGGAGTTATCGAGAGCTTGTCTCTGGCATGCCGGCGGCTGGTATTGACGGTTGAATTCAGCGGTTGGCGTGCAAACAGCGCCGACATCGTTTTGTACAGCGCTTTCCAGTTTCAATTCCAAAACATTGTTTCGGAAAACTGTGTCTGTTTTTCAACTGTTTTTTACTTTTTACTGCTGCGCCGACAGTCTGGTGGTCGCGAGTGCTACTGCCGGGATGTCTGTTCTATTCTCACGACGGGCAAAGTGTTATTGTTTATTACAGTAACACTTGAGTTGTAATTGTTGAGTTACTGTAGGTATAACTTTGCTTAACTTTTTGGTGATTACAGTGGAGATATTGTGTTAATTATTACCGTATAATCGTTTTCTCAGAAATTAACATAGGTGTTACACATTTATAATTGGATTAACACTACAGCCACTATTCCGTAGCACATGACTAACAAAGGTATACGAAACCACACACACTTATGGTGACATCAGAACCCCGGAGAACGTCGAATTCCAACTAACTGGCGCTCAGAAATTCATACCCTTATGCCAGGATTGCGCCGCGGTTATGCAGCTGTAATTCCAAGGAGGTGAACATTCCTCACTGGAATTCAGTGCATGCTTATAGAAGCGCATCCGTGGTACGGTCAGCATCAGAATTAGCTTAACATTTTGTTATTTTAATTATTTGATATACAGGACTCCATTTATTATTATTTTTAATCTTTCAAAAGATTATTCTTTAAAATATTCCTTACTCTTCAATAACTAGTAAGTAACGAGTAATATCTAACAGGTTTTTATTTAAAAAAAACTTAGAAACTCTGAGTAGTAGTTTGAAATTTCTGATGCTGACTGTACATCGTAGTTTCATACATTGTATATCTCATAGCCCTTGGAGATTGATCGTTTTTGCATTTTGGAGCGAGGGAGCTGATTCCGATTGCATTGGAAAAAATCTTAACATTATATATTTTGGCATGGCAATATAAGATTCTGCGAATAATAGATTTGTGTCTAAGCTACAGTGCAGGATTTCAGAGTTACTAAATTTAATTTAAATTATTATCGTGTTATTAGGTAAAGATAGTCGTAAGATAGAAAAGTAAATCAATAAATGTCTATGGAGAATAAAAGTAAAATTTTCAAATTTGACTACTTATTATTTAATCTTGTGATTCTATGTTTATGTGCTTTCCAATGTTTACAGGTGTACCCAAGTTGAACTCGACCCTAAACAAAATTGAGCCAAACGAAAACAATAATCACAAAAAGCATTCCATTCTGCAGTATTTCCTGAACACAAACATCTACTTGATTTGAAACTACCCTCTGCAATCTGAGCGCGGCGAGCGTTCTTTGAAGCCTTTTATCGAACGTGGGTAAACACGGCCTTTATGCGGTCGCACACTGGTGTACTGTGGCGGTCCGGTGACTATCCCCGGCCATCCACGGCCATCCACGGCTTGTTACTGTCCGCCGCGACGCTATCTACGCTGTCTGTGCTATCAAAGCCTTATGAAAGCTACTCATTGTGTGACCACGGCACGCGACAGCCTCCCATTTTTCGTTAGATTTCATTTTATGATTGTGAAAAATTATGCGGTAGTATGAATTTTATCGCTTATCTTGTTGAATAGCTACTTTTCTAAAAGTTTCTAAAAGCGTTGTGGTTCAAAAAAGAATTACGCAATTTTATTGCACGAGTATATATATGTAGTATGTAGTATATTATTATAAACAGGGTGTAAATTAACCCTTCACACATACGTCAACCAAGCATTATGTAACTAAGTAACGCTACGCAAATTTTTTTTTATTTGAAAAATCACATTTTACGATAAAACTTTATTAAGCACTCTTAAAACATTGTGCTAGTGGATGCTTTGAATAGTAAAAGGGTCATGGAGATAGTTTAAGTAAAGTTATAACCTGAAAAACTAGTATTTACAAAAACAGCTGTGCTAAATTTGGAACTTTGACCCCCAATATCTCCGTAACTAAGGGGTTCCAAGGTATGGTCTAGAACCAAAAAATGATCGCAGTGGTCAAGAACAAGTGCCTTTCATTTGCGTTAAGGGTACTTTTACACCCTTTATACATAGATGATGGTTACAAATTGTTAAGTTGTACCCTCTTAGCCACAAACTTATTCACGTTTCTTTACCAAGGAGGTGGGCAGAACCTAACACAACACTTACACATAAAATTTCTTAACTGCATATTTCTATTTAGAGAAAATATAGTCATTACGGAAAAAATACTGTTCAGTTCGTGTTAGATTCGTTTAAGATAAGTCTGTCTCTTTATTTCATTGACATACTTCAATTTTCTTTGAAACGAAAGACAAAACATCGACTTTAAAAGAATCTATCACTACTGAGTTTGTTTTCACTGTTTTTTCTACGAGTGAACAGGTACGTAACACCGACCTCATTTTGTGTAAGAGTGTTTTCAATAAATTCCTCACAGAGAAAAATGTACAATCATTTCATTTTATAAGACAATAAGCCAGAAAGTATCAAGCTACTTCTAATCCTGCCACATAAACACAGCTGTAATATCTTATTCATAAAATGAATCTTCATTTTTAAAACTCAAAGCTTAGGTTTAAGCTTCAACGTCTGGGCTACAAACCAATCAAGCAGACTAGTTGCTGCAAGGCTTTGCAATCTGACCTTGTTCCTGGAGCTTGTTCTCATTATAAATATGTCCTTCAGGATTATTTTCTATCTGCGAAAGCAGAAATTGCTTGTTATAATAAAAATATAGGATTTTGCGTAGTCGTGAAGTGCGGTAGAATAGTATTTTATATTAGGTTTGTTGTTTTCTTATTTTAATAAAGAACGGACGATTTATTGGATTTTCGAAGCCAGATAGGTTGCAGCGACTGCTATTGCTTCATGTGAGATAATGACATTTAAATTGACAAGAACTTCGTGAAAGCAGCTAAAAGATAAGCAATTCAAGTATCTAGATGTAGATCAATATTCTATTGCTTTACAAAGATCTAATTATGTTAAATTTTATGTAAGAAGAATCAATAATCGTAATAATTCATCATATGCCTCATCTGCCTAGCCTTTTCCCAACTATATTGGGGTCGGCTTCCAGTCTAACCGGATGCAGCTGAATACCAGTATTTTACATGGAGCGACTGTCTATCTGACCTCCACAACCCAGTTAATACTAGGTAATACGATACCCTTTGGTAAGACTGGATGTCAGACTTTCAGGTCACTGACTACCTGTAACGACTGCCAAAGATCTATATATGGCACCCGGGACCAACAGCTTAACGTGCTTTCCGAGGCACGGAGGAAACTCGGTATGTAATGGGCGGTCACCCATCCACCTATCGATCTAGGCAAGCGCAGCTTAACCTAAAGATCGACCCGAGTGGCAGTTCTTATTAAGCCACGAGCTCCTCTATCGTAATAATTATTAACATAAAAATAAGTAATTGCCAGCACGGTTGGCGCAGTGGCTGAGCGATTGGACTGCTGTGCTGCGTGTCGCGGTTTCGATCCCCGCACGGACAAATATATGTATGGCCTACAGATAGTTGTTTCGGCTCTGGATGTTTGGATTGTATATGTGAGTTTAAATGTTTGTAAACGCACCGACGATACAGGAGAGATTCATAGTGTGGGGCAAAGTTAAAAAAAAGAAAAACTAGATCTTGCTTATGAGGTTGTCGACATTTGTGGGGTTTGAGCTCGTACAGTAGTAATTGTGCCAATGGTTTAAAAGCCAGTAGCCTCGACCAAAATCTGAGGAGGCTCTCGCTTGGCAGCTGAATCAAGAGCTCAATTAATTCAGTAAAGTAGTAGGTACTTCTGGATACGACGCGTATTGTGAAGAGGTTCCTCTCTTCAGAGCCGGTAGCTCAGAGCCTGTTTCCGATGCAGGTTGGCTACTATATTTTTAAATGTTAATATTTTAATTTTGTTAAGTAATCATGTAAAAGAGTATGTAAGTGTTGTATGTGCACCTTTTTGTTGACGGTTTTTAAGTGCCCATGTAGCCCTAAGTGAAATAAAAATATTTTGATTTGATTTAAGAAGAATGAATAAAAAAAAATAACTACCTAGTATAAAATATAAATGGAAAAAACGAAAACATTAGTGACATTATTATAAAGATGGGTTATCTTAAACGAAACGGAACCATTACATGAGTTAAAAATGGCATTAACTAATATTAAGCCACATCACTAATTCAACGGGGATCGAATTGTCGCTGCCGGCTTGGCTACAGCGATACTGCAGGTTGAATGACGTCATAGCGCGGTTGGATGCCCTATTTTCGGCCGAAAAAATGGGACTTTGTCCTCGGGCACATCGGCCACGGGGCCACCCTAGTAATGAAGGGTCACTACGCGGTTGAGGCTCAGTTCGCAAATGTCAGCTGAAAATATGCGTCGTGTTCTTCTTGCTTGCTGGTCTGTTTTGTAAGGTCGCTGTTTAATTTGAGTAATATAGGGTAATATAAGAAGGATGTAGGGTTTTTGATAGGCAAGTTATCAAAGGCATATTTGTTTATAATATAAATTATATTTGATAAGAAATACGTTTCATCTAGTTATTGGAGCTGTGAAGGTCGATCTTCATCGTCTCCTCTACTATTACTGTCACAGATGTTTACTTAATGATGTTTTAATTTATGTCTAAGGGAAACATCGTACACCGGTTATCGCGGCCTCGACATAGAGCGCGAAGAAGGAACATGGGTGGTTTTTAGTCAGTAGAAGTCTGACACTCCCTTTCGCTCTGCCCAAGAGCGGGAGGGGTTATTCGATGATTTTACACCCACCAAAAAAAAAAAAAAGGGAAACATCGTAAGGAAACCGTAAGGAAACCGAAATGTCTTAGAACCGAACATTCCTAGACTTATGGCATCTACAAAACCGCACTGGGCCCGCGTTGTATTTGAGTACAAGTTATAGTTGAAGCGACCTAAGCTCAACGACCCGACTTGTAACTAAGGACATACATGTTCCTGTCGGGGCTGCGGGTTGTTGGAAAGAGATACCGCGGTCTCGTACACAAAGGGCGTCAGTAGAAGTCTGACACTCCCTACTGCTTCGCCCAGAACGAGAGGAGTCATTGAACGATTTCGCACCCTCTAAAAAAAAGGACGTACATGTAATTCTCTTCCTGTTCCCACACACAACGTCTTGTTTACTCTCGCAACCATAATGGTAGAAATTTCTTGTTGTGACTTTATCGTCCAAGTTTTGTTATGTTCGTTCCATAATTTCTCTCTTATGTGTACATAAATGCTGAAATATGAATAAGGTTGATGGTTCGAGCACAGACAGGTACTTTACTTTGTGTAATTCATGACAGTCCAGTGCTTTAAAAATGTTGAAGGGAAACGTCGGGAAGAAACCAGTAAGTTCTAGAAATATATTTTCGAAGATATGTGATATCCGCATTCCCGTACCTAATAGGCTACACCTATAAATTATGTTACATAAAATACTAGACTAAAGATGCTGTTCTCATCCTAAAGCATTTGAGATTTATTTTCTTCAAAGGATTTCACACTATCGTAATATATCAATACCATAAAATAAATCACACACACAATAATCACAAATACTTAATACAAAAGGTGAGATCAAACTGAAGCATCACAATCTCGATCAGATACACTCGACACCAACGGGTGTTTGTTCCTTTTTCCACTTAGCCGCGTCGCCCGAGCGACTAATGAAACTGCAGTCGGCAACTGCTGACTGCAAGACTAACTTGTGTTATTTCTTTTTAACGATAAACTGTTTTCTTTCTTCGATAGTTTTATATGACAACAGTTGGCATTTGGACTGCAATAAGAGTCAATGATAGCGTGACGATTGTCAGGGAATAAAAGAAAGATCCCCAAATAAGTTGGTACATATACCAACTTATTTGGGGTCGGCGCTAAGCGTAGCCCTTATATATAAGGGCAGGAAATTGATGCACTGCTTTAAACACTGCACAGGATTGAGATTTCAATAAAAGCAGTTCAAGATCCTTAATAATAAACTCCATACTTTAACAAACACTTACCTATATGCAGCGTAACCTCATCACTCCGGATCGGAATCACTAAAAATTAGGTGAACGAAGACGACGCGTGGCAGCCGGGGCTTCAATATGCGCTATGGACCTTATTCGCATCTGTGGATGTTTGCAATAAGGAGGGGAGGAATTTATTGCAAGGAAAATACTCTTATTTGTTCTCTTGATCTCAGATAATATATGTCAAGGGATATGGTAATACTCGCGATCGATGTGCGTGTATAACAAGATGTACTAACGTGGATGAAGCAAAAGGTTATGTAAGGATCGTAGCTGGCCGTAACTGATAGTTTCTGTTTATCTCCTTGAGGAAAAGGCTTGAATTCATGTATCATACTAGACAAGTCGAGTAACTTGTCTTGTTAAACTTTTTGAACCACACACAAAAAATATCTCATCGAAATAAAAGGACCTGTCCTAATTTTCGGTTCCCGACCGATTTACTAAGGAAAAGATAACGTTACTCCAGAGGTTACACTCAAGCAGGGCCAACACAAAGTGCGTCAGCAGACTTATACGTGTTGCCAAGTAAGCACACTCAATGCGGCCATTAGGTTTTTGGCAGAAGCGTATTCCCCAGTAATAATTATTTGACTAACATTTATCGATAATGTATCAGATTTTCATGTGTAAACAATGTGCTTTCGGTATTTTAGTGGGATGATATGCGAGTAGACATTATCATCGGTTATAAATACATTGAAACATGAATATCTGTCTGCTAAAGATTGCAGATAGCGATAATGTCGCTTCCTGTAACGGCTACGTTGTTAATTTTTTTTAAATAGGGCCGACCGGTGGCAGATCAGAATGCTACTAAGAAATCATTATTTATTTATTTTATTTTTATTTATTTTATTTTTATTTTATTATTAGCAAACAGCTACAATAAAAAACTTAAACATCATAAATATACAAGAGTTATTGACAATATTGCAGCCCACAACGCTGTTCACAGATTAATTAAAAGCATACAGTGAAAATAATAATCATCGCTACGGTAACAAAAACTTAGTACAAATAGTGTATAAATGTAATATTCACGAAAGTTCATTTAGTATTCGACTTTCAAACTTATGGGGAGCACATGTAAAAATATCGATGTGTTCAAAAGGGCTGTTGTAGGCATCGACCATTGTGCGAACAGGCGAACGCAAGCCAGATTTGGATTTGCGAATACCAACGGAAAATAATTTGCCAGCGCGGTCCTTTCGCTTGTGTATCGTCCTAGGAACCGCATAAAATATCATATTGGACAGTTCCATGCAGTCAAATGTATTTCTAAGAATATTAAATAGATTCACAGCTTCTAAATTACTATTGGAAACATCCAATTTGTCCGAGCTGGGAAATGAATCCAAATACCAGTTTTGCAGTAGCGCTTGCATCCAAAAAAAAAGGGGTAGTTTAAGGGCCACTGCGTAGGGAGCCAGCAGTATCTCCCTGGTATATGCCAACCATTTTTTTTTGTAATCTTGTTTATTGTGCAGTTTTTTTTAATCTCAGTCCCACATTCACGTTAGAAATTTGACCTTATCGTGAGTGTGTTTACAAACTAAACTAAACCACAAGTTAACAAAATTAACTCGCATAAACAAACAGCAACTCCCGGATTAACTCTTTATTAGCCGCATAAATATTTCTACCGTACATGGATTGAACCCTTGACACGTAGCGCAGCAATCAATCGCTCAGCCACTGCGCTAACCGTGCCGTCTAATTACATTATGTAATATTAACTTCAATACATATCTCAGCAACAGGTATAAATAATTAATAGGCGGTAACTACGTTAGTAATAAACCGATCATGCAACATTAAGACATTCGTATTGATGCCATAAGATACATCATCATACTGCGGGTACGGAGACTGCCGAGTTTGACTAAACGATATCATTATAATGATTTAATATTTGCTAAGATCGTGATTTGTCTAACTTTTGCTTCGAGCAATCCAAGAGTCCAGCGGGTCTAAAATGGCCGCTTTATCAGAATCCCCGCAGAATCTTAGTATGAACTTTCGACGTTTAAACTTTCAAATTCTTAAAATGGACTTTATGTCTATAATAATAAAGTCCATTTTAAGAATTTTACATTTTTAACATGATTAATATACGATTCTGCTAAAGCGGCCATTTTAGACACCCAGTTATCCGCCCACACTTATTTGTCTTATCAAATTATTAAGGAACTGTTCAAATATTCATATAATTATGCTGATTTATTATGATAAAGGCAATAACCATTACAAACTACGCCTATTCATAAAGTGACCATTGAGACACATAATTTAATCGCTGGCACCGTCAGGATTCTGCCCTCATAAGGATCCTACTGACCCAGTAATCGGGTCGCGATGGCGTCGGCGCGTCTGCCCTCTCCCTGTGATGGCGTCGCACTGCTGTATCATTCCCGGAGTCGCAGGGTGGTCCCCCGGCCCCTGTTTGCGCCCCCAACCTTGGCAGGCGAGGCGCCACGCTGCCTACTCCAGCTAAGCTCGAATTATTTTGCGCTCCGTGACGCGATTTTGATCCTGTGCGGCATTCAATTTAACGGTGCAATCGGGGAGAGGCACACACTCATCATTGCTCAGGTCAATTTTAACACAAAGATTGATGGCATGACGCATTAGGTGATGTATCGTTTTTATCATGGTATCTACGTAAATCGTATGGTATCTACGTCGTTTTTTGATGAATGTAAGTTGTTAACAATGCAGTATTTTGAGAGAAGACGTTGCCAATCGTTGGGTACAATCACGTGTTATTAAAGGATAGTTAAAACGAAGTAGTTCAATACTACAATTGAAAAACAAAGTAATATAATAGAGTAGTTAACAAAAACTAATTAGTCCGTCAGATAGATTTCCAAAAAATATTGGACGCGATTGGTATTTATTCTTTTTTCACATAAAATGAAGGCGATACAGTGCTACGAAAACTCGTGTGACGTCATTTTCTGAGAGATTTGTATGAAATTCTTTAGCGGTCAGTGACGTCACACCCCCCACTCAAATCTTTGACGCGTTTCATCTTCGTCATTTTTTATTGATATGATAAAACAAAAAATACGTATCCAATATTTTTCGATAATCTTACAGACGGACTAATTAGATTCATATTTTTTTAAGTCAGTAAACGTCCCTATTAGATTTGACTTTGATTTTATAACGTCAATAAGGTTTATATTTCTAAGGAAGTGTTTGATAAAGCTCATGTTGAAATGAACCGAATGTATGAGTACTTCCGAAACCATACCAATGTAGGAAATAATATATTTTTCAATTAATTTTGTGCGTAATCAGGCAGCCACAAAATTCCTTTGAAATCTTTTTCTTTTCATACCTTCTTTTAGATTTGCAGAATTAATGATTTTCTAAGTATAAACACGTATTTGATAATATTACGTAAAGGAACCAGACTCAGCTTTAATGCGCCAAAACGAAGCGGCAAGATGGCTCAATGACCTTTGCATTATCGGCGTATCTTTTGTAACAAGTTTATTTATTTACCCATTTTTTATGTTATCTAGGTACATTATTTCATTATTGTTCGAAATACACAATGACCTTGCTGTGATGATTTTATTCGTAATTAGAATATTTTTTTGAAACTTCTAAATGACTGACCTTGATTCTTGAATGACACACTTTTTCGAATAAATCGCACAGTCGCTCTAATAGTATTTGTTTAAAATAACCAGTAGCAGATACAATTACTGCATTGCATCAACCCCTTTCAGTAGTGGGTAAGGCAGAGGTTTATTTATAGAACACAAACATTTCGCGTGTGCTGTCCCACGTGAAGTGTGTCCCCTTTTATTTTCTAATGACATATCACAATTTCCTCATCAATGCAACAATTTCCTACTAATAAGCAAATTACACTGTAAAAGGCCACTTGTGCAGGAAGTTTGTAGGCAACTCTTGATTATCGCTGCGGTGCTACGGCGTAGCTTTCACGTAGCACACATTTCCTGTTGTTTGTAGTCTCGTAGCAAAATTTTAACCAATTACCGTGTGACCATACGCGTGAGCGTTGAGTAGTTGGTTAAAATGCATTAAAGTGTTTACATAGAGCATTTAAAATAATGATGCGGTAGTGGTACATTATGCTACAAGTGTGTAATATTGGTGATTACCGCTGAGGTGCCATTGAGTCGAGGTCGATAATCATCAATACACACGTGTATCATACGACGTTTCTCAATACACTTGTGAAGAAAATAATACTAACAAGATATTTTCAACAGTGAAAACAAGTTATGATTTTTATCGCTATAGTGGGAAAACATTTAATTGTCCTATGCGCGCGCATCTAACAATGGCGATCGGTCATAGAGTAAAATTATGTGGTTTCTTTTTTTGGGTAATCGCAGATAGCATTTTAACCAATAAAAAATGGAGAATTCAACGTTTGCTTTATGACAGAGAAAACAACTGTTTTATTTGAGTTAAAGTTTTATTTATTAAAAACGTACAAGTTGAAATAGTCAGTATTTGTACTATTGAACACGATCTTTTTGTATCGAAACTTTATTAAGAAAAAAGTAACTCAACCAATAAAAAAACCTATAACTCACTTGTCAGTAATAGCAATGAAAAAGTCACAGTTTGATTACAGGTGTCATTAGGTGCCTAATTGCGGTGAAATTAGAGCCCTTTTATCACCCGCCCATGTACCAATCTTAGTTTAAATAAATAAATAATTTTATGAGCAAGTGTGTTGAAAAAGTTATGTATATTGTTATGATATACTGTTATCATTAGGGCTTTTTATTTGTAATGCTACACGAAGAGAGAAGTAGAGCCAAGTATTTCAACCAGTTCCGAATTAAACACATCAGCTCATGGTAACTTCGATAATGAGTGGTTTTTATTGGACTGGTTCTATTAAAGTAAATTTATTACATCAACTTAATAGAATGCCTGCATTTATGTGGGACCCTGTTTACGCAATTTGTATTAATTAGTCACCTTCACGATTGAACAATGATTTACGTGAAACTTTTAAAGAAGTGTTAAAGTTTAAAGATATTTAAAAGAATGCTTAAGGAACATTAAATATACCGTATAACATGAAAGGCAGAGGCAAACTATGCTTTATATTATTACTAGCTGGGGCCTGCATGGGTTGCATTGCACCTTTTTACATACCCTACCTTCGGGTGGGGTTAGAAGAGAGAAAAGTACTTTACGACTTATTCTCATACCTACTTAATATACACACAAAATTTCATAAAAATCGGCCAAGCCGTTTTCAAGGAGTCTGGCAACAGTGGCAACTAACACTGTGAAACGAACATTTTATATACATTGATAGAATTTAGATGTAAACACTTTGTACCTAATTTTAAGTGAACTGTTATTTAGGTTGATAAGAGGAATCAATTTTTTAAACCTATTATTACATTGAAGAAAGATTCATGAGGTGAAGCATTCCTAACTAAATCCCTACCTAAGGGGTGAGGATCGGCCGGAGGACACGGTGGAGCACACAGTGGAGGTGTGCCCCGCTTGGGCGGAGCCCCGCCGTGTTCTCGTAGCGGCGATCGGCGGCGGCGACCTCTCGCGCCCGGCCCTGGTGCAAGCCATGGTCCGGGGCGAGGAGGAATGGGACGCCGTCGCCTCCTTCTGCGAAGCAGTGATGCTGGCGAAGGAGGTGGCGGTACGCGAGAGGGAGAGAACCTCTCGTCCCAGCCGCCGCGGGAGGCGCTCCGGGCGTCGGGGGTCCCGCGATGACCTCCGGCCACCGTAGACGCGGGCCTGTGGACGGTGAGTGATGGGCTAACTCGCCGTCCGTCCGTCTCACGACGAAAACAGGCCGTGTCGACGGCGCGTTCGTGTTCCACGCGCGCCTCAAAGAGATGTCAGCAACATGGGAGGGGCCCGAAAGGGCCGACGCCTGTCGGGGCTGCGGGTAGTCCTCTGGTTATCGCGGCCTCGACATAGAGGGCGAAGAAGGAACATGGGTGGTTTTTAGTCAGTAGAAGTCTGACACTCCCTTTCGCTCTGCCCAAGAGCGGGAGGGGTTATTCGATGATTTTACGCCCACCAAAAAAAAAAGAAGGGTTAAGGTAAGGAAGATTTTAAGGACAAAATAAAATTATAAAAAGTTAAAAATAAAACAATGTTACAGTTAACTTAAGAAACGTTTAAAAATAAGACATCCATTAAACTGAAATTGGTGCGATTTGCTGTAATTACAATTAAGTATTAGTGTTATTAAGTATTACTGGTAATAATATAAAAATGACTATACGATACTGCCATGTAACACTGGCTATCATATAGATAAACAGGGCGAACTTTTAAGCTCGTAGAGGGTAGTCCGAAACGGAACAAATTCATAAGTCACTATCTATATTCAAAAACAATAGGAAATCGGACTGAGTCAAAAAACAATGATTCTAATTAGTCCGTCAGTTAGATTATCGAAAAATATTGGATACGTGTTTTTTGTTTTATCAAATTAATCAAAATTGACGATAAGATGTGGTTGTGACGTCATTTGTAGGTAAAAATGTACTATCATATGACGTTTTCGAAGAGTCCACGAGTTTTCGAAGCATTCTATTGACTTCATTTTTTGTTTAAGTATATGAAAAAAGAAAAAATACGTGTCCAATATTTTTTGGAAATCTATCTGACGGACTAATTAGTTTTTTTTTGTCCGATCCCCTATTTCATACATGCTCACTAATAAAGCCTCCCTCTCTGTCATGATGCTCTGTAAATTCAATTGTTGTTGGAATGTTAAGTTGTCACAACGATCACGTGGTTGTTTGTACTATAAGATCAGTCAATCAAAAATAAACCTTTTCATTAAACCAATCCTGAAGAACATATTGTACCTACACACGTAAACTATTGCATCCGGGATAAATCACTAAGTGAGACAAAAAATGAGAGAAGAGTTCAGAGTACCCAAGTACCCGCCACCTCCCGAATTCGTTCCAAGGAACATTTTGCCTCCCGGACATGATCTGCAGTGGCCTATTTGAAAGGCACTCAATCGATTTCGCACCCAACTAGGCCGCTGGAAACAAACTTTGCCAAAACGGGAGATTAAAGATCCTGACGGCACTCGGTTTCGATTCATGCGGTGCTCTTAATTAGGAACATGGCTAGCTTTATGTTCCTACACTTGAACATCAAAAGCACGTAAAAAATGTTAAAGACGTGAAAGATAAAACATATAAAAATATTCTGGTCAACGAAAACCCAGTTTTTTTTTAGATATCACAAATCAATTCATTGCGACATTTTAGATCGCCACAGTTTCAGTAACTGCCTTAAATTAAAAATCTAATATTTTTGCCTTCCTTACAAATAATTTTCAGAAAATTTGTTTGGAAAAATACTTTAACTACCCATTTATTGAGCAAAAATGTCCACACAATTACAAAGAATTTAAAAAATGTTTAAATAATGTGTATCTCTGCCTTTAAGTATCTATGGTAGTACGAATATGTACGAACTCATATCAAACGGTTTCAATGCAAACTAAGCGCATTCTAGCTTGCCTCGCCCTCTTTCTTTTGTTTGCTATTCGCGTGGCCACATAAGCGAAAATCTCTGTTATGAATTTATAATATTGCCGGCAGAGTTTTCGTTCAGGGGCCTTACGAACGCCATCTATTCTAAAAAGTTAGAACTACACTGTACAGCGCCACCTAGTGGCAGAACCTACATGGTGATGTGAATTGAGGCGATTGTAGCGCTTCAGTGAAGTTTTCCTATTTTCCGCTAGTGTCGGACGCTAAGAGCTCTGGCGGCTGTTGCGGGAAACTGTGCGATGATATGAGTTCAGCTACGCGCCGCCAGATAGCGTGCTACCAAGCTTTCATTCATACCTCAAGGTTCACGGTTCGTTCAAGGTATTATTGAATTATTCAGAAGTTCTTTTTTGACACAGTTTAGTGGATATTACAAATGTCGCTACAACAGTATTACATATTGCTGTTACTATTTTCATAAAATTAGCGGAAACGAGAAAATCAAAATAGTTCAAAAGTATAGAAACTTTCAAACACATGAAAAATAAATGAATGACCGAACAAAATGAGGTGAGTGAGTGAGTTAATTTGTAGAAGCCAATTGTTTTTTTTTAAATAAAAGTACAATACAGGTATCAACTTTTAATTGATTTTAATTGACAAGGTAGGTACTTCAAACTTTTAAATTAATTTTTCATTACTCATACTCTGAAAGTAGTTTATAACATGCCTGCGGAGCAGGTTGAAGGTACTACTTGCAGCCCTAGGGAGAATCGCTTTAAACTGACAGCTGTCAAATTATAATAAAAAACGGTCAATTATCACATTTTTAATGAAATTTTTTTTAATAAAAATAATTATATTGTGACTTTAATATAATTTAGTTTTAACTATGTATTTCTTTAAAATAACATAGATTTCGGCAAAATATTTGCCATTTTTTTAATGATGAACATATAAAATACTGGCTGTATAGCTGGACGAAAATAGCGGGAATGCGACAATCCGATCAACACTTTTTTCTCTAGCTAATAATTTATGTTATTATTTTTACTTTCCTCCTATTCGTAATGACAAGCCGAGTGTTTACCTCGGGTAAATTACTTATTTAGTCCCTCGAACTATTAGCGCCCTCACTACGTTACGGGCGCCAAACCCCGTCTCGGGACTATGAAACTGCCTTGGATAATATTGTACTATATCAGCCAATTTTAGTAAGTGGTCCCAATTGCTTCCAATTGCTTCAAATATTGAAATTCATTTATCCTAAACTTGGTGTGATTTAAAACTTTAAATAGAGTTCCTTCTATCATTTAAATCACACCAAGTTTTATCGTGACTTCAAACTTTCAGATAATTATAATACTTATTATGCATAATAATGCATTCACATTATTATTTACTGACACTACACGATGGAAAATCTAGGCGAAGTTTACAGGTACCAACAGTTCTATTACATAATTATACCAGCTTTTAGTATTTAAACAAAAATGAGCTTAGCATTGTTAGCAGCTTTCTAAAAGCACTACGGTATTTATATCACTGCATTGCATGCAATTTTCCCCAAACTCGTTGAGTTAAACTAGTGAATTTATTTAAGAGCGGCCGTGGTACCGATGCAGAATCTTCTGTGAGACATCGACATTTAAATTTCTGTGCACAAAAGCTTCTGTGAGAGAAACTCGCTTTCTGAGTGCAATTTCTATATTGATTTTGTGCAACTGCTTTGGTGGACCCACCCGTACCTAATTGAATACTGGTGTGATACTTGATATCTATCTATTTTTTGTTGTTAAACACCTAAAATAAAATACGTAGAATAAGTATTTAGTATATTTTCCATCATTAATTTAGAATGTATGACTGTGACATTAATGAACAAGTTCAAGAGAAAGATAAATATTATTTAAATAGTAATCTGTGGAAAATGTGTCGGTAAGTAACATGATTAGAAATTTTTGGTTAGTTTTAACAGATTGCATGCTTTTCCATAACAAACTAAAATGAAATAGAATACAATTTCTGTGGTTAGTTATTTTACGCTATAAAGCGCATGAATGAACTCGTACGGCATGCACTTAGAAGTTTGCGACGCGCCATTGCAGGCATTTTTGTTTACGGTATTCAATGAGCACATTCTCTGCATACATGCGGGTAGATGTTACTTGTATGCAGTTTTATATCGGATTAAATAAAACTAGGATGGAACGTACTGCAATTTTATGTTGATGAAACTGGTAGCAGTTTAATTTTGTTGAAAGAATATTAAAATTAAGTTTTAAAAACAAAGGAATTATTGTTTTCTTTGGGGGTTTTCGACTAATAGGTGTAAAATTTTTTCGCTTGCCTAACTTCGCTAACGAAGAGGCAGCCGTGTCGGATGTGTTTATAAAAATCCATGCAATCAAAGTCCAGGCCCCGTGACTGTTACTCAGAAATTCCTAGTCGAAAATACCTAACAACAATTGGCCCGACTCGGAAATAAAACCTAGGAAGTCAAGCTCAACAGTCGCGACTGCTACTAGATCAACGAGACACAACAGCCTTACAAACTTCAGCTTATCTTCACTTATAAACTACTAGCTGATGCCCGCGGTTTGGTCCGGGCGGATGTCGGTTTTCGCAACCGTTGTCGGGTATCGCGACTAAAAGTAATCTTTTTATCCCCACATTCATCAATTAATCCCTCTTGGGCAGAGCGAAAGGGAGTGTCAGACTGACTAAAAACCACCCATGATTCTCCTTAGCCCTACATGTCGCAGCCCCGACGGGCACCTTTCCACCCTATACAACCAGTTTTTCACAATAAAAAGCCTATGTCCTTTCTTTGGCTCTAGACCATCTGGGTACCAAATTTCATTGAAATCGGTTCAGAAGTTTTTGCGTGAAAACGCGACAGACAGACAGAGTTACTTTCGCATTTATAATATTACTGAACATGAAAATGAAAAATAATAAATATTTTTAATTAAACAAAATGCTTCATATACAATGAATTGTCTTTTTAACCGACTTCTAAAAAAAAAGAAGGAGGTTCTCAATTCGGATGTTTATATATTATTATTTTTTTATGTTTGTTCGGGCATTGTAATCGATTTGTAAAATTATTTTTGTGTTCGATAGGGTATACTTTCCCGTAGTTAGGATTTTAATTCATCTCGTATTAAACCACTACGCTACCGAGACGCCTGACTAATTAAACAGATGCAATGAACTAGCAGTTTCGTTGAATTCACACCTCAGCTGTGAGACGTTGGAGCGTTCAGCAAATGGTTTAATAGAAGTCCAACACGTCGCGGAATACAGAACCTGGATTAACACATAGGATACTTCTTATCCCGGTAGTATGATCCCGTGGGACAGTTATCGAACTTCACGCGGACAAAGCCGCTGGCACAAGCTAGTGAGTACTATATGTGGAACACGGTAAAAAAAACCTTGTCTTATTTAATAAACATTGAGAAAACTTTGAGACTAACTGCTGTACTCAGAGATGTTTAATGATTACTTAATCCGTCACTTAGTAATAGTTTCACATAATTTTGTATGACAAAACACTGACAAAACCTTTACTATGTAATGGCCTAACTAGTCATTAACGCTTTCTGAGTGCGGCAGTTAATCAAACCATTTTGTTTAAATGTCAAATACGGAAATAGATGTAAATCGATTGACAGGAGTTATAATGGCTTCACACACCCACTGTTGTTATTTACTGATCAAGTCTAAAATTATTTGTTTTTCTTTATTCGTTACCGTATATACGGCGAGGTGAGTGTGAGTGATTCAGTATTTCTATTGAACCTTTCAACTCTGGCGAGCCGTTACATCACTAACATCTGCTAGTTTACGGGGCCTTGTCTCTTGAAACAACTCTAATTTTATTGGCCACAAAAAGAAGAAGCCTAATTCTGTACTTTATTACTATCTTAGTTACAAAATGCTGCTGTTAATCCAGAGAATAGAAAAATAGAGAGTTTCCTCTATATTTGTAAGTAAATAAACAATTATGAATTGAATCAATCAGACAAATTGTTTCCAAAAATATGAATTCGTTCACAGGCTTTCAAGTGTTTATAGCATCACTATCCATTTCTATTTTACTTTATTTCAATAAAATTCTTGTGCTCTTTAGTTATTTTGAAAACTTGTGTTTCGTTAACTAATCAACTGTGTGATATTTTCAGGTGACATTATGCTATTTGTAATGTATGTACAACCAATCGTTATTTTATTTCAATTATTCTTTCTGACATTCGATTCTATGATCCTGCTAAGTATATATAATTCAAAAGCTGTTGCCAGCGGCTTCACCCGCTACAACTCGAAAATTATCCCATAAACAAAAACTATCTGTGTACCATATTTTATCTAAATCCGTTCATCAGTTTTTGCGTGAAGAAGTAACAAACATACACACTCACAAACTTTCGCCTTTATAATATTAGTATGATTGCACAAAACAAGAAAGACTATTCACTATTGCAAATGAACGTAGACATAGGTTAACGATCGCAAATGAACCAATACCCGTCGCGACCGGCGCCGGACGGTCTACGCACGACTACGATTACGCGTAGGCGTGTGTAGCCATCGTGCCTACGGAGCTACAAAATCTACAATCTAAGAGTGTAACAAATCATACATTATTATTAATCTAAGAATAACTAAATTATATAACTTTATGTAAATCATGTGTTTAGGGTATCATCATTTTAGTGTTGGTAAGTCCCCTCTTTGAGAAGTGGCTTGAGAGGCGCCACGGTGCCCTCACCTTCCGTCTGACGCAGGTCCTCACCGGACATGGCTGCGGGAGGTACCTGCACCGAAAAGCCCAGATGTCACCATTGTAAGGATCGGCCGAAGGACACGGTGGAGAACACCGTTGAGGTCTGCCCCGCTTGGGCAGAGCCTCGCCGTGTCTTCGTAGCGGCGATCGGCAGCGGTGATCTCTCGCGTCCGGCCCTGGTGCAAGCCATGGTCCGGGGTGACGAGGAATGGGACACCGTTACCTCCTTTTGCGAAGCAGTGATGCTAGCGAAGGAGGTGGCGGAACGTGAGAGGGAAAGAATCTCTCGTCCCAGCCGCCGTGGGAGACGCTCCGGGCGTCGGGGGCCACGTGATGGCTTTCGGCCACCATAGACGCGGCCTGTGGACGGTCAGTGATGGGCTAGTCCGTGCGTCTTATGATGACGACAAGCCGTGTCGACGGCGCGTTTGTGTTACACGAGCGCCTCAGACAGATGTCAGCAACATGGGAGGGGTCTACAATGACCGACGCCCGTCGGGGCTGCAGGTTGTTCACAAGTTACCGGGGCCCCGACATAAAGGGCTAAGAAAGCACATGGGTGGTTTTTATTAATTCTATTATTAATATTTATTTGTTTCAAAATACTTGTTTATTTTGGTAATGGCTACCACTGATCCTTAAAATTTAATAAAGTCTATCTGCGGGTTACGTACGGTAGGTACGCAGTTGATTGCAACTTTATTATTTACACATTGTTAACTTTGACATTATGTAATATGTTGTAGTTGTTTATTTTCCTTTAATAAATAAAATTAGTAACTTATCTGACCCTATATAGAAAGACTGTAGCCAAGTTGTCTACGCTGCGTAGGCGTTCGTAGCACCCCTACGGCGTAGCGCTACGAGTTCATGTCAGGAGGACACTCTTTATAGTCTCAAGCGGTTTATGGGTGCTTATGACCCGGGATTGTTTTTATAGTGGCTCGTATCATTTTGGCCGTTGCTTCGATATTATCTATCTAATTGATCATTTAGGTATAATTTCCTTTGAAAGGAAATATTTTAGTGCTTATTTAATCTAATGTATTTATATATTTTTTGGCATAGTTCGTAAATATTCGACAGACTTTGCTGGTACTCGTAGTTAGCAGCCCAAAAGTCTGACCACTAGACTTTCGAAGAGGTATTGTGATAATATCACACTAATCACACTAATATTATAAAGGCGAAAGTTTGCGAGTGTGTGAGTGTGTATGTGTTAGTTCTTCACGTAAAAACTACTGAACGGATTTGGATAAAATTTGGTACACAGATAGTTTATAACCTGGATTAACACATAGAGGCATTAATTTAATGCTTTTCTGATTAAGTATACAATTTTAAATGAATGTGCATCCATGATGGACATTTATTTATCTTATTTATTTGAAACACTTTTAAGTACCCACAAAAAAGGCACAAAACAAACGCATTGTTAATTGTTTAATATACTCGTCTTGTGTAGTTCGGAAAAGTTTTAAGCCTTACCGGTTTAAAATCTTTATTAAAATATCTTCAACATAAAAATGTCACCTATATAAGCTAGTAGACATCATCTATATTTTTGTAAAATTATCCACCAATTTAATCCACTACTTACAGAATCTACAGAACATATTCAATTGTGCGGTAAGTCTCCAGACCCAGTTGTCTCGCCACCCCGTCTGCCCTGACCGGCTGCGTGGTTACGCAACGCCCCAAGGTCAAGGCGAAGTGTAATGAATATGGCGCCCGACAATAACGGCCCAGTGCCCGCGCTTCTGCTTAGGGCTCGCCCTTCTGACGCTCTCAGAAAGATGGCGAGCTAAACACAACAAATATATTAAATATAATAAAAGGTTTGAATTAATATAAATTAAAGCAAAGATAATAATAATTGACAATGGTTTTTAATGCTGTAGTGTAATTCTTTCTACCAAATTCTTTAAATTTTTTCCGTCTTTCATTAGCTTGTGTCATTTGCATTTTTGATTTTTCGAATATCGGTATTGCTGATAGATTTTTTTCTGTTAATTTTTTAGTTTATTTTTATTATTGGTTGTGTGCACTTGTGACATGTGCTAAATAAATATGCTTTCATTCTTACTTTGTATTACTTTGTATTTCTTTGTATTACTTTGTATTTCTTTGTATTACTTTGTATTTCTTTCTTACTTTATGCGTTTTACTAATTTGGTAGTGTTCTACCAAGTTTTTTGAACACCTGCTTTATAAGTTTTTTCTAAACATAAATTGTTTCCCACGGCTAAAATACTATTTAATGAGCAGACAATCGACAAAATGATTTTGAATGAAAAAATAACCTAACCTGTGTCTGTTTTTGAAACCTCAATCATTATCTTTATTTACGGGCCTTAAAAAAAAATAACTTTCCCGCAACATTAGGTATCTGTTTGCAAACCCGTACTGTTAAATACACCAGTAAACAACATGGAAGTCGAAACATACACTATATGAATACATATCAATAAAATAAATAGCATAGGATTAGTCAGCCAATTTGCCCACAACTGGGACAGTCTTTGTCTCTATGAGGAGAGTGGCTGCAATTTGGTACGCTGGTCCAGTGCGCGTTGAAAGATTTTTCATGTTTTCGAATGTTTCATTCTAGAATATACTAACTCACGGTGTTCTCATTTATATTGAAAACAGCGTTAATGAATTAAGTTCACTAACAATTTTCCGCCTAGCAGAATTCGAACCCACAACCGGCAATTTGCAAGTCAGGGCTGATACAAGAGGTCCACCAATTATTCCGTAAGAACCTACATTAAACCGTCACATTAAATTTTCCAAAAAAAGACGCCTCGACTAAAATATCTTCTGGGATATAAAAATGTTAATTGCGAAAGGCGAGGAGTTACCTACCTCTTCAAATTGATTCTCAATAAAATCATGTGTCTCTTTCTGTTTCGCACAGTGAAGATGTGTGCAAGTGAGACAGAGTAAAGATTTCGAGGTCACAAGGAGTATTAATACACTTGATCTTGTTAAGAAGTTTTAGTTTGAGTTTGCTATGAAGCGGCGAGATGAGTACTGCTACCTTTTTTACTTAATCCCCGTCAAACAGCCACTTCGTTCGCCAGTTTTGTTGTAAGAGGATATTCTTTTTAAAAGCTTTTATTTTTTTCATAAATGGAGAATTATTTGAATCTTTTCGATGCATTCTTCATTTTTAGGGTTCCGTAGCCGAATAGCAAAGAACGGAACCCTTATAGATGCGTCATGTCTGTTTGTGTGTCTGTCTGTCCGTCCGTCCCTCCGTCCGTCTGTCTGTCCGTCCGTGCGTCACAGCCATTTTATTGAGACTACACAGTTGAAACTTGGTTGGTAGATGTATTCTGTGCACCGCTTCACGATTTTAATACAAAAACATAAAAAAAACAAAGAATAAGGGGAATTGAAACTAATAAAAACCTTTTTTCGTCATATCTATTCATGAGAGGTGTCTATAAAATACGTCTTTAAAAATGACATGAAAAATAAAACCATTTTGCTCAAAGACAACCGTTTGAAACATAGACATTTCCTAAGTGGTAAAATGTGTATCCCCCTCTAACTTTTAAACTAAGAGAGTAAAAAGTTAAAAAAGTACATGCTGATCGTAATAAAAACTTTCACCCAAAATGGGTTTGAACGAAATATAGTCAATAGTTTTTGAGATATAGCACATTCAAAAAACCGCAAATATAACTTTGTCAATTATACAAACACTATGAAAAACAAACTTATCACAAATAAAATAATATGTTTTTCTGTTACCACACTAACAAGAAATAATACAAATTAAAACGGGCTTCCATACTACGATGGTACGGAACCCTTCATGTGCAATTGCGACTTGCACTTGGTTTTGATATTTTCAGTTTGTGAAATACGAAAAACGTTGTTTTTTACCAACGAACCATAAAGTAATAATGTAAGTTCATAATATTAAAGTAAGAAGTGGCTATGTGGATAGTTATTGTCCGTTAGTGTTAGATGGTACAAAAACATATTATAGCATAGTAATGACATCTGCCTAATCCTTTGGGGGTTACAGGTGGGGTGATAATAATGTAGTTATTTTCCGTTAAAGTATTTGATTTTTATCACAACGCACCCGAAAACCGACTTCAACAAAAATAAAACAAAAAAGTGAAAAATAAACTACAGAATAAAAATCAGTTTCTGAAGTCGGTCCTACGTATGTTCCTCGATCTTTGAGTGATCGAGGAACACACATAAAATTAAAAAAAATAAATTGATTAATTGAGAACATCGTCCTTTTGGAAGTCGGTTAATTAATAAATGCAGGCATCAAAATATGATTACTCAGTCACTGAGTATTTTGAATAAACTAAAGATTAACAGTATAAGCTAACAACAGAAAAAAATCTCTTGATCGTTTTCTTTCAAAATTTGAAATAACTTTTAGGATCAAATTCTCGCTTTGCTGCTTCCGACAACACGAAATATCAATCGTGTAAAGCACTGAAATACAATTTAGATATTTTTAAAATCAATCTTAATAACAATAGTTGCGTAACTGCGGTACTCAGAGATATTTAATGATTACTTAAGCCGTCACTTGGTAAAGGTTTGATATACTTTCGTAAGACAAAACTGTCAAAACCTTTACTAAGCGATGGCCTAAGTAATCCTTAAAGGTCTCTAAGTGCGGTAGTAAGTCTGTTTTATTCACTGTTCTTGAATGTTTATAAAACAAAACAGTAAAAAAAAGTCGTAAGCGCCAAAGCTTTTAAGGTAAACGTATTGTTCCAACTACTTTGGGACGAAACTTACCAATGTAGTGTAGAATAACTTTTGGATACAAGTTCTTAAACTACCTCTCATGTAAGACTAACTTGTTCAAATTCTATACCCTACTCAGGTCTAATTAAAACTTTCAAATGACATGCATTTTACCTTATTATTGACAGATGTTTATAAAATATGATTTTCTACCATTTGGATACGGGGTGAGTTCTGAAAATAGCTTAAAAGATCAGTTAATAGGATTCTTCCTCGAAAGCAATTACTGACGCTTCTTGACCATAAATAATTCCTAGATAACAACGAAATTAACTTAATTCTACGACAAAACTTATTCTGTACCTGTTTATTTTTTCAATTTAGATGTCAATACCGGTCATTGACCCACCTACATTTATTAAAGTTTTTACCTTTGAAATCCGAAAATAAGCCTATTCATGTCTTGAATCGTCATCTATCGTGATCTTCAACATTTTTTCTAATAAAAAACGATACATGGTTTCTTTTTTTTGGTTCGTGAGAGATATTAGGGATAGGTCAATGACCGCTATTGACATCTTAACTGGATGCAAGTGTAGGAATATAAACGTATCTGCAACCGAACTGTACGGATGTTATTGTCACGAGCCACAAGCCGTTTGATGATATGATCTGATGAATTAAATAATCAGACGGTATTATTATGATAATTCATCTTCAACTGCCTTGTGCTTTCTACACTATATCGGGATCGACTTCCAGTATTACCGGATGCAGCCGAATATATTAAATTGTATTCAGCTGCACATTAAAATGTACTATGTAACCGTGACATAACTATGGCAGTGTGAAATATGACATCACGTATCTATAGCGCTGTCTTTGACTAACACGACATTTAAAATCAATTAAAACTAAACCATTTTCCGATCGACTTGATTATTTTTTCACACATCGTGTTATTTCTCTTAATTCCTTAAAACAACATAATGCTCGTATTTTCGTGAACTTTTAACACTAGTCAAATAGCCTATTCTGACCAGATTATTCAACGGCACGAATCCATCTCCCTTCTATCTATCGAATTGAGTGCGGTAAGCGTCCAACACTTTCGTAAATCCGAGAGGTGTGTAAGGCATTGGTCGCACTGCCGACGGAAAGCGATTTTCTCCAAGTACAACTTTTAAGATCCCGTGGCATTGGTTCTTCCCGTCATTGCTATCATTTTTTAACCTGATATACTAGTAATAGAGATAGTGAATGTCAAATTTGCCAAAATCTTTACCCGTTTATTTTTAATGCAGTTTTGTAATGAATTAGAAGCTGCATAAGCGCTGTACTATTCGACACATCCATCAGCAGTGTTTTTAGTGCCTAACATTGAGCGCTACCGTAAGCCGGGTTTTTCACAGCAACGACAAAAAAAGATGTTTCCCAGATACAATATAATATGTTCAGTGGTACTTTGTTTTATTGCTTTGTTATTTGATTGACGTGACGGCTAGATTTTTCATGTTTGTGAAGGGTCCGTTAACGACCTGTATGTTAATCGTTCATCGCTAACTATTCAAGCAACTGTCTAATTCTGTTAAACAACCAACTGGACCAATTACGAACTGGACCAATTGCGAACTGGACCAATTGCGAACTAGACCAATTCCGAACTGGACCAATTCAGAATTGGATAGTTGGACAAAATGCGCCCAAAGGGTTTTTAGTTCCTGCCATCAGCAAGAAGCGAATGGAGGTCCATTCGCTTCTTGCTGATTGCCAGCGGTGGGACCTGTCTTAATGTCACGACTGACTGGTCAGGACTGTTTAACTAACGTGATACTACCGTCAACTTGATACTTGCGTATCTACCGCTAAGCTCTGTCTCACTATCTGCATTATTTTTGTTTGCGTGAAAGATAATATATCTAGTATGTTATCGAGTATTCTTTACCTAATAAGTTTCAAATTAAACTGTTATCAAGTTAGGAGTTATTGTTAAAGCAAATTGATGGGTCGTGGGGCTTTCGGGACCGGTACCGTGGTCCAGGATTTCCCCTATAATAATAATAATGTTTAAGTGGTATTTCGGGACCACAAATAAAATAAACACTCTTTAAAAAGTACGACCACCAAAAAAAAAAAGCAAATAAAACTAATTTTATGAAATGATACAAAATTTCTTTTTTTTCAAAAATAGTAGCCAGTCAGGCTACTATTTTTGAAAAAAAAGAAACTTAAAAAAATAAAATTTTATGAAATTTTATAGAAAATTTGCAGGAGTTAACAGCGGTAATGTATTGTGTTATGAAGTACTAGGGTATCATAAGTTAATAAGAGATTAATCATTTCTTTCGGGCGGTCATCCCGTAGCTAATCTTTAACTGAATCATGACACCCTGGTACAAAGTTCAAAATGCAGTACCTACTTTAATTAAAAATTGTTCTTGAAGGAAACAAATAAGGGGGTTTGAACTTGTTTGTATGGAAGCTGGCATATCGACCCACGGCCATTTTATTTTTTTACGAAATCGCGGCTCTCGGTGAAAGTGGTATACAATATGGATAGGGACATTATAGGCCAACAAAAATGTTACGTAATATGGTACCCAAAAGTGTCACGTTATCGAGTTATTTGAAGGTAAAGATCGACATATGAGTACAATGACCACATAACCATATTTTAAATTACAGCCAGGCCAGGAACCACAACTCTAAGGAGCGAAGGAGTCGACATTTTGTTCACGCTGGAATGCAATACAGACAAAGACACAAGACCACCTCACTGCAATGGCACTGCTTATTAGTGAAGGGGTACTTACGCCTCAGTGTTGTCATCTCTGGACTCTGATCGTTCCGCGTTGGCTTGTCCACGGCGGTGTCTGGCGCGTTGCTCGTCTCCCAGCCCGTAAAGGCCGGCGACGGCCGCCATACTGCTCCTCAGGACACCCGCCACCTCACATGCTCTTCCAACACAACGGAGTCAAACTCATCGCGGAACGTTTCGCACAGTTCACTCCGCTTAACTAACACACACTTTTAAATACCTAATTATCCTACAAGAAAAATTTGGACGCATAATTTGGTACAGTACATTAATTTTTCTTCTTTCTTATTTAATTTTAATCACAATGTTTTATTATTGTATCTCGTCATAAGTTGGATTGATAGCTAGGCTACATTTGTTTTTGTTTTTATTGTTATCGTTGTGGTTGCGAGTCGGTGTGCGTACTCGGCTTTGTATCTGTAATCCGCTGCATCTGTTGGTGTGAGAGGACCTTTAGTCTTGCTTTGGTCGCCGCCTCTGGGACCGCAAAGAGCTAGTTTTCCTTGTTCAGTGTTTGTTCCGTACACGACAGGCAAATAAAGGATCCGAGTTTAGCAGAAAATGCGCAAGGATTGTGGGTTGAGGACGTCATGTGATAGAAAAAGGCAACTCGTTTGTTTATTTAAATATGTCTAGAATTCGTCGATAATACATAATTGAAGCGCTCAACGGTGTCCGTGTCCCATCATTCTTATTAAATGTCCTAAAAGGAAACCTATGACTAACCTGAAGGCCACAAATCACAAAGATTTCTAACGGTATTGACGTAAGTGCTTCGTCAGCTTATGTCAATAGAGTAGTTAAAAAAAAATCTAAATAGTCCGTCAGATAGATTTTGGAAAAAATATTGGACACGTTTTTTTTCTTTTTTCACGTAAACAAACAATGAAGACGATACAGTGGTTTGAAAACTCGTGTGAAGTCATTTTCTAAGACATTAGTATGACATTCTTTACCGGTCAGTGACGTCAGAACCCCCCACTCAAATCTTTGACGCGTTGTATCTTCGTCAATTTTTATTGATTTGACAAAACAAAAAACACGTATCCAATATTTTTTGATATTTTAAAAGACGGACTAATTAAAATCATATTTTTTAATTCACTAAACATTGCACTACACCCTCTGCACTATCGTGCTTGACTAGACACCTTGTTCATAATATTCACCAGACATTTCCTTCTAGTTCAATCCACGCCTATAGTTTCCAGCAGATTCTTTTATGCTCGGTGTAGTAAACACTAGAGGCCCGGTCAAGTGGCAATTGATAGCGACGCTGAGCACCAGCAGCATCAATATTTATGTAGCCAGTCAGCTGAGGGCTCTATTTAAATCCTGAAGGGCGAGGGGTGATAAATTGTTTCAAAGTCGATGCGTGAGGTTGGAAATAGTATGGGGAAGGTGGTTATTTTTAGAAGCTGAAAAGGTTCACTGACTTCATTTAAAATCTATGTGAATAATAAAAGTCACTATTTTACTTACGAATGCTTTCCTTCAATTTATATTCTGATTGGTCATTTTATCAGGCTACTAGCTTTTGCGTGGAAATTTGAACTCCCAGGTCTGGAATCTGGACTAACTCTGGATTTACTATGTCAAATCGAATGCCAAATGCCAATCGAAGCGACTATATTTACTACCTGAAATGTCTTAGCTATTTTCTAATTTTATTAGCTAATTTTCAGGTACAACAAACCAAGGATTTCATATGAAATTACGGGAGCCATTAGTCCAGGTTGTCCTATAAAATTTCTTAGCTTATGTCTCCTACTCATAAACTCGAGACTTGCTAAATTTCAGGTCGTTAGTACAATAAATAATCAGTAGGTACTTTCATACAAACATGTGAAAGGCCTCAGACCTCCTTATTCCGGCCATGTCGCTAAATCTGTTCTTAGTCAACGTCTACAAACTATAAAGTACCTTCCTGCCAAAATTAAAGTGAAGGACAGTCATACAAACTCACGTGAGCCCGTCTAAGGGCTCCCTAGTCTGGACCTGTCGCAAAATCTGTTCTTAGCTGACGTCTACTAACTATAAACTACGTCCATGAAAAAACTCAAGATTTTAGCACGTAAAATAAAGGACTTTCATACAAACTTGCGAGGGCCCTTAGACCACCCTTATCCGGCCCTGTCGCAAAATTCGGAAATTCTTGGTGGACGTCTACTAACTGTAAACTACCTCCCTGCCAAAAATAATATTTGTACGTCGAGCAGTTTTCGACATCACGAAATCTCGAAAACTGCGTGACTTTTTTTTATTTATTTATTTATTTATTAAACTTTATGCACAAGCAAAAAACTGTACAAAGGCGGACCTAATGCCTTGGGCATTTCCGCTTGGACTTTTCGCTTTTATATATAATATATGTATAGATAGATAGAATATAGATTTGGAAAATAATGCTTAAGAAAATAACGTGTAGTATTAATGAAGACGCAAATGAGTTAGGACGATTTAACTAAAAATCAATTAAACCCGATTAGCAACTATTACCTACGTTCACAAACTGTTGACATTAACTCTCAAAAGCGCTGATCGCGTTCAGTTTCATGTTGTTTCATCAGTGTTTACCCCTTTTTTTTGGAAGGATGCAAAATCATCAAATCAAATCAAAACTCATTTATTCAAATTAGGCTGATAATCAGCACTTTTCGAACGTCAAAATTTACTTTACTTTACTTATTTACAAGAGACAGTCCCCCAAAACGCCCCCCCTTCGACACTTCCTAGTGTTTTTGCTGGAAAGAAGAAGTGGCGGAACAAACTCCCCAGCACACATCTGTCTGTTAGGTTGGTTAGAAGAACCAGACTCGATACAATAGTAAGGCAAGTATAAAAAAGTATATAATAATAATAAAAAAAAGACATAACATATCAGTAAACTAATCTTGGAGAAAGAACATAAATAAATAACAAATAACAAACATTGTCTTGTGTTCAACTCAGCGACCAACTGTTCTTATCATTTAAGTAGTCGTTAATGGAATAGTACGCTTTTAAACAAAGATTAGATTTTACTTTGGCTTTAAACGCATTAAATGGCAAGTCTAGAAAAGAAGATGGCAGTTTGTTATAAAATGTTATACCAAGCCCGACGAATGAATTATGAACTTTGTGAAGCCGGTGAAAAGGAGCGCGTAGTTTATGCTTATTTCTAGTGTTAAAGTTGTGAATATCACTGTTTTTAGTGTACAGGTGGATATTTTGTTTAATATATAAAATGTTGGCAAAGATGAACTGAGAAGCAACAGTGAGGATACCAATCTCCTTAAAAAAATCTCTAAGAGAAACTCGGGCACCCAGCTGATAAATTGCACGAACCGCTCGCTTCTGCAGAACAAATATATTTTGAATATCAGCAGCTTTGCCCCACAGCAGAATACCGTATGACATAACGCTGTGAAAATAACTGAAGTAGACTAACCGTGCTGTATCAACGTCAGTGAATTGTCTTACTTTTCTGACGGCGTATGCGGCTGAACTTAGCCTTCCCGCTAGGCTTGACATATGTAAACCCCATTGTAATTTTGCATCTACTGTTATGCCCAGAAATACAGCAGAGTCGGCAGTTTCCAGCTCCTGATTGGCGAGGATAATATTGGGACCCAGATTTCTAACATTGGGTAAAGCGAACTTAACTATTTTAGTTTTCTTGGCATTAAGAACAAGGTTGTTTATTGTGAACCAATCCGTGACCATTGATAGCGTGCTGTTTACGTCGTCAAAATCGTGTCTATTCCTATCTACTTTAAAGATAAGAGAGGTATCATCTGCAAATAGTACAACGTCACAAAAACCCTTTAAATAGTATGGTAGATCATTAATATAAACCAAGAATAAAAACGGACCCAGTATTGAACCTTGAGGTACACCTAGCCGAACCGGTAGCCCGGAAGATTTCGCGCCATTCACGTCTACACATTGGAATCTATTTTGCAAATACGAATCTATCACATTTAGGGCCTCATTTTGAACACCGTAATAACGCAGTTTCCGTAAAAGCGTGTCGTGATGTACGCAATCAAAAGCTTTAGAGAGATCGCAGAAAACACCGATTGCATTTTGCGCGTTCTCCCATGCGTCAAATATGTGTTTCAACAAAGCAACACCTGCATCCGTAGTCGAACGACCCTTTGTAAAGCCATATTGATCATTATGAAGGAGATTATTTAAATTAAAATGTACTAACAACTGTTTGAGAATTAAATTTTTAAAAAATTTTGCTAAAAGCAGGTAAAATAGAAATTGGTCTAAAGTTACCAATATCGTTTTTACTGCCTGATTTAAATAGAGGGATGACTTTACTGCTCTTCATAAGGTCAGGGAAAGTCCCCAAATCGACGCATTTATTGAAAGTAACGGCAAGACAGGGGGCTACAATGTCGATTATGTTACTTAAAAGTTTAATAGAAATGCCCCAGTAATCACCAGTGTTTTTAGACTTAAGTGAATTAAAAACGTTAACCACATCACGAGGCGTTACATGTTCGAAACTAAATACTTTACCACATTTAGACACGCTGCTATGCAAAAGATCTTCGGCTTTAGACGGCGACGAACTTAGGGAACGAGTCGTCGCTATAGGTATGCTGGCAAAATACTCATTAAAAGCCTCGGCTACGTCGGCTGCTTCACTAACTAATTTGTTACCCACCATGATCTCGAGGTGATTATCTTGTTTAACAGATTTACCCGTTTCATTGTTAATGATTTTCCAAGTGGCTTTAACTTTATTATTAGAATTTTTAATAGTCTCGCTTAAGAATTTTGATTTTGCTATAATACAAATCTTTTTAAATAATTTGGAATAATTTTTAACATATTCTAGAAAAGTTGTATCAAACCTGTATTGTTTAAGACCATACAACTCGTACAATCGGGCTCGACTTTTGTAAATACCTGGTGTAGCCCATTGGTTGAAGCCCACAGAAGGTCCCTTAATGTTAATCGTTTTAGACTTAAAAATAGATTGGTATTCATTCTGCACAACATCAAAAAGGGCTTCATAAATTTCATTAGGAGTCTCGTGCTCTACTATTGACGGCGTTACTTTAAGTGCTACATTATTTTTGAATTTATTGCAACGACTAGCTGTATGAGGCCTGCATTCTATTTTGCGCGGCTTTTGTTTTAATAACATAGGGAAGCTAGCTATTAAGCCACAGTGGTCAGATGATAAGTCACTTAACACTAATTTGTCCTCGGCAACACAATCACTAAACATATTATCAAGGCAAGTTGATGAAGAAGCCGTGATCCTTGTTGGTTCAAAAAACAGGTTAACTAAATTAAATGATCTAAACAAATTGAGAAATCTGATACTTAATGGAGTAACATCTAAAATATTAACATTAAAATCTCCACATAAAATTAAAGATTTATTACTTGATTTTAACTTATTAAGTGAATCCTCCATTACTGATTCGAAATGAGTAAAGTCCCCAGAAGGGGGTCTATAAACACAAATTACTATGTATCGCTCGAGTTCAACGCAAGACAACTCAATAGTGCGCTCAATTGACAAATTAACTAAGTCTAAACGTTGTTTACATTTTAATTTGTTTGATACAAGAATTAAAGATCCACCGCGAATAGCAGATTTTCTCACAAATGCACTCTGTACGGTATAGAAATCATCATTGATAAATGCTACTTCATGTTCCTTCAACCAATGTTCAGTTAAACATAAAACCTGAACATCATAATTCTCCATAAACAAACTTAACTCTAATTCTTTGCCAGATAATCCCTGCATATTTTGATGAACAACATTCAACATATGCGGCCTACCTGTTGTCGCACCTAACAGTTTAAACTACAAGGTGTATCAATAAAAGTGTTAGTATCTGTATAAGTGTTAGTAACAAAAGCAGTATTAGTATCACTACTAACAGAAAACGTTGGCAAACACATACCAGTGTCGCTGTGTATATTGTATGCTAAAAGGTTAGCAATACGTCGCTTAGAACTAGGTGGTAAAAACATTGTGAAGTCAGTGAGTCTGTAATCAGATATAAATTGATTACAGTCAAAATACAAAATAACGTCACTGTGACGACATGTCCTATTAATAACCCCTCCCGCGTTTGGGCAGAGCGGAAGGGAGTGTCAGACTTCTACTGACTAAAAATCACCCATGTTGCTTCTTAGCCCTTTGTGTCGAGACCGCGGTATCACTTTCGAACAACCCGCAGCCCCGACGGGGTCAGTGTTTACCCTTTCTCTTTACCGTCAACTGTTAGTAGTAACCTAGAAATCGGGATTAAGTTCTAAACCGGTATTTGCTAAATGCGAGTCCCTTGATCAAATATTTGTCACGTCTACGACACGACAGACGTGCTGGTCCATGTTGTGTCGTCAATTAGAAGCTGTTTGTGTTGTTTAGCTCTTGAGGCTGACGGAGGATCAATGGGGCTGACTGTGTCACGTGGTACGGGTTAACTGTTTAGGTCAGTTTTGCCGCCATAGGGGTACGACATAAATTGCTTTAAAGACTACTTTTACCTATTTGTTAAAAGATAGAGATATTGAGTTGTTATTCTAAAGCATATAGAACGGTTAGTATTTGCGGGTGGTGTACTTCCAGTCGATTTTTAAGTGCATGGCAACGACGTGCTTCAATGTTGAATTTCAACGTACAAATAATGATTTGTACGTAGAAATTCCTCAGAGAATACAGTACTGTGTTATCAAGCAACTATTGTGCTCATCATCTTAAAGGAATATAAAATTCCTGACACCAAACAGTTAGCAACCAACATGTCTGCAGTGGTGGCCCAGTGTGGCGGTGGCCCGACTTACGAACAGTAAGTTGTGGGTTCGCAGGCAGGCGCATTACTTTGTGTAATTTATTTCATCATCGCTGCTCTCAAAACGGTGAAGGAAAAAATCGTGAGGAATCCATCAAAGGTCTTAGAGCCAAAAAATTCGAAGACATATGTGACTTCTACCAACCCGCACTGGGCCCGCGAGTAGGATTATAGCCTATCCCTATCCTCGAGAGGAGTCCCTGCAGTGGGAACATTATAGGATGATGATGATGATGTAATCGTATAGGCCAGAGCTGTGATTAAGGTGCTAGCTACACAGCCAGAGTATTAGGTTTCATGTTTGAAGTTGTACTTAAGGCAATTCAGTGTGGGATGCTTCTGGTGCCTAAGAAATAAAGGACTTAAGGGTCTTAGAAAAAATCTATATTTCACAGATACCGTGATATTGTAATGTCATATAAATTGCCAAGTTCAACACGTTATACTTGTATAAAAAGAACTGCCCTGCTGGTCTCGTGATCGCAAGCGTGACTGATGAGCCCAGGGTCCTGGATTCCCGGGACGGATGAAATGTGCTACTGTGTTTTTACCCGACTACGGCGATGCCGAAAGGAAGGGTAATGATTTTGGCGATAGCTAATGTTTCTTCGTGGCGTTCTCATTGACACAAAAGTCAGCTGTTACTCGTAGTTGCCATTAACAAGGTGGTATGCGACTACGACTGTCCTCTATAATAATTAATAATAGACGATTTTTCTTGTTTAATACTTTTAAGACCGCGGTTTTATCAGTCTGCATTTTTATTCGTAGTCGGGTTTTAGTATTTAAACTAAATTTTTTAGTAACCTTAAGTTTGGAAGAGTGCGCTATGATGCCTTCGTCCCTCGGCCGTTGGTCCTGCGTTTGATCTCTCTGCGCTCGTCTCAGATTGCCGTCCCATCTCACCTTGGAAGGTTAGGGGGACTTTATATAGAAATTAACCAGTTAGCTATTGCAAGTTGATTTCGATTAAGTATGCGTTGCTCTGTTTATCGTTAGTATTTTTAAATGGTTTTGACTAGAATTTTGTATGGAAGATACCAAAGTACGGGTGCTTGTGAAACAAAGGTATTGTTAAGGTGGTTTGTGAGATTGGAAACAACGTGCGCTTTGTTTTGTTGTTTATAGTATGCTAAGCTTAGTATCTGTTTCCTTAGAATAATACCACTGCAGTGCAATGCTCAATGGCTCACCCACAAAAACTTTTATATCTCGGTTACAAAGGATGCTATTTAATTAAAACACTGTAAGTACCGTATTTTATGCTTTACCGTAATAATATAGCATATTTTTATAATTTTTTAATGTAAGTAAGTAATCTGCAACGTATATACATAACCATCCTACTGGCGCAGTCGGGTAAAATATATGATATAGTTTTTATTACGCTGCATTTCGATTACAAATTACTGACAAAACATTGTCAGATATCTTTAGTACATACATATTTCTATGTACAAAAGAAATCTGATAAATGTTTGAGTAGATCGTTTTTCCTTCTGAAAAAGATTAATTTTAAGGGAGTTCCCTTGAAGATGAACTTCTAGATATTAACATTATCAAAAAGGGGAACAAACAGGTTGGCTTATCCCGCGTTTACATTCTTAAAAATAATTACTTTTTCTTGAAACAAGCGTCAAATATGTTCCACAAAGTATTCTCGTTGTCTGAGACAAGTATTGTTAAATTTTTTCAACGTTTAATTGAGTTAAATAACTTATTTTAGGTGTAAACGATAAACAATTTAGGAGACACAACATGTAGAACACCAGTTGTTTGGGTCACGGTTACTTTAAATACAATACAGAATAGCCACACAACTCACCACTCAGCAATATAAATCTTCCATACTTATAAGTTTATAACCCATTGTGTAAAAATGTGTACATTTTAATTGTATTTAAAACCAACTATGCACAAGGTTTGTATTCACAATGCTCAGATACATTAAGCATAAGTTTCCAGTTGCGTCATAACTTTGCTTGTGGGGTAAACTGCCCTGTTGGGGTACGAATGTGCAATGTTGGGTCGTTAGGGTATGTGTGTGCCCCGCTTAAGGAACAAAATTTTATTGTTTGGTTTTCTTCATGACTGTTAAGTTTGAGATCAAACTTTGTTGAACTAGTTAATGTCGCTATGTATTGAAATAAACTTGTTTCAGGGCAATTCTGTAATGAATGTATTGATATGATTGAAGATCTTAATTAACCTAATAAATCGTTTTGTCCAGAGTGATAGAATGAAGGTACCTATTCATACAACATTTTTTACTATTGATGTTGAACAGCTGTTTGGAAGAGAAATAATATGTCAAAATGTGTGAAACAGATGATTGTTTTTTTTGCGATTTTAGGTTTGATCCCATGGTAAATGTTGTACATAATGATGTGTTTAAAGAGATTACGGGTGTGAATAAATATACCTTATAGTTAACTAAACTATATGGTTACCTAAAAACTTTATCTGCCGTACTCAGAAATATTTAATGATTACTTAAGTCGTCACTTAGTAAAGGTTTGACCTATTTTTGTATGACAAAACTGTCAAAACTATTACTAAGTGAAGGCCTACGTAATCATTACAGCTCTCTGAGTGCGGCAGTATAAGCCATAACACGACAAAAACTTAAAAATGGCTTTATGCCAATAATACAAGCAACTCGGTACATTAAAATTTTAGGATCTCAATTTAACCGTCTGCCAAGATGTGGCAACTGGAGCTTTATATTAGCCTGATTTCGAAGAACTATTGTTTTGACGTGTCTTACAAGATATTACTACTAAATATAGCCCGGTAGAAATGGTAGGTATTTCAGTGAGAATATTTTATTTACGTAGAAAATTATTAAATGGCTGAAGTAAGACTTTGATAAAGTATTATGCACATCAACTTACACCATCATCTGACTATTCTGAGATTTTTTAAATTATGTTTAGGTCTGCTTTGAGTCTAACCCAATGATGCTGAATACCAGTATTTTACATGGAGCGGCTGCCTATCTGACCTCCAGAACCCCGTTAGTACTGGAAAATACGATACCCTTTGGTAAGACTGGTTGTTAAACTTTCGTGTCAGTGACTACCTGTAACGACTGCCCACGAATGAGAGCCGGGACCATCAGCTCAACGTACTTTCCGAAACACGGAGAAAACTCAGTTTGTAATGAGTGTCACCCATCTACGGACTAACCTAGACAAGCCCGACTTTGTATAAAGATTGACCCAAGCGTCTGTTATTATGTGGCTACAAGCCACTTACTCTTACATACAGCTGTTGCCAGCGGCTTCACACGCTATAACTGGAAAATTATCCTACGGGAAGATAAAATCGGGATAAAAACTATCCTATGTATTAAACCAGGTTATAAACTATCTGTGTACCAAATTTTATCCAAATCCGTTCAGTAGTTTTTACGTGAAGAAGTAACAAACATACACACTCACACACTCACAAACTTTCGCCTTTATAATATTAGTGTGATTCTACTGTTCGTGTGTATGTCACTCTCCTCCTAAACGGCTGGACCGATTTGGTTGAAATTTTTTGTGTGTTCCGGTGGATTCGAGAATGGTTTAGATTCATAATTGGACCCAGTAGGTGGTGCTGCTGTCCGGGTAGGACGACGTCGGCCAGGTCTGCTAGTTGTGTATAAAATAGTAAAGTATTAAACTCATTTAAGAACTTCTGATTTGTCAATGCTTTAGAAACACACAATTAATGGAGGTACCTCACCTTCACCACCACTTAAACATCAAATTACCATCTATGAATACTAAAATGATCTTAATAAGTATCAGGAGTATTATCCACAAAACGGATTTACATTTCATCATTAGAACAAACAAAGCCGGGTCGTAAATTATGTACATTATAAAGTTGCTTTCATATAGCTATCTCACCATAGGACGAAATATACTCTACAAGTGTTTCAACAGCACGGTTGGCGCAGTGGCTGAGCGATTAGACTGCTGCGCCGCGTGTCGCGGGTTCGATCCCCGCACGGAACAAGTATTTGTATGGCCTACAGGTAGTTGTTTCGGGTCTGGGTATTTGTGTATGTTACTTTAAATGTTTGTAATCGCACCCACAATACAGGAAAAATTCCTAGTGTGGGGCAAAAAAAGAAAGTGATTAACATAATAACTGACTTATATAAGAGTAATATAATTCAGCGGCTTCTTGACAATTTGACAGTGCTTGGTTCTATGAAAATAAATAAATACTATACGAACGAGTTTTTTAAAGTCGACCATAATCATTTTTTCCTTTTTTTCTTTAGTCGGCAAATACTCGTATGTTTATCATTGTTAATAGGTAACAAATACTCGTATGTTTATCATTGTTCATAGGTAACAAATACTCGTATGTTTATCATTGTTCATAGGTAACAAATACTCGTATGTTTATCATTGTTCATAGGTAACAAATACTGTATGTTTATCATTGTTCATAGGTAACAAATACTCGTATGTTTATCATTGTTCATAGGTAACAAATACTCGTATGTTTATCATTGTTCATAGGTAACAAATACTCGTATGTTTATCATTGTTCATAGGTAACAAATACTCGTATGTTTATCATTGTTCATAGGTAACAAATACTCGTATGTTTATCATTGTTCATAGGTAACAAATACTGTATGTTTATCATTGTTCATAGGTAACAAATACTCGTATGTTTATCATTGTTCATAGGTAACAAATACTCGTATATTTATCATTGTTAATAGGTAACAAATTTGGTTATAGAATAGGAGCAATGATATTACAGGTTATAATCAGTGGCCCATTACCCAGTTACTGGGTTTTGGAGGTCAGATAGGCAGTCCAGATCCAGCAGGGCCCAACCTTGAGGTCTGATCTACTACGTTGTCGTGTCAAAATTGTGATGGTTGTCACATCAAAATTGTGGTAGTTGTCACGTCAAAATTGTGGTTAGTGTCACGTCAAAATTGCCCACGCATAAGCCATTGCAATAAACTATGTACACGTACCCTAACACGAGCAGTCGACACAATACCGAAGCACGCAAACAATATTAGTGCTCCAGATTTATTGGGACCATTTGTAACAATTAATGGTTCGAGCAGATAATGCAATTAATGTTAAACTGTATGAAATAACACTAATTGTGTTTAGTTGCCGGTTTTAATATATTCTTGAAAAAAATCCGTTTGCAAGAGGATTTTGCAAAAAATCGTCGGATCTGTATAGGATCCTGATGCAGAAGTTAAATTTTATGCATTTTATCAACTACAGCATATGTTTTTAACTTTAAAATATATTTTACACACAAAAATACAAATCTTTCCTCTTTATAAAATTAGTGTAGATTAAGACAATGGAAAAAACAACGTTTAATGGATGTTTCCTGACTACACACAAATATGATTCTGTTTAGTCCGTCTGTTAGAATATCAAAAAATATTTAATACTTACGTATTTTTTGTTTTCTCAAATTAATAAAAATGTATGAAAATAAAACGTGTCGAAGATCATGAGTGGGGTTTGTAACGTCAGATTCTGGTAAAAAATGTATCAAACTGTGACGTCACATGGCTTTTCGAAGCACTGTGTTCTTCACTTTTTGTTTAAGTGACAAAAGAAAAAATATGTGTCCAATATATCTTGGAAATCTATCTGACGGACTGATTAGATTTATTTGTCGGCAAAAAAATCCCATCACTTGTACCAAAGTCAGTCAGATTACAATGATATATTCACTTTGTATTCGCTCATCGTAAACAATTAAAACGATAGGTACACACTGTTGCATTCAAATTTTATGGAACTTTTGCATTGATGAAGGAATCTTTGATATCTTTATTTTTTCTTAATTATTTAACATCGTAGGAGTTATATTACGTTGTTGTTGATTTTAATTCAATTAGTTAACCATAGTGATAGCACTAATTGAATGAAAATAAAGATCAAAACTAGAAAATCGGTAAGGTAACATTTTTGTTAAAATCACTCTGTACTCTGACTGAGAAATAGTATTAAACTCAACCTCAATAAACAAAGGTAAAAAATTTACATATGTACAGGAACTCTAAACTCGGTTTAGTGTGCAGACCGCTCTCATTTTTACAGCTCGAAAGAACACATTTTAATAAATAACTAAGTGGCTCTTGCCTCGCCTGCGATCGTATATGGATATAAACTATTAATGTGCCTTAAACCAAATTATTTCAGTAGTTTTTGCATGAAAGAGTAACAAATATCCATCCATTTAACCCGTCCAAGAATAGAACAGCCGCAGGAACCGTCCAACTGTTACTGGTAGAGTGTGAAACACGAAAATTCATTAAAATTGGCTCCGGGTTGCGGTCGAGTGGCCGCTTAAAAGTTGCCCCGACTACTCGTATACATCATTAGTGTGTACCACTTGATTTTTTTATAGATTCGCAGAGATTATCGTGTTATCAAGTCTACTCTAAGCCATCATTTTCTTGGGCATATGCCAAACAAAAAATTATTTAATTAATAATTTAATTTTTGTTTATTTATTCCCCTTATACTTAAGGAAAAGATTTCTTGAAGCTGTCTTGTATGGATCAGAATGTTGAGCCACAAAAGGGCACAAATCACAAAGCCATTTGCATGTGGCTCAGATGAGAATGCTAAGGAATGTGTGATTACTTCGCGAATGATTAAAAAAGAAATAAGTACACAAGAGGAAGCCTGAAAGTGGCGCCGGTGACTGAAAAGTTGTGTGGAAATCGGTTGCCGTGATATGAAAAATGTCGTGAGAAAGTTGTTGAGTATGAATGAAGATGGGTATAAGAGTAGAAGAAGACCAACGAACCGATGGATGGCAAGAAAGGAGATGTCTCACGAGATGACGAGAAACAGAGAGGTATGAAAGAATGAGACATGCTGCACCGACTCTTTAATGAATTAGGATAAGGACAAGAGAATAATGACAGTGATATACGTCTCCTTTCATAAAAATAACAATAAAATTAATAAAAACAATTTTATTTTATTTTTTAGTTTCAAAAATGTTGCCCCGCACTAGGAATTTCGAAGGTGCGTTCACACACATTTAAAATCACATACACAAATACCCAGTCCCGAAACAACTACTTATCTGTAGGCCATACAAATATTTGTTCCGTGCGGGATCGAGCCTGCGCCGCGCGGCGCAGCAGTCCACTGCTTGAGCTATTGCGCCAACCGTGCCGTCAAATAAGATAAATAAAGTAATTAAGAAAAATAATAATTAATAATTTCGAAATGGTGGCTATTTCTGACAGTCAATGGGGTATTTCACCAAAAAAATCTAATTAGTCCGTCAAATAGATTTTCAAAAAATAATGGATACGTATTTAATTTTTTTCACTTAAACTAAATATGATGAAGATGGACGGCGCCGCCGAGGCCGGCCCAGAAAGAGGTGGCGAGACGATATGGACGCGCACCACGAGGGTTGGTTTGAGGTGGCTCAAGAAAAGAGCACTTGGAAGGATTTGGGGGAGGCCTTTGCCCAGCAGTGGGACAGTACAGGCTATTAAAAAAAAATATGAAGAGGATACAGAGCTTCGAAAAGTCGCGTCAAGTCGTGTGACGTCACAGGGTTAGTACTTTTTTACCCACAAAGTGACGTCATAAGTCCCCACTCATGATCTTTGACACGTTTTATGATCGTCAATTTTTATTATCTTTTGAAAAAACAAAAAACACGTATCCAATATTTTTCGATAATCTAACAGACGGACTAATTAGTTTTTTTTGATGAAATACCCTATTTCGGCTTGCATTCATTTGCAAAGAAAAGTTGCTTTTGCCACCTATTTCGCCTAAACCATTCAAACATTGAGCCTGACTATCGCTAGTATTAGGGCGCTCGGCCGTCGATTTGATTGCGGAAGCCACGACGATGATTGTGACTCGCAGGAAATGATTCGGCGCGCTTCGTAGTGGTTATGTCTGTTAGTTGTCATTTCTTATATCGATCTTCACTTTTTTGGTGCCTAAACTCGTTGGCCTAGTGTTAGCAAGAACGACAGCTAAGTATAAGATCCGGGTTTTTAATCACTGGCTAATTGATATTGAGTGATCAAGAAATTTAAATTTAACGAAACGGTGAAGGAATAATTCGTGAGGAGATATGCCCTAGAACTAAAATTTCGAAGACTTGTGTCATCTACCAATCCGCACTGGGCCCGCGTGGTACATTATAGCCCATTCGCTCCCAAAGAGAGGCGGCCTGTGTCGCAGCAGTGGGAACATGATGATGATCAGGAAATTTCAGTAGCAGCCTCTAGAATCTGGAGTTGTGTCCGATTGACAGCAATAGGCTCGCGTCCTATTAAATAGCACTTAAGCTTATCTGAAATGTAAGGTACTCTTTTGCATAACTCTTCGGGGTTCAACAGACGTGATGTTATACCGCACGGGGTAAAACGAGCAATAGTCTAGTACCTAGCAAAGAGATTTCTGATAATGTAAAAACGGTGTCAGAAGACGAAAATCAAAGGTGGTCAACGTGTAAAATTTCAATTTGACACCTAAGCATTACCAATAGCCATAATTATTAAAATACTGCTCTGTCAAGAAAGTAACGGGAAAAGATCAATAATACACAAAATGTTTGTTATTCATTCAAATTTATTTTATCACCTACAGAAACGATACACTTACACCAACGAATAATCCAATCATCAAAACATTTTTTAAAACTAGCCGAGCGGTAAAATACACACATCAAAAGTGTCTAGGGATCAACATATATTTTTGCAATAACTTTTCTCCTGATTGATATTAATTAAAATTTTCTTTAAGGATTCATCAAATAAAGTGTTTTCGTTTGTCACAGTAACGATAAACCAAGTCACCTTTGCATTAATAAAGAAATTTGCCATTTTCCTAATAAAGGGATTTTTGACATTTGAACCACTAACATTAAAGTTCGAAAAAAAGACTGAAATAACAGTTTTCTTTAAAATTTTATTGGGTAACTTAAACAATTAATAATCCGTGTTTCTACCGCGAACACTAACAACACAAGAACATCGGTTTGGCATACTCAAAATGAGTTCATCCAAATCACGCTGTGGAATGGCCGCCCATGTTCGTTGCAACAACAAAAAAAGGTCTTCTTGCGACTGGATACCCTCCATATTCGGCAGAGCTCTTCTCTGTAGCATATCCCATGCATGCTCAATCGGGTTCAAGTCTGGCGACTGAGCAGGCCAGGGCAGGACATTGATGTTAGCTGCGGCGAGAGTCTGTCTTACAACTCTTGCGGTGTGCGGTCGTGCATTATCATGCATTAACTGAAATAAGGGACCGATTTGCACTTGTAGAGGAACGATGACGTCTGATACAATCGTCTCAGCATAAATTTGAGCGTTGAGGTTGCCTCTGATCCAAATCAACTCAGTTCTTCCGCCGATCCAAATACCCGCCCATACCATGATGGTTCCACCACTATAAGGATGGACTTCCTGGCAGGATTTTAATCGCTGTTGGCGTCCAGGGGTTCTCCAGTGTCGTATACGTCTTGTATCCGGTCTCATACCAAAACGAGACTCATCAGAAAAGCACACGAAACGCCATTGTTCTTCTGCCCAATTTTTGTGTTCAAGAGCCCATTGATATCGAATCCTACGATTGTGCATTGCTATAGGTGGTACCCGTAGCGGTCTTCGGGAATGAAGGTTCACTTCATGCAAGCGGTTTCTGACTGTTTGGTCGCTAATTAAGTTCCCTGAAGAGTGATGAAGCCTCACGGCTAACATCATGGCGGTTATTGTTGGAGCTCTTCGAGTTAAGATTTGAATGTATCGGTCTTGTCTCCGTGTGGTGCAGCGATACCGTCCTCCATGGCGCTCAGCCACGGTACCAGTGCTTCGGTAACGTGTCCAAAGTCGACTGATAACACTCTGACTTGTATTCCGAGCTAAAGCCACAGTACGTTGCCGGGAACCAGCTTCTATCATTCCCAGGGCTCTGAGCATTTCTTCCCTGCTTAAATGACGTCGCCGCTCCATAATAACGTTGGTTTTAATCAGTAGTAGGGAAACAGTAGCACTAATAATGTCTTCAATGCGTTGTATGTTTTTATAGGGAAAATATTGACAGCTGATTTTCATCTTTTACTCGAATTTGATTCACAGTTCCTGATTCAAATTATGAAATGCACCAAAAAGGATCCATATAAACTTATAAAATCATAAATTTATTACAAAGCCACATCTCAATCTCAAGAAATCCGCATAAAAATGCTTGATCCCTAGACACTTTTGATGTGTGTATTTTATACCCAAATTATTAGTTAAAATGGTACGGATCGACTCGTGAGATACAGAAAGTTTGGCGCCTATCTCTCTCAAAGTTGAATGAGGATCACTATTTCCTTCTCTTTTGCGATGTTAACTTCAGTTGCAGACGTTGATGGCCTATTACTAGAGCGAGGCAAATATTCCATCACATCCCGCTTTTGAACGCTTTGTACCACTCGTAGGCAAGTGTTTTTGATAAAATTAATTCACCGTAAGCCTTCTGTAACATTTACAGTGACTCCGAACACGAAATTCCATTGGGGATGCAAAATTTAAGAAAAACTCTTTGTCGCAGTTTTTGTCCATAATGAAATTTGCTATACACACTAGATAATGATATAACTAAAAACAGCACTGTATTTAATTTAACAGATGCAACTTAAACTCCGCGCCAGAATGGAAAACAGTTGTACCAATCTAACAACAACATAAAAAACCATTTGAATTTGGAACCATAAACAAATCAACCATTCCCGATACTTTTTTGATCAAATTGTGGTTTTAATTCAATTATTTATTTTTCATTCAATCAACTTTTATTATAAATAAACCAAGTTAACTGTTAATAGTTTCTCCTGAAACTAACTAAACGTTAATTAAAACGTACGTAGAAGCAAACCAAGTAAAGAGAACAGCACAAGTACAATCAACAATCTTCATTCATTTATTTGTTCACCCAAAAAACCACAGAGGCGAAATAAATTCAAAGTGCTTTCAGTTTTTGGCCGGTTTTAATCAATCGTTGGCCGCAACGAAACCGAATTCGCGTCCAGTTTCGAGTGCTGAGGTCGAGGGGCTGACGGAATAACCGCTTAGTCAGCTACATGCTTCTCATGGTTTTTGCTTCAAATCCGGTCAAATATCAGTGACAATTTTCAATTCATTTGTTCTTTCTCAGTATTTCGACATCACTGGCACCGATGAAGGAAAACTTCGTGAGAAAACTTGTACTTTAGTTAATATAATTCTTAATTTGCCAACCCATCTAGAGCTAGCGTTGTGATCATTGCTCGTACTTTCTCCGTATGAGACATTTGCTCAGCAGTGGGGGCGTAAATGGCTGGTATTTTTAAAACACGCTTAGAGGAGTGGTCGAACCAGTTTGGACAGACACTGAGACCGATTACTGACTTACACCTCGATACACTATCTTGCAAAATCTGACCTCCAGACCTGCGTTCTTGCTTAGCCAGCCTATTTGTATAAAAGAGAACTGAAAACTGGTCATGCTTAACAGAGCCGCATGCAAGCGAGCTCTAAAAATATATACGTTTTACGACATAATTTGCATAGCATTTTTTGTTAAAATAATGCATTTTCATGCAAAGTTTTGCTCCACTCTTGACACAAAATCATCTCGATTGTTTGTAAAACACTCAAATCATCATTCAGTTAGGCCAATGTGTGCTCATCGTAAGGGTAGACAGTCAATATTTACATCCAGCCAGTATGGTTAACATAGCCATATCGATACATATTCATATTCAAACGATTTTGAATACGATCAAACTTGTATAAAATAAATAGTTCACGACCTTAAATCATTTTGTTTAATGTCTCCCGTGTCGATTTATTGAAACAAGTATTGAAAGATATCATTTTGTTCCTGTGATTTATTTTTTATAGCGATTGAATTATGTAATTAACTCAATTGATCTGTAATTTATTGATGTTCATTTAAATATTGGAATAATGGCGGAACAAAATATTTGCATATAGCATAGTAATTCAAGCTATTCTGTAGGTAGTATTATTTCGTTAACAGGAAGTATAAACGAAGCGAAATAAATATGTAAGAATCGCAGGTGACATTATAATGAGTATTAGCGGACCTGGCAGACGTCGTCCTGCCGAGACAGCAGCGCCACCTACCGGGTCTAATCGCAAATCTTAACCGTTCTCGAATCCACTTGAACACATACGAAAATTTTCATCAAAATCGGTCCAGCCGTTTAGGAGGAGTTCAGTGACAGAAGAAATATACGGGGTGTAAATTTAACCCTTCACACATACGTCAACCAATCATTCTGTACATCAAACTAAGTACCCCTACGATAGGAGATAAGATAGGAGATAATTTCACTAAAGTTATAACCTGAAAAACTAGTATTTACAAAAATAGCTGTGCAAAATTTGGAACCTTGACCCCCAATATCTCCGTAACTAAGGGGTTCCCAGGTTTGGTCTGGAACAAAAAAAATATCGCAGTGGTGGGGAGACCAAGTACCCTTCGTTTGCGTTAAGGGTACTTTTACACCCTTTATATTCCAAAATATTCGAAGACATTTGGCATCTACCAAACCGCACTGGGCCTGCGTGGTGGATTATAGCCCATCCCTATAAAGAAAAGGCCTGAGTCCCTGCAGTTAGGCAGGAACATTATAGGCTGATAATGATGATGACGGCAGACCTGAAAAGCTAAAGAGGCAAAACGTTTTGAGCGATAACGGGGCTTTAATAACGTTTAGAATTCCTGCGGTTATTTTTTATTGAAACAAACAACGTTCAGGGCAAGCTGCCAGTGTTAGTACAGGCCACATATTTTGAAGGATCGTGGGGCTTTCGGGACCGGGACCGTGGTCCCGAAAGCCACCTGTGATATTTTAATTAATTTGGAGTAGTACATTGGGACCACAAGATAAACGAAGTTAAAGTACAGTTAGCAAAAAAGTGATATTACGATCAACAATTACATATTTTTTTAATGTTGTAATTATGTATGTGTTGATTATATTATTAAAAGATTTTTATATTTTGTCAATCATGTTGATGGTAGCTACAAAGTTCAAATTTAAGATCAAATTTTATTTGTTTTCTTCAAGAACAAATTTTATTTATAAGTACTACACTTTGAACTTTGTACCAGGATGTCATGATTCAGTTGAAGATAAGCTACGGGGTGACCTATAAACTTATGATGCCCTGGTACTACTTATCACATTACATTACTCCTGTTAACTTCTGTGTTTGGTGACAGCCCGAAAGAAATGATTAATCTCCTATTAACTTATGATACCCTAGTACTTCATAACACATTACATTAACTCCTGCTATATTTCAATTTTGCAAAATGTATGCCAATTTCATAATTTTTATTTTTTTATGCTTCATTCGAAGTCAGGCTACTCTTTTTGGAATAAAATAAATATTTTAACATTTATTAAAATTAGTTCTATTTGTAAAACTGAAATTTGTTTGGTTGACCGTACTTTTTAAAGGCATAAGTTTATTTAAAAAAATTGTGGCCCCGAAATACCATTAAAACATAATTATTATTATTTATCGGGACTCCTGGACCGCAGTCCCAGTCCCGAAAGCCCCACGACCCATTTTGAAGTATTGCGTTTCACGGATAGCGGTAACAATTGACGCGCAATGCAATGTGTCATGTGTGGTTTTTATAGCGCGTTTACAAAACTTTTGTTAAATACTTTTGTTGAGGCAGAGGTCCTACAAGGAAGTCGTATCATATCTATCTATAAACATAACATCACGCCTGTGGTTCCCGAATGTTCAGGAAGTGGTGTTCCCATTAGACCCATTACGATAAATCCAATAATAAAACAAAATTATAGTACACATCCAAAGCAAAAAAAATACGTTCTATACCAAGGAGGCAAATAAATAAGCACTTTTATAATATAACTAAATAAATTATAAAAGAATAGATAGATTGCATAAAAAACATCAATAGAATAAGTATATGAATATGGATATGGATTTATAGAATATAATTCTGAGATAGATATAAAAATTAAGCCAACTTAATAATAAAAGAAACAAACCGCTCTTCCTGTTAAACAAACATTTGCTGTGCCCGACAGGGTCCATAATTGTGTCTAGAATTATTTTCCTTAACACCTGTTAATGTACATAATAGATTACAATAAACAATTTGAATTTGAAAATTTGAATTTAGAACACCCACATTTCGGCAGTTATTTTTAAGTCTCATGTGATAAGGGGCGAGGCTTTTGCACAAATCCGGACTCCGTGGTTACTACTGACAAATTCTTAATGGCAAATCCCAATAATACTTTGCCCTAAATCACGCCGCTCATGAAAATCAGTCGCACTTGCGAACACTACACCAGCGAGGCTAGACCTATCTATATTTAGTCACTAGCTTTTGCCCGCGGTTTCTCTTGGGTAGATGTCGGAAATTCGGAAGTATCAAAAATATACATACAAACTTTCATCCTCTACGGGGTTGAATTTTGGAAAAACGTTTCTTAGTGGACGCCTACGTCATAAGAGGAATGTTATGTGAAATTTTAGGTTTTTAGCCCTAAGGGCCTATGCGTTGATCCTCAGTAAGTCAGTTTTCCCTTTAATATGTATAGGTAGTGCATTCTTATTTGTCGCAATGCACCTTTTTTCGGCCTAACCTTTAGGAACAAGCCTCAATGTTTATCTAAACCCCTTAAACACTGGCTTCGACACCTACAAAGGCTAACAGGCCAGTTTAGCCACATCAAAGACAACCTTAAATATTCACAAGACAGAACGCTTCTGGACATAATCTAAACTGTCGAACGACAAAACCCTAAATCAATTTGTGGGGTATTAAATTAGTATTACAAATGTAATGTTTATTTTTTGTTACGTTAATCGTCTTCTGACTTTTTCGATTTTCTGGAAACATCGACTTAAAGTTCAAAGTTGTGGTCCTACCAGAGATACTAAAACTGTGAACGTACAGAAGTGTTAGTGTCCGGTGTCCGTGTCCATTCAACAATTAGTGTCCGGTGTACGTATCCATTCAACAATTAGTGTCCGGTGTACGTATCCATTCAACAATTAGTGTCCGTTGTCCATGTCCATTCAACAATTAGTGTGCGGTGTCCGTGTCCATTCAACAATTAGTGTCCGGTGTCCGTACCCATTCAACAATTAGTGTCCGGTGTCCGTGTCCATTTAACAATCAGTTCATGCTTGTTTAACCGAATCATGAATGTGTTATCGATAATGAATCCACAACAGCCTTGTTTTTAAAATTGTATGCTTATTAAATAGAAAATAAATAGAAACAGTAACAATATTCTATTGAGTGTCGCAAAATCCAGAGATTTATTGCTTTGGCGGATTGAATCCCATAGCGCCGGTTTACATTCTTTTGGGAAAGTCCCGAGAGGAACAAAGGTTTTTCGGTAAACGGTTGCTCCTATTGCGGATATTTCAATTCGTGGGGCATTGCATATACATCCCGTCCTGGGTATGCTTACGATGTTCTACGCACTTGTGGAGACCAAGCATTTTTTTTTGGCGTTGGGAAATCATCAAATGACTCCTCCTGAGTGGAGCGGAAACGAGTGTCAGACTTCTACTGACTAAAAACCACCCATGTTCCTTCTTAGCCCTTTGTATCTGGGGCCGTGATATCTCTTTCGACAGAGCGGAGACCAACCCTGGGGTTAGTCTTTACGCTTGTCAATTGGACTTGTTTGCTGATCAATGGAAGACGATAATGTTAGATTGTTTGTGGTTATGTGAGAAGATGGAGTAAAATGATTAAATTAGTTATTATTTTACCAGTTTAAACTGCATAAACGATGAAGGAACTAAAAACTCCGTGTTTCATCCACGAACACCAACCATCGCTGACTCCTTTTTCACAAACACCAGTGAATACATTATAGGTTGATCACGAATTTAAACTTCCAGGTTCCGCTTTTGGGAAATGACCATATTAAAACCGTTTAAAACATTGTTGGTGACATCTAAAGCCACATAAAAGTAAAGTATTGCTCATTAATAGACCGATTATGATGCCGAAGTGATAAATCGGTGCTGGATCGACCAAAATGTCTACAATAATGATAATAATATAAAATTTTGTTGCTTTATCATAATATTGGTGGTCTGGCCAGTGTAGTAATGGTCGTGTGTTAGTAAATATATGTTTCAAACTGTTGAATTTTTTGTTGATTAAAGGTTGTTAAATGTTGTAAGTTCGAAAGAATGAAGAGAGAATGAAGAAATGTTGGAAAAATCAAAAATCGGGAATAGGTATTTCCTTTTTGAGAGCGTAATCGCTGTTCAAATTTATATTGTCCCGTATTTAAAATTATTAGATAGTTTAATGTTTTTTTCACTCCTCTTGCTCAAAAAGACCGTCATAATAGCGTACCAGAGCGGGCGTAAAATTGCATTTATTGCCCTAGCTAGGGGAAAAAGTAAATCTCGACGTGCTCTCCCCCGTCTGCCGCGACCTGCGCAGTGCGTGATGCATTTAGCTTCAAGTATAAAACAAATTAGATATCACCCAGCGTATCACAGAACGCATCAATGTTCTCTCAACTAGGCCACAACCATCGACATCAAGGGATGAGTCAACTCAGCTGATTGTGTATTCAGAAAATTCGAACGGGGACCCTCAAACCTTGAACAACGTTTTGTATCTCCTACGTTTACCCCACAGATTACACAATGTTCGTCTTCACAGAGGACTGAAATTAAGTTGCCGGCAAAAAACATATCATTAAATTTGAACAACTGTACAAATCGTACATTTAATTTTTATTAAACAATAAACTTTCTTATTGAACCTGGTTATTTTATTTTCTCGCAATCGTAGTGAAAAGTACGGAGTAACACACGGCGCTAAAATCCCATTACAACTCGGTTCCTATTTACTACCTCGCTAAAGCTCGGTAGTAAAACTACCTCGTATATAATGGGTCATTTTAGGCCCTTGTATTACAATGTACTATTTTTCTATAAGTTGGTTGGATATAGAATAACAAAGATCTTGGTTTGTATATTTAGTAAAATTTGTTTGGTTTTGGTAATAATGTAATTATATTTAGCCTGGATTGGTTGGTGTGTATTCACTGTTTACAAGTACTTTTATATCAGCCTGGTCTATCCCACTATTTTTGCCTTCTGCGACCAATACTTTTAATCGTAAATTATCATTTCATTTTTGATTTTTAGATGAGCTTGGTTTAGTGGCAACCCCTTAATCTATAGGAAGTTTATACTTTTTAGAAAACTCTACAAATGTGTCTTCAGGGCATGGAGTTCTAAACTTTTCCTATTCTTCTGTCTCATAGTTGTTAACGGCTTCACTTAAATACCACGGCCCACGGCCTAAGATGGATAACCTGAACTGAGCAGTTGTAAAAAAAGGAGATTTTAGAGTGGCCGGTGTACCTTTTTGAAAGAATAAACTAATGTTTCTATAGGATACGGCTTATGACTTGCCGGTTGTGAAATTAAGCATAATAAAATTTTGTGTCGGTCGTCGTGACGATTTGGACTCGTTTTTGAGAGATTGGTCAGAAACTGAGAGAGTTGGAAAGAAATGGGGTAGGCTTTAGCCCAGAAGTGGGAAAATATAAGTTAAACAAAAATGTACGTTCCAATATAACATGACGCCGGTAGGATCTGAAAGGTTAGGCCAAGTTATTAATTAAATTAAAAACCCAACAACACTTTGCACGACCCTAGGGGGAGGGGGGGGAGGGTAATTACAAAAACCCAAATATCCTGGGCATCCTATATCCAACCTTCCGATATTACTAAACCAAATTCACTACAAATTAAGAAGTAAATAATATACTTTATAAACGTGAATTGCAAGCGCATTTATAAATTTTATACCAAGGAGTTTTAATTTCGTCTCAACTCTTTTTTCCTAACTTGATTTCATTGCGACTCGAGTATCGAATGCATCTTTTTTATCGTAATTATGAAACTTGGGTTTTTATTGTTTAAGGTTATATTGCAACATCGTTTATAAGAATATTTGTCACGAGTTTCTTCTTGTTTTTCTCAGAGTGTTTTTTTACGAAATTATGTATGAATAATGGCAAAAGTAAGAACGCAGGTAGAATGTTACTGTCTTTACTTGGCCGTTTCGAGTGATATCAGCAAATGAGAAACTTGTTTATGTACATTATTTCCAGCGCAGCTAGGATACCTAATCTGTGAAAGTGTGTAGTGTTATGTATTTTATACATAAGTATTTGTCAATAGACTGACGCCGTTTTACCGACCTCAATACGATATTGGAGACATGAACTACAAACTTATCATACGTGACATGTTTTTCATTCTTAAAATCAAATGCTGAAAGTTCACGAAAATTCAAGAGTTTCATAATGTATCATGTGTCAAAATCTTGTCGTGCATAATACAGGCTAACAATCAATATAATCGTAATAATTCCATCTCGACTGCTTTTAAATGAAACGATGTGTACCTACATTACCAACTCATCATGCTAAACTTTAGAATCCCGCACAAAAAAGTAGTTTATCGGTATCACTAACCAAAGTTCAGGGTCACGCCCAAACAGTACACAACAAACTTACTCAACGGTATCAGTTTACGTTCACAGTTACTGTAGTTCACAAACTGTACCACTTTCAGGTTTTCCGTTTAATTACTAAGTTTGTCTGTTAATTAATATTTGTGCTGCCGTAGAAACTGTGTGGCTGTAACGATGTTTTATTGTTAATTGGCTTAGTTAAAACAAGCTTAATTTTTTATAGTTAAACAGTGCTGTAGTTTTCTGAAACAACTTTATAAAACAGTAGGTATCGTTAAGGAAATATATTTTTGTCATGCTCAAGAAACCTTAGTAGAACTACGTATCGTAAATGTAACAGTAAACATGATATAACATCACGCCTAAAATCCACGAAGGGTTAGGCAGAATATGTGTACCATATTATTAAACCCACATTAGACCAGTTTTGCTGTGGCGGAATGTGAGAGGAAGAGAACCTCACGTCCCAGCCGCCGCGGGAGACGCTCCGGGCGTCGGGGGCCACGTGCCGGCTTCCGGCCACCGTAGCCGCGGGCCTTTGGACGGTGAGTAATGGGCTAGCTCGCCGTCCGTCCGTCTTACGACGACGACAGGCCGTGTCGACCGGGCACATATTTGAATACGATCAAAATACTGTTGGCAGTATTTTGATTTAATATCAAATATACAAGTATAATTTTATAAAAAAGACTTTAAAACTAAATACTTACGATTGGAGTTACTCGGTTCACGCGTTTGAATTTACGTTACGTGTACTCCGCGTGTTCGTGCCAAGTCGACAGGTTCCAACTCAACATCCAATCCAAAAGATATTAATGAAATTTCGAAACACGCTATTTCGAACTTAATACCACCGAAGGAGTTCAATTAATTTACTCGGCAATTAATTCCTTTGAGACCTCGATCGTTTTCCCCTCATACACACGTCGGATTGCTCGAGATGAGAGCGTTTTCCACTTAACCGCAAATTCCACTAAATTAATCTACTGTATTCCCCCGTCGATCTCACGAACACATATTATAAGGTTAAATTATAAATCTTTGTCGTCAACACAATTTCAGATATAGTGTGAGATGTAAAGCGAAAGAAATCGATTAACTTTGATCGGACGCAAGATCTAAAATAGGAAATGCTATCTCGAGAAGTTTCTTATCACCCTGTAAACTTGATTATAACCATGCAGCTAACAGAACATGCAAGTAAATAGATACGAGAGTGTGAGTTTCATAGGTTTTTTGAAGAGTTTTTTTTCGTTTCATCTCCCTAAAACACTACAAAGTGGTGGAAGTAGGGCTTCAGGTTTTTACACTAAAACCTTAACTGTATGATATTTTATTTGATTTCCTACTTTGGATATTGCAAATTCAGTATTTCCAATAAAAATGTTAATTTAGAAAATAATGCACTCGTTCTGATTCTATGTTTAGAGTATTAACTAATGTGCAACTCAGATCCAATAGCACTCGTTGTACGTGAAGGTGTCTATGTGTGCGTGCTTTCTCTCTTTTACGAAGCCGTCATTCCGAAACCTATCTTCTCTGTGCCATAAGCATGCATCCGGCCCACACGGTAACACTTTGTACTAACATGGTTATTAGATCCTGAGAGAAGCTGATAACCATATTAGCACCAAACGACATTGAATTTAACTGCATAGCACACCGATGATAGAACGCGTTGAAGATAATTTTGCTAGTGAAGGCGATAGATAGAATGGAGATATACAATTATTTTTTTGAGTAATTTATTCAGTTTAGGGGTCTGCCTTGGAACACACGATAAACCATTCTTCATCTTTAGGTTGTGGTTAGTTGTCTATCCTGGTGTCAGTCGATGGACTTCTGGCTTAGTATTAAACTCAAACTCAAAGCATTTATTTCAATTAAACCTTTATAGGCACTTTTGAATATCAGAAGAACAATTCATAAAAACAAAACTACGAGTGCAATACGTCATTCCGAAAGCCACCATGCCGAATCACACGCCGCCGAATGCCAGCAACAACGAGCACCACGAGCACGAAAGAACGCAGCGACGCACACCGCTACAACGAATGCACGAGACTCCGAATCACGGAACAACGGATGCACACCGCAACGCGCAACTGCCGCCCCGCAACCCGGAGCCCCGCGCACCCGCCGCCACGGCACGCGCCGCCGCACGCCCCCACACCCGCAGCACTCGCCGCCGCAAACATCCGCGCAACTTGACGCAGTAACCCCCGGAACGATGCATTGCACTCTAAAGCTACAGTCACAGACACAAGGCATAAAAACTTGTGAAAGTACTGTAGTTGCCCATTCCCTAGCGTAGATCTCTATGGAGGAGAAAGGGCAAGAAACTCCATGGACACTCTTTTCAATCAGAATATTGTTACAAAAATCTTGGTACATTACATCATTCATGTTGAGATGGCTTAGTATTACATTTTCATTCTCACATTCTTTTTCAGCAAACCACTCACCAAACCAGGTAAACCATTGATTAACGAGACGGTGCAGAAATTCGTCGATATATGTAAAATACTGGTATACATCTGCATCTGGATAGACTGGAAGCCAGACTACAGTAGTTGGGAGAATGTCAGGCAGATGAAGGTAACAATGACGACCACTCATCATTAAGTTGTAACTATAACACAAAATTCCTAAACAAATATTTCGAATGAATTTGCAAAACCCACAGACAAAAGACAAATATACAAACAAATTCTCTGTTACAACTCAAACACTGAAAATTTACAAGCAATTTAACGCAACCGAAGCTTCAATCGAAAGCCAATGAAAACGACAATAAAACATAACAGCAGATACATCAACCGATCACGAGGTTAAATAGCCAATCGGCAATCGTAACAAAATGGATTACTCTAAAGATTACCGGTCGGCAAATGCTACCTGTTACGGATCGCGGCTTCAAGTATTTGTAACCGTTCCCGCGGCACTTAATGCTTAGTGAGTATTCGGGGTGTCGGTAATCTTTGCTTTTGTAAGGGGGCTTAATTTATGAGGTTTACTGAACATCAAATTATAAAGTGAAATTGATTTATTCTTCGAAATTAAATATAATATTACAACACAATTTTTTTTTCTCTTTGAGGCACACGTGGAGTACGGACGCGCCGTCGACACGGCCTGTCGTCGTCATGAGACGGATGGACGGCGAACTAGCCCATCACTCACCGTCCACAGGCCCGCGTCTACGGTGGCCGGAAGTCATCACGTGGCCACCGACGCCTCCGTCAACTCCTTCGCTAGCATCACTGCTTCGCAGAAGGAGGCGACGGTGTCCCATTCCTTCTCGATACTACACATACTTACATCACATCCTAACAAAATATTAACATCATCTGGCTAGCCTTCCTCAAGTTTGTTGGGGTCTGCTTCCAGTCTTATCGGATGCAGCTGACCAACAGTATTTTACATGAAGCGACTGGCTATTTGACCTTCACACCTAGTACAACTGGTTGTCTGATTTTCTTTCTGAACCTCGGAGGAAACTTGGTATGTGGATTGTTACTCATGCACAGAACAACCAAGACAACACGGCTTAACCTCAAGATCGCCCCGAGCGGCAGTTACTAATAATTCACGAGTTCCACCGAAATTGAATAATAAATAAAAAACAAATAACTAAACTAATAACAAACTATGTATTATAAAAGGGCATCGTAAAAATCTTCCTCAACTGTGATAAATAATAAATCATATCATAAAAGTGATTAAAATAAAAATAAGATGTGCACCTGTAACAGTTCAATCCGCCATTACAAAAGCTTACGGCTGAGTGGTTACAGGTCCGATCCATAGCCAGCCACCAGCAGACGGCCTAAGAACTCCTAGCCAACAATCTAGTTTAAATAAAATAAAGATCTAAAGCTAGATTTAAATAATCTACTTTGTGGCTTAAGTCGATTCATTTTCTTGTCTGTTCACTGTCGAATTTCAGACGGTATTTTCTTTTTATGTCATAATATTACCTCTGAATGTCTGTTATTTATTTCGATGTTGTAGTAGCAGTTAGATATAGATTTTATCTACATTAATATTATAAAGGGGAAAGATTTGTTTGTTTGTAACGAATAGGCTCCAAAACTACTGGACCGATTTAAAAAATTCTTTCACCGTTGGAAAGCTACACTATCCCCGGGTGACATAAGCTACTTTTTATCCCTGTATTCCCACTGGAACGGGAACTACGCGAGTGAAACCACGTGACGTCCGCTAGTTTTGAATAAAATGGAACTTGCTCACAAAACTTGCTTGCTTGGGTAGACGACATTGTAGGCATTGCGGAGATAAGAATGCGGATCTTGGGATAAGTAAAGAGAGCTAGGCGTTTTCTTTTTGTACATTTAAGGAATAACACGGTAAATTGACATACGGTGTACATTTTTGAAATAATTTAATTAAAATGCCAAATAATATTCTAAATGAGTTGATTTATTAACTCATTTCTGTGACTGAATTTCAACCATTATGCTTAATTGTCCCTTTTAAATTAAGCTTAAGAATGTTGATTCCTATGATAAAAGGGTTAAAATACCAGCCTACGAAACATGCCATAGAGCAACATAGAAACACACCCCAACTGTTTGTCTATCACCATGGCAACAGTGAAAGGGAGCAAAAAGAGAATTAAAACAACAAAATTATAAGCACTTGGTAATACATGCTAAACACGCAAGTTGTTACAAACGTTTGGCTTTGAAACGTTCTTATTTCTGTAGAATTAATACTTAAGGAGAATAAATTCAATCATCTTGTATTTTACCAAAGAATTTTAATAGAATTTTTTTTTTTTTTTTACCGATGAGAATTAACAGCAGGTACACAGCTTTTTCATGCACAGTAAAAATAAACTTTTTGAGGCAAGATTTTCGGTTGAATTTACGCTGAAAGATTCATAAACAAAAAACATCACCCGTAATCCCCGAAGGGTTAAGCAGAGGTGTACCTATTAGTACTCACACTATTGAATTATTTAATTCATTTATATTTAATCTATACTAATATTTTAGAGAGGAAAGATTTGTATTTTTGTGTGTTTGTATGTTTGTAATGAATAAACTCAAAAACTACTACGCCTATTTAAAAAAAAATCTTTCACCATTAGAAAGCTACATTCAACCTGAGTAACGTAGGCTTTTTATCCCTGTATTCCAACGGGTACAGAAACGCGGGTGAAACCGCGTGTCGTCCCCTAGTATTCGATAAATTAAATTTTATTTCGCACATTCATGAACTCGAATAAGTTAAAACGCTATAAATCCTAACTGCTAGACTGGTTTACACTTTTCAAAACTCTATGAAAAGTATAGTGATGGTAGACGTTTCGCATAATTTTGCTGCCGAGGGCTGATATATTCTCAAGTGCGCTGATCTTTGTAGAATATTCGTGGCGACTTTAGGTACTTTTAATACGTACCTTTACCCGACTGCGGCGAAGCCCAAAAGGATGGTTATTTACTTTACTCCTTTAACGCAACTGCAAGCCCGTATTTTTCTAAAGGAATGGCAAAGATGTCGAAGCTGGTAAACTTTGCCCAGGCCGGGAATCTTGCCTAGAACCATATTACTTCTGTTAGTTTCTTTGCAACTTATTTCGTATATGTTAATAGCAAACTGCTTAACCTATTCGGTCTGAAACTATTCATGCTTTCAAGCTGGAACAAAAATACAAACTCTCTCAAGCGGAAACTTTTTCATGCTGGGATCAACTATACAAATTCTTTCATGCCGGAACCAACTATACAAATTCTCATTTTTTTTTTGTTATGCTAATTTGGTACTGCTCTAGACCTCGATCGATCACGCTTGACGAAAAGTTATTGAAATCGGGATTAGCTCCGAAACCACACAACCAATTGCAATCATCATCAACAGCCTATTAATGTTCCCACTGCTGGGACACAGGCCTCCTCTTTCTTTTAGAGGGAAAGGGCCATAATCTACCACGCGGGCCCAGTACGGATTGGTAGATGTCACATGTCTTCGAAGACCAATTTCAATAACGTGTACGAAAATAGTAAATGGTATTTTATAAACAGTATTTTCGATGATTATTTATTTATTTTCGAGCTAAACACCCTTAGGATTTACATTACGTTTACGTTGCGCGTTTGTGTGAAGGTCTCAAAAGACCACGACCTTTTTCACTTTGATATGAACCGCTTTCACGCTAAAGCTCAGTTTTCGTAATCATTTTCATTTTCACGAGTCAGTGGAGCAGTCGCAACTTCTCACACCTGAGCTGTTCTATATTTCATTTGGCATCACGGCTTTAATCAGTTCGTAAAGGTAAGGTGAGGTTGGCTGATAAGGCGTTATGCGGTTAAATTATACAATTAACTATTTGACTACTGTTGAAAATTCACGAAAATGTAATGTTATTTCAAATAACTAACAATAATAACACGATGTGTGAAAAAAGGAATAAAATCGATCAAATCAATCAGAAAAAGACAGCGCAGCGCCACAGAAATGTGACCTCACATTTCTTTCCGTCATAGTTACGTGTAGTACAATTAATGGCCGTTTCGCGCGACAAGGATAGAAAGTGACCACCAAAAACTTCTAAGGCATGTAACTACCCCATTTCTTTATCGATTTCATTACTTTTTTCACACATCGAGTTATTTCTGTTAATTCTTTGAAATAGCATAACATTTTTATGATTTTTTAACAGTACCTACGTAGTTAAATACCCATTACTTACTTATGCTCTCGGTTTGGTCTTTTCGGGTGTAGTCTACATTTACGATAGCATAGCTGTACCTACGCCTTTAATTTCTAAGGGGTTATTTTTTATAGTACACGCACATTCTACCCGCTATGTTTAAGTCCCATGGAATAGGGGGCAAGCCTATTGCAATCAATCGGGCACAAATCCAGACTCCGTAAATGCTACTGAGTAAGTCTGATGGAAAAATTCAAAAACACTTCATCATCAGCCTATAATGTTCCCACTGCAGGGACTCAGGCCTACTCTCTACGAGAGGGATAGGCTAAAATCCACCAAGCGGGCCAAGTGCGGATTGGTGGATGTCACATTGTGTTCGAATTGTTTGGTTTTAAGACATGCCGGTTTTGCTCACGATGTTTTCCTTATATCTCTGGGTACCGCAGTTAACTGATTAACTGCTGCACTCAAAGAGGTTTAATGATTAGTTAGGCCATCACTTAGTAAAGGATTTGACAGTTTTGTCATACAAAAGTATGTCAAATCTTTACTAATTGACGGTTTAAGTAATCATTAAATATGTGTGAGTACAGCAGTTAACTGATTAACTGCTGCACTCAGAGAGCTTTAATGATTACTTAGGCCATCACGTAGTAAAGGTCTTGGCAGTTTTGTCATACAAAAGTCAAATCTAAACTAAGTGACGGCCTAAGTAATCATTAAAGCTCTGTGAGTGCAGCAGTAAGTTATAAATCACAATACTGAGTGCGTGGTACTTCCGCTATACTCACTAGACACGCGTAATCTCGCATTTAGCGAATAATTGCAATATTGGTGCAAATGAGAATTGTAACATAATGTAAAACAGTGTTTAAGGAGTTTCTTCAACCCATTCTTCTCCTGATTATAATCTTTTACTCGGGATCAGAACGGAGTAAAAATTATTAAAAATAGAACCGATCCTCTAGGGTATCAGTTTTTGGGGATCAGAACGGAATAACTCTGATTAACAACGATTTATGTGAATGGCTCTCAACCTCCGAAAAGATTCTATGTGCCTGTAAATGGACTATTGTAAATAAACGTTTGGCATTTGAGTCAAATATTGTGTGTGATTTCAATTACCCATTTGCCCATCTACCACGAAGAGGAATCTAAGGCGAATACAACATGGCGGAGACAAAGACCATTGATATTTAGGAACAGCGTTTCTCCAGTGGATTTCTCGACATAACATAAACGGCTGCATCTATTATCAACTTGTGGTCATATATATAAAAGACAAATAGCCAAACAAAACACGAGAGTCGATGATATGGCCGTAACAGCCGCCCGAAGCCTCGACTTGAACGAAGATTGCTGGAATTCGAACGAACGGAAATAATCAAAACTGAACGAGAAATGGAAAATCTTTACAGGGTAAGAAGTAAAAGGAGGTTTTTCACCACTTACGTAACATCACGACTGTTTCTCGAAACTAGGGTGAGGTAGAAGTGCGCAGAGGCACAATGCGAGGAAATGTGTGGATAAGAGTATCCACACATTTCGAAAGATTGTTATAAACACTATATAAGTTTAAACGAGGGACGTATTCAAAGCCACAATAGTGCATGCTTACATGATACTAGTAAAAAAAAAAAAACAAAAAAAAACACTGATTAATAACAGACATAACCATATCAACATTTTTGCTAAAGTCTCGCAACGTGTAGATGTCCTTGCGCTTATCACAGAACATCTGCGTGGGTCAATGACTTTTAGGTATAATCAATTTTCCCTTCATATGATTACTTAAAAACTCACGTACCTACACGCACCTGATTGTGCGCGGGGTGCTCCGTCATGTTGATAACACTGAGAGGCACATCGTCCAATATTTCATCCACCACACTATTTAAAATGTTTAGGTATGGCGCCTCACACACTATCACTAGATAACACGTAGGCACAAACCACATCCCAATGTTCTTTATTGGATGCTAAGACGTGAATTTGGTTATTCAAAAACACTTTTGCAGGACGCACTAATTGCGAAAAAATGAAATGAAACCTACGCGGAAGTGCAATAATAGACATACGGATGTAGGGGCGCCCGCGCATAGACTGAGGGTAGCTCGAGGGTGTGTTGTGTCGGTGCATCGGGGACTACACATAGGATAGGGTTTGCGCACGAGCAGCGTTTTTGTTTAAGTGATTACTTTAGGTACTTTTTACAAGGTTCTTTTTACGCGCTAAGTATTTATGATTAATGTATTTTATTGGATAATTCCGTCACAAATTAAGGTCATTGTTTTATACATATTTGGGATGAGAATCGAATACTGAATATACCCCTCCTTCAATATGTGCCTCGACTAACATAACACAGTGTATCTTTGATGAGATATTTGGATGGTTTGATTTTTACTATGACTTGACCCAAACACTATCTGCCTTGAGCTTATGCTTCGGAGTTCGATTCCCAGTTTGGGTAAAATATTATTAGGTTTTTTCTTCAGGAATTTCTTAGTAACAGTCCCGGAGTCTGGACTCGTGACCGGTTGATGTTAATGCCTTGCCCCTTCTTCATCATCAACAGCCTATTAATGTTCCCACTGCTGGGACACGGGCCTCCTTTTTTTTGAGAAGAATCTACCACGCGGGCCCGGTGCGGATTGGTAGATGTCACATGTCTTCAAATATTTTAGCTCTAAGACATGCGGGTTTCATCTCGATGTTTTCCTTCACTGTTTTGAGAGCAGCGGTGATGAAATAAATTACAAAAGTAATGTGCCTGCCTGGGTTCGAACCCACGACCTACTGTTCGTAAGTCGGGGCCACCACCATTGGGCCACCGCTGCGCCCCTTCCTACATGGAACTTAATCAAAACTATCAATTTGTGCGTGTACCATTAGGGTGAGTGCGCCTCTTTCTTACCCTTCGAGGACTACAAGCGTGATGTTATGCTACGTTTAACCCTCTTAAAAATGCACGTTGATGATGAAAATTTAAGTTTAATACCTTAAACCGGTAGTAAGCATCGACAGATAGTTAGAACTAATGAATGAAATGACAGGGCTGTTTCAGTGATTAAGTAAAGTGGGGTACTTTAAAAAAATCGTTGGTTTATTGTTGAGTCATGCACCACGCAAAGTACCGCGGGTAACGACCGGCGGTTCCACTCAATTGATATTGCACCCTAATGTGGCGACAGGCTGTTACGGCATTACAATTTCACGTGTTTACTCGACGTAAACCCACCTAACTGCTGGGTTAGCACTAAACGTGGCTTTGATTTGTTAACTGCAGTTTGAGACGTTTTTATGCGGGGGATGTGTTGTTTTGTCTGTACATTGTTGATAGGTTCGTTAAGTTTATTTCACTGACATAATAATATGTGCATTGATAAACTCACTTGCTGTCACATAGCAACTACAGAGTTTATGACTTATGTGCTTATTTTTTCATGGGGTATCCGTTCACGTTATACACACACGCGCCAATTTACACATAGCATCACGACTGTTATCCCCGAAAGATTAAGGAGAGGAGTACCTAATAGATGCCCCATTTTGTCAATAGGGGATCGGACAAATAAAACTAATTAGTCCGTCAGATAGATTTCCAAAAATATTGTAAACCGATTTTTTCTTTTTTCACATAATCAAAAAGTGCTTCGAGAACTCTTGAACTCCTCGAAAACTTCACATGTCAGTAATTTTTTTACCTACAAATGACGTCACCATCCCGCACTCATGATCTATGACGCGTTTTATCTTCGTCATTTTTTATTAATTTGATATAACAAAAAACACGTATCAAATATTTTTCGATAATCTAACTGACGGACTAATTAGAATCATATTTTTTTGACTCAGTCTGATCCCCTGATATGCTTATGTTCCATGTGATAGTGGGTGAGCTTATTTCCATCAATCGCCACTACTAAGAAATTCCTGCTGGAAATTTTCAGTAACACTCTGCTCGATCCGGGAATTGAACCCTGGACCTTCTGCTGAGAGCAGTGGTGGCCCAGTGGAGGCGGCCCCGACGTACGAACAGTGAGTTGTGGGTCCGAACCCAGTCGGGCGCATTACTTTGTATAATTTATTTCAACACCACTGCTCTCAAAACGGGTAACAAAAACATCGTGAGGAAACCGGCTTGTCTTAGAACCAAAAAATTCGAAGACGGTGATATCTACCAAACCGCACTGGGCCCGCGTGGTGGATTATAGCCCATCCCTCTCTCAGAGTGGAGGCCTGAGTCCCTGCAGTGGGAACATTATAGGCTGACGATGATGATGATGATGATGATGACCTCCTGATTAGCAGTCGCGCTTGTCCTCTACAATCGTTAGTTCACAGTATCGTGATAACAACGGTTTCTTTAATTTGACTTTAAATTTGACGTTTGTCTACTAACGTAACATGTTACATGAAACTACGCACAAAAATACACAATAATTCACCTATGGGGGTACCCTTAATATACCAGACAGCTACCTACCTATAACTTTCAAACCGGAACAGCTATGTTGGTAGCCGGCAGAAATAGGCACCAACGCCGGATGAACCCTTTTACAAGGTGTTGTTGTAAAATTAGGACAACGGAACACTCACAAAATTATAAACGTTACTAGCGGACGTCACGCGGTTTCACCCGCGTAGTTTCCGTTCCCGAGAGAATACAGGAATAAAAAGTAGCCCATGTTACTCAGGGTGAATGTAGCTTACTAATGGTGAAAGAATTTTTGAAATTGGCGCAGTACCTTTTGGGTTTATTCATTACAAACATACACACACACAAAAATAAAAATCTTTCCTCTTTACAATATTATTGTGAGAGCCATTTTGACATACTAACGAATTAGGTTAAGACCTGTAATGTTAGTTGTAAGTGATGCAAACCAAAAATACATTTGTAAAATAAAAACCAGAAATACATTTGTAAAATTCACCAAATCCGTAGTGTGTTATGTTATGTTTTGTTATCTGTTATCCGCTGTGATGGATAACGGACCACCAACTTATGGATGGATATATATATATATATTATGTGTCCCTATAGTGGTTACGTTACTTGCTTGATTTCTGAATTATGTAAACATTTACACTACAGGACTGTTTTTACTCTTTCAACATGTATTTCTGAGTAACTAATAAAACCAAGCAGGATAAGCAAATGTTAAAGGGTATTTGATAAAAATAAACTACTTAGTCCGTTTCTAGAAAATACTGGACACGTAATTTATTTTCATTTTTCACGTAAACCAAAATAGTCCTTCGAAAACTCGCGTGACGTCACATTGTGATACATTTTTACCAGAAAGTGACGTCACAAGCCCCCACTCATCTTTGATATGTTTTATTTTCGTCAATTTTTATAAATTTTATAAAAGTCATTTATCCAAAACTTTTTGATAATCTAACTGACGGGCTGAACAGACAGGACAGAATCACATTTTTTTTTACTCAAGAAACATCCTTACCAGCTCCGTTTAAAGACCTTGTGCAGAAAATCTGAACTCCCTTGTATCGACTTCATGAACCTCGGTTCAAACTCAACGCTAACCTCAAATTCTTTGCAGACAAACCGATTGCCTCAATTTGTAGCAGACCCTTGAGAACGTAACACACTATCTCTGTTTCAAACAACTGTTTCAGTCCCCATTTTATTTATTTTACAAATAAAACAAACTTTATTTCCTTCTTCACAAGGTGTTTCATTATCGCCTCTGCTTCCATAAGCTCTTTATTGGCTTGTACTAAGGAGCTTTTGTTCCTCGTATTGCACGGCGAAATTGAGCAATCATATTTTGCTGCACAATTTTTCCTTTGCGAAGCAGAGGGCTCGTTTAAAGTACGCTGATGTATTTTATTTAAAGTAAGGGATTGAGAATATTATAGGACTTATAGATTATACAATACGCATATGATTACAAAAAATCAGAGGTGTGTTTCTTGGGTTCGAACTCGAGACCACGGTAACTGCACTAGTATTTCACTCCTAATTTAAATCGGTTAATTTACCCAATTTTACCTTCGTTGAAAGCCTTCGCAACCAAATTAAGATTATGGTTGCAATATCTCTTATTATGCCTTTTCGACCACCAGCAGACACTCGTATATTGTTATCATCAATCTAGCCTTTTTCCAATTACATTGGGATCGACATGCAGTACGACACAATACATTTCAATACTACACTCGTGAGCAAAAGTATGGAATCACTTATTCGGAATTGATTCCGCGCGATCTTGAGTACTTAATAAAGGTTAAATTGTTAACTTTAAATTGATACCAAATTCATTTAAAGCACGCCAGGATTTAAAGAGCTATCCCGGTTAGTGCGAAGAAGTTAGGAAAACATAAGGATAATGTAAAAATAATAAATGAAGAAAACAACAAAAATTAAGTGATAAAAATTTATTTGGCCTTAAAATTAATTTTCCATATTTTGTGTTCCCTCCCCTCGCCCTAATTATTGCTCGAAGACGGTTCTTCATTGACCTAATCAGCTTCTGAATCGATTCTGGCGGGATACCTTCCCACTCTTCTATCAAAGCCAATTTCAGCTCATTTACACTTGAAGGAGCAGGATTTCTGAAACGAACCCTCCTCTTCAGTTCATCCCACACGTGCTCAATGGGATTCAAGTCCGGGCTGAGCGCGGCCAGTCCAATGTGGCGATACCGACTTCTCCGAGGTATTCAGTTGTGGCACGGGAAGTGTGACAACGAGCGTTATCGTGCATAAGGAGGAAGTCATCACCGATATATCCCGCAAAAGGAACGACATGTTCCAGCAGAATATCGGAAATGTAGCGGTCTGAAATTAGACCGCCTCCTCGTCCCCCGCCAGGCACGAAAACAAGCTCCGTTTTACCGTCGAAGGAAATGCCGGCCCACATCATACAAGAACCGCCCCCATAAGCCACTGTCTCAGCGAAACAGCACTGCGCAAATCGCTCCCCAGGCCGCCTGTAGACCCGACCCCTTCGATCGCTGCCGTGCAAACACATTCTGCACTCGTCGGAGAACAGAACTCGCCTCCATTGCTCCACCTCCCAATCAAGATGGAAGCGAGCAAATTGAAGGCGTGCTTGTCGGTGACCTGCCGTCAGTTTCGGGCCTGTGGCAGTCCTTTTTGGAGTCAAATTAGCTTGCTTAAGTCTTCGACAAACTGTCCACTCGCTGGCAGCTACCCCACGAACATTTCGGAGCTCCTGTTGGACGTCGACACCAGTCATATGTCGATTTTGGAGAGAGGTTGACACGATAAAACGGTCATCCCTCTCCGATGTGTGTGATTTTACTTGTCGGAATTGCACTTGGTCAGTTTTATAACTAAATCATTCCTCATTATATTTATTTTTTGTTCATCAAAAAAAAACATTGTAGTACATGTGATTAATATGCATCAACAATTGGTAAATAAACCCGATAATAATCGTGGATATTTCTGTTATATCCCATACCCCATCGCTGCTTACGTAAACACGCGTCGCCGCGCGCCGTCGAACGCGACATGCTCCACGAACAGACGATATAATGCAAAATTTGTGGCTGAACCGAACACGTGAACTGATGAATTTTGTATAGCCTATTGCGGCTATGCGCTAAAAGCGTGGCTGAGCTGCATTTGAAATTAAAATAGTCGGTTTGATCGGTTACCTTAGTGATAGAGGGGAAGATGTCGTCGTCTGTCAAGTGTGTGAAGTTGCTACATCGCTTTCTGTGTGTGAATATTTAGTAACGAGTGATGTTTTGTATGCAGCCCCGTTAGTAGTAGTATAAAGATCTGCTTTAGTAGGTTTTAAGAATTATCAATTTTGTAAAGATGGAGTTTCTGAGACTCTGAGTACCGTACCGTACCAGTGGAGGCTGGTTGGCTGGTGGTTAGCTAATATGACAGAATCCACCGGACTTTTTTCTAACTTATCCTTAAATATCGTAAAACATTAGCCAGCTAGTCAAAGTCTTACTGTCACTCACAAAGAGAGGCCTACTGCATTTTAAAAATAGCCACTCACCATTTTAAAGGTTATAAACTTTAATAAACTTCTAGAACACTGACAGCTTAGCGTGCTTTCAAAAGCTTTCTAACAAAAACGCCTAAGAAAATCACTGCATAACTAATTAAACATCAGCTTTAAAGCAAGTCCTATTAAAAGCAATTCTCTTAACAATCACCGTGCTGCATACACAATGATTGGTTCGGAAAGTCGCATTGTCGCGTACCGGAATTGATAGTCAAAGCGCGACAGCTTGCTCCCGTCGCTCGTGTTGCTCGCTGCGCTTGCAAACTCCGCAATAACCGATCCGACAGCTGACATATAAGGCCGTGCCTCCCCCACCGGCTCGATCAGATTAGATATGTGCGACTAAACAGATTGTGGTGGGCTCGCAACGAGTACCAGTGTGCGTCCCTGCATCTCTGGTTACCGTAAGCATAGACGAACAGAGAATTTGCAAAGATTTTTGTACAAAATCATGGCACACAAGTTTTAAAGGTTTTGCCCGGGTGCTGGCTAGAAACAATTATGGTACTTCATCGAAAAAAAATACTTTCATTCGATAATGCGCAAAAAAGAACAGACTGACTTAGACAAAGTGTTGAATATCTAAAGTACTTTTCAAGGCAAGTAGGCTCGCCGCCTTGCTGGAGATCGTGCTGTACCCTTTGGAATAGCCGGTCCCCGTAGTGGGGGGCCTGCCACCTCAAAGAACTCGCCCACACCGGGCTAGTAAAGGGCCGTGGACTTCATCTTCCATCCTGGGAGCCAAACGTTGGAAGTGCTCCACGAAGTTCCACCGGCTGTCGAGGTGGAGTCTTAGGTACTTCAACGTCGACTCCGATTGGAACCTCTCCTACCATTAGCTGAGATCCCGACGATGGCGCATTCCGTGGCCCATGAAAGCACAAAGCCTCGGACTTATGCAATGCCACCTCAAGACCCAGCTGCCGTATCCTCTGCACGACTATCCCAACCCCTCGTGTCATATTTTCGCCGTGATCTTTGAACTTAGATTTGAATAGACACGGACATCATAAGCTGATTTGAGACAAGTTTTAGGATGTCAAAAAACAAATTCATGCGAGCTTGTAGCTGGCTATCTCAATTTCCGAGATTCTTACCTAATTTGGACTAAGATGACTGGACTACAACCCTATTTTTTTTTTGGCGGGTGGAAAATCATCGAATAACCCCTTCCGCCCTTGGGCAGAGCGAAAGGGAGTGTCAGACTTCTACTGACTAAAAACCACCCATGTTCCTTCTTCGCCCTCTATGTCGAGGCCGCGATAACTAGTGTACAACCCGCGGCCCACTACAACCCTTCGAAGGATAATGATGCGACGTTATGTTGTGTGACATAATTATCTACTTAAATTCCTACTTTATTTACAGATATATGAAGACCAAAATTGTTATTTCGGAAAAATGTTATTACACATGTGCACATGTGTGTGTTGTTGGTACTTACTTTCACCTATCTTTGAAGTGATAGGCAGAGGTGTACCTAAATAGTATACTAACAATGCTCCAGTTATCTTTCAGTAATAAGGGGTGAGCCGTAAACCGCACACAAATATATAGAATCTGCTTCGTTACAAATAAAGATATTAATAAGTTTATATTTATACTTGGCCTTGTACTTACTGTCCTTTTTAATTCACTCTTAGACGCATACATAATTATCAACTATCAAGAAAAAAAGTCATTACTAACTTTCAAGTCATTCACTCAAGAAATCTTTTAAATTGCAATCGAAGACTAAAGAAAATTCAAAATATATTTATTTAATCCCGAGCTGAATTGACACCTGTGTCAATTGCGTTAACGTATTATTTTCAATGCTAAAACACCAGTCTAGTGTGGGCCGCGCTATTTTTAGGTGGGTTGATAAAGCTGTGTTAAAAATAATAAGATTGTAAGATCTAAAAGGGAAGATCAAAGATTATCAATTTGTTTGGCGTTAGAAGTCATTCCTGCAATTTGTAACTGTTGGACTTATGTTTACATGCATATTACCTAGGCAGTTATTACGTAAGTAGGTGTAACAAAAACAGAGTTGGATGATACACATACAATGACTCGGAATGACTATTTCTATTAACTGAACTGAAGATTTTTGGCCACAGAGATATTCCAGGTGAAAGACAGAATCGAACACAGCATTATTTGCGTACAGTAGAATATGCACATTTATCAGTATACTAATAGGTGACTCGCAAACGCACCACCGTAAAGGCTGACAGCTCGACATCCACTGGCCGCCCTACCGCTTGGTGCAACGAGGCAAAGCAACGTCATAAGACTGTTGCCAGCTTGTAGTGATATATATTGATATCTACATGCACTACACTTACGAACCACAGATTACTACGGAGTCATTAAAGTTCTTAAAAGGAATTATAAAAAAAAAAACTAGAAAAGCAATCAATTCGAGAACGCGTGGTCATTTTTGTTCAGAGCCATTGCAAAGAACTCCTATCCAGAAAATTGTAGTAACTAGCTATGTTCTTTGAATCGCAAACGCTGATTGGCTAGTGTGGACCGTTTGGATTACCAGGCGCGCTGATTGGCTAATCTGATCTGATTTTCATTGTTCTCTCTTGGGATATCAGAAACGTATACATTATGATACATTAAACCAAGAGGATACGTAGTACAAATTTATTCTTGTCTATTCAATGACAACATTTCTCAAAAAAATAGGTTTTTAGAAAGTAATTAAAGATTACTAATTTTGTAATTAATAGCTGACAGAGTTAATGAGGACTTTTTCGATGCCTTTTAGTTAGTTTTTTAATATAATTAAATTTAATATAATACCTAATTAGAATTCTGTTTTGACATTCTTATATTTTGGTTTGGAGTGTGTGATAAGCCGACGGCTTACACCTTAGCTATTTCCAATGTGTCCGTGGATACAACTTGCCGTGAGCCCCGGCCTGCTAATTCAATCCGATACCGCAATCGCTGGAGACAAACCCGTTGCAGTTGATAATTATCACGTTATGTTTTATGCAAAAATAAGCCGAGCCTATTGACAACAACCAGGCACAGCCCTACAATCGAGCACAAATCCCCGACAATTCTAACGTAGTTAAGGCATCAATCGTAGGTGAAATGAAAATGTTGTCTAACTCCTTCCGTTGAATAGGCCAACAGCCTTTCCCTGACCATTGTTGATCGACCGATCTCACTGACGGACGGCTGATCGTGTATTTCCGTCAGTAACGTATGACTGGAGGTGGGGTTTAAGCCGGCTCACTCACCTACATTCAACGTTACATTCCCTTTACAGCGACGATGCCAAAGTCCCAGCCGAAGGGACGGTATTTACGAACGATTTTACTTTGCAAGTTTATGTTACGTTCGTTTCAGTTAAGATAATAAAATATTTCAAACTCTCATTTTCTTTAAATCTATGCAAAATATAATAACACACCTGAAATCTGATAAAGGTTAGGCAGATATAAATGCAATTATAGTACATCCACATTGCTCCAGTATTGTGTAAGTCCTATGTATTATGGAGCGAGGGAGGACCTTCGACTGGGCACATACCTAGACTCAGTGGCTGAGGGTAGGTGACTGACTAAACAAAATATGATTCTGTTTAGTCCGTCTGTTAGATTTTCGAAAAAAATTGGATACATATTTTTTGTTTTATTTGCTAAAACAAAAAATATTTATACAATATTTTGTTTAATACAGATTGACGAAAATAAAACGTGTCAAAGATCGTGAGTGGGGGCTAATGACGTCACTTTCTGGTAAAAAATTTACCAAACTATGACGTCGCGCGACTTTTCAAGGCACTGTACTGTCTTCATTTATTGATTACGTGAAAAATAAAAATACGTGTACAATAATTTTTGGAAATCTATCTAACGGACTAATTTATTTTTATTTTTGTCAAGTACCCTATTCCCGATAGAAAACCCCAATAACACTTTGAAAAAAAAAGGTGGTATGTTACCGTTTTCTGAAACAATAAAGATTCGGAAAACAATTAATTACCAAAAGGCGTGGTTTTACCACGTCACTATCACACTACCAATAATCAAAAACACTTACAAAAAATAAAATTTGCGAATAAAATTACGACCCAATATTTTTATCGAAGTATTTAATATTGTGCCAAGTGTTACGGAATCTGCATTCGTAAATGTATAATGGTGGTTATATCATGGTCTATGTGCGTAATAGAATTTTAGAAATTTCCTGTTTTACGAATTTTAAAAGGTAAATGGGTAAAACTACTAAAACTGGAACAGGTATCTAAGGTACACACATTAAAATCGGCATGACTTGAGGGAGCATGTGGAATAATGTTATATAGCTACCATAGATATGTGTACGGTAAGCCGCCCCAATCATTATAAGCCGACTTAAACGTGGTTCACCGGTGGTAGATGCCGAACGGAGTTTTCCAATCAGTATATGAGCCGATAAAATGCCGAATATTATGTAGTAATTATTTCCCGTCAGCTTTGTTGTTAAACTATTACTGTTGACCTCAAGCTTATCAAAATATAGGTAATTAGCGTGTGAGCAAAATTTAATTCCGTTTTTAACTAGCTTTTATTTTAATAATAAAAGCATAATATATCAAAATTGAACGGGCATACAAAGTTTCGTGTCTGTGCTATTAACTGTTGGGGAGTTTTATTGTGAGGATGTGATCGTGAGACATCCTGCAGGATTAAGTCATGTCTCTCATTAAAATGTATTGCCACTAGAAGCAGTGGTGTGTGTACAATTTTGGCTTAATCGCTTGGGGAAACTGGTTTGAAATTCAAAAGGTTCGACCAGCAGGTTTGCCATATAAAAAGCTACGAAAACAAAAAAAAGTTGCCAATTTTCAATTGCCCGTTTTGTCAATTTTCTCATATCACCAAATCCTAAATGCGACTGTCTCTACTCTTAAACACTTTCATATTACACAGTCTCAAGAGGTCGAGCAAGGAATTGGAAAGTCAAGGTGTCAAACAAGTGCTGTTTCACGCGAAATATTTTCTTTAATTCCCAGCGCAGCTTGAGAATCTTAGCACGTATTGCAGAGCAAGATTTTTACTTCACTACCCTCGAAAAATTGTATTGCGCTTGCCTGTGACAGTTGGCCCAATTTCGCAGGCGCTAATAAAGTTAATATAATTTATATCAGAGTGAAGTTACATGACAATACCGGGTGTTCAGTTTTAAGCCTGCAGATGTTTTTTGCATCTGGGTTTTTTGGTGGCAAAGCGACATGGTAAACTCAAGAGCATGCAAACGCAATTTTAACGTGAACATGTAATTGATATTTAAACCCCGCGTTTCCGTACACGTGCTGCAGACATTTTTTAGTAAGTGTTATCAACAAGTTGTTACAAGTATGCTGTTGCATTTATGACAAGAAACTAGATTACATTTTGATTTTATGTTAACGAAAATCGAAACTAGTAAAATAAATACAAAGCATCGCGTCGTGTCCTCCGTGTCCTGTTATTTGCACATCACAGGAGCTAATGGATGCTACTGAAAATGCCTAACCCGTCTCCAAATTTTACGCTGACTCAATTTAAATAGGGTATTTCACCAGACTTACCCTATCGTTCAATAGTTGAGTCTTATTCGTCTTCTGAATATATAAAAAAACAGAAATTTAAATCAAATAGGTTTTATTCTTCAGAAAAATATGCTTCACAGACCGTAGAAGCTTTTGATTGACTAACAGTTCAAGATTGAAAAAATTGCTGTGAGCATGTTAAAAATAATTGAGAAAGAGTACTTAATATGTAACATGATATTTCTATGCTTCGCGCACGGTTGAATTATCCCCGAAAAGCGGGACTGAGCCTATCCCGCGTGGGACATTAAATTTGGGTTTAAAAATCGGGACGTCTGGCAACGCTGGTACTCAGGTAATAAGAATTTCAAACAATACCAATAAACAATTGTTATTTTTCAACAAACAGTTAATTAAACAAAAACAACGATTGAATCTATTACAAATTAATGGAATTCGAGTATCGTACGGGTTACCTCATCAACAGCATACAATAAAGGGTAGTTCAAAGATGTCTTAAGACAATTGACACAAAATACAAATAATTCAAAAACGCAATTAAACAAAGGAGTGGTAATTAATTCCAGAAATAATTAATTAATGATTTTGTTCAAAACAAAGGTGGTTTCATCTTTTTCGAAACGAAGCAAAAGAATCAATTTTAAATAATTTTTGAACTTCATAGCAAATATTTATCGCTGAAGAAGAGTTGAAAGGATTTTAATATGTCTAGAGGTTACACATCAGTCATCGATAGAAATAAACCAACTAATCAGCTAGGTACTTAAACCAAATTATTTTCCTAAATAATAAAACAGACCAGTAGATTTTTTATGTAGAGTCAACATTTGCTTAGCCTTGCAGCTAAATACCGGAATTTTAAATGGACCGACTGCATTTTACATGTTTTTAAGTAAACTAACTGTAAACATCATTAATTAAAAACTATTAAATAGACCAACAAAAAACTCTTTAAGTGCAACACAAAAACCAGTCCTCGACGCTGTCAGCTGGTAATGTGTAATCAGCAGATGGTTTAATCATTACACAAAACCGTATGTCCTCATCTCTCGTAAGTATAAATGCGATATGCGGTGTAAAGCTACTCAGCCAAGTGGTAAACCGGGCTGACTGAATAGGATGTGCCAGTCCGACTTCATGCATCGCCACTCGCGGAAACCATATTAGCACGCCTCAATAAATAGCGATATAAGCAGAGATGAAGTAGGTACCTCTCCTCTCTACGTACCATCCAAAGACTGCAATGTGGTACGTCACGAGTACTTGTTGGTGGTGTTCAAAATGCTGAAGTAGCACGAAGAGGATCCTGAATAAGTCCTTCAACTCGACGGTCACGACTACATACATTGGGGGATATTTTCAAAAGATATCTCAGGTCTTACTAAGAATCTTGTCGAATACATTTTCTTTAAAAAATTTACGGTTTGGAGATGTAACGACTCTTTTGACTACTTTTTGGTCAACAGAAGACTGGTGAAAGGAGGTATGCTATGCTGCTTCTCAAATAGGGATGTTTACTGACTTAAAAAAATGTGATTCTAATGAGTCCGTCTGTTAGATTATCGAAAAATATTGAATACGTATTTTTTTGTTATCAAATCAATTAAAATTGACGAAGATAAAACGCGTCAAAGATTTGAGTGGGGGTTGGTGACGTCACTGACCGCTAAAAAATGTCATACAAATGTCTTAGAGTATGACGTCACACGAGTTTTCAAAGCACTGTATCGTCTTCATTGTTTGTTTACCTGATAAAAGAAAAATACGTGACCAATATTTTTTGGTAATCTATAAGATACCTACTACTTAATTAGATTTTTTTGTTAACTACCCTATTTTAGCCTGATGGCTAGATAACTTTTAAACTATGATCGAACTGTACTTTCTCTAGTGCCAGACCACAGTGCGTGCGTTTTGCTTGGGTGTGTGATAAATAGATATTCTACAGAGTATCAAAGTCGAGGCTCTACCACTGTTAATTTACACGAAATCTATTGAGAAAAAAAAAACTATTATATTGTTACCAACCTAATTATTTGAAGTATTTAACACTGTGCAGTGTGCAGTATTTGTTTTTATGTTGATATAAAATAGCCTAGCAATAAAATACTACCGAAATCCGCAACAATAAATAAAAAGGTATTAAGTATTACGTCATAAGTTTTAGCTAGGCCGAAGTTCAGGTTAGGCTGAAAAACGCGGTGCAGTATTAAGCCGGCAGGACAGGGAGTTGGCCCGCTACCAGCGGTTAATTGAATCTAAGTCTAATGCACAGTCAACTGCAGAACGCGGTGAACGCGAATGTTTTTGGAATTAGTAGTCGTGGGAGGTACGAGTATTTCTGGTGCAGGTACTAACAGATGTTTTTTTTTCAAAGTTACCTTCAGAATGTTATTATGGAAATATTTCACGTTTCACAATAAAAAAATAAGTTTAAAAAACTAAAACCCGACTACGCAAAAAATTACCAACTAATAAAATCGCGGTCTTAAAAGGAGAAAACAAGAAAATACACCTTAAATTAATTTTAGTAAATATGTTAATAATAAGTAAAATTATTATAGAGGACAGCCGAAGTCGCATGCCACTGAAACTTGATGCTCCTTCATGGCGTTCTCATTGATACAGAAGTCAGTTGCTAGTTGCCATTAGCAAGGGGGCATGCGACTACAACTGTCCACTGTTTGAACACATTCTAAACGTGTATGATGACTAAAACAATTATATAATAGTGCCAAGTACTAATAATAAACAAGCTGTCAACCAACCTGCGCAGAGCAATACTTTTGTACTCTTAGACACTGATCCTCAGGAAGTAGATCAAATACTGATGGGGTTAAAATCTGACAGTGCCCCGGGCTGGGACAAAGTCTCTACTAAATTTCTAAAGTTTGCGCGACATGATATCGTTCCCATAATAACCCATCTTGCGAACCTTTGCTTTCAAAAAGGCATTTTCCCTGAGCTGCTCAAGCAATCAATTATTACTCCAGTACATAAGGGGGGGGACAGAGACGATGTCAATAACTACAGACCTATCTCTATACTTCCGTCAATATCCAAAATAATTGAAAAACTTATTAATAACAGATTAACTCAGTACTTAAATAAATTCAGTTTACTATCGAACCAACAGTTTGGCTTCAGGCAAGGATTATCTACGGAGGATGCGGTTACAGCTCTAAGTTCTCTGGTCACTGAACACCTTGATGCTGGAAATAAATGCTTAGCGGTCTTTCTTGACCTTAAAAAAGCATTTGACACCGTCTCTGTCCCAAACCTTGTGAACAAACTCGAAAATGCTGGAGTAAGAGATATCCCTCTGAAATTATTCAAGGACTACCTCTCAAGAAGGAGGCAGAGGGTCAAGATGGAAGAATATGTCAGTGAAGACGCGGAGGTGACATATGGTGTCCCACAGGGAAGTATACTGGGCCCTACCCTTTTTCTCATGTATATTAATGACCTATGCAACATGAAAATCGAAAATGCAAAAATCTTTTCGTATGCCGATGACACCTCTGTCGTTTTTACTGGGAACTCGTGGCATGACGTAAAACTAAAAACAGAGATGGGTATGGCCCAAGTTGCCAGCTGGCTCAATAATAACCTGCTCACGCTAAACACATCCAAGACGAATTACGTATGCTTTAGCGTGAGTAACAGAACACAACCAAGTGACGATTTTAACATAATAATTCATGTTTGCGGAGAGCCAATAAACAGATATTGTGCCTGTCTATGTATTTCCAAAATTTCGCAGACTAAGTACCTGGGTGTAGTAATTGATCAACGACTATCATGGTACCAGCATTTAGAACAGGTTACAAATAGAGTACGGAGACTGAGCTGGATATTTAAATCACTCCGTCACATTGCTCCAATAGATATAAACAGTAAACGTGAATCTACTAGAAACATCCTGAATGAGGTATACTTGGCTCTGGTGCAATCGGTTTTACTGTATTGTATCACGGTCTGGGGAGGTGCAAATAAAACCAAACTTATATACTTAGAGCGCGCCCAGCGTGCTCTTATTAAGATTATGTACTTCAAAAGCATATTATACCCTACAAGTAGCCTTTATACTATCAGCAACATAATCTCGATAAGAAAGTTGTATATTATACAAACCGTCTTGAAAAAACATAAAACCCTACCATTTGACCCAGAAAAATTAACCAAAAGAAGGAAAGACTTAGTAGCACCAGTTTCCCAGACTAAAACCGTTTTTGCATGCAGACAATTCAATAAACGCTCTGCTGAGCTATACAATAAGATAAACAAAAAAATTTGCATATACACCAAAAGCACATACGATTGTAAGAAAACCGTAACAAACTGGATCAAAAAACTCACGTATGAAGAGACTGAGGCACTTCTACAGTATGTTAAATAGCAAGATACATAATAACAACAGGTTACTCAATGGTCGCACACATACATGCAATCTCACAAAAACTGGCACAAAAAAAAAAAAAAAAACAAATAGAAACATAAACACACACACACACTCACACTCATGCACACACTCACACTCATGCACACCCACACGCCCATGCACACTCATCACACATACACTTTTACAATATTTTTCTTGTTTTTGATATTGATTTTCTTTTATTTTTAGTTTTTCTTAAATTAAAAATGTAGAATAATGTTAGAAATAAGTTTTCAATTATAGTTTAAGTTTACCACATTTGTTACTATTTGTAATTATTTTGCTATGGAAGAGCGGGGTCTCCTAACACAGGCAAAAATTGCTTAAAAGGAGTCCCCTATCACAACCACCCATTGTTGTAACAAATTTCTTCCGAATAAAGCATTTTGTATTTTTTTTTTGTATTTTTTTTTTGTATTTTTTTGTATATAATATACATATTTGTAATGTGCTCGCCAATACCTTTCCTTTGATACCAAACATGTTACGATTATATCAATCTATTTTTTTTCGATGTTAGAATCCGACATTTAATTTCCGTTTTATATATTTTTTTATAAAATGTATATAGCATATGTCACCCGGGCTATTCTTACGAATCTATTGACACCTCGTTTATTAAAATCCGTTCAGTTGATTAGGCGCTATGGTGGAACATACATACATACATAGACTGCCAAAATCATTACCATTCCTTTTGGCTTTGCCGTAGTCGAATAAAAACTATAATAAATTCACTGTTTAAAACCGTAGTGTTTCATAATAACATTACATAACGTCACACCTGTAATCCCGAAGGGTTAGGTAGATATGTACGTAAATAGTAATAGTAGTCCCATGAAATAGAGGGCGAGGCTATTGCAACAACCGGGCACAAATTCTGACTACGTGGCCTGCGGCTGTTACTGAGGAGTTCCGGATGAAAACGAAAATTATTTCTATTAAACAAAAGCTAATGTGAACGAATATTTGAATGATAGATTTTAGTTAAATATTAATATCTAATTAAATAGGTATACATTTTCTAAGAAAATTTAATACTTAAACTAAATGAAATAGATAGGTGCCTACCAAATAATAGAAATTGCTTGTTAATTGTATGTTATTGTTTTTACGACGAAATTTTAATTCTGACTTTTAGTGTTTTGACATGTATATATTTTTTTTGTTCCACTGTTTATCAAATTAATTCGGTTTCATGTTTTAAATTTTTAGCATGTAAGAATGAATTTTGCTGTCCCTGACAGGGTCTACAATGGGTCTTAGCTCTAAGCCGTTTTTGTTAACACCATGCTTTACATTGTGGAATGCAAACAAATGAATATGAATATGATGGAAAGATCCAATATTACTTGGATTTTGGCCCCTTAAGCACAGTAGTCGCACCAAACTCAAAAGGCCGTCATCCCAATCATTTCATCATCAGCCTCTAATGTTCCCACTGCAGGGACTCAGGCCTCCTCTCTAAGAGAGGGTTGGGCTATAATCCACCACGCGGGCTCAGTGCGGATTGGTAGATGTCACATATCTTCGAATTTTTGGTTCCAAGATATGCCGGTTTCCTCACGATGTTTTCCTTCACCATTTTGAAAGCAATGGTGATGAAATAAATTACACAAAATAATGCGAACCCACGACCAACTGTTCGTAAGTCGGGGCCGCCACCACTGGGTATCATTTATTTTGGACCAAATAGCTTCATTAAAACACGCCTCGAATCTGTAGAAAGTCTTGCCAATTACATTATGACTTGTGTGTTGGACAATACCATATGTTACCTGCCCACAGAGGGACGCCAGTAAAGCCTTAATGGGTTGACCGTTGAGTTTTTATTGTTTTGAAGTTACTGCATTTAGCGTGGTTTATTTATTCATTTAATGTGGTTTTGTGAGCCGCGTTCTGACAAAGTTGTGTCGCATATTTTTATTCTATCGTTTTCGATTTGTTTAAGTTAAAAGCGTTTGGTAAGTCACATCACTATCACTTATACCTACATAGTATAAAACAAAGTAGCTTTCTCTGTGCTTATATCCCCTATATGTATGCTTAAATCTTTTAAACTACTCAACGGATTTTGATGAGGTTTTTTTTAATAGATAGAGTGATTGAAGATGAAGGTTTATATGTATAATGCACCCGTGCGAAGCCGGGGCGGGTCGCTAGTATATTGATAAAATTACTGATGGGAAATGAAATACCTCTGCCCATTCTGGAATTCAAACCTTTTTATGTTTATTATCATATTGAAATTAAAATGAGTGTCATTTGTGAGTAAACGCAGAGCCTTACAAATCATAGCTTCCACGAAATTGGGATTTGTTGGTAAATGACAATAGGTCCACCCCCCCAACCACACGGGATTTGAACTGCCTGCTTAAGCTGCCGGAATGTGGGTGTATTATCAGTGATGTTATGTTATGTACAATTAAATCGTAAGCCAATCCAATCCTGTAACTTTACAAAAAATCTGCTGCATCGTAGTGAAAAGATTTTAATTTAAACTTGTGCAATAAAACACTGAAGCGTATGAACAGAAGCATAATACCAAAAACAAAATGGAACCAGTGCCCTGAGTGTGACACAAAAAGGCAAGTCCAAATGTTTTCCGAGCGTCGCCAATTCACCACAGCTTTCAATGTTTTTGGCTAAGGAGTGTACCTTTTATTTTGTCACTGATATTATAATACTTGGATAAACTGCCTTTGGTCTATACAGTCACGGAACAAGGAGTTCTGCCCGGCAATAGGGTCGCCCACAATTTTTTCTGACTTAAATATAATAGGTTAAATAGGGGTGTACTTTAAGGTACACCTTTTCCTAACCCTTCGAAGATTACAGGCGTGATCATCATCATCATCATCAGCCTATAATGTTCTCACTGTAGGGACTCAGGCCTACTCTCTAGAAGAGGGGTGGGCTATGATCACAAGCGTGATATGCTAAATAGTATCTATATTTTATGGTAGTGGGTGGTTAATATATTATCTCCGTGAACCTATGCCATCTTAGATAGCTGTGGCACATTCCAATAAGTAGGTACCATATAAAGGGTGTAAAAGTACCCTTAACGCAAACGAAGGGCACTTGTTCTCCCCACCACTGCGAACATTTTTTTGTTCTAGACCATACCTGGGAACCCCCTAGTTACGGAGAAATTGGGGGTCAAAGTTCCAAATTTTGCACAGCTGTTTTTGTAAATACTAGATTTTCAGGTCAAAACTTTACTTAAATTACCTCCATGACCCGTTTACTATTCAAAGCACCCACTAGCACAATGTTTTAAGAGTGCTACATTGAGTTTTACCGTAAAATGTGATTTTTGCCCCAAAAAAAAAAGTAGTTTCCCAGCAAACATTTTTGCGTAGGCGTACTTAGTTTGATGTATAGAATGCTTGGTTGACGTATGTGCCAAGGGTTACTAACACCCTGTAAAACCTAAATATTCATGAAAATGTAAATAACTAGAAACAAAACATACAACAAATTGAATACCGATCAAATAAACTAGAGCGACTACAACATCGTCTGATATACTAGTCCCATGAATCATGTGCTACGTCCATGTTCCAATAAAATTATAAGAGAATGTCATCAGAATTACTACGTGCAACCGTATCGGTGCTAGTCACGAAGCGCTGATTGTCTTTTTAGAATTCCGTACCCATAGGGTTAAAACGAGACCCTATTACTAAGAATTCGCTGCCCGTCCGTCTGTCTGTCACCAGGCTGTATCTTAAGAAATTTTCGGAAATGATGTATTTCTGTTGCCGCTATAACATCAAAATAAAACAATTATTTCAGGGAGGCTCTCATGCTGCGGGTTGTTCGAAAGATACCGCGGCTACGGCACAAGGGATAATAAGGAACATGGTTGATTTTTAGTCAGTATAAGTCAGTGGAAGCAAGAAGAAGCGGAAGGGGTTATTTGATGGTTTTTTTACCAATAAAAAAAAAGGTTTTTTTTTTTCTATGTAGGAACCTGGGTGGTTTTTAGTCAGTAGAAGTCTGACACTCCCTACCGCCCAGAGCGGGAGGAGTCATTTGATGATTTCCAACCCCGTCAAAAAAATAAAAAAAGGGGGCTCTCATACAACAAACGCGAGTTTTATAGATAATGGTACGGAACTCTTCGTGCGCGAGTTCGACTCGCACTTGGCCGGTTTTTTTAAAGTTCCATGGACTGTCATGACATACGTTATAAATTTTATTGATCTGCAGTTCTCGAGAGTTAAGGGTTTTGTAGTATATTTAGGTTTTTTATTGTAATATATTACAAGAAGAGCTAGAACTATTTAGTACAATAACTTTTAGAATAATTCAAACAAAATGTTTCCAACATAGGCATTAATTCTAGTAAAATAAAATAATTAACTAAATAAACAACAGGGTGCTAAAGCGTCTAAGTAGAAAACAGCGCAGAGATATAGATAGACCTAGATAACACAAGAGCACTCTAACTACTTCGCGTGCCTAGCTTACGTAGAAAAATCGTAAACGGCCACTTTCGCGCTCAGTCTGCATCGGTATTTAGCGCTAGTCGGACGTCGCCGCTGCTAGTGCAAAAGGCAGGGGCGGAGAAGGTGCCATACGCGGCGGCGTCTTTAAATCGATTTGATTTTCCGATTTATCGTGGTTGTGACGTCATAATAGGTCCAAAAATGATCCGCTTAGTTTTCATACAGATCGTGAAACTTGCTTTATCTAGGTCTATCTATATCTGTGTACGGAAACGTGCCCAAAAGACATGGAATAGAAATTATAATTCTTTGGCCAAAGAAAAAGCCAGCCCTCTTGTCACGCTAAGTTAGGCTCTTTTGGTACAAAAACTAGAAAAGAAGCAGAAAAACACGAAACGTTTGTACACACGAAATTGGGTATAAACCGTAAACCGTAAACATCAGACACAGAATTATACCTCTTTTATATTTATTACTCGCTTTGGCCTGCGGCTTCGCTAGCGTGGATATCGAAACTTGACAAATTATAAACTAAAACCTTCCTCAAGAACCACTCTATCCATTGGTGAAAACAGCATGAAAATCGGTTAAGTAATTTTTGAGTTTATCGCGAACAGATAGACAGACAGACGCGACGAAAGACTTTTTTTATAACATGAAAGAAATTGTGCATTTAAAAGTTATAACATGCACAAAATCACAATAAACAAGGCTACAGGATGCAATAAATCGTCTGATACAGAATTCGCCACGATTGTGGTGCAAACAATTCTAAGATAATATGTTTGTATGTTAAAAGTTTACTCACCATACTTAGCGCGCGCAAATAAATGTCACACATTCCGCATGTATTTAGATATGATTTTCAAACGGTCTGGGTTCCATTTCTTTTATTTATATTTTTTGTTTTGTTCCATCAGTAGTTTCTCAGTTTGTTACTGCGGTACTTAGAGATATTTAATGATTACTGAAGACGTAACTTAGTAATTATTTGACATAATTTTGTATGACAAAACTGTCAAAGGCATACTTAGTTATGGCCTAAGTAATCACTTAAGCTCTGTATCATAATTAGCGAAATATTGTTGTAATATTAGCTACCTCTTTCAAACAAAACGGCGATTAAAATATGTGTTACTTAAACGTGTGAAAAAAGAAAACTGAAACGCGAGTATTTTTTGACGCAATAAATCGAATCTGGTAAGTCTTTGTTCTAATTTGTATTTGCATCCAAATTTCCAAAACGAGGAAAGAAAAGTTTAAAAGTCGGAACTACTTCCTTACCTAACTATTGTAGTTTCACACGCGAGCTGTTTTATTTGGCGTTAGACGGTCTTTAAAAGTATTTATTTTTCTACAATTTTTGAAGTACAATCTTCTTAAGCTCGCGCTTTAAACTCGCGTCAGGTGGACACGTGACCTGATCGTAAGACGGCGCAGGGCGCTTGCGCGAATGTGCATGTGTGGCAAATGTCAAAAAAAAAAAATGTCAAGTTGATTTTTCTGAGAGCTAAACTTATTAATAGTACATTACTGCCGCGGTCTATAATGACTACTTTGCTGGTCGCGCTGATGATGGCCGACAGCGCAGCGTAGCGCAGCTCCAGGCCGACACAGCGCGGTCAGCGTGCAGCACTTGATGGACGAGCTGAGATAAAGGCCGAGACCGTAGGCCGAGGCCTTTACAGCGAGGACGGCAAGGGCTGCAATGATGGCCAAGCTGAAAGGCCTAGAGCGTAGCTAGGCTAGCTCGAGGCAATCATAGCGTGACCAGCGAAGCAGTCATTGTGGGCCAAGGTTTGTATAGTGCTTTACTCAAAAATGCAAGTACCTAATCTAAATAAAACCAGCAAGTAATTTAAATAAAAAAAATATTAATTAACTAGACTTTTAATTAAAATGACAATTATGAAAAGTACAGTTACTAAAATTCAACACCGACTTTCCCGGTTTGATATTACTGATAGTTTGCGATAATTCTAATGCGGTGTTTGACTGCTGGATTATTTCTTCATTTATTACTTCATTTAAATCTTTTTTTTTTTACCTTTAGACGTACAAACAGCTGTGTTTTAAATAAAATCTTTTTGGAATTGATTTTTTAAAACGTTGAAACGTCAAAATAGCGGCCGGCAAAACATTGCCGGCCTGTTAGAGCGGCCAGCAAAACTTTGCCGGCCGCTCCTTGAAACAGACCGGCAAGGTCGACTTTGCTCAAACAAGTTTGTCAAAATAATGACAACATTACATGCATTTTTGAGTAAATTTATTTACTCAAAAATGCATGTAAAAGTTTTGCTGGCCGCTCTAACAGGCCGGCAATGTTTTGCCGACCGCTATTTTGACGTTTCAACGTTTTAAAAAATCAATTCCAAAAAGATTTTATTTAAAACACAGCTGTTTGTACGTCTAAAGATAAAAAAAAAAGATTTAAATGAAGTAATAAATGAAGAAATAATCCAGCATTCAAACACCGCATTAGAATTATCGCAAACTGTCAGTAATATCAAACCGGGAAAGTCAGTGTTGAATTTTAGTAACTGTACTTTTCATAATTGTCATTTTAATTAAAATTCTAGTTATTTAATATATTTTTTATTTAAATTACTTACTCGCTGGTTTTATTTAGATTAGGTACTTGCATTTTTGAGTAAAGCACTATACAAACCTTGGCCCACAATGACTGCTTCGCTGGTCACGCTATGATTGCCTCGAGCTAGCCTAACTACGCTCTAGGCCTTTCAGCTTGGCCATCATTGCAGCCCTTGCTGTCCTCGCTGTAAAGGCCTCGACCTACGGTCTCGGCCTTTATCTCAGCTCGTCCATCAAGTGCTGCACGCTGACCGCGCTGTGTCGGCCTGGAGCTGCGCTACGCTGCGCTGTCGGCCATCATTAGCGCGACCAGCAAAGTAGTCATTATAGACCGCGGCAGTAATGTACTATTACTCAAAAATGCATGTAATGTTGTCATTATTTTGACAACCTTGTTTGAGCAAAGTCGACCTTGCCGTTCTGTTTCAAGGAGCGGCCGGCAAAGTTTTGCTGGCCGCTCTAACAGGCCGGCAATGTTTTGACGACCGCTATTTTGACGTTTCAACGTTTTAAAAAATCAATTCCAAAAAGATTTTATTTAAAACACAGCTGTTTGTACGTCTAAAGGTAAAAAAAAAAGATTTAAATGAAGTAATAAATGAAGAAATAATCCGGCAGTCAAACACCGCATTAGAATTATCGCAAACTATCAGTAATATCAAACCGGGAAAGTCGGTGTTGAATTTTAGTAACTGTACTTTTCATAATTGTCATTTTAATTAAAATTCTAGTTAATTAATATATTTTTTATTTAAATTACTTGCTGGTTTTATTTAGATTAGGTACTTGCATTTTTGAGTAAAGCACTATACAAACCTTGGCCCACAATGACTGCTTCGCTGGTCACGCTATGATTGCCTCGAGTTAGCCTAGCTACGCTCTAGGCCTTTCAGCTTGGCCATCATTGCAGCCCTTGCTGTACTCGCTGTAAAGGCCTCGACCTACGGTCTCGGCCTTCATCTCAGCTCGTCCATGAAGTGCTGCACGCTGACCGCGCTGTGTCGGCCTGGAGCTGCGCTACGCTGCGCTACGCTGCGCTGTCGGCCATCATCAGCGCGACCAGCAAAGTAGTCATTATAGACCGCGGCAGTAATGTACTATTATAATCATTATTGTAATAGTTCTGAAGTGTTAAATTTTATTATGAAATAAAAATTTGTCATGTTTGTGTACGATAGCGCAATAAATGAATATTGTACTGATAAATAAAGCCAGTCGCGCGAAATTATTCCCTAACCATTCCAAAATGTTCAATAATTGATAGTAATGAACGTGAATGTTCAAGTTTTCACTTTTGGTGGCACTCCCGGGATGCAACCATTTTTCTTTTTTATACCGAAAATGGCTTCAGACTCTTGAGATTTAAATATTTATTGTTCTAAACTATGTGCCAGATACACTTCGTAAATTAAAAAAAAAATAGGTACCGGTAAAACGGGGTGAATGGGGATGCAGGGGTGAATCGGAACGAAACTTTAAAATGGATTTTTACATTGAAATAATATAGTTTGTTGCCAGAAAAGATTGTAATGTGTTGACTGTTTTTTAATTAAAGATCAAGTGTCCTTGTTAGCAACAAACTATATTTTTTTTAAGTTCAAATCCATTTTAAAGTTTCGTCCCGATTCACCCCTGCATCCCCATTCACCCCGTTTTACTAACAAATAATACGATGTGTAAAAAAAGTAATAATATCGATCAAAAAATAAAGTAGCAACGCGCTTTAGAAGTTTTTGTACTTCTTCTAAAATCTAAAAGATCTATGTACAGTAAAGTTCTTATAGATAAAAAAAAAATCTATTCTATTATAATATTAACATCACTGTTATTCTTCTTTCATCAAAAGAAATATGCCAAACAGAACCATACGGAGATATTATACAAAAGCTTTATCAAAACTTGCTCGGTAAAAGGTTTGTCTGATTTTGTACAATACTTACAAAAATCTCCGCATCGAATCTCAAAATATATCTCCTTTAATGAATACCAGAGTTCAATCTGCTAAAATGTTGTACGTAACCCTACAGAATACACATTACCGAAGACGTGTTCTCTCTATTATGTTAAATGTTTGCTGGGATACGATGCAAGGCTTTCTGATATATTAAAGCAAGTTAAGTTATATGTGGCAGCATTTCCTGCACTAATATTTATAAACGGTTTCAAAGCTTCTAAAGCTCGTCTTTTTAACTTGAAGGTGTAAAGAGAGTTGCTTAAAAATAATCCCGAAAGTCAACCCATTAGTGCTTATAACTCAAAATGTAAGCTCCTAAAAATTCGTAAAGACCTGAACTAATTCGTAGCAGGTTCTTTGCGACTAAAATAATAACACATAAAACCCTTCGGATAATACCTATTCTTAAACAGGAGTCTGCATCGATAATTGAAAGAGATTATAAAAATGCAAAATCTCGAAAAGTTACATAACTGATATAAGAAATCGGAACGCAATCAAAGTAGCGAAAAAACCAATGGATTGCACTTTCGCTTCAAACTCGTGGATCAAACTTGTGGAATATAGAAAACTTCAACTCTCCCAATGCAGTGCAGACGATATTCCAGCGAGAAATCTAGATACATTTTTACTATTCTGCACTTCGCAAAAATAGGACATGAAAAAAGCTTTGTTCCCGTCGCCTGATGGTAGACCGCATGCACTACCGATACCGGCTTTTTATTACAGAAACCCGTTGAATCCAACCAACAGATAAATATTCATGGCATCGTACAGTGTAAGTCGTGAATATTTCACAATAAGGGAACTACAAATATGGAGATACTAGTTAATTATAAAAAGCAGGTCACAGTTGTCAGCCAACCCCGATGGGGGGAAAAATAAGATAATAATCGAGCGCATTGGGCATCGATAATGCATACATTCATGGAAGCCTACCTACTTACTAATAGGTATATGAATCGATTTGTCCATCAATTAATCCGTCTTGGTTCGGTTTCACTTAATGTGACACTTTTTCGCATATTCGGTACAGTGAGTCGTAAATGCACCAGGAATGACCTAGTTTTACAGTGCAATGCGGATTTAACCTGAATATCATACTGCCTTCTCTAGCCACCTTAAGTTAGTTTTGTAATGTTACATTGCTTTAGATGGCTATTTTTCCATTAAAAAACCGGCTGGCATGTCGGACCACGTACAATGTAGGGTTCCGTAGTAACCCATCAAAATATGTGAACTTACTAAACTGATTAACCACCCTGCCTACCTGCCTCCGAACGATGATTTAAAAAAAAAACAAACTTACATTTGCAGTTTTGAGAGCTGCGCTCCCATAAGTACACTTTGTTTAGGAAAATATTTCATACGAGTACATTTTATAAGTAGGCCGACTATTACTCGTAAACTTGTAAAGCCTACTTAGCTGTGATAGTTTTTCTTTTATTTTTGTTATATATGCCCACGTTATGACACCCGCCCAAACACAACCCGTATAGGTGGTTTAGGTTGGCACACTTGAGTCTAACAAAAAAAAAACACTTTTAAGTTTAATATTTCACAAACGAATCCCTTAATCGAAAAACTGTGTAATCAAACTCGCAATATTTTTTAAAGACCTATCTAACGACATCCCACACAATGGACTTGGCGAGAAAAAAATATCATCCCCACTTTAATGTGTACTGGATATACCAGAAAAAAATAATTTTCAATATTTTTTACTTTAGCACTTTGTCGGCGTAATTCATTTGTATATTCCTGCTAAATAACAGCTTTCTAGTACTAACTGCGGTACTCAGCGATATTTAATGACTACTTAAACTGTCACTTAGTTAAGATTTCACATACTTTTGCATGACAAAACAGTCAAAACCTTTACTAAGTGATGGTCTAAGTAATCATTAAAGCTGCGGCAGTAAGAGTCTTTGAGATATCTTGCCATTCTTCTCATGAGACCAACGCTTTGGAATCGGCAACTACAGTACACTGACAGTTATTATGCCTTGTGAGTGGGACTGTAGCTTAGTTTATTAGCTTATTAAAATTTAGTATTTGTTCGACTATTCAAAAGAGCCTGTAACTGGCCAACTTGAAATAAATGATTTTGATTTGATTTGATTTGATATAGTGCGGACGGACAGACTGACGGACATGGCGAAACTATACAGGTTCCATATTGACTACGGAATCTTAAAGAAAATGAAAGAATTCATAACCATTATCGGAAAACTCTGTTTTATCCAAATGAAAAGACATAACAAAGTTTTGAGTCCATGATAATAACCGTTGAAGAGATTTCTCGTGAGGTGGCGATCCTGACTTTAGGATGACTAAGGGATCGGTCTAAGTCAAATAAAAACGAGTAAGATTTTAATTAGTCCGTCAGTTAGATTATCGAAAACTATTGGATAAGTGTTTTTTGTTTTATCAAATTAATACAAATTGACGAAGATAAAAAGCGTCAAAGATCATGAGTTGTGAAGTCATTTGTTGGTTAAAATGTACTAACATGTGACGTTTTCGAGGAGTTAACGAAGTTTTCGAAGCACTGTAGGTATCGTTTTCATTTTTTGTTTAAGTCCTATATTTATAATATTATTATTATTTATATATTTTTTTTATTTGTTTGTGTCCAATATTTTTTGGAAATCTACCTGGACTAATTAGTTTTTTTTGTTAACAAACCCACCCAGGACCAAAAGTGAAAGTTTTCGAAAAAATTATTTAAAAATGTTGAAGTGGACATTACGATCAGTGCAAGTTAAAACAAACACTTATATTAAATTAAGCTCAAAACTCCATACCCGCGTAATTAGTAAAGAACCTTACGTAAAATTCAGTAGCTGCACATTCAAATGTAAAACTTTTAATTAAAGATCATACATTGACAGAAGAAAATGCAATTTCTACTAAGTTAATTAGCATTCCGCACAACTGCAGGTGAACGCTAGCGTCCAATTCAAACTTACTACTTTATTGCCGGGAACTTCTTCGAATGCCTTGATATTGGAAGTGTGAAGAAGTCGCGTCCCTGCGGCCCGGCAGAGTTCGATCTTACAACTTTGAGAACGTGTAGGTTGTACGATAAAATTGAATACGAGCAATTAATCAGCATGATAACATTAAGTCGAATTTCTTACTGAGATCTTTCTTTTACCTCCAAGTTTAGCTCTTGCTTTACTAGTCGATACTAGATGCACAAGGTCTTTGCCCAGCTGTGGGATAGAGTAGGCCTAAACAACAACAAAAACACATTGTATAAATTGTATTGTCTAGGATGCTATGGTAGGGTAGTTAACAAAAAAATCGAATTCCGTCAGATAGATTCCCAAAAAATATTGAACACGTATTTTTTCTTTTTTCACGTAAACAAACAATGAAGACGATACAGTGCTTTGAAAATTCGTGTGACGTTATATTCTAAGACATTGTTATGGCATTTTACCGGTCAGTGACGTCACAAACCCCCACTCAAATCCTTGATGCGTTTTATCTCCTGCAATTATTGTTGATTTGTTAAAGCAAAAAAACTTATCCAAAATTTTTCGAGAATCTAACAGACGGACTAATTAAAATTAATTTTTTTTAGTCGGTAAGCATCCCTATTCCGCGAAGCTAATGGGCTTTAATCGACTACTTAGGACGGTAAGTAATGATTAAATATCAATTATGGAACAAGCTATTAACTAAATTAATACACTTCTAATAGCAAATGCGGAAGTCAATGGGGATAGAACCAAATGTGGCATATTAACCTGCCCGCACGAGTAGGTACAACGACAATCATTCAAATTGTTCAATTGTATCCAAATAATCGTTCCCAGGTTGATTATTTTTATTGTTAAGCGCACGAGAAAATCGCTTCGCATCGCATGAAACGCTTTGTTATGTCAAAGAATAGTTTTCTTGTGGTCCTAGTAGTATGTTATGTACCTACTCTCTTTCAATAAACAGTAAAAATCGTAATAATGATAAAAGAAATCAACGGCTACGGACACGTAAAAGGTCTATTTTTTATGTGGTCATTGTACCTACTCATAATTATGACGATCTTTTCCTTCAAATATCTCGATAACGTGACACTTTGGGGACCATGTCACAATCATGACATTTTTGTTCGTCTAGGTGTCCTCTACCCATACAAACACACTTACTATTATATTACTAATATATACAATTTCATGGTGAACCGTGATTCCTAACAGTAGCGTTTGAAAACTCTTGACTAACTAGTTACCTTGTCACACTATCACACTTCACACTATAATATTATTATAAAGGCGAAAGTTTGTGAGTGTGTATGTTTGTTACTTCTTCACGCAAAAACTACTAAACGAATTTTGATAAAATTTGGTACTCAGATAGTTTATAACCTGGATTAAGACATAGGATAGTTTTTATCCCGTTTTTATCTTCCTGTGGCATAATTATCGAGTTGTAGCGGGTGAAACCGCTGGCAACAGCTAGTATATTTTATTGTATAATATATCACACTAATATTATAAATGCGAAAGTTTGTGAGTGTGTGAGTTATGTTTGTTAGTTCTTCACGCAAAAACTGCTGCACGGATTTGAATGAAATTTGGTACACAGATAGTTTATAACCTGGATTAACAAATAGGATAGTTTCTATCCCGATTTTATATTCCCGTGAGTTGTAGCGGGTGAAACCGCTGGCAACAGCTAGTATATTATAAAGGCGAAAGTTTGTGAGTGTGTGTGTGTGAGTGTGTATGTTTGTTACTTCTTCACACAAAAACTGCTTAACGGATTTGGATGACATTTAATACACAGATAGTTTATAACCTGGATTAACATATAGGATAGTTTTAGTTTTCACTTTTTAGTAACAGCTTTGTCTTTCTATAATTTCATGGTTTCAGATACCTGTTTTTTAATGATACATTACCTATTACCTAATTTAGAACTTGAAATCCGTTTTAATTGAGAGAGTATCTCCTCTTTTTCTTTAATTAAAACCAAGTAAAATAACGAAGCAAGATTAATTTAGGGTTGCCCGCATCAAAGATACAGACACAGCGATTAAAATATAAAGGCGCTTCTGTTTGAGCGACCGTACTGATTGAAGATAGGGTTTTTTTTTATTTTTTTTTTCAAATATATATTTTTTTTTTATCGCCAACCCGGTCTGGTTGGCGATCGCAGTATGGTTGTTACAAAGGCACAGAGAACGCTGTTTCCCATTCTCTGGTAAGTCCTTTAGTACCCACGGCACCCACGGAAAGATATGGGATGGAGCTATTATTCTTTAGGTCCGACACCATTATGGACTCTACGCATCAACGTGCATGTCGTGTTTGTCGTAGTAAATACCACGTCATGGCATGTCGATGTTACATGTCAATCACATACATCTAAAGGCCTAAAGGCACACGTACTGTACGTACATTGTAGTGTTTCTTTTGTAACATGTCATGCACAATGTACATCGAACATGTTCGGATAGTAACCCTAATTATGTAGATACCATAAAGGAATATTGTAGTCTGTAGTGGCAAACGATGGCAATATTCCATTTTTGTTATTAATATATATTTTTGTTGTCTTCAGTTCAGAATTCTTACTTGTTGGAGTCTAGCTTTTGTTCAGACGAAGGACGTTCTACAGGACAGATTTTTCATTAGTAATATGAAAAGATCACTGTCTTCTTATATACAGGATCAGTTTGTATTTTCTCTTATTACTTACGAGGAATTGTAAGTGCCCTTTTCCATGTACTTATTATATTTTTTCTTTTTTAGTATTGTATTCAAAGCCTTTGTCACTTAGAAACTTGCCCGGCTTAATCGATTCTTCAGAAAAAGATACCTACGACTTATTCCGAAGAATATTTTTAACAAAGCCGGACAAGAAGTAAAAAAATATATAACATCACGTCTATTATGCTTGACGGTGAGGCAGAGAGTCCAGCTGCTACTAAATAGTTCCGGATGTTAAAAATCTAGTAATACTCTTTCCACCCTGAAATCGAACCTCAGACCTCAAGCTCCGAGGAAGCACTTGCGACCACTAGACCCACGAGACAGTAAGCCTAACCAAAGGTATGTACTTGCATAGTTGCTGTTACGTTTTTGACTGTTTCTATTAAAAGTCACCTTGATTAGTTAAGGGGTCACTGAATAACATTGAACTATAACTTTAATCAAAACTCGATTAAAATCGTATAATCATATCAATCAAAACATTTACCTAAATATTAAAATGAATATACTGACTATGCCCGCTTAAACAGAATGTTACGTAATACAGTAAGTCACAAAAGCCGTACATGTTACAGGCTGATCTTCAGCAGGTCGCGCAGAAGTCAGGCTTGCCAGTGACCTTGACCCGGTGCCAAGTATAACTGGTTTCCATACAAACATACTGGTACAGAGACTAGCATCAATATGTATAATTATTTTCAACATACTTGCTTATAAAATTGCTCTAATTTCACTGCAATTAGGCATGTAAAATTACAGATATAATCAAACTGTTACATTTCATTGCTATTATTCACAAGTGAGTTACAGGTTTTTTTTTATGGGTTGAGTTGTTTTGTTCTTAAAAAAGTTTCTATAAAGAAAAGATCGTGTTGCAAATAAAGTAATGTACCTATTGCTTGCTCATTTCATACAACTTCGTATTTAGATACATAATTTCAACTTGTACGTTTTTAGTTAATAAATAAAACTTACACTCATATAAAACATTTATTTCTTTGTAATAATGAATAAAACTTTAAAGTCGCCATTTTGTACGTGGCTAAAACGCTATCCGCGGAAAGTGAATAAAAAGAAACCTCATTCTTGTAGTCTATGTTCGCGATTGTTAGATGCGCGCGCTTAGGAAAACTGATTATTTTTTCCCGTCATTACGTAAAACATTTCACAACTCCTTTTGCACTGTTGAAAATGGTTTTTTAGTATTATTTTCTTCACAGTGTGTTGAAAAACGACGTGTGATACACGTGTGAAGTAATGATTACCGTCCTCGGCTTTCTTCGCCTCAGCGGTAATTACCAACATTACACACTAGTACCATAATGTACTATTATTTTTAAAAGCAAGTGTAAGTGTTGGCTCGCGTCCTGTTACATGGAGTTTAAACATAACTGGCAAAATGTGAGTGCACTATTCGGTACACATCTGCCTAACCCTTCAGGGATTTCAGGCGTGATGTTAAGTTCAAGCACAAAGTACAGAGATGGACTTAATGTCATAGACATTTTACATTGTACCAGTCAATCTTTAGGTGATGCAGTAACAATCAGTGGTAGATTTATTTCTGAAAATTGTTTCATACTTCTCCCTTTTTCTAAATCTGAACAAGTCTTGATACAATTCAAAAGCGATTTCCTCCTAACATATAATAACATGATGGCTGTTATAATATAATAATAATAATTTTGTTTTATTTCTCTTCTACGTTTATAATAAAGACAATCAGTACTTAAAAACTAACATATTTATACTGAAAAAAGTATTTTATTTGTGGGAGACTGGTGCCTGAACTAAGCCGAAGCCTGAATTTCTGGACACCAGGTCCACATTAAGATATTCATTTAAAAATACAACAATAGTGGTGCCAAAGATTGCTATATATTAGAATATAGAACTTTTTTAAACTACATAGACAGGCAGTACAAGTTAGTCTTAACGAATGTGTATTAATGTGACATTATCAAAGAGGAAAGATTTGTTTGTTTGTTTGTAACGAATAGGCTCCGAAACTACTAGACCGATTTGAAAAATTCTTTCACCGTTGGGAAGCTACACTAGCCCCGGGTGACTTAGGCTACTTTTTATCCCTGAATTCCTTCGGGAACGGGAACTACGCGGGTGAATAAATATATTTTTAAGTTTATTAATTTGTTTATATGATCTAGGTGTAATAAAGGTGGACTTTAGTTTTTCGTCAATAACTCAAATATATATATATATATATATATATATATAAATAAGGAATAAGGAAAGGAATTTATAAGGAAGTTTTTTTTTTTTTTTGGATTTTTTATAAGGAATTTTGGAAAAAGATCCCTAAATATGTAATAAAAATGTTCTTACTTTTGAAATCGTTAATTTTTGTATTTTTTAAATATTTTGTTATTAATCTTTTCTTAGCGAACTTCCCGCCAAACATACTACTGTAACCGAATAAAATGACAAAAACCGGGGAAAATTACTTAGAAGTAATATTGGGACAAGTGTGTACATAAAGGTGGTCGTGACTGTACCAGTTTGCATGTAAAACTACGACAAGGCATCGATCTTCTGGCTTATCTCACACCTGTAAGGATTCTTCACTCTACAATGTAGAAATTAAATTAACCGATACCAAGCTGTTATTTTTCTAAATTACTAAGATTTATAATGACATTGACGACACAATAGCGAAATGTTGGTGTACTATTAAGTACACCTCTGCTTTAGCCTATATGGATGACAGGCGTGATGTTAAGATATTACTGACGGCATAAAGTAAAATATTGAAATTAAAAAAAAATATATATATATATATATATTTTTAAATGAAAGTAACTATGTAAATTAATTAAAAACTATAAAATAAACTAACAAGAAAATGAACTATATATTTTTTTTAACGCTGTTTCATCTTTAAAAATAATCTAAATGCCCTGTGTGCTATCCCAGCCCTGGGCTTACCCAGGGCTGGGATAGCACACAGGGCATTTAGATTATTTTAGTCCTAGGTCTTAACCTAGGACTGCAATTGAAATTATACTTGGCGGAAGAGTGCAATTCCGTTTTGCGTGACCCGGCAATCTAAGAAGAACTCATGCTCAGTAATTTCGACTATTCAACCAACGAGGCATTTCAACGTTATCTCAAATAAATAAAATATGTGAATCTGTCTGCTGTCCCACAACTGGGCAAATCCTCATCATCTACCTAATGTTTCCCGAACAATGTTGGGGTCGGCTTCCACAACCCAATTATTACTGGATAATACGATATCCTTTCCTGTTAGGCAGATTTTCGGGTCACTGGCTACCAAAACTCACTTTAATATGTAAGGGTAAAGATCGGGGCTCGCACCTCAGTACCAGCCTACATCAGTACCCTGTAGCAAACTTTTAAAAACACCTGATTTTACACCTGAAACTCTCAGAACCAATTTATTAAACGGAGGTTAGTGACAGTTCTTAAGAATCTCCGGTGATTAACAAGTTAAAATCCTGTTTGATGACGCAAAAAATTATAATTAGTCTGTCTGTTAGATTTTCAAAAAAATTGACACGTGTCTTTTGTTTTATTGAAAAACAAAAATTTACGAAAATAAAAACGTGTCAAAGATCATGAGTGGAGGCTTTTGACGTCACTTTGTGGGTAAAAATGTACCACCCTTGAGACGTCACATTGACTTGACGCGACTTTTCGAAGCACTGTATCTGTCTTCATCTTTTGTTTAAAAGTGAAAAAAGAAAAATAAGTGTCCATTATTTTTTGAAAATCTATTTGACTGACTAATTAGTTTTTTTTTTTGGTGGAATACCCTATTGACGGTTTGATTACTTCAACATAGGAAAGCATCAAGTTTCTGGTCTTATGTTCAGTTGGTAAATTTGATGTACTTCTTCACATGACCCCGTTGACATTACCCCCGACATACCATGACCCCGTTGACAACCTCGAGCATTAGGGGAGACCTAATGCTCGAGGTTGTGGGTTCAAAACCAGGCAAGCACCAATTTGACAATAATGTACTTTTCACCATGGATATCAGTGATGTAAGTGCCGTTTTGTCCAATACTGACTGGGTTGTGAAGGTCAGATAGTCAGCTCACTCTTTGTAAAATACTAATCAATAAATTTAAATACTTTTATTAAGATTCCCTAGACGACTGATAAAAAAGTCCTAACAGTCTGTCTGTCTATATGTCAGAGCCACTTTGTTCCAAGCCTATTATGACTACACAGTTGTCACTTAGTAGGAAGATGTGTTCTACGCTGAAACGCTTTGCGATTTTTATACATAAATAAAAAGTCGCAAGATCTAATGAAATGAAACAAAAAATATATCACACCTGTACGTGCGGGTGTTTATAGATAGGTATTTAAAATTGAAATAGAGGTTCCTTAAGCCATTTTTTGTCAGAGATTCCCTAGACGACTGATAAAAAAGTCCTAACAGTCTGTCTGTCTATATGTCAGAGCCACTTTGTTCCAAGCCTTATGACTACACAGTTGTCACTTAGTAGGAAGATGTGTTCTACGCTGAAACGCTTTGCGATTTTTATACATAAATAAAAAGTCGCAAGATCTAATGAAATGAAACAAAAAATATATCACACCTGTACGTGCGGGTGTTTATAGATAGGTATTTAAAATTGAAATAGAGGTTCCTTAAGCCATTTTTTGTCAGAGCCAATCGTTTGGAAGATAGACAGACATTCCAAAGTGGTAAAATGTGCCCCAATGTACACATCTTTGAAATTCACAAAATCTATTGACTACTTTTAAGAGAAAAAAAAAATCTTTATTTCTATCTTGATCAGTAAATAATGCCTGAAAACTACATTCAGGAAATATTTCTTCTCATTGCTGAATATCTACAAATAATACGTTTATTAATCGGAAGAACCCTATGCCCGACACGTAATCGAACCTAAAACTCTATGATCAGCAGTAACTCCTGCGGCCAGTAAACAGCGTTAAAATAGGTAAGCTAAAAACGTATTATATATAACATAGTACTGTCCTTGTTAGGATCAAGTTTTGACATCAGGGAATTTGTAATGTGGGTTCGAATAAAATATTATTGCGACATTAATCCCTAAGGAACCAACTGTATGGAAATATACCTCTGTTTCTCGGTAACTCAGCGAAATTTACTTGGAATAAAATTTGTAGTTTTATTGTGTGTTTTGCGTCTATTTCTAAATATAAAAAAAATCTTTAAGCTTAGTTGGGATAAGCACGTCTTAAAGCGCGGTTTAATTTTATTAAACGCGTTTCATTCTTAAATATGTTTAAAAAACCGGCCAAGTGCATGTCGGACCACGCACAATGTAGGGTTCCGTAGTTCCCATCAAAATGTGTGAACTTACTTAACTGATTAACCACCCTGCCTACCTGCCTACGAACAATGATTTTTATTGTAAAAATAAAACACACTTTCATTTGCAGTTTTGAGACTTACGCTCTCATACATAATGTATAGGAATATATTTCATACAAGTACTTTAGCACATTGTTGGCGTAACTCATTTGTGTATTCATGCCAAATTACAGCTTTCTAGTACGAGTTTTTGAGATATAATGCGGACGGACGGACAGGGACACGGACATGGCGAAACTATAAGGGTTCCATATTGACTACGTAACCCTAAAAAAACATAAAGTGATTGCACTATACCCTGTTTGTGTGCAGACGTTGTTCACCTCTCATGTTCATCACCATTATTAAAGGAATTTGACACATAGCACTTGCAACTAAAGCTGTCAGAATTAGGACTTTGAATCAATATTTTTTATTTTATTTATGAGGTGATCATAACTTTCATAACACTTTCACTTTCGTAAGGTTTTATTTTTTCGCTTTAATTTAAAAGTTGTATCAAATTGAAAATAAGTTTTTGAATCTAGTACCGAAAACGTGCCGACGGTTCCCGAATAAACCCGAGCGCGTGTGACGTCACAAAGTTTAATTCTTCATATAGCAAACAGGTGCTGCAGTGTTTTATTTTCGGATATTTTTAGTCAATGTACTAGCGTAAAATTGCTTTAAAACATTATGACGTCACAACCAATCGTGGCGCGTTCGAAGTCGTGTGGTTCATTTAACAAAACTAATTGGAGAACTATTCAGTAAAAATAAAATTTAAAAGTTTTTCGCATGGATTTTTTTCACAATTTGTGTTCAAGTTTAAAATACTGTTAAATGGTTATAAAAAAAACGTTTTTTTTTTCAAATTCTTCAGCCCAATCGGATAACGGCCAGTAGGGGAAATAGTGCTCACAAGATATATATCTATTAGAGACCACGAAATGGATTAGGTATATATGTAGTAAAGGATGTGACTGCTGCAATGACAAGTAACAGAGAAGTATAAAGGAGGAGGTACATACATTCCATCAGAAATTATGGGCGCTTTTGCAATTCGGACAAACTTATGCTGTTTTTCAGTACATTTTCTGACTAAGCTCAACCAAATCAAATAAAACTTATAACCAACCAAAAATTGATTGGTTCTTTATCTTCAAATGAGAGAAACGTTTTTCTTGAAAATAATAGTTTTTGAAACTGTAAAAACGATCTGCCGTTGCCATTTTTTCGATACCGTGCTGTGTTCAGGTACATTTTTTATTCTACTAATAGCATATTTTGAGATTTCAAAAAATACTGTAAGTAGACAAATATAGTCTTTTCTAAATCTATGGAAAAAAATATGAAAAATTATTATTATTAATTATTAACAAAACGAGCCCAAACTCGGCACATCAAGTTCGATCCGTCGAGGAGTTCCAGTAGCAGTCACCCAAGTAAATCTTCAGGTCACTCCATCAAGTTCCCAGGTGAGGTTTCATCTTAGGTAACAAGTACGTGTGAAATAAAAAAAAAATCAACGTATCAAAGTTAGTTCACTTGACTATTTATTCCCGCAGCTAACAAGCCAACGCTTGTGTGTGTGACTCGTGTCTATGTAGTAGTTCATTATGGTAGTTAACAAATTAATTGTTAAGTCCGTCAGATTACCAAAAAATATTAGACACGTATTTTTTCATTTTTCACGTAAACAAACAAAGACGACGATACAGTGCTTTGAAAACTCGTGTGAAGTCATTTTCTGAGACATTAGTATGACATTCTTAAAAAATACGTATGCAATATTTTTCGATAATCTCACAGAAGGACTAATTAGAATCATATTTTTTTAAGTCAGTAAACATCCCAATTCAATGCCTATCATTTTTGCAAATACGTCCTTAAGAGGTAAAAGTCTAAGCTACCAGCTATACTTATAATTATATAGAATAATAGATACAAGTAGGTACCTTTATGACTAGACTAAATCTGAACCCTTATCTAGAGTTGTTTAGTTGTCCCGGAAACCTTTAGCGTTAGCAGTAAGAAACATAAACACACCTATTCAATATTGCTACATCAAAACTATTTGTTGTCAGCAAAGAATATCACATAATATTTGTACAATAATATTACAGATTATTTTCATCACTACGAACTCTAAACGGATTGAATCGAAAATACAGTATTCCCTCGTCGTTGAAAAAGATGTGATTGGTTTTATTATAAATTCGAAAGTATTTCCCTTCCAACTAGTTGATTTGATTCTTCTTAGCGTGTCTGTGGCACAGATTCCCTAAATAAATTAAATTAAATCGGCCCAGTATTCAGCTATGCGAACTCCGCTTGCTGATGCAGTCATTAGATCGTCAAATGTGCAGGTGTCAGGGCATGCAGCGCAAGATGGAAGGTGGGCCATTGTCTGTGGAGATACACCGCATGCACACTTAAGATCTAAACCGTCCATGAACCCCTATCTAGATTGTCTTTGCTACGGCCGACGTGAGTTCGGAGTCTATTAAGAGATTTCCAAGTTGGCCACGGCAAAACATGTTGCAAAGTTGATGAAAAGAATAAGGTTGGTTGCTCACTAATACCTATTGTATTTTGTTTACGAAGCTGTATCTAACTGTGGTACTCAGATATATTTAATAATTACTTAGGTCATCACTTAGTAAAGGTTTGACAAACTTTTGTATGACAAAACTGTCAAAACCTTTACTAAGTGATTACCTAAATAATTATTAAAGCTCACTGAGTGCGGCAGTAAGGCGCATTAATTAAAAAGGCATTATTAATCTAATAAATGATATAGAAACCTTCCTGGTCTAGTAGGCGCAACCGTGACCGCTGAGCATGAATTTCTAGGTTCGGTTAGCGGGTCGGCCAAAGTGTAATCGAGATTTTTCCATTAGGAATTCTCGGTAGCAGTAACGGAGTCTGGATCTGTGCTCGGTTGATGGCGATAGACTCGTCCTCTTTTATATTGGACTTAAGCGTTACTGGCGAATAGGGTAGTTAACAAAAAAAAGTGACGTCACCAACCCCCACTCAAATCTTTGACGCGTTTTATCTACGCCAATTTATAGTGATTTGATAAAACAAAAAATACGTTTCTAATATTTTTCGATAATCTAACAGACGGACTAATTAGAATCTAACAGACGGTAAACATCCCTATCGTGGGTGTACTATTAGGAACACCTCTGGATTACATGCGTGATTTTATATGAAAAACTAACAATAGGGCATTTAAAAAAAAAATTGCCCGTCAGATAGATTTCCAAAAATGATTGAACACATATTTTTTCTTATTTCACATAAACCAAAAATGAAGACGATACAGTGCTTCGAAAACTCCTCAAAAACGTCACTTATCAGTACATTTTTTACCTACGAATGACGTCAACCCCCCACTCACGATCTTTGAGGCGTTTTATCTCTGTAAATTTTTATTAATTTGATAAAACAAAAAACACGTATCGAATATTTTTGGATAATCTAACTGACGGACTAATTAGATCATATTTTTTTGACACAGTCCGATCCCCTATTCGAACGGACGGTTATTAGACAAACTACCACAGTTTTCGACATCACACCAAGCACAACTCTGTGGCAGCCCTAATACATTAGTTGTGCTCGGTCAATGGTAATAGGCTTACCTTCATCATATTGGACTTAAGAGGAAACATAGGTTTTGAATTCTCTTTACAAATAAATTTCTCATTATTCTTCGTAAAGTATTTTATTTTTATTATAATTACTACTGCATACACGCCCATATTATTTCATTGTTTTCCAGCCACTAAATAAGTATAGAAAATAATATTATAACCGTCCAAAAAGTGCTTGGCAATAGTTTCTTCAAATATAAATCTGTTTGCTCTGTTCTCTCTTAAATGTAATTGGTGTAATGTAAGTACAGTTTCGAGCACTGGATGTACAACTGCCCAATCCCTCGCAGATTCTCGTCGTGATGTCAAATTAATATTATGTAACAATGGACTAGTCGCCCTGTCTCCATAATCCTCATTATCATGTCTACAACACAACAAGAATCAATACTTATTTGTTATTTTGACATAAAAAGCGTATTATGGATGTGTGCCAAAAACTGTCCTGTTTTTTATGGAAAAATTCCCTGGATTTGTACGTATAATAGGAATGTTTACTGACAAAAAAAAAATAATATGATTCTAATTAGTTCGTCTGTTTGATTATTGAAAAATATTGGATAAGTATTATTTGTTTTATCAAATCAATAAAAACTGTCAAAGATTTGAGTGGGGGTTTGTGACGTCACTCTCCGGTAAAAAATGTCATACTAATGTCTAAGAATATAATGTCACACGAGTTTTTAAAGCACTGTTTCATTTTCATTGGTTGTATACGTGAAAAAAAATATAAAAGTGTCCAATATTTTTTTTTTCTTAATCTGACGGACTAATTAGATTTTTTGAGTTAACTACACTATTGTCGTAAATAATGGCGGTAGATGGCAATCGTGGATCGCGATAGTCTATTGCGATCAATGAACGAAAACAAGTGGTGTGACCGTTGGGCTGAAAAGTCAAAGGTCCCGAGTTCGGAACCAAGAAACGCACACAAAAAGAGGGTTATGTGTATGACCTGTATGTATGTTTGAATGTATGTATGTTTGTATGTATGTCCGTTTCTACGTTCCCTCATAACTCCTAAACGGATGGACGGATTTGTATAAAATATACGTCGTTAGATTCATCTTGGTGGCGCAAGTGTCACTGGTTATATGAAAATTAAAATACATGCTAAATTTGCAGATTTTGATCCCCCCCCCGCTCTTGGGCAGAGCGAAAGGGAGTGTCAGACTTCTACTGACTTACAACCACCCATGTTCCTTGTAAGCCCTTTATGTCGAGGCCGCGGCATTTCTTACAACAGCCCGCCGCCCCGACGGGAAACCATTTTACTTGAGAGATATTTTTTGATGTCATGTACAGTCGAGTTAGAGGACCATGGGCTGCATCAAAACTCTGACACTAGGTTAAGCATTGGTATCATCAATAGATATTATTCGTTCCACGAAGAATGATTTTTCGGTTTGTTACTCTCAGAATAGACAGGTAAGAAACAGCGGCCTCCAAAAATCTACATTGCCTTCTAAATTACTAAGTCAGCCACAATTAACGACCGCCTAAATATTACTTATATCTTAGCCACTAGTTAACTTCTATGGTGGTTATCTTTTAGCATCTAAATTTGTCACATGTAGTTAACTTCTAAAATATTAAAATTTTCTGTAAATAGTAGGTATTTTTAACGTAAATATAATAATCTACAGTACATTAAAAATTGACATTTCGATATTGACTTGGGTATAACAATTTTAGATTTTTCCTACTTGACTTTCAAATTTATACCCGAAACAGTTGTAATACGCTCGAGCAAACGACAAAAATAAATACACGTGACCAACTCGTCATTACATGAATCGAATGGGGTTATTATTTTACATGCTAAGTTATAATAAATGATATTGTCTATGGTCGCTTGAATTGTATTTTTTTGAAGACCTAATGGTGTAGCTATAAAACGTAAAATGGTGATGAGATACAAATTCCGTGGCTGAGTTAGCAAATTACGTGGCAATGTATAAATAAGAAGAAAACGTTACGATAATTGATGATGTCTACTTGACGCTCTCTGTAAGATATTTAGTTGGCATTGTAAAAAAGACGAATTAGTTTATTAGAGGCCATTTCAATTTTCCGTGGCTTAGTTATAAAATTAGAAGATTGATCACGGGCCAACAAAAAAATATGTGGCTTGACTTATTATTTCCCGTTTTATAATAAAGATATTGTGTAAAAGTGTTCGTTTAGTCTAATTTGCAAAATTAACATCATGCATCATCTACTATCGACCCGCCCTGGCTTTGCGTGGGTGCAATGTAGATATCAACCTTCTTCTTGATTTACTCTATCTTTTACTGCAAATTGCATTAAAATCCGTTGAGTAGTTTAAAAGATCTAAGCGTGAAAACAGCGATTTAAAAAATATATTACTTTGACTTTGGCAAAGGCGTATAATTATGTCAATCATGTTGAAGCTTTTTGTAACAACACAAAACGATCTGAAAGCTTCTCTAGGCCCTTTGATAAACTCAGAGGGTTTTTAATTTGCTAAATATTAGCACCATTTAAATAATAATAACTTTGAGTTATTATCATAACGACGATAAAATATTTTAATGAGATTCTATGTTTGAGGAAAAACGGAGACAACGCTTTGAATGTTATTTTTCTAACAGACAACTGAAAAAAAATCATTGGATCTAATTTATTATGTAAATTAAATTAAAAAAAAAGGAAAACTGAAAACAAATATTTTGATCTGGCGGTATTTATATATGAACAAATATGCCATGATATGTTACTTTGATAATTTAATATTATGAATAATAATAGAAGCAACCACCCCTAACCCCTAAACATACATATATTTTTCACCGTAATAATTGTGTGTGTGTGTGTGTGTGTGTGAAACCGTTAGCTGAGTCACTATACACAATACATTCAACATTTGATTCCCATATTTGAGCTGAAACATTGTTTCCAATGTAAATTTGAAGGGGCAAAGTAAAAGTTAGGAATATTGTCAAATGAGTACTTTTACTTCAAGCTTTTAATGCGCTAGTATTTTCTATAAAAATGACGGAAAATAAGTGTTATATCTGCCAACGCGAATCATAGTTATTTAAAATTATGATTCGCGATCGTAACAAAAATTATGTACCTACTTACAGAATCATAATCATTTGACTCTCATAGATTTAAAATTGGCATTTAGAGTAATTAGAAGTCATTTGATGAAAGTAAATAATTTAGTGGAATAGTCGCTTGCTTGCATACAAAAAAATAAAATAACTATACGTTTACTAAGATTTAAATGAAGTAGGTCAAAAATCGGAACAGAAAACGAACATAAAGAAAATTGGACGCCAACCTGTGACCATTTTTAACAATTTTATCTCCCTTATGTGTAATACCACGTTTGTGCCAAAAATATAAAAGCCTCGACAGTAACCTACATTCTATGCCCTAATTCAGAATAACTTCACAATTTTAAATGCCTCATAAATAGGACTACGCAAGTAAGTTGAAGCGGGTTCCTATTTATATAACATTTTAAAATGTTGTACTTAGTATTAACAGTTGTCAATTTTTTGTTATTTTCAATAATAGAATGAAATCATGGTAAAGAGGCCGTGGCTACATTAATATGTAGCCACGGCCTCTTTACCATGAATTCATCCTATTATTGCGACTGCGATTTTTTTTTTGCGTGACTTAAACTGTATACCCGAGCGGCTGATAATTCAGCCGCTCGGGTATTCGTTGGTATACCCGAGCGGCTGAATTATCAGCCGCTTGGGTATTCAGTTTAAGTCACGCTTGCCTACGATGGTCCTCGGATGAGGGACCACTAATTACATACCGAGTTTCCTAAGAAAAGAAAAAGAAAGTTAAGTTAAATACATCGCACCTCTAAGTACAAATAGTCAAAGAGCTAGATGAAACATTTACTAAATAGACTGTAGACGATAGCACTACAGAGCGGTCAAATATTTGCTAAGACTGGTTCCTTCTCATTACATGAGTTTCAAACTCACGTTCGTTTTTTATATAGTTTCTAATGTTTTCACGAAATATCTGTGGGACATTTTTTAGAGTACCTCTAAATTATTTTTTAATCGTGGGATGATTCATATGTTCTCAAAGTCAAAGTCAAAGTAAAAATATTTTATTTCACATAGGCCTACATGGGCACTTGTAAAACGTCGACATAATAAAAGGGGCACGGTTCGGTGCATTGGTCGATTCCTAAGGAAAATAACCGACAAGAAACTCCAAAGATTACTCTTTTAATCTCTTAAAATGGTTTAAAATGGTTAACAATAAGTTTAAGGTCCAGACATAATCTTGGGAGTTCTGTAAGTTTATATGTCCTTTTTATCATATTTTTGATAATTAAGTATATAAAAAGTTGTCTTAATCTGAGCAATCTGTACATTAATGCGGAAGAGACATTGGCTAAACTTTTGCTGGGAACTGACTCTTATTTATTTTTGGTTCGAAAAATAGATGAAGTATTACCTGTATTACTTCATATATATAGAAAGATTTATTACTTGGGTTTTATATTAATAATACCCAAAAGACTTTCTATTTAAACAAAACACTCGGATAGAACTCAAAACTTATCGCCAGGTAAAGCTTTTGTGTTGTGGCATCAAGAGAAAGTTCTGTAAATAAATATTGGAAAAGGCAAATATTTTACCGGTCGCTGATAGGCCCTTCTGCGAGAACATCATACGTTCTAGTTGAAAGTAGCCAGACCATATTTAGACTGAATTTAGAATACTTGTTTTTGTAAAATTTATTTAATATAAGTCAAAGTATTTATTTGTATATGTTTTTTGGTGATGTGTGGTTTTAATTGGTTAGATAATTTAAAGAAAAGTCTGCTGAGGTGTATTACATTCCCATTTGTCAGGTAATATTAAAACAACTACTCTCGTTAAAAAACAAATGGTAAATACTTAATTACGACTCTTTATAGCAGCACTGTAGCTCTTTAGGAACATAACCACAATGAAAATCGTCACACTGATTACATTATGTAATATATATCACAGTAAAATCTGATTCGATCTGTTTACAAACAAAACGACCGTTATTTTGTAATATTAAACACCTCTAAAAACTCATGAATGAGCATTCTCGTCTACAATGGAGATCTTAACGGTAACAAAAGTATTAAATTACTGAACGCCTAAACAAGAAACAAATGACAAGAGGAAAACCTTACAAACAATTAAAAAGGTTTATTTAATTGATTTATTAAATTCTAACTTTAAATATTGTTTGTTTTATTTAATTAAATAATTTTGTACTTTATAGTAATTAGTAGTAAAGTAAAAAGTTAATTTTGTTTTAATTCCGTAATTTCTATACTTTTCGAAAACTGGTTGTACTACAATATTCTAAACTATTAGTCATAAATTAATTGATTAATATATAATGCAATAATGCTAGCGATTTTTATCATGTTGGAATTGTTGACGTACCTACCTTTAAAATATATGAGAATTTCACAAAAAATCAATGAATGTAGTCAAAAAATCCAGTAATATTTCATTGAAGCGGGTCATCGCTCAGCGCAGGAGGTTTAACAAAGAGGGAAGATTCCAAGGTGACTAGGATTATCGATGTTAGCGGAATCGCTCCCTCCATGTTTTGGCAAAACCTTTTTCTGATATGGCCTGCGTTGGTAAGTGGTGAGTGCACAAGGTTTAAAGGACACTTTTATTTATAAAGGTATGGTGTATTGTTAGCCCAAAATAAGGTTCTTAACAGACTAACGTAATCCCAACCAATCAAACTACAGGATAGACTTTGGTTGTATCCCTCGCCCTTAATAGCCTTCATCCAATCATTCATTTTGAAGTGTCTTATTATTTTCGTGGCACACAAAATCCGCACTATCTGCAGGGCTATTGCGTATCTTTTAAATGACAGTGGCTAACCTATAGTGCCTTTCAATTACTGTCAAATGGTTCCATTTTGTACTAAACCATAACCAATTTGAGAGTATCCATAGACAATATGATAGCCACTGACATTTAAAAGATACGCAATAGCCCTGCAGAAGTGTTCGTATGCATTGGAATGGGCAACTAGCTTCAACTTTTTGTTTTATGGCTGAACGACTCTGACAATTTAAAAGCGTTTGTGCGTTACTAATTTGAGCCATAGATTTTTGTTTCTTATAAAATAAAACTTACGTATTAAGCCCTTCTTAACTTCTTTTAAATTTCATATCGAACGTTTAATTTTTTTTTTTAGGACATCTCGCATGTCAGCCTAATGAGGCCGGTTTCAGCATAACCGGACGTTAGTGTAAGGCCTTTAGCCAGGGCGTAAAACATTACAGACTAAGTAGGTAAACCATAACTCGAGCTAAATATTCGTCTATAAAGTACCATTTGACCCCCACATGTGGTTACTGAATTTCACGTTCGGTACCGTGTAGGGACTTTAAAAATTCAAGGGTAGCGGCACATCGCCTTCCAAACTGCAAGTTACACTACACTCTTGGAGTTTAAAACTAGCTCGAGATAGTTTTCAGAATGTTTCTACCAGGCTTTGATATGTCCTTATTTCTCAAGGAAAAAGTTTTGATTTCTCTTTGCCTTGTTTTTTTCGAGGTTTTCTTGTAAGTTTTATATCAAGGGTGTTCTTGTTTTGGGTGGAATAAATTATCATTTGTTTCGTTGTTTGAAAAAATCCGTGTCAAATTGTGTGCGTGAGATCAAACAGTTGCGTCACCCAATCAGGGTCACTGAATGATTATTTTTCTTATTCTCGATCGGATACACTATCCGAATACTGATGCGTTCGTAACAATACCGTAAAAGACAAATTCGTTTCAAAAACCCTAAGCAGATCACACTCTAAAACTTGAAATATCCGCTAAAGAGCGCTCGAGGCCCCCAGCTTCGTCTGAACTCGATATAATGTACTCTCACACACTAGCAAAAGATAAGTTTTCTTTGATACTCGTTCGAGTATATATACACAGTGATCCGTCTTTTTCTCGGTTCAAACTCAGTATTAACTTCCATAAAGTATTTCTCCACCGAACATAAGCGGACTTAATATCAAAAGCGAGAAAATAATTATGCAAACAACACGCGGCTGCTTTGTGTTGTAAATAATGAAGGTATGTATTTTTCTTGTTAAGTCAAATGTCTGTTTACTGTTGTCGGTAATGCTAAGGCTGAGTTTACTATTAGGTAAACCCCGCAAATAGCTTAGATGGAATAGATAATGTCGTATCTATGAAAAAGGAATTTGTTTGAGAAGATACGACTGATATGAAATAACGTACAAATTATGTCCGACGTTTATTTTGCTGTGAATCTTTTATTATTAATCTTTTGACTGTTCGGTAAAGATATTTTAGAACGCCATCGCTTTGGATTTTATGAGTATTTTATGACTCGATATAACGATGAAATGATTAACGCTACCAGGTGGGCTCTCCAGTCGAGGATAGGTTCTTAAAATGTGGACGTCATTGTGATATATCAAGGCGCTGGACTGGTGCCCTAAGGTCCCGCTACCGTTGGCACGTCGCCAGAGCTGAGGGTTCAACTGAGAAAAATACGCCACCGTCGTATAGGAAGTAGCAACATTAAATATACGCGTTTTAATGGAGGTTGTTGAGTTATTATTTTATTCTGCCGGCTTTGCGGTTCCGCAGCGCGCCAATATGCCTTGTGTTATAGACTTTTAGTTAAATGTTACGTCATGGAGCGGTAAGTTGGCGTTATTCAGTTAAATGGTGCTCCAGAAAATATAATCGTTCTCGTGACGTAATCTTAAAGATTTTCGGGGAGAGGCCGTGACGTAACAAGATCAATTGTTTTTGACAGGAGTGATGGCTCTTAGTACGCGATTTTATGTTTTCTTTGTGTTCTCTTTATTGTTGTTTTTTTGTTTGTTCTGTTTTACGTAGTGCGTTGATGAAAAAAAAACTGTCCAAGTCCAAGTCGGATTTGCACATGAAGGGTTCCGTATTCTAATAAAACTGCTGCACTACAGTATTAGCGTCTATTCTATTATTATATAAAATATTCTGGTTTTAGACAACTACTATAACCATGAATAATATTATATTAATTTAGCTTCTTCTAGCCATTTTCCATAGACAATTCCCACCAACCCATCTATTTTGGTGTTGCCAACACATTTAGTTAATTGCAATAAATAATTGTTACAAAAAATTAATTGAATTCTAATCGTTTGCATAATAAATCACTTTTTCACATCGGAACCTAACAGTACCATCGTAGTAGGGAAGCCCGTTTAATTTGTATTATTTCTTGTTAAAGCGGCAACAGAAAAACGTAGTTAGTTTGTTTTTTATAGTGTTTGTGTGAATGACAAAGTTATATTTGCGGTTTTTAAATGTGCTATATCTCAAATGACTACATATCGTTCAAACCACTTTTTGTTAAAAGTTTTCATTGCGATCTACAGCATATACTTTTTTTAGATTTTTCACTCTCTTAGTTTAAAAGTTAGAGGGGGTACATACATTTTACCACTTTGAAAGTGTCTATCTTTCAAACGATTCCATGTATGGGGAGACCCCCCATAATCTTAGATATTTTTATTTTTGTATAAAAATCGTGAAGCGGTTCACAGAATACATCTACCAACCAAGTTTAAACTGTGTAGTCTTAATAGTTTCCGAATAAAAGGGCGATGACATACGGACGGACAGACAGACATGACTAATCTTTAAGGGTTTCGTTTTTTGCCATTCGGCTACGGAACCCTAATTATTGACTCTATTGAGAGATTTTGTTATCTACTTTTTTAGATTCTATAATCATAAAATAAAAATTGGCTGATAACTCTTAGAGTTATTAGCCAATTTTTATTTTATTCTATCAGTATAATTTTGCCGGGCAAAGCCCATTGGCAAAATTTATAGAAATTACCCTCACACTATACCTTCATTAGTTCTGTTTCATAAATAACAAATCCGCTGACACTAGTAACTACTGTGCGGAAGCAACAATGCAATCCGAGAGTATTGCACCGTTTATATCTCTTTGTGGTATTCGCCGGCCACCGGACGGCTGCCGTTCGACAGCCGTCCGGCCAGCCGGCCGGGCGGCCGCCTGGGCAGGTGTCCACTTTGCGTGTAATCGACGTCGTCGGCGTTGATTCAACTTAACCAATAGTGGCATTTCCTTTCACAGAGGGTTTTCGCCGCTAGTCTTAACTACAGCTGGTTGTGATGTTCAATCGTTTTGTAAAAACAAACCTTATTATATTTCTTATGTGTATTTTATTTTTTTGCCTTTCGTATTTTCTGTTTGTTCGCTAGGTTCTTTAGAAAGGACAGGTGCATCGTACTCGCAACCGGTGTGCGTGTGTGACCCTATGTACGAATGTGGACGAAGCAACTTTCTGTATATATAAAGGGTGTAAAAGTACCCTTAACGCAAACGAAGAGCACTTGTTCTCCCCACCACTGCGATATTTTTTTTGTTCTAGACCATACCTGGGATTTCAGTTTATAACTTTACTTAAATTACCTCCATGTCCCGTTTACTATTGAAAGCATCCACTAGCACAATGTTTTAAGAGTGCTACATTGAGTTTTACCGTAAATTGTGATTTTTGACCCCAAAAAAAAGTAGTTTTCCAGAAAAAAATAATTGCGTAGGGGTACTTAGTTTTGCTGTACAGAATACTTGGTTGACGTTTACGTTCATTTACACCCTGTATGTATGTAATTACTATAATATATCCGGCAAAAAAACAAGAAAGAATGAAGAATAGAAAGAAAACATATTTATTTAGCACATGCCACAAGTACACAAACATACAATAAAATTAATGGCTGTGCTATATATTGGATCGGACTCAGTTAGATTATCGAAAAATATTCGATACGTGTTTTTTGTTTTATCAAATTAATAAAAAAATACGAAGATAAAACGCTTCAAAGCTCATGAGTGGTTGTGACGTCACTTGTATTTAAAAAATGTACTGACATGTGACGTTTTCGAAGAGTCTTCATTTTTTGTTTATGTGAAAAAAGAAAAAATATGTCTTCAATATTTTTTGAAAATCTATCCGACGGACTATTTAGTTTTTTTTTGTCCGATCCCCTTTTGGACCAGTTCAGCAAACTGCCGAGCAGCTAGTCACTGAGACTGGTTTTCAACTGAACCTGAGATGTTGTTGAGTCGAACGTAAAATGTGTATAAATACAAGTATAGTATGTGTATGTGTAGGTTTATGTGGTTTATGTACACTGTACAATAATCATCATCATCATCATCATCATTTCAGCCGAAAGACGTCCACTGCTGGACATAGGCCTCCCCTAAGTGTCGCCACATTGACCGGTCCCGTGCGTCTCGCATCCAGCGGATCCCCGCAACCTTCACCAGGTCATCGGCACAATAATAACAAATAAGTAATAGTAATTCAAATAAAAATATGATAAAAAGTGCAAGACAGAACAAATAAAAAAAACTAAGGTTTCAAAGTAAATGAAACGGGCGCATTAAAACATAAATCTGTTTCGCACGTTCCCTCAGTTCACTTCTAAATGCTTTTTTATGAATGCACTTTGTCGCAAGCAGCCGAGCACGATGGACTAATTACAAAGTTAGATGTCAACGTTATTTATATAAAGTCTTTGATGTCAACAAAAACTTGTTCATATTTGACAGCTGTCATTTTTTTTGATAGCTGTCATTTTTTCCGGCACATGGCATCCTACACAAGCTCCTACTGCAATCCTTCTTTCGGTCGAACCTCGTTTAAACTTTTTCCTTTTATATTTTTCTTTTCTATTAAGTTCTCAGCGGGTGTGCAGACAGCTAACGTTTGTGAACACGCCTCGCGTTATTGGTTCGTGTTTTCATTAGGAATGGTAATCGATCCTGGTTTGTGGAGACACACCACTGTGTTTCCACAAACCAGTTTAAGGATTTGAGCGATTTTTGTCATGTCTACATATTTAATATCTCGCAAACTGGAAGTGTTTATTGAACGAAATAGTTGAAATTCGAAAGGTTTCTTCTATGATCGTTGCTCTGTCAGTATACCTACTGTGATTTGTAATCTGGATTTGGATCTTTAAGCTAAGAGGACTGGAGTGACTGTTACTTTAATCTTGTTACGGTTATATTACAGTAAAACTAGAACTGTGCCCGGTTGATGGCAATAGGTTGACCCCCTAGTATATGGAGCTTAAACATAACTGGGGAAATATGGGTGTATATCTATAAACCTTTAGGGATTGCAGGCGTAATGATATATTATTACACTAAGAAACACACACGAACAGGCACGCACTATTCTCTTGAAAAAGCCTAACCATACAAATTAAACATACCGTTAACCACAAAATTAACATAATGAAATAATTAACCAATGACAATCAGTTATCACATTGCGGCACTATTCTCCACAGTAAAAAACAGATACAAATTAAATTTTAAACAAATAAATTGATACCTATCTTAATAAATTAATTACAAGCAGTTGTTCAAACGGTTAATAATGTTATATTAGACATTGTTAATTACCGGTAAATACCGCGTGAACAGGATCCCGTGATATGTTGCAGCTTAAGCGATCAACGAGCATATCAATTAACTTATTTATCAAGAATTCAATTAGATTTGTAATTAGGTAAGCATAGTATTATTATGGCGTTAGGGACAGAACTTATGAAAAAATAATCATTGGAAATGTGTATCCGCGTGGGCTAGGCAGATTAAGATGATTATATTTAATTAGATGCAAACACAAACTACTCACTGACGGCACGGTTGGTGCAGTGGCTGAGCGATTGGACTGATGCGCTGCGTGTCGCGGGTTCGATCTCCAGATGGAACAAATATTTGTATGGCCTACAGATAGTAGCTTCAGGTCTGGGTGTATTTGTGTACGTGAGTTTAAATGTTTGTAACCGCACCCACGATACAGGAGAAATTTCTAAAGTGGGGCAACGTTTTGTTTTAAAAAAAAAGGAAAAATAAAACTCTCAATCTACACAAGTAAAGATTAAGTCGTTAAATAACCATGACATTATTGTACCGTTTACGTTATGATTGCTCTCAAATAAAAGAAAAACTATAACAAGCAAATCGCGAGTAGGAAATAAACTGCCATTTAACCATGATTGAAATACCGACTTCCATAATTGAAGCCGGTCTTATTAAACGGACTCGACTATGAATAACAAAAGAAAAATAAAGCGAAAGCGGACTATTGCAGTTTTCGCAGGGTTAAACTCTGGCATTATTTGCCTTTTTTTTAAAGCCAACCTGTTGTTTGCGCTTAGTAGCATTATTAAAAATATTCTTTTGATATTAGGATTGTCTTTGGTAGCAAACTTTACAGAGACACTCGTTAAACTTTTCCACTTATCAGTTGATTGTTTCAGTCGAGAAAACAACCGTTTCAGTTTAGTTCCTAGGGTTTTATAATTCCGAATATATTTAAAGGTTTTATGTGTAATATTATTAGACTGAAAATTGGTAATAAAATTTTCAGGGCAGCAGGGCTATTGCGTAACTCTGTTGACAGATTTATTGATTATCACTTTGGCTCTGTGTGCTTTGATTAACTGTCAAATGGTTCCATTTTGTACTAAACCATAACCAATTTGACAGTTAATCCATGGACAATATGATAGCCACTGTCATTTAAAAGATACGCAATAGCCCTGATGGTACTTCACGTCATGAAAAACCTAAACAACTTCGACAAAACGTCAAAACTTGTTGACAAAAAGCAATGGACTTTTCGGCTACACGTTTTACCCGACAAGAAACTACAAAAGTAAGTACGTAGGTACATTATACCTATGTGTATTTTTTTTAAACATTGACTCGAGTCGGAAAACCCCAACCATTGCAAGAAAAAATATTTTCCTCGTTGCATGTAAATAACCTTACAACCTTACCCTCATTTCATATCATGCTAGCAGAAAAATGGGGGCGCACATGCAGGAATCGTTAAGATATAACCTTCTCATTTGCTATTCAGCCGGGTTCGTTATTCTTCCTAGAGTTGACACTATTCATTCCAAGTTTAAAACTGCGACGAAATGAATGCTAACTACCTCGTAATGCCGTGCTCTATTCAAAACTTTATACCGAAACGTTTTTTGTTTATTTATTTGTGACGATTTTAATTGGGTTATTTGAGTCGTGGGGTGGTGGTTGACCCGTTTCTTACAGCCCGGTTGGCAGCGACGGTTTTCATCATGGTATAATGTACTTTTTTTTGTTTGGAAAAAGTTGATGATATGATGCTAATTGCGTTTTGTGATGTTGCAGGTTCCGTTGACTTCAACATTGAATTAACTTTCGAAGAATGTTCGTTGAAATAAGCATTTTACTGCAATGGACTCATGATGAGGATAACGAAATGTCTAGACAAAATATTGTCAACCTAAATAGTGAAAGTACATGTTCATGGTAAATAATAATTACATAAAGACATCGTGATGATAACTAGGTATGTAAGCTAAACCGGAGCTAGAAAGGTAAAAGTAAAGTTTTCGTAGAAATACGAAACCCTATGAAAGCTCCACTCTTGTCTAGGTTTTCTGTTGTATAATGGAAAGCACCCAACGATACCGAAAGTCACTTGTGCACCGTCAATCCGTCATTGCCTTGCATTTTTTTCTAAACCCTTTAGTTACAGAGATACTTGGGGGTTCAAGTTTATTTACACATGTTTTTTTATTAAATACAAAATTAAATGTTATGACTTTATGAAAAACATAATTATTGCCATGACCCGTAATATTAAATACATCCATTAATACGATGATTAAGAACGTTACATGGAGTCCTACCGAGATACATGATTTTTCACAAAAAAATCCAGCAATCTCGTATAATTATAGAGTTACTTTGTTTGATAAGCCGAATAGATATCAACCAAGTATTCGTTTTATAATGGTCCGCTGCATCCTCTATACTTAGACACAGAATGTCTCATACAGCCTTCACTTATTGCGGCAAGAATCTCAAAATAATATGAAACTCGATAAAAAAACATTATTGCGCACAATACATACGTCTTCCACGTTCTGCCAGTAGTTATTACTAACGGCTACAGCACAGCTGCTGCTTAGTTCAGAAACAGTTCGATATTGTTGAAAAATTTCTAAAAATGTTACCGAGAACTCTTCGCGCTTCTTATAAGCCGATAAGCGTAAACTGTAACGCTAGGTAAATACTGCATTTTAAAACTGCGATTAATTGTGTAGCTAAGAAACGTTTCCTTTGCAGTGTTGCCGGCGAAACACGTTTACACTTTGCTGTTTTATTAACTAATACAGCGACTAGGTTAATTTGTTTTGTCAACCTGACTTCTGAGAGTCTGATTAGGTATCTGTATAGTGAATTGTGTGATTTCATTTTCGCTTTTGTTATTGGTAAACGATATATAAAATACCACTTGATTAAACTGATACATGAGAAGTAATGTCTTGTTTATTAATCTGCAATGCAATGCAGTATGCCGATTTGTTTCAGTATGCAAAACTTTTATTAGTTTTATTTAAATGACTGCGAAACTTGTCTGCAACGCGGCAACGTAATGATTTGTTTTGACTGTAAATTCGTGTAGCCTTTGGAAACAGGGGTATGTGTGTGCTGATAAATGATGAATTTTGACTGAAACTTTCATACCCTATTTAATTTTTTTTTATCGTAAGTTGTAATTTTAATATGAGGAAAACTGAAATTAATGTTTTTTTTTACACTTTTAGAGTAGATGTGATTTTTCCTGAGGAGAACACTCATATTATTGTTTCTTACATGATTTATCTAAGATATGGCTTAGTGCTTACCTTCCTAAGCTATGAAAACATTTAAAACTCAGATGCGGCGGTTTTATCAGTGCGTCATTCACGCGTACGTTTTTTTACGTTACACTGTATCAAATTGATATCAGAAATGGGATATATCTAGACAATAGATGCCATCCCAAATGTTAGTAATCTGAATAATTAATCTATGTAAACAGCGTAGTTAGCTCGTTGTATAGAGTACTAATTCTGCTCCAGACTGAATATATTGCTATAAGATTATCGTGAATGTGGAAGAGGAAATTGCAGCGTCTTACGCTATTGTCGACGCTGATATTATTCGAAAATGTGTTTTGCAACGACTAACGTTGCTTTTTCCCGCATCGAACCGATGCAACTCTATATCAGTATTTGACATGGATCCACTGTTTACCTGGCTTCCACCACCCGTTTAGCGTGGCAGCTTACAGTAATTACAAAAAACATGATTAATGACTCATTAACGCTCGTCGTCGTATGCATTCTGTTACCGTCGTTTCGGTGGTTTGGTGACATAAGTCAATGCTGCACTGAGTGTATTCATAACTCAAAACTGTTGGGACCTCACTGCATACATAACATCACAAAGGCTAAGCAGAGGTACACCTAGTTCATCTTCTCCGTAACAAACTACTTTTCCAAAGAGGAAGTTAATTCAATTACTTTTTGTATTACAGACAAAAGTAAAACATTTATTTAAATTTTGAGCATTTATTTCTCATCACAAATCATGATTTGTACCCATGAATTCAACTCAAGATCAACAGTAAACCATGTTAGCACAAAGCTAGCCATCACAAAACTAAAACCAAGCCGTTAGCACTATATGAAACACATTTATTTTTAACAGTATCATATGGTACAACTTCTGGAAGGGTCGTATTACCTTAATTACGCAAAGATATTCAATGACACCAATATTCCACTATAGCGATTTATTTAAATATTTGATTGCGGTCAAATGTGCTTTCGGATGGTAAAATTTAATAGCAATATTCCGGTAGGGTAGGACAAAACGATAAATCATTAGCACGCCCATTTATGTGTGTGCCCACAAAATCACTGTTCAGTGGATGTCGCTGCACCGTACAGGTACGCTCGTGAACGCATGTATATGCGTATGTGCATGTATATGGAAAATGACTAAATATTAACAATGATGTATATCATTATTAATATCTAGTCATTTTCCAACTTAGAGGTAGCTTTCAAATTTAATCTGATGAAGATGCATACCAGCCGTTTCTATCTGGCCATTACAACTCTGTAAATGGGAACCACAATAGCTTTTATAAGACTTTTCTGGTAATTCAAAATTAGTAAGTTTGAAATGTGATTTTAAATACTATGAAAATAATAATATGTTAGGCAGTAAGACAGACAGGTTCACGAACTAAACATACCAAACTCGTCCTAAAAGCTGTAGGTATCAAAAGCGTTCCTAAAGTACACACGAAAATAGGGTCTGCAACGCATCCTGTGTAAAATGACCGGCGCTCGGTCAGCGGTGCTCCCGGCGCGGGGACTAGGGGCGTTACTTTCCTTTGGTAGGCTTATCTATATCCACTGTGACCAGTTAATGATACATGACTTTCGACCCCAGTTTGGTGATGTTTTGGCTGTTTGCTTCTAACTAAACGTGGCCTACGGCTAAGGTAAATTTGCGTACTGACCGTGATGGTTTTCGGAAGTCAAAGTCTCACATTAATTAAGGTTTTGATTCAGACTTTTTTGCAAAAGAATTTTATCCGCGTTTTTTTCACACTAAAAATATATATTTTTTAAATATTTCAGTAACATTAAAGTTTAGCGAGTCACGTTATTGTACCGCAATGAAGATAGAGCCTTAAACATAAAATTAAGTTAGAAAAATAACCGACGCCATATCACAAAGCGTTCCTTTTGTCTGTTAACCATAAAGTAAGTGTTGACAAAGACCATGCTGTGACCACCAAACTGTTGTTAATGGGATCGTAAAAATACAGTTGTGCCTACCGCACGCGACCACATATTGACATTGTGAGCAACTGACCACTCGCACACGTGGTCTCTTTCGTCAAAATATTACACCCTGTATTGTTTTAGTTACTGAAATTATTTATAAAGGTATGCGTTTTCGGGTTTTCCACGTTCAAATTGAAATTGTTATAAATTACTTCCCTATCTGCCAGTATCAAATAGAGAAAAAGAGTTAAAAGTATCGTTTATAATTTATTGTTTTCAGAAGCATTCAGTAAAAGGCTATTTTGAAATAACGGATATGACGATGGACAGGGGAGAACGGAAATAAATACGTATTGTGCTGACCAGACGAAGGTATCAAGATCACGATGAATCACGAACGGCCAAGACGAGGTAAATAAGGACATACCAATAATAAAATATTGACATGTAGGTATTATGGTCTAAACTCTAAAGTAACAGCTAAATGTATACATAGTAAACAGCATCCTACCAAACTATGCAAATGAACAAACAACATTTTATTACTTCTACAAAACTCCACCTAGAACTTAACACTAAAAACTTAAACAAAAGAGACATTTCCTTAAAACGTTCAACCATACTGAAACTACCCAAGCAATATTACAACTAGCCTCGGGTAGTTGTAACGAGGCTTACACTTGCTCAAGATTTTACTCAGAAAGACAGTATCATGACAAAAGTTGCATTAAAGCTCTCTCCATAGTTGCGAACCCTCTATTAAAAAGAACTCGCTAAGACTCAAAATTTGCAAGTTGGAAAGTATTGTGCTGCCTCATAATGTCATGTATGCAGCAGTTTTTCCAGTAATAGCTAACAAATTGTAGCGAGTCTTGCTCGAAACATGTTTAGTATGGCGCTTTGTGTATGAGCTCGCCTCGTCCAGTGAATCACTACTATCATACCTGTTTGTGCTAGCACTATTGTGTGCCGGTTGAAAGGGTTTGGTAACCAGTGTAATTATAGGCACACGAGATATGTCATTTCAAGGTTTGTCGTGAGGAGAGTTTCAATAATAAATGTATGGAACTCTCAAATAATAATAATAATAATAATAATATTTCACAACTATCACACAACGCCATCTAGTCCCAAGCTAAGCAGAGCTTGTGTTATGGGTACTAGACAACTGATAAACATACTTATATATTTCTAAATACATACATATTATAGATAAATTACACCCAGACACAGAACAAATGATCGTGCTCATCACACAAACATTTGTCCTGGGTGGGAATCGAACCCACGACCTCCGGCATAGCAGTTAGGGTCACTAACCACTAGACCAACAGGCCAGTCTAGCCAAATAGGTTATGTTATATAGTACCTAGGACTGGTAGTCGGCGAGAAGTGCGAGCTCCGCGCTTGTTCTACACAGATAAGTGTAGAACAAATGCTGGCGAGCGAGCACCTCTCCGCCGATTACTAGAAACGTACAACACGCATTTCATAAAAATCTATATTTTTGCACATAAATTGACCCAATTTAAAAAAATGGTAATGGTTTACTGGCTGGTCATCCTTAAACATGACTGCTTCTTGTTGGTTGGTTGTGGTTAAATTGGTCTCTGACTAAGTCCGGTGTGATATTTCACGTTTTATTTTTATTTTCTTACTGTCCCTTTCTGTTTGCGTCCGTTTCCTTATCTCTTTAAAACCGATATGATTTCGTGGACAATAGCGTCGGTTATGCGTTTGTTTACTGTTTTGTATAATATACTTTATATTAATATTGTAATGTGTAACTGTTTTTTCTCCCAAATAAATGAAATAAAATGTTATAATTAGTCTTGCGGTTAGTCGCAACTCGCCGGACCCTAGGGCTAGTCCACTTGTCTTGCGAAGTTGTGAGAATAGAGGAAGGCCATAAAAAACACATATGGTCTGTGTGAAGGATGATATGGCAAAAATGGAGATGACTGCTGAAGTAACTAGTAACAAAGAATTGTGGACGAATAATACATGTTGCGTAGACACCAAAAAAATTAAATGATGATGGCGTTTTTATTGCTTTTAGGGTGTGGGAAATCATCAAATAACCCCTCCCGCTCTTGGGCAGAGCGAAAGAGAGTGTCAGACTTCTACTGACCTAAAACCACCCATGTTCCTTCTTAGCCCTACATGTCAAGGCAGTATCTCTTACAACATCCTGCAGCCCATGCTGTAATACCTGAACTGAGACAGGATTTTGTGATGCTTTTGTGCATAAGTGATGTTAGGTTCATCGAGTTGGCCGTGTTGGATTACTATCAATAGCGTAAACAGACTATGTAGTTATTTAGTGTGCAGAATAGTCTGTTAGATAGTGACGAGATACTGACCACATAATAGCTACCCATTAAAATATTCAAAAAGTTTTCAGCAATTTATTGAAAAAAAAAATTGTCATAGCTTTAAACTTGATCTTCAACCGATCTTGAAAACTTGAGCCGAAAGTATTGCTGTATCGTAGGAAAATACCCAATAATCAAATCCGATTAATAAAATATAAATTTTCCTGCGAAAATAAAAGAAAATTGGCTTGTAAAGAAGAAGTGTTCTGGAAGGTAAAATATTTTCAATTATTTTTTGTAAATAAATACTTTTGCTCGAAGAAAAGAATTAAAGACGTCGTTTGATGTTTTTCCCGGATTAGTCTTTTACGAGTACATAATCTTTAGTCAGTATTTTAGCACAGTTCTTGTTTATATTTTATTTTTAAAAGGATTAAGAGGTTTGCAAGGTACAACATTCTGATATTTAATGGTACTAAAAACGCACCAGTCCATGTTCCACCTACTATGGTATACTATGGTAAACGAAGTGGCTCTAAAGGTGCTGGCTAGCTTCAAATACTTGGGACACATTGTCACTGAATACTGGACTGATGACGCCGATTTGGAAAGGGAACGTAGGGCATTGGCGGTGCGAGGAAATATTCTGGCTTGTAGATTTTCACGTTGCTCGTTAGAAGTCAAAATCATCCTGTTCAAGGCATACTGCCAATGCTTCTCCTCATTAAGCCTAGGGTCAATTTTAGGTAAGAGATAGCAGCAACGGAATCTCGCAGATGGTTGCTTCACATGCTGTTTGCCCATTACAACAGAGATGAATGAATAGCATATTGGGACATTAGATATCGGCAAACTACCGTACGAGTTTGCGTAACAAGGATGATGTTTATATATAATCAATATCAGTGGACCACTTTTTTATATTTCTAATTTTTTTTTATGTGCCTTTTGTAAGAAATATTTTAAAATGTATCTCATGTGTAAAAAAGTAAATAAAGAACATTATTATAATAATAATCAGCATATAACTTTAGCGTAGATTAATATTGGCAACCCTATGACGTCTTACACTGGCTAAGTGATTATATTTGTCAAAGAAAATTGAGCTCTAGTTCTAACACTAAAAGTACACTTTTACATGTCGACTTATCTAAGTGCTAAAGCGTTCGGTTATTTGGAAGTTTCACCAAGTGGTTCAAGCAGTTGAAAGTTCTGTAGACATCGATCTACGGCGTATGAAACGATTGGAACGATTTTAAGTTCAGTATTTATACTTTTAATATAAGAAGTGGGAATCGTGAAACCGATAAATAATTGAAAAACCTGCAGGCGACACAGTCTATCCGATCGCTAAGATACTAAAACCAGAAGTCATGAATAAAAGCAAAAGGCAACGTTACTCGACTTTCATAAATAACGCAACCACTATTGTGGATCAGCCTAAAAAAAAAAAAAAAAATTTGCTAGTTAGTCGCTAAATACGTATTTCAACTACCTCAGAGAGATTATCGGAATTCTTAGTACGCCGGAGCTTTGTATTTCCCGCTTTAAAAGCAAGCTGATTTTCTTGCGGACAGCGATGGATGCGCTTTACACTTAAGTTCATACAAAAATGGACGAGTGTAAAACGCTGTTATAGCTTCCCATCTCTCGTCGGGCGATACCGCGTCCATGATATGTGACTGGTATTTTTCTCTCTTTCGCTTTTAACCGTCGTCGAACGCCACCCGATGCTGGACCGTTGGAATTAAACGTATGATCAATTACTTCACACGAGGGTAACAAATAGCACCACTGACGGGTTTGGTCAATAATATATCTATGATAGCCGCAATGGCTGTCGAGTGTTCACCAAAGTGGAAGAACATTTCAAGCCTCGACGCATTTGAAATATTTCATTTTACATTCTGAAACCCGAAACGGGTGTGTGGAGTCAAGCTGGAAAACGATTTCTGTATTTTGATTTGATGGATTCTTTTGTGATTATTATTGACGATAAAAGTTATTTTAGATGGCTAAGTTTATAAAGCTATACTCAAGAAGAGCCTCTTAGATCGTTTTACAAAATAAAAGTCGCTTCATCAACCTCAAAGTGCCATCCATACTCTTGTCGTCGATGGTAAACATCTTCAGTAGACAATGTGTGAGTGACTCTTTTCTCAAGAGCCATTCTTGGCGCGAACTTTGGCCAGTGTAGAACCTACTTGAAATTGCAATATTTCAGACACATGACCCCTTAGACATACAATGCATATCTAGGTCAAAAACACAGCGCAGTCGGCCGGGAAATTTTGCTTAACATCACGAATTTTCTAGTACTGGCCTAAAATATTGGATGCCAACGTTCCAATATATCAGTGGCTAGAAATCTCGTATAAAAGTGGAATTTACGTCTAGAGTTGTACTCCGGAATTTGTTAGAATTTGTGACGGGTTAATGTTCCGCGGTGACTGAATACAGTATGGCGCTGTGATTTTACAATATGCTTGTTAAAACGAAACACTTAAGATTTTGTAACAACTTTTAGGATTGGACATGAATATTATTTACCTTACCGATTTCGGTAACGATAGCTCCTTAAAGCTATTTCCTTGCGTGTGCCCTTATAATAGACTGGCCAGTTCAAATTAACTTTTAAATACCCGGTCACAACTAAAGCAGTAGAGTCGTAGGTGTAGGAGGGATTAAATCACGGCACTAGGTGTTGAAACAGTTTCTGACGTGAAAACAGCATTTCAAAGTATGCGAATACTTATAATACATGACTGTTATTTGCAAAGTGGCCAAAAGAACCTTACAAGGTGTCACCAAAAAAAATGGAAAACCCTTAATCAAAACAAAAGTTTGACAGCCTCTAAATCAACAAAATGTCGTAAATTCTAAAGCAAAGCGCACAACTCCACGAAAGCTCCCTAATAGATTTATCTCGAGTTTGCCGGTTCCGTTCATTTACAGGATTCCACGCACCATCGCCCTTGGAATGCGTTCATGGACTGAGCTGGTTCACACACGTCCACTTTACCCCCCCTACGTTTCCACACTGGCCGGCAATAGCCACTCTTCATTATTAGAATTGAATTCCCACTTAAGTTTAGTTGAAATAGTTTTGCTGTTGCCTGTTAAGAGTATCGGTTTTACCGTTTAAGTTGTGAGCTGTAAATGGTGGTCGTTTCCCACCGTTTACAGCTGATGTTCTTTGTTTAAAGTGTATCTCTATAATCTGAATACTTTTGTGGTAATCAGTTTTCGTGGTATGTGAAGCGGAGGAATGACGAAAATGTCGTAAGGCAAGTTTTGATTATTAATGTGGATGGATATAAGAGTAAGAAACAATGGATGGACTGTGTAATGGATGATACGAGTAAATAAATAAATAAATATCCTTGGACATTTCACACAACGCCATCTAGTCCCAAGCTAAGCAACCTAATGCTTGTGTTATGGTAACGAGATGGCTGATAAACTACTTATATACATTTTTTTTTTTTTTTTTTTTGTAAATACATACATATTATAGATAGAGAAACACCCAGACTCGGAACAAATACTTGTAGGTCGTACAAATATTTGTTCCGTGCGGGAATCGAACCCGCGACATGCTGCGCAGCAGTCAATCGCTCAACCACTGCGCCAACCGTGTCGTCAAAGTAATAGACGATAAAAAGAGAAAAAGATAAAAAGTAAAGCAAGAATGTGATTGATGAAAATACGAGTTACGGACGAAGAAGACAATCATGCTCAAATGAATTAAGTTAAGGGTGAAAGAATGATGAAGACTCTCGACTTTAATTTATACACTCATCTGCCTAGCCTTTTCCCAACTATATTGGGGTCGGCTTCCAGTCTAACCGGATGCAGCTGAATACCAGTATTTTACACGGAGCGACTGCCTATCTGACCTCCACAACCCAGTTAATACTAGGTAATACGATACCCTTTGGTAAGACTGGATGTCAGACTTTCAGGTCACTGACTACCCGTAACGACTGCCAAAGATCTATATATGGCACCCGGGACCAACAGCTTAACGTGCTTTCCGAGGCACGGAGGAAAACACTTTAATTTATACACTGTTTTTATTTATTTAAATTATATATATTTATATAAATATTTATAAAAAAGAACGGATTTGATTAGTCTGGAATAGCACTTAGCCAACTTTTGTTTCTGTCACAGGAACATCTTTCCACGCGAACGAAGTCGCAAGCAACTGCTAGTCTCCGTCGGGGCTGCGGGTTGTTGGAAAGAGATACCGCGGCCTCGGTACAAAGGGCTAAGAAGGAACATGGGTGGTTTTTAGTTAGAAGAAGTCTGAAATTGGAGGAGTCCCAAAGGCAACAACTGCTAGTTAGCTAGTAGACGCGAAACAATTATACAATTAATTTAAACATAAAGAGAATATTGTAAAACTAATCACTGTAACTATTTTAAATGTACAAACCTGATCATTTAGGCTTTAGAGTAAATATTTTGAAAGAGCTTTTACATTCTGCTTTTATGAGCCAATTGTTTATATTTCAAATTGTAAATATTTTGTTAAAACGGTTCAATCTAATTTGTTAACAAATTATTGAAACTTGTTAAATACGAGTACATTCCTGAAAAAGGTTTATTTTGTTCAGTGGACATAATAAAGGACGGATTAAGTAAGGTTTACAACATTTAAACAATACATTTGGATAATAAGCTATAAGTAGTTGTTCAATCAGCGTTTTTATAAATACGAGATTTCGATTCCCGATTCGTAGCTTAGAGTTCTAATATATTTGTAAAAAATATCTGGGGATACCGCAGTAGTTAATACTTAAACAAAAAAACGAGCATTCTCACGTAAAATCAGCGTAATGTTGTCTTGTGTATTGGTAGTTAACCCACGACGGTAAAAAAGTATTATTTTTTTACGAAAATCTCCCGATTCAGAAACCAATATTTTGGGGGACAGTTCGGTGGATCACATTTTTGCAGGTCCCCTGATTGCATTAATCCATTTAAATCAGTCAAACCTTTCTGGAGATAAATGCTAACATTGGTTTGCGCTCAAACTTACCAACAAACAATCTCTCACCCTAAACGCACATAATATGTTCTTCGTTCCGTCGTGGGTAAAATAAATAATACCAACATCAAAAATAGTAATATACTCAGATAAACATATCCTATCAGTGATCAAAACGGACACGTTACGGTACATTAGGGGGGATGCAGAATTGCAGATGCTCACCGTGCTGAGCCTTGGCAACGTTGCGCCACCCCCCATGGGGGACGGCACGGCGTCCACACCAGGCCTTAATGGATTTACACGTATTGATGTCCCGCCATTAATAACTTGGAATCGGAGAATTAAACTTACTCAGCTTTCTTAATCCATTTTCTATTAGAATATTATCATTCCACAAAAGGTTAGGCTACTCACTATTATTATTAATATACTATTTTTTTACGTACAAGCCCACCACACTATTCCCAAACCAATGTAACTCCTGGAAACCAGAATCAACCCTGGCGACCACCAGATAAGCGCCGAGGCAATGAAGCTCGACGAAGTCCCAGGGAAACAATTTAACTTTCTCGGATCCCGCAATGATTTTTAACAGATTAAACTAGGAGAGGATTATAAAAACTTAATTTCCAGTTCCCTCCGTACCAGCTGGATACAGAACAGAAAGCCAATATGCACAAGTAGACGAGTCCATAACCATCAACCGGCTTTCTACTGAAAAATGCCTGATGGCAATAATATTTAAACCAAACATCAAGAAGGAGCTTGTGGCTTAATAAGAACTGCCACTCGGGTCGATCTTCAGGTTAAGCTGCGCTTGCTTAGGTCGATCTGTGGATGGGTGACCGCCCATTACATACCGAGTTTCCTCCGAGCCTCGGAAAGCACGTTAAGCTGTTGGTCCCGGGTGCCATATATAGACCTTTGGCAGTCGTTACGAAAAGTCAGTGACCTTAAAAGTCTGACATCCAGTCTTACCAAAGTGTATCGTATTACCTAGTATTAACTGGGTTGTGGAGGTCAGATAGGCAGTCGCTCCATGTAAAATACCGGTATTCAGCTGCATCCGGTTAGAGTGGAAGCCGACCCCAATATAGTTGGGAAAAGGCAAGGCAGATGAGGCAGATGATGACATCAATTTGCATGGTACTCGAGTTTAACCCTAGTCCCCATGCTCGCCATATTATTCTAATTCGTTTATTTTCGTTGTTCAATGAACTTTATTACAAAAAAGCATTTATCTTGATCTTGATTCGGTAGCATTCTCTCCCCTCCCACCCATATAGCTACTGCCGAGATATACATACGTAGTGTTTACATGCCAACCAATTAACATCGGCTACAACACAGCTAAACGCCTAATAGTCCATACATCACACACAAACACACACACACACATGGGCACACGTACATGCAATAATTAAGCACGCGTCACCTTGGTCATGGGTCACTTAACGTCGACAACGCACAACTAATTTACTACGGAATTTACGACATTCTTCAGCCAATAATACACAAAATCGCCTTAGAAAATCTTTAACCAAAATGTCTAACCAATCTGTTGAAAAATGTACATTGAATTCCGATACTATTTCTCGTGTGGAACTCAAAGATGAAAATGTACGGGTCCTCATTTAAAATGTTCGTTTCAAGGACACAGGAATCTGAATTTTACGGCTTGGCTCCACTATTGATTTTGGTCGAACAACAGTTTTCGGTGTCAGGTTTGAATGGCCGTACGTAACTTACTATTAGTACACACGATCAACTCAAATGACGGCTTTTTCATGAATTGCCGCCTCTGTTGTGGACATCAAAGTATTTTTCATGAATTGCCGCCTATAATGTTGAATATAAAAGTATTTTTAATCCATGTTTAGTATCTGTATACAATTCATTTGGAAATAGGGCAAACAAACTACATATATACTGTAGATTGGTCTGGTCATCATTACAATAAAATGCCAAATATGAAATAGGTACTTTCATGACTCTCCTTCTTTATTTTTAAACTTAAGCGCATTCTAACAAACACAATTATTATGTAATGCTTGTCTATTGTCTTTGAGATTATAAGTTGTACCTAAGTCAAGATATATTATGTCTGTGCATGTCAATTTAATAACTGCATGCATAAAATTCAAATTAATGGATTATACTTTTAATATTAAATTAATATGGATTTGCGCGAGGAAATTGATGGCGAATATTATTATACTTTATTTTTAAGATCTTTCTGTACCTTTTGTACGCAAATTTTGATTTTCATTTGTTAAAGAAAGAAATCGTTGAATGTTTCAGACTCGGTGTATGAAACGGATAAAAACTATCTCACTAACTAGTGAGGTAAGTTTCATACACCGAGTCTAGGTAACCTAGACTCAATCCGGAAAAATTGTCAAAGACGTCCGGGAACATCTGTGTGTAACCCGGATTTAACCCGGTAGCAATCAAAAATTAAACGGGCCAAACCCACTTATGGCTGATACTTTTTCGCAAAACTATGCTTGATTTGACCCAGTTTTTTATCAAAGGTCGGAGTGAAATAGCATATTCATTTAATGTGACGCCGTTTTAAGTGACTGGTGATAAATTAGAATGGGTATTAACACTATTGTACAGTCACGGAAAATTGTATTTCATTTACACTTTTAATTAATGTTTTAGTTTATTTTTGATGTTGGGTTAGCAACTGAGTATGAGGTCCTGGTTGAGGGCGATTACCTAGCCAGACAAAGTGTTTGGGATTTTCCATTAGGAATTTCTCAAAAGCAGCCACGGTGTCAGAATCTGTGCCCAGTTAATGCAATTGCCCAGTTAATGCAATAGACTCACCCCGATTTAGGTGTATTATTAGGTACGTAGGCTTGAACTGATTTACGTTTAAATGAATTAAGTTATTAAATATGGAACAAAAGCACCACATCTTTGCACGAGGTAATTAAGCAGCTGTTCAAATGTTCGTCTCAGGCTTTTTCGCTGTTTGAAAGAGCTATTATCTCAGATTAGTTAGTTTTTGCGTTCTAGATTATTTCAAAGAGTGCACAGTCTTTGGCGCCACCCGGGCTTAGCGATGTGGTGAGTTTTTCAAAGGGGAATAAACTTACAATTATATTGCGAGATTTTCTGAAGACGCCCTGCGGGCTTCGTGTGGATTATTAATGAAATAATTCTGATATGCAAAAGAAGGAAGTCGGAGGGTAGCAATCTACTGAGCGGTCTCAGTACTCTAAGAGGCGTGAAAAAAGTATTTCACTTTCGTATCACAGGTCGTGGGTTCGAACTCAGGCAAACATTTGACTCTGTGTAGCTATTTATAACTACTGCAAACAAAACAGTGAATAAAAAATAAAAACCAAGACAGTTTTTTATTTATAACCAACATAATTATGTCAGATACACCACACATACTCGTATAAATTATTGGTTGAACATTATTTTTTCATTAACTAATCCGCTTCTTGGTGGTGGGTGATGGCCCACTTTGTCTCATACACCTAAGTGCCAGTTGTGACAACGTTACGTCTGATTACACTATGATTTTTAAATAATAACAACACGATTTCAAACGCAACGTAATAACATTTCCCAACACTCAACGTGCTTAACCTTACAGCTACATGAGTATACGGATTTTCGTGATTGAAAAACACAAACGCGACACCGACGTACACGAGTAATAACAAAGTTTTTATGAGTATCGGTAGGTAATTAACTTTTACCTGCTACAGGGACTTGTTAAGGCTTTTTGATACTTCAAAAGTCTGGGTACATAAGTGAAGTTGAGCAATTTCGAGCGCCGAGCAATGCTCTTTGCCTGTTTGCTGCGGAATAAAGCACCGCATAGTCGGAGACAAGCGTAAAGTAGATCTTAATTTGAAGTAACTAGGAAATATTGCGCTGCTAAAGTGTTTAGTTTTATCAATCAATCAATCAAATCAATCAAAATCATTTATTTCAAGTTGGCCAGTTACAGGCTCTTTTGAATAGTCGAACAAATACTAAATTTTAATAAGCTAATAAACTAAGCTACAGTCCCACTCACAAGGCATAATAACTGTCAGTGTACTGTAGTTGCCGATTCCAAAGCGTTGGTCTCATGAGAAGAATGGCAAGAAACTTCATGGATACTCTTTTCAATCATAATATTGTTACAAAACTTTGGTTACATCATTCATATCGAGATTGGTATATTATCATGTGAGAACGATGTAGCAAGTTGTGCACGATAAGTGTCGACAGTAAGTAAAGCCAAAACGACGATTTAAAAATAATATAATAATTCAAACAAGCCGTGGCAACTAAGAGGTGACCAGTCACAACTGACAGCACCCGTTCACGAGCATGACGCATGGATCAGCCACCATTCCACTCAACCATTTTAAAGGGAACGAAATGACCCGACACACCCGCCACCATCAGCGAGACATTTAAGTGAGCATGACACACTCTCAATCGCCAGGGCATATCCAAGTCAAATAAAAAATAGAAAAATAAATGTAGGTTTCCAGAGAATGACAGCTTTCTAGTACATAGTACTCACACAATATGTGCTATGCGACTATATAATACTAGAGATTGAATTTATACATTGCAAAGATAGTTGTACAATCTTCTTCTTCTTCTTTCTTCTTCCTATTAAATGCTATTCATTTAAGCGTCCTGTCCTTGTGGAGCAGGACCGGCATTGAGCCAAGCATTTTTATCAGCGATATAATCGTCTAACTTGTAATATGCTTGCTTGCATAGTGTGCGTTTGATACATGTTTTAAATTTCGTCTCATTCAATTCAAGAATGCTTTGTGGAATTTTGTTATAGCATCTCAAACAGTACCCCATGAAAGATGAGTCTACCTTAGCGAGTCTGAAGCCTGGCTGCACTAACTGGTCCCTATTCCTAGTAATATAATTGTGTCTGTCACCTCTTTTACTAAAAAGATGCAGATTTTTTCTCACATACATTATGTTTTCGTAGATGTACTGACAATGCACCGTCATAATGTTAATGTTCTTAAATAGTTCTCTCAGAGAATCGCGCCTACGAAGACCATATATTGCTCTGATGGCTCGTTTTTGCAGAATAAAAATAGATTCAATGTCTGCAGCTCGTCCCCATAACAAAATGCCATAAGACATTAGGCTATGAAAGTAACTAAAATAGACCAGCCTAGCGGTATCTACATCAGTAAACTGACGAATTTTTCTAATGGCATATGCTGCTGAACTTAGCCAATTATGAATCTGAAGTAGGGCTTTATTCACGTCATCTAGCTTTTGAGCCCGTCTATTTATCTTAAAAATTAGGGAAGTGTCATCAGCAAATAACACCATATTCTGAGGTTGGTTTTTCAATAAATAGGGTAGATCATTAATATATACCAGAAAAAGAAAAGGGCCCAATATTGAGCCTTGCGGAACCCCCATTTTTACTTTTAAACCCTGTGAATTAACACCATTTATTTGAACATGTTGCCTTTCACTCAAATAAGATTTTACTAAACTAAGTGCAAGTTTACCTAGTCCATAATGCTCAAGTTTCAAAAGCAATGTGTCGTGATTCACGCAATCAAATGCTTTTGAGAGGTCACAAAATATTCCTACAGCATCTTGAGACTGTTCCCACGCATTAAATATGTGCTTTAATAAAGTTACACCGGCGTCAGTTGTGCAACGTCCTTTAGTGAAACCGTACTGTTGATCGTGTAAGATTCTGTTGGTGTTAAAATGATTGAGCATTTGGTTAAGCATAACTTTTTCAAAAACCTTGCTAAAAGCTGGCAACACCGATACAGGTCTATAATTATTAGTATCTTTACTGTCACCAGATTTGAAAAGAGGTATGACCTTACTGTGTTTCATTAAATCTGGGAAAACCCCTTGGTCTACACACAAATTAAATATTGAAGCTAAGTATGGTGCAATAGTCTCAACTATGGATGTACAAACTTTGATAGACATTCCCCATAGATCTTCGGTCAGTTTAATTTTTATTTGCCGGAAAGCTTTAATTACCTCCGTAGGGTTTATATGTTTAAATTTAAATTCAGCCAGGCAACCAGGCACGTTCGCCTTCAATAAACCAATTGAGACTTCAGGTGAGGAATTAAGAGCCTCCGTTGTTTTTAAAGGAATATCAGTAAAGAAATTTACAAATTCTTGAGCTACTTCCTGATTATCGCTTTTAGGACCACATGCTGTATTTAATGTGTAGCTAGTGGTACGTATTTTTTTCCTGTTAGTCTCGTTATTTATGACTTTCCAAACTGTTTTTATTTTATTTTCTGCTGTTTTGATCTTTTTGCTAATGTGAAGGGCTTTAGCAACCTTGCAAGTATTTCGAAATATTTTTGAATACTTTGCAACATACTTGTTAAAAGTTTCAGTGTTTATGTAAGGCTTAAGGCCATATAGTTCAAAAAGTCTTTCCCTACTTTTTCTGATACCTCTAGTTGCCCAATCACTAAATATAAATTTAGGGCTAACACTTTTAATCTTCTTCTCAAAAGTTTTATTGAATTCTGTGTGAACTATTGAAAAGAAGTTATCATACAATTTATTTATATTAATATCATCCACATGATGGTTCATTTCACATAACTTGTTCTGTAGGAAAATATTATATTTATTTAATTTGCTAGTTGTTAAAGGTCTAAATGTAATTTGAACTTTTTGTAATGGTGTGTTACACTTAAAAGTTACGGTTTGTCCGCTATGATCAGACGGCAGGCAATTTACTATGGCTTTATCTATGTAATCACAATCGCAGAAAACATTGTCTATACATGTAGCAGAATATGAGGTGACCCTAGTAGGTTCTATAAAAATGTTGGTTAAATTAAATGACTTAAAAAGATTTAATAACCTACTGCTAATTGAATTTTCTTCTAAAATATTGACATTGAAATCGCCACAAATAATTACAGATTTATTACTGGCAGCAAGTTTTGCCAGGACATCTTCTACTATTGATTCAAACAAGGAAAAGTTTTGATTGTTTGGGGGTCTGTACACACACACAATTACATGCTTATCTAGCTCAACACAGGACAGTTCGACGCAATGTTCAACCGAAAGACCTACAATGTCATTACGTTGTTTATATTTAACACAATTTTTTAATAATATTAGGGAACCTCCACGCAGCATTGATTTACGGTTAAAACAGCTACCCACCGTATAGTTTTCATAATTAATAAGCATTTGGTAATCTTTGAGCCAATGTTCAGTAAAACAAATAATGTCAAACATACTTTTCTCTAAAAACAATTCTATTTCTAATAATTTGGAAGAAATGCCTTGGATATTTTGGTGGAATAAATTCAAAGTGTTCTGCTGAGGCCCTTTTTTACTAACTAATTTAGTGCAAGAAGATACCTTTCTGTTGGTAGGTTTAACAATATTGTTAATGGTACCTTCTGTTGTCTTACTTCCTAGTTTAAACTAATATCTGGAGTGAGCCCAGAGTCTCCTGTGCTATCACCAGATAACAAGATTCTATCACTAAAAACTCCTAATTGAGAATTTTCCACGGTGACATATGGAACCTCCTCCGTACAATGTTTGTAAACATTTATAGCACTAGTGCTATATTTATTTGAAGTCACCTCCTGTACATAAGTACCATGACCAATAGTCGCAGTGTTAACAATGTAAGAAAACTTTGACATACTACATATGTCTGTGTGAATATTAAAAGCTAATAGCCTAGCTATTTTGTGTCTAAATCTAAGAGGTAGATACACATTACCTGGTGTCGACTTAAGCTTATCAACAAAAGTGTTGGTATCCAGATATACAAGCTTGTCACAATAGTGACCTACTAAGAAATGCACATGTTTGTTTAACATGTGTATATAATTGTTTTTCCTATCACAAAGTCTTTCAAAATAGGGAAAAGCACACAATATAATTTTACTACAATCTAACTTTAACAACTCTGATACACAGTCAGTGATGTCTTCCTTTTTAATTTTAGAACTGTTACCAACACATATAGTAATGGTTGTATCAGGACCACAAACAGTTTTTGAAGCTGATGCCATAATCTGTTTGAAGGTTGACCCCGGCATACAATAATTTTGTGTACAATAACTCAAGTTATTACTAATTAATTTTCCTAGCCCTCTACCTAAACCATCAGAAAACAAAACTGAATGATTACAATCATAACTATTAGGAAATACAAAACTACCAATCTGAGGGTGCGCTACTTGTGCCTCTTGACTGATGATACAGTCCTGAGTGCGTACAGCCAGGGACAAGTCCTCCGTTCCCACTGGCTGGAGGGCATCAGGGCTACATGTCCTCTGACAAGTACAGAGAGTATTACTGACAGTCAGCAAGTCCACTTTGTCAACTAATTCATTTGTAGCAAGAATATGCTCTTTAATTTGGTTTTTTGAGCGATCATATTTAAAAGATATAGAGTTTAATGACATATTCAGGGCCTGTATTTCTGATTGTAAGCGCTGAGTATCCATTTCATAAATATTTATACTATCTTCTAATTTAATCTGATAGTTATTTAAAGTATTAACAAGAGAAACACGTTCTTTCCTTAATTGAACATTTTTGGAATAATGTTTTTGGTTTTTCTTAAATTTATTAATTTTTTTAATGATTCTATTTAGTCGTGCATATTTCTTAATTTTTTTGTTACTTATTTTATGGCAATTATGATTTAATATGGAATCTTCTGTAAGGTCAATTGTAATGATGGAATGAGGGTTAGAATTTTTATTTACTAATTCATTATATAAATGGTCAGTCTCTATAGCCTGAGTGTGATCGTTTTCCCTTTTCAAATTTAAAAGTTTAGCATTAGCATGGATTAATTCATCCTCTAGGTCCCTAATTTTACACAAAGCCTCCTCATATAAGTTACTACAGTGGTTGAACCCATCCGTGACCACCCTTAGTTTATCCCGTTCACTGACAACATTCATGTATTCCTGATGAAGGTCTACTAGCTCCCGTTTTAAGCTTGAGTATCGCGGTTGGTATAACGAGCAGGTAGAGAGATAGCTAATCTGTGTAGTTAGAATTGCCGGTTTGAAAAAATTACACCTACATACAGCCCGATTGGAATCGAATCCGATAAATGGCGGGGTTTTTCTTTTTCCTTTGCGTCTTACTTCGCGACGGAAAATGCATTATGCAGCTGAGCGCCATATGGTATAAAGTCCAGTCGTTTATCAAAGTCACGTTTAGTTATTGTCGCGGCAAACACAATTTGAAAGTAAAATTCGTTGTGTAATCGATATTCCGGTAGATGATTAAATTTGAAGAAATCCCTCTTCCCTTCGCGTCTGTGTCACGAAATTGCTCGGATCTCGAGAACATAAGTTTGATAAGCAGTTACATCGAACGTTGATCGGCAGAGCGTTGAACAAAACCCCTCAACCCTCAAAACTGAACAACAGAAAATGTTTTTAAATTGATTTAAGTCCAGAATATTTTACGTTGGAAATTCAGAGTTGAGAAACTTCGTAAAATAGGATCCGCGGCAAGCGTGAATGAGAGTGGCAAATTTATTGTAACTGGGGGGTGTGGCGGTTGAGGGAAGGGGAAGGGGGGTACTGCTTGGCACCAGCCACATCCAGATGGTAGAGAAAATGACGCGTCATCTACAGCGAGAGCACCCCTCCGTTAAACAGACAGTGGCTTTTGAGAACAGCTATCTCACCTTTATACGAGTATATTTTCTACTGTACGTGTGTTTGTTACTGAACTCCTCCTAAACGGCTAGACCGATTTTGATGAAAATTTTCGTATGTGTTCAAGTGGATTGGGGAATGGTTTAGATTTACAATTGGACCCGGTAGGTGGCGCTGCTGTCCGGGCAGAACGACGTCTGCCAGGTCCGCTAGTTTATAATACAAAATTGGTCATGTCCTAATCGTTTACGAAGGCAATATATGACAGCCCCAACAGCGACTGCACCAGAAGTTGGTCAGCCGTCAGTAATAGCTGAATTCAGTGCCACAGTTTAAGTTTAAATGCGCTGTGATATTATTGTCCGACAGTAAATTGTTACCAATTTTCATTTTCAACGAAGTTGCGTTTGAAATGCAATGAAAATAAAAGGAGCTGCAAATGTACGCGAGAATTCTGCAGACCGTATTTTACAATCAGCCGTAGGTGGGGAATATGCAACGAAAAGAAAAAATAATAATTTGCCTAGGAGCCGATACTCATCCAGCCATTAGAAAACTGGAGAACGGTTGGCTGCGCTGGCAGCGCGATTGTTTTCGGAAAACAGAGAGAGATGCGAATTGTGAGGAATGTAATCAATGTCCCCTCACTGGTCCGAATGCTTTGTGATTAGGAAGTAAAAAAGAGTGCCTTCCTGTTTTAATCTTTTGGCTCATACGATTGCTTTTGCTGTTAACATTTTAGAACAAAATTCATTGTGAAAATTAAAGTTAATTTAAAAAAAAAAAATTGTGTTTAGATACCTGCTTTTTATCCGGCTGCGGCGAAGCCCAAAAGGAGAGTTATGTGTTTGACGTGTATGTATGTATATCCGTTTTTGTTCCTGAACGGATGAAGGATTCGTCTTGATGGCGCGAGTGTCACTGGCTATTAAAATGAAAAAACAAAGCAAAATGGCTGATTCTGGGTGCCATTTCGCGGAATTAAAAAAAAGAAAAATTCCAGTACCATTAAATTGAGTAGGGTATCAAAATGAAGGGTTTTAAAAAGAGATTACAAAAATATACAACACTAATATGTTTAAAAGAAATTCAAAGTGACAAATCCTATGAGCAAACACAAAGGTTTTTACGTGACCAAGGAAAGATCAAACACAAAAGAACTAAAAAGTTGGAAAAAAAACGTACCTAGTCACTGAAAAATATGAAAAGCAAAAAACAAGCACTTGGAAGCAGGCGGGGTTCATTTTAATATTAAATTATGAAATGAAATGAAAATAGAATGGACCCCTCCTGCTTCCAAGTTTGCTGCTTTCAAATGTGCTTGTTTTTTTTTGCTTTTCAGTTTTTTCAGTAGGGTTTTTTAGTTTTTACGTACTCATCTCTTACGTATCTCGACGTCAGAATTAGTAGTTTGTGTGTTTTTGGCGTCTGTTCACAGACACATAAATATGTATTATCTTTTGTGTACAACAACTGTTCTTAATTAATTTTACCTTAAAAAACAAATCATGGAAAAGACATGCCTTGACAGTACTTACCCCTTTTTACAACGCATAGGGATAACGCGGAAACAGTGGTGAAGATTTTACAACGAAACAAAGCATCCCATATATTGATGAGGAAAACAGGTGCCGGTGAACTTGACCCTGTTTCCAGCACAAATATACACACGGCATTCATGGTCGTATCTCCGAATGTCAAATAACTTAATTTACACCCCACATTTGTCATAACCAAATCGTAATTTTCAGCTTTTATAAGAGGAGACAACTCGGTGACATAATTTAATTAAATAACGTTTAGAAAGCCGCTTTCAGAGTCATTTAAAATTAATCAATGGTTAGCTTTAATTTGTACATATGGTACATATGTATCTCCACATGAATGATGTAACCAAGTTTTTGAAACAATATCCATGGAGTTCCTTGCCCTACAGATCACTTCTCCTTAGAGTTGGGCAATTGCAGTACTTTCATAAGTTATTATGCTTTGTGATTGACTGCAGCAGTAGCAGTTTTTCTGAGTTTCGAATGTGCCTGTAATGGTCTAATTGCAATAAATACTTTGAGTTTGAGTATTATTTAAAAAAAACCTTCATGTATTTCATTTTTGAGCGCATTCTAATATGAGATTCATAAATGAAAATATTCAATAATCCGCCGACTATAAACGAATTGAGATAAGAGCTAGAGAATTATTAATATAGATTTTGGAACGTTTTCAGTCAAAAATTATAACATTGATAATATTACTACAACTGATAACGTTACTAACAAGCGGTAGGTCAAGGCTGGCATTTATTATACTAGTAAGTAATATTTTCTCTTTTATGAAGAGCAACTTTTTAATAAATATCACCCGTCTGAATGTATTGCAATATTCTCTCACAAATACAAAAGTATTTATTTCTTCTTAAAACCATTGTCATACATAAACTGAGGCAGCCCCAGTAAGGTACAAAAGAACTTGTGTCGGGGCTGTCTCACTCTTCCCTTAAGTGGTACCTTAGCAATGATATTACAATATGATGAAACTAGTTATTGAACATGAGAGCAGCGGTGGCCCAGTGGTGGCGACCCCGACTTACGAACAGTAGGTCGTGGTTTCGAACCCAGGCAGGCACATTACTTTGTGTAATTTATTTCATCACCGCTGCTCTCAAAACGGTGAAGGAAAACATCGTGAGGAAACCGGCATGGCTTAGAACCAAAAATTCGAAGACATGTGATATCTACCAATCCGCACATGGGCCCGCGTGGTAGATTATAGCCCATTCCCTCTCAAAAAGAGAGAGTAGGCCTGTTTCCCTGCAGTTGGAACATTAAAGGCTGTTGATGATGATGAGTTAATGAACATGAAAAATAAAATAAAAATACTATTATACAACTAAATTTGAATATAAAAAATAATCAGGTAATTATGCAGCTCTTGTTGTCGGGGGAGTGAGTATTTGTATGTGCGTGCGCGTTTTTGTGTGTATTTGAATGTATGTGTGTGTGTGTGTTGTACGTTCGAATCTATAATTAAAGCACAGTTAAATATAGGGACCATTCATTTTCTTCTAAACGTCTCAGTCTCCGAGACTGGAAACCGTCTATTTTTCATAAATTGTTCTATTTATATAAATGTGTGTTTGCTATTCCTGTGTAAGTTTAAATGTGATTGTGTCATGTTGACGCAGATTCGTGGTTGGATTAATTGAATTCGGAGTCTTGTCAAATCTTTGTTTTAAATGCCCTTGTACAATTTGTCGAAAGATATATTATGTTTATTTTAGTAAGTAGGTTATTTTCAAGAGTGTTTTTATTAAATATGGCACTTTTAAACTAAGTTCATGAGGTTAAATTTAGCATGTTTTGTACTATTTAATCATATTGATTGATGGCAATGGGAGGACATAGTTGGCGAAATCTGCCTAACCCTTCGGAGATTATGCGTGATGATGTATTAATTAATCACATTGATTTGATTTTGTACAATTAATAAAGTATTTTTCGTTCGTTCGCTTTTTCGTTTTAAAAAACGTTGCCCTATACTAGTAACTTCTCCTGTATCGTGGGTGCGTTTAAACTTTAACATTTAAACTCCATATACACAAATACACCCAGACCCGAAACAAATATCTGTGGTCCATACAAATATTACACTTTAAACATTTGATGTTTTGAATCGAACCCGCGACACCCAGCGCAACACTGCGTATGTGTGTCTCGTTACGTTACAAATGATTTATATGTAAAAAATGTCCCTGATTAAAGAACATTGTAGAATTAATGGCGTATTCGGAAAGTCTGAAGGATAATAACTTATTAAAACGACCGTTAAAAGTTGGACTATTAAACCCAACTCGGATCCCTTTACGAGTTTACAGAAGATCCGCATTATCGAATCTAACGGATGAAATTATTCATACAGACTGTTTAATTTTACATGTTATGTTTAGTGATAATGTTTTTATTTATTTATTTGTTAGAATGGATACTTGGTGCACTTACAATCAGTAAAACAACAATGTACTTTCAATTAATGCACCCAATAATGAAGCATAGCTTTATGCTACTCGTAAACAAAGTCGGATCCGGTTCCTGGGCTATCTCTGCTATCTGCGTTTAGCAGACACATTGCCTGGGTTGTGGGCACCTATCGAGCAGTTTTGGTACACACAGTGGGGACAAACCTCACGAGGCACAGGCCCACGACCGGCTGGTCCGGAGCCAACAATAAGCCAGAATTTTAGGCTCAGTGGTTTCGGAGATAAGGGAGGGGGGGGGAGGAATGGTGAATTTTCATGAGTATTGCCTACTTTGATATACAGGCGTATGTACACGGCGTTTATAAATATGTAAACCGTTTATTCACGAGAAAATCACTTTTGAACTTAGTTCATCATAATCATAAATATTTATTTGCAAAAAGAAGTTAAGTGTTTACATATTTGAGTTCATAACTGTACCCCTATTTTTGCTAAAGTAGTCACGTTAGTGGTCGAGTTTCATTTATTTCTTACTGATTTGAAAGTTGTCTGTTTTACGGCGATCGTCCTACCATGAGTTTTATGTCATAGGGGTTACTTTAGCCTAGCAGTGGAACTTAATGTTGGCAGACAGTGCCCATCATTATTATAAATGCATAAATAATGTTGGGTATGGGTACTATGCTTGTCATTACCAAAGTGTGCAATCCATGGGTAACATACTGTTATTGCAATGATTAAGGCACTGGATAGATTCAGAGAAAAGAAATGTTAAACTCCTCACAATTGTCCTTCTTTGAAAATACTATGGTATTATAAAGGGAGGCAAATTAATGGAATGCGTCCATTTATAATCTATTCTCTGACTGTGCATCGTGGAGTAAAGTTTTAATAATTAATATAAATACATTTCACTATAACGCTTCTGAATTAGTAATGTCATCACCTACATTTCTGCTACAAATATTAAAATTAATATAAGCCTACAATAAATTCTTAAACACGATTAAATTGTATCAATTCTGACAGTGCAGTTGTTATTTATCGAATCCAATTTGATCGTAAACTATTATCTAGTCAGTCCGGTTGCGGCTGACAGATATAGATAGATCTATATTTTACATGAAGCCGTACTCCCTCGATAATGTAATTTGGCTGATCTATACTAATATTATAAAGATGTATTAGAGCTAATGGACGCTACTGAAAATGCCAAACTCGTCGCCAAAATTAAGGCAAAGTCAATTTAAATGGCACACGCTAAGAAAAAGAACAGTTACTTATTTGTTTGTAAATTTTTATGTAATTGGGGATCTCCGGAAGTAATTTATTTATTTAAACTTTATGCACAATAGTGATACATAGGCGGACTTAATGCCACAAGGCATTCTCTACCAGTCAACCTTAAAACTAAAAAAAACAATATCAATTAAAATATGTAATATATATAAATAACATAAACTAATAAATATTGTAACAAATACCAAAATAAAACATAACTGATAATTACTATGACTCGACTAATGATTCAATTAAAAAAAAATACACCGGCAAAAAGCTACATGATTCGAGGGTGCTATAGGCTATAAATTCTATTAATGACATGCGTATTAGTCAAGCTATCACAATTTTTGCGGACAAAGTCGGGTAAGTACTATTGTGTTGAAGGTTAATGTTCCTTAAAGTCGTTGGAACAGTTTTTAGTGGGTAAATATTGCTCATTTACAGACTAGGAAAGATTACGAGGGTTGATGTGGTTGCTGTGTTGGTGTGTGGCGTTGTGTTGTATTGTTTGTGGTATTGTGAAGGTATGGCAAGAAATCTATCACATGACAGTAGCAAGCAATTGCATTGTGCAAGTGAAATGAAGTGCAGTAATACGAGTACTAACATAGTTTTAAGTTACTTATAACAAATGTAATTAGTATGCATATTTATGTTAAGTTATTTGTCTATGGGTATTTGTTACGAGTACCTGAAAATAAATGACATCCATTCTATTCTATAACATGTAGCATTCGTTTAGAGTATCTTATGTTTTGTGCTTTACGGTAGCAACTATCATTGCGCTTATCTATATCACTTATAATATATTGCTTGTCAATGCGCTCTGTTTAAAAATGAGCAATAAGCTTTAGTTTACAACAATCCTCTTATTGCAGTAAAAGCAGTTTTACCTGGATTGATCCACAGCTACTTTTTCAACATCATCAACAGCCTATTAATGTTCCCACTACTGGGACACAGGCCTCCTCTCTTTGAGAGGGAATGGGCTATAATCTACCACGCGGGCCCAGTGCGGATGCATGTCTTAACATGCCATTTTCCTCACTATGTTTTCCTTCACCGTTTTGAGAGCAGCGGTGATGAAATAAATTACACGTAGTAATTTAATGTGCCTGCCTGGGTTCGAACCCACGACCTACTGTTCGTAAATCGGGGCCGCCACCAATGGACCACCGCTGCTCACTTTTCCGACACAAAGAGGCTCAATGACCAAAATTAAAGTAGGTAAGTAAGTACTGCTAAGTATTGACTTGAAGTTTCATTCACTCAGATGACAAATATAAAAATAAAACCAAGAATTAAGCTCCATAAATAAAAGCCAGCACTGTAATCCCTTGCGATTTATTTCAGATACTTTTCCTTGTTTTCGTAGCGGCTCTTAGGGGCATCGCAAAAGTTTTCTGCAATTTTAGTATCAGGTTGTATGTCATCAATGTATCATTCTCCTTAAGTTTAAATTGTCCGATTTTTTATCCTGAAACGTGACATGAGGTATTTTAACTTAAAAGTGGAAATGTCGGCGTGACGATCTGGAGTCATTGTTAGCGATTTGGTCGGAGAAGGCAAATTGTAAACACGAGTGGCCTTCGACCTGCAGTGGGACAGAGTAAGCCGGCATGAAAAAACATAAATTTGTAGGGTTCCGTACCTAAAAGGAAAAAAACGGAACCCGTAAAGGATCACTCGTGTGTCTGTCTGTCTGTATGTCGGACCATCCTCCCCATATCGCCGAAAGAGCCGAGGTTAAAAAAAAAAAAAAAAAAAAAAATTAGCTAAAGGAGAACCTATAAAAAGTCTATGATGCTAAAATAACATAGAAAATCTCTCCATACCTACTACAATGGTACGGAACCCTTAATGTGCAAGTCCGACTTGCACTTGGCCAGTTTTTGTTAGTCACAAAAATGTCTAAAGTTATTAAATTCAATTCTGAAAAAAACTGATAAAGAAATGCGAACTACTAAAAAGAGAACTAAAAAAGAAAAAGGTCTTGACTCTTGAACTATTCGAGTGCATTTTATAAAATGTATGTTTGCTGTCGAAGTGAACGGGTACTTAATTTTTCCTGCCAATGCGTTATTCCTAGTCAAGGAGCAAGTATTCATATTGTTTGAGTTTATCTGCGACGCGACGTATTGTAATATTTAAGCTCGATGTTAGGTTTCAGCGGTAGTTCTAAAGCTGTTGACTTATTTCTTGTGTTTCGTTTTGGTAAAGTATATTCTTCTATAGTGTTTTGTGTTCTTCATGGGATTTTTTTTAGAGTTATTAGTAAGTAAAGTAAAAAGGTTCATTAACTATATATATAAAATAACAACTTAACGCCAACAATCGAATGCGCTTACAATTACACATATAAACATGAGTTATAAATATCTGTGTTCATTATGCGGTTGTTTGAGCTTGATTCTTATTATTGCTTTTATTTTAAGGGAGATTGTTATAAAAAACTGCTTTATACCTATTGTCTCCACATCATTTACTAGGTATTTTAATGAAGTACTAAAATATGTGATAAATCAGTTCTATTTACATAATCCGATTATTATCATTACAAAACTTATATGTTTTGAATAAAAAAATTATGTAAATGATAATAAATTAAGAAATGATGGTATAATGGTATCAAACAAACATTAAATCTTTTTATTTAGGAGGTACCTACCTGACCTATAAACCTACCAAAAGTAGTTAAAGTTACTCTACGTATTTAAAACCTGTTTATATTTTTTCATATCATATTATTTATTTATTTTATTTTATTATTTTTGAGAAACTTACAGCTAATACAAACAATGTACTTAAACAATAAGCATTTTTCCCAAGTATTTATATAAGTACCTATTATAATATTTTATCTAAACACGTCTTTATTTAGTCTTTTCATTGATAAAAGTCTGCCCAAAAGACAAACAACTTTTCTTTACTTAACAAAGAAATTTTCATGAAGCTAACATTATCCTCAAATTCTGAGTTTATTTTTGTAAAACAGAATACTCAATTAACCAAATTTATTTTAGCAAAATATTAGACTTTGTTGATGTGTTTGAATACCATATCGTTTATCTTTCAGGGCAGTTCATGTTAATATGCATAATTAATATATGCTTAAACCAAACATGGCATAGTTTACGTAATTAATTCAAGCTTATGTAGGTATGTACGTTATTATTCTAAAGAAGATGTCTATCAGCCTATAATGTCGAGTTCCCACTGGACCTGAGTTTATTGGGAACTCGTTCTCTCCTCTATAACAGAGATAATTATATGCTATAATCCACCACGCGGGTGCAGGTTGGTAGATGTCACATGTCTTCGATTTAATTTTTTGCTCTAAGACATTTCTTTACCGTTTTGAGAGCGCGGTGATGAAATAGATTACACAAAGTAATGCGTGTGGGTTCGAACCCACAACTTACTGTTTGTAAGTCGGGGCAACCATCACTGGGCCACCGCTGCTCTAAAAACATGTGTTGATATATAATATCATTATCGTAGGGATATAATAAAAATTATATTATTTTCAGCCTGTATTTTCTCACTGCAGTTTTTCCACTTAACCTCGATACTGAACCAATATTGGCTCCGTATTGAGCTATTTGTAGCATACCTATACATAGCATTACGAAAAATCCACGATTTCTCCATTTTCAAACTTTTTCCAAATTATATCAGAAAGTAAAAAATAAGACAATTGTAGCATAAATTACTACCAAGCCTAAGTATCCAAATATTGTTCTGTATCTTATCGAAAATGTAATAATATATTATAATTACCAGGATGTCTTACAATAACAAATTAATATAAAAGTAAGTAAGTAAGTATTATCATTTAATTAAGAACACGGTTCAGCTTCATATACTTTGTACTAACATAATTTTTTATGTTATCTTTGTAAAAATCCTTAAAAATTCACCTAAGTATGAAAAGAGAACTTCCTGTAGATACAGGAAAAGATTATTTAGTTAAAAATAAATTAATATTTTTCACATAGCGAGGTTAAAGGCTTCGTTATGAAGTCAAACGAAAAAGATTTCGGAGTTTAGAGGAAAAATATCCATTCAGCCTGTGAACCGTTCTGAAAACTAGAAAATGCGAGAAAGCAGAATCGTACTTTTTGGAATAGAGACCGCTAATTGGCGCAGAAAAAGTGTCAATGAGACTAATGACAGTAACCCAACGCATCTCTTAACACCTCGACTTAGTTATAGAATTATAAATATTAATCACAGAGACAATATAAAAGCAGTATTGAGCATTGACCGAGATATGTAGTGTCTCCTAATTCGATACATAACGTCCCTAGCGGAAACCAGAACAATGTTTATTTCAATAAAAAAAGGACATTCCAAAATATAGGTTAAATTATGACGTTAGGGGGCTATCTTTGCTTTAATGGCGCATTTAGTGACATTAATATTTGTAGATGGTGCTTTCTACCGAAATCTTGGCGGCATTTCAAATACTACCGCAAACTATATTTAATATAACAAATCGGTTTTATCATTTAAATAAAAGGTGTGACGACGAACGACACCACATGAACTTCGATCCTTGGCGGCGCGTTACTTAATACCTTAATTTGAAAACTTAAAAATTAATACACACGTCATGCTGCTCTAAAGAAATCCATTGGGATGGCATACCCGTTCTGCGTCCTCAAACTGTAAACTAATGTTCATGGAACATGGTAATTTGGGGACCATTTCCATTTATATAACTTCGGAGCTGGATATTTCGCATAATAACTTCGGCTGTTTGAATTCGCAAATGCGAAACAATGTCACCAACCTTAGAAAAACTGTACTATTTGAAATGAAAACAGTTCAATAAAGCTAGGTTTCGGTAATGAGGAGGAGGCAGGAGCGCAACAATGACGGCGGCTTCTGCAGGCTCTCTGCTTTGTCCCTTAACTCGGATCCTCAAGAATGACTTCATTCAACCTGACCGAATTTGTACTCGCTCTTTGCGGCCACGAGAGCGATACTTAGAATGCGCTCAACTATCGTCCACATGACGGTCGGCGTACGATACGCGGGAACGTCACCACCGGGAAGTTGGAACTGGCCTTGTGGGTAGTCGCGACGGGGCCGGGTCGGCGCGGCGCGGCTGGACGCCGTGCTGTGGCGACTGTGCCGGGCGGCCGCGGCGGCGCCTCCACGCTACTGCGGCACGCGCCCGCCGCGCCCCCGCGCCACCGCGACGCATCCCCCGACCGCGCCGCGCCCCGCACCCCGCCGCGCTACCGCCCGCACGCACGCCGCATTCTTGCGTTCAGCCCGCCCTCAAGCGCGGATCCGACCCGCACAAAGAGCCTAGACCGCTCTGGGGGCGACTACGCCACTTTGACTGTATCCATGCTTTCTGCAGTACGTCGCTCAGCGTGCTGCTGACACATGTTACATTGCAGATGTCGTTAACAATTAAAAAATAAACTTTGCCCGTACTTGATACTGAACTTGGAGAAGGGGTACTTTTTTAATGTATTCAAACGCCTTGGCTTGAACAGCTGGAATTCACTGCAGTGCAATTAATCTGACGTCGCGCGTCTTCAAGTAAATTAGTGGCGCTGAATGGGATGCGGCGTGGAAGCCAGTGGGAACCAGAACCGGTTCAATATACATACGAATGTTCGCGGTTGTAAGGTCGGTATCTGATCGGTGGCGGTGTCCGCCACGGTTCGCGGTCTAGTGTTGCGGGCTAAGTTTGTGCAGAGTTTATATCAGCCAACATGGACGATCTATCATGTATGAAGTTCATTAACAACTATTATGTTTGTTGAGATGCAGACAAACAGCTGGATATGGAGTGGGTTTGAAGTTTTTGGACAAAAGGCAACAGTGTCAATATCGCTGCGATGTCCAAAGTTTATATATAAAGTCTAGAACCGTTCTTATAGAAGTCTGTCTTTAATATCGAATGCTTTTTGTCAATGTCGTTTTTATCTTGGAAAACAGTGCTTTGAATTCTTTTTTTTAATAGAAATTGGATTCTATAAATGCTCGGTAAGTCCGCTTGACTTTAATCAACTCAAATAGATTAAATAGATTCTTTAGATCTTGGTACAAATTTCTTAGCAACGAGTTTCCTGATTTCCACAAACTAGGGAGCAACTCGTACGGGACTGGTAACTAGATTATTAGGTCGGCGGCAACTAGCCATACTCGTAGGTACCTACTACAAGAACTCTAAATACATTTTGTAGCTCATTTATTTTAAGGCCAATAAAAACTATTAATTTTGAACTGAGTCTGTAATAGTTCTAGTTCTCTTTATATTCTTAGTTGAGACAACAAAAAAAAAATTATTAATTGTATTTTTTTCCATATGAGTCAATTATACACACATCAAAAGTGTCTAGGGATCAACATATATTTTTGCAATAACTTTTCTCCTGATTGATATTAATTAAAATTTTCTTTAAGGATTCATCAAATAAAGTGTTTTCGTTTGTCACAGTAACGATAAACCAAGTCACCTTTGCATTAATAAAGAAATTTGCCATTTTCCTAATAAAGGGATTTTTGACATTTGAACCACTAACATTAAAGTTCGAAAAAAAGACTGAAATAACAGTTTTCTTTAAAATTTTATTGGGTAACTTAAACAATTAATAATCCGTGTTTCTACCGCGAACACTAACAACACAAGAACATCGGTTTGGCATACTCAAAATGAGTTCATCCAAATCACGCTGTGGAATGGCCGCCCATGTTCGTTGCAACAACAAAAAAAGGTCTTCTTGCGACTGGATACCCTCCATATTCGGCAGAGCTCTTCTCTGTAGCATATCCCATGCATGCTCAATGGGGTTCAAGTCTGGCGACTGAGCAGGCCAGGGCAGGACATTGATGTTAGCTGCGGCGAGAGTCTGTCTTACAACTCTTGCGGTGTGCGGTCGTGCATTATCATGCATTAACTGAAATAAGGGACCGATTTGCACTTGTAGAGGAACGATGACGTCTGATACAATCGTCTCAGCATAAATTTGAGCGTTGAGGTTGCCTCTGATCCAAATTAACTCAGTTCTTCCGCCGATCCAAATACCCGCCCATACCATGATGGTTCCACCACTATAAGGATGGACTTCCTGGCAGGATTTTAATCGCTGTTGGCGTCCAGGGGTTCTCCAGTGTCGTATACGTCTTGTATCCGGTCTCATACCAAAACGAGACTCATCAGAAAAGCACACGAAACGCCATTGTTCTTCTGCCCAATTTCTGTGTTCAAGAGCCCATTGATATCGAATCCTACGATTGTGCATTGCTATAGGTGGTACCCGTAGCGGTCTTCGGGAATGAAGGTTCACTTCATGCAAGCGGTTTCTGACTGTTTGGTCGCTAATTAAGTTCCCTGAAGAGTGATGAAGCCTCACGGCTAACATCATGGCGGTTATTGTTGGAGCTCTTCGAGTTAAGATTTGAATGTATCGGTCTTGTCTCCGTGTGGTGCAGCGATACCGTCCTCCATGGCGCTCAGCCACGGTACCAGTGCTTCGGTAACGTGTCCAAAGTCGACTGATAACACTCTGACTTGTATTCAGAGCTAAAGCCACAGTACGTTGCCGGGAACCAGCTTCTATCATTCCCACGGCTCTGAGCATTTCTTCCCTGCTTAAATGACGTCGCCGCTCCATAATAACGTTGGTTTTAATCAGTAGTAGGGAAACAGTAGCACTAATAATGTCTTCAATGCGTTGTATGTTTTTATAGGGAAAATATTGACTGCTGATTTTCATCTTTTACTCGAATTTGATTCACAGTTCCTGATTCAAATTATGAAATGCACCAAAAAGGATCCATATAAATTTATAAAATCATAAATTTATTACAAAGCCACATCTCAATCTCAAGAAATCCGCATAAAAATGCTTGATCCCTAGACACTTTTGATGTGTGTATTTTATTTGCATAAAAGTTTTAGTGTTTTCTTTTGTAATAAATGGCAATGGGTGTAAATTATCTAAGAAAAGCCACACACAGTGTCTTTATTTTTATTATTGTGAAAGTAAGACTATACTAAATAAATAAACTAAACTAACCTAAAAACAAACTAACTATATAAGGGCATCGAAAAACTCCTCAACGCTGTCAGCAGGTAAAGTGCCCAAGAGACTGGCAGCGTTGCCGCGTTGTATCGCAACACTTAGCCTCTGGCCAAAGAAAAAGCTAGCTGGGTCAGAGGAGGCGTCAACAAGGCGTTTGGAGATATCCTTAAAAAGGCTGTGGGCACTAGGACCCCACGGCCCTAGAGTTTCAACCCCAAACGGCTCGAAAATATAGTTTCCACAAAGGTTACTATACAGTGTGATTCTTTATAATGTGCACATATCAAAATGGGGGAATCTATGCTTAATTTTATTGACGGAAAAATTATTAAAAAAAATCTAAATATTTTTTAATATTTTATATGAAATTTTTAAAAATTTTGTCTGCTACTGTGACCCCAGTGTAAACAAAACGGTGTAACTTTTAAACTAAATTATCTATCGCGATGAAACAAACTCAATAATGATTGGAAGCAATTAGGCGTCCTCGTAAAATGAAAATTGTGGAAAAAAACTACCCTCAATTGAAAATAAACACGTTTTTTGATCAAAAAATCTTTTTTTTTTCATAACTTTTTACATAAAATTGTTTCATCGCGATAGATAATTTAGTTTAAAAGTTACACCGTTTTGTTTACATTGGGGTGACAACAGCGGACAACATTTTTGAAAATTCCATAAAAAATATTTAGATTTTTTTAAATATTTTTTCCATCGATTAAATTAAGCATAGATTCCCTCATTTCGATATGTGCACATTATAAAGAATCAAACTGTATGTACGCCGCTTGAGGTTCTCCGCAGCCGCAGCGGCAGCGCCAGCACAACACGAAGAGCATGGCGATGGCACAAAAAAAAACTGAATAAATTAATTTATATTTAAAAAATGTGAAGAACATCTTTGTTGTAAGGGACGCTTCCCTATCTATTGTACGATATAACCAGGGGTTGACCTGGCCTCGCATACAGACCTGGATATGCCTACAGGTCTCTATCGGTTTGTATGACTCATTATAGGCCGTCGAAACTAGGACCCAATGCTATATTAGTTCCTGCGATAATCTATCATATCGTGCGACAATATACAGGGTGTAAATTAACCCTTCACACATACGTCAATCAAGCATTTTGTACATCAAACTAAGTACCCCTACGCAAAAGTTTTTGCTGAGAAACAACTTTTTTTTTAGGGTCAAAAATTTCATTTTACCGTAAAACTCAATGTAGCACTTTTAAAACATTGTGATATTGGATGCTTTGAATAGTAAAAGGGTCATGGAGGTAATTTAGGTAAAATTATAAACTGAAAAACTAGTATTTATAAAAACATCTGTTCAAAATATGGAACTATCACCCCCAATATCTCCGTAGCTAGGGGTTTCCCAGGTATAGTCTAGAACAAAAAAAATATCGCAGTGGTGGGGAGAACAAGTGCCCTCCGTTTGCGTTATGGGTACTTTTACATCCTTATCATGATGTTGAAGCTTACCATGATTAAAGCAATATTTACAAAACAACTAAAACTGTCCAAAAGAACACACCATATAACATAACATCACGCATGAGATGCCCAAAGGGTTAGACAGACGTGGACACCCACACGAAAAGTACCCTTCTTAATCAAAATCTAAAAGAAAAGAAATGAAGATGAACGAAACCCAACCATTCCACTAAAACCGGCCGCTATTTTAATTGTATGCAGTTTCCAAGTACTTTTTGTTGTCCGTATTCCGTAAGACTTGAACGTCTGGTTTCGCCTCGAGCGAAGCCGTTTGCATAGTCTGCAGAGCTGGTAAAGCCTATGGCTATGATTCTGAGCCATCGGTTTAAATTCGCATCGCACGAAGTTGGTTTTCTCTTAAGACTTTTTTGAATTTGGTCTCACTTTCGACATTCAAATAAGTTGTCATTAAGTCATTGTGGAGATGGTTTATATATATTATACTAGCTGTAGCCAGCAGCTTCGCCCGCTACAACTCGAAAATTTTCCCGCGGAAAGATAAAATCTGGATAAAAACTATCCTATGTGTTATTCCAGGTTCTAAACTACCTGTGTACCAAATTTTATCTTAACCCCTTCAGTAGTTTTTGCGTGGAGAATTAACCAACATACACACTCACAAACTTTCGCCTTTATAATATTAGTGTATATATGGCACGGAGGAAACTGAGTTTGTAAGGGCCAACCATCTACGGACCAACCCAGGCTGGCTCGGCTTAACCTGAGACTCCGAGTGGCTACCGGTAATAACACCGAAAATTATATATATAAATCACCTGTCATAGGTGGATAGTGGCTTTGTTTACAAAACTATTGGCTATGGAGCGGAGTGAAGACGGAATGAACTCTATACTTTTCGCAGTTTTGATGAACGTTACTCGTAGAACAAACAGTTCAAGATAAAGTTTAGGTTGATATTCGGTAATGATAATATGTGCAATTGTGCATTGCAGATGTGGGCAACTGGACTCGATAACAGTCTGTGGCACCTAGAACTAGATTGGATCAGGTAGATAGAATTATTTTTAATATCCCAAAACAAATGTAAATATTCATAGTCGCTCCACTTAAAGTACTGGCAGTCTGGCAGCTAACCTCAATATACATAGTTGGTAAAAATGCTAAGCCGATGATGATGACATACGATGCGGGATAATGCAAATAAAGTCTGAATCTATCTGCAATAGAAAACTGGTTGTACTCTGTGGCGCTACAGGTGTTACATGTAAACTTGTATTTTTTTCAGATATACAGGGTGTAAAAGTGGCCTTAACGCAACGAAGGGCACTTGTTCTTCCCACCACTGCGATAATTTTTTGATTCTAGACCATACCTGGGCCCCCCTAGTTACGGAGATATTGGGAGAACTTCCAAATTTTGCACAGCTGTTTTTGTAAATACTAGTTTTTCAGGTTTTAACTTTACTTAAATTACATCCAAGACCCGTTTACTATTCAAAGCATCCACTAGCACAATGTTTTAAGAGTGCTACATTGAGATACAGTAAAAAGTGAATTTTGACTCAAAAAAAAAAGTCACTTCACAGCAAAAAAAATTGCGTAGGGGGAGTTTGATGTACAGAATGTTTGGTTGACGTATGTGTGAAGGGTTAATTTACAGCCTGTATGTCATTTCTGAGAGCGGTCTGTTTTCTATCATAAATGCCTATGATGCAAGCACTGATAGTCTCCAGTGGTGTGACTGTCGGATTGCTGACTCAAAGGTTTGAACCCTAAACACGCACCTCTGATTTTACAGTCATGTGGGTATTGTATAATTTTCAATTGTACGGTGATGGAAAACATCGTGAAATACCAGCATATCTGAGAAGTATTTCTTGACGGCATGTAAAGCCAAGTCAGAAGCTCATGATCAGCAAAACGATATCTTTGTCATCAGGTTAGACAGTAACCACACGATAAGAAGAATGAAGAATGTCTATGATTATCCCCAAAAATGAAGATTCAACTGATGACGTTTACAGCGTGACAGCTTCAAGATTGAGCTCTCATTGAGAGCGGTTTATTAATACGACACTAAGTCCGGTTCAGGGGCAAATAAATACCTAGACGTTAAAAAGAGATGGCAGACGCACAGACGCAGATAAAACTGGGTTGGCCAGACTAGACAGCCAAACTTCTATAGGTTGTAGGTATAGTGAAAGCAAAAAAATCGTTGTATCCGCAGCGTCACAGGAGCTTTTAATTTAATAGATACTGGCTGTAAGAGTTGACGTGGAGTCTGCCGCGTGGGACTACACCGTGTCGACACCAGTTTATAGCGCGAACGCTTATAAAATTGTTGTATTTCATAATGTTAGGCGGTGTGCACATTGTTGCATTTAGATTCATTCACCTGGGAGTACCTAACTGCAGACTTTTTGTGCCATATCATAAAGGTCATGGCCCAAATCTGACTCTGTTGGTCGAAGTCGTCGTATAGAAACCAAATAAATTTTAAATTACTGCCACATAGCCCACTTTTTATTTTATGTAAATATTTTGTGGAAATTCGATTCATGAACACGTAAAAAAAATTAAAGATCAAAGGTCTACATGGAAATAAAACTAAAATAAACTTTTTTCATCAAACCTATTCGTGTGGGATGTCTATATATAGGTCTCTAAAAATGACATCGAGGTTCGAGGTTCTTAAAACCATTATTTCTCAAAGTCAATCGTTTGAAAGATAGACACTTGCAAAGTGTTGAAAATATGTGTGCCTCTAACTTTTAAACTAAGAGAGTGAAAATCTAAAAAATGTGTGCATGTATATGATCGTAATAAAAACTTCCGATAAAAAACAAAATATAAAATAATTTTTGACATACAGCACATTTAAAAAACCGCAAATATAACTTTGTCATTCATACAAACACTATGGAAAACAAACTTATTAAAAAATTATGTTTTTTTTTATCGTAATTTATATTCCCACAGTGATGCGACACATTTCATATAAACTGTACACATTTCTCTGTACATTCAGCACGTTTTTTTTCTCTACACCGTGGGTATGGTTTTCATACTTTGATAGGCCATGACCCTTGTAATTGGTATTTATGTATTCTAAAGTTTTTTTTTACTAAAGCCAAAATAAGAATTTCGCGAAGAAGTTGAACTGTAACAGAATTTTAATAAAAACACCAGAATAATGAGAATTGCCATAAAAAGTAAAAGGATTTATTAATTTACTTCGTCGTTTTAATTTAAAATTATTGTATTTAAAAGAAAGAAAGAAAATGTATTTATGGGCCTCACATAGAACAGACTAAAATGTAACAAATAAAAAACAAAAATAAAAAAAAACAACATAAGTAAAGCTTAAAAATAAGATATACACTTATCTAAAAATTGTCCCGAACGAGGCCAAAAACCTCATCATGATGCATGCATGTTTATTTGCTTGTAGTTCAAGAAAAAAACCGAACTCCTCTGAAACTTAATCAAACCTCTTGTAAATTAAAATCAAGCCAATTGATAGAAGGCCTGCAACAACAGAGCAGATTAAACAGATTGGACAACGTAAACAGTTTAAAATCATATATTACAATCACAATGCCAATTCCCATGATCCAGTTCGGAATTGCAGCCGAGAATTTACGCAAACACGTACAAATTATGTGAAGTCTGATACGTTAATATGACTAGTTACTTTTCATTCGGTTTGAATCCCGGCCAAAGTCGACAGAAACAAGCTAAGAATATATAAATCTTGTCTTCTAATACCTCTAAAGAATTAATACTGGTTTTTGAAAATAAGCGGGGTGAATCTTGCAGGTTTTGGTAAGCAAGCAATAATACGTCTATAATAAATACAAAAAAGAACTCGTGTAGTATTAAATTTATCATTGAGTTATGACCTATTTCATAATCTACTAAACAAATAAAGTGTCTGGTTGTTATTTAAAAATAACAGCTTTTTACTGAATGCAGATAAAAGTAACCTTGTAAGTGTAATCTTTTTATATCACACATGTTTACTGCGTGGGAAGAGTCCCAAGACGCCATAGGAATATTTTGTGACAGGCTCTGCAAATTTCATTTGATTGCGTTAATCACGGCCCTGATAGACTTGAGCATTACGGAATTGATAAACTTGCACTTAATTTAATTAAATAGGGGTTCCACAAGGCTCAATATTGAGTCCTTTCCACTTCTAGTAGTACGAGTATACTCGTAAATCATTTACCCAATTTATTAAAAAACCAAACTCAGAATGACACTTCCTATTTTTTTAAAATAAATAGACGGGCCCTAAATCTAGATGACGTGAATGATGCCCTACTTCCGATCCATAATTGGTTCACAGCAAACAATTTAGACTGAATGTAAAAAAACGAAATGCATGAGATTTGCTTAACCGAATGTCAAAGGTAGTAATTGTGATATAGTACTGAGTGACAAGAAACTAGAACTCGTAGATAACACGGTTTTCCCGGGGGTTACACTTAATTCAAGGCTTCAATGGGGTTCTCATTTAACAACTCTTGCGGGGCGTCTAAGTTCAGCTGCATATGCTGTTAGAAAAATCAATTTACTGATTTAGGTACTGGTCTATTTTAGTTACTTTCATAGTATAATATAATGTCTTATGGTATTTTGTTATGGGGACTGGCTGCAGACATTGAGACTATTTTTATTTTGCAAAAAAGAGCCATTTGATCCATATATGGTCTTCGTAGGCATGATTATTTAAGAGAACTGTAAGAGAACCTCACTGCCCACATGATAGGAAGAAGGACATTAACACCATGACGGAACATTGTCAATACATCAACGATAACATAATGTACGTAAGTAAACATCTGCAATTTTTTAGTAAAACGGTGACTGGCACAATTACAATACTAGAAATAATAATAATATTTTAGTTTAACCCGCTTTATTGGCTAAATCAGTGTAACCCCTGCAAGGTGAAGGCACTGGCTCCTGTAATACAGTTCATATTAGCACAGGAGTCAGGGTTCACAAATTATATGTTGTACTTAAATTATGTCAATAAAGATTGTTATTTATAATAATAGAGACCAAGTAATGCAGCCAAGCTTCTAAAGTAGACTTCTTTCATGGGGTACTGTTTGAGATGCTATAACAAAACTCCTCAAAGTATTCTTGAACTGAATAAGACGAAATTTAAAGATGCATTAATCGCACACTATGTAGGTATGCAAGCATATTACAAGTTGGACGATTATTATTTATGGCTGATGAAAAGGCATGGCTCGATGCCGGTCCTGCTTCACAAGGAGAAGGGCGCTTAAATTGATAGCATTATTATAGGAAGAAGAAAGAAAAGTGCCTTTATCTGGTGTACTTGAAATAAATGCTTTGATTTTGATTTTGAGTATATACGGGACTTAAACTTATCTACTATCTACTACTACTCGCGTGTAACTTTATAAGTGCAAATGCCTTTGCAATATCGTATATCAATTCAAAATCAGGACAGTCTTGAAGTGAAAAACCACAATGATTTATTCTCATTTGAATTTTAAGAGCAACTTAAATCTTGACATGAAAGCAAATACTGTAAATATTACTGCTATTAAAGCCTGCTATTTATATCAAAGTTTTCATAAACTAAGCAAAGAGTTTTAGGGAGCCTGCTTCTGATAAGTGCAAACTAAAGTTTTGTTTGTTTCCACTTAAGTTTCAAACTATTTTAAGCGTCAGACGAAATAATCAAATTATTGAGTACAAATATTTAAAACTTAATGCCAGACTGTTTTAATTCAATTAATTTATTTGATTCAGACACAAAAGATCCAAACTTTGTTAGTAATTAGTTTACTAATTACATTTAAAATAGATATTAGTAAACATAAATTCATGAAGGACACGTACAGACAAATACACAATCACAATACTAAATTTAACATCAAAACAATATAATAATGAAATGAAATTATAAGTCTTTTTTTAAATGTCAACTACAATCTTGAATGTCCGCAAACCACAATTAAAAATTAAATAAAAATAAGTTAAATTAAATAGGAAATAATGTCCTATGTTGATTCAAATGTCATGATTAATACAACTAACAAAAAATATAAATATCAATATGGGGTAAATCAGGCATATCAAACGTACTTCACGTTTGATATGCCTGATTTACCCCATATTGATATTTAGATTTTTTAAAACGTACTGCATGTTGTTCCAGTATTTATTTATTTTTGACGTTACTGTATCTGTACCTACACAATGCCACAATATAGGACAGTCGAAACAGTTTTAAAAGAAAGCTATTATCGGATTCGTAAATCAAAGAGTTAGCTTCATAAAACCGATATATTTAAAATAAGTATTGCGAGTCGAAAAGTAATCTTATTTATAAATTGATCAATTTTAAATATGTTTTTGCACATTAGCACAAAATTTGGACCACCCTTATTTAAAATGCAGTTTTACGCATACAAATAAATAAATATTATACCAATTTAATGACGTTACAACCTAAATAATAATGCGTATCAAAACATGTGAGGAATCGCCATAACAATGAGATTGAGAAACGTGATCCGCCAGACACCCGCCGTCGTATGATACCCCCAAAATAGCGGAGCCTTATGGCGGGAATGGCCAATTTCCTGATTTTTTGCCAAACACCCACCGCTTTAAGGGCACTAGGCCATACTATACTATATTGCGTTATACTGCACACATAATTTCTCTGTTTTGGCATCACACTCAGCAGATTTAACGGGGTTATCACGTCCTAAAATCTGCATAACATTTTAAGTACCTACCCGCGGTTTTAAGCAAAAGCAAAAAGCATTTTAGTTCTAATTAAACACGTTTCCAAAGCACATTTCAAAGCCACATACGGCCTCAATATGGTGGATTACATTTTAATTCCAAACTAAAACCTGTCTGCGCGGTCTGCTTTGAAACTAAGTCGTTTTCATAACAAGCTTGTACTGTTTGTCTGTTTGTGTGTTGTCCTCATCAAAATTCGCAGACCATTTTTAGAACTGTTGTTGGTATCCGATTGAGCTGAAGTTTTGCATACAAGGTGTATGCAAAACTTTTTTTAGTTCTAATGCCATTTTCTTTTTATGACAGATATAACTTGAACCTTCAACTAGGCTCACGGGTTTGAAAAAACTCTGTATACGCAGGCAATAGTGATAGGTTTTTTTTTAATATTTAATTTTTCCAAAAAAAAAATATAAACTTAGTTTTTATATAAATAAAAATATTATGTGGGTTCAATTTATATTGCTCGTGCTATTCATTCCCGGGTACCTGTTGGTTTTTATGTCAAAGCTGAAATTCGGCATAGGTAGGATTGGATAATAGCTGACACGTCAATTGCCCCAATTTGCGTCGATCGCACTCAAATAAGGGCTCCCGATTTTTCAAAGCTTGGCCTTTGAATGCATCGCTCGCCCAGGGGATCAATTAGTCTTGTAACGTTTTATATTCACTGGTATTTTAGTGTGTTTTCTGGAAAGTAATTTATTTGACGGTGTGGTACCTATTTTTATAAGAGCCTGGTGATCTGGTTGTCTTTGATAAAGTCATTAGTATCGCTTGATATTGATTTAAATATGTAGACTGTCCGGTCAAGTGCATGTCGGACCACGCACAATGTAGGGTTTCGTAGTTGCCCATCAAAATATGTGAACTTACAACTGAATAACCACCCAGCCTACCAGCCTCCGAACGACAATTTTTATTGTAAAATTAAAACAAACTTACATTTGCAGTTTTGAGACGCTCCCATTCATTATGTATAGGAAAATGTTTCATACAAGTAAGTAGGTACATTTTATAAGTTGGTCGACTATTACTCGTGGACTTGTAAAGCCTACTTTAGCTGTGATAGTTTTCTTTTTATTTTCGATTTAGATAGCCACACTTGAGTGTAACAAAAATTTGCTTTAAAGCTTAATATTTCACAAACAAATCCCATAATCGAAAAACTGTTTGAGCAAGCTCGCAATATTTTTTAAGACCTATATCTAACGACACCTTACACACTGGACGTCGCGTCGCGAGAAAAAATATCATACCCACTCTAATGTGTACTCGAGATGCCCTGGCTTTCTAGTACTAAGGCCACATTTACGGAGACGCGGGGCGTCGCGCGGCGCATTTTGCGTTTTTAATTCAAGTACATGGCGATGCATGAAAACGGTAACGATTTCAAACAACGATTTTACGAGAAGCGATTTTTCGATAAGTGAAATCCTGCTCTAAGAAATTGAAAGTTTGTTGCACCAGTTTCGGTGTCATTGGACTCGTACGCAAATTTACTAATAACACATAATCAATTAAAATTATGAAATGATGTTTCATATAAGTAAGCTCATTATTTTCAGCGGTAGTTTTAAACCCACTGACGTAAGACAAGTCCAATGACGACATTTTGAACTGCGATTCGCGAAAACATTTGGAATTATTTTAATGTACGTACGGTGAAGTTTCGTATCTATACGGTCCGGTCTGGACGGGTCCACTCAAATCTGTGTGGTGCTTTCTTCAAAAGACCATCTCAGACATTAATCTGCATGGTCTTCATGTGTGTATTATACCTTATTGTTAACCCAAACGATTTTAAAAGATTAAAAGAGTAACCTTTGGAGTTTCTTGCCGCTTCTTCTCCTTAGGAATCGACCAATGCACCGAACCGTGCCCCTTTTTATCGACGTTTTACAAGTGCCCATGTAGGCCTATGTGAAATAAAAAATATTTTGATTTTGATTTTAGATTTTGGTCCCGAGTGGATTAGGCAAAAAACGAGCGGCTACAATCTCCATAAAAAAAAATCTCAACAATTCTTTTTCTAAAAGAGTAAAATAAAATTTTGCTAAAGTAGGTACCACTAATTGCAATATCCAATTACTCGGAGCGTAAATAACCCTGAACAGAGATCGAACAAAATTAATTTGTTGATATTTTGTTCGGAGAGCCGCCATTTTCTTTTTATTTCATTGATTGGCACATGTTGGTGGTAGTTCGTCCGATACGAGCGATCAATGAGAATTAAACATGTTAATTACATTCTGTTTGAAATGGGTTTTCAATTAGAAGTTAGAATAAACTCGATAATAAGGTAGTTAACAAAAAAAATATAATTACCTAGTTCGTCAGATAGATTTCCAAAAAATATTGGACACGTATTTTTTCTTTTTCAGTGCTTTGAAAACTCGTGTGTCGTCATATTCTAAGACATTAGTATGGCATTTTTTAACGGTCAGTGCCGTCACGAACCCCCACCCAAATCTATTCGCCAAAAAACATAAAAAAGGGACATAAGATGCTGTATCAGTAGAAACGTCATGGAAAAAGATGTTCTTAGCCTTTTTTTTCGTAGTGTGGGAAATCATCAAATGACTCCTCGAGTCCTCCCGCTCTGGCCGAAGCGGAAAGGTGTGCCAGACTTCTACTGACTAAAAATACTCTTCAATTATTAGCCCTATGTGCCCGGGGCCGCGGTATCTCTTTTGAACAACCCGCAGCCCGGATGATCTTAGCCTAAGGCTGCCTGTCCACTGAAGAGGAGAAACGGAGAAATATTGACCAATAGGATTGCACAAAATGTTCCCTCTGTTCTAGTGTACAATCCTATTGGTTAATATTTCTCCGTTTCTCCGCTCCGCAGGCAGCCTTGGCCTTAGTGATACTTAGAAGCGCAATGTTATAGTTGCTAAGATTGACATGTTAACCTTACACCGTCAACAACCAGATAATGAGGTCACTTATAATATGAAAAAGGTGAAAGTTTGTATGTATGTGTGTTGTGTTTGTTATTCTTCACGCTTAAATTCAGATTCGGGTGAAATTTGGTATCAAAATAGCTTATATTCTGGATTAACAAATTGGCTACTTGGGTCGTGGAGATTTCGGGACCGGGACCGTGATCCAGGATTTAATAATAAAAATTGTTGATCATTATATTATATCAGTTTTTTGTTAACTGTACTTTAATTTCGTTTTTCTTGTGGTCCCGAAATACTACTCCAAATTAATTTTTATATTAAAGGTGAAATACAAGACCGCGTGCCGGTCTCGAAAGGCCCACGACCCGGCTACTTTTATCTCGGTAAAATGCGATGATCCCGTGGGATGAGGTATTGACTCAAATATGGTTTTATCTCAATATCGTCTAATATATTTAAATAACATTTGGTATTAGGAAACAACAACGGGATGCACTCCGGGAGTGCATTTTGGAACGGTTAGCTGTTAGGGAATAATTTTGCACGAATCGCTTTTTTTATTAGCATAAAAGTACTATCATTTATGTGGTTATCTATAAAATACAATATTCATTTAATTGGCTATCGTACACAAATATAACAATTTATACGAGTATTACATAAAAAATTAAAGCTTCAGAATTATTACAATTATTTTACATTGATAAGTTTATCTCTCAGAAAAATCAACTAAACATTTAACACTCGCAAATGTTACGAAGTCTCAATCAGCAGAGCTATTGCGTATCATTTAAATGTCAGTGGCTATCATATTGTCCATGGAGTAACTGTCAAATTGGTTATGGTTTAGTACAAAATGGAACCATTTGACAGTTGATTGATGGACACTCTAGGATAGCCACTGTCATTTAAAGATACACAATAGCCCTGCTGGTCATGTGTAGAAACTTTTTTACCGCGGCGAAAACCACGGGCGCAGTTCGGATTTAAATATTTGGTCACACCACACCATCCGTATATCAGCAGTAAGTATTAACTATAGACACGTATTATATATAGACACGTCATGAACTAACATGGCGGCGCTTCGAAACGGCGAAAATAATAAATAACTACTTTTACGCGTAAAGAAAGGGAAAGAAAATATGACACCGTACAGCGGGATGCCTGTTGATGCCTGTTGTCTTTATGTTTCGCGCAGGTTTACACACACGATTTAAATTAAGAACAAATGTAGCATCGCGCGAGAGGTTGGTGCGTAACTAAGCGCGATGTGGCCAATTGGCTTCATTTCATGTTGTCATTTTTGAGGGCGGACAACGTATCTATAGTTTTAATATACCATTGATTAAATACAATAAAATCAAAACTATTAGAACTTAACGCGTGTGTACTCTGCCTAACCCGCACTTCCTCGTCCATTTTAATGACATTGACAGCGAAAATAATCTAAAAGACAATAATAAAAATATTCTCAATTCAGATAATTATAGACACTCGGCCGGTGATACGCACAACCATATATTATAGAAGGATAACGTTATCTGTACGTTTTTAATCATCTTGTTTTGATTGAAACAGCTCGTAAATGTGCAGATCCGACATTCCTTTCAGTTTTAACTAACGTTCGTATAATTGATTGCTGAAGATAAACAAATTGGTGTGGCTCTAACATTTTCGAGATAGGTCACGTTGGGAATTTCAATGATATTTTTATTTTCTTTATTTTATAATATTCTTTTATCACATACCTACTTAGTTAAAGTTCTAAGTCAATTAAAAACAGAACCATTATAAATCACTTTGTAAATGGTTGGCTTACACAATACCCCTCTAGAACTTGTACATCAACGTTATCGATGGATGGAACAGCGTGCAGCGTTCAGAATACCAAGCGCCTATATAAATCCATTCTAACCTGCCGTCGCACTTTAATCTAGTATATTTATACGTTTTGAACGATGACACATCTCATATTGGCACTCCGGTCTACCGTAACGCGTAGGCAAGTTTATTTATACGAATAATATTACAAATCACGTCTAAGACTTTATTGATCTATGGCGATTGCGTAGTTTGAGACACGTTCGTTTTAATGTGTAACCTGGTTTCCGCGTTTAAAGCGGAGTAGACATTTTGAATTAATTTCAAGAATATTATTTTAATAATCTAGACGTCGGCGCAGATTGTGAGACAATGTGTATTTTTAAGCGGGGCGTCTGCTAGCCTGTGGGCACTAATCTTTACTCTACCTGTGTTATTTTGTATGGTGTGCAGAGATAGTACGTAACGTATAAATTTGTATTGCAGCGTGACTTTGATTCGGCCATTAGAGAAGTTTCGATGATTAAAGATAAAATCAATTATAAATACACGCGTGTGCGCGTATTTATAATTGAGATTATCTTTCATTATTAATAGACAATACAATCCGCTTTTTGAACGATCCTAATTAAGTCGATATATTTTTTTTTAAATCTCATACTTTTTAATGCATTCATGTGTAGATTCCAACATGACACCTAATTAATTCCCCGAATAAATCCGTCCTTACTTTTCTTTCGTTTAATTTTACTTTTTTAAAAACCATGAAGTTGGGTCTCGATTTTTTTAAATTTAAAGTTAATGCTATTCGGAAGCGTTTCAATTCAAAGCTCACTCAAGTGGCAACGTATGTTTAGCCTGCCTGATGTCAATAATAAAGGTTGATTTTAGCGACAAATAGGTCAGTTACCATAGACACAGACATAAAAATATTTTGAGGTTTTCGGAGCATTACGTAGTTAGCACATTGTTTTCCAAACTGCAAACTTGGTTTTAAATTAAATGACCGGTCTAAAACTGTTCCAAATATTATTTAACACTGCAAACATAAGTTACAGAGGTAGATTTGTACTTTTGAACTTTGAGTGACACAGAGACAAACAGAGGTAGGTGTATCTGACAATATTTTTAACCGACTTTCAATAAGGAGGAGGTTCTTTATTAGTGTGTATGTATTTTTTTATGTATGTTCGCGCATATCTCCGTCAATTGTCGACCGATTTTCAAAATTCTTTTACACACAAACTTAACTCTATTTTAGAAAATGAAACCTGTGATGTTTATACTAAAGCTGCTTACCATCATGTAACTTGGCAGACTTGATTTATTAGCGTACTCTTGCATTAGCGCCGGCTACGCTCCGTTTTCAACATTTTAGCTTCACTATATTTTTTAACTATGTCACAGATTAAGTATTATAGTTAGTGAGATGTAGTAAAATACGTTGATGTACCTCTTTTAATGCTAACAAAGGGTTAAAACTTATTTTAATAACATAGCAGAACGTTGTTTTTAGTAAGTGTAAATAAAAAAATAATAAATTTATTTCTCCTTAGAATTAGATACATGTTTACCTACAGTATTTAATGCAGTTATAATTAAGTACAGTAAATAAAATGAGCAACTGTGCCCGAGCTAGGCTGAGCCTGTATTTCAGGTCTCAGTTGTCTTCCCAGTGTTTTGAGTGGTATTAACAATAATTGGACATTCATTCAATAATTTGTTTTTATAGACATTTTTTATAATTCATTTCCAATTTGGTTTAATGTGTGTTGTGTTTGTGTGCTGTATTGTAGGTAGGTATAATTAAAACAATAAAAAGTAATTATGCTTTCAATAGCAACAACGATAGAAAGTGGCTTTTGGACACGTAATAATATGGACACATAGCCTCAACATTTTTGCAGATAACCTTACATTAAGAAATAAATTCAAAAACCTACCTTCAAATCTCGTCCTCTTTTAGCATAGTTAATTTTACTTTATTTTACTAATCTTATAAAATTAAAATAACATTACTATGTTAGCATAGTGACAAGTTAATGATTAACAATATTGTAATACCGTCCCGATATTTGTTCCAATGAACGTTTAATTATATATCCAGTGTTTCTCATTCAAGTGAATTATTGTATTCTGTTTTTGTGAAATAAATGTCATAAACCATAATGTTTGTTATGCCTTAAAGTTTTGACAGATCTCTTATCCCAGCCGCCGCGGGAGACGCTCCGGGCGACGGGGGCCACGTGATGGCATCCGGCCACTACGGTAATGGGCTATCTCACCGTCCGTCTGTCTTATGACGACGACTGGCACGGCCAGTATTACCAGGAATTTCTCCGTCTGAATTCGTGCAAGATTGATGGCAATAGGCTTGCTACCTGGGGCTTAAAAATAACTGGCTAAATGTGGGTGTAAAATTAGTTACTCTTTTACTTAACGTTTCGTGGATGACAGGTGTCATGTTGTGTCATTGAAGGATCCGATCAGACCCTGCTGATTGGTTCCTATCCATGATGATTGTGTTTATGATTGGATCGTATCTTTTAAATGACAGTGGCTATCATATAGTATCCATCAATTAACTGTCAAATGGTTTCATTTTGTACTAAACCAATTCCCAATTTGACAGTTAATCCATGGACAATATGATAGCCACTGACATTTAAAAGATACGCAATAGCCCTGCTGATCTCATTTTAGTAAAACGAAAAGAAAAAAAGAAATTAGAAAATTGAAATTGCATCTCAGAAACTTCTCTCGGTCAGCAAACTGAATCGCGTTACGAAATCCAATAAATGAACAATCAGTTAAGTAAGACCCTTTATTTATATTGTAAGCACTACGGATTAAGACATATCGCTTGGTTTCCACGTAACCAGTACAGTGAGAATTGGTACAATGTTTATTTTATAGGCTGTTGAAATGTACTAGATTTCACGATGTTCTATTCTAGCTTTGTGTATAGAAGATAGAAGAGGTTTGGAAATGATTTTGTTCAAACGATGTTAATAATATGGTTTTAATTTTGTGATGCTATTTAAAACTACTTCATGACATTACCAACATAACATATCACGAAGCTGAAGGATAAGGAAAAAAACCAAAAGTAGATACATTCAAATTTCGCTAGTATTATTGAAATACTATATTAAAAACTGGTCCATAATATTTTGCAAATTTTGAAAGTTGCCTGGATTATTCCTCTATGTGAATTGGCCTTTTTTTTTCGCAACCTTCACTGGATTTTCTTTCAAATATGTAGTAATCTACACAATGTAGAGCATGTCCTCTTTACTTCCAAAAAAATAAAATTTACATTATCATAAATAAAATGCAAATTAGCGTCCGTTTTTGTAACTAGCTACTATTTTTCTCCTAAACTATCAATCATAGGATCTTTTTATTGCCATAAATATATTATGTAAAGTCATCCCGAGGGGACCTTCGGCTTATTTTTGCCAATAACTTTCTTAATTCTTTAAATGGTTTTTTTTTACGTAATCGCTGATCGCAAATCGCGTAGCTACTTCCCCTCTGGCGTCCAATAAATCGGTTGTGGGAGGGTGAAGTGTCAGTGGCGTATATTCAGTTCTTAAATAAATGAATAAAGTGCAATTCAAATGAAGCTTTGTAGCTAAATATGGTCTAACAGATCAGACCGGACAACGGACTAGCTGCGGACACCGAACTATCATACCGTGTAAGCCGTTCATCCCTTCATGAAGAAAACTAAAGAATATTCCACTGAAAAAAGTAAAAAAATCAATTTTCCTATCTCAACGGAATGCAGGGAGCTTTTAACCCATTAATGACGTTGTAAATTCATTACGTAGTCACTGCAGTCTTAATTAAGCGGTATCGCAACCACTAAGTATGCGTTAGACAAAAGGCAGGGCTTGGTTTTCCGCCATACAGAAAGTCTTGTATATTTGTGTATTTTGTATAGTAAATTTAGTATTTTCAGTGAATAAATTCAGTAAGTACTACTAAAATACTGGTAACTATTCAACAGCATTCAGCTTCTCTGGAAGCCACCCTCAACATCGCTGGAAAAAAGACTTAGGAACGGAATCTAAAGTTTTTATGAGTTTACTAAGATTTTTGTGCATTTGCAGTAACACTAAGCTACTAACAACGTCTAACTGCCGGTCTCAGGGATATTTAATAATTACTTAAGCCGTCACTTAGTAACGATTTGACGTACAAAACCTTTACCAAAGTGTCAAAATATTTACTTCAACGTTAATAATTTTTCGTGTAAGCCATAAGTGGCTAACCCCGGGGGACGTTTAACAGATCTGTCCTCAATAAATAAGAGAGAATTTAAAATTCAGTATGTCCTTGCCTGTGGCTTTTCTCTATAAAAAATCCTTCACTTCACGAATCCGTTTTACTTTGGAATATTTGTTGAAAATTCGCTCAGACGCACAGATTCCCGATAAATTCTTAACGAAATTGAAATTGCAAGGATTTGTGACTTTATTTTAAATTTCTAAAATTTTTTTTTAAACTTACAGTTGGTAGACACAATTAGGTTTATAAAATCAATAGGGCCAACAACAACTCCGGTCTTCGTGCGTTTGAAAATCAAAAACAAAAACCAAAGTTACTCAGATTAAAGCTGAGAATTATTACTTATTGTGGATTGGTGGGTACTTCGCGGATGTTATTATTTATTTTATGAGGAAATCCCCCTACGTTCGAAGAACTTGATATACACACATCAAAAGTGTCTAGGGATCAACATATATTTTTGCAATAACTTTTCTCCTGATTGATATTAATTAAAATTTTCTTTAAGGATTCATCAAATAAAGTGTTTTCGTTTGTCACAGTAACGATAAACCAAGTCACCTTTGCATTAATAAAGAAATTTGCCATTTTCCTAATAAAGGGATTTTTGACATTTGAACCACTAACATTAAAGTTCGAAAAAAAGACTGAAATAACAGTTTTCTTTAAAATTTTATTGGGTAACTTAAACAATTAATAATCCGTGTTTCTACCGCGAACACTAACAACACAAGAACATCGGTTTGGCATACTCAAAATGAGTTCATCCAAATCACGCTGTGGAATGGCCGCCCATGTTCGTTGCAACAACAAAAAAAGGTCTTCTTGCGACTGGATACCCTCCATATTCGGCAGAGCTCTTCTCTGTAGCATATCCCATGCATGCTCAATCGGGTTCAAGTCTGGCGACTGAGCAGGCCAGGGCAGGACATTGATGTTAGCTGCGGCGAGAGTCTGTCTTACAACTCTTGCGGTGTGCGGTCGTGCATTATCATGCATTAACTGAAATAAGGGACCGATTTGCACTTGTAGAGGAACGATGACGTCTGATACAATCGTCTCAGCATAAATTTGAGCGTTGAGGTTGCCTCTGATCCAAATCAACTCAGTTCTTCCGCCGATCCAAATACCCGCCCATACCATGATGGTTCCACCACTATAAGGATGGACTTCCTGGCAGGATTTTAATCGCTGTTGGGTCCAGGGGTTCTCCAGTGTCGTATACGTCTTGTATCCGGTCTCATACCAAAACGAGACTCATCAGAAAAGCACACGAAACGCCATTGTTCTTCTGCCCAATTTCTGTGTTCAAGAGCCCATTGATATCGAATCCTACGATTGTGCATTGCTATAGGTGGTACCCGTAGCGGTCTTCGGGAATGAAGGTTCACTTCATGCAAGCGGTTTCTGACTGTTTGGTCGCTAATTAAGTTCCCTGAAGAGTGATGAAGCCTCACGGCTAACATCATGGCGGTTATTGTTGGAGCTCTTCGAGTTAAGATTTGAATGTATCGGTCTTGTCTCCGTGTGGTGCAGCGATACCGTCCTCCATGGCGCTCAGCCACGGTACCAGTGCTTCGGTAACGTGTCCAAAGTCGACTGATAACACTCTGACTTGTATTCAGAGCTAAAGCCACAGTAATTTGCCGAGAACCAGCTTCTATCATTCCCACGGCTCTGAGCATTTCTTCCCTGCTTAAATGACGTCGCCGCTCCATAATAACGTTGGTTTTAATCAGTAGTAGGGAAACAGTAGCACTAATAATGTCTTCAATGCGTTGTATGTTTTTATAGGGAAAATATTGACAGCTGATTTTCATCTTTTACTCGAATTTGATTCACAGTTCCTGATTCAAATTATGAAATGCACCTATAAAATATTTAGTTATAAATTTATAAAATCATAAATTTATTACAAAGCCACATCTCAATCTCAAGAAATCCGCATAAAAATGCTTGATCCCTAGACACTTTTGATGTGTGTATATCATCATCTGCCTTTATTTACAATATCAACAAACTACAACTTACAGAACTAAAATTATATTAAATTATATACAAATATCAAAAAGAGAAGAATTACAGGGCGTCAAAAAATTCGTCCACATTGCCGTCAACAGGAAAAGTGCCCAGAAGGCTGGCAGCATTCCCACGTTGGATGGCAATGCTGATTCTTTGGCCAAAGAATAGGCCAGCCCTCTGGTCACGTGAAGAGTCGACCAACCGCTTGGCAATTTCCTGAAATATTAGGTGAGCACTCGGATCCCAAGGCCCCAGTATTTCAAACACATGCCAATTAAGTTGTTGTATTTGCGCCGTTTGAGGTTTTCAGTACCTGCAGCAGCCGCCCCAGCACAACTCACCGTGCTAGAAAGATGGGGTGACGCAAGTTGCGTCCCACACCAAAGGCCTACCCAACTTCCATGGCACTATGGTCATACCATCATCTGCCTTTGGGTCGATTTAGAGTCTAGCCTAGATACAACAAGCTTTCTTTGATTTTTTCCATAATTACTTATAACCTAAGCCAAAACAAAGATTAATACGACAATTTGATATGTAACTTAGTAAATAGAATATTGAGACGTACGTTTACATATTCGCTGGCGTGGCAATACGAATCGTGATGTCTTGGTGTTGCCACAGCTTATTTAAGCTAAGAAGGGTAAATACAGTAATATTCGGCTACGAGATGGAAATACTTTCTTTACAATTAGCTAATCAGTCCTTTTGTGCAGTGTCATCATCTATGGTCATCATTATCATCAAACCAGCCTTTTTTCGACTATCTTAGGGGTCGACTTTAGTTTAGGCGGGTGTACCAGTACCGGGTTTATTTGGCTTATCTGTGAGACACGTGTGACTCCGATATCTTTGTTTTTTTTTTTCTGTTTCGATTTAAGTTTTTTTTGTGTGCACTTGCGGTATGTGCCGAAAAAATATTTAGGTACGTTTTCTTTCGTTTTTGTAGTTTACGAGTAAACAGGACTACTGCCTAACTGATCGTCCCAATCTAGTTACCAGATTCAATTTGATTACTTCTGAACTGCAAGTATTTTATGTAATTTAATAAGGTGCCATGTCAAGTTTACCAGTTGTAATGATGAAACACTGTTCCGTCCAAGAGACAATCTCCAGTGAAAACATTTTTCAAACTCTACTTACTCGTGAAAAATATTAAAGTTTGAAGTTCCCGTAAAGAAAGTAACGCTGACGAGTTCAGGTTGAAGAAAGCTTATAAATACTAACGATGTTTATGTAGGTACACTTGGATTGTTGGTATTTTAGATGTTCAACGTTTACCTTGTTACTATTTTTTTTGAGCAGGACTTTTACTGAATTTTATTTAAAATGTATGATGTGCCCCAATATAAGAGACAGAGGCACAAATTGAAAGAGACCATTTCTATAAAAACTGATGCTTAAAAGACTGACCAGCTTCATCTTATCTTCCACACTTGTATGACGGGGCACTCACACATCACTTGAGCAAGGATCGAACTATTTGGCCGTTTTATTGTGTTCTGTGCCGCGACAAAGGAAAAATAATGTTTTTTTTGTAAACTCTTCCGATCATCATCATCATCATCTGCCTAGCCTTTTCCCAACTATATTGGGGTCGGCTCCCAATCTAACCGGATGCAGCTGAGTACCAGTATTTTACATGGAGCGACTGCCTATCTGACCTCCACAACCCAGTTAATACTAGGTAATACGATACCTTTGGTAAGACTGGATGTCAGACTTTCAGGTCACTGACTACCCGTAACGACTGCCAAAGATCTATATATGGCACCCGGGACCAACAGCTTAACGTGCTTTCCGAGGCACGGAGGAAACTCGGTATGTAATGGGCGGTCACCCATCCACCGATCGACCTAGGCAAGCGCAGCTTAACCTAAAGATCGACCCGAGTGGCAGGTCTTATTAAGCCACGAGCTCCTCCCTTGTAAACTCTTCCGATATAGGTAAGTAAATTGCACCCAAGCCGGGCCTTGTCACTAGCACAACATACAAGCGGTAAGTTGCGAGCGCTTTATTGCAAATACGCATACATCAAAAACCACAAACCCGACTCCAGCATATACCCAGTAATATAATATATAACGCGGTACAACACATTACTCATACATGCTGACACACCAATAGATTGTTCGTATGTTCAAGCTACGGTATGCTCTTGAGGTTAACTTTTTGAAACTAATCAATGAGTTCTGTATGCTTATAGTTTAAAACACTTTTCTCGTTCAAAAGAAATTAAAATACAAGTATTGCCAAAACCCACAATAAGAAAGAAAAAGTATTTTATTATAATAACTGAACTTTATAAACAAAATACTAATAATATTAATTAATGAAGTTAATAGGAAACGCTTAAAAAAAAGTAAATAATATAAAATAGGAAAAAAAAATGTATATAATTTAAAAGAAACACATTTTTTGTGCAAATTAATGCGGTGTTCAATCGCTCTATACCGAAAAACGCAAGTTATTGAACTAAATAATGTGCCCTATCAATCAAAAACAGTTTTGATTTCATCTTTAAGCGGCTTCAGGTGGTCCTACTAGTAGTAAAATCCAGCATATTCAGCCTATGCCTACATGTTGTGTATGTGTACCAGCCATCAACAGCTGGCGCCAAGCTCCAATGCCCATCGTGCACGTATATTATTGGGACATTGTGCTTGAGCTGCGAATCTGGTTCATAGCTATGTGGAAACATTCTCATAGAAGCATTAAACGTCGTGGTTTTACCCATTTGAGCTGTATACGGAAGATCTGGCTTATTTAAAGTTAGCAGCAGTGTCTTGGGTTCCCAACTAGTTAGTTCCGTTTCAAATGAGACGGCCTAAACCCTTTTAATTAGGTATGAATACCTACACACATAGTATAGAAAAAAGGCAGGTATTACATACCATACGGGGTAAGTGGAACCCACATAACGACACCTGCTAAAATGTTTACGTACTCCTTTTGCTTTGTCCACGTTCATACGTCTGGTCATACACGCAAGCCATTTTGAGGAACATCACCGATAAACTCAGTCCACGTTCATACGTCTGGTCATACACGCAAGCCATTTTGAGGAACATCACCGATAGTGCATGTCCTTCTAGGGCGTTCCCTCCCCAGTACCTACCTATGCCTACCAATTCTGAAACAGATGTCTTTTAAATATCAGTATTTTACACGGAACGTCTACCTATCTGACGTCAACAACCCATCTGGGTTGAACTCACCATCATCATCATTTCAGCCAAAAGACGTCCACTGTTGGACATGGGGCTCCCCAGGTGTCGCCACATTGACCAATCCCTTGCGTCTCGCATGCAACGGGACCCCCCTCGCAACCTTTACCAGGTCATCGGTCCACCTAGTTGGAGGCCTTCCAACGCAACGTCCTCCGGTTCGCGGTCGCCACTCCAGAACTTTTCGGCCTCATCGGCCATCCGTTCTGCGAGCAAATGCCATTAGCAATGCATTTAAGTCTGGCGGTTCTTTGGGGTACGTCGGTAACCTTGGTTCTCAACAACCCAGTTATTAATGTGTAATACGATACCCCTTTGGCCGTTTGTCAGACTTTGTTACCACTGACCAACTATAATAACTGCTAAAGATCTATACAATATTTATCATACTAATATTATAAAAGCGAAAGTTTGTGAGTGTGTGAGTGTGTATGTTTGTTACTTCTTCACGCAAAAACTACTGAACGGATTTGGATAAAATTTGGTACACAGATAGTTTATAACCTGGATTAACATATTAACATAGGATAGTTTTTATCTCGATTTTTATCTTACCGTGGGATAATTTTCGAATTGTAGCGGGTGAAGCCGCTGGCAACAGCTAGTCACACTAATATTATAAAGGCAAAAGTTTGTGAGTGTGTGAAGTAAATAATAAAAGTTAACCGTGATAAACTCACTGGCCAAGTTTATCCATGGTCATTATGTCATTGATATAATGAACTCATAAAATTCGTAATCCATGAGTGGTTTTAACAACAAACGTTTTAACAGATATTTAATGAATGACCTACTTGTATCTTGTCCCCTTCCAAATGTTCTCTCTGACATTTCCTTGTTCCGCTCTGGCACTGACAATCGGTCAGTCGACGGGACTGTGTTTGACTTTATACATAACAACTTACTAAGGCCGTTTATAAGTCGTAATATCAATGGGAACTTATTTATTTATCTTCTGATATATTTGTTTGAGTTTTAAGAGAGTGAAAATGTCATAGAACCTTCATAATAAGTTACACGTTGTAATGTGTCTTGGTTTAGCATTTGTTATAACTGATTTTCACTTCTTTTATTAGGACACTTGCAAAAGGTGCGTAGTACTCGAATCCAGTGTGAGTGTATGAACAGATAGCGCATGGACGACGCAAAAAGAGTACATATAATAATAATAATAATGAGGCGTGAGTTTGTGTATGTATGCACACTCTGCAATTATTATTTTCATACCTACCTATTATTTTTCACTTTTGTACAAAACAATTCAAAACCAAATTACAAATAATTTAACTATCGGGGCTCGACAGTGCCCCCGCCAAGTTGGGCAAAAAAGCGACACGTCCATACCATCCTTTCCCCTAAACAGTTCAGACCAGGCCATGTTTAAAATAAATAGATTGACTTGGCAATCTAATTTAATATTATATACAATATATATTACTTGTGAGATACAATGTGTTTTGATGTGACGGCCAAGCCATCTACTTATTTAAAACATAAAATATGTTTAATATTGATGTGGTAGCTATAAGATGTTGTTAGGTTAGCTAATTACTTAATAACTTAAGATTGAAGTTCCTTAAAGTAGGGACGGAATAAATTAAGCGACTTGGCATTACATGAATGACGGCACGGTTGGCGCAGTTGCTCAAGCAATGGACTGCTGCGCTGCGTGTCGCGGGTTCGATTCCCGCACGGAACAAATATTTGTATGACCTACAGATAGTTGTTCCGGGGGTGTGTATTTGTGTATGTGAGTTAAATGTTTGTGAACGCACCCACGATACAGGAGAAATTCCTAGTGTGGGGCAACGTTTTTAAAAAAAAAAAAAATGAATCTCTCAACTTTTTACGTTAGAAGAACTGAGTTCGGCGACTTGGTGTTTTTAACAAGTTATGTTTTTAGTGGGATAGTAATTTCAATAATTATTATCTTTCCTTACATTCATTTTGACGTATAGTATAATGGGAAATGGTCCACTATTTATTTTGAACATGATTAATGATTGTTGGAAAATTGCCACGTGCCCCCGACTTAACCCTGGTCGTTAACCTCTGATCTAGTACGACTTTAGATATTATACAGCCTTAACCATAAAGGTAACCTATCCTGGGCACCCAGGCCTATTCAGACAATCAAAGTCGCATCGTCAAGGATATGTTTGTGAAATATTAGGTTTTAAAGTGCAAATTTTTGTTAGACTCAAGTCTGGCTACCTAAATCACCTATAAGTACGGATTGTGTTTGGGGTTGAGAAAAAATTAATGGTAGTAGCATTTATGACGAAAATAATAGCGAAACTATCACAGCTAGGTAGGTTTTACAAGTTTACAAGTAATAGTCGACGAACTTATAAAAATAATGTGCTTGTATGATATTTTGTTATAGTTATTCTATGGGAGCGCAGGTCTCAAAACTGCAAATGTAAGTTTGTTTTATTTTTACAATAATAATCATCGTTCGGAGGCAGGTAGGCAGGGCGGATAATCAGTTTAGTAAGTTCATATATTTTGATGGACCACTATTTGCGTGGTCCGACATGCACTTGGTCGATTTTTTTAATAGTTTTAACTGATCAAACGTTTTATACTTTTTTTTATGGGTTTATCATTAAATAAGGGTCTCGCTCTTAGGCAAAAAAAAAAAACTTCTTCTGTCTAAAAACCACCCGTGTAGCCCACCCGCACCCGCAGCCCGAATGGGAAAAGTTTTATACTTAGAAGCATTTTTCGCGTACTGAATGATTTTTAACCGACTTCAAAAAGGAGGTGGACATCAACTCGTCGGATCTTTTTTTTATAATTTTTATATTTTATTTATTTTGGAATACAGATTTCTGAAATCTCATGTCTGTCTATTATTTCCACCAGTTCATAACATAACATCACGCCGCGCGCCTGTATGCTGTGAAGGGGTAAGCACATGTGAGCTGTTTTGTGTTTTTGAAGTCGGTTTTTTTTTAATGTTACGAAACGAAACTAGTATTTTGGAACCCATATTTTCATAAAGTTGGTCATATCTCAAACTTGTAATCGTCATTTTACGAGATATTCGCGGGTGAACTTTGCCAACTGTATAATTATTATTGCTCATGATTGTACAGGGTGTGAACTTGTAACCACTTGAAATTATACTTGGCTAAGCCACAGACGGCTCGGCGTCACTTCTTAGTCCGTTGGCGCCGTTTGTCAGAAAAAGCAGATAAGTCTCTAATACTTACGAGTAGGCGAGCCAGAGAGAGATATACGACTCTTTTGAGGTTAACTTTTTCTTTATGTACTTATTGTTTTACACACTGACCCACTATTTCTTTTATTACTTAAGTTGGATGTCCAACTATTGAATTTGATCCAAATTTCTTATGTCAGTTCCATGTCTATCACCGGATTCGGGGAATCATTAAACATAATGTCGCTTGTGATCGCAGGAGGGTTATACAGACAGGGAAATGTCACCAACGTCTACATTAATATAGGGTGAGCTTATACAAGTTGCAGTTTGGCATCGTGGTCTTATTTGGGAGATTTTCGTCGAATACATAATAATCAGCTAATATTACGGTACCAGGTTAAAATTATTAAGTGTTCAATTTAACAGTATTTCAGTAAAACCGCCATGGTTTAGTGTTTCGATAATTATAGTATTATCGTATTTACGTTTGCGTTTATTTGTATGTGTTATGAAAGCACAGTTAAGGGGGCGACATTCGGGCCACGGGTAGTCCACCGGTTATCGCGGCCTCGACATAGAGGGCGAAGAAGGAACATGGGTGGTTTTTAGTCAGTAGAAGTCTGACACTCCCTTTCACTCTGCCCAAGAGCGGGAGGGGTTATTCGATGATTTTACACCCACAAAAAAAAAAAGGGGGCGACATTCAGACGGGTCAGTTCATGACAGAAAACAAATACGAATTTTATTATAGACTAGGTGTTGCCAGCGGCTTCGCCCGCTACAACTCGAAAGTTATCCCACGAGAAGATAAAATCGGGATAAAAACTATCCGTGAACCAAATTTTATCCAAATTGTTCAGTAGGTTTGCGTGAAAAAGTAACAAACATCCATCCGTCCATTTATCCTAGTCCACCTACATATTTACAAACTTTCGCGTTTATAATATTAGTAGGATTCGGTTCGAGAATCATTTATTTACCTCTTGACGAGGATACAAAATGACAGCCATCTTCAAAATAGTTGATTAGTCGTTCAGTTCAATAATATAGCGCATTTAAATTGCCTGGCCTGAATGTAACCTTACCTGTCGGTGCTTAAGAGATATCACTAACTACGAAATATGCTATTTTTTAAATTTATTTTATTATAATAATTATAACATAACAATATTTTTTTATGAAATTTTTAAAAATGTATGAAATGAGTTTACAAATGAATAAAGGATTATAACATAAAGCACGGGGGTAATATTACCCCTGTGTTTTTAATATCAACGAAATAAGCCAGCAAAACACAATAATTATTATCTGTTACTATGACGGCACGGTTGGCGCAGTGGCTCATGCAATAGACTGCTGCTCTGTGTGTCGCGGGTTCGATCCCCGCACGGATCAAATATTTGTATGACCTAGCTACAGATAGTTGTTCCGGGTCTGGGTATTTATGTATGTGAGTTTAAATGTTTGTGAACGCACCCACGATACAGGAGAAATTCCTAATGTGGGGCAACGATAAAAAAAAAAAAAAGTGAGTCCATCAGACATATTATTTCTGGTTGTTCTCGTCTAGCTAACGGCGAGTACTTGCACAGACACAATCAAGTAGCTAGGATTATTCACCAGCAACTTGCCTTGAAATATAAACTTGTGGAGTCGGAGGTACCGTACTACAAGTATGTGCCCGACCCAGTTCACGAAAAAGACCGTGTTACGTTGTACTGTGATCAGTGTATCATCACTGACGTGACTTTTGTTGCCAATAAGCCTGATATAGTGGTGATAGACCGATCAGTGCGCCTCGCAATTATAATCGATGTTACCATTCCGCATGACGAGAACCTCGTGAAAGCTGAAAAAGATAAGCAAATAAAATATCTGGATTTAGCACAGGAGGTTGTCGATATGAGGCATGTGGACTCGGCTATCATTGTGCCGATAGTAGGAACGGCCAACGGCCTTATAGCCAAGAGTCTGGACGACCACCTGTCCAAACTCTCTCTTGGCGGTTGGATCAAGAGCCTGATTCAGAAGGCAGTACTCCTTAATACGGCTCGCATTTAGGAGGTTCCTATCTCTGGAGCCCTAACCACCGGTAGCTTGGACCCTGCTCCCGTCACCGGTGGACGACTATTTTTTTATATTTTTAAATGTTTTTTATAAGTTTTGTATAAAATATTTAAAAATGGATGAAAATGAATAAAGGACATAATAATAATGCTTACACACAATAGTTTTACTTTAATCATTAAAATACCATTATACCTCCTTTAAGCACGAAATGAATAAATAGTTTATGAATTATAAATGTTAGTCCAAATTATTTTATACCAATAGTTGAAATAGTGGGACTACCAACGCAAGCAACTACCAACTCAACAAATAGTGGGACTACCAACGCAAGCAACTACCAACTCAACAAATAGTGGGACTACCAACGCAAGCAACTACCAACTCAACAAATAGTGGGACTACCAACGCAAGCAACTACCAACTCAACAAATAGTGGGACTACCAACGCAAGCAACTACCAACTCAACAAATAGTGGGACTACCAACGCAAGCAACTACCAACTCAACAAATAGTGGGACTACCAACGCAAGCAACTACCAACTCAACAAATAGTGGGACTACGAACGCACGGAACTACCAACTCAACAAATCAATTCGTAGTTCCAATCTTCTAGAAGAATGTATTTCGATTGATTGATTTTTAATAAAAGTCTAATTGTCCGGTCAATTTAGACATCCGAGGTTACATTAATTACTACCCAGCTGAAAATTGGTGGGATTGTTCAAAACACATAAATGAAATCTAAAAAGTCCCCACGGATCCGACACCTATAACAAAAGTAACTCAGGGTCAAAGGTCACGAAAACGGGTTTTTCGCGATTTTCAGCAAAACGGTAAGTTTTTGAGACGGCATGCGAGATAATCCAAGTCTAAGTTAAACCCAGGTTTAACCACTTTTGTAATAACGCCGACAATGTCAGATGCTAGAATGGAAGAAGAAAACAAGTCGTGCACCACCAAGTATAAGAATGATAAAATTAGCCGAGACAAAATTATAGATCAGATAATCAACACACTTAACTTCTTACATCTGTATACCGTGATTCGTTATAATTCTTTTTTATTATTTCTTGTAGCCACTGCTACCGGGATCCATGGGTAAAAACTTAAATGATTTTTTTGTTGAAAACGGATCTCGGTATCCATGGATACAACTCAACGGGATCCATGGCTAATCCAATCGGATCCAGGGATCCATGGAGACAGTCCCAACCTTGAACCTAACAATAAATTTAAAAATCCATTAAAGACATGTAACAGATAACAGTAGCTTGCCTAATCTACCTAATCCTACGGCAGGCGTGGTGTTATGTTATGTCGTCACACGTAACGTAATAAGTGCAGCATCACTGCAGTTAAATCTGATAAAAGTCGGCTGTCGTCGAGTCGTAGGCATGAAGGCAGAACTCTAATTATGTGGGTTACGAAACACAATGAATCAAGAATGGCTGTTCCAATACTACGCATGCGGGTGTTGGCATAACTGACTTGGCTTGCTTATTATGAGAGAGCTAGTGGTCGCTAGTGGTACCCTGCTGAGCAGAATGACCTTCAGGCCATTGAATTCCCTGAAACGCCTAACAAAGATCTAGCTAGCTAAGGATTTCCGAGGCACGGAGGAAACTTGGTTTGTAATGAATTGGTCACCCATGCAAAAACAGTATAAAAATAATTCATATTTGATTTGTTATTCTATGATATGAAAATCTTAATTTGTAACTTTATTTGAAACAAAAATCGATGATTTAAAATTCTTCAAAGTAATACTCAGAATGCGTATTGATTATTCTATGAAATGATAATAATATGAGAAATAAAATATGTGAAACGAAATTCTATGAAAATATTTGCTATAAAAAGCGCACAACCCAAATAACCTAATATTAATAATCTAAAATCCTATTTATTTTAATAGCTAAATCTGATAACATCGTGGCATCGATACAAATGAATATTGAAATTCGATACAATATTGGAAATGTCTGAGCAAACACACAGGAGTCGGAATATTCGTTTGGAGTTAATATTATTTCAATACTGTTGAATCAACTTGAATGTGAATAGAGCCATTTCCTAAATTACTTAGCAGAGTTTGTGCATCTCAAATAGAAGTAAGTAAGAGATTCGATTCTGCTCGGACTAGTAATCAAGCTCGTTCATATAACACAACAACAACACAACAACACAACAACACAACAACTCACAACTCACAACTCGAGTATTATTTTAGTCTTCAAAATATTGGCTAGACAATTCTCTATTGTTGAAACTACAACACTTTAAACTAAGTTGAGAGAGTTTTAATTGGATGACCTTGAGATTAATGAAATTGTGAGAAAACGTTACTAAAACTATTTTGATAGATCATTGAACATTAAGCTACGATGGCGAGGGCAGAAAATTAATGGCTGATCATCCATTAAAAAACATTTCGTTCCTCAAAAAAAAACTTTTGTTTTCGTTAAGTATTTGTATACGTTGTCTTGTTTTTAAGCCGGTTATCAGTGTCAGTTGTAGATTTGTCTTAGGTATTTAGTCATCATCATCATCATCAGCCTATAATGTTCCCACTGCAGGCCTCCTCTCAAGGAGAGGGATGGGCTATAAACCACCACACGGGCCCAGTGCGGGTTGGTAGATGTCACATGTCTTCGATTTTTTTTTTGTTTCCCCACGATGTTTTCCTTCACCGTTTTTTAAGCAGTGGTGATGAAATAAATTACACAAAGTAATGCGCCTGACTGGGTTCGAACTCACGACTCACTGTTCATAAGTCGTGGCCGCTACCACTGAGCCACCACTGCTCTCTAGGTATTTAGTTCCTAAACTAAAAGTCTAATAATCAGTTTTGCAAGCCATTAGTATAGGCAATCGTTCCATGAAAGTTTTTGTTGTAATGTGCATCCAATGACGTATTCAGCGCTCATTCGGCGCTTCAAAACGGCGAAAATATTATAAAACTACTTTTACGCGTAAAGAAAGGGAAAGAAAATATGACACCGTACAGCGGGATGCCTGTTGATGCCTGTTTCCTTTATGTTTCGCGCAGGTTTACACACACGATTTAAATTAAGAACAAACGTAGCGTCGCGCGAGAGGTTGGTGCGTAACTAAACGCGATGTGGCCAATTGGCTTCATTTCATGTTGTCATTTTTGAGAGCGGACAACGTATTAACGTAGTTTTAATATATTATTAGGTGCATCCGTGTAATTTGGAAAAAAAAATACTGGCGATGATGGAGAATTGGCTACGTCTTGTAAAATACGCGAGCTTCACCATTGTGAACTGCAATAGCTACCTACCTATAGATACAGTTCGTATTCCGAAAACATGCCTTCCTCATAAAACAATATCATATCTGATCATGAACGATCATTGCTTTAAACTGCTAGGCTGGCAAACTCTTGGAGCTCGCAGTACGTTATGCCCATTTTCTTGACATTATTGCCCGATTCGGTTGGGCACCGACTAAAATTGCCTTCCCAGAAAAGAGATGTTCGATAGTACAGTCAACAGCAAAAGTAGCTTAACATTTCGTATTTTATATTATTGTATGTACAGAACACCAGCTATATTTTTTAATTTTTCTGAAGATTATTCAATAAAATATTCCTAACTCGTTAATAACTTGTTAGTAACGTGTTATTTCTACAAAGTTTTTTGTTTAAAACCTGCTTTGAGACTTTAAACAGTGTTCATCTACTTCTGCTGCTGACTTTACGAGCTGTCATGTTAAGATAAACCTAAAACTTTAGAAAATAGAGCTTATATGAAAATGTTTAGGATTTATAATACAATTTTGTTTCAACTGTTTGGTTTGAAATAAGATTCCAGTATGCGTCATAACTACTCGTAGTTCTTTCTCTACGCTTCGAAAACGTTTTCCTATCTTTTGATTTTCTATAACAACCTTTTTTAATTCTAAGTTTTTCTTTTTTATCACACTAATATTTTATAGGCTTAAATTTGTGAGTGTGTGAGTGTGTATGTTTGTTACTTCTTTACGCAAAAACTACTGAATGGATTTAGATAAAATTGGTACATAGATAGTTTATAACCTGGATTACCACATAGGATAGAGAAGAGTTTTTATCCTGATTTTATCTTCCCGTGGGATAATATTCGAGTTGTAGCGGATAAAGCCGCTGGCAGCAGCTAGTTTTACATAATTATGTTTATTCCTTAATTTTATTCTCTTTAGTAAACTTACAGCTAATACAGACTTTTCCCAGACACTTAACTAAAAGTTACTGAACAAAAAATTATAACGGTAGTATAATCTCCGCTCAGAGCAGTCCCATAGTATGAACTCAACAAGGACCTACATCGAATTGCAATACGACACCAAGGTACGTGTCCCACTAGCGGAAATAACCGAGGAGTGAGTAAAGCTAGCAACTAGTTGTTTGACTTGTTTGTATAATACAGTTCTAGCGATCAACTTAAACTACCAATCAACAACAAACAAACCGTCGATAGTTATTCGATTTCTCGTCTATGGGACAGGTGCATAGAGGACATTGCCATCCACACTCACCAAATAATGACTACAGTGTGAAATTATTACACGTATTTCGTATTGCGTTGTGTAGTATTGTTTTATATATCTAGTATACCGCAGTGAGTTATCTCTCATTTAAATCGGGAGGTACCATCCTCCATTCCTCCATGGTGGGTGTAAAATCATCGAATAACCCCTCCCGCTCTTGGGCAGAGCGAAAGGGAGTACTTCTACTGACTAAAAACCCATGTTCCTTCTTCGCCCTCTATGTCGAGGCCGCGATAACCAGAGGACTACCCGCGGCCCCGACAGGCCATCCCTAGCCTTGCCCGAGCTTTGATGGGGTCAGTTCAACGACTACCTAACTGACCTCTACAGTCCAATATTAGTATTGGGTACTATGATACCGCTTGCCTACCTTCAGACTAGATGTAACTACTGCTACAGATCTTCAAATGACAGCCGAGATCAACGGCTTTACGTGCTTAGGAATAGGATGTAATTCATAAAAATAAAAATAAACTATTACGGTACTGTCCGTTATTGTTTTTTTTATTTTTATTCAGGTCATTCAGTACAGGTTTCTGCATCGAACTTACCATATATACAGTACCCTTTTTTTGTTTTGGGGGTATCATCAAATAACCCCTCCCGCTCTTGGGCAGAGCGGTATAGGGAGTGTCTGACTTCTACTGACTAAATGTTCCCATGTTCCTTCTTAGCCCTTTGTGTCGAGGCGTCGGTATCTCTTTCGAACAACCCGCATCCATAATCACTACCCCGAATTAATTGTACTTGAAATTGAATCACGAATAATTCAGTAACTGGTACTAGATCCTTTTCTTTGCTGGAGGGTGGGATTTACTCAATACTTTATAGCTTTCCACATCTAGGTTACCTATACCACCTTAAGTAAGGTGGTAAAACTTATAATTAGATCACATGGACTTTAAATTATAAATAAGTTTGAAAATTCTTCAATCTTGAATTTGATACATGTTGCATATTTTTACCATCATTAGTAAATCACGTGTTCCAAATATAACATCAAGGATCGTATGATCCCACGAAAAAAATACTAAAGATTCTCATAGACACAATTCTAAAATGCCGTACACAAAACTGAAATACACTAAGTTAACAATACACATAGGTAATGCATTTAATGCACCGTGCACGTTACAGCACGCGACGACTCGGATTAAGGAATTGTCACGAATATCACGTGCTATGAATGAATCGATTTGTATTCTTTAGTAGTAGTGGTTCTAGCATTATTATTAAAAGAATCAATTCAATGTTGAACATTGAAGTCTTCATAAAGGATTCTTTTTCAGTTATTTTACCTAGGCGACTTTTCCAGGTGATGTTCAGACAGGTATTTACAAGCTGTGAGGCAACGCCGGGATATTTTTTTATACATTAACTTTACTTGCAAGGTTCTTTAGATAGCTCAGGCCCTGCAGTCTGGACAAAGATAGCGATCGCTTTACGACAAAATTCGGTCGCAAAGCTATAACGATGCGGATTTAAGTTGGTAGCTAATACCGGCGGGTCGCGTCCGGCTCACGTCCACCTTAAATCCGCATCGTTATAGCTTTGCGACCGAATTTTGTCGTAAAGCGATCGCTATCTTTGTAGAGACTGCAGGTCCTGGTGTGTATTACTGAAGTGAAGGTATAAACGTCCTCCACGTAAGAATCTAGTGTGTAACGATTGATGTAGGTACATTCAGATATATTATTTTTTGGAAATCTATAATAATAATAATATAATAATAATAAGCTTTATTTGTTCTCACAGTATAAAACCTTAAGATTAGTTGGTTACAATAATTAACAGTGATCGTGGCTTTATACTTAGTCACAGTACGGATCGCAACTAGCATCTTAGCTAGGTTACAGAGTAACCTGTGTTAAAGATACCAGTCCTATTCCCCTATAAATATTACAACAATGTGAGAAAAACTAAGTAAATAATCTATCTGAAGGACAAATTTTTTTTTGTTTGTTATCTACCTTATTGCTCACATTATTTAGTAAGTACTGGATAATTCGAAACCACCGAGTAAGGCTGGTTGTCACGGCTGCAGGATGTTGTAAGAGATACCGCGGCCTCGACATAAAGGGCTAGGAAGGAACATGGCTGGTTTTTAGTCAGTAGAAGTCTGACAATTTCGCTCTGCCCAAGAGTGGGAGGGGTTATTTGATCATTTCGTACCTACTTACCAAAAAAACAAAAAAAGGCTGGTTGTCACATTTTGGGGGTTCCGACAATCCGTAAGAACTTTCAAATACCTACAAATGACAGCTACGACTAACTGCTAAACATGGTATCTAATGGATGGTGCGTTTAATACATCAATTACTTTTAGTAATTCAATACATCAAGTCAGGTTGCATGTTCCAAAACTCGTTTAGTAACTCCGATATTGCTTGTAACTTTCCACTTAAACCAAGTTTGGTACAACACGGTTATTTGTCTTGTTCTTGTCAGGGAAACTCAATTTTCAGTAATAGTTTATGCAAATAATTCGATAATATTGTTAGTAATTATTGGAACAATTGCTTTGATAGCTTTATTTTTCCATTCACTTTGAGTTTGCCTCAAAGAAATAATCAGTATAAACTTAGGCCAAAGCATTAAAAAAGACTTTCTCATACTCCAAAGGAACTACACTAAGGAAGGATTTGAACAATAAAATCCCCTAAATCGTCATTAGCTGTTGCCCGCGACTTTGTGCGCGTGGAAATGTTGACATGCAATGTGCTACCAATACCAATCAAAGCGATTATATTCCCTTAAACCGCTTCTAAGTTAATGTACCCCACTCATAAACTGTATAATTGCTAAATTTCAGGTTGGCCGACCAAAAAAAAAATCAGTACTTTAATAAAAACATGCGAGATCTCTTAGACCTCCCTTATTGGGCCCTGTCGCAAAACCCGTTCTTAGCAGACGTCTAATAACTATAAACTACGTCTCTGCCAAAAATCAAGGTTGTAGCACAAAAAATTAAGGACTTTCATACCAACTTGCGAGGGCCATTAAACCACCCTAATCCGGCCCTGTCGCAAAATCCGTGGACCGCGGAATTCCTAGCGGACGTCTATTATCTATAAACTACCTCCCTGCCAAAAATCATCTTTGTACGTCTATCAGTTTTCGAGATTTAGATTAGATTTATAAATATAGATTCATTAATAATACATGCTTTGTGAACTCGGGCATCATTGTGTCGATGGTCGTTTCAGCCAATGGCTTAATTGCCAAAAACGTCGACGTACATCTGAGGAGGGTCTCGCATGGCAGCACGATCAACAGCTTGATTCAGAAGGCAGTACTTATGGGCACGGCGAGTATGGTCAGGAGGTTCCTCTCTCAAGAGCCCTGACCACCGGTAGCTCGGACCCTGTTCCCGGTGCCGGTGGGCTACTATTTTTTTTATGGTAATAAAAAATATAAGAATATGTTTATAGCTGAAGAAAATAACAATATATTATCAACTTGATCATAATCACTGCATTATTGCGATGACTCGGCCCGATCTTCGATTTGGCCGGCTTTCATTTGTAGATGGTAATTAATTAATTTACATATCTCTTGCTCTGTAAGTACACCCTTACACCCCTGAATGCCGGGGTGTATGACTATCATTACAGCATAGGTTTTGGAATTTGAAAAAAGAACTGTCATACTCATACTGCACGAAGAATATTTTTAAAAAGTTAATTTTTTTTTTCTCGGTATCGATTAATTACTCGAATCGGAATCTAGACAATTTATTTTATAAAGATTTTATTTTAAATATGGAACTATTTGTTTCCACATCGTATGTTAGATGGAATCGATTTAAAAATCAAACTGGCCAGCAAGATTTGACGCGCTTGCGTGCGTGAAAAAAAAAAGGCAGTCTACTAGTAGGCGCGAAAGCATCGCGAAAATAATTAATTGAAACCTGCTGTCTTGTTGTTTACTTACCTCACAATCGATATGTAAAGCAGAGTATTTATCTCGGGCGTAAGCATCAATTGCATACTCGGGTTAATTAGCGCCTTCGCTTCGCTCAGGCGCCAAAAACCTCGTATGCAATTGATGTCATACAGCCCTTGGTTAATAATCTACTATTAATTTACAGTTGTTGTAAGACTGCCGTTACAGGTGACCCGACAGTCTGACAACAACTGTGAGTGTTGTATATCCAATAACCAATTACTAACTGGGTTGTGGAGGTCAGACTGGTACAAGTAGGTGCTTCACGTTGGTATTCAGCTACATTTGGTCAAACTGGAAGCTGATCTTAGCCAGAAAGTTAGGAAAAAGCTCAAAGAATCGAAGTCAACATAATGTAAATGTATTCCCGTAATACAGTAGAAGTAGAGTCTTAAAATGTTATTCGAGCTATGGTCCTTAATTCACATTGTAGCTTGCAACACTGTTAGTCTGAGAACACGCTTAGTGCACAAGGCACGTATGCATGCCCAGAGTGGCTCGAGGCACAGTACGGACGACCGGTTAAATGTACGTTAACAAGGACGATTTTAAAGTACTCGATTCACGTAACGGAACTATATGTATTCGAGAAACGATGGATGGACTGTGTAATTTTTGACTGGCCTGTTGGTCTAGTGGTTAGTGACCCTAACTGCTATGCCGGAGGTCGTGGGTTCGATTCCCACCCAGGACAAATGTTTGTGTGATGAGCACGAACATTTGTTCTGTGTCTGGGTGTAATTTATCTATAATATGTATGTATTTAGAAATATATAAGTATGTTTATCAGTTGTCTAGTACCCATAACACAAGCTCTGCTTAGCTTGGGACTAGATGGCGTTGTGTGATAGTTGTGGAATATTATTATTATTATTATTAATATGGCTATTAAGGAGGTGACTACTGAGATGCCGAGTAATAGAATGGAAGAAAAATACACCTCAAATAAATTGGAACGAGAATGACGGTGATGATCCAATACTAAACTATTTACGTGGCGTGTATGTATGTATGTATGTATGCCTGTCTCTTTGTTCCCTAATAACTCCTAAACGGATGAAGGGATTTGAATAAAATATACGTCGTTAGATTTGTCTTGATGGCGCGAGTGTCACTGGCTACATTAAAACTAATAAAACAAAGAAAATTTGGGGATTTTGGGGGCCATATCGTAGATTTGAAAAAAAAAACCGTTACCATCGAGTAGGGTATCAGAATAAAGGGTTTTTAAAAGGGATTACAAAAATGTAAGACACACATATGTTTAAAAGAAACTCAAACTCACAAATCCTATGAACAAACACAAAAGTTAAATCATCTGCCAAGAATTTTACGCGACCAACGAAAGAACAGACACAAAAGAACTAAAAAGTTGGTAATAAAAAAAAATAAGTTAAAAAGTTTTTTCAGTCGGGTTTTTTACTTTTTTATATATTTTGTTTTAAACTGGAAACTAGGGATAGAATTTTAAAATCATGGCAGAATAATAAGCTGAAATAAAATTACTTAAAAAAAATCTAAATCTAATCAGTTCTAGCCAATAAAATATTTTTATTTTGATTTGATTTACCAACGATCTTACTGACTTTAGTCATTAATTCATTATTTATTATGTGTGATAATAATAGTGCTTATAGAACAAGAATGCTACCTAATAGTGCATGAATCTAACCCCGGACCATGGCTTGCACCAGGGCCGGGCGCGAGAGGTCGCCTCTGCCGATCGCCGCTACGAGAACAGGGCGGGGCTCCGCCCAAGCGGTGCACACCTCCACCGTGTCCTCCGGCCGATCCTCGCAATGGTGGCATCCGGGCGTTTCCTCCCGCCTGATTCGGTGCAGGTACCTCCCAAAACAACCGTGTCCGGTGAGGCCCTTCTTCAGACGAAAGGTGAGGGCGCCATAGCGCCTCTCTAGCCAGTTTCGTATAGCTTCAAGTTGCGAACAAAGAATAAAAAATCCTTATTCGCAACTGGTTACGAAACGCAGTCGAGGAAATGTCCGGAGGGGTTTTTTCGTTTGCACCGCTCGCTCGTGCTAGCACTTCCGACTCGGGCATTCTGCAGCATTAAGTTACTGGCATTCGACCTGCATCGGGTCACCTGGGAGATGAAGCGACGAATAGAGGATATTGCGAATGCAACGAACGATCAAGTGCTTTGGCGATTTTAAAGAGCACGTTCTCAAGGTGGACGCTCTTCTAGAAGTGGATGTTAAGGTTTGAAAGATAGGTAAACTCAAACTCACACTCAAAGCATTTATTTCAATTAAACCTTTGTAGTCACTTTTGAATGTCAGAAGAAAAAATCATAAAACCAAAACTACGAGTGTAATACGTCATTCCGAAAGCCACCACGCCGAACCACACGGCGCCGAATGCCCGCAACAACGAATACTGCGAGCACGAAAGCACGCAGCGACTCACGCCGCTACAACGAATGCACAAGGCTCCCAATCACGGAACAACGAATGCACGCCGCAACGCGTAACCGCCGCCACCCACAGCACTCGCCGCCGCAAACATCCGGCGCCGCGCAACTCGACGCATTAACCCCCGGAACGACGCATTGCACTCTAAAGCTACAGTCACATACACAAGGCATAATAATTTGTGAAAGTACTGTAGTTGCCCATTCCCATCTTTATGGAGAAGAAAGGGCAAGAAGATAGGAACTGTTGGTGTGACTGCCTCATTGGATCATGTTCAGCAGTGTGTCCAACTTGGAAGTGAATCCAGCACCTCTCTTGGGTTCTATTCCCAGTTTGGATAAAGTGTTATTGGGTTTTTCCTTTACGAATTAATCAGTAGCAGCCTGGTTGATGGCAATAGGCTCGTCTGGCGAAACCTGGGTGTACTAATGGGTACACCTCTGCATAGCCCTTTTGGACTTAGGGCGTGATGTTATGTTACGTTGGTGTTACATTTCTTGTTTACATTATTAACAAAATCACTTAAAGTTTAGGTGGTCCAAAAACCAAGTCATGTAAGGCAATAGAAATCTAAACTAATATTATAAAGAGGAAAGATTTGTTTGTTTGTACCGATTTACCTCAAAAACTACCCTCACCGTTAGAAAGCTACATCTTTACTGAGTATAATAGGCTATATTCGCTTTCAGAAATTATTAGGGATCTCTAAGAAAACTTGAATAATTTAACCCATTTTTTTTTTCTCGTAAAAAAAGTAGAAAAAAAGTAAAAAAAGTGGCAGTGCAAAAAAAAATGTACTACAATATTAAAAAGCACATCAAAATGTCCTATATCCAACGGATAACTCATAATTACTGCTTTTACTATTGAAATCTAATCGAATTATTAGATATCATTAAACAGATTTTAAAACAAAGTCTTCCGCCGCATCGGTCTGTCTGTCACCTATGGATAGAGTGGTTTTTGAGTAAGGTTTAATATAATTTAATGAATACTTTTGGCTGCGATAACCGACATATACGCGGGCGAAGTGCTGGTAAGATAATTATTATATATAATAAGGTATGGTAAGTATATGGTAACCTATTTTTAGTCTATATTTAGCTAAAACTTTCTCTGATAATGAAAATTTGATCTCCTTGTTTTTCGAAAGCTTCGGTTACATAAATCCAATTTAGATAAAATAGTATTGACGATATTTATTTTAAAAAGTTCCATGAAATTAAAGATACACCCACGAACGATAGATACCGGATACAGGAGAAAATCCTAGCGTCGGGCAAAGTTTTTTTAAAACAACTTAACAATCTGTAACTGAATAAATCAAACTTATGCATGCGTATGGACTGGCCTTCATTCAATAAATAAAATGATTCTTACATTAGCGGCCATTCCATGCTCAAATAGTTTAGGAATATAGCACAGAACTAGGTCAACTAGACCAAACTACAGACGTGCTCTGTTTAAAACTGGCTAATGACTATATGACTGGTTTTCTAAAGTTTTTTACTTGGCAAACGGGCAGAATAAGTTTGTAGGTAGAAAATAATGTAAAACACTATCCACTATCAAGTTCATTCGAGCCAAATGAGTAGAAATATTTCGAGCTGAAGTTTGGAATGTTACCGTGGAAAACGAGAGGTGGCTGTTTGGGAAGAAGAAGGAATGGTAGTGCCTTTCCCAACAGTGAGACATGGGCTCGCTACGTTCGCTCGTTACTTAAGCCGTCACTTAGTAAAGATTTGACATACTTTTGTATGACAAAACTGTCAAAACGTTTACTAAGTGATCATAATGTATCGACATTATGAGTACAATGACCGATCTTTACCTTCAAATATCTCGATAACGTGACACTTTGGGGTACCATGTAACATAACATTTTTTGTTCGTCTAGGTGTCCTCTACCCATACATACGAATTCCATCGTGGGTCGATATGCCAGCTTCCATACAAAAACGTTCAAACTCCTTTGTTGGTAATTTTTAGTACAAATTCTTGTAAAAATATTCATTAGGGAATTTGGTATTTTGGTAAAATTCATTTCAAAGTTCGAGAATCGTTCCAAAGTCCTATTAAGTAAGAGATAAGCTTATTGCCACTAGTACAATGCTAAAAGTCCACACAGGCACGCCAGTAACAATAAAGTCACCGGAATGGGCTGGTTATTACTTATTTTACTAATAAAATACAGGCTGTAAATTAACACATCACACAGCCAAAAGCTTTTGGGGTCCAAAAATCATATTTATTGTGCTAGTGGATACTTTGAATAATAAACGGGTCATGGAGGTAATTTAAGTAATGTTATAACCTGAAAAACAAGTATTTACAATAACAGCTGTGAACATTTTAAAACTTTCTCCCCCAATATCTCCTTAACTAGGGAGTTCCCAGGTATGGTCTTGAACAAAAAAATGGATCGCAGTGGTGGAGAGAACAAGTGCCTTTCGTTTGCGTAAAGGGTACTTTTACACCCTTTATATAAAAATTGGGAGGAATGGGGGAGGCCTTTGCCCAGCAGTGGGACAAAATAGGCTAACAAAAAAAAAATACCATAATAGAACAATAATCCTATTTACTCCACATCCCTGATTCATAGAGTCAATAAAATAAAGTTGTGTGCGGCCGCGGCCTGCCTGCACCGTGTACGAATAGACTGCACTGCACCTTCACTACGACTATAAACGGTTAAGGCGGTCACTTAATAATACTGGTATTCATATCGGAGGACTTTGTGCAAAATAATGAAAGCCGCTCAGATCAGCTTAAGCCGCGCTTGTCATGTAGGTTTGAGATTTTGGAACCTGACCACAAAGCTGTCAACCAAGCATTCTGTACATAAAACTAATTGACTCTATGCAAACCAAATAATGCTGCTGAGAAACCTGTTTTATTGGGGTGAAAAATGAAGTGTAGCGGTAATAGTAGATGCATTAAAAATTGCAATAAAAACTTGTATATTAAAAAAATGAATGCCATCAAGCGAATGCAAAAAATAATGATGAAGCAAATAAACACCTAATATTTTTAGATTCGTAATCGTGGGAACTAACATTTTGTTTGGCAACTCAAAAGCTGTCTGAGAAGCCATTGCCGGTCTTAAAATTTATTTAGGCAAATGAGAGTTTACAGAGGATTAACCGGCAAGACGGGGAGGGACACCCCTCGGTGACGTCATAGCTAGCACTGTGGGTACTGTCGAAGGCTCCTATTTCAATGTACAGTTTGTTGCTATTTTGCATAAGTGGAAAATGGTTTAGTGATGAGAACGGTATCTTGAGATCGATTTTAAATATAATACGCTTAAAAAACTTTAAAAACAATCGACTTCCAAAAGAAGTCTTATAAACTGAAAAATAACTTAACTTTCCGAAGTCGGTGACTTGTTTGTTTTATTGACATTTTGTACCACCAACTTTCAATGGAACGCAGCCACTATACCCTCGTCATTACAAGTACAGCTTCATTCTCGAAGTTACCCATCACCAATATCTGAACACATGCTCACGATGAATTAACTTAAAAATAAACATTCCATACCGTCTGCAAAAACTAAATCAGTTCGACACTATGCCATTAGTTTTATTTGCAAAGATTTCCACTTGCTCCCAAGGCAAAGATCGGCGCTTTGATCAAAAATCAATCACATGTGTAAACCTCTTTCATATCCAAACAAATATTGGTTTCGTTATTGGAGTCTCAAGAGCAACGTTGAAACTGAAGTTAAAATACTTTCTCCTGGCTAAGTCAAGTCGTGCCAAGCAATCGGACCCTATTCTATCTGAATATTGATGCCGTTGGCGAGACCGCAATTTTGAAACATCAATCGGTAACTGTGTATAAATAGTAGGTAGGCACAGCGTTCAGGATTCAGGGAATTGACATTTGTTCTACTTTGTGTTAAATATTTGCTTATTATATTGACTGTGCATAATTGAAGGAGGTCTCATTACGAGGAATAATTTCAAGATTATAGTATGAACGTGGCAAGACGTAATTAAGAACCATGATTTTTCTTGTCAGTTCCTCTCCTTATACGACGGTCAAACCGAATCGTGGTCTGATCTTTTGACGTTTTATGATTTCCTTAGTGAAATATATTATTTACTAGGTGTACCCAGCATGCGTTACAATGCCCTTTTTCCTACCTAGGTACATACTTACCTACTACCCTACCTTACTTACCCTACCTGGGTAGGCCCTACCTACTACCCCACCTACTACTCTGCCAACCTACCTACCACTTTCTCACCGTTTAAACCTTCTCCACACACATATTTAGAGACTCTTCTTCTTCTGCTTCTTCTTCAACCTTTCACCACCCAATGCTGAGTGTAGGTCTCTTCCAGTGCACGCCATTCTTCCCGGTTTTTCGCCTTTCGCATCCAGTTCTTTCCCGCCACTCCAACAAGGTCGTCGGTCCAACGCATCGGCTGCCTGCCCACATTTCTATGCCCCTAGTAGTATTTAGAGACTAAAACTTACCAAATCGGTTCAGCCGTTCTCAAGTTTTAGCGAGAATAGCTAAAAGAGGTAACAGAATTGCAATTTGTTTTATTTATGTAGAGAATTTGGATTAAGAAAAAAATTTGTGACACATAAAATTGGCTGTTACTGTTATTGTCTCTGCATCACCCTATGATACTCATAGACTGGTAGAAAATGCCCAAGGCTTTAATCCGCTTTTGTACAGTTTTTACATACCTATTTGCCGTACTCAGAGATATTTAATGATTACTTAAGCCGTCACTTAGTAAAGGTTTGACATATTTTTGTTTGACAAAACTGTCAAAACCATTACTAAGTGAAGGCCTAAGGCATCATTAAAGCTCTCTGAGTGCGGCAGTATAATATGTATGAAGTTTTAATTAATAAATAAAAATTAAGCTTCATTGGTCATTATGTGCAGACAGGTATCTTTGGGTAGGTTTTATTAGGATTGTACTGGAAACATTGATACATTAATTAGTGATGGCCTTCGACAAGGCCAGGTGCATCGTACTCATAGGACGCATTGCAGCTGTATCTAAGCGGACAAGAACACGAGTTGTTTGCATTATATTGACTAAACAAGCTGCTATCCGCTAAATATAAATGAAAAAAAAAACAATAATTCGTTTTTACGAGAAATAAATTAACTACAAAAACAACTGGCCAAGTGAAAGTCGGACTTGCACATGAAGGGTTCCGTATCATCGTTGTAGGGAAGCCCCCTTTAATTTGTAACATTTCTTATTAAAGCGGCAGCAGCAAAACATATTTTGTGATAAGTTTGTTTCTCAGTGTTTGTATGAATGACAAAGTCATTTTGCGGTTTTTAAAATGTGCTATATCTCAAAAACTATTTACTATAATTATATCGTAAACTTTCAACCAACTTTGGTTGAAAGTTTACGTTGAGATCTACAGTGTAATTTTTTTTTGGATTTTTCACTCTCGTAGTTTAGAAGTTATAGGGTCTATCTTCCAAACGATTGCATTTAAAAAAAATGGTTTTAAAAACCTTAATGTAACCTTAACCTTTTTAAAGACCTGTCTATAGACACTTTTTTACGTTTAGTTCTATGTATGAGGAGACCTATCTTAGATTCTATCTCTATCTTCTCCTCCTCCTTCTTTATCCTCTCCTTCTTCTTCTTTTTATTCTCTATTTCTTCTATCATGGATCATATATGTTTTACATTTTTTTTCTATATTAATCATAAAGCGATTCACAGAATGCATCTATCTACCAAGTTTCAACTTTGTAGTCTTAATCGTTTCCAAAAAAGTGTTTGTGACATACGGACGGACAGACGGACAGACAGACATGACGAATCTATAAGGGTTCTGTTTTTTGCCATTCGGCTACGAAACCCTAAAAAGAGTTCCTATTATTATATTCGGGTCCCTTATTTTTTGAGGAATGCTGTCAGTCTGTTAATTAATGCTGTCGAAACGATTTAACACTACATAAATTGCAGTATGCAAGTTAACATAGGGTACCTATTCGTACTATATCTTGTTAGCTGGTACTATATCTTCTTAGCTGCACCATAAAATAGGTAACTGATTGCACAAACAGGCTGTCGCAGGCAATTTAACGTCCATGCAAGACAAAATACCGTCTTATTGGCAAACATAGCACACTTGCGGTTAGCTTGGATTACCCGCCAACCGGAGACAACCGCTAAGCACTTAGATAAACCACCTAAGTACTTGATTATGATCCGGAATAGTGCCAAAGAAAATAATTTATTGCCAGCAGTTAATCGGCCAAGCATAGCACTTATGGCAACATAAATTACGCTTCTGTCCCGTGGGACTAGGCAGAAACACCTACACTAAACAAAAGCACCTACGCCACGTATGTGCAGTCACCTGCAAAATTTGCATGGATAGTTTAGTCACAGTAAAGGTAAATATCATACCGTGGTTAAGAATAAGAAATTTTATTTGCTTAAACATGTGTTTACATACAGAATTAAAAATAATACATGCATGCAAGATAATAAATAAAAGTGGCTCACGACATGTCTGCCATTTCTCATGGCGTGCAAAATATCTTGGGTAAATATTACACATTTTATTATTAAATTTATGATTTTTAAATTTTACGCTAATATATTAAATATCAGTCAGAGTCATCAAACAAATACGTCGAAAAGTCACTTCCTAGACAATAAGTTTTGCGCATTTTTGTTTAGTTTGATGTAGTAATACTCAAGCCATCACTTTTTAGTTTTATAATAATAATAATTTATATAATAAGTAGTATTATATATTTTTTATATAATCTAGCTACTGTTATGTGACAAGACTATTTTAAAAGTAAATACAATTTTTAATTTTTTATCTATTTTAAGATTAAGACAAATTCAGTCCAGTGTGAAGTCGCCGTTGGCTATTTGCAGAAACTGAAGCTTTCATAACGTAATAAAGCAACTTCGGATACCATTTCGAACTTGTCTAATATTTGTTCGGTGTAGTGTCAGTTGGATTGCACCTGTTTGCTTTGTAGCTTTTGTATGATTAAACTAGTTTGTGATGAAGATTTGATTGTGCACGTGCAGTATTTGTGTAGGTACATTATATTCGAAATTTTGGCTAGTTGGAATTGGAATTTTGAATCTGCTTGAGCATAATTAGGAGGTTGCAGTTGATTTCACATTGTACTCGATTAGGCCTTTAAGTTTGTGGAATTGTGCAGCACCTAGATAGCACCCTTAGCATTTATTGCTTGTTAAGGGAGCTTGAGGCAGCCATGATATTGAATTGTAAGTAAGTTTTGAGTCTGAATCAGATAATTATTTTTCTTACATATTCATATTTTGAGTTTTCCTTTGTTGGTTTGTTGACACATGTTACAAATTCATATAAATTTATGTTGAATTAAAAGTTATATTGCTCAAAAATAAAATCCATAGTAAAACATGCTTTGTGGAATGTTGTCTACTTTGTAGTAAAATTTTTCGCAATTGGCTCAACAGATAAAGTTGAAAGCAAATATTTTCAGATTGATTTTATTTCGAAATCTTCGAGCAGCACTGAAGGTAAATAAGAGGATTGCTATTTAAATTCTGATGGGATTTAATTCCAATGAGAGCACACTTTCCTTCGAATCATGTTAATTATGAGGTGAAGAAGTTTGGAAAAGAAGTTTCTTAGCGCACGTTATCATTATTTTTTGATTGCGAACTGAGGGGCTAGACCGAGCCTGTCGGGGCCGCGGGTAGTCCAACGGTTATCGCGGCCTCGACATAGAGGGCGAAGAAGGAACATGGGTGGTTTTTAGTCAGTAGAAGTCTGACACTCCCTTTCGCTCTGCCCAAGAGCGGGAGGGGTTATTCGATGATTTTACACCCACCAAAAAAATAAATAAAAAGGGGCTAGACCGAGCTGCGGGTTGTTCACAAGTTACCGCGGCCTCGACATAAAGGGCTAAGAAGGAACATGGGTAGTCAGTAGGAGCCTGACACTCCCTTTTGCTCAAGAGCGGGAGGGGTTATTTGATGATTGTTGAAAGTGGCTAGACCGAGACATTTGTGTAACAATGAAAAACGATAACAAAACCTGACATATTTTTGCTGTGATTTTTAACACCGATCTTCTAGGAAACTAGAATTATTGCAATCTATGTATTCCATTGCCGTCAATTTTAAGAATAATTATGTTTATTTATTTTTTTAACAATAGTGAGTAGTGTCTCCTTTTAGCCATTTCCAAAGACGGTGAAAAACTTAACTAGAAGTGTTTTTTTTAAAGACTTCTGACTGTATGTGCTTGTAATAGGCATTAATTAATTATGAATGACTTACACGTGAAGATATACTGTAATATATACATACAGGGTGTAAACTAACCCTTTACGTCAACCAAACATTCTGTACATCAAACTAAGTACCCCTACGCAAAAATTTTTGCTGGGAAACTACTTTTTTTTTTGGGGTCAAAAATCACATTTTACGTTAAAACTCAATGGAGCACTCTTAAAACATTGTGCTAGTGGATGCTTTGAATAGTAAACGGGTCATGGAGGTAATTTAAGTAAAGTTATGTTAGTTGTGTGTGTGTTGTGTGTTGTTAGTTGTGTTATAACCTGAAAAACTAGTATTTACAAAAACAGCTGTGCAAAATTTGGAATATTGACCCCTAATATCTCCGTAACTAGGGGGTTCCCAGGTATGGTCTAGAACCAAAAAATGATTGCAGTGGTGGGGAGAACAAGTGCCGTTCGTTTGCGTTAAGGGTACTTTTACACCCTTTAAATATGTATACAATATAACTAACCTGTAAAGTTACGCTTCTTATCCAATTATCGAGAATATGGGAGGTTGAAGACAGTCACTCCATGTAAAGAACATGTATTCAGCTGCATCTGATTAGACTGGAAGTAGGTATCGAACATTACTGGACTGGCCTGTTGGTCTAGTGGTTAGTGACCCTAACTGCTATGCCGGAGGTCGTGGGTTCGATTCCCACCCAGGACAAATGTTTGTGTGATGAGCACGATCATTTGTTCTGTGTCTGGGTGTAATTTATCTATAATATGTATGTATTTAGAAATATATAAGTATGTTTATCAGTTGTCTAGTACCCATAACACAAGCTCTGCTTAGCTTGGGACTAGATGGCGTTGTGATAGTTGTGGAATATTATTATTATTATTATTATTACTGGGAAAAGTATGGGAGCAGACAAGGCTTGAAAGAAAAGAAAAAAAAAATGATGGGAATATATTATTATTTACCTATCAGCGAGAGAGAGGTGGCTTCTCTAAGCCAGGACATACAGTCTGATTATACTACTAACTTATATTTACCGGTAAAACGGGGTAAATGGGGATGCAGGGGTGAGTCGGAACAAAACTTTAAAATGGATTTGTAACTTTAAAACAATATAGTTTGTTGTTAACAAGGGCACTTAATCTTTAATTAAAAAACAGATAACACATTACAATCTTTTCTGGCAACAAACTATATTATTTTACAACGTTAAAAGCCATTTTAAATTTTCGTCCCGATTCACCCCTGCATCCCCATTCACCCCGTTTTACGGTATTTGATGACCCGGGTAAGTAATTTGGAATCCTTCATGTTAATAAAAAAGAAGCACATGATTATTAGGTCCCCTGAACAAACACCGTAACGTTGTATTTGTTCTGATACAGTTAGTAACGCTAACGCACTGGTTAAAATATACGGGTTAAGGATTTCTGTAAGGGCACGCTTTGTAAAATCGTCAGTGACTACTAAATATAAATATGTATAATATACAGGGTGTAAATTAACCCTTCACACATACGTCAACCAAGCATTCTGTACATCGAACTAAGTACCCCTACGATTGTTATTTTTTTTGGGGTCAAATATCTAATTTTACGGTAAAACTCAATGTAGCTAGTGCTAGTGGATGCTTTGAATAGTAAACGGGTCATGGAGGTAATTTAAGTAAAGTTATAACCTGAAAAACTAGTATTTACAAAAACAGCTGTGCAAAATTTGGTACTTTGACCCCCAATATCTCCGTAAACAGGGGGTTCCCAGGTATAGTCTAAAACAAAAAAAATTATCGCGATGGTGGGGAGACTTGCGGGTCAGAGCCCATTCGTCCCCTAAAATTCGTCCCCCAGCATAAAAGTTGTAGATTCGCGGCCCCTATTTATGTGCCCATTGGTCTCCTGGTAGGGGACCAATTAATATTTTAATAAAAAATATTATTTTTAAGGTACCCATTCGTCCCCTCTAATATATATACAATATAAGTTAAAGATTCGGCACCTATTCAGGTGCCTATTGGTCCCCTGAGATAAAATTAGCTATATTTTACATAAGAAACGGTTAACATAGTACACTTGTGAACAGTTTATTAACGGAATTAATTTAATAAATCATAGCAGATCATTGAAAAAAGAGCTACGATGAATGATAATCCGTCATGATTTACGATGTAAAATTGTCTCACTACGAATGGCTTGTTAAAAAGACGGGTTACAAATAATAGATAAGGTGTTTAAAATTGGTAAGTACTATACTGTCTCGAGTGAAAGTTTACTCACTAGCGTATCCTGTAGGATTACTTATTAAATTTAATTAGTGAGTGAAGTGATCAGTGCATGTACGTGAAGGAAAAATACGTAAGTTCTACTATTTACCTATACATCCCTATTTCAAAAGACTTACATGTATATAATTGGAACGATGACACAGAAAAAAAAAATTCAACTGCTGCTACTTTTTAATAGTTACTATTAAATACTTTATTTTATTTTAAGGTAAAACATAGATTTTTAGTATGCTACTGTGTATGCACTCACATAATTTTCTATTTTGTATGATAAAATATTACTTTTTCTACTTTTTCAGAGATTTTCATATCTATATAGAGTAGATAAATAGTTTGTTTATTAATCGATTCAATCACACCATCATTTATAAAAACAGCATGTTTTGATAATATGTTGCTTTGATTTATTTTGCATTAATTCGTTTGGATGTTTGGAAAGCAAGGGACATACGATTTGACATAGATGTGCTGTGAATACATCTTAAAACTCTTGTTTGAATATAGTATACGAAGATAAATGATTTACATATCTGTTAAAAACTATAATAACAACTTATATTAAATAAAGACAACGTCATCGGACGACTAACCTTGTAGAAAGTTGGCATTCCAAAATTAATCGTAAAATTAATGGTAGAAATAAACCAAATATTTTGCAATGTTTGGACACTCTACATAAAGAAGCGAATTTATCAAAAAATAAAATAGATCACCTGATCTATTTTATTTTTCAAAGGCAATTGAAAATGAAGCGAGAATAAATCGCATAACTAGCCAATTTTTTGAAAATCAGATTTCACTAGGCCACTGCATGGAAAAGCTATGCATATATTATTAATTTAAAATGAAAAAAACAAATATAAGATTAGTTTTATACTAAAATAATGTTGATTTGTTTAATCTTCAATGTTCTTCTTTCTGCGCGACTGTACCAGGACTACCAAGCTGCAGTATACACATATACATGTACTTATATTAGAAGAATGAATAAAAATAAATATTCTTCAGGGGACGAATGGGCCCCTCACAAGTTCCAGGGGACGAGTGGGCACAGGGTGCGAATCTTAGGGGACGAATGGGCTCTGACCCAACAAGTGCCCGTTTGCGTGAAGGTTACCTACTTTTACACCATTTATAACATCAGGCCTGTAATTCCCGACGGGTTAGGCAGAGATTAACCTAATAATAAACCTGCATTTCACCAGTGATGTTTAAGTCCTATGTTATAGGGCCAGCCTATTGCCATCAACGGGACATGAGTCCAGACTCACTGGCTACTATTGAGAACCGCGACATGATACCGTCAACATTATTCAGCAGTCATCTGTACTAATATTATAAAGCTGAAGAGTTTGTTTGTTTGAACGCGATAAACTCAGGACGAACTGGTTGGAATTTAAAAAATATGTTTGTGTTGGATAGTCCATTTATTGAGGAAGGTTATAGGCATCATGCTACGGCCAATAGGAGCGGAGCATAAATGAAAAATTATGCAAAAACGGGAAAAGATATTCCTTTATTATTTGACTCACTGTAACCATTTTTTCAATTGAAATGTTAGGTTAAAAAGAATTAGTTTTTGCGAAGCTTATTTATCCCATATTATTATGGTTGTAATCTATATCTAAATAAATGTGTTTGTTAAAACGGATATTTATTGTAGAATATTATTTTGTGCCCTTCACTCTAAATAGTTCCAACAAATGTCTTAGAAGATATCGCATTATAAAAATATCCGCAAAATAATTACGCTGTCGCCGGCTCTCACGTCCCAATGTACGTGTATAATAGATACTTGGAGATTCTGACCTCCGAGAAATTCAATTCAAGATATTTATTGCACCATAATGATTACAAGATGTTATTGTTTACTTAAAATATTTCTATGTTCGATAGTCTATTTATCGATGAAGGTTATAAACTATATATTGTGACGCAGACGAAGTTGTGTGGGTCAGCTAGTGTAGTATAAATAATGTTATTTTGATATATTTGTAGCGCACCCGCCTGAAACGATTACCACTGTTTTACCTTTAGAATGTCATGTAAGCAATCGATTTAGTGAGCACGTGGGTAGGTAGCCATCGATCGGCGCTTACCCCACATGGACCTAATTACTTGTTATTAGGGTTCTCTAACCAATGTCAAAAAACGGAACCTGTGTAGATTCGTCATGTCTATCTGTCCACCCGTCTGTCCGTCCGTATGTCACAGGCACTTTATTCGAAAGTAATTAAGACTAACTTAACAAAGTGGAAAATCTAAAAAAAATATATGTTGTAGATCGCAATGAAAACTTATTTCAAAATTGGTAACACGATATATTTAGTAAATTTTAGCGTCATAATAATACTATGAATCAGAATCAGAATCAGAATATTTATTTGTAAAACATAGGTATTTACATAAAGGTCTTAAAATAACGTAACTAAGCGCTATGCTTTGCCGTGAAGGCATACAAATGTTAAAATAAATAGTAATTAAAAAACTAGAGTACTTAAAAACGAAATAATACAAACAATGAAAAATAAAACACAAAAAACAAACTAAAAAATATTAAAAATTATCATTTATAAAATCTGGGACAGTATAATAACATTTTTCTATTAGCAAAGAGGTGAGAGCTTTCTTCAACTTTGATTGGGGCAGATTTTTTATATTATCGGGTATTTTGTTGTAAATTTTTGGAGCCATACCAAAAAAACTCTTTTTCATCAAAGCAGTTTTGCATTTTATATCGCACAATTGATGTACGTATTGAGAACGCATTGGAGTTCTTTTTACATCGGAGATCTTTTTAAAAAGATGTAAATTATTTTTTACAAACCAAGCAGTCTCGAAGATATACAAAGCTGGCATAGTGAGTAATTTTTAAGATTTAAAATGAGGTGCACAACTTTCTGTACTTTTTAATCCACACATGGATCGAATACACCGTTTTTGCGCTTTAAAAACAGTCTCTCGTTCCGTAGATTGCCCCCAAAAAATAACACCAAACCTCAGAACTGATGCAACCAATCCATGATACGCCATTAAAAGTGTTTGTGTATTAACTTTTTTTCACAATTGAAATAGTGCATATGCCGATTTATTTAATTTCAGACGAATTTCTTCAATATGTTGTTTCCATGTCAGTTTACTATCAATCGTTACACCTAAAAATTTAGCCTTGTTTGTTTCTACTATTTTGCACGTTCCATAATTATGTAACGTGAACTGGAGGTTTTTCACACCTTTGATAAAAAAGTACATTACTTTTGTTTTATTTAAATTAATGACTACTAAGACAATCATTAATATCAAATTCATAACAGTCAGGATTTGTGCATTTTACAACAGCTGTACTGTCATCAGCATACAGAACCATGTTTTGAGAAATGAGTTTTGGTAGATCATTGATATATAATAAAAAAAGTAGCGGTCCTAGCACGCTACCTTGAGGTACTCCGTATTTTATAACTCTTGGTTGAGATGTGTGAATGGTTAAAGTGTTGCTTTCTGGACAAAGTTGTGATATTTCTGTGCACTGGGATCTGTTTTCCAGATATGACTCAATAAGTTTCAAAATATTTCCACGGATTCCATAGCCATACAGTTTTTTTAGCAAAATGTTATGATCCACATAGTCGAATGCTTTCGTCATATCGGTATTTATAGCGCATACCGGAGTTCTTTCATCAACAGACGTCATAATGTGAGAAAGGAGGTCGAACAGTGCCATATTGATATTAATATTTTTTCGAAATCCCTTTTGTTCGTTGCAAAATAACTTATATTTTTCAAAATAATTATAAATGGAATTATAAATTAAGTTTTCGATAATTTTTGAAAATATAGGAACTTTGGTCTATAATTTTTGACATCTAATTTATCTTCTCTCTTAGGTAAAGGCTTAATAATTACTTTTTTAAGGCTATTAGGAAAAACACCATTTGTTATGCATGAATTAATAATGTGCGTTAGCGGTGGTGCTATAATTTCTTTGGCATGTTTTACGACTTGTGTGCATATTCCATCATAGCCTACAGTATTTGTATTTTTAAGATTATTAATTATTTTGATTATGTCAATGGGTAAAACTGGTTGCATATATAAAGATTGAGAAGTTAAATTGTTAAAAATATTTTTATTAGGCAGACTTACGTTACTATTTATATTATTTTCAATTACATCCACAAAAAAAGTTATTGAATTCATTTGCGATCTCCTTGGGATGTGTGATTGTGAAATTACCTTTTTTTAATGGATGGTATTAGTTGTTGTGGTAGGCGATGTTTGGTCTTGTTAATTAATTGCCATGCAGCTTTAGATTTATTGTGAGAAGTGTTTATGAAGTGGTTATTTTGAGTTTTCTGTGTTAGTCGTATAATTTTTTGTAGGTCTTAGTATAATTTTTAAAAACAAACATTATGAAAAACAAACTTATCACAAAATGGCCACTATAGCAACAAACTTATCACAAAATGGCCACTATACTACGATGGTATGGAACCCTTCATGTGCGAGTCCGACTCGCACTTGTTTTTTATACATAATGTATATTGCTAGTTATACCGTTAAAACCTCTCCCGAAGCACGCAATTCGGTTGTCTCAGAATATTTGACGAAAAACTTGTTCGAACTAATTGCTTTTAGTTTTGTTTCGAATTTTTTTTATTGGTAATTTGTTAGTGCAAGCAAAATTAGAGTATCGAATGCTGTTTGTGGTCTTGAATTAGAACTTGGAACGGCAGTGTTATTGGGTTTTATTTCATTAGAAACTTAGAATTCGTGCACAAGGACCAGCTCGGAGAGGAGAGCAGATTTTTATCACGTTTAGAACAGAGTTTTGAATCATTGTTGGGATATTTTTCGACATCCACGCGGGCGAAGCCGTGGGAAAAAGCTATTGTATTATAATTTATGTAGTGATAATTAAAAAAAAATCTGCTATGCAATAATTATGTTTTATTGCAAACATTCAGCTCATTTCCCGTTTTCAGTTTCAAAAGTAGGCCAATATTGATTTAACCTAATTTAATATATTTTGTTTAAATTGAAACAACTATTTATTTATAACACAGTAATAAACACATTAATAGATTATATCAATAAACTCTTTAGTCTAATACGCATTGTATTTATATAAAGTAAGTAAATTAAAGTGTAAATATTACATTAAAAATTAGGGGTGTGATGAACAGTTCTTTATTCCCATAGAAAAGGGCAAGGATAGTTTTTGTAGTTCTGTTACAAATATAATCAAATATTATTTTTGTGTTTTCATAATACTGTTTATTCACAATATTTACAAATTACAATGTACATAACTAAAACTTTAATCAAATATTATACAAGTATCAAAAACTCTCGAGGAGCTTTGGAGGAGCTCGTGGCTTAATAAGAACTGCCACTCGGGTCGATTTTTAGGTTAAGCTGCGCTTGCCTAGGTCGATCTGTGGATGGGTGACCGCCCATTACATACCGAGTTTCCTCCGTGCCTCGGAAAGCACGTTAAGCTGTTGGTCCCGGGTGCCATATAATTATAGATCTTTGGCAGTCGTTACGGGTAGTCAGTGACCTGAAAGTCTGACATCCAGTCTTACCAAAGGGTATCGTATTAACTGGGTTGTGGAGGTCAGATAGGCAGTCGCTCCATGTAAAATACTGGTATTCAGCTGCATCCGGTTAGACTGGAAGCCGACCCCAATATAGTTGGGAAAAGGCTAGGCAGATGATGATACAAGTATCAAAAAAGCAAGAATTACACGTCGGAACAAGAATTACCCGGACGTCAAAAAAATCGTCCACATCGCTGTCTTGTCAAAAGGAAAAGTCCAAAAAATATTTTTTACTTATGTTTAGACTTTTTGTATAATTAAACAAAACATTTAGCCTATCCTGTATGCATTTGGTTAGGGCTTTGTTTTCCCGGTAGCTCATGTAAACAAACCTGTTACGAAATAAAAGCTTTGTAGATATAAAAATCACAAGAAATAACCAACAAATAATGGGTAGTCCTATTTCCCTACAATCTGAAGGGTTCAAAAGGATACAGTCAACAGGATTACAGATACCATATGTCAATATTGAGTATCATTACACCTATTTTATTGTGTGCCAGGATTTTCAGATAGACTTCAAACAACGTAACCTTCTAATCGTAAGCGTAAGTCTATTAACATCACTATACATTATTATAACAAAGTCCTCCGCCGTGTCCGTCTGTCTGTTCGCGATAAACTCAAAAACTACTTTAGCCACAGGGTTCTACAACAGACAAACCCCTAAACAATTTAGGGGATTGTCTGTTGTAGAAAATTATGGACCAAAATTATTTTGGTCTGTAATTGTTTTTTTTTTTTTTTTTTTGCCATCGTTTTTTTTTTTTTTTTTTGGTAGTGGCATCTCGCAGTTCAGTCTATGAGACTGGCTTCTGCTTAACCGGACAATTCCTGTGGATGCCTTGAGTTTAAGGCCTCCAGCCAGGGGCAAAGCTTACAAACTAAGTGACAGATCGCTAAGGGCACCCCCTGTGGGGTACGGACCTCGGCTTAGGACGTCACTGGGGGAGGGCAGCAAGGGGACAGGCTGGATCAGAGTGAGATTATTTAGGGGCTGGTTTAAAACTACTGGCTCAGCATCGCGGGCTGGCTCTAGCAAGGGTCGGGGGGGGCTTGATACGGGATTTCGCGACGACGGACCGCGGCGGCGCGGTCGGAATGACGGATATCTGTGTTTGTTTTTTCTAAGTGTACTGGTTTCCCTACTGCTTTCCTGAAGGATGGTGATAGGGTCGTCGGGAGTGATGAGAGTATGCCGCGGACGGCGGACCATACTTATACGCGATGGCTCGTATCGGGCGGCCGATGCGATCAGAGGATTCCTATGTTTGACAGCGGTGTCAAAGAAGCGCTTGGAAAGGCGCTTCATGAATTGTCGAATGGTAGGTATTTTGAGGTCTATATGTAGACTGTTATTGCGGACAAACCAGGGGGCTCCGGTGATCTTACTGAGTAGACGATTCTGTAAGGTCTGCATCGTGTGGATGTGGCGGGGATGGGATTGTGCAAATACGACACACGCGTATGTCATAATAGGTCGGATCACTGCAGTATAAAGGCGCATCTTGCCGTTAAGCGACAATTTGCTCTTTGCCTGCAGCATGGAGTGGAGTCTACCCATGGCGAAGGCCGCTCTGTTGCGAGCTGCTCTTATATGTTTCCCGAAGGAGAGGTGGTGGTCGAGTATGACTCCTAAGTACTTGGCTTGCTTCTCCCAAGGGATAGGCTTGCCGTACATTGTGATCCGCCTCGGTAGGGGACGATTAAGTCGAGGTTTGGTGAAAAGTACCGCCTGACTTTTGTCCGGGTTCACTTCTAGTTGCATGACAGACTTATACCACCTGACATGTTTTACTTAAGCCAGGGATTTCGAGCAGATCAATATTAATATTACGGTGTTTTTTTTTTGTTGTTATTTAAGTATTTCAGAACAAACCCCATGTTTAAGGAATAAAAAAATTGATAAATTTAAAAATTGTGGAATAAACGCTTGCGTTTGAAAGCGCAGTTTCGTTTTTTGTTTTTGTTTTATTAATTACTTGACTGTACTCATCATCAGGTAGAGCACGGTACCCTAATTCGCCACCGTACGTCCCGTGCTCCACCCAGGTGGAGAAAATAGTAGGAGGCCGCACCCCTAATAAAACCAGGTTTTCTCTGATTTTTTCCACGTTTCGGTCCACTGTCACTCAATCAACCATCATGGGCAACACACTGTTCATAGACTTTCGTCTTGTGACACTGTGGTAAGTTGGACGAGAAGATACCGCGCAACTTCCCGAGCGCTGCCCAGCCGAGTCGTATTCGACGATTGACCTTTTTCTTAAAGTTAGACCTACCTAACTGGACCGTTTGTCCCAGGTAGACAAAATCGTTTACAACTTCGAATGTAGTCTCCAATATTGCTATGAGTGGTGTGCATTCAACATGACCATGGTTTTGCCCATGTTCATTTTAAGACCCACTCTTTCGGAAGCTCTCCTGAGGTCATCGAGCCTTGTACTGTGGTCCTCCATGGTCTCAGCAATGACCACTATATCGTCAGCATACCGAAGGTGAGTGATATACTAGCCACTGATGTTGATGCCTAGTCCTCTTCAGTCCAGGGCCTTGAAAACATCCTCCAGTACAGCGGTGATCAGCTTCGGAGATATGACGTCTCTCTGTCTCACACCTCGCTGCAGAAGGATAGGTTCCGAAGTCTGGTCCTGAAGTCGGACTGACATGGTGGCGTTTTTGTACAAACACTTCAACACCTCGATGTACCGGTAGTCGATTTAGCACCTTTGGAGAGACTGTGGTACAGCCCAGGTCTCGATCGAATCGAAGGCTTCATCGTAGTCCACAAACGATAAACAGAGAGGTAGATTATACTCTTTGGTCTTCTGTATAACCTGCCGCAGCGTATGTATGTGGTCTACGGTGCCAAAGCCTTTTCGAAATCCGGCTTGTTCGGGAGGTTGAAAATCGTCAAACCTGCGCGTGAGACGATTGGTAATGACCCTTGAAAACAACTTGTAGACATGACTCAGAAGTGAGATGGGCCTGTAATTCTTCAACCGGGCATTGTCACCATTCTTGAAGAAGAGTCCCACCACATGCCTGGGGCGTTTTTCCTTTGATTATGACGGAACCAAACAGCTTACCCACCGACCCGGCGATTCCGATGTCCAAACCCAAATTACCCTACTAGCAGCTGATCCTAGTCTCGTTTGCCCAGTTTCGCGTTGAAGTCCCCCATGGCAACGGTGAGTTGAGTTTTGAAACCATGCATGACTTTTGAGATATCCATACATGGTCTCCATTACGTAGCTGGATCACATACAAATCATTAATATAGGTTAATAACATATGTTTACCAGCTATGTTAGGGTCGGTTCACATCTAACCGAATGCAGCTAAATATCAGTATTTTCTATGATTTATTTAGTCCATGGAACGACTGTCTATCTAACCTCCACAACCCAAACTCAATGTATGCCTATTATGGGATAGTTAAATGTTATGTTACGTCAGTTTCTTTGCTTCATAGATTTGAATTCAGCTAAAATTCAAATATTTAAAAAACCACCACATTGACCCCTCTCCTCTGTACGCACACGCACAAAGTCCTACTATAACTTAAGTTAAAACACAAAACTTCCCCCTCTTTTACCCACAAAATGAATTTGTTCGCCGCCGACCTAGTGTAATCATTACCCCCATAATGATGGGGCTAGCGTGTTACTACAGCGGAAGAGCTAAGGAAGTGACGCTTAGATTCGTTAAGCTATTTGCCGCTGATAACCGTTGGCGACAAGCCACTAATGATGTTCCGACAAACAACCATTTATTTCAGTTTGGTTACACGCCGATTCTGTTGTACAGTCTGTCGTCTAATCGCTTTAACACCTTAATGGCGTAAGTAATTACACTTGGTCGTGTGCCCCAATCCCATTTGCATCAGGAATTTGGAAAAAAATGATCAAGTATTAAATAACGGGAAATACGTTTGTCTTTGGAAAATCCTGTTTGATTTTATGCATTGGGTGACCATCCAAATATGAGCTATTGACTGAAAAGTAATCGCACTATAAGGTTGAAAGTCTTTTGTATGACATCTCTTGGCGAGTTGTCGGCACTGCTGGCAGTCACCGCCGCGTGGTGTTACTGTAAGACAGGAAAATATTCAGAAGTCTTACTTAGATCTAATTCATATAAAACAGCTGAAAGAACATTTAAACGGCGTTTGGGGTTTAAATTATCCAAGTTGGTGGGAAAAAAAATTAAGGACACTTCAATACGTCTATTTGACACATCCCGTGACCCAAGGCTGCCTTTTATGGGCCCAATTTTTGCTATGCTATGTGGCATTGCCGCCATTATTTGAGCCATTATCAGTTGACATCGTTCAGTAGGAGTTTATGATGCCTTTGAGTATCTCGTTAGATTCGTTTATTTTTAAATGTAGGTAGGTAGGTATAAAGTTGATTTTTGATTGAAATAAAAATAAAACCTTAGTGCTTCTGAAGTTTCATTTACGTCACTTTGCACAGCTCGGAAATCTTGGTAGTTAAATTCTTAGTGTGAATATTTGCGTGGTTTTAGTAATAGGTACATGGTACATCTTCCACGAATACGATGACGTCAAACCTATTTTTTACGAATTTGTGTTATATTCCAATTGTTTTTTTTTAAAGATAGTAAAATATTGAGATAATGGTGTATTAGTAGCGTATTCTTTAAAATTTAGTGAGTTTTAAGACATTATTTGCGTAGTGATACTGGGCATGTATAGGTACCTACAGTACCTTCAACACTGACGTCACAGAATAATCCTAAAAATTTCTTACCTTTACTGCCGAGAATAACTGAAGATGTAAATAACAATGTAGACTTACCTGAAAACACAAAAATAAATAATTAGTACAAAAGTTAGGTAGGTATAATCGACTTCATTATAGCTTTACCACTTTCAAGCACACACCCCACCAAGAGGGGTGTACTTACGTATAAATAACGCCAGCATGTAATAGGTTGCGAGCTTATTGCTATGAACCGAAACTTCAGCTTTCGTGACTACTAAGAAATGTTAGATATCAACGCCCAAAAACACTTTCCTAGACCTAGGTAGTCGAACCTCGGACCTCATATCCAGCAATCACGTTTGTGAGGTTTACACCAACGAGGATTTGTAACTACAATTCCCAGTAAATTGAAAATCCCGTATAAATAGACGCTGTTGCTTTATGAATTGAAAGTGGCATTCAACATAAAGTGGATAAAGCTATTCCGAGGCCGACTATACAATGGCATAGTCTATTCCTCCCTTAAACAGGTATGTTGTATGTGTGAGTGTGTAGTTATTATAAATTAATATTACCAAAGATTATGTTAAATGGTTCATTGTTCGGGCAAAAAAAACACTTATGTTATTCGATTTAATCGTGTTTTTTATTTACAGCACGTACTTAGGTTGTTTTTTCTTTTTATGAGTCTATGGTCATCAATTGGAAAAACGTTGGGTAGATTTACGATTATTTATTAATAGAATATTATTAGATTAGACAGATATTTACATCGTTCTAATATCAAGCGACTTCTACTGAAAGTCAGTGAGTTCACCAAGGATTCTGGTTTCGTACGCATTCTAAGCGCTATCCTGAATAAGTGCCACTTTCAAGGCTATCTTGATGACAGAAAAGTAGGTGGTGATGTCAGAAAAATGGGCTTCCTTAAGAAAACGTGTTAGCTCCAGCTTTATTTAAGTCCTATACGAACGACCAACCATGCTCTCCACAAATATTACGCGTTTAATATGCAGACGCTCTTGCTTTAACCGCTAAGACCCCTTCATTCGAAGAAACTGAAGAAAACCTGACGGTAGCTCTTGAATCACTCGGAATATTCTAAAAATGCCTTTTTTCTTTGGCGGGTGGTAAATCATCAAGTAACCACTCCCGCTCTTGGGCAGAGGGAAAGGGAGTGTCAGACTTCTACTGACTAGAAACCACCCTTGTTCTTTCTTAGCCCTATATGTCGAGGCCGCGGTAACTAGTGTACAACCCACAGCCCCGACGGGGTCGGGAAGCTGAAGAAAAACTGACGGTAGCTCTTGAATCACTCGGAATATTCTAAAAATGCCTTACAGCCAAATCCATACAATACCAGTCTTGTGTTTTCCACCTTCGCAACCGTCAGTCAAATAGAACTCTCAGCGTACCGTGGCAAGGCGTTAATATAGAGCGTTATTCTGGGTATCACTCTAGACTGGTATACAAATATCACTGGCAGAAAATAAACAAGAAAGTTGGTACTTGGAATAATATCTTTCGTTGCCTTACATCCACCAGCTGGGGTGCATCGCCACAGGTTCTTTGTACAACCAGTCTTTCTTTTTTTGTGTTTGCACGCCCAGGGTGGCTTCGTTCCGCCCATGCAAAAGAGATTGACATAGCGCTTAACGATACCTGTCGCATCGTAACAAAGTGCTTAAGACCTATCCTCCTTGCGATGTTGTATCCGCTTGCAGCTCCACCAGATATACGACGCTAAATAGCAAGTCGTATCGAAAAGGGAAAACAGGAACGAGACAAATGCCACCCAATGTAAGAGGGTCAACTGCCACCTTTACGCTTAAAGAGCCATAAAAGCTTCATAAGGCTCACGATCTCCTGCACAACCAATTGCACCTTTCAGGATTTCATCATCATCAGCCTATAATGTTCCCACTGCATGGACTCAGGCCCCCTCTCTTTGAGAGGGATATGATTAAAAGAGGAATTTACACTTCGTATCCGCCGAAGGAACAAGTCATATCGTGTCGAGTGTAAATTCCTCTTTTAAAAAGATAAGATGCAATCTTTGTAAAAGGCGCGGTCATATTGCAACGAATTGCAATTACAAGGCGCGTGATAAAGCAATTATTTGCGCTTTTTGCCGTAAATCGGGCCATACGGAAGATAAATGTTTTCGCTAAGCTAAAAAATGTACGTATTGTGGTAAATCGGGTCATAGTAAGGATGAATGTTTGAAACTTAAGGCTCGAAAGTCACACATCAATAGTAATAATAATAATTCAAACGCTGGCGCATCCCACTTCTGAGCTGAAAGGGGAACTCAGTAATTAAAGGTACCTACTTTTATATTTTTTTGATTTCAATATAAATACGAATGACTTAATATTGCCAGCGAATCATCAGCTGTTTAATGCATCTTAAGTACTCACTTATGATGCATAAGGCTGTTTTGTGCAGCTAAGTAATTTAATTAGCAACAATAATTATGTTATGGATTCAGAAAGGACAGGTGTCTAATCCCACAGATTACGTAATACTTGCAAAGTTGCAACCAGTGTGCGTCTATACAAATGTCAGAAGTAGACAAAGCAAAATAATACTAGGTAAGGACCATCTAGCAGCGTCAATCTGGCAAGTCACGTTTCATGTTTGGGGAAAAAGCGTAAAAATAAATACGTGTATTGATTGACAAATTGACGCAGTAGTTAGATTTAAGAAATATTATGTGTTAACAAACAAAAGTCCCCATCTAAAACTTTGTAAAAGATTTGCTTTGTTTAAATTATAAAATTTCGCATCCAAAAGTCAGTTAAAATTTTATTATGTATAATGACGCAATGCTTTTAAATTAAGTCATGTAGGTAATATTGGATGCTTTCAGTTTTGCAAGATGAAACCGGCTGCATACTATCAGCGACACCTGGTGTAAAATAGCGGCACTATTCACAGCGAAGCAAACCACTGTAACGGATTTGCGGATTTAGCGCCATCTGGTGGCGAGTAGCTTCACTATTAACAAGTTGTAGTGCATTTACACAAGTCGAAAGTTGTGCCAAACGTATCATAGATGGCCGGCTTGTGCTCACAGTTGGGAAAATAGGTAGGTAGGTACCTAGGTACCTAGCACACTGTTTTACGACAGGGAAGTTGCTACCAATGAGTTATAGGTGGCGGGCTTGTGCACTGAAAGTTTGAACGTTCGGGCTAGTTTCTGTAGGTGGCGCTCTTTCGAAACTTAGAAAATTATTAAAGGTTCTGAGTGTGGCGAAACATAAATTGCATCGCTTGAAGATAATGCTTTTATGAGTTTTTGTGGAAGCATCATTTCATGTCAATTTCTTAATTACGGGCTTATTTTTGTTGATATTTCCTGTTTCCGGTCGGGCTAGAAATCTTTCAGGGATTTTGCCTAAGAAAAAGGAAAACCTAATGGTAAATAGAATTATAAGAATTTTGGATATTTTCCTTTACTTTTAAAGGAGAAGTTAAATTTTGACGGTGGACGTCTTAATAATGGTTTCTTACGTTTGAATTTTGCTATAAAATATAGAAAAATCATTACCCTTGCTTTTGGCTTCGCCGTAGCATAACCAGATTGATATTACGTAAGGTTCTTTCCGTAAACGTAAAAACGTATGACAGTCTAAAATGCAATCTACCATTCTTAGAGCGCATTTTTGTTCAAAATAGTTCATTTTGAATAATAAATAATGATAAACCAACTTTGCTTTTCGCGGGATGGGAAGTCATCCCGCAAAAAGCAAACATGACTTCAATCATGACTTCTCCTACTCTGGGCAGAGCGGTAGGGAGTGTCCGACTTCTACTGACAGAAAACCACCCAAGTTCCTTTTTAGCCCTTGTGCCGAAGCCGCGGTTTCTCTTTCGTACAACCTCCAGCCCCGGAGGACCCGGAGCCCCGTTTCCCATCAACCTTGAACCTAATAGGTACCTATAGCGATAAAGTTGAAAATCTATAAATGAAATTGGACAATTTGTGGTAACTTGATGTGTTGAAACTATTCGACAGAATCTAGAACCACGTGTGACTCAGTCGAATTTTGCTCCGATAATACGATATGTGACAATAAAGTCACATGTTTATAGGGAGGATGGTTCGACCGACATGGTTATTTTTTTTAATTGTGCGTCAGGACAAGTTTTTAAGGCACTAACTGCCGCACTCAGAGAGGTTTAATGATTGCTTAGGCCATCACTTAGTAATCCGTTCGTCTTATGACGACGACAGGCCGTTTCGACGGCGCGTTCGTGTTCCACGCGCGCCTCAAAGAGATGTCAGCAACATGGGAGGGGCCCGTAAGGGCCGACGCCCGTCGGGGCTGCGGAAGGGCTAAGAAGGAACATGGGTGGTTTTTAGTCAGTAGAAGTCTGATACTCCCTTTCGCTCTACCCATAATGGTTTTGACAGTTTTGTCATACAAAAATATGTTAAACCTTTACTAAGTGACGGCTTAAGTAGTCATTAAATATCTCTGAGTACTTACGGCAGTAACAGCTCTAAAACTAGCGCCACCCACATCTTACTGAATTACTTAAAATTACTTATTACCGCCAAAAGTGGCCACTTTTATTTTTAATCAGTAATTCTCTTAATTTATCAAGTCTAGAATCATAAAAAGTTATTTTAAATATACTACAGGTTATTTACTAGCATAGTGTTTTGGATTTTTCAAAATTTATGTGATTTAGCAGTGCCTTAAGAAAGAAAACACACACTTTACACATCACTATTTACCGCACTTCTACTTCCTATTCTCCTTTCCTTCATTCAATAATTGCACTCGTGCGTACGATAACATTACTTTGTTAAAATATAATTAATATCTCTTTTTCTATATTCACTTAAGTAACTCTTCAGTATTTTCAGTCGGGTTTTTAATAGGTCTTGTACAGTTCAGTTTTTAGAAAAGAAAATACAATTTTATAATCTTAATTTTGTACAGCCACGAGAACGCATAAGTATTTTGGAACACTTAAAAGTCTTTTTGCTAGGCTTGGCTTGCTTGATTTGTAACAAAATTAATATTTTTGAACCTAAGCTGTTATGAAATATGTAGGTCGTGTACCAAAGTTCTATCACAAAAAATGCATTTAAATTTTGACCAGGCTCAGTATCCAGTCAAAACCCACGCATTTGTTAATGGAAAAGTAGTCTAAAATACATCTAGTTTGTTTAAAAGTGTTACGGCCAAGTTTGTTCGCCAAACTTCTTGGCCGAGTGCAACCGTATGGCAACGCCAGCTGCCAGTACTAGCCACTCTAATGGCACAGATATGTTTTAAATACTGCCATGAAAGCTGTTGTCTGCAATGTGGAACTTTATTGGTTGTTCCACTTGTATTCAGAGATGAAAGTGTTTGTTTTAGTTATGTCGATATCCTACTTCCTACTAATCACACGAATATTATAAAGCTAAAGTTTGTAAGTATGGATGAATGTATGTTCTTTCACGCAAAAACTACTGACGGATTTGGACTAAATTTGGTACCTACACAGATAGTTTAAAACCTGAATTAACACATAGGATAGTTATTATCCGAATTTATCTTCCCGTGAGATAATTTTTCGAGTTGTAGCGGATTAATCCACTGGCAACGGCTATAGTTATTTATATAAATTGTGCTCTTGAGGATTATTTTTCAATATTTGTTTTATCAAAATACCTGTTAATTACGTAAATTGGATAGAAAAGTTGCCACTCCGAGCTAAGTGGCCTTTGCCCAGGAGTAAGACAGATCAGCAGGGCTATTGCGTATCTTTTAAATGACAGTGGCTATCATATTGTCTATGGATTAACTGTCAAATTGGTTATGGTTTAGTACAAAATGAAACCATTTGACAGTAATTGATAGGCACTATAGGTTAGCCACTGTCATTTAAAAGATACGCAATAGCCCTACAGGGTAACAAAAAATGAGCATGAGCCGGGCCGGGTTAGATTCCCGGTTCGAGTCAAATGATAAATGGGACAATAATTTTTCAATGGCAACCACTGAGTCAGGGTGTGTCCCGTGTCCCCCATCGATGGAAATAGGTTCGCTTTCTATATCATCATCATTTTCTTGCCTCCTTATTATATTATTAGGTACACCACTGCCTAACCCGTCGGGGATTACTAGCGTGAAGTTATGTTATTATAGGTAAATAAAGAATTCTTTGTTAACTCAGGTCGTAATCTACCTATGAGCCAAATTATATTGCAATCCTCTTAGACGTTACATTCTGAAAAGATAACAAACAGCGCTCATAATATTAGTAGGGAGGATTATTAGGTCTCGTATTATTGTAGTTACAACTTTGTTTTGAACTGTACAAAGTTGATATGCCACTGCCCCAATTAGAAAATTGATGTGATATTGACAGCGTGCTGGCATATAGTGAAGAGGTCTACAGCCAATATTGGGTAGAAATAATTTAGTTCGAAGCCACGGGCTGGCCTACAAAGTCGACGCCATTTTCTAAACCTTGGCGCCTTTAGTTCAGTTCAGAGAGGCAATCAGCTCAGTTTGAACTGTAAATGTGTTTTGAGGTTTAAATTGTGGGACATGTTATTCAGTTATTTCAAGAACCAGGTTTATTTCCAGTCGGTGTCATAGGCAAATCAGTTTACAAAATTAGGATTTATAATAAACAGTCAAAAATTGCTAATTGCAACTAGGTACACAATAATTACAGGTGGACTAAGGCTGTCACAGAGTGGCGTGTAAAAACTGTCAATAGAAATCTGAGGCGTCCGGTGACAAAATGGGCTGATAACATACTTGCCATCGCGGGAAAAACTTGGATGAAGCGGGCACAGAACCGTGGAGATTGTCATAACAAAACAGAGATCAATACGCAGCAGTTCAAGTGCATTCAGGCTGTAAATGATGATGATAAAACCTTACTTATATGCTTGAAGTAGAATAATACAAACTCATAGGAGATACAAAAATCAAAATCAAATCAAAACTCATTTATTCAAACTAAGCTGATAATCAGCACTTTTCGAACGTCAAAATTTACTTTACACTACTTTACTTATTTACAAGAGACAGTCCCCCAAAACGCCCCCCCTTCGACACTTCCTAGTGTTTTTGCTGGAAAGAAGAAGTGGTCAAACTCCCCAGCAACACATCTGTCTGTTAGGTTGGTTAGAAGAACCAGACTCGATACAATAGTAAGGCAAGTATAAAAAAGTATATAATAATAATAAAAAAGACATAACATATCAGTAAACTAATCTTGGAGAAAGATATATAAGTTAAGATACAGATAGGGACGAGCTGGACAAAATCAGTCCAGAATCGAATAACGCGAAGTCATGAGGAGGGGCGTTTGATCAGTGTGATGATGCAGGCTATCAGTAAGTGAATAACATCCGCCTATTACATGTACCACTACAAAGCAAGGTCGTCACAACAAGCCTGTGGACGGTGAGTGATGGGCTAGCTCACCGTCCGTGCGTCTTATGACGACGACAGGCCGTGTCGACGGCGCGTTCGTGTACCACGCGCGCCTCAAAGAGATGTCAGCAACACGGGAGGGGCCGACGCCCGTCGGGGCTGCGGGCTGTTCACAATTAAGTTACCGCGGCCTCTACATATTGGGCTTAGAAGGAACATGGGTGGTTTTTAGTCAGTAGAAGTCTGACACTCCCTTTGGCTCTGCCAAAGAGCGTGGGGTTATTTGATGATTTTCCACACGCCGAAAAAATCGTCACAACAAACAGACTGATCTTTGAACATATTCGAGGAATTTCTTCGAGTATCTTGGAAGGTCCTGGGAATGACACTTACTGCGGTACTCAGAGATATTTAATAATTACTTAAGCCTTCACTTAGTAAAGATTTGACATTCTTTTGTATGACAAAACTGTCAAAACCTTTACTAAGTGATGGCCTAAAGTAATCATTAAAGCTCACTGAGTGCGGCAGTTGGATTGAATGCTCTTAGAGTGTGAATTCTGAAAGTTAGACACGTTGCATGAAACTGTCAACTACGGTTCTATTTTCATCAAGATCCTAATCATCTTGAAAAAGTAGCTGGGTAATATTCTGAAGATAATGCGATATTTTAATAAAAAAATGAATTTCATAAATATGATATCGCCTACAACGGGAGCGGGGCGGAGCGATAGGGTTGTCAGCATCTTGGTTAGGTGGTAGAAAGATTATTCATATTCAGTACAAACTATAGTGGCACTTATTAAAATACTCAATAAAGATAATGTAATGGCTACATCAAACTTTCGTCCCAAATATGTAAAAAAATTATAACCTTAATTTGTGACGTTATTGTGCCATGGCCTTTGATCTCCAGGTTCTCACTTTATTAGACGTTTCTTTTACGTCATTGTCTTACGTCAGTATATTAAAATATGAAGGTAAAATGATTTATACTTAAAAGTCATTGACCCGCGTACTGTGTGTTCTGTGATAAACGCAAGGGTTGCGAGAATTTTCAAAATATTTGGTGTAGTTCTGTCTGTTTTTGTTCATATTTTTATTAGTATCATGTAAGCATTTCAATATGTCCCTCGTTTAAACTAACATACTGTACCTATAGATAGATCGGTTTAGTGTCTAATGCTCACCTGGGTGAATTATTTAGGTGAACATTAGATCACAAAGTAGTATCCTAAATTCACCTGGGTGAAACTAATATCTCACAGGTGAATTGAGGATACTACTTTAGTATCTAATGTTCATCACCCAGGTGAACATTAGACACTTAACCTAAAGATCGAATAATTCTGATTATTTTTCCACATTTTGAGCATTATCAGCGAAATAAAAACTATGAAACAAGTGAAAGCTCAATGTGTTATTCACATTTTCAACTACGGGCAGAGCGTGGCGCACTGTTTTGCATGCAAATCCCTGCGATGCACATTTGCGGTTTAGCGAATTGCAAGTCGACTCAGCTGTTGTTAAATCGTATGGGGCTAACAGCGATGTGGTACCAGCAGTACTGTAGGCGTTGCATACCACGTTTTACATCTGGGAAGGAAATCTGGGTTCTCTAGGGCCTTTTGTTGGATTACGGAGCAATCGATTGTTTTATGATGTTTCATGTTTTATAGATTTATTTGGTTAAAAGGAAAACCCCTAGTGCTGTGCGGAACCTCTTAAATTCAGAAAAACATCACTCTTTCTCCGACAGCGATGGGTTAGACAGAGATGTGCTGAATAGTATAGCTACATTTCACCTTTACTGGGATACTAAACTGACAAATAGGTGGCTCGCGCTAATATTACATGGTGCTTCCACGTAATATTAGGGCGAGCAACCATTGTCATTTACATTACACATTTTATTCGGTGGCTGAGATTTATTGACATGCACACCTAGTTGCCCAATTAAAGGTACCTGTATTAGTTCGGGCTTTAGCTTGTCTATCAGTCAATCATGCTACTCCTTATAAACAGAAGATGTAGACAGACGGGCGCCTAACCGTCACGCAAGGCATCGGGCCACGAAACTATACGATGTACTTACACAAACCATACATTTAGAAGCTAACATAATTATAATTATTCAGTTGCTATTATTTAAACATGCAGACACTTATCTCCTATAAGTGTTGATTAACAGTTGACCTATTACAAAATAGGTCTAATTAAATAAATTTTTAATTTTTATTGTTGAGAGTTTGCTGGCCTGATTTCATAATTACTTATAAACATTTGTACGCCCTCTGACATAACATAGCGCACTCTATCTTACCTCGTACATTATTATTGTACCTATGAATAAGTGACTTAGTTCAAAGTAGAAACCGTTAGTTCACAAGAAAATCGATTGTCACCCAATCACGACCCGACCTCGGTCAGTTTGAGGATCGAACCCTGTAAATGATAACATTATAGCAATAGGGGATCGGACAAAAAAATAATAATTAGTCCGTCAGATAGATTTTCAAAAAATGTTATACGTCATGTATTTTTTCTTTTTTCACTTAATAAAAAAATGAAGACGATACATTGCTTCTAAAACTCGTGAATTCCTCGAAAACGTCACGTGGTAGTAGATTTTTCGCCAATAAATGACGTCACAACCCCCCTCATGATCTTTGACGCGTCTTATCTTCGTCATTTTTTATTAATTTGTTAAAACAAAAAACACGTATCCAATATTTATCGATAATCTAACTAGCGGACTAATTAGAATCATATTTTTTTGACCCAGTCCGATCCCCTATTAACATTTATGCAAATCTCTTAGCATCGATTTTACTAATTAGTGCAAGCGATGTTAAGAGATTTGCATTAGGTAGTATCGAAAGTGCTAGGTAAAGTTGAAGCAAACGGTATTTTTCTTGGCAGTGCAAACTGGCTCACTGAATATTTTTAACTCAGAAAACAAAGTTGAACTTTGAAAGAAATATTGTGAGCTCTGTGTCAGATGTAGCTCTAGCTTCGTAGATCACCTGAGATGAAATTGAATGGTTTCGAAATACTTTGATACTGTTCGTTTTGGACAGTTATTGGTGAACCACTTCGAGTGATTGAATGACTAGCTTTTATACTGAACTATCGAGTTAAAAATTTATATTGCTAGTTCCTAACCAAGTTAAGGGTTCGTTTGTTCAACTTCATTGTTATCTGCTCAGCTGTAAATGTGTGACAAGTAAACATTATTATTTGTATATTTGTGTGAAAGGTATTTACAAAACATAATTTGTGTAATGTTTGTGTAGTAATGGTTACACCTCCACCTAACCCTGAGGACCGGCGTAAAGTTATGTTATGTATTGAGAAAATTAAATGTCTGAACTTCAACTGAATATTTTCTGTATTCCAAATACAAAGAAGGAAAAGAATACAAGAAGGCTGTTCAAATAATTATTCCTCTATATTGTTACAAATATGTGGGCGATATTTAAATACATAGTTTGAAGTAACTAACTTTACAAATACTAAAGACATTTTTGTTCGAAAAATGGGGCTTACCTGAAAAGTTTTCCGGAAGTTTTGAAAATTGGTAATTTTATAGATTGTGAAGTTCTCTTTTCGAATTTCAACTTTTCCACTAAGTTTTCCAAGATGGCGCCTAGTAGCAGTTTTTTGACGATATTTCCTATCCGACTCATTTTACGATAAAAACATGTTAAACAAAATAAACTAGAAATAAAATCCTATAATTTATGACCTGACGATTTTTTCGTATAACTAATAATTGAACGTAAGTGTAATTAAACATGTGTTTTCACTAAATATCTGGTTTCCCAATCACATTGAGGATTTTTTGACGCCGCCTGAGATTCTCCTCTGAACAGGTAAATAGTAGTAAATAATCGGAAAAGTTTGCATACTGTCTAATTTTTTTTTTCCCGATTCGACAAGAAGTCGTTAGAATCGAAAACACAGAAACATCAAACCATTCCGAATTCTATAGTTCATTAAAGGAATAGTGAACATAATGTTTTAACCCTTTTTGTAAAGTAGGTAATAAAAGTACAATATAATTTATTGTCGTGTGTTACCATCGATTTACCTTGCTGGGACACGGACACAAATAAACTTACCTATATAATACATATATATATATACGCCGAACTCAAATTAAGTAATTGCATTGGTAGGGTAGTTTGCTTTTAAAGTGATTTATTTTAATTAACACTGAAAACGGGTTATATGTTTACTGTTTGTTTTGAGTACTCGATATTTCATCGCTTTTACAAGCACTACGATCTCGGAAGTTATTGCTATGTACAGATAAACCAGTCTAACCTCTGGCACAGATTGAGATTCCGCGGCTGTTTCCAAAATTATTGTTGGATACCCCAATAACACCATTCCCGACTCGGGAAGTAAACCAACTGACTTATGTTCAGTAGCCATATTTGTGACCCAAATGTTACCGTAACATTATTATTTGTGGGAGAAAATAAATAAAAATATTATTATACCCCTTTATTTATTTTGTTACAAACTTATTACATTTTTAAATATACTTTTCAAAAAACATAAAAAAAAAACATTTAAAAATATAAAAAAAATATTTATGATTATTATTTATTATTAATGAGTTAGTGAGGAGCACTTAACTCAACCACTTCATACTCACGACCGGGAAATTATTCCAAACCCTGGTAAAATTAAAATATAAACTTCAGGATGACCAAAAACTCAAAATAAATGTTGATAAAGAAAGACCCTATTCTTTAACAACATTTATTTTGAGTTTCCTCCTCCAGCTGGATCAAAAACAGATGTATTTAAATTACGATCTGTTAAAAGTATAGTAACAGCCCCAATACACTCTAGAGACTAGTCTACTCGTACCAGAATAGCCTTCTATACTAGAACTTTTAAAAGATCCCTCTCAACACGTCACCCGCAGCAGCATTTGTTTATGATAATCCTACTCAAAACTTAAAACAATAGCGCTATCTGGACTGTGCGCTACTTGGGGCAACTGTTACCACATAGTGTCCTGTTATTGAGGACATAATATTTAAAATTTAATCTAAGTGGGATGCGGGGAAATTTCCAAAAAGAGGAAAATAAAGCAGTTTGTTTTTAATGTAATCTACATTATGAATAAACAACAGCCTTTTAATTGGTAACTGTATTCCTACAATGAAATTTTACCCTTTATGATTAGGTTTAAAGATATTTATTTCTCATAAGAACTTAATAAATAACAGTTCACTTATAATGAGATACAAAGTTACTCCTTAATTACTTATATTATAATTGCCTCTCGGGCGATGGTGACGTTATTGGGTAGAAACATGTTTCTTTAATTTACTTTTAAATATGTTAATATTATTGCATTTTTTTATGTCTTCCGGTAAATTATTGAACAGCTGTGCCCCCTCCACTAATACTGTTTTTTTGCCATAATTAGTCCGTGAATGTGCAGTGATTTATTATATGTTTAGCCCTAGAAAGTGGCCGGAAACCAATCGTTTCTCAATGATGAAAAATATTATTTACAGACACGAGCATTCATATACTAATTAGTATTCACGGAGCAAAATTCAAACCCGATTTTCCCGTAAAACGACAGTTTCTACTTTAAGATCAGACAGACATATTTCGTGATAGTTTGATATCGAAAAAAATTCCAGTTTTTGTCGAATGTTTGAAATTTTCTCCGGAAATCTGATTTGATGATCTGGAAACCCTACATCGTGAAGCACAGAGTCAAGGCAAGTTAGCACTGAATACTAGACGACCTCACAAACACTGTGTACCCACTTCCAACTACTTATTTCTCATCCTACAAGTTGGTAGAGCTAGACAACAACCAACAGCGTGCAACAGACTTGTGGACTGTCATGTAGTTGCTTGTTATTGCTGTGTGTTGGAGCAACGGGTGCCGAGCGATTCTGTACGATTGCGATCTAATCTTGTGCCCCATATCACATGCAACCTACTATTACCTTAATCGAGGAGCTGTGCCGGAGCGATGAATGGTAAAAAGGCGATTGATTGTAGAATGAAAAACGTTCTTATCCTGAGTAAACGTTGCGCCATTTTGGCTCTGAAAGTGTTGTTTTACCTTAATTACTTCAGCAATTAGAATTGGAAAGGTTTGAATAGGTTTTTACTAAGTTATTTAAATTTACAAACACCACAAAATAACATTACAATACTACATTACAGTAGCGATCATCAATCAGTCCATTAATATATCATTCACATTAAAATATTATCCAATGAAAACGACTTTACAATTATTTAATAGCAGGTATCATACATTTATTTAATACAAACTAGCAGTACCCAGCATGCGTTGCAATGCCCTTTTTCCTACCTACCTACCTACTACCTACCTACTTACCTACCAAAAAAGCCTTAATCCAATGTCCGTCTCCTGGTTCTAAGCTACCTCCCCACCAATTTTCAGCCAAATCGGTTCAGTCGTTCTTTAGTTTTATATAGTGTAACTAAAACGACTTTCTTTTATAAAGTGTGTAAAAGTACCCTTAACGCAAACGAAGGGCACTTGTTCTCCCGCGATGACCTCCGGCCACCGTAGACGCGGGCCTGTGGACGGTGAGTGATGGGCTAACTCGCCGTCCGTCCGTCTCACGACGAAAACAGGCCGTGTCGACGGCGCGTTCGTGTTCCACGCGCGCCTCAAAGAGATGTCAGCAACATGGGAGGGGCCCGAAAGGGCCGACGCCTGTCGGGGCCGCGGGTAGTCCAACGGTTATCGCGGCCTCGACATAGAGGGCGAAGAAGGAACATGGGTGGTTTTTAGTCAGTAGAAGTCTGACACTCCCTTTCGCTCTGCCCAAGAGCGGGAGGGGTTATTCGATGAAAAAAAAAAAAAAAAAAAAGGGCACTTGTTCTCCCCACCACTGCAATCATTTTTTTATTCTAGACCATACCTGGGAACCCCCTGGTTACGGAGATATTGGGGGTCAAAGTTCCAAATTTTGCGCAGCTGTTTTTCTAAATACTAGATTTCAGGTTATAACTTTACTTAAATTACCTCCATGACCCGTTTACTATTCAAAGCATCCACTAGCACAATGTTTTAATAGTGCTACATTGAGTTTTACCGTAAAATGTGATTAAATATCCCAAAAGAAAAAGTCGTGTCCCAACAAAAAAAATTGCGTAGGGGTACTTAGTTTGATGTACAGAATGCTTGGTTGACGTATGTGTGAATGGTTAGTTTATACCCTGTATATAAAGGGTGTAAAAGTTCCCTTAACGAAGAGAGAACAAATGAAGGGCATTTGTTCTCCCTACCACTGCGATAATTTTTTGGTTCTAGACCATACCTGGGAAGATCATTACCTAAACCTCTACAGTTTAACACTTTGAGGGTTGCAGGCCTGTTTCCGTCGGGGCTGCGGGTTATTGTAAGAGATACTGCGTCCCTGACATAAAGGGCTAAGAAGAAACATGAATGGTGTTTAGTCAGTAAAAGTCTGACACTCCCTTTCGCTCTGCCCAAGAGCGGGATTGATGATTTCGACTTAACACTATCCGTGTTTCTTCTTAGCCCTATATGTCGAGGCCGCGGTAACTTGTGTACAACCCGCAGCCCGGACGGGAACGTTGCAGGCCTCATGTAATGTCACCCTTTGTTATGTTATGTTATGTCACCCTTTTCTTGGAGCGTTTCATATTTCTATATCAACGTTCTACGCGATCTACATAAATTGAAAATTATATGCCAACTCTGTTGAACATCATTGTAATTAAGGATTTAATTAAAGCTTTCGACAATCTTATCCACTTTTGCTTTTCCATTATCGATAGAGCTTACATCACTGGTCTAGACTCTCTGTCTACGTTACATCACTTACTAAATAAACTAGTTCTTATATTGTATACGAGCACACAAGGCTATTTGTGCATGGAGGTCGCACGCATCATGATAGACTCACGGCTCACTGGGTGGAAAATCTCGTCAAGGCTACCTAACATAACACAATATCGCCAAGTAATTTAGTAGTTTATCTATTACTTAGAATGGCTTCTGCTGTGTCTATTATGTTTGAAAGGAGTGATTGCTAAACGTAAATAAGTTTTGTCTGTTCAGACGGCCTAGCGACTGCTGTGTAGGAGGTCGTGAGTTCAATTCCCAGGTCATGCTGAGTGTTACTGAGTATTTCCATCAAAAATTTGTCAGTAGCGGCATTAGTAGGACACCTACATATAGTAAACCTACATATTGCAAGTTACGTAAAAGTCCCCATACCTCTGCAAAATTACAGGCGTAATGTTATCTTATATTCTTATGTAATCTATGACGTAATATCGTATCCATAGTTCTACGAAAGTGAACGATATCGTGGCGTGACTTTGTAACATCTTGTCGTTTACGATACACACTCATGATATTATTCTTACCGAACCAACACTGGTACAACTGTTCCAAAAGTTTTAGATGTAAGTGTAAACAAACACTACCGACCAGATAATTCCTTTTTGCACTACGGGTAACTACACCTTTACCTAACACTTTAGGTAGGTATTACGTGGTGTTATTTGGGTTATTTAAAGACAAGTCGATGCAGCTGAATGTAAGTATTTAACATGAAGCGACTGCCTATCCGACCTCCACAACCAAATTAGTTATGGGTATTATAATAAACTAGGACCGATGACCTAGTGAAGGTTGCGGGGACACGATGGATGCGAGACGCACGGGACCGGTCAATGTGGCGACACATGGGGGAGGCCGTTGTCCAGCAGTGAACGTCTTTTGGCTTAAATGATGATGATGATTATTATACCCTTTTTTTTTCGGGGGGTGGGAAATCATCAAATAACCCTTTCCGCTGTTGGACAGAGCGAAAGAGAGTGTGTTTTCAGGTTAAACTGAGCCTGCTTAGGTTCATCTGTGAATGGGTGGTGAGCGATAAGCCGGTGCGGTGCAAGCTGTCATTTGTTTATCTATTTATTTTCGTTCTAAGTAGTCAGTGGCAGAAAAGTGGCAGTCTTACCAAAAAATCAAAATATTGAAAGATTATTTTTATATATGTACTATCTATGTAAAGAGTAAAAACAGAAGGATAAATTAAATATTATGCTTACGCAAAAGCTATTAATTTTACATTACCATTTTTTACATTATTAGTACTTCACCAAAAAAATCGAATTAGTCCTTCTGTTAGATTATCGAAATGTATTGGATACGTGTTTTTTATTTTATCAAATTAATAAAAATCGACGAAAATAAAACGTGTCAAAGTTCATGAGTGGGGGGGTTTTGACGTCACTTTGTGGGTAAAAAAGTACTAACTTGATGACGTCACATGACTTGACGAGACTTTTTAAAGCACTGTATCGGTGTTTTCATCTTTTGTTTAAGTGAAACAAAAGTGTTAGTAAAAAAAATATGTGTCCATTATTTTTTGAAAGTTATCTGACGAACTAATTAGATTTTTTAGTTTAATTACCTTTAAGTGAGGTTACTAATTAAGATTTAACAATTAATAGCTAACTTTTCACGTATCTTACTGCGTTATTGGTTTCCTCCTGTGAATAACTAAGCACGTGAGAAATGGATAAAAAGTAAGTTAAGTTAAAAACTAAGTTTGTCCCAAAAAAAATAAAAAAAGTAAAAAATTAACTTGATTAAGAAAAAATAGTTTTGAAGTCGGTGCAGTCACCGACTTCATAAACTGATTTTTTTGTTAAGTTTATTTTTCACTATTTTGTGTTTTGTTTTTTGTTGTAGTCGGTTTTATGTTTTTGTAGAAAGTTCCCAACCTAGCTGGGAACAGGCTAAGTAGGTGATGATGTCCTTCCCCCTTCACATAGTGACCAGCGTGATGTTATATTATGAACTGGTGTGGGTAAACAATAGACAGACATGAGTTTTCAGCAATCAAAGTCTATTTGCTATCATTTATTGAGAAGTTCCGTTCCCTATCTCCGCAGTTCTTCATCAGATCTTCACCAAATTGAAATGGGACCACTCCGAGAAAGTACAAACGAAAGTCCAAAACCTACTCAAGTTTTCCAAGTGGCGTGTTAAAATCGTGTCCGAAGCATATTTAATATTTTAAAATAAATAACTTGTTAGAAAATATTTGTACTGCTCTGTCAAGAAAGTAACGGGAAAAGATCAATAATACACAAAATGTTTGTTATTCATCCGAATTTATTTTATCACCTACAAAGTATACTCTTTCAGAAACGATACACTTACGCCAACGAATAATCCAATCATCAAAACATTTTTTAAACGCTGTTTTCGGAATTGAGTTCACCGCGAATTCTTCTTTGTCTTCTACCGATTGAAAACGGGTGCCACAAAGTGGTAATTTGAGTTTAGGAAAAAGAAAGAAGCCGGCTGGATATTATATGATGAATATGGTGGTTGCTCGATGGTATTTGTTGAGTGTTTGGTGAAAAATTCGTTCAAAACGATAGCCGTGTGCGAAGGCGCATTATCGTGGTGCAAATTCCAAGAATTTTCTTTTAAAAAATTAGGCATTTTTCGTTGAATTTGCTCTCTTAAACACCGCATAAAGCTAAAATAATATCCTTTATTTACCGTTTGACCTTAAGAATTCCGAGTGCACAACAACGCGATAGTCAAAGAAAACACTCAACATGAGTTTGACTTTTGATCGACTTTGGGGTGGTTTTTTCGGTTTCGGTTCAGTTGGAAGGCGCCACTCCGAAGCTTGTTGACTAGTTTGCATGTCAAACTCGTAAACCCACGTCTCGTCACCAGTAACAATGCGTTTCATGAACGTTGGGTCCGAATAGACTCGGTCTAGCATCCCCTCAGCGACTCTCATGCGATTGAGTTTTTGGAGAAAATTCTTTTGGGACTAGCCGAGCGGTAATATATTTCAAACCCAAATTATAAGTTAAAATGGTACGGATTGACTCGTGAAATACAAAAAATAGGGCGACTTTCTCTCTCAAAGTTAAATGAGTATTTTCAGTCACTATTTCCTTCAATTTTGCGTTGTTAACTTCAGTTGCAGACGTTAGTGGGCTGCCAGAGCGAGGCAAATCTTCCATCACATTTCGACCGCTTTTGAACGCTTTGTACAATTCATAAGCACGTGTTTTTGTTAAAGTCGATTCACCGTAAGCCTTCTGTAACATTTTCAGTGACTCCGAACACGAAATTCCATTGGCAATGCAAAATTTAAGACAGACTCTTTGTTCGATATTTTTGTCCATAATGAAATTCGCTATACACACTAGATTATGATTTATTTATTAACCGATACAACTCAAACTCCGCGCCAAAATGGAAAACAGTTGTGCCAATCTAACAACAACAAAAAAAACAAACATTTTAATTTAGAACCGTAAACAAATCATCCATTCCCGATACTTTTTTGACTGAATGTATGAAAAAAATGTTTCAATGCCCGCTTTATACCTATGTCTTAAATCTGTTTGGATAGGACATAGGATACACACATACAAAAGGTGTACCTACGTTTAAGTTGATATTTTTTTTTTATGATAGCGCAATTCCATTCACTCACTGACTAATCACGAAATCTCTATAACTGTTATAAAAAAAGAAGCTTGAATTCTAACAATTAAGTCAATATGAGTACGGTGGGTCCAAAGAAAGGATTTTATTTTGGAAAACATCTTTCTTAGCTCAAGTGGGTTTAATGGGGGTTAAAATTTGTATGTTTAATGTTTGAAAAAATTTGCGTAGGGGTACTTAGTTTGATGAACAGAATGTTTGGTTGTTGTATGTGTGAAGGGTAAATTAACACCCTGTTTAAACAGACTATCAAAATCTTATTTTAGTAAATCGCGAACCTCAAGCCTACGAAGTCGCGGGTAACAGATAGTTTATAATGAATTCCATACTTGCAGGACCAAATTACTAATGACAGTGAGTAAGTTGATCACCGAATAGGGATATTTGTGAGTGACTAAAAAAAATATGATTCTAATTAGTCCGTCTGTTAAATTATCGAAAAATATTGGATACGTATTTTTTGTTTTATCAAATCAATAAAACTTGACGAAGACAAAACGCGTCAAAGATTTGAGTGGGGGTTTGTGACATCACTCATCGGTAAAAAAAATGCCATACTAATGATTTAGAATATGACGTCACATGAGTTTTCAAAGCACTATATCGTCTCCATTGTTTTGTTTACGTGAAAAAAGAAAAATACGTGTCCAATATTTTTTGGAAATCTACCTGTCGGACTCATAAGATTTTTTGTTAGCTACCCTATTACCTTGCTGGTAAGGTTTTGGTTGATGATAAATCTACAGCTTTAGAGCACTTGTTAACCTTACGAATGATCCGAAATTACAGAATAATCAGATATTAGAAGAATTCAAATCCTATAGGAATAAATAAAGAATTCAATAAATTGTAACAATTATATATTTTCATTTTACCTATTTAACTTGACTTCCTTGTAAGTATTGCCTTTGGGTGCGACCTAGCAGATTAATTAATTATTTAAGACCTGTATTACCTACCTAGTATGTAGCTAGAGATATTCCAAGAATGAACAGAAAAAGAATAGTTCCATTCTGAAATAGTGTGACATTTTTCTCCAATCATAGAACCCCTTTCAGCTAGCGTCGAATTCAGCCCTTCGCTGACATTTTAAAAATAAAACCTTAAAAGCATTTTCGAGTTATTTAAAAATGGCACGGCGCTTTGAGCTGTCATCACTAGAATATCCGACTTCAAACTATTGCAGCCTTTTCAAATCCTTTTAATAGATTGAAATATAAAATTTCTAAATATCATTACTGGTATGGAAATATATTCTGATATTGTATGTTGCATTCAATTTTATTATTTGTGTTGTGAGTGTTGTAGTTTGTATTTAATTTTGTTAGTTTCGTTCTGAGTGTGCAAAAAGCCGTGCTGCACCCGACCCTTTGCGACTTTGTTTTGTGTACGTAGGTAGGTACTCTATTTTTTCTTCTTATTGCACACACTGTGTCTAAATCTCTTTTTATCTCCTTTTGTTTAACTGGTAGGTAAGCTGGAAGATATTTGTATAAATAAGCTCCACCGATCTATGTTTCTGTTCCTTTCATATTTTCTGTATTTAGTGCGAACATGAACTTGTAAACAAATTAATAAAAACTAGCAATTTGCAAAATGTTAGTAGTCACACTTAGTTTGAGAAATACATGTTTGTGTTCATTTTGTGTTAGTGAAAGCGCTTAGAATAGAATTATAATCGTGAAGAGAATAAAAATCACATAGCCAAAGATGCATGTAGCCAAAGTAATTTCTTGTGTGGTGAGGCGTGAGGTCATGTGCATGGTCATATGAATGTGTCGATAAAAAACGAAGTCTTAAAACTTACCCTTTGCGGCCCCACGTAATCAGGAACAGTGCGCAATGACAATATTGCGTAATTGAAATGCCCCTGAAACAAAAAAGCAATTAGTAAAAGACTAAAACACAAGTGATTAAATGGTGCATGTTTGATAACATTTTAGTAATGGGAAAAACTCTGAGATGGTTATTAGTTATGAAGGCAATGACGAACAGAAAGCTTAGACAAGTGACAAAAGCTATTGAACCGATTCGAGTTTCTGCAACGTCTTCTAATAGGACTTTAGAGAACTAGGCTACTGAGATCCGTTTTAGGATAGCAAGGCTTTTGAATGTGAACCTGTACCAAAAGCTTGCAACTGTAGCCGATATTTATCGCCGTCATTCTAATTGTCGCTACACAATAAGGTTCAATTGCAAATTCAAGCTTACATGCAATGGTTTTGCTTACCACAGCTACTTTTGGCTCTTTAGTAGCCTACGTTCATCCTGCTAAAAGTTGGGTTGTGAAGGTCAGATAAACAGTCATGTACAATATTGGCAATTAGCTGCATGTGCGACTACCGACAAGGTCAGGCTGATCATGGTAGCTGTAGCTAATTCGATACAGTTTACTATTTATTACCTTTATTGTTGCATGATTGTCACCTTGTGCAGACCTTCAGCATGACTTACGTGATACGTGACGTACGTGGGATGTAGTTTGCACTTTGGCTATAAAGCGTGTGCTGGGTTTGCGGAGGCACGTGTCGTTATATGGCTGATTCGTGTGTGACACTGTTCACAGCAAAACGAAGGTAGCTCTCGTATAATGATAAACGAATAACACTACTTTTTTACCGTTAAAATTATCCTTACCTGAGTTATAATTCCTGTGTGATCTTCAAGATGAGACTGCATTCGACATTACACAAACATTAACATTCAGGAGAAAAAACACATCAATTTCTGGCGAAATCAGCAAAATAATAAGGGGGTAAAAGCACATACATTAATACATTTTTCTACACACGCATTTAGCCGTTACGATTACGATAAAATAATATTTAAAAACGTTTTAAATTCACAATTAATTAAAAATATATTAAGTAATTTTCAGTCGTCCGAACAAATCGTCCGTAAAATTATGATATATTACATGCCTACCTTTATAGGTACCTACTTAAACAAAGATGAAAGACGCATGATACAAAGATATCTATCCTATGCGGATATCTTGCAACGTTTCTTACCTAACGCGAAAAATTGCACGAATTCTCTATAGTTTATAATTTTAATCGTATGTGGTCATAAGATTTTTAACACGAATTTGTATCTTCTAAACGTCAACGCACTATTATAGACACAACAAGCAATCAAGACTGCCTTAAATGAAACCTTCGGGGCTATACTATTTACAGCGTGTAAGACATTTTCAGGACAGCACACTTTTATGCACATAAACGGTTTCAATGAAAAGTAAAAACTTTTAAAATTTTAGGCGAAATATTATATTTAGTTTTATTAGTTGTGGTATGATTTGTATCTCACATAAATTCGAGTCAATGGTTTCTTCAAATCCAATACAGGTGTATTGGATTTGAAGAAACCATTGACTGAGAGGTAGGTACCTCACAGGCCCCGTTCCCTCTTAATTATTTTTTTTTTTTTTTTTTAAATAAAACGTTGCCCCATTCTAGGAATTTCTGTATCGTGTATCGTGGGTGCGTTCACAAACATTTAAACTCACATACACAAATACCCAGACCCGAAACAACTATCTGTAGGTCATTCAAATATTTGTTCCGTGCGGGAATCGAACCCGCGACACGCAGCGCAGCAGTCCATTGCTTGAGCAACTGCGCAAACCGTGCCGTATTATAGTAAACACCATTGTTACTAAAAGCTATTAACCGATAGAAGAAAATTATAAATTAACCGATAGAAGAAAATTATAAATTAACCGATAGAAGAAAATTATAAATTAAATAAAAGTAATCATGGACTTATAAGGTTACAAACTTAACAAATCATACAGCCAAAATGAGAACCTTCCTATTTACCCGATTACCGCGAATCCAAAAGGAAGGGTAATGATTTTGTTAGCAATCGGTCAAATACGTAAGGTGATACAGTGTAATGCTCGTAATTAGTGTGCAGTGGGCTACGTATTAACCAACATAATACAAAATCGTTCATTGAAAAAACATATTTTTTAATTGACTTTTTTTAGTTATAAAAAATCACGTATAATTAGTATAGTAAATCTGATTCAACGTAGATTATCACACTAATATTATAAAGGCGAAAGTTTGTGAGTGTGTGAGTGTGTATGTTTGTTACTTCTTCACGTAAAAACTACTTAACGGATTTGGATAAAATTTAAGTACACAGATAGTTTATAACCTGGATTAACACATAGGATAGTTTTTATTCCGATTTTATCTTCCCTAGTTAATAATAATGTTGAAATCGGGATATTTTTCATGTTTAGGTACATTTGCTTCCGCGGGAGGCGCTCCGGGCGTCCGGGGTCCCGCGATGACCTCCGGCCACCGTAAATGCGGGCCTGTGGACGGTGAGTGATGGGGTAACTCGCCGTCCGTCCGTCTCACGACGAAAACAGGCCGTGTCGACGGCGCGTTCGTGTTACACGCGCGCCTCAAAGAGATGTCAGCAACATGGGAGGGGCCCGAAAGGGCCGACGCCTGTCGGGGCCGCGGGTAGTCCACCGGCTATCGCGGCCTCGACATAGAGGGCGAAGAAGGAACGTGGGTGGTTTTTAGTCAGTAGAAGTCTGACACTCCCTTTCGCTCTGCCCAAGAGCGTGAAGGGTTATTCGATTAATTTACACCCACCAAAAAAAAAAAGGTACATTTGCTTCGAGTTCCCTATATTTCAGCGCTGTTTAAAAACTTGCATTTTTACAATTGACATCCTTAATTACTCTTAATTTTTATAAATTCTATTTCACCTAATATTTAATTTTACATGCTAGTTTATGATATTTTGGAAAATTGTTTTTATATCACCTCCGCTATATATAGTCCAAGCTAAAACGGTCTATTGGCAGTTGTCCGATCTGTAGTCCGGTTGACCCAACTAGTGCCATTTTTCAGTTGCAGTATGGATATGATGGTTTGTAATCATATCCAGACGTCCACTGCTGGACAAAAGCCTGGGCTGGGTAATATAAAAAATAAAGAAGATATAGTATGTTTACATTATATGCCTAGTTTATTTGCGGAACTAAAGGGAGGGTACATATAAAAAATATCAAATTAAAATTTTATTCTACTAAGAACTACTGCAACAAAACAGTTGCACTAGTTCAGTCAAGGACTACTGCCACTAGACCGCTAAAACCCACTAAACCATTGACCATATCTATGATCTACAGCTGACGTTATCCAGCTCAACTTGCAGCTTCCTTCAATGCCAAACATATGTAATAGACCCCTGTACTCGCCTCGTATAACAACAAAACTGGTTATCACGAAACATAAAAATAATGTCTTCTACAGCGTGTATCAGAAATATTTAGTCGTCTGCGTTATGACTGGTACGGACCAGCTAACCAAATAACTTTCACTGTGGGAAGAACATTAATCACCAAAACGTATTTTAGAGAAGGTATTGCATTATGAGCTTATAAAGTTTCCTGTAACGCAGTCAAGGCTCGGTTGATCGCAATAGGCTTGCTTAAACATGGCTGGAAATGTGGGCGTACCCTTCGGGGATCACAGACGTGATGTTACACATAATTGACGAAACGTGGATGGACTATTACGTACCATCTCGAGCTGTTATCAATTATTTTTTTTTGTTTTCCGTACCCAAAGGGTTAAAACGGGACCTTATTACTTAGACTTCGCTGTCCGTCCGTCTGTCTGTCACCAGGCTTTATCTCAAAAATCGCGACAGCTAAACAGCAGATTTTTTTTATATCACAAATTGCGTATTTCTATTGCCGCTATAACAACAAATACTAAAATCAAACGTAGTACCTAGTAAAATCAATCAAATCAACCAGCATTTTATATGGAACGACTGCCTATCCGACCTCTAAAACCCAGTTGATATTAAACAGAATGAGATCTTTTGTAAAAACAAAAAAAAAAATGCGAATAAATTAATTTGATTTTAGACTGGTTGGCAGTCTTACGGGCCATTGACAGCCTGTTACCACTGTCAAAGATCTCCAAGTAACAGCCTGGAGCAACGGCTTATCACGCTTCCGAGGCACAGCGGAAACTCGGTATCTAATAATAATTGGTAGTCATCCATCCAGAGACCAACAAAGGCAAGCGTGACTTAACCTGATAGATTGAGCCGAGACGTTTAAGTTACATAAAATATATCATACTAGCTAGCCAGCGCCTTCGCCCGTTACGACTCGAAAATTATCCCAAGGAAAGATACAATCGAGATGACAACTATCCTATGTGTTAATCCAGGGTATCAGCTAACTCCATACCAAATTTTATTAAAATCACTTCACTGTCACACACAGCCGTTTAGACGTGAAGAAGTAACAAACATACACACTCACACTCACAAACTTTCGCCTTTGTAATATTAGTGTGATGTGATTAGTTGTTTTGTTTTGTCATTGTTTCATAGAATACAAACGGAGGTGCCTATTAGTTTTAACCTCTTCGTGACGTAGGTGTAAAAATACTTCTTGACTAATTATGAGCACACGTTTCTGTAACACACTGTACATTGGATGTATGTGGCTTGGAACGGATGCACGGAGCATTAACACAGCTCGTTGGACACAAGCCAAGGAAATTAATTATTAATTCATAAATAATTGAATTATGCTTTTTGAAATAAGCTTGTACATATATTCGTATGATGAGTGACATTTCAGTGTTACCGTCGCGCTGCAATATCTTATTTCGCCAAAAAAATCGAATGAGTCCGTCAGGTAGATTTTCAAAAAATAATGGACACATATTTTTTTCTTTTTTTACGTTAACAAAAGATGAGGACAGTGCTGCGAAAAGTCGTGTCAAGTCGCGTGATATCACAAGTTTAGTACTTTTTTATCCACAAAGTGACTTCAAAAGCACCCACTCATGATCTTTGACAAATTTTATTTTCGTAAATTCTTAATTATTTGATAAAACAAAAAACACGGAATAATCCAATATTTTTCGAACATCTAACAGACGGACTAATTAGATTTTTTTGGTGATATACCCTATTTTTCAAATGAATGTATTCATTTCATTTTACTCGTTTAATATCCGATTGAAAGGTGCATTCATCCTTTTATATTTTTTTGTTGCGCTTTAAAATGATCTATTTAATTTAAAACTAAATGAATAAGTTACGAGAAATAGTACTTTCTGAACGTCAAATATAAAGAAATAGCGACCATCGATAGAATTTACGTGCGACTTTACCATGCTCCAGAGCATGTCGTGAGCAGTCGAATGTTCCCACTTAACAAAAGTTTTCTCAGATACAATGATTTATCGAACTTATAGTATAGTTTTTAATACAAAATATAGCTTACACCCACACATTATCAACCTCCCACGCTAGTTCGTTTCATATTACACTGACGCGGCACCTACACAGATTTTAATGAGAAGTTAAGCTCTCATGCACTCGACATACACCCACACACCATTACGCCCACACGTAAGTCCATGCATGTCCATTTCCATATAGTTATTGATGACCTGTGGAATTTCGGTTGATTTATCTTTAACAGCGGGTCCAATCGACCAAAGAAAACTTATCTAAATAATGCAATTGGTAAATTCATCCCGCGGGTCCCATCTGAGTGGGATCAATTTACCAAAGAGTCTGAGTAGATTTGATCTTCAACAACACAATTTATGTTTCATACTATCTGTTGCGCGCGACTTCGTTCACGTGGTAATGCAGTGTATGTGTGAGACTGTGTCGTTGGTTGAGTGGTCTCGCGACTACTATGCACAAGGACCTAGGTCCGATTCCCGATTGGAGCGTTATTCCATCAAGATTTTTTCAGTAGCAGCAATGGTGTTTGGATAAATGTCGGTTAATAGCAATAGGTTTACCCCCTACTACCTGAGACTTACACCGAACGTGGGTATACGATTAGATACGAGGTGTATCTAACTATCTCCTAACCCCTCGGGGATTCCAGGCGTAATGTTAGGTTTGTGTGAGAACTGACGGTCTGAACACATGAACAACCAACGTATTCATGACCCTATGAAAAGCATTGCCTGCTCTTAAGGTTTGGGCCTGGGATTTATTTGTTGATCGCCATTTTAATAAAAGACAATCAAATCACAAACTGCTTTAGCAGCTCCTGTAAAAATTATGGTTTTTATAATATTACCGCCCAGCTCTGTGTGCAGCCTGGTGCTGTTGCACTGTCTGGGTGCATCAAGGTTTCACATCAGCAGAACTTGAATGCCAATGACTGCTATGCTACGTTCGCTGTTCACGCTCTTTATGGTACCCAAAGTCATTTATATTTTTTTATATTATATTTCGATTCTGAGCCTTTTTCCATCACGTACTTCTTTTTACATAAATTGAATGGTCGCCCTATTAGAAAGATCGGTGCCTTGAAGGTGCAAGTAAGAAAGACTGTTGTACGTAGTAGGTATTAATTTTATTATTACTTCCGCGCAAAGCGGAGTGAAAGGTGCCTCCATCGTCGGGGCTGCGGGTTGTTGTAAGAGATACTGCGGCCTCGACATAAAGGGCTAAGAAGGAACATAGGTGGTTTATAGTCAGTAGAAGTCTGACACTCTCTTTCGCTCTGCTTAAGAGCGGGAAGGGTTATTTAATGATTTCCTACCTCCCCCAAAAAAAACAAGGTGCCAAAATGAGTACTTATTATTAAAGATTTCCGTTGGTCGATTTTGATGAAATAAACACTAAATGTTACTCACAATAACGCTTCGTAAATTTCAATGTTTAGAATTTTATTATGATGAGGGGTTTTTACGTAATGCGATTACAAACCTTTTGACAAAACGGACAAAAATAACGTCTATGATTGTATTACATGTATGCTCGAACAGTTCCTGTTAATTTAAAATATGTTTTGAAATAATTATTTTAAGCCGGTAGAGCTTTAACAGACTTAATTTTTCTAAAACAGTTCAGAGACGTTATTTTCGAGAGCTATGTAGAGTAGAAATTGGAATTTTGAGATAATGTTTTATTTAAGAACACAACACAAGTGTAGGTGCTTAAATAATTATTACTGACCAGATTTTATTGCGGAAACAATAAAAAGTTATTTTTACTTCATAATCTAGGTATATTTTCTTCGTTATTGTACAATTTTATGTACTCATATACAATCATTGACACACTAGTTTATTATAATTCTGATATTTTCCGAAATTTCTTCTTCGAGATGTAGTGCAATACGTAAGGACACCGGTTGACTCGCTACTACACAACTAAATCTAGTAAGTCTCCCAGAGAGTGTTCTCAGGCACTAACCACACGACAAAAAACCCCATCAAGCGAGCATCACTGAACTGGCAGTTCTGCTACAGCCAGCAAACGAATGCTACGGTTTGGATTGACAGCAATTAATTTTACTATGAACGCTAAAGTTTGTGAAAATGGATAGGTGTATATTTGTTACTCTTTCACATAAAAATACTGAACGGTTATTGATATAATTTGATGCATAGATACTTTGTGATTGCCTAGTTGGAAGTGCGACTGCTGTAATGAGGTCCTGTGCTCAATTCCTAAGCTGGGCAAAATGTTATTGCTTTTTCAATCAGGAATTTCTCAGGTGACTGGAGTTGTGCCTGTTTGATGGCAAGACAATACATTTTTAAGCTAACATAACATTACGCCTGCGATCCTAAAGAGGTTAGTAAAACTTGTACTTAACTGTATATTCAAATTTCGCCAGATATGTGCAAGTTGCATGTAACAGGCATCAAGCTTATTGCAATCAAAAGGGGTACAAATAGGGATGTTTACTGACTTAAAAAATATGATTCTAATTAGTCCGTCTGTTAGATTATCGAAAAATATTGGATACGTATTTTTTCTTTTATCAAATCAATAAAAAAATACGAAAATAAAACGCGTCAATGATTTGAGTGGCGGTTGTGACGTCACTGACCGCTAAAGAACGTCATACTAATGTCTCAGAAAATGACGTCACATGAGTTTTCAAAGCACTGTATCGTCTTCATTGTTTGTTTACGTAAAAAAAGAAAAAATACGTGTCCAATATTTTTTGGAAATCTATCTGACGGATTAATTAGTTTTTTTTGTTAAGGTGGAAGCTCACATCTGGCCCGCGAAATTCTAATTTTCTTACGTTTTTGGCAATTTGCAGGCCAGTGCTTGGTTGTATGTTTATGAAAATTTGATTTGCGACTGTAAGACGTATGAAGTTACCGAATTATAACCATCAAAATTACTAACTACTAAAGAACGACGACTAAATGACTAAAGAATGACTTTTACATGCAAAAATCAATCTTGACATGAAAATGAACTTGGAGGGTTGTATTGATAATTTTGATGGTTATAATTCGGTAACTTCATACGTCTTACAGTCGCAAATCAAATTTTCATAAACATACAACCAAGCACTGGCCTGCAAATTGCCAAAAACGTAAGAAAATTAGAATTTCGCGGGCCAGATGTGAGCTTCCACCTTAACTACCCTATTTAGAATCCGTGGTTCTGAGAACTTTACCTGATGGAAAACCCCTATAACTAGTTGCTTCCTATTCGGCCATTATGCTTTATATAACGATGGAGTCTGAGCCATAATCACACTTTTTTCTGAAGCTTTTAATCCTGAAGAAATGAATAAAGAACTTTACGAAGTAGCATTTTTGTTGTGTATTTAGTGAAATGTGGTACACCTCTAAACTAGAGCTGGAGTAATGACTTTCTCTTCACCTTTATTTTTCGTAGCAATACGTAACTTTTGTTATTTTAAACTTAAAGCAACCTTCGGTTGTAGACTCTCGCTGATGAGGTAGGAGTAAAAGTATAATTAATAAACATTAAATTGGTAGCTTTTTACTTTTAATTATATATTTCTATTAATAAAATTAACGATGTTGTTCAGAAAGGTCAGGTGCGTAGGTAACACGCGGTTTTGTAAACGTAACACATACGTCGATTTTAAAATGAACAATAGTAACTCGTTTTACGTAATATAATTAGTATTTACACACGCTGTTTTAAGCTTTCACGGTTTATAATTTAACTTATACTGTAACGAGAGGGTATCTTCCGTGATCACCCATTATTAGTTTTTCATTATTAGAAATCCCGCGAACACGGCGCTTGTAACAGCGACGAAATATTTGGAGGTCATAATAATGAAACCACTGAAAATATCCCGTAAGTGTCGAGTCTGGCAAATATGCCTATTGCCATGGGAAAAGAACGTGACTTTGTCTCTGCTCACACTGGATGCAGGGGTCGTTAATACATCCAGGTCGTGAATGGATCCCATGGAGACATATAAAAAAAACCTAGTTGAAAACTTATGAATAGCAGTGGTGGCCCAGTGGTTGGGGCCCTTACTTACGAACAGTAAGTCGTGGGTTCGACCCCAGGCAGGAGCATTACTTTGTGTAATTTATTTCATCACCACTGCTCTCAAAACGGTGAAGGAAAACATCGTGAGGAAACCGGCATGATGTCTTAGAACCATAAAATTACTAACCCGCATTGGGCACACGTGGCAGATTATAGCCCATCCCACTCCTAGAGAGGAGGCCTGAGTCCTCGCAGTGGGAACATTATAGGCTGATGATAATGATGGTGAAAGCTTATCATAGTACCTAAGTATGAAGTCAGAATCGTTTGTACTGAGTTTTTAGGACTGATCAATTTTAAATACGTTTTTAATTACTCTCTTTTATTAAATGACTTGCGTTTATGATAAGGAAGACACAGGCATAATCTTAAAGTTAAACCTGTGAAAGTTAATATTAAAGTTCTAGAAAGTTTTGTTAACTGACAGCAAAAAAGAAAGAAATATCGTTTATTTTGTGTTTTTGTTTATTTTTATGTAAACCGTGTATAAGTAAAAACACAAGTTAGTATTTTCCATCGGTATAAATCATACGAGTAAACTTCCATACTTCTTCAAACACTCGTTAAGTGTGATTTATCAAAAATAGTGAACAAAGCTTCTAGACCCAGCGGCTTGGTTAGTGCGGTGTCTGACAGTGATACCAATATTGTTGTGTAGACAGCTGCAGGCTTAATTGCGAGAATAATTGTATACCCTTTAAACGTATACAACCGTATCCGTTTACAGGGTTTCCATATACGCAGACTCGTATAACGTAGAATTCAGTGTTCAGTGAAGTTGGCATTTACTTGCAAGATGTGGTCAGTTCATCTCACTATATCAATTTACCTACTTCATATTGTTATACATGATACGCTTGTTAGTTGATTGAGGGTACTGCGTTGGTGAAGCTTGCCACATAATTGTAAGCGCCAAATTTAGTCCGCACGACTGGGCAGGAAATGCAATGCAGCCGGTCGTTCAAATCGTGGTGTTTGCTGCAGCTACCTTGTAAATATAGCAGAAGAGTTTTGCCAACCTGCACGACCCGAATAATTATGCATAGTTAGTTATTCAGGCCAAAGGATTACTTGAAGATGGCTAGACCGATTTCGTTTTTTTTGTTTTGTACGAAAGGGTATACTTTCCAGGTGGTCCCATGATCATCAAGTCAGGATCTGATGATGGGATCTTGGAGAAATAGAGAGAACTCTTCCAATTTTATAGGCACACTTGAAGTGATTTGAGTAGTTTTTGGAAGAATACCTTCTTGAAGTGATCCCATTTCAATTTGGTGAAGATGTCTCGAAGAACTTCGGAGATAGATTGGAATTGCGGAAATATTATGTCTGTCTATTGTTTAAACCAGTTCATAACATAACATCACGCCGGTACGCTTAGAAATGGTAAGCACATATGTATGAATCACAAAAAATAAAAATGGTAAGCACATATGTATGAATCAATAAAAATCAAACAAACAGAAGTCACCGACTTCAGAAACTGATTTTTGTTCTAAAGTTTATTTTTTACTTTTTTGTGTTTTATTTTTTGTTGAAGTCGGTTTTATTTTTCGTTAAAAAGTTTTTATATTGTTTAAAAAATAGTATGTCAACAGAAAAAGAAGTGGAAACCATGATTGAGGGAATGGTGAAGAACGGTGTAATAGAGCCTTCAGCCAGTCCATGGCGTTCTCCTGTTGTTCGTGTAAAGAAAAATAATACGTTGTGGCATCATCGCCTTTGTCATTAAGAATCTGGCCCTCTCAGTTCTGCTCCACCCAGAGCGTGAGGACTGATTTGATGATTTTCCAAATAAAAAAAAAAGATTAGGTCTCCTGCATCAGTTACAAAATTGCGACCGCATCTTTGCGGTCTTCGAATTGGCTCCAACTATCACTTGGAACGTGGATGTGACATTAATATTAAAAAAAGAATACTATTCTTTACAAAATTTGTTCGCGGGTCCAGTTGACCAATTTTAAAATCTATTGGACCCGGGGGTCCCGCTTTAGTGAGACCAGTACAAGAGCTTAGCGCTTATTGCAGTCTTATGTCAACTCATTTGTCGAATATTTTTAGGCATGTCTTGGTATTCATAACTTTAACACTAGAAATAAGCATTTACTACACGCTCCTTTTCACCGGCTTTACAAAGTTCATAATTCAGCCGTAGAGCTCGATATAAAATTGTATAACAAACTGCCATCTTCTTTTCTAGACTGGCCATATAATGCGTTTAAAGCCACAGAGTCGCTAATCTTTGTTTAAAAGCTTACTATTCCATTAATGACTACTCAAATGATATAAATACGCTAAGTTGAACACAAGACTATGTTTATTATTTATGTTATTTCTACAAAATTAGTTTACTGATAATATGTTATGCATTTTTTTATTAATATATGGTTTAAGATCTTTTCTGAAAAATAATACATTCACTTATTATGAGAAATGTAAAAAGTTCCCATCGATCCGACACCTGGAAAAAAAGTTATTCGAGGTCAAAGGACACAAAAATGTTTTTTTTTGCGATTTTCAGCCACTATTTCCTGGTCTGATTTGACCGGACTATGTAGTCAATCGTAATATTGACATTACCCCTTATTATATTGTATCGAGTCTGGTTATTCTTACCTAACAGACAGATGTGTTGCTGGGGAGTTTGTTCCGCCACTCCTTCATTCCAACAAAAACGTCTCTTGTCAATAAATAGGTACCTAAAGTAAATTTTGACGTACGAAAAGTGCTGATTTATCAGCCTAGTTTGAATAAATGACTTTTGATTTTGATTTTGGTACGGAATCTTGATTTCAGCCGGTTTTCAGTCAATATGCTTGCCTGAAGCTTCGGTTGCACTACAACGCGTAATATTGTCGTGCAACACGTGTTGTTGAAATGTAGGGCAAAGTCGAGCGGAATCTGGTGTGTCCGTACTACATCATCAAAAACAATGAAAGTGTTTCAGACAAAATGTCTGCTGGTTACGTTTTTTTTTTATATTTGTGTTATTTAGACAGGCGAGTGTAATTAAATACATCCATTATTGTTTGGTTATTTTTTAAACTGGGTATTTTTTGGTACCTACAGCGTTCCTGTAGTATTCCTTTTCTTAGCTTTCTAATAATACATATTTGTGTTAGTTATTATTTTCAATAATGATGTGTGTATGTCATATTATTTATATTACTTACCCTCCACCGGCTACTAATATCATCTGCATTCTAGCTGGGTCTCTTTCGTCCGCTCCGTGAACATAAGACCATTGCTCAAGTCTCTTTGATGTAAGTATCACACTCGCACACTGTCGCACTTACACTGTCGAGATGATGACTAGTTATAGTTTCTTTCTTGATGCACATTTTCACACATTCACAAGTTTAAGTCCAGGTTTACTTGTCTATGAAAAAAAAAAACAATAAGAGCTAGTGTTTTATACACATGTTTGTCACTAGTTCGCAGTTCCCGCGTGTTGATTTTGATCTGGATCAGGATCTTCTTCGTTATGACATTGTCGATTTTTTCTATTAAAAAAAGAAAAAGAGGCTTTCATTATCGGAGTGGGCGTGAAAGTTTGTAAGTACTTTGTCAAAAATAAATGTAAAGCACAATTACTGGCGAAGCTTCTAATGCCGTTAAGCTGAAGGCTGGGACTGAACCAGCCACGATTGCCGTATTACCAATGAGCTGAGGACCGAAATGGCAACTTTCTGGAGCCCTGACGCCACTAAAGGGCTTTGCAGTAGACCTCGCAGAAAAGACAAGCTTATCAAGACCAGTGACTACATTGGTCTTGGATTGATACAACTGGAAGTCATGAGGAAAGGATTTTGCCCAGTAGTAGAACGATGCAGGCTAACAGGATACTGTTAGCCTGCATCGTTCTACTACTAGTACTTATAATTAAATGAAAAACTTATCAAGTTTTTTTATAAGAAATAACTTTACAATAGTTATACAAATAAACATAGTGCCACATGGGAGGAAAGTATCTTAAATATTGGATTTAAGAAGTTTTACTTAAAGAAACCTTCATTAAGATTTAAAAAATTGCGTGAACTACGATGAAAGATGATTAAATCATCGCCTGTCTAACCGGGAATCGAACCCGCCAAATGTGGATAAATAATACAACTGTTTGTCTCTGCATCACCGAAATTTACTAGTAAAAAATGCCAATGGCATTAAGAGGGTTCAGGGGCTGCGATTCTTCAAACAAATGTATATCCCTAATACTAGAGCAATATTTTTTATTTTCATAAAATCAAGGTCAACTAAATACTATCAGGTAGACACGTCCCTGTCATATCTTTTTTTCAGGATTTAATAAATATAAACATTACGCTCCAAAAGTGAGAAAGTAGCCCAATATTGCACTTTTTTATTAGAGGGCCAATTTGTAACGTATTAACTTAAACAAAAAATATAAGAGCCCAAATACAGTCTGTCTTAAAATTTATTGTCAAAAATTATAATTATTGATGCGGCTCAGTCAAATCGTCAACGAAATTAGTAATTTATTCGGTCTGAGCTGTGGCAGTTCCTGTTGCACTTTATGAACTACGTCTCAGACGCAGAACGACGGCAACTAGATTCTTCTAATACCTGCAGGCCCTGTTCCCTCTTAAGTCCACCTCTGTACTATAAGTGAAAAATAAATAAATAGATTTGATTGCTGCGTGTTGTGTGTACACATATGGAGTCTGAGTCGTCGTTAGTATTATATTAAAACTAAAAATAAAAAAAAAACGCTAACCCTAGGACGATTTAAAAGTTACCAAACTAATATAAGATAAAAATTACACCTTTGGGCAATGTTGAGTCTAAAACCTTTAACCTTTTAAAAACTGAATAGTGGATACTTAAGGTAATTAAAATCATAAATAGCCAATAATCTATACTTATATTATATAAAGCTGAAGAGTTTGTTTGTTTGTTTGAACGCTAAGATCTCAGGATCTACTGGTTGGAATTGAAAAAATCTTTTTGTGTTGGATAGTCCATTTATCGAGAAAGGCTTTAGGTTATATAACATCACGCTACAACCAATAGGAGTGGAGCATAAATGAAAAATGTTGCAAAAACGGGAAACGAAATTCCTTATTGAGAGCTTCCGTTGCGTGCGCTGCGAAAATGATTTAAGTTATGCAAATATTATATACGAAAGAAATGTTCCTTTTTAAAAGTTCCACAAACAAGTCCGCGACAGCATATTTATATCTATCTACTAAGATTGACTCACTGTAACCATTTTTTACTATCGAAATGTTTGGCACCATGATATTTACAAGGTGTTATTGTATATTGTTTTGTGAGCACTAGCGGCCCAGTGGTGGCGGCTCCGACTTACGAACAGTTGGTCGTGGGTTCGAACTCAGGCAGGCGCATTACTTTGTGTAATCTATTTCATCACCACTGCTCTCAAAACGGTGAAGGTAAACATCGTAAGGAAACTGGCATATCTTAGAACCAAAAATTTGAAGATTGTGACATCTACCAATCCGCACTGGGCCCGCGTGGTGGATTATAGCCCATTCCACTCCTAGAGAGGAGGCCTGAGTCCCTGCAGTGGGAACAAAATAGGCTGATGATGATATATGTACCTATATAGTAATTCTCACTTTAATAATATATTCTAAGGTAATCTAAACTAATTTTATAGAGAGGAAAGATTAGATTTTTTGTTTGTTACAATCCAACTCAAAAATTACTCGGACGACTTTGAAAATTCTTTCTACATTAGAAAACTGATTGTAAAAATATTACTATGTTGGATAGTCGATCTATCGAGGAAGGTTGTAAGCAATATTTTATTATGAAGCAGACGAAGTTGCGTGGGTCAGCTAGTATATCATAATGTTACTTTTGTTAACCGAATCACATTATAGGAATAGAATCACACCTGAAAGCATCCTCGATACATTTTTTAGCTTTTATTCCACCAAGCTTATAAAAATAATGATTGTATCCCGCACGCCTAGTCTACGATAGTTAGACATGGATAAAACATCTTCAGGATAACCCTTCGGTGGATAAAGATCAGTCAAATAGGTATAGATACATATAACGGACATCGGAAACTGTCAGATATATCACCAAGTAATTTTAAGGAGATGTTCGTGTCTATACAAATAACCCCACTAGTTTATTAAAAACTAGGTGTTGCCAGCTGTTTCGCCCGCACAACTATCTGTGTTCCAAATTTTATCTAAATCTGTTCAGTATTTTTTGCGTGAAAGAGTAACAAACATGTTAACATACTTAAATACATACAGACTTACAAACTTGACGTTTTTATATTAGTAGGATGGTTGTAGCATGCCTTTTTTTGTTTTTTCTTTGGTGGGTGGAAAATCATCCAATAACCCCTTCCGCTCTTGGGCAGAGCGAGAGGGAGTGTCAGACTTCTACTAACTAAAAACCACCCATGTTCCTTCTTAGCCCTATATGTCAAGGCCGCGGTATCTTCTGAACAAACCACAGCCCGGACGCGACCCGCAGCCCAGACGGGACCCGCAGCCCCGACGGGACCCGCAGCCCCGACGGGACCCGCAGCCCCGACGGGACCCGCAGCCCCGACGGGACCCGCAGCCCCGACGAGGTTGTAGCATAATCTTTTTCAGAAAATTCCTTTCAAATAAAGATCAGTTAAATTGCGGACACCGGATACTGGCAGATATATCACCAAGTATTATAATTATAGCCACGCTTGTACAGCTGAAACTCGCCGCTGACCCAAGGTAAAGTCGAGTAACTTCTAGCAATCCATAATGTCCTATCATTGACAAGAAACGTTTTGGCTCACTACAGAACCATAGATCTTCTGAACTTTCGAAAGGGAAATACACAATGAAGTTGGCAGCACCAGCTAGGTGTATGTTACAATTGCGCAATCAAGTAATTACGTAGTTGAACTTTGACAATCTTTCTACATAGAAAGTCTAAATCTTTTGGACTGCCAGCTTGTTTTTTTGATGGAACAATTTTAAGGTTTGATCAAATCGACCACATTTCAGACACCAGACTTTGTCAGTCTGGTTGACTGCTCGCTGTCGTACTAAAAGGCCCTAACAACACCTCCTGTCAACGCCCATTGAGTGTCACCAGTTCCATGCAACAGAATACAAGGTACGCTCACCGTTTTGGCGCAGCGCGTCGTATTTGTGCATCACACGGTTCCGTCATACCACTTCTAGTTTTTCCGTAGATCGCACACTAAAAACTTGTTTTGCTTTAACGGAATATATTTCCTCTCGTGGTATATTCTTGTGGTTTACGATGCTGAGTAAGAGAACTTGTTTAAATACAGAACACAGCTCCGCTGGCGTAGGTATAAACTTTTTTATTACGTTACTTTACCAGTGTTAAACTACGTCTCTGCTAAACTTCATCAAAAGCTATGCGGTAGTTTAGGTGTTGAAACGTGTCGAATATACTGACTCGGTTATTTTTGTGGGTGCAATCGCTTTGCGCAGTGCACCGTGATAAAACTGGTATTTTCTAGAACCAGCAATGCGTTGACATGCGCCCGCCATCTACCAACTCATATTTGGCCCGCATGTTGAGTTGTGGCGCAATACCTGTCACTAAATGGGGGCCTGTACCCTAGCAGTGAGAACGACTCAGGTTGTTTTTGTGACAGCAGACAACATCACAGTCGTGGTATGATACCTAGCTTCATTGCCTATCTGTAAATCGCAATAGTTTTAAACGTCGATGGGAAAATCATAATATAATGGATTTATAATATTAGCCGCTGAAAAGCTGAAAACCATTCGAAATGCTTTAAATTCAAGTCTTGACTTGTGGTTGTTGCTGGGAAACCATCTGCTCTTTTAATTTTCTACAGCTAACTTTTACTTTAGGTAACTCTATATTTATAATTCTTATTCAACACGACAGTACGTAGTTTGAAACGTATGTCTATTAGTTTCGCGTGTCCATAAATTAAGACACAACACAGTTGGCTCAACGTAAGTCCATTTGTATAATTAAAATAGCCTTTCATTGCCGCCCGGTCTAAACAGTGACGTCATAGGGTATGTTATCAATCACTATTATGAGTTACGTGTATTTTTCTTTATTTTTCTCTAAAAAGAAATATTAGAATGCAGGAATAAGTGGCATATCAAGCGCACGGTCGCATGAATCGCTTATTATGATGACTTTTAAGCTAAAACACCTCTAGTCATAACTTACATTGTCGCAGCATGTCCATTTTGTGCTCTGAATTTTTAGTTTAAAGTAGGATTTGCTGGTCACTTAGGAGCATATTATTCTGAAAGTAACAACACCCTAGAAAGCCAGCAAATGCAGTCGTTGTCGCCGAAATCGAATAGATGGCATCAGATCATAGAGACGCGCATACTCGTATGTAACACTATGATATTATTTTAGTTAGAAAAATACTTGGCAAACCTGATGACACACAACGTCATTCGCACCAAAGACAGACAATGGGACTGGAACTGAAACTGTAGAAATACGAAACACTTTGAAAGCGATTGCTATAACTGTTTGTTTTCATCTTTGGATGTGGCGTGAAATAACCAGACATTAGTGAAAATCCTAAAGGTCTTTTGACAGAAATATCTAAGTCTATTTTGTAGCTGTCACCCAGAGGAGGGCTATGCTCGTTTTCTTGCGTGATCGAATCAGAATTGAGGACATCTGCATGAGAACCAAGGTAACCGACGTAGCCCGAAGAATCGCCAGACTTAATTGGCAATCAGCACTGCACATTGCTCGGAGAACGGATGGCCGTTGGGGCCAAAAGTTCTGGAGTGGCGACCGCGAACTGTAAGATGTTGCGTTGGAAGGCCTCCCTCTACGTGGACCGATGACCTGGTGAAGGATACAGCGCCCCGCTGGATGCTAGATGCACGGGACCGGTTAATGTGGCGACACCTGGAGGAGGTATATTTCCAGCAGTGGACGTCTTTTGGCTGTAATGATATTTGTTGACCACACCCTGAAGTCGATTTACATGAACATAATTACTGCCAACAATAATTATTGTATTGTCGCAAAAAAATAAAAAATAAGAAGAAGTAGTTCGATTCTGACTGATGATGTTAATGATTCTAAATCATCACAATCATCAACCTAACAAAGTTTTCTATGATGAAACAGGATAGTTAAACATTCTAATCCAACTTTCCTCTCGCTGGAAGAAATTTCTTATGAAATAAGCAGTAGGGACCTTTGTGCTCTTCTATCTTAGTGTAGAAGAAGTAGAGAGCAGAAGCAGTTTGTGTGTAAAAAAATCACTACATAATAAATCTAAGTCCTCCACCGCGTCTGTTTGTCTGTCCGTTCGATAAAATAAAAAAAAAGTAGTTAAAAAACTAAAAAACCCGAATCAAAAAACTGAAATGAAAAAAAAAGTACATTTTAAACTAAACAAAACTTCGAAGCAGGTGGGGTCCATTCTATTTTCATTTCATCATTTAATATTCAAATGAACCCCGCCCGCTTCCAAGATTTTGTTGTTTGTTTATAGGATATGTGACTTGGAATTTCTTTTAAACATATAAGAGTCATTTATTTTTATAATTTCCTTTTAAAACCCTTCATTCTGATACCCTACTCGATGGTATTTAATGGTTTATTTTGTTTTTCAAATCCGCGATGTAACCCCCAAAATCTGCAAATTTTCTTTGTTTTTTTAATGTTAGACGAATCTAACGGCGTTCAAATCTCTTTATTCGTTTAGGAGTTATGAGGGATCAAAGATACAGACATACATACACGTCAAACACATAACCCTCCTTTTGGGCTTAGCCGCAGTTGGGTAAAACCTACTCCACCGATTTTCATGCTGTTTTTACCAATGGAAAGAGTGGTTCTCGAGGCCTTCCTCGAGAATCATTTCCATTGATAAAAGGTTTTAGTATATTATATAAATCATTTGACCGACATTCACAATGGTGAAGCCTTATCTAGTGAATAATAAAAACGTCTCGATAAAATACCAAGTTCGTCTTTCCTAGTAAGTTACACAAATGCGCAGATCTCACTTTGCCTGCAGATCTTAGTATACACATTTGTCATCCAATGCTTACACGTATATTCCAGAGCTAGTGAAGGTTTATTTTGTTTATTTCTAAAGCTAATGTGTATAATAGTTCAGTTAAGTGACTTCGTTTCCATACACACTTTAATTTGCCTTTAGATTCGCGAGGAGTTAACTCGCGATGGAACCCTTATAGTTTCGCCCGTCCACACTATATCTCAAACTGCCGTACTCGAGATATTTAATGATTACTTAAGCCGTCACTTTGTTAAAATTTGAAATACTTTTGTATTACAAAACTGTCAAAACCTTTGCTAAGTTTTGGCCTAAGTAATGAAGCTAAAGCTTTCTGAGTGCGGCAGTTGGAACTAGAAAGGTGTTATTTGGCGTGAACAAAGTGCTAAAGTAAACAACCCTCTTTTTGGGTTTCGCCACAATCGGATAAATATTGCAAATTATTTTTTTAGGGTATCTGCAAAACACATTAAAGTGAGGATGATTTTTTTTTCTCGCAAAAATGTTGCCAGTTTGCTCAAACAGTTTTTCGATAACGGGATTCGTCTGGAAATATTAAACTTTAAAGTGCATATTTTTGGACTCAAGTGTAGTCGACCAACTTATAAAATGTACTAATTTGTATTAAGTATTTTCCTATACATAATGTAAGGGAGCGCAGGTCTTAAAACTGTAAATGTAAGTTTGTTTCGTTTTTACAATCGTTTGGAGGCAGGGTGGTTAATCAGTTTAGTAAGTTCACATATTTTGATGGGAACCCTACATTGTACCTACGTAGGCCGACATGCACTTGGCCGGTATTTTTTTATGATAAATTGGCTAATAATATTAGTTCCATTAGAATCATATAAATTGTAACACTTCAGTAAAAAATATCTTCTTAATACAAATAGATTACTTTTCATGACTTCGGGGTGACTACGTTGGTTTTTGTAAACTACAGGTTTTTATGCAGTCTTTACTGTAAACTTTATTAGGGAGGATTTCTGTGTGTAAAATTTTAATGTTTATTTTATGTATAAAACAGAGATCTATAGGCATTGTCAAGGTATATAGCCAAGTTTTTTTTATTTAATTCTGAAATAATTCGATGTATGGAAAATTTCATTAAGCACACATTGTAATAAGTTATTATCTATAATTTTCATCATAATTACCTATTGACAATGAGCTGAGTGTGAGCCACGCCAGGTAATTTAAATTCACGTCCATTTTAATATCATCCGACTAATTACTACTCGAATTATGTCATTAATACGTTAAAACTTTAATTAAAATAAATGAGCTCCCTTTTGCTTTGATAGATATTGGTTAATATTGGTTTAGGTTTAAAGATATGTTTTATTCTCAAAGATAGACACAAAGTCACTTACATGAGAACAGATCGTGCCCTTTTATTTGTTTCTTCTTAGCCCTATATGTCGAGGCCGCGGTAACTTGTGGTCAACCCGCAGCCCCGACGGGAACAGATGTCCTTAAGCTAATATTAATAGTAAAAAGTTCGTCACTGCATTGCACATTATTCAGAGTTACACCCATTCAGTGCATTCAGTTTTTGACAATTTGCGGTAAGGTACTCAAGTAGTTTAGGTGCAAACCCTTTATGCAAGCTGATAGTTTGTTGTAGGTATAACTAGAGCCCTCAAAATTTTGTTGACCTGTTTTTTAGATAAGATTTGAACATTTTTAGTGCACTGGCGGTAATATTGATGGTTTTTAACCTTTTAAGTAACAACTTATGACTAACGGTATCAAACGTTTTTTTAAGGTCAATATAGATACCAAGCCTCCCATGCCTCCCTTGTCGTCCATGGCCTTGGCTACAGCCAGCAAAGAGAGGTCTGCCCCAGTTGCTGCTGCAAGAGCACGGCGCTGCATCACCCAAGCAGAGCAATACTCGAGGGTGTGAAGTGCCGTGTCATCGCCGCAGCCCACTGGTATTTGCCAAAGCAGCAATGCCTTTGACAACACCACACTAGACGGAAGGTAAGCGTCTCGTGTCACATCCCTACTCACTTCTCCAAGATCGTCGTGATAGCCCCCACAATCAAGTGACCTGTCACCCATCCATATACCAACCTAGGCATACGCCGCTTAACCTGAAGGCGGCTGTTAATATCTAGTCACGAACTTATATTAATATAACATTTTATCACTGGACCGACAGGTGCATATGTAAAAAAAAACATCTAATAATTAATACACAATGAAAATGCATGCTATCGAAGGGTGTTATTTTGTTTGCTCCGGTATATAACAGCTTAAAACAATTTCGAAATTGCATGCAATAGTATTGATTTAGTCTCGTGTGTTGGTACCATCCGGCTTATTTTTCACTAATAATCATTTCAGCGAATCACAAACAAAATATTGCTGCAAACAGAATAAATAGAGTACTAGCAAATATATAAATCACATTTGGAGCTGAACACAAAGGAAAAACGATATTCGAAATATTAATTTACAATGAATAGATTTTATGCCCAGATTTTCGTTTGGATATGTGCACAGTAAAAGATTAAAACGAATGAAAACAAATTTTTACGTAACTGATACGCTTCCCAATCAGTTTTGCATTAAATGTATAATCGAGTCTCCTTAATAACGTTTTATGAAATTGTTCGTATAAAATAATTAACGAAATATTCCATCAGAACTTCTCGAAAATGTTCACTGTGTATTTTTTCCGCTTCATTGGAGAACACTAATTAACTGATATGATTTAATATTGAAATACTAAGAAAAAATAAATATTTTTTAACGTATCTCCAAATTATTGTATAATATCGTTGAAAAATAAAGTGCTCTTCCTCTCTCTACTTTTATTAAAAAACGGTCCATAATTTTTTCTCCAAATTTTTTTTTTAGTTAATATCATTTAAGTGTACATTATGGATTGTAATAAACAAATTTGATTCAATAGTTTGCTTTTGGGTCCCCTTACAATTAATTACTATTCAACCATTTTTAGAACCTGTGCAACATCCGAAGATAATAAAAATAATTTTGTTAAGATGATAGTGCATACACAGACTGGGGTTCACACAGAGACGAGGCGGCGCGGCGCCCCGACGTCCAGACTAACCGTCGCCAACCTTCATCTGCCCAACCTCCTTTTCATCCCATAGAACCAGTGATAATCAATCAAGGTGCATAGTGTACCTAAACTTTAACATCTATCTCTGGTAATCTATATTCAAAGTTACAATAACATCTCTTTCTTTAGTGACCTACAAAATGTCTTAGATCTAAGTAGATAAAATATTTCCCTAGTATAAGTGCGCGGTTTAGTTGTTTGTTTGTTTGATTCTCTCGATATTTTGCGTGTGTCTGAGTACCTTTATTGCCGTTGACGGGACTCGTAATAAACTTTTATTGATTTCTGACCAATTTATTCAGAGCTGCGTCTACCAACAAACCTACTTTGACGTTATTTTTATAAGAAAGCAGTATTGTGATACCGGTCTCAGTCAGAGTTAATAAAACCAGTTTCCTGACGATTTAAATGATATCCATCGCAATTAAAATAACTACCCCATTTACAGAGAAACAAAACTATTCCGCACCGTCTCCTTTGAATTTAATCCAAATAATAAGATAAGACACGTCTTGACAAACACGCAATCGAAACTAATCGTTATTCCTAGGAGTTTAAAATATACTTTCGTGTTACAATCCTAGGTTGGCGGTGTCCTAAAATTTCCATATTTAAATTATGTCATCAAGAAGGTCGGTTGTAGTATGTGTCATAGTATTTTCCGAGCAAGATTCTCTACAAATTGAACATCAACATTTTTCCTTGACGATACTTTGTTTTATGCCATAACACTTATTGAGTGACTGACACAGATACATATGTTTATGCGCCCCCATGTTCATACAATGCCTCATTTTATGTGGGGGCAATATTATCCTATTAATATGAATTCTTATATTTTAGGAGATACGCGATATAGTATTTGGTTATGGGGCCAGTTTTGTTGGCACAGGACTCGGTAACAATTTATGTGAAGATCGAGATTCTTTCTGTATCCTTGTACAGAATGATAGATTAATTTGTTAGCGTTTTCTTAGTCACTTTTTGTGTGTTTCCATTTGTGTGTGGAGAGTGAAAAAAGACAAAAACATAGTGAGCAGTTGGTAATGTTCACACGCAAGTTGTGGAATTAACTGAAGCAAGTTAGCCCGCTATATCCGAGGGATGGCCAAGTTCACTGCTAGTATCCATGCAATACGTGATAAGGAACGAAAACGTTTGCCGTATGTTTCTGTGGTTTTCGACATAAAACTAGCTGCCACTTTTTCTTTAATTGAGCATTACGAATAAAAAAACAACAACAAACCTCCTTGAGATATTGGAATACATTTTAATCATGGATTCAAAATGTGACTTCATCGGCGAAAATTATGCATTTTTGCAGCATATTTAAATTTGAAAAAGGAATTTATATTCAAATAAATTTAAGTAATCAAACCTCATAGTAATTATAATTTTCTAGGAAGAAGAAAATAAAAATTTCTTCTTCGTTGATATACTCTTGTCAGATTGGTTATGGTTGCGCAAACTAGGTATACGGAGAGATGTTTGGTCGGTCGTGGAATTACCCGAGTATTGCTCTTTCAGCCATGTGCTTCCATTTCTGGCAGTTGCAAGTACACTGGACCATTGGGACTCAGTAGCATATTTGATCAGCAGGGTTACTGCGTATCTTTTAAATGACAGTGGCTAACCTATAGTGCCTATCAATTACTGTCAAATGGTTCCATTTTGTACTAAACCATAACCAATTTGACAGTTAATCCATAGACAATATGATAGCCACTGTCACTTAAAAGATACGCAATAGCCCTGCTGGTCTCAGTCAAGGTTGATAAAACCATTTTCCAACAGCAGCGTCCAACAGAGGACATCTTTTGGCTGGAGTGATAATGATGATGATACCATAATTACATAACATAATCTACGTTTTGATTGATGTGTAATAAGTATATAGAATTTATTAAAACACGAACTTTTAGGAACTATTTTTCGTGCTCTCGCTTCCTAATTGCGGAAAAAAATTCCGAGGCTAAATTAAACTGCAGTTAAACGTACAGCGCAGCGCAAAACTGTTTGATGTGACAAACACAAATCCGGTCTGATTGGCAAGCAGTGTGCTACACCTTTATCGACTTGTGTATCCGCTTGATGTACACTTAGTTGAACTAGTTGAGCTGTATATAGTTGATTACGTTTAATCAAAGATATTGACTGAGCGAGAGACGACAGTGAGATGTTATCAATATCTATCGATGCAATCAAGCACTTGAACTAATAGTTGCCGTCTAGTACGTTACTGTCAAAGGGAAACGTGCTCGAAACAATGGCAGTAGATATTGACGCTCAGCAGGGCTATTGCGTATCTTTTAAATGTCAGTGGCTATCATATTGTCTATGGATTAACTGTCAACTTGGTTATGGTTTAGTACAAAATGGAACCATTTGACAGTTTATTGATGGACACTATGTGATAGCCACTGGCCTTTTAAGTATTATGCAATAGCCCTGCTGTCATTAGTATTAATTAATAAATATTCAGTATTTTTCGCGTTTGATAGTTGTACATAAATATCTTTATTACTTACTGTCTGTGCATGCTTACGGACACGGCTTTGACAATATTCTATTTTCCACAGTAGTTGTGATAAATTACATAAAAATGCATTGAAAAAACGACGGAGAAGACAAAGAAGAGGCCTTCTGCAGGGCTATTGCGTATCTTTTAAATGACAGTGGCTATCATATTGTCCATGGATTAACTGTCAAATTGGTTATGGTTTAGTACAAAATGGAACCATTTGACAGTTTATTGATGGACACTATGTGATAGCCACTGGCCTTTTAAGTATTATGCAATAGCCCTGCTGTCAATATTTTTTGCGTTTGATAGTTGTACATAAATATATATATTACTTACTGTCTGTGCATGCTTACGGACACGGCTTTGACAATATTCTATTTTCCGCAGTAGTTGTGATAAATTACATAAAAATGCATTGAAAAAACGACGGAGAAGACAAAGGAGAGGCCTTCTGCAGGGCTATTGCGTATCTTTTAAATGACAGTGGCTATCATATTGTCCATGGATTAACTGTCAAATTGGTTATGGTTTAGTACAAAATGGAACCATTTGACAGTTTATTGATGGACACTATGTGATAGCCACTGGCCTTTTAAGTATTATGCAATAGCCCTGCTGTCAATATTTTTTGCGTTTGATAGTTGTACATAAATATATATATTACTTACTGTCTGTGCATGCTTACGGACACGGCTTTGACAATATTCTATTTTCCGCAGTAGTTGTGATAAATTACATAAAAATGCATTGAAAAAACGACGGAGAAGACAAAGAAGAGGCCTTCTGAACTGTACAGTCGCAGTGAGAAGTTGGAACTGTGTAACACTAAGTTTCATGACAAGAAGAGTTGCAACTAAGCGACCTTGTACAAAACACTTACCACGCCGTCAAACAGCGTGGTAAAAGTACCACGATATGTAAAGGCCTTGCACACAGACCGGCACGGAAAGGAGAGCAGAATTTGTATCACGTTTGAAACAAAGTTTTGAATCAATAAAATTTATTTTTGCATTAGGTTTGCTATCAAGAATTCTCAATAACAAAAGAAGTAAACGGACCCTAAAGCCATCGTACAAGCTTTTCAGCAAAAGCAAGAAGTATATTAAGCTACCAATTGTTGTTCTGGAAAATGCATTCATCATCATGGTAACGTGTTTTCGGGAAATCGATGATATGTATTTTTTTGCTGCATGATTTTATTGGGTCCTCAACCAGTGTGTATGACCGTATATATTATCCAGTACTAACCGGGTCTTGGATGTCAGATAGGCAGTCGCTCCATAAAAATTTACCTGCATAAGCTACTAAGACTGAAAACTAACTCCATATGGTTGGGATAAACTAATATAATAGATAACTTTCACGAATATTTCAAGACTAAAATTAGCCAAATCGGTTCAGCCGTTCGCGAGATTTAGCGAACTAAAAAAATTGCAATTCATTTTTATTTATAATATAGATGAAGAGCAGCGGTGGCCCAGTGGTGGCGGCCCCGACTTACGAACAGTAGGTCGTGGGTTCGAACCCAGGCAGGCACATTACTTTGTGTAATTTATTTCATCACCGTTGCTCTCAAAACGGTGAAGGAAAACATCGTGAGGAAACATGTCTTAGAACCAAACATTCGAAGACATGTGACATCTACCAATCCGCACTGGGCCCGCGTGGTAGATTATAGCCCATTCCCTCTCAAAGAGAGAGGAGGCTTGTGATGATGATGATGATGAAACCAACCTATTATTTGAGAGTTACACGTATTGATGAAATTTGGGTTTACTATAACTTCTTCTCGTGGCGTGATGTTATGATAAGTGTGTAAATAAATCATAATTATTTTGATAGTCGTCAGTAAGCCTCAACATTTTCCTCATGGCTAGCTGCACAAAAAGCATTCAAAACCTTCCAGTTCTAACCAAAATGGCTAGCTTAGTTCAGATAACTTTATCTTACTATTATATGTAGGATTTGAATTAAATACTGAAGCTTGAAACTAACAAAATAAATTTAGAAGTAAAATTGGAACGAGTACGCAAGTTTACAACGAATGGAATAAATCTCACGGTAGAATGTAAAGGTTAATTGCAATTAATCTAGTTGATTTTGATGCGCAAAGGGCTTTAAAATGAGCTTTCCTAGTTCTGTACAAGTAAAACTTTGAATTCTGACTGTTTGATTTTGTATGCTGCATGTTACTCCGGCATGATTTAACTTCGTTCAGATAAATAGTTCATTTTACGTCGAATAGTTAATTTGAAACTAATTTGTAACTTTCTGGGTACCGCAGTATCCAGAAAGTTACATAGCACATATTAAATTATATATTAGATAGTATAATAGCAGTAATATTAAATTAGTTACCCATGGGTAACTGTAACAGTTATGATGTCATGAGATTATTATTTTTATCAACCTATGCTAAGAGCACTTGGAAGGAAAACGCCTCCCCGCCTTTGCACAACAGTGAGTCAGTACAGGCTAAAAAGCCTATGCTATGGCTATATAAATTACGCTCCTTATATTATCACAGGCACGTATTTTAAAAGTGACCAACAAAAGTCATATTCTCATTATTATACTCATAGACGGAAAGCAGGTCTGAAGTTGCCTAAGGAGCGGGTTGAAAGTAATACTTTTCATCCCTAGGGAGATTCGTTCTCAACTGACAGCTAACCTCTCTTAAGAACAACACCAGTAATATCAGTGTATGTCCTTCAAGGGCAGAAATTAATTCAAATTTAAAAAAAAACTAGCCAAAGTTCCGTACCAAAACTTAAATATTAATAAACTCTTAAATATTTATTTTGTTTTTAGTATTAATTGTTGTTATAGAACGGCAATAGAAATACATAATTTGTGAAAAATTCAACTGTCCAGCTATCAGAGTTCTGGTGATACAGCCTGGTGACAGACACACGGACAGACATTAATAATAATAATAATAATTCAATTTAATTTTCCTCTCTCAAGAGCCCTGACCACCGGTAGTTCGGACTCTGTTCCCAATACTAGTGGACCACTATTTTTTATATTTTTTAATGTTTTTTATATACCTTTTTGTAATTAATATTTAAAAATGTATTTAATATGTTATAAAATGAATAAAGGAATAATAATAATAATAATATTCCACAACTATCACACAACGCCATCTAGTCCCAAGCTAAGCAGAGCTTGTGTTATGGGTACTAGACAACTGATAAACATACTTATATATTTCTAAATACATACATATTATAGATAAATTACACCCAGACACAGAACAAATGATCGTGCTCATCACACAAACATTTGTCCTGGGTGGGAATCGAACCCACGACCTCCGGCATAGCAGTTAGGGTCACTAACCACTAGACCAACAGGCCAGTCAAAGTCACATTAAAGTCTAACTGCGGTACTTACTCAGAGATATTTATTGATTACTTAAGCCGTCACTTAGTAAAGATTTGACATACTTTTGTATGACAAAACTGTCAAAACCTTTACTTAGTGATGGTCTAAGTAATCATTAAAACTCTCTGAGTGCGGCAGGTAGTAATAGGATCCCATTTTTACCCTAAAAAGCTAACGGCTAAGAAGGAACATAGGTGTTTTTTAGTCAGTAGAGCACTCCCTTTTGCTCTGCCCAAAAGCGGGAGGGGTTATTTGATTATTTCCCAACCCCCAAAAAAAAAGTGCCTTTGAGAAACCGAAATTTGTTTACAGCTTGCGATGCTTAGGTACCAGCAAAGTGAATGATGCACAGAATTTTACTAAGAAGCCCGACCCCGCAAGAAGAGGCGAGGTGCAAAAGAGAGAAAATTCGTTACCATGCCATCGTATTACCTACTGGAAAATATATAATAAAAATTGATATTCGCCGGGGCATCATGCGGCGTCCCCGCGCTGAGGCACCGTGCCTTGTACCAAATCGTTTTGACGACGAAAAACAATAAAATACTTTCTTTGTTCAGTTGTGACTGGTGAACCGAGCAAAGCAAAATGTCTCAATTTTACATCGGATAGTTCCTTGCAAACTTAGCTTGCTAATTGGATGCACTAAATTGGATTTTACTGTACTGTTCTGATTTCATGAAAATTGCATATTTTGTTACTGCAAGTATAAAATTTCTATTGACATTATGGTTCTATGAATTGTTTTGTTATATTAGTAACATTATAAATAGTTTATGGGACGGCAGGCGGCAGAATGGAAAGTATTGTGTGTTGTATGATATTATTCTCTTTCAGGTCAAATTTTAGAGTAATTTAATCTGTAAATATTACAGTAAACAGTGCAGAAGTTTGCGCCCAGTTCATGGCCCCCTTTCACATGGGACTCAAACTTAACTGGTTAAATGTGGATACATCTCTGCCTAACCCATCGGGGATTACGGGCGTGAAGTTATGTTATGTTATAATAAAGTAAAATCCTATAATTTGTTGAACTATTAATAACTAACATGGTTTTGATGTTGCATTCCTAATGAGCTCGTTTATACTCGACCACGTAACAGTTTAATGGAGAAGGAACGTTGAAAGCTGACAGTTAACAGTTGTCTATCCATAATAAGCAATATTAGTTTTCCGAGAAATGCACTAGCACAAAGGCGCTGCGGCACTGTTATGTTAAGCTTCGAGCATTTAGAAAACTCAATTCAAACTCAAAGCATTTATTTTAACGAGACCATTACAGTTACTTTTGAATGGTAAAAAAACTAAGAGAGCGAAGCGCATAAAGACTTATGGCATAATAACTTGTAAAGGTACTGTAGTTCCTCATTCTAGAGTGTAGATCTCTATGGAGAAGAATGGGCAAGAAACTACGTGTAAACACTCGTTTAAATCAAAATATTGTTACGATATTGAGAACGAACTTAATAGGAATGTTTACTGACAAAAAAAATGTGATTCTAATTAGTCCGTCTTTTAGATTATCAAAAAATATATTGGATACATATTTTATTTTTATCAAATCATTAAAAATTGACGAAGAAATAACGCGTCAAAGATTTTAGTGGGGGTTTGTCACGTCACTCACCGGTAAAAAATGTCATACTAACGTCTTAGAATATGACGTTACACGAATTTACAAAGCACTGTATCGTCTTCATTGTTGGTTTACGTGAAAAAATATAAAATACGTGTCAAATATTTTTTGGTAACCTATATGACGGACTACATATGACGTCTAGAAAATGCATTCATCATCAAGGTAACGTGTTTGGGGTTGAAACACTGGGGTCTGTGCGCCCGAGTGCTCGCCTTGTATTTAAAGTGCGAATCGACTCTGCACGTGACCTGAGGGCTGGCCTATTTTTTGGTCAAAGAATCAGCATCTAACGTAGAATTCTGGCAGCCTTCTGCGCACTTTTCTTGTTTACAGCAATGTGGACGAATAGGGAAACTGTAGTAGGGAAGTTTCCCGTTTAAAAAAATCTGTTTAGTCCGTCTGTTCTAATATCGAAAAATATTGGATATGTGTTTTTTGTCTTAAAAAAATAATAAAAACCAGCCATTGGGAGAAAAAAAAATCATCCCCACTTTTATGTGTACTGGAGAGATACCATATTTAATTTTTATTTTTATTTTACTTCAGCACATTGTCGGCGTAACTTATTTGTATATTCTTGCCAAATTACAGCTTTCTAGTACTAAGTGTCTTTGAGATATAGTGTGGACTGACAGACGGACAAACAGACAGACGGACATGGCGAAACTATAAGGGTTCCATATTCACTACGGGACAGTAAAAATGACGAAAATAAAACGTGTCAAAGACAATATAAATGACCAGTCCCTACTGACAGCACCCGTTCACGAGTAAGGAGAACGCGAAACCTGTAATGATACAATTTATAACAACGACTTCTTCCTGAACATAATTGAATCTTGGGGTGTAACATTACAGCCGAATGCTTCGCTGGGGGAACGCCTTAATGTAGCTACTTAAGCCAAAAGGTTATCAGTAAGGAGTTTGATTTATTGATGTGCTAGTTATCTAAATCACTCTGGCCGACATACGCAAGAATTGAATGGCCGTTTTCCTAGTTATTTCATAATTTATGTAAAAGCTATAACTGTAGTTGTTGTTCCATTTGTCTAAAACTATCGTTTAATTTCACCTAACCTTTTATACATATTCGTTCCGACTAACATTCTGAAAATTGGCAAAGTCGCAAATACGAGTATGCTAAGGCTATGGCATGTTTCGCGGATCTAGTTTTTGAATTCGACGAAAACGCACCAAAAAAAAACAAATCAATAATCACACAACATTTATTACAGTTTTAAAATCTATGGGTCTGCGCATTTTATTAAAAAAAAATATATACTCCAAAACACATCTCTTGTAAACGTGCTCTCATATTATTATAATATTTTCAAACCACCAAAGATGTCTGTTCTGTCCGATCTGTTAGGCTTTTCAAGCAACAACGAGCTTTCACCTGGATCTCGGAAGACGGAATCTTTTTTGGGATCCGCCTAATAACCACACGGTCAGGATTCTCCTCACGGGTAAGAAGTACGTATGAAAGGCAGCATGTTTTTACCGAAATTGGCAGGTGAGTTCCGTGACGTCTGAGGACGAGGGTACCATCACCTTAATGCAAAGCCGTGTTGTGCGGGCGTTGGTGTACTAGATCTTGCGATCCGACCACATCTTGAGCACTTCGGTCCACTTCCCTTTCTCGTGGATGTAGATAGGGAGTGGGGGGGGGCTTTAGCTTCCGAGGAACAATCGGAGTAGAGTCAGTAGCCTTGGGGCTAGAAGGGGGGGCCGAAACAAACAATTTTGATTGGTTTTAGACGTCGTGATATATTTTAAGTTATCAGTAAAAAATATTTGCAGCTTCTTTAGCATCAGCTGAAAATAGACAAACGATTATAATTGTTTTATAGTCGCACTAAAATCAGTTTTAAAAATAATGTTTGATTTCCTTATTCGTTCACGCTTAAATGACAAACCAACAAGAACCTAATCTGTGGACTCTATGACTCTGACTGTGGCTGACCTATTTGTTTTGATCATGATGTGATCCAAACAATTGTTTAATCTAGTTGGCAATGTATGCCCGGGGAGAAAACCCAGCTCTGCCGTGAGATTTAAATAAGGAGAATTATTTATATCATTATTTCAGGCTAAATGTCTTTAGTTACATCACCAATAATTATAATATTATTGCAATTAATAGGACGAAGTATGCTTTCAATTGAATTAAAAAGAGTGTCGATGCAATAAATTGAGGGAGATCTGTACGTAGCCAAAATGGTAATGTCGTTGTTCATTGTAAGTAATAAAAATATGGTCCAAGAGGATGATTATAAGGAGATTTTTTTTTTATAAATTTGGCTACATTTTATTCAGTAACATTTTGCGACTGTGCCGACTGAGCAAAGTTACAGTTTTAGGCACGAAATTACTCTTATAAATTAATGTTTAGCTATAAATTTTGGTGAGATGTACAGAACAAGAATACTTATATTTATTTAAATGGTTAATAATATGGCTTTTCGTTGACAATATTTCGTTTGTTTAAACTTGAGTGTGTGAGTGCTTATGCGAATATATGTTAATACAAATTTGGCATTGGGCATTTTGGCCATAGTGTGTTTTTTATGTGTGTTTGTATAGAGTGTTTTCAACTTTTTACTTATAGCCTAAGACCCCTCTACTAGAACGACATTAACCGAGCTGGTTAAAGGATGATAAGTATTTTATATGCAATTAAAAATATCAATAAATATATTGCAAATGGGTTGACTAAAAATTTTCAGTCATACATGATCGCTTTCATTCATATAGGACTTGGTCCACCTAACCAGAGCTTTTGTTTCAACGAAGACAAAGCCAAAAGCATAACTACGTACTGTGCTTTCTATTCATCGCTCTGAGAGGCGTGAGGTTATGCATGTTTGTTGCTCCAGAAACACAACAACATGTGGCTGCAACAATAATGGCCAAGAGGTATTATTTCTAAGAGTCCACAGGAAACATATTTTATCATCATCAATGATATATTAAAACTATAGATACGTTGTCCGCCCTCAAAAATGGCAACATGAAATGAAGCCAATTAGCCACATCGCGCTTAGTTATACGCACCAACCTCTCCGTGTGTGTAAACCTGCGCAAAACATAAAAAACATGCCGTCGTGTGTTTTCTTACGATGTACAAATTATACTCCAAAAGTTATAGATAGAAATGTGTCATTTCATGCGTAAGTTCACAAAACTACCTATTTTTATTTTATTTTGTTCGACGCCGCCGTGTAATGGCGGCCGGCGCATGAAGTTACGTCAGCTACGTCACTCACGCGCTCGACCAATGAGCAAGTAATTAGACTATTACTTATCCTGTGACGTAACTGAAGATGTATATTTATCTCTCTCTAGCAACAGGCATCCCGCTGTACGGTGTCATATTTTCTTTCCCTTTCTTTACGCGTATAAGTAGTTATCTAATATTTTCGCCGTTTTTAAGCCCCGCGATGTTAGTACCTGACGTGTCTATTTATAATACATTGATCATCATCAACTTCATGTAAAAATCAATGCCACTTTTCGTTGTAATTTTATAACTCAAGAACAGGCTCACCTATCCAAACCAAATGTTTAGGCTTTGTTCGGACTATTTCGTATATGGTTTATGTGAAGTTTGCACGAAATCGGTCGACCGGTTCTTCATTTATCACATTTTTTGTAACAAATGAATTCAATAAATGGCGGGTCATTGTGTTAATGGGGATTTTACTGTCTTGGACCCGGTACCTAGGTGGCGCTGCTGTCCGGGCAGTACGACATCTGCCAGGTCCACTAGTTTTCATAAAATAACGATAAGATCTGAAATTCCATCAGACAAAACAGAAAAAAAAATGTTAAAACGGAAAACTGAACGCCTTGTTTGTCATAGTTAGTTGAGCGAGTCAATACTACGCGCCGTCTGGCCTATCTCCAAAATGAGGTATTTCTGTGATTTTATCTCTCGCTTGAATTTAATAATATGTGCCCCGATCCTTACAAATCGGGTAGTACTGTGCCTGGCTTCTAAATGAAATGAGTTGTTATGTTTTTGTTTGCAGTATTGTAATTTGTTGCAAGATAACCAACAGTAACGGTGTGAAGTTCTTTTCTGAAGAGCTTTGCTGTTTATGGTCTCATTGGTCTCTAGAGCAGCGGTTCTTAATTTATTTTGGCTACGGAACCCTTTTGAGATGTAAATAATAATCATTGAAAAAATAAAAAATAATGTGAAGTGTGAAATTGTTTTTTTTATTTTTAATCAATTGTCTGATGTCGGGCTGATAGGGTACCGATGAAGTCTCATGTCAGGTTCTTGATTCAGTATATTGCGGCATTTTGTTTTGTAGCTGCATAGGTTGAAAATCCTGCCTCTTTACTTTGGAACGGGAGAAGAACAATCAGTGCTTTTGAGGCAAGAAGTGGATATTCATCACGAATTCTGCACCAAAAATTATTAGGGTATTATTTTGAATAGTGATTCTATACTTGTGTATAGAATGTTGAAACACTAGGGCCTTGGAGTCCGAGTGCTTACCTAATATTTAAGGAAATTGCCAAGCGGTTGGTCGACTCTTCACGTGACCAGAGGGCTGGCCTATTCTTTGGCCTAAGAATCAGCATTGCCATCCAACGTGGGAATGCTACCAGCCTTCTGGGCACTTTTCCTGTTGACAGCGATGTGGACGAATTTCTTGACGCCCTGTAATTCTTCTCTTTTTGATATTTGTTTATAATTTAATAAATTTGAGTTCTGTAAATTTTAGTTTGTAGATATTGTAAATAAAATACTTGTGTATCACATGAGCATTTCTTCTTCGAAAGAAAATGTATAAATGGATACCTCACAATAATTCGCAAGATGGCCATCAGTCGACTTTAGGAACCCTTTAGTATTTTTTTAAATTACGTTCAGTTTTTATTTTCATTTTTTTTTGAGCATACTTTAAGTTTAGATGGCCTAGTGGTCGGAAGCGCGACTGTCTGAGCTTAATACCCTAAGTTCGATTCTCGGATCGGGCAAAGTGTTACACACAACTTAAACATAACTTGTGAAATGTGGGTGTACTATAAGGTTCACCTCTGCCAAACCCCTCAACGATTGCAAGTGTGATGTTATGTTTGCTCTTTACAACAATATCGTCCATGGAAAGCCATATTGTATTCAGTCCTGCGCTATCAAACATCTTCTGTTTCCATGTCTGATTTAAACACTGAAGAATTATAGAATGCGGAGAATACAATAGTTCCGCAAATCGACCTGAGTCAATTGTGCTACGAAAGAGTCCGCGGCCCTGAGTACTCCTCGTACGGATGGGTTTGAATCAGTAATAGTCTGACACTCACCTCTGCTCCGCCCACAGCGAGAGAAGTCATTTGATGAATATTGTACGGTGCAACCGCACATTCTGCAATTCAGCCGTTTACGCCACGTTCATTTGAACGCATTATACTTAATTTAGTTCGCGTTGAGCTGTCAATTTAGCCAGGCGTTCTCGTTACAGCCAACAAGGGCACTTCGTTTAATTTTCCACACCATAAGTCCATTTAGCTCATTTGACTTCTAATACTTTTTGTACAATACAGAAGTGTTTCAGTACTAATATTCTTTCATTCAATTCACCCTTTATCTAAAAGTAATGTATGGTCTACCAAGGAACCATACAAATACCGATCATTAAAGAAATTAAAACTAAAGGAGTACAACACAAAATAGATGATATATGCCTGTCTAAACTCTTCATAGTAAAATGGGAAAATTTGCATGTTTTAAAAGTTTTACAGCTTAGAACAAATACTGTTTTGTTTCGTGAGAGCAGACCTGTCAAGTTTTGTAGACGTAAACTGAAGATATTTTGAAGCAGAATAGAAAGGCGGTAATGTGCTGCGTCGGTACCCTTCAGTAGATTCTGGAAGCGTCGGTTATGAGGTTCAGTTTTAGCGTCCGCTTCGAGATAAAGTTTAAATAGGAACTTGTCGTGACTTAAGACGTTGGATTTTGCTTTATTGGTTTTATTGGAAGTGTTTGCAGACTAACAGCTGTACTAAAGTGGATGACATTCAGAATATTTCGGGTAAGACCTAGTTGAGAAATGCACTTTAACCCTAGTTTTGAATTTCGCCGCAGTTGGGTAAAAAGAAGCCCTATTTAATTACTTAGCAGTAAGGTAAGTAGCGAAAGGTATGCATAAATATTAAACCAAAATAATTAGAAAAATGTCAGTATTACTAATTCTTTCGTTTCTTATGGTCCAAAGAAATTGTGAGCAGAGCCAGCAACAGAGACATATTTTGTAAATGTGTGATGGATATGGCTAAAAAAAACCTAAAAAAAAAGTATGGCTCTCCATAGCCATCACACATTTACAAAATATGTTTCTGTTGCTGGCTCTGCTCACAATTTCTTTACTTAAAATGAAGAAAAGCGACTTTATTTTATAATAGGCACATTTTATAATATGTACAAAGAGACATTTTAGTGTCTCTTGTTTTGTGTGTCGGATGACGTAAAATAATTCACTTTACTATGAAAGCTAGCCATGTATCGCTAGTCAGAATTTATCAGCATTCGTAGTGGAACTCTAAAGTATTTATATCAAAGTAGCTGTTGCCAGCGGCATCGCCCGCTACAACTCGAAAATTATCCCACGGGAAGATACAATAGGGATAAAAGTGTCCTATGTGTTAATCCAGGGTGTCAGCTAACTCCATGCCAAATTTTATTAAAATCGCTCCAGTCGTTTAGACGTGAAGAAGTAACTTTCGCCTTTATAATATTAGTGTGAAATACCTACGAGTAAAGTTACATTCTACTAGCATCGTTTTCACCACACATCCTATTGTCGAAACAGACAGTGAGTAAAATGCCTGGATCCAACTGAAATGTCAAAGGAAGTACGTATATTTTTTTCCAGGTGTTTTTAAGTCTCATTTAATGAGCGGCAAGCGAGTCGGACTTGGTGCAGTAATGGTTGACGATGATGAATGTGTGGCAATCCTATTACTATCAACCGGGCAGAATTCGGTACTCCAGACTAAGATATTATTATTACTGATTGAAAATTCAATAACAGTTTGTCCTACCTGAGAATCAAACTATCTCATGGCGTCAAACATCGAATTTTTAGCACTTGCAAGGTCACTATAATTATGTACCTAAGATTTAAAATATCACGTAATTTCGGAATAAAATACTTATTTTGTATTCCAAACGAAAAAATTCGCCACATTCCTTTATGATCGGTACAACTTCCGAACAGACCGACACTGTACAATGACAGATATTTCAGTAATATACATATAAATGAAGAAGAGTTTGTGTCCGGTGTTGCGTCCGCAAATTGTACGGTTTCGTCGAACCCTTTACGAGGCATCATGCAGCATCCGTTTCCGGAAACAGACGAATATGTTACTGTATAAAAGAACACTTTAGTGAAAAATGGTTTCGAATGAAACTGCGAAGAAAAATCGTGGAAAATTGTAAATGTTTATAATATAGTTATATTATTATATTTGCTAATAATATGATGCTTCTGGATGTAAATAGTTTGCGATTAAACTACTTAAGGATGTTTCCTGACTAAACAAAATATGATTCTATTTAGTCCTTCAGTTAGATTATCGAAAAATATTGTATACGTTTTTTTTTATCAAATTGTAATAAAATATATTATATAAGTATTAAAAAGGGAAGAATTATAGAGCGTCAAAAAATTCGTCCACACCGCTGTCATCAGGAAAAGTGCCCTGAAGTTTGGCAGCATTCCCACGTTGGATGGCAATTGAGATTCCCTATAAAATATTCCAGCCCTCTGGTCACGTGAAGAGTCGACCCAACCGCTTAGTAATTTCCAGAAATATTAAGTGGGCACTCGGACCCCATGGCCCAAGTGTTTCAACCCCAAACGGCTTAAACACATTAAGTTAGTTAACATACAATAAATATCAATACCAATTAAGTTAGTTAACATACAATAAATATCTCTGCGTGTAATTAGGATGCTTACTTCACGTCACTCATTTTTAGGTTTTATTCTATCAGAACTAAAAACTTGACACAATAGTGATTAGCCAAGATAGAAAGCCGTTTTAGCAATTTAATCAGCCCTCGGCTGTAAATGGCATACTACGACACGGAGTTGATAAGTTTCGAAGGAATTGAAAACCTGGTGTCTGAGAAAAACAGATTGAAAACGCAATATTTGTAACACTGTTGTTTTCTCCTTTAGCTGGTCTTGACTCCATGTAGAGAAAACTTTGAAAGACGTTATTTAGTGTAAGGAAGTAAGGATTCCGGCAGCGCGTGCCCCGTGACCTACGATCTCTGTGCTCGGACCTCATCGGAGACATAAGCGTTATTAAACACTTTTTCTTACTCTGTGGCTTTTTCGTTGTCCGATCGAATTATCAATTACTCTGTATTGTTCCCAAGTAAATTAATATTACAGATATACTTAAAAGTGAATTCAAGTTTAGTTTTCCCATAATTAAGTTCCCTTTTAGTAGAAAGAAGAACATTAAACTTCAATTGAAGGACCAGATACTATTTTTTTTTTAAATTAAGTTTGTGTCTAACAATCCTTCATCCAATCATTACCCTTCCTTTTGGCTCCGCCGTAGTCGGGTAAAAAGGATTTGGTCAGTAATCTTTTTTTCTATGACTATGTTATGGCAACCGGCCAATTTATGTTATTAAGAAAAAAAACTTATCAAAGAGTTGCTATAACTACTCAAGATGTCTTTCGGTGTCGGTGTCGTTTTGCTAGAGTGGTCAATATGGTGACTGCGATTTGTCTGTCAGCACCATTCGAATTTTACAAAATACTCGACAATCCGAATTTTGCGGATATAATTATGTTGTCGACTCGAAATCTTTATTTTTTTTTATGTTTTATCATTCAGCTGAGGTTTCGATCAAGTCTACCGTACCCCTTGAAGAAATTATTCAGTAAATATTTGTATGGCTTACAGCTGATGGTTGTTCCGGGTCTGGGTATTTGTATAATGTTTGTACACGCACCTACGATACAGGAGAAATTCCTAGAGTGGGGCAAATAAAAAAAAATGTTATAAAAATAAAATCTATGATATTATATATGATTTAATTGTCAGCTTAGTTTACTACATTTTGAAAAGAAGGAAGTCGTCAATTAGTTTGGTCAAATTGGAACAGAAAATAAAGGTTAGGTTTACTAATTCCTACCCTTCTGAAAAATGGTAGGATTGTTCAAAACACCAGTATAAATTAACTTACAACTGTTTGAATCGATAAATTATTATCTCAGAAACGGTGGCCCTTAGAAATGAAAGTGTTCAACATTTTTATAGATCTATATTTTTGTATCAGCTAAAAACATGATAAAACTTACCGTTTTGCTGAAATCGCAAAAAACCCGTTTTTGTGACCTTTGACCTCAAATTATTTTCACTCAGATTTCGGATCGATGAGCACTTTTGACATTTCATTTATAATGGTGTTTTGAACCATCCTACCAATTTTCAGCCGGGTGCGAATTAGTGCAACCTTCAATTTCTAAATTGACCGGACTAAATGTAAAATTTTTCAACTGAAACACTATTTAGTTTCCGTTAAAAATTTAATATTAATTAAAAAAAATATTTTAACAAAATAAAGTAATCATTTGGTAATTTATTTAATATTTTCAAAGCCTGCAGATAAAGCTTTTGTGCATAAGAGCGGTGTTTAAAGCTCGTAGACATGATACGTGTCGATATTCTTGTCTCGTCGATAAAGCGTTACTCCGACGCTTTTTTAAAACGTTCACTATTTTTATTGACGAACAATGCGGTCTCGTTTTTGTACAGACAATGTAATGTTAATATTTTAGATATTTAAAATGCGAGAGATTTCCAATAAAGGCTTCCGTTGGATTAAGATTTTATTCAAAACATTTTTTCAAATAGATTACAGCTGAATAATGTGACAACTTTAATCGGTTATTTTATAAAACTATAATTGGTCTTTACTATGTTATCTACCATACCATTTCACGGGGTTTGATTACAACTACTTGTATGCATACTGGCCTACATGAATGCATCGAAAGGAAAAGCTAGTATAAAGGAAACGAATTGGCTTGAAATTCAGAATGCGCACTGCTTCCCAATTACAGGTACCCTCTGTATTTGCGAATCAACCATTTTCCCGATACAGCGTAAGAGGTGCTACACACGCGTACGAATCGTCAAAAATTCGACACAGCCGGGTGAAAAACTCGAATACCTAGGTTATATATGTTTCGAGTATCTAATTGAGAAGTGCGAAGTGTTGCCCCACAAACTATGTGACACTTGAAATCGTGCCCTGCCTGTCCTGTTATTTGCGTATCACTGGAGCTGATGGAAGCTACTAAAAGTGTCAAATTTGTCGCCAAATATTGGGCCAATTCAATTTAAATTGTCATCGATACGCTAAAAAGCAAGAAGAATGATAGAACTTTTCATTCTATAGGTGATTCCTGATTTAAAGCAATTGGGAAAAGTACAGATGAAGGATGGCGTTAGAGAAAGTTTCGATTATGCCAGCCCGTCCCGAACTTGGCTCAACATTATATGCCTAACTTTTCCCAACTAATATGTTCGGCTCGGCTTCGAGTTTAAACGAATGCAGCCGAATAGTGACTGCCTATTTGACCATTACAACCCATGTAGTACGATAATGGTACCTAAAACTGGTTCAAGTCAGACTTTTAGGCTACTGACTACCTGTAATGACTGCCAAAGACCTATATGGGGCAGCCAGGACCAACGGCTCAACATGCTTTCAGGCACGGAGGAAACTCGGTATGCAATGGGTTGTCACCCGTACCCGGATCTACCTAGGCAAGCACGGCTTAACCTAAAGGCATACCCAAGCACCGTCATCTTAATTACTCAACCATGAGCTTCTCTTTTTAATGAAAATATAAATTACATCTAGTATTTTATTCCACTCAGCATTATCTTTCAAAAAACACAACTAAATGGAGAGAGAGTACCGATCAGAAAAGGGTATATACCACCCCTTACTAACTTGAAAGCTAATAGGATGAAACAAAGTAGCATTGTTAACGGGAATTATGAGAAATTCATTCTCTCGATAAATACATTCACTGATATGCAATTAGTATTGAAGGCTCATTTAGTTCGTGTTGAACCATTTCTAACAATGTAACTGAAGCTTGGTATAAAATTTGCATTGTTCTAATTGTTGTTCTTGGTTAGGTATTGGATAATTATTTTGAAACAGCAATTTATAAATACTGACGGTACATAAAAGTGGAAGCATTCGAAGCTTTCCGTATTTCTACAGTGGGCGGATTTGGCCTATTTGGTACCTTCTATGTCGATGACGACCGTGCAAATGAGAGTCGTATATTCCGCAATGAACTGTAGATACAGGTGATGATGATGATAATTATAATGATGATGTTATTGGCGTCATCATTGATAGAATGTGACTTTGCCTTATATTTATAGTTTGCATCTAACAAAGCATGGATAACCTTCAATTTTTTTGAGTATGATTGTTTTTTATTTATTTTATATGTAACTCTTAGTTACTAAGTTAAACTCTATTTATTTCAATACAAAAATAAAACGGGTTTAAGAAAAAAACGTGTAATGTCGTTAATGGATTTTTTTTAAATTCATTTTGTCATCTTTACCATTGGTCGGCACTAGATTTAATTATTTAGTTCGATTTTTTAGCCATTTATTTGCGAGTTCAAAAATATATTCCACTGAGTTTCAAAGTCCAAATGTCCATTTAGTTAAATTATTGTTATTACCAACATCATGAAACTTCTGCGTTTTAGTAATGTATGAATTAGTAATCGATGAAATTTATCTATCCCAGCTAATGAATAAAAAGTAACATTATGTACTCGTAAAACTCATATTGATTATTGTTGATATCGTTACAGTTAGTCAGTGACCAAAAAAGTCAGACAACCAGTTTGATCAAAGATATCGTATTAGTCCAAGAAGTTGAATACACACAACACTGCATAAATAAGATCCTCATTGTTGGTTAGGTACCAATTGTTAAATAAATAAATTTATCTGATCCAGAAAAAGATTCATCGTTTTAATATTCAAGATACTTCTCCAAGATCCATTTTTTAGATGCAGGAGAACCAGCAGACAGCAAATACTAAATATAAACATCAAGCTTCCAAGACTTCGATACAAAATGAATACTATTCGAACATGACATCTTGACATTTGATTGGCAGCGATGCAATACGAACTGTTACTAAACCGTACATTTATAATTTATTGTTCTATTCTATTTGGCCGTTCGGCTGCTAGCAATTTTCTAGGAACGAAAGTGATGTCTGATAAGTTAATTATACTGTAAGACGAATATGATATAGTTTGTCCGGTTATGTTCATTCTATTTGGTGTCAACCAGAATATTTTATTATCTAATTGTATGGCTTCGAGGATGATATCTATGTCAATTCGATAAATGCACTGCATTTTACTCGCTCATAATGAGCGAGCGACCGCTCATGTCATTTCCAGCGTTTTCCTCAGTATCGGGTGTTGTAAGGCTCTTGGAATGTTTTCATCGCGTTTTTTTTGTATTCTCTACCCTCGGCTTTGCGCCAAGAGCGATAATGTCAGACATGGAGAAACAACGTCGCTAAAAACACTTTTGTGATGTGTACTCAGACCTGTCACATTGTAGACTTAAACGGAATATTATAATAGTTTGAACAGAAAGTGGAAAAGTAAAATGACCATTAATGTTCCAAGTTCTATGAATTATTAGTGCCATAATTGTATAGCGACGCCCAAGGAAACGTTTTGCATATTTGCTATGAACATAGTCGGTGCACCTTCGTTTCAGTGATTGCATTCAATCGCTGTGATTTATTTAATAATTCCATTAAAATGATTGTAAAGTTCTACTGATACCACTTACAACTTTCGCACGGTAGGGCAAGGCTTAATTCAATTGACGTCATTTGATTTATATTAGTTTGTTTTACTAAAATTTTGACAATAATGAACAAATTCACTTTTGTTACAAAGTTCTGTCTGGTTTCTGATTTTTTTGGTACCTCCAAACTAACCTACACAGTTCGTTAAAAGAAGCCCTTATTAAACATAAAAGTATGCATATCCTATGTGATAAGCCAATAAAACGGATGCAAAAAGAGTCAATGTAAAAAAAATATGTTAATTAAATGTGTTATATTTCCTGGCAACGACAATTTTAATTCCAGTTTGTAATCAATTAAAACAGATTTGTACGGTGCGACGGCTTGTTTGAATTTAATTGGACTGAAACCACGACCAGTATTTATTCACCTGTAGTCTAAACAGCAAAATGAAAAATAATGATATGGTGACCATACTTTTTTTTTTTTGGCGCGTGGTAAATCCTCAAATATTCCCTCCCGCTCTGGGGCAGAGCAAAAGGGAGTGCAAGACTTCTGCTGACTAAAAACCACCCATGTTACTTCTTAACCCTGTATGTCGAGGCCGCGGTATCTTGTGAACAACCCGCAGCCCCAACGGGAATGGTGACCATACCTTGCTGTAGCAAAACCAAAAGTTCAATTTTAATTGTAAAAATAAGTCATCATCATCTATCGATTTCTAAAAATGTTGAGGTCGGATTTCAGTATAACCAAGTTCAACTAGATTTTTATATACCTACAATATTTTGCATAGAGCGACTGCTACCTGACTTCTACAACCTCGCCGCTAATTAAGACTCTGTAGTAAGACTAGATGCCAGAATTTCGAACTTGACTACCCGTTTACGATTATTTGTGCCGAAGATTTTCTATATTCTTAATTTTTATGTCGGTCGGACATGATGGAAATATTCTCTCAGAGAATCCCGCCTTTGTAAACCATATTATAATGGCTAATGGCTATATTCTACAGAATAAGTATAGACTCGATGACTGCAATCCGTCCCCATAGTAAAATACCGTATGACATAACACTATGCAAATAGACTAGTCTCGCGGTATCTACGTAAGTAAATTGACGGATTTGCGGACTATTTTTTAATAAAGAAGTTGAAAATAATGAGTATTTTGCAACAGATTTATTGAAAGTTTCCGAGTTGATGTAAGGGTTAAGACCACTGCCGTGTCGACGGCGCGTTCGTGTACCACGCGCGCCTCAAAGAGATCTCAGCAACATGGGAGGGACCCGTAAGGGCCGACGTCCGTCGGGGCTGCGGAATTTTGTAAGAGATACCGCGGCCTCGACATAAAGGGCTAAGAAGGGACATGGTGATTTTTAGTCAGTAGAAGTCTGACACTCCCTTTTGCTCTGCCCAAGAGCGGGAGGGCTTATTTAATGATTTCAAAGATCCCAAAAAAAAAAGATTCAAACAATCTCTCCCTACTTTTTCTAATACCCTTTGTTGCCCAGTCACTGAATATATATTGTTTGGGCAAATAGATTTAGTTTTAATTTTTAATGTATTACTGATTTCTGTAAATACAACCGAAAAGAAATCCTCGTAAAACTGATTTACATTTTCAATAATAGGTACGAGTAATGCCTAGATTACTAAGTTACCATTAAATTTATTCAAACTGCTGGGTGTTATTTGTCTAGATTTTATCTGGATTTTTTGTAAGTAAGTTAGTAAGTAAGTAAATTTTATTTTGCAAATATGGGTACAGTACATGGTGGTTAACAAATAAGAGGTAGGTTCAGCCATATTTTACCAATAGGCATGCAAAAGACACAAGTAAATAAGCACTGTACTGACTCGAAAAATACGATTTGACCGCTGTGATCAAAAGGCATTACTTATTAATTTACCTATACCTCTTCCTATACTATCTGAGAACATTATTGTGTAAGAATCATGATAATCATAAATCTCCGGCTGTACCACTAAATTAATATTCTTGTGCAATTTCAGCTGTTTCTTGGTTGAGAATACTGTCCTGAAATGAATTTACAGCCTAGGATGGGTCCTAAATTCCATCAGGGTGGACAGTATCATGGGTAGGGATCTGACTAACAACACATTTGAAGCAAGAATATGTTCCCTAATTTGGTTCTGAGTAATTAGATACCTACAGGAAAGGAAATTAAGTGAGTCCTGAAGAAATTGTATTTCAGACTGCAAATGAATTTCATAATTTTTTATGCTATCTTCTAATTTTGTTTGATAATTATTTAATTAGATTAACTAAATCAACATGCTCTTTTCTCATTGGAATATAATATATTTAGAAAAGTGTTTTTGTTGTTCTCAAAATTGATAGCATTTTTAGATTATTCTATTGAGTTTTGCATATTTTTTAATTTTCTTGTTGCTAACTCTAAAATTCAGCATGGAGCTAACGTAAGATTATTTACCGACCTCTGCCTGTAGTTTAAATCCGATAGGGTCGGAAATTAAATGCCACTTTACATCGCTTTCAATGCAATCAATCAATTATTTTACCTAGAAAGAAAATAATTGACTGCCAATGATGAAGTGATCCAGAATCGCAGCAGATAAATGATTTATGAACACGCACATTATGGAGGGTGGAGTAAAGAATAAGTCTGGTAAAAACCTATTTTGGAATAAAATTATCGCAAATTGCATGTAACCTCCTTGTTCACAACTCTTTTGGGGGACTATATTTTAATTATCATTCCGCCGGTTAGTTTTTTTTTGAGAGCCATTAGATAAAAACAATTGAACGCATTTTGCGCAAAGATGGAGAAAAGTAAATTTCGAGTGTTGATCACACATTATTTTTTGCGCAAAAAACTATTACGGAAACAAAACAAAGGCTTGATAAACATTATGGGGACTCTGCACAACGGAGTGTCCCATAATGTTTATAAACCATTTAAACATTTATAAATCATTTAAATCAACGGATTTAAATGATTTATAAATGGTTTACGGATTTTCGGTGTGGTCGTACAAGCACAAGTGATGCTGAACGCCCAGGACGCCCAGTTGAGGTCACTACTCCAGAGATGATCGCTAAAATCCATGACATAGTGTTGAACGACCGAAGAGTAAAAGTGAGCGAGATAGTCGAGATAGTAGGCATCTCAGACGAACGTGTGCGCAATATCTTACACCAAGATTTAGATATGAAAAAGCTCTTCGCGCGATGGGTGCCGCGTTACCACTTCGAATGCAGGTTTGGCGTTATTACAACAGAATAAACCTGATTTTTTGCATTGTTATGTAACGGTCGACGAAACGTGGATCCACCACCGTACACCAGAAACCAAGGAACAATCGAAACAATGGATTGCTAGGGGTGAACCAGCTCCGAAGAAGGCCAAAGCAGTTTTATCGGCCAATAAGGTGATGGCTACAATTTTCTGGTACACACGTAGGGTAATCCATATTGACTACCTGGAGAAGGGTAAAACGATCAATGGCGAATATTATGCAAATTTATTGGACCCATTTAACCAAATTTTACCTAAAAAACGACCGCATTTGGCTAAGAAGAAAATCCTCTTCCACCAAGACAACGCACGAGTGCAAACCTGCGCAATTGCCATGGCCAAATTACATGAGTTGCTATCTCACCCACCATATTCGCCAGGTTTGGCCCCTTGCGACTATTTTCTGTTTCCGAATTTAAAAAAATGGCTTGGTGGAAAATGATTTAGCTCCAACGAGGAGAGCATTCTCGACACTAATGCCTATATCGAAGGGTTGCCTAAGTCGTACTTTACGGAAGGGATCGAAAAGTTTGAGAAACGCTAGATGAAGTGCATTGAGTTAAATGGAAATTACGTTGAAAAATAAGTCATAATTTTTAAATAAAGTTGTCTTGTTTCATTTTTACCAGACTTATCACTCCGCCCTGGTACCTATTATAATCAAAATAATCACCATTAGGAACCTTTGTGGAAACTACTTCTTGAGCCGTGTGGGGTTGAAGTTCTGGAGCCGTGGGGTTCGACTGCTTGTAGCCGGTTTAAGGAAACGCCTAATTGACGCTTCCGGTGACCCGAGAGTTTTGCCTTAGCCAGAGGCTAAGTGTTGCCAAACGACGTGGCAATGCTGGCTGACAGCTTTGAGTAGCAGATTTTTATGCACTTTTATAGATAATTGTAGGTTGATTTAATAGTTTGTGTGTAAGCATATTACTTACTTTTGAAAAATAAAAATATGGAATCGCTTCAACTTGAGCTTTTTATTACGCGTTTCTAGAAAACCGTTAGAAGAATGAAGTTGCTTCTGTAATAAAGTTTTATAGAACATAGAGAGAACCACTGCTTCTGATTTTTAACCGACTTCCAAAAAGGAGGAGGTTCTCTATTCGTGTGTATGTATTTTATTTTTGATGATGGAAGGTACAACTCAACGCAATAATACGGGAATCTTGAGGTCAAGGGTTTGGTTTATTGGTTTTCAAGCATAGTAAATATTTGTATGGGATAATACAACTAAAAATGGAAAAATAAAAAAACTTTTTGCAAAAAAGAATCCGACTTCGAAAACACAAAAAAGTAAGAAAAAACACCATAAAGTGAAAAATATACTTCACTTTTTTGTTTTTTCGAATTCGTTTTTTTTGGATTTATACTCTCTCATACTACACCTTATCACTTGAACTTTAACTTGGTAGTAAAATAAAATAAACAAAATAGGTTTTTACTTAATCACCGCTGTGTCATCAAAAACCTACACTACGTTCAGCAATACGAAGGACAAAAGTAAATCTTTTTTTATTTTCAAAATGGTCCTGCTCTTGACTTGATGAGGTATTATGATGAAACAAGCGTGCCCAGAGGATGCCTGTTCACTTCATGGTTCACACTTTGTGGGGTTTAGTTTATATTTAAATAAAAACAAATAAATAAAAGAAATAACTCCTGCTTTGACGGCAGATGGGCTAAATGTGGGAAGGTTTAACAACATTAACAGATCATTTCTTTAGATAATTACACCAAAACCGTTTGAACAAACTTTTGGCAAATGTCTCGGCTCAAACGGCTATGCTAATCCAGTCATAAGACTCCTACAATATTAATTTGGGGAAATATTCAGGCTCACTATACGACTGAATGGCAAGAGTCCAAGTTGATTTTAGGACGAGCTCCTAGTGTCTGTGATTGGGCTTTACTTCAACCAATAGCGGGATTTATGATCGGAAACAAAGTCGATGAACTTCGATGAAATGTGTCGTCATTTAGTAAAGTAGTAGTTAGGCATGTCTTTGATTTTTAACCGACTTCAAAAAGGAGGAAGATGTCATTTCTTCGGAGATTTTTTTTTCGTGTGTGTTCCCCGATCACTCATAGATGGTTGAACCAATTTAGATTTTTTTGGTTTTGATTGAAAGGGGTACACTTTCCAAGTGGTCCCATGATCATCAAGTCAGGATCTGATTATGGAATCCTGGACAAATAGAGAGAACTCTTCAAATTTTATAGGCACACTTTGTGTAGTGACTTGAAGTAGTTTTTGGAAGAGTACTTTCTCGGGGTGGTCTCATTCCAATTTGGTTAAGACCTGATGAAGAACTGCGGAGATAGGCAACGGTACTCCTCAATTAATGATATCATATAGACTGGGATTGCTATAACCCCATGTCTGTCTATTGTTTACACCAGTTCATAACATAACATCACGCCGGTACGCTGTGAAGGGGTAAGCACATGGGAACCACTAAAAAGTGACACTAGAAGGCGACTTTTGTTTGTTTGATTTCATTTTTTTGCCAGCGACTTCAGGAACTGATTATACTTCTAAAGTTTATTTTTCACTTTTATGGTTTCATTTTTTGTAAAAACGTTTTTAATTTTCACTTTTTTGTGGTTCCCATGTGCTAACCCCTTGCAAACTTACGATGAGTTTTTAATTCAGAATTTCATAATGTATTATTGATTTATTTAACATAGTTTCATTACCAATAGTATATAATTATCAAGGTAATAAAGAGTGCGCTATATTATGCCAGAGAACGTACAAATGTTTTGTATTAATATTCAAATGAATCAAATGAGCAAATAACCAGATTCTGATTATATTATGGTAGTACCACGACTTTAAAAAAATATGGCTTCGAAATTATTTCTTGGGCACCCTATATATTGCAATTTTGTAACTGCACCTTACATATTTACTATGTTCGAAACTCTGTTCCAAAGCAACTTCCCTCATTAGAAATCTGTTCATACCTACGATGCGACGGAACCGTCCGGAACTATCATATTTATATTAATATTTCATTCACTACAGTTCCAGTCTCGAAATCAAAAGCCAAGCATTAAGGATTCCAATTCATGAAGTTATGCACAGCGCTGCAAATGAGAAGCAAAGTATGAGCGGCACCTTGCCGGCGACATGATAACTTTAATATATATCTTTACAATATTTCTGAAAAGCGAGACATTTCCCCCAGCAAGATTTCATTTTCCCTATACACCTGGAATTCTTTGAAGTAAATATTTATCGGGAAACTTGCTGTAGGCTTTCTGTGGAATTTAAACTCGCTACGTTGAGCAACAAGTAACGACCTACACAACATGTCAAAGTGTAAGAGTATTCAGTGTGTAAGTGAGTTCTGAGTGGTCAGTCAGTGGGGGAAATTGAGTACAGCAACATGTGACTGTGGCTATAGAAAAGCCAGAATGGAGAAGTTTGGAGGAGGCCTTTGCCAACTGGCAAACGGACTAGCAAAACTAGAACAAGAAAATAATCTACGAACAATAGAGAAATAATGGCGTGTCCGACTAAAAGCAATATTGATTTAACATGTGACTAACATATTCAGCTTACATGGTGTACCTTCTACTAGGTTGTCAGACTCACTGGGAATGGTGGATGCCACTTCTAAGACCATTAACTTTCAGTTATAGGACATGTCAGTTTTTGTCTCAAGACGAAAGTCTATGACCAGTTTGTGTTGCCAATGATAACATACGGGACCGAAACGTGGCCGCTCACAATTGGCCTCATCAGAAAGCTCAAAGTCACCTAAAGGGTAATGGAGAGGTTTCCTTGCGTGATCGAATCAGAAATGAGGACATCCGCATGAGAACCAAGGTTACCGACGTAGCCCGAAGAATCGCCAGACTTAAGTGGCAATGGGCAGGACACATTGCTCGCAGAACGGATGGGTGATGGGTCCGAAAAGTTTTGGAGTGGCGACCGCGAACCGGAAGACGTTGCGTTGGAAGGCCTCCCACTAGGTGGACCGATGACCTGGTGAACGTTGCAGGGACCCGCTGGATGCGATGTGGGAGGCCTATGTCCAGCAGTGGACGTCTTTTGGCTGAAATGATGATGATGATATAGGACATACCTGTTACTTTTAACATCGTTCAATATAACTTTGCTACCAACATGAACTGCAATACCTGTATGTCGTGTGGTGTGTGTGTATGTGTTTCATCAACAGGGTTTCCGATGATGCGAATGGTCACACCATTCGCATCATCAATTCGCACTCAATGAACATTTGTTAAACGAAACCTTTTACAAAATGTTCACTGCAAAAATGTGCAGATTTTTTTATTAGTCAAACAAATTACATTCGGTCCGGAATATATTATTGTATTTTCGTCATAATGTTAAATAGAGGAGTTAAAGAAAGAGCAGCCAACCTTTGAGCTACCGACGGCAAATCCGTGTTGGCAAAATTGTGTTTCTTTTTACCCGACTGCGGCGAAGCCCAAAAGGAGGTTTATTACCCGACTGCGGCGAAGCCCAAAAGGGTTATTACCCGACTGCGGCGAAGCCCAAAAGGGTTATGGGTTTGGCGTGTATGTATGTATGTATGTCCGTTTCTTTGTTCCCTCATAACCCCTAAACGGATGATGGGATTTGAATAAAATATACGTCGTTAGATTCGCGATGATTCGTCGTTAGATTGATGGCGCGAGTGTCACTGGTTACATTAAATTAAAAAAAAAAAACAAATAAATTAGCTGATTTAGGGGGCCATAACGCGGATTTCAAAAATTTTTTTTTTCCATTACCATCGAGTAGGGTATCAAGATGAAGGGTTTTAAAAGGAGATTACAAAAATGTACGACACTTATATGTTTAAAATAAATGCAAAGTCACAAATCCTTTAAACAAACACAAAAGTTAAATCATCTGCGAAGAATTTTACGCGACCAACGAAAAAACAAACCAAAAGAACTAAAAAGTTGTAAATAAAAAAAAGTAGTTAAAAAACTAAAAAAACCTTTCAGTTTTCTCAGTCGGGTTTTTTAGTTTTTTAACTACTTTTTTAAATTTTAATCACGACATTAATTGCCAGTGATACGAAAAAGAATACCTACATGTGTGTAATAAATCTCCCTGGGCTCAGTGTAAGTTGCCAGTTTTCTTTAAGACTGTATGTAGTTTAAAAAAACCTTGTGCATTAAACAAAATATTATAGACAATATTATGTCAGTGTAGCAAGAATGCGCGGTGAAAACTTTACGTAAATTAGAAAAATATTTGTATCGTCAAAACAACTAATCTAGCTAGAGCCTCAATTTTTAACATGATAGCAGAATAATCCTGTATAATAACAAGCATCTTTGCCTCAACACCGTGATTGTGAAAAGTTAAGAAATTTCGCGCTTGCCAAAACTAAAATTAGTACACTAGAAGTTACCGGCGCGCGGCGGCAAGTGCGCGTACCCATAAGATAAAGTAAAGATGTTGAACTCACTCTGGCATTTGTTTATCATTGAGTGCTGTTTATAATGTGTATTGAGACGTCCAATATAAATGTTTATTTTGCTTTCCTGTTTATTTCATTGCTCACCATTTTATACGTGTATTGGTGAACTAATTTGACGACTAACATAAATGTAGAACAATAATTATAATTTGTGTGTAACAATTCTATTACATAAAATATTTTGTCATCAAACTTACGCATTTACTATTTTGTTTTTTTTTTAATTATTTCCTAATCAGTGTTGTAACTAGTTATTAATGTGAATGCGGTGATCTAACACAAAAGGTGAATGAGATCTACTTTGTCTCCATGTATCTTTTGTTGAACGCCTAATAAATAAATAATTGACTGCAACGATTATTTATCATTTGTCGTGCATCCATTGTGCATAATCTGCTGGTACCGTGGACCGAAGAAAACAACGAAGCGTATCGTAATAGCCGTAACGTTCTCATTGTTGAGACACAGGTCCTATCTCAATAAAAAAGGCCTGACATAATCCGCCGCCTGGTTGCATGATGTGCGTTCTACATGTTTTCAAGATATGGGTATAAGGAAACCTAAATATCGGTGCTGTATAAGAAAGTAAATCAGTACGCTCTCCGAAACATCAAAATTTGGTTACACTCGTGCAATATGGATGTTTTAAGACTATGCCTATTTTTCTTTTGAACGAGACAACTTTTCCAGTAGGTCTCTTATACACGACGGATTGGTGACCTACAGTACGTTATGTTATTAAGATCATTCTTATCACCTTTTAATCATTGTTGAATTAGAGACATCTAAGTAGGTGTAATAAACCTTGAAATAATCTCATTTAGTCATCACTGAATGAAATTAATGCAAACAACAGAAAAACTGTTTTGCACTGCCGACATACTGTTTTGCAGTTTGGCAGACTTTTTATATTTTATTGTTAAACAGATTTTGAATAAATAAATAATTAAAAAAAATTGACACTTCGAAATACCCAAATTTACAAAGTGTCTTTTTTTTTTAAGATAAGGTAAATCAAAAAAAAGTTCACATTGCGCGCATTGTTAGGAGGTTCCTGTCACAAGAGCCCTGACCACCGGTAGCTCGGATTCTGTTCCCAATAACGATGGGCTACTTTTTTATATATATATTTTTTTAACTGAATAAAAATTTATATCTAAAGGTTTTTAAAGAAATAATAATTTGATTATTCCCTATAATTATTTTTAAACAAAATTTTTTACATTTTTAAATATTCTTACCAAAAAAAAAAAAAATTATAATCTGTTTAAGTTTAAACTTGGAACATTTAACTTATAATATACTGCGCAGTTCCGAAAGTTAGATACGCAGTTGGTTGTTTTGCCCAAAGGTGATAATTTCTACTTATTACCTGGCGAGAAAGAAGGCATATTTTAAAATACATTTGTATTTTTCAAAAAAACAATAATTGTGCCTGAAATATATAAACAAAATACACAGTTTCAAGATAATACTAACGACCTCTCAGACTTTCGAAACTTACCTCTTATCCCAGAAAAACTTCTTAAATAAACTGAGGTATCGAAAAATCAAAGTATAAATAGCAAAAGTAAGCATGAAATCTAACCAATCCATGCCTACTGACTTAAAAAAACGGGAGGAAAAAGAAAATACTTAACTTATTCGAAGAAAACTTTCACTGAACTTTTTTTAATTGTAAATAGAAATAGTGAAAGAAGTAAAGGAAATAAAAAAAAACGATCACACACGTCAACTGAATTCCGAGTAAGTATCTAGAGTACCTCGGTGATTTCGGATGAGGAAACATTTGGAAAACTATAAGTAAATTTATCGGTTGAAACAGCGGTTTGCGCGCGAAATCCGGAGTGCAGGGAGACGACCGGTCGCAACCTCGGTAAAATGTGTACTACCTTTTCGAAATGAGACAAGAACCAAGTTGGGCTGCGCATGCGTACTAACGTCCCCATACGATATTTAGTGACGAAACTGGTGTTTTAATTAATAATTTGACCATAATGATCTCCTGTTTAGCTGTTCTAATTGTGTTGTGTTTATAACGAGCTATTTGATCCTTTTACAAGTTAAATAGAATAATAGGTATGTCAATAAGAGTTACCACATTTTTAAAAGTCATCCACATTTTTAAAGGTCATATCAATTTCTGGGGTTGTTTTGCAACATTTATTATTTTTAATGTTATTTTTTTAATGATGTTCTAGAATGATGTAGGTACTGTATTACTGTGGTCGTCAACCCTTGATTTGAGGCTGCTGTTGTGGTTGATTCACTAATATTTTACCAAAGTTACGTATTTGACCACGTCATGCAAAGTTCACGTTTCTGTTTCCAATTTTATTGGCAAGCGCGTAAAAGGCTGACTTGGCTTACCTGCCATGCAGCTGATAAAGTCTATCATTGGCAAAAATAAAAAAATAGATTCAGAACCCCTTCAGGGTAAAGCTTGTGGTTTAATAATGACTGCTACTCGGGTCCATCTGTAGGTTAAGCTTCGCTTGCCTAGATTGGTCTGTGGATTGGTGACCGCCCATAACGTTAACTTGTTGGTCCCGGCTGCCATATATAGTTCTTTGGCAGTCGTTACAGGTAGTCAGTGACCTGAAAGTCTGACAACCAGTCTTACCAAAGGGATATTACCCAGTATTAACTGGGTTGTGGAGGTCAGATAGGCAGTCGCTCCATGTAAAATACTGGTACTCAGCTGCATCCGGTTAGACTGGAAGCCGACTCCAACATAGTTGGGAAAGGCTAGGCAGATGATGACCCCTTCAGTAAGTAGAGTACCTAATCTATGAATGTATTTTAATCACAACTGTAACGAGATATTTATCCAGTTTATATAAGTATATTAATATTATAAATGTGAAAGTTTGTGAGAATGGATGTGTGGATGTTTGTTACTCTTTAACGCATAAACGGCTGGACCGATTTGGTTGAAATTTGGTATGTAGATAGGTTATACCCTGGATTAACATATAGGATACTTTTTATCCCGATTTTATCTTCCCGTGGGATCATTTTCGAGTTATAGCGGGTGAAGCCGCTGGCAACAGCTAGTTTTTTATATTTCAGCATTATTAACATCCCATTTCGTGTGCTAATAATAACGTTAGTGACCATATCAGTATGAAAACATATAAAACAAATGAGTTTATGTTTTTTTTACAGCTGGGTGACAGGGGGACTCACTAAAAGAGATAATGGTTCGTGAAATCGTGATACACCACCTGAGCCCAGTGCGCGGCCCTGATAAGACAAAACGCTGTAATCTGCAAAACATAATATAAGGATGTTTCCTGACGAATAGGCTCCGAAACTACTGGACCGATTTGAAAAATTCTTTCACCGTTGAGAAGCTCCACTATCCCCGGGTGACAGGCTACTTTTCATTCCTGTATTCCCACGGGAACGGGAACTACGCGGGTGAAACCGCGTGACGTCCGCTAGTATTATAATAAAAGATACTGCATCGTTGTGGATGACCAGCACGACTGCTGACCATAATTATGGTCCTGGTTTTTTATTCCTAGGTTGCCCAAAGTGACATTGAATTATTGGAATTTCTGGGTAGTAGTAACGGAGTCTGGAAAGCAATATGCTCGTCTTCTTTTAAATGGTACTCACAAATTTCGAAATGTGTGTGTGCTATGTACACCCCTATCTAACACAACGGGGATTACAAACGTGATTTTGTGTTATCTATTCTTCTACACTAATATAATAAAAAGGAAAGATAGTTTGTTTAAAAAAAATAAAAATAAAAGTTTTGTGTGTGTGTGTGTGTGTGTAAGTTTGTAATGAATAAACTCAAATACTACTAAACCGATTCCAGAAATTCTTTCACCATTAGAAAGCTACATTCACGCTGAGTAACATAGGCATTTATCCCTGTATTCCCGCGGGAACGTTAGGGACGCGGGTGAAACCGCGTGACGTCCGCTAGTGTTAGAATAAAAGGTATGTTGTTGTAAGCAAGTTGCATTAATAAACTACTCGTGGATATGTTGTTACGCAATCACTTGACGGTAACATCGCACTTGCAATTACACAAAGTGCCACGAGGATGGCATAGTAACATCATGCAATACCCGGTGAATACGGATGATAGGGTAGTTAACTAAAAAAATCTAATTAGTCCTTAATATGGATTCCAAAAAATATTGCACACTTATTTTTATTTTTTTACTTAAACAAAAAATAAAGAAGATACAGTGCTTTGAAAACTCGCGTGACGTCATAATCTAAGACATTAGTATGACATTTTTTTGCGGTCAGTGACGTCACCAACTCATATCTTTGACGCGTTTTATCTTCGTCAATTTTCATTGATTTGATGAAACAAAAAATACGTATCCTTTATTTTTCGATAATCTAACAGACAGACTAATTAGAATCACATTTTTTTTAAGTCAGTAAACAGCCCTTTTACTAGGTATACGTAATCGATTAACACTTACACCCCTTTTTATCGATCGGCATGGTTTCGCCAGTGGTTGACTTGATATACCGATTTTGGTACAGTGCTCATCTGAGTAGCTCGCTGCTAATAATATCGGGTCGTTGTTCGTGGTTGGCTCGTGGATAAGTGACCACCCACAACATACCGAGTTTTCTCGGTGTTTCAGAAAGCATGCTTAGCTGATGGTCCCGGTTGCCATATTACCTATATACGAGTAAGCTGCCGCTACGGGCTGTCGCTACAGGTAGTCTGTGACAACCCGTCTTACCGAGTATTAGCTGCGTTGTGGAAGGTCAGATAGGCAGTTGCATAAAAATATATATCATTTTACTCGTGCTTTTAGGAAATACAGAAACTATAGAACTACACCTGCTATACGATCCTTACATTTTCATTTTGCCTCGTTCACGTTCGAGCACTACGCTTATCTTTTCTGAAGTAAAACACCAATAAAGAAGATAAAATCTGTACTATTTGTCTTTATATACCGTTTCCAGAGCTGTGGTGATGATATAAATGATGAAGTAATTAGTAATGCGCCTACGTGTGTTCCAAACCACAAGCTAGAACTCGCAGGGTAGGCTGCCGCTCTGTAAATAATTTAATGCTCAGTTGCAAAATGTGCAAAATTCCATGTTTCTAGACCAATCAGTGACTTTTTCGATGTTTATCCGTGATTTTAAGACTTAATTTCGAGCCTGCGCTGGTCCCGTAGAATGCGATAGGGAAAGCTGCAGCACAGACCGATTCACAATAAAATGACGAGATCGACCCGTTTCTTATCTATTCTCTCCTTGAAAACTGAACCGATTCAATTATTTTTTACAATTAAACTTTATATAGCCTAGGTTGCTATAGATTTCTTTAATTAACGAACTAATAAAAATTGGTCTGGTAGTCCTGTGATCACGACCGTAAAAATGAGGCAATTTTGGAGTGTCATATTTTCTTTACTTAAACTTACTAGATTCTTAGGTCTTTAGGTTATGCCACGCCTGTCTAGGTTGGTCTGCAGATGGGTGACCGCCCATTACATACCGAGTTTCTCCGTGCCTCTAAAAGCACGCTTAGCTGATGGTCCCGGCTGCCATATATAGATCTTTGGCTGTTGTTACACGTATAGGTTATTAGTTTTTTCATCGTCATCCAGCCCTTAATATACCCGGTTTAATAATAACTGCCACTCGGGTCGATCTTTACGTTAAGCCGCGTTTGCCTAGGTTGGTCTATGGATGGGTGACCGCCCATAACATACCGAGTTTTCTCTGTGCCTCGGAAAGCACATTAAGCTGTTGGCCCCGGCTGCCATATATAGATCTTAAGCAGTCGTTACAGGTTGTCAGTGACCTGAAAGTCGTCGTTTCGTTTAGACTTAGTCCATCGTGTGCACCTTGGGAAATGACAGACTGACAGTGTCACCCGGAGAAGCGTAAATCTGTCAGGTATTAATAATAATAATAATAATAAAAGCCTTTATTCGCTGACCAAAATAGAGTACATTTTATGTTTACATAAATGTAGTGTCAATTTAAAAAAATTAAATACAAAGAAAAAAAATATAAACTAGTTAGTAAAAATAGCTAAATAAAAGTAACTATATTCTATTGCAGCAATAATAATAACATTTTCAGCAGCCAGTTTTTTGGTCAGGTTGTCCTTTGACATAGGCCTCCCCTAGTTTCTTCCAGTCATCTCTGTCTCGAGCTAATCTTCGATCAACGAAACTTAACATATTTTCATAAAGTTGGCATATTATTATAGTCCGGTAAATTAAGACATCCAAGGTTACATTAATCCCCACCCGGCTGAAAATTTTTAGGATTGTTCATAACACCATTATGAATGAACTGTAAAAAGTACCCAGCGATCCGACTCCTGGAAAAAAAGTTGTTCGAGGTCAAAGGTCACAAAAACCGGTTTTTCGCGATTTTCAGAAAAACGGTGTTTTTGTCATAAAATTAGTTCAAACAAAATTATACATCAGATAGTAATCTATCAAAATAAGCAAAAATCTAAATTTTGATTGTGGGATTCAGTTTTCCATTTTCGGATACAATCACGCTACCTTGTTCTCATTCATCACGGAAATCTTTAGACTTGTTTTGTTATTTTTAATTTCGTTGTAGTGCTATCAGGTGGGTTTTTAATGTTTTTTTTAGTATTAGGAAGATCTAAGGTTGTCTTTGCTAATACTAATCATATTCTAGAAACAATCAGGTAGGTTAAAAATGGGGCAAGCCAGCCACACTACTGTAGTTGAGTAATTTCGTTCGTTTTTATTAAGAGATTTGCTCATATATGCTATAACTACTTTCTTGTCTTCTTTTAATTTATTAAAAGCCAGAGTAGCATCTTTATCCCTAATGAATTTAGGAGCATTTTTACCGGAAGAAGTTAATTTATTAAGTCGAGTTGCAATAGTGCTAAAGTTAGGAATAAAACGGCGAAACCAACTACAAGTTCCAATAAATTTCCCAAACCATTGTAACTCATGTAAGTCAGAATAAACAGTGGCGACCACAAGAAAAGCGTTAAAACAATGAAGCTCGACGAAGTCCCAGAGAAGCGATTTAACTGTCTTGGATCCCGCAACGAAATTAATCAGAAAAGAATAGCGGAGGTGTAGGCTGTTATCTGTTTATTAAATGGCCTTTAACAACTAGTGAGTGGGTTCTAAGTTTGATTCAGGGTTGTGAATAAAGAAGCATCCGTTTTCATGAAAATAACGTGTTTATTATGGGACTACCAAACACGACAGTTTTGCATGCCAAAAGGTACAGACAAACAACGGCGGACAGGTGTCCGCAGCCGCATCCACAATCTGTTTTATCCGGTTTCACCGAACTTTTGCGGTAGCTTTCAGTCTACCTATCCAAATTTAGATGACATAGTATTAAACAATAAATTGTATGCCAGACGAACTTACTTGACACCATTCGTAAAAGATGAAGGATGTCCGTAGCTTGACGATCACCCATCCAATATTCTAGATCTGGAATTCAAGTAAATCTACGCTATTGTGAGTACTTCGAAAGAATTTCGAATTTTCAATCTCACCTCTCAGGTCACTTGCGCAAGTTTCATTGGAAATTTCAGAAATATTGAGTTCATTTCTACGCAAGCATCGACCCTGGCTTCTGCTTATAAGCTTGCATTTGCTCATATTTTTTTGGTTCTTGAACCTGCCAGTTTTCTCACGATTTTTTCCTTCACCGTTTTAAGAGCAGTGGTAACGAAATAAATTACACAAAGGCGCCTGCCTGGGTTTGAACCCACGACTTACTGATCGTAAGTCGGGGCAGCCACCACTTGGCCATCACCGCTAAGATATTAAAACAAAACATCACTAAAAGAGACACCGAAAACGTTTGTAACTAATTTTACCAACCAACAACGTCATAGGTACTATTTATTTGATCCAACAATTAATTTCTTTTTGTTTCCATTCCAACATGTTTTGTATAAATATTAAAATAAAGAGGAAAAAATATATTTTTGAGTGAAAGTTACAAGTATTAAAAACGTACCAGTTTAAATTTGAAGTTGCATGAAATAAATGCGCAAGCAAAAGGCACATTAATTTATTTGTACTATTGGACACGATTTATTTGTATCGAAACTTTTTAAAGAACAAAGCTACTCAAACAATCAAATTAAAAAAACCCTGATCATGTATTTTTGAGATCTTTACGTGATCACGTTCCTAGAAATTAAAGGTAAAATAAAGTTTCTATTAGCCGTTTATAATATTTTAAGTGACACATAAGAATGTTTATAACTTTAAAAATCATTTGTGAATTAGCAATGTAAAAGTCACAGTTTGACAACAGGTGTTAATTAATTTAAAAAGAAAATTATGTGCCTAATTGGGGTGAAATTGGAGCCATTTTATGAGCAATTGTGTTGAAAAATATTGATATTAACTTTCATTCATAACGAAAATATCTCAGTGCCATGGAGCCAGATCGTTGTTTACTTATACTATCGAAATTGATAACCACAATCATGATTTAACCGGCGACGTATAATTTATTTAATTTATTAAAGGTAGCGTCATAGATACCGTGCTTTTTATACTCGACTCATGATGAACAGCGAATAGACCATGTTGAGCGAGCGTGTATGTGTGAGAAATGTCCGCGTTGTAAAGGTCAGACAGGAATCACTCCACGTGAAACTCTGATAGTCAGCTGTATTCAGTTAGACTGGAAGCCGACCCCAACATAGCAGGAAATGAATTAATTGAAAAAGGAATTATGTGAAATGCCATTATTGGAGAAGGTCGTAAGTGCCATTATTGGAGAAGGTCGTAAGTGCCATTATTGGAGAAGGTCGTAAATGCCATTATTGGAGAAGGTCATAAGTGCCATTTTTGGAGAAGGTCGTAAGTGCCATTATTGGAGCAGGTCGTAAGTGCCATTTTTGGAGAAGGTCGTAAGTGCCATTATTGGAGAAGGTCGTAAGTGCCATTATTGGAGAAGGTCGTAAGTGCCATTATTATAGAAGGTCATAAGTGCCATTATTGGAGAAGGTCGTAAGTGCCAGTTATATATTTTAGCTGTTTCAGACGCCTCGTTGGTCCAGTGGTCACACGCGAAATTGCTCACTATAAGATTCGGTTTCTCGATTCCTGGACCAAGCATAGCATCATTGGATTTTTCCATCAGAAATTCAGTGTCACAGAGTCTGGGTTTGTGCCCGGTTAATGGCAATGGGCACGCCCCTATTTATGAGACTTGAACCTAAGAGGCGAGATTTTTTTTTTTTTTTTTTTTTTGTTTATTTTTATTATATTACAATCTAGCCTAAAAAGGCTAATAAGCAATTTTAATCTAACTTAATTTGCTAAAAGTAAAACTATTTCTAAGAACACGTCCATTGCGTTTACTTAGCGTTCGTTAAGGGGAAGTCACTTTGTTCCTGTGACCATCTAAATAGCTAGGTACTATATTAAACTCGCGGTAAAGCCACGAATAAGTTACACTGTTACACTACACTAACTCAAAAGGCTTAGTCCTTTTGAGCCTTCTTACTATGTCCGTGTTATCGAGGAGCTGGATGGCCTCGACATTAACATGATGATGAAGCCGATGTTCATGAGCTTCTGCATATTTTTGGATTATGTTGTTAACGAACTCTATATTCAGGTCCCGATGGATGTCGTCAATTCTTATGTACCAAGGTGCGTTCACGATGTTCTTGAGTACTTTGTTCTGGAATTTTTGTATAATTTCTACATTGCTTTCTTTGGCGCAACCCCATAGTTGTATACCATTGATAGGTCCATACTGGCATAAGGACAGATTTGTAGAGCAGGATTTTGTTAGGAACTGACAACGCGGAATGCCTTCCTAGTAACCAGTTCATGCTTCTGTATCGAATTTCTAATTCTTCTTGTTTCTTTTTGACATGAGCTTTCCAGCGAAGCTTTGCGTCTAAGGTCATACCAAGATATTTGGCAGTATTTTCGTACGGTACACTTTCTTTGTTTATGTACACTGGGTTGTATTCTGATTTCTTATTAGTGAAATCAATGTGAATAGATTTTGTTTCATTCAACTTGATCTAAGAGGCGAGATGTTGGTGTACTATTAGGAAGAGTCACCTGCAAAAATGCATGAACAATAGGTTATTTCACCAAAACAATCTAATTAGTCCGTCTGTTAGATTTTAAATAAATAATAGATACGTATTTTTTGTTTTATCAAAATATGTAGTAAAAATTGACGAAAATAAATCGTGTCAAAGATCATAAGTGGGGGCTTTTGATGTCACTTTGTGGGTAAAAAAGACTAACCCTGTGACGTCACACGGCTTGACGCGACTTTTCGAATCACTGTATCGTCTTCATCTTTTGTTTAAGTGAAAAAAGAAAAATACGTGTCCATTATTTTTTGAAAATCTATCTTACGGACTTATTAGATTTTTTTGGTGAAATACCCTATTTAGAACTAAAATCGTGTGAAGCGAGAAATGATGTCACCTAACGTTAACTAGTTATCAACCATAAACGTTCACAGGAAAATGCACACTAAAGTATCCATGAAATTATGCAGGTGACTGTATATCTCTACCTAATCCTACAGAGATTACAAACGTGTAATGAGTAATTACAATGTTATGACTTTGTAAGATGAGAGGCTTTCTGACTGCGGCCGTGCAGGATAAATTATTTTTTCTACATTCCTCGAGTCTGTGTATAGCAAGGCAGAAATAGCAGCTTATTCTCTTCTTCTTATTCAATATCTGAAACACAAGTTTTGTTACTGAGATGCCTCGATGTTTACTTATTTGTAGGTAACTGTGAAAGTTTTACTGAATGGATTATGTTATTTTATGTGAAACGTCGAGTTTTCTTTCTTTAAACTTGTTGCCATGATATTATTGTAAAAAATTGTGGTAGATAAGTAACCTCAGTTGTGTAGTCTTGTTTTTTATAGTTATATTTTTCTTTAGTTACTTGAAATAAACACTCTTGTCAATGAACGTCTTTTTTCTAACTCTCATTTTACAAATAATTTGTCTAATACTCTTCCAACTCTTTAAACCAATTCCAACAGAAATCAATATTTTTAAAGAAACCACTTAGTTGTAATTTCAGTTTACTAAATATATTTATGATTCTACAGTATCGGTATAACATTTCTAATCACTAATCGGGTTTATATTTGTATTAATTTGTATAGCAGTAATATGGTACCCACTATTTATCTACTATATTTCGTAATCGTATAGTTTGTATAATATATTTTATATTGTTCAAATATAACTGATAGATAGTTATAGTCATAACTTAGCAAAATTTATAACAGCTTCCAAATATATAACCAACTATTCCTCTGCACGTTCCTTCGTAAATACAAGCGCTGTGATACATGAACAGAACAAAAAACAATCAAACAACAGTGGCTACAAAATAAATAAAAACTTTAAATTACCTCATTGATACTACTTCATAGTTTTAGAGCTACAAGTCCACTAGCAAATGAAAAATTGCAACATTGAAGTAGACATTTATTTATTACTTCTGTTATATTAGAGCTCAACTTCAACATACTATTACAAGGACCTCTTGAAACTCTTGAGAAGGCAGCGAGAAGCTCGAAGTCTGTTCGTAGCTTTATTTGAACTCATATAATATTTTCTAGATGTGATCGTTGTTTTCTTTCTAACTACCCTTTTTTTTTAGGGGGTGGGGGGGAAATCATCAAATGTCTCCTCCCGTTCTGGGCAGTAGGAAGTCTGTAGAAGTGTCAGACTTCTACTGACTAAAAACCACTCATGTTCTTTCTTAGCCCTTTGACTACCCTGAGAATAAGAACTGGACTGGGAGCAAACTCAGAAGTCAGTTCTTAAGATGGCATAACATCACGTCTGTGCCCTAAGGATAAGGCAGAGGTGTAAGTAATAGTATACCCACATTTCGCCAGTAATGTTTAAGTACCATGTATTAAGGGTCGAGCCTATTGCTATCAACCGGGCACAAATCCAGACTCCGTGGCTGTTACTGACAAATTCCTGATGGAAAAACCCAATAGTCAGCCTTTTAAAGTTCAAATATCTATAGTCTTTGTTTGTTCATGAAAAGACCACGCAAAGGTAAGGACCGTGTAAAGAATAGCCCACCAAAGTATGAAAATTATAATTATACCCACGGCGTACAGAAAAAAAAGTGCTGGATGTACAGATAAAGTCTCCGATGGTATGTATGTGTCGCATTACCTTGGGAATTGTACATTACGTTAAAAATAAATGTAATAAGTTTGTTTTAATAAATGTTTGTATGAATGTCAAAGTTATATTTGCGGTTATAATTATATCGTTTAAACCATTTTTTGTTGAAAGTTTTTATTACGATCTACAACGTATATTTTTTTCGATTTTTCACTCTCTTAATTTGAAAGTTAGAAGGGGGGCACTTTGAAAGTGTCTATCTTTTATACGATTGACTTTGAGCAAAAACGGGTTTAGGGACCTCAATGTCATTTTCAGTGACAGGTTTGATGAAAAATGTTTTTTTTTAGTTTAAGTTCCATGTATGGTCCTTTAATCTTTTGTTTTTTACGTGTTCCCCGTAGAATTTCCACAATTTATATAAAATAAAAAGTTGGTTAGATTTGGGCCATGACCTTTCACAGTATTTTGAAACACAGGGACAAAAGGAAGTGGGTCATAAATGGCTAATAATAATAAAAAAATCTAATCTAACGACGTATAATTTATTCAAATCCCTTCATCCGTTCAGGACTTATGGAAACGGACATACATACTTACAAACATACATACACGCCAAACAGATAACCCTCCTTTTGGGCTTTACCGCAGTCGGGTAATAAATAAGGAGCTGCATGTTTATTGCAAAATTTCAGACTGATTTTTAAAATAAAAACGGTTTTTAGTACCGCTACGTTTATTAATATATTCCATGATAAACCTGGATATAAAATATTCTATGCTATATCCGTTATATTTTTGATCCACGAAATCCGAGCAGTTGATACAACGCGACAGGCGTGAAAAACAAACAGACTAAATTACTTTCGCACGGACTACGGGTTTGTTCTAAATATAGGGTGCAAAGTTTACTCTAAGCAGTGCGTTTAAAAAATGCACAGGTCGTTGACTGCATCTGATAGCTCCTTGTGGTGCATACGGTATCCTCAATTAGCTGGTCTTAATTAGGTGTTATATTAGATAAGGTACAGTCCTTAGAGACTTAAATGAGCTCTACCGGATTACAAAAGCGAGAGAATGGAGAACGAGAGATTAATAAATGGATTAAAAATGTACAAAATATGGCGCTGGTAAGGTTCTCTCTAAAGATTTTTTTTTGTAAAGGCATCAATGAAGAGAGAGATGGCAAAAGTGCATAGATAACAGCGGTTCATACTTTCATTAATTCAATATATTTTACAAAAAAAAAATGACGTTATATTCCTCCCGTACAAAACGACATCCTCTATGTAAAAACCTAATACTAATGCTGAACTGAAAAATGTTATTCCACGTTTTTATAGTTCATTTGATTTTAAGGATATCAGTCGTCATTTTTTGCACAAAAATTGAGGTTATAAAATACAGTAATATGTTTAGTTAAATAAATATTTTGGTTATGACATTGGTAGGTTTACACCCCTTGTGGATCGCGCAAGGTTTTCTTAATTATAATTATTGTTCAAGGATCGCGTGTTATTATGGCTTGGTATTTCGTATCGAGTTAATTGGGACTGTATTAATGGATATTGAACGCAGTTCTGGCCTTCATCAAAAGCTACCGTTTCTGTATGCAGTTTCGACCTCAAATTAATTGATTGGGTAATTATATCTACAACCAATTACTTGCGGTTCCATTTGCGAAATAATGCATAATCGCTGTCTATTATGGAGCAGCGTCGGCTCAGATCTTGTGTGTTAAAACTTTATGGAATTAAAATAAACTTTTGTTTTTAAAATACAAGTTTTAACGATGCTAAATAAACTTATGTTTTTTTTTTATTATACAGGCTGTGGTTTTGCATTCTCGTCAATGGAGACAATTTTTTTGTTCGGTGAATAATCCCACCATACAATACTAACGTCGAGTGATGAAACATATTTTATTGATTTCTTCCTTATAATCTCTAGATTGCATTGATAATATTAGCCAAGCTTTGTCTTAGCGAAATATTGAGAAAAAATATGCAAATGAAAACGTGACGTCTAATGAAAAACGCAATAAACAGAAATAATGTCAAACTAAAACGATACGTCAGCTGTATTTGGTTTGACAAAAAAGCAGACCACAACACAGACAGGAAAAGTTCAACGACTACTGTGCATGTAGACCTTCTTTTTTTTTTTTTTGGTGGGTGTAAAATCATCGAATAACCCCTCCCGCTCTTGGGCAGAGTGAAAGGGAGTGTCAGACTTCTACTGACTAAAAACCACCCATGTTCCTTCTTCGCCCTCTATGTCGAGGCCGCGATAACCGTTGGACTACCCGCGGCCCCGACAGGCGTCGGCCCTTTCGGGCCCCTCCCATGTTGCTGACATCTCTTTGAGGCGCGCGTGGAACACGAACGCGCCGTCGACACGGCCTGTTTTCGTCGTGAGACGGACGGACGGCGAGTTAGCCCATCACTCACCGTCCACAGGCCCGCGTCTACGGTGGCCGGAGGTCATCGCGGGACCCCCGACGCCCGGAGCGCCTCCCGCGGCGGCTGGGACGAGAGGTTCTCTCCCTCTCGCGTTCCGCCACCTCCTTCGCCAGCATCACTGCTTCGCAGAAGGAGGCGACGGCGTCCCATTCCTCCTCGCCCCGGACCATGGCTTGCACCAGGGCCGGGCGCGAGAGGTCGCCGCCGCCGATCGCCGCTACGAGAACACGGCGGGGCTCCGCCCAAGCGGGGCACACCTCCACTGTGTGCTCCACCGTGTCCTCCGGCCGATCCTCGCAATGGTGGCATCCGGGCGTTTCCTCCCGCCTGATTCGGTGCAGGTACCTCCCGAAACAACCGTGTCCGGTGAGGACCTGCGTCAGACGGAAGGTGAGGGCGCCGTGGCGCCTCTCAAGCCACTCCTCAAAGAGGGGACTTACCGCCACTATCGTGGCGTGCCCTGCACGGGGTTGCGACAGTCGCTGTCTCCATGCCGCCATGATATAGTGATAATATATTTTCACTATAATTATATTCTATAGTCACTATGCGTACGCCATCAGATTAAACGGTCGCTTTAGTGACGGTTTAATCTGTTTAATCTGTTAAATTATAAAAAGTTTAAGAAAATGTCGCAAATGGGTTTACAAAAAATAACACAAATGGAAATAACAGTAGTAAAAGTTCATGAAATGTTTTACCTTGTGTCATCTCCGAAGTGCAGCTGACATAAAAAGTACTTTGGCATTAACATTGCGTACTTTGTCTCTACCTGAGTTGAAGTAAAACACCGACTTTACTATTTTCACTATAGGTAAGGTGACATTTGTCGACAGTGGACGCCAAGACATTTTTGTTGGAACATTATTACACTACACCCATATATACACCAACACACGCACGCACACACTCACAGACAAACAATTATACAAATACCTACTGCACGTACCAAGATCCAAAATAACTGTAATTAATTTTTATGTTTAATCTAAAAATCGTATGATTTTAGTAAATTCTTACCGCATTTATTATTATATCGTACTTAACATTAAATTGTAAACATTTCTCAAAGGGTGGAGACCTGGTGTCCTGAAATACATACCTCACAGCAAATCATAATATGTTATTACTGTTCGATCCGTTCAGTTCTTTGGTACTGCAATATTCTTAGGTTTAATTGGAAACCATACCGAACAGAACACTCAATAAGTTCTGCAAATGCCTAAGTTAGGAGTAAGTTACAGCTTTAAACGTCAAATATTTTAAAGTTACGTTTATAAATAGTTTTCTCAATGAAATTAGTGAGAATTGTTTTAAGTTTGAATTGAGAAGTGTTCATAAAATTTTCTCACGAAAAGATTAGAATTTTTTCATTTATTTATTTACAAAGTTTGACAGTCGCTTATAGATGAAATATTAAAAAAAAAGAATAGAAGAATTGTCTGTCCTCCTCCCCGAAATCCCACCAAAAAGGTTTTGTTTCTGTATCTAGGTGGATCACTAAGTTTTTACAAGGCAATAAAGGATTGATAAAAATAAAAACATACTTTGGAAATACCTGATTTTCAACATGGATTCTGATACATGACGGACAGCGCCTCCTACATTAAGGCCGTCTGGAAAGATAGGGTGCCATATGGCGATACTTGGCCAGAAGGATTGGCATTCCCATCGTGCGAGTGTGCCAGACGAGTGGGCACGAGCCCAACTGGCAGTGTTACATGCTTTGTTCCATATTAAGGTGTTCTTACTACGTTTAGTTTTCTACATGAAGCCAAATTTGAACATTGAGGGGTCAAAAACCTTCTCGTATCGGCGATTGGCGGTGGCAACCCCTCACGGCCAGCCCTGGTTCAAGTCATAGTGTATTTTTTTGGGGCTCAAGCAGTTGACTGCTACACGACGTGTCGCGGGTTTGATCCCCGCACGGAACAAATATTTGTATCGCCTACAGATAGTTGTTTCGGATCTAGGTATTTGTGTACGTGAGTTTAAATGTGTGTGAACGCACTCACGATACAAAAAAAAATCATAGAGTAGGGCAACGTTTTTCTTAAAAATAAAAAACTGAATGAAAGTTGTGTCGTTCAAATAATAACTCGTTCATTTGGATACCATATTGGGCATGCAACATATTGTAGCCGAGTCAACCTGAATAGATGTTATGAAGGTATGTATTAAAGAGTTACGAATACGACCCGTTTTAATTTAATGAAGAGGAAACCGAATTATAAGTATGACACTAATGTATTAAGTTAGTTGTATGATTTTGAGAACTGGCTGAGCCCATTCTAGAGTTCTTCAAAAAAAAAATGTTATTATAGATATATTTAAGCGTAAAACCAATTAATTAAACACACTTGAATGATATGACTACATACAGAAAGCAGAGCTGATAGAAATAACCTCTATTTCTTGACAGCACGTGCTGGCGACACTTAGGGTAGGCCTATGACCAGCAGTGGACGTCTTTTGGCTGAAATGATGATGATGATGATGACGTTACCCCGAAAACTTTGTCGATATAAAAAGGTATCTCGGTACATAGGAAGCAAATTTGACAGAAATCTCTCGTTTCTAAATAGCAGATCTTGCCGTAAACTTTTTTCATAGAAACCACTGTTTCCAGATAATTTGGTACACAGAAACCTCTGGAGAAGAAACTATCCATAGTTGTTATAGAAAACATCACGTTACATCAAGTTACTGATAAATTTTCCCGATACTGTAACATTTTTCGAACCAACCTTGAACCTATTACTATGGCGATAAAGTTGAAAATTTATTAAAGACAGATTGTAGTAGCATACAGCCTGTTCGTTTGAATGTGATTTAAAAAACCCAAATCTATAACTGGGTAAATGATATCTGATGGAAAACGCATGAAAAGTATCAAGAGGCATACTTTTGTTTAGAAAATTTTCGTCCATATTTTTTACGGCAACGTATTTCCAATTATATTAATGAAAATAACAGTCGAAAACTAATACATTCGCTATGTGGGACGGATTGTATTTGACAGTTACTAAGATCTTTGTGCAGCGCATGTAGCCATATTTTCAGTTCCAAACCAATCTTTTAAAAACTTTTTCACCATAACATACTCTTTTACAATCTAATTTAGGTACTGTTTCCTGTGTAGCGCAGTCAACGTCAACAAAAATAGATTATCAAAACTTGTTCCCTTATAATTTGTTTTGGGAAGCATCAGAAAAAAATCCTTCATATACAGCTGCAGTTCTGTATTAAAGTATTTTTTCGTAATTACGTTCCTGCAAATATCTACATTTGTTTTGAAAATTAGTTTAGATTAAAATTCGAAAATAATAAAATTAATATCTCGACTGAAGAAGCTTACTGTATGAGAGTTAGTTCTAATTTCTTTCAAACAAAATATATTCTATAAAATATTTACAAGAATCTTAACAAAGGTTGATGACTGTTGCAAAGAGAGGTAAAGAGGTTTTTCTCTAACATCTGACTTGATTTTTTTTTGTTTTTTTTTTACGAAACTAAAAACGTGAGGATAATTATGTTACACAACGTATAATTTTAGTATACTATATAATATACTATTTAATTATATGTTTTCTGAGTATAAAAAATCATATTCAAACACGCTCGACCAAAAATAAATAATTAATGTTTTTTAACAAGTAAGCTACGCCGTAACGCTTACACTTGCTACGACTGCTACGCCGTAGCAATTGCTACGTAAAAAACCTGACCTACCCAAAGAAACGAGCTCTCTCTTAACCTACTTAACGTTTAAATAAGATTAAAGTGTAATGTAACTCGTTGGTAATCCAAATAAATAAATAAATACTTCGGAGTGTATCGGCCAGAGCAGAGATACTGTACTGTCACCGTAACAAATAATGTTGCATGTCCCGTGTTCACAGTACCGCGGAACTTAACGATTTTTTTTCTGTCTTTGTTTCATCAGTATTTTGACGGAGTGCCCGACTGTTTTTTGGAAAACGCACTTTGTAATTGGGAAGGAGAAAATGTACAATGGACGGAGAGTCCATTTCAGTACATTTGATAGAGCTAGGATGATGTATCGAATTCCATTAACAAATGGACCGGTGAACAAGGATTGATTTCTATTTTTCCCACTGTTAATTACTTTATCTCTCTGTGTTTTGTGTCGAAATAGTTAAAACATAGGTTTCAGTAATATGTTTTTAGGGTTCCGAGAATCTGTAAGGGACTAGTTTTGTGTATAGCGCATCCATTATTGAGATTGTTTGATGCATTGAAAGAATTCCTTTGTTAAGGTTAGTAGCTGAAACGCAGGTCTCTCAGGTTTTGTTTCTCTAACATTGTTCCATCAAAACTTACGTACGAGGAGCCAGCAGCTTCGCCCGCTACAGCGCGAAAATTATCCCACGGGAAGATAAATTTGGGACAAAAACTATCCTTTGTGTTAATCCAGGTTATAAACTATCTGTGTACTAAATTTTATCCAAATCCGTTCAGTAGTTTTTACGTGAAGAAGTAACAAACATGCACACTCATACACTCACAAACTTTCGCGTTTACAATATTAGTGTGATGACAGTCGTTACGAGTCGTCAGATGTTGAAAGTCCGTGGAGCTCAGATAGACGGTCAATTCATTTAAAATTCCAGCACTCAGCTGCATCCAGTTGGACTTAGAAACCAAACCTAACATAGTTTGAGAAAAGGCTAGGCAAATGATAATGAAACATGGTTCCCTCAAGATCCTTTCAAAACCCCTTTATTCATACCTTTGCCCAAAACATGTCTACATTATCTGCTACATAAACTCATTCAACATGCCTATGTTGGGCCGCGGGTTGTACACTAGTTATCGCGGCCTCGACATAGAGAGCGAAGAAGGAACATGGGTGGTTTTTAGTCAGTAGAAGTCTGACACTCCCTTTCGCTCTGCCCAAGAGCGGGAGGGGTTATTCGATGATTTTCCAACCGCCAAAAAAAAAAAAAGAAGGTAGGCATGTTATACAATATGTTAGTTTGGACGAGGGACATATTGAAACCTGCTATAGGGCATGCTTACATGATCTAACATATTACCACTGGTAAATAACAGATAGAACCATGCCAAATACTTCGGAAAAGTCTCGCAACCCTTGCGTTTATCACAGAAATGTGCGTGGATCAATGACTTTTAGGTATAATCCATTTTCCTTAATATTTTAAAACTGGTGTACGACAATGGCAAAAAATAAACATGAAATCTGGAGAGCGTACGAGGCCATGGCACAATAGGGAATTACACCAAAAAAATCTAATTAGTCCGTCAGATAGATTTTCAAAAAATAATGGACATGTATTATGGATATGTATTTTCAGCAGCTGAAAATCAGCGTCAGGTGGTGCACTTTGTGTTGCCATCTGGCATTATGCTGAGCTGAGGCCCTTTTGGCAGTCTCAATCATTTTGAATTTGGTTCTGTTTATTTTTTAAGTTTTTATTGCCAAATAAACACAATTTTCTTTCTTTCTTTCTTTCTTTCTTATTTTTTTTTTTCACTTAAACAAAAGATGAAGACGATTCAGTGCTTCGTAAAGTCGTGTCAAGTCTTGTGACCTTACAAGGTTATTACTTTTTTACCCACAAAGTGACGTCAAAAGCCCCCACTCATGATCTCTGACGTTTTATTTTTGTAATTTTTTATTATTTCATAAAACAAAAAACCCGTATCCAATATTTTTCGATAATCTAACAGACAGACTAATATTATTTTTTTGGAGAAGTACCCTAAATTAAGGTTATAGTTCTTTTACATATTTAGGACGAGAATCGCTTACTAAATACCCTCCTTCAATATGTCCCTCATTTAATCTACGCGTGTATACTAACTACGCTACTCAATAATCGTAGTATACACATACAGCTACACCTACACCTTGCTTCACCTATATTCCGGCAGACAAACAGAATTTTGACACAGTTTTTGGGGTGGATCCTTATATTCTTCGAGTCAAGGTCAGCTATATTATTGCTCCGCATTGCGGTCTAGGTCCTCTGTGGGTTGATGCTTATAAAAAAGCAAGTTCGACACATTTAACAAACCATAACATTACGCCTGTATTTCCCGAAGGGTTTGGCGGAGGTGTACCAATCATTCTACTCCGATTTGTTTCCGTGTTTGCTTGGTGGGTGATGGACTACTAGAACTAGGCTCATTTGTTTCTTTTTGTAATTGTGATCGCTTACCCTCTTATCATTTTGTTAGTTTTTACTCTTCTCTAGTTCGTACGTAGGTTTCTGTTCAGTCAGCAACACGAATATGTAAACACTTGGCAATATTTAGATGTAATTTTAACTTATTCTATTGATTTTATTTTCATTTTTCGTAACGAAAATAATATTTTGGAACCCAGGTTATTATAAAGTAGGTCAAATCGCACAGTTGTAATCATTATTTAATGAGAAATTCGCGTTTGAACTTCGCCAAGTGTGTACATGTTATTGTTCGTGACCCCCGTGCGTTCCCTAGAAAGTGAATTATTGGTCGGTAATTCTTGATGAGGCATGATAACGTTCTTAAAATACATATATTGTTTTATACAGATAAAATCTATGGTGTTCAGTTTCTTGGATACCAACATTTAAAAACGGTCTAATACTAACGGTCTGTTACTAAAGACTTACTGCCGTACGCAGAGATGTTTAATGATTACTTAAACCGTCACTCAGTAAAGGTTTGACATACTTTTGTATGACAAAACTGTCAACACCTTTACTAAGTGATGGCCTAAGTAATCATTAAAGCTCTCTGAGTGCGGCAGTAAGAAATATAGTTTAGTCTTGTTGCGTGAACTGTTTAGTATTTTATCTCATTTAGTTTTTTTTTAGTTTATCTTTGAGTGAACTGTAATTTGTTCTTTGAGAAAATAAATGTCTTTCAAAAGAAGTCCCATGTAAAAAAGGGCAAGTACGAGTATATTGTCACACAAATCCAGGCAATAAGAAAACTAAGAAATTCCTTATGGAAAAACCAAATAAAACTTTACCCACTCGACGAGGCAGTTCATAGTTTGACAAATTTCTGGGCAGTTTTTTAATGTGTTCTGCCTACATGAAAAATCAGGACTTTGTTAATACCCATCCGACGAATGTAAAAACAACGATTAAAAACAATGGTAAAACAAGGAATAACAAAATAAACCAACTCAAAACAGAGGAACCAGGTGAGAATCACTAAAAAATCTTGAAGAATGGGGAGGGTTGCAAGGCGGAATTATTTAGGATGGGAAAGTAATTCCTCAGTAGACGCATAATCCAGATTAAGGAGCCACTCCATTGTAGCATTTTTACAAGCGTTTTTTTGATTATTACTTGTCCACATTCGTAACTATAAACGTACATTATTATGTTGGCAACACGTGGTTTTGTGTTACTTGGTTTGACTATTTTTAGAACGTTCACCGTGTCTGTACTTAGGGCTTCTATTTTTAGATCTGCGTACTTTAATTATGGAGCAAAGGATTGAGTTGAATTGTGTTCATGCTATGGACACGGTTAGCGACATCTGAAATATAAAAATAATATCTTGTATTATTTTTAGAGAGCAGCGGTGGCCCAGTGGTGTTGGTCGCGACGTACAAACAGTACGTCGTGGGTTCGAACCCAGGCAGACGCATTACTCTGTGTAATTTATTTCATCACCGCTACTCTCAAAACTGAGAAGGAAAACATCGTTAGGAAACGCATGTCTTAGAACCAAAATAATCGAAGACATGTGACATCTACCAACCCGCAATGGGCCCGCGTGGTGGATTATAGCCCATCCCTCTCTTAGAGAGGAGGCCTGAGTCCCTGCAGTGGGCACATCAAAGGCTGATGATGATGATTATCTTTTTAAATATTGCTTACTCTTCAATAACTTGTTAGTAACAAAGTAATATTTGACAAGTTTTATTAAAATACCTGCTTTGAAACTGTAAGTAGTGTTAATCTACTTCTGATACTGACTTAACTGTACACCAACAATTTACCCGTCTGGTTTAAGTTTCGTGTAATAGGTAGTTACCTACATACATGATCTAGACTCCGGCGGGTCTAAAATGGCCGCTTTATCAGAATCCACGCAGAATCTTAGTATGAATCACGTTAAAATTTAAAATTCCTAAAATGGACTTAATGTCTATAACTTTATAGTCCATTTTAAGAATTTTAAATTTTTAACATGATTCATATTACAATTCTGCTAAAGCGGCCATTTTAGATACCCGGGTCATACTTCGGTATGGGGCGCGCAATCGCCATCAGTTAAGTATAAATCTAGGCTCAGAGCTGTTACCGGGATATTCCAGACAGAAAAACGTTATAGCAATTTGCACAATCTACGAATCGAATCCTAGGCCTCTGATCAGCAGTTGCGCTTTCAAACACTAAACTTATTTAGACATGCCTTTATCTAATTAGACTTTCGTTAGTTGATTATACAGCAGTACACAAGGGCAGGTCTAACGACCCTACACACCATAGTATCAGAGTTACATAACCACCTCAAGGGCCTCTGACATGGTTTGATGACCGCCATTTGGCGGCCGGGACCTTCGGCTTATATTTGCCTCCCGAGGCACGGAATCACCTTTTCAGGTGATTCAAGCTTGTAAAATTAAATAATGTTCACTCTATCATCATTCACGAGCTACCAGATCCTCACACCAATATATAATACCCATAATGTTATTAGATCCGGTTTTTTTTTATTTCAATTGCCGCCATTTTGTCATAAAGACACACAGATTCAGAAATTTACATTCTAAACTCACCTTTGTTCAGGAAACTATCTACGAGCTTTATATAATTATCTTAGCCTAAGTAGTGTAGGCAATGATGACTTACCTGAAAAGAATAAAATGGAAATAGTTAGTACTGATAGCAACAACTTTCAACATCATAATAACATCAAACAAACGTTATAATAATAGGAATGTTTACTGACTAAAAACAAATGTGATTCTAATTAGTCTGTCTGTTAGATTATTGAAAAATATTAGAAACGTGTTTTTTGTCTTATCAAATCAATCATCAAAAATTGACGAAGATAAAACGCGTTAAAGATTTGAGTGATTAGGCAAAAGTCTACTTAATTTTACACCCACATTTGACTGTTATGTCTAAGTACATAATTATGTTAGTTTATTTTTCGTAGCCGATGTTAGGACAAGCTGGATTAGACCAGCGACCAGTGGCTCACATTGAATCAAATCAAATCAAATCAAAATAATTTATTTCACACAGGCCTACATGGGCAAACGTCTACAAAAAGGTGCACGGTTGGTATTGGTCGATTCCTAAGGAGAAGATTCGGCAAGAAACTCCAAAGCTTACTCTTTTAATCTTTTAAAGTCGTTTTGGTTAACAAAGTTTAAGCTCCAAATATAATCTTGGAATAATACACACATGAAGACTATGCAGATTAATGTCTGAGATGGTCTATTGCAGAAAGCACCACACAGATTTGAGTGGACTCGTCCAGTCAGTGCAAGCATTTGTCAGTCATCGTGGAGCTCGACTTATAACTCAAGGAGCTCAACGTTACGACGAACAATACCAAAGATAGGATATTTGGGTTGATCGCTTAAAGTACTCAAACTGCCAGACAGTCGTTAAAATTAAAGAAAGACCCACATGGTCCTTCACAATATAAAAAATATTTTTTATTGACCTTAGATCGAAACACATGGAGAACCCTTCGCCCAGCCTTGGGATGATGCAGGCTAAGAGTCTCAGTATGTCTACCGTCATCATCAGCATCAACATCATATCATCCGAAAGACGTCTACCGCTGGACAGGTGTCGCCACATTGACCAGACCTGTACGTCTCGCATCCACCGGGCCACCTTGTGATGTCATCCATGTCTACCATAGTAGGTTAAAAAAGAAGACTTACTGCCGTACTGAGAGAGCTTTAATGATTACTTAAGCCATCACTTAGTAAAGGTTTGACATATTTTGTATAACAAAAATGTCAAAACCATTAGGTACTATGGCCTAAGTAATCATTAAAGCTTTTTGAGTGCGGAAGTCTTTAGTAACATAAAAGCTGACAGATATTTTGACATAACCCTTCCACCCAAAAAAATTACTAATGCGTAAAGAGAGTTCCTATGCTATTGTTTTACCGTCAGCCGTTTATATTTTTTTTTTCTTTCGTTCTTCAGGTTAGGACCCCTTTAATACCATTTTTTTTGGAGGGTAGAAAATCATTAAATGATTCTTCCCGCTCTGGGGGAAGTGAAAGGGAGTGTCAGACTTTTAATGACTATAAACCACCCATGATCCTTATTAGCCCTTTTTGTCGAGGCCGCGGTATCTATTTCGAACAACCCGCAGCCACGACTGGACTTCCATCCCTTGAACTGGCTTTTTAAATCAAGTCCATAAAAATATCAACTTACCTACATGTAAAACACACCCCTGTTTTTCGTTACAAAGTTGTTCATTTTAATGTAAGGACCGGTGGTGCCACCCTCTGGTTTATTTCAGCAGTTTTTTGAGTAAGGGTTGTTATAATCGTTCTGAAGTTTATTGATAGATGGCCACACAGGTTCCGCTACAAACGCTTCGCTACAAATGGGTTTGTTAAAAGTTTACAAGCAAAATTATAGTTTCAACGATGGGCGATATTAAACATTTTTATATTTCTTTGTGTAAATAAGAAATTATACGTGAAACGGACACAGACAAAGAAATGTATAATATTTTCTAACAATAACTAGCGCTTAAAGACTTCATTATTACTTTTGTTAAAACAAAGCTTTTATGTTTTAACGCATGTCTGTATGGTAACTTATTTAAGTGAAACACCATTAGTTCATCTTGTCATCTTAATGGTAAAACAGAACTATTTGTTTTGTTTATTAAACAAAACATAAATATACAAGTGACCGAGCCCATACATAAATCAACTAGAACAAACAGCGACCGAAGAAAAGAAGAAAAAATCTGATTTGTTGTTATAACTTCATAAAAAGTGTCTCATTTTGATTTCACGCATCATTAAATTTACGGCTCCATTCCAGTAAGTATCGCAGCATCTTTTCGGCTGACTTCGAAGCTCGTTACAGCTGTTTTGGCAATAGGCCAAATGTCCACCGATTTTCCGTTTTACCGGCCTAGCTTGGCCTTGGGTGGCCTTGATCTAATTGCATATTCCATTGACCTGCCGCCGGTGACGACGCGAATTCTATTTGGTTTGAACTTCTACGTATGTCTTGAAATAATTTTGCTTTTCTGCATGGCAAACGAATAATATGTTATTTAAGGCTTCGAGATAACGTTTTGTGGTATGTTATTACTGCCTTCTGGCATTGGCCCAAGTCTCAGATTTTCCCTTTTACTGGCTAGGCCTTCCGTGGCCTTCGCTGGCCTTGAGCCACTTATGTACGTTTCCTGACCTCTCGCCAGGTGTCGCTGCGAAAGTTGCGACTCGCAACTTTATCAAAAACTTTTCCAATCATGGTAAGATTTGTGCTTACTAATTTTCAGAGGAGCGGGCGACCGCTCAGGCAAGGGTGAAGACGAGACGGATTCGATTGTGGAAAGGCAGTCAGTCAGTTCGTTAGTTGAAATGACAAGAGGAACAATGGTGGGTGGTGTTCATTCATTTCATGGGGTTTAGGTTTCCGCACTTAGTCCTTGAAGTGGACCATTGTGCGTGAGCCATGGTGGCCGATTACTCCAACCAGCCCACCTCTTTCCAGAAGCAAATCAGACTTCCCGGTCTCCTCAGGGTATTCGCAAGGCATCTTGGTGTTCCCAGGGTCTCCTCGCAAATCTTGGTAACGCCTGTGCACTCAAGGAGCACATGCGCCACCGTTTCCTCCGCCTCCACCATGCTCTGCACCGGGGACTGTCATTGATTCCTAGGGTGTGGAAGTGTTTATTCAGAGAGCAGTGTCCAGTGATGGTCCCCGCCACCAGACGCAGACTCTGTCCAGGCGCAGAAGGCGCCTGGTTAGCTTTATATCCAGGGATGGCTTAGTTTTCTTCCCTGGATGCTGGAGCTGACCAGTCGGGTGAGTAGTGTTGCAATTTTATTAACTAGGTACGCAATTGTGAGTCTCCCGGTGTGTTTTCATTGGAAGTGTTATTTATTTATTACTTTCGGCGCGCACCTTCGTCCATTGTGTTTCATTGTGGCCGGATATTTTCGCTTAGCAATGTAGGTACCTACATACTACCGGGATAAAATGTATCCTGTGTCTCCGCGTGCCAAATTTCATACCAACCCATTTAAAGGTTACGTTGCAACTTCCTTTCGCGTTTATAATAACTGCTAACATGAATTAAATTTCCTTTCAGATAAAATGAAAACACGGCGGTTCAATTTCTCAGTTTAACAGCGGCTTTATTTTATGACTGCCTCGTAGGTCTAGTGGTCGCCAGAGCGACAACATGAGCATGAGCATGTGCATGAGGGCCTGGCTTCTATACCCTATAGTCGGACAAGTTTTAGTATTATTGATGTTATGTTCTTATTTAAACGAGTGGCTTTCGAAGCTTACTAATCTAATCAATTGGTGTCTTTTTGAGTAATCCTTGTGACTGCCACCTTCTGCACTCGATTTTTCACAAGTTATAAAATATTACGAATGCTTCTAAACTGATTCAAGTAGACCTGTTATATCTAGGCTAATACGATTTATAGAACTATGGTCGGTTACCGGTTACTGGTAACCAGTAATACTGCTTACACGTGGTACTGACCCACTGAACTAGGTAAGTTATATCACTTTCCAAGAATAGCAGTTCTTTGTTTCAATTAACTCGTTATAAGTAATTGCTTTGGTTTTTATTTTGTAGTTTTGTTTTGTTTCACTGTAGAATGTTTTAATTAAAAATACAATTCCACTAAAAACAGAACTTGTAAAAAAAGCCAAGTCGCGCAACTCTTTTCTTCAAAAGTAAAAAGTAGTGAGATCCATGTAATACCAAATCAGTTAATTTATTCAGTCGCTACTTCAGGGACCTTCTATCTTAAGTTATAACGTAATTAGCTAACCTAACAACATCTGATAGTGAATATCAATATTTAAAATGTTTGATGTTTTAAATAAAAGATTGACTTGGCCATCGCATCGCATTCGCCAATGTTAAACAAGCCATTCTTATGGCTTATCGCCATCGCATTGGCCATATGATGCGATGGCCAAGTCAATCTTTTATAAGATTTTTAATATTGGTATTCACTATAAGATGTTGTTAGGTTACGTAGCTGGTCACAGTTCTAACCTAACCTAACCTATTTGGTTGCAGTTACCTAGATCGTGTTCGTATCAAAATCAAAATATTTTTATTTCACATAGGCCTACATGGGCACTTATAAAACGTCGACAAAAATGTGCACAGTTCGGTGCATTGGTCGATTTCTAAGGAGAAGAACCGGCAAGAAACTCCAAAGTTCATAGTTTCATGTTTTAAGTAGTCATTTTTATTTATAAAATTATGAATGGTATACCGTCTATTCTTACATTATCCTTGATATAAATACCATGGAAAAGTACACCGAACAAACAATATTCGTTAAAAAATAATTCTACAGTTTGTTAAGTTTGTGAAATAAAAAAAAAAATATTTCTATTTTTTTGAATTGTGCTTCTGTCAAATATGTTTCATTTAAATAAATAATATTTGAAACAATAATATTCGAAACAAAAATACAAGAACCAAATATTATATGAAACTTTTCTGAAAAACTCCTGTCTGCTAAACAAGGGTATACCAATATTATTGATACCTGTTGAGAGAAGCTTGTGTCTAAATAATTACAGCCACTCGGCTTGATCTTGCCTATGTTGGCCCGTGGATGATATATCTATGGTACAACACTTATACTACACATGGAAAAACATTTATGAAGTTATGCTAACTTATGATGTTTGCAGTAATGCAATGCACCTAATTTGTGTGCCCACTGACAAATATTTATGTTTAGCATTGTTCCTTCCCACGTCCATGGCTTGTCTTTTGTTTTGGAATATCAGTGAATCAAAAAGATTCTTTGTTTATGAAAAAAAAAAACAATTCTGATCAAAAATACTGATTGCACAACAAGACAGTTGCCCCAAAATATTATTGTTTTCGCAATAGTTTGAGTTCGTGTCACTTCGGTTTTAATTGGAAAATGGAAATTCAAATACAAATGAACGAAGTTTTTTCTAACAATAAATAGCGCTCAACTTCATTATTCATTTTGTTAAAACAAAGTTTTCATGTTTTAACGCATAGAAATGGCAACTTATTTAAGTGAAACACCATTAGTTAATCTTGTCATAATCATGGGTCACTAATGTTTGAGAAATACAACACCTTGAAGGGTACATCTCAATATTATATATTATTTTACGTAGGGTTTTGTGAATGTGAAAGGCGTCCTCACCTCTCATGTAAAAGTTGTGGCTTCAAACCGGGGAAGTTATAATATGATTTATTCAGTGCATATGACCAATGAACGGAACTGAAAGTACATTGTACTTTCTAAAGTCTTATAGATGTTGGACAACACACATCGGTGAAGGAAAACATTGTGAGGTAACTTGGACTTATATAATTCGTATATGCCTGAAATCGTCAACACGTCTTGAGCATGTGTGACCAATGCTATGAGAAATCTCTGTATGAGAGCCGTTTGCCTAACAGTGGGACAGTAATAGTTAGGTATGATATATTTTGTAACTTTGAGACCTCATGGCAAAAGCAAACTCCATTTTTTTCTTAAGTGTTGGACAAATAAGATGTTGACAGTAGTTTTTAACGTGGAACGTCGTACCGTCGCCGTGAGATCGGTGTCTTAGATAATATCAAGTTCAGCTTAGAGCAGAGAGCAGTCTAATACTCGACTTAAGTCGTTTCAATTGCTTGCATTTGAGCTTGAATCCGGGTAATCTTGTCCATCTATTGCCGTTTGATAAGTGGTTCAAATATAAACTCTATATACATTTGCCAAATAGCGCTTAGAGACTTATTAAAATTAAGATGAAGTGAAGAGACAGTACAGGCAGATATGACTGAAACCATCATGGTAGCAGGTCCATTGACAGCAGAGATGGAAAGATGCTGCTAATGATGATCATGGATTTTCGAGTGTCTCTATTTCTATCTTTGACAGTTTTTTTCTTGAACATAGCAACGATCGAGTATGTACTCAATGTCAATAACAAACGATGAAAGGGAATATCACCAGAAAAAATGATATTATCAACCAACTTGTTTTGAAGCCTCCGTGATGGACGGCGACAAATAGTTCCCTGTCACACAGAGGAAGAATAAGCAGTGATAGCTGATAAGTATAGTGGATTGTATAGTATAGTATAAGATCAAGCGATCGACGAACTGTCAAGTCATAGGTTTCGAGGTCGAACCCAACATCACTAACCCCATGCCCGAGAGATATTTCTTGACGACATTAACACTCTGACACTAGGTTAGGCCTACGATTTAAAGAGATGTGTCTCAACAATAGAAACATCATAAATGTTGATCATTCTAAAACCGTACATAACTTAAAATTCAGAACGATTTTCGTACACTACATAATATATTCTTAACCTATTTTGGGCTCAGAAGATTTGCACGGTCTCGTACATCGATGCAGCTCGACAAGCCTTGACTCGTTATGTAACGAGATTACTCCGGTTCAACAAATTGCATTAGTAGTCTGCGACTGCCCTCTCCGGTTTCTTTTCAATATTAGGTAACAATGCGTTTTGTTGTCTTTCGTCGAAGAGTTTGGGCATGGTTGTTGTAAAAATGTTGATAGTTTTCTTGATTCGCTTTGTGAGTTGAATTATTTTGATAAATGTTTAACAATGTTTCTTTGCTGAGTAATAATACTGCGCTTGCATAGGTCAGTCAGGTCATAATCATTGGTCTTGGTAGTCATTTCTAGATCTTGGATAGTCAGTGGCCCAAAAGTCTAATTACCGGTCTCACCGAGGGATTATACTAACTTGGTTTTGTAAAATACTGTTACTCACTAACATAATTATGGTACCGTTACTCAAGTTGATAAAGGGTAGGCAGATTATGTTGTTTCTATGTATATCATATAACTGTTATAAATCTGGTCTACTCACCCATAGAACAGGTTCAATAATCTACGTCGACATGTATTTTTTCATTTTTGACTTAAACAAAAGATGAAGACGATACAGTACTTCGAAAACTCGCGTCAGTCGTGTGACGTCACAAGGTTAGTACTTTTTTACCCACAAAGTGACGTCAAAAACCCCCAATCATGATCTTTGACACGTTATATTTTCGTTATTAATTATTAATTTGATAAAACTTATTACACGTGTACATTATTTTTTTGAAAATCTAACAGACGGACTAATTAGATTTTTTTGTTGAAATACCCTATTTAGCAATTAATATTCATGAAAGGTATTAGAGCAGCTTGAAATAAATAATGCGTCAATTTAAAAAAAGTAGTAAAATTATTTGATTTTTATTTTACTGTCGGTGATACGTTCGTCACACGGTATTAAATTATGTTATTCCGAGGTAACGTAGTTTGGTGTGACGATTTTCGTTGTAACGTGCATTCGCTGTTCCGTGATTAGGAATTTCGTGCATTCGTCGGCGCGTGCTTTCATACTCACAGTCTGTATTCGTTGTTGCAAACATTCGGCACCGTGTAATTTGACGTAGCTACTTTCGAAATGACGTATCGCACTCTCAATAATCCTACGTATAATTTGCACTAATTGGCACTTGGAAATACATGTGGCAAGGGTTTTTGAAGTAACGAGTTGGCAGCATGTGTTAAATCCGATGCAGGGATCGTTAACCTGTCGATGCTAGCCTATTAATCTCCATGATGTAGTTAAGGTTAAAATGAAAAAAAATAATACCCAGTGACTAAACTATTGGAAATATTGAACAGGGAACGTCTTGAAATATACAAAGATTATTTTACCGTCGTCACCAACCTGTATTATAATCAATGGGAATAGGTTGGCCCGTGAAAGCTTGTGTTGAATAATACCCCCATGCCGAAGGGTGTAGCTTCATAAAGAAGTTCTTAATTCTTGCCAATGGGAAATGTTGTTGGATGCATGACTTAAGTGTGCTTTTTCACTAGAGATGTGCCATGCTACGTTGCTATGGATGCGTTTGATAATTTGATATCCATTAATTATATTCATTGGTGCACATAGCTAAGCACTGGTGGAAACGGATTCAACTAACATGTGCTATGGATGCCTGCTATGAGTCATCACGAGTGGTGTAGCTACGTTTAGAGCAGAGTACCTACAGTATGGCCGCCCTCGCCACTTCTCTACTATCGGTACATCGCATAGCTCGAGCTGAGCATCTCAATCGCAGCGCTACGTAGCGTAGTATCGGTGGAAATGGTCACATAGTTTCACAGCTTAACTATTACATCCTCGCACCATAGCTGCATATCACATCTCTAGTGGAAAAGCACCCTTAGTCTGTTAAATATTACAACTGGGCTTTCTACGGCTGACTACCAATCCCTTACCTTTTTAACACCAGATATCGTTGTTTTACACATAAACCGGCTTCAAAATTCATTGCTGACGGGGGATTTCTTCACCATGTTCGCCTTTCACGAGAAATGCTTGTAAATAACTTATACAGTACCGCAAACGACTTACAATGCGGCAGAAACCTTAGAGTTTTATACGAAATGGAACAATTATTTTAACACAGACATACATTCATATTTGTCTCAATGAAAGCTAGCTAGAAGGCAAGCATGGGGATTTATCTATACTTGAACTTTGGAAATCTATTAACAGGAACATTTTTTACAGTAAAATATAAGTAGTTTTTTTGTTATAAATTTCATAGAGTAGGCAAACATACTCGTATGAGATAATTATCCTGTTTCAATGGGAATAAAAAATCATAATTGTTTGTGTAATCGGATTATGTCAGAATATTACAAATGTATTCCACATTATACCGATAATTTATTCCTCAAGAGATTTACTTTGTACAAAATATTGTTTATGCTTTTAAATGATAAACAGTCTTTATTTGTCGAGTGGTCGCAAGTGCGAGTGTTCAGCATAATATTTAGTCGGGCGAATTGTTAAATGGAGTCTAGTTTGGATTCTTTCGATGGCAATAAGTTCCCACCGAATGAATCGATATATTAGTGTATGGTCTATACTGCCCCGTCAGGGCTGATAGTTGTTGTAAGAGATACCTTAGAGGTAGTTACATTAAAATGAACAACTTTGTAACGAAACACAGGGGTGTGTTTTACATGTAGGTAAGTTGATATTTTTATGGACTTGATTTAAAAAGCCAGTTCAAGGGATGGAAGTCCAGTCGTGGCTGCGGGTTGTTCGAAATAGATACCGCGGCCTCGACACAATGGGCTAAGAAGGAACATGGGTGGTTTTTAGTCAGTAGAAGTCTGACACTCCCTTTTGCTCTGCCCAAGAGCAGAGCTGTAGGATGATTTTACAACCACCAAAAAAAAGGGTCTATACTGTAGGTACGCATATGTCTGTCTAGTTCTTCGGGGATTACAGGTGTGATGTTATGTTACGCTATTATAACATTTATTTTTACTAGAGTTTATTTACAATATCTATAAACTACAATTTACAGAACTAAAATTAAATTAAGTTATATACAAATATCAAAAAGAGATGAATTACAGGGCGTCAAAAAATTCGTCCACATCGCTGTCAACAGGGAAAGTGCCCAGTAGGCTGGCAGTATTCCCACGTTGGATGGCAATGCTGATCCTTTGTCCAAAGAATAGGCCAGCCTTCTGGTCACATGAAGAGTCGATCAACTATCTATACATATAATAAAATCGTGGGAAAGTCAAAACTGTACATTGAATATTTTTTTAAAAGAATTCTTGGGATGTGATCTACAATCGATACCGAAGCCAAAAATTAAGTTTTTAGAATTTTTGTCTGTTTGTCTGTTTGTCTGTATGTATGTCCGGGATAAACTCAGAAAGTACTGCATGAATTTAATTTGGCACGAATATTACTAAGAAGTCGGGTCAACATAAAGGCTACATATTATCACGCTATCACCTACGGGGAACGAGCAGTAAACCTTTATTTCTTCAACGCATTCTGAATCAACGTGTAGTCTAACGACGCATATTTGAATGTTGTTATTATGTTAACCATGCTATAAGCTAGCTTCACACTATAAAAATCACGCAATATAACTAACTTAGGCCGAAAAACATAATTATAATTAAATGAATTGTCAGCGCCATCTATGAGATTTCAGTCGAATCAAGTCGAATTACATGTGTAAGCCTTTTTTGGATAGCTAATTTAAATTTGATCATGTTGGCGAGGTTAATAGTTGTTTTTAACTGTCATATATGGAGTTGTGCATTTTCTTCTTAAAATTGTATCGTTAATTCGTTTCAAAGATGAGCAAGACAATTAAAAAAAATGTGTCTAAATAATTTTAAGCTGCTTCATCTATGTCAGCTATGTGGGAGAAGTGTCGCCATCATCACTGGAGACGAAGTCGAAGTAACCGATAAACGCGTGCTGAACACCTGTCTCAGTTCACGTCACGACGTGATCATTTCTATTATTATTTCTTCTCTTCAGAGCAAAACCAAACTTATGACACCGTCCTTGAAAGCGTTGGGAAAAATCAGGGTCAGGTGGCAAGGCAAAATTGCCATTGTTGTAGCGTCGCCGCGTCGTCAGGAATCGCTACCACACTGCTTCCGGGTGACAAGACAGCACATGCCATGTTTAAAATTCACATCGATTTAGAGAGTGCCATAACGCCTGTTTGTGGTGTGTCACGTAACAGTGATAAAGGACACGTACTCAAGGATTGCTCTCTGATCGTATGAGATGAGTGTACGATGGCCAATAGGAAAGCAGTTGAGGCCGTGGACAGAACCCTGCAGGACATCCGCAGGAACAGTTTAGTAAATTGTCATGTTTGCGATGGGCAACTACGGAACCATACATTACGCGTGGTCCGACATGCGCTTGGCCGGTTTTTAAAACTAAATTAAAATTTGATAAAACCCACGGCATTTTTTTATTCCGTGTTAGAATCGAATCTGCGACACGTAGTGCTACTGTCAATTGTCAAGCCACTCAGCCAACCATGCCTTCATATAGATGTGGCGTGATGTTAGCCCTTTGTGTAGAGGCCGCGGTATCTCTTTCGAACAACCAGCAGCACCAACGGGCGTCGGCCCTTCAATGTTGCTGACATCTCTTTGAGGCGCTCGTGTCATCGTCATAGAACAAATGGGCGATTTGTTAGCCCGTAACGCACCGTCCACATGCCCTCCCTACAGTGTCCGGAAGCCATCACGTGACCCCCCACGCCCAGAGCGTCTTCCGCAGCGGCTGGGACGAGAGGTTCTCTCCCTCTCACATTCCACCACCTGTTTCGCTAGCATCACTACTTCGCAGAATGAGGCGACGGCGTCCCATTCCCTCTCGCTCCGGACCATGGCTTGCACTAGGACCGGATGCGAGAGGTCGCCGCCGCCAATTGCCGCTACGAGAACACGGTGAGGCTCCTCCCAAGCAGAGCAGACCCTCCCGCTCTGGGTGGAGCGGAAGGAAGTTCTACTGACGAAAAACCACCCATGTTCTTTCTTAGCCCTTTGAGGCGCGCGTGAAACACGGATGCGCCAACGACAGGGCCTATCGACTATAATCTACCTTTTTTTTGTGGTGGTAAATCATCAAATAACCGCTCCTGCTCTTGCTTGGGTAGAGCGAAAATGGCTGTCAGACTTCTACTGACTAGAAACCACCCATGTTCCTACTTAGCCCTTTATGTCGAGGCCGCGGTATCTCTTACAAATACCCGCCACCCCGGCGGGACTAAAATCTTCCTCTGTTTTAAACATCAAGATCCATTTGGCCGTTCGGCCGTGGTTGATTCAAACAATCATCCATCCATCTAAACTTTAGTATTAGAAATAGTCAGTGCTTTGCATTACCCTCTTCTTATTTTCAACAGCGTGGCGTCAGTAAGTTAACGCAGGGCAATGATTCAATGTATTTTTGTCTAAGCGACGCATTTTAGTTTTCGACAACCACGCGAACGAAGTTACGGGCACAGCTAAGCAATAAAGTTTCTCATTAAGAGGTTTAGGGGGGGGAGGAGTTCTTATTCTCACAGGATAGAAAATAAGGATTTTCGCATTGTTTACCTAGATTAACAAATGGGGTACTTTTAATCACGTCACGTTCGTGTGAGATATTTTCCGACATCCACGCGGGCGAAGCCGCGTGCAGAAGCTAGTTCTATTATAATTAAATAAAATCTAATATTATTGCTTTTTCCATAAACATGTATTCTGTTCCCAAAACCCGAAACCTCAAAAAGTGAACGACCTATACGACGAACAACCCAGACTATTGAAAAAAATACTATTTAAATAATGAAATTTAACCAATGACGTTAATACACAGGATGTAAACTAACCCTTCACACAAACGTAAACCAAGCATTCTGTACATCAAACTAAGTACCCCCCCTATGTAAAAATTTTAGCTGGGAAACGACTTTTATTTTTGGGGTCAAAAATCACATTTTACGGTGAAACTCAATGTAGCGTTCTTAAAACATTGTGCTAGTGGATACTTTGAATAGTTAACGGGTCATGGAAGTAGTTTAAGTAAAGCTATAACGTGAAAAACTAGTATTTACAAAAAAAGCTGTGAAAAATTTGGAACTTTGACCCCCAATATCTCCATAACTAGGGGGTTCCCAGGTATGGTCTAGAACCAAAAATTTATCGCTGTGGTGGGGAGAACAAGTGCTCTTCATTTGCGTTAAGGGTATTTTTACACCCTTTATAGACACGTCTTGAACTAACATGGCGGCGCTTCAAAACGTCGAAAATATTATAAAAACTACTTTTACGCGTAAAGAAAGGGAAAGAAAATATGACACCGTACAGCGGCATGCCTGTTGTCTTTATGTTTCGCGCAGGTTTACACACACGATTTAAATTAAGAACAAACGTAGCATCGCGCGAGAGGATGGTGCGTAACTAAGCGCGATGTGGCCAATTGGCTTCATTTCATGTTGTCATTTTTGAGGTCGGACAACGTATCTATAGTTTTAATATATCATTGAATTTAACCATATTGTAACAAAAATAAGTTTAAACTTATGTACCGTACCTTCTTAAAGATATACCTAATAACAAAGACGCAAGTATAAGAAGTTTTGCCGGGTCTTATGAAACACAAACCAAAGTGCGTATAATATGGTACAGTCAAACAAGCTCATAAGTATACAGATAGAGATCTTTATAATTCTAGTACACTGAAAATATTGGTTGCAAATTTGTTTTAAAAAGTGTTTTGCACTTAGCAACAGACTGATGCCAAACGCTGTATTGTTTGACATCAGTCTCTAAATTTATCTGTATAGTCATAAAAGTAAAAAACCAGCTGGCTGGCTGTGTACTTATTAGCTTGTTAGACTGTACGAAGTCATACTTCTTATTTAAAAAGCAGCATATAATACCTTAGTAACACTGCTTTAAAATATAACTATCATAGTATTTTAATATCTACTTATGAAATGCTCGTCGCTGAGCTGTAGAGGGTAGTCAAGTAATTAGTACTTGAATCCCTCCCCTATCGAGAACATAAATTAATTTCGTAAATGATTGCTTCATTTTACTCGTGTTTGAGTAAAAGACTTCGAATATTTCTCATGTTTGTTGCATTCGATTTTTCACTCGTTGGCAGAGAACCTACATTTATTAAAGGATTTAAGGCTTAATTATTATTCCCTTTATTTATTTTGTTACAAACTTATTACATTTTTAAATAATATTTACAAAAAAATAAAAATAAACATTTAAAAATATAAAAAAATGTATATTGTCCAGGAGTACCGCTCTCTGTATCAAGCTCTTGATCCAGCTGCCTAACGAGAGCCTCCTCAGGTGTTGGTCGAGGCTCTTGGCTATTAAGCCATTGGCTGTAACGACTACACAATGTGCACAATGATCGCTGAGTCCACACCCCACATGTCGACAACCTCGTGAGCCAAGTCAAGATACTTGATTTGCTTATCTTTTTCGGCTTTCACGAGGTTCTCGTCATGCGGGACGGCTATGTCAACAATCATTGCGCACCGCTCTGATCGATCCACCATCACTATATCAGGTTTATTATTATTAAGGCTTAATTATTATTATTAAATTTAATTATTAGTAATAATTATTTATATATTATAATACTTTAATTTTATCCTATATCGGGCGGGTATTTAATTACAAGCGATATGTAAATTTGCTGATTGCGATCACTTTAGTTTTGTTGTAATTCTTCCTAAACTGCAAAAGAGACTTTATATCAAAGAACAATAGAGCTTCAAATTCAACATGACTTGCACTTCAACAACGTTTGTAGAGGAGTACTTGGTACTTCATTTTCCATTTTATGTTAACCTAATAATTTCTACACTGCGAACTCGACGTTAAAGCTTTTTGAGGTTTTCCTCGTTAAATGATATACTAGAACATTCATATTATGTGAATCTCTTTTGTACTTTTATTTGCATTGTTTTAACCGTATGGTTTTGCAACTATAGCTACGTATTTCATTATTGTTACACGAAATTATTGTGTGCTTACAAATTATAATAATGCAGGTAACAAGCAACACGAAACAGTATACAACTGTAATAATCAGGCCATCGAAAGATTATTATTTTGGGCTGTTTATTACAGAAACATCAATATTTTAAGCAAACAATCATAAATCATTTTTAATAAAACTTAACTTTTACTTACTAAAACGTGTGTGAACGACTGGATTCTTAAAATAAATAAATTAACGCTGTTTTTTGATGTTCTGAAATCATCAAATGACTCCTCCCGCTCTGGGCCGAGCGAAAGGGAGTGTCAGACTTCTGCTGACTAAAAACTACCCATTTTCCTTGTTTTGGAAAACTCGCAGCCCCGGCAGACGTCGGCCCTGGCTTGTCGGCAGGGGCCCCCTGCAATCTTGCTGACATATATTTGAGGCGCGCGTAAGACAGGGACGCGCCGTCACCGACACGGCCTGTCGCCGTCATAAGGCGGACAGACGGTAAGCTGGCCCAGTAGTCACCGTCCACAATCCCGCGCCTACGGTGTTCGGAAGGCGTCACGTGGCCCCCGACGCCCGGAGCGTCTCCCACGGCGTCTGGGACGAGAGGTTCTTTCCCTCTCACTTTCCGCCACCTCCTTCGCTAGCATGACTGCTTCGGTGAAAGAGGTGAGGGCGTACCATTTCCTATCGCCCTGCAGGGCTATTGCATATCTTTTAAATGTCAGTGGCTATCATATTGTCCTTGGATTAACTGCCAAATTGGTTACGGTTTAGTACAAAATGGAACCATTTGACAGTTAATTGATGGACACTATATGATAGCCACTGTCATTTAAAAGATACGCAATAGCCCTGCTGGACCATGGCTTGAACCAGGGCCGGGTGCGAGAGGTCGCCCGCGCCAATTGCCGTTACGATAACACGGCGGGGCTCCACCCAAGTGGATCAGACCACCACGGTGTGCTCCACCGTGTACTTTAGCCGAACATCGCAGTGGAAGGACCGCTCCGGGTGTTTTCTCCCGCCTCATTCGTAGCAACCTCCCAGAACAACCGTGTCCGGTGAGGACCAGCATCAGGCGGAAGTTGAGGGCGCTGTATCGCCCCTTCAGCAACTCCTCAAAGACCAATTATCGCCACTATCGTAGCGTGCCCTGCACGGGGTTGCGACGGTCGCTCTCCATATCGACATGAGATGGCACTGGAGGTCTGTCCACTGAGCGGCGATTTACCGCGGCAGCGGAGTTTCGAAAAGATTTGAAATCCTTGTTAAATACGAAAAGAAAAGTTTTAAACACAGAACACCCTATTTATTTCGGTAAGGTTAAAAATTACGAGCTAAACTCCAAGTTCATGAATCATTGAACAATGCGTGAAGGCTAATAAAGTGATTGCACGATCGTGTGAGTAAGCATTTGGGGCATGCGTCACTGTGTCGTCGTATTGGCGAACAAAACCTTTGGAATCCTTTAGCATTCTTGATCGTTACATCTATATCTATATCTATACATCTACACATAATAATAATATCGTTAAAATCCAAATTTATTTATGAGTTCGCGCAAAAACTACTGCACAGGTTCCTTGTTGGCCAATTTGGCTATTAAAATCTCCCATCACAATAATGGTGTTATGCAAGGTCTCCATTGTCTCATTTAGGTTTTCGTAAAATCTATTTTAAATTCCTGTTTTGCTACCTCAGTAGGAGCATAATTATACTTGAACTATTGATGTCAGGTGTTTGTGACTAGGAAGATTAATATTTAAGACAGCTTTCATGTCTGAAACTCCTTTAAGTTCTATATTGTTATTTTCAGGTATTTTTATTACTAAGAATACTGCGCCTTAAATTCCTGGTAGTTCATTTTTATAGTATAATATGTATTCTATATGCTCTTCAATATTTTCTTTCGATCTTCGTACATCACTTATACCAAGAATATCCTTAGAATAGTGTTGTTTAGCGCTTCTTCAAATTCTGTCAAACATTATTTTGGTTTTAATGATCTTGTGTTCAATGTTGCTATGTGGAGACTCCTTTTCTTGTTGTACTTTTTTATTTTCCATTTCTAGTGGAGTATTTTGGGGGGTTTGGTAGATATCCCCGCGGTGACCAACCGTATTGGGATTTGATTTTTTTTTGTTTTTTCCTTTGCTCTTGCTTATATAGTTTGTTTTGATTGCGTTACCGGTGTCTGACACTTCCTATGCGTTATGTTGTTGGGGTGGTTTTTTAGTCAAAGTCAATCTTGCCCTAATGTACTCAAATACATTTGTGATAAGTAGTTAACAGGGTGCAATAATATGGATTGGTGATCTTGAAGCCTCCCTCTTTCTTTTTTCTGCATCTAGTATTGGTTTTATAACTATTTTATTGTTTCAAATGAATGCATCCTTTTCATTTTGTTTTTCTTGTTTGAGTTTTTCCTGTAGGTTCTTCCGCATTTCCATTTTCGAAAAATCCTTATTAATGTAAGTTTGTATCGGCATACTCTTTTTATTTTTCAGTATTATTAATTTATTTTAGAATGATGTGAAAGATATAAGTAGGTATTAGTCTTACTTTACCCTCTTCTTGTTTCTTTCATAATCTATAAAAGGTAGTTATTTATCTCTATATATATATAAAAATGGATCAGCCGAAATGTATGTACTGTACGGGCTGAGAAAGAGTTTTCAAAGTCGGTGCCAAAGTAATTTTTGAGTTAAATCGTAATAAACAAAAAAAATAATCTTTCCTCCCTATAATATTAGTTAAGATTACCTTAGATTATATTAAAGTGACAATTACTACCTATCTCTTACTATTAGATATACAATAAATAAATAAAAAAAAGCCTTTTATTTCTTGCGTAATCACACTTACAGAAACATTCTTATTATTTTCATGGTTTGATTCAATCAGTATCCTGTATTATTGTGGTTGTGCAAGTCTGCCCTAGGCTTTATGTTATGAAGCCTCTTTTTTATACCTTTAGTGTTTTCACTACCAAGAACCAGCGATTTTTATTTCGGTAGTTAATATTGGTCCTTCGAACCAACCGAAACTACCGAAATAAACTACTGGTTCTTGGTAGTGAAAACAAAAGTGTAATAAGTCAATCAGAAATACATAAACAATAAGTATCAAAAAATAGACTAAAGGTATAAAAAAGAGGCTTCATAACATAAAGCCTAGGGCAGACTTGCACAGTGGTTGTTTATAATTTATTATTCTAAGTATTATTAGTTTATTTATATTAATTAATACGATTTCTTATTATTACTATTGATTGTTAATAATTAATTTATAATCTCTCTCTAATATTATGGAATTAATCAAAATCTAATATTGTTATTATTATATTTTTATTATTACTTTTTTTATTTAGGTACCTTATTACTGTTAATTTTAATTACTATGTTGACATGCAAGAACCCCTTCTTATGTGAGGGTAAAGGCCTCCTCCAGATTTTTCCACTTGTTCCTATCTTTTGGTTTTAGTTTTACAGTGTTTTCCTGCTGCTTTTACTATGTCGTCGTGGTCTTTTTCTAATGCCCGCAGGGCCCTGCCATGACGTCAGTCTTATAGTCCAACGATCCTTCACCATCCACGTGTCCTACCCAGCGCCATTTTATTTTTGTGAGAATTGAAGTGAATCTATAATTTTAGTCTTTTTTTGTATAGTGCTATGTGGGATATTTTGAATTTTTCTCACATTTGTGATGCTTCTTTCCATGCCTCGTTGACACGACCTAATCATGTTTTTCATTCTCAGTGTGTACTTACATGTCTGGCACCTATAGGTGATGGAGGGAAGCAAGCAGTTCCTTTTGATATTTCAAAACAAACAAAACTCTTCTCCTCTATAATATTAGTATAGATATGAATATATAATTATATTTAATAATGGATCATCAATTTAATGTAATCCTATTGATAGAACTAAATGAATTTAGCTGTGAATGCGGTTTACATTATTACTGGTAAACTGTTTTCCGCGTTTTGTTAATTGAAATTGAATTATATTAGGTATGTTTTTATGTGTTTGTAGTTATAAATAGACGCATAATAAATTAAAATAATGTTTCTATATTTTTTTTCTGTATTCAAGAGAAATAGGTACATAATTTTTTAAAACTACGTGATTACCTATTCAATTTCTTTCTTTATTTTTCGTTCATCGTTATACTGCCCATATCCCAATAATAAAGTATTTCGCTAAAAAAAATCGAATGAGTCCGTCTGTTAGATTAGGTATCGAAAAATGTTGGATACATGTTTTTTGTTTTATGAAATTGATTGTTCTTGCCATATGTACTTTACACAGTCTATCCATCGTTTGTTTGTTTTCTATTAAGTTTATATCTATATATATAAATCAATGCCACTTTTCGTTGTAATTTTATAACTCAAGAACGATCTCACCTATCCAAACCAAATGTGGTTTATGAGAAGTTTACACAAAATCGACCGAGCGGTTCTTCATTTATCATATTTTTTGTAACAAACGAATTCAATAAACAGCGGATCATTTGTGTGTGTTCCAGTGGATTCGAGAATGGTTTAGATTCACAATTGGACCCGGTAGGTGGGGCTACTGTCCGGGCAGGACGACGTCTGCCAGGTCCGCTAGTTATGGTATATATTACAGGTTACTTAAGCGCCATAAACACCAGGACTCAAGTATAAAATCAATTATACTCAAGACATAGTCTGCCTAGCCTTTTCCCAACTATGTTGGGGTCGGCTTCCAGTCTAACCAGATGCAACTGAGTATCAGTATTTTACATGGAGCGACTGCTTATCTGACCTCCACAACCCAGTTAATACTGGGTAATACGATACCCTTTGGTAAGACTGGTTGTCAGACTTTCAGGTCACTGACAACGACTGCCAAAGATATACAGGGTGGAATTTTGCAATGCCACCTGGAGGGAAAGTACTCTTAATACTGCAGATAGAAAATTTTACTCAAAGGAAACATTCCTTTATTTTTGAATAGAAAGCAAACTGCATTCAAACATTTTCGAAAATTCTCTTCTCCCACGCCCGGGAATCGAACCGGCTAAAATCTGAAAAAATTATACCCTGTACTTTTATTGCATCGATCGTTAGGGTCATCATTTAATTTATTATCATGTTTGTTAGAGAGATTTCATCCTTATAATTGACCCTAAAGAGAAATAATCTTTTAATGGAGTTAACTTTCTATTCCAAAATAAAGGAATGTTTCCTTTGAGTAAATTTTCTATTTGCAGCATTAAGAGTACTTTCCCTCCAGGTGGCATTACAAAATTCCACCCTGTATATATGGCAGCCGGGACCAACAGCTTGACGTGCTTTCCGAGGCACTTAGGCAAGCTCGGCTTACCCAAAGATCGACCCGAGTGGCAGTTATTATTGAATTGTAAGTGTTGTTTTCAACGTAAGTGTTTCTCGTTCACGTTCATTAGCCTACAATATCGATCCGTTTCCATTAAAGCTCTACTCATAGACTCGTTGTTGTTAAAGATTGCATCTATTCAGAAATAATACAATATGTTTGTCTGTTTGAACGAGGGACATATTGAAACCTGTATTTGTATGTTTGAACGAGGGACATATTAACCGGTTATCGCGGCCTCGACATTGAGGGCGAAGAAGGAACATGGGTGGTTTTTAGTCAGTAGAAGTCTGACACTCCATTTCGCTCTGCCCAAGAGCGGAAGGGGTTATTCGATGATTTTACACCCACAAAAAAAAAGGGACATATTGAAACCTGCCATGCTTACATGATACTAAAAAAAAATATGAACAAAAAAAAACACTGATAAATAACAGACAGAACTATACCGAATACCTACTTCTGAAAATTTTCGCAACCCTTACGTTAATCACAGAAAATGTGCGCGTATCAATAACTTTTAGGTATAATCCCCTATTACCCCATATCCCCTATTATCCTATTTTCCCTTCATATTTTAAAACTGGTGTACACCAGTTGGCAGACAATGGCAAAAAAAAATCTAATAATTAAGATAATAATAATAATAATAATAATATGGCAGAGTAAGGAGCTTCACGGACGCTTTTTCCGGGCCCTACACGGGCCTGATGTGGACTTCCTAGCGTCCGTGGCCTGGCTACGTTCCGGGGAACTCTTCGGAGAAACCGAAGGTTTTGTCTGTGCAATTATGGACGAAGTTATGATGACCAATAACTACCGGAGATTTATTGTGAAGGACGGTACGGTTGACATATGTCGGGCATGCCACCGTCCGGGTGAATCAATCCGTCACATTATCTCCGGGTGTTCTCGTCTGGCTAACGGAGAATATTTACATAGACACAACCTTGTAGCCAGGATTATCCATCAGCAACTTGCTCTGCAGTACAACCTTGTGGAATCAGAAGTGCCGTACTACAGATATGTGCCCGACCCAGTTCTCGAAAATGGCCATATCACACTGTACTGGGATCAATCCATCATCACTGACAGGACTATTATAGCTAATAAACCTGATATAGTGGTGGTGGATCGATCAGAGCGGCGCGCAATGATCGTTGACATAACCGTCCCGCATGACGAGAACCTCGTGAAAGCCGAGAAAGATAAGCAAATCAAGTATCTTGACTTGGCTCGCGAGGTTGTCGACATGTGGGATGTGGACTCAGCGATCATTGTACCGATAGTCGTTTCAGCCAATGGCTTAATAGCCAAGAGCCTCGACCAACACCTGAGGAGGCTCTCGTTAGGCAGCTGGATCAAGTGCTTGATACAGAGAGCGGTACTCCTGGACACGGCACGCATTGTTAGGAGGTTCCTTTCTCTGGAGCCCTGACCGCCGGTAGCTTGGACCCTGTTCCCGATACCGGTGGGCTACAATTTTTTATATTTTTAAATGTTTTTTATTGTTTTTTTTTTGTAAAGAATATTTAAAAATGTAATAAGTTTGTGACAAAATAAATAAAGGGAATAATAATAATATTCCACAACTATCACACAACGCCATCTAGTCCCAAGCTAAGCAGAGCTTGTGTTATGGGTACTAGACAACTGGTAAACATACTTATATATTTCTAAATACATACATATTATAGATAAATTACACCCAGACACAGAACAAATGATCGTGCTCATCACACAAACATTTGTCCTGGGTGGGAATCGAACCCACGACCTCCGGCATAGCAGTTAGGGTCACTAACCACTAGACCAACAGGCCAGTCAAGATCTGGAGAGCGTGTGAGGCCATGGCACAATTACGTCACAAATTAAGGTTATAGTTTTTTTACATATTTAGGACGAGAGTCGCTTACTGAATACCCTCTTTCAATATGCCCCTCGTTTCCCCCTCTAACACGCTGTATAAGTCCCGAGTTGCCGAAAATCGAGTTAATTGAGGCCTTTATCCAGCATTGGATTGCAATAGGTTGATGATGATGATGATGAAGTATTGAATAATAAAATAATATTGAAATGCAAACCATTGTCCGCGTATTTCGCCGTAATTAGCTTACATAAAATAACGTTTCCATTGATCCAATTTCGAACTAGCGAACGAGAATACGGAATAATTATGGGAACATGAGTTTCTCCAACTATTGTAATAATATACATTTTTTGTTTTTCATGGATTCTGGATCAATTTTCAATTATTATTAAAACTGAAATCGAAATATTTACCATGTCTCGTTTTTTACGTTCAGTAAAAGTAAACTTGAGAAATATCTCGTTTTCAGTAAATATTGATAATACAGTTAGTGAGCATGTCGGTTTAAAAACGTAATTTTCAAGTTGTTTTTGTTGTTCCAGAAACAAACTATCTTTGTGAAAGCACTTTGTACGTATTCTCTTAGATTCTTTTTTCAACGTTTTTTAAAAAACGTTGCCCCATACTAGGAATTTCTCCTGTATCGTGGGTGCGTTCACAAACATTTAAACTCACATACACAATTACCCAGACCCGGAACAACTATCTGTATGTCATACAAATCTTTGATCCGTGCGGGGATCGAACCCGCGACACGCAGCGCAGCAGTCCATTGCATGAGCCACTGCGCCAACCGTGCCGTCAGATCTTTTTTTAACATTTTGTAAGAGCTTAAATTTCGGGTCAGCGCAGTGTGTCTTTTTCTACCATGCATGTCTATTATATAATATTATAGTAGAAGAGATATCAAACCATCCGACTGAACAGCTCATACAAGGCCAGATTTGTTTAAAATTATGTTTTACTAGCGGCTTCACCCGCTACAACTCAAAAATTATCCCACAGGAAGATAAAAAGGAAAAAAACCTATGTGTTAATCCAGGTTAAAAAACTATCTATGTACCAAATTTTATCCAAATCCGTTCAGTAGTTTATACGTGAAGAAGACACACTCACACTCTCACAAACTTTCGCCTTTATAATATTAGTGTGATAGTGTGATTATCTGGTACTAGAGAACTGTGGCCCACTGGTGGTAGCCCGACTTACGAGCAGTAAGTCCTGGGTTCGAACTCAGCCAGGCACATTACTTTGTGTACTTTATTTAATTACCACTGCCCTTCAGAGCAAAGCTCTTGAAATCTGTGTAGGAAAACATTGTTAGGAAACTGGCATTTCCTAAAACAATAAAATCAAAGACATGTGTGTGTGTGTGTGTGTGATTGGTTGTGTTTTCTAACATACGACGAAATAGAAAACATTTTGTTTAGGGTAAGCTAACATGCTATATATCCAAACACATTCACACAAACACGCACGCATACACACAACACACACACACGCACACATACACACAACACACACACACATACACAACAAAACACGCGCCAACAATAGCACATATAGACAGCAGGAGCTGCTTAGGTAATAACTTTTTTTTTTTATTACTGTAATTAGTTTTTCATGTTCATTTGCTAGCTTCATTATAATGATAATATCATTGTTAAAGATACCACTTAAGGGACGAGAGACAACCCCGACACAAGTTCTATTGTAACTTACTGGGGCTGCCTCAGTTTATGTATAACACCTGAAATAAATATATTTTTTTTTTGTATTATTTTGTATATATCTGACATTTATCAACGCGCACTGGACCATCGTGGCGTATCATAGAGAGGAGTCTCGTGTCGCAGCATTGGGAACTTTATAGGCTACTTGTGTATATAGCATTTTACATCCATTCTAGATATCATCCTCCGCACAGAACATAAAACTGCCAATTAGTTTGTTACAAACGCTGCATCTCCCCATCAAAAGTTCCAGCTATTTTTTGTTTGTTCAAAAGCGTTCCGTTCATTTTCAATAGTTGTATTTACAATTCCACAGAACTGTTTTAAAAGTTGTACGATTTTACTACCAGGAATATGATACAGCTTTGGTTTGCGTACTTTGCAAGGATATTGTTCGATCAGTCCTGGAAACTACCAAGTTTCTAGGTTTCAGGAATATCGAAATAACCATTTTATTCTAGACTAACGGACCTGACAGATGTCGCCCTTCCCGGACAGCAGCGGTTTCGATCCGCCATTTATTGAGTTCATTTGTTACAAAAACTGTGATAAATGAAGAACTGCTCGACCGATTTTGTGCAAACTTCACATAAACCATCTACTAAATAGTCCAAACAAAACCTAAACATTTGGTTTGGATAGGTGACCCCTTCTTGAGTTATAAAATTACAACGAAAAGTTGCATTGACTTTTATATATTATACATATATTGATTACAGGAATATATACATTGGAAAAAATACATCGTGTAAAGGGTAAAAGTACCCTTAACACAAACGAACGTTACTTAGTTTGATGTACAGAATGCTTGGTTGACGTATGTGTGAAGGGTTATTTTACACCCTGTATTTTGGTTTTACCTTTAATGCAATTTACTTTTTTTTTATGATAAATTCTTTTATGCTCGAATTAATCTCGTTTTCCCTAGAATCCCATTTTATTTTGTTTTTTAAAATATATCGGATAAGCAGAAATATTACTGCAACCGAATTTTACTAACCTTTCAGTTTCATTTGCAAATGTCAGGGAATGAATTAGATATTCTTACGATATTTAAATATTAAAGAGGAGCTGTAGTTTAACAATATTAGCCACTTGGGTCGATCTTTGAGCTAAGCCGTGCTTGCGCTAAGGTTGGTCCGTGGATGGGTGACCACCCATTAAAAAATTAAAAAATGTTCTTCTTTGTAGTCGTCTTCATTACTGAAGGTCGTGTCCTTGATGGAAGTCCTTCATAGATCTTACAATCAGTCTCCATTTTTCTCGATGTTTGGTTTTCCTTAAAAAATGTAACCACGATAGAATCATCACGATACTTTTACTATTAAATCTCAGTATAAAGACGGAGGGTCACGCTTCGAAACACAACCCTTAACCCTCAGACTCTCAAGATACTTGCGGTAAAACTGAAGCCTTACATTACCGCACGTTTGCCTAACACTTCGCACAAATTGTTTCTGTCAATATACTGCCAACTACTTACTTAATAGCGTTGTCAACCGGGAACTTAAGCTCTCGATTAGGTTCAGTCGTTACACCCCAATTTAGAAACCTCAAATCAGTCAAGAATTTACGTTTGCGTCTAAAGTTAACGTGTTTTCTGACTGAACAAAATATGATTCTGTTAAGTGTGTCTGTCTGTCTAGTTACATTATCGAAAAATATTGGACACGTGTTTATTGTTTTATCAAATTAATAAAAATTTAATAAGGTAAAACGCGTCAAAGATCTTTTGACGCCACTACGTGGTGAAAAATGTAGTGCGATGTGACATCACAGGAGTTTTCGAAGCACTTTATCGTCTTAATTTTTTGTTTATGTGAAAAAAGAAAAAATATGTGTCCTATATTTTTTTCCCTTTTCCTTTTCCCAACTATATTAGAATTGGCATCAGTATAACCGGATGCAGTTGAATACCAATATTTTCAATGAAGCAACTGACGGTCTGACCTTCCCAACCCAGCAAGTACTGGGTAAAACGATAACCCCTCGGTAGACTGCCTAAACGACAGTTTAAGTCAAAACTACACCTACAATATTACCCCCTTGTACCGCTATAGCCGCTGTACATGAGAACATCAAGAATGTAATAAATACTCGAACAATATTTAAGAAATATGTACAATCACAAAAAAAATGAGAGTCGCTGAGGACATGCTAGAACGAGCCAATTCCGGCCCAACATTCATGAAACGCATTGTTACTGGTTTCGAGACGTGGGTTTACTAGTTTGAAATGCAAATTAGTCAACAAGCTTCAGAGTGGCGCCTTCCAACTGTACCGGAACCGAAAAACCACCCCAAAGTCGATCAAAAGTCATGTTGAGTGTTTTCTTTGACAATCGCGGTGTTGTGCTCTTGGAATTCTTGCCGGAAGGTCTAACAGTAAATAAAGCATATTATTTAAGCGTTATGCGGCATTTAAGAGAGCAAATTCGACGACAAAGGCCTAATTTGTGGAAAGTTTTTTTTTGGATTTTGCACCACCATAATGCGCCTTTGCACAAGGCCATCATTGTGATCGAATTTTTGAAAATTCTTGCAACCACCATATTCACCAGCCGACTTCATTCTTTTTCCAAAACTCAATTTACCACTTCGTGGCACCCGTTTTCAACTGGTAGAAGACAAAGAAGAATTCGCGGCGAGAACTGGAGTCAATTCTGGAAACAGCGTTTAAAAATGTTTTGATGATTGGATTATTTATTCGTTGGCGTACTTATGCCAACGAATAAATGCTCCTTGAGAAACAATAGACTTCTATCGTTTCTGAAGGAGCATACTTTGTAGGTGATAAAATAAATTTGGATGAATAACAAACATTTTGTGTATTAAGGACCTTTTCCCGTTACTTTCTTGACAGAACAGTACGTGTGCGTATAATGTAAATAGATAATACATATTGGGATTCAGGAATGCTATTGAGGGTAAAATATCCCTGGATCCAATATTGCTGGCATAGTTTACCAAATATTTTCTTGATGCAGGTATATTAGGAGCTCACTTAAATGTATAGATATAATAAATATAATTTTGTAATTACATAATATCTTTATTCATTAGTCAAACGAACTTACAGGCAAGTACGTTTGATTAATGAAGAGGAAAAAGACGTTTATAGACCAGTTGAGAAACCGAAAGGTTTGTTTAAAACTGTTATTTAGTAATTTTTAAAAATTTCATGAGACGCAACATTTTGGAAATTAATATTCAACTTTTTTAGTTTTAATATTAAAAAGTGCTTCAGACAAGTTTCCATTATTAACTTACGGTCTTTTAGAAAAAGTAGCAAAAATTGTAGCCTCTCCAGTCTAACAAGCTGCTCGTTTAATATCGTCTATATTAACCCTCTAGTTGGCTGCGGTTAAGTGAAGTGAAGTCAAGTGAAAGCAAAATGTCTACTGGATTCAAACCCCCGACCAGCTGAACAAAGCTACAGTAGCCACGTCGTAATTTTTAATTAAATAGTAGTGCATCAAGAATGCACACTTATAATATCAGTTCAAACTGCCGCACTCAGAGACGTTAATTGATTACCTAAGCCACCACTTAGTAATGGTTTTGACAGTTTTGTCATGCAAAAGTATGTCAAATCTTTACAAAGTGACGGCTTAAGTAATTATTAAATATCTGTGAATACCGCAGTTAGTGTTGATGTCCAACATTTCAGCCAGTAACAGAGACTGCCACAAATGGCTACCCCTATTGGCATACCTATATTTCCATATATAGGTTGTAAAGTAACCCTTCACACATACGTTAACCAAGCATTCTGTACATCAAACTAACTAACCCTACGCAATTTTTTTTACTGGGAATCTTTTTTTTTGGGTCAAAAATCACATTTTACGGTAAAACTCAATAGCACTGTTAAAACATTGTGCTAGTGCTAGCTAGTAGCTTTGAATAGTAAACGGGTCATAGAGGTAATTTAAGTACAGTTTTAATTAATAGTAGTATATAGTACAGTTGTAATAGTTCTGATGTTTTAAAATTTGTGTCTAATATAAATGGTCAGGTTTGTGTACAATAGCGCAATTAATGAATATTGAACTGATAAATAAAGCAATTCGGGCGAAATTATTCCCTAAACGTTCTAAAATATTCAAAAATGCACAACGTTAATGTTTAAGTTATCACTTTTGCCGGCACTCTCGGAGTGCAACCCGTTGTTTTTTTTTTTTGTTTATAATGTCGCAATGGCACCTTTTTAACCGACTTCCACAAAGGATGAGGTTCTCTATTCGTGAGTGTTTCACTTTTTTCACATATCGTGTTATTCCTGTTAGTTCCTTGAAATAACATTACATTTTCAAGATTTAAAACAGTAGTCAAATAGCTAATTAATTGGTATTTAAGATACCAATATGACTGTGTATGTATAATTATTATTCTGTGTGTGTATTGTGGTAACCTGCTTGAGCATTCATGACGTTGAAGCTGTTATTTGGTCTTTTCCATTTTATTGTATTTATGAATATTTGTTATACGTTTAATTTATGTTCATTTATTTTTTGGGTTTGTGTTCACGTCATGTATTTGCGACAAATACCTACATATTTTTCTATCTTTTTTCAATAATATCCATAGCATAGTGACTACTTAAGAAAATATCTAAAATTTGTTTTATTCAACAAATTCCTTTCTTCTCAAAGTTATAATTTCCCCGAAGTGGGCGTCAAGTAGTATCATAAATGTTAATAAGGTCTATTTTTACTTGAGTTTATTTATAAGGATGCTTGAAGACTAACTTATGTTGATTAAAGGCAAGTCACTGAGTTAATAATAATGTCTACAAATTGGTGCGTCTAGACGAGCTCGTGTCTGAATTATTATAAGAGACCTAAAGGAAGGTTAAGCAAGGTCGCCAAGGTCCGTCCGTGGTTGGTCACTCCATGTGCTTACACACATAAACTTACGCCATTTTCCCGTGAGGGTAGACAGAAACCACATAATGCCACACACTACGGTCCTCCTTTTGCTTCATTCGCGTTCATACATTGATGAAAAATTACTGTTATTTAATGCATCAGGTTAGACTGAAAGCGTAAACATGGTCTGGACAAGCCTAGGCAGAATGTCTGTTAATATGTACGTCTGTTAATGGAAAACATCTTTGAAAACCACTTACAGGAATCTGCCTAAAAACACACCAATACAATAATTAGCTTACATAAAGTCTAAAGTCTAGACGACACGGTTGGCGCAGTGGCTCAGGCAATGGACTGCTGCGCTACGTGTCGCGGGTTCGATCCCCACACGGAACAATTATTTGTATGGCCTACAGATAGTTGTTTCGGGTCTGGATATTTGTGTATGTGAGTTTAAATTTTTGTGAACGCACCTACGATACAGGAGAAATTCCTAGTGTGGGGCAACGTTTAAAAAAAAGTCTGAAGCCAGTGCTTGTAACTATTACAAATGAATGAGAACTTTAAGGACAAATTGAAAACCAATAACTTTTGAATAAATACCTGCGTTTCGTACGACTTATTTTCAAATCTTCAGCCTTAGGTAAGAGCTTGATAAGCGCCGATAGATATTTATTGCATTGCAGTACAGATATTGCATTGCATTGCTATTTATTATATTACTACTAGTAGTTGCCAGCGGTTTCATCCGCTACAACTCGAAAATTATCCCACGGGAAGATAAAATCGGGATAAAAACTATCCTATGTGTTAATCCAGGGTATAAACTAAATGTGTACCAAATTTGATCCAAATCCGTTTAGTGGTTTTTGCGTGAAGAAGTAACAAACATACACACTCATTCACTCACAAACTTTCGCCTTTATAATATTAGTGTGATAGTGTGATTTCTCATTGTGGAATCATTGTAACGTTCGCGTTTGCAGGAAATTTTAGACTCCCTTTGAGTGCCATAATCTCTTTAGGAGTGGTTTATAGTTTCTTAACATAACCTACCTACCTACGTTACCTTTTTTCACTTTTATAACTCGACTGATTACAAAAACAGGCGTATGACCTTTTTTGTTACCTGAGTGCGGCGCATCCCGAAAAGAAGATTTATTTGAAAACGTTGTTCCACACCGGGAATTGTTCCCGTATTGTGGGTGCGATTACGAACATTTAAGTTCACATATTAAACACACACACCCAGAGACGGAACAATTATCTGTAGACCATTTATAATGAAGAAAAACAAATAAAGGCGTGTGTTAAAAATGTTTTAATATATAAACCTGTCTGAGCCGGAGGCACACAATAATTTGTAGGTCATGAGTTACGGACGTCTGTTGTCAGTCTTGCAGGAATAGGTACGCTACGGTGGTTCCTGGCCGGAGATGGAACTTGGCCGATGTTCCGTGATGCACTGTACGGCGATGTCACTGGTAGATAACACGGCATGCCCTTCCGACTTGCTCAGCACATCTGTGAGACGTCGGATTAGTCTTAGCTTCATAGAAATTTGGACAAGAATTGATGCCGTGGGAAGGTTGGTTATTACATATAGAAACACTAATATTATAAAGAGGAAAGATTTGTTTGTTTGTTTGTAACGAATAGGCTCCGAAACTACTGGACCGATTTGAAAAATTCTTTTACCGTTGTGAAGCTACACTATCCTCGGGTGACATAGGCTACTTTTTATCCCTGTATTCCCACGGGAACGGGAACTACGCGGGTGAAACCGCGTGACGTTATACATGTACATAAATCCAATCCACACCTTTATGGTCGCTTTCAAAGAATGGAAATTTATTTTGTGAGACTCCAACAAAATATATTTTAGGTATTATTTTATATACTAAATATATCGAATTTCTTTGTTTTAAGATTTTGTACCAAAGTACCCTGAAACTAAAATTATAGAACTTCGGAAACCAGCAGTTTTCAGAGCAAGTCTCTGAAGTTTTGTATCTTAGTCCCGCTTGTTACGAAGCGGCTATATAATAGATATTATTTTCTCTTAAGTGACAATCAATATGTGTTTAGTGCTTAGCGCTCTTCTATCTTGCAATAGTATCTTAGAGTAATATTAATTAGTATTTATCGGAGGAGGATTAATAGAGGAAATATTGTTAGTTGCGATGTCGAAGAATTGAGCAGTTTACGGGAAGCCACTCTAGATACAAGAACAATCTAGAAATATATGGGATAGGTTAATTGAATTTTAAACCTTTTAAGTTTTTACCCCACGGCTCATTTCTGAACGTAATATGAGATTATTATTAAAACATGAGGCTTTTGAAGTAGTTATTCCAGGCTTACCATACCTATTACATTATGATATTTCTAGCTGTCTTGTTTCTTCCAACTATAATAATAATAATAATCATTTATTTATTTAGACAACTAAGATCCATTGGGTTAGTAACAATATTCCTAAAACCTATGTTAGTACTTAAACTAAAGATCCTTGGGTTAGTAACAATATTCTTAACCTATGTTAGTACTTCACTAAAAACAAAGACAGAGTACAGGTGACTAATGACCTCACCAACGGGCTGTCATGCCTCCCGACTATAGCTCTCAGAATGCTGTTAGGGCTGCCACGGATTCTGTTCAGCAGCGGGGCCACATTCTTACTCCGTACCGCATTGAAGCAGTCGGTACGTGCCTCAGCGAACATAGATGACGCGCTACAAAACCGAGGCAGACGCAACAGCACCCTAAACGCGTTGTTGTACTGGATCCGCAGAGCATTGTAGGCCTTTTGGGTGTAGCTGAACCACAGGCTCCCCGAGTACAGTGACATACAATATGCTTTAAACAGCGTTAATTTTACTGCGGTTTTTTTTTTAACTATGCTGGGGTTGGCTTCTAGTACAAACTGATTAAATTCTATTTTACTTTAAGCTGCCTATAAATTCTCCCCACCACTGCGAACATTATTTTCTTCTAGACCATACCTGGGAACCCCCTAGTTACGGAGATATTGGGGTTCAAAGTTCCAAATTTTTCACTGATGTTTTTGTAAATACTAGTTTTTCAGGTTATAACTTTACTTAAATTACCTTCATGACCCGTTTACTATTTACAGCATTCATTAGCACAATGTTTTAAGAGTGCTACATTGAGTTTTACCGTAAAATGTGATATTTGACCACAAAAAATGTCGTTTCCCAGCAAAAATTTTAGTACAAGTTAACTACTAAAAGATTTGAAGACAATTGAAAATTCTTCCCAAAAAACCTTTGTTTAAACTTCTTTGCTTTTATGTAAATGCAGCCTAGGCTTATTTATTCTGTAAGCAGTAACCGTAAGTCTGTAACTTGAACTTTTCAGGGCCAAGTTCTTAAGATAGGAACTTTCTTTAAAGTTTAACCATGAGGTTAAACTTCAAAGAAAGTTACCTACAAGTTAACATCTGTTTACACCAACGTCGTAGAACCAGCAAAGAAATATAGTTAAACTAGTTTTTATCCGTGGCTTAGCACATGTGGAGTTCCGAACTTATCCTATCATACCGTTTTACAGTGGGAAAAGTATTCTAGCTAAATATGGCCGTACTAATAGGTTCACATTGGCTTATCCCGCTGAGGATTACAGGTGTGATGTTTTGTTATGTTAAAAGTATCCTGTAAACTATGCGAGTTATGTGTATCTGTATGTATGTATGTACCTTAAACACCCATTTTTTCTAATAACGCCTCCCGCTCTTGGGCAGAGCTAAAGGGAGTGCCAGACTTCTACTTACTAAAAACCACCCATGTTCCTTCTTAGCCATTTATATCGAGACGGCGGTATCTCTTACAACAACCCGCAGCCTCAATTTAAACACCCCTAAAACCAATTGAGCTAACGACCGATTTTTGTCACGTAGAACAGTAAACCGTGGCGAGAAAAGATACGAGACACACTGACAGGAAACTGAAGTCATGTCTGTTTGGCTAAAAGTCAGTACTCTATGATGTCCGCATGAATAAATTAATCGTCGATATCAACCTCACGCCTGTTATCTCCGAAGGGGTATGCTGAGGTATACCTACACGCTCACATAACACCAGTTAGGTACATTTAAGTCACTTGTGAAAAGGGGTATCTGTTGCCACCAATTCAAACTCCGGGGCTGCCACTGAACTATTCTTACCCCATTATCACTTTGCCCGACTTGAGGATCTGAAACTAGAATCTCATCGCGCCCAACGAGACAGCTGATAAACAAAATGATGGCTTCCAATTCCCTCAAGCCGATCCACCTGATATCCCCCAACCACCTTTCAAGAAGAGAGGTAGCCTATTATTTACTGCGGCGCGAAATCCAACGTTAACAATCCCATCCATCATGGTTAGTTTTACTTGTTGAATATCTGTCGGTTAGATTAAGACCATTAGTTTGGGAGAGGCCGTTCGAGATAGTAAAAGAATCAATAAATCTGTGAGTGAAAGAATAACGGCAGTTATATGGAAATTCCATCATCATTTATATTCTTGAGATGGTTTTGGAAATAAGGACGACAAAATTTACGAACATTAGATTAAGTAAAGTAGGTAAGCTAGTTTGTGCGGTATGGGGTATTTCACCAAAAAAAACTAATTTGTCCGTCAGATAGATTTTCAAAAAATAATGAACACGTTTTTTTCTTTTTTCACTTATTCCAAAGAAGAAGACGATACAGTGCTTCGAAAAGTCGCGTCAAGTCGTGTGACGTCAAAAGGTTAGCACTTTTTTACCCCCACAGTGTCGCCAAAACCTCCACTCATAATATTTAACACGTTTTATTTTTGTAAATTTTTTTAACAAAAAATACGTATCCAATATTTTTCGATAATCTAACAGACGGACTAATTATTTTTTTTGGTTAAATACCCTACCTATTTTAAATTTGTTTGTGTGAATTGACTTTAAAATAGTTTCTATTGAGTTTCTGGCCTATTCTTTTCTATAGAGTTCTACGCTTTGGAATGGGTAACTAAATACTCGTACAACAGTACTTTCACAAGTTCATAATATGCTTTATGACTGTGACTGCTACTTCGCTTTCTTTATTATCTGATACTCAAAAGTGCTTTGACTTTTAAGAACAAAAATAAAGGTGTACTCATTAATAAAACACGAAAACAATGTGCAAAGTATTCCGACCCCTCGTATCAAAAGAACACGTGGTAAAATTCATCGCCGACAGTTACAAAACAATGTAGCTAGCGCTGACAGCGCTTTAGACCAACACCGTCTAATGGTCGCGCAAAATTACAGCGCATTCCGCTGTGTTGTGGCACTGTGATGAAGGCCGGGGGCATCCGCTTCGATGCGTATAATGCTTCCGCTTTCTAGTTAACGCGTTCGAGTTAATCGCAGAGTTATTAGTGTAGCATCATGTTGCAGCCGAATAGGCTAGCTTCAATTCTGCTCATAGGAATGAGCAGAATTGAAGCTAGCCCACCACCACGCAACCACGACCAATCCCGCCTAGTAGGGCGGGATTGGTCGTGGTTGCGTCTATTTGATTTTAATTGACCCTTCGCTATAGTGTTGTCTCAATTATGAGCATCGTTTGTCAAATTACTGGTGATTAATATAAATGTGGATGGAGAGGGAGGGGAAAGTCAAAGAAAAGATGGATGGAGTCTGTGCGGAGTGATATGAAGGAAAAAGGAATAAGTAAATGATAAAGTGATGACATGAAAAAAAACGTGTTGCGCTGACCCCAAATGACATAGGATTAGGGCTGGAAGATGGTGGCGATGATGATGATGATTATCAAATTACTGGAGCTGCGTACTTGCAATAGAAACTAATTAGGCCGTCATATAGATTACCAAAAAAATATTGGTCACGTATTTTTCTTTTTTTTAATTAAGCAAACAGAAGATACAGTGCTTTGAAAACTCGTATGATGTCATACTCTAAGAAATTAGCATGACATTTTTATCGGTCAGTGACTTCACCTACCCCCAAATCAACTCAAATATTTGACGCGTTTTATCTTCGTCAATTTTTATTGATTTGATAAAACAAAAAATACGTATCCAATATTTTTCGATAATCTAACAGATGGACTAATTAAACTCAAATTCGTTCAAGTCAGTAAACATCTCTATTAAGTTTGCACCGAACTCGTAATACGACGAGGTTTATGTGACTGTTTAAATATGATGGTGATATTTGAATGGTGAACAAGTAGGAATGTTCTTGACTGACTTAAGAAAATATGTTTCTAATTAGTCCGTCTATTAGATTATCCAAAAATATTGGATACGTATTTTTTGTTTAATGAAATCAATAAAAATTGACGAAGATAAAACGCGTCAAAGTTTTGAGTGGAGGTTTGTAACGTCACTAACCGCTAAAAAATATCATACTAATGTCTTAGAATATGACGTCACACGAGTTTTCAAAGCACTGTATCGTCTTCATTGTTTGCTTACGTATTAGACTTTTTTAGTTAACTACCCTTTTGTCGAGATATAAACTATACATTTTGTGAGTTGAATCTTTTTTATATAATAATACTTACTGCGGTACTCAGAGATATTTAATGATTACATAAGCTGTCACTTAGTAAAGATTTGACAAACTTTTGTATGACAAAACTATCAAAACCTTTACTTAATGATGGCTTAAGTAATCATTAAAGCTCTCTGAGTGCGGCAGTTAGCCTAATAGTGACCAGCCTGAGACCCCGTTACAGACGGATGACCCTTATTAGCCAATACGCTTGCTCAAGAGATGAAGTTTTAATATCTTATATTGTAATACTAACTATACCCGGCATGAATTGAAATTCACTTTTACCTACCAACTACCTGTCAACTACCTCCCTTTTTTTTATAAGCCTATATTGTCACACTGCTGCACGGAGCAAAGGCCTCCCCATAGACAAATATAAAAAGGGAGGTAGTTGACAGGTAGTTGGTAGGGTTTTCTCCGGCCAATCTCACACAAAAGCCTCTAAGTCGTCACGCAAGCGTTTTCTAGGCCTCCCTCGGTGACGACGCCCGTCTTCTGGCTGTCCTCCCGACACCGTCCTGACTTATGACTACCTTCCTACTACTGAAGAAAACATAACGTTTCCAAGGAGTTCAACCACAAACACCGCACGCTTACACAGCCATATGCTCACACACATACACTCATTTTTACACACGAACATACCACAGACAGACCCATACACACCACACACGCTCACATACACAAACACAGACACACACACACACACAGGCGCACAAATGCGCTTGCGCACATAACTTTATGTAACAAAAAATAGAAATTTAAGTTTTTAAAGTCACATATTTTTAAAATAAATTACAGTAACACATTTAGAGGGAATCGGCACTGTTACTCCTTAAAACAGGCTATTTCATAGCCTAGCAAGGAAATCAGGACGTCACCCACTTGATTGCTAGAGATTTATTACTAAGTACCCACTCTGTGAAATTGTTTAATGTACTACAATCTGTTTTATATAAATAAAGATTATTATTATTTCCTTTATTATTATCCTTCTGATATTGAAATTACAGGTTATAACAAAGTACAACTCGACAACAATGAAGTGTGAAGTATACAGTTAAATCTGTTTACAATAGCGCCCTTGACAGAAAGGGTTAGTGACTACAAGAGTACATTCGCATCTTGGCACGGTGCCAACTCTGATATTTTTGTTCAACTCACTTAATATAGATGAACATTAAAGATACACGGCCCAGCCGGCCGTTTTCAGACCCTGTACGGTGCAAGATTGCGTGAAAATATTAACATGTTTTCAAGGACAAGAGGCCCGATAATGGTGTGTGCCGGGCCGTTTTGACCCTGTACCCTCCGTACCCGTAGTGCGATGACACTGTCTCTACGAGGTCAGACGTGTCTTTTTTGGCTAGTATTTATTTCAATGTCTCTATTTAGTGCCGATGAGACAATAGAGAACACGTTCCGATACCCTTATTTTTAATTACGTCACGGCTTATATTTTGGCAATAGGAGTTCTACTAGACCTGAACTCAATCAGTGTATTTAAACCGCGTTCAAGAATTGTCAGTCTATACAGTCAATTTCAGCTCAATATATTTTAGTACTGGTGTCTATATTGGTAGAATTGAGATGTATGTTTTAGTTAAAGCTTTTATGTTGTCCTATTATTTCTGTATTGTGGGCAGCACGATTTTTATATTGTAAACAGGTAGCTATTTTTATAAGAGAAGATTTAATATTGGCTATTAGTCTTACATTGATGATAAATTAATTAATTAGCACATTAGGAAATGCACTTTGGTGGGTACTAATTAGTTCCATGATATTAAAGTTACTTTTTTTCTCATCAGCTCTTAAACGTTCAAACGTAGTAGTTGCGTTCAATTAGACTAATTGGATGCAATAGGGAAGTATAATTTCCATCGCAATACGAAGCTGTGGTTTGAAAATGTATCTTGCAATTTCTCGAGCTAATTAAAAAGCTGTCGTCGGAAATATATTCAACATCAAAGTAAGGGCACTTTGATGTTGAATATATTTCCGACGACAGCTTTTGAATTAGCCTAATGAAACAAATTTTTGCAACTGTCAACGTATCCCGACTTATGAGCAAGAAAAAAATGTACTGTGGGATATTTTTTTAGAGAACTGGTGTTCAAAACTAGATATTAAACTGCAAAACTTATTCAAAGAGACCCTATGGCTGTTTGTTTGCCTCCCGTCAAATCCTTTCGACAGTGTTATACAGAGCCATTACTATATAAAAATTATAAACTAAAGCGATCGGTACCTAATTTTTTTCGCTCAATTTACGTTTTCTTTTTTCATATTGCCGTGTCATTAAACATTGTTCCTAAAATCGAATTATCAAACCAAACTTTTTATAGAGATTTTGGGAGCCAAGAGATAAGTATTTGAATGGTCTTTAGATTTTTGTTCCGGGTCTGGGTATTTACGTATGTGAGGTATATGTTTGTGAAATCACGATACAAAGGATTAAAACAATTAGTTTATTTTCAAAATATATTTGGATTCACAAATAGTTTGTGAGCTAATAATTTGACTAGGTACAAATCGAAAACTTTAAAATCAATAAGGCTGCGTTCAATAATTAGTTTATTACGGTAGCTTAAATTTTCCAAAAAGTTTGATGATTAGCCAGTTAAAGTAAAAAAGCAGAATCCAGCATATCAGCGGATATCTTATGTCTAACAAAAAATAATAAGTTGGACGTCAAAAGAGGACTATAAAGTCCATAATAAGAAAATGTGGAACCGAAGAACTTGAGGAACGGCCACTCTTGCAAAGTCTTGAAAGAAAATTCTTTTATTTACCATCGAGTTTTATGGTTCTAGTCTGAAGCTACGGCATGACCAGTGGAACTGGAAACTATTGGCTTCTATTGAATGGTCGTTACACAAATCATAGTGGCCGATAAAAATATGTTCGGATAGTTCGTAGGTTTTCGTGGCGGTTGAGTTGGCTAAACAGATGGATTTATTACTGGGAATTTTGTTTGTCTATCTAAACTAGGACTTCATGTTTCTGTTTTCGATTTAATTTACTTTAGAAGTTGCACGAACTAGAAACTTTAAGAGGCGGTACTCGAGTTCAAAGCGTTTCATATTTCTAAACTGTTTTATAAAGTCCTTCATTAGTGTTTGATATTAGTTTCTTGGTAGCTTGGATAGTATATCACTCCAAATCTTTGTTCGGTACAAAAGTTCTTATAAAAATCAAAAAAGTTCTACACTAGTTCGGGACGTTAATAAAGCCGGTTTTAATGATCAGTTCATTAGCATTCACTTTGTAAGGCAAAGTGACCGTCAGTAAAGAGAAAATGGCTTGACCCGTAGCCCGGTGTGATAGGTGATAATGTATGTTAGTTGAAAACAGTATCAAGTGATATTAGTTCTGAAAAAAAACATATTTGAAAATGGAGTGATGAGAGAATTCGATGATGCTGTTTAACGGCACTTATGTAAAGAACTCTTTTTTTAAGGAATACCTACAAAATTTTTCTCAGCTACTCAGGAAGACACGAAAATAGTTGACAATAATTATGCCCATTTAGTTTTAAAGCTTAATGATGTGACACGTAAAAGTTTTTATCATCATCAGCCATAAAACGTCCACTGCTATGCAAAAGTTTTGTGTAAAATTAGTTTACAGAAATAAATATGATTAAAATGATTAATTAAGAAATGATTTTGATGTACAAAAGACGGTTATAAAAACAACTGTGAAAATTAAAAAGACATGATTACACTTTGGTACCTAAATAGTGGTTCCGTATTAAAATTGCCGTTGCAAAAACGTTTCTGTTTTTAAGACAGTTTACAATTAGACTAGACCAATGAAATGCGAAAAATAGTCCACTATTTGTACTTTACGACTTTTCAACATCACAAACAGAATCGAACGTATATAGGTTTATCAAGAAGCTATAAATTCCAACTACGTATTTCCAGTTCAGATTGCAAACATCGACAACACTTTGGCTCCTTGGTCGTTTCATATGAAAGCAACTAGTGGATCAAGAAAATCTATTTTATTTTATTGGTTTATATTATCTTATAATTTTCAATATTGAGGTCAATTAAAGTATCTCTGTAAATGATGAAAGAAAAAGGAATGTTTCTCATATTATAATAATAGTACCTGTAAGACTCCGTTTTTTTTTTATGAAACCTAGCTAGATCGATTTATCGCCCCCGAAACCCCTAGCATACAAAATTTCATGAAAATCGTAGGATTCAGATTATTTATGTACGTATATACACAAACTGGCACAAAAGGTATTAGATACAAGTGACAGCTCGGACCAACGACCTAACACACGCATGCCACAGAGGACTCTCAATGTAACGAATGATCACCATTCGTTCGAACCGTGCTTAACACATAAAATAACATCACGCCTAAGCCTGTTATCGAAAAAAAGGAGTTAAAAAACCCGACTAAAAAAACTGAAAAGCAAAAAACAAGCACATTTTAAATAAAAAAAAAACTTGGAAGCAGGGTTGTTTTTATTTCCAACTTTATTTAAAATTATTTTTTGTTTATTCTTTCGTTGGTCGCGTAAAATTCTTCGCAGGTGATTTAACTTTTGTGTTTGTTTATAGGTTTTGTGACTTTGAATTTCTTTTAAACATATATTTTTGAAATCTCCTTTTAAAACCCTTCATTTTTATACCCTAGGTACTCGACCGCAATAGATTTTTTTTTTTTATTCTTGATATTGCCCCCAAAATCCGCAAGTTTCTTTTTTTTTGTGTGACACTCGCGCTATCAAGACGAATCTAACGACGTATATTTTGTTCAAATCCCTTCATCCGTTTAGGAGTTATGAGGGAACAAATAAGAGGACATACTTACACACATACCTACACGCCAAACACATAACCCTCCTTTTGGGCTTCGCCGCAGTCGGGTAAAAAAGGCAGGGGTGTACCCATTGGTGTATACGTACATTTTGCCACTTAAGTTTCAACCCCATGTAATAGGGACGAGCCTGTTTCCATCTACTTCTGAGAAATTTCTGATGATAATACTCATTCATTCTTTGCTTTAATCGAAACCCAGGAACTCATCCATATCAGTTTTGTGATCACTAGACTAACCAACAGTGCAACTGTTATCATTTAGCAGAAACTACAGAACATAATAATTTGTACAGAAAAAATGAAGCGCTATGCAGCGTTGACGTGTTGAACACGCTTCAGTAACACTGCGGTGACACGCTGACGTGACGTGAAACGTGTGGTACAACCGCTTAGCCGTCAGCCCAACGTTCAAGCTGTATGCATGTTGCGACGGGGAAGGCGGGAGATAATAAAACATATACCGTAACATCACATTTAGTTATGTTTAACGCCCATTTAGTAAAAGGCGACCCTATTGCCATCAAGGAGGCACATATCCTGACTCCGAAAAAATTCTAATGAAATAACCTACCAACACTTTGCCCGGCATGAGAATCAAAAGGTCAGCAGTCGACCAACGAGGCAGTGAGATAATAAAAATGGTAGAAAATATACTCACACTCGTTCTCGGAAAAGTAATCTTACACGCTGAACACTGTACTAGTTGTACAGAAGAAGAAAATGGTTCAATACGGTCCATACTGGCACTTTCTTTCTTCTTCAACCTTTCACCATCTCTTCCAGTGTACGCCAATCTTCCCGGTTTTTCGCCTTTCGCATCCAGTTCTTTCCGGCCACTCCAACAAGGTCGTCGATCCAACGCATCGGTTGCCTGCCCACATTTCTATGCCCTACTCTAGGCCTCCACTTAAGCACCAATACTGGTACTAAGTCCGCCTTAGTACCACGTTTGTGCATGGAGTTTAAATAAATAAATAATATGGCTTAGAGAAGGCCATATATATAGCGACAGAAGACAGTAAGTGAGATACGCGTAGGTCACAAGACGCTCAAGTCCACCGACGCGGAGACGATATGAGACGAGAAGATGGATTGCAAACCATCAATAGAATAGGGATGTTTACTGACTTAAAAAAAACTATGATTCTAATTAGTCCGTCTTTTAGATTATCGAAACATATTGGATACGTATTTTTTGTTTTATCAAATCAATAAAAATTGACGATGATAAAACGCGTCAAAGATTAGAGTAGGTTATGACGTCATTGACTACTAGAGAATGTCATACTAAGGTCTCAGAAAATGACCTCACATAAGTTTTCAAAGCACTGTATCGTCTTCATTGTTTGTTTACGTGAAAAAAAGAAACAATATTTTTAGGAAATCTATCTGACGGACTAATTATATTTTCTTTTGTCAACTATGTACCCTATTTCGTTCTTCACTTCTCCGCTTTGGTTGATTCCGACACCGCAATGTGAAGGACATTGGCGCATCGCGTTAGCATCAAGGGGTATTACGAACCAGGTAATAAAACCTGACATACAACGCACGACAAATATCAACAAAAATATCGTATAAAAACTACGTACAATATTACTAAACTGCACTCTATCTCAAACATAGAAAATAGTAATTTGAAACATGTCGGGATATCCGTTCAATATTTAGTCAGAATATCGCTGGAACGTTTGTCGTTTGCAGTGTACTTCGGAAGTTAAAATGAAATTTAGTATTTGACATATTCACTTCATGTTCGTTTTGCAATGTCATGTCGTACTGACAGTTGCAGGTATGGCAGGTATATTTGTAAATTCAAAATTGCTAAAAAGTTGAATTTTATGCTAATTTATTCCTCGTCCATATTGTAAATACACACATCAAAAGTGTCTAGGGATCAACATATATTTTTGCAAAAACTTTTCTCCTGATTGATATTAATTAAAATTTTCTTTAAGGATTCATCAAATAAAGTGTTTTCGTTTGTCACAGTAACGATAAACCAAGTCACCTTTGCATTAATAAAGAAATTTGCCATTTTCCTAATAAAGGGATTTTTGACATTTGAACCACTAACATTAAAGTTCGAAAAAAAGACTGAAATAACAGTTTTCTTTAAAATTTTATTGGGTAACTTAAACAATTAATAATCCGTGTTTCTACCGCGAACACTAACAACACAAGAACATCGGTTTGGCATACTCAAAATGAGTTCATCCAAATCACGCTGTGGAATGGCCGCCCATGTTCGTTGCAACAACAAAAAAAGGTCTTCTTGCGACTGGATACCCTCCATATTCGGCAGAGCTCTTCTCTGTAGCATATCCCATGCATGCTCAATCGGGTTCAAGTCTGGCGACTGAGCAGGCCAGGGCAGGACATTGATGTTAGCTGCGGCGAGAGTCTGTCTTACAACTCTTGCGGTGTGCGGTCGTGCATTATCATGCATTAACTGAAATAAGGGACCGATTTGCACTTGTAGAGGAACGATGACGTCTGATACAATCGTCTCAGCATAAATTTGAGCGTTGAGGTTGCCTCTGATCCAAATCAACTCAGTTCTTCCGCCGATCCAAATACCCGCCCATACGATGATGGTTCCACCACTATAAGGATGGACTTCCTGGCAGGATTTTAATCGCTGTTGGCGTCCGGGGTTCTCCAGTGTCGTATACGTCTTGTATCCGGTCTCATACAAAAACGAGACTCATCAGAAAAGCACACGAAACGCCATTGTTCTTCTGCCCAATTTCTGTGTTCAAGAGCCCATTGATATCGAATCCTACGATTGTGCATTGCTATAGGTGGTACCCGTAGCGGTCTTCGGGAATGAAGGTTCACTTCATGCAAGCGGTTTCTGACTGTTTGGTCGCTAATTAAGTTCCCTGAAGAGTGATGAAGCCTCACGGCTAACATCATGGCGGTTATTGTTGGAGCTCTTCGAGTTAAGATTTGAATGTATCGGTCTTGTCTCCGTGTGGTGCAGCGATACCGTCCTCCATGGCGCTCAGCCACGGTACCAGTGCTTCGGTAACGTGTCCAAAGTCGACTGATAACACTCTGACTTGTATTCAGAGTTAAAGCCACAGTACGTTGCCGGGAACCAGCTTCTATCATTCCCACGGCTCTGAGCATTTCTTCCCTGCTTAAATGACGTCGCCGCTCCATAATAACGTTGGTTTTAATCAGTAGTAGGGAAACAGTAGCACTAATAATGTCTTCAATGCGTTGTATGTTTTTATAGGGAAAATATTGACAGCTGATTTTCATCTTTTACTCGAATTTGATTCACAGTTCCTGATTCAAATTATGAAATGCACCAAAAAGGATCCATATAAATTTATAAAATCATAAATTTATTACAAAGCCACATCTCAATCTCAAGAAATCCGCATAAAAATGCTTGATCCCTAGACACTTTTGATGTGTGTATTTCGACATTTGAGTGGTTGCTTAGACAAACTGCAACAAAACTAATTTGAAGTTGAGTTAGAACAAAAAGGGATTAAAAATCGTAATGAAGAATTGGAAAACCATTGGACTAGACCTATCAGTTACCCTTGATGCCTAGCCTTTTCGTAACTTTTTTGGGGTCGGCTTTCAGTCCAACATATGTCTTGCATAGATGAACTGATTACCATTATCTTACATGGGGCGACTGACCTAAAAAACCCAGTTAGTACTGGACAGTATCACATTTCAAAGGGAGCAACTCACTATTGAATCTAAGCTGCTAGTTCTTAAACGCTGCTGATATTATTGTAGGACAAGCCAGAGCAAAACGGAAATAAAAGCTTCTATTTAAACAGATTAAAGCATGATTTATTACTGGGTTCAGAAGAAAATAAGCACAGAATAAATAGCTACAACATAACATTTACAAGTTTATTATAAAATCCACTGTACTTACACAGGTATTTTAGAGCTCCTTACACTTTCAATGTTCAGAAAACAATGTCCTGCTAAAATGGCGCCTTTGACCTTTTTTACTAGACTGCCGTAGTCAACTGTCATTTCAATAATCGTTGGTGCCATTTTGGCAATTCAACTAAATCAAATAACTTACTTATTTATACAAAACAATTCTGTAATTCTGCTAAAATACTGTAAATATCTTGAAACTAGTTATGAATGTATTGAAATAGCTAACATTATGGTCATCGGTAAACTAATCTTTTACGAATACTGTAGGCATGGTAAACATAACATCACGCCTGTAATTACCACAGGGTTAGGCAGAGGTTTACCGTAGTATACCCACATTTAGTCTGCCCCGTGTAATAGGGGACACGCCTACTGATGTTAAAATCAGCTTTAATATATCAAACAACAACCGTGTCAACGGCTACTAATATATAAATGAGCATTACTATTTAATTACAATTACAACGGTTTACAGCCTCGCGTCTCGGTTAGTAGCAACGACCGCTCACTGCTCGCAACGCTCACCGCTCAAACCGCTCACAGTGAGCACTGTCATTGCGGTGACAGACAGACAAAAATTAAAATTATTTTTATTTTTCGGTCAACGTGACTTTAGTTCAAAAATTAAATCTGAACCATATTATCATTGAATGAGTTTTATCTTAAACTTGCAATAAATGATCGGTACTCGTACATGAAGGGTCGTGATAATTGGTGGAACGCGAGAGGGAGAAAACCTCTGGTCCCAGCCGCCGCCGCGGGAGGCGCTCCGGGCGTCGGGTGCCACGTGACGGCTTCCGGCCACCGTAGACGCGGGCCTGTGGACGGTGAGTGATGGGTTAGCTCGCCGTCCGTCCGTCCCACGACGACAACAGGCCGTGTCGACGGCGCGTTCGTGTTCCACGCGCGCCTCAGCTGACAGCAACATGGGAGGGGCCCGAAAGGGCCGACGCCCGTCGGGGCTGCGGGTTGTACACTAGTCACCGCGGCGTCGACATATAGGGCTCAGAAGGAACGTGGGTGGTTTTTAGTCAGTAGAAGTCTGACACTCCCTTTCGCTCTGCCCAAGAGCGGGAGGGGTTATTTGATGGTTTTCCACCCGCTAAAAAAAAAAAGGGTCTTGATAATGCGTACCATTGAGCTGCACACAGCTCAATGTTGGTTTTTACTCAGAATCGCATTGCTTCAAAGCGTGAAGCTTCTAAGTCATCATACTCGTAGATCAAATATTTCACAGCACCGTCGTATTTTCAGAGGAATTCAGAGTTTCGATTCTGACTACCTTTGTAAAAGTCAGCTTAAGTTTTGCACATAGTCACAGTTAGGAGGTGGTAGGGAGGGTAGTAGTTGGAAGCAAACATGCTAAAATTCCTTCAATCGTGCCCATCCTGTGCAACCTGCATTTAACAGGATCTCACCATCAACTTCCTGCACTTAGTCCATTCAATTTGGGGTCTACACTAAAAACTTCTAACAAATAAATAAAAACACAAAAAATTTAAAAATAAACTTTAGAGCAAAAATCAGCTTCTGAAATCGGTGTCTTTGGTTTGTTTGATTAAATTTTTTGCCACCGACTTCAGTAACTGATTTTTTTCATTTTTGTGTTTTATTTTTTGTTAAAAAGTTTTTGTAGTCATTACATGTAAATACCAAGACAAACTCGTACGACTTCCATTTAATAGGATTTCATCAAAGCAAATGTTAACATATGCTCCGATATGACATATGACAGAAATATTTTTATGGCCTACAGATAGTTGTTTCTGGTCTGAGTGTATGTGAGTTTAAATGTTTGTAAACGCAAACACGATACAAGAGAAATTCCTAGTGTAAGGTAACGATTTAAAAAAGAAAGAGAATGCGTAGGTGGCTGCATACTGGTCTTATTTAATTTGAGATGCATCTACTCATAAAGAAGATTGCATTCTTTTAATACATTTTCAATGACGTAATAACCACCTAGACCACTTACTTCTCTAGTAATTACAACCGTCGCGTGGAAGCGCAGTAGCGCACCACACCCGTAATCCCGACTTTATTGTATTACACGGTTGCCATTGCAATCCGAACTATTTTGAAGGAAATGAAACGTCGTGTGTGCTCGACAGTGTAAATAACGCAATGAAATGAAATTGTGGAGTTGTCAAAATTAATTGTATTTACAGTAGGTTCAACCTAACTTTGATATCACTCCTGTTTTAAGTTTTGGGGATTGGGCAGATGTGCAGCTAATAGAGGAGACTCAATAATGTTGGAAACCACGCCACCTATTGTGATCTTATTGCTTATTCTTTTGCCTCATCAAAATTCATACATCTAAGGTTAAAGTTGCATTTAATACCCTAGTCATGCCTATTGCCGTACAAACTCTGGAGATGCCTTTGAGAAAGTTTCTGTTATAAATACCCAAAAACACTGCTCGATCTGAGAATCGGACCCTCGTGTTCACCCTCACCCGCTTACGAACACTACACTATTACAACTGTGTACGCAATCATCAAAATATCTTTTGACGCAGGTACCCATAAGACATATTATACGAGTACTTACTTAATTGCCTCCTTATTGAGCAGAGTCCGTGCTAGCGGCAGTGGCATTCTGGAGGTTATTGCGGACAAATTTGACTGTCCTATTCTGTGTCATCACATTAGGGTGCTAACTAAAACTAGGTGACATAAAAAAATATGGTATACTAGTATTGTAGAACGTTTTTATAAGTATTAATGTAATTCATCACCAAATGTAATGTATTACCACTAACATAATTTGTAAATACCTATTTGTTTACTAACCCATATGGACCTGGTTGTTCGAAATAAAATTATTATTATTATAGTTATAACTAATACAATGCCCTGAAATTGCATGGATTCATTAATGGTTTTTTTGTAACGTTGGGCCTACAAATACGCTAGTAAATTAAGGGGATGACAAAGATTGCACTACGGCCGTATTCATCACTAATTATTTACTATTTATCATGACGCCTAATTGTACAGCTACATAATTGGAGTATATATCAACAAAGTAAAAGGTCATATTCTGAAGTCTGCCTCACCCTTCGTGGATCAAAGGCGTGATGTTATGTTATGATTGGTTGTATAATTTTTCAATTCTGTGTTATAGCTCTCGCCCACGCGAATAACATTTATGAATGAATAGGAATCTATTGGAAACTTCAATAAATTGCGAAGCAGTTCTATCTTTCGCTTGATCAGGGTTTTAATTAAATCTGCTGCTCATGAGTGTTAACATGCACTCTAAATATAACAGAGGGACGTGCTGGAGCTACCTAGGACGGGATCAATGTGAATGAATTTTTGTGTAACTATCAGTCTGGCATAATTTAACTCTGGTATACCATGTTCGATCCTATTCCTCGCAATTATTGGAAATGTTCTTTTTTGTTCTCGATTGGCATATTCAATTGGAAATTATGTTCTTTACAACCCACTAGAGATTGAACCGCTAGATAATAGCAGTCACATGGACCAATCTTCAGCTTAAGCGGCGCTTACCTTGGTTGGTCTATGGAAATATTGGTTAAACTCTATAAAACACGTTACAGGTTATCAGTGGCCCGAAGGGCTTACCAAGGAATATCAATATAGGGCACGCCACAATAGTGGCGATAAGCCACCTCTTTGAGCAGTGCCTGGCGAGGCGCTACAGCGCTCTCGCCTTCCGCCTGACGCAGGTCACACATGAAATGCTAGTTTCGGGAGGTACCTGCACCAATTCAAGTGAGAGGAAACGCCCGGGTGCTTCCACTGCAAGGATTGGGTGAGGGGTTGCTGGGCTGTCGAGATACATGTTCTACATCTGACTACAAATTTGAACAATCTGCACATCACATTTTATGGGAGTGTAGTCTTTGGCAGAATTAACGTAATATTATGTTAAATAGTGTACAAATCACATCCGGAGTTATTTAGTATACGGACCTTGTAGAAACTAATACAAATTTCCATGCGTTCAAGCATTTTTGGCATACCTATTATTGAAATCAAATATAACAGCTCACAACTTAGGACCCAGTAATATTAATGACAACAATATTCGTGGTGCTAGGCAACTGGGCTTATCCCAGTTGTATACGTCCCTGTGTGCCTATTGGTCTTTTTCAGTTCTGTCTCCTGCTGATATGGAGGGAAGTTTTTCCTACTCCTCCGCTATTCTTTTCTGATTAATTTCGTTGCGGGATCCAAGACAGTTAAATCATTTTTCTGGGACTTCGTCGAGCTTCATTGTCTCGGCGCTTTTCTTGTGGTCGCCACTGTTGATTCTGGCTTACAGTTACAGTGGTTTGGGAATAGTGGGGCGGGCTTGTCCCAATTTTCGAAATACCTGATCTCCACAACCCAGTAAGTAGAGATCAAGTAGGCAGTCACTCCATATAAACATACTGGCATTCAGCTGCATTCAGTTAGACTAGAAGCCAAGCTCAACATAGTGGGGAAATTCTTGGTACCGGTAGACGATGACGTGCCAATGGCAATCGACAGTCAGATACTGATTGATGAATATAGCCTTCAACGAACTGCGTTACAGTTTGGCGGGAGTATTGTGAAATTTAGGAAACTAATCAATGAATTATTGAAACATGACATGTAATAACTACTAAAATATTTAGCAGCACACGGTTAGACTTTATGTCGACCAAAACAAAGCGGAAATAATGCTACAATATTATTTTGATGTTTTTTAATTATTTGTTCACATTAAGAATTTTTTCTGTGTTCTAGGTGCATTTAAAAACGATTAAAATCACATACACCAACAGTAAGGCCCCAGCATTAACACAGATGCTAAGTACTGCTCAACGAACACATCAATCAATATAATATATAAAAATCAATGCCACTTTTCGTTGTAATTTTATAACTCAAGACACACCTATTCAAACCAAATATTTAGGCTTTGTTCGGACTATTTAGCAGATGGTTTATGTGAAGTTTGCACTAAATCGGTCGAGCAGTTCTTCATTTATCACATTTTTTTAAACACTGAACTCTTTAACAGCTGGATCGATTTCGATGAAAATTTTCGTCTGACATAAGAAAATTTTCATCGAATGAAAATAACAATACGAAGACGAATACGAAGATTTACAATTGGACGGGGTATGTGGTGCTGCTGTCCGGGCATGAAGACGTCTGTCAGTTTGCTACTCGTATAAGTTTTAACTTAAAATATCACACTAGAATAACTCGAAAATGCTCTGCTGGTATTGAAAAGATAAAGATAAACCCCAATGTTGCCGATGGGTTATCCAAAAGATAAAGTTCGCTTATCAACACTTGCGGAGTGTCTCGTGTCTTCAGTGATATTAATTAACTCCTCTCTCGCGCAGAGTCGCAACTCAGTGATTTACTACCTCAATTATTTCTAGTGATAATCCCCGTAGCCAAACACTTCGGCCCTCGACCGATGGGAATGCTTTTACCAAAGGCTATTTAGATTACGGCCAGTACTGCAACAAAAGCTCTGAGTTTTTAATGAGCGATCTAGATTTAGAATTCTCTGACCGGCTAAAAGCTAATTTGTATTCGCTGTCAATTAATTATCATATACCTATTTTGGTATTGGTTAGCTGAATGGAGGAGCTCGTGGTTTAATAATAACTGCTACACGGATCTGTCTTTAAGTTAAGCCGCGCTGGCCTAGGTTGGTCTGTGGATGGGTGACCGCCTATTATATACCGAGTTTCCTCCATGCCTCGGAAAGCATGTTAAGCTGTTGGTCCCGGCTGCCATATATAGATCTTTTGGCAGTAGTTACAGGTAGTCAGTGACCTGAAAGTCTGACAACCAGTCTTACCAAAGAGTATCGTATTACCGAGTATTATCTGGGTTGTGGAGGTCAGATAAGCAGTCGCTCCATGTAAAATACTGGTATTTAGCTGCATCCGGTTAGACTGAAAGCCAACCCCAACGTACATAGTTGAGAAAATGCTAAAATAGTATTAGCGAAAGATACATTTAAAGCAAACTATTGAATTTTTAGTAAGTGTATTTTAATTTAGTGTTGACAGCTCACACTCTGCACTGTGAGTTATTTTTATCCGACTCCGGCGAAGCCCAACAGGAGGATTATGTGTTTAACGTGTATGTATGTATGTCCGTTTCTTTGTTCCCTCATTACTCCTGAACGGATGAAGGGATTTGAATAAAATATACGTCGTTAGATTCGTCTTGATGGCGCGAGTGTCACTGGCTACATAAATTTTTAAAAGTTTCGATTTTGGGGGCCATTGCGCGGAATTAAATAAAAATCCAGTACCTACTCGATGGTACTGGTTTTTTTTCACCTATGCAGCAACCAACCATTTGCCCACCACACCCGCAAAAAATACAACAGCGGTATGGCGTCCCACACAGCGCGCCCACCCCATCACAACAAACTGAACAGGGCCCGGCCGTACCATACGAGACCATCGATCTATACCAAATGGAGTCCCGTTTCTGAGACTCGCCAGAATGTTCAATGTTACCTTTGGACATTGACTCAGCACTCTGCCTGCATAACGCGCGCTCCATTTAAAATAATGATTTGGTTGCATCTTAAACGCATAGGACACATTGAATTTGTAATTTTGTATATTAGTGTGTGTTAAGAAAATGTTGTAATTAAGCAGATCATTGTATAAATAAATCAGATACGAATTATAAAATCTTGTCTCATTACCCCTCAAGACACCTTTAGCCATCTCCAATTTCTTTCGGCTTTCGAGACCGGGACCGGCGGTCCAGGATTCCCCCTAAATAATAATAATAATGTTTGAGTGGCATTTCGGGACCAGTAATAAAATAAACAAACTATGCCTTTAAAAAGTACGGTCAACCAAAATAATTTAAGATATACAAAAATTAATAATTTTATTAAATTATACAACATTTCTTTTATTTCAAAAATAGTAGCCTCACTTAGAATGAAACATAAAAGTAATAAAATTGAGGTTTATCCCATCACAGGTATCTTCGGATTACCTTCTGGGAAGCCCCGGCAAATTTACTGTATAGATTTAAGATAATAAACACATTTTTTTTTTTTTTAAATATTATGAAATTTGCATACAAAAGTTGAATTGAAAATTTGCAGGAGTTAATGTAATGTGTTCTTTCGGATAGTCACCCCGTAGCTAATCTTCATCTGAATCATGACACCCTGGTACAAAGTTCAAAATGTAGTACTTATAAATAAAATTTGTTCTTGAAGAAAACAAATGAAATTTGTTCCAGATTTGAACTTAGTACCATCAACATGATTGATAGTCTTAACATTAAGAAAATCTTATTAATAATCAACAGTACACATAAGTACAACATTAAAAATTCAAATAATTGTTGATTATAATATTATATCACTTTTTTGCTAATTGTACTTTAACTTCGTTTTTCTTTTGGCCCCGATGTACCTACTACTCAAAATAAATTAAAACATAGCAGGTGGCTTTCGGGACCACGGTACCGGTCCCGAAAGCCCCACGAACCCTCCGATCAGTCTCGTGAGTCTGCGTGACTGGCAGTGAGTGTAGCCTTCCCGAACCTGGTATTCTTGTCTATTTTCCGTTTGTAACCTTAGGGCGCATGGCGCAGACATCCTGAACTTATTTATGTAATTATTATCACACACTAGGTAAATGGTAAGTTAGGGCTGCATGGCTTATAGGGCTTACTGCGGTACTCAGAGATACTAATGATTACTTAAGCCAAGTCATGGCCTAAGTAATCATAGAAGCTCTCTGAGTGCGGTAGTTAGAGTCGTACGGACTGTTAGGCATGTGGGTTCCTTTAATCCTACTAATAATAAATGCGAAAGTTTGTGAGAATGTTTATAACTCTTTCACGCAAAACGAATAAACGGATTTAGACAAAATTTGTCAATTGTTATTAATTTTTCAAAACAAAAAACATGTGTCCAATATTTTTCAATAATTTAACTGACGGAATAAACAATATTTTTTTGTCAGGATACATCCCTATTAACACCGGATATTTCTCTACACGATTAAAAACAAAGAAAACACCTTGCTTTTGTTGTGACGTCATTTAATGACCGTGGTCTAGTCACGGGTATAATTGTGTGGTTTAGATAATTTTAAATACGGCCAACTTTACTGCTCGCAAAACAGGTAATTATTTAAGCAGATAATTTCAGCCACATTCAATGAACACTAACCTGTTTACTTTAAATTAAACTGTTTTAGGTATTTAAACCTAATGGCAGCAGGCCATATTTTGGTAAAACATTTAAATATTGGCTTTTGAAATAGAAACAGTTTAGTGCTGGTATTTATTGAGTGACGTTCAATGCTCTGGATTAATTAAATGTCGAATATAGGAATTCTGCGCGGTTTGAAATTAGACGGAAATGAACCGTCAATTTAATTTCAATGTAGTTTTGTGTTTATTAGTTTTAATAAATATTTTGTACAGTGTAGTGAAAAACAGACGTCATCGGATAAAATTGACGTCTACATTTAAATTTTCCGTTCGGTTCATGCAATTCGGCTGCTACTAAATAAGCCAATGCCGACTGAAAACATTGTGAAAAACCTCGGTTCGGCATCCAGATTAACGGATTTGACATGGTGCAGGAGAATTTAACCGTCCGATACGTTGCTGACATGACCAACTAACGTGATGACTTTCCGAACATATTAAATCCGGATCAACTGCGTAGAAATTGCCAATAAGCTTATGAGTACGAATAACCCGGATGATATGTATCCTATGTCTTACCCTAGGCAATAGTAGAACTGCCACTCGGGCCGATCTTTAGGTTAAGCTGCGCTTGCCTAAGTCGATCTGTGGATGGGTGACCGCCCATTACATACCGAGTTTCCTCCGTGTCTCGGAAAGCACGTTAAGCTGTTGGTACCGGGTGCCATATATAGATCTTTGGCAGTCGTTAAAGGTAGTCAGTGACCTGAGAGACTAACATCCAGTCTTACCAAAGGGTATCCTATTACCTAGTATTAACTGGGTTGTGGAGGTCAGATAAGCAGTCGCTCCATGTAAAATACTGGTATTCAGCTACATCCGGTTAGACTGGAAGTCGACCCCAACATAGTCGGGAAAAGGCTAGGCAGATGATGATGACGACCCTAGGCAATTAAATAGTCGACTATTGTTGTTGTATTCCACCAAAACTGCGGTATACTATTTACAACTCCCTAGTAAAGCCACATCTACTTAACTTAATCGAAATTTGGGACAAAATTATATGAACTTCAAATTACCCAAAATAAAATCATAAAAATACTATTTAACTACCCATATCTAACATCTACCAGCAAAATTTATCAAGACACAAAAATAATGAACATAAAACAACTTTACATTTACAACACATGCATTTTCATCAGAAATATTCTTAACAAAAGCGTTCACTCAAACTTAACACTCACTCAATATAAACAAGTTAGTCAACGCAGTACACGGCGAGCAAGCTTGCTAGTTTTACCGAAAACAAGAACTAACTATGGCAAAAAAATGCTAACTTTTGAAGGAGCACAGCTTTATAACAAATTACCGTCCTGTCTAAGAAATCTTTCAATGCATTCAAAACTCAACTTAGCCAGCACATAATTGCGGATCGATCACTTCTGGAGAAATGAATGCATTGGAAGGGTAACTATTAAGTTGTAATACTGATGACGAACTTATTGTAATCTATATTTTTAGTATTGTTCTCAAGTAAGTGACTAATGTTTTTATTGAGAATAAAGTTTCTTTAAACCGAAATAGTCGACTAGTGTACCGTTTATCGTTCAAATTGCCTTAGTGTTTTTTTCATAAATCATAATATTATATGGAGGTAAAACTTGTAAATGAAGGAGGAATATTCTTATAAACACTAATTATATTATATATTTCCTATTTATTTCAAGTTTCCGATAAGTGTTATAATAATAATAGTGGTCATGCCAGTTTAAAAACTAAGTGTAGAAGATAATATTTGAAACTATTTGTCTGATTCCAAATATTCTTTCACTAATAGGAAGCTACGTTATCCCCAAGTTACAAAGGTTATAATTAAAACGTAGCAGTATGATTCTTCTTGAATGTAGTAGGACCGAAGCCGTGGGCTAAAGCTAGTTCGTGTACCTATAAATTAACACCCGGCTGTGTTGAGTAAGCCGATCCGGACAAACAAGCAGTAGGCTCTTTGCATCACCCGTGTCTTGTGTTGCTAACACTATGTCGTAAGTGGCCAGCTGTGATTGATTTGAACTTTACATTGATTATACTTATGGCCATAATTCTGTGAATACAATATATTTGTCACGAAGTACCTATAATTATTCAAACGTGAAAATTGCAAAAGATTGTACAAATTGTACTTCGGCCCTTTCGTCTAACATAGCATATCTTATAACGAGAGTCATCCACAAAAAGCCAGGCAAAGTTGTACCCAAAAAATAAAGTTGAGTTTGAGCGATGTAAAATTAAATAAGTTTTATTTTATAGTTGCATTGCTAGATGCGTCTATGGTTCCTCCGGGACTGCGGGTTGTTGGAAAGAGATACCGCGGCCTCGGCACAAAGGGCTAAGAAGGAACATGTGTGGTTTTTAGTCAGTAGAAGTCTGACACTCCCAATGGACCCTGCTTCCAAGTTTTGTTTAATTTAAAATGTGCTTGTTTTTTGCTTTTCAGTTAATACAGTCGGGTTTATTAGTTTTTTAACAATTTTTTTATAAATTCAATTTTTTAGCTAATCACGTAAAATAATTTGCGGACGATTTAACTTTTTGTCAGTATGAATTTCTTTCTATTCTATTCTATTTTTGGTTAATGGCAATCAAAGCTGATGTCGACTATTCTGCCAATGCCCAGTGAATTGGAAAAATGAAACCCTACTCGATGGTAACGGAAAAACATTTTTTTTTGGTCACGTCGAAATTGCGGTTTATTGAACATTAGACACTAAAGTAGTGTCCTCAATTCACCTGGGAGATATAGTTTCACCTAGGTGAATTGAGGATACTAAATCAATGTTAGAACATTTAGTGTCTTATGTTAACCTGGGTTAAAGGACCTAGTATTTTTTTTTAGTTGATTTCCAACCAAAATCTGGCACTCGTGCTTTTATGACGAATCTAATGACGTATACTTTATTCAAATCTGTACATCCGTTTAGGAGTTATGAGGGAACAAAGAAACATACATACATACATGTCAACCACATAATCAAAAAAAAGCAACTAGGTACTTTGTATTGTATGATATTGATCAAAGAATCCGCCCTTCCGCCTAGGTACCACTCATGTAAATGAAGTTTAAATAAATAAATATATTAATAAGTGACGAATTCCAAAAGTTTTAAATATGAAAGTTGGTGATTATAAATTATAATTAGGGTCGAGGTTTAATTACCCTCCACGGAATGAAGCAACATGTGCGTTAACGGAATTTTCACGTAATATACTGCTTAATTTAATAATTATATCCCGCCTAATAAGGCATAATTTTATTTTTTTCGATATTATAGAAGATCGATGACCCTTGACCTGGTGCAGAGCAAAGATATTTTCTGTGTAGTTTTGATAAAAAAATAGTTTAAAAAACTAAAACCCGACTACGAATAAAATCGCAGACTAATAAAACGGCAGTCTTAAAAGTAGAAAATAATTCTTAAATTAATTTAAATAAATAACAAAATAATAAGGAAAATAATTATTATAGACGATAGTCGTAGTCGCAAGCGACTACGCCAAACTCATTACCCTAAATTTTGGCTTTGCCGTAGTCGGGTAAAAATAAGGGACAGGAAAAATACAACACCATCTTTTTAACTGTTGTATTATAAACTTAGGGCATGTGATATCGCTTCCAATTACTACAGCATCTGTTAACGGTATAAACATACTTACTGGTAACTTATATATAAAAAAACTAGTGTTTTTTTTTTAAATTTTTCATAATCGTCATAAATTTGTCAATAGGCTATGTAATAATAATTAAAATTAATTAATTAATTTTACCGCAAATCGGATGCACCACCCACGGTCGTCGGTGATGAGACGTGAAGTGTCGGGGTCGTGGTTTTTTAAATGCTAAGATCCTGCACAACCGTGAGGTATGCAGTGTCAGGGATACTTCCTAAAAACGGCGTGGGGATCGACCTATCGTCACTGACAGGACTATTGTTGCCAATAATCCTGACATTGTGGTGATAGATCGATCGGAGCGTCGCGCAATGATTGTTGATATAACGGTCCCGCATGACGAGAATCTCGTGAAAGCAGAGAAAGATAAGCAATTCAAGTATCTAGATCTGGCTCGCGAGGTTGTCGGCATGTGGCACGTGAATACAGCAGTCATTGTGGCGATAGTCGTGTCTGACAATGGTCTAATATTCTCTGGCTCTCGCTTGGCAGCTGGATCAAGGGTTTGATTTAGGAGGCAGTACTTCTGGACACGGCGCGCATTGTCAGGAGGTTCCTCTCTCAAGAGCCCTGACCACCGGTCGTTCGGACCCTGTTCCCAATGCTGGTGGACTACAATTTTTTATATTTTTAAATGTACTTTTTTGTACAGAAATGTTTAAAAATATATTATGTTTGTATATAAATGAATAAACATATCACACTAATATTATAAAGGCGAAAGTTTGTGAGTGTGTATGTTTGTTACTTCTTCACGCAACAACTACTGAACCGATTTAGATAAAATTTGGTATACATATAGTTTATAACCTGGATTAACACATACGATAGTTTTTATCCCGATTTTATGTTCCCGTGGGATAATTTTCGAGTTGTAGTGGGTGAAGCCGCTGGCAACAGCTAGTATTAATTAAATGTTTTTTATTTGGTTTCATAAGAAATATTTAAAAATGTATTAAGTTTGTTTAAAAATAAATAAAGGAGTATTTTACTGAGTGGTTGAATAAATCATTTCAACCTTATCTTCAACCCGCTAATAACTGATAACCCGTACCGAATCCCAAGCTATAGGATTTGATAGCTTCTTACGGATAACCACATCGACACGACTGGATAGGAGTGTAAGTGCAAGTGGTCTCAAACTCGTGCCAGAGCATCACATTATGATAATACCAGGCTTTAGTGCGAATGCATCGTAAGCCTTGGTACTTGCTACAACGAGTTTAAAGCTATCTGTGGACTAAGCAGCTTAAGGTCTGCGCTGCGATGTGGCTTGGTACTTTTTAAGTGGTATTAATGTTTGGTTGATAATGTGATGTCGAATTAATGAGGTAAGGATTTTTGTCTTTGAGTTTTAACGTGTGTTATTTTGAAGATTAATAAAGTTTTATTTTAATAATGATATACACACATCAAAAGTGTCTAGGGATCAAGCATTTTTATGCGGATTTCTTGAGATTGAGATGTGGTTTTGTAATAAATTTATGATTTTATAAATTTATATGGATCCTTTTTGGTGCATTTCATAATTTGAATCAGGAACTGTGAATCAAATTCGAGTAAAAGATGAAAATCAGCTGTCAATATTTTCCCTATAAAAACATACAACGCATTGAAGACATTATTAGTGCTACTGTTTCCCTACTACTGATTAAAACCAACGTTATTATGGAGCGGCGACGTCATTTAAGCAGGGAAAAAATGCTCAGAACCGTGGGAATGATAGAAGCTGGTTCCCGGCAACGTACTGTGGCTTTAGCTCTGAATACAAGTCAGAGTGTTATCAGTCGACTTTGGACACGTTACCGAAGCACTGGTACCGTGGCTGAGCGCCATGGAGGACGGTATCGCTGCACCACACGGAGACAAGACCGATACATTCAAATCTTAACTCGAAGAGCTCCAACAATAACCGCCATGATGTTAGCCGTGAGGCTTCATCACTCTTCAGGGAACTTAATTAGCGACCAAACAGTCAGAAACCGCTTGCATGAAGTGAACCTTCATTCCCGAAGACCGCTACGGGTACCACCTATAGCAATGCACAATCGTAGGATTCGATATCAATGGGCTCTTGAACACAGAAATTGGGCAGAAGAACAATGGCGTTTCGTGTGCTTTTCTGATGAGTCTCGTTTTGGTATGAGACCGGATACAAGACGTATACGACACTGGAGAACCCCTGGACGCCAACAGCGATTAAACTCCTGCCAGGAAGTCCATCCTTATAGTGGTGGAACCATCATGGTATGGGCGGGTATTTGGATCGGCGGAAGAACTGAGTTGATTTGGATCAGAGGCAACCTCAACGCTCAAATTTATGCTGAGACGATTGTATCAGACGTCATCGTTCCTCTACAAGTGCAAATCGGTCCCTTATTTCAGTTAATGCATGATAATGCACGACCGCACACCGCAAGAGTTGTAAGACAGACTCTCGCCGCAGCTAACATCAATGTCCTGCCCTGGCCTGCTCAGTCGCCAGACTTGAACCCGATTGAGCATGCATGGGATATGCTACAGAGAAGAGCTCTGCCGAATATGGAGGGTATCCAGTCGCAAGAAGACCTTTTTTTGTTGTTGCAACGAACATGGGCGGCCATTCCACAGCGTGATTTGGATGAACTCATTTTGAGTATGCCAAACCGATGTTCTTGTGTTGTTAGTGTTCGCGGTAGAAACACGGATTATTAATTGTTTAAGTTACCCAATAAAATTTTAAAGAAAACTGTTATTTCAGTCTTTTTTTCGAACTTTAATGTTAGTGGTTCAAATGTCTAAAATCCCTTTATTAGGAAAATGGCAAATTTCTTTATTAATGCAAAGGTGACTTGGTTTATCGTTACTGTGACAAACGAAAACACTTTATTTGATGCATCCTTAAAGAAAATTTTAATTAATATCAATCAGGAGAAAAGTTATTGCAAAAATATATGTTGATCCCTAGACACTTTTGATATGTGTATGTATGATAAGGTAACTCTCTTACTTGTAAACGAAGAGTGTGAAAATTCAAAAAAATCTTATTTAAACTTTGAACCAAAATTAGTTTAAACAATATATAGTCAACGGTTTTTGAGATAAAGTACATTTAAAAATCCGTAAATATAACTTTGTCATTCATACACACACAATGAAAATAAAAAAAAACTTACACAAAATATATTTTTCTGTTGCCACTTAAACAAGAAATAATACAAATGAAAGGGGCTTCCATTCTACGATGGTGCGGAACCCTTTATGTTTAAGTCCGACTTGCACTTGGCCAGTTCTATTTCTGATTTTGTTCTTCTAATTAATATAAAGTATCCACATCCCTTCTCAAAACTTAGAAATCGTCGTAATTGAATCAAAGTCTTAAACAGCAGTCATCATTAGTATAGTAGCAAAAATGAAACTTGACTAGTAACAAGTAGGTACTTATTATAGGTACAAGCATGCATAAATTGTACTTTTGTTGCAAGTTTTCTCTTGGCAACTGTAACTTTCGCGTTCTCAACACTCATCTGATTGCCGAGAGTTTAATTCAAACATTACAATAATATCTAGGTATTATTAAGGGTATCATTTAGGCTAGATAAAAATATCAATCAATCATTAGGTTAAGCCGTACTACTTTTCAAAACCAAATTGTCAAAACCTCGGCAGTCGGTCCGTCAATTTATTAGGCACAACGTACAAATTGTTAGCGAGTACTTACACTCGTGCTAGCTATATTCGGCGAATTTTGTTCATCAAATAGCATATCTGAATTTGGTTCGCATCGGGCCAAGTCGAGTTTTCCTGAGTACCCCTGAAATCCACGAGTGCGACTATTGAAATCGCTTAATTTAGAATTGCATGTTTGCAATCTATCTAGGTATTTTGCTTTTTGTAGCATATAGTCCCTTGTATCCTCTTCATTTTTAGATGATTTTCACCACAGTAATTTTTTTTACGAATAAAGTGTTGGTCAGACCCTACCCACACCCACACACACATAACCACACCATACACACATATAAACACTGTCATTGGGGGGCTGGAGTTCCAAAATTTAGGCCTAGGCTTAGTTTAGACTCCAGATCAACCTATAAATCTATCCTACCGATATAATTTGTGGAGATGAATAAACCTTTTTTTTAATATGTATTTATCATTTATTTAACTTTATACATATAAATTACATTTTTTAAATATGCCTTTAAATAACATAAAAAAAAACATTTAAAAATATATATTATTATTGATTTTTATATTATTATTATTAATTTTAATATATTATTTGTTTTGTGTAGGTCCAAGCCACCGGTAGTTAGGGCTCCAGAGAAAGGAACCTCCTAGCCGTGTCCAGGAGTACCGCTTACTGTATCAAGCCCTTGCCTTGATCTAGCTGTCTAACGAAACTCTTGGCAATTATAGGCGCCTATAGGTATATATTATAGGCGTAATGCATACTTTTCGAGGGCCAGTCGCAGTTTTAACGAAATTTCTTGCGAACCTGACATTGATCTTTTCTGCACCAAAGCAAGCACAGTCAGGAAACTATTAGCAAAGCCATTTTTTGTACAGGAGGCACCTACTAACACATAAATCTTGGTGTGTTAAATGTTGATAGTTTTATATTATTTTATATTGTTTATATTGTAATTTTGGAAGTATATATTTTTGTAGTTATCTGTGGAAGCTTGTTATTAGCAATTTAGAATTATATTGTTGTTATAATTATAGGTATTAGACTGTAAGCTCTTATAAAATTTATAAATAACTATATATCCTATATCTGACCTATCACAAACATAGTAGTAGGTATATGCACAAAACTAATTTCAATATTGGCCGTACATCAAAGGACTGACGTTCTACTAATCAGGCAAATATTGTCTTGAATAGATCCTTTGAAGCTATTCAAATCGAAGTGCACTGTAGCAGCTTGGACAAGATATGTACGGCATGAATTTCACGGGACAACGCAACGCCACAACATCAAGCATCCAATAATTTGATGGGTAATGACAATCTGGCTTCGATTTGTATTGTAATAGGATTACAATAGACTCCATTACTGTAATACAATATTCTCATCTGATCAGATGGCTCAAAGTGTCGAGATGTCCGACTGACAATGACTGTATCATGTGGCATAATTATAATTTGTCTGATGTGTGACGTGATAGTAGGGCCTGAGGGAGAATTACGTAATCTATGAAGCTCTTGCATAGTCTGATTGTAGGCAAACTGCTAGTGTGATTCGTGCAAACAAGTTTAAGTGATGTTCTACGTAGAACAATATTTAACACGGATGTTCGCTTTATATGTTTGTGCGGATATTGACCACGAACCGAATGCAGTTATTATGATTTGTCGAAGTTTAATGAAGAGATCTAGACTTAGGTCATAATGTGTGCACATCACCATAGTCGGTTATTTATTAGGCTGTAGATGCATTCAGTGTTACAAGTTTTGTTCATCATAATTACTTAAAATCAATCCGTCACATTATCTCCATATTATGTTCTCGTCTGGCTAACGGAAGAGTACTTGCATAGACACAACCTTGTAGCCAAATGGCCACATCGCGCTTGGTTACGCACCAACATCTCGCGCGATGCTACGTTTGTTCTTAATTTAAATCGTGTGTGTAAACCTGCGCGAAACATAAAGACAACAGGCATCAACAGGCATCCCGCTGTACGGTGTCATATTTTCTTTCCCTTTCTTTACGCGTAAAAGTAGTTATATAATATTTTCGCCGTTTTGAAGCGCCGCCATGTTAGTTCATGACGTGTCTAAGTATATTATAATACGTCATTGACTGTAGTAGCTTTTCTCTGGACTGGTTCACAGTCACGGATTAAAGACGTGAAGTTATCTTTATGTATTTTTTTAACTGACCAAATCCTTAAAACAGGAAAAGCCAATTTGATATTGAATTGCGTGATGTGCATTACGGATGTATTAGGTAATATACATCCGTAATGCACATCACGCATTTTCAAACAACGTGGATTCTCGACAAACATCGGCGTAGAACATAATGCTGTATTGTTAACCACACAAGGGAATTCATGCTAAATGCCACTCATAACACACTGACTATTCGGAGAACGCTGTTGATACAATTGGAGCGATTTTAAGATTGTTTCCTATTTGTATCGCCTTGATTCGCATAACCAACTACGTAACGCCACCGCTGGATTATCGTCCTAAAGCTGTGAGCAAACGTATGCACTGCTTCGTCAACACCTTAAAGTACGCTTATAAGCATTTTAACGGCAACTCCTTGGATCGGGAACAGCTAGCAAAAGTAAAAGAAGTTGAGTTTAAATTTTAATGAAACTTGCATTTCACTAAAGAACAATGTCTTTTTGCTTATGTGATAGTCCTACTCAATCTGTCAACATCTGTCCTGTTCTATTAAAACTAAAGATATATTAATTTTAAAAATGGCATTTTGAAGCTCTTCTTAAAAAATGACTTGTTTATTATTGATTCAATAGTGTCCACTACTGACTCAATCAAAAACAATTAATTTTCCTCTGTCAGAAGTTTATTAATGCAACGTATACGACAAAATCAAATTATTGCAACTAACTACTTTTGTACGATAAGCTTTACAAGAAAACAGAATTGATTCTAGTTGTCTAATCGTAAAACTAGATTGAAATGGAAAATATATTGGGATGTTGACAAATCAATTAAACTGATTATGAAAACGACTTTCCTTTCACCTTTGATTAACATTTAACAAGCACGACATTGTTTTGTTGCACGATAAAAAGAATATGGCGCTTGCCAACAGCTGGACGTTCACTCGTGTTTCACAGCAGTGACTCTGTTTATACAATACCATGAATATTTATTATTTTAACTGCGCTTTTAAAACGATATTGTTTGTTGCCTTGTTCAATGACTGTCTTCTTTACTGCGGCGAAGCCCAAAAGGTAGGTTATGTGTTTGGCGTGTATGTATGTATGTTTGTATGACAATATTTTTTCAATAATCTATCAGACGGACTAATTAGAATCATATTTGTTTAGTCAGTAAACATCCCTATTTTGTCTTAAACTGGAATGCACAGATAAAAACACCTGACATACTTTGTTTCCTGGCTAACCTTGGGCCCGATCTTTCTGCAAGGCTGTTGTGTTAATGCAATATTATCATAAGCCAACTATAATGAACAAGGTCGGAAATAGATGCAGGGACGATATTATACGTTGTCGCCGGTACAGCAGTATTTTATTATTTTATAAATATTTTATTATTTTTATATTGTCAATGTGAGGACCATGTGGGTCTTTCTTTAATTTTAACGATGGTCTGGCAGTTTGAGTACTATAAGTGACCCACCGAAACGTCCTTTCTTTGGTATTGTTCGTCGTGACGTTGAGCTCCTTAAGTTACAAGTCGAGCTAAGGCACAGTGAAATTTTCTTTTTTTGAGGAATCTCTCAATTTTGTGTTCACATTTCTGTACGGATGATGATCATAGGCGCAACTTCTTTTTAAAGAAACTTAAATAAAGGGTGTAAACGTACCCTTTACGCAAACGAAAGGTACTTGTTCTCCCCACCACTGCGATATTTTTTTATTCTAGACCATACCTGGGAACCCCCTAGTTACGTAGTATATATTGGGGGTCAAAGTTCCAAATTTTTCACAGCTGTTTTTGTAAATACTACTTTTTCAGGTTATAACAGGTGGTTTTCAGGTTAAAGAGTGCTATATTGAGTTTTACCGTAAAATTAAATTTTTGACCCCAAAATAAAAAGTCGTTTCCCAGCAAAAAAAATTGCGTAGGGCTTAGTTTGATGTACAGAATGCTTGGTTGACGTAAGTGTAAAGGGTTAATTTACACCCTGCATAGCTTTAAGGTTTTGGCAAAGGCGTACCTCTGCTTAAACCTTTCGGGGATTACCGATGTGATAATGTGTTTATTAGACAGTATAGGGGTATACAGATGACTGTCGATGTGCCAGTGACTATACCTACCTCATAAATGTATAATAATGCATTAACAATATGGCACGAAACAATAGATCAGATTAACTGACTGCATAATTGTGCAGTCAGTTAATCTAATCTATTGTTTCGTGATCTTACGCAAATTAGCCGCTTGTCGCTTGAACGTGCCCTTACTTCAATAAACTCGCTAAATTAGATTGAGCTTAACAAAGACATTTACTGCCGCACGCAGACAGCTTTAATGGTTACTTAGGCCATCACTTAGTAAAGGATTTTACAGTTTTGTCATACAAAGTATGACAAACATTTCCTAAGTGACGGCTTAAGTAATCATTAAATATCTCTGAGTACCGCAGTTACACTATACTTTTAATGGACGGTTCTAAGCAAACAATAGCGTTATATAGGTACACGATATAACAGGTTGCAGTGGGTAGGTCCTTATTACAATATATTCCAACTTTGCTATGATGTACTTTTTTAAGACATGTATCGATTTCTGAATATTCTTGAGACTTGCACACAAATTATGCACAATAAATAAATCAAATTCAATTATAATTATTATTTAATGGTATTTGCAGAACTCTTTGACTGAACTGAAAAAAAAAAACCTAACATAACCTAACCTAACCTGAACGATTTAGAGTGCAAGTTAGTATTTTTGATAAACAATTCGTATTTTTCTGATGTACGAACCACATTTTTTTGGTGTGAATTCGATAAAAAGATAATCTCGTTTAGTGTGCTTTTTTTTTTTTTAGGACATCTTTAGATAATCAATTGGTTTTTTTGCACAACATTAATTTTTCTGGTTTGCATTCAGTTAATTAGTGGAGTTACCTAGTGTGCTGAAAAATTATACAGATATGCATTTAAAAATATCCCTTTTTTTTGTTTTGATTGGTCAGGCAGGTCAGATAGTCAGTCGCTTCATGTTAAATTCAGGCTATTGGCTGCATTTGGTTAGACTGGAAGCCGACCTCAACATAGCTGGAAAACGGCTGGACAGATAATTTCATTTATAATTTATTAAAAAGAAAAAATAAACTCAGTTTTATAAAAAAATTCGGTGTTCGATAACAATTGCAATAGTATTAAATTGTGTAGCAGCCATTAACGCCCACCTCAAAAAAGTAAAAGCATGACTATAACTTCAAGCCATGTTCTACTAACTGCCGTACTCAGAGATATTTAATGATTACTTAAGCCCTCACTTAGTATAACTCATCATCATCCTCTGCCTAGCCTTTTTCCCAACTATATTGGGGTCGGCTTCCAGTCTAACCAGATGCAGCTGAATACCAGTATTTTACATGGAGCGACTGCCTATCTGACCTCCACAACCCAGTTAATACTAGGTAATACGATACCCTTTGGTAAGATTGGATGTCAGACTTTCAGGTCACTGACTACCCGTAACGACTGCCAAAGATCTATATATGGCACCCGGGACCAACAGCTTAACGTGCTTTCCGAGGCACGGAGGAAACCCGGTATGTAATGGGCGGTCACCCATCCACAGATCGACCTAGGCAAGCGAAGCTTAACCTAAATATCGCCCGAGTGGCAGTTCTTATTAAGCCACGAGCTCCGAGCTCACTTAGTATAACTATGACATACAAAACCTTCACAAAAGTGTCAAATCTTAAAATCTTAACCAAGTACTCAGAGATATTTAATGATTTCTTAAGCTATGTTATCATTAAATATCTCTGAGTACGACAGTACAAGTGGTATCTGAAAAGTTATGTTATGGTAATCATGGTATGAGCAAGTATTGCAGAGGAGTGAGAACAGTTTTGTGAATGAATGAGAATGAAGGAAAACCAAAAAAAACGAATGATGGATGGATGGATGTTTGAAGGATTTCGTCGTTGTGCCTGCAAAATCCGCTATGAATAAAAACTCAACAGCAAAAAACTGTTTTTGTCCTTGTCTGTTAATAACATTTTAAAACTTTATATGCAGAAAATTAGGCTTTATATTGGGACACCCAGAAATTTATATTTTTTGCTCTTTACTACGATATTCCAGGTGCTAGAATTTTTTAAAGGAATTTGGGCACATAGCGGTTCTTTTTTGGATCGTAAATTCCGCTATGTGTCACTGAAGCGCAATTTCAAGGGGGTTCCCTTGGAACGCTTTGAAACAAAAATACGCTATGTGTTTCTTACTCACATAGAGGGTTTTTCAAGTCCGTTTTAGACCAGAATTACAGGGTTAATTTTGTTATTTTCTTGACCAAATGAGTTATTAAAAATGGATTTTACAGGCGCACGTGGCTTGAGAAGTAGTGGCTGCACCGGCCTTGATCGATCGATTGTAGGCAAGAAAATGATACTTATAATGATTTCGTCACTGTGACACAGGCTCTCTGATATTTCTATTGATGTGGTTAATAATGGTAATACAGACCAACCACACGCACGATGTTCTGAGTACAACCCGAATTGCGCAGGAAAAACTGATGAAACTTGTGCGTGCGGTAGGCCCATTAGGTCAATAAGCTCAGACTATGTCTACAACTAAACTGCTAATGCAATGCATGAGTGAGCTATGTTTGTTGCAATCAGTCAGTTAATTTCTGTTGATTAGTCAGTTAACCTCGATTCGATGCTGATATTATTAACCAACTTATAACTTATTAATTGAACCTGCGTAAACATAATTATAATAACAAAGTTTTTGGAATTACTGTACGAACTAAAATTTAAAGCTTATAATCGTAAGAAAAATCATCTGCTTTTTTAACCGACTTCTATAAAAAGGAGGTTCTCATTTCGGATGTTTATATATATATGTATATTTTTTATGTTTGTTCGGGCAACTCCGTCGCTTGCTAACCGATTTGAAAAATTATTCTGTCTATTAAAAAGGGTTGTTGTCCAAAATGGTCCCATATTTTTTTTATGGAAATCGGACAAGCGGTTTTTGAAAAATCAACAAAACTCAAAAAATAACTACACTGTCTACATTAACGATCTTTTCGTCTACATTAACGATCTTTTAGTCTCCATAATTATAGTTCTTATGTAACCGGCATCAATACGATCTCGCAAAAGGGATTACGGGCGTGATGTTTTGTTATTTTACTAATAATACAAAACTTTGCGAGGTCGTATTGATGTCTAAATGATAGCAAATGGATTGGGATTGTTGAAATCCCATGTCTGCCTATTGTTTACACCAGTTCATAACTTAACATCATGCCGGTACGTTGTGAAGGGATAAGCACATTTGAATCAAAAACTTTTTAAATTGAAAAATAAAAACTTTTTAACAGAAAATAAAATCGACTTCGACAAAAAATAAAGTTTATTTTTCACTTTTTTGTGCTTTATTTTCTGTCGAAGTCGGCTTTATTTTTTGTTAAAAAGATTTTTTATTAGGTACTCATAATTTCTTCAAAATAGACACGTAACCTCTTTTGTTTATCATTTACTGAAATAACTATCAAAGTCTTGACCCCCAATATCTCCGTAACCTAGTTACCAGGTATGGTCTAGAACAAGTGCCCTTCGTTTGCGTTAAGGATACGTCCATCCTTTAATGTGACCGACAATGACATGCAGGACATGAATTCAAGTATCTCATAGTAAGTGAGACATCACCAATCCAGTATCTGGTCCGCTCGGTTTGTCCACCACGGTAATTAGATTGAGCTAAGCGACGACTGCAAAAAGCTTATCCTCTGTTAAAAGTAGGCAACTTGATTATTTAAAAAAAAAACGCTGTGGCACACTAGTAATTTCTCCTGCACCTTCGGTGTGTTTACAGACATTTAAACTCATATACAATAAAATTACACCCAGACCCGGAACAACAATCTGTAGTTCATACAAATATTTGTTCCGTACGGTAATCGAACCCCCGACACGCAGCGCAGTAGTCTAATCGCTCAGCCTCTGCGCCAACAGTGTCTTTAGAACTAACAGAGTACATAATCATGTTATTATTTATTAAATAGTCCTACCAAAAGTTACCCGCGTTACTACACTCACACAATTCCGCACGACCGTCTGGGTTTTAATGTAGACCTTGACCTCGAAGTTTGTTTCGGCCTTTCTTTGCAAGGTCTGGATCTGGTTTTAAATATTTTAAAAATGTCTTGTAAACGTGAATACACGTGTATCAAGTTCTAAGTTTTAAGATAGGAATTTAATCCTTCAATTTCTTTGTTGAACAGGATAGTATTTATCTTTGATCTAACCTGAGCTTACAAACTTCAAATTTTGGTTATAGAACCTACTGGGTTCCTCAAGATGATTAATTCTTTCGCTGTTTTGAAAGTAGAGAGATTTGGGATTAAATTTAAACCTCAACAACGGCTTGTCAGTCAGTCTATAAGGCCAGCATCGCCAATAAACAGTGTTTATGCATAATAGCACAAACTAATTTGCTAGTCCCTAATTGTTTGCAGATATAATATTGATGGTTAATTAATATGAGATTGAAGCTTCAAGCAGAAATGGCAGCTATTACAGGCCTATGAAACAGGGTGTTGTGTAAAAAATAGTTATAATCAAGAACAACTTTGAGGAAATATTAATTGCTAATTCGTTAAATGATGTAGGTACCTGTTTGGCCTACATTAAGTTTTATTTATTATTATAATCCAATGTCAAGCAAATACTTCTTAAATATTAATTACCCGACTGCAGAGAAGCCCAAAAGGATGGTTATGTGTTTGGCGTGTATGTATGTCTGTCTCTTTGTTCCCTCATAACTCCTAAACGAATGAAGGGATTTGAATAAAATAAAGGTCACTAGATTCGTCTTGATGGCGCGAGGGTCACTAACTTACTACATTACATTTAAAAAAAACAAAGATAAATTGCAGATTTTGTGGGCCATATCGCCGATTGAAAAAAAAAGGATTTCCCTTACCATCGAGTAGGTCATCAAAATGTAGGGTTTTAAAAGGAAATTATAAAGACATATGACACTTATATGTGTCGGGTTTTTTTTATTTTTTCATTTATTAATCTCTTACTCTATTGATTACCAATCATTATAATCCATTTAATTTAATTTATTATCTTGTTTTGTTTGTTTAATTTATGTATAATATACAACTTTATCATCATCATCTACCTTCCTAACAATGTTGGGGTCGGCTTCCAGTCTAACCGGATGCAGCTGAATACCAATATTTTACATGAAACGACTGCCTATCTGACCTCCACAACCCAGCTATTACTAGGTAATACGATACCCATTGGTAAGACTGGATGTCAGACTTTCAGGTCACTGACTACTAACGACTATCAAATATCTATATATGGCAGCCGGGACCAACAGCTTAACGTGCTATCCGAGGCACGGAGGAAACTTGGTATGAAATCCGCGGTCACCCATCCACATACCAACTTACGGAAGCGCGGCTTGACCTAAAGATCTACCCGAGTGGCTGTTATTATTTAGCACGAACTGCTCCTCTTAAATAATCTTATAATTCACAACTTATTGCAATAATATGTACATACAGTGTGTAAATTAACCCTCCACACATACGTCAACCAAGCATTCTGTACATCAAATTAAGTACCCAAAAGCAAAAATTTTTGCTGGGAAACGACTTTTTTTTGGGGTCAAAAATCACATTTTACGGTAAAAATCAATGAAGCGCTATTAAAACATTGTGCTAGTGGATGCTTTGAATGGTAGGTAAAAGGGTCATGGAGGTAATTTAAGTAAAGTTATAACCTGAAAAACTAGTATTTACAAAAGCAGCTGTGCAAAATTTGGAACTTTGACCCCCAATATTTCCGTAGCTAGAGGGTTCCTAGGTGTGGTCTGGAACAAAAACATGATCGCAGTGGTGGGGAGCACAAGTGCCCTTCGTTTGCGTTAAGGGTACTTTTACATCCTTTATAATATTTATATAGCTAGCGGACCTAGCAGACGTCGTCCTGCCCGGACACCAGCGCAATCTACCGGGTCCAATAGGGTATTTCACCAAAAAAATCAAATAAGTCCGTCTGTTAGGATATCGAAAATGATGAGAGAAACTATAAAGGGAGTAAAAGTACCCGTTAAGGGTACTTTTACTCCCTTTATAGTTTTAAATAAAACTTTCTGGAAAATATCATTAATAAAGGCAGTGTATGTCTAGGAGGTGGTCTATATTTTTCTGTATTTTTATAAATGATAATTCTATCATTTTGTAATTTAATTTTAGCCTTTACAAAAACTACACTCAAATTAACAACGTTCAATACCATATTCAAACAATTAAAATTGTGGTGATATAACATATAGCTTTGCGAAGTAACATCTCTAGTACCACTCAATATATATTATATTCTGTCATATTTAATGCATAATTCAGGTAGCGGTGATTACCAATCAGAACTGCCTGATTTATGCAGAAACTAACAGAACTCATTTAAAACTCATTATAGAGATTGGATATTTTACCTAAAATCGGTCATGCGTTATTTCATTAATTTATTTAACCTAGAGCATTGCAGTATTATTCAAATAAGGACTCCTTATAGGCCGTCCGCATAACGAACGTTTTAAAATAGCTTTCAAAAACTTTTAATTTATGAAAGCCCTTTATGAAAGGGTATCTGGCGAAACGATAGACATACACCTCTTTCTAACCCCGCAGTGATTATTGGCGTGAAGTTATGTTGGAATAAGGATGTACGACAAACTATACACCAACATTTTGAGATTTAAATATGTATATGATACCACGCGACAGTTTATTTAAAAGTTCAAAACTTGTGTAAGCAGTATCTCATAGTTTAAGTGCTTTCCAATAAATGTTCCGATAATGGTCAGAATTTTCTAGTAAAAGTTGATGCAGCTAGCGCTACTCAAAATATTCAGCGTGGAAAGCAAGATTTAGAGGTTATTTTTACACGACTGTGGCGAAGCTCAAAAGGAGGGTTATGTATGTATGTATACATGTCTGTTTCTTGGTTCCTGTTAGCGACGATACGTAAATACTGTGATGTCATTTCGATTAGGATAGATTTAGTTATTATTACGATGTTTTTAAGTGTTTCTTAAATTAGCTACAGCTCTGCTTAAACCCTTCGGGTACGATGTTATAAGTGTTGTGCATTCCTACCGCCTGGCGGCGCTAGCTGTAGGTTAAGTACTACGGAACGTTACCATGACGGGAGCCGTTTCGCAGCTTAACCCCCTAAGGATTACAGGCGTAATGTTAAGTGTTGTGCATTCCTGCCGCCTAGCGGCGCTAGTCGTAGGTTTAAGTATTGTAAGGTCAGGTACCATGGAACATTACCATAACGAGAGCCGTTTGAGTATTTTTGTAATTTTAAGGTGTAAATTAAGGTTTTTATATATTGTCTTTGTTTTGTTATGTAAAATAAGTTAGTCCTAAGATTAGGAACATAAGAAAAACCATGTGAGGGATGTTTTACCACTAAAAAACAAGTAAGGCTAATTTTCCCGCGTTCCCACCAGCAGTAAGGTTACCTTTTCCCGCGTAAATGCACTAAAAGGCATGTGCGCATGCGCAGACTATGGGATCGTGATTGGTCAGCGCCTTTAGCAATTAGAATATAAATATGGGAACATTTTCGGTGGAAAAGCATTCCGAATCCGACTGCGACTTAAGTAAGAAACCTGAAGAATAAACTAGAAGAAATACTCCGAAGAAGTGTCATTATTTCACCCTCCACTGCACACTCTCCAGTCGACATCCCGCCAGCAAACCCGCTCCACTCAACATCACAACAAACTCTCTCACGAGCGCAACAATTGGTCCTTCGAAAGCCGGATTGGGTTCAAGAAAACTGGGAAGATGCCTACGAATACAAGGTCAAGATCAGTGCAGTCGAAGACTACAACTACGAGTGAAAGTAACGCTACTTCGGGTACCACGGGTACCAGTTCGACGGACTGGAGTATGAATACGCCGAGTGAAGCTACAAGCGCGGCGACTACGAACACGTCGATTTCTAACCGATCGACGCTCACAAGAAGATCGCCGCCGAGCAGCGTACAAGAACTTCAACAACCCGAACTTCATCCCAAGGACAGCGCCGGAAAGGAATCAACATTGGGGGAAGTGACTCATACCACGCCCCCGACCCGCACCAGTGAAGCGTCAATTCCCGTTAACCTAGAAGAGAGTCATTCAACGCCGCAGATTCAAGAAAGAAGTGTCGCAGTGAAAATGCGTCTGAACGATGGAAGCATACCAACGTCCAGAGAAGAGAGTCTGCAGCGGCCTCACCCTAAGAAGTCGACCCGCGATCTAGACTACCATTCTGTTCGCTCGTCGCATAGGAAGAGAGCAGAAGCGCAAGCAAGAATGACCTTGGCACTAAGGGAACTACAACTGGCCGAAGCACGATCAAAAGTTGCTCAAGCCGAACTAGAACTTCTGACTGCAGAATCAGAAGAAGAAGATGGTGCCGGACAAGAAGAGCTGTATGAACGAACTCAAGAGGTCGAACACTGGTTCATTACAACCGGGGACCGACCTAACAAGAATCAGAGGCCGACTGAGACAGAAGAAAAGAAGAGCGACATGCAGGAGTTGGCTTCAGTCATAGTCAAGCTATCCGAGAAGTCACGTGACACCGTTTCATCGAAGCACGTCGAACTCCCTCACTTCAGCGGGACCTGTGAAGAATGGTTGGCTTTTAAGAGATCATACGAAGATATGGCCGCTTCGTTCAGCAACAACCAGAACTTAGCGCGCCTAAGAATAGCAATCCAAGGAAAAGCTAGAGAAGCCGTCCAAAGCCTGCTGTTCACTGCCGAAGACCCTCGTGAAGTAATCAAAGGTCTGGAAGCAAGATTCGGAAGACCTGGAGCGCTGGCATTAGCTGAACTAGAGAAGATGAAGAACCTGTCAAAAGTCGGCGAAACCCCAACCGACATATGCGTATTCGCAAGCAAAGTGAAGAACGCCGTCGAGACAATCAAAGCCTTAAAGAAACCACAATATCTCAGTTCTCCTGAAACGCTGAGAATTATCGTCGAAAAAATGCCAACATCTATGAAGTTTCGTTGGTTTGCCTATCACAGAAGCAGAAGAGAAGAAGACATGCAAGAACTACTCCTTGTCGAAGCGTTTTTAGAAACAGAAGCCGATATGTGTGGGGACTTTGCTCCACCTGAAGTGCCCTCGGAGCAAAAGAAGGGAATAAGAAGACCCGTACATTCAGTGCAAGAAACATCGAAAGAAAACTACAAGAAGTCATGTCCATTCTGCGAAGAAGAGCATTTCCCACTAGAATGCAAGCAGTTTAAGGAAGCTAGCCTAAATGAAAAATGGGATATGATCAAGAAGGCTAGGATATGCTTCAAATGCCTTCGGTTCAAGCACTCAAGAATCAACTGCAAAGCTCCAGTCTGCAAGGTGTGCAAAAGATGGCATCATACAATCCTGCACTCTGACAAACCACCAGTTCCAGTTGAAAAAGAAGACAAAGGCAGCACGTCAGAAGAAAAGGTTGCTTCAATCCACAACGCAAGAGGAGAAGAAAAGGCATACCTGAAGATCATCCCAGTGGACCTCTATGGTCCGAAAGGCCAAGTCCGAGTCCTTGCATTATTGGACGAGGGCTCTACAGTCACACTATTAGACGCATCAGTTGCTGAGAAGATTGGACTCGAAGGGAAGCAAGAAAAACTCACAATCGAAACAGTCGGCGGGAAGGTGCTAAGAAAAGATAGCTCTCAGAAGATCGAGTTCAAAATAAAAGGGGCTCACAAAAGACAGAAGAGATCTATCATAGCAAGAACTATCGACGACCTGAAGCTGTCCGAGCAATGTATAAACAAGGACACTGTGAGAAACTGCGAACATCTAAGGGCAATCGAAAGTCAACTCCTCTACGTCACCGATAGACCCAAGCTGCTGATAGGTCAAGACAACTGGGGGCTGATAGTGACAAGAAGACTAAAGAAGGGCAAACCATCCGATCCTGTAGCTTCCCTCACTTACCTAGGGTGGGTGTTACACGGATGCGAAACAGGGGCGACTGCCTTAGTAAACTTTACTCACTACGGCAGATCGACCACTGAAGAAGAAAGTATTGAAGAAATCGTCCGAGAACATTTTCAATTGGAATCTCTCGGTATTCAAAATCGGTCGCCAACCAATGACAGCGACAGAAGAGCATTAGAAGTTCTCGAGAAAACTACAAGGAAACTGTCAAGCGGTCAATATGAAACAGGACTTCTGTGGAAAAAAGAAGATGAAACTCTGCCCAACAACTACAATCTAGCAAATCGACGCCTGATCAACATTGAAAAGAAGTTGGATCGAGACCAAGAAGCTAAAGAAGACTACGAAAAGCAGATCCAGAGTCTTATTGAAAAGGGTTACGCGGAGAAAGCTACGAAAACATCAACTAAAGGAAGAACATTCTACTTACCCCACTTCGCAGTCGTGCATCCTATTAAGAAGAAGCTGAGAATAGTGTTCGACGCTGCTGCCAAGTTTGAAGGGAAGAGCCTGAATGACTCCTTGCTGTCAGACCCAGACCTATTGCAGTCACTATTTGGCGTACTACTGCGTTTCAGAGAAGGACCAGTGGCTGTCATGGCCGACATCCAAGATATGTTCCTTCGGGTCAAAATAAGAGAAGATGACCGAGACAGCCTCAGGTTCCTGTGGCGTGGAAACCGAAGGACTGGCAAGCCCGAAGAGTACAGAATGTCGTCAATCATCTTTGGAGCAGCGTCATCACCAGCAACAGCTATATATGTGATGAACAAGAATGCAGAAGAATTCAAGAACACTCATCCCGACGCAGTAAAAGCCATAAATAGAAACCACTACATGGACGACTATCTACAGAGCTTCGCGTCTGCAGCTGAAGCAAAGAAGATATCAAAAGAAGTCAAAGATATTCACGCAACAGCGAACTTCCATCTAAAGGGTTGGGCCAGTAACAATTCGGGGGTACTATCAGAAGTAGAAGACACCAATACAGAAGATTCTCTGCAATTGACAAAAGAAGAAAAGACTCTGGGGCTAAGATGGCTGGTAAAAGAAGACACACTAGCTTTCAATATTGGGCTGCGTAACACGTCAAAGGACCTGCAAGACGGTTTATGGACTCCAACAAAAAGAGAAGTTACAAGCGCAGTGATGTCCACCTTTGACCCAATGGGCTTCGCAACACCAGTCTTGATACAAGGAAAGAAATTAATTCAAGACATCTGGCGAACGAAGATAGACTGGGACGAACCTATCAACGAACCACAAAGAGAAACCTGGATGCACTACCTAGAAGAAGTATCAGCGTTAGCAAGTCTGAAGATTCCAAGATGCATCTCACCCCGCGGCATAAAAGGTCAACTGCACACGTTCACCGATGCAAGTGAAGAGGCCTACGCCGCAGTTGTCTACTGGAGGACAGTCGAACCCAACGGCAAAGTCCATGTCTCCATGATCGCCGGCAAAGCAAGAGTAACGCCGACGAAACCAGTTTCAATTCCGAGGTTAGAGCTACAAGCAGCCTTGCTCGGCAGCAGACTAGCCGCCACGGTTGAAGAAGAGTCTGAGCTGGAAATATCAAAGAAAACTTACTGGACAGACTCCAGCACGGTACTGCAATGGATACAAGCGGAACCCCGAAAATTCAAAACTTTCGTGGCCAATCGCCTAGCAGAAATTGAAGAGAAGACCAAGCCAGAAGAGTGGAGATGGGTACCGACTAAAGAAAATCCAGCTGACGACGCCACAAGGGGAACTCCAATAGAATTTGACCACAGCGCTAGGTGGTTCAAAGGTCCATCATTTCTCCGTCATCCAGAAGAAGAGTGGCCTTTTCACGACTTCAAACAAGAAGGTATCATGCCAGAAGAGAAAAACAAACAGAAGGTGATGGCGATCAAGGCTACAGAAGACACCCTTCTGGACCCAGAGAGGTTTTCAAGCTGGGAGCGACTACTGCGCACTACGGCCAGGGTGGTTACCTTCACATACCACCTATTGAAGAAGGCCCGTAAAGCGACTACCGCCGCCACTCGCCAGAAGGACGATACCTGGAAACCTCAGAGAAAAACCCAGAAGAAAGATACGCCGACCTCAAATCAACCCGCCACCCTTAACAAAAATAAGCGGCTGTACCTTCCCCTAGAAGAAGAATACTTAAAGAAGGCCGAAGAATTACTTATAAAAATGAGTCAAAACGACAGTTTCGCTACAGATATAAAGAATATAAAAGCAGAAAAACTCTTTGAAAACGCAAGTCGACTCAAGAAGATCGATGTTTATATTGGAGACGACGGAATCATCAAGTTAAGAAGTAGGACGCCGAAGTTCAATGATGCAAGCGAAAGAAGAATGAATCCCATCATTCTAGACGGAAAACAGAAGATAACGCGTCTCATTATACAACATTATCACAAGAAGTTTCTTCACGGAAATACTGCTACAGTAATGAACGAGATTCGTCAAAAATATTGGATCCTGGGTCTAAGAGCGACTTTAAAGGCGGTCGCACACAGCTGCCAATGGTGCAAGACAAGGAAGAGTCTACCGGACATACCCCCTATGGGAGACCTACCGAGCGAGAGACTACAACATCATCAGTTCCCATTCACTTGCGCAGCCGTAGACTACTTCGGGCCAATGCAAGTCACCGTCGGAAGAAGAACTGAGAAGCGCTGGGGGGCATTATTTACCTGTCTCACCACCAGAGCCGTACATCTAGAGTTAGTGCCCTCTCTTAGCACAAGCTCGATGATTATGGCACTTCGACGAATGGCAGCCAGAAGAGGAACTCCAAAGACCATATTCAGCGACAACGGGACAAACTTCGTCGGGGCCAAAAGGGAACTGGAAGAGGCCGCGCAAGAGAAGGGCATCAAATGGAAGTTTATTCCGCCAGGAGCCCCGAATATGGGGGGCGCCTGGGAGAGACTCGTGCGAACAGTCAAGACGGCGTTGGCAGTGGTTCTCCATGAAAGAAGTCCACCCGAAGAAGTACTCCATACATTAATGACCGAGGTCGAGCACATCGTCAATTCTAGACCCCTCACCTCAGTCAGCATGGACCCTGAAGACGAAGAAGGTCTAACCCCGAACCACTTCCTGCTGGGGAGATCCTGCGGAGCAATGGCACCGGGAGAATTCGACGACACCGAGCTTATAAGGAAGGCAAATTGGAGAACCTCTCAGAGACTCGCAGATCATTTTTGGAAAAGATGGATCAAAGAGTACCTACCTCTCCTTATGCCAAGGAAGCTCGAAGGAAAAGAAACCAAAGACCCAAAGGAAGGAGATATCGTGTTAATAGTGGACGCCACGCTACCACGAAATTCATGGCCCCGTGGAGAAGTCATCAAGAAGTATCCTGGACCAGACGGAAGAACTAGAGTGCTGGACGTGCGGACATCGGGAGGAGTACTTCGCCGCCCCTCCCGACGGATCATCGTGCTGGTTCCCGCCGTATCGTCGCCCCCAGAGGATGAAGTGCTACGCACCGTGGGGGAGAATGTTAGCGACGATACGTAAATACTGTGATGTCATTTCGATTAGGATAGATTTAGTTATTATTACGATGTTTTTAAGTGTTTCTTAAATTAGCTACAGCTCTGCTTAAACCCTTCGGGTACGATGTTATAAGTGTTGTGCATTCCTACCGCCTGGCGGCGCTAGCTGTAGGTTAAGTACTACGGAACGTTACCATGACGGGAGCCGTTTCGCAGCTTAACCCCCTAAGGATTACAGGCGTAATGTTAAGTGTTGTGCATTCCTGCCGCCTAGCGGCGCTAGTCGTAGGTTTAAGTATTGTAAGGTCAGGTACCATGGAACATTACCATAACGAGAGCCGTTTGAGTATTTTTGTAATTTTAAGGTGTAAATTAAGGTTTTTATATATTGTCTTTGTTTTGTTATGTAAAATAAGTTAGTCCTAAGATTAGGAACATAAGAAAAACCATGTGAGGGATGTTTTACCACTAAAAAACAAGTAAGGCTAATTTTCCCGCGTTCCCACCAGCAGTAAGGTTACCTTTTCCCGCGTAAATGCACTAAAAGGCATGTGCGCATGCGCAGACTATGGGATCGTGATTGGTCAGCGCCTTTAGCAATTAGAATATAAATATGGGAACATTTTCGGTGGAAAAGCATTCCGAATCCGACTGCGACTTAAGTAAGAAACCTGAAGAATAAACTAGAAGAAATACTCCGAAGAAGTGTCATTATTTCACCCTCCACTGCACACTCTCCAGTCGACATCCCGCCAGCAAACCCGCTCCACTCAACATCACAACAAACTCTCTCACGAGCGCAACAGTTCCCTCATAACTTCTAAACGTAGCATAAGCATCGAGTTGGGCATCAAAATGAAGGGTTTTAAAAGGAGGAGGAAAGGACATTTATATGTTTAAATGAAATTCAAAGCCACAAATTCTCCGCGATGACCTCCGGCCACCGTAGACGCGGGCCTGTGGACGGTGAGTGATGGGCTAACTCGCCGTCCGTCCGTCTCACGACGAAAACAGGCCGTGTCGACGGCGCGTTCGTGTTCCACGCGCGCCTCAAAGAGATGTCAGCAACATGGGAGGGGCCCGAAAGGCCGACGCCTGTCGGGGCTGCGGGTAGTCCTCTGGTTATCGCGGCCTCGACATAGAGGGCGAAGAAGGAACATGGGTGGTTTTTAGTCAGTAGAAGTCTGACACTCCCTTTCGCTCTGCCCAAGAGCGGGAGGGGTTATTCGATGATTTTACACCCACCAAAAAAAAAAAAAACCCACAAATTCTATAAACAAGCATAAAAGTTAAATCATCTGCGAAGAATTTTACGCAACCAACGAAAGAACAAACACAAAAGAACTAAAAAGTTGGAAATAAAAAAAATAGTTAAAAAACTAAAAAACCCGACTGAGAAAACTGAGAAGCAAAAACAAGCACATTTTTAATTAAACAAAATGAACCCCTCATTTGAATATTAAACTATGAAATGAAAATAGAATGGACCCCGCCTGCTTCCAAGTTTTGTTTGATTTAAATGTGCTTGTTTTTTGCTTTTAATTTTTTTCGGTTTTATTAGTTTTTTAACTATATTTTTGTAACTAGCGATCCGCCACTACTTAACACGGTTGTTGAATTTACATGACATCGAGATGTTGTAACTCATGTTTACATGCCGTTGAAGGAGTGGAATTTTAATAAACTCTGCCATTAACAGTTCTAAATAAGTTTATTTGTAATAAAAAAATAGGTATCGATTTTTCAAAAGCTAACGAATTTATTTTTAACAACATACCAATTATGTTGTTAAAAATAAATTCGTTAGCTTTTTACTGCTGCAGCAGTCAAATGAGGTTCGAAATGAACTTTACAAAATGACGTGTCGAAATTCCGAAAACTCAAGCATTAAAGAGTTACCATTTAACCCACACGATACTTTATATTATAATCAGCTCGTAAAAGTCGACTGTTGAACATGGGACCCCAAATTGCCGGCCACAATCAACATTTAATCCCCTTGAATTAAATTACATACATGACGAGAATGTTGGTCATGATATTAACGAGGGGTTACCTATTGAATATTTGAAAGCGAAAATTTTGTAAGTTACATATTAAGAAGTCATAAAAACTCGACTTGTCTTTGAAGTCTTTCAAGACATTTTTGACCAACCATAACTTAGTTGTTAATACAGCTAGAAATCTAATACAATGATTTGTCAATTGTACACGGCAGTAGAATTTACGTACAGTAAAACCTACCTTATTAGCGGTTTATTTATGTCTGTGTGAAGTATCAATTTGGCCTGCAATCGCTACATTCGATCTGGGGGTATTTAATGGCCACTCTTTTTTGTTTCTTTCTTCTTTTTTTTATTGCGTTTAAAAGCTTAAAGTGGACCTTTTGTAATAGTAACTGCGTCTGTGACTACTTTACAAATTTTAACGCAATTCATCATTATTTTAAGTTTTTGATAATTTTTATATATTATTCCTACATAATAAGGTTAACGAACATTTTATTTTTGATTTAAATTACATATAATGCTCTGCAAAACTCAGTTCTAGAAACCTACCTATTATTAACATATTCAAAATTCTATACACTTAGTTGGCAATTAAAAATATAAATTTAGACTCGTTTTTTTTTTCATAAACTCCAAAACAGTTCAAATAGTAAGAGTGATTATTTGATGAAAAAGGCATTCTTGACACTTGTATGAACGAGGCTGTTGTTTTGGTGGTTTTAATCATTATTACTCAGTAAATAGACAATTGCTACTGCCGCGAATCCCATTTTATTTAACATACGACTTGACACTGACCGGGAAATTGCAAAAAATGTAAGAAAATTCGAATTTCGCGGGCTTCCTCTACGCCATCATCTTAAGTAGATATGTCTCTCAGTAATCCACATTGGTACTCCTTTTCATTGTATCCCTTTTACATTTATAAGATAAAAAACGTTTAAGTATCCTTTGTTAACTGTTACCAACGTCATTTGAAAGAAAACTGTTCACGTTGTGACTTCAGCGAATGATGTCATCACTTCTTATGAATGAGGAAACTGCGTATTGTTAGCCACTTGGCATTTATAAGGATCAAGTTTATGAGGAAAAACTTTCCCCCGAAAAGTTAGGCAAATTTTTCCATTGACAAGTTTATGGGTTGAAACCATAATAAGTATAAATTCGGCAAAGGTGACGTCATGCCGTGTTCCATCATTCCAGTTTCAACAATTCCAGTTCATAAAGGAAACAATACAATTTTATAAAAGTACCACTTAGCATGTTTTTTGTTTGAACTGCTTATTGGACTTCTGAAGTATCAAGAATCAATTGTGCTATGCATACATTCATCATCGTCATCAGCCTATAATGTTCCCACTGCAGGGACTCAGGCTTCCTCTCTAGGTGAGTGATGGGCTATAATCTACCACGCGGGCCCATTGCGGATTAGATGATGTCACATGTCTTCGAATTTTTGGTTCTAAGACATGCCCGGTTTCCTCACGATGTTTTCCTTCACCGTTATGAGAGCAATGGTGATGAAATAAATTTCACAAAGTGATGCGCCTGACTGGGTTCGAACCCACGACTCACCGTTCATAAGTCTGGGGCCGCTGCCACTGAGCCACCACTGCTCTCCATACATACATTATTTGAGCTCAATAGGAACGATATCAGACACAAATCTTTCAGGGGGCTAACGTATTTATTACCCAGTAGGATTGTGGAGGTCAAACTTGTATCTGATTAGGCTGGATGCTGGCCTCAAAAGCTAAACACTTGATAATGAGGAACCAGTACAGAATGTACCTACACATTACAGCATGTGTGTATTTATATTGCCAAATTAAAAACGAACGAGGGTCAGATTAAATCTTGTACGATGGCATAAAACGACCCTTGACGGGTTTTTTAACGAATTACCAAATATTCTGTATATTTCCTACAGATACCATCCACTACATTTTAACTAGATATTTTTGTATTAAACCATGACGTAAGCTTTCTGAGATAAAATCTAGTCTTTGACAGTATCAATTGTGATCGGTCTTTGGTGACGACACGTGTGGAGTATGCGCACGGCATTATCTGATCCGGGAGATAATAGGTTCGCAGAGAGCGTATAGATTCATGGTACAAAGTTATAGGTAGTTGTTGCATTATATACCGCTACCACTATTGGAGCGTAAGCAATGTCTTTAAAATGAGACATTAGAGGTTTGGTGATTAAATAAAAACTGGGCGCGAGTATCGCCCGTCACATTCGTACTCTGGCTCCCTGGCCCAGCCACGTAACCACGTAACGTTAATTTTGTTTATGGTGTCAAACCATAAAACAAATTAAAAATAGCTTCTCTGTCGCCATTTGGCAGCCGGGATCACTGGCTTATACGTGCCTTCCGAAGCACGGAGTCATCTTTTTTATCAGACAATCAGGTGATTCAATCCTGCAATGTCCTTCAATCGAACCCACTACCACTGGATCACAAGGCAATCGCCTAAACCAGTCGACCACGGAGGCAGTTTACTTTGTAATTGTTATCACATCGTATTGTGCAAAAGTGTGGGTACTTTTAGATATCCTCTAGCTCACGCTTCAGTGACTACAGGCGTGATACAATGGTGCTATATTCGGTGGGACTGTTGCCACATTGTGAGTCACACAAATTACTCCCGTGACAAATGTTCGCAATGATTTTTCCTTTATGCGGGTTTGAGTGATCCGCTCGTGTAAGTTAAGGGTTTAGGAATGATAAATATAGAAAAAAAATACCATTTACCAAAGGATATTTATAAAAAGTAATGAAAATAGAAAACCTATGAATAAATCATTCCAATAGTTGTTCGGTTACCTTAGAACCAATTACCAATCCAATTTTAATCATGCAAATATATTTTCTTATAGTCTGACATTGAAACAAAGAGCTGCAAAGTCAACAGAGGGTTACGCAATGTAGCACTCTTGCGTAACGCTACGATCGGCGCTACGGCGTAAACGTCTCGTAGTATCGAGAGAATTTTTGAGCAGTACTTTCGTGTTTTATTTTGTTCGTACGAAGTGCTTGTGGCTATAATAGCCACGACAGTTCAATCGAAGGTTAAACTTCGTATGCCTAGGTCAGTCCGTGGATAGGTGAATATTATATAATGTGCTTTCCAAGACGGAGGAGCCGTGTCTTGGAAAGCACATTATATATATATAGCATCGGTTGTCAATTGTAGTAATCCCCAAATACCTGCTAACCAATCAAAACGAAGGTAGGCATTAATTACGAATTCCTGCTATTCAGCTTCATCTATTTAGACAGGATGCCAACGTCAAGATAGTCAGTATAAAAGTCAGACTCAGAGAATTTCTGTGAAAACAGGATTTCAGTTAACAAAAATTCAAGTGAATAGTATTTAGCGTTACTTTTTTTTGGTGGTTGGGAAATCATCAAATGACTCCTCCTGCTCTAGGCAGAGCGGTAGGAAGTGTCAGACTTCTACTGACTAAAGACCACCCACGTTTTGTGTCGAGGCTGCGGTATCTTTTTCAAGCAACCCGGAGCCCCGATGGGGGTCGCAGACCCGAGTCTGCGACCCCCATCGGGGCTCCGGGTTGCTGACGGGGTATTTAGCGTCTTTTGAGAGACTACCAATATAACATTTCTCGGAAAGGTTTTCCTTACGTTTGAGGTAAAGTCCGTGTAACAGAAATATGTTATGATGAAATGTTATGGAAGAGCGAAATCTTCTAAAACCGGAATTGTTTGCTTAAAGGGAGCCTCCAGTCACAAAGCAATGGTAGTAAACTTGATAAAGAAAATAAACAATTTGATTTTGAATGAGGTCAGGTCATGTATGCTGAGCGAATTACAGTTCAACATAGTCAACGTTAAGTGAACTTTTTCTGAAAAACTTGAATGAGGGACTAAGTGAGGAGTGCAGAATTAACGGAAGATCTTAATGAAACTTACGGATTCTTAATGAAAGAATACACCTCATTCAGAGCCTTTATTATTTTCTTATTTGCTAAAATATTTTCACATAATTTTAATTACTCATACTCTGAAAGTAGGTCATAACATGCCTGCGGATCGAGAATCGCTTTCAACTGACAGCTGTTAAATTATTAAAAAAGAAACTAGGTCTATTTTCACATTTTTATTGAACCATGTTCCAACTACCCCCGCTAGATCTCTACTCTATTTCAGGATGACAAAGGATACTTTTTGTCCCTGTTTTCTCACGGGAACGGAAACTACGCGGGTGACACCGCGTTACGGCAGCTAGACTAGCTGCCGTAACACTAATATTACAAAGAGGAAAGATTTGTTTGTTTGTTTGTAACGAATAGGCTCCGAAACTCTTACACCGAGTTGAAAAATTCTCACCGTTGGGAAGCCACACTATGCCTGGGTGACATAGGCTACTTTTTATCCCAGTATTCCCGCGGGAACGGGAATTAACGGCTGAAACCGCTTGACGTCCGCTAGTATTTTATAAAGACAAAAACCGTGTACAGGTCTTGTCAATCTACACAAATACTAAACAGGGTGTAAGGTTAAACGAGGGACATATTGAACCCGCCGGGGCAGCGGGTTGTTCACAAGTTACCGCGGCCTCGACAAATAGGGCTGAGAAGAAACATGGGTAGTTTTTAGTCAGTTGAAGTCTGACACTCTCTTTCGCTCTGCCCAAGAGCGGGAATTCATTAAATAACCCCTATTTGATGAATTTCCACTCGGCAAAAAATAAAAGGGACGTATTGAAGGAACCCATTCAGTATTCGATTCTCGTCCCAAATATTAAAAAAAAACTATAACTTTAATTTGTGACGTAATTGACCCATGAGTGCAATAAAATAGCAACACGCTATGCCCTACAACTTCATGATTTCAACATTATTATTTGTGAGATTTATTTTAATGTAATATTCTCAAAGGAAACCACATTTAACTTAAATGAGTTTTAAAGAACAGCGCGCTTACAAAAAAGAGATACTAAAAGTAACTTCAAGTTGTACTAACATTTAGGAAATCATCATCTACCTTCCACAAGTATGTTATTCGGTGTCCACTAACACACTAACTACATTAACTGGAGAAGAAATAAATACTAAAAGGGACACCAGACTATGTCATAGTGAAGATCACCGCCCGCCACTTTGTCAGTTTAAACTGAGGAATATCAATGTTAGCGTGTAGTCATTTGTGGCAGCGCACTCAGACAATCCCCACTCTCATGAAGTGCCTCGCGTATTGTTGTTCAACTTTTGATACTGACATCTGTTGTGAATGGGAACTGTAACCGAGTGGATGTCAAGACAAAGGTTCATTCATCTATATAGTGTTTCCACTAGTAAGGGTCAAGTTTAGTTTATCAATATACAGGGTATAAAATTAACCCTTCACACAGCCGTCAACCCAGCATTCTGTACATCAAACTAAGTATCCCTACGCAAAAATGTTTGCTGGGAAACGACATTTTAATTTTGGGGTCAAAAATCACATTTTACGGTAAAATTCAATGTAGCACTCTTGAAACATTGTGCTAGTGGATGCTTTGAATAGTAAACGGGTCATGGAGGTAATGTAAGTAAAGTTATAACCTGAAAAACTAGTATTTCCAATAAACAGCTGTGAAAAATCTTTAATCTTTTTTAATAAACCCATCATTTGCGTTTAGGGTACTTTTACACCCTTTATATAAAAATCAATGTCACTTTTCGTTGTAATTTATAGCTCACCTATCCAAACCAAATGCTTAGGCTTTGTTTGGACTATTTAGTAGATGGTTTAAGTGAAGTTTGCACAAAATCGGTCGAGCGGTTCTTCATTTATCACATTTTTTGTAACAAATGAATTCAATAAATGGCGGATTTGTTAATGGGGGTTTTGCTGTCTTGGACCCCGCAGTAAGTGGCGCTACTGCCCGGGCAGTACGACGTCTGCCAGGCCCGCTAGTATGGCATAAAGTTTAAACCACACTTGCCTAAGTTTGCCAGTAGATGAGTTACCACCCATTGTATTAAGTTTCCTCCACGTTAAGCCGTGGGTCCTGGCTATCATTTGTAGATCTTTGTCCGTCTTATTTAGTAGAGTTGTGGAGGTCAGATAGTCGCTCCATGTAAAATACTGGTATTCAGTTGAATTCGGTTAGACTGGACGCCGACCCCAACATAAAACAGATGATAATAGGGTATTTTATCAAAAAAATCTAATTAAGTAGTCCGTCAGATAGATTTTCAACAACGTCACAAGGTTAGTACTTTTTTAACCACAAAGTGACGTCAAAAGCCCCCACTCATGATCTTTGACACGTTTTATATTCGTAAATTTTTATTAATTTGATAAAACAATAAACACGTATCCAATATTTTTCGATAATCTAACAGACGGACTACTTAAATTTTATATAACTATTTATGCAAAGAAAGAAATAACTTAAAAACATTTAAATATTCTATTCTCGATGATCAATGCAAACAGAATCCATTTGCGGTCCTATTTTTAGTTCTGATTTCCTCTCTGCAGTACTCATATTTAAATCCCATTGAAATGTTCAACTTATTCCTTGAAAAAACTGCTGCATTGGTTTAAGCTTTTTTAAAACGAAATTAAACCGTTGTAATATTGTTTTACTCGAATCATATATCAGAAGTCCTGGAATTTTGTTGAAGGCATTTAACAACCGTATTTCTCTCATTTCATTTCGATATCAAAATACGCAATTCCTGAAATTCTTAATACCAATAAAGCCGTTCACTTGAATATTATTTTCATTTTGTGTTGTTTAAGCTGACATTTCAGTTATTTCGATGAAACGGTCACTGATTGACTTAATATTCAATTTTATCGAGAATTTTATATGATATAATATATAGAAAGATAGATAGATTATTCATACTATCATCATCATCATCAGCCTATAATGTTCCCACTGCAGTGACTCAGGCCTCCTCTCTAGGAGAGGGATGAGCCACAATCCACCACGCGGGCCCAGTGCGGGTTGGTAGATGTCACATGTCTTTGAATTTTTCTAAGACCCACCGGATTACTCACGAAGTTTTCCTTCACAGTTGTGAGCGCAGCGGTGAAGATATAAATTACTCAAAGTAATGCGTCTGCTTGGGTTCGAACCCACAACTTACTGTTCGTGACACGGGGCCGCTGCTCTCTCGATAATTCTAGAATTAATACATAACATTAAATTGAAATTCTATGCTTAATTCAAAATTATCCGTAGTATGCCTTTAACGTATCGATGTCTCTAACTTCTAGTTTTGCTAGTTGGTTATGATAAGTTGAACATAATGACCCGGATATTTTGATAAAGATTTTATAAATACTATCGTCGTTCACCACAATATATATGTTTTAATAAGTTTTATGTATATTCTCCCTCGTATGGTTAATGCCTTTGTTTTTTCTATTGAAGGTGGGAAATCATCAAATGACTGCTCCCGCTCTGGACGGAGGTGGACGGGAGTGTCTGACTTCTACTGACTAAAAACCACCCATGTTCCTTCTTGGCCTTTTGTGTAGACGCTACGGTATCTCTTTTGAACAACCCGCAGCGTGTGGTAAGTGCCTTACCAGGTCTCATGAATAGTACAAAGTTTCATGAATGGTACATAGTTTTATTTATACTATGAGAGATTGGTACTAAAGCTAGACGAAATACCTGTATCTATAATTCTTTTTGAAACTGAAGTTAGTGTGACACCGGACGAATTGCATTACTAACATAATTACAGGGAAACGTATCTAAAACTCGCAAATAGCGGTTGGCGACAAGCCAGGCGTTCACCAGATGGGCAAGCTGGATATTGGCGTACCCTGCGGCGAAAGAATGTAAGTACTTCAATAAATTCTTATATTAGTATAGGAAAAATACATTTTGTTTGGACTTGATGGCCGTTCCTAATTTATGCGATGTGACTGGTTGTCAGAGTTTCACTGCGGTAGTCAGAGATATTAAACGATTATTTAAGCCGTCACTTAGTAAAGATTTGACATAATTTTGTATGACAAAATTGTCAAAATCTTTACTAAGTGAAGGTCTAAGTAATCATTAAAGCTCTCTGAGTACGGCAGTCAGTCAATATATATAATGTTACGCTAAGTTTGATTAATCAAAAATTATTATCAATAATTATTAATACCGACCTATAAATTTCGGATGGCTCAGGATTAAAAAAAAAATGTAAGACCTATCTCGCATTAGTACGGCTTTGAAGGTTCTACACGTCTCATAAAACTCTTTAAAAGAAAATAACACTTTAAGTTGAACAGTTAAAGTTTTCTCAGTAAATAATATTTCTCAGTGATAACATACAAAAGCCATGAGTTCCGACAAATGGAACCGAGGAACAACAAAGCAATTGCGGTGTACTTAACGCTGAACATAATAGTTTGGTTACACAAGCTTTACTTTATAACAAACGCTACTTTTTCCACTACTTTCTACTAACTAAATCTGCATCACTAACAAAATGATTTTCCCTTTTTCGTCCTAATATAGCTGCAATTGCATTACGATGCATACGGCTTAGGTCAGCAAGCCGAAGGGATCGACATGCGTGGTTCTTATAAAAGTTTCAACCTCGTAGCTAACAGCTACGCCACGCGTAACGAATTGCTACGCCGTAGGCTATGAGTCAAAGCTACGTAGCAAAGCCGTAGGACATAGTGGAACTCAATCTAGGTACAGCTTAAAGTTCGGATGATATGGTAATACAGTTGTATAGTAAATCACACACAGGCTTTCTCATCATGTTACCACATTTTCTCTTTAACATCCTGTTTTTATAAGGTAAATCGACACAACAATTTAACAAACACTTCAACAAAAAAAAAATCACAGTGTTTGAAAATTTGTTAGTTAATTTAAGTCTATGTCATGGCATCAATATATTCGGATCCGCCTGGACACATCAAAAGTCATGTGAAACTTTTTAATAAAAAACCTGACGTTAACCTGTGCAACGGAGTCAACATAAAAACAAACGTCGTAGCTCACGATTCAAGCTTTGTTGCATAATTTTATATTAGACTAGCTGTACCCGGCATGCGTTGCAATGCCCTTTTTCCTACCTACTTCCTGCCTATCAACCTACCTGCTACCCTACCTACTACCCTACCTACTACCCTACCTACTACCCTACCTACTACCCTACCTACTACCCTACCTACTACCCTACTAACTACCCTACCTACTACCCCACATACTGCCCTACCTACTACCCTACCTACTACCCTACCTACTACCCTACCTACTACCCTACCTACTACCCTACCTACTACCCTACCTACTACCCTACCTACTACCCTACCTACTACCCTACCTACTACCCTACCTACTACCCTACCTACTACCCTACCTACTACCCTACCTACTACCCTACATACTACCCTACCTACTCCCCTACCTACTACCCTACCTACTACGCTACCTACTACCCTACCTACTACCTTACTTACTACCCTACCTACTACCCTACATACTACCCTACCTACTACCCTACCTACTACCCTACCTACTACCCTACCTACTACCCTACCTACTACCCTACCTACTACCCTACCTACTACCCTACCTACTACCCTACCTACTACCCTACCTACTACCCTACCTACTACCCTACATACTACCCTACCTACTCCCCTACCTACTACCCTACCTACTACGCTACCTACTACCCTACCTACTACCTTACTTACTACCCTACCTACTACCCTACATACTACCCTACCTACTACCCTACCTACTACGCTACCTACTACCCTACCTACTACCCTACCTACTACCCTACCTACTACCGTACCTACTACCCTACCCACTACCCTACCTATACCCTACATACTAACTACCCACTGACCTACCTACTACCCTGCCTACCTTCCTTCTACTTTCTCAACATTTAAACCTTCCCTGGATTACCACAAATAATTCAAAACCAAAATTAGCCAAATGGGTTTAGCCGTTCTTGAGTTTTAGCGAGACTAACGAACAGCAATTCATTTTTATATAAATAGATAATGGAAGTTGGATCTGGAAATACCATATGGAGAAAGGGCACTACTCATTATAAGTATAATTTGTATGACATCACTGATTTATAACAAACTGTCCGATGATATTAGGAAGTTAGAAGAACTTAAACACCTTCCTAATAAAACAGTCCTATTATAATTTAAAAAATATTTAGAAAATAACGACATTATATATTTGCAAATCATTTACTTACATTATTTACCATTACTATTCCGAATTCAATTAAAACATCTCATACAAAGACTATTTATATTTTGAATGACATAGTAATGTTATAACTTCTGATTCTGTCATAAATTCATTATAATATATTTGAACACCTCGTTTAATACCGTGAACCACGTGAAAAACGTTTGTAACATCCATAGAACCTGTGTTGTGCAAATAAATTATTTGTAAATGAGGTGGCTGCGTTGCTTTTAAAAGTGTAATGCCAACGTCCTCTTTTAGTGGACAGTTAAGTGTTATAAAAATAAAAGCCTGAGTAGCTAACTCTGCTGACCATGTTTTGTGGTAGAAAAACAGCGTTCATATTATCAACGTATACATAAACTGCCACGCCAGTCTAGTGGTTGAAAATGACGAATAGTTGGTTTGCGTTTCGCAAACAGATAGTTTTATTTGTTCAATTTTGCATAGAGCCAATCTATAATAGTATTATAAAGCTAAGGAGTTTGTTTGTTTGTTTGAACGCTATGAACTCAGGATCTACTGGTTGGAATTGAAAAATTCTTTGTGTGTTGGAAAGTCCATTTATTGAGGAAGGCTTTAGGCTATATAACATCACGCTACGACCAAAAGGAGTGGAGCATAAATGAAAAATGTTGCAAAAACGGGAAACGATATTCCTTATTGAGAGCTTACGTTGCGTGCGCTGCGAAAATGGTTTAAGTTATGCAAAAATCATGTATGAAAGAAATGTTCCAATTAAAAGTTCTACAAAAAAGTCCGCGACAGCATATATCTATCTATTAAGATTAACAGTGGTGATGAAATAAATTACACAAAGTAATGCGCTGCTTGGGTTCGAACCCACGACCAACTGTTCGTAAGTCGGGACCGCCACCACTGGGCCACCACTACTCACAAAACAGTATACAAAAACTCCTTGTAAATATTATGGTGCAGTAAATAACTTGAATTTGTATTTCCCGGAGGCCAGAATATCCACATATCTACATCGGGACGCGAGGGCCAGCGGACAGCGTAATTATTTTGTCGCGCGGACATTTTAACATTGCGATATCTTTAGATATTTGTTTAAACTATATAGAGTAAGAGAAACAAATATTTCATATTAAATTTCCGTTCTAACAAACACATTTTTTTAGATATAGATTAATACCATATGTGTGAAATAAGCTTCGCAATAAATAATTCTATTTAACCCAACATTTTTATAGTAAGAAATGGTTACAGTGAGTCAATCTTGATAGATAGATATATTCTGTCGCGGACTTTTTTGTAGAACTTTTAATTGGAACATTTCTTTCATACATAATATTTGCATAACTTAAACCATTTTCGCAGCGCACGCAACGGAAGCTCTCAAAAAGGAATATCGTTTCCCGTTTTTGCAACATTTTTCATTTATGCTCCACTCCTATTGATCGTAGCGTGATGTTATATAGCCTAAAGCCTTTCTCGATAAATGGACTATCTAACACAAAAGGATTTTTTCAATTCCAACCAGTAGATCCTGAGATCTTAGCGTTCAAACAAACAAACAAACAAACTCTTCAGCTTTATAATATTAGTATAGATTATTGTGACGCTGACGAAGTTGCGTGGGTCAGCTAGTATAATATATTTATTTTAGGGTGGGAAATCATCACATGTCTCCGACTCTGTTAAGGGGGTGTCAGACTTCTAAAATACTAAAAACCACCCATGTTCCTTCATATCCCTTTTTACCATGACCGTATTAACTTAAAGAAAAATAAGCAAATAAGACAAGTTTCACAATGTTTTACGCTGTAATCGTTAGACGTAGTAACTTGTATAAAATACTGATAATATAAATATTATTCGGTCTAATAAGTCTAGTCGAGCCCCAAAAATACGACTCGTGTAAAAGTTCATGCGGTCGCGTTTGGAGGACGACGTTTCTTATACGCTAGGTGTCCTTGACCGAGTCTGGATTTCTAGTCGATCTTTGTAACACTGAAACAGAGGTCCTGCTTCTTATTTATGAAACCTACCGGTAAAGCTCTTTCCGGATGATATTTATTAGTCTTAAGTTTGCGTCACTAGCATGTGTAAACATGGCGTTGCCCCACGAACAACGATGAGACACTTGCTCAGCCGCATACGCCGTCAGAAAAGTAAGACAATTCACTGACGTTGATACAGCACGGTTAGTCTACTTTAGTTATTTTCACAGCGTTATGTCATACGGTATTCTGCTGTGGGGCAAAGCTGCTGATATTCAAAATATATTTGTTCTGCAGAAGCGATAGGTTCGTGCAATTTATCAGCTGGGTGCCCGAGTTTCTCTTAGAGATTTTTTTAAGGAGATTGATATTCTCTCGGTTGCTTCTCAGTTCATCTTTGCCAGCATTTTATATATCAAACAAAATATCCACCTGTACACTAAAAACAGTGATATTCACAACTTGAACACTAGAACGCGCTCCTTTTCACCGAACAGGAGTGCGTAGTTTATGCTTATTTAGCCCGACGAATGGTGTTCGTAATTCATTCGTCGGGCTTGGTATAACATTATATAACAAACTGCCATCTTCTTTTCTAGACTTGCCATTGAATGCGTTCAAAGCCAAAGTAAAATCTAATCTTTGTTTAAAAGCTTACTATTCCATTAACGACTACTTAAATGATAAGAATAGTTGGTCGCTGAGTTGAACACAAGACAATGTTTGTTATTTATGTTCTTTCTGCAAGATTAGATTACTCATATGTTATGTCTTTTTTTATTATTATTATATATTTTTTTTCTTTTTTATTGCTTTTTGTGTCTGTAGTCATTAACGTCTTGCCTTACTATTGTATCTAGTCTGGTTCTTCTAACCAACCTAACAGACAGATGTGTTGCTGGGGAGTTTGTTCCGCCACTTTTTCTTTCTTGCAAAAACACTAGGAAGTGTCGAAGGGGGGGGGGGGGGCGTTTTGGGGGACTGTCTCTTGTAAATAAGTAAAGTAAATTTTGACGTTCGAAAAGTGCTGATTATCAGCCTAGTTTGAATAAACGACTTTTAATTTTTAATTTTTTGATTTTGTTATCGCGCCTATTTTTTTGGAGAGTGGGAATTCATCAAATGACTCCTCCCGCTCTGGGCAGAGCGAAAGGGAGTGTCAAACGTCTACTGACTACAAACCACACATGTTCTTTCTTAGCTCTTTGTGGTATCTCTTCGAACAACCCACAGCCCCGACGGGGTCGCGCCCTTCCTGTGCTGTTGTTTGCACATCACAGAAGATAATGGATGCTACTAAATTAATAATAATTTAATAATAATAATAATAATTTATTTATTCTTCATATAGTACAAAAGCATTACAAGAAATAAAATCTATTTTAGTGAGGTTAGTGTACAAAGGCATTTTAATTAGTGTCTACGACTCCCAAACTGAGACATGCTCGTATCTTTGGTAGTCGGTGATTGTCATTAATACGCTAAGAAGACGATCACTAACAAAAGTCTCGTTAACTTGCATTTTAGTTCAAATAAGTTATGATCAGTGGTGTCTACTGTTGAGTTATCTTTTTTCCAAATACATATGTTGGGGTCGGCTTTCAGTCACCCCGCATGTAGCTGAATACCAGTATTTTACATGGGATGACTGTCAATCTGACCTCCATAACCCAGTTAGTACAAGGTAATACGATTCCCGATTATGTTGTGTAAACACAGTTATATCGAACTAAATTAGTTTTATCTCAGCAAACTTATTAATAAATGCAATTTTGCAAGACTAGTTAAAAGTTTCTGCAGCGTTGAATATCATCCGATATTCAACGCTGCAGAAACTTCGAATTGTCTCGCTATGTTTACATGAGCTGTCTCACAAATTGCTTTAATTATTTTATTATTGTCTTGCTTTGTCAGACTCGTAAAACCTGGCAGACACAGCACAAACTAAGCAATCCCAGCTTAACCTGAAGATTATATGATATCCACTAGATCCTCTGGTGTCTAAAGTTGCGTGGATGTGTCAAATATTCACTTCTGCTACTGTACTTTTCCGTTTCCAATTTAAACTAGGTCAGGTCAACCAGGTATTTTAGTCATTTTATTATTTAGCATTTAGTTGGTGTTGGTTTAAGTGGACACAAATATCAATTGAAATTAGACTGACCATGGATTTTTTTTGTCTTTGACTTTTTTATTTTGACAGATAGTGGGTGTACCTACTTTTATTAATGTTATTTGATTCAAAATGCAAAATGAAGTCCAAAACCTAGTTTCTCCTAAAAACACCAAATACCTAAATAATAAGGGTAGGTACGATATGCCTATGAAATAAATACAAAATAACACGTTCTATTAATTCATACTACAAACTAAAAATCATCATCATCATCAATCTATTAATGTTCCCACTGCAGGGAAACAGGCCTCCACTCTTTGAGAGGGAATCTACCACGCGGGCCCAGCGCGGATTGATAGATGTCACATGTCTTCGATTTTTTTTCCTAACGATGTTTTCGTACGCCGTTTTGAGAGCAGCGGTGATGAAATAAATTACACAAAGTATTGTGCCTGCCTCAGTTCGAATCCACGACCTACTGTTCGTAAGTCGGGGCCGCCACCACTGGGCCACCCCTGCTCTACTAAACTACTAATTAACTAAAAATCATTCAGACGAAAATAACTACTTTTCCATTAGAAGATTTTCACCGATTCATACTCGTAAGTTTAAACCGAGAGCCAGTAATTGAGCCGTAATTGAAAATGTCCAAATAATGTTCACTAGTCAGTTTATTAAAACTTTTGCTCGCACGTATTATAATCTAATTTTGTACAGGCATTTTGCAGTGTACCCTCTAATCCTAAGGGGGTTATTGACTGGTCTGCTTCGATGACGATACGCTGGTGCTGGCACGCGCGCCTCAAAGAGATGTCAGCAACATGGAAGGGGCCCGCAAAGGCCGACGCCCGTCGGGCCTGCGGGTTGATCGAAAGAGATACCGCGGCCTCGACACAAAGGGCTAAGAAGGAACATGGGTGGTTTTTAGTCAGAAGAAGTCTGACACTGCCTTCCGCTCTGCCTAGAGCGGGATTTGGCAAGATTTTGGGGGGTGAGAAAAATATCAAATAACCCATTTGATATTTATTTTACTATATTATATTTTTTTTATTTTTATTTTTTCTCACCCCCCAAAATATAAAAGGGGATAAAAGACGAGATGTTATGTATTTTATATAAATGTTAGTAGTCTTTGCACTTATATTCAAAGGCGTAGGCGAGAGATTAAAGAACGATTACTCTCTACACTAACACCCCACCATAGCACGATTACACTATAAAGTTTTCGGGCACAGACTTGTCAGTGAGTGAGAACTACGACCCTACCGTACACTTAATAAAAGCGAAGTTCTACATCTCCAGTGTATTAATTCCATCTCTAGGGATTCTCATTAAAGAAGTTGTCGCGTGGGACGCACGACGATAGTGGCTTAGGTATACGTGACAAGTGGTCTGTTGACTCAATTTACTATTTGGTTAAAAGCCAGTGGCCCAGTGTAGTCGGCCCCGACTTACGAACAGTAGGTCGTGGGTTCGAATCCAGGCAGGCGCATTACTTTGTGTAATTTATTTCATTAACGCTGCTCTCAAAACGGTAAAGGAAAACATCGTGAGGAAACCGGCATGTCTTAGAATAAAAAAAATCGAAGACATGTGACATCTACCAACCCGCACCGGGCACGCGTGGTGGATTATAGCCCATCCCTCTCCTAGAGAGGAGGCCTGAGTCCCTGCAGTGGGAACATTATAGGCTGATGATGATGGTGACTATTTAGTTGAAATCCTCAACATTTTACTAGTAATTGTAAATATAGTACATTATCTGATCTTATTCTAAAAAATAATCTATCTACCTCGTGTTTCAAATTTCATCAAGATCCGTTTGGCCGTTCTGACGTGGTTGATTAACAAACATCCATCCATCTAAACTTTAGTATTAGACATACGTCACATCGTACATCAGTGCTTTGCATTACCCTCTTCTTATTTGCTTCAGCGTCAGTAATTTAACGCAGGGCAATGATTTCATGTACCGTAAGCGACGCATTTTAGTTTTCGACAACCACGCGAATGAAGTCACGGGCACAGCTAGTTCTAAAAATAATAACGAATATGGACGAGGCAACAGCAGTATGTAATGATCATAGCAGGTGGTGTTTTGTGATTTCTACCTATCTCTAAGAGAAAGCGATAACAATTTTCTATCTCTATATTTAAATAAAAATCAATGCCACTTTTCGTTGTATTTTTATAACTCAAGAACGGGCTCACCTATCCAAACCAAATGTTTAGGCTTTGTTCGGACTATTTAGTAGATAGTTTATGTGAAGTTTGCACAAAATCGGTCGAGCGGTTCTTCATTTATCACATTTTTTTAACAAATGAATTCAATAAATGGCGAATCATTTTGTTAATGGGGATTTTGCTCTCAAATTGAAACTTTTGGACCCGGTACGTGGCGCTGTTAAATAAATAAATAAATAAAAAATTGTGAAGTTGTTGTACATAATATTTATTTATTACACAAGTAATAAAACCGTACAAAGGCGGACTTAATGCTTTGGGTATTTTCTAGCAGTGTACTTTGGGATGATCAAAGACATTACACAATAGGTACAAAACAGAAACAATAATTAGATAACACAGATCCAATTACAAAATTAATATGTTCTTCAAAATTAAGCTCCACATTTTCAAATGTGAATACGACTTAATTCACATAAATTTCCTTATAGGTATTGTATAACACAGAAAAAAGCAACGACATTTCCTTTCACACTTTAGTTGTAATGTTATAAAAGTACACGTGCTTTTCACCCTGTAAAAAACTGAAAAAATGCGTCACGTTGCCGTCGCGTTGGTTCAATTGCGACAAACAAAGAAACAATGGCCTTTTCATCAAATTTTCCATCGGTATCCGATCTCCACCACGTGGAGAACGTGTTTCGTTACGTCTATCTACGGCATTAAAAAAATTGGAATTCTTAGAAATATATAGACGTCACTCGCCGTCGACAGGTTTCATAATCAGATGGCTTAGTATACGTATAATAAATGGTCAATAGCTTCCAAAACAACTTTTTCAATTTGTGACTCTATTTCAATTTCAATAAACTCACCCAAAGGGCAATGAGTTCCATACAAAGTTACTACAAGTGGCTTCATTTTTTTAGCGGCCGTCAATAATTTTCATGTTACTTTGTTGTGTTAAGTTCACATAATAAATGTTTAATTATTATTGTCCTAAGTGATTTCGAAGCTGAGATATTTGCAGTTGAAAAATTAAAAAATGTCGTCTTCAATGACTGTCCTGCGTAAAGAAATCTTAGTTATGTTTTAAGAAGGTTGATATTAGAGCTGGCTTTACTGTTTTATGATCGTCTGTCAATGTGAAGTTAGTATTGTGGGTCTTCAGGTCTTGAGAAATAATAATAACACATTATTATTTATTCTATTTTATTAAAATTCTCAATGTCATGTCGAGTAATCGTATCTAAAAATTCCAGCCAAGTGCATGTCGGACCACGCACAATGTAGGTTCCGTACTTGCCCATCAAAATATGTAAACTTATTAAACTGATTAACCACGATTGATGATTTTTATTGTAACATAAAAGTTTTGAGACCCGCGCTCCCATACATTATGTTATAGGAAAATATTTCAAACAAGTACATTTTAAAAGTTGGTCGATTATTACTCGTAAACTTGTGATGCCTACTTAGCTGTGATAGTTTTACTATTATTTTCGTTATAATTATATGCTACTACCACGAATTTTTTCACACACCCGAACACAACCCGTCTAGGTGACTTAGGTTGGCACACTTGAGTCTAACAAAAATTTGAAAAACTCAATGTATTTATTTCAATTAAGGTATTACAGGCACTTTTGAATTTTAGAAGAACAATTCATAAAACAAAAACTACGAGTGCAATACATCATTCCGAGAGCCACCACGACGAACCACACGCCGCCGACACGTTGCCCGCAACAACGAACACTGTGAGCACGAAAGCACGCAGCGACGCACACCGCAACAACGAATGCACGAGACTCCAAATCACGGAACAACGAATGCACGCCACAACGCGCACCCCCGCCTTGTGACCCGAACCCACAGCAATCGCCGCCGCAAACATCCGGCGCCGCGCAACCCGACGCAGCAACCCCCAAAACGACGCATCGCACTCCAAAGCTAGTCACAGTCACAAGGCATAATAACTTGTGAAAGTACTGTAGTTGCCCATTCCTTAGCGTAGATCTCTATGGGGAAGAACGGGCTAGAAACTCCATGGACACTCTTTTAAATCGGAATATTGTAACACAATCTTGATACATTACATCATTCATGTTGAGATGGTATATTATGTGAGAACTATGTAGCAAGACGTGCAAGTTAAGAGCGTCCGGAGTAAAAAATACAATAAACAAATCAAATAAATAAATAAATAAATAAAAAAAACACTTTAAAACTAAATATTTCACAAACAAATCCCTTAATCGAAAAAGTGTTTAAGCAAAGCCACAATCTTTTTTGAAGGCCTATCTAACTACGAAAAAAAAATCAGCCCACTTTAATGTGTACCTACTGGAGATACCCTAAAAAAAATAATTTTCAATATTTTACTTTAGCACTTTGTCGGCGTAACTCATTTGTATATTCATGCCATATTATAGCTTTCTAATACTAGTTCAAAACAATGATAACACAACTAAAGTTTAACGGTTAATATATTTTTGTTCAAGAACTGGAACTCTGATACAGAATTTGTAAAACGCACGCACCCCCCTTTTATCGAACGGTGACGCGTGGAGAATACTAATACGGTTACTTTCGGACAGAGAGACGAAACAGAACTTTTGTCTCCGTAAGCCATGAAGTCCTTATTCGATTATGAGTAGAACGTGTTTTTCCCTTTTCAACATAATTATTATCACTCTTAGAATGGCTTAAAAGAAAATAGTCAATTACTGTTTTCTAGTTCAAATGTAGTAGTAGCAGTGTTTGTCAGAATCCTGAAAGTCTTTATCGTTATTACTCAAACTGAGAAAAATCAAAGTAGAGAAAGAACGGTTTTCTTGTTCAAACTTATCAGTTAATTTTATTTCGTGTAATGGCTTCCACTCATTTCCTGGGTGCTTGCTACTATTGCCATTTAATGGAGACGGAAAATGATGGGCCCCAGTCTTATAAATTGAAAAATGGTCAAAAAAATTGTATATTTTTTTTATTTTAATATTATATCTAAAATCAGCTCAATTCTCAAACTGGAAGAGGAGATAAATGAGAAAGATAGTTTTCATAAAAATATCGATTACAGAATTACAAAAAGGAAAACCTTGCACTAGGTATTTCAATCAAAGTATTGAAATGTGCTATAAACACGTATAAAATATAGTAAATTTAATCATAGTAATTACATTAATAAAGAAAATGTCAATAAGTACCTAAGTTCTGAAAAACCAAAATGAGTATCGATTCATATCGATCATATTTTTAACAACAGCACTAATTTTACATTATCTATGACAGCATTGACAGCTGACCACAGCGGACTGACATTGACACTCGCTGATTATATCATATCTGCTCCCTCAGCAGGGCTATTGCGTAACTATTTAAATGTCAGTGGCTATTATAGTGTCCATCGATCAAATTGGTCAATTGGTCAAATTGGTTATGGTTTAGTACAAAATGGAACCATTTGACAGTTAATTGATGGACACTATGATAGCCACTGACATTAATAGCCCTGCTAATCAAATAACAGGGCCCCGAGTCTGCTATTCAATAGTGTCAGAATGGTCTATCATCTAAATATATATAATTCAAAGGTGACTGACTGACATAGTGATCTATCAACGCACAGCCCAAACCACTGGACGGATCTGGCTGAAATTTGGCATGCAGGTAGATGTTATGACGTAGGCATCCGCTAAGAAAGGATTTTGATCAATTCCACCCACAAAGGGATAAAATAGGGGATGAAATTTTGTATGAAACTTTGTCAATTTTAAACCGATCGGGCTGAGACTTTGCATGCATAAAGCTACTATGACGTAGGCATTCCTCAGAAAGAATTTTGATAAATTCCACCCCTAAGGGGATGAAAGTTTCGACTGATTGAACTGAAATTAAAGATTGGAGCTACTATGATGAAGACGTCCGCTTAAATATAATTTTGATAAATTCAACCCCCCTGGGGATAAAATAAGGGATGATGGAGGATGTAAATGTATTAGTTTGAACATATCAGTACGAACGAATAAATTAAGACGAACAAAATAATTTTTAGCTCTTAATGTTGACACTAGATAAAGTAAAGAAAAAGAAAGAAAACATAGAGATGGCGTTAGTAGTATTTTAAAACGCGCTATCATAGTTCATACTATACCTAAATATTTCTAGCGGATTATATTTGAAGATTTTGGCTGTTCTTTTCTTGGCATATATTGAATTGCATTTGCTTTATTTCGGCTAAGTAGTTTTGGTTATGACTCTGCTTTGTATTGGGCATTTGTTTTGTTTTCGTTTGGTTTAAGTATAGGTTTTAAAATGGATAAAGAAAATCTGAACGTTAATGGAGAAGTTGAAGAATATACTGTCGTCCCTATTGTTGGTGACGGAGCATGTTTGTTTCGTGCTCTCTCTTATTTAATGTACGGAACACAAGATAGAGCGATGGAGGTGCGTTCAGAAATTGGCAGATATGTGGTTAATGACTGAAGCAAGTTTTCAATTATGACCCACGACAGGAATGATGATAACTACGTAACACCTGACGAATATTTTGCTGATATGATGAAAAATGCTACTTATGGCGGATTTTGTGAGTTAATAGCAGCAGGATTAATATTCCCATTTAAGTTTGAAGTTTATAGAAACGGTCTCATATATACGAAATCTGGATCTAACGACTATCCGGTAAGGCGATTACGATCAGCCAAGATTTTTCCAGTGGGCACTTTGATGTATCTTCCCATAGCGGCACAGAAAATTACTCGGCGTCGCCGTCGTTGGAGTTGATACACCTTCGCAACTTAAAGTTGATAAGGGTTGTCGGGAGGTACCTGATTTAGAGCGTGACCATTCACCTATTGTATCTTCAATAAATTATGATGAAAATTTAATAAGAAGTTTAATCTCCCAATCTGAGTCTGTGACATTAATAGAAAAAAAAGAAAAACAAACATAGATAACCATCCCGGAATAATAATTGTGCACAGTTGTTTCTAGGGTTCAAGAATTGCTGTATAAAGTTTATCCAGACACTATACATATATGTAACGACAGTGGTAAAAAAATAGACAGGAACTGATTAATTATTTTATTCGGGCCGAGTCTCCACTTACAAGTTTCACAATCGAGCGCGACAAGACCTCGAAACTGAGCTTACAGGGCATTAAATAGACTTTTCCTCACCGGAGGCATCCGGTAGTTATGGCGGTGTCTACGCTTGACTGTAATTGGCTCGCGTGTAGTTGCTAGAGTGGTTTGGCTATGGTTGCCTGTCATTGGCTGGCTAGAGTAGCATGGCTAAGGTTTGCTAGAGTGGCATGGCTATGGTTTGCTAGAGTGGCTTGGCTATGGTTAACTGTCATTGGCTGCCTAGGGTGGCACGCTATGAGCAGGCTGTTGTAACATATAAATGACAAGCCTATTGAATGGATAAGCTTATTCTGCATGTGGGGCACTCCAATTTTGTTGTTGCGAAATTGAAAACCACCAAAACTTTGTAACGGTACGAGACTGCAAGTGAAAGCGTTACATCGCAATATAGTGGAAGCCACTATATTAACTGGGTGTGCGAAAGAGGAAACTGTACTTATTACACGAATCCCATTAATACCTAATAATATCCCGTTCGAATTTAAACGATTACAGCTTCCCCTAAAAGTCTGCTTTGCCATGACAAGCCAAGTCAAGACAAGCCAAGTCTCAGGGGCAAAATCTCAAATTTGCGGGTATTGACTTGAGAGAACATTGCTTCTCTCATGGACAGTTTTATGTTGCTCGCTCACGAGTAAGTTCACCCAATAGCTTGATAGTTTAGCGCCTAATGACAGATTAGTTTAGAATATTGTGTACAAAGAAGTTTTGTAGGCCCTAATTTTTGACACCCGCTAAACAAAAGTGAAGCCGCAAAAACTATAACTAATTAATAATAATACTTCAACACGAGCGAAGCCGCGGGCAAAAGCTAATTATTCATATAAATGACAAGCCTATTGAATTGTTATGTGAGCGTGCTATACTTACTCCAAAGAACGATCAAGCAGCAGCTATCAACGATGTCCTGCTCATGTCGTTTGAGGGCGAAGAAAAGGTCTATACTTCAATTGATACTGTGGTTAATACAGATGAAGCTACTAATTTATTTTAATTTTTTAATTTAATTTTGGTGTTGCGAAATTGATAACCACCAAAACTTTGTAACGGTACGAGACTGCAAGTGAAAGCGTTACATTGCAATATAGTGGAAGCCACTATATTAACTGGGTGTGCGAAAGGGGAAACTGTATTTATTCCACGAATCCCATTAATACCTAATACTATCCCGTTCGAATTTAAACGATTACAGCTTCCCCTAAAAGTCTGCTTTGCCATGACAAGCCAAGTCAAGACAAGCCAAGTCTCAGGGGCAAAATCTCAAATTTGCGGGTATTGACTTGAGAGAACATTGCTTCTCTCATGGACAGTTTTACGTTGCTCGCTCACGAGTAAGTTCACCCAATAGCTTGATAGTTTAGCGCCTAATGACAGATTAGTTTAGTATATTGTGTACAAAGAAGTTTTGTAGGCCCTAATTTTTGACGCACGCTAAACAAAAGTGAAGCCGCAAAAACTATAACTAATTAATAATAATACTTCAACGCGAGCGAAGCCGCGGGCAAAAGCTAGTTGATCTCATAATTGTTGATTTTGACAACACCAAACTTGTCAAATCAACAATTAGGAGATCAGTGATAGATCATTCTGACACTATTGAATAGCAGAACTCGGGGCCCTGGTCTGCTCCACTCATTTTTGATGAATAATTAATTGTTGTTGATATTTTTCGTTACGATTTCAGTGTTTCCCGATTATTTGTTATTTCAATTAGGTAGGTACCAATGCTTTTTTCACTACCCTCTACCTTGTACGACACTTGCTTCCATACTGGACACCGAAGATCGCTTACACGTCTTTTCTTATTGATTTTCTAACTTTCGGGACACTGTCTACTTGTGACGACTGTCAAAGATCTATTGTGACAGCTTGGATTAACGATTTTCCATGCTTTCCAACGGGTCTAAAATGGCCGCTTTGTCAGAATCCACGCAGAATCATAATAATCTTAATCTTATCATGTTCAAATTTCAAATTCTTTAAATGGACTTATTTTCTATACCTATAAAGTCCATTTTATGAATTTTAAATTTTTTACATGTTTCATATTACGATTCTGCTAAAGCGGCCATTTTAGACACCCGGGGCACGGCAAAAAATTCATTATCTTCCCCTGGTCATCTTTCCCTGTGGATAGACGACCCCCTACCTTTTTTTTGTGTTGGGCAATCATCAAATAACCCCTCCCGCTCTTGGGCACAGCGAAAGGGAGTGTCAGACTTCTACTGACTAAAAACCACCCATGTTCCTTATTAGCCCTTTATGTCAAGGCCGTGGTATCTCTTGTGAACAATCCGCAGCCCCGACGGGGAGATGACCCCCCCTTACACATCAATTTTTGTCTTGCCTAGGTTGGTTCAGACCAATCTAGACAAGAGAGGCTCAACCTAAAGATTGTTTTGGGTGACAACTATTATCTACCCACAAACCAAAACTAAAAGCCACTAGTAGCCACTAGTACATAATCTGCAATAATTTAATAAAACAGCTTCAAAACGAAAGCTCTTGAGCGAAACATCAATCAACTAGTGTTGTAGAACTATGCTTGCACCGAGCGCAGCGTTTCGAATGCGCCACGCTGATTCCATTACCACTTACCATTTGATATGACGTATTGACAGCAAGCGAATTAAAACTTCGTTTTGAGCTGCGCACTGTGTATTATTGTGAGGTATTCTCATCTGAGCACCTAAGCTTAGAGCACCAAAGCTATTCCCATCTGACCAACAATCAATATTTTGACGTGGAGCTCAATGGGAACAATAAAAATTATTTAATTTTATTCCCATCTGGTACAGTACACCTTCGGGAGCTCCTAGTGATGGGGTGTATAATAAAACTAAACTGATAATAATAATAATAATAATAATAATCATTTTATTTCAGGCAACTAGGGCCCATACTTAAAATACACACAATAACATAAAACAATAATAACAAACTAATACATATAAAATATTAAATCATACAACACTATTTAACTAAACACGTAACGTCGGCGTCGTGTTTCGCTGCGAGGTGTCGCGTAACCGTCCTCGGAAACGACGGAAAACAACACCTTTCGGCCAAAAGTCTTCCTGCAAACAGGTCTGGAGATGTTCGGTTGGAACACGTACCACAAATGACTTAAAGTTGATGTTGTGGCGCGATTCCAACCTTTCGACCCTCAGAGTCCAGTTGGTCTTCACTTTCAGGTACTGCACTATTTCCTCAATCTTTGTGGAGTGATGCAGACGCGAAATATACAGCTGCGTCGTAGGCACAGCAGGGCGCAGCAGCATGTTGGGCCCAGTCGGTGCAGTACCGCACAAGTTCCGGGAACAGGGCTTCTTCTTCTTCTTCTTCTTCACTACCTTAGTGAAGCCCTCGACATCAACTTGGCCTGCACCTGGCATGCAGTTACTGACCGCAGGCGGAGCAGGTTGAGTACCCATTTTTTCCCCATTATTGGTTTGTCGCTTATGTTGCGATGCATCCGATTTGCCGTTAATGACAGTAGCAGCAATAATTTTCGTAAATTAACCGACTTCCAAAGATTTTATTATTATTTTTCATTTATTTTATTTTATTTTTTATTTTATAGGTTATTTTTTAACTATTAACTGTAGTATGTTTAATTTATCAAAACTTTAATGCATTTTTACGAGAGCATAGTGAGTGACAGTGTTATTATTTTTTTTTTTTTTTGTATATTGATTACTCGAAGATGGCTGGACCGATTTCGATTTTTTTAAATTTGTTTGAACGGGTATACTTTCCAGGTGGTCCCATGATCACCAAGCTAGGATCTGATGATTAGATCCTGGAGAAATAGAGAGAACTCTTCAGATTTTATAGGTACCTACACTTGAAATGATTTGAGTGTTTTTTGGAAGAGTACTTTTTCGGAGTGGTTCCACTTCAAATTGGTGAAGATCTGATGATTCGGAGATAGGCAATAGAACTCCTCAATAAATGATAGCGATTGGACTGGGATTGCCGAAATAACATAACAACACGCCGCTGTGAAGGTGTAAGCACATAATTATGAACCACTAAAAAGTGAAAAATAAAATCTTTTTAACAAAAATAAAACTGACTTCAACAAAAAATTTAACACAAAAAGTTAAAAATAAACTTTGGAAGAAAAATCTGATTCTGAAGTCGGTGGCAACGGATTTATTTTTAATGCCTTTTTCATCAAATAATCAATCTTGACACTTGTATGAACTGAGACGGTTGTTTTGGTGGTTTTAGTCATTATTACTCATTAAATAGACAATTGTTACTGCCGCGAATCTCATTTTATATAACATACGACTTGACACTGACCGGTAAATTGCAAAAAACGTAAGGAATTTCGCGGGCTACCTCATCGCCTTCACCTTTTAAATTTTAGAAATACAAAGCAATTAGAAACACAAAAGAGTCTTTTATTCATTACATTTGATCTTCTAGCCTGTGGTCATGCCTCACCACTTAAGCTAATAAATAAAGATATTCAAAGGTCACAAGAGGTCAAAACTCATCCAAAATAAGATGAATTCGCGGTAACAATTACGTTGAAGGGTGTATTTTGAACCTGAAAGGTTTATTTACGGTTTTACGTGTGGGTCAGGGTCAGAGGGCTCTTTAAGGTTCACCCTTAATCAAGGTCAATGTTGTCAGTTAAGTGGACAGTGGAGGAAGGGATGGTAACGAAGAATGAATACTTTGTTTTCTTTTTATGAAGTGTATTTAACTGGTTGGTCAAGTCAATTTAGCGATCTACCTCGAAATGAGAGATAATAAGCTTATTTTGTAACAAAAGTGTCATAAAATCTAGTTTCTACTTCGTAAGTTTTTGAAGGCAAATTAAAAACAGTTAATAACGATTATCTCCATTTCTATTGATCCAGTATGGTTCAAATGATGTTTATAGAAAATTGTAGAACATACAGTAGGAACAATTTTTTCATCCGGTCAACCGTGTGCGTGGAAGCGCTCAACCATACGTAATGTAATGCAAGATCAACCGTGAATACTACCCTGAATATTGAATAATTTGTTCTAATAATTAGTTAATGCATTGCGTCGTATCCTTAGAAAAACAGCAAAATTGCTACTTTTCAGTAGACATATTTTTTTGTGTTCAATTTAACTAAATGTGAATCTATTGGTGGTTTCAAATGACGTGTGTCGGTACAGCTTAGATTATTTTCAATAAATTAACTTAATAGGTATTTTATATTCATTTTGCCCTTAATAATAATAATAATAATAATAAATTGTTTATTTTTCTCCACAATATTACTCTTAATTTATTGCTAGCCTTATTTCTACAGTGACATAAAGGTGGGGCATTATAATAATATTGTGGGAGACTGGTGCCTAAACTAGGCTCAAGGCCTGTATTTCAGGTCACCAGGTAATATCTGATGTGTTCAAGTATAGTAAAGCTGGAGTTGAGTAATAAGTTCGTTTTGCCGTTTTTCTTCGTAAATAAATAAATAAAATAAATAAATATCCTTGGACATTTCACACAACGCCATCTAGTCCCAAGCTAAGCAACCTAATGCTTGTGTTATGGTAACGAGATGGCTGATAAACTACTTATATACATTTTTTTTTGTAAATACATACATATTATAGATAGAAAAACACCCAGACTCGGAACAAATACTTGTAGGTCGTACAAATATTTGTTCCGTGCGGGAATCGAACCCGCGACATGCTGCGCAGCAGTCAATCGCTCAACCACTGCGCCAACCGTGTCGTCAAATGTTGGAGCATCAAAGCAATTAGGGCAACGTATCTTCCAAGTAAACGTTAATTCCATAGAACACGGCCACAATCACAATTTGGTTTTTTTTTTCTATGTACCCAATATGAAAAATGGAATGTGTAGTTTAAGTGACTTAATTAAGTACAAATCCCTTGAGGTTTAAAATATTTTGACTTATTTACCTCTTTAAAAAATCTCTGGACAAGTGGTTGAACGGCGATAGCACGCTCTCCCCGCGCCCGCGCAACTTGTGGCTTAATTTTTCGTTGAAAACGGAGTGCTTGAATTTCATGACCTGTACCGATTTTAATAGGGTAGTTGACAAAAAATCTAATTAGTCCGTCAGATAGACTTTCAAAAAATATTTATAATAATAATAATAATAATAATAAATGTCTGCTTCTCAAAATGGATGTAGGAACGGGTCCCGTGGTACTAAGGAGTTACTCCTCATTGATATGGCCATTAGTCAACAGGTTCGCCGTTTCCGAAAGGATCTGTCGACATGTTGGATAGACTATAAGAAGGCCTATGACTCGGTGCCACATACATGGCTCATAAGGGTGCTAGAGTTGTATAAAATTGATACAACCCTGCGCACCTTCCTGATGTCGTGTATGAGGCAATGGAGGACAGTCCTTCGCTATCCAGGATGTCGGCAAATCCATAGGAATAGTGAGCCGGTAAGAATAGAGCGGGGTATATTTCAGGGCGACAGTTTGAGTCCACTTTGGTTCTGCTTAGCCTTGAATCCTCTTAGCACGCTGCTGGAGGATTCAGGTCTAGGCTATCGGTTGAAAAGAGGTGGTCAGGTTATATCTCACCTCCTTTACATGGATGACCTGAAACTCTTTGCCCCCAACGATTTGCAACTGATGGAGCTATTGAAGGTCACTGAAACTTTCAGTAGCGCCATCAGGATGGAATTCGGTGTGGACAAATGTGCGATCATGCATGTAAAGCGAGGGGGGATTGTGGAATCTGTGGGAACCCAGCTCACAGATTCCATAAATCTTAGATCCCTCTCAGCAACCGAAACCTATAAGTATTTGGGTATGTCGGAAGCACTGGGCATCAACGTTGCCGACATGAAACAATCGTTGAAGGAGCGCTTCTTTGGTCGCCTGAGAAAAGTATTTAATAGTCTTTTATCAGGCGGAAATAAAGTGCGAGCCTTCAACGGTTGGGTCATGCCGGTTTTGATGTACTCTTTCGGTATACTCAAATGGACTCAAACAGAGCTAGACGCCCTGGATAGGCGGGTCCGTACATTGTTGACGACATATCGAATGCATCACCCATGTTCTTCGGTTATGAGACTGTATATCCCACGGAAGTGTGGAGGTCGAGGCTTTTTAAATGCTAAGACTCTTCATAATCGTGAGATATGCAGTCTCAGGGAATATTTCCTAGAAGCCGACGTGGGGATGCATCGAGATGTTGTAGCAGTGGACAGGGGCCTTACCGCGCTCTCCTTGGCTAAAGAGAATTGGCGCAAACCTGTAGTGCTTGACACTAACGACCGCATGGAGGTATGGCAGAGTAAGGAGCTTCACGGACGCTTTTTCCGGGCCCTACACGGGCCTGATGTAGACTTCCTAGCGTCCGTGGCCTGGCTACGTTCCGGGGAACTCTTCGGAGAAACCGAAGGTTTTGTCTGTGCAATTATGGACGAAGTTATGATGACCAATAACTACCGGAGATTTATTGTGAAGGACGGTACGGTTGACATATGTCGGGCATGCCACCGTCCGGGTGAATCAATCCGTCACATTATCTCCGGGTGTTCTCGTCTGGCTAACGGAGAATATTTGCATAGACACAACCTTGTAGCCAGGATTATCCATCAGCAACTTGCTCTGCAGTACAACCTTGTGGAATCAGAAGTGCCGTACTACAGATATGTGTCCGACCCAGTTCTCGAAAATGGCCATATCACACTGTACTGGGATCAATCCATCATCACTGACAGGACTATTATAGCTAATAAACCTGATATAGTGGTGGTGGATCGATCAGAGCGGCGCGCAATGATCGTTGACATAACCGTCCCGCATGACGAGAACCTCGTGAAAGCCGAGAAAGATAAGCAAATCAAGTATCTTGACTTGGCTCGCGAGGTTGTCGACATGTGGGATGTGGACTCAGCGATCATTGTACCGATAGTCGTTTCAGCCAATCGCTTAATAGCCAAGAGCCTCGACCAACACCTGAGGAGGCTCTCGTTAGGCAGCTGGATCAAGGGCTTGATGCAGAGAGCGGTACTCCTGGACACGGCACGCATTGTTAGGAGGTTCCTTTCTCTGGAGCCCTGACCGCCGGTAGCTTGGACCCTGTTCCCGATACCGGTGGGATACAATTTTTTATATTTTTAAATGTTTCTTTATTGTTTTTTTTTTTGTAAAGAATATTTAAAAATGTAATAAGTTTGTGACAAAATAAATAAAGGGAATAATAATAAAACTTTATTGCAGACCTCGGTCCATTATGTTAGTAATACATGAAACAAACTTACTTAACTAATATTAGTAACACACTTAATCAACAAGTACAATACAAATAACAACAGACAATAATATATGAAGGCAGAGGGTCCAACAACAGCATGTGCACCGGGCCAAGCCTGCGACAAGAATGATCTCCTCCATGCCGAGCGCTCGTTTAAATAGACCGGCCCGAGCAGTGGGGAGAGTGTTGCGGCCTTAGCGACACCTTGCGCCGCGCACCTGGCCCGCTGCACGTGCTGTTTACAACGGCGACGCCGTCATATACAACACAATGTAGAATACAGCTGTTGGTCCCGGGTGCCATATATAGATCTTTGGCAGTCGTTACGGGTAGTCAGTGACCTGAAAGTCTGACATCCAGTCTTACCAAAGGGTATCGTATTACCTAGTATTAACTGGGTTGTGGAGGTCAGATAGGCAGTCGCTCCATGTAAAATACTGGTATTCAGCTGCATCCGGTTAGACTGGAAGCCGACCCCAATATAGTTGGGAAAAGGCTAGGCAGATGATGATGACAATGTAGAATACAGAACACAAAAGTACATAACTGACGTTCACCTTAGATACGCGACACAGGTCGACTCAAAGTAGCTACTTTGAGTCGACCTGTGTTTTTTGGAGGTCCATTGATTTATGAAAATATTTTTTTTTTGTGGGTTGGGTAGTCATTAAATAACCCCTCCTGCTCTTGGGCAGAGCGGAAGGGAGTTTCAGACTTCTACTGCCTTCAAACCACCCATGTTCCTTCTTAGCCCTTTATGTCAAGGCCGCGGTATCTCTTACAACATCCCGCAGCCCCGACGGGCGTCGGCCCTTGCATGTAGCTGACATCTCTTTGAGGCGCGCGTGGAACACGAACGTGCCGTCGACACGGCCTGTCGTCGTCATAAGACCGTTGTAGCATGTAGCTCACGCTAGAATTAGTGTACCGAATAATCCCAGGCGCCACAAGTGAACATGGTCATGGGTCATCAGGACTACTCTCCGGGTTTCCTGGATTCTGGGGTCCCATGGGTTTCCAGGTTGAGAGTAATGTGCTTTATCAGGAATGCTCTTATCAGTAGTACGGCGTCTTGAGCTAAGTATGTTATACAGAAATAGACTTTAATTATAATACAATAAAATTATGCCACTCTGTTGTGGCTTAGTTACCACTTATTAAATCTGTTTGCACGCAATAGTAGTTGAATGGTTAAACTGTAGACATACGAGTATTATTTGTATGATCTCCTTACTTCAAGATATATTATGATATGATTGATCCCTTTACTTAACTCGCAATTACGACTGCTTAGTCTGAGGACCCAAAGGCGTTTTTCCAATATGGAATTTTCAGTAAATTCATTATCGCACAGTCACAGTCACCCGTGTTAGACAGTGCCCGGTTGATAGCAAAAAAACTCGTCTCTATCACATGGGACTATAGGCGGTGTACTACTAGTTAGTACAGTGGCGAACACTGATATGTATACACGAAGCAAATTTTAAAAGTGATGTTCTCCTACTATACTGATTAATGTTTTACGTTACATGGAAATAGTATTGAGGAGGCCATGCTATTACAAGATAGGTTTTATCTCAAAGAAGATACAGTTTGTTGACTAGAAAATCACATTTTATTTCCCAAGTCTATTAGTGCTTCTAATTCTAGCTAACCCTTCAGTGATAGGCGTGATGTTATGTTATGGTAATCACATCTAGATGCACGTTTAACTGGCTTCATGGCTAAACCATAAAGACAATCATGAAACACAGAAGCAGCTCCAAAAACTTGGCACGCTCACTATAAAATAAAACGTAATACTACGACCGTAATGTACCTATTTAACTGTATAAATACCTAATAACCGTACTTCCCTCAACGGCTAGTATTTAACGACATACAACTAAGCAGTAAGTACCATTACACATGGCCTGATTTGTAATGAATTTAAAATGTGACACACACTAGCCGACACAAAACTTAAACTGCTTTTAATTACTTCTAAACACGAACGTTGGTTTTATCAAAGGTTCTAGTTTAACTCTCTAGCTCGAATAGAGTTAGTTATTATAAGTTCAGTAATAGTTAGTAATAGAGGGCGTTATAACATCACACCTGTAATCCTCCAACGGATAAGTATAGGTGTAACTTATAGTACACCCATGTTTCGCTAATAATGTTTAAGGGAACAAGGGGCGCGAGAACCAATCCAGACTCTGAATTTGCTACTGAAAACTTCATACCTAATAAAAAAAACTGATATCACTTTGCCGTACCCGGAATACGAATCCTAGACCCTTGTGCGCATGAGTCCTTCTTGCAAACACTAAACCAATGAGGCCGTTAAACAGTCAACTTGACAGTTTGTTACAGTTAATAACAATAATAATAATATTCCACAACTATCACACAACGCCATCTAGTCCCAAGCTAAGCAGAGCTTGTGTTATGGGTACTAGACAACTGATAAACATACTTATATATTTCTAAATACATACATATTATAGATAAATTACACCCAGACACAGAACAAATGATCGTGCTCATCATACAAACATTTGTCCTGGGTGGGAATCGAACCCACGACCTCCGGCATAGCAGTTAGGGTCACTAACCACTAGACCAACAGGCCAGTCAGGTCAGTCAGTTCTATCTACACTAATATTATAAAGAGCAAAGATTTGTATTTTTATGTGTGTACGTTTGTAATAAATAAACTTAAAAACTACTGGATCAATTTGAAACTTTCTTTCACCGTTAGGAAGTTACACTATCCCCGGGTGACATAGACTACTTTTATGCATGTTTTCCACGGGAACGGGAAATACGCCGCTGAAACCGCGTGAAGTCCGCTAGTCTGTTATAATGCAATATTGCTGCTTTGAAGATCCGTTCAGATACTTTGCCAGCATCTGAAAGCACGACTGAAAATGAGTGTTGTGGGCTCGGTCATTCTGTTCTTGAAAGAATACAGAAGAAGGAGTGTTCGAGGTCCACTGACGTTTTTTGTCTTAGTAAAATATTAGTTTGATTCAGTCATGAAAGTATTTATAATATTCTTGTTACAAAGCTTTCATGACCGAACCTCTCTGATATTTCGACCACGTATTTTGTAAATCAGACCCAATGAATAAATTTTGGTTCAGACAGTGTGTCACGAAAAAAAACCGACTAGCATCTGAAACTAAAACGTAGTAAATATTGTTCAGTTTAAATATGAAAAAGTTCAGACCTTTTCATGGCATAATATTTGAATACTACACACTCATTTATTCACATCCATTAGAGTATCAGAGTTGGAGTGGCAATGGGCAGGCCACATCGCTCGAAGAACTGACAACCAACGAAATTTTTTCTAACAAGTGAATTCAATAAATGGCGGATCATTTTGTTAATGGGGATTTTGCTTTCTTGAACCCGGTAGGTGACGCTGCTGTCCAGGCTGAACGACGTCTGCCAGGTCCGCTAGTATATTTAAAAAAAAACAGTTAGCGATCAAAATTATTCATCATCTGTGTAGCCTTTTCCCAACCAATTGAGGTCGCATTACAGTTCTATGCAGATGCTATTGATTGAGATGAAGAGATATTTTGTTTGTTTTTGTTTTGTTTCTTTTGTTTTTTTTTTTTTTTTAAACTTTGCCCCACACTAGGAATTTCTCCTGTATCGTGGGTGCGTTCACAAACATTTAAACTCACATACACAAATACCCAGACCCGGGACAACTATCTGTAGGTCATACAAATATTTGTTCCGTGCGGGAATCAAACCCGCGACACGCAGCGCAGCAGTCCATTGCTTGAGCAACTGCGCCAACCGTGCCGACATACATGGAGGGATGGATGTTTTATATGGAGTGACTGCCTATCTGACCTCCACAAACCGTTTAGTACTGGGTAATACGATAAACCTTCGTAAGACTGGTGGTCAGATTTTCAGGCTAATCGGGAACAAAGTCCGCGCTCTGTAGCTTATACTCTGTTCCCAATATCCTCCTTTCTCAGAAGCCCTGATTGCATGCCTGTGCAAAAAGGGCTTCAAAGAAAGGAATATTCCGGCAATACGAGCCGAAGCCAGGAGTACCGCTTCCTGAAAAGCAAGCCCTTGATCCGGTTGCCTATCTAAAACCTCCTTTTTTTAGAGGGTTGGGAAATCATTAAATGACTCTTCCTGCTCTGGGCAGAGCGGTAGAGAGTGTCAAACTTCTACTGACCGAGGCTGAGGCCGCGGTATCTCTTTTGAACAACCCGCAGCACTGACGGGCAGGTCCGGGTTTCTGGTCGAGGCTCTTATAATAATTAATATTAGTAAGACCAATCTCTTTCATTGACATGAGACCAACTTTTAGTCTGACTACTCACTTTTTTATAAAATAGTGTGTGACGATTGATAGATTGCCTTCTCTGTCTCTCTTTGCGGAAGAGTAGGAACTCTTACGCACAAAACTATACTATACAGGGTATAAATTAACCCTTCACACATACGTCAACCAAGCAATTGAGGTCGCATTAACCCTACGCAAAAAGTTTTAACTTTTTTTTGGGGTAAAAAATCACATTTTTCGGTAAAACTCAATGTAGCACTATCAAAACATTGTGCTAGTGGATGCTTTGCATAGTAAACGGGTCATGGAGGTAATTTAAGTAAAGTTGTAACCTTAAAAACTAGTATTTACAAAAACAGCTGTGCAAAGTTTGGAACTTTGACCCCCTTTATCTCCGTAACTAGGAGGTTCCCAGGTATGGTCTAAAACCAAAAAAATATCGCAGTGGTGGGGAGAACAAGTGCCTTTCGTTTGCGGTAAGGGCACTTTTACACCCTTTATAGTAAAACCTGAATAATCATATACTTTTTATCCCAGCAGCACAACCTCGTGGGACAATTTAGGACCTTTCTGCTAAGCTAGTTAGTTCGAAGAATTTTTAAGACAACAGTCAATAGGTAGTCGCTTCCTCGTCAGTGGTGGGTCAAAAGCCTTGAAAGCTTAGATCATACACACACAAACACGCCTTCACGCCCTACAACACGCACACGACGCTTTCGTAAAATGTATTTCTACATTACATAATTTTTTGAAACGACACGACACGCTCACAGATTTAATAGTCGGGTTAATGTAAAATGGAAATAATGTAAACATTTTTGCATGCGATTGTATTGACCTTGCTGTGATGGGCTTATGTCACGAGACTTAAAGCTGTGATCGATACGAAGGTATACAAGCAAGATACACCTTGGCTGGCTGAGTGTCCTACTTATTTTATTTCCAGCTTAAATACCACCAGTTAAGTGTCAGAGTAGGTTAACAGGGACGATGTTCTTGATAAAAGAGTTTTAGATAAAGGGTTAAAAAAGGGGAATTATTTTGACGTAGACGATTATCATCATACTTCTCATATAACCTTACCTTTATCTATATGTATTTCTTTAACATTTGTGAATGAATGATTCGTCACTGCAGTATCATCTCTACCTACCAATGGAGAAGAAAGGTTCTCGAGTGGCGACCACTAACCGGAAGACGCAGCGTTGGTAGGCCTCCCACCAGGTAGACCGACGACAGAGTTGCGGGCAACCGGTGGATGCAAACGGCAGATTGCCGTTCGTTATGGCGTTCTATGGGCGAGGACGACTTACGGCTGATGATGATGATGATGTATCATCTCTAACACAGCCCACTTATCTTTTCTATTATATAATCAAGTCTTACTGTTGTAGCATCAACATAATCATAAACATCGTCATTTTTCAGAATCAGATTACCATACCGATTTACACTCACGTTGATACTCACAGGCCACGTATATCACGAAGTGTCCTATGAATAAGGACTTAAGAAAATTTGAGCATTTTTACTTTTTTAAGTTAAATGCTTCCTTTAAATCCAGTTGACAACATGGACTAAAAAACAGACACATTTATGGCTGGAATGAGCCCATTCAACTCATAACCAATATTTTTGTATTTATATTTGGAACATTTACCAAACTGCTACCGATGCTAGGAAGTTTAAAACAAAACAATAACTGTTCCAAATAAAAATATTTGACACCCTATCAGAAAGAGATGACATCCACTTTCGAGTTAATCTCTCTCGGAACGCTTTTGAGTTGAACGTGCACATTCGAGTTAGTATATAAGTTCCTTGAATATGACAGAAATTGACATGCCAAATGATAGTTTACCGCCATGGCGGGTTTTTGTTATGTGTTGCAATTTCAAGTGTGCATTTATGTGCTTTACTCCAAAATAAAGTCAATTTAAAGTAATTGTATGATTGAAAAGTGTTTTTAATTGTGTTTCCCCATTTTTAGTATGCTTTACATAGACCTGCAGGGCTATTGCGTATCTTTTAAATGACAGTGGCTAACCTATAGTGTACATCAAATAATGTCAAATGGTTCTATTTTGTACTAAACCATAACCAATTTGACAGTTAATTCATGGACAATATGATAGCCACTGTCATTTAAAAGATACGCAATAGCCCTGCTGGCCGGGGCTCCATACATTTTGAAACACCTCCTTTCACATAAACTTTTAAGAGACACGACATACTTAGAAAGGTTATTAAATTGAACACTACACAACACAACTTCGGAACTATGCCAATTAAATCTTGAAACATAACGCTTTCTAGACTAGACTATGATAGAATATAGTTTGAAGTGTAGGAAAATAAAGCGACGAACAGTCTTACAAAGCAAGCAACTATATATAGCAACTTGTGAGACAGCTCATGTTAACATAATAAGACGATATCCGGCATCCATCGCTGCAGAAACTCTTAACTAGCTTCTTGCAGACGGTTGCATTGATCATCAAGTGTACCAAGATAAAACTATTCGGCCTTATTACAAAAGTGGGTAAACCTGGGTTTAACTTAGACTTGGTTTATCTCGCATGCCGTCACTTTCTTGTGAATATTATCGAAGTAAGACGGCATGCGAGATAAACCAAGACTAAGTTAAACCCAGGTTTAACCACTTTTGTAATAAAGCCAAAAGTTACACAGACACAGACACACACACAGTTACAGTTAGTTACTTTATTTACTTCAACATAATCTGGGTGGACTTCTAGATAATCTGGGTATTGTAATAACCAGTACTAACAAAACTGAGGTGGTCAGACTGACAGTAGCTCCATGTATAATAGAAGAATAGAATTTCCGTTTTAATTTATTTACTTGTTTTATATATGACACCATTTGACATACCTAGCATTACATTTTAATTTACTTGTTTTATATAAGACACCAGTTGACATACCTATAATTTTTATTACTGAATTATTGTGAATTTGACAAGATAATTTGACATTGTAATATGATCATTGTTAGCTTGGTGACAAACTGTGAGCTTAAATGTATTTCTGTAAATAAATAAATAAATAATATTCGGCTGGATTGAGTTAGACTGGATGCCGTCCCCAACTTAGTTGGGAAAAGGCTAGGTTGATGATGATGATGACTTTTACATAATTTTGTTTCATTCCTAATTTAATCAATTAGTTTTGACCTGTGCGAGACAAAAAATACCTAATTATTCCCTTTTTTTCTTAACATACAAATTAAAAGTGACCACAACCACAACCAAAACCAGCTAAGTGGATGTCGGACCACGCACAATGTAGGGTTCCGTAGTTGCCCATCAAAATAAATGTGAACTTACTAAACTGATTAACCACCCTGCCTACCTGCCTCCGAACGATGACTTTTAATGTTAAAATAAAATAAACTTACATTTGCAATTGGGCACCCATTACACACACACCTACATTATGTAAAGGAAATTATTTCATACAAGAACATTTTATGTTGGACGACTAATACTAATAGGTACGTGTTTTTTTCTTTTCGTATCACTCAATACAAAAATATTGAGATTTCACATCACAAAGTTTTAACGTTTCACGGAGAGCAGATAATTATTTCGAGAAAATTATTTAATATGAAAATATGTACATATATTATATTGTAAGTTTCGTTTTTTTTTTCAAAAATGGTGTTAGTGAATGCCTAGAAAAAAATTGGACGGTGACTAAAAAATCATCTTGTATAATTATGCACAACCAGTCTAATAAAAAATTTCACTATAAAGCTTAATATTTCACAAACGAATCCATTTTTTTTTTTTTTGGTGGGTGTAAAATCATCGAATAACCCCTCCCGCTCTTGGGCAGAGCGAAAGGGAGTGTCAGACTTCTACTGACTAAAAACCACCCATGTTCCTTCTTCGCCCTCTATGTCGAGGCCGCGATAACCGGTGGACTACCCGCGGCCCCGACAGGCGTCGGCCCTTTCGGGCCCCTCCCATGTTGCAGACATCTCTTTGAGGCGCGCGTGGAACACGAACGCGCCGTCGACACGGCCTGTTTTCGTCGTGAGACGGACGGACGGCGAGTTAGCCCATCACTCACCGTCCACAGACCCGCGTCTACGGTGGCCGGAGGTCATCGCGGGACCCCCGACGCCCGGAGCGCCTCCCGCGGCGGCTGGGACGAGAGGTTCTCTCCCTCTCGCGTTCCGCCACGAATCCCTTAATCGAAAATGTGTTTGAGCAAACTCGCAATATTTCATAAAGATCTATCAAATATCCAACGACCTTCCACACAATGGTCTTCGCGAAAAAAATAAAATCATCCGCACTTTAACGTGTACTGGAGATATCCTAAAAAAAACTCATTCTCAATATTTTACTTTAGCACTATGTCGCCGTAACTCATTTGTATATATTCATGCCAAATTACAGCTTTCTATTACGAGTCTTTGAGGTATATTGCAGACGGACGGGCATACAGACAGACAGACGGACATGGTGAAACTATAAGGGTTCCATATTGACAACGTAACCCTAAAAACTTTTCTTAATTCTACAACCACTTACAACTCACTATCCTTTCCGCAACCCCGTAATAAAAAGTCCCTACAAAAACACTCACAGTAGGCACTGATAAAGCAGGTTTATCCAATCTACTTGGAGCCATAGATCAGGTAGTATAGTAAATCAGGACAGGCGTCTTAGGAATCTTAATAGATATCGGTATTCTTGGATGGCGGGGAAAGAGGACCCCTCCGGAAGGGCAGGAGGTGATATAATCGAATTCTACATAGACGAGTTCAATGAATATGGGCAAGAAGTTTCGTTTGACAGCTACAGCAGCGAGGAAGTATTAATTGCACTTTATTAATTTTGTTTATACGTTCAAGACTAATAAAATTTTACTTTTAATAAGATAAATCGAGCAAAATATTATGGGGATTTTTTATCAGTGTCTTAGTAGCCCTGTGGATCTGTGACTGGCTGATGGAAATATATGCTCACCCCTGTTAGGCAAAATGTGAGTGCACTTTTAGGTAACCTCTGCTTATCCCTTCGGAAATTAAATAACAGGCGTAATTTTATGTTATACTTAAGATATATTGTATACAAAAGCTGCCGGTGAAGCAATAATCATAAAATATGTACAATAAGTTTGGATCAAAGGTTTATATTTTCATGGTCATAAATAAAGTAAGTATTATGGTTCTACTTTTACCTTCAACACGAAAACGATAACGCTTAGATACAGACAGCTATGATGTAACAATTTTCGTTTGAGCCTCTGAGATAAGCACAGGCCTTTTTTCCTTGAAAACCTCTTTGCCTTTTGCTATATCTGGCATGATTTACCCGCAAACAAGATCTGATTGTCACACAACCTTAGCCGTGGTGTGGTCTATCTTGGCGGCGGTTTCCTCTGTCAGGAGTCGTGTGAGTAACGATATTTCCCCTCCGGGTGCATTCGCGCTACGTGCCAACCCACTCCTAATTTAACTTGGTTGTTTTTTCGCCAGCTTTGGGGTGGTGTTTAAACGCTTGACAGCGATTTTTGTACTGCGCTGCGCGCTAAGCGGTGTTAAATTCTTCCATAGGCTTACAATAAACGGCTTAGGCTTACAATCCCATAGGTATTGGAGTAACCCACACAATAATATAATTTTATTATTACAAAATTATTAATACCATGCTTGTGCCATTTACATAGCTACATAATTATACAAAATGCTTTCATTTTTCATACAGCACTTTTAATTTTACTTTGTCACAAATATCAGGTATTCTGCTACCCACGGTCGCATCAATATCCATAAAGGTATTTATAATCAAGTAATTTCTTAAAGTTTTATTGCTCAGTGGCGAATTTTAGTATCTTTTCAATTGTGGAGATGTTTAAATTATTATTCACACGGTTTACAGTCACCAAAGACTTACCTGGATAATACATGTAAACATGGTAAGCTAGCAGGTGTTATGAGTAGATCACGTCACTAGTGTAATGGCATATGGCATGGCGTCCGAACGACTTGAGAGGTAACACATGGCTTTGCCTGATAATAATCCAAGTTTAATTGAAATCCAGTATTTATCATTTACATAATAAATAGACCAAAATGATGTCAGAATTGGTTTCGTATTGTTTTCACCTTGAGCCATTATCAAAGTCACATGTAAAAAGTCGGTGTCATATCTGAAAAAATACAAAAGCCAAAGAAACTTTCGGGAATGTCCAGTCCGCAGCCTACCGTGATGAATGGAAACTTGGCTCACCAGTGGAAAAAAGGAGTACAGTTATTCAAAATTAACTTACGTTCGTCTAACTTGGACGAAGAGAGCGAGCGATGGCAGAAAAGTAGCGTTGTTTTTAAATGCCATTGGTGCAAAGGGCGTAGATGTATTCAACACATTTGGATAAGATGGGGATAAAATTGCATACAACGAGCTGGTAAGGTTGTTTCAAAATCATGTTGCACCAAAAACCAACCTCACTTATGAAAGTCATAATTTTTTCACATTTCACAAACAAGGTAAAAACGAAATCTTAGAAGATTTTGCCTTCACATTATAATTAAGGTCACTAAACTATGAAGTAGGACAACTGCAAGCACGCCTAATCAAAATAATGTTTATTATGTAGCAAGCATCAAAAATACAACTATATCAGAGAAAATTTATTACTTGAAGATAAGTTGGATCTTGATAAGGCCTTAGCGATGGCCAAGGCCATGCTGCTTTCAGACATTAAACGGTTGAATTGACAGCAGACCAAAGTACAATCTTGTATAATACGAGTCAGTCACAATCAAGATCAAAGCCTAACTCAAGGAACGTCAGTCAAAATAGTCAGCAGTCAAGACAGGAAGTTTGTACAAGACGTGATGGTGAGGTGCATCGTTATAAGTGTGAGCATTAGGTGTAAAGTGCAAAAAATGTGAAAAAGTCGGTAAATTTGGCATATGTTGTCGGTCATCTCAGTCAAAGACATTAAGATATGTGCAGTCAGCAAGGCTATAATATTGCATATATTTTAAATGTCAGTGGCTACCTTAGTGTCCATCGATTAACTGTCAAATTGGTTATGGATTAGTACAAAATGGAACTATTTGACAGTTAATTGATGGACACTATGATAGCCACTGACATTTAAAAAGATACGCAATAGCCCTGCAGATAATAATATGCAACAGGTACAGACAGAACAAGATGAATTGTTTATAGGTCATATTCAGTCATACAAGTCATTGTCAAGTGAATCGACAATTCTTTTATAAATAAACAATTTACAATAATATACTGTATTATTTCTAAAAGTTTTAAACTGGATGTTTAAAACTTTTAACTTATTACTTGCACCTTACTATTGTATCGAGTCTGGTTCTTATAACCAACCTAACAGACAGATGTGTTGCTGGGGAATTTGTTCCGCCACTTCTTCTTTACAGCTGAAACACTAGGTAGTGTCGATGGGTGGGCGTTTTGGGGGCCGTCTCTTGTAAATAAGTAAAGTAAAATAAATTACGGCGTTCAAAAAGTGCTGATTATCAGCCTAGTTTCAATAAATGAGTTTTGATTTTGATTTAAAGATGAACCTTAAAAAGTTAATAAGTAATACATGAACAATCACGCACCTGGATCGATTACACATTTCGAAAATCACTCTGGAACTATACTTTTTTCTATTCATTTTTGTTATCTCACAAGCTCACTGCACAAAAATATATAAAACAGTATTTAGATAACAGTCGGTAGTATCCTTGTTAGTCTCCGAAGTGTTAGCAATATACTACCAGACGAACGGATATTATTTGAAACGACAATGTTTCTTTCATCTTTTCTATGGTAGACATATGTCTTGAAAGGTGTGACCGATGGCTATTTAGGCGTACGTCATCAATGTCGAAACGAATGTGATGGTAAACAAAATCGTTAATATTTTAACATTCAAATGCTCTTACGCCTATGGTTAAGTACGCCTATAATCATGTAGGTAAGTTCCAAAGTTAGATAATATAATTATGAAGGTTACGAGACAGTTTAAAAAAATGTTATGTTCAGAATTGTTCATGATCCACCTTAATGCAATATTGTTTTGTTTTTTGATTATTTATTTGTGTAAAATCAATCAAGCATGATCATCAGCCATCTAGTATGTCCAGCTGTGGACGTGTTCCGGCTGAAATGATGATGATGATGATCATCAGCATCATGTATTAATCTCAGGTTTATGTCACAGGATAGTTTGAAGCTTCGAATGTTTTTCAAAATATCAACCTTTTTACAAAACATTAAAACAATTAAGGAGCAGTTTTGGCAAAATAAAAGAATTTTGACCAAAACCGATTTGACCCAAAGGTTGAATTTAAAGAATGCATTGTAGAATTATGCTCACCATACCACTCTTGTATAATTATGAAGCATTTTTTTAAATTACCCTGTGACACACATATAATTACCATATAAGTTTTGTTTTTGCTAAACAAGTGATACACACACACAAAACTGACACAAATACAAAACTTTTTATAGAAAACTCCTTAATTAGATTACACTTACCTCTGATTCCTCGCAGTTCATTCATCTCGCGTAGTCTCCGGTACTTCGGCAATGACGTTGCGGTTTGTCAAGTAAAAATTATTGTACTTACTTCCTGCAATAAAACAGAAATACATAGAATGCACGAAATAAACGTAATAATATTACGAGTAACTAGGTGTGATTTAAAGACGAAATTTTCGATAATTCGGTATACTAGTGAAAAATGTTACAAAAACATTCATTATTGGATATGTTTTCAGCATAACATGTAATCCCTGAAGGGTTAAGCAGAGGTGTACTTAATGTGTTAGTCCCATAAAGAAGGGAATTTCACCAAAACGTAACTAATTAATCCGTTAGAAAGATTTTTAAAAAAATGGACACGTATTTTTTCTTTTTTCACGTAAACGAAATATGAAGACGATGCAGTGCTTCGAAAAGTCGTGTCAAGTCGTGTGACGTCACAAGGTTAGTACTTTTTTACCCAGAAAGTGAAGTGAAAAGCCCCCACTTTTTTTTTTTATAAAACAAAAATCATGATTGTATCAAATATTTTTAATCTAACTGACGGACTAATTAGATTTTATGGGCTTTAACTATTATGGGCGATTAAGACTTCGTGGCAACTGATAAATTCCTGATTGAATAACTAAATAACAATTTGTCCAACTCGGGAATCTAACTCTGGACCACGTTGTCAGCAGTCACAAGACTTACGAGGCAGAGACTGACAAAAAAAAATTGATTCTGTTAAGTCCTTCTGTTAGATTATCGAAAAATATTGGATAAGCACGTGTTTTTTGTTTCATCAAAACAAATTGACGAAAATAAAACGTGTCAAAGATCGGGAGTGGGGGTTGGTGACGTCACTTTCTGGTAAAAAAATTACCAAACTGTAACCTCGCGCGACTTTTCGTAGCACATTTATTGTAAAAAAAAACGTGAAAAAAAATACGCTACCAATAATTTTTGGAAATCTATCTGACGGGCTAATAAGTTTTTTTTGTCAACTACCCTATTCACTTCTAACCTTTTGTTTATTTTTGATTTTCTGTCAAAGTGAAACGAGAAAATAACATAATAATCTTTCACTTCTGAATTTTCTCCTCGACTACCGAATGATCGAAACTAAAATGAAAACTGAAAATTAACTTTTATACATATTATAATATCATTGAGTGAGAATGTGAAGTGACAAAATATGTACACGAGTAAACTAGTCACTAAAGTAAAGCGTTTGATTGTGGTATGTATCAATGTAGTGGTATATAATAAATGTATTTAGCTGTTCAATTAATAAAAAGCCTGTAACATGAAAAAACCGAGGGTAGTGAGATGATTTTTTCTAGCATTTAACCGTACGCTTTCCGTAAGATTCACCTTAGAAAAAGTAAGTGACCTTTAATTCACTTATTTTTTCTAAGGATTCGTCATCATCATTTATAACGAACCGTCAACTGTAATGTGTGGAACTAAGTTTTAGTATTTATAACTAGAGTTATTTGTTTAATAGTTTATACAAAGAACATACCGTAACTATGAGCAGTGATAACACTTTTTTTATTGGAGCAGGAAATGGCAACTTCGCCAGTCATGCCCCGTGGCTCCGGTCACGCTGAAGTTAGTTATAACTTTTTTAAATTGCAATACACAACGTTCACAATGTTTTTAGCTAGGCGTAATTTACGATGTTCAAAAGGGTCTAATTTACAAAGACTCGATTCGTCTTATTATCTGTAATGTAATTTAGGTACTGATTTAACTTCGCAAGGTTAAGTCATAACAATAAACAGGTTTTCAAATCACCTAATTTAAATAAATAATAGTAAATAATTACAAAACTAAATCACTAAAACATCACCTGTACACGAAACGGCAATAATAATAATTGTTGACGAATATTTCCTTTAATTATAACAAGCCAAGGTCATTGTGGTTCGTTGCTCAAGGTCAAGTGATCGGTATCAACAACACGGTTGGCTCGCCTACTGTTATGGGAGGTAGTTAGTTCTGTTATACCACGAATTATGGCCGCGGTTACGTACAAATAATTGGTTCGAACGCAATTTCGCGGCTTTGAGTTATATAGATTATGTGAAATTGGAAGAAAATTGGGGCGAACTCGTTGTTTTTTTTTGGTTTCATAAAATATTGTGTTCATAACGATTTCATAGAAATCCATGAAAATAGTTTCCTCTTTGCTTTACAAGCCAAGCCACACCCAGACCTCGTCAATAACAGAACAGTATTTTTTCCAGCTGTGTTTAGCTGTAAGCCACGTTTACATGTGCCGCGTGCAGAGGCAAGTCAGCAAGACAAACAGCACTCTTATTGTTACTTAGAACAGGCTTAGTGATTGGAAGATGTACTCGGCCGAGTGCATTGTTTGTGCTATGTCTGGTAACCATTCTCGATAAGTGTAAGCAAAGCATTAGTCGTCTATGCTTCTCTAATTTCATAACCAGTGTGTATGTGATCATCGACGAAGCAAAAGCAATTTGTGGCCTTTCAAATCCTGAAAAAGGCTAGTTGAATACTTGAAACCTAAAAAAAAAAAAACTGACAACCACTATATTTAAAATGTGGTGAAAAATTCTGGTATTACTCTGGTATGACTCCATCATCGTTAAGATATGTCCAGCACATGATGATGATGTCAATAAAATCTTCCAAATTACGAGTACTTACACAAGAAAACCCCAAAATCACCGACTCAGCACTTCTCGTTTCAGAAAGAAATTTATGTATGCTAGTTACGTCTGCAAAGTTGGTCCAGATCCAAAACATAATCTTGATTAGCATAATATCGAATAGAAAGTCAGACAAAGAGCAAGACTAGAATAGAAGACTAGTTTGACTAACTGTCGCACTCAGAGAGCTTTAATGATTACTTAAGCCACTAAGTAGAGGTTTTGACAGTTTTATCATACAAAAGTATGTCTAATTTTTACTAAGTGACGGCCTAAGTAATCATTGAATTTCTCTGAGTACCGCAGTTGGAGTTTTGTTTAATTTAAAATGAGCTTGTTTTTTGCTTTTCAATTTTGTCAGTCGAATTTTTTGGTTTTTTAACTACTTTTTTTATTTCCTAGTTTTTAGTTCTTTTGTGTTTGTTTTAATGTAATCAGTGACACTCGCGCCATCAAGACAAATCTAACGACGTATATTTTATTCAAAATCCTTCATCCGTTTAGGAGTTATGAGGGAATAAAGAGACAGACATATATACATACATTTTTTGCTTTGTTTGGCTGTGAGTTTTTAAATAAATTAACAAATAAAATATCGTGAAACGTAGTTGGAAACATCTAATTCCACAAACCACAAAGTCAATAACTAGTTGATTATCCTCTCAACGAGGTAGCGTTTATGCAGGAATAAAGTGTCGTATCGATTTTCCTGAACAATGCCTTACCCAACATAATTATGACAACCGTGCCATCCTACGCAATGTATTTTCAGTAGTTACTCGTCAACATAATTTTGTTGCATAGACAAAACCATGACAAAACCTTCAGTTTCCCAGAATCTATCTTCTAAATACTTATATATATATTTAAATAAAAAGACAAGTCCTGACTGACTGACTGACTCATCAACGCGCTTGGCCCTAGAAAACTGACATTTTGCACATAATTTCAATAATAATAATGTAGACAAGGAATAAGGTAGGGTTTTATGAAATTTATCCCGTAAGGGAGTTAAATAGGGGATGAAAGTTAGAATGGAAAGTTGTCATTTTTGTAGCTTACCCGATATTCAAGTGGGCGAAGCCACGGGCAAAAGCTAGTATGTTATATTGATAGGTCACGGTATGAAGCAACACGTAACCGCAGCCAAATATAATAAATCACAAACAGCAGTAAAAAAACTTTCTAACTTCGAAAGGCAAATCTGTTCACAACAATTTATATTCATTCATGTAGCAATTTCCCGGATATCTCAGGCCCTTTTTCCTTCTTATTATAACCGGATTAACCGTTTTCCAGTTATGAACTTTAGTGACTTCTCCTTTTCTCCGTTTTCTAGATTGTTCATTTATAAATCCTGGTTGTTTTTTTATTGCATTGAATATTTATCATTACATTACATTTCCTTTATTCGGCCTATTTGTTGTATTTATACGTATTTGTTTTAAATAAAACAAAAAAGAACATTTAATAATATAAAATTATAGTAGCCCACCGGTATTGGGAACAAGGTCCGAGCTACCGGTGGTCAGGGCTCTTGAGAGAGGAACCTCCTGTCAATACGCTCAGATTGACAGGATCTGAGATTCAGAAGGCAGTTCTTCTGGATACGCCAGAAGAACTGCCTTCTGAATCTCACCCTTGATCCAGCCACCAAGTGAGAGCCTGCTCATATTATGGTAGTCGAGTCTTTTGGTTACTAAGCCATTGGCAGACACGATTATCGGCACAGTAACTGCTGTACTCACGTCCCACTTGTCAACAAACTCGGGACCGTTATATCAACAATCATTGCGCGACGCTCCGATTGATCTAAAACCACGATGTCAGGCTTATTGGCAACAATAGTCCTGTCAGTCACGATAGGTCAAACCCAATACAACGAAATACAGATGGTATGACGTTTCCACAAGGTTGTATTTTAAAGTGAGTTACTGGTGGATAAATCTGCTCTCAAAACGGTGAAGGAAAACATCGTGAGGAAACATGCATGTCTAAGAATTAAAAAATTCGAATACCCAGAGATTATAGCCCATCCCTCTCCTAGAGAGGTGGCCTGAGTCCCTGCAGTGGGAACATTATAGGCTGATGATGATGAATTCTGGCAACGAGTTTGTGCCTATGCAAGTATTCTTCGTCAGCCAGACGAGAACACCCAGAAATGATGTGTTAGATCGATTCTCCTGGACGGTGGCATGCCCAAGATATGTCAACCTTGCCATATTCCATAATCCATATTAGATTCATTTTTATACAGATTTTAAACAGGCTCTGGATTGAAAACTCAGTGCGTAGTTACGAAATTTGACAATCAAAAATCAAAATCAAAAATCAAAAATGTTTATTTCATATTAACACGTTGTACATAATACAGTTGGTGGCGTCTCCTTTTAAGCATATAAATGCCTGTGCCAGGAGGCGCCGCTCTTTTATATCTTAACATTTGCGTAACATGTTACTGAGAGAAAATAAAAAAGGTTTAAAAAGTTTATACCTATTTAAAAAATGTTTAAATTCAATTTTTTTTTTTTTTATTGTCATTAGTCTGTTGGTGCGTGTTTGTATATGTGTGCGTGCGTGTGTATATGTGTGTGTAATGCGTGTTTGTGTGTGTGTGTGTGTGTATTTGTGTGTGTGTATGCGTGTGTGTGTTTTATACGGAAACGCATTTACCTTATATTTAATAAAAGATTCTCTACTTCATCGTAGCACAACTTGTTGATCCAGGTAATCAACAACGATTTGCATTCTTTATATGGTTTACTGTGTATGTATATTTGTTTATTTATTGTATTATATAAGTAAGACGAGCGTTTTTCGTACTGGATATTAGCAAATTCTGTTTTTACATAAGGGGTGGAAGCAATGTCATGTTTCCTTCTTCTAGCTAACACATTAGGATCTAAGGGAAGGGTTTTATATTTTTTTAATACAATGTGTATAATATATAATTTTCGAACTGATAACAAATTGCTAATTTGGTATAGCTCGAACGTGGGAAAGATTATTTTTTTGAAATACATAACTTTTATTAATGTTCGTTGAGCTCTTTCAACATCCAAGAAACGTGTTTTACGCGCGCCCCCCCAAATGGAGATACAATATATTATAACAGATTGAACTAACGAGGTATAGACCTCATTTAAAAGATTTTTTGCTATGCCACTTCTAGGGACTATGTGTCGTAATGTTTTAAACATCCAAATGAATTTTCGTATTCTCGCAGTAACAATCCAAAGAGTGCTTTTATAGTGGTTTCGTACCTAAGGAAAAAACGGAAACGAATCACTCGTGTGTCTGTCTGTCCGACCATCCCCCTTATCTCCGAAACATCGAGACTATTTTTTTTTTAATACAGAAATTAGTTCAACACTTTTAGATTACAGGAAAACCTTAAAGTAGTCTATGGTGCTAAAACAACATGAAAAATCTCTCAATATCCACTACAATGGCACGGAACCCTTCATGTGCAAGTTCGACTTGCACTTGGCCAGTTTTTTGACGGCTGCCTCGCTGGTATGCGCGCTGCTGGATCAATGCTTGACAGAATATGTAACCAAAACTTGCAACTAAAGTAAGCGTTAAAAATTTTTTGCCCGTGGTTTACAAAAAAAAAAGAATTATCTCCGACTTTCAGGTCTATTATAGATACAGGTCACAAGTAATATTATGTTTATAATATATGTATTTTGTTTCTATTTTACCTTTAAAAAAGTTTAATTAGGTTTTCGGACGGAATTTGCTCAATAGTAAACAGGGATCTAGATTTCTGAAAACTAAAAACCTACTTAACATAACAAAGATGCAAACCCCTTTATGGCATAATTAACAAGTATACAACATTAAACCGTACGGGCAACCACACAGCTTTTCATTTCAACCGGGAGTCATTACGACTTTCCCTTTTGCTGACACGCTAAGCACTCATTGAGCGCAATGCTATGAAGTCGACCGCCCATATAATTACTTTTCAATATAACGCCATCCTTGGCTCGAAGGTACTAAGCAGATTCCTAGTACACTTCCTTGACCCGGTGACCTCAGATGGACATCACAGCTTCATTTGCGTTAGCAGAACTTCTAGGAACAGATAATGAATATCCGAGGACGACGTGAAGCCGCTATGGTTACGTGCTAAAAGCGTTTCTAGGATAGTATTTTTTAATTCGAAAACTAGATATTTTTTTCTGTATGTTGAAGTTAAGAAAAAAGAAAAAAAAATTTGAAGTCCCCGCACGGAACAAATATTTGTATGGCCACAGATAATTGTTACGGGTTTGGGTATTTGTGTATATGAGTTTAAATGTTTGTAAACGCACCCGCGATACAGAAGAAATTCCTAGTGTGGGGACAACGATTTAACGCCAGTTTAGTGCAAATATTGCCAATATTTAGTGCAGAGTTGTTACAGATACTTGATAAGAAGAGGTTCAATTATTTTGAAATTTGCTGGACAAATGAAAACTGTTCAAGTGCGAGTCGGACTCGCACATGAAGGGTTCCGTACCATCGTAGTAGGGAAGCCCCCTTTAATTTGTATTATTTGTTGATAACTATAGCGGCAACAGAATTACACATTTTGTGATAAATTTTGTTTATAAATATGGGTTTTTGTGACTGTACTATATCTCCTTTAATTTATAACTTTTTTTATATTTTGGACTTTTTCCTGTATCAGTGCAGTAAAACGTTGCTTCGTTCCAAATTTAAAGATTCTGAGTTCACGTTTAATATGCAGCATCAACGGCTGTATCTTTGGATTACCTTGGCTATGAAGTTAGAATTTTTCATAGCTCCAAAGGACATTAGACCTGAAATTTGTATGAATTTCAGCTTGATATCTCCACGCGTCCCTGAGAAAAAGGGTCTTGACAGACAGTCGGAAAACAAAGTGGTAATATAAGGGTCAGTTTTATCCTTTTAAGGTACGGAACCCTAAAAAAATAGCATCTTTTCGAGTATTTCTCAAATCATTCTCTAACCGTAGAAAACCGAGTTATAATTTCGATTAATTTTAACTTAATGCTTGCTTGCTTACCAATTACCTGTTGAGAGTTTAGTGCTTTCAATGTATTGCAACAGTGTGAAGCAATAAGCTCCACTGCAATAACCGAGCAGGGCATACACATTTCCACGAATTTTGTATAATATATGCTTGCCTTGAATAAACTTTTTAGGGGTGACATGATGAAAGCTCATAGTAATAATAGTAAAGTGAATATTTTATTTTTCCCGCACGGAACGATTCCCGCACGGAACAAATATTTGTATGACCTACAGATAGTTGTTCCGGGTCTGGGTATTTGTGTATGTGAGTTTATATGTTTGTGAACGCACCCACGATACAGGAGAAATTCCAAGGGTGGGGCAACGTTTTAAAAAAAAAAAAAAATTAAATTAAATTCTGCTTCGAATAAAATTCGAGGAAAAGCAACTTTTTCCTTAATTACCTTTCCTTTGCTTCAGTTTCCGAGAAAACGGTACTGCTGTCGTAATTATTTAAGGCATGTCTTTTAAACGATATTTGAATATTCCCTTTTTTCGAACAAAATATAACAAAGTTAAACCAAAAATACTGATTTGCACACAAATAATGCAAACTAAATAAATCAAATTCAATATACTATTTAATAATAATAATAATAATTCTTTTATTTCAATCACTAAGTGGATCTTATGATAGCATACATTCAATTAAAAAACTAGAAAAACAAAACACAACACAAAACTACATTAGAAATAAAATTAAATTAAATGGCAATGTCAACAAATTAAAATCAATCATACATGTCACATTTTTGAAAATTAAAAAGTAGTAATTAATGGTATTTGCAGAACTATTTGACTGAACTGAAAAAACAACTTACCGATGTATGAACTACATTTTTGGTGTGAATTCGATAAAAAAGATGATCTCGTTTTGTGTGCTTTTACCTAGTGTACTGAAAAAATATACAGATTTAAAAATATCCCATTAGTTTACCTTTAACATACTAAAAGAAAAATACTCTGTACAGTTAAAATACTCGTTAATATAAACTAGCTTTTGCCCGCGGCTTCGCCCGCTTCGATGTCGGTAAACTTGACAAATTATATACTAAAATTTTCCTCGAAAACCACTCTGTCCATTGAAGGAAAGAGCTTGAAAACCTTACAAATTTTTTCGCAAACAGACAGACAAACACGTTTGCATCAAAACGAAGCGAGGCTCTTGAATTTAATTTTTGCAATTACTCCTTTCCAATAGATGTTACATCGCTGCATAAGCCTTCTAAAATTGCAAGCGTAATGTTTATGTATGCCAACATGGAGACAATCTCAAAACAATTAACCGAGACAACGAAACGTTCGAAGAGATATCTAGTGCGATAAAGTGTTCAGTAGTATTAAAGTGATTGTGTATAAGTGTTTTGTGATTAATAAAGGATGGTGTAAAAGAGTACCCACTAAAAACAGTTTTCAGATTAATAATAATGATATTATTATGTATATATTATATTATATATATTATTAAATATTTATATCATTAGATCACTGTCACCTGTAATCCATGGTGGGTTAGGCAGAAGTGTACCTGTCTACATAATTGGGGGCCAGCAAATTATCCCTGCAATTATAAACATCTGGACCCTAATTCAGACATTCCATTACTAATATCTCCTGACACAAAATCCCAATATCGCGTTTCTGGAATCGAATCAAGGACCTCATTCTCTGGGGTCGTGGTTGCGAATTTAAAGCCAGTTATAATAATGGTAATTACAATTTCCTGAATATTTTGAAAATTATTTCTAAAAAGTAGAAACTTATAATTCAAAAAGTAGTAACAAAACGGAACTAGTATATAAAATATTCAGTTAGTGACAGCTCTGGAAAGTGGTGGAGCTCAATTGAAGAAGTAAATAAAAAAAACTTGGAATAAATCACTAGTAAGTAGTAGAGACGTTTTTATCGAATTTCCATTTTAAGTGTTCGATGAGATTTCTAAAATTATGAGTTTTCATACAAACTTACTCGTACATCTCTTTTAACGCTTTTAATAGATTTTTTTTTTTCAAAAAAAAAGTCATACTGTTTAATGTGGTTTCGTTTTGGGTCTTTAGCGATATTGGTGAATGGGTAGGGTACCACTCTGCCCTACTTTATACTTACATTACGTGTGTTATTGTTTGTGGTTATAATATATTTGTATGACCTATACTATACCGTATACGACGCCTTTTAAAACAAGTAGTCTCTCCGGAGTGTTAGACAGAAGCGCCTCATTTTTCCAGTAAGTATATAAATAAATATATAAGTATAATCCCTCATCCTCTATGCTATTTATTGGCTACTCTATCTTCATTGTCAACTTCCTTGCTTTATTGCGCGTTGCATGCAGGATTTAATATTACCTCCGAAATAAGCTTCTTTTGTGCACCGGAAGACATTTTAAAACCATGTATAGGAAACGTGGGACAGTAATCGTAACGGTATACGATAATATAGGAAAGGAGTAAAGTTGGTATGTTGGTATACTCGCATTTTAAAGATGTGCCTTTTTTATTTCGGATAGACTCACCAATACTAACCCACATTTGGCTTTCACCCTTATCAGATAAAAAACGACGCAAATAGAATTACTTAATTGTCAGTTATATGTTTGAGCCGTTTGAGGTTGAAACACTGGGGCCTTGGGGTCCGAGGACTCACCTTATTTATAAGGAAATTGCCAAGCGGTTGGTCGACTCTTTACGTGACCAGATTCTGGCCTAGTCTTTGGACAAAGACTCAGCATTGCCATCCAACGTGGTAATAATGCTGCCAGCCTTTTGGGCACTTTTTAGACCTTCTCTTTTTGATACGTAAATTGTTGTTTGTAAATATTGTAAATAAAAGATAATTACTTTTTTTACTAGCATCTTGTGTCCATTGCTGTGCAAAAGCATTCTCCATATATATATTTTTTTTTAAATCGTTGCCGCACACTAGGAATGTTTCCTGTATCGTGGGTGCGTTCACAAACATTTAAACTCACATTCAAAACCGAAACAACTATCTGTAGGCCATACAAATATTTGTTCCGTGCGGGGATCGAACCCGCGGCACGCAGCGCAGCAGTCCAATCGCTCAGCCACTGCGCCAACGATTCCTTTCCAACTCTGTCGATGTTTTGCCTTCTCTGGCTAATCAGTAAGGGACTTGATAATTCATTATAGGGGATCGGACTGGGTCAAAAAAATATGATTCTAATTAATCCGTCAGTTAGATTATCGAAAAATATTGGATACGTGTTTCTTGTTTTATCAAATTAATAAAAATTGACGAAGATTCTTATCTTCGTCAATTTTTATTAATTTTGCGTCAAAGATCATGAGTGGGGGGTTGTGACGTAAATTCTTTTTTTATTTTATTTGTTGGTGAAAAATATACTACCATGTGACGTTTTTGAGGAATTCACGAGTTTTAGAAGCATTGTATCGTCTTCATTTTTTGTTTATGTGAAAAATGAATAAATACGTGTCCAATATTTTTTGAAAATCTATCTGACGGACTTATTATTTATTTTTTTGTCCGATCCCCTATTATAATTGAGTTTTGAAAATAACTTAAAAACATAAGGTAGGTAGGTATCGTTTTGTCTAGCAACATCATTAATTTTTAGGGTTTTTTTTGTTAAGCTTAGCTTTAGTAGAAACGGTGACACAGAGAAAAGAAATGTCTGGACTTATCGAACAGATGTGGTACAGCCGGACATTGTTCAATAGTACAGTGATTTAGTTTGGCCATCAGTCACTATAATTATAACATACGCTTATCTTTCCATTTATCCAGACTTGTAAAGGTATGACGTATCTATGCTCGTTCTAAGACTGAATAGGTATCTACGTATATTCCTAGATATTTGTGTGAAGCCGGAATAACGTGGTGCATAATACATTGGTCCCCTGATGCACTGCGGCACCACTCTTCACGTTGTTAAAGCTTTAATAGCCAGGTCGTGTTCATGAATCTAGAAATGTTTTAAAATAATAACTAAAAGCCATACCAACTGATCGTGTACGGATCAGATGGTGTGTTATTTGGAGTTTTTACAATCATTTAATAGTCTATTTCACCAAAAAAATCTAATTAGTCCGTCAGATAGATATTCAAAAAATAATGGACCCGTATTTTTTATTTTTTCACATAAACAAAAGATGCAGACACAGTGCTTCGAAAAGTTGCGTCAAGTCTTCAGTACCTTTTTACCCACAAAGTGACGTCAAAAGCCCCCTCTCATGATCTTTGACACGTTTTATTTTCGTATTTTTTTATTAATTTGATAAAACAAAAAACACGTATCCAATATTTTTCGATAATCTAACAGACGGACTAATATGATTTTTTTGGTAAAAAACCCTATTGTAGTCTAGAGAGATGGTAGAGAAGAAAATATCAGTGAGTTAGCAATCTGAAGTATGCTTGCAAATGCTTAAAATTACTAACAATAAAGAAAAATCATGGACCACAATCCATCTCACAAGATTGAGCTCTGAAATAACGAAAAAAAAATTCTGTTTCTTGTGTATGTGGATAAAATATAGGAAGCACTTGATTTATTTTTACCCGACTACGGCGAAGCCAAAAGGAAGGGTAATGATTTAGGCAGTCTATGTTTTTATTTCGCGGTTGGTAACTTAGTAATAAATACTTCGTTGCATCATTTATTCAATTTCCGGGTCGGAAAAGAAGCGCTGTTAAGTTTACCCGTTAAAATATCTCAATAGCCTGGAGTTTTGAAGTTGTGTGTATGTGATTTCCGTGTCTTGTAAAGCCCATGGTACGGCGCTTGATATTTCTCTCGTCGTTTCAGAGTGCGGTCCCATCGGACTATGAGAGTTAGGGATAGAGAGTGCACCTTCGCCTTCACACTCACTCGTACGCTATTACTTCTACCACGATGATCCGCTGAGAGACAAAATCTATTTTTATTATTCCGTACCCAACGGGTAAAAACAGTACCCTATTACTTCGCTGTCTGTCCATCCGTCTGTCCGTCCGTCTGTCTGTCACCAGGCTGTTTCTCAAGAACTTCGATAGCTAGACAGTTGAAATTTTCACAAATAATGTATTTCTTTTGTCGCTTTAACAAAAGGTTCTGCTTCTAAAGTCGGTGGCATTTGTTTGTTTGATTTCGTTTTTTTACCATCTATGAAGACAATGTAGATTAGTGTATGAGATATGGTTCCTGATTTGTTACTGATCTTCAATAAAGGTTTTGCTCACGAATCAAACTCGTTGATTTTGGAAAAAATACACAGCTGTGTTTTATACAAAAAAAAACATTTTCAAGGTTTCGGAGCTGCAGGTTATCCGAAAGAGATACCGCGGCCCCATGAAAATATGGTAGTTTCTAGTCAGTAAAAGTCTTACGGTAACTTTTATCATAAAATTAGGTCACACAAAAATTGTGGAAAATAAAAATATGATGATGAAAATGTTTTATTACTTTTTATCCTAAGAACCTAGTGTATTGAAAAGTTACATTATTTTGTTTATAGGGGGGGTCGGTTTAAAGTTAAATCCAAATTTTTAGGGTTGCAAATGTTGTCACTCGGCCGCTTTATTAAATTATCTACAACTTGTGTCAAGTAACTTTTAGTTGTAAAACCAAACATAAAAAAGTTATAAGCGAAAATCCACGAAAATTTGAGAAAAAAAAACATTTTTAAATGGTATTTTAAGGAATAACTTTCACTATCTACTTTTTAAATTATGTTCATTACTTATGGTTTTGCAGCGATGCAAAACGAATACTACTATTTGCTTTTGAATTTTATTATTGTTTCTACGACTAAAAGTTACTTGACAAAACTTGGACATAATCTTTTTGCAACTAATACTTTTTTTTTTTGAGATACCTATATTTCGTCAGATAAAAAATAAAATAATAAATATAATATAATGTTTTCCATTTTTAGTTGTAATATCCTATACAAATATTTACTGTGTATTTAATATTCAACCAAGAAACCTAACCCTTATCCTTCAAGATTCCCTTAGTATTGCTGCCAACCTGCTTATTACCTATTGCTTTGCCGTTGAGGAGCAGTACCTTCTATAAACAGCTCACCTAGAAAACCTAAAAGATTACAACCATATTTACGTCCCCATACTATTTGATTATAAAATTATCCTCCAACTCTTAACCGTTGAGGAGTTGTACCTTCTATCATTAGCTCATCAACGTGAAGTGATGACTGCATGCTGATGCAAATACTTGAAAAGCTTTAGAAAAAGCACGAAACACGTAATAAGTGCCTTCGGCTACAACACCCTTGGGCTAAAACCTCCTTCCTTTCCAACAAAAAAAGAATCTTCTATACAGGTACAGGCGTCTTCGAGTAATCGGGGAACATACATAAAAAAAAGCCGACGAATTGAGATCCTTCTGCTTTTGGAAGTCGGTTAAAAAAATATAAATAACATCATCATAATAATAATATATGGTGTACTAGCCCAACTTTTCGACGTCATTTTCAAATACGAAATAAATTCATAACATCGCAATTTTAACAAAATATTTAGACAAATAATTTTTTTTATATATTGCGAGTTTGCTCAAACAGTTTTACAATCAAAGGATTCGTTTGTGAAATATTAAGCTTTAATTGTAATTTTTTGTTAGACTTAAGTGTGCTAACCTAAACCACATAATTATACTAATATATTGGTTGGGCGAGTGAAAAAATTAATGGTCTTCGCATATTAACAAAAATGAAAATAGAAAACTATAGTCGACCAACTTATAAAATGTACTTGTATGAAATATTTTCTCGTTAAATAGTTTCGTCGTTAAAATATAACGGAAATTAAATGTCAATTTTAAAATCGAAAAAAATAATTCTTATAATTATAACATGTTTGGTATCAAATGCACCTTGTTAATGGCAACTAGCAGCTGACTTCTAATGAGAACGCCATGAAGGAGCAGCATGTATCAGTGGCATGCGATTTCGGCTGTCCTCTATAATAAAGTTACTTATTATTAAGTACTAAAACTAGTAATAAAATTAATTTATGGTGTATTAAAATTAATTTATGGTGTATTTCCTTTTTTTGTAATAGTCTGCGATTTTTGCGTAGTCGGGCTTTAGTTTTCTAAAGTTATTTTTTTTATAAATAACATACCTAACAATAACTTACCGAAAACTTTAATGTTTTTTTTTTACATTTTCCCACACTAGGAATTTCTCCTGTATCGTGGGTGCGTTCACAGACATTTAAACACACGTACACAAAAATACCCAGACCTGAAACAACTATCTTTAGGCCATACAAATATTTGTTCCGTGCGGGGATTGAACCCGCTACAAGTAGCGCGGCAGTCAACTGTTTGAGCCACTGCGCCAACCGTGTCGTCAATTCATATAGACCTGCAGGGCTATTGCGTATCTTTTAAATGACAGTGGCTAACCCATAGTGCCTATCAGTTACTGTCAAATGGTTCCATGTTGTACTAAACCATAACCAATTTGACAGTTAATCCATAGACAATATGATAGCCACTTGCCAATATGATAGCGAGGCTTTTTTATATTTTTTTTATATCGGGTAAGCTATTGCCGGGCACAAATCCAGATGCTGTGACTTCTACTGAGAGATTCCTGATGGAAAAACCCAACAAAACTTGGCCCGACCAGGGATTCAAACCTAAGACCTCATGCTCACCAACCGCGCCACTAAACCAACGAGGCCGTCCAAGAGGGACAGGGACTTTAGGGCAGGAACTTTAGTTCAGTCTTTGTCAAAATACCACATTAATACTAATTTATTTATTTATTTAAACTTTATGCACAAACGTGGAAGGCATTCTCTTCCAGTCAACCTTAGGGTCAAATAGGACAGCCTTGTGGGTACAAAAATAAATAAAATAGGAGAATTTTATTTTGTTAACATAAATTACTAAACCTACACAAATGGTACATACTAATACATAGTTATCATCATCGTGTTGGAAAATCATCAAATAACGCCTCCCGCTCTTGGGCAGAGCAAAAGGGAGTGTCAGACTTCTACTGACTAAAAACCACCCATGTTACTTCTTAGCCCTATATGTCGAGGCCGCGGTAACTTGTGTACAACCCGCAGCCCGGACGGGAAGGAACTTTCACCCCTTGGATAACAATGAAAAACACCTACAGATGAATTGAGAACCTCCTCGTATCTTGTTCGTGTGAATATTGATACTTAGCCGAGTACTTAGCATCGAAGGTTTCACTGGATACTCTCAAAATTGATGTGTTGCTGGAGGAAGTGTTGTGCTTCTTCTTCTCAACACTAGGAGATGGTGAAGGACGGCCATTGTAGCAGACTTTATCATCAACAGCCTATTAATGTTCCCACTGCTGGGACACAGGCCTCCTCTCTTTGAGAGCATACATTATAGCCCATTCCCTCACGCGGGCCCAGTACGGTTTGGTAGATGTCACATGTCTTCGAATTTTTGATGTTTTCCTTCACCGTTTTGAGAGCAGCGGTGATGAAATAAATTACACAAAGTAATGTGCCTGCCTGAATTCGATCCCGCCACCTACTGTTCGTAAGTCGGGGCCGCAACCACTGGTCCACCGCTGTAGCAGACTTAGTTTTGACTTACTTTTGACTTATTAAAAGTTCTGACTCAGCCTAGTTTGAGTAAAAACGTTATATATTATTTTACATTTTCTAATAGGAATAATTATCAGTAGCAGCCCTACGCCCGATTTTATTTAAATTGCCTTTTATATGGGTACGATATAACTGGAGTAATAAAGGTATTAATTATCTGCCTTTGTCCACCAGCCTACCCCCTCGGGAAATACAGACATGATATTTTTATTATAATACACAAACAGCGTTTGTGGCACTCAAAGACCGTAATTATTTTACAAACTTTCGTTTCATACACTGTGTTAGCTATTTAAATACATTTATAACTAGTTTATAGATAATTATAGTATTTTTTTTTTAAATAGAGAATTGTTTTGTATAAATAAGTAAGTTATTTATAAGGTTGAAATGCCAAAATTACGCCAACGGGTATTGGGATGACAGCTGTTGACTACTGCTATCTAGTAAAATGAGGTTTTTTTCTTTTTTGAACTTTGTAAGTGTAAGGAGCTCTTAAATACCTGTATATGTACAGTGAATTTTTAAATCAAACTCGTAAATGTTATGCTGTAGCTATTTACTGTGCTTATTTTGATGTTCTAAACCCAGTAAATAAATCATGCTTAAACCTATAGGAAATAAAACCTTCTATTTGATAGAAGGTTTTATTTCCCTTTTGCTCTGGGTTGTCCTAAAACTGTTCAATATGCATGATGCATTTTGCGCTCGGACCGGTACGGTCTGCAAAATTTAGTTTTGTAGTGTGTAAACAAAAAGTTTTTAATTATAAGCGTTTGCGTTTAATTAAAACTTGATGAAAGAGAACCTAATAAAACATGCATGGTTTTGTTGTTTGGTTTTAGCAACAAAACAGTAGTAATTTTATTAATATTCCGAAACCTATGCGGATATAGACCAGGGTATATAGTTTTTAAAACTAAACAAAATTATAGTAGGATGAAACCTATTGCAAAAGACGAGAATATTACCAAAATTAAAGGGAAAATAAATTACGGGATTTCGGGGGGTTGAAAGGTGAAAATCGATTTATCTCGATTTCCGAATAAACTACTACCTAGTCCTATGGAAAAAATCATATAGCAAAGTTGTATTTAATAAAAAGACCAATATTTTTTTATTTTTTCACGTAACCTCAAAATGTAGGTGAAAAATTTAAATAACCAAGTTTCTGCTTTTAGAATTTTAGTAAAAACTTACACATAAAAAGTTAAGGTTTCACTACATTTTGTGAAAAACTGTTTTTTGTAAAAGATAAAAATTAAAAACCAGAAACTTGGCTATTTAAATTTTTCACAAACATATTGATGTTATACCTACAACTTTGCCTTTTATTATTTTTTCCATAGAACTTGTAGTTGTGCCGGAAATCAAGATAAAACGTTTTTTACTCTTTAAACCTCAGATCGACTGTAATTTATTTTTACTTCTTTTTCCATTGGGTTTCATCCTACTATAATTTATTGAAGGCTTCGGCCCTGGTCTATTAGTTATTTCTTCAAAAAGTAATGATGGAAATAGTCCGGTCAATTTAGAAATCCGAAAAAAGAAAAAAAAAATAACATTAATCCCCACCCAGCTGAAAATTGGTAAGATTGTTTAAATCACCATTGTAAATGATCGAGCGAACGAGTAAACAAAAAATGAAGACGATACAGTGCTTCGAAAACTCGTGTGACGTCACAAGTCAGTACACTTTTTACCTACAAGTGACGTCACAAACCCCCTCTCATGGTCTTTGACGCGTTTTATTTTCGTCAATTTGATAAAACCAAAAACACGTATCCAATATTTTTTGATAATCTAATTGACGGAATAAACAGAATCATATTTTTTTGAGTCAGTCTGATCCCCTATACAAAATTCAGACTGCAGAGTGCAACAGGACGAACTTGGATATTATATTCCATTGCTTAAAAATGTATTGTGTTACAGGTTTTGTATTTGTATTGTTACTAGCTAGTTTTAATATCTTAAATTTGTAATCCGCGAAAAACGTAGTGGGTAGCATATTTGTTTAAAAATGTTAGATTTAAGATATTACGTTTAATTTTTATTGTGCTACTGTTTGTTTTTCCTTAAATAAATAAACTTCAAGACGTACTGATAGAGACTTTTTTGTTTCAAGTAGCAAATACAGATTTTCTTCAAATGGAACTTTTGACATGAACAAGAAAATGTGAATTGTCTACACTTTTTGTAAATAGGAGACACCAAACATCGTACTTCCAACCTTTCTTCTTTTTACAAAGGAAAACGAACAGTGAGCAAAACTCCGATGCACACTCCACGGAACCACAGCCAACCACAGAACCACCTTGTTGCGAAGTTGGGAATCTTATGTTCACCCCGGGTTTTTAAATAAAATTGTGAAACACGTTTACGACTAGCTACTGAATAATTAAATGAGAAAGAAGTTTCAAGGCTAAGGTAAGAAATAATAAGGTCTGGTTTTACGTGGAAATTATTCATTTACTTATGTACCTACAAATATACTTATTAATTTACTAGGGTTTCTTTATACGGCAGGGAACAAATGAAAAAAAAAACTATGTTTACTTCCCAAAGTGTATGGTATTTCCAATTTCTCTTCTTGGTTCATCACCACTGCTTTTAAAATAATTAAGGAAGAACCAACAAGTGACTCTATCAAAGTCCCAGAATATATAATATCCTGATTATGTTCTACAATGGATTCCACACTAGGCTCTTACTGCCGCACTCAGAGAGCATTAATGATTACTTAGGCCATCGTCGGGGCTGCGGGATGTTGTAAGAGATACCGCGACCATGACATAAAGGGCCAAGAAGGAACATGGGTGATTTTTAGTCAGTAGAAGTCTGACACTCCCTTTCGCTCTCTTTCTCTCGGTGTTTTTTGTTGATACCCAAAAAAAAAAGGCCATCACTTAGTAAAGGTTTTGACAGTTTAATAAAGGGTATCATTTAAGCTATCGCCAATTTAATAAGTATTGTGTTTCTTAAGTAATAGGGTTTGTCCCCAAAATAGTAGGTTTGTCATCAAAACGTAGTCTCCAAACAGTATAAAATCAATTCCACAATAAATCACCTAAAATGATGGAGATATAGGCTCTAGTAGCAAATAAATGTTTTTGTATGTATTATAATAGTTCAGTGGTCTGTCTGCAGGGATTAAAGGAACCTAACTAACCGAACCTCGGGGTGACCTTGACGTCGACCCTCTAGGGTTAGGGTTTCTTTCAGCATTATTTGGTGACAGATCTACCATTCTGGGCACAAAACTATTGTTTATGTAATAAAACTATTATTATAAGAACGAAGTTTATATTCATCTAATGCACTACCTTTTTGTTGCTCTTATTTTACACATAATTATATTAACATTAATTTGATAATTCATTTCTGGAAACACTTTTTGTTTATCTGAGAACGGTAATATTTAGTGGTGACGTTTCTATATATTAGGTGATACAACTTGGTGACAAGAAATATAGTCCCCTTTAATAAATATCTCTGATTACCACAGTTATGTATGATGACAAAGCTGACTTCATTATCAGATCCTCATTACCGAGCGCAATCATTTGGGCTCATCAAAATAAATCTGACCCGAAACTAGATAGGTTTACTTGTAGACATTGAAAAATTCCACTATCCATTTTCTGGCCCCATTATCGAATCCTCCACATCAAGTGCTATTTAAAACCCTTAAAAACAAATAAAACCCTAGGCTCTAGGGGTTTACCAGAAGCCACTGAGGAGTTACATTATCCAACTCATGGATTTATCAGTAGACCCCTCAATACCAAGCACAGTGTATTGTATTTAATTTTATCAATAAAAAGTTCAACAGTCTACCTCTTGACCTTGATCAGCAGGGCTATTGCGTATCTTTTAAATGACAGTGGCTATCATATTGTCTATGGTTTAACTGTCAAATTGGTTATGGTTTAGTACAAAATGGAACCATTTGACAGTAATTGATAGGCACTATTGGTTAGCCACTGACATTTCAAAGATACGCAATAGCCCTGCTGCAGGGCTATTGCGTATCTTTTAAATGTCAGTGGCTATCATACTGCCATGGAAAAACTGTCAAATTGGTTATGGTTTAGTACAAAATGGAAACATTTGACAGTTAATTGATGAACACTATATGATAGCCACTGTCATTTAAAAGATACGCAAAAGCCCTGCCTATCAGTTCCAAAATATCAACCGAATTAAATATACATTATAAGTTTTATTTCAATACGACAAGTAGAAAGCAGGTTAAAATTTACTTCCAATAAAATTGATATAACCATGTTCTAATTAAATTTTAATTTTTCTTATTTTTTCTAAGCAAAACTATAGAAATGTTTATAATAATATGTTAGGCAAGCCTATCGCGATAAAACAGGAACAAATCTTGACTCCACGGCTGTTTCTAGAAAAGTCCTGATGAACCTAATAATATATTGTTCGATCCGAGAGTCGAAATTAGTACCTAAATAACGCTTGCGACGGAGTACACTCAGTAGACATAAGATTCAGTGAAGAATACAGAGAAAAGTTTAAATTACTTATTAGTAAAATTAAATGTCACCTAACTAACTTTTAATTTAAAACTAATGGAACTACTTATTTGTGATACAAATTAGGTCTACGAATTAATGTCATGTAAAACATAATATCTTTGTTGTTTGTGTAAAAATTAACAACTGCGATTTTATTGAATACGTATTCTCCGTTTAATTTGCACCAATCAATCAGACTGAGAGAATCTATTTAACAGCGTCGAAAAGCTGTTATTATAGGTGATTTTTACGCCCACCATACGAATTGGTTTTACAAAACGGGCACGCGAGGATCCCAAATGTACGATTCCCTTTTGGAAAGTAATTCTGTAATTTTAAATGATAATACAAGTTCCACACGTATCAAATTCGTAAACAATCAGCTCCAATCATCTTCACTTGATGTGTCGTTAGCTACCTTTGACATCGCGATAAGGCTGAACTGGGTCAAACAAAGGAAAGCTTGGGCAACGATCACATGCATCCCCACGTCGCGTCGGTTTCCAGAAAATATTCCTTGAGACTGCATTTCTTACGACTGTGCAGGATTAGCTTACACGAACACCGCGCAATATCCAACCTTCTCTAGCTCAGTTGTGACCATCTACATACTTAACATTTAGTGCGTGTGTTTACCTCAACTTACCAAACTATATTTGCGGTTAATGGTTGTCTCGATTCTCCATTGTACGTTTATGTGCCCAATTAAAAGTCCTTTTGCGTATCTCTGTTGACAGATTTATTGATTATCACTTTGGCTCTGTGTGCTTTGATTAGCTGTCAAAAGGTTCGTTTTTGTACTAAACCATAACTAATTTGATAGCAATATAATGATAGCCACTGTCATGTAAAAGATACGCAATAGCCCTGCAGAACGGGCAATAGATCAAATTGGATTTCGACTTGTTTCCTGTCCTGCCATTTTGATATCTTTGGCTACAAAACAAACAGTGTGAGGCTTCCATTGTGATAAACAGACATTGCGTCAACATATCTGTTGACTTACGGACTTGTTGGTCCGCCGTATACCAGCAAATAAGAAGTTGATTGAATAAAACTTAACAACAGAAGGTCGACGTTCAAATGTCACTCTTGTCACTCAATCTATTACACGTTAAGATCACCTCAGCAACAACTTTTAAGTTAGTTACTCCCAAAGATTTAAAATAAAAACTTTTAAATATCCTTCAACGAACAATTAAAACATCAAACGCGTTTAAATAAAAATGATCCTTGATTGGAGTGTACCGTACAATATGTACAAAGTACCTACATTAAGTTTAAAACTTTCAAAAAGTTCGGTCCGCGAGTTAAATTTCAAAGGAGTCTTCGAGATTGTTCAGTATGATAATTTAGTTGTAATAAAAAACTTGGGAACTGCTAAGGTGTGGGTATAATAAGGTCTCGCTGAGATCGATCGCCGTCGGAGGCCGATGCGGTACACCCAACCATTTCGCAAACAGCTCGCTTTTCCAAGGTGAACACTACATGAACGTTTTTACGTTGAAACTGTTCAATGTCAGAACGACCGCAGAACTAAATTGGTCACAATAGTAAGCTCAGGTCACACGCAGACGCGGTAATTTAGTGTTTAAATATGCCAAGGATTAAGTTGACTCGCACCGATGCTATCGTTGGGTCTTGAATGTTGAGGAATGTGTGTGTTGGGTAACGTAAGTTTGTTGTGAGTGTTGGTGTAGTTTAGGCTAGAGGTGCGGGTTGTACTTACCGCTTCCGAGGTTGACGGCGAGGCCGACGGCGCTCTCCTTCCAGTTCGTTGTCCAGGCCGCGACGCCGCGGCCCTGGGGCCCCTCGACGACGCTCCAGCTTGCGGTCAGGCGTTCCTCCTTCTCCAACGTCTTCTACTACGGCCACTCTAGGCACGCACTCATCTTCTTCTATTGGTTTAGGTATCTGCGGTGCGCCCATCCGAAGATGGCGTTGTCGCCACCACAGCACCCACGAGCTGATGTTATCGCGAATCTTGAATATGAGTGGTCCAGCTTCGGTAAATTCGACGGCTTCACGTCCACGGTATCTAATTTATATTTCAAAACGATTCAGACTTTCTCTCATGATACCCTAACTAAGGTCTAACCAAGGCAGCTGCAGTGTAAGCAGACGATAAGCGATGATTGCTTAATGACAGCTATGCGTTCTTGCGGTGAACCCATCGAATGAATTGGAACGGAATCATTTTCTCGAACAGTTTTTATCACACGATTTCAAGCAAAGCGTTCACTACTATGTTGTAAAAACTTATAAAAATTGGCAGGAATGTGGGGCAGTAAAGTTGGTGGTAGTTGCTACATTATTTTAACGTGCCGGCGCTTTTTCTGGAGGTAGCCATGGCGACGGCTTGGCCTTCAGTCGCGGTGTCGACATGCCGTGCGCGCTGAGAGCGGTGCAAAGCGTGCGCGGAGGCTCGAACTCAACAGATAGCAAGCCGGCAAAACGTTACGTAACTAGTTCGTACCGGGCGCACTGCGTGGTAACGCGACGACGCCGAGCGTGCGATTGCGGAGCCTTCGCTCTGCCACCGCCAGCCGCCCGCCTAGTCCGCCGCCCGCCCACCCTGCTCCCGCTTAGCCCCTCTACCTGTTACCGCGCTATTGTCCTTACTAAATCATTTTTTTTAGAAAGTTTAGTTTTTAACTCTTGCTAGACGTTGCCTTGACTTGCAGTGATCGTAAATTAAGCCGCATCGGTGTTCGGAAATACCGGAGGGAGTAGGCAATAATCTTCTTATTGGGTCAAACGTGCGATCTCAAGGTCGCACAGAGAACATTAACTTCGATTTAGTTTACGAGTTCTCTTAACAACCAGACGTGTATATTATTGGACGCAATGCGTAATAGTTCACTTAGATGATGTTCTAATGACTTAGGAATGTCACTAAGTAGGGAACTAATGGACCCCCAACATCACATTTACAGTAGTATATTCATTCATTTAGGGAATACGAAGTAGATTTTATCAGAAAATTAAATTCATACATTATAGACGTTCGCCGTAAACTTGCAGAATTTATTAGAAAGTGATCTAATCTTGCATGTTTTAATATATTTTTATAATAAGCTTTTATTCTTTTTGTCGTTTTGTTAGTTGCTTAGCATATTTTTAGAATCTTGCAAGTGAATTTCAAACGACACGGTTAGCCAAGTGGCTGAGCGATACAGATAGTCGTTCTGGGTCTGGGTATTTGTGTACGTGTGCGAAAACTGAAATTTTGCACACAACCTGCTTCCAGGATCTTCACCACACGAGAGAATTCTTCAACGGTGAATAGCGCGGACCCGAAACATTGTAAATGCGGTCAATTTTAATAGATAAAAATGGATAATAACATGACCTCATTCTGCAACCACGATCGTTTTTTCAAGAAGACTACGTAGGTGAATAACACCAACAAATTCTAACTTATTATATTCTAAGGGTTCACAAAGTGATCATTAAATAAAACGATGTCAGACCACGTCAGAGGCCTTTTTTTTGTTGGTTGGGAAATCATCAAATAACCCCTCCCGCTCTTTGGCAGAGCGAAAGGGAGAATCAGACTTCTACTGACTAAAAACCACCCATGTTCCTTCGAAGCCCTTGTGCGAAGGCCGTGGTATCTCTAACAGCATCATGCAGCCCCAACGGGATGTCAGAGGCTTTTGAGGCGGTTTAGAATCTCCGGCACTAGGGTGTCGTTAGACCAAGCAAGATAAGAAGAAGAAAAATAATAAAAAGATAATCATCGATGTTTTTTTTTTCAGAGGTAATCTAATAAAATATAATAAATGAAACGATTTGTTTAATAATTAATCAATTTTATTACTTACTAGCTGTGCCCGCGACTTCGTTCGCGTTGTTGTCGAAAACTAAAATGTGTCGCTTAGACAAAAGTACATAAAATCATTGCCCTGCGTTAACTTACTGACGCCGCGCTGTTGAAAATAAGAAGAGTGTAATGAAAAGCACTGACTATTTCTAATACTTAAGTTTAGATGGATGGATGTTTGTTTGAATCCACCACGGCAAACGGCCAAGCAGATCTTGATGAAATTTGAAACAGAGGAAGATTTAAGTCCCGTCGGGGCTGCGGGTTGTTTGCAAGAGATACCGCGGCCTTGACGTTAAGGGCTAAGAAGGAACATGGGTGGTTTTTAGTCAGTAGAAGTCTGACACTCCCTTTCGATCTGCCCATGCAAGAGCGGGAGGGGTTATTAGATGATTTACCACCACAAAAAAAAAGGTAGATTATAGTCGACAGCTCTGTCATTGGCGCGTTCGTGTTTCACGCGCGACTCAAAGAGATGTCAGCAACAATGAAGGGGTCCCAAAGGGACGATTGTGTTCTCGTAGCGGCAATTGGCGGCGGCGTCCTCTCGGGTCCGGCCCTGGTGCAAGCTATGGTCCGGGGCGAGAGGGAATGGGGCGCCGTCGCCTCCATCTGCGAAGTAGTGAAGCTAGCGAAAGAGGTAGCGGAATGTGAGAGGGAGTGAACCTCTCGTCCCAGCCGCTGCGGCAGACGCTCCGGGCGTCGGGGGCCACGTGATGGCTTCCGGCCACTATAGGCGAGGGCCTGTGGACGGTGAGTAACGGGCTAGCTAATCGTCCATCCGTTCTATGACGATGACAGGCCGTGTCGACGGCGCGTTCGTGTTCCACGCGCGCCGCGAAGAGATGTCAGCAACATTGAAGGGCCGACGCCCGTCGGGGCTGCGGGTTGTACGAGAGAGATACCGCGGCCGCTACACAAAGGGCAAACACCACACCACATCTATATGACGGCATGTTTGGCGCAGTGGCTGGACAATTGAAAGTAGCACTGCGTGTCGCAGGATCGATTTCCACACGGAACAAAAAAGAATGTCGTAGGTTTTATCAAATTTTAATTTAGTTTTAAAAACCGGCCAAGTGCATGTCGGACCACGCATAATGTAGGGTTCCGTAGTTGCCCATCACAAACATGTGAATTTACTAAACTCTTCCTGCGGATGTCCTGCAGAGTTCTGTCCACGGCCTCAACTGCCTTCCTATTAACCATCGTACACTCATCCCATACGATCAGAGAGCAATCCTTGAGTACGTGTCCCATAACAATGTTACGTGACACACTACAAACAGGCGTTTCTGCGCTCTCTAAATCGATGTGAATTTTAAACATGGCATGTGCTGTCTTGTCACCTGGAAGCAGTGTGGTAGCGATTCCTGACGACGTGGCAACGCTACAGCAATGGCAATTTTGCCTTGTCACCTGACCTCTGCAAGTATGCCAGTGGTAACAAATGTTTTTCCTGTTCCACCAGGAGCATCCAAAACAACATTTTACCCTGATTTTTCCCAACGCTTTCAAGGACGGTGTCATAAATTTGGTTATGCTCTGAAGAGAACAAAGCGACATAGTCATTTCGTATGGTGGTTATTTCGGCCGGATCCTAAATTGTCTCAGCGTTAAACTCCCGATTTCCACGACCTTGATGCGGTGATGATTGGGGAGCTGGTAACCCCTATTCGAACAGTGGATGGCCGCCGATAGAAATGATCACGTCGTGAGGTGAACTGAGACCGGTGTTCAGCATGCGTTTATCAGTTACTTCGACTTCGTCTCCAGTACCACGCTTCAAAGCTCGTAGAAATCTTCAGACAGATAATGGCGACACTTCTCCCACAAAGCTACCGGGTTCGCCTACACAAAATACCAAGATGACGGCAATCAGATGCCGCATGTGGCTGGGACTGTCACTGACGCTTGCCTCCGCGAGAGTGTCATCCCAGTTATGGCCAGCGTCGAGAACCGGTGACGTGATACGAAGGCTGCGGGGTAAGTGGGATACTCCACGCCATCAAATGTCCTCAGAAAGCCGAAAGACGGCAGAAAATAGCATTCACCTGTATTCGGGTGCACGGTATAAACTCTATCCAATTCTGTGTCCTTGAAAATTCCCGAAAAACCTTCCACAGCACCTTAAATTTTGTTATAAATCTATGCAGTTCTATTTGAGTTCTGTTGTTATTACATACAGAAAAATTCGATGATTTTTTTAAGACATAGATGAAGCAGCTTAAAACTTATATAAACACAATTTTTTAATTGTCTTGCTCATCTCTGAAACGAATTAACGGTACAATTTTTAAGAAGAAAATGCACAACTCCATCTATGACTTTTGAAAACAACTATTAACCTCGCCAACATGATCATATTTAAATTAGCTATCCAAAAAGGGCTAACACATGTAATTCCACTTGATTCGACTGAAATCTCATAGATGGCGCTGACAATTCATTTAATTTTAATTATGTTTTTCGGCCTAAGTTAGTTATATTGCGTGATTTTTATAGTGTGAAGCTAGCTTAAGTATAGCATGGTTAACATAGTAACAACATTCAAATATGCGTCGTTAGATTACACGTTGTAACAGAATGTGTTGAAGAAATAAAGGTTCACTGCTCGTTCCCCGTAGGTGATAGCGTGATAATAAGTAGCCTTTATGTTGACCCGACTTCTTAGTAATATTCGTGCCAAATTTGAAGTAAATCCATGCAGTACTTTCTGAGTATATCCCGGACATACATACAGACAAACAGACAAAAATTCTAAAAACTTAATTTTTGGCTTCGGTATCGATTGTAGATCACATCCCAAGAATTCTTTAAAAAAAATATTCAATGTACAGTTTTGACTTTCCTACGATTTTATTATATGTACCTATAGATCACATAGTTGTAGCAATCAAACTTCGATCACTAATGATGAACAATTAATTGTTACAGACAAAAATATTGGGTAAACGAGTTTCTATTCAATTAAGTATCAATCTTCTGATGATGGTTCTTTATCCGAAGGTTCAGAATGATCTACTTCAATTGTTACTGATGGTAAAGATGTGTACCAATAGTCAACACAAAACACAGATTCTTGCTAAATTAATTATTTATTTCGCGGAAAACACCATGCATTGTGATAATTGCGATCGATGAACCATAAACAGCCATTTATTTTCTGAAGAGACATTAGCAAACCCAGAAGAAGTATTGCATTGGTATCAAAAAACCGACAACAAAACACAAAAAAAATGATAAAAAAAGTTGTTGTTTTAATAGGTATTCAAATTATTAACGTAAAAATTATTATCAGTATGTATGTTTATTCATCTGTTTAAACTGAAACGGATTTAAGGCTTAACATTATTCATTTTGTTAAATTGGTAGATTTTTTTCAAAATGTGTATATGTGTATCAAATATTATTATTATTATTATTTACAAATTCATTTCATCTGCAGCCATTGGACATGGCATTTATTAGGTTTCAACAAAAGATAGTGCGTAAAAAAACACATTTAACTGCATTTAAACTCGATTTAGAAAAAAAAATCCTGTCATCTTTTCGCAGGAAGCAAGCAAAATCCGAAATTAGAAAGGTTTTAATACATCTTAAAAACAACAAGGCACCGGGTGTTCAATGTTTCACAGCTGACCAATCCTATTTTTTTTTACGACATGTCGACTGTCTTGATATAAGCGCTTGTCTTTTTTATCCTCGTTGATACGTATTGCAGAACAGGTCTGTTCGTTAAGGTCAACCACCTTAACGAACAGACCTGTTCTGCAATACGTACGTACTTGAGCTACTAACAAGAAAAAAACCACAATAGAAAAACTGACTTGCACTGACTACATTTGGCTCACCGATGAGTGCTAAAACTTGCTGAATGCTGATCTTATTTAATACATTTTTTTAATAAAAGAATCAATTATAGTTACTGCATATACGAGTACATGATTAGGCGGGTTCTAAAACATCTTAAAACAACAAAGCACCGCGTGTTTCACGTTCCAGAGCGGATCAATCCTCATGTTTACCCCGACAATATCTTTAAGAGCGCTTTTCTTGTCTTTCCGCATTTTAGTGACAGTACATAAACATGATGAGGCTCTAAAACATCTTAAAACATAAAGGCACCGGGTGTTCAATGTTTCACAGCTGACCAATCCTATTGTTTATTCGACACTGTCTTGATTTAAGTACTTGGCTTTTTTATCCTCGTTGATACATAGTGCACAAAAGGTCTGTTTGTTAAGGAGCTATATTTTGAGCTACTAACAAGAGAAATACACAATAGCAAACTGACTACATTTGATTCACCGATGACTAATAATTGAAAAAGAGAAGCATTATAGTTACTGCATTTTTAAATGAAGAACTTTCACTGACTACATTAAAATTTGATTCGCCGATGACTAATAACTATGAGATATGTCACATTCCATCGCACCAAAACATATTCTGAGTTCACGGGTAGTTACCCTGTAGGTTTTGATTCCCTTGCGAGTGTCGAAAATTTGTAGCACAAACAGCTGTATCTTTTGATTGCGTTGGCTTCGAAGTGGATTTGTTCACAACTCCAAGGGACAGCAGACCTGTGTATTTGATTTGAATTTCAGCTTGATACCTCCTCTAGAAGGGTTCCGTTTTCGGCTGCGGGTTATTCAGAAATTACCGCGGCGTCGACATATAGGCCTTAGAAGGAACATGGGTGGTTTTTAGTCAGTAGAAGTCTGAGACTCCCTCTCGCTCTGCCCAAGAGCGGGAGGGGTTATTTGATGATTTCCCAACCAACAAAAAAAAGGCCTCTGACGTGGTCTGACATCGTTTTATTTAATGATCACTTTGTGAAGCCTTAGAATATAATAAGTTAGAATTTGTTGGTGTTATTCACCTACGTAGAGTCTTCTTGAAAAAACGATCGTGGTTGCAGAATGAGGTCATGTTATTATCCATTTTTATCTATTAAAATTGACCGCATTTACAATGTTTCGGGTCCGCGCTATTCACCGTTGAAGAATTCTCTCGTGTGGTGAAGTGGTATTTGACGATTATACACCCGCCAAAAAAAAGGGTTCCGTTTTTTACTTTTGAGGTCCCTAATAAAAAGTAGTATTTGTATTGATAGTAACCAGATAATCACGATTTTGTTCTCGTTATCTATTATTTACTTAAAAATATCTTCGAACTGCTCGAGACTACCACATATTTTATCACAAAATGTAAGTTTACGATTACGTTTAAGCTCCTTCAATTGGCTTCCTAAATCAGAGAACGAAAGTTTACTGAATACGTGTGCGGAGAAACCATCGTTTTGTTTTCGCCCGGCAATATTGCAGTTTTCCTATCAAAACATGATTGGCATTCATACAATCAAAACACCTGAAGATCAAAACAATGACTTATTTGGAGAGACTTTTGTTATGACGGTTTTTTGCATAAGTAATGCATAATGCTTCTTGGAGACTATTGCTCGGAATTCTTCTGTGTAATGTCAACACTTTCTATATTTCTAACCAAACGTGTATAACTTCATGTCATTGTGCTCGGTCCCTACTTGTTTGGACATGAACTTACACATAACACTTTGTCATACATAAACTGAGGCAGCCCCAGTAAGTTACAATAGTACTTGTGTCGGGGCTGTCTCTCTTCCCGTAAGTGGCATCTTAACAATGATATTAAAATAATGAAGCTAAAATGAAAAACTAAATAATTTAAATAATATAAAATTAAAAATAGCAATCAATTAAGCAGCTGCAGTTGGGGGAGTTAGAATTATTAGCGTTTGCGAGTTTTATGTGCATGTGCGTGTTTATGTGTGTGTGTGTGTGTGAGTTAGCTTAGCCTGATCAGAATGTTTTCTGTTTCGTCGTATGTTAGAGATCCTAACCACCTACTGTTTTTTTACAGTCGTATAACAGCAGAGGATATATATATCACACTTAAGGTTCAGCTTATTGTAGATGTAGGATTTTGTGACATATTGGCGTCTGGCAAATGCTGATCAAACTCCTGGAGAGTGGGCTACAATATCTTTGCGCCTTTTGCTCTGAGTAGCTGGGTTAAAGGGGAGACATTTATGCAGGGTTAAGGTTACATTTAGAATACAAAGTTTTCTTATTGAAAGCAAGTTGCTGACTCTATAAAGATCTATTACAAATTACATCAATGAGCTGTCCTTTTATTGTTTATTTTTCTTTTGTTGCTATAACATTATGCTATGAACAGCATATTGAAAAAAAAAACTGACTCACTCATTAAGTTTTCCCAAGAAGTCCCAGAGAAACGATTTAACTGTCTTGGATCCCGCAACGAAATTAATCAGAAAGGAATAGCGGAGCAGTAGGAAAAACATAATTTCCATATCAGCAGGAGACAGAATAGAACAAGGCCAATAGGCACACAAGGATGCATACAACTGGGATAAGCCCAGTTGCCTAGCACCACGGATAATTGTAAAATCCATTAGTTACATTTTGCTATAATTAATGTAAAAGATGTCTATGTATAATGTAGGTTATTTTAAATTGAAAAGGGCCGATTAAGTAAAACTAAATACCAACTGTTGCTTTAAATCTATACCTACTTATATTATAAAGCTAAGGCCACGAATTCGGAGCAGCGGACCGTTCCAGTGGGTATTGTCCCGTGCAGCGCCGCGTTCAGCGTGCACGCTACTAGATTTCGCTAGAACGTGCGTGGCCGCCATTCAAGAGCAATAGTGCCATCCCGTGAAGTGCAGCCAGTAAAAAAATCTCGATTACAAACAAACACACAACACACAAACTCCCCAAATTGATATTTTTGGAATAATAACACAATTTTATTAAAATCGGTTTAATATACTACTAAAACTTTTATGAAATACTAGCTTTTGCCCGCGACTTCCTCTGCGTAGAAGTCGAAAATGGTTCTAATAGGATTTTAAATTTGTTTTTTACGTTATTCATTTTGTTCAACCATAATTTTGTTTAATTGTTTGAATTCTTAAAAAATATAACAATCTTTATTATAATTAAAAGTCCTTCCCAAGCCTTCATTACTTGACACCACTTCTACTAAGGAATTGACACCGTGCCTTAATTTTCGGGTAGTCTCGCCGGTTATTGTGTAAGCCTTTAGACTTTCCACTTGTCGCTTGTAGTCATCTGATACGCTGTTCCTGATTTGCACTTTAAATGACGAATAAATAAGGATTTTCATTTGGATTTGATATCTCAGCACATTTATGTTCATCCACCATGTCAAACGAAATGCGGTTAACCATCCGGAATATATGTGCATAAGGCCTTTTACCTTCGGCGGCGGCGACCTCTCGCGTCCGGCCCTGGTGCAAGCCATAGTCCGGGGCGAGGAGGAATGGGACGCCATCGCATCCTTCAGCGAAGCAGTGATGCTAGCGAAGGCGGTGGCGGAACGTGAGAGGGAAAGAACCTCTCGTCCCAGCCGCCGCGGGAAACGCTCCAGGCTTCCGGCCACCTAATTCGCCATTGCGCGAATGGGCCAGCTCCCCGCCCGTCCGTCTTATGATGACGACAGGCCGTGTCGACGGCGCGTTAGTATTCCACACGCGCCTCAAAGAGATGTCAGCAACGTGGAAAAGGGCCGACGCCCGTCGGGGTTGCGGGATGTTGTAAGAGATACCGCGGCCTCGACATAAAGGGCTAAGAAGGAACATGGTTGGTTTTTAGTCAGTGGAAGTCTGACACTCCTTTTCGGTTTGCCCAAGAGCGGAAGGGGTTATTTGATGATCCCCCCCCCTCTCCAAGACCTTTGGTTAGAATTGCCATTACTTTCTTAACTTTGAGGTGATAAATCCTGGGTCAAAAAATAAAAATCATTAAGTCGTGTCTATCATAATTTCTAAGCTTCTCCGTGATTTCATCCCATCGAGGATTGCAAGTGTAAATAACTGTCCGCACTAAGCTGCGCCCGATTGTTCCTAATATAACTCAACCTTTTCGTCTCGATTTTCGCAAACATGTCGCTTAAAAAAACTGCCTAAACAGCGACCGATAATATCACAGATTATTGTCTTCTCCTTTCCTAATCATTTAAATACGGTAAGAATAAAAACTTGCAGCAGATACCATTTTTGAAAGCGGTTGTTTGGCCTTAGGATCGAACTGGGGTTAGAAATGTAGTATTTATCCTCGCGTACCCACTGTAATGCAACGTATAAGCAACGGATTTCACTTTTTTGATGCAATATGTTATCATGGCTCCAAATTTTAATATAATATCCCGCATGTATCCAGCTTAGAAATTTGCGGTAAAACAATAATAAAACAACTTCATTTGACGTAGGTTGATTGAGTTTTCAAACATGTGTCAAAATAAAATGTCTTTTAAATCAAAAGCACCATGGAGTATTGATATCAACTTCGAAGCAAATCACCCCCAAAATAACTGTTTAAATCTTTTTAACCCCGTTAGGGGGTAAATATCTGCTTTTAATTATTATTATTTCGGTCTAAGAAGATCGGTGAAACATCGTGATCGGTTTCTACAGTAAAGGGATAAACAAACTGCCATCAAAATGGCAAAATTGTGTAGATAACTTGGGCTAGTAGGTACTTTGATAAGCTGAAAGAAAAAAAACTAAAATTTGTATGTTTTAAAATTATCATATAAATTTCCAATTCCATCCATCCATTCATTCCATCTTCAATAACATTATTTTCGTAAAAAGGATATTTAACTAACTTCTGAGACTCCCATCAATCTCTCAATTTAAGTAAAACTATACCGTACAAACAGTGCTGCAACCTACAACTATTTTAAAGCTTGCCAGCAATAAAGTTATTCATAATTAAGCATAATTTAACGTTAAGTTTACAAGGCGTAGTCTGCAGACCAAGTGGCTTGTAATAATAAGAGAGCTTTTATTGCCAACAGTGCTTCGGTGTCTACGTTACGAACAGTGAAAAGTGAAAGGTTTAAGTTAAAAAAATATATTCCAAAGTAACACGAGTCACTAGACATACAAGTACTCGTATCATCCGTTTCTTTGTAAAGAACTTGCAAAAATATTTAAAATCTATACCTAATTCTACATCCACCAGCCATAATCACAAATAGCCACAATAATGTTTCAAGAAATCGCGAGCTAGTATTCCATTCCTTCAGTGGCGCATAAATAGACATTTCATGCTAAAACCTATTAAAATCTAAAAGTCATTTGCGTCAGACTGTCCTAGTGCACCTGGTTACTATGTCAGGGATACTCGGTCCCGAGGTCACCCAGCCATGCAATCGGTACCAGTTAATATGCAGATATTTGTTTCCCCTGGTATATAATAAAAGTCGATCGATATTGTTCTACTGACTTACTTGTAACCCAATGTGTGGCATATAACGTCACGCCTGCTATTCCTGAAGGGTGGGCCAGAAGTTACCACTTATGATGCAGTTTCATATAATTATGGGGAAGAATCTTATCTAGAGTACTACTGAAAATTGTGTAAAACTGTTTGTGTGTTTTTGATTGGAACCTGTTGCCATCTCCTCGAAGGGGATATACTCTTCATGTTAAGGTGTCAACCCGCAGCTGCAGTCGCGTATAGATCGAAGATTTAGTGTCTTTAACGAGCTTATATGACAAAGAGTTTCATTATATCAAACTAACCCAAGTCATGGTAAAACCATGTACATACATACATAAAATCACACCGGTTGCGAGTATTACTCATCCTTAATAAACAACGTCAGCATGTACAATTGTAAGTACATTTTGTCTAAATCCGATCAAGAAGTCGATGACAGTTAAATGGCACACACTTTTATACTCAGTTACCAAAAGAACTAAGCGATTCTCCATCAATGAACGTTTTCTTTTCATTCTCTTTTTTTAAGAAATAAATCAGCACATTGCGCTTCAGTTAGGAATAGGCTAAAGGTTTGGGGGATAATCTGCGAAGCGGTGACAGTGCATTGGTTGATGTTACTTGTCTTTGAGGTTCTTGTTCTATGACATGCCTCTATCGTGACGGTGTTTTCCTTCCCCGTTTAAGAGAGGTTTTCAAGAACAGTAATGGTAATGCTAATAGGCTAATTGGTAACGATAAGCTACATAGCCTGGCCCACCACCGCAAACTTGCATGTCTGTCGGTCTTCTACAGACTGTACTTCGGAAAGTGTGCGCAGGAGCTCTAAGGGCGGATTCCACAATCTCCCGTCTTCCATCGAGCGACTAGACGTAATGCAGGTTATCATCCATACCTTGTCGATGTTCCACACATTCAAATACTGGAACTGCTTGCGTCACTACAACCCCACTTTCTCACCTGAAAAAAATAGAGCACAGCGGTGCCCCTATTTTTTGTAGGTGAGAAATTGTCAAAATGAGTCCTCCCACTCTAGGCGAAGGTAGTACCCACAGGTACCAGACTTGTACAGACTAAAATCCACCTATGTTAATTCCATCTTAGGCATTTTTTTTTAAACTTTGTCCAGTACTATCTACGATACACAGACGAATCACAGTCATTTAAACTCACACATAGCCAGACCCGAAACAACTACATGTAGGCTACACAAATATTTGTTCCATGCGGGGATCGAACCACGTAGCACAGCAGTCAACTGCTTGAGCCACTGCGCCAACCATGCCGTTCTTTATGTTCCAAAGCTACGGTATCTCACTGGAACAGTCCCACAGCCCACCGCTATGTCCATACTGCTCACAATTGTTTGCTGACAAACGACGATAGGAACTAACATATCTTTTTAATCGACTAACAACAAGATCGCCCAAATCTAGTCGAATAATTAAATTTCATTATAAAGTTCGTGAGTAAACTGCGGACCTTGACCTTTGGCGCCAGGTGGGGTCACCCCACGAACCGCGAACGATTCTACACATTGTGAACCTAATTCTGAGCTCATTGCCAAACAAAACTAGGTCGTACGACTGTGATTAAGTTAAATTGGACCTGGTTTGATTATGCAATATTATTAGGTTTTTTTTTTTGTTTTTTTATGGTCGTGCCAGTATCTTAGCAGTTGTGTTACGCATTGGCTACTGCTATGCATTTTAAACACTTTTTGCGACTTTATCAATCATTCTTATTATTTTCTTTAATTATCTTCTAACTTATTTAATACATTTTTAAACATTTATCATAAAAAGACATACTCGTATAAAACATTTAAAAATATAAAAAAATAGCGGTCCACCGACAACGGGAGCAGGATTCTAGCTACCGGTGGTTAGGGCTCCAGAGACACGAACCTCTTCACAATGAGGTCCGTATCGAGGAGTACTTCGTTCTGAATCAGGTCCTTGATCCATTAGTATTAAACGTTTATTTCAGATTAAAAAAAACCATAGCTCAAAATAAAATTGCTTAATTCATCAAATTCATAATAATAAAATAACAATCAAAACAATACAAAATAAATTAAAATGGAATTAAAATGAAAAATTCTAACACAATTTAAAAGGGTATTACGTAATTGACCCCGTCTGACTTTCAGTAGTGATTTTTAAAAATCCCTTATCTAGCCTGTTTCAATTTCTACCTATTTATGATAGAGCAAAAAGAGTTGCTTGCAAAACAATTGTTGAGAAATTTTGCTTCGGTTTTCCGTGTCAATGTGAACATAGACTTCTAATATTATTCAATAACACTAGACCACAAAGAATGCGTGTTTCTGTACAGTGTCGCATTGTTCTCCACCGCCCACTGCCTCCCCTCCCCCCCGTTTACGTCCTTCGGTCACGATCCTAATCCCTGACGTGCATTCGAAGGCTGATCAAGATAACAATAATTGACTGTGAACAAGGAGTGCTAACACACTTATAGAACATGTTTGGTCACCGAGATTAACTGCTTCAGAGCTAATATCTTCCTCGCACTTCTGAGTTACGCTTGGGTACAACAATTACTGCTAAGACCTCTTAATAAGTAGTGGCCCAGTGGTGGCGGCCCCGATTTACGAACAGTTGGTCGTGGGTTCTAACCCAGGCAGGCGCATTACTTACTTTGTGTAATTTATTTCATCACCACTGCTGTCAAAACGGTGAAGAAAAACATCGTGAGGAAACCGGCTTAACTTAGAACCAAAAATTCGAAGATTTTTGACATCTACCAATCCGCACTGGGCCCACGTGGTGGATTATAGCCCATCCCTCTCCTAGAGAGGGAGTCTGAGTTCCTGCAGTGGGAACAATATAGGATGATGATGATGAATACCTCTTAACATATAGCTACACAGAGGAGCGAGAGGCACCTCTTCCTACGTCAGAAATTTGCTACAGGCAATAATCTCTGTGAAACAGTTATACGGAGTTTGAAGCTAAAGTGGCATATGTCATGAACATGTCGTCAATATATAAACTAAAATATCATATAGTTTACGCTAGCTTATTTATATTAATAATGTTAATATTTGATAACTCATAATTAAGTGATACACATTTATTTACTAAATTTAATTGACTATTATGACCCGTATATGCCTGTTTTGTACCCACATCAACGTAAACAATATCTGTTGCTCGCAAAAAGAAATACTTTGTCTTCAACTGTTGTTATTTACAAATCAATTATTGCCTGCACCCAGGGTGCACCGGCCCAACGACTGCTCATCCTCACTAATATATGCATCAGAAAGCGATATGCAGTCATCGAGCACACGAGGAGGTTTTCTGAAAGCACCCCATCGGCTTCCCTGAAGGCGAAGGGTCTTTGCCAAGGGAATACCTGGGATGTCCTGACACCGTTTAGAAAAAATAATCAAAAGATTTAGAAGTTCAAGGAAAGGAACCACTAATAAGCTAAATAAACTTAGTAGCTGTTGTGTGTGAATTGCCCATACCATTGTATTGTTGAAACGGTTTTGTTTTACATATTTTTGAATCTTAGACTGGTGTCATGTGAAGATTGAAAGGGGACAATGAAAAACACGTTTTGGGCCGACCCAAATGACATGGGAAAAGGGCGTTAAGATGAGGCTGAGGTGAGGATGAGGATGTCAAGTTATTTAAATTAATGCATAAAATGCACAACGATGGCTTTTTAATTGTGTCTATAAAAAGGCGCTCAAGTGGTTAAAGATGACGTGTTATTTTTGTTTATCGTCTATTAATTGCGCACGGGGTTGTCCATATGCAGAACGCACTCAGTTTAGGTACATTGTGCTAAGTATTCATTCGAGGAAATTATACACAAAACTAACATTTCAACAAACATTTGAACTCATGTACACAAACACACCTAGACCCGAAACAACTATCTGTAGGCCATACAAGTCCAATCTCCCAGCCGCTGCGCCGTCTTCTCAAGTCACTAAGTGGGTATTTTTTATACAGGAATTTGTATTATTATTGGAAAAACCACTTTCGTATTATATGTGGTGTGAATATACACCACATCATTATAACACTTAAGCCTACAAATTAAAACATTTTGTGACATTTTCAAGGTACTACTCATACTGTCCTGCTGTTTAACTTTTTTTACAAGGTCTACAATCAGTCTGCGCCTTTTGGTAGCGTTAGTGGTCCAGAAAGTGACTATTTTGGCCAGCAGCTCATTGGGCAAAGCGGTTTGTAGTGTTGCGTACACAGTCGGTTAGTTTAACGCCTAGAATGCTCCATTGCATGTTGGAAGACCATGAGGATGAACTTTTTCTTTTTTATTAGTATCATGTAACTATTGCAGGTGTAAGTATGTCCTTCGTTGAATGTAACATACTGTATATGAACCTGAAGCCCTCTATCACCGTTCCAAAATTTAAAAAAATGAAAAGAAAGCGCTGAAAATCATAATAAAACGTAAATTACTTTAACTCCCCTGAATTATAACATGACTAAATATTTAATAACGAAGTTTTCCTAATTTTTTGCATAAAATAGAGTAAAAAAACATATTAATTAAAAATATAGGCGGAGCTAACAGCCAGGCGGTTGTGTGACCGTTCTGCAATCCGTTAGTCGCAGGTTCGATAAATATTTACTAGCAAATTTTTGTCAAAATAAATAATAATGCTACTTTCAGAAACTATCCTACTCTAGCCGGTATACGTGTTCAGAATGTACCTTATTATGATTAATTTATTTAAATTGAGTCATTTTTTAGTGCCAAATTACCCACATACATAGTTACACCATGTGGTTACACCACTCATCCTATTCATTCAATTTGACGATTTAATCGTCACCTACAGCTAGAGGTGACATCTAACAGGTGTACGAAAAACGAAATCCACAATTTGTTGAATTGACGTATGCTTAACTCATTTGAGCAATGTGCTATCCTATTAAGTCATATAGTCAAACAATTAAAGTTAGTTATTATTAGTGAATATTACTAATACAATCTACTTAACTTATTTTATTTTAAAGAAACAAACAATTGCACAGCAAAAATACAAAATCATAGAGTAGAGAGAGGCAGTGCTGCCAAACATCCAACTAGTGACACAAGCTGGAAGCTTTACTTGAGGATTGTTTTTTTTAATCCAGAGAGGTTTCGATGTCAATGCAACATGAATATGGCTCTGTCGGTCACCGCCTGGTAACATGTTTCCTGCACCCTCCGGCAGATGGCAGTTTAAGAAGTTATCGGAGCGCGGCGGAGTTCCGTGAAAGGCCGACCGAGGCGGTAAAATGTAAGTAAATCTGTTTTGACCATAAATGTCATAATATCACGCCTGTTATCCCAAAGGGTAAAATGAAGATATTATACTTACATTATTGCAAAAATTACCACTCAGTGGATACCAAAAGGCAGGAAACGACAACGCGGCTGGCCCAGAAGGAGATGGCAGGATGAACTGGACTCGTTTACAAAGGATTGGTCTACCATCGCATCAGATTGCGAAAAGTGGAAAGAAGGAAGGGAGGTCTTTGCCCTAGACAAAATGGGCTTATAATAATAACACTTATAATCCAGTTATGTATTTAAGTCGCATGTAATAGAAGGCGAGATTATTGCCAACAACGGGTACTAATCTAGACTTTGTAACAGTTATTGAGAAATTCCTGAGGCTAGGGAGAAACCCTGTGATAGGTATATGTATATAGAGAACGTAAATTTTACTTTCACGTATAAATTCCGTTTTGATTTTATAAAACAAAGTCCTCCGCCGTGTCTGTCTGTCTGTTCGCGATAAACTCAATGGTCAACTTATGCTGTTTTCACCAATGGATAAAGTGGTTCTCGAGGAAGGTTTGAGTATATAAAAAAATCGAAATTCAGCCCTTAAGGCAGTAGAAAGTTTGGAAGGATATTTTTCGACATACACGCGGGCGAAGCTGCGGGCAAAAGCTGTAAGAGATAATTTTGCATTGCAGTTTCAACATTTAATGCTGTAATTTAGTGAGCCTGTAATGTTCCCACAGCTAAGACATGGGCCTCCTATCTATGAGAGGGAGTGGGCCATAATCCACCACGCCAGCCCAGTACTGTACCCACTGTTGGCAGATTTGTCAACAGTTCATCACACCCTGAGGTGGTTACATTCACCACTTCTGAAAGTTACCGACTTCGACATTGTTTTCGAGTTAAACCTCATAAAACTATGTTTTGTTTCGAAAATATGAGTACCTATCTTTTATTATTTTGGGATTCAAAATATAAATGAAACACCATTATTTTCCTTACAGCTAAGAGTAAATATATTGTTCAAAGATAAATAAATGATGATACATGAATTTTATCATATTGATTGCATAATACATAGTAATCGTATATTGTTGTTCAAGAATGAACTCTATCTGTCAAATTTATACATAGGTAATGAAAGATAGAAGTTAATAATAGTTAGTAATAATTATAATATACCTAAAAGTAAAACAGTATAAAGTTTAATATTAGGGAATATAGTTAAGTTAGATATGTTTTTGGTTCAATCTAGATAAGAAGAAGCTCACTCTACAGGAATCTTTATCTATGTTTTCTAATATGTGTTTGGAAAAAGGGAAAAAAGAGGTATTTTTATGTGCATGTAAATTGAGTAATCCTCTCTTCAATGTTAACGAAAATCAAAGTGGATTTAGTTAAAAATCGTTGAAATAATATTATGACCAGGTTCAAAAATTTGTTAAACCCGAGATAAAAATTATGTGGTCAATATAGTGGATCACTCACACCGCATGCTTTAAGAAAACGGCATAATGTCTCAGAATATATATAGCCTTTGGAATTATTTATACGATATTGAAAAATTGAAAAAAAAAATGTTAAAAGCTATTAACAATTTGGGAATTTAGTTGCAAGTCTCGTTTCGAAGTTATTACGAATAATTTGGATCACTCACACCGCATGCTTTAAGGAAACGTCATAATGTAAATCTCAGAATATAGCCTTTGCGGCTCTTATTTCGATATTTAAAAAAATAGAATAATTGTTAGAAGCTATTAACAATTTGAGAATTCAGTTGCAAGTCCATCAGTCAATATATACTCCCCAGGTAGTTCCATTAAAAGTTATCAAAATAAAAAAGTAGGTAAGTCGGTTTTATTTTTAACGTTAAAGTGTAAATAAAGTGCATCATTTGAGTTTTTTTGTGACAAAATTAGTTTTTAAGTTATTATTGTTATGTCAAGAGATTATTTACATGAGCGCATCATTTAACCTACCTTACCTACTGTCACCGTATTTTCTGTTAGTAAATTAAAAAAGAACGGTCATACTCTGAGATTTACTTTATGACGTTTCCTTAAAGCATGCGGTGTGAGTGATCCAAATTATTCGTAATAACTTCGAAACGAGACTTGCAACTAAATTCCCAAATTCTTAATAGCTTTTAACCTTTTTTTTTTCAATTTTACAATATCGAAATAAGAATTCCAAAGGCTATTATAATTCTAAGACATTATGACGTTTTCTTAAAGCATGCGGTGTGAGTGAACCACTTTATTGACCATATAATTTTTATCTCGGGTTTAAAAAGAAAATTAACCTGCAGGGCTATTGCGTATCTTTTAAATGACAGTGGCTATCATATTGTCTATGGTTTAACTGTCAAATTGGTTATGGTTTAGTACAAAATGGAACCATTTGACAGTAATTGATAGGCACTATTGGTTAGCCACTGTCATTTAAAAGATACCCAATAGCCCTGCAGGTCATAATGTTTCAACAATTTTTAACTAAATGCATTTCATTTTTCGTTGAGATTAAAGAGAGGACCACTCAATCCACATGCGCATCTTTTTTTAAGGTTTTGAAGAAAATGATTTGACAGATACAATTATCTTTTAAATAGACCGGTGCTCTTGTTTTTATTTCATTTCGAAATAACCATTATGCATCGTTTTATGCCTTTCGGAGTAATATCATATAATATTATGTTATTTGTATACGTATAAATTACTGAATGAATTGTGTTATTTTATGACATAATATGAAATGCAAATGCTTGTTCTTAATTTTTACAAAGATGATCAATATAGCTAGTGTGATGAAGCTCTTTTTCATATAATAATAATAATATATGGACAGTAAAGGGTTATACTTATAACCTATGGTCTCTCCGTGCTCGAGTGGTCTAGGCGTTTGCCTTGTGGCACCCGTATCGTGTGGTTTAAGCGTTTGCCATTAGCACGTGATTGGACTCATGATAACAAACGACTTTCCCGAAAAAACATATTTTTTTATACTCATTCAGTAGAACTGGCCACGACTGCCGCATGAGCTGTGGAACAAAATAGCTACTTTCTGGTCCTGATACAGCCAGAAGGTGAGATGGCGTTGCGGCAGAACTCGTAGAAGATGGCAGGACGATCGGGCCCAGACTAACGGCCTGTGCTTCACATTGGCCTTAGATTGAAGCAACTGGAAGTCATGGGGAGAGGCCTTTGCCCAGCAGAGGAATGATGCAGGCTAACAGAATCAGTATCTTATGGGGCTGGTTTGAGAGTCGCGCATTTGTTCCGCCTACCCAATTTTGGACGCTAAGATAATAATGAGCGCGCCTAAATTTCATACGCGTCCGTTCTGTTATTGTGATAAAATTAAAAGAGTATTAAAAAAGATGTTTGTTTGGGAAAGTTGTTTGTTACTTACAACCTCTTGTTTAAGTATCGCGTAGCTAGTCACCCTATATAGAGTAGGTAAAGGTAATCTATTTATGTATTCCGAAGTTTTCAAAAAGACGAGAGACACCGATAACCCTACTATGTTAAATATTATAGAGTAGAGGCATATTATATAATGCATAATTATGTCCTGTGGCTATGGATGTAAATGTTAAATTTTTACCCAACTGCGGTAAATCGCAAAAGGAGGGTTATGTATTTGTTCCTATCTATTACCGATTCTGTATTCCCTCATTTTCCCTAAACGGATGAACGAGTTAGGATAAAATATACGTCGTTAGATTTGTCTTGAAGGCGCGAGTGATACTGGCTCCATTAAAATAGAACAATTCTTTCTTTAGCATTGAATGGGGTAAGAAAACGAAGGATGTTAAAGAAGAATAAGTACAAAAATAAATACAGCTTATAGGTATGTATAAAAGCAATTCAAAGTTACATATTCGTTTATAAAAAGGAAATTACCGTGTTATTGAATTGCCGGTGTCATTCGCGCCACCGAGGAGAATCTAACAACGTATAATTTACCTAAACCCATTTAAAAATAACGAGGTAATAAAAAAAGGACATACATACATGCGTACAGGCCAAATACATAGCCATCCTTTTGGCTTTCATCGAAATCGGGTATAAAGTAGTTAAAAAACTAAAAACTCGACTGAGTAAACTAAAAAACAAACACATATTTTTAAATTAAAGAAAACTCACAAGTAGGCTGGGCTACCTACTTGTGAGTTTTCTTGAATTTAAAATGTGTTTGCTTTTTAGTTTATCAGTCGGGTTTATAGCTCTTTTTTACAAATTTTTGGTTCAACATGTATTCGAAGGTTTCGAACGTTAGCCAACAAAATGTAACAAGGAGAGAGATAGAGTGACCGATAACCCTACTCTAGTAGATATAGAGTATCGGTATGGGTGTTTTGTGGCTAAGGATGTAAATGTTAAATTTCTTTTTAAGTGTTTCTTGTATTTTGATGATTTGTGCTAACAAGTTGTAAATAGAGAAGAAAATAAGGTCGCAAAATAAAAAGTAGTTAAAAAACTAAAAAACCCGACTGAGCAGCAGAAAAAGCAACTAAATTAGAAATTAAAGAAACTTGTTATCAGGCGAAGTTCATATTTTTTGTTCAAATGGACACAATCTGTTTCCAAGACTTACTTTTTAGTTTATTAGTCGAGTTTTTTAGTTTTTGTTAAAACTAAGGTTTTGTTTATTGTGTTTTTGTTTTGTGTAGTTCGAAGATTTCGGCCAAAAAATGTAAAGAAGAAAGAGGGAGAGGGAGAGACACTGGACACATATAATATGTGTCCAGTGGCTATATCTAGTAGAGTAGTTATGTGCGTCTTGTGGCTCTGGAGTTAATTGTGTTTGCTTGCATGAATACAAGTTATGTTTGTTCTGTTAAATTTGCATCTGTTTGTGTGATTACGAAGGGTTTTATTTATTTGGTGATGATCCATGATTTTGTGTGTGTTTTTTTTTTTTGTATGATTTGGGTTGATCCTATTTTCATGATTAAATCGTATCCTACGAATAAGGAATAACTGCAAAATATCTACTTTTTAGGAGACACATTTTTGAGTTTCATCATCATCATCTGCTTAGCCTTTTCCAAACTATGTTGGAGTCGGCTTCCTCAGCTTTGTTTAATTTGACTAAATATGAACAAATATCTATTGGTGGTTTCAAATAACATGTATTATTATCTTGTGGTTCGGCTAGGATTATTTCAAATAAATTAACATAATATTTTATATGCATTTTCTCATTTAAATCATTATTCTCTGTTGTGTTATGGGCCTACCACACGCACAGGCTTCACCATAGTCTTGCGTGTCCGAATACACGGTGCACACCGTACCGTACCGGTTGGTAATGGTAATACACTTTTAGCAACCACACGCGCGATGTACCGTGTGCACTGTGTAATCGCGCAGGCATATCCGTGGTGTAGCATGAGCGTGTGGTAGGCGCATTAAAACAAAGTAGGTTCTGAAGTTTCTGAAGTAAGATGAACAGCAAGGCTATTGCGTATCTTTTAAATGTAAGTGGCTATCATATTGTCCATGGATTAACTGTCAAATTGGTTATAGTTTAGTACAAAATGGAACCATTTGACAGTTATTTGATGGACACTATCTGATAGCCACTGTCATTTAAAAGATACGCAATAGCCCTGCATAACGTAATTATGCATGTAAGGAAAAAAGGCCATAAGTTCGTTACACCTTTTTTCGTAGGATACGACGAAATTTGATTATATTTTTACGATAATTATTATTATATTGTTACGCTAATATGTGTTTTTATTTATTTCTATGATTATATTTCTGGTTCTAATTTTATGGTTAATATACAGGGTTACTGGTAGATCGACGTATTAAATACAAGAAATTAGGCCACTTATTGTTCCCCCGAAATTCAGTAGTTAGATTTTTCTTAAGGGAAATCCCACTCCTGTACCTGTACTGAATCAAAAATGATTTTCGTAATGTAATCCATGACTTTGTATGACGTTTTAAACTTTTTACTTTTAACTTAATATTCTTTTTATTTGTAAATTTTTCCATTACCCACTTTTATAACAATTGTATGTTGCAAAAAAAAATACTATGCCAGATGTACAAATTACTAGAATAAATATCCTTGTCTTATCAGCTATCTAAAAAAGTATAAAACGTAATACAAAGTCAAGGACTACATTACGAAAATCGTTTTTGATTTAGTGCAGGAACAGTAGTAAATCTAGGATTTCTCTGTATAAAAATCGAAATACCTCAAAAACTGCTGAATTTCGGGGGAACATATTTTGGTGTCTTAAATTTATTGCATGCAGGGTTACCATGCAATAAATTGATGTCCTAGAAATACGTCGAGTAACCAGTTACCCTGTGTGTATGTTTTTTTTTTGTTGCAGCTAAATAATAACAGATATGTTTCAAGTTGTTGTCTGATACGGAAGTTTTTTTTTAAGAAGATTGCTTTTTGATATTAATAACTAAGATGATGTTCTTTTTTTTTGTTTTTGTTCAGTGTTTTATTTTATTTTTTTGTTTTTTTTGTTTATATTATGTGAATTATTTCTATGGTTAATATATGGTGGGTACAGCTTTTTCGGTTATATGTTATTTAAGAATAATACTTTTTTTACTACCAATTTTTTTTTATAGATAAGTAAATTGTTAACATATTGATTACAAGCTTACGGTTAAATCGATATGGTTATGACATTTTTTTTTTGTTTTAGTATTCTGTTTTTGTTTTTTTTTTTCATTTTCTTAAGCCTTGCAGTATTATTTGGTTACTAATAACAATTGATTAAATATGATTGATTACATGCTATGTTAATCTTTTTAGTTCATCATGGGATCAGCAGTACGGGCCTTTTAATGTGTAAAGAGATAGTTGTGTATAAATGATGATGCAGAAGAGTAGCAGTTTTGGCAGACTTTTATATATTATTAATGTACCTACATAATTATTTTGAATAAACATATTTAAAAAAAAAAATTTCATGCGATAAATAATGTGTGGCTTCTTGAATGTATGAAGAATGGTTAAATTAATTAAATTAGTTATTTACAGAATATGAGTGAGGAATATAGGTTAATAAATAGAAAAACATAACCCTTGGCAGTTGGGTCGTAAAATAATTTTTAAAAGTAGAGTTTAGAATAAGATATGTGTGAGAAGGCTTATAGTTAACTGTCACGTTAGCATCTAATTAATTATATAATTTTATGATTACACATATTCATTTATATAATATTATTTCAAATATATTCTTTTTGTGGATTTTTAAGTTTTTTTTATGATATGTTAATAGACATCGAACTTAAACTAGTTAAATTGAACATATATTATTTAGTTGTTTAAGCTCCTAGCAGTCTCTTGATCGTGTAACCTGGTACGGCGTAAACGAGCAGGAGAATCATGGTCGCAAAGACCAGGAAGATCGAGATCTTCAAGATGTTCCATTTATAGTTGTGCCACACGATGTAGCGAATAGATTTCAGCGGGTTCAGGAACCACATAAACGATGCGTCCGGGCGGCTGAAAACAGAGATGAAATTTTTGAACACATGGACTCAAAGACGAGTAAGTGAATAATCAATTTCTACAACGAAATTACGAGAACGGGTTTAGTTTTACTTCGCTAAAAGATACAGTGTGATTCTTTATAATGTGCACATATCGAAATGAGGGTCTCTATGCTTAATTTTATCGATGGAAAAAATATTTAAAAAAATCTAAATATTTTTTAATATTTTTTATGGAATTTTCAAAAATGTTGTCTGCTGTTGTGACCCCAATGTAAACAAAACGGTGTAACTTTTAAACTAAATTATCTATCGCGATGAAACAAATTTATGTAAAAAGTTATGAAAAAAAAAAGTTTTCTTGATCAAAAAACGTGTTTATTTTCAATTGAGGGTAGTTTTTTTCCACAATTTTTGCTTGCTATTTGCACAATTATTGCTTCCAATCATTATGGAGTTTGTTTCATCGCGATAGATAATTTAGTTTAAAAGTTACACCGTTTTGTTTACACTGGGGTCACAGTAGCAGACAAAATTTTTGAAAATTCCATATAAAATATTAAAAAATATTTAGATTTTTTAAATAATTTTTCCGTCGATAAAATTAAGCATAGATTCCCCCATTTCGATATGTGCACATTATAAAGAATCACACTGTATATACGGTGAACGAAAATAACTTGAGAACAGACAAGAACAGAAAATAGGCAGACCCTTACTGGTTGTCTTCTCCGTGAGGAGGCTGCTGCTTTGGGGAAAAAAAAAACAATATGGCAACACGCGTGCTTATATCCACACCTACGTAAGTGTGTCTAAGCACACAGTCGTGCTTTCTATGTCCTTTGTGTGTATTTATTACTCACTTAGGTTTATCCAAAGGATCTGGTTCACTCCTGCCAAGTCCAGCAGGCACCTTATCAGCTTCCTCTCGGGTCAGGAGATGTATCTCCGCTTCCACTTTGCCAGTCAGCTCCATCTCTTCGGTATCGCGCTTTATGTAGAATGGCCACCAGCCCTTGACGCGTTTTTGTTTGAATATGTTGACCATTGGCACAGATCCGTCATACTTCAGCATGTCTAGAGTGCAGAGTTTTGAAGTCTTAGCTCCGCGAGGGAAGCGGCTTAGATCAAGTGTTACAGCTCCTAAAATGATAAAAGGCATTTTTTGTTGTATCCTATACAAGTATTTTATTTGCATTTTTCATACAATAAATTAGAAAAAAATATATATACAATGTGGAGCAGGACGATTGACATTCCTCTAAACCACGTAAAGAAAGGCATGCTCTTGACCCGTATACAAAAAATCAATCAAATCCAATGACTACTTTAGCCACAGGAAATTATTTTTCATTTTCTTATTTTTCAACATGATGTAGATCGGAGTCCGTAATAATAGGTAAACATTGTAAGGTCAGGAACCTGTGCAAAAACCTACGATTCTATTCTCAACGTCTCAATACGCTTGAAAGACAGAGAAAGGTGTCATACGATCCCACTCTGACGCGCCCCGCACACTCCCACAAAATACTACAATTATAAAGAAAAAGTAATATTACTTACGCAAATAATGCATTAGTGGTGCATAGAAAATTGCGAGTGTGTGTGTGAGCGGAATTTTTTTCGGCAAAAAGTCCTTGACTCGGTAACTATGTCAGTCAGTGCATAGCGGCGCCCTTTGAGGAGAGCACACGCCTACTTTTTTTATCACAAGACGAGCCGCGCGCGCATTGTCGTGATTTTATGAAAAGTTTGTTGTTATTGTGATTAAAGACGATTTATGATATTTGGATTAGTGCATAGGTTACTGTGACTTATTGGTGTTAGTGTAATATTAGTTATTTAGGCATTTATTAGGTAGCTAGTTTTGTGATTTAGGTTAAGTTAGTAAGTTTTTTAGTTTAATTATGCCTCAAATAAGGTTTTAAGTGATTAATTATTCAATCAGTGATCTTTTATTAATTAACAACTCGCAACTTAGTGAGTTTATGCCGCTGATTTGTTGTTCTCCGATAAAAAGTACCTACGCCCAACATCGCCGCCGCTCGCTGCACCCCGCGCACTAGGTCAGTGACTTTTCGTAGTTAAAGCGTGTTTACTTTTTATGCAGTTGATTCTGCTATTTATTTTGTTTGAAAATTGCAATTTTTAAATTTTCCACTAACTACTAATCTTCGTGTTTTAAAATGTTTCGATGGACTAGTACAGTGCTAGTTTTAATTTAATGTCGTAGTTCCAGATCCACATTGTATATAAAGTTACTCTTTTTTTTTTTTTGGGGGGTGGGAAATCATCTAATAACCCCTCCCGCTCTTGGGCAGAGTGAAAGGGAGTGTCAGACTTCTACTGACTAAAAACCACCCATGTTCCTTCTTAGCCCTATATGTCAAGGGTGTGGGATCTCTTACAACATTCCGCAGCCCCGACGGGCGTCGGCCCTTGCGGGACCCTTCCATGTTGCTGACATCTCTTTGAGGCGCGCGTGGAACACGAACGCGCCGTCGACACGGCCTGTTGTCGTCATAAGACGGCCGGACAGCGAGCTAGCCCATCACTCACCATCCACAGGCCCGCGTCTGCGGTGGCCGGAAGTCATCACGTGGCCTCCGACGCCCGGAGCGCCTCCCGCGGCGGCTGCGGCGAGAGGATCTCTCCCTCTCGCGTTCCGCCGCCTCCTTCGCTAGCATCACTGCTTCGCAGAAGGAGGCGACGGCGTCCCATTCCTCCTCGCACCGGACCATGGCTTGCACCAGGGCCGGGCGCGAGAGGTCGCCGCCGCTAATTGCCGCTACGAGAACACGGCGGGGCTCTGCCTAAGCGGGGCACACCTCAACGGTGTGCTCCACCGTGTCCTCCGGCCGATCCTCACAATGGTGGCATCCTGGCGTTTCCTCCCGCCTGATTCGATGCAGGTACCTCCCGAAACAACCGTGTCCGGTGAGGACCTGCGTCAGACGGAAGGTGAGGGCGCCGTGGCGTCTCTCTAGCCACTCCTCAAAGTGGGGACTTATCGCCACTATCGTGGCGTGCCCAGCACGAGGTTGCGACAGTCGCTGTCTCCATGTCGCTATGAGATCGCACCGGAGGTCTGTCCGCTGCGCAGCAATTTGCCGTGGCAACGGAGTGACCCCCCGGTGTAGCGCCTCCGCGCGCCATTCATGCAGGCGCGCGAGGACTATCGCCTCCAGATCCCATGGCGGCAATCCGGCAAGGAGGTTCGCCGCATCGCGGGAGATCTTGCGGTACCCCCGTACCAGCCTTACGGCCATGGCCTTCTGGGGCACGTTCAGGTAGTGGGTGGCCCGCTTCCTCAGAGCAGGCGCCCACACCGGGGCCCCGTAAAAGGCCATGGACCGCACGATCCCCGCATAGAGCCTCCGGCAGGAGGCGTTTGGCCCTCCCAGATTGGGCAGAAGCCATAATAGCGCTGATAATGGAAAAGTGCCTAAAGGATTGGTAGCATTGCCACGTAGGATAGCAATGCTGATTCTGCCAAACATTTACAGTTACTTGATAATTTTTGTGTTTTCTTTTTTAAGTCGATTTTCTTTTTTTTTGCAAAAACGTCTGCTCTACTCTGACAACCAGTCATGACTGTGAAAGATTCACAAATGATAGCCAGGACCAACGTTTTATCGTGCTTTCCGAGGCATGAAACTCAGTAAATGGGTGGTCACCCATCCGCATACCATCCTAGTCCATTTTATTGCGGGTTAACTAGAAGATTGATTCGAGCGGCTGTTATTATCTAACCACGTACTCCTCTGCATTTTGGCTGTTCTATCCTACTAACTTATTTTGTCTACGTATCATGTTGGTAGCATTGAATCAAGTGGCATTTTGTCTTTTCAACCAATCTAAGCTAGAAATAAGTCATACAATAATTCAGTATCTTACCCAAGAAATCATCAGCCGAGAAATGATCCGCATCCCACACTTGTAGCTCAAGTCGCGCCGGTATCTTGCACTCGGTCTCATCCCATGAGAATACAGACTCCTTGCGGGATATAACAATGCGTTCTTCTGCTTCCAAGTAGTCAAATGGATATATAAAACGCCAGTTGAAGTTACCTTCTCCGGTCAACGAGCGATAATGTATGTCTGTGGACTGACAGTCGTCCGGACCTTTAACCCATCTGCAAAGAAACAGTATTTTTTTTGTTAAGAAAATAATTGTTACATTCCCTCTTTGTGGATTCCCGCTCTGACCCGAAACAAATGACGTCTGTTTTATTAAGCCGACGTAATACTTTTACCTTTTTTCTTTCACAAATTATTACTTATTCTAGAGAGGGACATACTCCAAAATATTGATTGAAGTTGTCTATTTGGGACGGCTTCTACTCTCTTCAATACAATATGTAGTTTCGTTTGAGCCCATCTTACTAACAGCACATCTAACACACAGTTCTTGTAAGATTACACGAAAATTGGTCGTAAAGTATATTTACCCCTTGACATAGATATCTGACATCTTTTCGCCAGTGAAGAACGCGTCGTCTTCCAGTACTACATCGTCGGTATTCCAGATGATAACCCTCATTTCGTACGACCTGGGCTTGCGCGGGGATATATCCATCGGAGGCCCCGGGAGAGGCATATCCATAGGAAACATATCAACCCACATCTGAAGCCGGCCTTGTTCAATGCCTGTAGTTAAAAAATATGTTTTTATTGGGCTCAATACTGAACAGTCAATTATTTCCTTTAATTTTGTTGCCTCGCCTTTTTGACAATGTTCTACATCTGACTGCAAATATGAGCAATTTGTACATCATACATAATGTATTGTGTTCTATAGGAGTGTAGTCTTTTGAGTGAACGCAATACTATGTGCGACCTTGGGTCTTGTACAGGTTACATTCAGAGTTTTTTACTTTAAGGACCTTGTAAAAACCAGTAGAACCAAATTCTGTGCGCTCAAGCTTTTGCCATAACCATTATTGTAATCAAATATAACAGCTTAGGTACTAGTTAAGATACATTAATATTAATAGGAAAAATTCTGTCCTTATAATTAAGTATACATATATAGAAAAGTGTAGATGTTATCTGAGTTGTTTATTTTTTATTAAATGTTTGATATAAGCGAAAAAATCAGAAAGGTATTCTCCTTACCAGGTTTACTAGGATTATACAGCGGCCTGGTCTCAACATGTTCAGTCACCAGTTTTGTGCCGACGCGGGGTACCTCCTCCCAGCGGCGGAGTACTACTAGCGCCATCTGCTCCTCAATTGTTTCGGGGTCCCCGAACAGATCCGTGTCGTTCATCGGCATGTTAAATATTGTACGTCCAATCTTCACACGGGTTGGCTCGTAAATCGGCGGGTCCAGCTTGCCATCCTTGCAAAGCTTCGCCAAAATCTGCGTCGGCTTCATAGCGTCCCGCCAGCGATTATAACCTTGCCTAAGGATTGTACTGTTAGTTAATACTGGCAGATTATGTTGTTAAAAGACAATAGGATTAGAAAACTTACTCTTCGTATTTCATGGGCAGTCCGCAAGTAGCCCGATGTCGGCTATAAAAACGATTTTCTAGGTCAATTTTTGTTTCACCAATAAGATCATCAGCTCCGAGTAAATCCCAATCCAGCACTTGTATCGTTAGTAAAGAATCTTGAGGGAATGTTGCTTCTATTTCGAAACACTTTCCAAATACTGGGTTTAGTTGCTTGGAAACATAATGATCCTTATCGCTGATTCTTTTTGAACCTGAATGAAGCACGATATAGGGATCAGCTTTCCCGTTCAGATCCATTGGATGCAAATCTGTGGCTTTTACAATGTATACGCGCACCAGCACGTGAATGGGTTCATTATTTGGAACCCCATGAAAAAATCCAAGGGTTGGATCAGGTCCCATAAGTGGGTGATCATCAATGCCTTTTGGAAGAGGCCATTTGTATACTTTAACAGCACCCTGGAACAAGAAGTGAGAAATTTAGATAAGAACGAGCACTATCTTTGATTTGTAGATCCAAAACAACGGCGTATACAAAATCTTCCGTAATAAAACGTACCTTAAACGATCCCACAACTCGGCTCTCATTATCAGTATCGTCACCTGTCTTCTTGCCCCTGTAGAGCTCAAATGATTGGAGCCATTCCTTAAATCCATCATATTCGGGTACTGCCTCCAGCTCATGTGGGTAAATCTGCAAAAATCAATTCAGTTTTAATAATCGCCAACCAAAAATCCTGACAATTTTATTTGGCAACGAAATTCCACTTACTTTTGCCAGTGACGAACGCGGTATGTCAGTTTGTCTGGCCATTGAAGGACTGATAATAATCTTCGGCGACACCATAGGTCGCTTTTTTTTTTCACGCGAGATAGGGCTATCTAACGATATAGCCCTATCTTGGTCCCTCTCTCTTTCTCTGTCACGCTCTCTATCGCAATCTGATCTGGGCGACATAATTTCTTCTACTCGGGGCGATCGAGATGTTGAACAGGAAGCGTATGCCCCTTGGGAGGGCTGCGTGTATTCTTGCCTTTCTCTCTTCGCCTCTTTTTCTTCTTCTATCATAGATTCCACTGAAGCAAAGTATTTAGTCCACCAATCTTTACTTCTGCCATCGTCATCTATCATTGATGTTGTGCTGGCCTTACGCTTCTTCGTGGACTCGCGTTTGGGAACTTTTTTACGGGCACCTAGACTTGGTGTTCTACCTGACCCATAAGAAACAGCACCCTTACTATCCCTCAGCAGTAAAGGACTATTTTCCTTTTCAGTTTCTACAGACACATCATCGTCTGGTATTATGCAGTTGGCTCGTAAATCAATGTTTTGTAAAGGAATCACTGACTTTTTCCTCTCCTCAATATCTCTTTCACGCTTACTCTTCGGAGTATAAATGTACCGTTTAATAGTCTTTATTGTATGAGTTCCGACAAGAGTGGACCTTCCAAAGCTGCGGCAATCCACAACCCGGATAGTAAGAGGTGGTCTGTATAAATCTTGGTCTGGGAGTTCTACTTCAACAAACTTCTGAGGACTTGTAAAGTTGGGATTGCGTTTTGCATTTTGTATGACAGTTGAGCAGAGTATGTGGCCAGCGCATTCGATATCAACTCGTGGTCTATCCACCGTCATAAGGTGGATTCTTTTCATATCGCGCAAGCCCCAAAACAATACTTCAATGCGATACGTTGATAATGTTGGACGAATTCCTTTTGGTACGGGGAGTATTGGGCCTTTGTTGATATCCATTGGTGACTTCCCAACGTTTTCCCTGGGTGACGGTAGACTTGGAAGAACTGAGGCATTTTGTTTGGGAGGTATTTCTAGCATTTCAAATGATGCCAGTAATTCTCCAGCTGCATCGTCACCACGAGTGATTTCATACCACTCTAATGCGGGTAAATTTTGTGAGCCTCTTTGAATATCTTCGTGAGCTCTTATGCGTGGTTTAGCTAAGGTCCGGCCAATGAATTCCGACTTGCCAACTTTGTCCTGATCAAATATTTCTACGACGATTGTGGGTGGGTCACTCTTTATCTGTTCCATGGTGCTGTAGAGTAGCACATCATCAAATAAAAGAAGTTCATCCCATGTGGGACTGAGTGTCTCGTCAATAACTTGTGTGGTTGCGGTGGTATCGCCGACAACGATACGAGCAAATGGATCAGACAAACCAGACGAATCAGACCCGATCAATGATCGAGCTTGATAGATATAGGCCCGCATTTGGAAGTTCTGAAAAGTACAACAAATTAATTTACATGTCTCCATTGTTATAGTGGAGCAGTTTAAAGTTGTTGACAAATAGGTACTTACATGTTTTGCGACGTAAAATATTGCAGCCGGAGCATTCGCTCGAAGCTTTTCTGCATTTTTCAGCTCCGAGCCGAGTTCGTAGCCTTGAGGCAGCCCATCAATGTAATGTGGCTTGTCTTCTAAAATGCCGAGCCACAGGTAAACATTTAACATAGCCGGGATCGACCAACCGCTTGGTGTTGATGATTTTTTGCCGGGCCACTGTAATTAATTTTTGTACAATATAGTTAATAGGTGTGTTTCATTTATATCTCTCATCTTCTCTTGCCTGCCCGATGGTTCAAAACATGCAGGATAGAGATTTTTTCCACATAGCTTATAATCATTTTACCTTAAGAAACAGAGTCTGCATGCTGCCGCAATATTTGCCTGACTCGTTGGGATAACTAGAGTAGATAATATCCCTGGCTGGGATGCGTTGGTATGCTATGCGCTTTCCGTTGCTTATCAGCCAGATAAATATGTCTGGCAACCCGTGTTGAGCCTGGAAGGGAAACAATTATGTTAAAAAAAATATTTTCTTTCGTATTATAATGTATGATGAGAATCCACACTTTCAGAATGTCATCATTGTATAAAACTGCTACAATAATTCTCGTATTGCATCACTTGTTATATTTTTTTGCTGGAAAGAAGATCTAGTCAAACAAACTCCTATATTATCCACTACAGTTATCTGCCTCCACCTCATAGACGCACTCTACAAGATGAATGAAAAATTAAACATCTACCTAGCATATAACTTAAGCCAAATAAGGTAACCCATAGTATGAAGGTTTTGGGCAAATTTCTCCATTTATTTTGACCCCGTACAACAAAAGTTACAAAACTTATAAAGGTACTTACATCTTCGCAGAGGTGTTTCAGTTTGTCCAAGTAGTCATAAGCTGTTCGCAGACGCTCCTTGATCGAGTGTTTGGTGATCAAGGCCCGCAGACTTTTAGACATCGACGCGATTTGATCCTGGAGAATAATAAGTAAGGTATAGAGCAAGGTAATACTATTAAACGATGAATTGACTACCTGTATTGGATTTAAATGCTTACAATCTCATAGATGCACAGTTTCTGCCGTTCTTTGTCGAGTTTGGTGTTGCCGAGCGGCGGGGCTTTGGTCATGTGTTTAACATAGCCTTTGCACGCAACGCTGACGGTTTCAAGCGTAGTCTTGAGCTTTAGTATGCTGGCGGTATCCGGGATGGGCTCTGCTTCCAGCAATGCTTGACACTCGGCTAGATCTTCCTCCTGGAATTTGTTGGATTGTGGTGTTTAAAATCTGTGGTTGGATGTAGGTTAAACATTATTGCTGTAAGGGTTTCTTTGTTTTTTTTTTAATAAATGTTTTGCGCTTCTCCGCCACTATTAGAATTTCTCCCGAATGCGGTGCGTTTTCAATCAAAAACTACTGAACGGATTTTTAATAAAAATTCTCGCACAGATAGTTTATAACCTGGATTATCACTATAGAGTACTTTTTATCCCGGGCATAAGCTAGTATGTATAATAATATAAAATGTACTTACATATTTCTCGATGATGTTAGCTATGAGGTTCGAGTTGTACATGCGACGCCGGTAATCGGGCCAGATGCTACGAATATGCATGCACTGCTTTGTGTCCCAGTACGGCAGAAAGTAATATGTCTTATCCGTGGATGCCGGTTTTATCGGCGCAGTGGTGCTCTGCCAGTAGCCGGTATCGGCAGGGACTTCATCTATTGGTAAAAGAAGAAGTTAAAAAAGAATTAAGTACTAAGTAGTAGTTTAGTAGCTTATCACGAAAATATATTAATAAAAACGTCTAGTTTTCTTTGGCTTTTAGTGACCCTGTGCCAAAACATCTTTGTACAGTCAGCACCACTAATATGTATGCAACTTAGCAACGTTAAGAAGCAATTTCTGCCTACTGTGTTGATTTCATTTACATTTGTGACGAACTCATATTTTGTATGAATGAAATATCATGAAGTAAGTCGTACCTCAAAGTTGTACCACAGAGTACTAAGTTGAAAATCTCAATCAGCTTGATGTGCTGTGGTCTTTACAAGTAATACGAAATGGACAACAGTTATCTACAACCACCTAGATTTTTAGCTTACAATTTTCAATACATACCCAGGTTTACTTCCAAGTCATGGGCTCTCTTGGCTGACTCGTGGTATCCATCTATGGAATTCCCTGAGTTACCAATGCTAAGTTCAAATATCAGGGGTTTGTCTGCAATTCTTTTATCTATCAGGTTTACTTCGAAAACGCTGGCGAAGAGGAAAAATTCCTCATGTTTCTCGAAACTAATGTCGTTGATCGGCGGAATGGGCTCCACTTCCACATCCGATAGGGGGTATTCGATTCCTTCGATGATTTCCGTACGAATCGAGATGAGTACTCTGAAAAAAAAAATTTTTGTTTGGTCTACATTCCTACAATTTCCCTTGACGTGGTTTAGTTAGCAACAGTAGTGGATTCAATTGTGTTGATCCTGGCATCATTATTATTACTTCTCTTCATATAGAGCTTCAGAACTTTTGCTCTTGCTCCTACTTATTTCTCCTTTGATTGTTCTGAAGCGTTTACTCAAAGAAAAGGAAATTATGTTTTTCCCTTCTCCTATATCATTCTTTTCTGATTCGTTTCGTTGCGGATTCTAAAAGTCAGTTAAATAGGGATCTTTACTGACTCGAAAAAATGTGATTCCAGTCACTTTGTTCGATTATCGAATAATATTTGATAAGTACGTATTTTTTGTTTTATCAAATCAATAAAATTGACGAATATAAAACGTGTCAAAGATTTGAGTGGGGGTTTGTGACGACACTGACCGGTATAAAATGCCATACTGCACAAAGCACTGTATCGTCTTTATTGTTTGTTTACGTGAAAAAAAGAATAAATACGTGTCCAATATTTTTTGGAAACCTATCTAAGGGACTCCGTAACTTTTAATTCGTCTTTAAATGATTTTAACATGGAAAGCTCCCAAACGCATGATAATTACCTTCCCCTGTACTGCACTCCTTCGCCCATGCCGGAGTTTAGGCCTGCGAGCTGGTCCATCATGCTGAAGTCCCGGGTAGAGCCGTATAAGTAGATATACGCAGGCCCGAAGGTCGGAAGAAAACCTGAAACAAAAACAAAATCAAACTAGGATGATAATCACTACTTTTCGAACGTCATTTTTTTTTACACACACCCACACCCACATTTCCTATTGATTTAGCTAGAAAGGAGAAGTGGCGGAACAAACTCCCCAGCAACACATCTGTTTGTTAGGTAATAAATGATACGGGTTTCGTTTTAACGAGCATTCGTTGGTCAGTGATTCGAATTCTCGTGCATTCGTTGTTACGGTATGCGTCGTTGCGTGTTTTCCTACCCATAGTATTCGTTGTTGCAAACATTCGGAGCCTTGTAAATCGACGTAGTCGATTTCGGAATGACGTATCGCACTCGTGTCAGACATCTTCTGACTAAAAACCACCCATGTTCCTTATTAGTACTTTGTGTCGAGGCCGCCGACCCGCGGTATCTCTTTCGAACAACAGCAATCGTATCAAGAAGTCATTTTGAATTAAAATACATAGATAAGATTCTTAGGACACGCGGTACAAGATTAGGTAATGATAAAATAATAAAACGTTCTCACTTAGTGAAAAAATACCTATTATATTACATAGTATTATGTATGTAATAGAGAGCACATTCGCAAGAAGTTGGCAGCTTCGTCTCACAACTAAGTTGTTAAAGTTTTTCTTGTTATCTTTCAAAATTTTAAATATTTTATGTATATATGTATGTATGTATTTATTTTTATAAGTTAGGTATATATATATTCTAATTTTTGTTTCTGTTATGCACCTACTGTGTAATGTCTCTGCATCACCCTAAGGTAGACTGGTAGAAAATGCCCAAGGCATTAAGTCCGCCTTTGTACGGTTTCATTACTTGTGCATAAAGTTTTAATAAATAAAATAAAATAAATAATAGGTATTTTATGGGAACACCTTTTATGCTTACCTTTATCTCCATCATTGGAAATAGTCTTCAGATCCAGGAAGTGCGTGCCAATAATGCCAGGATGCACGGGGTGATTGTCTCTGAGCTGCAGCTTGATGCGTTGGCACAGCGGCGGGAACATCTCCGTAAATACTATCTGCTCATTCCATACCGGGCTGTACGAGTATTTGCGCACGCACGTGTTACCCTGTAATTCGTAGGAAAAATATTATTGTGATTTCTGTACTGTTGGCGATTGAGTTAGTACATCATAACCAGCCTGAAATTTGCCTCCAGTCGGAGCACAGGCACATCCTCACAATCTTCCGTATTAGTAGAATAGGATTATCCTCCAACTCCTAACCGTTGAGGAGTTGTACCACCAATCGTCAGCGCAGCCACATCAGATTATGATTATCAGACGCAAATTATACTTAAACCACTTCGGAAAATATATGGAAAACGTCATAAGTGCCTATAATATTTGAGGATTGCCCTCGATATCTCAAGGAATCCCATAATCAGATACTAACTTGGTGTCAATGAGAATACCTCGGGCGTATTCCCTTTCAACCAAAAGAATAATTTAGAAAATCGGTCCACAATTGACGGAGATATGCGGTGCGGTGATATGTTAAAAAAAAACATACACACGAATGAGAACCTCCTCGTTTTGGAAGTCGGTTAAAAATAGATACTCACGGTCATTCCAGCGAAGGAAACTTGAACATAAGCATTCACGAGATCGTGACTTTCTCCTGTGAAGGCGCGCTTCATGTTGGCCAGGAGCGAGTAGTTCATTTTTGGTAGACCGTCAGCTTTGTGGATCTTCACGATGAACCTGGCACGCTGGCGCTCCATTGGAATCCCATCAGGGAGAAGCAGGTTCCTATAGAAATTTAAAATAAGAAACTGACTTTATATTGTCTTACGATAACTTAGTCTATTACTTAGTAAAGGTGTTGACAGTTTTGTCATACAAAAGTATGTCAAACTTTAACTAAGTAATCATTAAAAATCTTTGAGTACTGCAGTTAATCGCCATGGTATAAAAAAATAAGTTTAAAAACTAAAACCCGACTACGAATAAAAACGCAGTCTAATAAAACCAAAAAAAACCGTTGCTATATAAATCCGTTATAATATATGTATTACTTTCATGAAGTAAAATCATTCTACTGAATGTTGGTTTGCTATGTAAATAGTACGAGTAAATAGCAGACTAGACCGCGAGAACTTTTTGATCTCTGCTCGCCAAGACCTCTCATTTGATACCAAACATGTTATGAATATCTTAATTTAATTTTTTTAGAGCTTAGAATTTGACACTTAAATTCCGTCACAAAAAGAATTGTTAAAATGTATATAGCCTATGTCACCCGGGCTATTCTTACGAATCTATTGACACCTAATTTATTAAAATACATTCGGTAGACTAGGCGCTACGGTGGAACATACAAACATACATACATAGACTGCCAAAATCATTACCCTTCCTTTTGGCTTCGCCGTAGTCGGGTACAAAAACGACTAACATTCTTTGATCTAGACAAAAGAATATGCGAATAATTTGTAATAATAAGCAGCATGAAAAAATACAAATTACATTAATTCTCATTACATTCATAATAAACCTACCTTTAATTAAGAAAGATCTTTAAAATAACGCGACCTGTGCCATGTTTTCAACGGCCAGTTTTTTTTCGATATTTTATTAACGAACTAATTACATTTTTATTTTGAAGTTTTCAATTGGTCGGGGACAACATTCGCGAATAATTTACGGCTTCATCGACAACGAGGTCAGTCTACAAACATAATTATGTGCGGTTGGGTGGTATAGTTAGTTAGTGAAATGGTTACTGATTATTTAATATGTGTCGGGTCGTCAGGATTTATTCCGTTAGACTCGACCATTATGTGGGCAGAACATAGGTTTCGTGTAATGAAAACACAAATGGTGCGATTCACTGTTTTTATAACTATCGAAGTACTTGAATTTACAGCTGAACACATATTATAGCCAAACGAAACGTAGGACAGTTCCTAGACTGGAGGTCCGTTCTCTAGGACGGTCGAAAGGCAAGTGTGTCGCGTCGTAGCAAGAACTTTGCCGAGTGTTACACCACTCGGGTCACGTGCCGCTCTTCGTTTAGAGACCGTACTATAGACCGTCTCCGACATATGCAATATATCGCGTGCGTAAGTTACTCTGTCTGTATACCTATTTACGGCTTAATGACGAAAAATTGTTCGATGAAATTTAGAACACTTAAGCAGTCATCGGGTAATCAGATGCATATTTACCTAAAGTTTTTAGTTAGGAAATGATGGAAGCGGCTTCTTTTTTTTTTAATATAAATCCCAGGATTCCAGAAAATTCGGGAATGCGAAGCTAGTCTGTAACACCTGCTCCTCATTAATACGTTAATTAAAAAAAAACAAGCAAACTTTATTGTTTTTACACGTTTGTTATATACACGATACAAAACATATTAAGTATCTACTATAAATATTAATATCCTTTACTGAAGTGTACAAAGGTGAGTAAGATATATCTTCCAACCAGCCCTACTGATATCCTGATTGTACGTTGGTTTAGTAACCAAAGCACAGTGGTATTATATAGTGATAATTGTATTTAACTGACTAAAGTTGACTACAATTATCACTATATAATACCACCGTGCTTTGGTCACTGAAATCTCACGTTAAAATTTCTGTCTGTGTTGAGTTGTTGTCAGATTCCAGGGACTGTTCTAAATCTAAATTGCTAAGTTCTGTTTCATTTAGAGAATTGTACTATTCAATAAATATCAATTGTAGAATTGTACTATGAGATTATCAATAGGGTAGTTAACAAAAAAAAATCGATTTAGTCCTTATGGTAGATTTCCAAAAAATATTGTACACTTATTTTTTTCTTTTTTCACGTAAACAAACAATGAAGACGAGAAAGGGGGTCTACTCTCTTTCAACGAAAAACGAAGTTTCGATCGAATTTCGCGTGTTTCCTACCACGGTTCCATTCGTTCCGAAGTTTCAACGAAGTTTCGTTCGAACGAACATTTTTTGACATTTAGATTCTCTAAACCTACTCTAATTGATCTATGTTACGAACAAAAATTCTAATTTGACAGATGATTGTTCGGAATTTTAACCTCAAATTGACGAAACTAAAAGTGTTACCTTTTGATTTTCGTTAGTGTGAATTTTGTGCTAAAGGAGAATGGGCAAAAATGTATGAAACCTGGGACCACCTTCCAATAGCAATGAGATATATATCGTTGGATAGGTCTTTTCAATTGGAACAACAATTGTTATGACAACTTTGTTGTTACAATTGTCCGTTCAGAGTTATAAGACTTATAAGTTCAGATTTAAAGATAAAAATATTAAAATATTTTTGAGGAGAAAATAATAACACCGTTAATAATTCATTAATTATTTGTTATTACGTTACACACATCGACGTGTTCTATGGGTTATCTATAATAACATCATTCAAGAACATTGCTGGTGCAGTAAATCCTTCATGAATCGCATACCCTAAATACCAGATTATTGATATAATGTGTGCACATGTGCCCATCGTTCGCCGTCCCGATATGCATGTACAATAATGTTGTACTATGTTGTTATCTTCATTTGGATTGTTATTTATTAAAATATAGCAATAATACGTCCTTTGTCTCACATGACGTGATTGAATGCGTCCACGCAAAAGCCACACATTTTCCTGAATACCGTAATCAGGCAGATCATCTAACCGATTTTCTCTATATGTTTCTATTATGTATAAACCATTTTGAAGATGCTCGCTGCAATAGCTTCGCGCCAGTTTTAACTGGTATGTACCCAAGGCTAATACAATTATTTGGTCTTCAGTGAGCCTTGGGAAGTTTTCTATTAGATTAGCTTCCAGCCGTTGAAAATCTGCCCTTCGGTTATTCAGGCGTTTTCTTTCTACATAATTATACAATAGATTTGGTGTGTCAACTTTGCGTCTTATAAGATTTAAAAACTCTTCTGCGTGGACGTTATCTTGAATGAGTACGTGGAAGTGATTTATAATAGCTGCAGCAATTTTGAAATCTCCGAACATGTGAGGCAGCGCTCTATTGAAATATTTTTGCCGCAACAGCCTAAAATCGCGTTTAAATCGACCGTTTATGACTTCCACTACCCATCGGCATATTGTAACAGCTCGTGCTTCATTTGCCTGTTCTGTAGTAAGCTGTGTCTCTCGACGATCTTTAGTTGGTGGCACATAATATTCATAACCGCAAGCTTCTATATACTCCAACCCATCCCTAAACCCACGGTCCAAGATAAATGCATCATTTTCTTGAAGTAAAACATGTAAAGGGTTTTCTTCGTCATTCATTATATCTTGAATGATTTGCGCGTCAGTTTTTGTGGCAGCGAACGGTCCTAAAACATCAATAATATAACCATCTGGAGCAACGATCAAAAATGGCTTTAACAAGTTTTGGTACTTGTGCAAACTATATGAGAGGCGTTGAAATAAAAAGTTGCTACTTTTGTTAATATAAATGTAGGTTCCATCACATATAAGAATTACTTTGCTATTTTCTTCATTGCCAAACAGATTTTTTGGTATTGTTAGATTTCTCGCCAATATATTTTCTCTGTCTATGTGATCCACTCCTAAGTGTAGTACGATGTATTCATTAATAAGGCATTCACGAGCAATAGCTAAATATCGTTCCAGTTTTCTTCTTGACATATTAAATAATGTAGCAAGCCTCTCATCTGAATCTCCCGTGCGAAGTTTTACTAATAATATGGCTAACGCAGTCCTTGGATCATTGCACCTCACGCCCAATGATGGTGTTTGCTCTAAAATGTCATCAAACTGGGAGCCATTAAGACCAACCCAGTAGTGCATTTCTTCATCAGTCATAGCTCCGTGAAGACTAAAATCTAACCTCGAACCCCGTTGAATAGTTGTTCGTAGCATGTCACAAACATCTTTAAACTGGGCTGCATTAAAATCATGAGTTGTGTTACAAAAATCAGGCAGCTCATCCCAGTTATTGCCTTCAAGATGTTCTCTGCATACTCTGGCACCATCGGGTATATATAGCTTGTAGACACAAAAGATGTGAACTTTAATGGCATTAGGTATTCTGTGTCGGGTATTATTAGCACAGTTGTTAAAAATACAATACCTATGGTTATTTGGCGCTCTTATATATTCAGGTACATGAAGTACATGAACATTTTGCTCATTCTCTTCAGGTGCTTCAGGCACTACCGCTTCAACAGGTGGTCTAATGGCATTTGCAGCTCTCTGCCAGCATCTATGGCATATGCTTCGTGTGTTGTCGAACACCACCTGATAATGATAAAAATAAGCAATTATAATAACTCGTTTAAAGAAAGAATAATTATAATTCTATGACCAACGTCAAGTAACGACATTGTAGGAGTTTGAAGTTAAATCGAGTTTGCACGGTATCCTAATGTAGCCAGCTTAGATTAGATACCAGGAGCTTTAAACATAAGAGTATATAAAATATGTGAACACTGTAAAAATAGTGAGAACCTACAATATCTTATATTAGGCGCCATAAAAATACAGCTTTAATATATTGGCTTTTTTAAAAGTTGTCCCTTGTGCAGGCCGCATGCAAAAATGTAACCGATTTGATTCTAAAAAAAAACAATGATAGATATACACACTACACTCACCTCCAATACTGAATGTTGTTGTATATATGCAGCAACCTCTGGCTGTTCTCTTGGAAGATTTTCTGACAGGACGTGTTGTTGATATCTTCCGCGATATAGGCCTCGCCGACACATGACACAGTTGCGATGATCTTCCATCACAATTAAAACCCGATCGAGATGCAATTCAAAAGTCCAGTGTGATAGCCGAATTCAATAATCAATGCAGAGTTTCCGAGAAGATATCAGTGTCCAGTAAGAATGCCAGGTCAAAGTCGTTGGAAAGAAGCAGCATGAAAAGCAGAAGAAGAATGAAAAGGAACGGTAACAAACGATAACTCACACACAATGCCAACCAAAGACTGGTTGAACGTACCTGCGCGCGCGCGGCGCGGGCTCCACGAAACCGGTTTTGAGTGGGGAGGGCTCACCGTGTCTACCTGAACGCGGCCCAAAGCACAGTGTTTAATCAAGACAGACGTACACGGGTAGGTATGAAAAAGTAAAAACATAGAAAATAGTTTTTTATTTAATATTTTTTTAAATAAATAAAAAGTTTTATAACTTTGAACGGACAGTTGTAACAACAAAGCTGTCATAATAATAGTTGTTCCAATTAAAAATACCTATCCAATGACATACATCCTATTGCTATTGGAGGGTGGTCCCAATGTGCCCATTCTCCTTTGCTTGAAATGGCTACAAGAATGCTCTTAATCGAGGCTGCTCTACGTGAAGAACGTTTAGAGCGTAGAAGGAATCGCCGTCGCCTGCGCAATCAACTTAATGTTAGCGAAATTCCCGACTTAGAGTTTGTCGGCAATTATTCGAGGAGTTGTGCCAGGAAATAGTGCCTTTATTACCTCCAAAGGCAAGAAGTCATGGAATCGAACCTACAGTTAAGGTTGTGTATATTTTTTATTATCATTCTCTTCAATAAAATTAAGCATTTCACAGTTAAAAACTCGTGTGACGTCACATTCTTAAACATAAGTATAACATCTCAAAGCGGTCAGTGACATCACAAGCTCCCACTCAATTGACGCGTTTGATCTTCGTAATTTTTTCATTGATTTGATAGAACAAAAAATACGTATCTAATATTTTTCGATAATCTAACAGTACGTCTAGTTAGAATCATATTTTTTTAAGTCAGTAAACATTCCTATTGTTTAGGATTCATTTAAAGTTAGAAAAAGATCTGTCCACATTAAATTTGTAAAAACTAACGTAGTAATTTTTTCGCATATTTCCCTAAGAATATCAAAATCAGGGTTTCTATCCAGGGCCGGAAGCGAGAGGTCGCCGCCGCCGACGGCCGCTACCAGAACACAGCGGGGCTCTCATTGGGCGGGGCAGACCTCCACGGGGTGCTCCACCGTGTCCTCCGGCCGATACGCGCAATAGTACCAGTAGCAGCCGGGCGTTTCCACCGGGCGCCGTAGCGCGTGGGTTGTGACAGTCACTCTCTCCATGACGCCATGAGATCTCTCCGGAGGTCTATCCGATTTGCCGCGTCAACGGAGTGACACCCGGTGTAGGACTTCCACGTGCCATTCATGCAGGCGCGCGAGGACTATCGCCTACAGATCCCAGGGTCGCCACCTCGCAGGAACTGTGGCACCCCTAACGTAAAAGTTACGTTGCAGCTTTTAGCGTGAAATATTAAGTTACCGAGAAGGCCGAACCAATAGCTAGACTGTTTTGTCTTCTTTGAAAATACACCTAAACCTAAACTGTGAACAACTTTGAAAGTAAATTTAGTTCACCTGTTTATCTTCAAACTCGGAGGAATACCTAATAAGCCAAAGGATTTTGATATAATTAAACTTATTCACAGATGGTTGATTCACTTTATGAATAATTTAATTAGCTATTACAATAATAATTATACTAAACATACCAACAAACAAAATAACTATATTAACCACTAGCGGACGTCACGTGGTTTCACCCGCTTAGTTCCTGTTCCCGTGGGAATACAGGGATAAAAAGTAGCCTATGTCACTCGGGGATAGTGTAACTTCCCAACAGTGAAAGCATTTTTCAAATCGGTTCAGTAGTTTCGGAGCCTATTCGTTACAAACAAAGAAACAATTCTTTTCTCTATATAATATTAGTGTAGACAAACTAATAAAAAGGCAGCAGCTGGACTATTGGTGGCGGGCCCCGACTTACGAACAGTTGGTCGTGGGTTAGAACCCAGGCAGGCGCATTACTATGTGAAATTTATTTCATCACCACTGCTCTCAAGACGGTGAAGGCAAACATCGTGAGGAAACCGACATATCTTAGAACCAAAAATTCGAAGATATGTGACATCTACCAATCTGCACTGGGCCCGCGTCGTGGATTATAGCCCATCCCACTCCTAGAGAGTAGGCCTGAGTCCCTGCAGTGGGAACAATATAGGCTGATGATGATGATGATGAATAAAAAGGCATCGAAAAACTCCTTAACCTCTGGCCAAAGTAAAAACCAACCCCTTGGGTCACAAGAGGCGTCAAAAATGCGTTTTGTTTCCTTAAAAAGTTTGTAGGCTCGAACCTAATAAAGTTTCCACAAAAGCAACAAGTTACAGGTCAGATGGGCAGTTGTCTTGTCTTGTTAAACACTTTTTTCCGCTGATAAGCAGATGATAAAACGTGTCATTAACAAATTCCGTATACCTACAGGTATAATTGAAAAGTGATCGAATAACCCGTTGCAGCCATACTTGGGTGAGTGCTGTACCAGCGAAGCGGTACGACGTCATATCAACGTTATTCTTACCTAATCAAGTTCAAAACTTCAGCCTTCACATTAATAATAAATGTATAGTACAAAACAGTAGGTAAAATACGGGTTGAAATGAGAATGAAAAGTGTTTTTTCTCGACCCCCCAGGGAGTGGCAGGGCTTTGTACACGTGCGTAAACCCGCGCATATCTTTAAGCTTTCCTTCCAAATATTTTACTGACTTAATAACTCGCTATGGACAGCGAACTACAAAATTTTACGAACCGCTACAGCTAATGCTTTGACGTTAAGTTTAGTTAAGTTTTTTTAAGTTTAAGTTTAGTAGATGGCTAGCTTTATTGCTGAGGATTCATAGGGAAGATGAGGTCCGACGGTAATTCATTATATTCCTGCTAGCTTTATTACTGAAGATTCATAGTGAAGATGAGTTCCGACGGTAATTCATCATATTCCTGCACATATTTTTCTTCAATTCTTCACTGTTAGGCTCGATTACGGGGACGCGGGGCGTCGCGTGGCGCGTGCAGAAGGCGCGTCGCGTGCTTTTTTATTCATTTACTGAGAGGCGAGTCCACCGCAACGAACGCTGCATTTTAAACTAACGAGCGAAAGATTGCTTCTCGTAAAATCGTCGTTTGAAATCGTTAACGTTTTCATACATCGCCATGTGCTTGAATTAGTAACGCACAAAGCGCTGCGCGACGCCCTGCGTCTCCGTAAATGAAGCCTTAGACATCAGGATGGCATTTACACAAAGAGCAATCATTCATATCATTCCTCGCACAATCCATCCATCTTTTCTTGGCCTTCCTCTCCTTCTCAATCTATCAATATTTCTATTCATCACATTTTAGTCACATGCGTTTTATCCCTTCTCATTACATGACCATACCAAGAAAAACGACTTTTTTTCTATGACAGGTGACACTTTCAAACTTCCTCTAATATTGCTGACATACAATCTTATCTTTATTTATTATATTAATTCTTCTGTACGGCTGGACCGATTTCGATGAAAATTTTCGTATGTGTTCAAGTGGATTCGAGAATGGTTTAGATTCACAATTGGCACCGGTAGGTTGGCAGCGCTGCTATCCGGTCAGGACGACGTCTGCCAGGTACGCTAGTTAATTATACTTAGTTACACAGTACAGTACCGCAGTTAAGAACACAATGACTAAAAAAGTGTGGTTTCAAACCTTTAAAACTATTCAAAACGAATTGGCTGCATTTCAACAAAACAAAATAAAAATCAAACAACAGCAATGTTTGCCCTAATGGCGAAAAATTTTGTATTGTTTCGTTTGAATAAATAATAACCAAATCTTTCTCAAGTTTATCCAAATGAATAAAAGCAAACTCAAAATATTATAAGAACAAGGCAACAAGAAAAAGGTCTAATATTACTCCAAGTTGTCAAGTACAAAGATATTATCCCGGTGGAAAAGATGTTAACTGTTAACTTTGGAGACGACATTTTGCTTATTGACGCTTTGAAAGACGGGGAGAAGAACTTATAAACCGTGTTTTTGTAAAGTAAACTTAAGACCTTGTCAATTTAAAAAGGACAAGACGTTTTAGTTTTCCGCATTGCAAGGATGTTCTTTTGTTTACGATAAAAACATCATACATGTTGGAAACCCCACCGCATGACGGCACCACAAAAGATTTTCAGTTAATCCTATGGCGCAACAACATGCTGTCGAATCTCGAGGTGAACTTTAAGAACAAAGTCTTGTATGTTCGTACAATGGACTAAAAGGTACTTAGTGTATATTACTTAAAGGTAGGTTATACATAACGTAATCTGAAATACCGTAGCGCATTCGAATATTCGACTAGAGCGGCGGTATATGCAAAATATAGCGTCACACAATGATATAACTTGAACTAAGTTAATTATGGGTGTGGTCCCCGAGCACTTCGACGGAACGGTAGTTGGGTTTGAATTCGTAGACGTGTCGCAAACTATGTTGTACCTCATAATATCCTGTATTGTGTGTTCCAAAAATACGCCAATGTCGGCGAAGTGGGTCATCATAATTTGAAATAATCTCGTGCCAGCGAAGCGAATGAAAAGAATAAGGGCCTGAAAGCCAGCCTCAGTACACCTATTCATAACATCAATTACTTATGTTCCGCTGTGGTTTGAAACCTGGCCTATTATAAATATTATAATCTTAAGACTGCTCCAAAATCATCGTTTGAACGCCAACCACTATTTGTTGAAACAGTACCTACAGAAAGAATCCAGTACCGTCCGTACCTGCTTCACCGTACCGTTAGTTTGCTAAGCACAAAGTTACTTACGCTTCGATGTCGTCTTCATCCTTCTCACTCTTGGGAGGCACCTTGATGCTGTCACCCTTTCCGATGACGCTGATGTCACACTTCAGGTACCCCTTGGCACCAGCGCCCACGTCTTCAGGGTCTGTCAGGAGGGCCCACTTATGGTAGAACTGGCGATCTGTTGGCGAAGCAATCATAAACATATCAATTTATTATAAATAGTGTGAGCGTCTACTAAACCTGATTGAACTACATTTTATTATTCTGCGTTCTAAAACTCACGAAATAGTGCGAAACTTTATCTTTTGATGTCTACCTTAATAACAACAAAATCATGTTAAGCTACCACTTTATCAGTTCAAGTACGTAATTAGATCTTGTAATAACGTACTTAAGGTGGAAGCTCACATCTGGCCCGCGAAATTCTAATTTTCTTACGTTTTTGGCAATTTGCAGGCCAGTGCTTGGTTGTATGTTTATGAAAATTTGATTTGCGACTGTAAGACGTATGAAGTTACCGAATTATAACCATCAAAATTATCAATACAACCCTCCAAGTTCATTTTCATGTCAAGATTGATTTTTGCATGTAAAAGTCATTCTTTAGTAATTTAGTCGTCGTTCTTTAGTAGTTAGTAATTTTGATGGTTATAATTCGGTAACTTCATACGTCTTACAGTCGCAAATCAAATTTTCATAAACATACAACCAAGCACTGGCCTGCAAATTGCCAAAAACGTAAGAAAATTAGAATTTCGCGGGCCAGATGTGAGCTTCCACCTTAATATGTAGTTAGATGTGTGTTGGTATATTTTGTTCAAGAACTTAAACTAGTGAATTTGCTGAGCGTAATATTTGTCTTGATGGGTTTAATTGAAGGTATCTTTACTGTGTGTTGTAAAACATACTGCACATTCTAGAAACACTAATTCAATAATTAAAACATACTAATATAAGGTACTTGAACTGAGCTGGACAACTGGTTAGTAACACAAGTTGAGACGTATTAAATGGCTAAAAATATGATCAACTTTTGGCTAGTTTACAAAGATAGTTTTGCTACCGGCGACTAAATTAACAGTTTTTTATTGAAAACGATAGTATTTTTGAGTTATGGGATAGTGTATAATATATTTGATTTCCAGTTTCGTCGAGAAAACATATTTACCAGTCATTTTCCATGGAAATCCCAGTCACAAACCTTGTCATACACAACTTATTTTTCACAATCGCGTTCCCTATCTACAAATAAGATCCCAGGAAACCTTTTGAATGTATTGTGAGAAGCATATTTCTATAAGGTAATACTTGAATGACTACGCTACAAGCGTTTGATTCTAAACGAAGCGAAGGCGATGAATTTAACGCTCGATTTCTTTTTCATCCATAAATAGAGTTCCAAAATCAGAGTATAGACGAGAAAAATATCACTCGAGTGAATAATAAAGACCCATAGAGACGGGCAATGCTTCATAGAAAACATAGTATTAGATACCAGGTATTCATCATTATAAAAAAGACATCAAGTTCTTACTAACTTAAATATACAGTAAAGGAAAATTACATGACCTGCTTTATACTAAGAGGTAATTTGTTAATATTTATAGACAGTTGAAATAGCTCGTAATACAATATTTAATTCATGAATTCGTTTCGCAAATTCAGTAGGTACATTAATAATGTACAGGCATAAGGCGGTGCCCTATTTACGAGCAGATAGTGAACTACGCAGATAAGTCTAGTAATTATTTCGAATTGTAGTAAACTTGGTACTTAACTGTGTAGAATCCGTAAGATGTTGCATTCTACTTCAGCTGAACAATGAGGCTACAACATGCTATCAACTTTCTTCGTCAATTTTGTTAAAATTTTCATAACTTTTCCATTAATTGATGCTCCATAAAGCTTCTGATCTTCTATTATAAATGGCTGTTTTGTGTTTTTTTTTTTCAGAAACTTCATAGTAATAACATTGTTGTAGAATTTTCACACTGACTGCTATTGAACGAACTTTAGACGTTGATCTCGTTCAGTTTGAATTTCACCTTGCTTTCATTTCATACTATTAGATCACTGAGTACCTATCTCACTGATCGTGAGTGTCGTCGTCATCACGAAAGTGTCGAAAACAATGTCAATTGAGTGAGCCCAAAATTTGCCCACGAGTTTTACACTATCAGTAGCGTGGTTGTGTTTCACATTTACACTCTAGGGAAGAGTGGGTAATCTATAAATTAAGAGCGAATGATTCATAATTTTATATCAGCTACATAATAGGTTATGAACCAAATAATATAAAACTTAAAGGGAAGGGTCGGTATCCTGGGCCGCGGGTTGTACACTAGTTATCGCGGCCTCAACATAGAGAGCCAAGAAGGAACATGGGTGGTTTTTAGTCAGTAGAAGTCTGACACTCCCTTTCGCTCTGCCCAAGAGCGGAAAAAGAAGGGTCGGTATCCTTCCAACTCATTAGTATTTCTTTACTTAGAAACTGTTGGTAAAGAATATTTCTTGAAAAAACATTTTTCGCAGAAGAGCGAACGAGGCAAAAACAAAGTTTTCTTATTCAATAAAAACACTGCTCGAGTCAAGAAATAAAACGGGTTCGAATATAATTTGTTGTTGTTATGATAAGATAGGGCAAAAGGTCTTCTAACGTCAGCAGGAATGTATATTTTGGCTTTATGACATAAGTACAAAAAAACAACAATTTAAAAAATAAGGAGACTCATCATCATCATCAGCCATAAGACGTCCACTGCTGGACAAAGGCCTCCCCCTTATAACGCCATAACGTTCACCGGTTGCCCACGACTCTCACGATGTAAAAATACCACGTTAAAAAAACATTCTGTAAAAAGGTCACCTGTGTACCTATTACGGAACATGAAAGCTGGCAGACAAAACTTCTAAAACTTGATAAAGTCAAATTGTGATTACTAAATAAATAACATCTAATTATGTAACAACCAGGCACTTTACTCTTCTGCCTTACAAAATCTAATCCAAACCACTGCATGTAAATGATGTAACTTCTCTAAAAGTCATTTAAAACCTGTTCCATATCACGTAACCACAAGCCATGACACCCTATCGTTTTGCAACAAATTACGACATTAAACTGGTGTTTGAACCCTCCATGTTCACGGTAAGTTTGACAACTTTGGACAGGAACAAGAAAGTTACTTTGGTGTTTTGATCTGGGCCAAGAGTGCCTGTATAAAGATACAGATTTGCAGTATGGACGAATAGGTACCGATTCGTGAGACTAAAATAAAGTAAAAGTGAGGGAGTGTGGTATGTAAAGTAATTTAATGCTTTCTGAACTCGGAAAGTCACAAATGACGAATGGATCGACCGAGCATAGAAAAATAGCTTACCTAAAATACGTTTTTCAGCACAAGAGGTATGACAAGGCATGACTTACACGAGGAGCGTCACGTGAGCACACAAGACCCGTGCAATATTTCGCCACCTTTGTTTTGTGGGGTGGGAAATCATCAGATAAACCCTCCCGTTCTGCCCAAGAGCAAAAGGGAGTGTCAGACTTCTACTGACTAAAAACCACCCATGTTCCTTCTTAGCCCTCTATGTCGAAGCCGCGATAACTAGTGTACAACCCGCGGCCCCGACGGGCGTCGGCCCTTTCGGGCCCCTCCCATGTTGCTGACATCTCTTTGAGGCGCGTGTGGAACACAAACGCGCCGTCGACACGGCCTGTTTTCGTCGTAAGACGGACGGACGGCGAGTTAGCCCATCACTCACCGTCCACAGCCTCGCGTCTACGGTGGCCGGAGGTCATCACGTGGCCCCAGACGCCCGGAGCGCCTCCCGCGGCGGCTGGGACGAGAGGTTCTCTCCCGCTAATGTTTCGCCACCTCCTTCGCTAGCATCACTGCTTCGCAGAAGGAGGCGACGGCGTCCCATTTCTCCTCGCCCCGGACCATGGCTTGCACCAGGTCCGGGCGCGAGAGGCCGCCGATCGCCGCTACGAGAACACGGCGGGGCTCCGCCCAAGCGGAGCACACCTCCACTGTGTGCTCCACCGTGTCCTCCGGCCGATCCTCACAATGGTGGCAAGGCACTACGCCGCCTTAGGCCTCATTTACGGATACGTGGAGTGTCGCGCGGCGCATGCGGCGTGGCGTCTCGCGCACCATGTCTCTACTCTATATATTTGAAGTTTGTAAGTTCGGCGTAGGCACCCAGATTTATTTACAAAAAGAGAGGACATACATATAATCAAAAATTATTTTGATAATAAAGAATTGAGAATTAACAAACGGACCGAAATCACGAATTCTGCTGATCTTTTCCACTTAGCATCCATAAAAACAAGAAAACTAAATATTCAGAGCTGATGGCTAACCTTAATTATTGCATGAGAATGGATATACGCCAGAAGACGAAAAACACTTTGTGTGTGAGCTCGTTTTTTCTGTTTCCAATAAAACCGGGACATACATAAAACAGTATATTTAAGCAGAAACCTTGGGTATGGTATATTTGCAATATACGTCTGAATGTATTTAAACAGCCAATCGAAGCGCATGACCGTAAAAACGGGACCAGTTCAAAAATTAATTTTGATAACGGTGTACAGAAAACAGTGGTGTCATCATTAAAGCTCTCTGAGTGAGGCGGTTAGAATCAGAAAATTCGAAGACATGTGACATCTACCAACCCGAATTGGGCCCGCTTGGTGGATTATAGCCCATCCCTCTCCTAGAGAGGAGGCCTGAGTCCCTGCAGCGGGAACATTATAGGCTGATGATGATGATCAACATGAATTATTGGAATAGGCTAGTTTTTTGTTGTTACAGGTAGTTTATGAAATAAAGTGGAATTTAACACATTAGTTTCTCTGTTACATAAGCTAACACAAAATACGATATTTCGTGTGACGTCACATCGCACTGCATTTTTACCACGTAGTGACGTCAAACGCCCCCACTCATCTTTGACGCGTTTCATCTAATTCAATTTTGATTAATTTGATAAAACAACAAACACGTACCTATCCAATATTTTTCGATAATCTAACTGACGGACTAATTAGAATCATATTTTTTTGACTCAGTCCGATCCCCTATTGAGGCGAATCTATAGCTATACAAAACATAATCATACTTTGTTTAGTCAGGAAGCATTGCTATTCTACAAAACAACGTCATGCCGCTTCTACACACTACATCTGTGTCCACCGTGTGGATTCAATCAAACTTGACAGCACAAAGTCGATGTGGGTTCTATTCTATTCTATTTTTGTTTAATGGCAATTAAAGTCGATGTCGACTATTCTGCCAATGTCCAGTGAATTGGAAAAACAAGTGTGCAGAGTAAAAAAATAAAAATATGAATGTAGGTAATGTTAATTAATCAAGATCGCAAATTAAATTTTTTCGACACCACGAGGTTCTTGTCGGGTTAGTCGATGTGGGTTGGACACTGGACAGTCTACTGAATATTTACAGTCTAACCTTTTGAATAGATAGCCACCCACTTTAACAATCAAAATCAATATATTTTATTTCATTTTTTTTTATCGTTTCCTATGGAGAAGAACTGGCAAGAAACTCCAATCCAACTCCAATCGAAATATAAATCGGGATAATAAAAAATCTAACTCAGAATTACACGCTGTCGTTATCACTAAACCACAGATCAACATTCTGCCAAATCTTATCTTTATTCATTCCCAGTCTCCTGCCTCCGGAGACAAATGGGAATAAAAATTCCCAGTCGCCACCGGCGCTGACTGGGAAGTCATTCACATACAAACCGAATACACTGATTTAAAAAAGAAAATAAATGATCACACTGGTCAATAGTTTACCTATCAGCTCACAAGGCCAGCAGGGCTATTGCGTATCTTTTAAATGACAGTGGCTAACCTATAGTGCCTTTCAATTACTGTCAAATGGTTCCATTTTGTACTAAACCATAACCAATTTGACAGTTAATCCATAGACAATATGATAGCCACTGTGATTTAAAAGATACGCAATGGCCCTGCTGGACGGCTTAAAATTCCAGTGTGAAAACGTGACGGAACTATATAGGGTTTGCAGTGCCATCTCTTTTCCACACTGGATTAAGAATAAGTTACGACTGTTTTAAGATGTTATAGTAGGGCCGTAGTGCCCGTGGGAATAATAATAGGAAATGATATGGTACAATATTGTGTCCTGAGTCAAAGCTATAAAATACTTGACTGTATGAACTCGTCTCTGTAAACAATCTGCATTCCTACGCTCTTTCAATTCTAATAAGTGCGCTTCAGATGCTTCCACTGCACTGAACGTCTATTGTTTAAAGCAATTTTTATTGTCTGGGGAATAAACAAAGTAACCCTCTTTTTCTTCCTTTGTTTAATCAGCTCAATAAACTGGGTATTAGCTCTTTGAGAATACTAACCAATACGAAGACAGAGATAATAATTGAAGCTAGAACGAGATGATCATTCTATTACGACAAAAACACCAATATTTCAAAGAATAGAAATAGGTTTATCATTCATTTTGCTTTATCTTAGAGCTACGAATAAGTTAAGAAAAACAAAAGATTGATATAGAGAAATAAAACAACTGAAATACTCGGGCAGGTCAAGCGCCCGACCTTTTTATTCATAAAAGCCTTCATCATTCAATCCGTAGGTATTTCAAGGGCTGCAGCTTTCTCCTATGCAAATAAGTCTACGAATGATTAATCCGTTCCCCTGAAAGCTAAATCCCAGCTGAGAATCGTAACAAATAGATTGCATATCAGATGAGTCGAACAAGACGCAAACCGCATGCACTGACAATCAAACTACAGCGGAAAATACGGTTCAAGCAATTAACCGCAACGTCGGACTAGGTACTTAGTTAGAAACTGGTATTGTTGGCTGCGAATAATATATAAACTGTGAGGAAAAACAATGTGAAATTATGGGCGAAATTTGTTTAGAACTGAACCCATGTCGCCTAATTACCCGTCGGGGCTGTGGGTCCCGTCCGGGCTGCGGGTTGTTCACAAGTTACCGCGGCCTCGACAAATAGGGCTCAGAAGGAACATGGGTGGTTTTTAGTCAGTAGAAGTCTGACACTCGCTTTTGCTCTGCCCAAGAGCGGGAGGGATGGTTTTCCACCCGCCAAAAAAAAAGGGTGCCTGATTAAAGATAAACTGAAGTACCGATCAACTCTAGCGAACATAGAAAAGACAAATTGTTTGAGACAAATATAATATCTAAGCTACATAATAGCTGTTTCGTTAAAATAATACCTCTTTCTAGGCTTTAGTTATAAAATCAACAAATTTGCATTAATTTATTTAGTCGTCTCTAGCACGTATCTTACTTGGGTGTGTGTTAATCCCCCCTTTCTTATTTTCCTCCAAAAGTTATTATAACAATATTGTATAACTACATACATAAATTCTCAATTGCCCCGAAAAACTAAAAAGTAGTCAGAGTTTTCCTTGACATCTTTACTTATTATGCTGTCAAGTCGGCATAATTCTTAACATTTTTGAACACACATACTCGTATTAAAACATAACCAATACTTATTTGGTTCTTTGAATGCAAATTAAAAAACAGATACATTTTTGGGGGGAAACAAGAACGGGGTGATTAACACTAACCAAAAATGAAAATCATCAACATATTATTAAAATAATGACAAAAAATCTCTGTTAATTCCATTTTCAGGTAATGCTGCATCCATTTTAAGTGACATTCACAATTCTCATTGCAAGTGAGACAACATATCGCAGGGCAAGACTTCGCATACGCTTACGATAACAACGTGTGTTATTTCGTGTAAAGAGAAGTGAATTTACGAAGATATTTCTTACTTTTATTATATTCACTTTTTCCGTTAAATTCACATCTTTTTTCAGCTTAATTCACCAACCATTATTCCGCCTATGACTTGGCATTACGTGCCATCGAAAAATATCTATCAGGCTTTGCTGGTTCTTATTTTTAACTTAAGTTGGAATACTATAAATCGTTAAACTCAGTCATGAAACTTTAATTCAAACAAAATATGAATTGCGATTCATGGCTGAGTTTAGTTTATTACAAAAGATTGAAAACCTATACAATCACTATTAACTAGTATTTATAGATAATTTCACAATTCTAAACACAACTGATTTACATTATCAGAATATTTGATTGTGTTCATCATTAACAGCCTATTAATGTTCCCACAGCTGGGACACAGGCCACCTCTCTCTTTTGAGAGGGAATGGGCTATAATCTACCACGCGGGCCCAGTGCGGATTGGTAGATGTCACATGTCTTCGAATGTTTGGTGCTAAGCCATGCCGGTTTCCTCACGATGTTTTCCTTCACCGTTTTGAGAGCAGCGGTGATGAAATAAATTACACAAAGTAATGTGCCTGCCTGGGTTCGAACCCACGACCTACTGTTTGTAAGTCGGGGCCGCCACCACTGGGCCACTGCTACTCTCGCTCTATTGTGTTAGAAATTTTTAATTATAGTTGACTAGTGACTCGCCCAGGCTTCGTACGGGTGCAAAAAAGATACTAAAACCTTCCTCTTGAAACACTCCATGTATTAAAAAAAACCGCATCAAAATCCGTTGCGTAGTTTTAAAGATTTAAGCATATATATGGATATAGGGACAGAGAAAGCGATTTTGTTTTATACTATGTAGTGATTCTCACTGGCCACCACTCGCTGGGTCAGCGGGAATATTTTTAAAACTTGTAACATTGTCCACCCGAAGAGGACAAAAAGGGGGTGGACAGTGTTAAAATTCGCCCTAAGTATGTATAGTTGTTAACAGTGAAACATTAGCTAAACTTACCTTAGTCTCACTAGTACCTTTTTTGTACGCGGTGAGTTTTAATTATACTAAAAGTTAAATTAAATTTAAGTTCTAAATTTTCTTGTAAAACAATGGTAAGTACCTCAAGAACTTTATCGAAAAGTATGAACAAGAAAACGAAATGTTATTTTATTGTCTTGTCCTTTAATCAGACAATTGTAACTATTTTATGCCCACCGTCTCAAGACCAAATTGTGGCAGAGACGATTACAATGTCAGGTCATTCTCAGTGATAAATTGACTAAATATTCAAATCTACTTCAAATGGTTTCCATCTTGAGAAATGGTGCCGGAGTGTGTTCCGAGTCTGACATTTTGAGCTTTTCCAGAAAGCTTGGTTTTCACCAAATTTTTCTCACATTTTCACCAAATCTAGTTTTGGAATGGTAAGAGCTTGTTTCACCACCTACGATTAAGTTCCCGTTAGTTTAATTGGCCGTTAGTTTAATAGAAAGTCTTTTCCAATTCTAAATTTGTTTGGTAAGTAATGTAATGGCTATCCGGAGATTCTGAAATAGGCCCAAATAGTAAATAATTAAAACACCTTATCGTTTAGAAAATATGTCACTGATATCGAATAGTATAATAATAACTGTCTAAGCAGGCACATTACTTCTTTGTGTAATTTATTTCAACACCGCTGCTATCAACACGTTGAAGGATAACATCGTGAGGAAACTGGTATGGTCTGAGAACCAAAAAATACCAAGACATGTAAAGAAAGGAAAGAAAGAAAGAAAACATATTTATTTGGCACATACCACAAGTACACACAACAAAAAAATATAAAACTAGATACTAAACAACACAACAAGGAACAAAAAGAGATAAAATTGTGTGTCTCATGGCAGCGCCAAATATCCAGTTCAGCAAACTGCCGAGCAGCTAGTGCCCAACGCTGACATCTACCTACCCGCACTGGGCCCGTGTGGTGATCCCCTCGCCTAGAGGAGAAGCCTGAGTCCCTGCAGTGGGACTCAGTGAGACTGCTAATGATGAAATGTTTAGGGTGAATATTTCGTGCATATTATACGGCAAACGTTAAAGAATATTATGGACCCCTGGAATAATTTGAACCTAACATTAATTGTATATGGTTAACTTACTGCCGCACTCAGAGAGCTTTAATGATTACTTAGAATTTCACTTAGTAAAGGTTTTGACAGTTTTGTCATACAAAAGTATGTCAAATCTTTGCTAAGTGACGCCTTAAGTAGTCATTAAATATCTCTGAGTACCGTAGTAAGTGTACTATTAGGCACAATCCTTTAAACATCTTTTTATTTATTAGAAATGCACTAAATTTAAAACAAAGGATCTAAATCTAACTGCCTTCTGTGTCCCTTTTAAAAGATTTTAGTTAACACTTAAGCTAGTATTTGATATGTCTGTTATGTGTTATGAAATCATGCAATGGAATCAAACATAACGTTCGTTTGAACAAGCAAGTATTTGTTTAATGTAATAAAGCTTCGAACTTTATCTAATGGTATTTACTTACTTATGATATAGCTAAACTATAATTATCTAATACAAACATTGAAGTTGGTTTATATAAACTAAATTAATAATAAACTAACTTGCCTAGTAAGCTGGTCAACCGACTCTACAAAGCTATACTTTTAATTGTTACTTAACTTTAACTTGCAAATGAAAACATTTAAATAATAAACTTACTGCCGCACTTAGAGACGTTTAATGATGGCTTAATCCGCCACTTAATACTAACTAACGGCTTAAGTAATCATTAAAGGCATCTGAGTAACGCAGTCAGACTATTAACATAATTCCATAATGTAGGTATGGAATTATGTTAATAGTCTTGACTGCCTATCTTAAGTAGATTACCTAAGTATATATTTTACCCAAGGTACAAATCAAGCTAAATACATCTAGCTTATTCTGACCTTCTCCTGTTACGGAATCCCGTTCAACAGTTGCTAGCAGCCTTTCACTTGATTGGTTTTGCATAGGTATATTGGTCGTCCTGCGCACCTATCCTATTAAAAAGTATTTATTATGGAATTTAATATCAACGGCTCTTTAGTCAACTGATCCCGCATGCTACTTGACCTACTTGCTACTGGACCCGTTTTCTACTGGACTCGCTTGCTACTGGGCCCGCGAATCCACATACCAAGTCATAACGTTACTTTGTCGACTGATCCCGAGGTGTTTTCAAGTGGATTTATGACCAAAGCCTCCAACAAAACTGAATATATTGTTGTTCTTTTAAAATAAAAGTACACAACAATATTTAATACTTCCATCATAAAAACTAATAATTAAAGGGTTTAACTTTTAATGTTTTAACAGTTATATCTGTAATTTCCATAATATTCTATATCGCAAGTATAAGTATCGGTTCTAAATCTACAGTGAAGTTTGTACTTAAACGCTGCATAATCACTTGACCTGACAGCCAAAAAAAACATTGTGATGCAGACATTTATTATTACTTATTGTAATGTTTTTTTTTACTTTTAATCATGACAAAACATTACACCTGTAATCCACGAAACGCCTATTACCATAAACTGGACACAAATCTAGTCTCCGTTGCTACTACTGATAAATTTATGATAAAACCCAATAACACTTTGCCTGAACAGAAGCAATGAGGCTCCTGCAACGGCCAACAACCAACGAGGTAGTCTAATCATCTCAAATCTACAGAAATAAAGGAAGCTGTTTAGTAAATATAGGTACATTATATACTCATCACATTAGTGAAGACAGGCCCAGTCCGTCCCGGGAGGGTTCTGAAAGCGTGAAGTAGTAATAGATACAACAAAGTAAAACACAGATTAGATTTACATGCAAAAGAAATCACGATCATAAGAAAGATAGAGACAGTAAACAAACAACACACACAACACAGTAAACAGTAACAGTACACAAAAAAACATTTGCAGGTATGGAAAAGTGTTAAATTACGAGTAGTTAACGTTTTGTAAAAGAAATGGTGACATGGTGACATGCCACATTAACGCACAGTGTCTAACTGCGGTTCTCAGAGATATTTATTTTAATTATACTTAAGCCGTGACTTAGTAAGTATTTGACATAGTTTTGTATGACAAAACTGTCAAAACCTTTACTAAATGATGGCCTAAGTAATTATTAAAACTCTCTCAGTGTGGCAGTTAGTGTTAAAGTAGAGTGTTATTAACATAGTTGTTAGATTTAATTTACGAACATACTGTATTTTATCACATGTATCTGTTTGTAAAGAATATTTCTATGGGACAAAGTTGCCTGAAAATAAATTAATATATTTTTTAGGAGTGAACACATAAATCATACCTATATCATTTATACCTTACAAAGATATTTGAGAGCAGCACAGAATCCAATTGGGCCAGAAATTTCTACTCATGCACGATAAATGCTCCTTCCTATACGGCGCGGCTGGTGTCGGCCGATCTCTGAGACCACGATATTCTAGTTTTGGATTAGCTTGCACATTCACCCGACTGAAATCCTATTTAGCATGCCTGGGACATGCTACAACGAATAGCTTTGAGAAATTTCCACCACATTAGACGACGGAACAACAACTTTACGATCACTTGCAAAGAGCATGGACCTCATACCGCAGAAAGATTTTGATAATTTATTTTTAAGTATGAACAAGCGATATCGATGTGTAATAAGTGTAAGAGGTGGTGGTGGTGGTCAGATTTTTTCAACTTAAATTAAAATATTAGTAGTTTTAAAATAAGAAATGAAGTGGTTTTACTACAAAAATTTTCTACGGCGATTACAAAAAATAATATTTTTATTTAAAACAAAAGAATCACGTTTTTTTTTATTTTTTCATTAAAGTTCATAAAATAATGTACCAATCGCACAAGCACGGATCGAAGCGGACAAGTGCAGTTTCAAATAACAGTCGTACAATAAAAACTATAAAATAAAATGGGGCAATCAATATCCGATGTATGCTTAAGGATTTTGTGTGATCACACGTTTGCTGAATAGAGTGGTGTGGATTGAGGATTGGTTACGGAATAGAGTGTTTTCATCACGCATAACATTTAAGTTCCAATTTCAAAAGCGACTGTGTTTAACTTGTTTTTTAAATTTATTTGTAAGTAATCGGAAAATTGCTTTCGAACAGTTTTCGGATAGCATAAAGTGGCAGTTTACTTAAGCGATTATGTACCGATTTTTCTGTTTAATTTTTTTTCGGATAATACTTTTGTTTTAAATAAAAAGAAAGCTTTTTATTTAAAAAAGAAAGAAAAAGAAAATAATAATATAATATAATATTCCACAATTATCACACAACGCCATCTAGTCCCAAGCTAAGCAGAGCTTGTGTTATGGGTACTAGACAACTGATAAACATACTTATATATTTCTAAATACATACATATTATAGATAAATTACACCCAGACACAGAACAAATGATCGTGCTCATCACACAAACATTTGTCCTGGGTGGGAATCGAACCCACGACCTCCGGCATAGCAGTTAGGGTCACTAACCATTAGACCAACAGGCCAGTCAAACTAAATTTTGAGTAACAAAGTAAAAAAGAAAACTTAAAAACTTGAAACTATTTATTTCCATGCATTCATAGATAACAATAACGCTCAATCTTCTAGGCGATATCGGTTTAATTTAATTTAGTTACTCGCCAACAGGTATTTGTCTGGTAGTGGATTCACAAATGTTAAGATTGGCTATAAGAGTAGAGGAATATATCGTCGTTTGAAATCGTTACCGTTTTCATACATCGCCATGTGCTTGAATTAAAAACGCACAACGCGCTGCGCGACGCTCCGCGTCAGTAGTGTATTATTGGGCATTCTATACCACTATCGGCAAGTCGCTCGGCGAGTGCGCCTCGCTGCCGACAGTGGTATAGAATACCCAATAATCGTCACTCGACTCGACTTTCCACTCGACCGATAAACTCGAACGAGACAGTTTGTTGTACCGTGTACTTGATTAGGAACCATTAACTCGATCAATGACTAGTAACTTGCTCCTTACCACTATCTTCCATACGGCTGGCCAGTATGCCGCGTTTGGGAGCACGATGAACAATCAACCATTTACTTACCACTGCACTTGACCGATCACTCGAGTTTGCATTCACTGTTAACATAGACTGGCGAACGAGTTGATGGTTGTAACAAACTAACGAAATTACAAGTAGTGAAAAAAGCGTTAACGGGTTATTATTGTAAATAAAAAACAACTGTAAGGTACGGTATTTGGTTTAATTATCATAAAATGTTGGTTTGCCTGGAAACATGATATCAGCCGCACGCACGAGCTCTTGTAATTTTCGCCACTGAGGAGAATCCGTGTCAGTCTGGAACTTCATTCGGACGAGCGCCTTCTTCCACAGCTCGGCGGAGTCGGTAAGGCGAGCGTCGTCAGCCTTGTACACCTTACAGTCGATGTAATACTCCCCGTCGGTGCTCGTTGCTCGGCGCTCACAGCCGCTGGCTACGCGGTTCACGAAGAATGAAGTTAGGTGATCCGATGAATCTTCTTTGTGTGGGATGTCGCGGTTGTTACTGATGCCGAATATGTCGATGGCAGTATTGACTTTTTTACTGAAACAATAACGGAAACTGTCATTAGTTATGTTTAGAACGAGAGATGCATGCGCAAAGAAAAAACTATCTGTTGTAAAAAAATATAACAACTGACTCGACTTTGATCAATACTGTAATCGATCAAATCAATACTAAAATAAAATACTACTAAATACTATATACTAAATACTAAAATCTGCACTCGTTTAAAATAATATGTAATAGTAAACTGTCATCTTTATTCAAATTGCACGATTATAATTTTGTTAGTAGATATGTACCTATCTACTTTACTGTTTTAATTTCAAAGCTATAATTCAGAACAATATTCACCTGGCACGAGCTGCGGTTGTTGATTGTGACTGCATCTTGCGTTTCCCATTGCTGTCTGCAGACGGTTTGCGACTGGACTTCACTTTTTGTCCAGTGATCGATGCTTGCGAGTAATCACACTCAGAGTCTGACCTGAAATAAAGATAGGGAAAATTTAGTCACACAATTATTATTTATTATCTCAATGGAGTAATGTCCATTGCGCAGGGCATACTATAGGACACAATTGTGTGCGCAAACATTGGTTCTCTCACATTCCCATGGAATAGCAAAACCTCAGAGAGATCGCGTACAGGATGGATGGCTTTACATGCTGTTCAAAGCACGGAAGACTGCTATGAGCAGATCGGGTGATCTGTAAAGTAACGCGCTCACAAACAAACATAATTATTTTATAAATTATAAGCAGATTACAAGACTTACATTTTTCAATCAGAAGTTCCACTCGGTTTGATGACTTGGTTGGTGATGACGACAGCGGGTGGCTATCGACAATGTCGACGTTGATATTGTACGTAACACAGACTGTTTGTATACCGATGATAACAGAGCACTTCGTTGCACTTGCAGACTGCGAATACTTTGAACCGAATACTTGTAGCTTATAAGTTAAAATCGAATTATAAATAAAACATGTTAAAAACACTTCAATCAATCTAGTGTTGTTGTGTTAAAGTAACTTTTTCTATAGTCGTATTATACATGTTCGTAAAATGAAGACGAAGGAAAATTTTATGCTGCATCGAATGTCGATGCAGCGAAATGAGCCAGGGCTGACCAAATGATTGCGAGCACGGAATCGTCACACTACATTGATGTAATTATTTTAAAGAAGTAAATAAATATTTCTAAGGTACTTATTTTATCATCTACGTTTAGGTCTTGTGTAGAAAAGATGAACTTATTGCCGTCAACCTAGTACTTTTCTAGACTTCTTAAAATAAATACAAAATATAGTTCTCATAACTACACTAACAGTCATGAGTCAAACCATAGAAATCAATGCCTATCGATACGCTATAATATATTTTAATCGTAATAATGCATTGCGAAATTTTGTATATTGCTGAGACATAGAATGCCTACTAAGTTATTGTCAACCCTAACTAAAATAGCTGATTATTGTAAATGTGAAATAAATAATTAGGTTAAGCACACGTGTAACATTTGCGCAAAAATAACTTTTATGATGAAATATTTTTATGCTTTGTAGACAACAAAAATATAGTATAAAATATTATTTATTATTTCAAAGGTCTCTCGGAGTGAGCACCTTTCTAAACCGTCACCGAAAAATTAAGTCAATTATTAAAAATAAATATTTTATTGATCACACACCAGAAAGTACCTACATACGAACGGTTTCATCTCCTGAAGCAACTGTGTTCGGTATATCGTGGGGGGCTGAAATACACATATTTGGATCAAGCAGATACATATTCTTATGTATAAATCATTTCATATTGTGCAGGTAATTATCAAATATCAGTACATAATAGTATGACTTTTTTTCAACCCAGAATTTACAATTAAATGTCTGATTCTTTATCGGTACCTAATAAAACCATTTTTTATTTCAGATACATTCTGCCTAAACATAATATTAATTACCGACTGGCCTGTAAAGAATTATCTCACATACATTACACATTAAAAGTATACCTACGATCTTATCATCTCCTGAAACAGCTGTGATCAGTAACTGAGGTTTAATATTGCGATCCCAAGAATATCTACACATTTGAACTACCTATATAAAATTGGAACTTATGTAACCTACCTATGTTATAACATAATTATATTGCAGGTAATTAATAAATCATTATTTTTACTTAAAATATTATTTACATATATTATATTTTTCACTATAAGTAATTACCTACCTTTTTCAATTTTTCAGAAATATTTTGATGAAGGATTAGTTAATGAAGAAGTGATCATCAAACAAGAGAACGTGAGCAAAACGGACCTGTATTCGATAATTCTGCTACGCTGCTTACTTCGATTGTTTATGTATAGTAGGTAAGATCGTGAATGTTATTTGTAAGTATTAATCTATTTATAGTAATATAATATTAATAATATAGTATTCATTTATTAAGTGACTATATTATATATTAATTAATTTCAATAAGTAACATTAAAATGCCTCACTGTTCGGTTTGCAAAGTATTTGTAGATAATCGTCGATGGTCTGGTCATTTACGTAGCAATGTTCATAAAAATAAAAGCGCGATCCCTATTTATAAAAACGTTGTAATGATTAATTCTTCGTTTAAAGCACGAATCGTAAGTTACAAGATCATTGCAACTAGCGAACAAATAAATAATTTCCCTGAAGTGTTTCTCCATGATATAAGTGAACAAGTTAAAAATCTAATAGATCGGTCACTACAGAAACATACAGCTGTCAAAATTAACTTTGAACTTTTTTCTTCTTTTCTTATGTTTAAAAATGATCAACAGGAAATGAAATCATTTGCTACGAAAAACATTATCATTAATTTTAATTACGATTTTGATTTAATTTATAAATCAGCAGTTGATTTTCTGTTAAAAAAAATTGAAGAGTTTCAGGAGAGAGATAGTGGTTGGACATTTTTATGCAATTCACATTTAGAATTAAATATTAATAAATATCAACCTCTCGGCGGATCTAAATTTATACCTTTGCCAAAATTTATAAAAAATAAAAGAGCTTGTTTGAACATTCGAAATAAGGATGAGTATTGCTTTTTATGGTGTGTTGTGGCGGCCCTGTACCCCACAACCAGACATCCCGACAGAGTTTCGTCTTATCCCTACTTCCAGGATGTTTTAAATATTGATGATTTGACATTTCCAATCACATTTTCGGACATAGCTGTCTTTGAGAAAAATAATTCCTTTCTGAATATATTCGTGTATGGTTTAAAAAATGATAAGACAATCATTGGACCTTTGTATACATCAACGAATATTAAATCTAAAAGTATCCATCTATTACTTTTAGAAAATAACACAAATTCTCATTACTGTCTTATCAAAGATTTGCCTCGTCTAGTCAGAAATCAGATGACCAAACATCATGGTAAGCTGTACTTCTGCGAAACATGTTTATTGTTTTTTCCAACGCACAGCCAAATTGAATCACACCTGTGTGGGGGAATTGTCACCGTTTTACCAGAACAGGGATCATTTTTAAAGTTTAAAAACTACGATAGAAAACAAAACATTCCTTTCGTCATATACGCTGATTTCGAAACATTACTCGAACCGATTACCGGCGATGAATTCGACACCACTAATACGTCATACTCACAACGCCACGTGCCGACCGCGTTCGCCTATAATGTAGTATCATCATTTAATGATAGGGTTGACGGTTATAGAAGTTATCGTGGAAAAGATTGTGTTTCAAAATTTGTACATTTTCTTACTGAAGACGTTAAAGCCATACATAGAATTCTGTGCAAAAGCGAGCCAATGATATACACAGAGGAAGACGCTATCGATTTTAAACGCTCTGTTAAGTGCTACATTTGTGAAAATTTACTGTTGACCGATAGAGTAAGGGATCACTGTCATATTACAGGTCGATACCGAGGCGCAGCACATCGACACTGTAATCTGCAACATAAAGTACCAAAATTCGTTCCAATATTTTTCCATAATTTATCTGGCTACGATTGTCATTTATTTATAAAATCGTTAGGTGAAATTCCAGGGCAAATGAAAATAATACCCAAGAACAAGGAAAAATATACAGCATTTACAAAGTATATACCTATTGCTGATAACGAGTTTATACAAATAAGATTTTTAGATTCTTTCAACTTTTTAGGAACAAGTTTAGATAAACTTGCTAAAACATTGCACGTAGAAAATTTTGTTAATCTTCGATCTCATTTTTCTAATGAGAGACAATTTAGTTTGCTGACTCGTAAAGGTATATATCCGTATGATTATATGACCGATTGGAAATGTTACGAACAAAAATCATTACCATCTAAGTATTGTTTTCATAATTCTTTGACCAACGAAGATATTAGCGATGAAGATTATAATCACGCTCAGGCTGTTTGGGCTGAATTCAATATTAATGACCTCGGCGAGTATACGGATCTATATTTAAAAACAGATGTACTTTTGTTGACAGACATATTTCAAAATTTTCGAAAAACATGTAAACAATATTACAAACTCGACCCTGCGTTTTATATAACTGCACCTAGTTTATCTTTCGATGCAATGTTGCTAAAAACAGGTGTCCAGTTAGAACTTGTGTCGGACTTGGCTATCGTCAGAATGATTCAAAGCGGTATACGAGGGGGCTTGTGCATGTGTTCCCATCGGTATGCAAAAGCGAATCATAAATACATGCCAGAATATAATGCATCACAGCCTTCGTGTTTTATAGTATATCTAGATTGTAATAATCTATACGGCTTTAGCATGTGTCAGTATTTACCGTATTCTAGTTTTAGATTTCTCAGTGAAAATGAAATAGCTAATTTTCGTGTTGAAAATGTTGAGGATAACGCTGATTGGGGCTTCATATTAGAAGTCGATCTTTTGTATCCTGATCATTTACACAATAACCATAATGATTTACCATTTTGTCCTGAGAAATGTATACCCCCGGGAGGTAAAACAAAGAAATTAATTGCAAATTTGTATAATAAGTACAAATATGTAATACATTATGTTCATTTAAAAAAGTGTTTAGAACACGGTTTAATATTACGTAAAGTTCACAGAGTTATTACTTTCAGACAGAGTCCGTATTTAAAACAGTACATAGAATTAAACACTCAATTAAGACAAAAGGCAAAAAGTTCCTTCGAACAAGACTTTTTTAAGTTGTTAAATAATAGTGTTTTTGGTAAGACTTTAGAAAATACTGAAAATAGAGTAACCGTTCATTTAGTTAATCAATGGTGCGATCAATCTAATCGAACCAAGAAATTAATATCCGCCGAGAGACTTGTAGCCAACCCCTATTTCCATAGTGCTTCTATTCTATCTGAAAATTTAGTTGCAATACAAATGAAACCTGATCAAATTATTTTAGATAAGCCTATATACATTGGATTCACTGTATTAGAACTTTCTAAGTCACATATGTATGATTTCCATTACAATATTGTAAAGCCTTTTTATAAAGACCGAGTGCAGTTGTGTTATACAGATACCGATTCATTTGTTTATAAAATATTTACTGATGATTTTTATCATGACTTGAAGTTTAGTTTTTTGCAATATTTTGACACGAGTAACTATGACGGTGAAAATAATTTTAAAATACCAATAATGAACAAAAAAGTTCCAGGTCTGTTCAAAGATGAAATGGAAGGAAAATATATATCTGATTTTGTTGGTTTGAGATCAAAACTTTACTCTATAAAAACTCCCAATAAAATCATTAAAAAGCAAAGGGAGTAAAATCATGCGTAGTAAGGGACTTGAACATAACAGATTATCAGAATATTTTATTTAATGGTGGAGTTATCCGTAGAAAAAATGTTATGTTTAAATCAATTAAGCACGAAATATTTACTCGGAGCGTCAACAAAATTGTTTTATCTAGCAATGACGATAAACGATCGATATCTGTAGATCGAATATCAACGAGAGCCTGGGGTCACTCTTCGATTTTAAAGAATTAAGATGTGGTTTTTAGACTCAGAATGTATTGTAATAAATAATATAAGTAGGTTATATTTTTTTTTATAATAAAATTAGTATTAATTATGTATACCTACATTGTGTATGTAATAATCTTACTTTAGTTTTAGAAAATATATCTAATTAATGTATGATAAATATAATATTGGTACCTATTATAGTCTTAATAATTCTACTATTTTGTAAAATTGGAAATAGATATTATTAAAATATGAATGATTATAAGTATCCAAGTTGTTTGTATTTATTTTAAGAAATCCTCCTTTTTAAAGTCACTTTATAGTTACAAACATACAAACGGGTCGAACACAGAATATCCTTTTTAAGTCGGTAATTATGAAATCAAACCGAGACTCAAGTTTCATCATGCACCTATAATAATGTCAACCACGTAAATTGCATTATGTACGCAATACAATAAGACTGATTTTCAAAGAGCTAACGTTCAAGTAATATGATCATAACGCTGTTTGTCAGTACATAAAAATAATACGACAGTTCAATACCCTTGGCATGGAGACACAAGTGCTTAGTTAACATTTTTATGGTTAACGTGTTTTAACTTGTATATTGACGTAGGTACTCGTGATAGCATAAATATTATTTTTTAGGTCATTTACGAAATATTACTCACCTGGAGTACTTGTACAATTTTAGAGTGCATCGTAATCATGTCGGTAAGTAAAACATGTTTAATTCGATTTTTTTTTATATTGTTTCGTAAAGTCTAACGATTGTGTTTGCAGCAGTATTAATAATCATAAACATAACACTACGTTTGGCAGAGTTAATAGTGCACTTACATTTCGCCAGAGCCTATTTATTGTCACTAATCTAAACCTAATCCAGACTCCAGGATGGTTTTGAAATATTCCTCGATAGAAACCTAATTATAGCGCTTTGACCGCTATACTAACTGGTTAGTGTTTTATATTATCTATTTTTTGTTCCAGATGTCTGAATCCGAGATTGTGTTCAGCCAATATGCTCAGGATCCTTACGAAGGATTCTCTGAGATGTTTCGCAGCGAACCCGAGCACAGCAAACAAGTCACGAAAGATAAAAAACCAAAACGGTGCAGGGAAAAGTCGAAAAAGCTAAAACCAACCAAATCCTTCGTTATGAGTCGACTACAGCGAAGAGGGATTAAATTAATAAAAATTTCAGTCGTAGATCTATGTAATAACAATCCTCAAAACATAGACAGTGATAGTGACAGTGAGAACGTTATTATAAATGCACAATATATTGTTCAAGATGCTATCGACAGTGTTATGGACGAAACTGAGTCTTTAGTTAAGAAAATATCGAAATCTTTAATAGATACTGACTTTTAATAATCGTTTGTGTAAACTAATATTTATAATTTTATTAAGATATTTCTTTTCAATTTGTGTAGTGTTGAGTTATTTAGAGAAGTATGGGGGGTATTTAGCAAAATAAAAGCATATTTAACTTATTTTGATTTTTATTTAAAAAGCCTAAAAACTAATAATCTACATTACACACATTAGTAGGTACATACATTTCATGCGCATTCTAAATACTTCCTTAAACAAAGCACATTTTTAAGCGCACAATGCTTCAGATGTTTATTACAATTAAAATTAGATCTTCCTTCACAGTATTTTTTATGCAAAGCAGAGAAATTAGGACATTGTTCTTTGCCAAGGTCTGATACTGTACAATTCATACAAAGATCTTTTATCCAATTCACCTTCTCCAAACCATTTACAATGATTTCCTTATTTTCTAGATATGGAACGATTATACGTCGAAATTCTCTATAGTCAATATATCCTTCATTCCAATAAATACCCCTATTTCTTTCCAACCATATAACCTGTTTCTTTTCGTCACTTGTTAAGTGTTTAAACAAGTATGGTGGTTTTATTAAAAATGTTTGAGTATAATCACGAGTAGCAAAAGCTAATTCTTTTATTATAAAATTATTGTACAGGTCTTTAAACCCTTGAACATCTAATATGATAGTATTCGGATTCATGATATTTTTCTCACAGTATTACTCAGCGGCTTATACTCAATTATACAGTCGTTCAATATAAGACAATATGCAGAAGTTTGATCTGGTATGTCCGAATCACTTTCAATTTCCACTCGTACATCCACAATAGGACCTGTCTTTACATTATCAGCTTGTCTAGAGCAATCTATGATAAACAGCGGCGCCAAATCTTTAAATTGTTTCTCACTTAATAAGGGTTCCGAGCGACGTCCGTAATAAGACTGTTGAAATCGAATGTATTGCTCGTATAATAAAGCGATTCTGTTATTCGCAAAACTGACATTTAGGTTTTCATACGGGAAGTAAGTTGAATTTAGGTATACTCTAACATCGCGAACATGGCAGTGATCAAACTGAGACATATCTGAACTTGAATTGTTTTTTCTATTTGTTTGTAGGCCCATAATTATGTATCTTGGTTTCTCTATTTGTGAGGAAGTTTTGATAGACCAGGTATGTTTTGTAGTTTTAGGTAAAGCTGGATATTCGTACAGATCCCAATTTCTGAATATCATCTGGAGTGGTCGATCTTTTTCTAACAGTTTTAGCAAACTTATTTTCTCTTTGTCGGACACTTTAACATGCGGTACACGCCAGATGATTTTATTTATTTGAACGTCTTCTACAAATTCACCGGTGTTAAGTTTGACCGCATTCAGGTTAGTATTACTTCGTAGCAATATCAGTTCGTGCCTACAATTTATCACGACTTTCTTGAAATCTTCGGCGAAACCGATGATGTTACAGAGTGGTATAGAAGCGGAAAACCTACCTCCATTTATATTTTTTATACCATCGATATTCCAGCCCCATGCATTAGATATCTTTGATTCACTTTCACTCATTGATATTAACGATTTCATGGTGGTAGTTATGCCAGCATTTTTTATTCTATCAATTTCCACTCCATTTAGCTCGTATCTTATATCTTGGAACAGGTAAAGTAGAGCATTATTCGTAAAATTAACACTAGTGGCTTTCTCTTTCATATCTTTTTTGCTTACGCTAACAGTTCCTTCCAAATACAAGGTACTAGCTGACGGAAGTATATACAAGTCTTGTTGGTTAATGGGTATGCGAATTTCATCGTTCCTATTGAAACTAGTTACGTAGGGCTTGTAAGAATGAAATTCGATTCCTTCAACCGTGTTGTCGTAAGTCGGAGCGGATAAAACGTCTAAGATATTCATTTTAGCAAACCGATCGCTTTGAGAAATGCCTTGTTGTCTTTAGTTAATTTTATTTTCTTCTTAGGCCGAGCTCTTATATGGTTGGAAGCTTGAGCGGAACTGATATTTTTGATTTGCTGATGCACATATTTATTGTAGTCGATCATTTTTTTCTTCTGAGATGCAAATACAGCTGCACTTCTTCACCGCGCAAATTTATTAAGCGGTTATTTATATCTAACAGCCTGATATGTATGCAGCTAATGTTGTTTTGGTTGATTGGAAAGTATATCGCGTTTTTTGGGATTTCTATAATCCTATATCCGGGAGGCACGTTGAGTGCAAATTCGTGGATAATGTGACTCGGTTCTCCGTTTGTGTACGAGCCGCTTACAATATCACATTCGATCCTGATCACTGTTGTAGGTAAAATGTTGACTGGCAACTGTGACTCATGCCATTTATTTGCTTTCAAGATCTGTTTATTAAACCCTAATAAATTCCTGAAAGTACCTTCTTTATTAAAATTTATGTCTTTTGGACAATATACAGCAGCTTTTAAAGTATTGTTATTGCACTGTAGTTTGATTGATGCATCTTTCATTTCAGATTTCAAATAATCATTAATATCTTGCAATTCATAGGTGCCCTCTGGTATTTCAATAACTTCGTTAGAACCATAATAGAATTTATTATTCGTTTTGTCAATGTTCGGAATCGAATTAAATGTTGCGAAATGCAGTAAGGCACACTCATACTGTTCATATAGTTGCAACGTGTTGGGATAGTAAGTAGATAAAGTTGACGAGTTTCCAGTTATCGATAATGTGAGTGACATCTTGCAAATGATTGAAATAAAAGAAAAGCATAAATTTTATACGTTTTTATTCCAGAAAGTCCACAGATATTCTAAACATAAGTGTCCACAATTTACAGTGTTGAATTTCTGATATCTTGTATAATTATAAATAACATCACAATTCTTAAAATATCGTACTAATTCCATTGGAGGTTTCAAATCTCCAAAGCTATCAAAATATTCACAATAATTACATACTTTTACATAAGCTACCCAATGCGTCCCTTCGTTCTTATAATCGTCCAAGTTAACAATACCGCATTCAATCCGTTTTGGCGTCCTTGGTAACTGATCTCTCATATACACTCCTCGAAAGTGAGGGATGTTGCGTGCATACCTTTGGATGTCTACATTAGTTAGAGGACGATTAGGTAGCTTATTTTTCAGTTTTTTGAAGATTTTACGAATAAACCTTTTCCATTTTTATGTGACTTAATGTATAAGCCCTGGCCTAACTTTAATGACTCCATAGCCCTATTATGTCGTTGTGTTTCTTGTAAATTTTGCTGACCTGCTTTGTAATCGTTAACAGTTTTTGCAATACCAGCCGCACCACCAGCTAAAGTTCCTAATGCTGATAAGCCCGCAAAAATTGGGATTAAAGGTAGAATACCTCCAGTCTTTGGTAAGGGTATCACTCGTGGTACTCGAATTTTCTGAATTTTTGGAAATATTTTTTTTGCTGCTAAGTAAGCAGCGTTAATTAAAGTTTTACTGTCCTTTCCTTTCAGTTTCTTTATTTTCGCTCTTATTTTTGATACGAAACTTTTAAAAGTTTTAACGCCGGCACCAGATTTCAGTTTGGCTTTCATAACTTTGCTCACTAACCATGAACTAAGTTTTTCACCTTTCCCTGCATCGTTCGACTTAAGTCTTTGTTTAGCCATATTTAGTAGTTGTAAATCAGCTTTGTGACGATTGGGTAAGTCTGTATGGTTTGCATATGCAATGTCGTGATGCATGCAAGCTTCGTCTAGCTTATTTACACCTCGGTCACCTCGTAGTAAACGTTTCTGGAGTTTTGTTCCCGGACCGCAATAATTGTAGCCGGGTAGATGAAGTTCGAACGGTAGATTATTAATTAAGGTATTAACAAGTTCACCTCCTTGCATTGTCTAAAGTGTAATGAAAGAAATAATGCAAAATTAACTTTTATATAATTATTTTATTCCACTATTGCAGTTTTGTCGATCCAACTGTTTTCTTCGTTGTTTAGACCCAACCATTTCACAAACATTTTTGTTCCTTTCCTTTTTAAAACCCTTTCTACCAAATAAATACCAGGATAGTAAGATTTTTGAAGTTCTTGCTCGTAAAAGGTTCCCAATATGGCTTGCTTTCGCTGATCTTGTATATGATATGTTACTGGTATGGTATGATTTATTTTTTTTATAGTAAATATTTCCGTTGACCAATTAGGTGTATAACCTTTCTCAAAATTGTGTTTGTATTTACTGATACGAACAAAGTCACCTACTTTGAACTTAGGTTTTCTACGAATGGTTACATGATTTAAGGGTTTTTTAATATTTTCTTTTATAACTGACTCACTAGATTTATTTACTTCAATTGGTTTAAATTTAATAGTACGATGTTTTGTGTTGTTATAAGTCTTTAACGTAACTTCTAATGGTAAACCTAACCATTTATAGTTTCCATTCAAACTAAAATATTTATATAATTTATTTTTAAGAGTTTTAATCAGTCGCTCCACGATCGAAGCCTTTTTGGTAGAAAACGTTGAGTAGTGGTTAATATTATACGTCTTCATAAGCGTTTGAAATGAGTTGTTATAAAATTCTGTTCCCATATCAGTTTGTAAATTAACAGGTTTGCGATTGCTGTTAATCAGTATTCGTTTAAATGCATGAGTAACATCAAGTTTATTTTTTGATTTTAATGACTCTGCCCAAGCATACTTTGAGAAGCAGTCAATCACCACTAAAATGTAATTATGACCTTTATTATATTTTCTCAGGTTTTGCACGTCCATCAGATCAGCTTGCCACAAGTCATCGATCCCTTTTAGAATGACAGGACGTCGAAGGAAATTTCTTCTCGCTGCTTTGTGTATTTCGTTAACAATTTGTTGTTTTGCCATTACGGAGATTTATTTTGGAGAAATTTATCTACCTCTGCTTTAGTATAAAACTTATCTTGCAAATGAGTTAAAACCTCAGGTATCTTTGCTTTTAAAGTAGCCTGTACTGTACCCTTTGTGTCTTTTATGATTTGAGAACGCAATGTTCCAATCATATTATTAAATTCTTTTAACATATTAGCATTTAAACGATCTACATAATCCTTGTCCACAGTCAAATTATTTAATTCTTTTAACATGTTAGCATTTAATCGATCTACATAATCCTTGTTCACAGCATCGTCTGCTTCAACTGGAGATCTAATTCCTCTCAGTCTTGATGTTTTTAAATCAAAATCTCCGTTTTCTAATTTTAACAATGCATTCTCATTAAACTCAAATAACTCTGAAAAACGCATTCTTTTGTGAATGTGGTGTCCGAATTTGTCTACGTTCATGTTTAAGGTGTATTGTATCGAGAGGTTGATAATAAAATAAACACATTTTAAAATATTTATTAATTTATAACTTTATTTTCACGCAATTCTTCAATGATAGATATAATTTCATTATCTAATCCTGTGTTACCAGCATCTCGAGATGCAATCAATAATTTTAACCTATCCACCAGTTCATTGGGATCGTCCCAATATACAAAATCTACGTTTTTCTTCCACATTTTTGTTAAAGGTAGTCCTTTTCCCTTCGATTGGTGCTCCTGAATTGTACTTCGTAGTTGGAATAGAGGCTTAATAATTTGCAAATATTTTTGCCCTTTATTACTTTTTATTGGTTTACTAGGCTCATAGTCTCGTCGATGTGCATTTGTATCAAGTAACATCGACTTATAATGTTTCATATCACTCTCTGTAACCATGCTTAAATCTACGTTCTTTTTCAGCAGCAACTGTTTTAAACCAGGCGTATTTCGATATTTGCGCCCAGCCACGATGATATACTCATCGCTGATCGTTACACGAGCAGAACCTAACATCAATTTGCCGCCCTCTACTCTGACACCAAACGGAATATCTTTCAGTGCTTCTGAGGACACTGACCAGGATGACATATCACATGCCTGGTTGTTTTCAGATAATGATTTATACGAAGAATCACTTTCGATATCAGATTCATATTCGTCTTCAATGTAGTTGTTATCATTGCTTTCTTTACTAATAGGGACTTCTTTTTGCAAAGTTTTATCGATAAACGGAACTTCGGTTTCTTCATTTTCCATATTTTGGAGGAGAGAAGCCTGCTTACTGACGTTAGCAATTAGGTTGAGTGGTTCTGTTACCGGCTTGAACACTGATTCCAGCGCTTGCTGATTGTTAATCTCAACATCTCTCATCTTTCGCACTTTCTTCTTAACAGCTTCTGCAGCTTCAACTATTTGTCTTTTCAGTGATTTTTCCATAATAACAAAAAAAAAAGTTCGTGATTGATTAAGCGTTGTCTGAAGAATAATGATATCGCAAGGGTACCGGTCATAAATATTAGTATTTTTAATCAAAGACAACAAAAGTGTCAAATTTATTTCTGTAACATCCATTATTTTTAGAGCAATCCTTATTAATTACTACGTAATTAAAGGGTTCACTCCATATTTTCGAACACATTTCACGAAATTCAATCCATGACATATCAGTGTTGACGTGTTCTTCATAAATATGTCGTAAATTAATTTCATCTTGTTTAAAAACTATGATTAAGTTCGCATTGTCTCTTACTAACTGCTTAGGGATTTTACTATATGTTTGGTTTAGATAGAAACAATCAATGCACTTATGTCTTCCCATCGCAAAATAATCACGCATGTTACTTTGATTTTCACAAGCAACATCATCAAAAATAATCACGGAGTTGGGTTTTGCGTCCTGGACGCTTAGTACTTCCTCATTTCCCTGATATTTCTGGAGGGAAACACCAGGCACCCGTTGCAAAACTCTTTCTAAAAAAATGTACTTAGGTTTGTGTAAGGTTTTTGAGTAGACATAAACATTTTGAAACCTTAAACCGTTTTCATGTATAAGAAGTCCAATAAGTAAATTTGTTTTGCCACAATTCGATGGTCCACAAATGATACATCGTACTGAATTAGGTAACAATTCTCCATGACGCGAACTAGTTTTATAAAAATCATCGCAAACTGTGTTTACTTGCAGCGATTGTGGTTGTTTAACAAATTTCATGATTACTGTGATCAACAAACTGATTAACAATGAGTAAAAGTATTTATTTTTTAATTATTTACACTGAAAAATGAGATATTCTAACAACGGTAACGAAACCATAGTGAGATCTAATTCGCTGTCAACGCCATCTATCGTTATGCTAGGCACACTGTCAACTCTGGACAGCTAGGTAATAAAATTCAAGCGCATTCGCGTGGCTGATTCCTTGTTGAGTATATACTCCAAAAAGTACTACAGCACCATCTATGACACATCGGATGAACTAAAAACATCAAATCCTACATCGCGCTAGCAAAGTTTTCCGCGTCTTAAGACTATAAAAGAACCGTATGGTCGTCATAAAAATGTGTTTATATCGATACGCCCATATGCTGACATACACACATACATACATGATATTACTATAATACTATACATGATATGATAATACTTAGATATTGAGTGGTGAAAAGATCCTGAAGGTTAGGTTAATACGATTTATGATTACCTATAAGATTTCAATTTGTAATTTTTTTTCCCACTACTGGCACAAAGGTTTCTCTCACAGAGAACAGTGGTGATGAAATAATTTACACAAAGTAACGCGCTAGCCTAGGTTCGAACCCACGACCTACAACTTGTAAGTCGCAACCGTTACCACTAGACCACCACTGCTCTCCGCTCTACCTCCCCAATATGTTTATCTAATGTTATTTTACGAAGCGATTTGCCACTACACTGTCTTCTTCGCGATCATCGTTTCGTCGTTTCGTCCCACTGGCCGCGGAAGCAACAAGACAGTCGAGTTGATCGTATGTTATTAGGCATTCAGTCACAACGGAGCGTAGGCGAACCTGTTCGACTGCGCGACAGGTGGGACAGAATGCCTAATAATATACTAAAAATACACACAACACACATCAAACTTAACACTTTTTTGTTCAATAGGTTTAAATGTGTCCATGTATTCGTTGTAAATATTTTCAGTGTATGGCATTCTAACCCACTATCGACAGCGAAGCGTGTCTTGAACTAGCTTGTACAGTAATATACAAGACAGTCGAGTTGATCGTATGTTATTGGGCATTCAGTCACAACGTGTCTCGTTCGAGTTTATCGGTCGAGTGGAAAGTCGAGTCGAGTGACGATTATTGGGTATTCTATACCACTGTCGGCAGCGAGGCGCACTCGCCGAGCGACTTGCCGATAGTGGTATAGAATGCCCAATAATACACTACTCGCGTCTCCCTAAATGAGGCCTAAGGGAACACCAAACAAACGGTGTATGAACCGTTTAAAGGATGGTATGGCTAGGTACGAGGTGAGTGTAATAGATGCCGAAGGCTGAGATGACGGGTAATAGAGAAGTATCGAAAAAAAGACACGCTGTGCCAACCCCGGCCGACCCCCGCCGACCCCAAACACATTAAGTATAAGGTATAAGGTCAAGAGAATGGTGATGACAAAACAAAATAATAAGTAACTCTAAAATCAAATATGTTAGTACTAGATCAAAACCCGGCTTCGCTCGGATAAAATGTGACTGATATTATACACAATATGTAGGTACAAAATGTAGAAGTCTGACTCTCCCTACCGCTCCGTCCAGAGCTGAAGGAGCCATTTGATGATTACCCGCACTCCAAAATTCAAAAAAAGGTGTAAGTATAGTTTTCATTGAATAACTTTTGTAATCATTTGTGTCGAGGGACGACACACTAAAAATATTCTACAATTGAATTATCTACAATGCATCGCAGAGGCAATTCAATGTGGTCGTCACCACCTTTAATACCCATTTAGCAAACTCTAAACCATAGTATCTATAATATGTATGTATGTACAAAAAAAAAAGTAAGTAACCATTCTATCTATAATATGTATGTATTTACAAAAAAAATAATGTATATAAGTAGTTTATCAGCCATCTCGTTACCATAACACAAGCATTAGGTTGCTTAGCTTGGGACTAGATGGCGTTGTGTGAAATGTCCAAGGATATTTATATTTATATTTATATTTATAGTGAGCTCTCATATTATGAGGCAGCAATTGAAGTTGAATAAAATTTGGCCAGAATGAATCGTGCTTGATTGAAGCTTCAATAATATCATTGTCTCTCATCAAATCAAGTTTTGCCTCCAAAACGTAATTTATTTTTTGTGGGGTTCATTTAAATCTAAAATTACGAAAAAAGAATGGGCCCCGCCTGCTTCCAAGTTTTGTTTAATTTAAAATGTGCTCGTTTCTTGTTTTTCCGTTTTTTCAGTCGGGTTTTTTTAGTTTTTCTATGATTATGTATATATTATATAGCATTCGGCCAATCTACGGTTTTAAGAAAAAATACCTATCAAAAAGTTTCTATAACTACTCAAGATGTCATTCAGTGTCAGTGTCGTTTCGCTAGAGTGTATATGGCGACTGCGATTTGTCTGCCAGCACCATTAGAATTTTACAAAATACTCAACAATTCGATTTTTGTGTTGTCTGTTGTTATGCTGTAGTATGTATGTTGTCAACTCGAAATCTTTATTTTTTATCTATATATTTACCCCTTGACGAAATCATTAATATAGATAGATATAAAATAAAATAAAATAATTAAAATATGATCAAGTACCACATTGAACCCCGCATAATTGTAATGTGTAGACCACAACGGCACAACATTTCTCTATGTAACTAGGTAAATAGTTTTCTAAAACGGTATAAATAACTTTATTTAAAGAAGAGGTTTCACTAAATTATATTTAACTGATATGATATCATTGAAGTATAATGTACTATGTACAAAATAATAACATTATGTCGCATCTGCACGCAATGATAGTTAATCTATGAGAACATGACAATCACCGCATGCCCCACTGTCATCAAGTGCGCGCACATTATTTTGTTTGAAATAGCTTCTTTAATACGTAGTACGTACATTATACCTCAATGTATGATATCTTTTTTTTTTTTTGGTTGGTGTAAAATCATCGAATAACCCCTCCCGCTCTTGGGCAGAGCAAAAGGGAGTGTCAGACTTCTACTGACTAAAAACCACCCATGTTCCTTCTTCGCCCTCTACGTCGAGGCCGCGATAACCAGTGGACTACCCGCGGCCCCGACAGGAATGTATGATATCTTAGATATACTCAAATCTACAGAAATACATACAGATAGAAGAAGTAGTTATTACCATAATAACCAAAATACAAAATGGAGGCGTTAAAAAACTGAAATACTAATTTGAAACACGTTCCGGCAGGTATGTAATTACGTCCATCCTCCCTGTTGGTTATGGATATGCATGGAAATACTCTTCATAAAAACCAGTTTCCATTATAGACTTTTTTTCACGAACACGTTGTGGTGAAAAGCCATTTACACTTAATGATAAAAATACGTTAAAATAATTCCGAATATTTGTTACCTTTTTACGCCTAAATGGTTTTTGATTAACTTTGCTAGACGGATAGATAACCTAGGTTAGGAGATAGGATATTTTTATTCCAGTAAAACATCTCCGTGGGATAATATGTGACCTTTAACGAACGACGTAGCCGTGACCAGCAAGTACGAAGTAAATGAAAATTACTTACAAGTGGATGAGATATGAAAACTAGACAGGGTAAGTATATATTAGTAAGATTGCTTTTTGAAGACGTAGTCGAGAGACGTACATAAATATGGTATACGCTGAACACTAATTTAATCTGGAACACTATCATGGGTACTGGGGCACCCGACACGATATTGAAATTTAAATATTTTTAAATTATGAAATATATGTTTAAATAAAACAGCTCTATAAGCTGTTTTATTTAAACCGATCTAATGATCTTTTTCATGTATGTTGATAAGTCGTGTGCTGGTAAAAAAGCGATATTTGATTGCATTTTACGGGTACTCGAATACCCACGATAGTATTCATATCTATAAAATCGAGGGTAGTGTTGTGGAGATAAGTCTTGTGCTAGCAAATGATCCTCATTGTCTTTTTAGGGGTGGGTAGAGAATAAGTTATAAGCTAACTACGAGTATACTTTAGGGCGTCAGCCAACTGTACTAATTTGGTTTGTTATAGTTGACTTAAGAAGTTGTTTTCATTTGAAGTTAACATTCATATTCGTGGAACAGGCGTGATGTAAATTAAGTCTTCAGTTTCAGAATTATGGGATTTTTTGAAATACACGTCAGCCAAGTTAAAATTTATCTACGACTTGAAAGGCAATTTTCTGTAATAAAAAAGTTGGTTAAAGTTATTGTGGTAATGTGTATGTATGAGAAACAGGGTATTCGACGTTAGACAAAGTTTTATGGAAGAAACTTATTACAATAATCATATCGCATGTCGGTATAATAGGATTAGTGAGAGAGAGTACCTGTGATACCACATTAATTTATGAAAAAAATACAAGAGCCCTAAACAAAACAACAAGAGACTACATATAATTAATTGTTAATTGACTGTTGATTTTTAGTTCATATTATTCGATTGAGTTAGTGTGTTTATTATTACCTTTTTTTTGTTGTTACTTTTTATTGTTGATTTTTCTTTGTTTTCGTGTGTTAACAGTTGAAATTTCTCAATTGCCTTCAAGTTATTAGTGATTAATGTTTAAGTACATTGTGTGTTTTAGCTGTAAGTTTCTTAATTTATAGAATAAAATAAATAAATATCATTCTAAGATTGTGTTGCGTCGACCCCATTATATTTGGGGTCGACGCAACACATTATCTCAACTCATACATTTCTTTCTCGCCTACATAAATCCGATCCGGCAGTACGACAGGTCTAATCACGGACTTGTATATTTTGCCCATTGAACTTCATCAAATAAATATCATTCCTTGTAAGTACAGAAATATAACAGCCGATAGTATCCGATATTATGTATTCATGGAACGGCAAGATGAAGATATATCTATTACGATAAGGGAAAATATTTCAATACGGAGCGTTGCGCGTTGGGCCAATAATACCTTTCGCAGAAACGTCTCATACCTATTCCCCAGCCAAGTGATCTAGTGAAATTTTGTTCTCGGAAACGTCAGACTAATAATATGAAACCTCTTTGAATAGAATCATTATTAGTTTGACGGATCAAAATATAAATAAATTCTAGGCTAATTACTTCTGTGAATTATTACTAATATAATTAATATTATAAAGGCGAAAGTTTGTGAGTCTGTGAGTGTGTATGTTTGTTACTATTCTTCACGTCTAAACGGCTGCAGCGATTTTAATAAAATTTGGTATGGCGTTACCTGACACCTTGGATGAACACCTAGGATAGTTTTTATCCCGATTGTATCCTCCCGTGGGATAATTTTCGAGTTGTAGCGAGTGAAACCGCTGGCAACAGTTATTAATATAATAATATCACACTAATATTTTAAAGGCGAAAGACTGTGTGTGTAAATGATTAAAAAAGAAAATAATCTTCAGAAACTGAATTTCTTCCGAAGTTTATTTTTCACTTTTTTGTAGCTTTGAAATCGGTTTCATTTTTTGTTAAAAGTTCTCTAAAGGAGAATGGGCAAAATCGTACGGCACTTGGTCTATCAGCGGCCAGGAACATTTTATTTTTTTTTGGTTTAATATCACCCTACAATAACGGGTTCAAGAAGTTTTATATCTGTAGTGTCATTATTAATGGAACTAAATACATTTTTATTTTAGATATGTAAGCCTGTGATTTAGCGTATTAATTACTAAGATTTAGTCTTAAAAATAAAGAAATAAAATAAAATGACTTGTTTACTTCAATACATTTATTTTACATACATTTCCATACATAAACTCACGCCCTTTTCCCATGGGGGTAGGCAGAAACCACAGAACGCCACTTGCTACGATCCTTACATACTCCTTTTGCCTCGTCCACATTCATACATTTAATGTACAATAATAGCACTGAGTTCTGATGCCGGTAATAAAATATCCTCGTCTTGATGTCTAGCCCATGCCAGATACCACACTACACACATAACGTGTGCGCAACAACCGATTGTGCGCCTTCCACTCAAACAACTGCAATAATAATGAGCAATTGCTTCTCTATTTTGTCTTTGTCGGTTAATTACAATATAAGAATAATATATTCTGGACCTTACATGTCTAGATTGTATTCGCACACGTAATAACCAAATATCTTCTTCTTCAATAAAATCTCTGAGCTGACTTATTTGTCGCTCCCGGTATACTTCGATATTGTATAAGCCTTCAATTAAGTGTTCAGCGTAGTAGCTGCGAGCCAACTTGATTTGGTATGTGCCAAGTGCAAACAGAATTAGGTCTTCTTCAGAAAAAACCGGAAAGTCTTCAAAAATAGGTTGGTCGCTGCTGAGTCTTTCAAATGATGCCCTCTGTCTATTTATGTTATGACGGATAACATAGTCCGCTAAGAGGTTCGGTATTTCAAAACGTTCGCACTGTTTGCCGAGGTGCTAGGCACTCGTGAATATTCTTCCACTTGAAGAACACATTCGTGCGGGGCAGGGTTATTGTTTGGCTGCACAGCCCGTTGAGCTCGTTGCCAACAGGGTCGACAAACGTATTCTCGGCCGTTGTATTCAACCTGAAAAGGAAAATAGTTTATAACATAGTATTTAAAACTCACAGCAGTTTCAGTTAAATCATGTGTTGTATAGTAGAACATGCCGAGCTCTTTTTCAACGTGACGAATGAGTCATGCTCATACGCATTGTTAATGAGTGGTTGGCCTCTATTATATTTCGAAGCTAGATAACGTTGGCTCTGTTTCCATATGCACCATGTGTGTAAAAGAGAGAGAAGATCTGTTTTGACTATAACTTAAGTATTGTTAGAAAAGAACCATACGCTTAAGGAAATAACATAATTCACTAAAAGGACGTACATAAAAATACAATCAAAACTGTAACGTGGACTTTCAATAAAGAGCCCACACTTCACCCAACGATGTGTCGCATATGCACATCGTGACACAATATTATGAGGCCATCACCGCTATAGGGTGCGTACATACGGGTAAAAACAACCAAAAAATAGTCTAAAAATACTTACTTGCTGTGGAGCTATAGCTTCAATAATATATTGAGCATTGGCAGCATTTTCCTCAAAAAGAGCATGGGTTATTTCTAACCTTCTTCTATTAACCACTGATCGATTGCACAAAACACATATAGGTCGATTTTCTGCCATTTTTCAATAATGTTCCGTTGGCGTACACAAGTCCAGAGTCCAAGTACACAAGCACAAACGTACAGAAGTTCAGAGTTAATAGCCAGGTTAACAGGTTAGGAAGAAACACAGTCCAGAGGGTAGCCAGGGTCAAAACGTTTGAAAAAGAATCCGTAGATGAGCGCACAGTACACAACGTCACAAGGGTAAGCGAAGGACTGCGCCGAGTGACGCACACGCACCCCACACCTCGGCTCTTTTGTTTGCACTCGAAGCTGATTGGGCCGTTCGAACTCAGGTAGTCCATGTAGTAAACCCATTGTTGAGCTGAGTCTTGTAAACGGTATGCTGACAACGTTTTGAAATACTTTTGAAGACATAAACTAATGTTAATAAGTATTTTATAAAATGGGTTTGCACATTTTCTTGCACTTATTATCTAAGTATTTTACTTATATGTATTTTTTTTTCTAAATGAGCTGCAATGTTACGTTCATAGTAAAAGTTAGTCCTTAGTAATAGTACTTTCATTTAATACCTATTTCGTTGTTGGCCGCTCATAGACCATTTTGCTCTTTCTCCTTTCCAGTTTTAGTTGTAATCTTCAGATACCTTTCCATTTATTACAAGCTTTTATTTAACTTGTAATGTATGTTTGTTTGTAATAAAGGATGTAAAAGTACCCTTAACGCAAACGAAGGGCACTTGTTCTCCCACTGCGATCATTTCATTGTTCTAGACCTTACATGGGAACCCCCTAGTTACGGAGATATTGAGGGTCAAAGTTCCAAATTTTGCACAGCTGTTTTTGTAAATACTAGTTTTTCAGGTTACAACTTTACTTAAATTACCTCCTTGACCCTTTTACTGTTCAAAGCATCCACTAGCACGATGTTTTAAGAGTGCTACATTGAGTTTTACCTCAAAATGAGATTTTTGACCCCAAAAAAAAAGTCGTTTCCCAGCAAAAATTTATGCGTAGGGGTACTTAGTTTGATGTACAGAGTGCTTGGTAGACGTATGTGTGAAGGGTTAATTTACACCCTGTATGTATGTTCGCTCGGATTCTTGAATCTCAATTTTGAAGCAGATTTCTTCAACCAATTGTGCTGAAATTTTACATGCATATAAATATCACGAGACGGTGCAATATTGTGGTGAGATAGAGCTGATATCATGATGGACTCAAAGGTGGCCATAGGAACTCCGTTATAAAACGACATATTATTATTATCCCCAACGAGTTTGAGTTTGTTTGATTTGACTTGGCTAGACTTTGTCACTAGACAATATCCAGGGTCTGATGATGGAGCAGAAAGGTGGCCATAGGAAATCCGTTATAAATCGACATAACACCACCGAGTTTGGGCTCGTATGATTTGTCTTGACGAGTACCTACTTTATCTCTAGATGATATCCAGGGTCTGATGATGGAGGAGGAAGGTGACCATAGGAACTCCGTTATAAAACGACATAGCACTACTGAGTTTGGGCTCGTATGGTTCGGCTTGACGAGTATTTGGTCTTTAGATTGTATCCATGGTCTGAGTGGAAGGTTACGCATCCTTTGATACGGAAGAAAAGACTGCTATCAGCTTAATCAAGTATGTAGTTTAATAGTTTAACTTTTTTAATTACTATATTTGTTTTTTACGTATTTTGTATACAGGGTGTAAATGAACCCTTTACGCAAATGACAACCAAGTATTCTGTACATCAAACTAAAATCCCTACGCAAATTTTTTTGCTGGGAAACTACTTTTTTTTTGGGTTCAAAAATCACAATTTACGGTAAACTCAATGTAGCACTATTAGCAATGTAGCATTGTGCTAATAAATGCTTTGAATAGCAAACGGGTCATGAAAACCTGACCTGAAAAACTAGTATTTACAAAAACAGCTGTGATAAATTTGAAACTTTCCTTAACTATAGGGTTCCCAGGTATGGTCTAGAACAAAAAAAAAATCGCAATGGTGGGGAGAACAAGTGCCCTTCGTTTGCATTAAGGGTACTTTAACACCCTTTTTACTGTAGGTAAGAAAAAATAAATTCAGTAAATAACTTCAAGTGATAGACTTTAATTTTTAAAATTTTCAAACTTAGTAAATACGAGTACCTAAAGTACTTAAATGTCGTGGCAATATTTTATACCACAGAGAACAGAGATACATCTACTAAAAAGTAAAAAATAAATAACAAAAAAACACTTTTTGAAACCAAGCTTTTATTTAAATGCGCCTAAAAGAATAAAATAACTGTACCTTTTAAAGTTTTACTGTAAACTTATAACGTCATCACAAAATTTATATGACATAAAAGCTTGTCGCGAGATTTAAGTACGTGTATTTACTTAAATTGAAGAGTTTCAAAATTAAAATCAATCAGACAAGCAGTTTTTACATTTCGGTACTTGTTTATCATCACTGGTAAATCTCGCGACGTTTTATGTCATATAATTTTTGTGATGACGTTATAAGTTTATCTTTTTAGCGCATTTAAATAAAAGCTTGTTTTCAAAAAAGTTTTTTATTTTAATTTTTTTAGATTGCTAAATGTAGTTTTTGCCATTTTGGTTGACATTTCAAAAACTTATTTCAAGCTAATTTAAATCAAACCTCATAAAAAGTATACCCAATAAAAGAAAAAAGAATTTTCCAAACCGGTTAAGGCGTCTTCGAGTAATCGGTAAACTTACATAAAAAAGATGCCGACGAATTGAAAATCTCCTTTTTTAAAATCGGTTATAGTACATTACTGCCGCGGTCTATAATGACTACTTTGTTGGTCGCGCTGATGATGGCCGACAGCGCAGCGTAGCGCAGCTCCAGGCCGACACAGCGCGGTCAGCGTGCAGCACTTGATGGACGAGCTGAGATAAAGGCCGAAACCGTAGGTCGAGGCCTTTACAGCGAGGACAGCAAGGGCTGCAATGATGGCCAAGCTGAAAGGCCTAGAGCGTAGCTAGGCTAGCTCGAGGCAATCATAGCGTGACCAGCGAAGCAGTCATTGTGGGCCAAGGTTTGTATAGTGCTTTACTCAAAAATGCAAGTACCTAATCTAAATAAAACCAGCAAGTAATTTAAATAAAATAGTACATTACTGCCGCGGTCTATAATGACTACTTTGCTGGTCGCGCTGATGATGGCCGACAGCACAGCGTAGCGCAGCTCCAGGCCGACACAGCGCGGTCAGCGTGCAGCACTTGATGGACGACCTGAGATAAAGGCCGAGACCGTAGGCCGAGGCCTTTACAGCGAGGACAGCAAGGGCTGCAATGATGGCCAAGCTGAAAGGCCTAGAGCGTAGCTAGGCTAGCTCGAGGCAATCATAGCGTGACCAGCGAAGCAGTCATTGTGGGCCAAGGTTTGTATAGTGCTTTACTCAAAAATGCAAGTACCTAATCTAAATAAAACCAGCAAGTAATTTAAATAAAAAATATATTAATTAACTAGACTTTTAATTAAAATGACAATTATGAAAAGTACAGTTACTAAAATTCAACACCGACTTTCCCGGTTTGATATTACTGATAGTTTGCGATAATTCTAATGCGGTGTTTGACTGCTGGATTATTTCTTCATTTATTACTTCATTTAAATCTTTTTTTTTTTACCTTTAGACGTACAAACAGCTGTGTTTTAAATAAAATCTTTTTGGAATTGATTTTTTAAAACGTTGAAACGTCAAAATAGCGGCCGGCAAAACATTGCCGGCCTGTTAGAGCGGCCAGCAAAACTTTGCCGGCCGCTCCTTGAAACAGACCGGCAAGGTCGACTTTGCTCAAACAAGTTTGTCAAAATAATGACAACATTACATGCATTTTTGAGTAAAATATATTAATTAACTAGAATTTTAATTAAAATGACAATTATGAAAAGTACAGTTACTAAAATTCAACACCGACTTTCCCGGTTTGATATTACTGATAGTTTACGATAATTCTAATGCGGTGTTTGACTGCTGGATTATTTTTTCATTTATTACTTCATTTAAATCTTTTTTTTACCTTTAGACGTACAAACAGCTGTGTTTTAAATAAATCTTTTTGGAATTGATTTTTTAAAACGTTGAAACGTCAAAATAGCGGTCGGCAAAACATTGCCGGCCTGTTAGAGCGGCCAGCAAAACTTTGCCGGCCGCTCCTTGAAACAGAACGGCAAGGTCGACTTTGCTCAAACAAGGTTGTCAAAATAATGACAACATTACATGCATTTTTGAGTAAATGAGATTAACTTCAAAAATCAGGTCAACCTAATTGCCTGAAGGAAAACAACTATGGTACATAAGCAGGTTAAATTTTAAAAGAGTTTTCGTTCAACTCCTAACCGTTGAGAGTCAGCGCATCCACATGAGATTATGATTCTCAGAATACTTGAACAGCTTCAGAAAATATATGGAAAAAGTAATAAGTGCGAAGTAAGTAAAATTCGAAAGTTGCCCTCGAATTCCCTAGGTTCCCATCATCAGATCCTGACTTAGTGACAATGGGACCACACTTCGAGAGTATACTCTTTCGAATACAAAAATAATTTACAAAATCTGCCCACAATGACGAAGATATCGGTGAACATACATACTTACAAAAAAATAATAGTAAATATTCACACGAATAGAGAACCTCATTTTGGAAGTCGGTTAAAAATCCTGATTTACATAATATGTCACTCGCAACATAAATTATTCTCTAAGTGAGAATATAAAACATGACTGAGCTCCCAAAAATGTGACCTAGTCAACGAGTGCTTACTTTTAAAAAAGTGAGAATTCATAGAATATAGGTGGGTTAAACAAAGCTTGTCAGGTATTTCCGTGGATGCGTATCCACCATTTGTCAAATCCGTCATTTACTTAACTTTGCTTTAATGATTCCTTAGGCCATCACTTAGTACTGGTTTTGACAGTTTTCTTATACAAAAATATGTCAAACCTTTAATAGGTAACGGCTTAAGTTATGCATCCGGGTAGACTGTAAGGCAACTCTAACACAATTGGGTTTAAAATTAAGCAGATGATGATGCTAAATGTACAGGCTGTAAACAGACCCGTCACGAAGCATTCTGTACATCAAACATTACGCCTCAAAAAGACGTTTTTAGGGATAAAAAAATTACGGCTTACGGTAGGACTCAACCTAACGCACTCAAAATATTACAAAATTATTATAATTGCGTTGAATATTACAGGGCCTTTAGAGTTACTTAAAGTAAAGTTACAAAATTAAAAACGTGTTTTTAAACTAGTGAAACACTTGAAACTTTGACCACCAATATCTCCGCGACTATAGTTTTCCAGATAATCGCTAAGACAACAAAATATAATATTACAATGACAGGAACAGCAAGTGCCCCTTTGCTTCGTCAATGGTGTTTTTATACCTTTTATACCTAAGATGAAAACACATCAAACAGAATAATCAAACAACACTATACCTACACGAAATCTTACTTATAGTACGACATGGAAACTCATAAATAATAAAGGTACGTTGTGTTGGTCATAATTCATAAATATTTAAATGTTGGCCCAAAACCGGCTTAGGCCAACTTGCTGGGTTTAATTATCTGGCTTGTGTAATGTGTGCCAACCTGTAATTATACCAACCTTTTGGTCAAGTGAAGAGCCGAGGTTGTTTGTTTGTATCTTGTTTAATTTGTTAATTATTTTTTGTTAGTCTTGGTTTATGGACGGTCGCTAGAGTTAGTTTTCAGAATTTGTTCGAATTGAGTTTTAAAATCTTTTTTAGATTCTGTTATTTATTACAGTGCCAAAGTAGAACAGTATACTAGTGTGCAAGGTTGTTGTTAAATTATATGAGAAATAAAGTGCATAGTTTACAAAACGTAGTTTTATTTTGAGAGAATCTTATATATATATATATATATATGTAATCTTATATATATATAGAACACGACAACATTTAGATTTACTTTTCCACAGGCCTTCACCACTAGCTTCTCGTCATTAGCTACTCTTATTGTGGACCCGCGTCTCCGTAAACAAGCAACTTATGTTCCTTTTTCTTATTTCGGCAATTTTTGCTTTACCAGTTTTATTTTTATCTTGAGCTTGTTTGACAAACTGATTTCTCTAGCTTTTAACGTACAAAGCACTTGACTCAGAGTTTCTCACATCTTGCAGAAGCTTGGTGCTCACAGAATCAGCTGTTATTGTCACACCAAAGCTTTCAAGTGTCATTATCATTATTTGATACATTTCTGGTAAACCGGCATGGCGGTAATAAAGTCCCGACCCATTCGTCATCGAGTTGAAAACCAATGTTTTTTAACTTATGAGCAGTGGTCATGATCTTGTTAACATAATCTTCAATGTTCAGACAATTTTCAAGCGTTGTATTGATCAGATCTCTCAACAGACCAACTCGGCGTGTCAAACCTTTGTCAACGAAAGCTTTTGATAAATTATTCCAAACTTCATTAGCTGTTTTGGCTTCTTGTATATGTACATAATTGATGGCATGTACTAATAAGATAATTTTCGACTTCGCTTTTGTATCAAGTTTGGGATTTATTGTTTCATAGTCTTTCGCAATGACACAACTACATAATTCTTCATGTTTGAGGTAGATTTGGGCTGCCAATCTGCACGTAGGATAGTTTTCTCTTCCAGTCAGCTTTTCAATCAGTGCCATCGTATTATTTGATTGCTGATGAAGAATGTTGAAAACGCGTGCCGAGTTTTGACGTTAGACTGAACTACTTTAGTTTTGTACTGATTTTTGCAATTTTGCACTTTTTTTTTAAGCGAGAACAGGTGGATCTGGTTCCATAACCTGTTAAATTAAATGAAAAATAAAGTGCATAGTTTACAAAACGTAGTTTTATTTATAGAGAGAATCTTATCCAAAACACGTCATGACAGTGAAAATATAATCGAGAATAGATCATTTATTTATAAATTATAGATATACTAAGTTATGCTCATTAAACTGAGGTTTAATTTACTAATTTCAACATGTTTTTAGTCTAGATTTTTGAATTTAGACTGTTGTTTATGTTCTATAATATTTTTAAATTTATTTAAAAAATACATATTTTTTATATATATATAATATATTTGTTCAAATTTGGTGATAGTGTTGAAATTAATATATTAACTAAGGCTCTTTCTAGAGGCCTTAGTAAATAATTATATCATCATAATGTTCCTAGGTACAAACATAATTTAAATCTATTTCTTATTCATTACACCTTTCTTTAATTAAATTATACTTAACGTCAATGTGCTATAACGTTCGTGATAGTACACATTTTTATTTAAAGAGATAGCACTTTGACTGTCAATATTTAATATCGAGTAACATTCTCTTTAACCACAAAGCTTCTTTTGTCGCAGCCATAAATTCTGCCTCTGTGGTGGATAAAGCAACATTTTGCTGACGTTGCGTTGTCCATGTAATGGCGGCTCCATTTTTAATTAACAAATACCCAGTTAATGACTTCCGAGTAGCAGTGTCTTTAGCAAAATCTGCATCACTATAAGCTTCAATTTTATTTTGTTGAGATGATACATAACACAGGTCTTTGGTTTATTTTAATTTTTCATAATCTTCTTGACTACGTTCAAGTGAGTGTGATCAAAACAATTGAGATATCCACTCACCAGACTCCATACATGATGCCAGGTCTGCTTACCACAGCCAGATGCTTATGTGATCCAACTGCCTCTCGGTAAGGAATATTCTTGTCCACAGATTCAGTGCTTTTCTCCAGTCTTGTATGAGGGTCCACTGGGATACTATTGCAGTTAGCATCTTGCATATTTTATCTATACAATAGTCTCTCAAAATGTTTTGACTGATGAATAAATATACATCCTTCAGATTTTTCAATTTGTATTCCTTAAATTTCTTTGGATCATACTGTTTTATTTCGTATTTTTCTTTATCTCATGCATAACTGTATTTATTGAATCCTTTGACTTAGAAATAAGAACTACTGCTAACCTATGTAAAACTTGTAATATACTGAATTTAGTTTAACAATATCGTCTTCGTCATTTTCACTAACCTCAATCACCCCAGTAGCCAACGCGCAGCTACACGTAGGGTTACTTAGTTTGATGTACAGTATACTTGGTTGACGGCTGTGTGATGGTTAATTTACACCCTGTATTATAATGTCTTCTATAACGTCACTTTATAAGAATGCAGTTTTGACATCAAACTGAATAATGTTTTATTTTCACATTGAAACTACCGCTGTAAATCAAGGAGAAACGGTTCAGACGTTCTTCGACCAGCACGTCAAATTACAACAATCTGTCAAAGGGGATACAACCGTGTGTGGCATATCAACCGACCCGCCATTTTGATATTTTATCGAAATCGCGGTCCGCAATTAAAATGGTATGTACGGATAGAAGACACATAGACGAACAAAAAATGTCCAGTAACACAGTACCCTTATGTGTCACGTTACCGAGATAATTGAAGGTAAAGATCGACACATGAGTAGAACAACTCTCATTAAAAATAGACTTATTACTTGATAGGCGTTAAATTGTATTCAAACAATCGCTCCCAGGTTGATTATTATGATGCGTACGAGAAAATCGCTTTGCTTCGCAATGCAACGCTATGTTATGTCAAAGAAATTCTTGAATTCTTGTGCTCCTAGTAGTATGTAATGTACCTACTCTCTTTCAATAAACTGCAATAATAATAATCAAGGCTTATAGACACGTGCCCGTCGGGCCTGCGGGATGTTGTAAGAGATACCGCGGCCTTGACATATAGGGCTAAGAAGGAACATGGGTGGTTTTTTGTCAGTAGAAGTCTGTCACTCCCTTTCGCTCTGCCCGAGAGCTTATTAGATGATTTCTCACCCCCAAAAAAAAATGCTTATAGACACGTAAAAGAATTATTTTTTATGTGGTTGTTGTACTAATATGTCAATCTTAACCTTCAAACACCATGTCACTGGAGATTTTTTGTTCCTCTAGGTGTCCTCTGTGTCGTGGGGCTTTCGGGACCGGGACCACGGTTCAGGATTCCCCCTGTAATAATCATAATTATGTTTAAGTGGTACTTCGGGACCACAAATAAAATCAATAAGCTTATGCCTTTAAAAAGTACAGTAAAAACTTAAATGTGTGAAAACAAAAGTTGAACTTTGTACCATCAACATGATTGATTGTCTTAACATTAAGGAAATTTTATAATAATATACTCAATAGTATACATAAGTAATCATTAAAAATCCATGTAATTGTTGAACATAATAATATTCGGTGGTGGTGGTGGTGGTGGTGGTGTGGTATTCAGTGGTGTCGGCCCCGACTTACGAACAGTAAGTCGTGGGTTCGAATCCAGGCAGGCGCAATTCTTTGTGTAATTTATTTCATCACCGCTGCTCTCAAAACGGTGAAGGAAAACATCGTGAGGAAACCGGCATGTCTTAGAATCAAAAAATTCGAAGACATGTGACATCTACCAACCCGCACTGGGCCCGCGTGGTGGATTATAGCCCATCCCTCTCCTAGAGAGGAGGCCTGAGTCCCTGCAGTGGGAACATTATAGGCTGATGATGATGAATAATATTATATCACTTTTATGCTAATTTCACTTTAACTTCGTTTTTCTTGTGGTCCCGATGTACTACTCGAAATTAATGAAATTTTAGAGGTGGCTTTCGGGACCGCAGTCCCGCAGGGCTAATGCGTATTTTCTGTATGTCAGTGGCTATCATATTGTCCAGCATGGATTAACTGTCAAATTGGTTATTGTTTAGTACAAAATGGAACAATTTGACAGTAATTGACGACCCGTCCTCTTCCCATACATACCAATTTCATCGTGGGACGTGATTTCTAAAAAAATCCAAATGGCGGTGGGTCGATATGCCAGCTTCCATACAAAAAGTTCAAACCCCTATTCTTGGTGGTGTACAGTCAGTTCCTTGGCGTTTTCTTACGGTTAAATTTAGCTTTTGTAATGGAATCTCCAGGCGTTGCCTGAATACCTTAATTTGCACGGGTAATGAGTTGAATTACTTTCCAAGCCATTATGTAATCGTTTAACTTCTACTTCTCAGACATTTACTGGTAGGTACCTTTGAGATTTATAAAGAAAACATTAAGATACGGAACTTAAATCTGTTATCCCACCAAAAATGGCGACGGTTGCCGTTAAAATGTGATCTTTACACACACTTTCACATAAGCATAAGCTATATGTTATGGACATAACGTACACCGGGTGCAACAACGTCATAAGTAACAAATAACGTACATTTATGATAATGCTGCACCGGATGAAGACGCATGTTTGACATCATTTGTGATCAATAACTCATTTTAGTTATTTGTGACGTTATTGCACCCGGTGTGCGATAAGTTTATATGATTAGGTGAATGAAAGTTTTACTTTATTTAATTTTATTTTGTGTATGTAAGTAATGTAATATGACTGTTGAATGTATTTAAATTATGATATGAGTCAGTGATACTTGCATTTAATGTTTTGTGCCAGTTATTCAATTGAGTACTTAATTGTTTAAAATCCGTGTTTATTATTAAGTACTCAATTAAATAACTGTCACATAATGTGAAACCCATTATTAAAATTTCTCATTTATCTTCCTGACTAATGCTTTTAGAGCAATAATTTCTAATTCTTCTCTTATTTTTTTTTTCAACAATTAATAATAAATATTATCCTGCGAACAAGTCAAAAAGTGCCCCAAAAATAAAGTTATAGGAACCTAGACTCTTTGACTAGGTACTCTTTGTTAAAAGGGGTTTGAACTTTTTTGTATGGGAGCTGGCATATCGACCCACCGCCATTTTGTTTTTTTTTTCGAACTCGCGGTCCACGATGAATGTCATTTATATGGATATAGAACATAAAGACAAACAAAAAATGTCCAGTAACACGGTACCCCAAAGCGTCACGTTACCGAGATATTTGATGGTAAAGATCGACAAATTCATACACGACTTCTAAAGAGAGCCACAATTTCGAAAAAAAAATTACATTGGCAGGTTGATATGCCACATGGGTTCTATCCCCTTTGCGTCGGGTTAGTTTTCGAGGAGTAAAATATCCCCTACAGGGGCAGACTAGACGTAGTGTTTCGTAAGGCTTCGTTTCAGACCTTTAAATCATTTCATAATATTAATTCATCAGATAACTGATAATACACAACAATTTGCTTACTCTGTCTTCCTGTGAATAGCCAAAGGCACATAAATTCTATATATGAGTTAGACTGGTGCTACAAAAGCCCATTACGTCGTGCCGTCAGATCATTGGATTGTTTACACCCCCAGGGACTGACTGAAGGTGTAATGTATATGGTGGCGGTCAAGTTACTCGCATCCGACAAAATGGTGATTCCATTCGCTATACACAAAAATAGGCCGATACCCTATTGTTGGGTATTTACGGTCAAAAAATTATGATTCTATATTCTAATTAATCCGTCATTCTGTTAGATTATCGAAAAATAATGGATACGTGTTTTTTTGTTTTATCAATTAATAAATATTGACGGAGTTAAAACGCCTCGAATCATGAGTCCCGGGGTTGTGACGTCAAAAAAAAATTTTTTTTTAAATGTATCTGACGGACTAATTAGTTTTTTTTTGTCCGATCCCCTCTTCGATCTTGAATGTATCTAAATAGTCTGTATGATGTATTTAATGATTTCATCGTGGACATAGTGTCTATGACGGTTTATACCAACACAATGTCGGCTGCAGATCAGATGACTAAATCATCAGCCTGTATGTGGCAACCATAAGAACTCGGTGATTCGTGATTTTAAATGATTACAGAGTTGATACTATTGCCATTGTACGCTTATTCGATCCCGATAACCAGCAGTGCTATTGCGTATCTTTTAAATGACAGTGGCTAACCTATAGTGCCTATCAAGTACTGTCAAATGGTTCCATTTTGTACTAAACCATAACCAATTTGACAGTTAAATCATAGACAATATAATATCCACTGTCATTTAAAAGATACGCAATAGCCCTGCTGGACTCTAAACGGGGTACGTTTTCTGAGTAATTTTATTTTTGTTCTCGATTCAACTCTTCAGGTACAACCTTGTGGCGGGTCACAGTTTGACATTTTAATGCCTGTGCGATAGTGTTTGTGATATATATTTACAGTCGGTACCTAGACATTTTAATTTTGACATTTTAATGCCTGTGCGATAGTGTTTGTGATATATATTTACAGTCGGTACCTAGACATTTTAATTTTGACATTTTAATGCCTGTGCGATAGTGTTTGTGATATATATTTACAGTCGGTACCTAGACATTTTAATTTTGACATTTTAATGCCTGTGCGATAGTGTTTGTGATATATATTTACAGTCGGTACCTAGACATTTTAATTTTGACATTTTAATGCCTGTGCGATAGTGTTTGTGATATATATTTACAGTCGGTACCTAGACATTTTAATTTTGACATTTTAATGCCTGTGCGATAGTGTTTGTGATATAAATTTACAGTCGGTACCTAGACATTTTAATTTTGACATTTTAATGCCTGTGCGATAGTGTTTGTGATATATATTTACAGTCGGTACCTAGACATTTTAATTTTGACATTTTAATGCCTGTGCGATAGTGTTTGTGATATATATTTACAGTCGGTACCTAGACATTTTAATTTTGACATTTTAATGCCTGTGCGATAGTGTTTGTGATATATATTTACAGTCGGTACCTAGACATTTTAATTTTGACATTTTAATGCCTGTGCGATAGTGTTTGTGATATAAATTTACAGTCGGTACCTAGACATTTTAATTTTGACATTTTAATGCCTGTGCGATAGTGTTTGTGATATATATTTACAGTCGGTACCTAGACATTTTAATTTTGACATTTTAATGCCTGTGCGATAGTGTTTGTGATATATATTTACAGTCGGTACCTAGACATTTTAATTTTGACATTTTAATGCCTGTGCGATAGTGTTTGTGATATATATTTACAGTCGGTACCTAGATGTAAAAAAAGTTGTTAAAAAACTAAAAACCCGACTAAAAAACAAAACACAAGCACATTTTAAATTAAACAAAACTTGAAAGCAGGCGGGGTCCATTCTATTTTCATTTCATAATTTAATATTCAAATGAACCCCGCCTGCTTCCAAGTTTTGTTTAATTTAAAATGCGCTTGTTTTTTGCTTTTCAGGTTTTCAGTCGGATTTTTTAGGTTTTTAACTACTTTTTAGTTATTTTGTGTTTGTTCTTTCGTTCGTCATGTAAAATGTATCGCAGATCATTTAAATTTTGTGTTTGATTATAGGTTTTGAGACTTTGAATGTCTTTTAAAAATTTAAGTGTCCTATGTTCTCGTAATCTTCTTTTAAAACCCTTTATTTTGATACCCTACTCGATGGGTTTTTTTTAGTTTTTTTAAATCCGCGATATGGCCCCCAAAACCGCAATATTTTTTGTTTTTTAATTTTATTGCAGCCAGTGACACTCGCGCTATCAAGGCAAATCTAATGACGTTTATTTTATTCAAATTTCTTCATCCGTTTAGGAGTTACGAGGGAACAAAGAAAAGGACATACATACATAACTCGCCAAACACATAAACTTCCTTTTGGGCTTCGCCGCAGTCGGGTAAAAATAAGCAAATATCTGCCTATACATTTTAACATGTAATAGAAAACAATAAGCTTATCCGTAGGTTTATGAAGCCGCCAGGGGCGGCCGTGACCGTGAAATGTTGCTCGTAAAACAAAGTTTTATAGGTAGCGACAAAACTAGATGTTTTGAAAAAAAAAATGGTTGATAACACACATCGACACCATTTTTATATATAAAATACCTACATACAAATGGATTTTTGTCAGGAGACCAATAAATCGGATCGCGGAACGATAGAAATATAGGTGCCTATGTATTAAAAATTATTTTATTTTTTTATTATTTGGTATTTGTGTATGTGAGTTAAATGTTTGTGAACGCACACACGACAAAGGAGAAATTCCTACCGGGGGCAAAGTTCAAAATATATATATATATATATTAAAAGGTCCTCTCACCTGTATATTACTAAAGCGATCTTATATTGCTTCATTTTTGGGAACCGAAAATCGACTGCTACTGAATGTAACAAATCGATGTTTAAATAATTGCAGCCAATAAGTAAGTTTTGAACCTAAAAATTAAAAGGTACATACCGGGTTGACTCCACACCGTAGCAACGTCCAGTTTGAAGTTGCCCAGGAGTTTGTTGGCTCGAAGTATGTTGCGAGACTGCAGTACCTGTAACAAATCTCACATTGCATGGCATTCGCAAACAATACACACAGCTGTCATGTCGCCGTATACTCAATAGGAATGTTTAGTCCGTCTGTTAGCTTAACGAAAAATATTGGATACCTGTTTTTTGTTTTATCAAGTTAATAATAAAACGTGTTAAAGATCATGAGTGTATCTAGCGAAACCACAGCCAAGGGAACGGGCTTTCTGTTGGGACTGCGGGCCCCGTCGGGGCTGTAGGTTGTTCAAAAGAGATACCGTGACTATACTCGACACAAAGGTCTAAAAAGGAACATGGGTGGTTTTTAGTCAGTAAAACACTGACATTCCCTTTCGCCAAAAAATAAAAAGATCCTGGCTTGTGACGTCACTTTCTGGTATTAAATGGACCTAACTGTAACGTCACACGGCTTTTCGAAGCACTGTATCGTATTTGTGTCCAATATTTTTTGAAAATCTATCAGACGGACTAATTTAATTTTTTCGTTGTGGGCCAAAATAGTCATAACAGAAAAATAAATATAAAAAATAAATAAATAGCCCCTGACATGAGCTTATGGCGTCGCGGCAAACCTCTAATAAGATAGCGAAGCGTAACCTTTCCAAGGCCAATGAGGACATTGGCCCGGAATAGGTTTTTTGTTTTGGTGTCGATTGGAAAAGGGAGATAGGCCTTTTTTGCCTCTCCTCGGCTCCTTCGGCGTTTGGCTTCGTCATCTCTATGCTGGGTTAAGCAGAGAGTCATCTCTCTGATGCCACCCCAAAAGAGTACCAACTTTAAAAAAAAAATCTTCAACGTTACCACATGACATAACTTGAGTTTATGGCTCTGGATAAATAAGAATATGATTTATTTTAATGTTGGCACTTCTGAAATTTCGAATGCGCGGCAGTCGACATTCGCTTTTGATATACTGTACCGTAAACATTTTAGTACAGAAATAACAGTGTGGTTAAAAACATTATATTGTAAAAACATATTTTATGTAAATAAGCCTTTTTTTATTTGTACGCAGTCGTTTCTACAGGAAGTCAGGGATTCGAAAGTCTGACAAACAGTCTGTTATACCCAATATACTAATTGAGTTGTGGAGGTCAGGTAGGCAGTCGCTCCATGTAAAATACTGGTAAGAAAATGCATCCGGGTAGACTGGAAGACCCCAGCATAGTTAATAAAAGGCTAATCAAATGATTATAGTATATTCAATTTACTAGTAAAATATATCCGGTTTGTTCTGAAATCTCACCTTAACCAGCTAGGACAAAATAACCTAAGCTAAATAAAATAGTTAGTACATTATTCTAAACCCAGAAGCTCGTGGCTAAACAATAAGTCATTTGGGTTGATCCAAGTTAAACTTCGCATACCTAGGTTGGTCCATGGATACTTGAGAACATAGAAGTATTTCATAAATTAATCTAAGGTGTTAGTATTTTAACTTATCTTTTTTTTTAACCGATATAAATCCGTGAGAATAGTGTGGGTTATACGTTTGCTTAATATAATATTATAAACTAAATATAACGGGAAAAACAACTGCCTCTCCGCTTCGACATCCTTTGTTGAAGATATTTTAGCTAAAGAGGGGGTGAGTTCTGAGATGAATGAAAGAATTAATAATGGTAGTATTGTACCTGTTACTTCAAGCTACTAAATACCTGAAACGTGTGATAAAGATCAACAAGTGACATCGCGGAGTAACGACTTAACATGTTTTCCAAAGCACGGGGGAAATTGAGTATGTGGTATAATGGGTGGTCACCCATCTACGTACCAATCTAGGTAAGCGCGGTTTAACCTATCGATCGAGCTCAGCGGTTGTTACTGTTAAGCCAGGTGCTCTTCAAGTGCACAAAATAAAAGAAGTTTCTGATACCGAGAACCTGTCAGGGGGATATACTAAAACGCTTTGTCTGTGACAAAATAAAACACCAGCAATCCTGCATGAGATCGTATCGTGTGTCAAGACTGGCTGGGTATCAAATACCCGGTCGAACGTCGATAACGAACACTAGTATAAAAGGTCGGCTCGAAACTGGAGACAATACCATTGACGTTATTGGCAAACCATCCGGGTCAGCCATCCAACGAGATCTGCCTTGTAGCAAAGAGGATTTGTTTTGTGTAACGTGGGTCTAAGAGATAATGCATTTTTCTGTTGGTTGCGCTTGACGTAAATTATTACACGGAAAAGTACAAACGTGATAAAACATATTATTGATTTAATATCCTAACTCATGCCATTGTTTACATGATATGTATCTAATTATGTATACCATCAAAAACAATTTACTGATTAAAACGCGAAAAGGTATGTAAACATCCCGTCGGGGCTGCGGGTTGTTCACAAGTTACCGCGGCCTCGACATATAGGGCTAAGAAGGAATATGAGTGGTATTTAGTCAGTAGAAGTCTGACACTCCCTTTCGCTCTGCCCAAGAGCGGGAGGGGTTATTTAATGAATGTCCACCCGCAAATAAAATAAAAGGGTATGTAACCGTTATCTTCCTGCCTTTTCTTATTTTTTTGGATGGTGGGAAATTATCAAACGACTCCACATTCGGTAGGGAGTGTCAGACTTCTACTGACTAAAAACCTCCCATGTTCCTCAGGCTTTTGTGTCGAGGCCGCCGTATCTCTTTCAATCAGCCCGCAGCCCCGACGGCCGTCGGCCCCTTCAATGACGCTGACATATCTTTACACGAGCGCGCCGTCGTCGACATGGCCAGTAGTCGTCATGAGACGGACGGACGGTGAGCTATCCCATTACTCACCGTCCACAGGCTCGCGTCTACGGTGGCCGAAAGCCATCACGTGGCCCCCGATTCCCCGGAGCGTCTCCCGCGGCTGGGACGAGAGGTTCTCTCCCTCTCACGTTCCACCACCTCCTTTGCTAACATCACTGTTTCGCAGGAGGAAGCAACGGCGTCCCATATCTCACTGCCCTTATTTATAGTTTCCCCTGTCAATCGTCACGTTATTTATTTACTTCATATCATACACTAGCGGACGTCACGCGGTTTCACCCGCATAAGTCCCGTTCCCTTGGGAATACAGGGATAAAAAGTAGCATATGTTACTCAGGGTGAATGTAGCTTTCTAATGGTGATATCGGCGCAGTAGCTTTTGAGTTTATTCATTACAAACATACACACACACAACATTTTTTTTCTCTATTTATTATATCATTCATTTACAACACAATTCATTCAAAGTTGATTTGGTCTCCTGTCGTGTACTGTTCCATTTTTACTTACAATAAACTGTCAGCTATGGATCAGTAACTTTATTTGTTAACGATCCTTTTACTGCATTAATTGCGACTGTATCCTGCGTAAATTTTGGTACTTTCTATATATTTTTGAGTGACAACAACATTCTAAAAACATTGCTGCGCTGAACCGCGCTCAACAAACTTCTGTCGACCCATTATCTTGTACCGCGAGGCGAGATAAGGCATGTACGCATCTCTTTGCCACGAGTGCACGTTACTCCAGACGGCTCAGTCGCAAAATGTCTACGGGTAGCAAAATACATCTTTCTCATAATATAGTTTTCGCAGACAACACGAACTGGTCATAGATATGCGCATCGAGACACTGTGGAACACAATAAGAAATGGAAAAGAACAATCTTTTTTGTAAACCTAGAAAATAAATTTTTAGTCCTATAGTAACATTTTGCGACTGAGAGCTCCAGACTAGCGTTGAAAATAGCCGAAACTTTTAATTTGTTTTTTTTTTTTAATACAAATCATTCGTTTTTTTCCGTATTTTTCGAATGTTGTAGAGAAAAATTTACAATAGGAATTTACGGAAATATTCGGGAACCTTTCGAATGTTGCATTGAAATATGCACTTTAATGAATCTTTCGGAATGTAACAGGAATCTTTCGAACATTTTACTTCATTAGCTTTGAAAAATTGAAAAAACATAACAAGTTTTATTGAGATTCGTCACTTCTGCCAGCAGTCCGTAGGTTCCATAGGTTCTGAGAAGCATAGTCTTACGATGCACCGTTTCCGAATATGGACGTTCAAAATTTTTGTACAAAAAAATTAAATTAAAAAAACCCTCGAAAACCGAGCGCAAAATATTACCAAAATTACATCCTTGTGATATTTAAGTGACATTCACATAACACAAAAAAATTAAAAAGTTACTAATAAGAAAATTTAATCAATTTTATGCGGACCCAAGTCTACAATCCTAATTACTACCACCATTATAGTAACTAAACCTAATTACTACCCACATTTTGTCAGTTATAAGGGGGGGGGGGGGGCTATTGCAATAACTCCAAGGCAACTACACACAACAACAACACAACACAAGGCAACAAAACACTAGTACAAGAGGTCGGCTCGAAACTGGAGACAATACCATTGACGTTATTGGCAAACCATCCGAGTCAGCCATCCAACGAGATCTGCCTTGTAGCAAAGAGGATTTGTTTTGTGTAACGTGGGTCTATGAGATACCTACTGCATTTTGACTATACTATATTATTGATTTAATATCCTAACTCATGCTTTTGTTTACATAATATGTAATTATGTATACCATCAAAAACAATTTACTGATTTAAACGCGAAAAGGTATGTAAACATCCCGTCGGGGCCGCGGGTTGTCCACAGGTTATCGCGGCCTCGACATAGAGGGCGAAGAAGGAATCATCAAAGTAATAAAAAAAAAATTGGTTGTATGGGGCCACTCTCGCATCCCCGGTACTACCTACGCTGACACCCTTTAGAAGCACGACTCTATTATATACAAATATTGTCTAGTTGAGTGATTACAATTACACACAATTTTATAAAAGACGACGCCGCGACTTTTATAAAATTGTTTGTTTTATACATTTTAAATGGGCCTATTCTTAACCTTGGCACGTTATAAAACTAATAAGAAACACGTTCGAAAAGAAAAAGACTGTTGTTCGTTAATAATGCTAAACACATGAAATGGCAACTTCTAATAAATCTTAATAAGCTTAACACACCTAGTCATATATATCTTATCCTATCATATTTTTTCGACAGCAGATATATTAATGTAAGGGTGCTTTTCCACCCGTCGGAGCTGCAGATTGTTCGCAAGAGATACCGCGGCCTCGACATAAAGGGCTAAGTTACATGGGTGGTTTTTAGTCAGTAGAAGTCTGACACTCCCTTTCGCTCTGCCCAAGAGCGGAAGGGGTTATTCGATAATTTTACACCCGACAAAATAAAAAAAAAGGCAACTACTGAGAAACTGATGGAAAAATTCAATAATACTTGGCCCGTTAAAAATTTAAAGATGGTTTCTGGCATAAAGAAAACTAATGTTGGAAGAGAAGCCCTAGTAACAAAAACAAAATAAAACTTCCAAGAAAACTCCGTATAATGAATTTAAAAAGTTGAACAGCTTTTATTAAGTGTATTCGTTCTTTGAAAGTAATTTGTCTCACTAAAATACCGGTAAATATATTAAAAAAAGTATTTTTATTATCTCTCAAGTTTTATTTAAGTTATGGTTGACAAAAGAAAAGGTCAGAACTAAACGTTTAAAATAGAAATTGCTCAAATGTTATGCATGACGTTGGTACGCATGACGTCCTGGGTACGATTACCCAGTCAGACAAAGTGTCAAAGGGCTTTTCCATAAGGAATTGGACTTGGGATAAAGGAATAAAGGAATTGGCTTGCAGAGCAGCAGAGTATAAAATCGAGTCGTGCTTCTAAAGGGTGTCAGCGTAGGTAGTACCGGGGATGCGAGAGTGGCCCCATACAAAAAAGTTTTATATCACTTTGATTGTTGATCGATGAGTTTTATGTTGTCATTCTTCAGAAGGATTCAGGCAAATATTTTGAAACATCAAGTAGGGGCTGCGGGTTGTACACTAGTTACCGCGGCCTCGACACATAGGCCTAAGAAGGAACATGGTTGGTTTTTAGTCAGTAGAAGTCTGACACTCCCTTTCGCTCTGCCCAAGAGCGGGAGGGGTAATAAAGGGTTACAAGAATACCGGGAACTTGGTAAATAAATCGATAGTTTCCAAATCTCAGTGGTAGTCGTGATGTTACAATAATCGTTATCTGAAAATCAGAATAATTTATTGAGTTATCTATTCCTATGTATCTAATATCTAACATACGATAATTATTTAACCCATGTATTATCCATGTCACTTGGCCTTTTTTTTACCCCTCCCGCTCTTGGGCAGAGCGAAAGGGAGTGTCAGACTTCTACTGACTAAAAACCACCCATGTTCCTTCTTCGCCCTCTATGTCGAGGCCGCGATAACCGGTGGACTACCCGCGGCCCCGACAGGCGTCGGCCCTTTCGGGCCCCTCCCATGTTGCTGACATCTCTTTGAGACGCGCGTGGAACACGAACGCGCCGTCGACACGGCCTGTTTTCGTCGTGAGACGGACGGACGGCGAGTTAGCCCATCACTCACCGTCCACAGGCCCGCGTCTACGGTGGCCGGAGGTCATCGCGGGACCCCCGACGCCCGGAGCGCCTCCCGCGGCGGCTGGGACGAGAGGTTCTCTCCCTCTCGCGTTCCGCCACCTCCTTCGCCAGCATCATTGCTTCGCAGAAGGAGGCGACGGCGTCCCATTCCTCCTCGCCCCGGACCATGGCTTGCACCAGGGCCGGGCGTGAGAGGTCGCCGCCGCCGATCGCCGCTACGAGAACACGGCGAGGCTCCGCCCAAGCGGGGCACACCTCCACTGTGTGCTCCACCGATGTCACTTGGCCTTGTTTTAATATTTCGGGGCTCTGATTTTAACAGATACGTCTGATTACCAGTTTTAACCATTTCACATGGATCTACTGCGTATCTGACCTCGACAACAAAGTTAGTACTAGATAATACGATATCCTTTGAGACTGGTTTACAGAGACTGTCAGCTCGACTGTCAAAGTACTACTATTGACAGCTGGGACCAGCGGCATAACGTGATTTCCTAGGCTCGATAATATTCTATTAATATGTAGGTAGTTGGTAGGTAGGTAGGGTAGAAGGTAGTTAGTGTAAAAGGACGCTCAGGAAGGCCACTTCAAATAACAACGTCAGTTATCGTTTTCACAATTTAGTTTTATTTTTCACAGTAAATCACACATGTTAAAGTATTTCAACACTTATCGAGCACTACACAGTTTTATAAAGTTAAGACAACCTTTCCGCTGGACTGTTGTCGAACGAATGTGCCACTCGCTATTCGATTACTCCGGACTATAACTCCCACTCTTGCTCCCCCAATTTTGCCGCTAAGGCGGTAGTTTAACGTGCGAGTCAATATAGCTACTTTTAAAGTGTAACAGCTCGGCCATCCGTTCCACAACGAGTCCCATCGTTGGATGTTTTTAATTTTGAGAACACAACATACACATTTTATATAATTTAAAATTTAACAATTATAAATAAATCATTTTTAATTATTAGCATAACAATCATAAAAAAAACTATTCAGCTAAAATAACAATCATATAATTCTTCGCTTGAACAATCACAAAATATCTCTAACATTTAAAACTTAAAACTAGAATTATAACAATCTAAGAATCACTTGAAATAACTACATAATCATAACAATTTTACTTATCACTGTTGATTTGAGTTTTAACATACCACCAGTCCATGACCTTGACTGGGGCTTTTAGGAATCATAACATATATATTGGTCGGTTACCTTGACCACTACCAGTCCATGACCTTGACTGGGGCCTATAAGAATAATTACGTAAATATTGGTCGGTTACCTTGACCAATACCAGTCCATGACCTTGACTGGGACCATCAAGGATCATAACATATACATTGGTCGGTTACCTTGACCAATACCAGTCCATGACCTTGACTGGGGCATAACGTATACATTGGCCTGTTACCTTGACCAATGTATACATACATTTTGGAGACACAATGAACCATGACACAGTCATTGTGAATCCCATTAAATAAATTACTTTAAAATATCGCCTTTTATAATCCTTATACTAATTTTTATACTTTATTCATCTTTCTCACTATCTTCGTCTTTCTCACTACCTTCGTCCTTCTCACTACTTTCATCATCACTTGTTGGTTCATTAGAATCAGAAGCAGGGTCACTAAAACTAAGCCACGGGGATATCTTGTCTAGGGAGACTATAGCTTCATAACGTCTACCTCTTTTCGTAAGTGGGGTATCTTCGATAACGAACCTATCATTAGGAAGGACTTTTTTAATTCTATAGGGCCCCCTACATTTAGCCTCCAATTTCTTTGATTGACCCTCTATACCCGTGATCGCTCTAATCACCTTTACAAGATCTCCGGTAGTAAAAGAAACACTCTTTTTCCTCTTTTTGTCAAATCTTTGTTTGTCTTTATTTTGTTGCTTCTTTATCAATTGTTCAACCTCCGATCTAATTTTTAATAAATTATTTTCCGAAGTTGGGGGAAGGATATCAGAGACGATTTCATTTAATTTACCTTGAGATGGGTTTAAAACATTTATACCAAACAACAGTTCAGAGGGAGTCTTTTTGGTAGTGGCATGCGGAGTTGTATTAATTCCTAACTGTATGTTTGCCAAGTGTTCATCCCAACAGCCGTTAGGTTTATCGTGGTTCATGGCTCCTAACGCTGCTAGTATAGTTCGGTTGTAACGCTCTACCTGCCCGTTTGCACGCGGTGTAGCGACGGCGTTATAAATGTGTTTAATACCACTAGCCTTTATAAAATCTTTGAAAGTTTTACTTGTAAAGCTACTTCCCTGGTCCGTAATAAGTCTACTAGGTGTACCAAAGTAACTTACATGTTCACGAAATACTCTTACGCTGGTGGCAGATTTTGTATTACGAACCGCCGTTAAATTTATGTACTTCGTGAATGCATCGATAATTACTAATATATATGTATTCCCACGCTTTGTTCTAATAAATGGCCCTAAGTGATCAGCATGTATTGTGTGAAATGGTTTGCCGACCTTAGGGATTGGATGTAACTCACCAGCCTTTGCACCACTAGGTAGTTTATAATGAGCACATTCCATACATGCTGAGACATATTTCTTCACATAGCGTCGCATCTTGGGGAACCAATATAACGACGATATACGCTCTAAAGTTTTTTCGAAAGCGAAATGCCCGACATCGTCGTGGTTATTTCTTAAAATCTGCCACCGAGCACTTTTGGGTACAACCCAACGTAAATTGTCTTTGTCGATTATCCGATAAATTCGTCCATTTTTATTTTTATAATTATTATGTATGTCTGCCACCTCTTTAGTTTTGGGATCATTTAAAATGACAGAAATACGTTTAATCTCATCATCCGCTTGTTGGACAGTAGTTATCCAGTCTTCTGAATTAATAGCAAGGACATCTAAGATATTATTATCATTGTAACTACGATCGCTCTCGATGGGGGCCCTACTTAGAGCATCGACATGCGCCATTTTATCTCCTGACCTAAACTCGATTTCGCAGTCAAACTCTTGGAATTGTACCCACCATCGAGCAATACGCGGTATCAAATCGCGCTTGGTCAATGTGGTGCGCAGGGCATTGCAATCAGTTACGATTTTGAATTTTATGCCTAATAGATATACCCGAAATTTGCTCAGTGAAGAAATAACAGCAAGGGTTTCGAGCTCAAAAGAGTGTAATTTTTGTTCGTCAACGGTCGTTTGTCTACTATAATAAGCCACCGGCTGCAGAGAACCAGCCTCACCCATTTGCATCAGGATACCAGCGACACCTGATTTACTAGCATCAGTATGAAGCTGTGTTTCTGCATCCGGTCTATACAATGCCAATACAGGGCGTTCTATCAAACATTTCTTTAATTGTACAAACGCATCAGTCTCCTCCTTGCTCCATTTCCACACCTGATCTTTCTTCAAGAGGACTGTCAGGGGACGTGCTATGGTAGCAAAACCTCTGACAAACCTCCTAAAGAAGCTTGCCAACCCAAGAAATCTCCTCACCTCGTGTATATTTTTGGGTACGGGAAATTTTGACACGGCTTCTATCTTAGATGAGCCTGGTCTAATGCCAAATTCACTAACTTCAAACCCCAATTAATCTATTTTATTAAAGAAAAAGTTACACTTGCTCATTTTTAATGTTAAACCACCCTCCCTCTCTTAGTAATTTTAATACTTCTTCTAGCCTCGTAATACCTTCCTCAAATGAACTAGCTGGGATTAATACATCGTCCATAAATATAAGTGCATACTTCGCTTGTGACTTTTGCAATATTTTGTTAACAGTGCGTTGGAAAACGGAAGGCGCATTTACCAAACCAAAAGGCATCCTATTATACTCATATTGCCCATCAGGCGTTACAAAAGCTGTTTTGTCGCGGGAATTTTCGGCAATAGGAATCTGATAGTACCCTGAATACATATCTAATGTAATAAATAGGTTACTGCCAGCTAACATATCTAGTTGGTCCTCTATCCTAGGTAGAGGGTAGTGCTCTCGAATGGTTTTTCTATTAAGAGCGCGATAGTCCACGCATAACCGTTTCTCACCAGACTTTTTATTAACCAATACGATAGGGCTTGCATATGGGGAATTGGACTCTCTAATAATATTTGCATCTAACATCTCTTGAACCATTGTTCGTACGTGTATGCGTTCTGTTTGTGACAGTCGGTATGGGCGATAGACAACTGGCTCAGAATCTTTGAGATTAATCACCATTTCAGTTGTTGTAGTAAACCCTAAGTCCCTTAAATTGGAAGAAAAGCAGTCTTTATATCTGTCTAGTAATTGTTTTAGAATTTCTATTTGTTCAGAAGTAATACTATCCCCACACTTAAATGGTGATTCATCCAAGTTGCCTTCAAGAAACTCCTGAACGGCATTAATCTGCAGGCATCTGTTTACATTATGACCACGTGTTACTAACTCGTCCTTGCGAATGACTATATTTTTATTGGTAATATTTTGTATAAGGATATTCCCAAGACCCAGCTTCAATTCATATTCGCCAGGCAATAAATAATGTTCTGAACCGGGACATCCTCTAAACGAACCATTTATATAAACTTGACCGGTATAATCATACGGGTATTTTACAGGGATTACTCTAAGATCACCCGGCGCGATATTTATATCAGAGAGACTAACCAGAGGAAACTTCACACTATCACTGACTGGAGTTTTAACTTTTTGAAATATAACATCAGTAGCAGTCTTAATAATTCTTATAGATGGTCTTTCCGTGTATGTGTGACCCAGTAATACAGGGACATTTATAAGTTCATCAGCGACTACTAGTATTTCCACATCGTTTTGCACAACTCCCTGAATTTCAATAGTTACATAAGCTAAACCTAATGGTTGATATGGCACATTACCTAGACCCTTAAGCAATGGTGTTTGTACAGTTTGCCATTTTATTCCTAATCTACAAGCGTCACTATGTCGGATTAAGGTGCCATCACTTCCGAGGTCAACATGACATTCTATAATACAGTCATTTAACTTTATCGGCATTTTATATTTATAATTTGATTTTTGAGTACTATTATTAATTTGCATCACAGTTTTAGTCGAAGCTTCGGTAGCGTCACTCTTATCCTTCTTATTTGGACAATTTTTCTCTAAGTGCCCTAGCCAATTACATTTGGTACATTGTATTTTAGGTTTAGTGCATTTAAAAAATGGGTGCCCTGTTTCCTTGCAGTTGTAGCATGTAACGCGATTATACCTAGAACTCGACTGAGTATTATTAGGGTTAGGTAATACCTTTTGTGTACTTTGAGTAACTGTACGTTTGTCCTTATCCTTATTCTTTGAATTTTCCGGAAGAACTTTATCTTGGCCACTTTTCACAGTCTTAAAAAATTTTAAAACTTGTTCAGGTTCCGCAAACTCAACCGCTTGAGCACCTAACCTTACTCCACGATCGTCAATACCAGCAATTAAACAATCAACGGCACGTTTTTCAGTAATATTACACCGGTTCAACAGATTCATTTTGGAGTAATAATACAATTCTAACGATTCCCCGTATCTAACTCTCAAACTTAACATTTCATTCAGTAAATCCGCATAATTTTCTCGGGTTGGAAAAGATTCCTCAAGTTTATGTTTCCATTCCGCCCAGGAGAACAGTAGTGTAGGTAATCCCTGATACCAAGACTTTGCTACACCACTCAACTTTGGTAAGGCATAGTGGATCAACTGCCTATCGTTCCATCCATAAATGTGAGCGCATTCTTCAACCTTATTAATCCATGCATCCATCGTCTGTTCTTTGGACATTGGGTCGTATTCGGGTATAACATTATGGAGAACGGGAAATTTATCACGTTCACCACCATTCTTCATATCTTTTATAATATCGACAAATTGTTTCAACAACATATTTTGGCTATCGTACCTGCGAGAACGTTTTGGCCTACGTTCACTTCCAGTAGAAGAACTACTGCTAGGTTCCCGCCGCTTTTCCTGTCGCCGGCGGCTTTTGCGGCGGCGACGGGATGCTCGTTCGTCATTGCTGCTACTAGAGCGGCTCGGCAGGCGTCGACTGTCTTCACGACGACCCCTTTTTGAAGCTCTCGGTAACTCCGGTGTGCCACTTGGAGTTGCTTCACTTCTTGGCATATTTATCTAGGGCTCACAAAAAAAACACTATTTAGAATTATTTCTGAAATGCATAGACTTATTTATAACATTAAGGATATAAATACCTTTTAAAGTATTTATTATTCCTTATTACGTAGCTAAAGAAGCCTTCATAAATGTTATAAATTCAAATGTTCACATCAAACCGTTCATAAAAAACCGTTAACAAATTAAAAGAGTAAAATTACTTATTCCACTTGTAAAACAAAATACATTGTTGATAAAATAAATGCCCGGTTTCAAGCATGATATCATCAACTTTATCAGCCGTAGATAAATTGTAATCCCGTCATTAGTCTGTAAGTTACACTTTTACACTTTGCGCAAACATCTTAAAAAAATAATAATTTCTTAAAGTCATATATACTTACCATTAACAAGCTATTAATTATAAAAACAGAAAAAACTTACGTTTTATTAGGTTACCTTTCGGCGCAGGGAGGGCAATTTACAGGTGTATTTGCCCAATTAATCCAACTTCTGAGATGTAAAAGGACGCTCAGGAAGGCCACTTCAAATAACAACGTCAGTTATCGTTTTCACAATTTAGTTTTATTTTTCACAGTAAATCACACATGTTAAAGTATTTCAACACTTATCGAGCACTACACAGTTTTATAAAGTTAAGACAACCTTTCCGCTGGACTGTTGTCGAACGAATGTGCCACTCGCTATTCGATTACTCCGGACTATAACTCCCACTCTTGCTCCCCCAATTTTGCCGCTAAGGCGGTAGTTTAACGTGCGAGTCAATATAGCTACTTTTAAAGTGTAACATTAGTAGGTAGGTAGGTAAGAAAAAATGCATTGTAACGCGGTACAGATAGTCAAGAGGTATTTCTCTCAACTGAATTATAAAATAAAACAGAGGCAACTTAATTTCAGGTCGCACGTGTATTGTGTTCGCGGTAATGTGTGTTATTATATGAAATGTAACATTATGTGTTATTTTGTGCACTGTGAGTACACGATGTCCCGCCTTCCATCAATAAATTTTTAATAGCTAAACTATGTTTATTTAGAGCTTTATTATATTATCTTCTCGACCTTGTTCCATGTTATTTTCTTTTTCTTCGATTCTCAACCATTAAGGTTCTTCAGTAAATTCCTCACATGATACATCTATCTAAACCAAAATTAATAACAATTTAAAATTGTATAGGTATTTAGGTATTGTACTATTCTTACAAAACAATCTATGAGGGACCAGTAGAAGTCTGACACTCCCTTTTGCTCTGCCCAAGAGCGGGAGGATTATTCGATGATTTTATAAAAAAAGGGATCTTACCAATGTAGATACATTTCGGACTAGTTGCGAAATCATTAGGATACAGACGACAGATAGAAAATGTTTAGGTAGTCGTTGAAAGCCGAGAATAGCTGCATAACATTCCGAGACACTTCCTCAGTGTCCAATGGGTTTAACCTTGAACTTTGCCCTGGACAGCAGTTAGGCAGCCACAAGCAGCTCCTCAAATTAAACGGCATTATCACTACATATTATAATATGTATAAACAAAGTTCTTCGCCGTGTCTGTCTGTCTGTCTGTGCGCAATAAACTTAAAAACTACTGCACCGATATTCATGCTGTTTTCACCAACGGATAGAGTGCTTCTCGAGGAAGGTTCAAGTACATAATTTGTCTAGTTTTTGACATCCACGCAGGCGAAGCCAAGAGCTAAAGCTAGTATTTAAATAAATCAACTACATCATTAATAATGTATAATTATACAAATAATAGGCATAAATCAGATCCTGAGTCTGACTTGTTTTCAAAAGTGCTCGCTGTTACTCGTTTGTTATTAAAATAAATAAAACTGAGATTCTGAAATCTGTGGGAATGGGTAATACGAAGCGCATGACGTTGCCGTTAGGCAGAATAGTCATGGAATTTTAATGATCACATGGCCAGAGCGAGGTAGTCTGACCTACTTTTGCTAGAACTACCTTACATTTTCTGTACATTTGTTTGCAATGTTTATATCGTAACCTTTGTTTTGCTTTCCCCGCTGGACACATATTGGTTTTCTAAAAATAAGTCTGAAACTGTAACTGAAAAGAGATGTGGCATCTATCTATTAATCCGCGCCAAATATTTGAGTTGATGGTCAAAATTTAATTACCACACAATTATATTTTTATTTTGTAATGTGTGTTCTATGATAGGTACAGAAACCACCACAACGAGTTACCCTAAACTGACAAATTTTCTTAATCAACTTTGAACCATTAGGTTCAAAGTTGATAAAGTTAAAAAACTATTCAAAAATTAAATTACAAATTGTAGTAGCTTGATGTGCCGACAAGCGTGATGTGATGTCCCTCGAAAATATTTTTTTTTGAGCCAAATAATCAAAAACATTAGTAATAGAGTAAAGTACGCTTTATCTAGTTCTACTTTATTTAGTGAGAACAGTGCAGTGCAAATTCTGCTCAAAGAAGAAGGTATGGCTTGAAGAGAAATTGCGAGATCTTAAAACTATAAAAATATTTTACACTTTGGCACTTTGAACTTAAGATTGCTATTCCAAAGTAAGATGCACACATTTCTGAACTGTGGCTTCCCTTGTAAGTGTGTTAAGTGGTTCATTAACTTACACAGAATACCAAGAGCATAACACATATTTTAGGGGGAGCGGGAACATAAATTTCGTCGCTATGAGCTCTCTTAGTTATGCGAATTTTAACAAGTTAGGTGCCTAGCCTGTATAACAAAAATACCTTGAATAAAAGTTTGAAAATGATGGCCTAGACCAACGGCTTTATGTGCTTTTCCAGCCAAAAGGGAATCTTGGTATATAATGGGTGATCACCCATCTACGGGCTAGCCCAGTCTGGCGCAGAATAACCTATAGATTGAACTAAGCGGTTGTTTTTATTTAGCCGGGAGCTCCTCAGTTCCTCCAATTAAACGTCTAGCAATAATAATAAATAACAATTACCTGCAAGCAGGAAAACAAGGGCCCTCTAACAAGCTCCCGTGTTTTGTTAGTAACATTACCTTTAGGGAACTTTACCAAATTATGTAGGGGTCTACCTTTTTAACCGACTTCCCAAAAAAGAGGAGGTTTTACAGCAGAACTTTTTATGTCTGAATTTTATTTTGCATAGCAGTGGATGGCATAAACGTCATTTCGCCGAAAATCATTTGGCGTACACTCATTTATCATTTGTATACATACATGTCATTTCATTTCGATAGTCATTATAAGATAGAAAAAAAATCATCTTTTGCCAAACATTTCATATCATATCACACTAATATTATAACGGCGAAAGTTTGTGGGTGTGTGAGTGTTTATGTTTGTTACTTCTTCACGCAAAAACTATTGTACGGATTTGGATGAAGTTTGGTACACGGATAGTTTATTACCTGGATTAACAAATAGGATAGCTTTTATCCCGATTTTATATTCCCGTGGGTTGTAGTGGGTGAAGAAGCTACAACTCTTAAATAATCCCACGGGAAGATAAAATCGGGATAAAAATGATCCTATTTGTTAATCCAGGTTATAATTTTCGAGTTGTAGCTGGCGAAGCCGCTACTGCGTTTTAGCACGTCTGACTGTCGCACTCAGAGAGCTTAATTAAATTTGTCCTAATGAGTCCCTAGCACCTGCACTGCGTCAATCTTTAAAATTATATCCTCACCCATAAACTACATTTATGAAGGAGGTGTTGAATTGCAAACTAATTTAAAACTTTAGGAGAGTAAAATGACAACTCTTAATGAGTTTTCGATCTCAACGAACCGCTGACTCTTTGCTACGAAATCTCGTAGCGTTCTGCGTAGCACTAGTAATGTTGCTCCCACGTAGCACCATAAATATAAGTTGTTGGAAAGTTGCTATATTTGTCGTAGTTCAAAAGTTAAACAAATATGGCCGTGGCCGTAAAATTTTAATTAAATTGACTAATTTTACTTAATTAACATTTTACTTTATTTTGCAAGTCATCAAAATAAACTTATTATTGCTTTGTACTGGTCGGAAAAGGTCTGAGCCATCGATTCGAGAAGAAGCAGAAGCTTAAGCCCGCAGCTTTGCCCTCGAGGAGGTGGAAAATTATCCCATGACAGTGTGTTACAAGAACTATGTAATAGGGATGTTTACTGACATTAAAAAAATATGAGTTAGTCTGTCTGTTAGATTATCGACAAATATTGAATCAAATCAATAACAATAGGGGATCGGACAAAAAATAATAATTAGTCCGTCAGATGGATTTTCAAAAAATATTGGACACGTATTTTTTCTTTTTTCGCATAAGCAAAAAATGAAGACGATACAATGCTTCGAAAACTCGTGAATTCCTCGAAAACGTCACATGGTAGTACATTTTTCACCAACAGATGACGTCACAACCCCCCCCACTCATGATCTTTGACGCGTCTTATCTTCGTAAATTTTTATTAATTTGATAAAACAAAAAACACGTATCCAATATTTTTCGATAATCTAACTGACGGACTAACTAGAATCATATTTTTTTGACCCAGTCCGATTCCCTATTGTCGAAGATAAAATGCGTCAAAGATTTGAGTGGAAGGTTGTGACATCACTCACCTGTAAGAAATGCCATACTAATGTTTTAGAATATGACGTCACACGAGTTTTCAAAGCACTGTTTTGTCTTTATTGTTTGTTTACGTGAAAAAGAAAAAATATGTATCAAATATTTTTTGGAAATCTATCTGATGGACTAATTAGTTTTTTTTTAACTACCCCTTTGGTAAAAAAAAAACCATTTTAATCGGATTCCCATCACTATTGAATCGAATTTTGTTAATTATTTCACGCGAACAAAATTTGGAAATGCGGATAATATTTTTCTCTGATTATTTCGGTGACTCCTGTAGCCCAGGGGCCTGTTATACAGCCAATAAAGCAGTTGCTATTCCCCTGTGAAGACACTCCACAATTTACTAATTCTTGCTTGACGGCATTACAAAAGGCTTTGTTTAATTCGGGGTTCATGCTAAGCTATTCTAACGGCGGTGGCTACAGATTTACGGACATTTTAAGCCCTGGGGTTAGGGATTATTTATTTGCAGGTTTAAAACTACTTATGACTAGCATAAAGTATCAGATCATCATTTTACGGTTTTACATATTTAAGATATTATCGGGCCCTTTTAACAATTTATTTGGTTTCGCGAAGATTAAAGGACAATGTTTCATATCGTATGTAAAAAAAAGAAGAAAGTGTCTACTATTGCGTATGCACTGACGTCACAGCAGTAACGCATTGCCGTGTTAACTCAAATCAAATCAAAACTCAAGCTCATCAGTGGGTACCAATTCCCAGTTATTAAAAAAGCTCTTTGTTTAATCTTCACAAAAAAGCAACTGTCTTACTATAAATTTCAAAGTCGACAACTCTACCACTTAGTCTTGTTAATCACTTTTTCAGCAAAGAGGACTTCTTTTTTCATTTTAATGTGCCCAAGTTGCCACTGACGATCCAATCTGGCTTGATAAGTTATAATCGACCAATCTCTGATAGAATGCGTGTGTGGAGCCCCAACACAGAACATGCTATACATATATCCCATACCTACCTCTTTGCTTGCCAGACTAAATAGGGTATTTCACAAAAAAAAAATTAATTGGTCCGTCAGATAGATTTCCAAAAAATAATTTACACGTATTTTTTTCTTTTTTCACGTAAACAAAAGATAAAGACGATACAGTTTTGACCAACAAAGTGACGTCACAAGCCCCCTCTCATGATCTCTGACACGTTATATTTTTGAAAACTTTTTAATAATTTGATAAAACAAAAAACACGTATCTAATATTTTTCAATAATCTCACAGACGGACTAATAAGATTTTGTAAATGCAAGTTCAAGGACTGAAATGAAGCAAACGAAATAACTGTTCTGGTTGTTTTGTACTGCTTGGGCAAAATTTGAGTAAACGAAGAGAAGAATAGTTTCCATTTTAAAATTTAAATCTTATTAAATCTTTTATGCAGTTATGTGGAAATTAGTATGGCTTGTTGACACCTACAATGCTAGTTAGTTGTGATCATTTAAATTTATTATTAAATTCATCATAGAGTATAGACATGGAAAGTCGAACCCAATGATTGAGAGTGCTACGCTACATACATCCGGGTCCCCAATCAGAAAAAAATAGCGGTCAGGAATAGCTTCGTATTTGTTCAAAAATTTATTCGTATGAAGTATTACATTGGTCTGGTAGCCGCATGTACGGATTGAAAGCCGGTTCGAAATAAATCCTAAAAAAAACCTGTGGGGTTTTAATTTAACGAGCACACCCGATACTGGTAAATCCTAACATGGAAATATGTAAGGGTTTATTTTAACGAGTATTATTACTCGATACTCGACTTGCAAGTAGCAATATTACCAGGAAGTATTTTGTAGTCGACTTGTTCAACCGTATGCTTTATTTCGATAGCAAAGCACACCGTTAAGTAATTAATTGTAATTAATAGACGGTGAATGCATTTAGATCATATTTAAAAAAAGTAAAAGTAAAAAGTCACAAAAAAAAAATAAAAGTAAAAAGTCAACAAAAAAATTCTACATTTATACGTGTCATATTTTTTCTGCTTTAGTAACACGCTAACAGAATCTAAGTAGGTACATAGCATCTATATTTTGTGTACAGAAAAAATACTATTATTAAAAGTATTCATTAGTTAATACTTGGTTAGTTTTGACGTGAATTTATAATTCAGGTGTCCCAGAATTTTCCCCTTCTGCGGATTAACGTTATAGAGAAGGTCCATTGTGATGTTAATCTGTAGGAAGAATCACATTCATAGCGTTTTCTATGTCTGCAGCGACTTTATCAACAACAGCGTTACCTCAGATTTTTGGTAGCTTAGCCTAAAAAAAATAAAAAAAAAGTGAAGAATAACATTCTTCATTAGAACTGTTGTTTTTAAAAGCCGCTAGCCCAGCATTATATATAATATATGTTGATGTTAAATTTAGTTATAAATGTTATAATTTAGTATTATGAGTGCGTGTACGTGTCTTATATGAATTATATATACCCTTACTAACATCATTTTAAATGTACTTACTAACAATGGTATGGATCTTTGTGTCAATGAATCAAATAAATGAATAGCATTGAATTGTCTAAATTCTAGGAACACATTTCAATCAAGATAGAATAACAGAAGCTAGACCAACTTAAATCAATACAGCGCCCCAAAGCGAACGTAATTAAATCCTCTAGCTTCTAACCACCAAATCAAAGCAAACTGTGGTTACCTGTAACTGGAATGTCTGGATACTGGAATAAATAACATCTAACATATACTGTGAATCTGGTTCAGCAGCCACAAAATAAAAATAGTCTAGGTAATAGCAATCCATTGTTATAATCTTTACTTAGGTACCTCGAGAAACCTTTGGGATAAGCGTGAGTTATTCAGGAGCTAGTCGCTTGTTCAGGTATTTAATATTGTAAGAATCTGCCTAGTCGGTTTTATGGTCGGCCATGCGACTGCGTGGATATCCAGGCTAAGTAAGTTTGCCATGGATGTGACGATATTAGGTAATCCTTAAAACTTGCCTATTAGGGTATAAATATCCTTAGGGTTACACGTAAGAGAAATGTGTCGGGAGAAAAGTTTTGAGTATTAATGTGTATTTTACAAGTAGCGAAACTACAGAGAAACAATGAATGAAATTCTAAAATATGAAAGCAGCTTTGTCTGCAAATATAAGAGGAGGGGACAGGAACGATGATGACTCTAATGAGTGTTAAATGTTTTTAGCAGCATCACACTTTATCGAATCTTTGAAAGCATCAGGTTAATTATTGGTGGGTCAAAACGAAAGCTATTAGGCAAAGTTGGTTCGACAGGTGAGGATCTAAAGTGAGCCCGACGTAATGTCCAAGGAATCATTTATCAAGATCTTTTGATATAGTTAATACATGAGGTAGTTGAATTTGGTTTGAGGTAGTTGAATTTTGTTTATCCTGTACCAAATATTCCGCATGGTGGACATATAAGTATACAAGTAGATACTTGATACTTGATAGACACACAATCGAATTATGTTAAGACGTGTTATGGTAGTTCGAAGTTGATAATGAATAATACGCTCCATTTACCCACAGAAAAAATGTATGCACAGTGTAGAATTTACACTGCACTTATTGTAAATTGCTGTTTGTATAACATTAAATTATTTTATGTTTTTATTAGCATATAAGTTGCTCTGGTTTCTGAAACGTAGTTTCACATAATCCCATACACAGCATAACATAGATAGTAATTTCAAAATTTGTCTGCAACAACTTTCATAAGGTAGGTATTCTACATAGTCTAAATCACAAACATCTGCCTAGCCTTTTCCCAACTATGTCGGGGTCGGCTCCCAGTTTCACTAGATACAGCTAAATACCATAATCTCATAGGTAAGACTGGTTGTCAGGCTTTCAGGCTTCATCGACAGGTTTCACCTGTTACGACTGTCAATATATCTTTAAATGACAGCCAGGACTAACGGCATAACTTGCTTACCGAAGCTTGGAGGAAACTTAGTATGTGACCCATCCACGGTCCAATCTAAGGAAGCACGGATAGGGTACTTTGCAAAAAAAAATCGAATTGGTCCGTCAGTTATATTTCTAAAAAATATTGGCCATTATTTTTTCTTTTTTCACGTAAACAAACAATGAAGACGATACAGTGCTTTGAAAACTCATGTGACGTCATATTCTAAGACATAAGTATGGCAATTTTTACCGCTCAGTGACGTCACAAATCCCCACTCAAATCTTTGACTCGTTTTATCTTCGTAATTTTTTATAGATTTGATATAACAAAAAATACGTATCCAATATTTTTCGACAATCTAACAGACGGACTAATTAGAATCACATCTCTTTTGTCAGTAAACATCTCTATTGACCTGATGATCGCTCTGAGTGGCAGTTTTTATTAAGCTATGGACTTCTAATCTAGTACACGAGATTCAATAACAAACTTTTCTATAATTTTATTTACAACTCGAAGGAACGCGTAGGCCGAGTGCTTCAATCCCATAAGGTTTGAACGTAACTTACCTTTGAAATATTACACGGGAAGCAACGCAATATCATGAACTAAAGGATAATGGCCTCTTTTCCGTCCGCAACTTTATATTGTGGTGGAAAGGGTCTGTTTTGATTTGAAACTCGACATACCTAACTAGTTGGGTTGTCAAAACTAGAACAATTTAAAAGATTTTACTTGTTTTTCTTTGTGTGCTTTTGTTTTTGTTAGATTTATTGTTTTTTGTAGGTATTAACTTCATCTATTTTTAGAGGCTTTGACTTCAATTTATATAAGCTTGGTAACCTTGGTCGGAAAGGAGATCTCGTCAAAAAATTGCTTTTAGGTACACGTAATTTTTTCAACAAACAATTTTTATCGTTCTTAAGAGTCTTTGTCTGTGTTCCATATTTGTACGAGTGCCTACTTATGTGTCGGCACTCAATGTATTACATACTAGCTGTGCCCGCGACTTCGTTCGCGTGGTTGTCGAAAATTAAAATGCGTCGCTGAGTAAAAAGTACATTAATTTAACACAGGGCATCCCTGTGTTAAATTACTGACGCACTGATTATGTCTAGTACTAAAGTTTAGATTGATGGATGTTTGTTAATCAACCACGTCAGAACGGCCGAACGGATCTTGATGAAATTTGAAACAGAGGTCGATTTTAGTCCCGTCGGGGCTGCGGGTTGTTCGCAAGAGATACCACGGCCCAAGGGAGCTAAGAAGCGAGAAGGGCTAAGAAGGAACATGGGTGGTTTTTAGTCAGTAGAAGTCTGACACTTCCTTTAACACTGCCCAAGAGCGAGAGGAGTTAGAGAAAATATTTTATACAGGTACATTTTATAAGTTTTTATTTGATGACTATTCACGGAACATATTTTTATTTAATTTACAACGCGGTTCAGAAAATAACATCAACGCCATCTATTGAAGGCGAAGATAAACTGCTAAAATGTAATGCATGGAAAGCGATCAAACACATTACAGGGTTTAGGCTATGTAGATTTTGAAAGCAGCTTCATTTAGACTAAAACTTACCCACAGAGTACGTTTTGTTCTTGAAAACTATAAATTCAAATATCTTTTGATAGAGAGCACCGATTACGATGAAACACAGCCTAAGTAATACCCCAAGTTACACACACTATTTATGTATAAAAGTAACCTACACTAATTTCGTAAATTTTACGTGATGCTTAGTCATCGAAACAGACAAAGAGACAAAAATTCCAAAAATGCTGGAAATGAGTTCTGTTGGTTATACTTTAACACCCTGACGATTCCTTTTTAAATATTTTTGATGTCCAAAAATTTTTTTTCTACTGATTTATTATATGTATAGATAGATAGATATAGATATAAAATAGATATCACACCAATATTATAAAGGCGAAAGTTTGTGAGTGTGTGAGTGTGTATGTTTGTTACTTCTTCACTTAAAAACCACTGAACGGATTTGGATAAAATTTTGTACACAGATAGTTTATAACCTGGATTAACACATAGGATAGTTTTTATCCCGATTTTATCCTCCTGCGAGATAAATTTCGAGTTGTAGCGGGTGAAGCTCTGGCAACAGCTAGTAGATAATAAAACTGACATTTCCTACCTCAACCAATTGAAACTGTTAAAAATAAAAATGTTTAAGTTCATTAATTTCAATACTGTTCATAGTCGGAAAATCACGAATTACAGTGGCCAACCCATGTGTGCTTTCTTTTGTATTGTTCGTCGCGTCGTTGAGCTCCTTAGGTCCAGTCGCCCTAAACGACGACTTGACATGTCCACTCAAATCAGTGTGGTTCTTTCTTCGTAAGACCATCTCAGACACTAATCTACATGGTCCTCATTAATTGGACTTGACCAATATCCGGACTTTAAAAGATTCAGTAACCTTTAGGTTCGTTTCAGCTGTGTCTTATAAGAGTAGATACGAAGCCGTACTGCCCTGACAGCCATCACCCTCTGTGTTCTGCGCAGAACTGCGATGGTGCGGGCCGAGAGGTCCATCGCCCATATCGGGGCCCCGTAGAGGGCCATCGATCGCACGATTCCTTCGTACATCCTTCTACAGACGGTGCTTGGGCCCCCCAGATTGGGAAGCAGCGTTGACAGCACGCCCGCCGTCCATCAACTTGGCCACCAGCGGCTAAAAGTGGGGGCCGAAATCCCATCGGCTATTGAGCACCAATCCAAGGTACCACGACTACAATGTGTGATCCCAGCGGCAGCACCCGAAGAGGCCCATGAAAAGCGATGGCCTCCGACTTGTTGAGGGTCACCTCGAGGCCCAGGCGACGTATGCGGCTCACCACTTCTGAAACCGCAGCCGTGGCCAGCAACGTTGCCTTCATGTACGAGCTCCCCCAAGCCGTGACCAGCGTGTCGTCCGCATAATAAGTCAGGATCACGCCCAGTGGTAGCTCGCACCGCAAAACACAGTCGTATCCGATGTTCTACAGGGGAGGACCAAGAACCGACCCCTGTGGAGCATCGCTCGACATCTCACGACGGCATATGCCATCGTGTCCCATGTAGGTGACACACCTTTCCGCGAGATAAGGTCCCACTATGTTGCGGAGGTAGAAAAGCACCCGATGGTACCGCAGGGCCTCCCTAATGCAACGGAAGCCAAATTGGCTATCGGCCTGGTTCGGCCCTTCTGTGCAAAAGTGGCTGACTCGCTCGAGCATCTTGCTCGCCTCGTCCAGCAGCACGATGGGCCGATAAGCGGACGACGACTCCGCTGGGCGCCCTGCCTTCTTGAGCAGGACCAGTCTACCATCCTTCCATCTGGTAGAGAACTGACCCTGCTCAAGGCATGCCGAGAAGAGTTCCCTCAGCGAGGGCTCCAGCTCTTTCAGGGCGAGGACTAGAGCACGGTCTGGCTCTTCATCGCGCCCAGGAACAGTGTTTTTTGCCAGGAGCTGCATAACGGCCGCGCACATCTCCACCTGTGTCATCTCTGGGACGGTTTCGCTTTCGACTTTCGACTCTGTGACTGTGTGCACAGCTTTCAGCGGTGGCTCGTACTCGGCTCTTCTTGGAAAGAGGACTGAGACCATTTACTCCAGGAACTGGGGCTCGAGACCTTCCGTTTGCGTAGGGGCCCATGGCCGAAGTTTTCCACGGACCGTGCGGTAAGGGTGCCCCCGCGGATCCCCGTCTAGGGTCGCCAGTAGCTAAACCAGACACAAGTCAGTCAGCATCTTACATTAAAAATCATCTCACTGAAAAAATCTTGATGAAAAATTCTAATAACATTTTGCTTGACTCAGAAAAGAAACCTATATCATTTCTGGGTCAAGCAAAAAGTTATAAAAATTTTTCATCAGGATTTTTTAGCCTTAATATGTTATGTAGTTTTTGTATCAGCAACTAGTAGTTTTATCTACTAAACCAACAAGATACAGTATCGCATAACTAAATCTTCTCACGTAAATAGTTCAGGTGAAAAACTGTCTCACCTTTACCGCTCATTTATATTAATTAGATGATAAACTGCTCAATATGGGTCGTCTTATTGTGCACGAAATAGAGTTTGTAGTGTATAAATAAATTATAGAACCAACTACTGGGTGTCTTGAGAGTTAATGTTGAGAGTCAAATAACTTGTTATTTTAACCTCAGAACTCTTGAGACAAGATGAATAATCCAGAGCATATTGTTATGTAATATTATTATGCTTGCAGCCAAAGTTCAATCACGACTTTGTCGTGAACTCGAAAAATGTGAGTGTACTTTTAGGTATATAACTCTGGCTAAACGTTCGGGGATTACAGGCGTGGTGGTATTTTAATAATACTATGCCTGCGGCTTCACCGGCTACAACTCGAAAATTATCCCACGGGAAGATAAAATCGGGATAAAAACTATCATAATTATGTGTTAACAAACTATCTGTGTACCACATTTTATCCAAATCCGTTCAGTAGTTTTTACGTGAAGAAGTAAAAAACACACACACTCACAAGCTTTCGCCTTTATAATATTAGTGTGATAGTATTTTCAATATTATGCCAAAAATTTACAGAAATTCCTTCACAAGTGTAAAGAGACCAATACATTAGATCACAAGCAAGGTTGTGTTTAAATAAAAAATACTTTATTTCTGTAAACTATGAGATTTTCGTGTGCTCCGTGTTAAAATTAAAACAATTAGGCTGTTAAGGTAAATGGGTTCCTAGGTTATTCGTATTCGTGGCTAATTCGGATTGAATATATATATATATATATATATATTTTTTTAATCTACAGGTTTGGACATAAATAAGGGATCAAAAAATAATTCCAAATTTTGGGTAATTTTCAACAGACCGAGAGAAATGGTCGTAAAAAAAAGGAAATCGTACGCTACATAATTTTAAATTTCGGATCCAAAAACTGAAAATAAAGCGGTTTCGTATTACCCAGTACTTACTAGGTTGTGGAGGTCATATTGGGGGTCGCTCCATGTAAAATACTGAAATTCAGCTGCATCCGGTTAGAGAGGAAGCCAAAATGGTTGGGAAAAGATTAGCAGGGCTACTGCGTATCTTTTACATGACAGTGGCTATCATATAGTGTCCATCAATTAAATGTCAAATGGTTCCATTTTGTACTAAACCTTAAATAATTTGACAGTTAATCCATGGACAATATGATTGCCACTGACATTTAAAAGATACGCAATAGCACTGTAGATGACGACGAATGATGGTCGTCGTGGTCGTGTCGTGTGATGATGATGGCTGCTGATGACTGTAGGTAGATGTGTATGTTGTACTATGAAAGTTGTTAATAATAAATATGCTATCGTGTTGACCTTGAAATAATCTTCTGAAATTCTGAATTTGAATGCTGCTGCTATAAATATTTGAGTGCTGCTTACAGAAATTTCACTCATTCACTTTGATTTACGACAAATGGCGCCTGTTATTAATAATATATTTTACGACACTTACCGTTTAATGTTTTGAAAGAAGAAGAAGAAGCTGTAGTAGACAGACCTTGAATTTATTTGAATTAGCAATGTATTTTATGTGCATGTTTCCTGACATGCATGTTGTATATGCATGTTTCCTGTCTTAAAAAAATATAATTGCTAAACATAATCATAGTTTTTTAGTCCGTCTGTTAGGTTATCGAAAATTATTAGATAGGTACGACTTTTTTGTTTTATCAAATTAATAAAAAATACGAAAATAAAACGTATCAAAGATGGGAGCTTGTGGCGTCACTTTCTGGTAAAATATGTACCAAACTGTGACGTGACATGACTTTTCGAAGCACTGGGTCGTCTTTTTTTGTTTACGTGAAAAAAGAAAAATATATGTGTCCAATGTTTTTTGGAAATCTATCTTACGGATAAATTTTGTTTTTTGTCAACACCCTATTATAAATTGAACTTTAAGTACCTACTACTTTAGCGGTCAAGTTACTTTGTTGGAACATTTTATAACTTACCTTTTCATACGGCTACGTAACATTCAAGTGCTGCGCGACTTCGCTCAGACGTAGCTACATCTGCTACGTCGTAGCAAAATGCTACGCCAGTTCGTAGCACCTGTCTACTCGAATCTCTATATCAATAGCCTGAAATACACATGCTACTAGAAAAGCATGCTTGTTTGCTACTAGGCAGTATGATAATTTGTAGCATGCTTTCCGAGTGTGTACATTTGATAAAAAAAAAGCAAACTTAAAAGCATACTTTACACGTGCATACTTCTTTTTAGCACGTCTGAGTGACATTATCTTAAGCCGCGTCCGCGCTAGAGCCGCGCGGCTTTGCCTCGTTAGTGTGGACGTAAGCGAGGCCTGCGCCGCGTGGCCTAACAGGAACGTTTAGCGGCGTCCCCACTTAGGCCGCGCGTCTCCGTGAGGCCGAGCCGCGTGCCCAGCAGGAATGTTTCGGGTGATATAAGTGGGAACGCGGCTTTACAGTTTTTATTGGATACACTGACAGAAAACAACTAAAAGGTGACAGTACGATAAAATTTAACATAAAAAATAGTGAAACCAAAGAATTCCAAAAATGAGGTTTTACGCGACGTGCTTATTAGCACAAAAAATAAACGGGCTTGCCTATTAAAAAGCACACTCTTTTCGTTTACTCCTACTTACTCGTAAATGCTACAAAGTGACAGCTGCTCGAAACTAGAATGTTTTTGTGCTACTACGTAGCATGTGTATTCCGGCCTTAAAGAACCGTTGCTTCAATATCGGATAATTTATTTCAAGTAAACAATAATGTTATTAAACCACACTATTATTTGTAGACGCGCGCTGCCGCTGTGGTCACGTGCTTAGGCTACGAGAAATTCGCGTCGCGACGCATGTTCCTGTAAAATATTCGACTGAAAACCAACTTACCGAAAGGATAATAATCTTGTCAAACAGCATGACCGGCGGCATGTGGAAATCGAACACGAAGTACTGTGGACAAAAGAAAATTTATTAAAATATGGTTGGAGGTGGCGAAGGCGCACGAAAAGAGCACCAGCAGGGCTGTTGCGTATCTTTTAAATGTCCGTGGCTTTCATTTGTCTATGATTTAACTGTCAAATTGGTTAAGGTTTACAAAATGGAACCATTTGACGGTTAACTCATGTAAACTATATGATAGCCACTGTCATTTAAAAGATACGCAAAAGCCCCGCTAGAAGAATATGCCTTTGCCCAGAAGTGGTTCATTAAAAACACGGAACCTTAAAAAAACACGGAACCTTAAAAATTACATGTCTTGAGTTGCTGTTATTTTTCAAATGCGAGGTGATGTTATATATTATTATATAAACAACAAGCTCTGTTGACAGATTTATTGATTATCACTTTGGCTCTGTGTGCTTTGATTAACTGTTCTGTAAATGGTTCCATTTTGTACTAAACCATAACCAATTTGACAGTTTATCCATGGACAATATGATAGCCAGTGTCATTTAAAAGATACGCAATAGCCCTTCTGGCAGACGTCATCCTGCCCGGACAGTAGCGCCACCTACAGGGACCAATAGGGTAGTTAACAAAAAAAACTAATTACGTCAGATAGATTTCCAAAAAATATTGGTCACGTATTTTTTCTTTTTTTTACGTAAACAAACAATGAAGACGATACAGTGCTTTAAAATCTCATAAGACATCATTTTCTGAGACATTAGTATGACATTCTTTAGCGGTCAGTGACGTCAAGACCCCCAACTCAAATCTTTGACGCGTTGTAACTTCGTATTTTTTTTTGATTTGATAAAACAAAAAATACGTATCCAATATTTTTCGATAATCTGACAAACGGACTAATCAGAATCATATTTTTTAAGTTAGTAAACATTCTTATTATGAATCTAAACCATTCTCGAATCCACTTGTACACACACAAAATGAATCGCCATTTATTGAATTCATTTGTTACAAAAATGTGATAAATGAGGAACCACTCGACCGATTTTGTTTGGATAGGTGAGCCCGTACTTGAGTTATAAAATTACAACGAAAAGTGGCATTGATTTTTAAATATAGATGTTTCAAGTCCTCTCTATATTATTCAAGTTTTTCCTTTTCGTGGAGAGCTACTTATAGCTACTCGTGTTCAAGTTTAAGTCTATTGAGATCATAACGAAGAAATCAATCATAATCCGTACCAATTAGTAAGGAAATTATGTTTCCAAAATTATTGGACACGTAGGAAACAACTTTATCTATTAATTAGTGTTCCAAACTCCTGGATCAAACCATTATAACGACATAATCCTCAACTCAATTTGAGCTCAGTGTATTTTGATCTGGGAGCAGAAATAATGTAAACATGTTGCTAATCTGGAACGTGTGAAGTGTTCGCCACAATATTTATGTTTATAATGTTATAATCTTCAATTTAAAACACGTACGCTTGAGTTACCATAGCTAAGTCGGTCTTGCGAGTATTTATCTCTTGTTAGAAACCTTGATCCTAAGAATTTGAATCTTCAGATTAGCTTTTTTGATGTGCTAAGGTCTTAGAAATCGATGAATGCCGGCTGCACGCACGAAAAAGTACTACTTTTTGTCACGTTCCGCCTGAGCCGAAGGTGTAAGCGAGAGCGCGGAATAAGCGACAGAGACGCACGAACGGCCTAAGCGTTCGGCTTGTGATGCCAATTTATCATTATTTTTTTTCAGACGGTATCACATAACATTATTGTCCGTCGTATTTTTTTAATTAAAACAATCTATCCCACAGCTGACCAAAGCTTTTCCCAATTACTTTCTATTTCTCTTTGTGTTTATTGCCCTACGAAGTCACTTTTTGTTCGTAGTCAAAAATGTTTGAATAGTAAATCCGTCCGTCCGTTTAGTAAATCTTCTTTAATTGCTTTCTAACTTCGTTAAGTTTTTTTACAAATCGCGGTGATAGGGCGGGTGCTAGGAAGTTATATTTAAAACACAATAATAACTCTCCCAAATTAAGTACCTAGTAAGTTGCTCATGCACATTCTAGTTAGTATATAAGTTCCTTGTCGCTGCCATCTTCATCAAACGTCATGCATCTCTTATCTTTTTGAGACGACATCAACATGACGTTTTACGCCAGACATAGCTTAATTTTTCTAAAGGACAATATGTGGGGCTTCGATTAGTGTTTATACGTGTATTGAATGCCAGCATACCTGCTCAGTTGGTTAGACTGCCATTTCACTTCATTTTTTATTTTATGAAATAATAGCTGACCCACGCCACTTCGTCTGCGTCACGGAAATACATAGCTTATAACCTTTCTCGATAAATCGACTATCCAACATAAGTATAAAAGAATTAATATAATATAATGAATCATCGTGGTATGTCCGATACTCTTGTTGCACAGGGCCAATTACTCGTAGAACAACCTCCTTTCGCGGCAAAATCTTAGAATTGATCACTTTATGATGTAGTCGACCAGTTGATTGAATGAAACCTAACATAACATACTACATTATGAGGTGATCAATTCTAAGGTCTGTCGTTTCATCTAAATTATTTGTTCAATATAATATTACGAGTATGTTCTTCAGGATTCAATTGAAATATTAATTTTCTGTGATTGGCTTGTTTTCAGACAGATGGTACTGTATTAAAGCCATTGAATCCACAGGATGTAAAATACTCTTAATGAAACCGACAGGCTATTATTGTCCCTGTAATTGGAACTAGTATTTCGTTCTGGATCATACCTGGAAACTTTCTAATTGCGGCCATATAGGAAGGCAAAGTTCCCACAAATAAAATAATCTTCAAGATACGTTTATTATTCAATGCATCCATGAAGACAATGTTTTGTGCGTTTTGAGTGCGTTACTTTAAATTTTACCATACAACATGATTTTGAATCTCTCTCGCAATAACTTTTGGGTAGACTTACTTAGTTTAATGTACAGAATGTTTGATTGGCAACTTTATAAATAATACGTCTTCACCTATATTATTCTTTCATCATTGTTGAGTAAATTCTCCTAATTCTAATCGTCTTATGTGCAAAATAATTTTATACGATTTTTTATTAAAAAAAAAACCACCTGTATCCAAAAATGCAATAAAACTAAAAGTATCTGCATAAAATTTTAAATCTTACCTCGTTATAATAAGGACAGTTTGTGCTCTCCTTGACGCTGGTGTACTTGCGCATATCGCCAATCTGCACGCAGACCACAGGGTCCATGTTCAGGCCAGCCAGCTGCCGAGCTTCGATGATGGTGACGCATACTTGGAAGTCAGCTGCCTTTAAGGCAGCTGGGATTCCATGCTCGATGGCAGTGCGTCTGAGGTAAGAGTAAAGATGTCTTTAGGACCAATTAAATCTTATTCACCATCTAATACTGGGCCTGCTTGCTGGATTATAACCTAACCTCACAGAGAAGAGCTGACTTTATTATTAAAGACGGCTTCCGTCGGGTTGTAAAAGATTCTTCCATGTAACGTGTTCTATTTTCAACTAGCTTTTGCCCGCGGCTTCGCCCGCGTGGATGTCGGCAAAATACCCCACGGGAACGTACTACCGTGATTAAAAGTACCCCATTCATTTGTTAATCTAGGTGAAGAATGAGAAAATCCTCTTCATTCTCTATCCTGTGAGATTGTGAAAAAATTAGTTACATAAATAATCCCCGTTACCTACCTTACCCCTCCTTCCCTAAACCCCTTAATGACAAACTTTATTACATAGGCAATTATTTGCGTCAAGTTTCAAATAAGATTTTTCATATAAACTGTAATGCCTGTTTTCAGCCCCACAGGGGTGTTAAAAATCATTTGTTATGCTTCCATAACTTGACTCATACACCAATTTTCGAGTTAATCAAACCCCGACTATGTGTGTCCCTTTATGACTATCCCTTTTTAACCCGTTAGGGGTCGGTTTTCGATCCACATTATTCTTTATTTTTGTACTCAAGCATAAATACTGAGTTTCGAGTTAATCGAACCGCGCGTTAAAATTCTTCCATACAAACTTTGACACCCCCCAATCCCCCCTTAGGGGGTAGTTTAGAAAAAATAAAAAGTGACAAACTTTGTAATTTATTTGTGCCAATTTCAAGTATATTAACTCAAGAAATAAAAAAAAACATACAAACTTTCATCCCCTATTTAACTCCCTTGGGGGTTGAATTTAAAAAATCCTTCCTTATTCCTTGTCTACATTATAAAGGGAACCTCTATGCAAAATTTCAGCTTTCTAGGTCCAAGGGTTTGGACTGGGCGTTATGAGTCAGTCAGTCAATCATTCAGTCAGTCAGGTCTTCTCTTTTTATTTAAATAGATAATTATACGTACTTAAGTACGTCTAACATAGCCTGTATCATTTGTCCATCTATTATTAATTCTGAAAATGGGATATTTGAAACAAAAAGTAAACACGGTAAGTATTCCGTTTTCAGTATTATTAATAGTGTTAGTGACCATGTCAGTTCAAAAACTATCGTCCGTATACATATTTTAATGGAACCTTAAATATGTGCATAATGCAAAGAACCTGTTTCTAAAGTCCTTATAAATATTAAAAGAAAACTTAATTAAGGGACAAACTAAACTTGGATTCACTTTTAAGAATATCTGTAATATTAATTAACTTGGGAACAATACAGAGTAATTGACATGTAATTTATAATTCGATCGAACAACGAAAAAAGCCATAGAGTAAGAAAAAGTTTTTAAAAACGCATGTGTCTCCGATGAGGTCCGAGCACAGAGATCGTAGGTCACAGGGCACGCGCTGCGCTTGCCGGAATTCTTACTTCCTTCCAATATGCATGTACCCACAGAACTGTACCCTACTTCCAAACAAAAGGAAAGATTTAAATTTTGAGAATAGAATGACAGTACTTACGTCTTTTTAATCTTGCGCGGATCAGTAGGCGAAGGAACCGCGACGAGAACATCGTCGGAAGAAGCAGAAGTCGGACTAACGGGGCGCTCTGCCTCCGAGGAAGTCGCCTGAGGGTCCAATAGACCCATCTCTTCATCGCTACTTTCCCTAGGAGGGCGGTTCCTGCCGATACGCATGAAGGTCTTAACTGTGTTCAGAGTAGATGGACGTTTACGCTCTGATGGGTGGATGTCAATCGTGACGTCTCCGCCGAGGGTGAATCCGCGCCTAGAGTAAAGAACAAGTAGTTTAGTATATTTAAAATCTTCGAAAGTATATGCGCCGCACCAGAGGATATCAGGACAGAAAGGAAACTTTCATGATGTGAAGACAGCCGAACTGTCAAAATCAACTGTCAGATCGAACCGTACGTCTTTTGTTCGAGACAGCTTTGCGGACGGCTGCATCATTTACGTATAAATATTCTTAAGTGTAGGAAAAAAATTCGTTGTGATTCCGCTTAAAATAAACGTAACAAAAACCTCCACGTAATCATATAATGATATAACCACGATTAGTAGCAGATAATAATTTAATTAATGAGTAACAGGTAATTATAAATAAAAGCACGCATCATAAAATCCGATTAAATCGAAACAGATCGGTGATGTATGAAATGAATTTATTCGAAAGACCAAACAGGCCTACGTCACGGTATAAATGATGTTTCTTTCAAATTGAGTGCTTTGAAATGATTGTTTATTTAGTATCACACAGATGTTAAAAATTTGTATATTCAGGTATTTTCATAATTTATTACATGATTATTTTCATCGTTATTTTTTTAAGTACGCTATTGGCAACTAATGTTACTTACTTGATTTTATGTTTGATGCTCATTTTAACGTAAAATTGTTTGTGGTTATATTTTTATTTTTTCAGAAACAATAAATTAAATCGATTGAACTAACTAATTTTGCCTGCCTATTAAAATGAGATAAATCACTCAATTAATGTCGCATGACGCTGAGTGTTACGATATCAATAAAAAGTTACGAAAATATGCATTTTCAAGTTCTTAGTTATTGTAATTTGGAGATTTTTACCTGAGAAAACGTTTTCCGGCACTCTTCAACTTAAAAGCGCGTGTCTCTGGCTCTGGCGGGCCGAATGGCGGGCCGGAGGATGGTCCAGCTATCGGGGCGGAAGACGGGCCTGCTACCGGGGCGTAAGACGTGCCGGGTTGCGGGTCATCGATGTCTAAAATCACCTCCTTTTCACGCAGGTTCTGCTCAATAGCCGCGATATTGCGTCCCACATCGTCCAAGACATTCTCAACAGAATCTTTAGGAGAAGTTTCTGCGTTGAACCCCCGGGAGGACCCAGCGCTTGAAGCATATCCTGAACCAGATGGTTGTGGATGACTCTGGGTTTCGTATGCCTGTGCCACTCCCTCCGGTCCGACGCCATGGATTGCTGGTATATTGTACGATGAGGTCTTTAAAGGACGTCTCTCCCCTCTCAAGTATGAATCTCCACGGAGTCTTCCAATCGGAGGATGGTAGTACACCTCCATGTCAACGTAAACCTGTAAAAAATGGATTTATGTAAAATCTTAATCATTATTAAAATTTACTGTTTATAGCATAAGTAGTTCTCGATTTTTATCACACGAGGCTTTCTTTGGAGTAGGGTATTACAAGTTAATGAGATCTTATGTTAAGTTGAATAGAAAACCATTAAATTTCAATATAATTACAAACGTCAATATTTGAAAACTGACTTCAGGGGTGATTCGGGTTAAAGTTGGATTACGTTTTGAAACAGGAGTTTTGAAATCTCAAAACGTTGTTTAAAGCTCTTTGAAGATTTACACACATTTATGAATCAACAATAAAGGTATGGACTAACTGCATATTCTATTTGAACAAAACATAACATCACGCCTGAAATGCCCGAAAGGTAGAGCAGAGATGCACCCAATATAGCACCACACTTCGTCAGTTTTGACGACACGGTTGGCGCAGTGGCTGAGCGATTGGACTGCTGCGCTGTGCGTCACGGAACAAATATTTGTATGGCCTACAGATAGTTGTTCCAGGACTAGGTATTTGTGTATGTGAGTTTAAATGTTCGTGAACGCCCCCACGATACAGGTGAAATTCTTAGTGTGGGGACAAAATTTAAAAAAAAGTTATGTGTGGGACCAAGGCTCTTGCTACCAAGCATTATTCTATTTGTAAACTACGATACATGTTCCTAAACGCGGACCTGTCTGAAATCCTTGACAAATATGCGTATCAAAAATGGTAATGATATATAAAACATATCAACTAACTCCCTTGTTATTTCTGGCAGGAATGGCAGCTCTCTTCAATTTATATTAGATACTTGGCAGAATGCGCAACAGTTGGCTCGTTTCCGTTGCCACATAGACGTTCGCCTGAAGTAAAGTCAGGCGAACGTCCACAGTTAGAGTTCTGCGATATATTTAGTGGCGGAACACTTGTGACCCAGTTATATCTAAAGTTATAAGAAACTGCAGACATCTTGGATATATATACTAGTAAATGCCGTTTTTAAAAACTCGTTGAATGCACAATACATTCAACGAGTATTTATAAACGGGATCTATCATCTGTCTACATTTTCCGAACTATGTTGGTAGCGGTTTCGGAATTAATAATTGAAGCTGAATACCAGTGTTTTAAAAGCAGTGACTACCTATCTGACGGCCACAAACAAACCCCTAGGAATGATTGATTGTCAGACTTTTAGGCCACTGACTGACTACCTATAACAACTGACAATTCATTGAATGCATAACAACCTTTTCTGTTGATTCCACTATAGGTATAGTAATTACAGCATGGCAGAGCAGCGATTATTTTACAGGCTCAGTGTAGTTCCGAAGCCATCTTCAACGCCGTCGAGGTGACAGACTGCTTGTACAAGCTTATTTGATTTTTCAAAAAAGTATATAACTATATGAGGTTTTAGGACCTTAGGGCCTAACTCGCTCGGTTTTTACAGTGCTAAAAAATAGCCTTGTCTAATAAGTTTTCGTGGGTGCAAAAATAGATTTAAAAAAGTCAAACCTAAGATACTGCTGACTTCACAGTTACATCTCTGACGTCGTATGAGTCGGTTAGTTTGAATGCCTTCTCTAACGTGCAGTTAACTGTACGTTGTACAAACATTATCCTTTACGTTACGTTGGTCATTGCTTATACAACATTTTACGACAGAACTGAAGCCCGTAGCAGGAGCTTTCGCTTCCGTACTCCGTAATAATGGAACAGGTACCTCAAGATTTTTTGCCACTGATTTATTTTGCCTTTTGCTGTACATCTTCTAATTAATTAAAATTAGTTATTTGTATCTAACTGTGCGACAAAAGTTGTAATAAAAATGAAACCGAGAACATACAAGATGACTTTTTAGTCATTGTCCAAATTCTCATATATTAATCTTTTGCGAAAATCATTGAATACGTGTTTTTTTTTCTTTTAATATCACTCAATACAAAAGAATTATTAAAACAAAACAATTAAAAAAAACTATTTTCGCAAGATTATTTAAGATACAATGTATGGACCGATTGATTGATTTGCGACCCATTTCTTTTTCGGAGTTTGGGAAATCATCAATTGATGACTGATGCTCTGGACGGAGCGGAAGGGTGTGTCAGACTTCTACTGCCTAAAAACCACCCATGTTCCTTCTTAGCCCTCTGTGTCCGGAGCCGCGGTATCTCTTTCGAACAACCCGCAGTCCCGAAAAGGACTACCGTTACCATCTGTTATTGTTAATTTATTATTTGAAAAAAACCGGCCAAGTGCATGTCGGAAAAAAATTGTATATTCATGTCAAATTACAGCTTACATGTAACAGACAGAGACATGGCCAAACTATAAGGGTTTCTTGTTGACTACGGAACCCTAAAAATGTTGATTTAAAACACACCGATAGTAAAGAATTTTGTTAATATGTATTCATTACTCGATTATTTTTATTTAATTCATGATTGGTCTGTCATTCTGCGAATCTGTCAATCTGCGAATCTGTCATTCAGCGAATCTGTCATCCTGCGAATCTGGCACTCTGTGAATCTGTCATTCTGCAATATCAATGTTAATTGACGGAGAGAAGATAAGATTTAGGTGAGGAAGAAGGTTTAGGTGAGGCATGATCATTATGAAAGAAAAACGAGAAATTTATATCGTGACGGCTGACAGAGAAAAATGGGTTATGTGGCCATGGAGTTTTTTTGTTGGTTTATCTCCAAAAGAAACGACCAAACCAAACCGTGCACATTTTCAAGACGTTTAGTAAGCACCCTTGCAAAATCGAAATGTAGGTTCATGTAAAATAAAATTTAGTCATTGTCAAAGATCTACGACAGCCGGCCAAAACCTTAGGGCCAAAGGCTTAGCGCTAAAGCTTTGGCGTTCTGAATCGCCTTATAAAATACGGCTTCATATTCATCTGGCGAACCTTTTCTGACTATACTGACTGCCTCTACCTACCCTCCACAAAAGAATTGAAGCTAAACGAAAATAAATAACTGTGGCTAAATAAATTATAAAATGAAGCTTATTAAATCCCTTTATAAACCCATGTGGCTTTAATTAAAACAAACTATAAATGCTTCACGAGCAAACATTTCAGATTGTTTGCTTTGTGTGATATGCATGATTTAACGTCAAGCACGTCTGTTTATCGTTTTAAAATAAATAACTGACGTGTGGTTGACGTTTCACAAAGTACTTTAAAACATAACATCACGCCAGGTAGGCCCCGAAGGGTTAGGTAGAAGTGTACCCCAAATCAGTAGCTACAACCATAATTCACCAGTTATTTATAAGTCTCATGTAATATGGGGCAAGCCTATTGACATCAACACGGCACAAATTCGGTCTCCGTAGTTGCTACTGATAAATTCGTGATGGAATAATCCAATAACAATTTACCTGAACTGGGTGTTGTTACAGATAAAGAATTCTCGAGTTTCAAGATCAAAATGTTATAGTAATTATTTTCAATTTTTTTACGACATTATGCGGCTGTGATTTGATTTATGAAGAAGGAATTTAATTTAAAGTATAAAAGTATGAATATTGTTTTACTCCCTATACAGCGTTCACACAACCAGTTCAAAAGTCATTCTGTTAGATCTGTCACTTGATTTTGACAGTTCGACTGACTTGGCATCGTAGAGGTTTCCCTACAATACCTACTTGCCTGGTTTTGAGGTTATTTTCGATTTTATAAAATGACTCCGAAATTCGAATTTATTTTACAAAAAGAACTTTTGTAGGAGATAATATGATAAATGTAGACAATAAAAACAAAGTTTGATGTTGACACAGTTTGGTACGGGATTCCATATATCCATTAACAAGATCTTTCAGAAATGCCTTAATTTGGCAAAAAGGTAAGCTAATGTTACAGTGCTTAACCTCCGTTCTTCTTTTTCCTTAACGATGTCATCTCGAAGAACCCCGTGAAAGCTCGTTGTCACCTTATACATGCAATATTATGGGTGCCTGAGTGTAGCAAGCCAGGACAAAAAAAAAATTGACAAAAATGTACTGAAGTCTATCTGACCATAGCCTGATTGAATCGATTATAGTGTCACTGACATGCTATTCCACATTAAAATATGAAGCGGAGTAAATACGTTAGCCTTCAGGGTAAAAACAAATAATGGCATTAAAGGGGGGAGGGGAAGTGGTGGTGAACCGAGTTCATTTGATCATACCTAGCTTTCGTGTTATTTACTTTGATGCTGCCCGTTTATTTTCATAATATTAACACTGTTAAAATATCAGTCGTCAAAGAGATTTTCTGTAAAGCCGTTTAAAAGGTTGAAGCAAAAGTTTTGTAAAAAAAAGGATGAGTTTGTTAGTGTATGTTTTTGTCCGAAATTGCCTACCCTGCGGGTTCCTCGTACATCTAAAATCATGATATTTGGCGCAAAACGTCCATACAGGTATAACAATGGTGAGATTTAGATTTTCCTTTAGAAAGGGATTATATGTCTGTATGGAACCTTGCTATTCTGCGTATGGCACATGGCTTGTAGGATGGATGGAGAGGGAGAGGCAGCCCAAAGAAAAGATAAATTGATTGTGTGAGGAATGTTATAAAAGAGAAAGAAGTAATGTTGCCGTGATGTCTAACAGTGGCAAATGACAGATGAATATCGTGCTTATCCGACCCCAAGTAGAAGAGTCAAGGGTAAAAATAATATGAAAGTATTTCCTTGAAAAATAATGAGGCGATTTACGACAGTAAACGTCACAGTTTAGAGAAAAATAATAAGTTTATAATAATAATAATGCTTTATTTCCAAAATTACAATGGATCAGAATGGCACTTCATAGAAAAGACTGTAATTATGTGTACACTTAAAAATTGCAATAATTTCACTGAGTTTAAACCTCTGACAGCCAAGCTAAGATTAAACTTGTGTTATGGGCGTCAGGGCTCTCTCTTTAAACATTTAAATAAGTAATTTAAACAAGTTTGGAGTTACATATATAGTGGTAAGTGTAATTAGCGATTGCAAACGCAAACGCAAACGGTGTCGTTAGTCTAATACAAAAGCAAAAGATAAGAATTAAAAAATAAAAAATACTTATAACTATAAATTACTGTAGCCATTATTTGAGTGTGTATGTGTGGCCCACTTTATTTGTTTACGCTATATTTTATGGTGTGCAAGAATAAATAATTAGGTAATAGGTCAATTATTCTAAAGTAACTTTTCTAATAGTTTTTCTGTCTCCTCATACCTACGTAAGAGTCGTGAATTCATGATCCATTTACTCGCTATCTTTTAACACTCAAATTTATTTTTACTAAATATGCCACAGTGTTTGTTTACTGCATTGTACAAGCGACTTCCCAAAATTTGGAAAATCGTTTTAGCAAATTTGGTTCTGTGACTTCCTATAGGACAAACATAGGTCGATCTTCGTTTTGTCAGATGATCTGTACTATATTCTAGAGACGCATGTTTGGGCACAATGGTATTGAGCACAAAGAGCTGTCTGACGGTCATCACCTTGACAGTTCTTATACAATTGTTCAGTACTAAACCGAAAATATTTAGACTTCATATATTTTTGTCTTCATAAAATATAATTGAATTTCATCTCCATAAAAATTATCACAGTCACGGGCGCTGTTCAGCCTTCTAAAGACACAATAATTTATTCAAGTTAAGATCGACGTTTTGCCGTCTCAACAGTTCAGCACATCCGTTGGGAAACTTTTGAAAGTAACATTTTTAGGGACAAAGACGCAATGTTAAAACAATCCAACAGCTAGCTTACGATGTTTGGTAAGCATTGATGATGATGATATAGTTTGATGCCTGCAATCCAAACAGGGTAGGCAAAGGTAAACGTAATCGATCACCCAAGTTTCGCAAATTATGTTTAAGTCAAGTGTAACCGTCTTATTGTGCCCAGAAAATATATCACTATGATTGTGAAGTCCAATACATTTACCTCTATAGTCCAAAACGATTGTCGTATAGCAAAAGTACTCGCTTTTGGAATTCCGACAAAAAACATAATTATTTCTGACCTTTCCCTCGTTCGAGACAGATCTTTCATCTATTTGATTGACACGGTAATAAGAACAGCTACAGTCACTTGATTAAACGTACAAGGAGAACAATGTGCTACACAATCTCCATTAACCAGATTCCATTACGTTTTACGAGTATATTGGTATTTTTTCTTTCAAAGTGAATGCTTGAGACACTTCTGGTGGAGGTCGGAGGTTTTTGAATAAAAACAATTTTTCACACCACCTCCTCGAAAATGTCAAATTATAATTATTTATTTATTTATTTATTAAAACTTTATGCACAAGTAATAAAACCGTACAAAGGCGGACTTAATGCCTTGGGCATTTTCTACCAGTCTACCTTAGGGTGATGCAGAGACATTACACAGTAGGTGCAAAACAGAATCAAAATTTAGAAAATATATATTTACCTAACATATAAGAATAAATACATACATAAACATATACATAAAATATATAAAGGTTTGAAAGATACACATGAAAAGCTTTAACAACTTAGTCAATTATGTCAAGCAACCGTCATTACTGACCGGGGGCACAGCCGGTCAATAATCTTGTACTGGATTTCATTATGACCCGCTGGTCAATAATGTGATTTCAATTTGACGACACGGTTGGAGCAGTGGCTCAGGCAATGGACTGCTGCGCTGCGTGTCGCGGGTTCGATCCCCGCACGGAACAAATATTTTTATGGCTTACAGATAGTTGTTCCGGGTCTGGGTATTTGTGTATGTGAGTTTAAATGTTTGTGAACGCACCCACGATACAGGAGAAATTCCTAGTGCGGGGCAACGTTTTTTTTAAATAAATAAATAATAAATAAATTTGGAATCTGACATGCTCAGTTAAATTGGCAGTAAAGTATTAACAAACACCCTTTGGTGCCAGAAAGAGGAAAGCTATTCCCCGATACTATACGCGTACTACGCGTGGATGATATTCTCGATTTCCTACAAAATCATAACGACTGCTTCTTTGTGCCATGTTTTCGAAGACATAATATTGTAAGAATAATTAGATAACTACGAACCATTTTTAAAAAGGAATGGAAAAACATTAAAACTGGCATTAATAATAACAAATACCGTACCGTAATACCGTAATAGTAATTGGCTGTAACTTTATCTTTGCACAACTGGACTAATGTCTCAAATGTTACCATTAACTTCAATTAATATGTTAGTGCATATAACTAACTAGTTCTAAATATGTTATTTTTACTGTTTGTTTATTTAATAAATACTTTGTTTTTCGTTCTATGGCTATTATTTTCTCGCAGTAGGTGTAAAAAGTAGAGTATCCTCTTCTGGGCTAAAGGTGTCTAGCTTGAATCCCTCGCTGCATTCAGGATTCATGTATTAACTCCCTCGCTTCGCTCATGAGTTAAACTCTTAACTCCCGAGCGCAGGGAGGGAGTTAAATCCCGAATCCTTCATTGCGCTCGAGATTCAATATGACGCCCGTGACATAAGACACAACTTTAGCCCCTCGGTGCATAATCTACTATTTCTTTGAACTTTTTCTGAAAGATTATAAATAAGAAGACGTGTTTTTGTATCTACGTATTTGTGTTCTAACAAATACGTAGGTACTTTTCTGAGAAATAATCATTTTTTCTACCTGATTAACTGTTACTGGAAGTCAACCTCAACATAGAAGGGTAATAAAGGCTAGGTAGGTGATGATGATGGTGATAATAGGCTCTTCCCGACTGTAAGGCACTTATACATTAAATGGGGAGAGAATCTCTGGCTAATCACCGTTGAAAGCAATATTCTTTGTAAAGTTAAAACATTCTCACTAGCCACGATCGCTGGCTCAGTTTCGTATCTTCATATTTCTTATAATATGTAAACTTCGATAATAAGGTAAGTTGAAGCGGGATCTTACGTTAATTTTCCATTTTAATTGCGAGTAAAGTTTTGAACATGAACCACGTAATGTATCTAGTATTATGGAATTTATACTATGAGATCCATAAATAGCATATTATAACAAATAGTTTGCCAGAGATTCGATATTTAGGTACGTATAGTTTAGTCAATAAGTTCAAAAACGTGTTAAATAGAAGTAAAGCTCCTAAAAATATGTGCAATAGCTCACTCGACTCGGAATGACGCCTAGAAAAATGTTTTTAGAAGAATTTTAGCACATAAAAATTACGAATGTTGTTAATATTACGATTGTTTCCTTTCTAACTTAAACGAAGGAATTAAGGACAGCCATGTGAGCAAAGACGCGTGCACAGCTTATTTGCAAAATCCAACGACGTTAATTAAGCCCAAAATTGATTAAAATTTCAACGTGTCATCCTTAGGGCTTTACCGAATTGGATGAACGCACATGACCGACACGAACCAATTTTTATTTTCTTGCCTGTTAACATTTTCCAGAGATGGAAAATGTGTGATGGGAAACATAATTTTGGAATAAAATTGCAATTTGCTTACAATCCGTTAAAATAAATGTACCTACATCTAGAGTAACAAATTATTTCACAGCGAAAGTTGGAACATGCTTGAATAAAAATGTGAAAATAGACCAAGTTTTTTTAATAATTTGACAGGTGTCTGTTGAAAGCGATTCTCCTTAGGGCTGAAAAGAAGTACTTTCAACCCGCTCCGCAGGCACGTTATGATCTACGAGTATGAGTAATGAAAAATTTATTGCTGGGAAACAACTTTTTTTGGGTAAAAAATCACATTTTGCGGAAAACTAGCGCTCTTAAAACACCGTGCTAGTGAATGCTTTGAACAGTAAACGGGTCATGGAGGTAATTTAATTAAAGTTATAACCTGAAAAACTAGTATTAAAAAAAAAGCAGTTGTGAAAAATTTGGAACTTTGACCGCCAACATCTCCATAACTACGGGGTTCTTAGGTATGGTCTAGAACAAAATAAATACCGTAGTGACTTAGAAAACCAAGGCATTTCGGTTTCGTTAAGGGTACTTTTACACCCTTTAATAGTAACAATAGTAACATAAATTAATAGTAACATGTATTCCTTAAACGTCGAGAACAGCTTAATATTTACTAAGGGCCTTATCATACTAGCGGATTGCGAGCGTCTTCAAAGCGATACGGGCGCGCAACGAATACGTTACGGGCGCGCAACGAACACGCCGCGCATGCGCAGCGAATTCATTGCGGACGCAGAACGAATTCGCCGCGAATAGCAGCGTGGACGCCATTTTGTACTATCTCGTACAAACGCCCGCCCCGCCTCACTCTTCAGTCAGTAACGAGACACGAATGTAAAAGGACGTATGCACCATCATGGCATCATTGGGAGATTCAGATATTGATACAGAGTTGTTTATAAGTGAAATTCAAAGTCGTTACGTAATATGGGATCAAAAAAGCAGAGAATTTAGTGATCGTAATTTAAAAAAAAAGGCATGGGAAGAGATTTGCAATTTATTTATTCAAGGTTTTACAGAAAAAACAGTCAAGGAGAAAAATGAAGCAGGTAAGAAAAATACAATAATGTTTATATGTACTTATGCTGCCATGGCAATGTCCATTCATGCCAAAGTCTATTCCAACGTTTAATGGTCGATGAAAAATACGCCATTTATTAGTCATGATTCCAAAAGTGCACTCTATATAATTATCTTCGTGCTCGGCTTAATCTATAATTATATATTCTTTTTGTAGGCGTTAAATAGTTGCCGGCCTATATGGTCGTTGCATGTAGTTTGACAATGGAAATGCTTCGTCGCCAATAAAAGTAAAAGGCAACGCTATTTCATTGTTTATTATTTGTTTCGGTTGTGGAATATTTAAACGATTTTCTTCTATATCACTTCTCAATTGGCTTCTATCAAATATAGTTGAATCTGAACTTTTTCCATAGGAACCGACATCAACAAATATATACTTGTAGTTGGAGTCACAGACGGCTAGCAAATTCATCGAGAAATACTTTTTATAGTTATGTTTGCCGTCCACTGCACCTATGCAGTTAGGAAAATCAGCATTTTCTAGAAAGCCTTTACTAATGTTTTCCCAGTCTTCTGTTTGCTTGGGTGGCATACAAATATAAAATAAGTTTTTAATAATAGCTTGACAGGTCTCCCGAACTACTTTTTGTATTGTTGAAAATCCTCTTTTAAATGAAAAATGTAGGTCCATTAAAGAGCACCCAGTTGCCAAATACCTGCAATATTTATTTACTGTTACAGTTGCTAAACTACAAAAAAGATGGAAAGGAATCCGCGACACCTACGTAAAAGATAGGAATAAAAAAATCAGGAGTGGCTCCGGTGCATCTACATCTAAAGAATATCTGTATTCACCTTTGCTATCATTTTTGAATACTACTACGCGGACTCGTCCTTTGAAAACCCCGCCAACAGAAATTTCAGATGATGAGAATACAATAAACATAAGCGATGATTATACAAAAACTGTAAAAAAAAAGAAGAAAGAATCTGATGCTGCCGAGGATAAAAAGATTACAAAGTTAATGAAAAGGATGGACGAGAGGATAAATAAAGACAGAAGTGGTGAAAGTGAACCGGAATATAACTTTGCGTTGTCTCTGGTTGAAGATTTAAAATCAATTCATCCAGACTATAAAATGGATGCCAAAATGGAGATCATGGGAGTTTTGAAAAAATACAAGCATATGTCTAATAGCTATCCTCCCAACTATTCAGGATATTTTACAAGTCCAGAGCCACCCCGAAATAATACATTGCAACCAATTAATTCTTCATCAAGTGTTTATGACGAGAACAGTAACGCTGAAGATACAATTTATAGTGATTTATTTTCAGAATAGTAATAATTTCCAAAATCCTGGTTAGGTACCTCCTTATAATGAGAAATAATTTAATCGCCACTGTAAAGCCACCGTTATGTTGATAATTTGTAGGTAGCTAATGATTAACCGATTAATAATATTAAAGAAGTATAATTAATTATCTCCTGTGTATTTAATGTTAAAAACATACCTTATAGTAATTACGAGCCTTTCTTCAGATGACACTGATAATCTCAAATGTGTGTCTTCATGTCTTATATCAGCTTGTATTCGATGCAACAATTCATAAAATGTAGTTCTTGACATTCGCAGGTAGGAACGAAATTGTTTTGGATTATGTTTTATTCGTTTGCAAAACAACACAAAGTAGTCGCTCTCTTCCATTCGATTAATTGATAATGTATCTTCCCAAATTCGTCGATGCTTCCGTTCTCCGGCGTCTTCGAAGTAACAAAGCCAACAGCAGTGTCTCCTCGTCAGAATCCATTTTGTTACTGAGTGTATTGTGCGTCATTAACTTGCTACAAACACGCGACGAACACGTTGCAAAGTTGCAGCACGTCCGCGACGTCTTCGCTGAGCAGCCGCGGCGTGTTCGCGACGCATTCGCTGCGCGCCCGCTCCGCTTTGAAGACGTTCGCAATCCGCTAGTATGATAAGGCCCTAATCGTTGTCACTGTTCATAATTTATGATTGACAAACATTAGGCCGCAGGTAATTTATTGTACGTAAACAGAAAAACAAAAAGCAAATCGAACTGCTATGTATCACTAAAATAATACACACCCCACGCAAAAAAAAACCATAAGAAAAACTTTCCATTTAAACGAATCATTTCATAAAATGAACGAACAAATTATTTGTTTATTATGAACGGGTTTCGCGCACCCCTTTTAATTAATCCCATTAATACGGATTCCAATTTAGGTTAATTTACGTTTTATTCGGGAGCATTATAAGGAATTATTAACTAAGAATTATTATTATTAGCGTTAAGTGCCTAAGTAGATACTAGACTTCCGATATAAAATTATAAGCTTATTATAATATATCTACTTAACTTGTTTCTTCCCAATATCTAGTTGATCTCAATTTTCCCTTAAAAAATAAACAACATAAGCCATGTCAAAATTACGTAACGTTAGAGCTACCGCGGGGTAGCTCTAACATCATCCTAAAAATGATCTCTGGCCGACTGGATTGCGCAATCGTTAATCGGTGCTGCAAAATTTCTGCTGGACCTGTAGCATAGGTGTGCTCCATTGTTTTGTGTTTAATTTAGTTTACTAACATAGATGTGAGTTAAATTGTATGAGTTATTGTTACTTAAATAAATATTTGAATTATTATATTCTCCTAACCACACAAAAAGCGTAAAGAATTGATTTTTAGCGACTACTCGATGAACGCAGTAATTCTGTAGTGGGATCTTAGACTATTTGTATAACATCCCGAACGGCGTAAATTGACAATCAAGTTTATGGTGAAAAACAGTAGTGTTTTTAGATAACCACTTATAAGTTTACGCAGATACTTTTCTTTGAAGAAAATGTACGTAAATCTCTTGTAAATGACCGTTTCACATTGTGACACGCGCTTGTGATATGGTACCCTGTGTGTGGGTATGTTAGTCTTAAGTATCTCTACAGCAAGGTTCGGTGATGACAGGTAGGAGAAAAAATCTGGATGATGTTTCACATGACCGTGGAGATTATTACAAAAAAAGAGTGTAAGCAACAGTGGAATTCAGGTTGCGGATGGTGATGATATTCTCTAAAGCAGACCAAATGTGGTATTACCTGCTGCAGCTCTGCTCCGTCGGCATCCCATATTTAGTTCTTATCCAGAGAGCATACTCTTATAAACTCAGCCTAAATCAAAATAATATTGTAAAGAATCGTGATCTGTATTCCTTTGGAGAAAAATAAGCTTGATGTTTTAAGTTCATGTTATCTTTCTAGCAACACTTAGTTACGTGTTCACATGTAATCACCATTATTTTAATCCACTGTAGACCAACACGCACATCCTCGCATTTCAGTTCGAACACTGTGTCTAAAGTTTACGTCTACACTTGAACACAATGACGCCCTGTGTTTTACTGTGTCTCAAGTTTAAAGAGCTCTGATTGGAACAATATTTCCGAATTTAATTTACCTTATTTGTGGATGGTACAAAAAGGGCTGAGTTGTATGATTAATGGAGGTTATGAACGGTACTAAATGTCGGGTATACGTCATGTCGGGAACGATGAGGTATTTTTTTCATTTAAATAATTATCTACCCATATTATGATGTATACAGGTATACTCGTACAAGCTGTTACCGAGATATATAATACATTTACTTCTCTAATTGGCTTGTTTTGTATTCAGGGGAAAAAACAAAAAAGATATTCGGTACACCGTTGATGTTAGGGTTTTGATAGTTTTGTCATACATAAATATGTCAAACCTTTACTAAGTGACGGCTTAAGTAATCATTAAATATCTCTGAGTACCAGTGCAGTAAGTGTCAAAAGTATGTGTCTTTATAGTAATGTGATTTAGTTTCATACCTAACGTTTTGCAGCAGTTTTCTCTGTAAGTTTTTTATGCATAGCCAGAGTACACAGAAAAAGTTTGCGACAAATATTGTGAGAATCACACTAATATTAAAAGGCGAAAGTTTGTGAGTGTGTGAGTGTGTATGTTTGTTACTTCTTCACGCAAAAACTACTGCACGGATTTAGATGAAATTTGGTACACAGATAGTTTATAACCTGAATACTTTTTATTCTGATTTTATATTCCCGTGGGTTGTAGCGGGTGAAGCCACTGGCAACAGCTACTAGTTTCATAAAACAAATCATAGAAACAAAGCTCTATTCACAAGTACTGGCACGAAATGTTTGCAAGAATATAGCTGATGCTGTGGTAAATACGGTCATTTGGTAGACTCGGGGCTGACTGCACAGTCGTCAGATTGTCAGTAAAAATGCCTCGTTTGTACATAGTGAGACGTGAGACGTAAGTGTGCTCTGTTGATGCACTACTATCTACTACTTAATTATAAAATTGACGACGGGACTACTTTAGCTCGTTGTTCACTGTTTGCTCCGGACCGACTGCGACGGTCACGGGCCTGTGCCTCCCGAGGCTTGTTCTCTGCTCCCACTGTGCGTACCCAAACTGTTCGATATGCGCCCACAACCCAGGCGATGAATCTGCTAAACGCCCTGATTGCTCAGGAACCGGATCTAGATCTGTTTATGATTAGTAATAAAGCTATGCTTAATTATTGCATACGATTTTTAAGTTAGTGTGTGTTGTTGACTTGCTGCACGCGTTGGTGCAAACTGTAAGTGTAGCAAGTACCTGCTTAAATAAATAAATAAATAAATAAATAAATAAATAAATAAATAAATAAATAAATAAATAAATAAATAAATAAATAAATAAATAAATACATAAATAAATAAATAAATAAATAAATAAATAAATAAATAAATAATAAATAAATAAATAAATAAATAGTAGGTAAAGGAACGTCTGAATTGAAAAACACCTCATTTATACCAGAAAAATCGTTTGTCTTGTCTACTAGCTGCCAATATCCTCTTAATAAACTACTATCTTCTACTTTTGGGATAATATCAAAAAGGAGAAAGGAGAGAGAGTATCCTACGGGGCCTGTCGCCAAAACGATGTTCCGACCAAGTAAATGAACTTCGTCCTTAAACAAATTTCAACAGGTGGTGATGGCAACTTTGGAATGCACTCGAGGTCCAATATGAACTTCGTCCTTAAACAAATTTCAACAGGTGGTGATGGCAACTTTGGAATGCACTCGAGGTCCAATATGAACTTCGTCCTTAAACAAATTTCAACAGGTGGTGATGGCAACTTTGGAATGCACTCGAGGTCCAATATGAACTTCGTCCTTAAACAAATTTCAACAGGTGGTGATGGCAACTTTGGAATGCACTCGAGGTCCAATATGAACTTCGTCCTTAAACAAATTTCAACAGGTGGTGATGGCAACTTTGGAATGCACTCGAGGTCCAATATGAACTTCGTCCTTAAACAAATTTCAACAGGTGGTGATGGCAACTTTGGAATGCACTCGAGGTCCAATATGAACTTCGTCCTTAAACAAATTTCAACAGGTGGTGATGGCAACTTTGGAATGCACTCGAGGTCCAATATGAACTTCGTCCTTAAACAAATTTCAACAGGTGGTGATGGCAACTTTGGAATGCAGTCGAGGTCCAATATGACAGTTGACCAAAAAATATCTAATAGGTCCATCAGATAGATTTCCAAAAAATATTGGACATATATTTTTTAAATTTCACGTAAACAAAAAATGAAGACCATACAGTGCTTCGAAAACTCGTGTGATGTCCCATCGCGCTAGTTTTTTTACCACGTAGTGACGTCAAAAGCGGGACTCATGATCTTTGACGAGTTTTATCTTCGTCAATTTTTATTTATTTGATAAAACAAAAAAACACGTATCCTATATTTTTCAATAATCTAAATGACGGACTAAACGGATCATATTTTTTTTACTCAGGACACATCCCTGTTAAAGGGGTCCAGTGTCTAAGATCCTTAGTAAAGAGAGACCTATTGAAGAAAAGCGAGATCTGAAAGCATGTAAAAAATAATTCTGTATACATATCTGAAGACACGTGACAAGATTTCGTCACTTTCGGTCATTAAAAAGAAGCTTGTTAGATAACTATTGACGGTGAGATATTAAGAATGTTGTTTTATCAACGACCGCTCATTGGAAATGAGGTCACCTTAAAAAATAAAATGAAACTAAAATATTTAACTAAAGTGTAACAACTCTATTTTAACTAAAGTGTAACAACTCTATTTTAACAAAAGTGTAACAACTCTATTTTATTTACATTATTAGTCTAATATGAATTGATGCGCCGACCCCAAATAGAATGGAATAAGTCCAGGAAAATGATGTTTATGATGATGATGATGAATTATGATTGACGACTGCTACAGTGTTCATTTTAGACTCTCGATTTATGATCAACATTATCGTTATTAATTATTGTACATCATAGCGTTTGTCATTGAGCTGACCGGCTCTCAGCTCAAATTCAACCGCGTCGATCGAACTAGAGAATGACGTATTATATGTACAAAATAATTTATTACGTTGACATATTCACTGTGATAAATCGTTTTACATCCATCAAGTCACTATTTCAGGTACACTTGAGACCAGCCTCAGGCACATTGATATTGATATACCTAGGTAACGCATTACCACCTACTTCGCGTGCATGATGGCACAAGTATTTTATACTTAACGAGGTTACTGCTACAGCAAGCTCTTTGTTTCAGACAATAACGCTTAATTCTAGATATTTAAAGAACAAAACTTACTGCCGCACTCAGAGAGCTCTCTGAGTGCGGCAGTAAGTTTTGTTCTTTATATGATTACTTAAGCCATTACTTATGTCATACAAAAGTATGTTAAATCGTTAGTATGTGATGGCTTAAGTAATCATTAAATATCTCTGAGTACCGCAGTTAAGTATATTTTCTTTAGTTACTCAGTAGTGCTTATGACGCAATAGAAGATAATCAAAATATAACACTCTTCGATTTCATACGGACCGTGTTAAACATATTGGCCACGCCGGAGGCACATGTGTTTTTCTCCTCAGTATTTCGCAGAATAAGAATGTAGATTTTGCCAAAAAAAAATGTTATTTTTCCTTCCTTCTCATGAAACCTCCATTAATCCTCCACATTGAGGTCTCATTAAGCTGATGACCATAATTTTCTCGCCTGGCAAGATGGTGTCTTATGACATCTCATTTTAATGTAGAACGGTTATAGCGGACCTCGTTAACATAGCTTATACACGTCCCAACGCCATAATACGGTGGATGGTGTAGTCGGATTAGCTAGATTTTTTTTTAATTTTCTTGAGGTATAAATCCTCATTGGTTGTCTTGGCTTGTAAAATTAGTTACACTGTCCCGGACTAGCGCCCCAGCCCGTTATATCTACGGGGCTCGGATCGGTGTAAAACTCCCTCCGTAAGACCCGCGATTAGTAGGATTTTTACCTACATCAGTACCTACGCAAGGCTGTGTAATATTATTTAGTTCATGTAAAGTTAACTATTTTATATTTACATAATAATTCACCTTTCAAACAAAAAAAATCATAAACAGTTGATGCGTTCGGGAGCTACTTCTGTTCTGTGGCTACAATGCTACAGACAGACACACACACAGGCACAGATACGTGAAACTTATAACACCCCGTCGTTTTTGCGTCGGTGGTTAAAAACAAACTTTGCCAAAAAGATTTATTTATACCCAATAATAAAATTTTATTAACTTTTTTTTCAATTACGTAAAGGATGTTGTTTTATTTTCTTCCTGCCCTTATTCCATTATATTTGGGGTCGGCGCGATACGTTTCCTTTTTCCATTCTTCCCTGTTGGACGCCACAGTGTCATTTACTCCTTTTAATTATAATTTTATTTATGTAAGTTAATTTGCACTCCTAACTCCGAAGCGTCTACCAAGGTAAAGTTACGAATTACAGAAGTCCAAATCGAAGCAATTATTTTAAGTAGGCCAGTCGAAATCAATATAAAGATGAAATGTAGCAGCCCCAGTCACAAAACAAAAAAAAAGGTCGTTTGTGTCTACAAAAATCCAAACTGCATGTTGGACCACCCACAATGTAGGGTTCCGTAGATGCCCATCAAAATATGTGAAGTTACTAAACTGATTAAGCACCCTGCCTACCTGCCTCCGATCGTTCATATTTTACAAACGAAACGGTTATTAAAAAAATGTTTGAGTAAACTATCAATATTTATAAAAGGCTTAAACAACAACCGCCCACACAATGGGCTTCACGAGTCATCCCCTCTTTAATGTTTACTGGAAAATACCCTAAAAAAAACAAAATCCACCAAATTTTATTGTACCACTTTTTATATAATACTCATTTGTATATTCATGCCAAATTACAGCTTTCTAGTTACTAAGAGGTTAAGAGAGATATATTGCGGACGGACTGGTGGACATGGCAAAACTAAAAGGGTTCCATATTGACTACGGAACCCTAAAAAGTAAAACAAAGTTGTAATCGGTATTTTACAAGAAATTCGTGTATGACTTTGCCTTCGCTCCTGACTGCACAAGTTCCTAAACTAATGTAGGCATGCCCCGTAACGTCAGTTTAAAACTCCTAAATTGAATACTTTATTACAATTAGCCTTCCAGTTGTATGCTTTTCAAGGTGCATAGAATTGCTCTCAACTAAGAGGCGTAGCGCAGCGCGTACTCTCATTTTCTCGATATTCTGAAATTCTCTCTCTTCGATTATTCAACACTTCGAAAATTCGACTCTTACTCAATATTGATCGCATGTCTATTCATTTCTTTTCCTGTTGTTTTTGTAATTTTCAAGAGATAAGATTTGGTTTTAATAAGCACATTTCTCATTTTCTTCATTGGTAGATAAATTGCACCCTTGCTGAGCCAGGTCGGTTCAGATTATAAATAGAAAAAAAACCGTTTCTTTCAAGAAGAGGTTGTTCAGCAAAATCCCTCTTTTTGTTGGGTGGGAAATCATCAAATGACTCCTCTTGTGCAGAGCGGTAGGGAGTGTCAGAATTCTACTGACTAAAACCACCCATGTTCCGTCTTAGCCCTTTGTGTCGAGGCCGCGGTATCTCTTTAAAACAACCCGCAGCCCAGCAGGGCTATTGCGTATCTTTTAAACGACAGTGGCTAACCTAAAGTGCCAATCAATTACTGTCAAATGGTTCCATTTTGTACTAAACCATAACCAATTTGACAGTTATTCCATAGACAATATGATAGCCACTGTCATTTAAAAGATACGCAATAGCCCTGCTGGACGGGAAACTCCCATTACGATTAGCACGAGCCGTGTGTAGGTACATTCATTACAAATGAAAAACAAACCAGTGAACCTTGAAAAACAAACTAATGAACCTTTTCAAGATTCAAATGAAACTTCAGTTGAATTATGCAACAGCTGCATATGAGGCGAGGCCCAGTTTCACCGCAACCGCGATTAAGTTTTCTAAATCAAATTGTCATCGTGAAAATCGATGTAAAACTGTCCTGTCAGTCAGTGTCACTGTCAATATTTATAGTAATGACGACACTGACAGTCTCTGTTAGCGGTTTTTAGCTGCCGCTCACCGCCATTTTTTGTGGCGAAAAAATGCAAAACAGTAACTATGTTAGGGCGACATGTGCATGAGTTTTCATCGTCATACTTAGAGGAAAATTTTAAAGTATTTTTCGCGTATTACTAGGTTAAAATTTATATTATTTACATTTATAGTCTGCTACAGGTAAGAGATGGTGAGGTTGTATCTTGATAGTAATGCTTTTCTAGCGACGACAGTGGTAATAGCAGCTGTGAGAACTGGCATTCAGTATTCTATTTATCGAGGTAAATGGTTAAGATTAAGATGGTTTGCTAATTTTAAAAGGAAGAGTGAACGACCGCTACCAAAAGGTTTTTAATAGGCAGATGCGAGAGGTAACGCCGGGAGTTTACGCCCTACCTTTAAAGGTTGTCAATCTTTCAGGCCACCAACTATTATCCATTATACCTGCCACAACTGTCAAAGATGTAGAAATGACAGCCGAGACTCTATTCCAGTCAAAATAGCCAAATTTAAGTAAGAATCTCAGAACTTGAACGAACGTAAAAGATACAAGAATAAGATACTTATGCTGTCTGATAAAAAAATATGAAAAAAATGAAAATATCTCGTTTTCTATGGATTTTTCACTGTTTGTATTTATAATCTATATTGTGGCGAATTTAATTCCCTAAGAAAATACGTTGAATCGTAATTGAGGTGGAGGGCAGAGAGCTCGCGCTCGAAGATTTAAGTTCGGTTTTGAGGCCACTTTTATGATATTAAAATACTAGTTTATACGACTTTATAGCTGGGTATCTTAAATTCCGAGGTGAACTCACATTCTTCATTTGACTGGACTACTCAGTGACAACCGGGCCAAGGTCAGAACCAAGGTTACCACCGTAGCCCGAAGAATCGCCAGACTTAAGTGGCAATGGGCAGGGCACATTGCTCCCTGAACGGATGGCCGAAGGGGCCGAAAAGTTCTGGAATGGCGACCGCGAACCGGAAGACGTTGCGTTACGTTGCGATGGATGCGAGACGACAACACCTGGGGGAGAGGGAGCAGTGGACGTCTTTTGGCTGAAATGATGATGATGATGATGACCCAACCCCGGACCTAGGTATGCGCGTCTTAACCTGAAGATTGATCCGACCAGCTAACATGATGTACCCACGACCTCTTCCATGTAAAGCTATGTGCTCCTATAATATTCTGTATGAGCTGTCACATAATGATTAATTAGCCAACTAGCATGGGTTTAAATTTTGGCGTAAATGTATCTAGTTACGGCGATCTAATTTGTTAGTCTCCATTGACATATAATTTAGTTTAGCGTTGTGGTTTGATCGGCTATTTGAATTTCATATCGAGTAATTGCGTATTTTCGACCACTGAATAATTAGGATAAACAAAATGTATATGTAAAGCTAGGTGTGTAAACGAAAGAAATGAATTGATGTCACTTTTCTTCTGTAATTAGCGTATAATGATCCTACGGCTGGAATAAAGGCCTACTCTATATGAAAGTGAATAGGCTATATCTAGGGTTTTGTTTTGGTTAAAGCTAGTTTTAGTCTTACGTTTTCATTCACCGTTTTGAAAGCTGTGGTGATGAAATAAATGACACAAAGTAATGTGCCTGCCTGTGCTCGAATCCAAAACTTACTACTCGTCTGTTCGGGCCACTACTGTTCTCCTAATAATCGGGAGAATTAAAATATGAATTGACACAAGGATAGAATACGTCAAGAACTTTTTTTTTTTTTTTTTTTTTTTAAACTTTTCCCCGCACTAGGAATGTCTCCTGTATCGTGGGTGCGTTCACAAACATTTAAACTCACATACACAAATACCCAGACCCGAAACAACTATCTGTAGGCCAGACAAATATTTGTTCCGTGCGGGGATCGAACCCGCGGCACGCAGCGCAGCAGTCCAATCGCTCAGCCACTGCGCCAACCGTGCCGTCAACTACTTACCCTTTACTACTACTACTGTCCCTTTGGACAGGGCCTACAAAACAGCGATGTACATAAAAAGGACGTGTCAAGTAACAAGTGGCAATCACTTACAAAACTCTCTTTATTTCTAAAACGAATTTCAACAAAATTTCTACGTCACTTACGTTACACGCAATATAGTCTCCGAACGGTTAGGTTAGAATTATTATCTTAATTGTTTGTTAAATAATTAGATTTATGCTTTGCTTTATACAATAGGGTAGTTTAAATAATTAGTCGGTCCGTCAGTTAAATTTCCAAACAATATTGGACACGTATTTTTTCGTTTTTTATTTAAACAAACAATGAAGACGATACAGTGCTTTGAAAACTCGTGTGACATAATTTTCTGAGACATTAGTATGACATTCTTTAGCGGTCAGTGACGTCACAATCTCCCACTCAAATCTTTGACGCGTTTTAACTTCGTCAATTTTTATTGATTTGATAAAACAAAAAATACGGATCTAATATTTTTCGATAATCTAACAGACGGACTAATTAGAATCATATTTTTTGAATTCAGTAAACATCCCTATTTGTATAGTTCATACTTACAGTTTATTGCAATAATAAAAATCACATAACAAACTTAAATACATATCAACATTTCTACGTGAACGAAGTATGTAATGTAAATAAAATAGTATCATCAATATCTGCCTAGCCTTTTTCCATCTATGTTGGGGTTGGCTTCCAATCTAACCGAACGAAGCTAACTTAATTTTACATAGAGTGACTGTCTATCTGACCTCCACAACCCAGGTAATACTAGGTAATACGAAACCCATTGGTAAGACTAGTTGTCAGACTTTCAGGTCACCGACTGCCTGTAACGAATGCCAAAGATCTATATATGGCAGCCGGGACCAACAGCTTAACGTGCTTTCCGAGGCACGGAGGAAACTCGGTTTGTAATGGGCGGTCACCCATCCACAGACCAATCTAGGCAAGCGCGGCTTAACCTAAAGGTCGACCCGACTAGCATAGTTGCAAATGCATATTATTAAAAAAAACACCAGTCTCTTCGAAGCAGTCCACTAATAATGATGTCTGTGTCGAGACTGGGTGTGTTTGTGTATGTGATTCGTGTTTAAATCTTTGTAAACGCACCCACAATACAAAAAAAGGGAAAAGTTAAAAAAAATTGACGTGTGACGTGGTCAAATTGAGATCTTATTGCATTAATTTTAAATGGTTCGAAATTGGAACTGTCGACTGTGCAAGATGCAAAAGGAATTAATTAATATCCATGACAGGAGTATTTGCAACCGGATCCGAACTTATTAGCAAGGCTGTCGGTTACATTCTACCCGAGGTTCGTTGAAATTACTTCAAATGTTTGCTGTATAAATTCACCGAGTTTAACTGTTGCTTTACTCTACAATGTTATTACTGTAAAAGACATAATATCTCCAGAAGGGTCCTGAAGAGGTTGGCAGATATGTTCACTAACATTTCAGCAGTGTCGTTTTAATCCCCGTGTAAAATGGGGCGAACCTGTTGCTATCGACCCCGGGCAATAATTCAGACTTCATTGCTACCACTGAGGGATTTCTGATGGAAAAGCTGATATCACTTTTGCCGTCCCGGAAATCGAACCCAGGTCCATGAAGTCCTGTATTCGACGGCTGAACATGAGTTAAGCAGTCACGCTTACGACCACTCGACCCATACGACCACCCGACCAGCTCGACCACTCGACCAACTCGACCACTCGACCAACTCGACCACTCGACCAACTCGACCGCTCGACCAACTCGACCACTCGACCAACTCGACCACTGAACAAACGCGGCCGTTCCTTTAAAATTCCTTTTTTGCTATTTTCTAGTATTACTCAAAAATCTACGATATATTTTTCTTTTACACCGGTCATTTTTGGCTACTATCATCATCATAATCTGCGTATTCCCAACTATGTTCGGGGCGGCTCCCAATCTTACTGGATGCAGCTAAAAACATGTATATTCTAAGTGATGTGAAAAATGCCATATTACTTTAGTCATATTAGCGATCGACCTCGAAACGAAAGTTAATAAACTGTATTTTCGTATACCTTAATTTCGACATTCTAAAAGTTGTCTCATAAAATCTCGTGCCTGCGTCGTAATTCTCGGTCAAAGGTAAAAAATTAACGACAAAGTTTATCGCAATTATCTCGGTTTTTGCTTGTTTTTTTTTTAAATTCTTTTAATTATTTTTATTTTATTATTGTAAATGTGGAGGACCATGTGAATAGTTTTAACGATTGTCTGACGGATTGAGTACTACAAGCGACCCACCCAAATGTCCTTTCTTTGCTATTGTTCGTCATGATGTTGATCTCCTTGAGTTATAAGTCGAGCTCTACGATAATCTTCTACTACGGTGCTGTACCTACTTTCTTCCATACACTCATCTGCTTGGTTTTCATGTATACCAAGATAATGTCAGGACCTTAAAAGAAACAATGACCTCTGAGTTTATTTCGGATGTCATCTAGTTTAAAAAAAAAGTGACTTGCGAAAGTTTTTGTAAAAACCTGTTTGCAAAATAAACATCATTTATCATTTCAAAATTGTGGAGCACGATACCGAGAAATTATGTTTAAATAATTTTTTCATGCGCGTATTTTTTTCGACAGAGGGAAGTGAGCACTCAGTGCTCACCCATACGATCTGTAATGCAAGGTCAACCATGAAAATGTGTGAATACTCGAACTACCTTCAATTTTGAGTATTTTGTATTATTTAACTTCTCGCGTGTTAAAAGTACAGCGTAAATGTACATGAAACAATGGCTTTTTAATTGTGTCTATAAACCAGACATGCGATGGGTTAACAGTTAATACATTGGCTCGTTGTTAGGAGGTTGAACCGTCCCTGTTCCCGATACCGGTGAATTACATTGTATATTTTTAAATAGTTTTACATTTGCTATAGGTACCTAAGATAAATAAAGGAATAATACTGGAATACTTTATGTAGTTAAAACTCATTAATTACTAACACAAATTATGACTACACTCAAATAACACAGATTACATAAATATACTACTGCACGCACTACATTCATACGTAACTTAAAACTCTATTTTGTAATTGTAAGACAGTCAGTTAATTTCTGTTATATTTTCACATGTTAACAAGAGTATAAACTTTGATAAAAAGGCACAAAAGTACTCCGTGGCCTAAGTTAGTACATGCAATTTGTTTTATCCTTCCTAGCCACGCAGGCAAATCCGCTGGCTAATATTGTTTTATAAATAGCGATGTGGAGAGTAAGCTGCGTTTTCCCAGAGCAGTCGTTTGCCAATGAGCCACGTTCGTTGCAACGCGCTGCAATGGTCAATATCGCTATGGCATGACACGATAGCTCCCTGAAGACTTGCAATGCCAGGCAAACCTACGATAGGTAAGTATCCTTTTTTAATTTGGGTCAAGAGATTAGGTCAGATTGTTAATTGAGATACATAGATATTTTTATAAAAATACTAACGGCCCTGGCAGACGTCGTCCTGACCGGACAGTATTGAATTCATTTATTACAAAAAATGTGATAAATGTAGAACCGCCCGACCGATTTTGTACAAACTTCACATAATCCACCACGCAGGTCCAGTGCGGATTGGTAGATAATTATTACGTGTTCGATTTTTTTGTTTCTTAGTTTCTAACACATATCGGTTTCTTCACGATGTTTTCCCTCAATGTATTGAGAGCAGCGGTGATGAAATAAATTACATAAAGTAATTTGCCTGCCTTGGTTCGAACCCACGACTTACTGTTCGTAAGTTTCACCGCTGCCCACCCCCTACTACATGGGGCTTAAACCACACCGGGTGTATTTTTAAAACTCATTAATCCGGTTATTAAAGGGAATAGGGTGCATTTCAAAGTTATTTCAAATGGACCCGTAGTTTCATTGACAGACTTAGAGAATGTATCCTCCAGGTCGAAAAAAGTAGTTGTATGTCCCACTAAGAGTTTCTTAGTTTATCGGTTGAAAGTGGACGATGTGATACCCCCGTGGTTTGAAAACTACAGAAGTACTACAATCTGATACATTTCTTTGATAAATTTCAACTAGGTATATCGCTAAAGCATTTGGTTCAAGAATCACCATCATCAGCCTATAATGTCCTCACTGCATTATCCACCACGCGGGTTGATAGATGTCACATGTCTTCGATATTGTTTTTTGGTTCTAAGATATTTAGTTTCCTCACGGTGTATTCCTTAGCCGTTTGAAGAGCTGTGATGAAATAAATTACACAAAGTAATAGCCTGCCTGGGTTCGAAGCCAGGACTTTCTGGGCCACCACTGCTCCTTCAAGGTTGATTAATTGTCAGTTTTGGGTAGTGTGATTTTCTGGCATCTGTACGTAATGCTGTTGGTCCTGCGTATATGAAGGATTGCATCTATTCTGCATTGTGCATACAACTGTGGATTCTCTTTGGATTTTTCGACAAAACAGGAAAAGATACCCAGCATGTAGGTATGAAAAAGCGCGAAAAGACACAATTTCCTCGTAATATTTGCCACCGAATGCGCAGTGAAAAGGGAGAGTGTGAAGACAAGGCTCAGTTTACCTAATACCATGGCACATCTAATCGCAATCTATCCTCGTTGTGCTGTGCGCTATCTCAGAGGCTGGAACAAGAATGGAATTAATAACTTACGCCCGTCTTTATGACGCAGATGGCATACAAGATAACGAAAGTAAGGTCAAAAAGAGTAGGGAAGTTTACCGACTTAAAAAAATATGATTCTAATTAGTCGGTCTGTTAGATTTTCGAAAAATATTAGTTTTTTGTTTTTTATCAAATCAATAAAAAATGACGAAGATAAAACGCGTCAAAGATTTGAGGGCGGGTGGGGGTTGTGACGTCACTATAACCGTTAAGAAATGTTATATTAATCTCTTAGAATATGACGTCACACGAGTTTTCAAAGCACTGTATCGTATTCATTGTTCGTTTACGTGAAAAAGAATAAGAAAAAATACGTTTCCAATATTTTAATAAATCGGTCTGACGGACTAATGAAATTTTTTTTATTAACTACCCTATTCGATTTGCGACGTACATTTAAAATCATTAGAGGAGCTCGAACAGCCGCTTGCATCAATCTTCAGGTTAAGCCGCGCTTGCATATGTTAGGCCGTGGGTTTGTGACCGCCCATTAAATACCGAGTTTCTTTCGTTGGTGCCCACAGTCAGGAAGTCAAGGGCCTGAAAGTCTGACAACCAGACTTACTGAGGGGTATCGTATTTCTCAGTATTAACTTGGTTGTGGAGGACAGGTAGGTAATCTCCCCATTTAAAATTTTGGGTAGACTGGTAACCAACCTCAACATACTTGGAAAAAGATATTATGCAAATGATGATTTATGGTTGTGTATCGTTAACAGTTTTATGATATATTAGCTGTTGGCAGCGGCTTCACCTGCTACAACTCGAAAATTATCCCACGGGAAGATAAAATCGGCATAAAACTATCCTATGTGTTAATCCAGGTTATAAACTATCTGTGTATCAAATTTTATCCAAATCCGTTCAATGGTTTTTACGTGAAGAAGTAACAAACATACACACTCACACACTCAAAAACTTTCGGCTTTATAATATTATATAGTGTGATTGTTGGTTTGTCAGGAATTTATCAATAGCAGCCAAAATATATTTAGTTGGGATTCTACTCGTACAGCTTAGTTATAATGGACTTATAATTAGATTGTTTCATAAATTGTTAAGTTTCAATAGATGCGGGAAGAGGGAAAAGCTGACAGATTCTAAGCACTCTCTTTTGACAGTGAAAGTAACTTGAAAACCGCTCTCTGATCTCTTACTTTTGAAAGAGCTCAGAGTAACTCTGAGCCCTACCGTACCTACCTGATCATGACTATCAGTGATAGGAATAGGTAGTGCCTATTTGCCTAAACTTCGAAGAACAGAGACAAGAAACGGAGACTTCCTTAGGACTACATTTTTTCCGAGACATCTGTCCCGAAATTTCGAGACAACACTTAAATACATTAAAAAAAAATGTTATTTGGAATAAGTAATTCGTCTATATTTACTTAAAGTTTGCAACTAGATATATCATAATAAAATAATAACATACACAGTCGTTATAACCATAAAATTTTCTGAATTTTATAGAAAAACTTTAGATAAATATAGACGAATTACTTATTCCAAATAACACATTTTTTAAAATGTATTTAAGTGTTGTCTCGAAATTTCGAGACAGATGTGCCGGAAATAATTTAGTCCTAAGGAAGTCTCCGTTTCTTGTCTCTGTTCTTCGAAGTTTAGGCTAATAGGCACTACATATTCCTATCACTGATGACTATGATCAAGTAGACATTTCCCACACTAACTCTCACGATAATACAGGGTGTCTAAAATTTCCACTTTAGCAGATCACATGAATAGGGATGTTTACCTACTTTAAAAAATATGATTCTAATTAGTCTGTCTGTTAGATTATCGAAAAATATTGAAAATATCAAATCAATAAAGATTGACGAAGATAAAACGCATCAAAGATTTGAGTGGGGGTTGTCAAGTCACTGACCGCTAAAGAATGTCTTAGAAAATGACGTCACACGAGTTTTCAAAGCACAGTATCGTCTTCATTGTTTGTTTACGTGAAAAAAGAAAAAACGTGTCCTTTTTTTTTTAAATCTATCTGACGGACTATTTATTTTTTTTAGTTATCAACCCTATTGCGTTAAATAGCTTTAGGTAACTGCGTCTGTGACTATTTTAATTTATGGATTGCGTTATGATCTGCTAAAGTGGCCATTTTAGACCCCCAGTAGGTACATCAATTGAATTATTGGCAGAGTGTTACATAAACTTGGTTTGTTCAACGGATGTCTACGTCTGAGGTGCTCCGGTGACCATATCTTCATCTGAGCCTCGGGGCCTTGAGCCATGTTGTTCCATTATACCTTGACTGTCTGTCGACAGAATTCTGTACATGACTTATTTGATTATCCAAACGTCGCTTTGCCAAATTCGTCATGAACGCAATGCGTTCAAACAAACACCAAACGGCCACAAAGCGAAATTCACGTTTCAGCTGTATAGTATTTGACCGCTCCCCTTTAGACCGTCCGATTCAATTAGCTTAAGTACATCTAGTCTGTTTGCCGGTAACACCAATATATCAATAGAGTTTAAATGAACGTGCGTGAGGTTCAGTGAGTGTGCCTATGCAACATTATTAGCATATGTAAACGAACTGTTGGCCGCGACTTTCCTCAGCGTGAATTTGTATATTTTACTCATATGTATATAAAAGTCAAAACCTGTCTGACTGAGGCTCAACGCTCAGGCCAAAGCCAGCTAGAAACTTAAAATTTCACACGCACATTAATCTTATGACAGGATTTTTCAAAAATTCTACCCAAGGGTTTCAGGGTGTGAAAAAGGGGCGTAAAGTTTGTATGGAAAATCGTAATTTACACGCGGGCGAAGCCGCGGGCAAAAGCTAGGACTTAATTATAAGATATGAATTTCATGGCTTTTCTTTTTTTAGCATGGTAGCCTATAAAATTGTTTTTCTAAAATAAAAGTCGATTTAAACTAAAGTTTATAACATCAACTATCTACCAATAAACGAACGGGTCTAGATAAGTTGCATCGCTTTTAAGCCAGTTTGTCTGTCCAAGGCAACTTTCACGAGTTAAAGTTTTGTTACTACATACATTTGGACTTCAATTCAATTCTGAACTCTTTATTGCGAACCATAGTGTATTCAGTTGGAAGGGAAATAGTTGTATAAGTCTCAATTATGGACCGCGTAGGACACAACTAAATCAAAATAAGAGGAGTGAAGGAAGATACTAAGATAATACGACACGATAAGACGCTGGGTGTTTAACCATGTTTATTATGACAAATTTCATTAGAAGTACTAGTTTATGACTACTTCGACAAGAAACAGTCTCTTTTAATTTAAAGTTAAGTGCTTCATACAAGTCACATGAGTCATGTACTAAAATGTCACGAGACCAAATTTCAAACCACAGTATCATTTATACAGTGTTCCCAATTCAAATTAAATAACGAAATAAATACTCTTTTGCCTTCAACCTTCTTTTGTCTACATATTGAAAGTTCTATAAATGTCAGTCTACTGCTTTTCAAAGTCCACTTCTACAATTTACTCGTACGTGCTTTTGTCTTCCGTACCGTTTCTGTTTTTAAACTTTTCGTATTTTACCTAACATTACTGTGTTGGGGAAATCGGAACTCGTGTTCAGCAACGGGCACTAATATGTGCAGTTTGTAACTAAAAGTTAGTACGTTTTAAACGGTATTTTCTGTAATTTTATATTGTGTAGGATAGAATGTTGTACAACGCATTCTTTTACGAAATGGATGTATTTTATATCAAAGCAGCTATGTGTGTGTTAAAGGATATGTATGTCAGATATCTTCAAGTATTTACCTTTTGAACTCAGAGGCCGATACTTTGAGGGGGGGATCAATCATCAAATAACCCCACCCGGCAGAGCTCTGGGCAGAGCGGAAGGGAGTGTCAGACTTCTACTGACTAAAAACCACCCATGTTCCTTCTTCTTGTTCTTAGTCATTTACAACCCGCAGCGCCGACGAGAGAGCTGATACTTGAGCTTGCACTTAAAACTCCGTAATGAATATTACTGTGTATTGTATGTAAATTAACTTTTTATTGACACATGTAAACAATAAGAAAGTAAGACTTCAGAGTTAGTTAATAGCTGAGCCAGTGACATCCACCGATGAGGTGAAAATTGGCGAGCTTAAATCTATCAAAGGTTATGAAAAAGGATTGCTTAGCATTAAAAAGAGGTAGTTTAGTTATTTTTTATTATGATTACATTTGTTGAATTTATTTGACATATTTATAATCTTTGACTAACATCCAGAAGTCCAAACTCAAGGTTTGCCAACGAGCGATGGAGCGCAGCATTCTGAATGTAAAATTAACTGACCGCATTAAAAACACCACACTGCGCTCCAGAACGCAAATTGCAGACGTAGCTTATAAAGCTGCTAGACTGAAATGGGACTGGGCGGGCCATGTCTGCCGGATGCCGCCGCAGTTGTGGGCCCGAATATCGCAAGAATGGAGCCCTAACACAGCTAGACGGGGTCGCGGTACACCGAGGAGAAGATGGCGGGACGCCTTGGATGGCTTTCTCACCAACTGGCAAGATGAAGCACACCATCGTAAGAAGTGGAAGAAATGGGGGGGAGGCCTTTGCTCAGGAGTGAGGAGTGGGACAATACGGACTAAATAAAAAAAAAAAATTATAATCCTATAATAGAGCTCAAAGTTTCAACATAAACAAGTATTAAGTAAAATAAAATGATTAACTTTAAATATCATCAGCACAATTTTATTTCAGGGACTAATGTCTGGAAAGTTTTTCCCTAAACGTGATTTTCTTCATTATTATAAAAGCACTTACTGTGATGTATATTAACATACATTACTTTAACTACGTAAAATATGATTCAATGAAAACTTGCTCTTTAATCTTACTACTCTTGAAGAAAGTAAAAATATTTTGTAATCTCACTGAATATTACGTACTATGGAAAATGTACTACAGGCTACCAGTCTCCTTCCCCTGTAATATAGATATACAAAGATTGTCTTGCAAAGATCCCTTTTGACGATATCGATAACAGCCTATTGTTTCACCCTACGTTAACCGACAGAAGCTAGCCGAAACTGTATAATTTCTCAATGAAACCTGATGCTTTAGCGATAAAGTTGAAAATCAAATAAAAAAATATGTCAGATTTAGTTGCTTAATTTGCTAGTCTGTACCTGTTATTTCTAAGGTGAACATAAAATGTGTAAATTCCCTTCAATATAAATTGATACTCCAAATATTATTGATAACTCCTTTACAATTTAATAATTATAATGTACTACTTTTTCCTGATGATTACAATAATAATTATCGCTACATATTATAAAACAAAGTCCTCCGCCGCGTCTGTCTGTCTGTCCGTCTGCACGCGATAAAGTCAAAAACTACTGCACTGATTTTCATGTTGTTTTCACCAATGGATAGCGTGGATCTCGAGGAAGCTTTAAGTATATAATTTGGCGCGGGCGAAGTCGAGGGCATCAGCTAGTCATTTTAGTCAAATTGACAGATTTTAGTTACTTGATTTAATGGCGTCTTTACCTGCCATTTCTAAGGTGTAGTTATTCTATATAAAATAAGCGGTCCTGACAGACGTCGTCCTGCCCGGAAAGCAGCGCCATCTACCGGGTCCAATTGTAAATCTAAACCATTTTTGAACCCACTTGAACGCATACAAACATTTTTATCAAAATCGGTTCAGCCATTTAGTAGGAGTTCAGTGACATACACACGTACAGAAGAAAGATATATACGAGTATAAAGACTAGCGGACCTGGCAGACGTCGCGTCGTCTTGCCCGGCAGCGCTACCTACCGGATCCAATTATGAATCTAAACAATTTTCAAATCTACTGGACAGTTCAGAGTTCAGTGACATACACACGTACAGTAGAATTATATGTGTAAATTTCCTTCAATATAAATTGATACGCCTAATATTACTTATAGCTCCTTCAAAATTAAATGTTAGCTTAAACGAGGGACATATTGAAACCCGCAATAGAGGGCATGGTACATAATACTAATAAAAATATTAACAAAAATAACACTTATAAATAACAGATAGAACCTTTAGGAATCTTTTTTAAATGCCATATCTTTTTTTTATTGTGTTATGATTTCTTTTTTATTTTTAATGTTGACATTAATTGTAATTGTGTTGTTTTTATGAAGTATCTACATTATGTGTGTGCTATGAATATGATAATAAAAATACGCGTGTAAATTCTTGTAATATAGCCAATTCCTTAAATAAACCAACGCCAATAATCAAAAGCCAATTTATTTAGTTTATTTTTTTAGAAACCTTCACTTGTTAAAGTGGTATATATTCAATAAACTATGCAATATTCCATCAAAATCTGTTCAATTGCTTACGAACAGACAAAAAGACATTGATTTAAATTGCAGTAGGAGTAGTTTTGACGGCACGGTTGGCGCAGTGGCTTAACGATATTTGTTGATTTCTTTCCACACGGAAGAAATATCTGTGTGGTCTACAGACAGTTGTTTTTGGTCTGGGTGTATTTATTGTGTATATGAGTTTAAATGTGAAATATATTTACATGTAAACGCACCCACGATACAGGAGAAATTATTAGTATGGGGAAGGTAAATGAGCCTATTTTATAAGTCATTAACATTAAAAAAGATAGGATATTTGATTCCAATAATAAGCATGGCGAAAACCGCTTGAAAGTACGGAAATATGTTTCAGTTTCGACAAGGTCCGTCTAGTAGTGACTCCGGATGTAATCTGGATACTTTCCGCCATAATATTGCGTTAGTACTACCGAAGACCACACTCTCCTAGAAATGTGATATTGTGTAAAATGTTCAAATTCGTAGTCAGGTGTAAAATATTGGCAACAAGCTTGAAAGAAATAATTTACTTTTAAAGTGGTACGCTCGTTTAAACACAATGACAAAGTGTTTCTTATATTATAAATTCACTTATTTATTTTATGTATATATTTATATCGATATGTGTATTAGGCCCTTTTTAGAGCAAAATATTCCAAAGTTAAATCAAAGAAAATAAAAAAAAAAAGGATTTTTACAAAAAAAAACAACCGACTTCAAAAATACCTTAGTGAAAAATTAAGTTCAGAAGAAAAATCAGCTGCTGACGTTTGTGGAAACTATGTTTTCGAGCCATTTGGGGTTGAAACTCGTGCGCCGTGGGGTCCGAGTGCTCATTGCCTGTTTAAGGAAATTTCTAAACGCTTAGTTCACACTTCTCATGAGCCAAGGGCTGGCTTTTATCTTGGCCAGAAGCTAAGTGTTCCCATACAACGTGGCAATGCCGCCAGTCTTTTGGGGACATTACCGGCTGTTAGCGATGAGGAGCAGTTTTTGATGCCTTTTTAGAGTTACAAGCCAAACAAACACAAAAAAAACAAAACGTTTTTTTTTTCCAATGGACCTACGAACCACATTTTTGGTGTAAATTCGATAAAAAGGTCATTTCGTTTTGTGTTTTATTTTGTAGGATTTTTTTTTTAATCCGTTTGTTTTTGCACAGTATTCATTTCTCTGAAGCATTCAGTTAATTAGTGGAGTTACCTAATGTACTGAAAAATTATACAGATATGCATTTAAAAATATCCCTTTATTTTATACTTAAAATACACATGATGTACAGAAGTGAAATTAATATTTAAAGCTTGCTCAGTAATACCGTTCAGTAATAAGTGATGCATACACAAACTGTAATCTGCGAGTCTAAAATGGCCGCTTTATCAGAATCCACACAGAATCTTAGTATGAATCACGTTAAAATTTCAAATTCTTAAAATGGACTTAATGACTTTAACTATAAAGTCCATTAAACAAAAAAAAAAAAGTAATATTACGATTCTTTTAAAGCGGCCATTTTATTCGGCCCTGTATTCGGACTTTGTAACATTTTGAGATTTCCACAAATATTAGAATTTCCACAATATTTTGTTTTTTGACAACATTTAATCACTGTCGTTTATTCATCTAAAGCTGAGACAACGTTTTATTAAACAAACTTACACATGGCAGTCCTGCAAAGCCACCTTTTATGACTGCCTAGTATTTTACTTAAGAGAAGTATTCCCCTACAATAACAACAGCAAATTACATAATGTTGACTAGATTTACTAAGTTCAAATAAAATAAATAACTACGCACTCAAGCTTTTAGTAAACAAAAGCTTTTTGCAACTTAAGAAGGTCTAGAGTGTGCGTTCACGTACCCATTAAGGATAATTAAGTACGTTAGGGCACTATTCCTTTAAAATATACCGGGGAAAATGAAAGATCTAACTTTCTTCATCATCATCAACATCAGTCTATAATGTTCCCACTGCAGGCAATCAGGCCTCCCCTCTATGAGAGGGATGGGCTATAATCCACCACGCGAGCCCAGTGCGGTTTGGTAGATGTCACATGTCTTCGATATGTTTTCTTTCACCGTTTTGAGAGCAGCGGTGATGATATGAATTATACAAAGTAGTGCGCCTGGCTGGGTTTGAACCCACGACTTATTGTTCGAAAGTCGTTGCACGTTGTAAACTATATATTATATTTAGTTTGAATGGATTTTGGTAACTTCGAATTTTTGCCAGAAATCTTTCACAAATTTATTAGTTGTGTGCCACACAAGTTTTATTCTGATTCTGCCTAGATTTCTAGATCTACCCATTCTCGTTGCTCTCGTGGTGGCTAGCACGACTGCTGAGCATGAGGTCTTGGGTGTAATTCCTTGTCGTCTTGTTCCTTGAAGGGTAATGATTTCGGCAGTCTATGTATGTCTGTATATACGTTTGTATATTCCAACCTAGCGCCTAAACTACTGAAGGGATTTTAAAAATGAGGTGTTTATAGATTTGTAGGAACAGCTCGAGTGACATAGGCTATATAATTTTATGAAAAAAAGTGACGGCATTTAAATGTCAGATTCTAACCTCGAAAAAAATTAAATTGAGATAATCTTAACATGTTTGGTATCAAATGAAAGGTCTTGACGAGCATATTACAAATATGTATATTATATTTTAGATAACGTCAAAATTGTATACAGAAATCTTTATAATTCTGGTACACTGAAAATATTTATTGCAATTTGTTTTTTAGAGCGTTTGGAATTAAGCTACTGTTGACATCAGTCTCTAAATGCATTTGTATAATGTTACAAATAAATGCAAGTTAGCTGTATACTATATGCTTGTTCGACTGTACAATAACAACAATTCACTTACCGATACTGGTTTATTTAGATCATTGAGCAGTGAGTCCGTTATAGCGATTTGTCCGTCGGTGACAACGATCTGCAGGCCGAGGCGGTACACCCCGAGGAGTCGGATGTTACCCCAGCGACCGCGGGTCATCAGTTGTAGGAGCACCGTCTCGCCGGGGTCAATGGGGCGCAGCACCGACCACTCGAAGCGCTGGGGACAAAAGAAATAGACACTTAAAAATAAATTTTAATTTTGGCAATTGTTCGAAATTAAAGTATCATAATATATATAAATATAAAGTATACATATATAACTTTGTGCCCTTGACCTTATTGAGGTTGATATAAGGGGGGAAATGTTCAACTTCCATCTATTTTCATAGATATCTTTCAAAGTGTTTTTCTCAAAAAAAAAAGATTTGAGATCCTCACAATAAGCCTTTTCATTTGATATATCACACGATACAGTTTGCAAAACATTATGGTTTTGCAATCGAAGCAAGTCTTCATTAAACGATATGTTTAAAAAACCCTGTCTGCTCCCTGAAGGTAGGTATCGAGGTAGGTACTAAAATAGAAAACTGACGGAACAACAGATAACAACGGATTTCATTCTTGAAACCAATGCGACGTATGATTTGGATTCATCGTCTAAAAGTGACGTTGCCAGATAAAATTAAAAAAAAAACCCGGAACACTTAAGTATTTTTTTCCTAAGGTTTTATCATATCCTAAGTAACTTAATTAGTTTTTAATGGTACCTCTTAAGGTAGATGTGGATTACAATAACTCAACAATTAATATCATATTATTCTGTAGCCAAATTGTTGAACTAATTGTTGAATAAACAAAGACTTCGCATTCAAACAAAGGGAGTTAATAGTTGGTTCCTTTGTTAGTACGAGTATGTTATTAAGTATAGAAAACATAGCCGACTGGGACCCCGGTGGGCTTCTGGAACTGGGTCACAGGTGAATTATATGCAGGGGAAATTACTATCGTGGTCTGGTTTACTTCTGGTTTTACTTGCAATCAATTTTTAAAGAGTTAATGTCGATGTTTTCGACGAGCAATTGCCTTACATTGCGAGCGGAATTTTGGGCACAAAACAAAGTGTTACTTAGTATCGAAAGGAATGAAAACTACAGTATTTTTACGATTTTTTTTTGTGTTATTCTTAAGATTTTCGTTGTGAGATGAACATGTTTATACCAAAAGGCTTTTTTTAAATACGTACCTATGCTAAAAAAGTACCTACAGTAGTAGCAGAGTAAAGTCTCTCTACAACATCTGTAACGTCTTTGGTAATGGTCCGTGAATAAACTGTTTTATCTTAAGAAGGACCCGGCTCGCGAAATTCTGCAAGCAATTTGTAAACACCTAACGGTTTTTAACGGCAAATTGCTGTCTTTTTTTACGGTATCTCGATTTAAATTAAATTAAAAAGTGTCGCCACATTGACAGGTCATGTGCGTCTCGCATCCAGCGGATCCCCGCAACTTTCATCAGGTCTGGAAATCATCAATTAGTTGATGATTTCCAGACCTGATGAAAGTTATCTCCTCCCGGGCAGAGCGGTAGGGAGTGTCAGACTTCTACTGACTAAAAATTATCATGTTCCTTCTTAGCCCTATGTTCCGAGGCCGCGGTATCTCTTTTGAACAACCCGCAGCCCCATCGGGATCTGCAGCCCCGACGGTTACATAAAGCCTAATCCGTAAACTTCAAGCAAACTGAAAACACAACATTTCAGAAGGGACATGTGGTTTTACGATGTTCTTCAGCTGAACTTATAAATTGTTTAAAACTAAACTGAAACAAAGAGATATTTAATGATTACTTAATTAGGCCATCACTTAGTAAAGGTTTTGACATACAAAAGTATGTCAAATCTTTACTAAGTGACGGCTTAAGAAATCATTAAACATCTCTGAGTACCGCAGTTAATGTTTGAAATTCAATAATTATGTTTTGTTTTTAAATTGCCACCTTGAACACGTATAATTTGACAAACAAAAATAATGATGCTGTCTTTAAACTCACTCCTTTACCCCATAGGGCAAAAACCACAGAACCCCAATTGCTAGAAGCATAAGGTCCATCGCCCACGGCTCAAGCGTTACAGTGTTTGGACCGGAACCACTACTGCCCATACCTCAGGCCAAAATAAAAACATGGCTGCGTTCACGAACCACAGAAAAACACCTCACCGAATGGAGAAACAGTGAAGGATGCAGGCAAATAAAAGATGCAGTTCCGGAGGCGTCAATGAAGTCTACTCGCAATCTCATCAAACTTAAAAGGGACAAAATCCTAACATAAGTGTAACAGATAGCCCACTGTGCAGAGGATGCATAGAGGCGGAAGAAACGCGTGGCGTTTCTTCCGCCTCTATGCATCCTCGGCGGAAGAAGCACGTACTCCTAGAGTGCAGGAGCGAGGCAGATCATCGGGCACAAACTATCACTCTTTTTTTTTTCATCCTCTTTTTGCCTGTTCATGCTTACTACTACTTCTCAAGGATCTTCGTATTAGATAGTATACTAGTGTGTGTGCATATGTTTCGGCTTGCACAAATCCAAATTGCATGGCTTTAACACGTTGCCCGTCATGGAAATTCAACTCAGCAATTCTGCTTACTTTTTTATCTAAGTTCGATAACAGTTTTATTTAAATTTGGCAAACCCAATTCGGACATGATTCAACAAAGGTAGCTGTACCAATCGGAGTTTGTTGATCGTCGAGTTTGAGTCGATTGAAAGCCGAGAATTCGTAGTTCCTTCCTTCAACTGTGTTGTTCGACAAATATTGCCGAATCTTCCAAACCAAACAGTGTTATATCCCTAACGGTAAAAGTCTTTGAAATGCCTTGGAGAGTTCTTCTTCTTTACGTGTCGATGAGCTCAAATCATGTTAGACCAATATGTAGCCACCTGTACAGATCTATCATTTGTTTCTAGTAAGTCCTGAAAGGTGCATGTGTTTGTGCAGGATGGACCGGATAGGAGGTGGCGCATATCCTGCAAAGGGTCCACACTGGCCGGTTCTTTGAGATGAATCGACGATACTCTATTTGGCCAGATAATTTCTACAGCAGCCAACCTGGGCTCGTGGTCAGTTAAGAGATTTCCAAATTGGCCACTGCAGTTCGATTCCGGAGTCATGCAGAGGAATGACTAATGCCACGTTTCTCAGATGGCAAAGACCATTTCACACACGTGAGCAGACTCAAGGTGGTTACTTTGCCCTTTGATTTCGCTCTCCTTAAGCTTACATTGTGTAAAGGAAAGAACTAGAGATTTTAAAAATATGTTTCCATTTTGTTGTACAGTCTGTATCCAGTATTATCTGACCTGTCTTCTCATACTACTTGCCCTCTTATTCTTAGTTTAAGGGGTCAGGTAATGCTGGGTACAGACTAGTACAGTACATGAGCACCTTGCAAGAACGCTTCAGTTCTGTTTATTTTCAATTTATTATTGCGATTTACTGTTGCAAATACATGATCGCGAAATGACTCAATATAGAAAGCTACTTAGAAATGAGATACGAGTAGTTATAGTGATTGCCTCAATCTTTGCTACTGTTTAACTAGTCTACTTTTTTTCGAATCTACCCTGGACAGCTCTGTCGTTTACTTCATACAGGTCCTAGAGCGTGCAGTAATTTATGTACGACGGGCAAAAAAGGGTAGTGTGGCATATCCTGTGTTAGTGCCCAACTCTCATTCAATTCTAGTGTTGAACAGAGTAGTGAAGTAATACTATCATCATCATAGAAATCACTGTGATTGTGACGGTGAAACAAAGGAGGTACCAGTGACAGTACTGAGCTGCTAATGGCAAATACTCGTGGGAAAAAACTCAATAACACTTCACCGCGAATTGAACCAACACTCTCAAGCTCATCAGTCGCTCTTGCAACAAGACCAACGCCGTTTGTTGACAAGCTTATTAAATAATAGCTCCACGACAAATTAACTCCTAGCCACAAGAAATATAACCTCCTTTACCACCATTAATTAACTTTTCTTGCAAAGTATTCTCATTTAGTAGAATTTTCTCTTTAAATTCGACCTCTAAGGGGCTCAAAACAAATTTTGTTTGCAATGCCGCGGGACACATTTTCAGACAATACAGTGGGACAGCTAATAACAACTGTAATTATTCTTAAAGCCATCACGGATAGAACGTGATTTGTATACAGAAAAGATGCTGGAAGGTCGTAAACAATGTAACAGAAATGCTATCAATCTTTTGAAGAGTACGGAACAGCCAGCCTGAAATCTCCTTCTTTAAATAAAATCTAGTAAATTGAATATAATTTCGTTTTTTTGCATGTTTCGTATTTCTGATCATCATCATATGCCTAGCTTTTTTTCAACTATGTTTTTGATCGGATTCTTGTCAAACCAGTACAGCTAAGTCACACTTCACACTAATATTATAAAGGCGAAAGTTTGAGAGTGTGTGAGTGTGTATGTTGTGTAGGGTGGGCGTTTTGGGGGACTGTCTCTTGTAAATAAGTAAAGTAAATTTTGACGTTCGAAAAGTGCTGATTTAGTTAGAAGATGTTTATTCAAATTAGGCTTGTCAGCCTAATTTAAATAAATGACATGACTTAAGATTTACATTTTTTGATTTTGTTACTTCTTCACGTAAAAACTACTGAACGGATTTCGATAAAATTTGGCACACAGATAGTTTATAACCTAGATTAACACATAGGATAGTTTTAATCCCGTTTTTATCTTCCCGTGGGATAATTTTCGAGTTGTAGCGGGCGAAGCTGCTGGCAACAGTTAGTTTTACATAAAGCGAATGCCTATCTGACGTCCACAACCTAGTTCATGCTGGGTAATACAATACCCCTTGGTAATGACTGGTTGTCAGACTTTCAGGCCACTACCTGTTACGACTGCCTATTATTATTTTAATTTATGCATATGTATTTAAATTTCATGTCTTGAAAAAAAAACAGTAGGTACTACGTACCGCGTACGTAGGTTACCTCTAAGTGGAACTGGGCGTTTCACTAATTTTTTCGTTGGCGCAAATTTTGGGGATTTTCAACCAAAGTTACTCAATTTGAGTGTACCATTTAATTTCATCATGATATAGGTACTTTGAACAACTTTTGAAAAGTCGGACAAAATCTGAATAAACTAATTGAACTAATGATATGAGTTTGACTATCGTTTGTTTTATTATTATTATTTTTTTGGCGGATGGAAGATAATCAAATAACCCCTTCCGCTCTTGGGCATAGCGAAAGGTCCTTGAGTTGCTTGAGTTGTTTGGTATTGCACTTTTAGTCCTTTCTTTTTGTCCTTTGTTTTGGTTTGTTGGTCTATTGGTAACAAACTCATCTGGATTTCATTCCCAGCTCGGCGAAACCTGTATACTTTTATTGTTGCTTGTAATGTAATGTTGCTTGTTGTTGCTTGTAATGTAATGTTGCTTGTTGTTGTTGTTGAAACACACGTTCGTAGTATTCTTCTTTGCGCTTCTACCAGCCTTCATTAATTCATTCTAAGAATCTTAAACCTGTCAAAAGCCAAAGTAAAGTAATTACTTGCCCGTCGGGGCTGCGGGATGTTGTAATTAATACCTCGGCCTTGACTTCACGTTTGTGAATGAAATTTAAATAAGTAAATAAATATTACTATAGGTTGATGACATCCCATTATTAGGGATAGCCGAGTTTCGACCCGTTCAAGAAATACCACAAACTATGCCTCTGTTTACTTTGATCAAATTTCTAAAATTGTATGCCTGAGGCTGTTACCTAATTAGAAACGAGAAGGCTCAAGCCAAGCTTACTGGAGTCCCGACTTGCGGACAATATACTGTTTTGAATTTTAATACAAGTTGATAACTTAGATAGAGCAAGTTTATCTTACAACCTTATCTTACTTGTGTTATAAATGTCAAAGTTTGAGAGGATGGGTTCATGAATTTTTGTTGTTCTATTTGATTCAATAGTCAAAACTCAAAACTATTAGTTTTTTGTGTGTCTAGGGTATCAACTTATGTGATATTGTTGCTTGTTTACGACAAACAAGTATATGATTGTGCACTTGTCCAACTTTTATAAAGAGGAGGTGATCAATTAAAGTTGTCGTTTTTTCGTAATCATGACCTGTTATATTAGTATTAAGATCTGAAAGGCTGCGCCCCGCCGTCCGCACGGCCCTGTGAGGTCCATCCTAGACTGGTCACCTCTGCTGAGAGGTCACCTTTCCACCAAATAATAGAACTGAATTCCATAACATGCAGAAGTTCAATGCCTCGTATAATACGATTAATTATAAGAACAAAGAAAGGATTGAAAAATATAATAAATCAGACTCGGGAATTCATATTTATTGAAAAATATTTTCAAGTATATTTGTATTGCAACAAATACTTCTTGTAATTAACAAGAAATAAATTTTATGACAGTGAGGTATCCACGCGCGCCTCAAAGAGACGTCAGTAACATTGCAGGGGCCCGCAATAGCATTTTGAGGCTGTGGGTTGTTCGAAACAATACCGCGGCCTCGGACACAAAGGTTTAAGAAGAAACATGCGTGGTTTTTAGTCAGTAAAAGTCAGTCTCTCCCTACTGCTTCTCCAAGAGCGGGAAGAGTAATTTGATGATTTCACACCCTCCAAAAAAGTAAAAACAATAGATATTTCATTAAAAAAAAATTATGGACGTGACAGATAAGAACGTAGAACTTGGACAGCAGTGGGTGAAGCTGGGCTATGGATGATGATGATATGACAGGCAGACATACTTTTTCTGTCATTCATTTTATCTGACACCGCTGTCCCTCGAGCGTAGCAAAGACTACAATATAGATAAAGGGTGTAAAAGTACCCTTAACGCAAACGAAGGGCACTTGTTTTCACCACCACTGCGATATTTTTTTTGTTCTGGTCCTAGTTACCTAGTAGACCTAGGACCTACCCCTAGTTACGGAGATATTGGGGGTCAAAGTTCCAAATTTTGCACAGAAGTTTTTGTAAATACTAGTTTAACAGTTTATAACTTTACTTAAATTACCTCCATGACCCTTTTACTATTCAAAGCATCCACTAGCAACATTGAGTTTTACCGTAAAATGAAATTTTCGACCCCAAAAAAAGTTGTTGCCCAGCAAAAATTTTTGCGTAGGGGTACTTAGTTTGATGTACAGAATGCTTGGTTGACGTATGTGTGAAGGGTTAATTTACAACATGTATATATGGAGAGAGCGTATCTCTTGAGCGGTTAGCTACTGGTCAAGCGATAAAACGGTTCGTTTATTTATTTCTTTACAGCAACAGTTGGTTTAGTACTAATTCAGAGATCTCATTTCAAACCACTGCATTGTATATGAAGGAGTTCGCGATAATACCTAATGTCCAAACTGACCTTCGTTCATAATTAAAAGGCGGTTACTCCAAGAACATAGGGTACTGAACTCTCTGTTGCTTTTAATAATAAATGAGAGTATTTTTGTATGTTTGTCTTTTAAAAACAATCTCGGAATGTTTTGGGGTTGTTGGTTTTAATACTCTAAAAAGTTATATACATTTTGGTGGCATTTCCATAGTAAAGAGCGGTTAAGCATTGCTTGATTTTGCGACTTGTAGTTTTGGTCGCCTTTCGAAGCCCTGACTGTCACCTTGTTCTTATCCTTGTTTTTTGAGGACTAATATCTCAACTCAGGGTAGCCCTGTCCCAACTTGGAAAACTAGGGGACAAGGAGGGGGAACTTAATATTTAAAAAAAAAAACTTTTTTCTTAACTGGTTTTCTACCAGATTACGCTATACCGGTTTTACGTCGTTAACGCTCGCAGAAGACTCGATTACCTATCGGCTTCTATAAAAATATAATATGATTATAATAATATTTCCTTACTACGGCGGTAGTGATGCTACATCTGACGGTTGGAAAAGCGTCTGGCTGCTGTAGTGCTCAGGGGGCGTTTCGTAAATCACAATTGTGTTCGACTCTCGTTAATTTTTGATCCGTCACACGGCGCACCGTCGCGGCGTCGCGGCGTCGCGGTGTCGGTATGTCAATCACGAGTTTTCAACGCTTGTATTTCGCGAACTGTCGACAGAATCCAACATTTTGTGTGCCGAGCATTTTGCAATTTCCTGAGATTAATTGCAAGGTTCGCGATGCTAGAATTGTAACTGCAGAATGAGGTTGCAGATTTTGTGAACAGATTATAATTACTAACTAGGAAGTAACTTAGAACATTACACATTGTTGTGATGTATAAGTCATAACACAATCAGCTTTTAGGTAATATTCGTAGTGTAATTCACCATGTGTGGCTCTCTGTATGTCTTTAAAATGTTGGTAGTAAGACATGTCGGTTTACACACAAAGTTTTTCACACACGTAACACGCAATATAATTTGTTGCTATGAGCTCACGGCTTTGCCGTTCGGAATCAAGTCGTAAAATGGATTCATAGGGACCTACACCCTCGCTGGCGAAGTAGTGACTAAATAGCTATCAACTATTTTTCGCTCAAGTAACATACCCAGATCCTCCTGTCAGTAAAAGTCATATAACACATCGCCTTGTATTCTATAGAAGGTTAGGTTTATGCATACCAATAGTTCTGTTTAAGTCCGTTAACGTTCTGTTTAAGTAAGTAAGTTGTAAAAGAGCAAGAACTCTTTAGTTGTTACTAGTAATAATTACTCTAGAACAACTGTTGCTTTTGAGTAGTATCTAGTAGTTCTACTCGCCTTTTTGGTCGCCAACGGTCGGCAGTGCGATAGTTGCCCTAACCTGATATGACCCGTCTGGTGTAGTTATAACCACTTAATGGGCGTTACACCTATTTGACCCGTGTCTCACATCCCAGTAAGCTTCTTTGTTTGCTTGTATGGGAGCTGTTACTCGTGGTAATCGATCCATGTTTTGTTGTTGAGAGTTTGTTTGTTTGTTTTTTTTTTTTTACTGCTGTTTATAAGAGCACTGAATACCACGAAAGTGACCTAAAGCATTTTCAAGAGATAGGTATGTGATGGCCCCGTCGGGGTTGCGGGTTGTTCGTAAGAGATACCGCGGCCTCAGCACAAAGGGCCAAGAAGTAACATGAGCGGTTTTTAGTCAAAGAAGTCTGACACCCTACCGCTCTGCCCTATGCAAGAGGAGTCATCTGATAATTTCGAACTCCAAAAAAAGGTATGTGATGGCTGTAACTCGGACGCAACAAAACCTGAAATGTGAACTGGCTTTCTTTACCATAATTCTATACAATTTGGAAGAGAGTAATCTTAGTAAGCTACGTTATTCCCGAGTATCGTATGTTAAACAGGGTGAAAACGAACCCTTCACGAACTCGTCTAACAAACATTATGTATAAATTAAGAAACCCTAGTAGCGTACAAATTATTGCTGGGAAACGGCTTTTTTGGTGTTAACGGCTTTTTTTTTGGTATTTAAACACGTTCTACGGTAGAACTCAACGGTAGTAAAAGGTACACACGAAACATTGCTTGAAATATCAGTAACATACGGACAGATGGACTGCTGGACGCCATAAGGATTCCGTTTCTGCCAAATGGATACGGTACCCTAAAATAAAGAGGCAACAAGCAATGTATATTATTTATGTCCGCGGTCATTATTAAAAGGTTGCCCTTTTGGGTGGGAAGTGAAAATGACATAAATGTATCACGGTGTGTTTTGATTATCTTACCAATGTTATTTATTTAAGGTGCTTCTGAGGTCCTAGTTGTTCAGGCGCTGTGTTCTACTTTTGATTTTAAACCTGAGTACTATTTTCGATTCTGCCCCGTTGGTCTAATAATTCTCAATTCTCAATTCTTTATTGCGTACCATAATGTATACAGTTGGTAGGGCATACATCAGTCTCAATTATGGACCCTGTGGGGCACAGCATAGATAAAAGTAGGAGAGAGGAGGAAGAACGCTAATAACTACTGTTCATGAGGTCCTCAGTTCGTTTCTCAAAGTGTTTCAAGTTTCTCATCAGGAATGTCTAAGTAGCAGCCACAAATCCGGAGTACATAGTTTGGATTTGTGACCGATTGATGGCGACAAACTGAAAAAAAAACAAACAGTACTGACGAAATGCCCTACTAATGGGAACACCTCTGCCTGACCATTCGGAGATTACAGGCGCGATGTTATTTGTTATGTTTTATACTGTTTTCGGTATGTTTTCCTGTATTTTTAATCCGATTCTGTGTTTCGCATTGACTTGAGGTCACAAGGTACACAGAAAATTAAATTATGATCGATCTACTTCTTCGTATCATTTACTAAATGTGAAAGTAAATGTATTACGTTCGACCAGCAGGGCTATTGCGTATCTTTTTAAATGTCAGTGGCTATCATAGTGTCCATCAATTAACTGTTAATTTGTTCCATTTTGTAAAAACCATAACCATTTTGACAGGTAATCGATAGACACTATGATAGCCACTGAAATTTAAAAAGATACGCTAATGCGATGAATGATTCAGTTGAAAATTAACATAAATGCACAAGATGGAATCGACACCGACGCTAAAACTGTTACCACGTATTCAGTGCACCAAAGAAAATTTTCAGCTATTATTAAAAAAGAGCAGTGTGGGCACAGTGATAAGTAAGTCGTGGGTTCGAACCCAGTCAGGCGCATTACACTGTGTATTTAGTTCATTTCATCACCACTACTCTCAAAACGGTGAAGGAAAATGGCATGTCTTAGAACCAAAAATTCGAAGACATTTGACATCTAAAAACCCGCACTGGGCCTGCGTGGTGGATTATAGAGAGGCCTGAGTCCCTGCAGTAGGAACATTATAGACTGATAATTCTCCTACCTACAGAGTCAAAATGTATGGAATAGCACAGATTTATTTACTGACGAAAACATTATTTACTGTATTTTAGCATTGTTGTCCCTTCAGCTCTGTCATCTGCCTAGTTATTTCCCAACTACACTGGGGTCGGCTTCCAGTCTAACCAGATGCCCCTGAATACCAGTATTTTAGATGGAGCGAGTGCCTATCTGATCTCCAACACCCATATAGTACTGGGAAATACGGTACTCGTTGGTGTCTTACCAACGAGTACCGTATTCCACAGTACTCAACAACACCTCAACCATCATGATTGGCCTGATGCCTATAATGTTCCCACTGGAGGGAGAGCTCAGGCATACTCTCTACGAGCAATCCACCACGTGGGCTCAGTGCCGGTTGTTTATGTCATATGTCTTCGATTGTTTTGGTTCTAAAACATGCTTTGCTGATCTGTCATGTCCCTTACCGTATAGAGAGCTCAATATCAAAAACAAAATATTTTATTTCGCATAGGCCTACAAGTGCGCTTATAAAACGCTGACAAAAAGTGCACGATTCGGGTTTGTCGTTTTCTATGGAGAAGAACCGGCAAGGAACTCTATGGGACTTAAAACCCATAGAGTTTCTTGGCGGGTGGAAAATCATCAAATAACCCCCTCCCACTCTTGGGCAGAACAAAAGGGAGTGTCAGACTTATACTGTCTAAAAACCACCGATGTTCCTTCTTAGCCCTATATGTCGAGCCCGGGGTAACTTGTGAACAACCCGCAGCCCCATGTTGCTGACATCACTTTGAGGCCCGCGTGGAACACGTTCGCGCCGTCGAACACGGCCTGTCGTCGTCATAAGACGCACGGACGGCGAGCCAGCCCATCACTCGCCATCTACAGGCCCGCGTCTACGGTGGCCGGAAGCCATCACGTGGTCTCCGACGCCCGGAGCATCTCCCGCGGCGGCTGGGACGAAAGGTTCTCTCCCTCTCACGTTCCGCCACCTCCTTTGCTAGCATCACTGCTTCGCAGAAGGAGGCGACGGCGTCCCATTCCTTCTCGCCCCGGACCATAGCTTGCACCAGGGCCGGAACTGAAAACCACCTCAATGCATAAATCAACTACCGAGTACTGACACTAATTCTGCTTTGCTATTTGATACCTCACGACATTTTGTCGATGAAAAGGAGCTGAGCATGTTGTGGTTCAGTTTGCTATAACATATTAATAATTAATATAGAATGGCGCTTACCTACAAACGATGTCTTCATGTAAAATTAACATCGATTTGTTCTTTTTTCTACTAAAACCTGTTTGAATATAAAATTTTCTTTCTCCGTTCCAATGTATCAAAATATTAACGGCAGAATTAAGTCTCTTTGTTTTACTTTTTACTTACAGGAATTTGGCTTTTTTCTAATTATATTTTATTGTTCTTTAATTTTTTCTCTAATGCCCAGTGTACTATGAAGATTTATGCTTGTTAAAAAACAACATTTATACGCAAAAAGTACTCAGAACCTTAAATAAAATATAAGTTTACGTGGGTAGGATGTCCGTAATGAAAACATTTTAATGTACTTATCCAGAAATGTGTTCCAGAATGTTGTAATTTTTGTTGTACAACATTACCCCTTTAATTCCCGATGGGTGTGTCTCAGGTACCTACAGCCACTTTTTTTCAAGTACCATGTTAGAGGGGAGATTTTTTTAGTTTAATGAAGTGATTGAAATTAAAAAAAATGTTAATGCTTCATAAAATGTTACGAATTTTATTAAATTCAATAATTCATGTAATGTACTAATGTTTGATGAAATAATAAAAAAGAACATTGTTAAATGGAATACTTATGAAATGTTAAACGAGAAGAAATAATGAAATATATTGTAAGGTATGTAATGTTCCTGTCGGGGCTGCGGGTAGTCCTCTGGTTACCTCGGCCTCGACATAGAGGGCGAAGAAGGAACATGGGTGGTTTTAGTCAGTAGAAGTCTGACACTCCCTTTCGCTCCGCCCAAGAGCGGGAGGGGTTTACCTTAATTATCACGCTTGGCAGGCGGGTTGGCGATCGCAGTTCGGTTGTTACAAAGGCACCGACAATGCTGCTATACATTACCTGATAAGTCCCTTTATCGTCTTAAAACACCTACGAGAAGATGTGGGATGGTGCTATTATTTACGTCAGACACCAAATAGTACTTCATCTACTTTGTATGGTAAATTATGAATGACGATTTTACAAATACTGACTACCTACTCTAAGAAGAAACAGTCGAAAAAACACAGAAATCGTTGACTCTTTCAAGTTTCAGACAAAATCTTGATCAACCCACATGTAGGTATACAAGGTATTAACGGTCCCCTAAACTATCAACAAAGCATTCTGTACATATAAATTAACGGTATATGAAAGGATTTTTTTACGGGACAATAACGTTCTACGGTAAAACTCAATCGGCCTTAAACCTGGGTTTAACTTAGACTTGTTTTATCTCGCATGCCGTCACTTTCTTTTGTATACTATCGAAGTGAGACGGCATGCGAGATAAACCAAGTCTAAGTTAAACCCAGGCTTAACAACTTTTGTAACAAGGCCGAATGTAGCACACTCAAAAAATTGTGCTTATAATTGCTCAAATAATAGAATAACCTCAAACAATAATATTTCAAAAAGAATCTGTAAAAGAGTTGGAACATTTTATATCTCCGTAATTACGTAGAAGTTTCCTAGATAATATAGTACGAACAATATCGCAATCATCTTTCTTTCTTTTTAAAAAAAACGTTGCCCCACTCTAGGAATTTCTCCTGTATCGTGGGTGCAGTCACAAACATTTAACTCACATACACAAATACCCAGACCCGGAACAACTATCTGTAGGTCATACAAATATTTGTTCCGTGCGGGGATCGAACGCCAATCGTGCCGGCAATGACAGAAAACCAACTAAGTAGTGTATTTCGAATTTGAGGATATTGTTATACCTATTATACAAAAATTGAGTTAAATACAAATGTTGGAAACATACCTGATTCACAACAATGATCTCTTCGCCAGTGGGAAGATACGGCGTGTACTTGCTTTCGCCTGAAACAAGTAAAAAACAAATTAAATCTGAAATCTAAAATCATCATAATATTTTAATGAAAACTTTTCATTTCTCAGTTTGGTCAATATCGTAATCGTAGCTTAAAAAAGTGTTCGACCAATCACTAGGTGTCATTTACGGAGACGCGATGGCGTAGCGCGGCGCGTGAATTTCTTTAATTCTTCGATTCAATTTTCCAAATTGCAGGCAGAGATTTATATAGACTTAAAAGATCGGTTAAAAAGCCGCGATTATACGTACGTAGGTCTGACATTTTTAAATGACGGACGACCTCGACGACTAGCCTAGACTGTGGTGTGAACACTGAACGCACAACCATACGCATAGACAAGTACGCACAGGCTTTTTAAAATTTCTAGCAAGTCGAATATTGCGCAGGCCACGCCGCCGCCGTGGGGTTTGCGCGTGATTCATTTTTCCCAACCACACGCACGGTATTCCGTGTTCAAGCGAGTTTGCTCAGGCAAGACCGTGGTGAAGTGTGAGCGTGTGGTAGGCGCATTAGTCGTAACCCAAGCACGCACATTACTTTGTGAAATTTACATCATCACCGCGGCTCTCAAAACGAAACCGGCATGTCTTAGAACCAAAAAAATCGAAGACATGTTACTTATATCTTCCAACCCGCTCTGGGATCACGTGGTGGATTATACCCCATAAGCAGGCACCCTCTTCAAAAGAGGAGGCCTGTGTCCCAGCAGTGGGAACATTAAAGGCAGATGATGATGAGTCGCAAATATTTCAACTGTCTTCCTGTTACGGATCATGTGATACAGCCCGCTGACGGAAAGACGGACGGACAGCGGTGGCTTACTTATAGGGTACCGTTGGCTACCCTTGGGATATCATATTCTAAAAACTAACTTTCCAAGTTGACTACAACGATTTATCTTCTGTTAGGTCTATGTAATATTCATCATTTCAGCCAAAAGACGTCCACGCCACATTGACCGGTCCCGCGCGTCTCGCATCCAGCGGGTCCCCGCAACCTTCACCAGGTCATCCGTCACGCTGCCGGGTACTAGGGGCCTGTCTTGTACTGCGCTCATTGTAATATTTACAGCCCATAATTCGTCGGAACATTTGGGGATCCTGATCAAAGACCAACAACCAGGTGAATAAGGCCTCATGCTAATGAAATCAAAATGATAGAAGGTAATTTTGTTCCTACGAGCTGACTGAACCCGAATTTACGTGAGTTTAAGTTTTTTTACACTAAATTCAAATAATTACCTTCATTGGTATTGTCACAAATGGTCAAAATTTACACAACATTTGATTAACCGTTTATCACTGAACATGTCTTGGGACTTATACACAACTGGCGAAGTGTGGGTATACTATTAAAGTTTATTTGCGCTTTCTAATAGATCTATTAGAAAGCGCATGAGTTAAAAAAGTATTATGAACGAAGGATTGTTGGTACACATCAGCCTTACCTTTTAGACGTTACAGGCGTGATGTTTTGTTATGCTGTTTAAACTAAAAACGTGCTAGTGATTGACCATCCAGTTTAAAACTATTTTATTACTTGTTTTTTTTTTATTAACTAGTTTTTAGTCGCAGATTCGCTTCCGGTATGTACGATTGTTAGATATTTACTATTAATTTAACCCACGGGTACACGTTTTTAATACAGGCAATGACACTAGAGGATAATGTAGTTTCAGTATTTCCGATGATTACCGTACTCTTTTTTTTTTTGAGAGGGTGGTAAATCACCAAATAAACCCTCCCTCTCTTGGGCAGAGCCAAACGGAGTGTCAGACTTCTACTGACTAAAAACCCATGTTCCTTCTTAGCCCTTTATGTCATGGCCGCGGTATCGCTTACAACAACCCGCAGCTTCGACGGTATTACCGTACCCCCTTTTTTCCGGGCTGGGAAATCATGAAATAACCCCTCCCGCTCACCATCAAAAGTTCAGCTATGCGTTACCTAAAATAGAGATGCGATTGGATGTTACTAACTATCACAGTACGCCTCGAGGAACCATAGTGCCTAATTCATTATCGTCATTTCTGCTCAGAGACTTCCACTGCTGGACATAGAATGGGCGTTCGGTCGGTCTGGAATTGGATTCCATTTCTCTAAGATACTTAGAAATGGCTAGGCAAATGACAAATTGTTTCAAGTAAAATCTTTGCGGTAAATAGGAAACAGGAATGTTTCACTATGTTGTACTAATAATAAAGAAAAAAGATAGGGAAATCAAGTACCTATCTTGACTCTCACAACAGTATTCGTTTCAGCCAAAGCCACTGCCAATACGTGAGGAGGCTCTCGTTAGGCAGCTGGATCAAGCACTTGATTTAGAAACTGGTAATCCTGGGCGCGGCTCTTATTGTTACCAGGTTCCTATCTCTGGAGGTCGCGCGCCGGTAGCTTGGACTGGCCTGTTCCCTACACTAGCGGGCTGCAATTTTTATTTTTAATGTTTTTAGGGAAAGTGAACAAAGAGGTTACTTACAAAGAGGATAATTACATAAAATTCAAAATATGTAGATGCCTCCAGCTAAGTATACCCTTTATAAAATAGGTACTTATGTATTTTGTCAGGCGTATACAATTTATTTCGTTTTCCTTTTCTACGTACCTACCTAGCGGTAACCGCGACACTTTGTTTTTCAGAATGGTTGGTTAAACATTATTAGGGCTTTTGTTTAATGTTGTAAATGTCACCATTATTCGCTTCAAAGAAATGCCGATTATTTATCTTAGTACGGTCTTTACGTACGTCCGCTATTCTATACTAGCGGACGTCACGCGGTTTCACCCGCGTAGTTCCCGTTCCCGTTGGAATACAGGGATAAAAAGTAGCCTTTGTCACCTGGGGATAGTGTAGCTTCCTAATGGTAAAAGAATTTTTCAAATCGGTCCAGTAGTTTCGGAGCCGGTTCGTCACAAAAAAACAAACAAATCTTTGCTCTTTATAATATTAGTGCAGTTAAAACGATATTTCCAATTGCTGTTTTATTTTTTCCCAACGTGTTTTTTTTTTGGTAATGAACAGTTACACAAAACCAAAAATACTTCAAGTGAAAAAATCTTCGCTTCGAATTATAAACATAATTGTTTTTAAGTATTGAGTAAGTCAACTGCAAAATTATGCATATAGTTTTCAATTTACAAAGTTGATTAAATGTAACGCATGTTGCGTTACATGAGTTGTCTTTCTATAATCTATTCTCAATGTTTTTTTTACCAATACAATACAACATTTTTGTGCGACAACAGAGGGGCTATTCTCGTAAACCGTCTCGGGAAATTAAACCGTCGTAGCGTTTCGTTCATCAATATCGCCACGTGATCCGCGTACGTGACCCGTTTCGTATTTTATTGCTGTTTTGTTCGTAATTTCATGATTTGTCTGTATTGTGTATTCTTCATTAAGTGCTGAAATTCTCTGAAAATACACATTACGTGTGGCTTTATGGCGTAGAAACGTAATTTAAAAAAGGCTTTGTAAGGTCGCTTTAAGTAGGTTTTAACTTTATTTGAGATTATCTCTTTTACAGTGAAGGGTACTTTTGAGGAACGTTGCTAGGAATTTCTTCTGTTTCGTGGGTGGTTTTTTGTCGTGTGGTTAGTGTGATTAACTTGGCTTATATGACGCCCATGGTCCATGATACATTTTTTTGATTTTGAGATGAAATGTGGTTACTCTTGACGTCAGTCTTGCCCTAAGGCTCGTCGAGAAATATCTCCTAAGCATTTTCTCATGATATTTTCCTTCACCGAAGAAAGTGATATAATTACAACTAGTGACCCGCCCCGTCTTCGCACGGGTGCAAAAAAGATACCAAAACCTTCCTCTTGATTCACTCTATATATTAAAAAAACCGCATCAAAATCCGTTGCGTAGTTTTAAAGATTTAAGCATACATAGGGATATAGGGACAGAGAAAGCGACTTTGTTTTATACTATGTAGTGATGATACGCATATAATATCCGAAAAATCAGAGGTACGTGACACGTGTTCAAACTCGAGACCTTATAAGACTATTGCTGCCCTTTATTTTGCTCCCATAATTTTCATTTACAAAACTGACAATTCGGATTCAGAAAACAAAGCCTCATGATTGGTTTACAAACCTAAGTGTGCTATACAATGAACTTTCGCACCTTCACGGTAGGTACGGATAAGCTTATTTGAGAGCTTTTAAGTGAAATACATTTCTCGCAGCGTACTCCTTCAACCATCTTAAAACACAAAAGCGGCAATTTCTTTTTTGTCTGCTGTATATATATACCTATGGTAGGCATATTTTCACATTGAAAATCCGTTCTGTAAGTACCTACTCATCTTTCGTTGGCATAATGTTAAAACATTTCTTTAATAAGAAGCTTACTGCTTAAACGTGGATGCTTCTGAGTAGCAACAGGTAAAGGTAGGTGCGATGTAGGTAGGTAAGTCTGGCAGTCACCGTCGATGTCAGGTTTCAAATTCATTCCGTCGACATATAATAATACTAGCGACTCACACCGGCTTCACACTGGTGCATGTATATATACTACATACATACCTAAATTCCATTTGAACCACGCCTTTATAATTATATAATTATTAACCGACTTCCAAAAGGAAAGAAGGCTGCAATTAGACAGAAGATTTTTATGTATGTTCCCCGATTACTCAAAGATGGCTGGACCGATTTCGATTATTTTTGTCTTGTTTGAAAGGGTATACTTCCCAGCACTTTTGAAAGGCTCAACAACTGCCATAATGAACGCTTTGCGAGACTTATTTAATGAAGTACAAGAAAAGGAAGAGATACCACCTCAATGGTCAACTTCGACGATCATTCTGCTACACAAGAAAGGTGGAAGAGACGATATCGGCAACTACCGTCCAATTAGTTTAATGTCGAACTTGTACAAGATATTCGCGAAGGTTATTTTGGAACGAATCACTAAAGTGTTAGATGAGAATCAACCAAAAGAGCAAGCAGGATTCCGCAGTGGTTTCTCAACGATAGACCACATTCATACGATAAAACAAGTAATCGAAAAATACAACGAGTACCAAATGCCATATTATCTTGCGTTCGTGGACTACAACAAAGCATTTGATTCCTTAAAACATCAAAGTATCTGGGAGGCACTACTAAATCAAGGTGTACACAAAAAATATATTAGAATAATAAAGAAGATTTACACAAATATGACGGCTAGAGTGAAAACAGAAAGATTAGGGAATACATTTGATATAAACAGGGGTGTTAGACAAGGGGATCCGCTATCGCCGAAACTCTTCTCTGCCACTCTAGAACAGGTATTTAAAAATCTAGACTGGACCTGCTATGGAATTAAAATAAACGGAGCAACATTCAACCATCTAAGATTTGCTGATGATCTTATTTTAATTATTGAAAACCCGATACACTTACAAGAAATGTTAGAACAGCTGGTCAGAGAAAGCAACAAAGTTGGACTTCAGATGAAGACATTAAAAACAAAATTAATGACCAACCGCACAAAAGTACCAATCTCTATAGATTTTTTTTTTTTTTTTTTTTTTCCTTGTTAGTAAGAACCAAGTTCTTACTAGTTAATTGCAATCTAGCCTAAGAAGACTAATAAACAATTTAAATCTAACTTATTATGCTACGTTATAAATTATGTTAATGCTAAGAATAGTGTCCATAATTAGGTATGCACTTTTACACACGTTCGTAACACTTCCTTAGAGTCTGGTAAAATTGATAAAACACTTTGTTCATGTGTTATATAAATAGCACAACATTGTTACTATTATTGATTCACTTACACTACACTAATTCAAATGGTTTAGTTCTCTTTAGTCTACGCACTATGTCTGTGTTGTCTAACAGCTGGATTGCCTCAACATTCACGTGTCGATGGAGTCTGTGTTCGTGGGCTTCAGCAAATTTTTGTATGATGGTGGTGACGAATTCCATGTCGAGGTCACGGTGGAGGTCATCGTTTCTTATGTACCAGGGTGCATTTACAGCAGCCCTGAGTACTTTATTTTGGAACTGTTGAATTATTTTGACGTTGGTTGGCTTAGTACAGCCCCAAAGTTGGATACCATACGTCCAAATTGGCATCAGAATATGCTTGTATATTATCAACTTATTATGTATTGATAAACAGGATTTCCTTCCCAGTAACCAATACAAACGTTTATAACGAATATCGAGTTCCTGTTTTTTCTTTTTGATATGGGCTTTCCAACGCAGCTTGGCGTCGAGAGTTATGCCAAGGTATTTGGCTGTATTAGCATAAGGTATTTGCATACCATTTATGTAGAGTGGGTGGTAGTCACTGTGTTTGTTTGTGAAGTTAATGTGAACTGATTTTGACTCATTCAGATTGATCTTCCACTTTTGTGTCCAGTCGTAAACTTTGTTCACAGCTAGTTGAACTTTCTCTACTGCTTCTCTGTGGCTTGATCCGGTGGCCATAATAGCAGTATCATCTGCAAAGGTCGCTATGGTGCTGTTTTCCAGCTCTGGGATGTCACAAGTGTATAACAAGTACAAAATTGGGCCAAGCACACTTCCTTGAGGCACCCTTATGGTTTTTAGCCCGGAATATGCGTCCTCTTGGCGTATTCTAAACATTCTTTTAGTTAAATACGACTCTAGGATATCTACAAATTCTGGTAGCATGCGTCTGAGCTTAAATATGAGACCCTCATGCCAAACTTTGTCAAAAGCTTGCGCGACGTCTAAGAACACGGTAGCACAGACTTCTTTATTTTCTAGCGTTTTTTCAATAACATTAGTTATTCTATGTACCTGGTCTAACGTTGAGTGTTTTTCTCTGAAGCCAAACTGGTGATCTGGAACTAGGTTTTTATCTTCTATTACTGGTTTTATCCGTTTTAGTAACAGTTTTTCAAATAACTTTGATAGTACGGGTAACAGAGAAATGGGTCTGTATGATGATGCTTCGTGGGGAGGTTTCCCAGGCTTCGCAATCATAATGACTTCAGCAACCTTCCATGGCTCAGGTACATATTTTAAGATAAATGAAGCATTTATTAGTTTGGTCAGCTTTACTATGGCTTTGCGTGGGAGGCGTTTTAGAATTTCCCCTGTGATGAGGTCGTAACCGGGAGACTTTTTTGAGCTAATGTTGTTTTGAATTTCTCTCATTACTTCCTTAGGAGTCACAAGCTTGATTCTTTGGTTTTGTGATAAATTTACACTCTCATGTATTTCTACAGAGCTTTCGTTGGGTTGAAAGGTTTCTTCTAAATGTTGAGCAAATCGGAACGCCTTTTGGTCATTGCTTATTGCCCATTTTCCGTTGCTATCTCTGATGGGCGGTATTTGTATAATCTGCCTTTTTAGATTTCTCGTCGCTTTCCAAAGTGAGTAATCCGTTGATTTGTCATTGGTAAGCTGAAGAAGGTTGGTATTCAGAGATTCATCCTCAAATTGTAGAATTTTTCTCTTTAGTCGTTTAGTTAGGTTATTTAGTGTTGTTTTATGACGCGGGAACCTTGTTTGCTGCCACAACTTCCTTTGTTTTCTTTTCTCTGATAGTAAATCCACAATTTCTTTAGGATAGATAAATCCCTTATATTTGCGTTTTAGCTGAGGTGTATTGCTCCACGCACATTGTTGAATATTAATAATAAATTTGTTTACTTCTGAGTCAAGCTGATCTTGCGTTTTTATCGGAGTTTTAAGGTCGATAATATTATCTAGATCAAGAGCAAAACTGTCCCAATCTGTGGACTTATTAACCAAGGTTAAGTGGCTTTCTTTTAATAGGATTTTTTGACTTAGCATTAGTATAATCGGAGAATGGTCAGAGTCCATAGTAAAACTTTCCTCCAAACTGATGTAATTGGTGGATATATTTTTGCAGATGAAAAAATCTATAAGATCCGGTATTTTCTGGTGGTCAGTGGGCCAGTATGTAGGTTTGCCTGTACTCATTACTTCACAATGTGTTTCTTTAACTGCACTTAAGAGCTGTCTTCCTTTAGTTGTAGTAAGTCTTGAACCCCAATGCGTATGCTTAGCATTAAAATCGCCGCCTAGGATAAATCGCTGGCCTAATAATTCAAAAAGATGTAAGTATCGCTCTTTTCTTATCATGTGCCTAGGAGGCGAGTATATGGCTGCAATGGACACTTGACAAAACTTAGTTTTAACAGATACTGCCACTGCTTGAATGTCTTCTTCTTCATATTTACACTGCACGTAGTGACTAATGTTTTCTTTAATTATAACCGCACTACCCCCCCTGGCAGAGTTGCTAGGGTGGAGGGAATTATATATCATGTATCCTCTAAATTTGATAAAAGATTGCTTTGTGAAATGCGTTTCGGAGATTAAACACACGTCTATATTTTCTGTATCTAGGACCGCCTGCAACTCATGCTGATGTTTGAGTAGTCCATTGGAGTTCCACGCCATTATTTTAAGTGTGTTATTCATTTTTGATTATTCAAGACAGCTGTTTTAGTGCTGGATTCTAGCTTCTCTAATCTCTTATCAAATGAGGTAATGCACTTCAAGATCTGGTTAATCTTATCCTCTAAGTTCAGAGGTTGAGATCCTTGTTTTGCAGCTTGTGCGTAAGTACCGATGTTGGTTACTTGCATGGCTGGTTGTTTTGCAGTTGACTGGACACTTGCTTTCTGCGCCTGTTTACCAGGGTGTGTTATAGGAGGAAACTGTTGGGTATTAGGCACCGTAGGTTTCTTTTTTAAAACTTTATTTTTCATAATTTGCATCTGTTTGGCTACTTCACACCCTCTATAATTGGCAGGGTGAGGTAGGCCGCAGTGGATACATTTTGGTTTCTCTTGCGGAGATTTGGTACAATTGGCTGTAAGATGCTTGCCAGTGCATTTCACACACCTTGGCTCTTTTTGACAATATTTATGTGTATGCCCATAAGCTTGGCATCTCTTGCATTGGGGGATGAGTGCTGGATTTTTGAGTGGATGTATTTCAATTTTACACCCTAATATGTACTTAATGCCGTAGATTTTGTTGACATCTTCATCGTTATAAAATGATAAAACGAACATGTTGAGTGGTTCTTTGGTCTTCCAGCTCAATTTACTATCTACCTTTTCTATTTTTAGGCCTTGGGTTGTTAAATCTTCCTTAATTCGATCTGGTTGGCAAGAAGAGTGTAGTTTCTTTACCACAACTCTAATTGGTCTAGCCTGCTTGTTTTCGTATGAATGCCAGTGGTAGTCTTTTTCAGACAAGAACCTGGCAATTACTCTATATGAGTCTTCTGATTTGGCGTTAACCTTCACACAATCCCCATTCATCATTTTTGCTGTAAATGATTCCGCTGGTTGGCTTTCAATTAACGAATCGTAGAACGTTTGATAGTTCTTGATTCCGTCTATTATGATTGGCGGTGGTAAGGGCACTTTTTTGACCGAAGTCACTTTCTCATTTTTTTGGTGATTGTCTTGTTGGGCGCTTCCGGGTTGTTGTTTTGGAGAGAGGGAGGTGTTAAGCTTCCTTTTCTTCCTGCTCTTGGCCCTAATCCACTCAGTCTCTTTAGCAAGGTCATCCTCGTCTGTACAGTATTCCACGTCATTTTTTGTAGTCTGAGCAGGTTCTGTAGTCCCTTTTGTTTCTTTAATGCAGTTCAATTCTCCTTGAAGTGTCTGAACTTGTTCCTGCAGGGCATCAATTTGTACATTCAATTTACGTACCATGACTTGCAGGTTTTCTCTATCTGTTTTCTCTTGGAGATAACAGTCATATAACTGCCTTTCTAGGTCAGTTTTAATAGTAATAGACTTTTTTGTAGCCATTATTAAGTTGTAAGGCGAGTTTAACACCTATACAATAAGTTATTGTAAACACTTCATGATTTCCGCACTTGTAACTAGGTCATGACACTGACCCCGATATATTGACGTAGGTACGCCGCGACGCGACGTTGTTGTGATCCGTCAGCAGAAAACTCTCGCGAAAGAGCTCGCGCGCGCGATCGTACGTCCGTGCACTATACTAGGTAGACAACAACTGTTGATATTATCTCTATAGATAATATCAACATCGAATATGTCGAAGATTACACTTACTTGGGACAAATTATCTCTCCAATACAACTCACCACCAAAGAAATACAAAACAGGATTAACACCTCATGGAGAAGATACTGGTCATTAAAAGAGATTCTCAAAAATTCATCTGTACCACTTAAAATAAAAAAACAGACATTCGACTCCTGCATTCTTCCTGTTTTGACGTACGGTTGCCAAACATGGCCACTAACCAGTGAAGGTTTAAATAAATTGGAAACTTGTCAGCATAATATGGAGCGCAGCATACTAAACTTGAAAAGAAAGCACAAAGTAAAATTGCAACTTATACGGAAAAAAACTAATATCACCGACGTGACATTCACGATAAAAAAACTGAAATGGCAGTGGGCCGGTCACACAATTAGAAGCAGAGCAGACAAGTGGGCCAAAGACGTAACTGAATGGTACCCGAGAGAGGGAGTGCGGAAAAGAGGAAGACCGGCACGTAGATGGGAGGATGACCTTAAATCGACAGCAGGCGCAACATGGAGAAGGATAGCTCACGATCGTGAAGTTTGGAAGGGTCTGGGGGAGGCCTATGCTAGAAAGCAAGACAAACTTGTAACCGATGTCTGATTTATACTCAATATTATTGTAATTTTTATATAGTTTGTTAATAAAGGCTATTTCAATTCAATTCAATTCAATTCAACTTCCCAGGTGGTCCCATGATCATCAAGTCAGGATCTGATGATGGGAACCTGGAGAAATAGAGAGAACTTTACAAATACTTGAGGCACACTTGAAGTGATTTGAGTAGTTTTTAAAAGTGAACCTTCTCGGAGTGATCCTAGTTCAATTTAGTGAAGATATGATGAATAATTTTGGAGATAGGCAACGGAACTTTTCAATAAATGATAGCAAATGGACTGGGATTTCTGAAATCTCATGGTCTATTGTTCACACCAGTTCATAACATAACATCACGCCGGTACGCTTTGAAGGGGTAAGCACATGTGAACCAATGAAAAGAGAAAAATAAAAACTTTTTAACAAAAATAAAACCGACTTCAACAAAAAATAACGCACAAACAAGTAAAAACTTAACTTTAGAACAAAAGTCAACTTCTGAAAACGGTGACTTTTGTTTGTTTTATTTAATATAATAATAATATTAATTTATTAACTTTAGATAACTCAGATCCATAATTTTGTTAGTAGGCGCACTTAAAAGCAGATCATTTAAGTTTTTGCCACCGACTTCAGAAACTGATTTTTGTGCTAAAGTTGATTATTTTATTTTTATGTGCTTTATTTTTTGTTGAAGTCAGTTTTTATTCTAAAGCGTACAATGATTCTAAACGCCCGGCGCACCCTGAACAGCTAGCACTTGGTAACGCAGAGTTTAGCTGACTAATCCTTTTACCACAGTGCAAACTGTTCATCAAAGAGCCTCGACCAAAGGAAATCATTTCAGCCAAAAGACGTCTGTCGTCCACGCACCTAAAGGTAATTAATTCATAAGCTACGGCAATGAAAAGTCAATTCTACAGTAATTAAAACCGTCCAAGTGCATGTCGGACCACGCACGCATAATGTAGGGTTCCGTGGTTGCCCATCAAAATATGTGAACTTACTAAACTGATTAACCACCCCGCTTACCTGCTTCCGAACGATCATTTTTAATATAAAATTTGCTTTTAATAATAATATAATTTTATAAGTTGGTCGACTATTACTCGTAAACTTGTAAAGCCTACTTAGCCATGATAGTTTTATTTATATCTTCGTAATTATGCTACTATCATGATTTTTTTCACATGCCCAAACGCAACACGTATAGGTGGTTTAGGTTGGCACACTTGAGTCTAACAAAAAAATTGCACTTTAAAGCTTAATCCCCGTCTGTGTACTGGAAATATTTCAATATTTTACTTTAACACTTTGTCGGCGTAACTCATTTGTATATTCATGCCAAATTATAGCTTTTTAGCACTAAGTCTTTGAGATATAGTGTGTACGGACGGACAGACAGACAGACGGATATGGCGAAACTATAATTGTTCTACATTGACTATCATTATCATCTCCCTAGCCTTATTCCAACTACATAAATTAGGGTCAGTTTCCTCCTATTACTAAAACAAAAACACCGAACAAACCTAAGCAGCCGACATTATCTTCGTCAAATCACAGAACATATATTATTATATGCTCGGTCAAATCATGTTGGGATCATGCAAATTCGTTTGGGAGATTGTAATTTTATGACAAAATCACACATTCGAGGAGATATCCATGATTTGTTCTGGTTTGTTCTATAATGTTCCCACTGTAGGGACTCAGGCCTCCTCTCTAGGACAGTCTAGGAGAGGGATTGGTTATTTTACCACGCGTTCGCAGGGCGGGTTGGTAGATGTCACATGTTTCGAATTTTTTGGTTCTGAGACATATATGCCTCATGATGTTTTCCTTCACCGTCTTGAGAGCAATTCACGCATGTATAGAACTTAAAGATCTCGATCACTGTCATGGACGGTGGACCGTCATCTAAAAACACAATTTCTTCAATACGTTCTACAATAAAAATAATATAACAAACGTTTCTTTAGTAAGTTATGAAAACACCAATTGGGAAACGTCTGCAATAAAAACATACAACATTCTTGTATTCTGTGTTCAATCTGCTCATAATTTATGGAAACAGTATTTCAATTCGATGTATTTCTTTTGAAAAATTGTGGGCATATCTATCAGGATACCAGCCAACATTATAACGTGAAATGTGGTCGTTATTCCACGATTGTGTTTTCACTTCATCTCGATGTAGTTTGGGTTGCAAAACATTGTGTGTTTACTTCGAATAAGTATGGGAAAACTTTGAGCCTGTAGTTTCATCGATGGCTGTAACGTATATAATGTCACGCTCTTGTCCCAGGGGGTACCGTCCATACCTAAGGATCGTAATCATTACATCCTCCATTTGCCTCGTAAACATTCACAAATCTGGTCATTTACACACGCCGCCGGTTACGAGTACTGCGCACCTGTCCCTTCTGAAGAACGCCACTAATAAATAAGGTCAGTGTATGGCTGTAACGATTTAGAATATTGTTTTAGTTATAAAAAAATGTTTTATGAAAATACCCATTACATTTTACTAGCAGTGATAGCCTAGTGATGTGATCATCGAACCGCCAAGTCATAGGTCTCGAATTCGAACCCAAGACACGCACTTCTGATTTTTCGTATACATGTGGATATTGTTCAATTATCAAACACAACACACGCGAGGAAACCAGAAGGCCTTTTTTTGGGCCCTGCTCTCGGGCAGAGTAAAAGGGAGCGTCAGACTTCTATTGACTAAAAACCACCCATGTTCCTTCTTAGCCCTTTATGTCGAAGCCGCGATTACTTCTGAACAACCTGCAGCCCCAACGGGCGTCGATCCCTACGGGCCCCTTCCACGTTGCTCACTCTTTGAGGCGCGAGTGGAACACGAACGCGCCGTCAACACGGCCTGGCGACGTCATAAGACGGGCGGACGGCGAGCTAGCCCATCACTCACCGTCCACAGGCCCGCGTCTACGGTGGCCGGAAGCCGTCACGTGGCCCCCGACGCCCGGAGCATCTCCCGCGGCGGCTGTAACGTGGGGATATCTCCCTGTCACGTTCCGCCACCTCCTTCGCTAGCACCACTGCTTCCCGGAAGGAGGCGACAGCGTCCCATTCCTCCTCGATATCGGAGGCGTTTTTGTTTTTGGCGGGTGGAAAATCATCCAATAACTCCTCCCGCTCTTGGGCAGAGCGGAAGGGAATGTCAGACTTCTACTGACTTAAAACCACCCATGTTCCTTCTTCGCCCTCTATGTCGAGGCCGGGATAAGTAGTGTATAACCCGCGGCCCCGACGGGCGTCGGCCCTTTCAGGCCCCTCCCATGTTGCTGAAATCTCTTTGAGGCGCGCGTGGAACACGAACGCCCCGTCGACACGGCCTGTTTTCGTCGTAAGATGGACGGACGGCGAGTTAGCCCATCACTCACCGTCCACAGGCCCGCGTCTACGGTGGCCGGAGGTCATCGCGTGACCCCCGACGCCCGGAGCGCCTCCCGCGGTGGCTGGGACGAGAGGTTCTCTCCCTCTCGCGTTCCGCCACCTCCTTCGCTAGCATCACTGCTTTGCAGAAGGAGGCGACGGAATCCCATTCCTCCTCGCCCCGGACCATGACTTGCACCAGGGCCGGGCGCGAGAGGTCGCCGCCGCCGATCGCCGCTACGAGAACACGGCGGGGCTCCGCCCAAGCGGGGCACACCTCCACTGTGTGCTCCACCGTGTCCTCCGGTCGATCCTCACAATGGTGGCATCCGGGCGTTTCCTCCCGCCTGATTCGGTGCAGGTACCTCCCGAAACAACCGTGTCCGGTGAGGACCTGCGTCAGACGGAAGGTGAGGGCGCCGTGGCGTCTCTCTAGCCACTCCTTAAAGAGGGGACTTACCGCCACTATCGTGGCGTGCCCTATATCAGAGGCCCTTGAGGCGGTTTAGAAACTCGGACAATAGCAACACAAGAAGAAGAAGAAGGACTTATCGAACTAGGGGTTAAAAGTAGACGAGGTATGCCTATCCATTGTATGAAAATTAAATCTCACCCCTTGGGGATTGATTCTGGGTGTAAAATATGTTTAAGGGCCGAGAAGACACTAACAAACAAATCTTTTAAGAGGTCGAGGGGCTGAGAGTAGACTAAACTAAAAATTCTGACGAAATTGTGTTACGGATTTTGAAATCGTAAACAAAATCCGATAAAAAAGCAATATTTTAATAATAATTTCACGCGCGAAAGTACGCCGCACAGCTAGTTTAATATAAATTATCTCGTGGCTGCTGAAGTTGTTATTGCATCTGCCTTGCCTCTCTGAGTACTGCTAGATTGGTCGGAAGTTTGGTATTAAGACCCACTTGCATCGCAACTCATTCAATATGCCTTTAGCGATAAACAAATCAAAACCTAGTTCTATTAAACTCTTCGTCAGGTTCAACTGCCTCGATGTTTGCGACTGCGGGTCGATTTCCGGGTTCTTTTTTGGCATGAATTTATTGTTTTTTATCAAAACTAGCCGCGGAGACTGGATTTTGTCCCAGTTGTCGCTAACCATTTCATATATTGCTAAATGCGATAAGCGATTTGTGGTGCAATTCTTTGTTATTTCTACTGTTGTGTGGCATTGCTTATACGGCTAAAGTCCTTTCCTAGCATTGCGCCTCTGCCCGGGTTTTTATGATGTATAGTTTAATAATTAGCTAAAATAGCTATTTTCATTAAATCTATTATTAGGTCCTATGAAATTAGCGTTTTGCCGTACTGACCACTTTGATATGAAATTTCTCCTGTATGGTTAAGAATTCCAAATTCAAAGGATCATGACTAAAAATACTTGAGACTTTTTGGTACTGGACCAAAAAGTCTCAGGTTACAAGATCAAAATGTTATAGTAATAAAGTTCATATTTTTTTACGACATTATGCGTCAGGGATTTGATTTAATTATGGGAGTTTAAGTACCTATTAAGTATAAATATTGTTTTACTTCCTTTAAATGACATTCACACAACCGGCCAAAGAGATGCAGAATGCACTAGACATTATTTTGATGAATCTACTAAACAGTCATGCCAATTGTTTCTTTTATATAAATAACTATAACATTTGCCTTTGCTATTCTTGTTGAATAATAGTAACATTAAGTAAAACCAGTACATCAAATCGATTTAGTCACAATAATAATTGACACAATCGATTTTATTAATTAAGATTTCGATTTATCGATCCCATTCCTAAATTCCTGCTGACATTTGATTAACGTCAATCTGAGTGTTTTAGTTTTAAGATTAAGTACCTAATATTATTGTAATGTGTTGAGAAGTAGAACTTGTTTGTACTTTGTGAACTCGTGATTCATACTAATATAAGTACATTTCTCTGTTTTTAGAGCAATAATATTAGTCCGTGCATGATTTAAAATATGTCAATAAAATATACAAATTCCTCCGAAACTCGGAAGTCATTTACTAAAATAGCTTTTGTAGAAGTTTAAATGATAAGTGTAGACAATAAAAAACAAAGTTTGATTTTGTCCCGACATGGTAGGTACGGGATTCCATACATAAGCTAATTCCATACTTAAAAAGCATTGTCCTTTGAATAGGCATTGGTAAATTTCAAAATGAGGTATGTATAAAAGCATGAGAACAAATTTAATACATTATTCTAATAACATCATCATCATCCTTGCTTTTCCCAATCATCTTATCAACCCAGTTTCCAGGTGAACTGGATGCAGCTGAATACGAGTATTTTACATGGGGCGACTGCCTATCTGACCTCCTCAATCCACTTAGTACTGCGCAGGTAATACGATGCCCTTTTTTACGAGTGGTTGTCAGACTTTTTGCACACTGACTAGGTACCAGTTACGACTGCCAAATATCAAAATACGGCGGTTGGGACCAAAGGCTTAACGTGATTTCGGAGTCACGAAGGCAACTCACTATACAGACTACACTATCAGACACCTCGGTATGTTATGGGTGGTGACCAATCCACGGTCTAACTTAGGCAAGCAAGGCTTAACCCAATGATTGACCCGAGGGGCAGTTATTATTAAGACATTAGCTCCTCATATCAGATAACATACAACAACAAAAAATGAAGTAAAATCACTACCACATTGTCAAAATTTTATTTTTAGCAAATCGTGAACCTCACGCGTACGAAGTCGCGGGTCATTTTCATTTCATTTATTCAATAACAATTTACATTGGATCTGAATGTGTTACAAAAATAGAAATATATATTCGTCATAACAGAAATTCACCAATTTTAAAAATCGAATTAAACAATCAGGATATATACAAAATAACAGTACAGGGTAGCAGTTAGTATTAAATAAACTAATTATAAAGCCTGTAAAAAAAATAATTGGTTCAACACGTATCTTCACGTCTCCGGATACTTAATTAGAACTTCAGTACGTTATACTTTGTAATAACTTTTAACCACGGATCAAAGATTGTTCGAGTCGACGGCGGCGTCCGTCGACAATATTGCGATCGATGTAGGGGTTTTCATATTTCTTATAACTTTTTCCTTGTATGTAATATTTTAGACATCTGACTAACGCACGATCTTAGATTAGCTATGCCCTTTGAACTGCCCTTAAACAAAGAAAATGAAATGATAAAAAAACAACTGTTTATTACAAACCGAAATAGATATCTACTTTACAGTCAATTAAGTTCTATAATTGAAGTTTAGATAGGTCGAGAAAAAGGTAACGTAATATTTACATCAATCTTTTATTCAAGAGAATCTCTTGCCTTAAACAGGGCGACACGTAAAATATAGTTCTCTAGGACTTTCGTTTGCGTAGAAGTTATCTTTATAATAGGAATGTTTCCTGACAAACAAAAATATGATTCTGTTTACTCCGTCAGTTAGATTATCGAAAATTATTGGATTCGTGTTTTTTGTTTTCTCACATTAATAAAAATTTACGGAGATAAAACGCCTTTTATTGGTGGGTGGACTAACATCAAATAGCTGCTCTTGGGCGGCAAAGGGAGTGTCAGACTTCTACTGACTAAAAACCACCCATGTTCCTTCTAAGCCCTTTATGTCGAGGCCGCGGTATCTCTTGCAACATCCCGCAGCCCCGACGCGACAGGCTAAAACGCCTCAAAGATCATGAGACGTTAGACATGTGACGTTTTCAAGGAGCTCAAGAGTTTTCTGAGCACTGCAGTATCATCTTAATTTTTGTTTATGTGAAAAAAGAAAAAATATGTGTTCAATATTTTTTGTAAATCTATGTGTCGGACTTATTAGTTTTTTTTTTGTCCGATCCCCCATTGTTAACTAAATACTCAGAAATACCAGTATTTCTGTGTAAATCATTATTTCTAAAGGAATTCAGAGTACCTACCAGTTATTTTTAGGAAAACCAATCGTAATACTTTTCCAAGAAATTATGAAAGCAAAACTTGGGCTTGCTACGGTAATATAAATATGTGCCTACTATCAGAAATCTGGCAACGACGCAAATGTTGCTGTTTAATAATTTATTAAATGCTTTAAGAGTTGTTACGGTTATTTGGTCCTTTGCGGTTCTTAGTTGTGTTCTAACATTGCTTCAAGTTTCCCAACAATATATTTTTACATAACCATCCCATATTGTTCCATTTTAAGGGAAAAAATGTAAGTTGAGGTTTTGCTTATAATTGGAATGTTTGATTTTATTGGTTTATAATAAAAAGTTAGTTAATATTATGAATGTCTACATAACTAACCTTTTTCTCATAAACATAAATTTTGTTTCGGATCGACTGTTGATCCGTTTCGTTCTCGAAAGTTTTGCGCTACACAATAATTATTGGTTTAGTAAGGTAGGTTGCAGATGTCGATAAAAGTAATCATCATCATCAGCCTATATTGTTCCCACTGCAGCGACTCAGGCCTCCTCTCTATGAGAAGGATGGGCTATAATCCACCACGCGGGCCCAGTGCGGATTGCTAGATGTCACATACATAATAAAATTCAAATAACAAAAAAGTAATATAAAAATAATACTTAGTAAAATAAGTTTGACCTAGGTAGGTATGCCTTTTTTTTTTTTTTTGGTGGGTGTAAAATCATCGAAAAATCCCTCCCGCTCTTGGGCAGAGCGAAAGGGAGTGTCAGACTTCTATTGACTAAAAACCACCCATGTTCCTTCTTCGCCCTCTATGTCGAGGCCGCGATAACCGGTGGACTACCCGCGGCCCCGACAGGCAGGTAGGTATGCCTTGCAACATGATATGTTCGTGAAAACGTAAAATCAGTACGTTGTAGCTTGGCTTTATATTTAACCAAATTAGTTGTTACTTTGTATTGATATTTCCATTGAATAGATCTATTTTATCAATAAGATCGCAAATCGCTTTTTGAGATTAAATTACAAGAAATCAGTCACAAATTGGCATAAGCAAGAAGCAAGTAAAGTATGAAGACAAGTACAGTTTCTTCCCTTTCTAAAACCACTTCGTATTGCAATGGCTTACTAAAGTAGCCGCAGCTTTCTTTATATTGACTGACTCCTCGATAATTGAAAGGTCTTGAAACTACTTTATTAAATTTAGTGCCTTGAGTTTGAATTTAATCCCGGCTACATTGTTACTTCTATACTAAACCGTTGTATTATCAAGGCAAAAGAGTAAAGTAAAGCCGCCATCTATGTATTGTAGTCCACCATATTAGACTTAAAATAACTAAACTTAGCTAAAGCATTGTCATACAAACTAAACATACTGTATGTAGCTTAATAGGTAATAACTAGGAAGTAGTTCTTTAACTTCTAATCATAAAATAGTGAAAACGTGTCAAAAAATTAAAGCTACATTTCCCGTCAGCGTCAGTGTAAATGATTTCTTTAAAACTACGCAACTCTTTTTGATGCAGTTCTCACCATTATAATAGAGAACTTATTTCGAGAAGTTTATCGATATGTATCATCATCTAGCCTCGTCTATTCATCTACATATTTACCCATTTTTTTTTTAGTATTTGGATTGGCCCAGGTTCGATTTGTAGGTATGTGTAATTTTCAAAGAATAATTTGAATAAAGTATAATTTCGATTATTATCATGTTTGTCCCAGTTAAGAACCAAGCTTCATCAAAAATCTTATGAATACATGAATACTTCGTATTCCTAGGAAACATATAGGGTGTAAAGTGCCCTTCGTTTGCGTTAAGGGTACCCTTAACGCAAACGAAGGGCACTTGTTCTCCCCACCACTGCGATCCAATTTTGGTTCTAGACTATACCTGGGAACCCCCTAGTTACGGAGATATTGGGGGTCAAAGTTCCAAATTTTACACAGCTGTTTTTGTAAATACGTTTCTCAGGTTACAACTTTACTTAAATTACCTCCATGACCCGTTTACTATTCAAAGCATCCACTAGCACAATGTTTTAGGAGTGCTACATTGAGTTTTACCGTAAAATGAGATTTGTGACCCCAAAAAATAAGCCGTTTCCCAGCAATATTTTTTGCATAGGGGTACTTAGTTTGATGTACAGAATGCTTGGTTGACGTATTTGTGAAGGGTTAATTTACACCCTGTATACTGTCATAATAGGCAGTATTCATTGAAATGGGCTTCCGTTCACTGTGTCACACGTCATGTCGCACGTTGTCGCTGAGTGACGCAGTTTTACATTCAAAATGGAAAATGTACCTCCATTCGATGTTTTTATTACGTGGTATTTTATCGTTGAAATTCATGATTGAAAACACGTAAGTTATATCATGCAATGTCTATGTTTTGTATGATATAACATGGGAGTGGTGGCTTCCAATTCTGTTAGCCAACAGAACGGGTTAAATTTATAGTTTAAGGCAATCAGTTACCTAAGCACGTTGGATCGAATAACGGATTCTTGGACCAAAATTAGGATAGTCCTGTGGACACTGGAAGAGTCGATCAACCGCATGGTGACGTCCTGATAGACTAAGTGGCCTTCCATCCACTCGGGGCTCTAGTGCATCAAACTCAAACGGCGCAAACACATAACTACCAATGAGTCATCAACTACAAACCCTTGCCCCAATAAGACTATGGGTTGGCACAACATGTTTTGTTCTTCGAATCCCCCTGTCAACCGTCACTCTAACATTCACTTCTTTTATTTTATTCATCACTTCTCACAAAACCCATTTATCTTCCGATGTAAAATCTACACTTATATTGTAAAGAGAAAAGATTTGTATTTTTGTGTGTATATTTGTAACGAATAAACTCAAAAATTTCTGCGCAGATTTCAACAAATATTTTACCATTATAAAAAGCTACATTCACCCTAACTACCGTACTCAGAGATATTTAGTGATTACTTAAGCCGTCACTTAGTAAAGGTTTGACATAACTGGCAAAATCATTACTAAGTAATGGCCTAAGTAATCATTAAAGCTCTCTGAGTGCTGCAGTAAGTCACATAGGCTACTAAGCGGGTGAAACCGCGTGACGTCCGCTAGTATCCTATATGACATAATTATGTGTTATACCGACTGAAACGTGCAGAAAGAGAATGTAAACAGATACAATGGGTGTGAAAACATCCCCCGTTGGTACCCAACACCCCAAGCTTGGGCTTACTACACTGTAATGTATCTGTAATCCGAGCCGCACTATTGATAAACGGATCAGGCTAGGTATAAAAGCTCGTGCTCACATTTCCGTTTCGTATCGGACGGATCATGTTAAACGGATAGTACCCCTACTTAACTAGACTCTCTGACCTAGTTTTTATGGTGCTATTTACTAACACATACTCAAACTCAAAGCATTTATTTCAGTTAAGCCATTACAGACACTTTTGAATGTCAGAAGAACAATTCAAAACAAAATTAGTATATCATCTGTATGTAAGTCTGTAAAGTATAATAATTATGTCTGGGCTCGTAAGGGCCGACGCCCGTCTGGACTGCGGGTAATTCGAAAGAGATACCTTGGCCTCGACACAAAGGGCTAAGAAGAAACATGGGTGGTTTTTAGTCTGTAGAAGTTTAACACTTGTAGTCATTTGAAAGGTATAATATTGTCTAAAGTTGCCTGAATCTTAATAAATGTTATCTCAACAATCAACAGCTGGAGACAGGCAAATAAGGGTAGCCTACATTTATGACGGTTTGAAGTACATAATAAACGAAGGCACTGGATGGTACTGAAGGCATAATAAACGTGACCACCACTGAACCCAAGTCATCATTATCTTGCATTTCATTTCATTTTACATAGTTTTTGCACTTCTATTACCCGTCATTTCAAGCACGTCTATCTTACCACATCACCCGGCACTCAGTTCATTCATCGCTTCTGTTTTCTGTTTTCTTCTGCTTTTTTTTTTTTTTTTCTTTTGTTTTTTTTCCTTTTGCCATCAACATTCATACAGTATGTTAGTTTAAACGAGGGACATATTGAAACCCGCAATAGGGCATGCAATGCATGATACTAATAAAGATATGATAAAAAATAACAGTGATAAATAACAGACAGAACCATACCAAACATTTCGGAAAAGTCTTGACACCCTTGCGTTTATCACAGAAAATGTGCGCGGATCAATGACTTTTAGGTATAATCCATTTTCCCTTCATATTTTAAGACTGGCGTAGGACAGTGACGAAAAAGAAATGTCTTGGATCTCGACGAAGAAGACCTCACTTTATTAGTTAGATCTGAAGAGTTTGCATGGGACAATTATGTCACAAATTAAGGTTAAAGTTTTTTTACATATATTTGGGACGAGAATCGAATACTGAATACCCACCCTCCTTCAATATGTCTCTCGATTAAACTAACAGCCTGTGTAATTCAAACGTTTCTTCACGATGTTTTTAAAAGAACCGATTACCACCAGGAGGCCAAGGAGGCCACTGTCCAGTAGTGGACGATGATGGCTTATGGCTGATGATGATGATTACCACACCATTTTTCAGTCACTGGAGCCACTTTTACACGTCCTTTTGTATACCTAAGTATTTCTCATATTAATAATTTGTGTAACACCACAAAGCCAGTCAGTAAAGTGGCTAATGTGACTTTCTGTTCCATACAAGACAGCAAGTCTAACTATGTTTTTCATTTTAGTGTTATGTTTTGCATAGAAACTTAATTTTAATTTATTATGTAATATTTTTGTTCCGTGATTAATTAAATTCTCATTAAATATTAATAATGTACTAAACTACAAATAAGTACTCAATGCATTATGTGTTTTATGAATCTGTACACTTGTTTATAACTGTTTTGGACGTAAGTCATTCAATAGTTGATGAGCCAAAGAAATAAATAAGGGGCCGTGCGACTTGTCGCTTAAACGTTAACCCTCGTTCGCTTAACCTGTTGCTTCAATCGACTCAACAAGGTTAGAAGCGTCTTTGAGGGCGATATTTGCATTACAAACATAACGAACGCCGCCGCCGACAATGATTGTGTCTACATTGTGTAACCGGCTGCTTCTCAACGGTTGGCGCAGTGGCTGAGCGATTGGACTGCTGCGCCATGTGTCGTGGGTTCGATCCCGACGAACAAATATTTGTTTGACTGATAGTTGTTTTGGGTCTTGGTGTTCGGTTTGTGTTTGAGAATTTAAATGTTTGTAAACGCACCCACGATACAGGAGAAATTCCAAGCGACAACGATTTGTGAAAAAAAAAATACAAAAATCAATGTGAATAATATTCTTCGTGCGATTGTCAATGCGTTTGATATCTTTATGATATTCGTTTTTAAAACGTTCAATATTACGTTTCTATGTTAATTGCTTAACTTTTTTTAGAGTGGGATTATGCTAGTCTAGCCGGATTTAGATTCTTTTTTTGGGTGAATTGTTAATTTGCTTCATCTTCTTTACAAAAACCCTCTCCTCAGCCGAAACGATTATAATTGAAAAAACCGGCCAAGTGCATGTCAGACCACGCACAATGAACAAAGAACCCTACGGTTCTGTAGTTGCCCATCAAAATGTGTAAACTTACTAAACTGATTAACCACCCTGCCTACCTGCTTCCGAACGATGATTTTTATTGTTAAAATAAAACAAACTTACATTATTTTGCAGTTTTGAGACCTGCGCTCCCATACATTATGTATAAGAAAATATTTCATGCAAGTACATTTTACAAGTTGGTCGACTATTACTCGTAAACATTAATATTATTTATGTAACCGTGTATTAAGGAAAGGGCATTGTATGCTTGGCATGAATGTGAGAGTGGAATATTTTATTCCGGCAGGGACGCAACCATCTTTTTCCAAAGCAAAAACAATTTGTGTTCTAGTACCAAAACTACGTTAAAATCTGACGACGTCTGAATACGAAAATGAACTCCAGCAGATTCCAATTGGCTTGAGTCATGTCCGTATCCATGTGACTGCCTCCGATTCTTCAACATCTTTGCCTTCTTTCATAGAAAATTTGAATTTATCTGACGAAGAAGTAGTAGACATACAAGACGCTGTTACTCAGACAGGCTTTGCCGCCTTCGCTTGTGCTGCCTTCACCTCAGCCGCATCCAGCTCGACTGCTATTTTCACTGCCGCAAAATGGCTCACCTTCACCACTTTCTTTGCCTTTTACAGCCGACCAAGAAGACAACCTATAAGTAACATCCGGAAGGACTGCAAGATTAGTCATACTGTGACGTATTTTTCAAAGCCTCTAAATTTTCAGTGGACTAAAATTATATTCAATCATCCGCCAGATCTCAGATAAAAATCTTCCGCAATCTAAAACAGCCAAAATTCTTTACGAGTATTTTACAAACTTTTTACAGACGAAATTTTTGACTACATGACCGAGCAATCAAAACAAAATTTGACCCATAATTACGTTTTGAAGTCGAATCAAACTGAGCTTCAACGTCTAAAATACAAAATTGACATTCTATTATTTGACCTCAGGTAATGAAGTTTCCAAAATGCCGTCCGTTTACCGTGCAATATCGAACAATGTTATGTTATCAACGTGAACAATAGCACGACTTGCCGTCTAATCAACTCCTGGTTTAATCAACAACTAAGATGTAAGCAAAGTACAGAACATGACACGGCAGAGCGGCCTTTGTCCACTTTATGACATTTCTGTCACCTACTGGAACAAAGGCATCACCTCTGTGAGACGTAAGAGGACTATAATCCCTTAGTAAGGCCCAGTGCGTTTTCAGTATGCGACATCCCCAATTACATTTTCCGTCAGAGTACTGTGTACTCAGGCGTTATATCAGAGCTACAATCAACTCAGGCCTACATCAAACGGTCACCCTTAATCGCCTAGTCAGATGATGTCAAAATGCAATTAACCTTTCATCGCAGTCCACTAATAAAATCATGTTGCAGTGGAGGCCCTGCGATCGCGAATTCATGAAATGGTCGAACAAATCATGAAAGTTATGATTTTTAAGATCAGGGGGTCTAAAATGGAATCTTAAGCAGAATCATAATAGGATAATAGTATGTTTTTTTTTTGTAAAATGGTTTATATCTTTTTATATATTTTTTTCTGTACGTGTGTTTGTCACTGTACTCCTCCTAAACGTCTGGACCGACTTTCATGAATTTTTTTTGTATGTGTTCAAGTGAATTCGAAAATGATTTAGATCTATATATAATAGTCCGGGCAGGAGGACGTCTGGCAGGTCCGCTAGTGTATAATATATAATTTATAATATAAACTGCGACTGTGGCCATTTTAAGAATTTAATCATGATTCATAATTTTATCCTATTGTGTTACTGCTACAATGGCCTTTTTAAACCACCTGAACACGACAGGTACGTAGATAAAATTTAAACCACCACCAACCAACACCGTCAATGTGGCTAAATATGGTCAAAAATGTAATAAAATTTTAATAAAAAAATAACAGTTGGAATCAACGACAGTAAGAAGAAGCCGAGATCATAAAACAGAGGCACTTAATCACCAGTATAGTAACTGAACTTCAGATAAATGCCTAACAAATTGTATACTTATGTTGTTCTAAACATCAAAATACGTGTCAACTATTTTATATTCAAGTCAAGGAAGCTCTCGTCCTTGAAACTTCTTAAGAAGAAAACTCAAGCTTATTTCGTCAACATGTGTCAAGCTTTGCATAAAGGGTGTAAAATGTTAGTGTTTATAATCCATTTACCACACGAACTTGAAGTTCCGCCATTATATATAATACATTATGATTTTATGGAGCAAACAGTTTGAACTGGCGGCGTCACACTGCCTTCTTATTGGATATAGTAGCTTGAATGTGTTTGTTTAAGTATGTACGGATCTTTCGGCACGTTGGGCGTTTGAAGGTGGAACTAAAGCTGTCGTAATCTGGTCTTAACACGCTTTCATTAGCCTCATCTGCAGGGCTATTGCGTATCTTTTAAATGACAGTGGCTATCATATTGTCTATTGATTAACTGTCAAATTGGTTTTGGTTTAGTACAAAATGGAACCATTTGACAGTAATTGAAAGGCACTATAGGTTAGCCACTGTCATTTAAAAGTTACGCAATAGCCCTGCTGTAAGTAGGTAAATTAAAAACGGCTTAGAAGTCTTTGATTGAGTTCAAATTTTGCTGTTTAGTTGGTGTTAGTTTAGTGACGCCGCTCTAAATTTAATGGACTCCTAAATACGGCGGACTAGTTATAAAATAAACTATGTGATAATAATTATAAGAGTGATCTACATATTGAGTTAGTTTGAAGAAGCATGCAAAAGCTGCAACGTTCCATGGAGTCATCCAATTACGTATTTAATTATGTTTGGCAGGTTGCCCAAAAGCGGAAAAAAACAAAAGTTTCCAACTTTTTTCTTTATTTTTCAAACTTTCTCCAAGAAAGTGTATGAAGAGCTGTTCCTCACAGCAAGCTGCTTTTCCAAGAAGATCTTCATTTTATCCATTACATTATTATTATTATACATAATAATATATCAAAGGAACAAAACGAAACGAAAAAATGATAAGAACCCTCATAAAAACGGGTTCCCTACGTTACTTCGAAACACTATTCTGCGAATATTGTTTCACCGAAAACTATACACCGAAGCCTTTATACTGCGACGTTATGTTTGGTCTACGCCTTTTTTGTAAAAACAACTCACAAATCTTCGTTATTCGTAGGCTCGCACATAAAGCAGTCAAATAACATGCTTTTCCGAGACATAATAAATATACAAGGACAGCAGCAGGTGGTGTTTTATAGTTTCTGCCTACTCCCACGGTGTGAGGCGGAGATATACCATAAGCTATATCCTCATTAATTTGCAAGTTACGTTTAACATGAAACAGGGGCGAGTCTGCTTTATTAGGTATCTACTAGCTGTTGCCAGCGGCTTCGCCCGCTACAACTCGAAAATTATCCCACGGAAAGATAAAATCAGGATAAAAACTATCCTATGTGTTAATCCAAGTTCTAAACTATCCGTGTACCAAATTTTATCCCAATCCGTTCAGTAGTTTTTGCGTGAAGAAGTAACAAACATACACACTCACAAACTTTCGCCTTTATAATATTAGTGTGATGATATGTTATTGTTTCTTGGTGTTACTTTGACTGTCCTCTACCTTCGGCTTTTGGTCCTTTATTGAGGCTAAGATCCAATTAGCCTTTACATAACTGGACGTTTTCACAAAATTACTTCACACCGGAACTGCTGCAATCTTTTCAGATACTACAACCTTTTTTATTAGATTTTCTACTTTATCACTAAAATGTTAGGTTCAAGGTTGACTAGGATACGATGACTAGGATATTGACTAGGATAAGGTTGACTAAATATCTTTGATTGATAAAAAAAACAGTTTCGGTTTTGATATTATGCACCAAGCACAAGTTCTAAAGTTCATAGTGTACACTGTACAGCTAAATACCAGCTACAAATATTAGAAAATATTGAGGGACGTGCTAAGAGGCTCATGGCCAACGACTCTCTTGTCGAAGCTAAGCCTTGAACATCGCCTCAAAGTTACTCAGTTTATTATCGAGTAAAAGAAGTACCTACTCTATCTTATTTCCATTCCATCATCAAACGAGCAGAGATTCGGCGAATAGCACATGTATTGTTGACATGTCGGCTTCTTTGTTTCCAATGAAAACCAATCTCCAGGATTAAGCCTAACGAGGGGGGGGGGCTGCAGTATGTTTGATCGAGACACCAACACATGAACGACGGTAAATATATTATCACAAAGGGCTAAGATTTTTAGTCATCTCATTCCCCTCCGTAAATATCTAGTAAACGTTGATCATATTTATAAAATCTCGTATTTAAACTTCAAAACGCATATACGTTGCAAACTTAAAAATTAGTCGTACTGTATAAAGGGTGTAAATGAACCTTTCACGCAAACGTCAACCAAGTATTCTGTACATCAAACTAAGTACCCCTACGAAAAAAAATTTGCTGGGAAACAACTTTTTTTTTGGGGGTCATAAATCACAATTTACGGTAAAACTCAATGTAGCACTCTTAAAACATTGTGCTAGTGGGTGCTTTGAATAGTAAACGGGTCATGGAGGTAATTTAAGTAAAGTTATAACCTGAAAAATAGTATTTACAAAAACAGCTGTACAAAATTAGGAACTTTGACCCCCAATATCTCCGTAACTAGGGGGTTCCCAGGTATGGTCTATAACAAAAAAAATTCGCAGTAATAGGGAGATCAAGTGCCTTTCGTTTGCGTTAAGGGTACTTTTACACCCTTCATTTTGCCCTGTGCTCTTCTATTATCAAATACTGTATCTCATGCTAGGGCGCTACTGCTAAGACCATTTTGATGCCCCTGGACACACTGCTGCTCACAGGGCTATTTTAAAAGTACAACCTTTCGACATTTTTTGTTCCCCACCACTGAATTGTGAAGTCGCTGGGGAATTCTCATAGTACGACCACACTTTATTCTACAAGTGATATTATTACAACACAGGACAACCCCATATAATAACCCTCCTTTTGGGCTTCGCCGCAGTCGGGTAAAAAAATCACAAAACGTCGACAAAGACAAAATATGTAGAAGTAAAAAAAGATTTTTTACTACCAAGGCCCGGCTAAGATTTATAAGCACTGTCCAATACGAGCCACAGCCGATATATCATATTATACTCGTATATGGTATTTCAAATTAAATAAATTAATATTGCTATAAAGATGCACATCGGAGTCTCACTAACATACGTTTTTAAATTATTATTCAATCCGGTACGGTATGACTCGTACGTAACCTGTACCAGAAATACTACGTATTCGCATAGCATACACACTTGTCCACAACAAAATACTCACCTACCCACTACTTACATGATTTACTTTTAGTTCATATTCTTACCCTATTCATCTATTTTATTTTTTTCTATAATAATTTTTCATTTTAGTCTGATTTCTTGATATGTCTTCTATGGACGAGATCCTAACCATCAACAAACAAAATATCAACATCATATTATCATGATATATGAAGAGGTACTGACAACACTGCGCACTCTCAACACGGTGGCGGATACATTAAATAAATATTATACTAATATAATTATAATAATATTCACTTGTACACTGAGTGAGTCCACAAGGGACAAATACTGTGTAGCACATTTTGATGATTTTCCAATCGCCAAAAAAAAATGTACTGCTCGTTTAACGTTATAGGATAGACAGATACCTATATACAAAGAACATGTATTAAACATACATATAACATCATTTCAGTTAAGAGAGAGCTGTCTGTCTTCTGTTGTGACTATAGGAAGACCAAAAACAATGGATGAACTGTGTGAAGGATGAAATTACTAGAAAGTCCCATTCCATCATCTCGCCCCGGACCATGGCTTGCATCAGGGGCGGATGCGAGAGGTCGTCGCCGCTGATCGTACGAGAACACGGCGGGACTCCGCCCACGAGCGGCAGACCTCCATACTTTAACTCCCTGACAATTCCTTTTTTAAATATTTTCGATGTACAAATATATTTTTTCTATAGATTTATTATATGTATAGATAAATATAGATAAAAGGTCGTATTGATAGCTCGTGGGGCGTCTCTAGAGAATTCTCCACACTAACGAGCTCCACTTCTATCTTCCACAAATAGGAAACTTCCAAAATTCGAGGAAACTTCTCAATTCAACGTTAAGTTTGTCTTTTTTCAAATTCACGAAATAGCTTCAATTATTTTTTCCGATATTCTGAAAAATCATTATAAAAACCCTCTGGGCGCATTATGTCCAATTCGTAAAATGTCCAGTGGGCTCAAAAAGTCCAATTCGCAATTTGTCCAAATAGCAAAACCACAAACGTCTCGTCCCTTAATCTAGTCAACAAGTTCAAAAACGTGAACCATCGTCGTATCATATTACTAAATACCGTCTGGTTTGTGGAAGCCAGAGCAGTTGCTCCTTGTAAAATGCTAGTATTCAGCTGCATCCCGTTAGACTGGAAGACGACCCTAACATCATTGGGAAAAGACTATCAAGATTATTTCAAGTACAAATAAATGGGTCTAACTGCTGCAATCAGAGAGCTTTAATGATTACTTAGGCCATCGCTTAGTAAAGGTTTTGACAGTTTTGTCATACATAAGTATGTCAAATCTTTACTAAGTGACTGCTTAAGTAGACATTAAATGTCTCTGAGTACCGCAGTAAGGTAGCAAAATATCGAAGAATATTTTCAGTTATCTTTTCAATTATGCAATACAGAGAATTTGTGAACTTTCATACTATGTAGACAACTAACACTGTTTACACTAAGCTATTGTCTGTTCCGCAGCGATGTGTATACAAAACAAAAATTGGACAGATTCAGGCAAGTTTAGACTTTAACTGACAAGCCCAGGTGTGTATGGAGTAACTACCTTTTTTTTTAAATGGGACAAGCTCACCACATTATTCCCAAACCACTGTAACTCCTGTAAGCCCGAATCAACAGTGGCTACAACAAGAAAGCGCCGAGACAAACGAGTTAACTAGCTAGCTACTGCAAATGTTAAGTAGTTGTTGTTACTTGTTAGAGACTCACACTCTCTCACTCACTCACTACTCAGCTGCATAGGACTGGAAGCCGATCTCAACTTAGTCTAAAGCTAGACAAAATATGACAACGAATGATTATGCTATCTCCAACATTTTACTGCTAGTGCAAAAATAAAAACGGGCCAAGTGCATGTCGAACCACGCACAATGTAGGGTTCCACAGTTGCCCATCAAAATATGTAAACTTTGCAAGAACAGAACTTACATTTCAGAAACGAATCCCTTAATCGATAAATAATTGTTTGAGCAAACTCACAATGATTTTTGAAGACCTATCCAACAACAATGGACTTTGCGAGAAAAAAGAATCATGTACACTTTAATGTGTACTGGAATACACTAAAAATATTTTTTTCAACAATGTTACTTTAGCACTTTGTCGGCGTAACTCAATTAAATATTCATGCCAAATTGCAACTTTCTAGTACTAAGAGTATTTGAGATATAGTGCGGACGGACAGACGGACATGGCGAAACTATAAGGGTTCCATATTGACTACGAAACCCTAAAAGTAGCCATATTTGTCAAAATGTTTGTTTCTATGTAATATCGAAATTAATTTATGCATTCAAAGCACGCATTCAGTGTTGCTGACACTTTAATATGTAACACGCAAATATCGCGGTAAGGTGACGTCACGTGAAACTGCAAAGACCTAAATATACTTCGTTTGAATGGCGGTTGTACATAATACTAACACCCTTTCTGTGAAAATAAAATTACTTACTTGCAAATTGTTGTATAAATTATTCAAACCATCATAATTAAAATCACCGTCATTGTGGTGAGGTTTTATATTCACATGAAATAAATCATAATCTGCGTGTGAATATCAGTATTTTTCATTACTGATTTATTACTGATTTACTCTGAAAGTAGGTCATAACATGCCTGCGGAGCGGGTTGAGAGTACTACTTTTCAGCCCTATGGAGAATCGCTTTCAACTGACAGCTGTCCCATTATTACATCAAAATTAAAAAACTTAAAAATTAAATATTAAATAAATAATATATATTTTTAAAATAACTACCTATACTTTAGTTTTAGCTATTTCTTTAAAATAACTTAGATTTGGGAAAATATTTAACAAAAATATTTATACTTTAAGAAAAATACCAAAAATTATAGGATCAAACCGTTTTTTCTTTAATCTCTTAGTAAAGCAAGCAAGCTGCGGCAAGCTATTGGTAAAACCAAGATCTCGAATTTTCGTAAGGAGATAACCACCTAACTTAATATACCGATCTCAAATCTATATTGAGGCAACATCGGCAACTTACTTTTCTAGCCGATTCTGGTGCAGATTTATCTAGGTTGCTGATTTATATAGAAGAGTCAGCGGAAAATAAAACTAAGATATCACACCGGCTCACAGAAACAATAAATCTGCATTCCACTGACTCTCCACAACCGAGCACTTCAAAAGATTATCCGGTGCAGTTCAAAAATATGCTGTAACAGCTGACGAAAATAGTCAAAGATCAATGTCCCCAACATTCACCCAAGCATCCCTGGATACTGTAGAGACTCAAGTTTCCCAAAAATATCAAATATCAAAATACACGAAAAAAAACCTTTCACTAATTCTAACTAATTGTTCTAATTTTACCATAAACTTCAAATAAATATCTCGCCAAAGTTGTTGATTTACTTGTTGAAAATAAAATTCACTCATTTTTCTTTCGCCTTTTCATGTTTTTATTTTTACTTTACTTGTATTGGTAATGAAGAACTTATTAATTAGTCCCTCGAACTTATCAATGTACTATTATTACATGGAGCGACCGCCTGTTTGAGCTACAAAACGATGATTAATTTTTTAAATTAAAATGTTAAAAGAAGTAGTAAAATATTTGGATTATTTCGATAAAATCAAAACTAAGCTTCATTGAGAAAAACGAAAGTAAAAGGCTGAAAAAAGGTTTCAGCAACATACTATTTTAGGAATTTATAAAAGGGATAGAACCGATGTGGCATATCAACCTGCCTGCACCTGCATTTTGTTTTTTTTTTATCTGGCCCACGATGAAAGCGGTATGTATGAATAGAGGACATTAGATTAACAAAAAATGTCCAGTAACATGGTACCACAAAGTGTCTATGTGTATTGATTTGTCAACTTTCATCGTGGACCGCGATTTAAAAAAAAATACTAAAAATTCGTATTTGATGCCAATGAAGCAAAAAGTGTGCCTCTTTAAAACCATCCAATTGGAAATTCACGTTTTCTGTTTAATATCCGGGTAAAGTAGGAGGATTATTAAATTGAAACTTTTCACAAAGAATAAGCTCTCGGCAGGGCAATAAAATTCTCATCTGCATCGTTTATGCCATTATGGTGTTACTCCTCAAAGGCTGCTTTACCCGCTACGTCACGGGATTATATGAAAAATAAAATATGAATGGGAAAAGTTACTGCTATGGTTGGAAAATGTTCAAAACTGGCACAAAGGTTTTGTTTATCTCTATTACACAGACGCGGCCTCAAACACAGAAAGCAACAAGTTTTAGTTTCAAGACAAAGCTTTCGGTCCTATTTCGCTCCATTATTTCAGTCCCTTTTCATTCATTTTAAATCAATTTACATGTCAACGTTTGCATTTTATCAGTGAAAGCTAACAAAGAAACCATTAAAATACTAAAGTTTTATAAAAGCGTTAGCCACTTGTATTTGGCATACTTATGAATCTGTTTTCATCTTAATTTGTGGTTAATTAGAACTGCCTAAAAGGGATGTTTCCTGACAAAAAAATATGATTCTATTTAGACCATCTAGGCATCTGTTAGATTATCGAAAAATATTGGATACGTATTTTTTGTTTTATCAAATCAATAAAAATTGACGAAGTTAAAACGCATCAAAGATTTGAGTGGGGGTTCGTGACGAAAGTGAAAAAAGAAAAAGTACGTGTCCAATGTTTTTTGGAAATCTATCTGACGTACTATTTAGCTTTTTTTTGTAACTACCTTAGTAGTTTTGTGACCACAAGCGTGACTATTGAACGTGAGGTACTGTGGCTCACGCGTGCGTCGTGGCTGCCGTTTGTTCATAGTTACCTCGGCCTCGACATATAGGGCTAAGAAGGAACATGGGTGGTTTTTAGTCAGTAGAAGTCTGACACTCCTTTTCGCTCTGCCCAAAAAAAAATGAGGTACTGGGGCTAAGAGAAGTTCACAGGTTCAAATTGATTTCTACTTGAGAAGCACGATAGGCCAAGACAAAGAGAGTATATTTGTGCTTTAAATTCTGTAATACCGATGATTGCTAGTCTAGCTAAAATCTGTGAATCAAAAAGGATCTCTGCCAATTAACGTTTAATTTCTATTTGCCCACTCAAAGATGATGTTGTTGACCACAGTGGGTCTATCCGCCAATGTCTCCTTCAAGAGTTCAGGGCCCAAAATCAACAATTATGAGATCAATGATGGACCATTCTGACACTATTGAATAGCAGACTCAGGGCCCTGTAGCAGCGTCTGGATTTGTACCCGGTCAATGACTATGGGCTCGCCCGCTATAGACGAGATGTAGGTGTACTAATTAGGTACTCCTCTACCTTACCCTTTGAGGATCGCAGGCGTGATGGCATTATCCGACCAAGACAATGCCTGTACTTTAAATGAGACTGAGATGTGGCTTCAGTTAAGATAGGAAACACCGAACTCACTGAGTTTATAAAAATACGTGTTACAGTTTTTTTTAATAACCTACTTGCGAAAATAAATATAATTGATCGTTTGATATTAAGTATGCTATGATAGTACATTTTATGACAATGTAACGGCAACCTAGTTTCCAAGTTTATTGTATCATGGATTGACAAAATAATGAATGTCGACAAAATAATGTAGCACAAGTCAGAGCAAAAAGGGAAATATAAGCTTCTAGTTGAACAGATTAAAGCATGATTTATTTACTGGGTTCAGAACATCAAAATTAACACAGAATAAATAGCTACAGCATAACATTTACAAGTTTATTATAAAATTTACTGTACTTACACATGTCTTTTAGAGCTCCTTACACTTTCAAAGTTCAGAAAAGAATGTCCTGCAAAAATGGCGCCTTGGACCTTTTAAAACCTCTTTATTAGACTGCAGTACTCAACTGTCATTCCAAAAACCGTTGCAGCGTTGGCGCCATTTTGGCATTTCAACAAAACCAAATAACTTACTTATTTATACAAAACAATTCTGTAATTCTTATAAAGTACTGTAAATATCTTGAAACTAGTTATAAATGTATTTAAACGGATAACAATAATGAAATCATTCAAATACTTATGATTATTCTACCGTTTTTGTTTTTAAACGAAAATCCGTGTCCTTCCTTTTGTTGTTCTGTGTCTAGTTAAGAGACCTATTCAAATACCAGTTACGAGGCCAAAACAACGAAAGATATCTTTTTACGTTTCAATAATATTATTTTTACTCAAGGTATTCTATTTCTTTCAATTTGGGGAAGGATCTGTTTACTTTTCATCTAGTTAGGCGCAATAGTTGTTAATCATTGGTAGGCCGGAGAAATATTTTTTTACTTTTGATTTTTTGTAACAAAAAAGGCAACGCCCCGGAGACGTACTAGAAAGGCATACGCGATTCTTATTAGTGACGTTCTTCAGAAAGGACAGGTGCGTAGTACTCGTAACCAGCGTGCGTGTATGACCAGATGTATGAATGTAGACGAGGCAAAATATCGTTATAAACTCTCAGTATATAAGGGCCACCCCCATGGGAAAAGAGCGTAAGTTAATAAACTTATGTACATTCAGTCAAAACTGTTTTTTTTGACAAAAAACAGTTACATGCCAAGCTTTACTAAAGATTCTTAAATTAGCACAACAGTTTATTTAACACCTGTTTACGAGTTTGATATGCAAACTAGTCAACAAGTATCGGGAATGAATGATTTGTTTATGGTTCCAAATTCGAATTTTTATTTTTTTTGTTGTTGTTATATTGGCCAAACGCTTTTCCATTTTAGCGCAAAGTTTGAGTTGCATGTTATCTATATATTAATTAGAGTACTGTTTTTAGTAATATCATATCAAACATCGAACAAAGAGTTTGTCTTACATTTTGTATCGTCAATGGAATTTCGTGTTCGGAGTCACTGAAAATATTACAAAAGGCTTACGGTGAATCGACTTTATCAAAAACACGTGCTTATGAGTGGTACCTACAAAGCGTTCGACAGCAATCCAGATGTGATGAAAGATTTGCCTCACTCTGGTAGGCCATCAACGTCTGCAATTGAAGTTATCATGGCAAAAGTGAAGGGAACCGTGATTGAAAATCCTCATTCAACTTTGAGAGACATAGCCTTTTTGAGATATATAACTTTCTGTATCTCACGAGTCGATCCGTACCATTTTAACTAATCATTTGGGTGTGAAACATGTTACCGCTCGGCTAGTTCCAAAAGACTTGAATTTTCTCAAAAAATTCAATCGCATGAGAGTCGTTGAGGACATGCTAGAACAAGTCAATTCCGACCCAACATTCATGAAACGAATTGTTACTGGTGACGAGACGTGGGTCAACAGTCAACAGCAGAAGTAGCTTAACATTTTGGTTTTTATATTATTAAATGTACAGAACTCCAGGGTTATTTTTTAATTTTCATGAAGATTATTCAATAAAATATTCCTTACTCGTCAATAACTTGTTGGTAACGTGTTATTTCTACAAAGTTTTTTGGTTAAAACCTGCTTTGAAACTTTAAATAGTGTTCATCTACTTCTGCTGCTGACTGTACAAGGCTTCTTTCTATCGATACCAGCTATTGATTAAAACAGGTTCAATGCATGACCGCCTTTTCAAAAATATTATAACAGGTGGAAGGTAAGCAGGCCACAATATTAAATCCCACTGTAACCTAAATAATTTACTCGAAAACATTTATTTTAATTTGAACCCAATCAGCGCCATTTCATTAGGATAATGAATTCCAATAACCGAACCCATTTTTTGCTTTCTCTCTTAATATTTAATACGACAGTCTAATAAGATACGATAGGTATAACTACTTCAGATGGGACTTTCCTGTTTACCATAATTATTAGATTTCTCATACAGATTGTCCTGTTAAATTCCTAAACCCTTAGGCCTCATTTACGGAGACACGGGGCGGCGCGCGACGCGTTGTGCTTTTTTAATTCAAGCACATGGCGATTTATGAAAACGTTAAAACGACGATTTTACGAGAAGCGATTTTTCGCTCGTTAGTTTAAAATGCAGCGTTCGTTGCGGTGGCCTCTCAGTAAATGAATAAAAAAGCACGCAACTCCGTAAATGAGGCCTTAGAAGGTACCTACTTAGCCTGTACAAAAGGAGGAAAGATTTTATTGATGTTTATCTATTACATAACATCATTGTCTTTCCCCTATTCAAATTCATTCGGGATTGGGAAAGAATTTTTTTTTTTTTTGGTACAAGCCCGGCACACTATTCCCAAACCACTGTAACTCCTGAAAGCCAGAATCAACAGTGGCGACCACAAGAAAAGCGTCGAGACAATGAAGCTCTACAAAGTACCAGAGAAACGATTTAACTGTCTTGGATCCTGCAACGAAAAAAAGAATAGCGGAGGAGTAGGTAAAACAAAATTTTCACTTCCCTCCATATCAGCAGGAGAGAGAACAGAACAAGGATAATAGGCACACAGGGATAAGCCCAGTCGAATCGGTGTAGTATGTCTACTTCTTCCACACTTCTTTATTGCTCGCCATGTCATCAGGCAACTCCTTCCTTACCATATCATCTTCCTCTACTCTAACACCCATCCACATTCATACTCAAACCTTTCCTCTCTTTTCCTCATTCCTCTGCATCACATACCTATAACACGACAACCGATTACCATACGACTTTTCAGTTACCGTCACCACTTCAGACTTCCTCTTATGTACTATTTCTTATTTTATCCCTCAAGATAAAACCATCATTAAAATCTTTAAAAGTAGATTTTTTTTTTCAAACTTAATGTCTAACGTCACTAATTTTGAATTTAAAAGTACTTGCAATATACACATCTAAATTAAATTGAAATTCAGCGTCAACGACTTTATACTCTTTTTAAAAAAAATATTTAAGAGCTGGATATTATACGCTATTGACAATTAACCCTCCCGCACTGATTTATTCCAATCAATCTACACGCCAGAGGGGTAAGAGCTACGCGAATTGAGAGTAGCGATTACGAAAAAAAAATCATATAAATGATTAAGAAAGTTATTAGCATAACTTTATATAATATACTGATGGCAATAAAAAGATCCTATGATTTATAGTTTAGGAAAAAAATGCTAGTTAGTTACAAAACAGAGCTACTTTGCATATTCATTTATAATGTTTTAATTTAATTTCTAAGCCCTCGTTTTGAAGCCAGTTTGACATTTTCTAGATAAATCTATATAATTTTTTTTTAAACCGGTGATAAATGCAAAAGGTTCGAATATATCCTAAAAAAGGCCAATTCACGTATATCCACGCCTTAAATGTAAAAAATGGGTCGTTATTAAATAAAACTGTAAAAAATCCACAGAGCATGAGAAGTGCTTTGGGATTTGAAAGGATAGCAGATGACCCTTCCTGTTGAACATTTCAATTTGGCACACAATGCAGCAAACAGCCTGTATATCTATTAGTACCAAAATACCTCCGAAATTTATTGTTGGGTATATTTTAGCTAAGAAAGGTTGCTCCGCCCTCAAAAATAATATTTTTGTGTAATTATTCAAGGAATGGGCGTGGTAATTTGTCTCTGTAAATTGTGAGGTCCATACAGTCAGGGTGTAGCTCGGTTTCCTTATTAGGCTTGTTTTCGCATTATTATCATCATTATAGAACAGTAATAATTATGTTATTATTACTGTTTTTTAGGCTCCCGTTTGGCGTTTCTTTTCTACAGACCTATTTTGTACTTATGCTGGATTTATTCTATTTAGATCTTGGAAGTTGGAAGGCAATATATTCGCCCTTTAATGTATTAGACTACCTACAAATGGTGACAGCCTAAAATTCCAGAAATTACAAACGTAGTGAAATATAATATTATGCCTCCAAACGATTATCTTTCTCGTTCCTCTTTCTCATTATAAGTTCAGTGGTTATGAAGCCGAATGATGAAGCAGTAGATGATGGTGCAGGGTTCAATCCATTGATACGCGCCTTTACGTAGCAAAACAAAGAAATGCCGCAATATCCATGACGGTTGTGACAAAAGAGACCGGCCGTCACCGTTATAGTTGAAAATAATTTTTCGTTGGTATCCGATTGCATTAACGTAATTAAAACATGTTAGTCGTAAAAATGCCTTTTTATAAGACGCAACTTATACTAGGAACGTAAAAAAAACACCATAAAGAATAAAAAAATATTTTATTGAAATAAAGTATCAAAATGAAAAAGAAACATAATTATTACAACATATAAAAATTAACAATACATGAAACTTTAAAAAAAATTATGTATAATAATAAATTAAAATATATAGCCAAGACAACTTACCTCGGAACTCAAGACGTGCGTACTTCCCGTACTTACACTTCAGTACTTTGAAGCGGTTTAACTTAACAACGAGGGACATGACTAAAGATTTTTATAAATCACGTCACAGAAAAACTCACAAGAACCCAGAAAAACAGATACTCCCGGGCCAGACCGACCCGTTTGGCGCGAAATAAGAGAATTACCAATTGAACGGTTAAACTTTTCCCCGTCTACGAGAGAAACTAGCAGGCGACCGGCTCGGGCCGTAGTCGCCGACAGAATGGCGAGGCCTGCGAACGGCGGGAGGATCCAGGGAGCAGAACCTCCCCTCTTGCCTCCCCCGCAAGCCTCAAGGCCTTCAAGTCCCGCTCTCCTACCGCCTGTAGCGTTTTTCAATAAGCTCCAGTGCTCGGATACACGTGCTTTTACAGCACGAATGATAAATATTAATAAGTGTATCTTGTATTGTATTTTACATGATAGGGACATATTTGTTTTTGGAATAATAAATAGGTGACGTGAATAACAATGCCGTTTTATGTTTGCAACATCATAATATTCGTTTTGCGTCGCGAACTAAGCACCTTTATGTTTATACAAATATCGGTGGTTTTTATAACTTAATGAGGAGGCAAATCGTTGGTATAATACTAATTAAGTACCTATTCGCATTAATTTACGTAAGTTACCTATTTAAGTATTTAATAATACATGTATATAGGTACACAGGAAAAATAATTCTCAAGCATTTATCCCGCCAGGTAAAATTAAATTCTTAAGTCTTTTCCTTTTAAGAATGTCCTACTTAATGTTTAAAACACATTCAAGATATTTTAGACATTTTAATATTGAAACCCAATTCCAGCATGTTCTCCATGTTTGAGCCCAATTAAAGACTACTTAAATCGCAAACCAGGCCCTCGTCTACTAGACAATTAGTAACAAAAGCTGCCAAAGCGCCTTTACGACTGTCACCCGCATTGCAATAGTAGAGGCTTCTCGAAGTTTTATTTTAAGTCAATCTTAGCATTCATTTTGAATTTCTTATTCACAGTTATCGCAGGACGCAGATATACAGGTTGTAAACGTAGGTACCCTTTACGAAGCAGTCAACCAAGCATTCTGTATATGTGAACATCAAACTAACTAAGCTTACTAAAATTCTGTATATATCTGAACATCAAACTACCTAAGCTTACTAAAATTCTGTATATCTGAACATCAAACGTACTAAGCTTACTAAAATTCTGTATATCTGAACATCAAACTAACTAAGCTTACTAAAAAATATTGCTAGGTAGCGTTCGTGAGAGCAGCGGTGGCTCAGTGGTGTCGGCCCCAACTGAATGCAGCGGTGGCCCAGTGGTGCCGGAACCGACTTACGAACAGGTACCTACTTACAGTAGGTCGTGGGTTCACACAGAAGGCGCATTACTTTGTGTAATTTATTTCATCACCGCTGCTTTCAATACGGTGAAAAAAAACATCGTGACGAAACCGGCATGTCTAAGAAGAAAAAAATTCGAAGACATGTGAAATCTACCAACCTGGATTACACATAATAAATTATGGAAACAAAACTCATATTTTAGTGTTTTTTAGTTTATAATTGTGAGTATGTAAATAGTGTATTAAATGTACCAAAAAGTGCAAGTTGCACATGTGGTTGAAAGTTTTTATTACGATCTACAGTATGTATTTTTTCTTGAGTTTTCACCCTCTTAGGGTCTTTGTCGTTATGACGACACACATTTTATGACTTTGGAAGTGTATATCTTTCAAATGATTGGCTTTGAGAAAAAATGGTTTGAAGAACCTCAATATCATTTCCAAAGACCTACCTATAGACAACCTAGATAGGTTTGACGAAAAACGTTGTTTTTAGTTTCAGTTCCATGTATGGGCGCATCCCCCTAATAAATAATAATAAAATCGTAAAGCGCAGAATACATCTACCGACCTAGTTTTAATTGTCTAGTCTTAATACTTTCCGAGTAAAGTGGCTGTGGACGGATAGACAGACAGACAGAAATGACGAATCGATAAGGGTTCCGTTTTTTTTTTTAGATATTTAATCCATGAATTTCCCGTGTCAAAATGTAATATGTAGGTACTGGCCAATTTTATTGAAATTTTCGAATGAAACGTTTAAAAACTACGGCAATAAACTACAATTTGTGTTTTTAGTGATTTTCAACGCTACCTGTACCCATATGAAGTTTCACCCAACTATCCTCAAAATTTAAGTATGGGAAATATGTTGTTGTTATTAAGTTATATTTTGTTTCAAGACTGATTTCGGAATACAATTCGGACCGAATTTTTGTGAAAGAGACAGCGCTATACAGTTTACATTGCTTCTTAAGCTGGGTTCCCACGCTGCGTGATACTGCGGATCATCACGCACAGTCGACGACCACGGACGGTAAAGCAAGTAGACAGGACTCTTTCAACGGTGCGTGTCGGTCTGTGCAAATCTTTTGATTAGCTTCATTTTAAAATGCAAAATGAAAGAGAAAGTATCGTCGCTCTCTTTCACTTTGCACCACACCTTTGAAGTTACCGCCTCTCGACGGATAGCGGCGCACCGCCACAGACGTCATGTGCTCCCACAGACGAAACCGTGCCCACGGTGTGTCGCGCGAGCTGGTCCGCGTCCGTCCGCGATATCAAGCACCGTGGGAACCGAGCTTTACATGTTAAAGCAGGGAATAGACAAATCTTACAAATCGTTCGTTTTTTCCTACTAAGCACGAGTAAAACAGTATTGTTTTGTAGAGGTCATGGTACCAAACAAAGTGTTAATATTTTAGGCCTAAATCTAAACATTGTTTTGAGGTGGTAGTAGGTCCCCTTAGTAGTACACGCATACGACGACATATGAGCCAAATGCCACCAAATAGTGTCAGACTCCGTGGGTATTATTAAAAAAATCCTGATAGAAAAACCCGATATCATTTTGCCCGATCTGGATTTCATATCTCATCTACAGCTCTTGCGCTATCGACCACTAGATTTTATTCGACGAAAACTGAGGGTCGATAATCGGCCCTAATGAATACTTACTTAGCTTATCCACGACGTTTCAGTTAGGCCTCATTTACGGAGATGCGTGGCGATTTATGAAAATGTTAACGATTTCAAGCGAAGATTTGACTAGAAGCGATTTTACGATCGTTAGTTTAAAATGCAGCATTTGTTGCGGTGGACCCGCCTCTCGATAAATGAATAAAATAGCACGCGACTACCCTTATGCACGCGACGCCCCGCGCCTCCGTAAACGAGCCCTTAGAGATTACCGATGTTTGAACTGAAACGCAGCGGATAGTTAAGAGTTATCATGCTGCATTACCACATCAATTAACTTTCTTCATCATTATCATTTCAGCCCAAAGACGTCCACTGCTGGACATAAGCCTTCCACAGGTGTGTGTGTACTACATTGACCCCCACAACCTTCACCAGGTCATCGGACCACCTACTGGGTCCAACTTAACACCCTCTGTTTTCTGAGAAACTATCACCATATATCACCACCACTTACACCATCCACCATCACCACTACCACAACCAGACCACCACCCACTATCACTATCACCATCTAGGCTACCATGCCAATATCAGGCTTAGCAGGACTGTTAAGCACGCGTTCAAGTTGGAGACAAAATATTCCGTCATATAGATTACCAAAAAATATTGGACACGTATTTTTGCTTTTTCACGTAAACAAACAATGAAGACAGTGCTTTGAAAACTCGTGTGACGTCATTTTCTGAGACATTAGTATGACATTCTTTAGCGGTCAGTGACGTCACAAACCCCACTCAAATCTTTGACGCGTTTTAACTTCGTAAATTTTTATTGATTTGATAACAAAATACGTATCCAATATTTTTCTATAATCTAAAAGACGGACTAATTAGAATCATATTTTTTAAGCCAGTCAGTAAACATCCCTCCGATTCATTAATTAATTAGTGTAGCTAATGGTACACTCACAATTCCCCAGTTATGTTTTGAAGTCCCACGGAAGAGGAGGCCGAACTATTGCCATCATCATCATCATCATTTCAGCTGAAAGACGTCCACTGCTGGACATAGGCTTCCCCTAAGTGTCGCCAAATTGACCGGATCCCCGCAACCTTCACCAGGTCATTGGTCCACCTAGTGGGAGGCTTTCCAACGCAACGTCTTCCGGTTCGCGGTCGCCACTCCAGAACTTTCCGGCCCCATCGGCCATCCGTTCTGCGAGCAATGTGCCCTGCCCATTGCCACTTAAGTTTGGCAATTCTTCGGGCTATGTCGGTAACCTTGGTTCTCATGCGGATGTCCTCATTTCTGATTTGATCGCGCAAGGAAACTCCAAGCATAGCTCTCTCCATTGCCCTTTCGGTGACTTTGAGCTTTCTGATGACGCCCATTGTGAGCTACCACGTTTCGGTCCCGTAGGCAACACACACTGCTCATAGACTTTCGTCTTGAGACACTGTGGTAAGTTGGACGAGAAGATACTACTTAGCTTCCCAAACGCTGCCCAGGTGAGTTAGATTCGACGATTGACCTCTTTCTTACCTACCTACCTAACTAGACCGTTTGTCCCAGGTAGACATAATCGTCTACAACTTCGAGTGTAGAATCACCGATCTTGATAGGATTGCCAACGACCAGACACAAATCAGAGAGCAGCGGTGGCCCAGTGGTGGCGGCCCCTACGAACAGTAAGTCGTGGTTTCGAACCCAGGCAGACACATTACTTTATATGATTTATTTCATCACCGCTGCTCTCAAAACTGTGAAGGAAAACATCGTGAGAAAACTTGTCTTAGAACCAAAAATTTCGAAGGCATGTGACATCTACCAACCCGGGCCCGCGTGGTGAATCCCTCTCCTAAAGAGAAGGCTTGCCTGAGTCCCTGCAGTGGGAACATTATAGGCTAATGATGATGATGAGGCACAAATCCAGACTTGGTCGCTGCTACAGATAATTTCCAAATTGAATCCAATACCTCATGCGCAGCGGATTAGGCAGCCAAAATTTTATGAAATGCTTCAAAAATAGTTTCTGGACCCAAACATGATTCAACAATGAACAAAGGTAGATTCTGAACGTTTAGTGATCGGCACGACGCAAAAAATAGCCAAATAAATACAGTAAATACTTTGGGTCGACTTTATTGTGTGTAACACTGAAATCAAATTAATTACTGACTAACGAAATGCATAGGCTTCCGCACATCCATGCATAATAATTATGCATGGATGTGCGGAAGCCTATGCATTTCGTTAGTCAGTAATTAATTTGATTTCAGTGCAAAATAACACCGTAGAAGATTGTTACACACAATAAAGTCGACCCAAAGTATTTACTGTATTTATTTTTGTGGTTCACCATAATTAGTTCGGGCGTCAAATAACAATATAGAAAACTAATTTATCGTTGTCATATGGGATAATAATACGTCGCCACAAATTAGTGACTGGCATTAGCGATAGTGCATGTGTGATTTGACATAAACTCATAATCACAACTAAAGTGCGTTTATATGAGTCATGGTCTAATTACGCACACTATCCTCCCTAAAAGGAATGCAACAATTTTAAAATAACTGGCGTGTCACAAAAAACGTCAATCGTTCACAGATGGCATCGGGCGCCCCGCACTCCCTGTGTGTGAGCGCATTTGAGCTGTTCATACATCGTTTGTAACTGAGTAACGTCCACGGCTGGCTTTAAATGATTGTTTAGTCATCGCCGGGATATGGGACGGACGGTGTATGCGGTATTTTTGTGTATAGTGACGTAGTCGACGTGGGAGTCGCTCTTCGTCTGTATCACCGCGAGGCGCGAGTCATCAAGCTCAGTTGTGACTTGTTTCTAGTCGAAACCGCTTGTTGGTGCCCTGTATTCTACATTGCAGAACACGCTTCACCATGCACGATACTATACGGAATCAGGTATTATTTTATTCCTTTTATTTTCAAAGCTGTGTCAATGGCGAGGCGTATGTCATGTTTATTTTTTCATTTATTTTTATTCTGTACTCTGCATCGCTGTCTTTTTTATTTTTATGCCGATACTGCACAATGGTGGTGTTTTTTTATGTTTAAATTTATGATGTGTAGTCAAAACACTGAATAATATTTTGGTTATGTTGTTTGGTTACATTTATTTGCACATAAACAATATGTAAGTATATTTTATTAATATGATGTAATATTTAAAAATAAGAAATCTATTATATTTCATAACATTTTTGTAAAGGTGTGACACTTGATGATCAATTAAAAAATGGAATTTAAGAATGGGTTTAAAACAATACGTTGGTAATTCGCGTCAATTTGCTGCGCAGTGCCCCACAAGGTCAAGGCCCTAGTTCCGTAACTGGCGACATTTATGTATTCATGATAATATTATCATTATTAAGCGATATGGATGGTCAACAACAATTATTTTAGAATTTATTGGACAATTTCACACAATAGAGTCTGTTGGCAATGGCACAGTTATAGACCTGTAATGTTATTGGTTAATGCCCTAATGTTTCAATAGACTCTCCTTTTATTAAATGTGACTCAAAACATTTGGCAATGCGTTGACTTCTATGGGAACTCCTCCGCTCAACCTCATGGTACTTATTATAAGCATGACATCGTGTTACGTATAAAGAAGTAAGGTGAATGGTATGTGCATTGTGCACTGTATTTAACATTTATTTACTTTATAATCCACGTACTATCACTAGGGCGTGGACTGTTAATATAACATCTAGGTACTTGTTTGTTGATTCAAGTGGCCACAAGCGTGACTAATGCTAACCAGACCACTAATGGTCCTGAGTTGGATTCCAAGTTCGGAAAAAATGTTATTGAGTGTCCATAAACAAAAATCTCGATACAGGCCCCGGGGTCTGGATTTGTGCCCAGTTAATGTCAAAAGACTCGCGCCTCTCCGAAGGGCACACCTCTACCTCTCCCTTCGGGAATCACAGGCGTGATGTTATATGATGACGTTATACAATATTTATTCATGTACTCAAAACCAATAATGTATAGTTAAGAGGGAGAAGTTTTCAAATATTAAATTCAAATCGCGTCAGAATAATAAATACAAGACTATTGTAGTTAGATAATAAGGTCAAAAGTCAGGCGTTCACATTGTATAAACATAATGACTTCTTTTGTTTAAACATATGTTTAAAATGATATTCATTAAGTTATTATCAAAACATGCTTATCAATACCTAACCTTTATCTGCGGCTTCGCTTGTTTTAGAGTTCGAATTCTTGTTTTTCTTCGATGGGACTATCACCCAAATAAATAATACATACTTAACTGCGGTACTCAGAGATATTTAACGAGTACTTAAGCCGTCACTTAGTAAAGATTTGACATACTTTTGTATAACAAAACTGGGCTTAGCAAGAAAAAAAATTTTGACAGTTTTTTAAAAAATATTGCGACTTTGCTCAAACACTTTTTCGATGAAGAGATTGGTTTGTGAATTATTAAGCTTTAAAGTGCAATTTTTTGTTAGACTTAAGTGTGGCACCTAAATCACCTCATTCATGGCTGTATTTTATTTATAACGAAATTAAAAGGAAAACTATCACAGATAAGTAGGCTTTACAAGTTTACGAGTAATAGTCGCCCAACTAAAAAAAATTACTAGTATAAAATATTTTCCTATAGATTAATGTATGGGACAGTCTTAAAACTGAAAAATAATGTAAGTTTGTTTTTTTTTATAATAAAAATCATCGTTCGGAGGCAGGTAGGCAGGGTGGTATAATCAGCATAGTAAGTTCACATATTTTGATGTTCAACTAGGAACCCTACATTGTGCATGGTCCGACATGCACTTGGCCGGTTTTGAACTTGCGTCGACTATCATTGACATGACAACAGGGCCTTCCAAATTAATCCTAGAATTTCTGGGCCGCAATTGGCCAATAATCGAAGAAAGTACTGCTTCCGTCTGTTATTTATCAGTGTTATTTTTTGTTCATGTTTTTATTAGTTTAATGTAAGATCTATTGCGGGTTTCAATATTATGTCCCTCGTTTGAACTAGCATACTATGAAAGTTTCACTATCATGTCGATTTACTTTACTTGTAGAGTCACGAGTACTAATAATGTACATTTGGGAAGAGTGTTTGAGTGTCAAAGTGATTTGGTCGTGGAATAACGAATGCAACTTTGTATATATATCTATTTCATTAACGAAATAGTACACACATCAACAAAGCCTAGGGATATTTTATATTTCATCAAATATCTATTAATCTATGAAGAATTTTCTGATAATAGTAAATGAAAGAATGGTAGGTTATTTTAAGGTCTTAAGATTCCTATTTCCAATGATACGATTCCTCCTGCCTACTTCTACTCTCCTGGTATTTTGTTGGACTTTACTATCCATTTTTCTTCCTACTTGTCCTTGCCTATTAAATTAATCTAAAAAATACTGGTTCATTTCGGTTTTATTCTACTTATCGTTTAATTCTTCTGATATCTGTACGGAAATAACCAATATGGCGGATTTTTCTTTATGACAATAGAACTGTGGCGAGCTTACACATACTTTTTTTCGTGGCAAATGCAGTTTGTGACGAATGTCCCTTCAAAAACACCAAAAAGGTTTTGTTGTCGGTTGGTTTTTTTTTTGTAATTTACTTTTTTTTTAATTTTATAATCGACATATTTATTAACGTTACGTTTAGGTCCATCGGGCGGTCGTGCCTCTGAATTGAGCTTTTACGTGACGCGGCTACTGCAACTGTTGGGGTGACGGAGTTTGTACTCCGTCACCCCAAGAGTTTGGTCTCATTGGAACGAAAGCTTTCAGTGTTTTAGGAACTTTTTTCATGAAAAGCAACTTTGTTTAACGGTGTTTATATGTGCGTAGGTAATCCCTAACTCGCAGAGCTAGCCAAGCCAATGTACGTAGTGTTTCCGTGGGTTGAGCTGAGCACTCCGCTAATAATAATTTATACTGTATATGCACGCGGCACACGTCACTACAATTATCAAGGTGATAATATGAAATAATTATGGTAATAATAATTATGATATATTATAATGCCAGAAAGTTCTGGAGTGGTAACCGCGAACCGGAAGACGTTGGGTTGGAAGGACTCTCACTAGGTGAACCGATGACATGGTGACGGTTGCGGGGACCCGCTGGATGCGAGACGCACGAGACTTGTTAATATATTACACCTCGTTAGTGTAGTGGTTGCAAGCGCGACTGCTGTGCACAAGGTCCTGAGTTCGATTGGTTTTACCATCAGGAATTTCAGTAGCAGCAACGGAGTCTGGATTTGTGCTCGCTTGATGGAAAGGCTTGCCTCCAATTACATGAATCTTACACATAACTGCATTAAGCGAAATGCAGGGTGTATTAATTAAGTACCTACATATCTACCTAACCCTTCGGGGATTACAGGTGTGACGATATCATCATCATCATCATCAACAGCCTATTAATGTTCCCACTGCTGGGACACCGGCCTCCTCTTTCTTTGACAGGGAATGGGCTATAATCCACCACGCGGGCCCAGTGCGGATTGGTAGATGTCACATGTCTTCTAATATTTGGTTCAATTTGGAAATTATCTGTGGCAGCAAGTCTGGATTTGTGCCTCATCCTCATCATCATCATCATCATTAGCCTATAATGTTCCCACTGCAGGGACTCAGGCCAAGCCTTCTCTCTAGGAGAGGGATAGGCTATAATTCACCATGCGGGCCCGGATTGGTAGATGCCTTCGAATTTTTTGGTTCTAAGACATGCCGGTTTTCTCACGATGTTTTCTTTCACCGTTTTGAGAGCAGCTGTGATGAAATAAATTACACAAAGTAATGTGCCTGCCTGGGTTCGAACCCACGACCTACTGTTCGTAAGTCGGGGCCGCCACCACTCTCTGACTCTACGTACGTTTCCTTTCAAATCGGTTAAACAATATTGTTTGAAAACCTGATTTATACGCCTCTATATGGACAGGTATCCTCACCTGTGCCAGCACATCGATCGACACTACGTTACCAGTAACGTATGAGTATGTATAATTATGTAATCAGCGCTGGCTCAGAATATACGGATTATATGCGTATCATCTATGAAGGGTTATGCAGAGTCACCGAGTTATATTGAAGACCCATACTTTATTCAGCGAGAAATTTCAAATGGAAAAATCAAACAAAAGTTTGCCAGCCCTATAAGTCGAACTGAAGACGGCGGCCGCATAAACCATCATGCCAAATAAACGAGACATTATTGATGTGGAAAGCAACTGTAAAACTTTCGACAAGTTATAAACAAACTTTAGTATCAAAATAAGAAAGTTCAATCACCGGCTTTTTACCCGACTGCGGCGAAGCCCAAAAGGAGGGTTATGTGTTTATTTTTGTATGTATACCACAATACGGACGCCTTTTTACCCGACTGTGGCGAAGCCCCAAAGAAAGCTTATGTGTTTGACCTGTATGTATGACCGTTTTTTTTGTTCCCTCATAGCTCCTAAACGGATGAACGGATTTCAATAAAATATACGAAATTAGATTCGTTTTTGTGGCGCCAGTGTCACTGGCTACTTATTAAAATTAAGATACAAAGAAAAGTAGCGGATTTTGGAGGGCATATCGCAGAGTTCAAAAAATAATAATTTCGATTTCCATCGAATAGGGTATCAAAATGAAGGGTTTTAAAAGGAGATAACAATACACTAATATTATAAAGGCGAAAGTTTGTGAGTGTGTGAGTGTGTTTGTTTGTTACTTCTTCACTTAAAAGCAAAAATTTGGTACACAGATAGTTTATAACCTAGATTAACACATAGGATAGTTTTTATTACGATTTATGGCAGGTGAAGCCGCTGGCAACAGCTAGTATGATATAAATATGATAGTAGGATCAGGAGGCCGAGCGGTATATTCGTCAGTTCCCATTTTGGGAGAAACAAGTCTGCATATGATTACAGAGTTTTATTCACAGGAGGCACACAACACAACACAATTATTATTATGAAATGGTACACAACACACAATAATAAAATGGTAGACAATAGAAAACAGATCCCAATAGAAAATAAAATCAGTACGGCGAACAGATTTTTTAAGGCCCAAGTTCGTACAGTGGTCTAGCCACCCAAATGCACAGTGCAGGTAAACCGACAGTTTTGTCCGCAGCAGGGAGCTCTTTATTGAGTCGAATACGTAGACCGACTGACGAGCTTAGTTGATTTTTTTTTCGCATCGCATCTCGCAGTTCACCCTGGAGAGGGTGGCTTCTGCTTAACCGGACTTTTCTGTGGATGCCTTGAAATTAAAGCCTTCAGTCAGGGCTATAAAACTTAAAAACTAAGCGAATACACGCTGAGGGCACCCCCTGTGGGGTACGAGCCTCCGGTTTAGGGCGTCGCTGGGAGGGGACAGCAATGAGACAAGCTGGACCTGAGTGCAATTATCTTGGGACGATTGATAAAACTCTACTGGTACGGCATCGCGGGCTGGCTCGAGCTAGGGACGAGGGGTTATTGATTTCGCGACTGGCCCCGTCCGCGAGGTCAGAATGTCGGCGGTTAGCGTCTGTGCTTTATAAGAGTGCTAGTTTCCCTGTTGCTCACTTTTTACTAAATACGCGAGGGTTCGTATCGGGTGGCCGATACGACATGCAGGTTTATGCTTAAGCGCCGAGTCGGAGAAACGCTTGATGAGGCGTTTCATGAACTGGGCGATAGTGGGCAATCGAAAGTCTATGTGTAGACGATCATTACGAATGTAAGGTGGGGCTCCCTTAATCCTACGTAAGTAACGGTTTTCGAGCGTCTGCATCCTATGTATAAAGCGTTGTTTAGACTCAAGCGTACGTCATGATGGGACGGATTACAGCGGCAGGCGTAGCTTACACCTAAGTCATAGCTTGCTCTTTGCCGTTATCATGAAATGGAGCCTTCCCACAGCAAAGGCAGTGACGAGCTTACCCAGCACTCGCCCTTATTAAAAGGATGATGCTGCTCGCTTTCTAATAAATTCCCGCCACAGCAACTCTGTCCGTTGACGCACGGAAGTACGTCACGTGTTAACTAACACGTTATAAAAAAAAACAAATAATACAAGAATATTTTTTGTCGGCTGGGTAGCGTTTGGGGAGCTGAGTAGTACCTTCTCGTCCAACTTACCACAGTGTCTCAAGACGAAAGTCTATGACCAGTGTGTGTTGCCAGTGAATAGGTAGGTACTTACATACGAGACCGAAACGTGGTCGCTCACAATAAGCCTCATCTAAAAGCTCAAAGTCACCCATAGGGCAATGAAGAGAGCTATGCTCGGAGTTTCCTAGCGTGATCGAATCAGAAATGAGGACATCCCCATGAGAACCAAGGTTACCGACATAGCCCGAAAAATTGTCAAACTTAAGTGTCCGATGGGGCCGGAAAGTCGTTGCGTTGGAATGCCCCCCACTAGGTGGACCGATGACCTGTGAAGGTTGCGGGGATCCGCTGGATGCGACACTTAGGGGGGGCTATGTCCAGCAGTGGACGTCATTCGGCTGAAATAATGATGATGATGAATTGTTGACAATAAATAACGGTGAATTATCAAAGTAAATAATTTTAAAATAAAAGCAAGGTCAACATTTGTTTTGAACAAAACTATTGGTTATACTTATCGAAATAAGTTGCCAAAAATCAATTAGTGTGTATTCTATTTTCGTAATTTTACATTTAAGTGGGAGGTCCATTTAAATCTAAAATTACAAAAATAGAATGGGTTCCGCCTGCTTCCAAGTTTTGTTTAATATGTGCTTGTTTTTTGTTTTTCAGTTTTTTCAGTCGGCTATTTACATCCTCCCTTGTTAGAGTTCCACACCCAAAGGGTAAAACCGGGACCTTATTACTAAGACTTCGCTGTCTGTCCGTCCATCTGTCTGTCACTAGGCTGTATCTCAAGAACCGCGATAGCTTGACAGTTAAAATTTTTACAAACTATGTATTTCTGTTGCCGCTATAATAACAAATAAAAATAACAAAATAAAATAAATATTTAACGGGGCGCGAAACAACAAATGCGATTTTATTGCCCTGTTTTGCTCGATACCAATCATGGCAACAGGCCTACCTTTTGCCATTATCGATATCTTTTTCTTTTCGTATCGTTTCTTTCAATATTTTGTGAACGAACAAAATCACAGGTTAAATCTAGGTTGTGGTGCTCATAAACCTTATTTTCCAGCACAACAAAATGCTTTTATAAAAATAAGGTAAAAGTCTTGTCAGAAAAAGGAGATAAAGAAAATTTCATATTAAAAAAAAAAAGATGCGGTATACCTTCCTTTGTGGGGCAACTTTACAATTACTAAGGAATCATGTTCTTAGCAAGGTAAATTAACAATGTTAAGAATATGAAAGCTGTTGAATGCACTGTTATCTTTTTTTATTTTTTATTTATTAATTAAATTTATGCTTAAGGCTTGCGTCATAGAAAACCCTGATCAATAAAATTCTTGTACTGATGTAATTAAACCTTCTGAGGAAAAGGTTTGATTGAAGACGACATAATTGAGGAGCTTGTGTTTCAATAATAACAGCTACACGGGCGAACCTCACGGTTTATGCAACTATTACTAAAGTCGTCTTGTGAATGGATAACCATTTATCTTACAAATCCCTTCGCGCCTATTATATGGAGTAACCTTATCTTACCTCCACAACCCTGTTAGTACAGGGTAACACGATACCCCTTGAAGACTGGTGTCAGACTTTCGGAGCACTTACTCACATACTATAATATACTAGCTGACCTGGCAGATGTCGTCCTGCCCGTGACAGCAGCGGGTCCGATCAGCCATTTTCAATAAATGGCTGATCGGACCCGCTGCTGTCACGTCATTCATTTGTTACTAAAAATACGATAAATGAAGAACCGCTCAACCGATTTTGTGCAAACTTCACATAAACCATCTAAACAGTCCGAACAAAGACTAAACATTTGGTTTGGATAAGTGAGCCCATTCTTGAGTTATAAAATTACAACGAAAAGTGGCATTGATTTTTAATATTGATGATGGCACTGACTACCTGTTACACTGACACCTGTCAAAGATCTCTAAACGACAATCGAGACCAAAGGCATAACGAAACGCAAATAATATTACTTGAAAATAAGTCGAGTTATTACAAAGTAGTTATTACAAAGTAATTGTTCATGCAGATGCATATGTTTTAAGAAACGTGTGTCCGGTGGATAAATGTTACATGCCCATTCAAAGACAGGGGAACACTAATTGCTTAACTCGCATTCGCGAACTAATTACAGAGGTGACAGAACGAACCCAGCTGTTCAGAGTTCACAAGATGATGTGCAAGGGCTTATGAATAAACTAGTGTTTAGGTTATCCAGTCTAGATAGAATAGGTCCCAGTCCATCTAGACTGGTAGAAAAAGGTATTAGAAAAGAAGTGTATCTACACTAATATTAGAAAGATTTGTACTTTTGCATTTGTGTGTGTATGTTTGTAATGAATAAACTCAAAAAGTACTGCGCCGATTTAAAAAAATCTTTCACAACAACTAAGCTACATTCACCCCGATTAACATAGGCTACTTTTTAGCAATGTATTCTCACGGGGACGGGACCTACGCGGGTGAAACTGCGCGAGTAGTAGTACTAATATAAAAACCGATGTATAAATAATTGGTAGGTAGGTCAATAAATAGTCAGTTTGTTGTGTCTATTCTTCTTTTTCTTGTCGTATTGGCTTTTTTAGTTTTTAAACTATTTTTTTTTTATTTCCAACTTTTTAGTTATTTTGTGTTTGTTCTTTCGTTGGTCGCGTAAAATTCTTCGCAGATGATTTAACTTTTGTGTTTGTTTATTATTTTTGTGACTTTGAATTTCTTTTTCTGGTTTTTCTGAACCTACCATTTAGTTACTTTTTTGGTTTTTGTCTTCTTCAATTTGGTATTGAACGGAATACAGTTCTTAAATCGTCGGAAGCCTTTCATCTGAATAATTCTGGGTATAAACCCCCAACAGTTAGTATTTTTCTTTGATTGATGAATCGTTCCTATAAATAAGTCCATGAGTATCTTTCTTTCAGTGTTAATGATAGAGTAGGAATATCCTGAAAGAATGTAGGTTAGTAAAATGTAAAAACAACTTTCTACTAAATATTTTTAACATATGGATGAAATGAAACTGCAGAAGTTTCTCATTTATAACATACTAGGTGCTGCCAGCTTACAACTAGTAAATTATCCCACGGGAAGATAAAATCGGGATAAAAACATAACGGGATAATACAGGTTTTAAACTATTTGTGTACCAAATTGTATTCAAATCCGTAAAGTAGTTTTTGCGTGAAAGTCAAAAACACACTCACAAACTTTCATCTTTATACTCGTAATATAATTAGTGTGATAAATCAAAAGTTTTGCTGCCGAGTTAAAATTTACCTATTGACAGTTAAATTATTTTATTCTAATATTGTTTCTTGCTTCACAGCTTTTTTATTTATTTGACTGTCGCTTTAATGGAGGACATAACATCACGCCAGTAATCCCCGAAGGATTACACAGAGGTGTATTTTGATCAGTTACGTTTCAAGCCCCATTTAGATAGGGGCGAGCCTTTTGCCATGAACTGGGCACGATTACTGAAAAATTCATGATGGAAACTCGCACTAACACTGTGCCCGACCCGGGAATAAAAACCCGGACCTCTTTGTTTAGCTATCGCACTTACGGTCACTCAACCAACAAGGCATTTTATTATAGGAGACGCCATAACACTCTAGAAATTAATTGTTGCGAGATTAATCCTGACACTTTTTCGTCCCTTTTCTTTTTTTTCCCTTTCCCTTTTCCTTTTCTTTTTTCCCTTTTATCTTTTCCATAATTGGCTGTTGCAACAGCCAATTATACCCATTAGCAAACCTGTAACAAAGTACAATTAAAGAAAAAAACTGGCCAAGTGTGAGTCGGACTAACGTACCGAGGGTTCCGTACAAACAAAGTTTAAAATTATTAAAAATGTCTTTATTATATTATGTTAGTAAAAATTCCCCTGTAGGTTTTGATTAACTTGCGAGTGTCGATTTGCGGCATTTAAACGGCTGTATCTTTTGATTGCATTGGCTTAGAAGTTTGATTTTTTTTACAGCTTCAAGGGACAACCGGACAGTAAACTTGAGTATTTCATATAAATTTCAAATTGATACCTCAGACGGACGGACGGACGAAAAAGTGATCCTATAAAATAAGGATTTTCCTTTCGAGGTACGGAACCCTAAAGAGAATTTCCTTGCTATTTCGTTTCTCTAATTTATGTTTATAAACGATTAACTTTCGGTGTCGTAGCGACATTTCTTGTGGACTTTGTCTCAAGAAGCGGTGCGGATCTAACGAGGCTTGTTAAAGACCTTTTACCAGTAAGTCGGTATGCTGCTCATTACTATGATTGAAGTTAATTACTCGGCCACGGTGTAAGGCCGGCTTTGTAAAGGTTAAACTGGAGAGCGAAGAAGGAATATTATTGTTGTGCGACAGATTACAATTTTTTTATGTTGCTTTAAGCGTGGAATGTTTGTGACACTCATTTTATTCTTGTTTCTGTACATACGATTGATCGTCATGAATTTCGAAAAACGGAACCTTTATAAGATCACTTTGTTGTCTGTCTTGAGTTCTTGGCAGACCGATAGATGTTCGTCTGTCAAGACCCTTTTTTCTCAGGAATAACTGGTACCTATTATCAAGCTGAAATAAACATCTAATACTAAGGACAGCTATTTCTTAGAGCAGTGCGATCGTAAGATATTATGACCATTTAAACCTAAACTTATAACTCTCGTTGTCCCAGACTCATGAAAATTGGCAAGAAGCAATGTCTTACAGCACATATAAAGGATTAAATCTGCAAACCGCAAATATGTAGTTAAATAACAAAATACCTACAAGTTTATACGGAACCCTCGTTTCGCAAGTCTAACACGCACTTTGGCGGTTTTTTGGGGTAATTGAACTCGGTATAATAAATAGCTCTTAAACGTCAATAGTGGCAACAAAACAGGAAAATGAAAAATTTACGAGTTTCGTTTTTGTAAAAGTTTGCATTTGTTTATTCTGAAACAAGCGAGAGGGGAATGTTTCCAAACTTACTATGTTTATTACCATTCCAGTCATCATCAACATCATCCACAGTCCAATTTCATCAAATGCTGGGTATATGACTCTCTTTGCCTTTGTCAAACTTCTGTGAAGTAATCCTAGTAGAACTATAAAAATAGCCAGCCTATCATTGACTCACCAAATACATGTCAGAGACTTTCTCGTACACAAAAGCATTTGCGATCTGCACGACTGCTCATAGACGATTGACCACGTGAAACTGTTCAACACATTAACATTTTCTAGATAAATGATAATTTTAAATGAAGAGTCGTGAATCGGTTATGAATAACCCAATCGATTAGGTTATACGTCAGTACACAAAATAACACAAACTGATACCTACAGACGGAAAAAAATGATGCATCAAGTTGGCCAATATCCAATAACAAACACTTTGCCCATGAAATTAAACCTTATATTATCATAAGCTTTACTTTTCATGATGAGCAGAACACTGTAAACTACCTACCGAGAGAGACTAACTACCGAGAAAAAAGATATCGTACCTGACATCATAGGCCTATGGACTTAAAAAACTTCGGTACGAATTCAATTCTCAAAAAATATTTCAGTAACGTCATAAATATTTTTAATCGTACGCCCATCGAATCCCGGGGTGGTATTTTTGGCCTTAGCCTGCTTACCGCCAATCTCAGGTCTACCCCAGTCACCTACGGAATGTCTTCATCGTTTCCTGGGTAGCCCGGTTCCAGCACCACAGGTGGTGGAGCCATAGGCGGCGGAGGACGCTCCCCTCGTGAAGGGAACACAGCGCACACCACGTCCTCCACAAGCTCAGGCCGGATACTCTGTCCGGGTGCAGTTTGTGCCGCACCATCTTCTCCCCACCCCCCACGAATCTCGGTTGAGAGTATCCATGTAAAAGAAGAAAGATTTAACAGCAACATGTTTTTTGTGCTTTTAACTTAAGACGTACCTATAACCTGTCCTTCAAGACTGTTATATCTTTTGCAATGTGTAACTACACACTGCTTAAAAACACGAGTTGGAGTACTTGGTTATATAGTTATTTATTATTTAGTACGCCAACAGCAGTACATACATACGAGTAGCATCAATAATAATATAGACATATGACAATGATGATATAATAATGATATTTATAATGACCGCATGGAGGTATGGCAGAGCAAGGAGCTTCACGGACGCTTTTTTCGGGCCCTACACGGGCCCGATGTAGACTTCTTGGCGTCCGTAGCCTGGCTACGTTCCGGAGAACTCTTCGGAGAAACCGATGGTTTTGTCTGTGCAATTATGGACGAAGTTATGACGGAGATTTATTGTGAAGGACGGTACGGTTGGCATATGTCAGGCATGCCACCGTCCGGGCGAATCAATCCGTTACATTATCTCCGGGTGTTTTCTCGTCGGGCTAACGGAGAATACTTGCATAGACACAACCTTGTAGCCAGGATTATCCATCAACAACTTGCTCTGAAATACAACCTTGTCGAATCGGAAGTGCCGTACTACAGGTATGTGCCCGAACCAGTTCTCGAAAATGGCAATATCACATTGTACTAGGATCAATCCATCATCACTGACAGGACTATTGTAACCAATAAGCCTGATATAGTGGTGGTGGATCGATCAGAGCGGCGCGCAATGATTGTTGACATAACCGTCGCGCATGACGTCAGCCAAGCCGAGAAAGATAAGCAAATCAATTATCTTGACTTGGCTCGCGAGGTTGTCGGATGTGGAACCAGCGATCATTGTGCCGATAGTAGTCACAGCCAATGGCTTAATTGCCAAGAGATTCGACCAACACCTGAGGAGGCTCTCGTTAGGCAGCTGGATCAAGGGATTGATGCAGAGAGCGGTACTCCTGGACACGGCTCGTATTGTTAGGAGGTTCCTTTCTCTGGAGCCCTGACCGCCGGTAGCTTGGACCCTGTTCCCGATACCGGTGGGCTAATTTTTTTTATATTTTTAAATGTTTTTTTTTAATTATTTTATTAAATATTTAAAAATGTATAAATTTGTTTTAAAATGAAAAATTTATTAGAATAAATATATATAGTATAACAAAAACAGAAGTATTAATACTGAAATTAATACCAGAAGTGTTTGGTATGCTATAATTGTTTACTTAAAAAAGAGTGTTTCGTAGCAGGCTCATATTATACACTTACCTAGGATAACTGCCCATTTAGAGACGTTTAATGATTAATTAAGCTGTCACTTACGGCCGCACTCGGAGAGCTTTAATGATTACTTAGTCCATCACTTAGTAAAGTTTTTTCATACAAAAGAGTTTTGAATCTTTACTAAGTAATGGATTAAGTCATCAATTAACATCTCTGAATACGACAGTAACAATCCATCCTCGCAATCCCACTTTAGGCCTATTTATATCGTCGGGGCCGCGGGTTGTACACTAGTTATCGCGGCCTCGACATAGGGGGCTAAGAAGGAACATGGGTGTTTTTTTGTCAGTAGAAGTCTGACACTCCCCTTCGCTCTGCCCAAGAGCGGGAGGGGGTTATTTGATGATTTTCCACCCACCAAAAAAAAAAAAAAAGGCCTATTTATATTCTTTCTTTTCTTACTAAAGTTTTTGAGCATTTAGTTCACAAACAATTAACATTTTTCTTAAAGCCGAAATCTTAAATATCCTCTCAGAATGGAATAATTGCACTACTCCTCAGAACAAATAAACTGTTCTGTGCACCACTCGAATGCACTTTCCAGAATATTGAGAAAATGAGAGTACGCGCTACGCCTCTTAGTTAAGAGCATTTCCGTGCACCTTGAAATACATACAAGTGCAAAGCTAATTGTAATAAAGTATTCACTTTAGGAGTTTTGTACGTGGCATTCCTACATTCGTTTAGGAACTTGGGTGTATATAAAGGGTGTAAAAGTACCCTTAACGCAAATGAAACGCACTTGTTCTCCCCACCACTGCGATAATTTTTTTGTTCTAGACCATACCTGGGAACCCCCTAGTTACGTAGATATTGGGGGTCAAAGTTCCACATTTTGCACAGCTGTTTTTGTAAAAACTAGTTTTTCAGGTAATAACTTTACTTAAAAAACCTCCATGAACCTTTTACTATTGAAAGCATCCACTAGCACAATGTTTTAAGAGTGCTACATTGAGTTTTACCGTAATATGAGATTTTTGACCCCAAAAAAAAAATCTTTTCCCAGCAAAATTTTTTGCGTAGGGGTTGTTAGTTTGATGTACAGAATGCTTGTGTGATGGGTTAATTTACACCCTGTATACAGTGTGATTCTTTATAATGTGCACATATCGAAATGGGGGAATCTATGCTTAATTTTATCGACGGAAAAATTATTAAAAAAAATCTAAATATTTTTTAATATTATAAATGGAATTTTTAAAAATTTTGTCTGCTACTGTGACCCCAGTGTAAACAAAACGGTGTAACTTTTAAACTAAATTATCTATCGCGATGAAACAAACTCCATAATGATTGGAAGCAATTAGGCGTCCTCGTAAAATGAAAATTGTGGAAAAAAAACTACCCTCAATTGAAAATAAACACGTTTTTTGATCAAAAAAACTTTTTTTTTTCATAACTTTTTACATAAAAATTGTTTCATCGCGATAGATAATTTAGTTTAAAAGTTACACCGTTTTGTTTACATTGGGGTCACAACAGCGGACAACATTTTTGAAAATTCCATAAAAAATATTTAGATTTTTATTAATATTTTTTCCATCGATAAAATTAAGCATAGATTCCCTCATTTCGATATGTGCACATTATAAAGAATCACACTGTATGTAATAATTTGTGGATTTAGGTACACTTGGTAAAGGTCCAACAACAACTTTGAGATATATATGACCTATTTTCTGATGATACCAAAATATTGGTTTCGTAACACATGAAAATGTAATCAATACAGTAGGCGAAAATTGCTTCTAATCAATTATAAGTGTCTGCCATGCAGATCCTAACCCTTCGGGGTTCAAAAATAATTATAAAGAGACGACAAAGTACCGTACATTCCACGGTGATGCCTCAACTACTGTGCTCTGCATCATGTCATGATATTTAAAATGAATATTTTTGTAAAGTGAATCACTAAAACATGAAACAGAACAGCTGCCCACTAAAATAACAATATTAACGTTGTCGCGGTAATAATTGACAAAATACTAACTCCGGTTTTATTCTTAAGTTGTCAAGGTGAGTTTCAATAGGCAACCGTCTTTAGGGTTCGCCGTAGGGTGACCAACGGGACCCTATTCTATTACTAAGCTTTCGTTGTCCGTCTGTAGGTATATCTGTCAACGGGATGTATCTCACGATTTCTAATAGGTAAACAGCTGAAATTTTCACAGAATAGGTGTTTCTATTACAGCTACAACGACAAATAATAAAAATAAATTAAAAAGGCTCCCCTACCACGATGGTAGCGGAACCCTAAACGCGCGAGTACGACTTGGACTTGGCCGGTTTTACAATATAAATATTTTTTCCATTTTGTTACTTGAAAGTATTGTTTTTATTACTTTAGATCCACTTAGCCTGGAAGTCCACCCCAACATAACGTCCCCTTACTTCGAACCCCAACTAACTGCACAAAATATAGTTTCGAGAAAATCATGATTAAAGGTTCGAACCGTAAAATTTCTATTAAAATTCCTGAAAAGTACATGTGTTTTTGATTTCACATTGTATTCATTATTCGGGTGGAAGTGATTTTAATTGTTATTGTTCATCTAACTTGAATCATGCCAAAACCACTTAAACGGCGACAATTTTTTTTTCCTTACGAAAAACATTGTTTGCAGTGCAGAAACATTGCTTTAAATTACACTTAGGTATTGGGTTTTGTAGGTTCTTTATTTCAAGAATCTCCTGTTAAGTTACTTTAGCTAAAAGCTAAATCCAGAACGGAGTGTCATATCGGAAAATAGGTTTTACCAGTATGTAGATCTTGAAAAGCGGTATTTGTAACTCATTTTTGCTCACAAGTGACTTTAGTCGGTTTTTGCTATAAGGGCATGATCATTGGGAAAAGGATATGATGGTTGATGATCTATATGTGATTTGTTTTTACAAAGAAAAGAAAAATATTATTTATAAAAAAACTTTATAAAAATGCAGTGGGCTGCAAATTACAAGAACAATCAAAATGCTGGTAGACTACGACTACTGGCAGCTGCCTTACAAAAATGTTTAATTTAATTTCAATAACGACCCTCTATAACCTACATACAATTTAAAGGGTAAACAATAGTGGCAACATGAGGTGCCCTAAAACGTCGAGTTTTTGTAAAGTTTTTATAACGACCATAGCCTCCCAAGTTTAATCACATAGTATTAGTATGGATTTAATGACCAAAAACCATAGATAATGCACACTCAACGACTTTATGACAACAGTTTTATGTTCCGCTCCCAATTTCCAAACGGTTAAAAATAAATTCGCGTTCAAATCATTCAATTTGACGGCAACGCTCCATCTGTTAAGACCCTGTAAAATTGGAACATCTGTGTCTGTCTGTCTATTATATACCTAGTTTTATACAAATGCGACTAGGAATGTGAAGAAACATTGAGAGGGAATTTTCCTCGTGGGAAAATTATATCCCTGGAGAAAAATCTCACTTTGCTTACTCACCTATTGGGCTACACGATTGGCTTTAAACGAGTGTAACCTCTCATACCACTTATCCTCTTCTTCTTTATACGAGAGGTCAGATAATGCTAGGCACTGTCTGTACACTTGCCGATTGTTTAATCAGCATATAACTCAGAAATTATTCGACACAGTCGTCAGACTGTTGGTCTGTTTGGCACATGCGTCACCAACCGTTGTTTAATTAGCGTAGTAAGAGAGCTAGCAGCCCAACACGACGAATCTATCTACCGATAGATAAGTCTGAACGCATCGTTATATCGTTCGATCGCTGCAAGTTAGGACGCCGCATAAGAGTCCCTGCAGGCTGCAGACTTTTCTGGTGAAAAATATGTGATCAATGGGGTATCCCAATCTTGACCAAAATATGTGATCAATGGGGTATCCCATTGATCACATATTTTGGTCAAGATTGGAATGGATAGTGTTGGTAGATTTTGGTCTCGTATATTTCTAAATTCAGGAAAAATATTTAATTTATGCATGTTTAGTTAATAGTGAAATGAAAGAGAAAGGATTAAACTATCTCTATATATCTCACGTCTGACATGGAAAAATGGATAAAGAAAAGGTGTTGCGCGGACCTCGTGATAATCAAGTTTAGTGCTACGTAAATAGTCGACCTTAGTGTACCTAGATATTCCTGCAATTTATAATCTTCCATTTTGAGACAACTATTAATATGGCTAGCATTATCATTCTTTATGCCTTTCTCCCACTTTATTTGTAAACAGCAAGTCTTTTTCTTCAATTCTCTTCTTCTTAAGTATACATATCTATTAATTGTTAATTTTATATTACAAACTAAAAAAATCTTTATTCAATCAGATAGTATATTGCCATCCAACGTGGGAATGCTGCCAGCCTTCTGGGCACTTTTCCTGTTGACAGCGATGTGGACGAATTTTTTGACGCCCTGTAATTCTTCTCTTTTTGATATTTGTATATAATTTTATATAATTTTAGTTCTGTAAATTATAGTTTGTTGATATTGTAAATAAATATTTTATCAGATAGTAAAAATATAACTAAACTAACCTAAAAACAAACTAACCATAAAAGGGCATCGAAAAACTCCTCCTCAGTGCTGTCAGCAGGTAAAGTGCTCAAGAGACTGGCAGTGTTGCCGCGTTGTATGGCAGCACTTAGCTTCTGGCCAAAGAAAAAGCCAGTCCTCGAGTGAGAGGAAGCGTCAACAAGGCGTTTAGAAATATCCTTAATTAAAAAGGCTGTGGGCAATAGGACCCACGGCCCCAGAAAAAATAAAGTTGTTCAAAAATATAATAATTAAATGTTATCTCTTTTCTCCTTCACACGACTGTGTCTATGTATTGTTACTTACCTTATATTTTTTATCTATAATAAGTACGTATTTTTACCCGACTACGGCGAAGCCAAAAGGAAGGGTAATGATTACAAAATGTGATTAGAAGAATATTTACAACTTAATTATAATTATTACTAGCTGTTGCCAGCGGCTTCACCTGCTACGACCCACGGGAATATAAAATCGAGATAAAAACTATCCTATTTGTTAATCCAGGTTATAAACTATCTGTGTACCAAATTTCATCCAAATCCGTGCAGTAGTTTTTGCGTGAAGAAGTAACAAACATACACAGTCACACACTCACACACTCACACACTCACAAACTTTCGGCTTTATAATATTAAAGTGATTGTAATGCTGTTTAAGCGCTCCGCAATTTAATTATAACAATAATACTACGCGATTGCTCAGCGAATATACTAAAATACCTCAAACGTTTGCTTCGCGTGTCTATTATTATACCTTAATATGTATTTGAAAACAAAAAAACTTGGACAGTTAACAAAATGACATCGTTAGGATAATATTATATATACGGAACTTTTCGTTTGTTTTGCCAAATTCTTCATTTACCCATTCATAATAATTATTTTGAAACATTCTCAAAAACAATCAACGACCCAAATACTCTTAGAGTTTATGTTTTATTTTGACAAAAGTATCACAGAAAACTAATAACTCGTCACTGATATCTAACTAATTTTGTTTGAAGTAATTTGGTTTTAAGCGCTATTTGTTATACAATTTAATTGAAATCCAATTACCTACACATGTCATACATAATAATATCATATACAAATAAGCGCCGAATTGAAGACCTCCTCTTTTTTTAATGTTGCCTAAAAATAAAGTTGTTCCTGTAAAACTGATGATGCTTTAAAGTTTATTTAATAATTCCGAGTGGATAACAAAATATTATTTAATTACCAGGTTTACCTACCTGGAAGTAAATCACTACCTAACAGATAGATAACATTATAAAGCAATAAAACATACAACTGAAATGTTTACTTTTATATCCGTCCTCCCATTAAATTAGCAAACTTTCCTACTATTTAATTGCAGATGTTATTAATAGTTTACATAGTACACTCAAGAACATAAATTTGTATTCACGTGATTTTCTTAATTAATCGAATACAGGCTACCTCGTTGGTTTAGTGGATTAATTCGTGGGTGCTGAGGATGAGCTCTTGCCCATCACACTACGCTAGTCGTAGTGTGGAGGGCATGGGTCATGGTTATCAGATCAGATAATGACTTTTGTCATCGGGACTATGTTGTAAAAATAAGGACAACCAAGCAGTGGCATAATTATTTTCCTTACTATAAGAACTAGCCTTACGTAATACGTATACATATTTTGGCCGGCCGCATGCCGCACCGAAAGTTTAGAAACAAGTATTATAATTTTTCTAACCTGCTGCTAAAACTGCTCGCTTCGCTTGCTCTTACCACCAAGTTTTTTGAAGTGTCCAATCCTTCAAAGCGTTAGTAGTAAAAGGAAGTAATCTATTGTTTTAATGATATAACGAAAATCGTTTAATGATAATTAATTATTAATGATATTTGTTTTAATGATATAACAAAGTCCTACTTAGTAATTGAGATCATAGATCCCATTAATACATGGGATCTATCTCAATTACTAAGTAAGACTTTGTAGGTAGGCGTGGGTTGTCGAGCGAAGAAAATAGAGACACTATAGTTATAGCAAAATCACTTGTATTCTTTTTAAAATAACTAATTTCAATATTAAAACGCATTCAGATTTTTTTGACAATTACGCTATTGTAATTGGGTCTTTCTATCAAAAATATAAAGCAGGCATGGAGCTTGAATTTCTGAATAACGACAAATGGTAGTTCAGCTTTAAAACTTGTCTTCCGGTAAAGGCTTCCTCAAAAGATCTCCAGTCTTTTCTAATATTTGCTGTACGAGTCCATGTTGGAGCCGCTACTTTCTTGACGTCATCCCCCATCTCAAACCTCCTTTCCATCAAACCAAGTAACATTGAGCAAAAAAATCTATTAATTTAATAACCTTGTACGATCATACTTTTCTGAGAATTAACTTTATTTCAAAGGAAACTTCACTTCAAAGTTGGTATTGCACGAGGAATTCGCTTTTAATGTTTTCTAAAAGCTCGCACCGCCACCTGTTCCAGGAATCAAGGGGGTGCACTTGCACTTCCCTGTCGAAAATATAGTAGTAGTATAGAGAAGATTTAGTTTTCTTATGATGTCCTTGTGAAAATTTCCTGAGAATATCATATTATTTGCGAGCGAGCTCAAATATTGTTTGGTACTTTTCCATCCATAAGTTTTCTTTATAAATAAGCAGAATTAGCCGTATTTTTATAACAATAGCCCAAAGAAAAGCCATCAAATATGAGGTGGGTTCCAAATGTTTACGCTCGCTACACTCTCTCTTGAACCCTATTTTTTTTTTCGATTGATAGCTTTTTCTATGTAGATCTACAAAGTTACTTAATTTGGTTTGATGTGACGTTCCTGGAAAAGGTCTTGTCCATGTTAATAACTGTACAGTCACAACCGCTAATATATTGATAATATAATATACTAATATATACATGCAGCAAATTTGAATATGATTTCTTCTATCGTATTGACTTTTTATGTTTTTGTGTATTTTGGAGGCCATAATATTACAAAATCACTCTTATCACTAACTTAGCTAGTTAAAAGTAGAAACCGTCCGTTTACGAGAAAATTGCTTATGAATTTTGCTATGAGTGTACATATTTTTGCTCGTGAGTGTACCCTAGTATTTATTTGCCATCAGTACCAAGGCCCTCCGCATCGCGATATTGAAATAAGTTGACGGAAATAGCCGCACCACGTGGGGGCGGTAGCTACAGAACGTGCGCGCGCGCATCTCGAACACAAACATAAACAACTTGTGCTGCGGCCAGCAAGGCGGGCAGAAAACATTGTAAAATGTTTCCTATTACTAAAATTGGTATACCTATAGTACTTTAAATGTTATACATCTGGCCGTTAGTAGGCTTACTCGTATGCCTTGACTTGTTGAGGAGCATTTGTTTTTATTTATCAAATCTATTGTTATAATTATTTGTTTTGTTTGTTAATATCTGTAATATGATCTAGAGGTGTTCGACCATGTTGAGCGATGTACAGAGACGAGATAGCATTTCAAACTACCCAAAACGGTAAAAAAATCCAATCAACCTTCAACCTAATACTTTTGCGATAAAGATGACAATCTATTTAGGAAATTTGGCAGATTGTAGTAGCTTGCATATAATAATGTAAATGGCTAAGAACACTGCAGAGCGGTATAGGTATTTAAAATAATTCATTTCTAATTCCTGGCATTGTGGAGCAACGTTTTTTAAATAAACGAAAATACGAAGCTCTTTAAAAACTGTAATAAAACTCTTAGTTATCTGAATTTGTATAATTTATAAGTACCACGTTACAAACATTCTTCTTGTTCCGAGCCCCTCTGTCAAGATGCCCGGCCGCCACAGATACTTAAAAACCATAGACCATAAACTCTAGTGTTATCGACAATATTGATGGCATAGATAATACAACATCTCCCCTTTTTTACAAGACAAGCAAAAAAATATCTTTTACAAAATTAGGTATTTGGTTTTATGTTAATTACAAACTATTCACACACATAATCATCTAGATGTTTAGGCCTACTTACAAATCGTTTAGGTCTGGCTACACTATTGCTTTCAGATCCGATTCCTTCTGGACTACTAACATTGGAATGGTACCGTTCCTCCAATTCTGTGGAATTGCTTTCTATCGGATCTGAAAGAGCAGTATGAGCCTTACAATAATCTTCCCAAGAAATAACATTATCATTTGAAACATACCTTCCTTCTGCTGGTAAAATATTTGTGTTAGGTGCCAACTTTAAATGCCATCTATTTCTCCTAAAGTTCCCTCTTTCAGTTTTCACCATATATGATCGTGGTTCTTTGCATTTATACATAATGGAGCCGTATATCTTCAGATCAGTAAGCCATACCCTATCATTTACCTTCAATTCTGGCAAGTCTATTGCTCTATGTCTCCTATTATAATAACTTATCTCCTTATGTTTCTTTAATAAATGCTTTTGTTTCAATTCTTTACTCAGAACTACAGGGTTGTTAAGTTTGCTTGGTATTATGGGAAGATTATCTCTGAGTTTTCGGTTAAACATTAATTCAGCCGGACTGTAACCTGTTTCCGAGGGTGTGTTTCTGTAAACTAGTAATGCCAGGTAAATATCCTCATTTTTAGTAAGAAGATTTTTTGCAATCTTTACTGCAGATTCTGCTAGGCCATTACTTTGAGCATAATATGGACTACTAGTAATTGATTTGAACCCATATTCCTTTGCAAAATAATTGAATTTTGTTTTAAATTGTGTACCACAATCAGAGCGCACTACTTCTGGGATACCATATCTAGAAAACATTTCCTTGCATTTAATTATTATACTATCTTCAGTCAAATCATGCAACTTAAAAACTTCTAAATATCTAGAGTAGTAATCCATTGCAACTAGATACCAATGGTTTAAATATTTAAACAAGTCAATACCTATTTTCTGCCAAGGTCTATCTGGTGGTGGATCTAATACCATGGTTTCTTTATGATTTTGTGAAGTTTCTATGCATTTTGAACAAGTCTTTACTTTTTCCTCAATTTGTTTTGATAACCCTAACCACCAAACTGACTGTTTTGCTCGTTCCCTACATCTTGAGATCCCTAAATGACCTTCGTGAATTTTGTTTAATATTTCTTCATGCATTTTTTGTGGTATGACTATCCTTGAATTAAGTAAGAGAAGATCTCCTTCAACTGAGAAGTTGTCTTTGTACTGATAATATGGTTGAAATATACCTAACAGATGTTTAGCAGGCCAACCATGAGCTGTAAATTGTTTTAATTGATTGCAAATGTTACAACATTTTTGCTCTGTCATAATTTTGTTTAACAAATCATCAGGTACAGTTTCACTAACAAGTGCATTTAAATTAAATTGTAAGTCATTTCCACTATTTGAACTAGGAGACAAAGGCAGTGGTCGCCTGGACAAAGCATCTGCAACCACCAATTCTTTTCCTGGAATATACTTGACTTTATAATCAAAACGTGTTAATTTTAATCTGAGTCTTAAAAGTCGTGGACTAAGGTCATCAAATTGTTTAGTATGTAATATTTGCAGTAACGGTTTATGATCCGTTTCTATTGTAACTGGAATTCCTATTATATAATCCCTAAATTTTTCAGCTGCCCATGTAAGAGCCAAGCATTCCTTTTCAATTTGTGCATAATGCTTTTCTGCTTCTGTTAGGGTTCTACTAGCATACATGACTACTGATTTTTGCCCTTTCTTATCTTCTTGCAGCAGAACTGCTCCTAATCCAAATGAACTACTATCTGCTGACACAATTATATTTAAACTTGGGTCAAAATGTGCTAAGGTGGGAGCTATTTGGAGATTGTCTTTTATAGACTGAAATGCTTGTATTTGAGGGTGCCCCCAGATAAACATTCGATCTTCTTTTAAAAGTTCATGCAGTGGTGCAAGTATGTGAGATTTGTTAGGTATATACCTACCAACAAAATTAACCATGCCTAAAAACTGAAGAAGCTCTTTTTTATTTGATGGACTTTTAAACTCACTGATGGCTGTAATTCTATCTGGATCTACTTTAACTCCCTCATGGTTAATTATGTGCCCTAAGTAACAAACTTCTTTGGCCCCAAATACACATTTACTTTTATTTATTGTTATGCCTTCGTTATGCAGTCTTTTCAATACTTCTCTGAGCATTTGGTCATGGGATTCCTTACTAGGTTGGAAAATTAAAATATCATCCATATGTATCGCTACATTCAGGTCACTAAATAGATTTGAGAACTTCATGCTGAAATATTCAGGAGCACAATTAAGTCCAAAAGGAAGACGGTTGTATATGTATCTACCGAATGGTGTTATAATAGTAGTCAGTTTTCTAGACTCCTCATCAAGGCAAATTTGATGAAATCCTGAAGTAGCATCAATTTTAGAAAAATATTTTGCTCCCTTTAACCTACTTAAAGTATTTTGCACCTTTGGAATTGGAAAAACTGGCCTTAAAATATTTTTATTAACTTGTGTATAGTCTCCGCAAATTCGGAGTTTGTCATTCCTATAAACTACCACAATGGGTGAAACAAAATCCGTAGGTTCCTCAATTTGACTAATAATACCTAATCTTTGCAATCTGTCTAATTCCTCCTTTACTTTGGGTAACAGAGGAATTGATACACTACGAGGCGTTGCTTGCACATATGGCTTTGGATTACTAACCAACTTTATGTGAAACTTATCTTTAAAAACCCCTAATTCGTTGAAAATGCTGGGGAACTCTCGTTCCACTAACACATTTGAGCATGACTCACTGTTCTGACATGATAATGAAATAGCACAAACTTTTAATATATCCATACTATCAATAGATGGCCTACCCAATATAGCTGAACTAAGATTCTTAATAACATAAACTTTACCTTCAGAAATCCTGTCTTTGTACTGTAATTTTAGTTGTACTGTCCCTAAAACTTGCAATCTCGTCCCATCAGGCCCTTTTATGCAATCTACAGATTTTACCAGCGGAAGTTTGGCCTTGACTGCTACATGTTGTGGTATGGCACTTATATCTGCTCCTGTATCAATTAGAAAATCCAATTTATCAACAAAATTTTCAGAATGAAATATGCTAACATTTACCATATACTTGCCACTATGTACCATACGAACCTCATAATCTTTTGCTTCATCATTAATCATTTTTACCATCTTTGACCGACACATTTTTGCAAAGTGACCCATTCGTTGACATTTATGACACACAGCTTTTGCCGCTGGACATTTTTCTCGCGGATGCCGCTCCTTTCCACAAAACCAGCAGTTTCCTGTAGGTTTTCTTTTATCCATTTTCATTATTTCTGTCGTTGCAGCACTTGCAGCCCTCATTTTCTTTGTTTCTTCACTTTGAATTTCAGCTTGTTTGCCCATTTGTATGGCTTCCTCTAGTGTTAAATTTGGTTTTAGTAGCATTCTGTCACTTTGGATTTTGTCTTCCATGCCTACTACAATTCTGTCGCGTATAAGATCAGTTTTGATTACCCCATATTCACAATGCTCTGCCAACTTGTGCACCTCTGTAACAAAGTCATCAAATCTTTCCCCATGTAGTTGAAATCTGGCATTAAATTTAAAACGCTCATAGATTACGTTTCGTTTAGGCGCGAAAAAATCATCAAATTTTTTCATTAGATTTCCATAATTTTCCTCTGCACCGAATTGCACAATTATATCCTCGGCCTTTTCTCCCATACAGTATATGAGGCAGTTTATTTTGTCCTGGTCTGCCTTTTTATCATAGCCCGCTAAGCTCATGAAGCGTTCAAAACGAGTTTTGTATTTCGGCCATTCATTTGGAATGAAATTGAAGGGACCCGGAGTAGATACCTTTACACCACCCAGACTCTCTGATGTCTTTGTATCTTCGTTAACCATTTTTATTTTTTTACCGCTGCCACCATGTAATAAAACTCTTAGTTATCTGAATTTGTATAATTTATAAGTACCACGTTACAAACATTCTTCTTGTTCCGAGCCCCTCTGTCAAGATGCCCGGCCGCCACAGATACTTAAAAACCATAGACCATAAACTCTAGTGTTATCGACAATATTGATGGCATAGATAATACAACAAAAACTAATGTAAGTCGAAGTAATATCGATGAAGCCCGTTATTTGGAGCGTGGGAAACCATCAATTAACTCTTCCCGCTCTGGGCCGAGCAGTAGGGAGTGGCAGATTTCTACTGACTAAAAACCACCCATGTTCCTTCTTAGTAAGAACCCGCAGCCCCGACGTGGTCATTGAAGCAATCAAGTCCGCATGTTTTTGCTAACTTTATTTGTAGCAAAAAATCCTTAGATATGACAAAAACCGATAACACAAACATTAGACTATAGAAAACCGTTAAATATAACATACCTGTATCTAATATTTCATCACAAATACTCAGGTACTAGAACGGCCGCCAGTGACTGTATATTTCAGTCTGCGTCAATAAGTTAGTCTAATTTATAGCCTCTTACGATTGGTCTTGATGTACCTGAGTTTCTGCCTAGAATAGCGGGCTAAAACTAGCTGGACTGTGATTCATGGAAACGGCCGTCGGGGAGAATAATCTTATTTTATTTGCTGGTAAAACCCATGTTCAAGTCGTCATGGAAATAACTAGGAATTATATGAAAGGTTAAGCCACGCTTGCCTAGGTTAATCTGTGGATGGGTGACCACCAATTACATGCTGAGTTTTCTTCGTGGCTCGAAAAGCTCGTAAAACCATTGGTCCCGGCTGCCGTATATAAATCTGTAGCAGTCGTAACAGGTAGTCAGCGTTCATGGCGGTTGTTACAGGTAGTCAGCGTTCTAATAGTCTGACAGCATTCAGTACTGAGTTGTTGTAGAGGTCAGATAGGCAGTCGCTCCATGTAAAATACTGATCTTTACTTGCATCCAATCTAACCACTGGAAGCAGACCAAAGCATAGTTGGGAAATGGCTAGGCAGATGCATTATTATATCTACATTATTATGAATAGATTATATAATTTACTACGAACAGATTATCTTTGGATACTGGCAGTGGTTCACTACATCACACAGAATTTAATATTTGAATAACTTTGAACCATTCAAATATTAAATTCTCTTTGGTTGACTCCGTAAGCCCTGTAGGCTTGGTATATTTTGGTATTTAGAAAGCGACTAGGCGGTTTGCTTTGTTTTTTTTTTCTTTTTTCTTGTCTTAATCGATACAATAATCGCAGAGTCCAGGTCCACGTTTCGATAACCTCGTGTGCTTAGCCAATAAAATTGACTTTTACATCATTTTTCATCAATAGAATATATACATCTTTAGATTTTCGGGGGTCCACTTGAACTACCTATGTGCACTCTACCAACTCAACAATCAAATATACTTTTAACGTTTCAGGTCGAACAGGACGGCTACGCGGTCCTAGATGATTTCCTGTCCCCGGCAGAATGCGATGATATGCTGCAAGCTGGACTGGAATTAACTAAAAGCATACCTAGCAAAGAAGATAGAATCATATTTTCAACAGTTGCTGCTGAAAAATCGGTAAATACTTACTAGTAAAACTCAAACTCGAAGCATTTCTTTCAATTAGACCATTACAGGCACTTTTGAATGCCAGAAAAACAAATAAAACTTAGCTACCGGCACAGTCCTAAGGCATAATAACTTGTGAACGTACTGTAGTTGCCCATTCTCTAGCGTAGATCTCTATGGAGAAGAACGGGCAGAATATTGTTACCAAATCTTGGTACATTTTTTTTTTTTTTAAAAAAAACGTTGCCCCACACTAGGAATTTCTCCTGTATCGTGGGTGCGTTAACAAACATTTAAACTCACATACACAAATACCCAGACCCGAAACAACTATCTGTAGGCCATACAAATATTTGTTCCGTGCGGGGATCGAACCCGCGACACGCAACGCAGCAGTCCATTACATCATTCATGTTGAGATGGTAATACTAAATCATTGTAATTTAAACTTTTGTGAAAGTAAGAGGTACTTGGTTTCATTTTAAAAATTTGGGTGGATGAAGTAGACCCACTAACAATAAATACAGGGTGTAAATGAACCCTTCACACATACGTCAACCATGCATTCTGTACGTCAAACTAAGTACCCCAACGCAAAAATTTTTGCTAGGAAATGACTTTTTTTTTCGGGTTTAAAATCACATTTTACCGTAAAACTCAATGTAGCACTCTTAAAACATTGTCTTAGTGGATGCTTTGAATAGTAAACGGGTCATGGAGGTTATTTAAGTAAAGTTATAACCTGAAAAACTAGTATTTACAAAAACAGCTGCGCAGAATTTGGAACTTTGACCCCCAATATCTCCGTAACTAGGGGGTTCCCAGATATGGTCTAGAACCAAAAAATTATCACATTGGTGGGGAGAACAAGTGCCTTTCGTTTGCGTTAAGGGTACTTTTACGCCCTTTATACCTACCATACAAGTTGATTTTTTAGTCACCGTCCAAATTTTTTTTTAGGCATTAGGTATCATTTACTAACACAATTTTTGAAAAAAAAAAACCGTACGATACGTACGTTTTTTATATTCAATCATTTTCTCGAAATAATTATCCGCTCTCGGTTAAACGTTAAAACGAAACGATGATGATGGTGATGTGATGTCTCAATATTTTTGTAATTTTCGATTACTATATTGATTTCATTTACATTTTAATTAACGAAACGAATATTTTGGAATCGATATTATCATTAAGTAAGTAGGTCTTAATAACATGTCAAAGTCGTAGGTAAAATATTGTTATTTCGTGATAATTTGCGTTTGAACTTTGCTCGTGACTGTAGGTACATCTCTGCTTAACTCTTCGGGGAGTATAAGCGTGTTATACTACGTATGAAAATCATTTTTAAAGTATAAAAGCCATAATTTAATTTCAGCAACTAAAAGACGACTACTTTCTGAAGAGTAATGACAACATCAGCTATTTCTTTGAAGAATCCGCAGTCGGACCCGATGGAGAACTCACAGTAGACCCCACCATTTCACTAAATAAAGTAAGTTAAAGTCTTTTTTACATTCACACTATTTCCAAACCACTGTAACTCCTATAAGCCAGAATCAACAGTGGCGACCACAAGAAAAGCGCCGAGACAATGAAGCTCGACGAAGTCCTAGAGAAACGATTTAGCTGTCTTGAATCCCGCAACGAAATTAATTAGAAAATAATAGGTACCACAAGTTGAAAATCTGTCATCACCTTGCAACCGTTGTCTCATATTACTTGGAGTCAGCGGAACACGTCATCATCATCATCATCATCATCAACAGCCTATTAATGTTTCCACTGATGGGACACAGGCCTCCTCTCTTTGAGAGGGATTGGACTATAATCTACCACGCGGGCCCAGTGCGGATTGACGCAACACGTGTTTCTCTTCAATTCTCCTGTGTGGTTAACACACGACGATAGGGTAGTTGACAAAAACATACTAATTAGTCCGTCATATAGATTACCAAAAAATATTTGGACACGTATTTTTTTTCTTTTTTCACGTAAATAAACAATGAAGACGATAAAGTGCTTTGAAAACTGGTGTGACGTCATACTCTAAGACATATGACATTTTTTGCGGTCAGTGTCGTCACCAACCCCCACTCAAATCTTTGACGTGTTTTATATTCGTCAATTTTTATTGGTTTGATAAAACAAAAAATACGTATCCAATATTTTTCGATAACCTAACAGACGGACTAAATAGAATAACATTTTTTTAAGTCAATAAACCTCCTATTGAAGAGAGTCACGCAATCATTTGCATTTTTTTCCTTCACATCATTCCTTAATCCTCACATAATACATCCATCTTTTCTGTGGTTCCCTCTCCCTGTCCATCCATAAACATTTATATTCATCATCTGCCTAGCCTTTTCCCAACTATGTTGGGGTCGGCTTCCAGTCTGACCGGATGCAGCTGTGTACCAGTATTTTACGACTGCCTATCTGACCTCCACAACCCAGTTAATACTGGGTAATACGATACCCTTTGGTAAGACTGGTTGTCAGACTTTCAGGTCACTGACTACCTGTAACGACTGCCAAAGATCTATACATGGCAGCTGGAACCAACAGCTTTACGCGATTTCCTAGGCACGGGGGAAACTCGGTATGTAATGGGCGGTCCCTATCCACAGACCAATCTAGGCTAGTGCGGTTTGCCCTAAAGATCGATTCGAGTAGTAGTTATTATTAAGGTGGAAGCTCACATCTGGCCCGCGAAATTCTAATTTTCTTACGTTTTTGGCAATTTGCAGGCCAGTGCTTGGTTGTATGTTTATGAAAATTTGATTTGCGACTGTAAGACGTATGAAGTTACCGAATTATAACCATCAAAATTACTAACTACTAAAGAACGACGACTAAATTACTAAAGAATGACTTTTACATGCAAAAATCAATCTTGACATGAAAATGAACTTGGAGGGTTGTATTGATAATTTTGATGGTTATAATTCGGTAACTTCATACGTCTTACAGTCGCAAATCAAATTTTCATAAACATACAACCAAGCACTGGCCTGCAAATTGCCAAAAACGTAAGAAAATTAGAATTTCGCGGGCCGGATGTGAGCTTCCACCTTAAGCCACGAGCTCCTAAAGCCATGCTATATCCGCATTTATTATACCAACACAATATGTTCTGTCTCCAGGTCGGACACGCGTTGCATCTCCAGCACCCAATCTTCCGATGCTACACTTACTGCGATCGAGTGCAGACAGTGACCCGAGAACTGGGCTTCAGGGAGCCGGCTGTAGTGCAGTCCATGTACATTTACAAGAACCCCGGAATTGGTGGCGAAGGTATGTTCGAATCGTTTAATCATTCGAGTATATAAATTTGTATTATTTTACGGTACCCAATTGCATTCTACACATAATCTTTATTACTTCAACTTAGATCTAGACCAGACTAGATCTAGATAAGAGATACACTTTTTTGTAGTGGGGAAAGCGAATAAAATCTATTTTGTTGGATACATTTGTTTATTTTTTATATCTTGCGTTGTGGATACAGATTATTCTGATGTTTTGTCACTTTGTGTTTATAATAGTTGAAGGGTCGCCTATGTAACATTATTATGAAGTAAACAAAACCACAAGGGAGTCAAGTAGGGCGGCCCGCTGTCTCCAAAACTGTTCACCAGTGCCCTAGAAGAATTCTTTCAGACGCAATCAAATGTGAAGTGAACGACATTGCCGTCGGCAAAACTAGATTGAATAATCTGCGTTTTGACAATGACATTGTCCTTTTCTCCCCCACTGCCACAGAACTAACTAAGAACTAATGCAAATGCTACAAGATCTTAGCGATGCAAGCCTTGAGGTTGGACTGAAGACCAAAGTCCAAGAGAAGCATCCTCGTAGGCGGGGAGAATATAGAATATGTCCAAGAATATTTCTATTTGGGCCAAGTAATCTCTTTCCAAGCATGGCAAGATAAGGAAATCACAAGACGAACCGAAAATTCCAGGAAGAGTTAATGGTCCATGAAAGAGTATTTTAAGGTCACCCTGCCCATGTCTCTGAAGCTAAAGGTAATGGACATGTGTATTCTCCCCATCTTGACCTACGGTGCACTAACTTGGTCTTTGACTAACAAAACCAAATCGTTGACGTGGCTCTGTGGCTCAAAAGACTGCCATACTTAAATGGTACTGCGCAGGACATGTCTGTCGCATGCCAAACGAGCTGTGACCCCGTAAAGCTGGATATTACCATTAGTTGTATTGCACAGTCCTACGATAGAACTAGTGTCCTAGGATTGGTGTCCCGAAACAGTGACACGAGGTGGTGGCAGACCACGAAGTAGATGGCGGAAGAGTTAAATGTCTCCCTTGAGCATTGGAGAGACGTTGCACAGAATCTTGACCGTTAGAAGGAATGGAGGGAGGTTTGCTCAGCAGTGGGATAACATAGGCTAGCTATAATAATAATAATAATAAAAATAAAACTAAGTAATTCATATAACCTATATCCAAGTTATAATGTTGTTCTTAACACTTAAATAGAATTTTGTTTGCCAAGTCGGAGCTCACGCCGTCTTTCCTTGGGATAGGCAGAAGCTTTTTTATTGCCATGTCCAAGACGTCGTCGTCGTCGTCGTTACATCTTCATTCATACATATAATCACGCTCGTAATCCCCGAACGGTTAGGCAGAGGTATAGGTACCCATTAGAAAAACCCATATTTCGCGAGTTATAACTTAAGTACCTTGTTATTCATCCAGACGCCCTTTGGTACGAATAGTTACAGCACTGATATCAACATTTGTGCCTTACCTACATTACAAAAATTTGTTAACTGATATGTTATGTACTTTTTTATTTTTACATTGTTTATAATTATATAAGTTTTTATTATTGATTTGTGTCTGTAGTAAATCTAAATTGAACTTACACCTTACTATTGTATTGAGTCTGGTTCTTCTAACCAACATAACAGACAGAATGCGTTGCTGGGTATAGTTTGTTCCGTCACTTCTTCTTTCCAAAACACTAGGAAGTGCCGAAGGGTGGGCGTTTTGGGGAACTGTCTCTTGTAAATAAGTAGAGTAAAGTAAATTTTGACGTTCGAAAAGTGCTGATTATCAGCCTAATTTGAATAAATGACTTTTGATTTTGATTTTGTTAATAGGGAGCGAGTTCAACCGGGCACAAACCCAGACTCCGTGGCTACTGAAAAATTCCTGATGGCAAAACTCAATAAAATTTTGCCCCACGCGGGAATTAAACCCAGATAAACATTACCTAACTATAAAATGTATCCCTGTTGTAAACAGATCTTATCATTCTCTCAAGTTGGTTAGTGTGTTCCTGGCCGAACCCATACAATATCCCATTTCTGAGACTTAACTTTCGTTACCAAGTAATGGAAGTTAATTATCTCAGTTCTGTAAAGAACGTCAAAATGCAGCTTCGTTTGAAGAGGAATTCCTTTATGCCAGACTTTGAAAAGAAATGCTTTGCAATTAAAGGTCTTCCTATGAAATTCTTTTGAAATTCTATAAGTTGTGTGGAGTGAACGGTTAAAGAGAAATTATTTCTTTGAAAGCGTATTAATTTCATCTTACATACGATAAAATAAATTTTATTAAAATTTTATTGCAAGAAATTTTATTTGACAGGGTTTCTACTGAGAGCTCACTCGTTCAATGGACGAAGTTCACTACTTATATTACCATGATACCTAGCCTAATTAATAGTAAGTATCTAGTATATTATATCTATTTTAATTATTCATCTTTCTAACTTTCAGTGACACCGCACCAAGACATAACCTACCTGCATACGGAACCAGTAGCTCCAATCGGCTTCTGGATCGCTCTAGAAGACGCCACTATTCAAAATGGCTGCCTCTGGGTAGTCCCAGGGTCCCACAAGTCTGGGGTCCACAGACGACTGGTACGGAACCCTGATAAGAGCAGCAAAGAAACGCTGATATACGACAGATCAGCTCCTATCTACCCACAGTCTAGTTTTACACCAGTTCCTGTTAGTAAAGGTAAGACCTACCAAGTGGTTCGCGTTACATTGGTCAGTCAGTCAGAGACCCATGAGATCCATGTTACTGGCTGATTGAACTATCTCCACACTAATCTTATTGGTGATATTCTTCAGGAAGGTCAAGTTGCCTTGTGCTTGCGTGCATGACCATAGACGAAGCGATAGGAATATGTAAAGATAAGTATCTGGTCTGTGGTTTCTGCCTACAGAGATGCTAAAAGGGCCTAAGCCCTCATTTACGGAGACGCGAGGACACGCGCGGCGCGTTTGCGTTTTTAATTCAAGCACATGGCAACGTACGAAAACGTTAAAGATTTCAAACGACGACTTTACGAGAAGCGATTTTCGCAGGTTAGTTTAAAACACAGCGTTCGTTGCGGTGGACCCGCCTCTCAGTACTCGTAAATGAATAAAAAGGCACGCGACGGGCCTTCTGCACGCGCCGCGTCTCCGTAAACGAGCCCTTAGTTTGTGTATGTATGTCTGAAATAACTAGGCGGTGCAATAATGCGTAGTGATAATATGAACGGTGTGTAGGTAAGTGGTGCGAGGGCGCATAGGGGACCTCTCTTCAGCTCTGCCTTAATACACCGCTTTGCAGACATCTCCTACATATTTGTATATACTAAACGGCGGCATCAGAGAAAATTACGTAATCCTATTGATCCAATTGATTCTCTCACTGCATAGTTACAACACATCACATTTATATCCGATAGAAATTGACAGTTCATATAAATATACACCTTCTCCTAACATTTTTTTAGGTTTTCATCGTCACTTCACATTAGAAATTCGACGTGTTAAAATCTAGCGGAATGAAACGCACTACTTTTTTCAGCGGCCATCGGGTAAACAAACTCTAATAACAGTGAGACAAATATTAAATATGCTGCAGGGCAAATATTCTGGTCTCAATTACAGAGAAATCTAACAAAACTTGAATAACAAACGGATTCACTAGAACTGGAACTTAAAAACCGGACTTTGAAATAGACGGCACGGTTGTCGCGGGTTCGATTCCTGCACGGAACAAATATTTGCATGACCTATAGATAGTTGTTCTGGGTCTGGGTATTTGTGTATATGTGAGTTTAAATGTTTGTGAACGCACCCACGATACAGGAGAAATTCCTAGCGTGGGGCAACGCTTTATAAAAAAAAAAAAAAAAAACTGCAAAATAATATCAAATTGGTTGTATAAAGTTAAACAGAAATTGCTTATTATTTAAGGCACAATTCAGTGGAAACATGGAATTCTAATATTAAAAAAACCTAGTAAAGTTTGGGTATCATTTAAGCTATCGCCAATTTAATAAGTATTGTGTTTCTTAAGTAATAGGGTTTGTCCCCAAAATAGTAGGTTTGTCATCAAAACGTAGTCTCCAAACAGTATAAAATCAATTCCACAATAAATCACCTAAAATCATGGAGATATAGGCTCTAGTAGCAAATAAATGTTTTTGTATGTATTATAATAGTTCAGTGGTCTGTCTGCAGGGATTAAAGGAACCTAACTAACCGAACCTCGGGGTGACCTTGACGTCGACCCTCTAGGGTTAGGGTTTCTTTCAGCATTATTTGGTGACAGATCTACCATTCTGGGCACAAAACTATTGTTTATGTAATAAAACTATAATTATAAGAACGAAGTTTATATTCATCTAATGCACTACCTTTTTGTTGCTCTTATTTTACACATAATTATATTAACATTAATTTGATAATTCATTTCTGGAAACACTTTTTGTTTATCTGAGAACGAAAATATTTAGTGGTGACGTTTCTATACAGTGTGATTCTTTATAATGTGCACATATCGAAATGAGGGAATCTATGCTTAATTTTATCGATGGAAAAAATATTTAAAAAAATCTAAATATTTTTTTATATTTTTTATGGAATTTTCAAAAATGTTGTCCGCTGTTGTGACCCCAATGTAAACAAAACGGTGTAACTTTTAAACTAAATTATCTATCGCGATGAAACAATTTTATGTAAATTGTTTGAGTATGAGTGTAGACGAGTATAAGAGTAAGTATAGGAAAACTAAAGAATTGATTGATGTACTGTGTACAGGATGATAATAATATGGCAAGAAAGGGTCTAAGGTCTGTTTTTAGTAGATTTTTTTATGTCCGAATTTTATTTTGCATAGCAGTGGATGGCAGAACCGTCATTTCGCCGAAAATCATTTGCCGTACACTCATCATCAACAGCCTATTAATGTTCCCACTGCTGTGACACAGGCCTCCTCTCTCTTTGAGAAGGAATGGGCTATAATCTACAACGCGGCCCGAGTGCGGATTGGTAGATGTCACATGTCTTCGAATGTTTGGTTCTAAGCCATGCCGGTTTCCTCACGATGTTTTCCTTTGACCGTTTTGAGAGCAGCGGTGATAAAATAAATTACACAAAGTAATGTGCCTGCCTAGGTTTGAACCCACGACCTACTGTTCGTAAGTCGGGGCCGCCACCACTGGGCCACCGCTGCTGTCGCCGTACACTCATTTATCATAAATTCAAAACGCATAATTTTGTAAGTCAGAATCATCTTTGACCATAAACTTCATTACCAGAATCATTTAAAAGTAGAACCATCATATTGCCGACTGGCCTGTTGGTCTAGTGGTTAGTGACCCTAACTGCTATGCCGGAGGTCGTGGGTTCGATTCCCACCCAGGACAAATGTTTGTGTGATGAGCACGATCATTTGTTCTGTGTCTGGGTGTAATTTATCTATAATATGTATGTATTTAGAAATATATAAGTATGTTTATCAGTTGTCTAGTACCCATAACACAAGCTCTGCTTAGCTTGGGACTAGATGGCGTTGTGTGATAGTTGTGGAATATTATTATTATTATTATTATTATTATTATTATTATAGTTCACAACCAGAATCGTCTTTTGGCATACATTTCATTTCATACATACGTGTAACATGCATCAGGCATGGTTTCTGTCACGGCTCCGGCGCTGCGGTGCTCCGGTGGTCCCACGCAAGCTTATCGTCGTAGATTGTTTTATCACACACTACCGCAGCTTTGGCTTGTATTCAGCTTTAGCCGCGGTGGCGCGCGTTTAAGTCCTGCTCCTTAGCTTGCGGGCTGCCTCACCCCTCCACGCCTCCACGGGCTTAAATTACACTCTCGAGGTAGGTCAGAGGAGACTACGTATAGTCGGTTTTGCGATTCGTTTCTGTCACTAACTTTTGTAGCACATTTTATTGACTTTTAATTTTAAATTAGGTCAAAAATATTGTAATAGAATTCGCAATATAACTTATAAAATTATTCCGAATGAAATTCAATTTCATAGTATGCCATGTGAAATTTTACCAAAATAAACATCTGCCTTCTCAAAGTATGCTATTGTAAATTATTGGGACATTTCAATATTTGGCCAAACGATAATTCTATTAAATTATTATTTTTCCTTAAACACATTCATTCAAAGAAGAACAGACCAAGTGTGTTATATATACCAAATAAATTTCGGAGTATCAAGTTTCTGCCAGATAGGTGGTACCCAAAAGGATGATATACATATGGCAAGAAAAGAGGTGACTGCTGACATGAAGAGTTATAGATTGGTATGGTAGAAGACGATATTCTTCTATCTACTATTAGCATAAACCCTATGTAAATGCTTTCGTAGGTAGCGGCGATATCACTTAGCATTAGCATAATCAGCATATAATGTGCCCGTTGCTGGAACACAGGCCTCCTACGAGGGGGCTTTAACCCACCACGCTAGTCCAGTGCGTGTTGATAGATATCTCATGTCTTCGGCTCAAGTACATGCTGTTTTCCTCACGATGTTTTCTTATACAATTTTGAAAGTAGTGGTGCTGAAATAAGTTACACAAAGTTTGCACCCTGGCAGATTTCACTTGCGTTGCTTAGGACTATAGCAATATTTGCAACTTGGCGGCTCAGTTGTTAATTTAAGGCTCGGCTGGCGGTTGTAGTCGACTTTGAAACTGTACCTTAACCGTTTGGTTCAATCAACAATCAAGTAGGTAGTGAAGGTAATGCCAGAGAGGAGAGAGAGGCTTAGAGACAAAATTGCATTCAGTTTACAATTTAATTCAATTTGCTTTTTTATTATCCTTAAACCTTGAAGTTTAGCAACCACAATATTTATGTAGATTTAATTTTTTATGGGGATTAAATTTTTGCAACGTTTGTGAAGAAGCTCGTGGTTAGATAATAAAGTGGTGTTCTGTGGTCTCTACCTACCACCATGGAAAAAGGGCACCAGTTTATAGATGATGCAGCCAAATAGACGGGAGACAAATTGAGTAAATGGGTAACTTGCAATTTGATTATTGCAAGCTACTTAATGACATGATCATTTATATTGATATTGAACTCGTGTACATGATATTGAACGTTAGCAGTGAAGTATTAATTGTTGTGTTATTCTTGTCAGTAAAAGTAATATCACCATTTCCTCTTCCAGGTACTTGCATCCTCCTCCACGGTAACGTCGTCCACAAAAGTGCTCATAACAAATCAGACAAGAGTCGTCATGCGTATACCTTCCACGTTGTAGAAAGAGACAACAACAAATACTCAGAGGATAACTGGCTGCAAGAGGGAGAGAACGCACCTTTCGTCAATATGTACACCACACGACAAATCGTATAGACATGCAAATAATAATTTAGGACCAAATGAGGACATGATTTTTTTGTATAAATTCTACGAATGGTAGATTTGGAAAACACTTTTCTTTAAATTTTATGTGTTACATTCAAAATATGGAAAAATTGTACATTTAGGTAATGATTTAATTTGTTACGTATTTAGGTACACCGATTTCATCGTGATAACTTTTTTATGACAAAAAAATAAATTTAGTTACGGAAGTTAATGGCAAATGAAAGAAAACAATAACTAATCGAATGCATAACCTTCTTGACTTTGGTTGCAAAACTAATTTCCGATACTAAATAAATTCATTGTCCACTGTTAAAGGAGCGCAGCAAGTCTCTTCAAATGATCTTAAGTCAGTAAAGGACAAATTAGTTTAAATACCATTCGTTTAATTACCAATAAATTTTGTCTGATTTTATACATGTAATGTCAAATCTTTAATTTTTTGTAATAAATATATTTTTATTGAAATCGGTTTATTTTCTTTTTGTTTTATGTATAAACGTTTCTTTTGACCTACAAAATAGAAGTAGTTTTTATTTTGTCATTGCTCGAGTGATCTTATTGTCATTGTATTCGCTATTTGCTTAACATATTTTTTTTGTTAATGCGTTCAATTTTTATGTTTGTGTTACCCGTTATGGTTGTGTATATTACCTGCTCCTCAGTATTCGTAAACCAAATGGATTTACTATGCTACTCTGTTCAATACTTAATTGTTCTCAGACTCTTCCTCTTATAAAATCGAATATCCCTACAATTTACGAGTACAACTTGTAAAATGTGAAATTTCACCCTCAACTGAAACAGAAGTATGAAATTTCCGAATATCCTTTATTTTATTTTAATATTTTTGGAAAACTCACAGCTATGTAGACACACTAGTTACGTTTATAAAAACAATACGGCCAATTACAGGTTTACACAAGTAATAAAAAACAAAAGAACACAAATTGGCAAAGAACAAAACGTTATGGTTTGGTCGAAGAACTTATTACAGAGCGTCTTCTTCAACTTCGACACACTTGTATTGAAAACGTCGATCTCAACCTCCTGGCAAGTAGCATTGCATACACAGCTCGTCCTAATCATGGACGAGTTTTGTCTGTAATTCGTCCTTGTCATTGGTATGTGCAATCAACGAGGTTTACACAGAAACGAACAAGGCCCGTGCAGCCCAAATTTGCTTAGCAACTCAGAGACATTGACTAGATCCGTTTGCAATTTTAATTAGAATGGCCAAGTCGGAGATTTTTCTTTCTTCAAATAAAGGAATAATATGTAACCTTTTGCATTGTTTAAAATAATTTGGTAGACATATCTTTGAACGAAATTTAATGTACCTTAGGAATTTTCTCTGCCCTCTAATCGTGAGATATAGATGTTGTATTTAGGATGACCGAATTTGAGAGGCATACTCGAGGAGACTACGAACGAATGAACAATATAAAATTTTGATAGTCTTGATACTCCTGAACTCAGATGAGAGTTTGGGACAGATGGCGCTAACTAACTACAGCGTGCAGCGGTTGCAGCACCCCAGCCTGGGAGAGCGGTTAGCGACCACATGTCGTCACCCCCTTTCAGATGGCGCTGTACGCTGACGTCACGTTCCTGAATCGCGTCGCTAAGATTCACTACCACGGTACTTCACAAACCAAAAAAAAGTTTCGTTCATTTATGAACTAGCCAATCAGGGCTTATTATCTCGTGGTCAGCGTGTCGAATTGACGCAATAATCTCTCTTGAACGAGGTTGACTGGTTTATGCCAGAATTTACCGAATTGGTCTGAATTTCTGTATATGTATCGTTGTCTGACAGAACGATGATACTTATATTAAAATCCAGAAGAAACGGATACAAATCCGAATTTCGGATTTGTGTTTGTTCGTTTTCTTCCTTAAAAGATACGTTGAATATACAATTTTTTAACATAACTATTATAATATTCTATGGTTTTGATCTGTGAACAACTGTTGAGGTAATCTCGTCGTTGAGCGATACCCCAGTAGTTGGTATGTAGTTAATTCACACCAAACCACTGTTAGTTTCATTAATTAGTAAGTTATGTTTGATTAGTTACATGAGCCGCACTTATGAAAAGTAATTATCAATTTGACCAATTTAATACTCGTTCGCACTCAGATTACCAAACTTGAGTTGCAAGTTAAATAGTACATTATATATTACTAGAGGAACGCTGTTCCTAGATATCAACTAAATATCGGACTATCAACTGAGAAGGGGATAGCAGTGATTTTTTTTCAGGTAGTCGATCAGGTGATTTTTCATGATCCTTTCCAGAATTTTACACAAAGCTGGGAGAATGGAAATTGGTTTATAGTTGTTGACACAGGCTCCTACGCCACATTTGAAAATGGGGCGGATCTTTGCTACTTTCCACGCATTTGGGAATTTACCAGAGTCGATGGCGAGGTTGTAAGATAAGAGAAATTATAAGATAGGAGAAATAAGATCATGTCTACATCGCTTCAAAATGTTAGTAGAGATGTTGTCATAGCCAAGCCAAAAGCGCAATTAGACTTCAGACTACAAATGATATTTTCGATCTCTTCTATGTCCGTGGGCTACACTATCGAGTAGGTAGCGGGCTTGAGCGAAAGCAACGGGATATTATTTCCGGAATAGCAGCGGTCAGCAATATTTTTGCCAATGTTAGCAAAGAATTCGTTGATAACATTTACTGAAGATAGACATAGACATAGACATAGACAGGGTCACACAAGTATTGATTAGCTGTGTGGCATCGTTTTTAGATTATTTTGTGTGAAAATGTAACTAGGCTGGGCACATCGTCGCATGTTGGAGGAGCAATGGGCAAAAGTTACCACTCAGTGGATGCCACAAAGCAGAAAACGACAACGCAGAAGGTCCAAAAGGAGATGGCGGGATGAGCTGAACCCTTTCTCTTAGGATTGGCCTACTATCACACTGGATCCCGAAAAGTGGAAGGATGGAAGGGATGCATTTGCCCTGCTGTGGGAAAGTATATATTTATTATATATTATACTAATAATATAATGTCTAGTATTTTGTGCCATAGATCTTTGTTACTAGTTTTAGCCGAAGTCTGAAGTCATGATTTGTCATGTTCCCTTTTTATCTTTTAAGGGTTTCGTAGTCTATAGTGACCCGTATAGTTTCACCACGTCCGTCCGTCTGTCTGTCTGTCTGTATGTCCGTCTATCTATATAAAAAGATCTGAAGTTGCCAACCTGGACCCCCCCCCTGGTTTTTATCACTACATTTAGTAACATGAAACCTGCCTCACGCACTGTGATAGGGAACTGGGTACGCACAGTTCTCAGAGATAGTGGCATTCATGTATTTCCGGGAAGCTGTGGGTCAGCAGTAACTTCCTAAAACTGGTTAGAAAATCATCCAATTGACGATATGTTATCACGGGGTAATTAGAAATCATCCAATACCATCTTTTGTCGCGCCATAGAACTCCATTGTAATAAATTTTTCAATACATTTACTGGTACTTAAAAACTAGAATTTTATTGTATGTAGAATATCTAATCTGAGTTTATTGCTATATCTGTGAAAATAGAACTATGTTATTTTCTTTAAAATACAATTTGTTATTACTTATTACTGTTATCTACTTAATTCTTTGAATGTACATTTAATAATCATCATAGCGTTGTGCTTTACCTATAACAATTCACCAGCAGATAACAAACACGTCTTCATAAACAATGCTGTATGTTTTCCGGAGGCACATCAATATAGCGGTTTTACAAATAAAAAATATTATGTGCCGAGAGGGAAACCCCAAGGGAGAGCGCTTTCATTACTGACAGCAGCTGACAAAATATTAAAAAAACTAGGTCTATATTTTTCACTTTTTTTAACCAGTTTTTTAAATTACAGCACGGTTTAAAATTAAAACAACATAAAGTTAACTTAAGAAACAACTATTATTATTTGGTAATGATCTCGCCAATGAGTTCAAATTTTCCGCGTGTTACTTGTACGCCGACGATTTAAAATTTTGCAGAGTAATTGGGACAGATCATGATGTCGAGCTGCTACAGAGGGATATTGATAGGTTAGTTAAATGGTGTGATGAAAATGGTATGAGCCTAAACATTAACAAGTGCTACCACGTGAAGTTCACCAGAAAAACGAATTTAATACAATCTGCCTATTACATTGGTGGCCACTTAGTTCAGGAAGTAGAGCGGATAAGAGACTTGGGAGTTCTGTTTGATAGGCAGTTAACATCTGTCCCTCACATTGAGACTGTAGTTAAAAAATCTTCAAGAATGCTTGGGTATGTCATCAGAAACGTTACTTGTTTTAGACGCAATAAGACAAAAATTTTGCTTTATAATTGTTTGGTCCGTAGCTCGTTGGAATACTGCAGCACTGTATGGAGACCCCACTACGCCACTCACTTACTAAGATTGGAAAGGGTTCAAAAACGTTTCCTGTGGCACTTAGCATACTCGTCCGGGATATCAAAAAAGAAACGATCGTATAAAGAGAGACTCTTACATTTCAAGATGATATCACTTCAGAAGAGGAGAGATTTACTGGATTCGTCTTTTTAGGGTTCCGTAGCCAAATGGCAAAAAACGGAACCCTTATAGATTCGCCATGTCTGTCTGTCTGTCTGTCTGTCCGTCTGTCTCCGAGACTATAAGGATTACACAGTTGAAATTTGGCAGGTAGATGTATTCTGTAAACCGCTTTTTGATTTATATATAAAAAAAATATATATAAGATTAAGAGGGGGCTCTCCATACATGGAATTGAAACTAAAAAAACTATTTTTCATCAAACCTACACATGAGGGGTATCTATGGATAGGTCTTCAAAAATGACAATGAGGTTCTTAAAATCATTTTTTCTCAAAGTCAATCTTTTCAAAGATAGACACATCCAAAGTGGTAAAATGTGTGTCCCCCCCCCCCCCCTCTAACTTTTAAAGTAAGAGAGTGACAATTCTAAAAAAAATATATAATGTAGATCTCAACAAAAACTACCAACCAAAATTGGTTTGAACGAGATCTAGTAAGTATTTTTTTTTTAATACGTCATAAATCGTAAATCGCAATTTACCGTTCATTCAATCAACTCAATTATAAAAATTTTGTTAACATTATGTTACTTGCTGCTACGGAACCCTTCATGGGCGAGTCTGACTCGCACTTGGCCGGTTTTTTGTTTAAAATACTGAGATTTAAAATAGACTACCCGCAGTTATTAAGCATGATCAAATTCCGGATGCCTACAAAAAGTCCACGAGCTCCTATAACCCCCTTGCGTCCTCCTCTTCGCAGAACCGTCCTTGGTGCTAATTCACCTATCCCTCGTCTTTGTAAATTATTAAACAGCTGCAGTGATCTCATGGATGTGCACTATGACTCACATATTAAGTTCAAAACTATTATTCAAAAATCATTGTAAAATAATTTAAGTTAATATTGTTCGTAAATGTAGTTTTTAATTTAGTTTAGTTTTAATTACCTATATATTTAGAAATCTTATTTATGTGCGGTGAGTAGTTGTGTACTCACCGGTTCTCTTAAGTTGACACTCAACGTCAAGTAAGTTGTGCATGTTGTGCTTACCTGTAAGAGGTTGATACACTTGTCTGCGACTCCTATGTATGTATCTCTTTTCCCTGTGTAGTGTACTCAATTGTTGGTGTATATTATAATATTATATATTTTTTTTTTTTTTAATAACCTGTACTGTCCCACTGCTGGGTAAAAAATTAAATAAATAAAATAAAAATAAAATAAAACTATTTCTCTACAAAAACATAGATTTCGGCAAAATCTGTGCCATTTTTTTTAATAATTTACATGAAAAATACTGGCTGTATTATAGCTGAAGCGGGAAGCGACAATCCGATCAACACTCATTTTTTCTTTAGCTGGTTTATAATTAATGTTCTCTTTTTTAGTTTCCTTTAATAAAAAGCACAGTGTTTACCTCGGGTAAATTACTTATTTAGTCCCTCGAACTATTAGTGCCCTCACTACGTTACGGGCGCCAAACCCCGTCCCGGGACTAAGTAACTTTCACCCCTTTAATTATTTTTTTTTAGCGTGTGGCAAATCATCAAGTAACCCCTTCCGCTCTTGGGCAGAGCGAAAGGGAGTGTCAGACTTATACTGACAAAAAAAAATAGTTAAAAAACCCGACTGAAAAAACTGAAAAGCAAAAAACAAGCATATTTTAAATTAAACAAAACTTGGAAGCAGGCTTCATTTGAATATAAAATGAAAATAGAATGAACCAACCTGCTTCCAAGTTTTGTTAAATTTAAAATGTGCTTGTATTTTTGTAGTTTTTTACAACTTTTTTTTATTTCCAACTTTTTAGTTATTTTGTGTTTGTTCTTTCGTCGGTCGCGTAAAATTCTTCGCAGATGATTTAACTTTTTTGTAATCTCCTTTTAAAACCCTTCATTTTGATACCCTACTCGATAGTAATGTTTTTTTTTTTCAAATTCGCGGCACGGCCCCCAAAATCCGCAAATTTCTTTGTTTTTTAATTTTATATACCTATGTTGCCAGTGACACTCGCGCCATCAAGACGAATGTAACGACGTATATTTTATTCAAATCTCTTCACCCGTTTAGGAGTTATGAGGGAACAAAGAAAAGGACATACATACGTACATACATACAAGCCAAACACATAACCCTCCGTTTGGGCTTCGCCGCAGTCGGGTAAAAACCACCCATGTTCCTTTTTAGCTCTTTATGCCGCCGATGCCGCGGTATCTCTTACAACATCCCGCAGCTCACGTCTGACATCATTTTAATTTTTTTCTTTATTTTTTCTTAAATCCTCAACTTAAATATGCACCTGTAGGTATATATTAGAGCTTTAATTTACTCAGCGAACACCAGTGGAAGCACACTCAATAATACGACGAAGTTATATTACTTACTGCCGCACTCAGAGAGCTTTAATCATTAAATATTTCTGAGTACCGCAGTTATTCTCATTGTAATTACTTTACATTTTAACCAGATACTAGCATTTTAGAACAATGCTATCTAACTGCACACCGAAACATTAGGTTGGTTCTGTGAACTACAAGCAAGTAATAGTATACGTGTGTAATTAATAGATGGCGCCACTGAAGTATTGCCAGGATGTAATTTAATTTCTAACTCAAATTATGTTAAAATCAAAAACCAAAAATTACCCAAGGCAGCCCTTCATTCATAATTTGGTTGGTTTAAATGGCTAACATTGACACACTCCAGTGCACTCCAGATGGCGTAAGCGTCGCGTTGTGTACACCTCAATGACGCAGAAAGGGTTGGAAAGCTAAATAGGTGAGCTGTCTTATAATATCAAAAGAAACAAGTGATTTGTTTATTCAGGTATGTCTTTTCTATTGATTAATTATTCCACTTATTTTATAAACGCTTTTTTTGAAGAACTAATTGATGTAAGGATGTAGAATCAGAGATGTAGACAAAACTGCTTCAAGACGAGACTTGTTCATTAACATTCGGCAATAATAGGGATGCATACTGACTTAAAAAATGTGATTCTAATTAGTCCGTCGATTATCGAAAAATATTGGATACGTATTTTTTGTTATATAAAGTCAATAAAAAAATTACGAAGATAACGCGTCAAAGATTTGAGTGGCTTGGTGACGTCACTGACCGCTAAAAAATGACATACTAATGTCTTAGAGTATGACGTCACACGAGTTTTTAAAGCACTGTATCGTCTTTATTGTTCGTTTACGTGAAAAAAGAAAAATACGCGTCCAATATTTTTTGGTAATCTATATGACGGACTAATTCGATTTTTTTAGTTAAGATCCATATTATAGTGTTAGTCGGAAAACTACCTATGCTGAGAGACTATAATAATAATTAGGGGAATTAATAATAATAATGTTCCACAACTATCACACAACGCCATCTAGTCCCAAGCTAAGCAGAGCTTGTGTTATGGGTACTAGACAACTGATAAACATACTTTTAAATTTCTAATATACATACATATTATAGATAAATTACACCCAGACACAGAACAAATGATCGTGCTCATCACACAAACATTTGTCCTGGGTGGGAATCGAACCCACGACCTCCGGCATAGCAGTTAGGGTCACTAACCACTAGACCAACAGGCCAGTCGATAATTTAACGAAGGCGAAAGGCACTTGATCACCCCGTCCTAGTATTTTATTTTTGTTCTTTACATATAGCACACAAAAAATTATACCTATAATTATAGTCACCATCTCCGTACCTGAAAACCTTCTATTTACGGAGATATTAGAGGTCAAAGTTCTAAGATTATTCACAAGTTTTACGTCTCTAAAATTGTTCCTTTTACTATTCAAAACATCCATCAGCACAATATTTTAAGTGTGCTGATTAACATTGTGGTTAACTACTTAGTTTGATGTGCATACACGCAGCATTGCCGTTTTGTGTGTAATTACAGATTTTGTAGGTAATATAGTCTTTTCGTGTGTAACCCGTGTGTAGTATGCATACTGTGTGATACAATCACAATCTTTTTCAGTCACTAAAGACCGAATGATTATAATACAGTCAATTATCGTGGGTAACTTAACAAGTACAAAACCGTACATAATGCGAAACATCTTGAAATGGTTGCATTAACCATCAAAGAGTTTTGAACTGAGTATGGATAGAGGACAAAACAATTATAAATGAACAAAAATGTACAATACACCTTTTACGTGTCTATAGGCGTCGATTATTATTATTACTGTTTTTTGAAATGGAGTAGGCACATTACATACTTCTAGGAGCACGAGAAAACTATTCGTTGATGTGAAGCGATTTTCTCATGCGTATAATAAATCTGGGAATTATTATTTGGATACATATTTATGACCCACGACCAGCTGTTCGTAAGTCGGGGCCGAAATCACTGGACCACCACTGCTCCCTTTACACGTAAAAAGGCTATTTTTTTAATATTTTATGGTTGTCGTTGTACTCATTAGTCGATCTTTACCTTTAAATATCTCGGTAACGTGACACTTTGGGGTACCACGTTTCTGGACATTTTCTGTTCTTCTATACTAACGTCTTCTATCCATAATACCACTTTCATCGTGGGCCGCGATTTCGAAAAAAAATCAAAATGGCGGGCAGGTTGATAAGCCACATCGGTTCTATCCTCTTTTGGTGCAGAGATAAACCGCTAATGGTTTTTGATTACCTGGCCATTGGTAGCTTGCATGCCTATATTTGATTGGTTTTCTGATAAAAAATTCTACTCGCTAGATACAAGTAGATATTTTTTACCTTTGATATCAATTTCGATTGGTTAGCAGATCGGTATAGTTACCTATATTAACTTACCTGTTCACATATGCTTACCAGGTATAGGGCGTAAAAGTACCCTTAACGCAAACGAAGGGCACTTGTTCTCCCCACCACTGCGATATTTTTTTTGTTCGCTGGGAACCCCCTAGTTACAGAGATATTGGGGTCAAAGTTTCAAACTTTTCACAGCTGTTTTTGTAAATACTAGTTTTTCAGGTTATAACTTTACTTAAATTACTTCCATGACCCGTTTACTATTTAAAGCATCCACTAGCACAATGTTTTAAGAGTGCTACATTGAGTTTTGCCGTAAATTGTGATTTTAAATTTTTTTGCGTAGGGGTACATAGTTTAATGTACAGAATACTTTTTTGACGTTTGCGTGAAGGGTTCATTTACACCCTGTATACACAGAAATGAGTAGGCAAGCCTAACTAGGCATATCATGTGTATTAAGAATCAGTTGAGATAAAATTAATCCCGTTGGAGCTGCGGGTTGTTGTAAGAGATACCGCGACCTCGACATAAAGGGCTAAGAAGGAACGTGGGTGGTTTTCAGTCAGTAGAAGTCTGGTTATTTGATGATTACCAAAAAAAAAATCGGTTATCAAAAGAGGGAAAAACCTTGATTAAATTGTTAAATAAAAAATAGCTATGAGCACTTTTTGATAGGCAAGTTAGCTTAAGCATATTTGTTTACAAATTATATTTGATAAAAAATACGTCTCATCTGGTTATCAGATCGGTGAAGGTCGATCTTCACCGACTTAACTATGAGTAAATAGGAAGAAGTCTGAAAGTGTTAGTTAGTTTTGTGGTAATCGGTTGTCGTGGTACATGTGATACAGAGGAATGAAAAAAAATACGTCTCATCAGGTTATCAGATCGGTGAAGGTCGATCTTCACCGACTAAACTATGAGTAAATAGGAAGAAGTCTGAAAGTGTTAGTTAGTTTTGTGGTAATCGGTTGTCGTGGTACATGTGATACAGAGGAATGAAAAAAAATACGTCTCATCTGGTTATCAGATCGGTGAAGGTCGATCTTCACCGACTTAACTATGAGTAAATAGGAAGAAGTCTGAAAGTGTTAGTTAGTTTTGTGGTAATCGGTTGTCGTGGTACATGTGATACAGAGGAATGAAAAAAAATACGTCTCATCTGGTTATCAGATCGGTGAAGGTCGATCTTCACCGACTAAACTATGAGTAAATAGGAAGAAGTCTGAAAGTGTTAGTTAGTTTTGTGGTAATCGGTTGTCGTGGTACATGTGATGAATGAAAAAAAATGTCGTGATTATGAATGTGGATTATAGATGGGTAGAAGAGTATTGCAAGGCTAAAGAAACAATGGATGGACTGTATAAAAGATGATATAAACCAAACCAGACCATCAGACCTAATAGCGCTCAATTACTACAACTTGAGTCATGGTAATTACCAGTTATGTTTTATTTTGGTAATTGTTACAATATTTATTAATTTATATTATTTTTTTTAGTTATTTTGTAGCCTACCACAGTGTTGTCTTTTTTACCCTAAGGTTGACTGGTAGAGAATGCCTTGTGGCATTAAGTCCGCCTATGTATCACTATTGTGCATAAAGTTTAAATAAATAAATAAATATAGCAAAAAAAGTAGTTAAAAAACTAAAAAACCCGACGGAAAAAACTGAAAAGTAAAAAACAAGCACATTTTAAATTAAACAAAACTTGGAAGCATTCAAATGAACCCCTCATTTGAATATTAAATTATGAAATGAAAACAGAATTTTTTATTTCCAACTTTTTAGTTCTTTTGTGTCTGTTTTCTTTCGTTGGTCGCGTAAAAATCTTCGCAGATGATTTAACTTTTGTGTTTGTTCATATGATTTGATGAGTTGTTCAAGTTATTTGTATGATTAGGAAGCAGGCAGGGTACATTCTATTTTCATTTCATAATTTAATATTCCAATGAACTCCGCCTGCTTCCAAGTTTTGTTTAATTTAAAATGTGCTTGTTTTTTGCTTTTCAGTTTATTCAGTCGGGTTTTATAGTTTTTTAACTACCTACTTTTATTTTATTTCCATCTTTTTAGTTCTTTTGTGTTTGTTCTTTCGTTGGTCGCGTAAAATTCTTCGCAGATGATTTAACTTTTGTGTTTGTTTATAGGATTTACGACTTTGAATTTATTTTAAACAAAAAAGTGTCATATTTTTGTAATCTTCTCTTAAAACCCTTCATTTTGATACCCTACTATGGTAACAAAAGAAAATACTTTTTGAAATCCGCGATATGGCCCCAAAAATCCACAAACTTCTTTGTTTTTTAGTTTTAATGTAGCCACTGACACTCGCGTGACGAATCTAACGACGTATATTTTATTCAAATCCCTTCATACGTTTAGGAGTTCTAAGGGAACAAAGAAACGGACATACATACATACATACACGCCAAACACATAACCCTCCTTTTGGGCTTCGCCGCATTCGGGTAAAAACGTGTTGTCTGATAATACATCAGACACCTCGTTTTTTACTATATCTCCTCATTACATGGAGGAAGACAAGCTGCTCTGAATAAAGTCGTACAAACGTTTTGATCCCGAACATTTTCGAATAACTAATTAATTACACAGGAATGCTTATGCCAACTAAATGATAAATTAGATTTGACGGCACGGTTGGCGCCGTGGCTCAAGCAATGGACTGCTGCGTGTCCCGCACGAAAAAAAATATTTGTATGACCAACAGATAGTTGTTACGGGTCTGGGTATTTGTGTTTGTGAGTTTAAATGTCTGTGAACGCTCCCACGATACAGGAGAAGTTCCTAGTGTGATGCAACGATCAAAAAAATGTTTTTAAATTTGTTCCAAATTACATGGATTATAATTGAGACATCCTCATTACGTTATTGATAATAGTTGAGTTGGGGCAATCTTGTTCGTTCCCTTAAGTATTAACAATATTGAGACAATTGCAGAAGTTATTAAAGAATGTGAACGAATTTACAAAATAAGATAAAAAAATGTAATTTTCAATACCATTTTCCGCTAAAGAAAAGTTAGTTGGGTAGGTATTTTTTTCTAATTTAATGGAAATTGAAAAGTGTGAACCATCACTTCGTTAAAATGCGGCCTGTGCGAATCTCGGCGTATACTCGCGCTTTCACACACAAACAAACATACGTAAATATTATCTTTAAAATGTCATTAAATAATAAATGCAGTATCCTACACGTTTTACGTGAGGACAGTGACCTGTTATTTCGACAATATTATTTTCATTGTCACACCACGAGAGATAAAAACAATAATTTTAAACTTGTATGAACTTCGCTGTAGATTGTGTTGACCTTAGGTACTTTTATTATTCTCGTGGATGATCTAATTTATTTTAACAAAATATCGCTGTGTTTATTTATGTTAAACAGTTTTTATTTCCTTAATTTTCAGGAATTGGACAAGTTCGAAACATTTCAAGAATATCACGATAGGTGGCAATGTTTAGCAGAAACCCGATCATCCTAGACAAATAGTTCGAGTAATAAAGTCAAAAGTCAAAATATTTTATTTCACATAGGCCTACGGCACTTGTAAAACGTCGACATAAAAAAAGGGGCACGGTTCGGTGCATTGGTCGATTCCTAAGGAGAAGAACCGGCAAGAAACTCCCGACACGACTCTTCTGACTTGATAGCCGAAGGTCTCCTATGTAAGAACTATTTTCATGGTTATATTTCAAAAACATTAAAAAGTATCAAAGTGGACATTAGGAATAAAGTCACACAAAAACTTTTATCCCGAACATTTTCGATGACACGCGAAAGCTACTTGTCAAGAAGGCATAATGATTAAAACTAGACAGACCGATTAATTATTAAGTAGTTAAGTATTTTTGTCTGCGTCAGAAATCAGAAATATTTATTTGTGAGAATGTAGTTTTACATGGTATGGTGTTAATCTTTCGTTAGGTCCTAAACATTCTACCACAACTTATGGTGTACAAATATTCAAATGTCAAAACGTCTTGTCCTGTCTGCGTCTCGTAAGTATACATTGGAATGTGTTATGTTTTAAATCTGAAATAAGTACTTTTGGGCTTATAAAAATCTGAGACCAATCAGAATTTAGCACATTGAAAGTTGTTTTTAATTCTTCTAAAGAAAGCCTTGGTTTGAAAGCTAGTATGTAATAAAGTGTTTCCTAAACAGCGAGAAAGACATCAAATTAATAATTAAAAAAAAAAGGATGAATGTAAATGTGAACAAGACGAAGGAAAGAGAAGAGGATGTATCATTGTATGATGTGGAAATAAATGATAAGAGTGTGGAACAAGTGAATGTTATTGTATATTTGAGCAGTATGTTTACAAGAGATGGAAAGATTGACGCAGATGTGGAAAGGAAAGTAAACGCGAGAAACAAACTGAAGTGAATTCCTTTTAAACATATAAGTTGTTATATTATTGTTATCTCCTTTTAAAACTCTTCATTTTGATTATACGCTACTCGATAGTGATGGAATCAAAAAATTTTTATCTCCGCGATATGGCCCTCGAAATCCGCAACTTTTCTTTGTTTTTTTTTTTTTTTTAATGTAGCATCTAAACAAGGATCATCCGTTCAGGAGCTGTGATGGAACAAAGAAACGGTCTTACATACATATATACAAACATACATACAGGTCAAACACATAACCTTCCTTTTGGACTTCGCCGTAGTCGGGTATAAAGGCTCGGCTGGCTGTTCACAATGGTGTGCTGGTGCCTACACCTATGTATAATATAGAAAGTAGGATTAATGCTGTGGGAATGCGTTCTTTGAGAAGAATGTGTTGTGTAACTCTGAATGATAAATTGACCAATGAGGCTATACGAGCACGGTGTTGTTTAAAAGAAGATGTCGTGACAAAAATTGAAAAGAGAATGCTATGGGTGTTTGGTCATGTTGAGAGGATAAGTGAAACTCGATAAACGAAAAGTATAATTCACGAAGCAGACGTGAGTGGGAACGCCGGGAGGGGACGCCCTAGAAAGACTGATCTTAATACACTGATCTTATTGGTGACTTTCTTCAGAAAGGACAGGTGCATAGTACTCGTAACCGGCGTGTATGTATGGCCAGTTGTATGTGTGGACGAGGCAGAAGGAGTATGTAAGTATCATAGCAGGTGGCGTTCTGAGCTTTCTGCCGACCTCTATAGGAAAAGGGCATGAGTTATTATGTATGTAATATTGTAGCGCGATAGTGCGCAGCCGCCGCTCAAATTTAAGGGTGTTAGTTAAATGGAATAGATAGGTCGTGATATGACGGCCGTTCACACTGGTCGGAGGATGTGCCTATCGGTTCCAGTATAGTTCGGAACCTCACCGCGTGCACACCAGTAACAATGCGTCCCAGTACATTTCTCCTGATTGCCATCCTCATCAGCATCCAATGTGAGTACTATGCGTTAAGCTTCACGTTCGCCAAAGCAATTTTTTTTGGCAAAAGCGAATAGTTTTTGTGTTTCGGTTTTCAAAACTTTCAGATTCCAGTTATTCTTTTTTTTCTGGAGATTCGTTATTTAAATCTTTGAATTTGTATTCAGAAATAAGTTTCTATTACTATTTATAGTGTTTTATATCGTATCGTAACACTTGTGTATTATCGCTACGCATAGTCAAGTCTCTTGTTTGGTAGTTAGATATCGAGAGGTCATGGGTTCATTCGGGTAAAACGAGGAATATTTTATGGATCGTTTTACTTTGCGATTAATATTGATTCGGGTGGCTTGGATGTTTTAGTAAATGCACGAAATAGGTATCCAAATGTGCGTTTCATTCTGATTCAGTGATGTAAACACATCAACAGAATCTAGGGATATGTTATATTTCATCAAATATCTACATATCTATGAAGAAACTTCGGATATAGTAAATGGATGAATGAATTGAAAAAAAAACATTATTTTTGGGTCTAATAAAAAAACATGATTGTCTTTAGTTTTAAATAAAAAAATAGAATGATAAAAAAATCATTTCTTTTATTAAAAATATTAATTTTAATTAAAATTGAAAAAAATATTTAAATAATCAGCGTTGCCACCTCTTACATTAATTACACATCGACATCGATTGTTCATCCTTGAAATTAAATTGTCAACATCTTGCTGCGGTATGAGGACCCACGTTCTTGAATCGCCAGATCGCCAGGTGGCGCTTTAATGTAAACAAAGTGTTCGATTGTGCTCCCGTAAATCACATCCTTAAAAATATTGAAAGTGCTCAAAATACCAACTGTGCATAAAATTGAAAAAGGACACTAAAATCGACTATAGCAGTGTTATCGAAGACGTCCGTGTAGCGAAAATCTACAAAAGTGACTATTAAAACTGGTACACAAATGACTCTACTATCGAATCGACTAGAATCAATGTGCGAAACAGTGAGTAACACCGATAAACAGTGATCAAAGATGTGTTAAGAATACAAACCAGTGTAATAAAATAAAAATAAAGTGAACAAACGATTTATCCAAAAACTTAATCACAAAAACAAATGTATGGATCCTAAAAAAAACATTGAAGCACGAGTAAATGGTGCAATAAATATCCACTGACTCACAATCACAAACTAACCCTAAGTTTTTTTCTTTAACGTTACTGTTAAGTTATTTAACAAATCAGTCTTTAGATGAAGGCTCAGTCCCTGACCTGCATCGATAATGAAACCAATTTACAAAAAGGGAGACCAGACTGACACTAGTAATTATAAATGATCGGCTGATAGCATTGCTACCAACTTTTTCAAAAATATTGGAGACCGCGATGTCAAAACGGTTTTATTCTTTTATTCTAGATATAAAGTTTTCAATGAGATCCAGAATGGGTTCAGAAAAAATTGATCCACGACATTAGCAATATTTAAGTACATATATACAGGAAGCTTTAAATATAATAAACAACAAAAATTACGCTGTAGGGACTTTATTGTATAACTAGCTGTGCACGCGACTTCGTTCGCGTGGTTGTCGGAAACTGGAATGCGTCGCTTAGACGAAAGTACATTAAATCATTGCCCTGCGTTAACTTACTGACGCCGCTGTAGCAAATAAGAAGAGGGTAATACAAAGTACTGAGTATGTCTAATACTAAAGTTTGATTGATGGATGTTTGTTAATCTACCACGTCAGAACGCCCGAACGGATCTTGATGAAATTTGAAACAGAGGTAGATTATAGTCCCGTTGGGGTTGCGGGTTGTTGGCAAGAGATACCGCGGCCTCAGAAGGCTAAGGGCTAAGAAGGAACATGGGTTGTCTTTTAGTCAGTAGAAGTAAATGAGAATAAAGAAGAACGAAGGTAGTTCCAACTATTTCGGGTACATCGTTGTCAGAGTCCAAGTTCGACATGGTGGAGGTACGAAATAATAGTCTCAACACTGATAACAACCGCCTATTTATACTATATATACACATCCGATAACAAATTAACAAAATCTCAAACAATCAACCCGATGGAAATGGATTTAGTACGGAAACGCGGCAAGTTTGATACAGACGGGCCAAACGACCGTTCGCGCTCATGTCTCAACGAAAAGTCCCATCCCTCAAAGTCCAATGCGTCTAATGTCAACGACAATCAACCACACACTCCCTTTCGCTCTGCCCAAGAGCGGGAGGGGTTATATGATGATTGACCACCCCCCTAAAAAAAAAAGGTACTTTATAGTCGATAGACCCTGTCGTCGGCGCGTTCTTAAAGAGATGTCAGCAACAATGACGGAGCCACAAAGGAACGACGTCTGCCGGGGCTGAGAGTTGTTCGCAAGAGATACCACGGCCCCGAAACACAAAGGCCTAACAAAGAACATGTGCTGTTTTTCGTTAGTAGAAGTCTGACACTTCCTTGCGCTCCGCCCAGAGCGGGAGGGTCTGCTCTGCTTGGGCGGAGCCCCACCGTGTTCTATAGCGGCGATTGGCGGCTGCGACCTCTCGCGTCCAGCCTTGGTGCAAGCCAAGGTCCGGGGCGAGAGGGAATGTGGCGCCGTCGCCTCCTTCTGCGAAATAGTGATGCTAGCGAAAGAGGTGGCGGAACGTGAGAGGGAGAGAACCTCTCATCCCAGCCGCTGCGGCAGACGCTGCAGGCGTCGGAGTCCACGTCATGCATTCCGGCCACCGTAGGCGAGGGCCTGTGGACGGTGAGTAATGGGACGCCCGTCGGGACTGCGGGTTGTTCGAAAGAGATACCGTAGCCTCGACACAAAGGGCTAACACCACACCACATCTATTGAGGGCATGGCTGGCGCAGTGGCTGGACAATTGACAGTAGCACTGCGTGTCGCATTCGATTTCCACACGGAATAAAAAAATATATGTTGGGTTTTATATAATTTTAATTTAGTTTTAAAAACCGGCCAAGTGCATGTCGGACCACGCATAATGTAGGGTTCTGTAGTTGCCCATTAGAAACCTGTGAATTTACTAAACTGAGACCTAGCCTTCCTGCCTCCGAACGATGATTGATCCGAACTTACATTTGCAGATTTAAGACATGTGCTCCCATAAATTATGTATAGGAAAATATTTTATGCAGGTACATTTTATAAGTTGGTCGACTATTACTCGTAAACTTGTAAGTTTTGCTATTAATTTCATTATATACAGGGTGGAATTTTGTAATGCCACCTGGAGGGAAAGTACTCTTAATACTGCAGATAGAAAATTTTACTCAAAGGAAACATTCCTTTATTTTTGAGTAGAAAACAAACTGCATTCAAAGATTTTCGAAAATTCTCTTCTCCCACACCCGGGAATCTAACCGGCTAAAATCTGAAAAAATTATACCCTGTACTTTTATTGCATCGATCGTTAGGGTCAATTATAATGATGAAATCTGAATTTACAAATTCAATGAGTCAAGTTAAAACTCTTTAACTAACATCCATCTTTTAATTTAAGATTTCCTGGTTTTCCTTTCACTTAATTTATCATGTTTGTTAGAGAGATTTATGAGGGTATGATTTTTTTTCTTGCGAATCCCATTTTTATGTGTACCGGAGATATATATATTTTACGACATTTTATTTTACCACTTTGTCGGAGTAACTCATCTATATGTTCATGCCAAATTACAGCTTTCTAGTATTAAGAGCAATAGTGTGGACGGCCGGACAGACATACAGACAGACGGACATGCCGATACTGTAAGGGTTCCTTGTTGACTATGGAACCAAATTTTATACTGTGTAATTGGTCAACTTTTATTTGATGACTGCTCACGGAACATTTTTTTTATTAACACTGCGGTCCAGTAAATGACATCAACGCAATCTATTATCCATACGAAGATCTAAAATTTAATGCATGGAAAACGATCAAACACACTATAGTATTTAGGCTATGTAGATTTTGAAAGCAGCGTCATTTAGTCAGACTCAGAGTACGTTTTGCTATTATAACTTTTTTAAAGTTATCTTAATTATGATGGCATCTATTAATAAGTACCATATTCGTTTAATAGATGTCGTTGTGTGTCTCATTCTTGAACATAATGATAAAGTTCTTCTCGAAAACTATAAATTCAAATATCTTTTGATAGAGAACACTGATTAGGATGAAACAAAGCTTAAGTATTAACCCGAGTTGCGCACAATATTTATGTATAAAAGTTACCTACATTAGTTTCGTAAATTTTACGTGATGCTTAGTCATAGAAACAGACAAAAATTCCAAAAATGCTGAAAATGAGTTATGTTGGTTATTTTAACACCCTGACGATTCTTTTTTTAAATATTTTCGATGTACACAAAAAAAATGTACAGATTTATTATAAATGTATATCTATACAGGTGTATAGATTACAATTTAAAGAATTTTTTTGACAATAAGTTTTGACATTAATATTCATACGTACACAATACACACAACACCTACTATTTATTTTTGACTTACCACATTACCCATGTAATGTTATTTTTGACCTTGATTATTATTATTATCGCCATTTGTTTTAATAGAATTTTTTGTCTCTCTTTTTTTGCCTGGAGTTCTCCAAACGTACTTCCTTCATGAATCGAGATGAAAGCCAAACCGGGACTCACATCGGTGAACAGCACCAAAGACCATTGTTTATCACTCTATGGTAAATGCTTCTGAGCCCACAAAAGACGCCGACCGTCGTAATGCAGCGGTCTTCGAGCATGAAGATTAACTTCATGCAACCTCCTTTGCACGGTTTGGTCGCTTACCAGCTGCCGGTGGTCCTCCTGGAGCCTTTGTGCTAGTAGCATCGCTGTGATATTGGGTTGTCTTTTGGCGGTCATTTCGGCTAAGGTCCTCTCAGCAACACTGAGTTCATACCAGTAGTGTTTGGTTCATACTTTAAATTAAATTGTTATTTAATTTAGTAAGTTTAAAAAAAGATTTATTAACTTTTTCGATCATACTAATTTTCTACGGCGATTAAAATATTAACATTGAAATTAAAACAAAAGAATCACGTTTTGATTTTTATTAAAGTCCCTACAACCTCTTATTTCTTCCTTTTACTTTATCAGAAAATTTTTCATAGATTTGTAGATATTTGATGAAATATAAAAAATATCCCTAGATTCTGTTGATGTGTGTACCTATGTACTCGTTTCCCAGAAGTCTTATTTTTCCCATAAAAATCCCAAAATTTTTTGGTTCGATGCTCCTCAACTAGAACATCTCTGGTCAACTTTGGGTCTATTCGTATTAGGTTAATCTCTTCCTCTGGCTAATTTTAATAAGATTACAGGCGTGATGCTATGTTATGTTAGGGGGTTAATTTCATTCCAGGGCTAACACCATGTTACTAGGATTTCTGTCAATATCCCTACCACAGTCTAACAGGAATCCTTTATTAAAGCGCGCAACCCCCACCACGTGAATTCATATTAAATCGTTATTATCTCAGTGCACACTGTCCCTCTACTGGGCAAAAGAACCCCTCTCTACTTTTTCTAAATAGCCTTTTTTTTTATTCCATAACCTACCTCACGTTTTGTGTGATCCTTTTCCGCTGCTTGCAATCACGCCAGTGCATTTACGTGCCAATCTTTGTTTCCTTACAAATCAAAATCGAGGTAGCGTCCTTAATCAATTTCATCCTTGAGGCGATTTAGGTCTAGCACCGTGACCTTATTGTTCCCAGGATGCTGCAAGAATCCTTGACACAATTTAGCTACAAAGCAAATCCCGCAATTTAACACGTCACTCTTGCCACGTTGCAGTGATGCGTTTCGAGCACAAATTGGATCAATCAAGGCGATATAGGTCAGTGTTCCGCTGGGAGATGCACTAGAAACTAATTGACAATTGATAGTACCTACTTGCACCCAACGGGAGCAAGGACAGAGGAGCGTTGTATTAGGTCTCTGATTTGTAGTTGGTGGGTACTTGCTCTTATATGCAGTAGAGCTTAAATTATAGCTGAACTTATATTGTACAGAACTTGAACCTATATCAAGTAGAGCTCGCTTTGGGTAAGAACTTTTTTAGTTTAGTTTGACATCTCTAAAATTGGTGAAAGATGGAGGTTTATAACGTGAGGAAGTTTAATTTACACCCACAACCGAAGACCAACAGTGCGAGGCTGTGGCCAAGCGACCGAGGCACACCTGTACCCCAGGTGCGCTTCAGTAACCACACCCACGTTTTTAGTTTTAGGGACCTGGACTTATTGCTAATATATGTGTTTATGGTGATGCAGTTTGCTCCGAAACAGACAAGTGGGCCAGCCTGGGGTAATTTAGGGTATTAACGTACGGCATTCTTCGCAGGGTGGGTGATAGAAGCTGGTAAAGGGTTATCGAAAATCCTATAGATCCTGGGGTTATTTAGATGGTTACAGTCAAATGTGTCAAGATATTATTTTAAGCAGTTTATTAGGAGTATTATTACTATTTATGTAGGGTAGGGATGCCAACTTTATTATTTCTTTATTTACTTCGGATATGTGTCTAGTCATAAAACATATAATTAACAGTTAAAAAGTCAAAATTCTAATTAATTGTAATGCCTAAAATGCGCACTCTTGCAGAAGGTATGAGGACGAGATTGCTCAGCCTGATGTGCGAGATTGCACAGGCAGGTCTAGGGCACGCATCATTCACCATGTCTTGCGTATGCTGTGCGTTTTTCATGCATTAATTAATTTCTTCAGCAAAATCATTTAAGATAACATCCTTATTTTTTTTAGAGTTTATCCATAGTCCATATTTCGTTGGTCTAGTGGACGCAAGCGCGAGTTCTCTACATGAGGTGGGTTCGATTCCTAGGGAAAGTGATATATTGGTTTTCGATTAGGAATATCTCAGAAGCAGTCTCTGAGCTTGGATTTGTGCCCGGTTGATGGCATTAGGCGAGCCTATTACATGGGACTAAAACATAATTGGTGAAATGCGGTATATTACGAGTAAAGGTATGATTCCGAACTCGACAACCAGCAACAGTGCTGTTGCCGCAGTGCTGCCACTAAGGTGCTGCCCAGCAGTGCTGCCTGCCGCGCTGATTCCGAGTAAGGCAGCAGTGTCGCTCTGTTCGTGGTGATGCGTTGTTGTGTATTCGTTAGTTTACTTTGAGTTGACAAGATGTCGATTGATGACCAACTTTTATTTATACTGTTGGAAGAGGAAGAAGATTCTTCGATATATCCTTCCATATATTTTCTTTTATTAAATTATTTAAAGTCACTTACTGCCGCACTCAGAGAACTTTAATGATTACTTAGGCCATCACTTAGTAATGGTTTTGACAGTTTTCTCATACAAAGATATGTCAAACCTTTACTAAGTGACGGCTTAAGTAATCATTAAATATCTCTGAGTACGGCAGTTAGTTAATTAACTGTTCCTCTTCTGAATCAGAGAAATTCATCCTTTTATTGTCAATTTACATGTCAACATTCACGTTGGTACTCTTGCTGCGGCGGCAGACGCGACACCGTCACTACTGCAGGGATAATTATTGCGTATCTCTGTTGACAGATTTATTGATTATCACTTTGGCTCTGTGTGCTTTGATTAACTGTCAAATGGTTCCATTTTGTACTAAACCATAACCAATTTGACAGTTAATCCATGGACAATATGATAGCCACTGTAAAAGATACGCAATAGCCCTGCTGGTCTGTCGCGGCGGTAGGGTGAGGTGTCAGGGTGACACTGACGCGCAGCAGTGCTGCCGCTACATTGCTGCCTAGCTCGGAATGTAATCTTAATGGGTACCCATTACCTGCCCATTATGATTCCACAATATGAAAACCTTGGCATTGTTTTATGGCCGATTGTGTCAAAAATTATAAATTATATTTAATACTAAGAATACGTAATGTAGGCTATATTTCATCAGTACTAACTGTCGGTTTGTTATAATTTCCAGTGACGGTTTGGGCCTGCGAGACGGAACAGTCTCATAATGGCTGCAAGATCTACGGAACTTCCTGCACTTGTGGCTTCGGCTGCAGGACCGAATACATTTACCGGAACCGGCGGGCCTGCCTCAATGCCTTGAGGGGTAAATAGTACAGTCTATTGGTATCAGTAGAGACCGCGTGGGGAGTGACTACACTTAGTGACGCGGCATTAGATTGAACCGGCCAGAAATAATTTCATGTTCTGGAAGTTCCATCACGACCACGATATACAGGGTGTAAATCAACCCTTCACACATACGTCAACCAAGCATTCTGTACATCAAACTAAGTACCCCTACGCAAAAATTTTTGCTGGGAAACGACTTTTTTTTTGGGTCCAAAAATATCATTTTACGGTAAAACTCAATGTAGCACTCTTAAAACATTGTGCTAGTGGATGCTTTGAATGGTAAAAGGGTCATGGAGGTAATTTAAGTAAAGTTATAACTTGAAAAACTAGTATTTACAAAAACAGCTGTGCAAAATATGGGACTTTGACCCCCAATATCTCCGTAACTAGGGGGTTCCCAGGTATGGTCTAGAACCAAAAAATTATAACAGTGGTGGGGTGAACAAGTGCCCTTCGTTTGCGTTAAGGGTACTTTTACACCCTTTATAAAAAGAAAGAAAGAAAAAGTTCTTTCTTTACTCGTAGGTACTCGGAAAGTAGCTCTGATATTGCCTGAAGAGCGGGTTGAAAGTAATACTTTTTAGCCCTAAGGAGAACCGTTTTCAACGGCCAGCTGCCAAATTATTAAAAAATACTATGTAAATTTTTATACAGTCACTCAATTACAGCACGATGTAAAATTCGTTTTTCTTAGTGTTTGTATGAATGACAAAGTTATATTTGCGGTTTATTAAATGTGCTATATCTCATAAACTATCAATTTTGGTTGAATATTTTCTACAGCATTTATGTAGGTATACTTTTTTAGATTTTTACTCGCTTATTTTATAAGGGGGGGGGGGGGGGGGTATTTCACCACTTTGGAAGTGCCTATCTTTCAAACGATTGAGTTTGAGAAAAAATGATTTGATAAACCTCCATGTCATTTTAAAATCCTACCTATCTATAGAAGAAAACTTTTATCATCAAACCTATCCGTGTGTGGAGTACACGAATAGGTTTGATGAAAAAAGTTTGTACCTACGATGTGTCAACTGTGTAACAGTATAAAGTGGCTGTAATATACGGACGGACAGACAGACATGACGAATCTTTAGGGGTTCCGTTTTTTGCCATTCGTCTACGGAACCCTAAAAAGATGTCGATTAAAACATTCGATTGTGATTCGAGATGAAGATATCAATTCCGCCGACAGCTATTTGCTATCGGAAGTGCAATTCCAATCAAAACTACGACGCCATTTTGCACTATACCTGCAAGAGTCGTTGCGTACGTAGCCATTTAAAATTAAAATCATTTTAAATTGTTTTTAATTTTATATTTAATAAATAATGATAATAGAAATATAAATTTTGAGAATAAAATTAATGCGGCCGTAGAAGCTACAATAGAATGGCTTGAACATTAATAGCCTCGGAGTCACCTGGGCGGTCGCCATTTCCATACAAATCAAATGTGGGTATACCTACTAATGGGTACATCTATGCCTAACTCTTCACCCACAGGCGTCATGTTCTGTTATGTACTGCTTCAAGTCTTATTTGAACACTAAAAAATAATTTTCCCAATCCGCTCACATTTTTCATCAATTTCACAGAACGGAGTTCAAACGTCTGCAGTCGTTTGCCTTGCGCGGGAGGTATATGTATTCAGACTACACAAGACCCAGGCTTTACTTGCAAATGTGAGGGTACCGGTTTTTATGGGCAGCGCTGCGAAAAAGGTAAATTGTAAACCAAACAAACCAATTGTAAAGAATATTAGTAACTGGGTATATTTTACATGGAGCGACTAAATCTGCCTCCACAAGGCAGATTTAGTCGCTCCATGTAAAATATATCAACTAAACCACAGTAAGGGAAAGGCCAGGTAAATAAAAGGGTTCTTCCCTACTACTGTGGTATGGAACCCTTCACGTACAAGTCCGACTTGCACTTGACCAGTTTTTGCAGCAAAAAAACAATATTTTACAAGCAACGACTGATTAACTGACCTTTGGAGTTTCTTGCTGGTTCTTCTCCTTAGGAATCGACCAATGCACCGAACTGTGCCCCTTTTTACCGACGTTTTATAAGTGCCCATGTAGGTTGTAAGTATGTGAAATAAAAATATTTTGATTTGATTTTTTGATTTTGATTTTTACAAGTAATACAATTCAAAGTCAAAGTCAATTTAAAATGGTTTTAAATGGTTAACAATAAGTTTAAGGTCCAGACATAATCTTGGGACACACATGAGGGCTATGCAGATTAGTGTCTGAGATGGTCTTTTGAAGAAAGCACCACACAGATTTGAGTGGACCCGTCCAGTCAGTGCAAGCATTTGTCAGTTATTGTCGAGCTCGACTTTTAACTCAAGGAGCTCGACGTCACGACGAACAATACCAAGGAAAGGACATTTGGGTAGGTCGCTTATAGTACACAAACTGCCAGACAATCGTTAAAATTAAAGAAAGACCCACATAGTCCTCATATTTACAATATAAAAATAATAAAATATTTATCATATTAAATAAGTCAAGTTATTACATGTCAAAAAAAAAACACAAAACTAAATCAAAAACAAAAAAAAATATGAAAATATTTAACAAGTAAATATTGGTCAAAAAATAATATCATACTTGAAAAAGTAAACAATGTCATTGTGTATAAAGAAAATTAATAAAATGTCAAATTATAAAAGAAAAATAAAATATATATAAAAAAAAACAATTCAAATTGGAGCAGTTCAATCCCAAGCTTTTTTGTCCTCTATATAATCTTTAACAGCATAAAAAGCTTTCTGGCAAAGTTTACGTTTTATAAAAGATTTAAATTTATTAAGGCTTAAATTTTGAATGTGGCTTGGTAGTTTATTATAAAAGCGAATACATTGGCATCTAAATGACCCACCTATTTTCTTGAGCCTTGTTGTGGGTACAATATATTTATGTCTATTTCTTGTATATTACAGCTTTATATTTTTGTGAGCATACAAAAGATTTTCATAAATATACTGAGAAGGAACAGTCATTACATTAATTTCCTTAATTTTTTCTCTGAGAGAGTGTCTCGGACTCAATTTATAAATTGATCTAACCGCCCGTTTTTGCAAACCAAAGATGGTCTGTATATCAGCGGCATTCCCCCACAATAGAATGCCGTACGACATTACGCTATGAAAATAACTGAAGTACACTAATCGGGCTGTCTCTACATCGGTTAAATTACGAATTTTTCTAACCGCGTATGCTGCAGAGCTCAGCTTTTTCGACAGTTTATCTATAGATATGAGGCCCCCACTGAAGCTTAGCGTCTAAAGTTAAGCCCAAGAACACCGTGCTATCTTCAGGATTCAACTCTTCGCCCTTTACCAACACACAAGTTTTCACCTGCCTAACGTGAGGTAGTGTAAACTTAATGCATTTGGTTTTTTTTTCATTAAGCAGCAAATTATTAGCGTTAAACCAATGCACTACGTTCGAAATCGCGCTATTTACGTCGTCTACAACGGGTTGTTGTCGTTTAAGTTTAAACAAAAGCGAAGTGTCATCCGCAAATAACACTATATCGTGGTTATCCTTTATGAGGTGACGCAAATCATTAATATAAATAAGAAACAAGAAAGGGCCAAGAATCGAGCCCTGTGGGACTCCCATTATTACACTAGATCCGGGAGATCTTTCTCCGTTGATGTCAACTCTTTGGATCCTATCACTCAGGTATGAGATAAGAAGATCCAGAGCGCTGTTTCGTATTCCGTAGTGGCGGAGTTTCCTGATTAAGGTCTCATGAAGGACGCAATCAAATGCCTTGGACAAATCGCAAAAAATGCCCAAAGCATCGCATTTATCTTCCCATGCACTATAAATATGTCCTAAAAGTTCGAGACATGTTCCAGGGTTGCGGGTTGTTGTAAGAGATACCGCGGCCCCGGACACAGAGGGCTAAGAAGGAACATGGGTGGTTTTTAGTCAGTAGAAGTCTTTTTTTTTTTTTGGTGGGTGTAAAATCATCGAATAACCCCTCCCGCTCTTGGGCAGAGCGAAAGGGAGTGTCAGACTTCTACTGACTAAAACCCACCCATGTTCCTTCTTCGCCCTCTATGTCGAGGCCGCGATAACCAGTGGACTACCCGCGGCGCGTCAGTAGAAGTCTGACACTGCCTTTCGCTCTGCTCAAGTGCGGGAGGAGCTATTTTTTTTTTTTTTAAAAACGTTGCCCCACACTAGAAATTTCTCCTGTATCGTGGGTGCGTTCACAAGCATTTAAACTCACATACAAAAATACCCAGACCCGGAACAACTATCTGTAGGTCATACAAATATTTGATCCGTGCGGGGATCGAACCCACGACACGCAGCGCAGCAGTCCATTGCATGAGCCACTGCGCCAACCGTGCCGTTAATGATTTCCAACAATAAAAAAAGACATGTTTCACAAACTGTTGTTAGAAATTGTTTGTTTTTACGGCTCTATTTTAATATATAGTCAAACACCAGCCTGCCTTGACTGCCAATTTGGTATAGTTATCGCAAGCTACTGTGCATAAGGTCATGGGTTCGATCGAAACACTTTCCGACTCACCCGACCTGGTGAAAGTGTTTTTCCATCAGGATTTTTTCAGGATTTTTTCAGTTTTTTTTTTTTTATTGTAGATAGGCTCGCGTTTGACCACTATCTCACCTGATGTTAAGTGACGATGTGGTCGAAGATGTAGCACGCTGACCTAGAAGTAACCTATTCACTCTTGACTTGAAGACCCCTAGGTTATACTTATCAGGAAATACAGACTCCGGCAGGGAATTCCACTCCTTAGCTGTACGCACAATGAAAGTGTTCCCAAAACGTTTAGTGCGAATGGGTGGGACGTCCACCATGAAACGATGGCGCATCGCCGTACGTCTTGTAGTCCGATGATGGAACGGGCTTGGAGGAATTAGATTGTGCAATTCCATCGCACACTCCCCGAAATGTAACCGATAGAAAACCGACAGACTGGCAACACGTCGGCGATGTTCAAGGCTCTGGAGCTTCGACTTGACGAGCGCATCGTTGCCGATAAGCCTTTTGGCCCGTTTCTCGATTGCCTCCAGAGCGTCAAGCTGGTATTTGGCAGATCCGTCCCAGAGATGAGAGCAGTACTCCATACACGATCGAACTTGCACTTGATATAGGTTGAGCAGCTGTTCCGGTGTGAAGTACTGTCTCACCTTTGTTAGGATTCCCAGCTTCTTGGCAGCCAGTTGAGCCTTGGCCTCGATGTATGGACCAAAATTGAGGGTGGAGGTGAATGACACACCAAGAAGCTCAATTTGGCCGGTTATCGGCACGGTTACACCACGGAAAGATGGAGCCGGTTCGAATTGGCTCCTTTTAGCGGAAAAGAGACACGCCTGGGTTTTAGCAGCGTTGAACTTGACCAAGTTGGCATCACCCCATTCGGAGACAGCCTCCAAGGACAAGTTCAACCGCTCAACCATGGCCTCTCGTAGAGACCGGATCTGAGACCCACTAGCCCGTGCGTTGGATGTGTAACACTCAGCAACAGTGCTGTCGTCTGCATACCCAAAGGTACCGGGCTTTAGCAGATCGTTAATGTGCAGCAAGAATAATGTTGCTGAGAGAACCGACCCCTGAGGGACCCCGGCATTAATAGCCAATTGGTCAGACGAGCAGCCATCAATAACCACTCGAATGTAATAGTTGGAGCCACGAATTCTGGGTTTGTGCCCAGTTGATAGTCACTCCCGCATTTTTTTTTTTTTGGCGGTTGTAAAAAACCACCCATTATCCTTCTTCGCCCTCTATGTCGAGGCCGCGATAACAAATCAAATCAAATCAAATCATCTTTATTTGTGAACACAGGTATAAAGGTCTTAGCATACATTTTAATTGAACTCCATGTCCTACCAATGAATTTGGTGTACAAATATTCGTTTTTTAAATGGATTGAATTAGAATTCAATGTATTATTATTAGGTATTATAAATCATTATTGAATCGATTATAATTTATTTTTCATGCATGTCAGCTGTAAATTAAATATAAAAGGATAGTAATGTCAAATTTAGTTAGATTGTAAAAAAAAAAAAAGAAATGTCAAATAAATGGTTGTATCAAACAAATAAATTAGAAAAATAAATTATAATAAAGATGGAAATGTCACATTTTGTCAAATTCTTCGATAGAGTAATGCGTCTTATCTATTAGAAATGAGTTCAATTTACTTTTGAATTTGCGGACATTGTCTTCATTTCTTATACATTTTGGTAATTTATTATAGACCTTTGGAGCCATTACAAAAATACTGTTTCCATATAGTGCAGTACCAGATCCAACTGTCCGTAACCGATCACAACGGCGCGCGGCGCCGACTAGTTACTTGAGCAAATTTATGTAAATTATTTTTGACGAACATAGACGTTTAGATATACAATGAAGGCATTGTTAAAATTTTCGTATCTTTAAAAAATGTACAACCCGCGGCCCCCCTCGCCCCCCTTACGTAGAACTTAAACATGCCTGGCAAAATTTGGTTGTTTTAGGTGCACGTCTGCCTGTTTGGTTCCTTTATTACTGGCGGAATGTGATGCTTTACTATGTAATATCTAGCCAAAACACCAGCGCCTCAAACTATCAAAATAATAACTGATAGTAAACTGAGATATTAATAAAAGATTTTGGTTTTCAGCATGTCCCTCTGTGCCGGTACATGGAATGGTCTTCCCTCACGAGTGCATCGTCATCTGAAGCGAACACAGGAAGCACACAATATGCACATATTTATTTAGTCTTTTAAAACTTAAAGCTTAGCTTTACCCGATTTCTATGTATTAATTAGGGGAAACTAATATTTTATCAGATGAATTTGTATTTCATAATAATAAATATTTTATAAAATTTATTTAGTTTTAACAATTTATTGAATATTCGTTCCGCTCTAACTGAATCTGATAGAAAATGAAACCTGAAAAAAAAATTAGCTAAACAAAAACTGACCAGCTTTTAGCAATGTAAGTGAAAAGACAGAAGCGACACCTATATTGTAAATATTTATATTATAAGCTCACAGTTTTTAACATTGTTGAAAACTATTGCAGAGAATTTGAAAGGCTATTTAGGAGCTGGATATGCGCCACTAACATTTCACCCTCCCGCACGAATTTATTGGGCGACAGAGGGGTAGTAGCTACGCGATTTCCGAGTAGCGATTACGTTAAAAACATAATTAAGATATTTATTGGCAAAAATAAGCTGAAGGTCCCCTCGGCATGACTTTATATATTGATGGCAAAAAAAATATCCTTTGATTGTTAGTTTAGGAGAAAAATGGTAGTACAGTAGTTATAAAAACAGAGGCTACTTTGCATGTTTATTTAAATGATGTTTAATTTTTTTTTTTTGAACAGGACATGCTCTACATTGTGTAGATTAATATATTTTGTGTGTTATGTTGCGGAAAAAAAGGTTCTAATGTAAGCTAAATAAGGCCATTTCTCGTATATCCACGCCCTATGCATCTGCTGCCTCTTCTCTTGTTTAAGTAAAAATATAAGGCATTTTAATGCACACATTCCAAAAACTTTAAATTGACAGTCAACAATGACGAAGACTCAAGGAAATAATAGTCTTTAAAAACACGTACTTATAGACTTATAAGAGCTCGTACTTTAAGAAGTGTGTTTAAAATAGTACCTACCTAAATAACTTAGTAAAAATGTATTGTTGCCTAAAACGAAAAAAAAAATTTAAAAAAAATTCTACTAGTACCTACATTGGTTTGTTCCAGGAATTGTGAGGAGTATACTGCATAGGCATAAAATGTAGACCGTACCTACCAGATTGCTCTGTAAACAATTTTAAATTCACTCGAAAATAAAACTATGTATAATCAAATTTTTTTTTTTCAAATTTATACAGGTCATCACACAATTAATATCAACTAATAGGTACAAAACGACATTTTACGTCACAATCATAATGAATTTGATTAAAATGCAATCCGATCGCATTTTAATTCTAGTTCTCATAAATTAAAATAAAATCAATAACGTAGGATGAAATGCAAACAACACGCTAGATTCAAATTTCGCGGTCTTTATAATGCTTTCGTAGTGTTTCCAACCTATGAAAACTGTACCAACATAGTATAAAAGAATTTTAATCAGAGGTCTAAAATACAGAGTGCTCAGTTTATTAATATTGTTCTGAAGAAATACAATTTTTCAGATAGTATTCTAATATTAAACAAAGGGGTTTGAAGGTCCCGTCGGGGCTGCGGGTTGTTCACAAAATACCGTGGCCTCGACATCTAGGACTAAGAAGGAACATGGGTGGTTTTTAGTCAGTAGAAGTCTGACACGCGTATGTTATATTCTTCATCGAGGGACTTAACAGAATCATATTTTTCAATACACTTCCTCGAAAACTTATTGCACTACGATTAGGTTCAACATGCAATTGATTTCGCACGCCTGCGTTTACCTTATTTTTCCACAACCAAGGGCGGAAAGGAAAGTTATCACAGATAAGTATACCTTATCATCGTCATCATTCTCAACCTATAATGTTCCCATTGCTGGGAAACATGCCTCCTCTCTAAGAGAGTGATGGGCTATAATCCACCACGTCGGCCCATTGCGGGTTGGTAGATGCCACATGTCTTAGACTTTGTTGGTTCTAAGACAAGCCGCGTTCCTCACGACGTTTTCCTACACTATACCTAAAACTAAGTCCAAATCGATTAAAACGTAGAAAATAAAAATAAAAACCCAGCCAAGTGCGAGTCGGTCTCGCGGGCGAAGGGCTCCGTACTATATTTTCAATATATATAAAAATCAATACCACTTTTCTTTGTAATTTTATAACTCAAAAACGGGTTCAGGTATCAAAACCAAATGCTTAAGCTCTGTTTGGACTATTTAGTAGATGGTTTATGTGAAGTTTGCACAAAATCGGTCGAGCGGTTCTTCATTTATCACATTTTTTGTAACAAATAAATTCAATAAACGGCGGATCATTTTGTTAATGGGGATTACTGGGATGGTTTAAAAATACTATTGGAACCAGTAGGTGGCGCTGCTATCCCGGTAGGACGACGTCTGCCAGGTCCGCTAGTATAATATAAAAATGAACCGCTCAATGTGTTCCTAAGCGCAAATATCGAGAACACCTGAACCGATTTCACCAAATCTTTTTTTTTTAATATTCTATAAAGTACGAGGATAGTTCTTACGTAGAGAAAAAAATCAAAACTTGCCTGAATATTGTCTTTTCAGCTGTCTAAAAAAGTATACAACGTTACGGACTACATTCATTTTTAATTTAGTACAAATCAAAAATCTAAACTACTCAAAAACTACTTACTGTATTTCGGGGCATCATTTAGTGCCTTAATTTGTTGCATTTTAACCCTACCATGGCATCCTGCAAAAAATACGTCGAGTTACCGGTGACCCTGTACCTTTAACAATATTTTGTGCAAGTGCAACGTTAAGAAATTGTAAGTAGCCTCTATGGTAGGAATTTTGAAATATAGGTTTGCCATACCGACGTTAATGTCATTGCCGTAGGTTGGCAGATTTTATTTCCTTTGCATAAAACAGTGCTGCCAGCTTATGAAATGTTTAGTTGAGCACTCACACCTGAGACACACTGATCATTAATCTTGCATCGGAGCAGTGCGGTCGTGCGTGATTTTGACTTTCTACATAGGTGAAAAAATTTATAAAAAAAAACCACAACCACCCTTAAAATGGAGCCGTCGAAGAGGAACTATCTTGAAAAATTATACACTTTGCTAAGGTCCAGCATCGAAAGGGATTACAATACAGATGATTGGCGGCTGGACGTTCCAAGAAGTCTCATCATTATGTACAAGTTCTATGCCATCAATTGGATATCTCTTGTGCTAGCGGACAAGGATCCACGTGAAACTAACTTGTCGGTTGACCTGGAAAGAATCCGCAGGAATATGATGACCTATGAAACCAGATACCCCAGTGACGACCCGATGGCTATGGTGAAGATCGGGAGGGTTTTTGCTAAACTCTATGCATTGTAAATGTAGGTATACAATACGTATAATATACTAAACTTGAATTGCTACTTTATTACACACGTTAATACTATTACTTTGTTGCGGAGCATGTGTAAAATTGGAATATTAAGGAGCCGTGGGAAGAAGGAGGAGGACACAGTTGATAATATCAAGAGTTCTACAAAACACACATGAGTGTGGACGTGAAATTATCGTGGTTACATAGATGTGAAGTGAGGAGTACGTAGTTTTAAGAATTTTAATTTGTTTTTTTTTATTCTACTTTTGTTTAGGGGCTTTGATCAAAGATATGTCAGCCCCGAATTTTAATTTAATTATAAACTTTATCGTAGATACCTACTTTTTTCAAGTAGGTATTTGAAAACTTTTGTTTCATGTTCTTTTTCCCTATATACCTTTTTAGAGGAAGAGAGGAGTAAATAATACGATCAATATTTTTTTAATCATACCTATATTGTTTTTCAGTTTAGTAGTAATATTTTATTAACATTATATAATTTCGATCACAAATAATAGTACGTGTGTAATATTTGTAACTGATGCGAAAGGTAAATGATGTGTAACATATATTTTGCATTTTAAAAAATCATTTTGCAAACCAATTCGTTAGCGTACGTTATGGTACTGAATACTATTTAAAGAGCTTTCTACAAACATTTTTTTCTTTCATGTAATTTAACTATGTTCTACTTATGTAGGTATTAAAAAATTATTTGACTAGACTGTTTTTAAATTTCCAACCCTAATTTTCTTCCAGCTGCTTCTCACACTGTTCATAGTTTCATATCCGAGCTCGGTCAAATTTACAAAAATTAGCTAGACAGAACATGTCCATGACCTTTCCCACACTGTAACACACATCAGTACCTACAGATACCATAACATATCACCGTCACATCTAAAATGATACTTAACTACAGTATCACACACATTTAACGCAACTGCATATTTAGGGTCAGCTTCCAGTCGAAACACTATAGGTACAATATATTATACATAGGTACTCTTATCTACCAGAAGCTTACACAGAGTGACAAGCTATTGCGTTGTCAAAAATCTGAAAAAAGAAAAGAAGATTAGACTTCGCTAATACCGACGACTTGTAATACCTACATTTTGTTTGTCAATCAAAGCAAGCCATCGCACATGCTATGTCCATAAGGACCAACGTAAAATAGCCTCACATGGGTTTAGCCAGTTTATGCGGTTCTCTCATCGTACGGGAAATTATACTAAACGGGGCCATCTTATACTGGAAACGTGTTTGCTTGGTTGGTGATTAGCTACACTACTACACTCACTTGTTTTGTTATTGTGATATAGCTTACCCTAAAATTTGTGCAATGGCCTGTTTAACATTGGCGAATGCGATGCGATAGCCAAGTCAATCTATTTATTTAAAACTTCAAAGGTTTTGAAGGGACTGAATACCTATATTAACTGACTTGGTATTACATAGATCTCACTACTTTTTACGGTAAAAGAACTGAGTTGCGCGGCTTGGCGTTTTTTCACAAGTTTTGTTTTTAGTGGAATCTCGTTTGTTTTTGTAGCGTCTTCCTCTTCCATGTTTACATGTGCTTTCAGAAGCGTCTCTATACGTACTGGTCCTATAAATTTCCGAATACAAAAACCGGACGTGTCTCACGGAATTCCGAATCTGAATTCCTGATCTGAAAACCTAATTCGGAAACCGAACGTAGGTATACGGCCAGCCTTATTTGACGCTTTCTGTAAGATATTAGAATGCATTGTAAAAAAGACCAATGAAGTAGTATAATAAAGGCTTTCTCATTTTTTCGTGGTTTAGTACCTATTAAAATTAAAAGTTTGATTACGTAGCCAATAAAAAAATCTGTGGCTCGACTTATTATTTCCCATAAGGACGCTATTATGTTTTTCTACAAATAACATAGGTTTTCAAGTACCATTTTAACGTATAAATAAGCAATCACAAATGTGAAGATATCATGGTCTTCATTTAAAGATAATTTATTCGTCTCCAGATTGACATGAGAAGAACTGTATGACGTCATACAAAATTTTCACACAAAAACGTTTTTCCCATCACGATAATCGCAGAAAATGTTAAAAGTAGGGTCCGAATATGTGCCATTTTAGGTAAATTTAAAGCTTATTATATCTTCAAAATTATAGTAAATTGCGGTACATATGCTCGGAGTTTCTTTGTGCGATAGGATCCGAAATGAGGAAATCCGCCGAAGAACCAGGGTCACCGACATAGCTCTCAGAGTATGTAAGTTGAAGTGGCAATGGGCAGGCCACATCGCTCGATGAACCGACGACCGATAGGGAAGAAAGGTTCTCGAGTGGCGACCACGAACCGGAAGACGCAGCGTTTATAGGCCTGCCACCAGGTGGACCGACGACATCGTGAGAGTTGCGGGCAACCGGTGGGTGCAAACGGCAGGCTGCCGTTCTGTATGGCGTTATATGGGGGAGGCCTTTGTCCAGCAGTGGACGTCTTATGATGACATGGCTGATGATAATGATGACGTATAATCCTCTAAATGTTAAGATATTTTTTTCGTATCTAAATCAATGTATTTTTAAATTATTAGCTAGAATAAAAACACTTGCCAACTTCTTCATACAAATTTTGCACTCGCGGTTTATCATTCCGCCATTCCGTGATTCCGCGCTCAGAAGCGCTCGTGGAAGGACGGGTGTATCGCTCTCTCGCAAAAAATAAATACGATAAAAAGGTACCTACGTACAGTCGTCAGTTACCACGGTTACTGACGACGACGGAAGGAGTTGATCGGAAGGCGTTGATACTTTTTAGGACTGAGATAAAAGTTCATACTTTTATTAGTAGAATGTGATTTAGAAATTATGTTGGGCAAGACAGGGATTTGGATGGGTGAGATTAAGCAGTTTTTGACAAGGTTCAGAAATGGATGGGTAAGGTCAAGCTATCGGCGGTGAGGTTTGGAAATGGATGGGTCAGGTCAAGCTGTGGATGGAGAGGTTTGGAAGTGGATGGGTAAGGTCAAGCTGTCGGCGGCGAGGTTTGGAAATGGAGAGGTCAGGTTAAGCTGTTGGCGGTGAGGTTTGGAAATGGATGGGTCAGGTCAAGCTGTTGGCGGTGAGGTTTGGAAATTGATGGGTCAGGTCAAGCTGTCGACGGAGAAGTTTGGAAGTGGATGGGTAAGATCAAGCTGTCGGCATTGAGGTGTGGAAATGGATGGGTCAGGTCAAACTGTCAGCGGTGAGGTTTAGAAATGGGTGGGTCAGGTCAAGCTGTCAACGGTGAGGTTTGGAAGTGGATGTGTAAGGTAAAGTTGTCGGTGGTGAGGATTGGAGGGGGATGGGTGGAACGAATGGGGCCCAATTTTAGTGCAGTATCGCGTTAATTTTGGCGATATACACCATTAAGGGTCCGACAAGCATGGTCCTATGCACCGTTTCCGAGTTATGGGAGTTTAAAATTATTGTACCATAAAAAGTTCTCGAAAACGGAGTGTCCTAGACGAAAAATGACCGAAATTTGAACCCCCCTTTGCTACCCCCATGATATTGTGAGCATATCACTAAAAAATTAAATTGAACTAATTTGAAGTCTTATTACATTTATTAAATTTTTTTGGCTGGCGGATGTTTGTCGGGAACGCACACATTCTCTCTCAAACTAACACTGACTTACACGCGTTTCAAAGAGAATTGCATTTTATTCAATAATAGGGGATCGGACGAAAAAGTCCGTCAGTGAGATTATCGAAGGATACGTGTTTTTTGTTTTATCAAATTAATAAAAATTGGCGAAGATGAAACGCGTTAAAGATCAAGAGTAGTGGGAGTGGGGAGCCCACTCCCCAGTACCCCTCCTTCTGGATCTATTGACAGTTAATCATAATAAATAGCCTGTATTGTCCATGGATTAACTGTCAAATTGGTTATGTATGGTTGAGTACAAAATGGAATCATTTGACAGTTAATTGATGGACACTCTAAGATAGCTACTGTTACATAAAACATACGCAATAGCCCTGCAATTCTGGAAGGAAAATATGGAAGAACATTTAGTTAAATTTTACAAGAAATGTTAACTTCCCGAACTGGTGGATCCTCGATACCCGAGGTCTATGGACCTAAGGGACCATAGCTCACACACACGCAAAAACGCATTGAGTGTAAAAAATAATGCATAAAATCTCAGATTGTAAATAGCACTACTGTAGGTGTACTTTTGTAACATGCCTTTATATACTAACCTTTAAACAAACTTACTTTAAAAGGGCATCGAAAAACAAGTAAACCAATAAAACCAAGTTTTCTTAGTATTCGATTGTTCGATATCAACAAACAGGCTCCAAATTGTATTTTGTTTCTTTAAATTCTGTGTTCGAAATTCAAAAAAAGACTATTGAATGAAATTGTGAATGTGCCAGGTTCAAAACTGCATAAAAACTTTTTGCTCGACCTAATATTAAATTTTAGCTAGGACCAAACGAAACTGAAAATACAAGGTGGGCCAATAGATGTGTCCAGAAGTGTATATTATAGGTACAGTGAAAGCATTTATCAACGAAAACCCGATTAATATCGGATCAGTAGTTTTGAGAAAATCACAGATACATAAAAATAGAGCACCATTTTTTTTGAAGTCGGTTGAAAATACTAACTTACCTAACATGACGTAAAATGAATTAACAATTACCAAATGCGTTTTCAAAATTCCAAGTCATCTAATTCTATTTTAATAAAATAAAAAAATAATATCATGGATCAAGATTATTTCAATGAGGGAATCGAGAACTATTGTGTGACTTTGCTATGTGCGAGTTTAGTGACCTAAATATGAGTTCGTCGAAAATGTTATAGCGTCCTTAATAATTTACTTCAATACTATCAGCTGTTGAAATATAAATAAGGCAGATTTAAGGTAAAATCTAGCCTTAAGCTTATCGGTAATTGTCGTATATCATATAATATTATTATTATTATTACTGAACTATTATTATTAGCTGTTATTGAACATATAACAAGTATTATTTTAATCTGACAGAGTGGTAACTTGGCAACACTGATCTTAGCGTTACGTCAGTTAACTCAAAACCACCAGTAAGTCAGTGATCATTCACTGTCTTGCTGTCGTGACGTACATAGTCATATATCGTACCGTATTTACGTAGTGGCCAACAGTGTTCCACTGTTAGTTTTTTAAGTTTACAAAAGTTAGTAGGAAAACAGTTCAAAAGTGTCATTTTCCGTGATAAAAACTTGGAACTAACAGGATAAAGGTGAGAATAAGAATCGTGTTTTAAAAGTATAGTTACTTTTAAAACAACTGCGGCTTTCAATTGTTTACAAGACAAAACTGCAAAACTTTCTGTCATTGTTATTCTTTTGTTATCGTGAAATACTAAATCAATGCTACAGTCTGCTATTTTCTTTAAAAATCTCAGGATCTCTGTTGTGCAGATCTGCATTTACTTAATGTAATAATGATGCACAACTGAAACAAACAAAAAACGTCAAAGTCACGTTTATGATAAAATTGACCGTATTATTCTACTCTTTGTTTTTAAGTTTTACCAATAATAAACTTTAATCGAACAACTTTAAACCTTTCATAACAATGACAAATGCAACAAAGTTAATGCAATTTTTATTCCTGATTGCCCTTCATTTTTGAAACATTGCCCAGTCATTGTTTAAAAGTAGTACATTAAATACTGTTACTTTCTAAAGAATATACTTATTCAAGCTGTGAGTAAAATATGTAGGTACCTACTTCAAAGTAATAACAATCATCAAGAATGGAAAGAGATACAAAACACATAAAACATCCTTTACGGATCTTCCATATTGACCTTAATTTGACACTAAATAATCATTCATTATTATAATGTAGTGATTAGTGTAAGTAGTACTAAAATTGTGTGATTGTAATTTAACATAAAGAAAATTAAAAAAAAATAAACCAATGAAGTCTGGTCCGGTCTACGGGCGACACTTGGGGGAGGCCTATGTCCAGCAGTGGACGTCTTTCGGCTAAAATGATGATGATGATGAAACCAATAAAGTTGTTTTTAAAATTCCTATCTACTTTATTTTTATAACATATATTTTATTTGTCATTTAAACAAATAAATAAAATTAATTGTTTAATGTTGCTGGAAAAATTAAACAAAGAGAAATGGCCGAAAAATGGCCGGAACGGAATGTCTTACTTCTGATTCTCACATCACAACATCCTCGCTCTGCACAGGGCGCGAGGGGTACATGATGATTTCCCACACCACCATAATTATGATAAACAATGAAATCAGGATACATAAATATACCGTTTCACTCTCCACTCAAGCAAGCCTGTAGCAATAACAAGCAACAAGTAATCTTTGGCTATGTTTTTGTTTTTGGCCAAGTTGTATCACCATAAAAATATATGCGATCATTGATAGATGTATCATTGTAACAGAACATGTTTATGGTTCAAAGTTTGGTTTAAATAAAAAGTATTTAGCATAGATTTGTTTGATACTATTGCTGAAATTAACTTATTTGGTACGGCTCCGAGAAACAGTGTAAATTTTTATTTATGTTTTTCTTTCTTCAGGAGTCATTTATATCAAAACAATAATACAATTTGAATATCAATACTTATCATAGATAACGTAATACATGCTTTGTAAACTATCTTATTTATGTAGCAGATAAATATACATTGTATCATTTCAAGTACTTTGTATTTATCACATTACTCTTAACTTTCAACATTAAAACTTTCCTTTATTGCAAAAGAAAGTGCTGTAAAGTACTGCAAGTCTTTATGGGTAAATCTTGATTGTTTCGTTTTTATATCCATTTCTAGATAGCCACAACCAATGAGGTGTAAGTTGGCTTTAAACCAGACATATGAATAGACGAAGGAAAGCAATGTGAGGACACTGGCATGTCATAAAAAAAAACGGATACACAACATTCAAGATGGCCGTACTCTGCACAAAACCTAAATGATGAACAATACTAAGTTATTACACTTTAGCTACATAGGAAAAGATCAGAATTTGCAGGCTAAATAATTTGAAAGCCTCTTCTTGATCTGGAAATCCAGATAAAGACGAGGCTTTCAAATTATTTAGACCTTTTTTAACATTGTGTGTCTATTCCAGGATGGCGTGGACACCGTATCAGAAGTTCTTAGCAGTCATGCTAGTAGTGACTGGCTCCATAAACTCTTTGAGTACTAAGTGGGCTGACAAGCTACAAGCCAAGGGTTCTGATGGCCAGATCAGGCCCTTTGAACATCCATTTCTGCAGGTACTGTTGAGTTTTTGTATGCAACTTACCTTACCATTAGTTTAATACTAGCTTTAGTAAGTAGTATGATAGGTTTTTTTTAGAAAATTTAAGTAATAATAATAAGAGAAGAAAATAGTTTATTTAAGTGATTACGGTTTCCTCAAACCTTTTTTTTTTATCTGTGTAGCTAAGTTGAGTTATTTTGCCCACAGGCGACGGCTATGTTCCTCGGTGAGATGCTATGCCTCCTGGTTTTCAAGCTGATTTATTACAAGACGAAAAACACTGGTGGACACCCCCTTACTAATGGAAACCAGAACTTCAACCCGTTTATCTTGATGCCTGCCGCTATGTTTGATCTGGTAAGTAAACCAGTTTTTAACCGACTTCTAAAAAAAGAAAGAGGTTCTCAATTCGGATGTTTATATATATTTTTTTTATGTTTGTTCGGGCATAACTCCGTCCCTTGCTAACCGATTTGAAAAAATATTCTTTTGCTGGAAAGGGTTGTTGCCCCAAATGGTCCCATATTTTTTTTATGGAAATCGAACGAGCAGTTTTTGAAAAATCAACAAATCTAAAAAAAAACTACATTGTCGTTTACGAACAGATTTGGAAAATTCTTCTTTTATTGCCACCGCCTTCAGAAACGAATATATAGAGCATATATTTGTTTCTGAAGGCGGTGGCAAAAAAAAAATCAAACAAATAAAAGTCACCGACTTCAGAAACGAATTTTGTTTTAAAGTTTATTTTTCACTTTTTTGTGTTTTATTTTTTGTCGAAATCCGTATTATTTTTTGTTAAAAAGTTTTTAAGGAGTCCTTTCATAGTTCACTTTCCAACTACAATCATACAACAACCCTTAAATACAAGAATGTTTCGTTTATTCCAGTACTTAACCATTTTAACATTTGAGCGAAATTTACAATAAGAAACTATAAAAATTACAATAGAAAACGAAAATGAAATTACAATAGAATACCAAATAATTAAATTAAAAGTAAGACATGTGAATGAGGATTATCAAGATTCTTCACCTTAGCATTTTGATGTTTAGCCCAAACTTCAGCTATGCGTACTCCGGTCTGGCTGCGTGCTCCGGCTGATGTCAGTCATAAAATTAAGTGTGCAGGGCAAGTTGGAAGGTGGGCCACTACTTGTGGAGAAACGACTCATGCACATTGAAATATGATCTTCTAATATAAAAATCTTGTGTCAGTGTTTTTTTATCGAACTCCTCTGAAACGGCTTGACCATATCAAGATTTTTTATGTGTATGCTTTGTAGGTCTGAGAATAGGGTTTTATAAGTAGTCGAAAAAAGTGCTTTGCAACGCAATAATTTCACGCAGACGGAGGTCACGGGGTACCTACAGCTAATATCACTATAATTTTGACAGGAATGCAAGAGTCATAGTTAAACCTAGTAGCTTTACCAAGCATGGAAAACTTAATTGTACTCAAATGTGTATTCTTCGAGTCGATTTATCAGAATAAAAGACATACTAATCGAGTTGAGCTCCTCCTTTTGGGAAGTCGGTTAAAAAAGATTTTTTTTAATTAATTTTCTTTTAAAAGCTTATTTGCAAAAGTCAGGTTTAAAGAAAAATTAAGAGATTTTCTAGTTAAATGCACACTTTGTCAACGACGTTTTGAAATATGCATTAAGTATATTTCCGTTTAGTTACTGAGGAAATATGGCAGACGTTTCCCAAGGATGTTTTGATATACTGATAATTTTTCAGTTTACGTTTTACGTGTGTTTACGAAAAAAAAATCAACTAACTATTTCGATTGTTTCCTGTTTAGCCGGTGTGTGAAGTTTCATTAAAATCAGTTTAATGTAACTTGAAAAATTTATTTCATTTCATAAATTTATATTTATGAAATGCCGTACGGCGTAAACGCACTTAATCCAAAAAACCAGCGCGCACATTTCGATTTGCTGTCGAGTTTGCTGGACTGAGCCAGCAAACTCGACAGCAAATCGAATATATAATAACACGACATTAAATTATTGTCTGGCAACTTTGGCCCATAGATATAAAGGGTGTAAAAGCACGCTTAACGCAAACGAAGGGCACTTGTTCTCCCCACCACTGCGATAATTTTTTGGTTTAAGACCATATCTGGTAACCCCGTAGTTACGCAGATATTGGGGGTCAAAGTTCCAAATTTTGCACAGCTGTTTTAGTAAATACTAGTTTTTCAGGTTAAAACTTTATTTAAATTACCTCCATGACCCTTTTACTATTCAAAGCACCCACTAGCACAATGTTTTAAGAGTGCTACATTGAGTTTTACCGTAAAATGTGATTTTTGACCCCAAAAAAAAATCGTTTCCCAGCAAAAATTTTTGCGTAGGGGTACTTAGTTTGATGTACAGAATGCTTGGTTGACATATGTGTGAAGGGTTAATTTACACCCTGTATAAACCTTACAAACTAACATTCATATGATGAACATTACTATTTGTCTTAGTAAATAGAACCCTATAACTATGTATATCAGAAGGTAGATATTATATATTTTACTTGTGCACTATGTGTATGTATGTTCGTTCATGTGGTATAATGGTGACGGCTTGTAACGTTTGAATGTTTTTATCAGTTTCCGTTCATAATGACTGTTACATGTGAGGAATCAGACTAAAAGTCATACTACATTGGCGTAAGGTTTCCAATTGAATGACAAAATGAACTAACCCACTATCACATACCAATTCAACGATTTCAATATTTTGTACTTTGTATTTTTTTTCAGTAGAGTCAGTTCAATATACAACCAAAACGTATGCTCATAACAGGTTAAAATGATTTATCCAAAAACTAAAGATATAGGAAAGGGGTCCTTCACACAGACGCAGTGCAACCAGTAGTGTAAAAGTAAAGTTTATGTGACATTCGTCACAAACTCAGCGCAGCTTGTCAATTGTGGCTCAGGAGTACAATTTAACAAGATAGTTATTTACAATCTAGATCGAGGAAAAGAGAATGACATTAAACAGGTTGTAGCTTTTCCATAAATATCTTCTTTTTTTATCTTTTATGGCGAATGACATGAGCTATACAGGCTTTAAAAATGCGTAATTAAACGTACAGTTATTTCGTCAATTTATTAACTTTTTTTTTTTAAAAACGTTGTCCCCACTCTAGGAATTTCTCCTGTATCGTAGGGGCGTTCACAAACATTTAAGTTCACATACATAAATACCCAGACCCTGAACAACTATCTGTAGGCCATACAAATATTTGTTCCGTGCGGGGATCGAACCCGCGACACACAGCGCAGCAGTCCAATCGCTCAGCCACTGCGCCAACCGTGTCGTCAATTGTTGCTGTACGTTTGAAACATCTTACTATAAGCCTATCGTCCTCTTCATAATGTGACAGCTTTATTGCGGTTATAGAAACCTATCTTTCCAGTATCATTGGGTTGTCCCCCAATTCTGTCCCAGCACCCAAAAGCGTCTTCTTAAGATGGAAAATGGATGACCAAACTATGCTCAGTTCTTTTTCTAAATATATATCCATACATGTGCACGAAATTGTCGTTTAATAACGATGAATATTTGTTGCCTTAACAAGTTTTCTCGATTCAGTGTCAGACAGGAGCTACACTGACAACTCTGACTCTAGGGTGTGTGAGGTCGCGGTCGTCAACATTACTGCCACCACAAGAAGAAGGAGGCTACACTTTGATACCCAATCAACTATCTAGTTAGATGTAGATCAATAAAACCGAACTGACTTCGCAGAACTTGTTAGTAGCAGCGTTTTCATGGAAAAACTAATTAGAATGGTGTATCTTACTTCTATTGGTTACCAAGAAGTTTCAACTTCGGCGCCCCATTAGACACACAATAATACTAAATAGTCCGTCAGATAGATTTCCAAAAAATATTGGACACGTATTTTTTCTTTTTTCACGTAAACAAACAATGAAGACGATACAGTGCTTTGAAAACTCGTGTGTCGTCATATTCTAAGACATTAGTATGGTATTTTTACCGGTCAGTGACGTCACAAACCCCCATTCAAATCTTTGGCGCGTTTTATCTTCGACATTTTTTAATGATTTGTTAAAACAAAAAATACGTACTTATCCAATATTTTTCGATATTCTAACAGATGTACTAATAGAATCACGCTTTTTTAGTCAGTAACCATCCCTATTAGGTCAATAATTCCGAACCGACTATGAATTAGCAAAAGTGGTGCTGGTAACAAGTTCTCATTGAAAAGCTCTATTTGATAGTGTATTATTATGGCCATTAGTTGCCAGTAAAATCTTATTTCAAAATTAGTAGCCTGACTCGGAATGAAACATAAAAAAAATAAATTATGCAATTTGCATACAAATATTTAATTGAAAATTTGCAGAAGTTAACAGGGGTAATGTAATGTGTTATGAAGTACTAGGGTATCATAAGTTAATAAGAGATTGATCATTTCTTTTTGGCGGTCACCCCGTAGGTAATCTTCAACTAAATCATCACCCTGGTACAAAGTTCAAAATGCAGTACGTATGTTCTTGAAGAAAACAAATAAAATTTGTTCCTGAACTTTGTAACATCAATATGATTGATTGCCTTAACTTTTAAGCAATCTTAAATGAATATAATCAACAGTATACATAAGTAACATTAAAAATTCATATAATTATTGTTGATCATAATATTATAGGTATCACTTTTTTGCTAACTGTGCTTTAACTTCGTTTTTCTTGTGGTCCCGATGTACTATTACAAATTAATTAAAATATTACAAGTGGCTTTTGGGACCGCGGTCTCGATCCCGAAAGCCCCATGACCCTAAAAAATTGCCATCTTTGTTCAAATTGTTAAGAATGAATCCATATCGTCATACTCCCTTTTACATGAGTCTAAACATACATCCATCGATGATATACGGTCGTAATTAATCGAAATAAAAACAAACTGCTTAAAACAGTTTATTTTTAGATCGACTAATTGTTATCGTACCGTTTCGCTTATTGAAAGAACGCCTTACAAAGAATCTTTCTTTCTTAAAAAAAAAAAAAGCGCTGCCCCACACTAGGAATTTCTCCTGTGTCGTGGGTGCGTTTACAGTCATACACAAACACCAACTATCTGTAGGCCATACAAATATTTCATGTTCCGTGCGGGGATCGAACCTGCGACACGCAGCGCAGCAGTCGAATCGCTCCGCCACTGCCCCTCAGGGCCACTATTAGAATTGTTTTGTCAACACTTGTCTTCTCGAACGACCCACACGTGGGCGACACTAATGTTACTGATTATTAATAACTTATTAATTAATTAATCACGGAGATGCCCCGTGGGCTGATGATACTCGTATTAGAGATTGTTTTGTCAAGGATCAAATGAAACGTGATCGTCACTTATATTACTGGATTATTTATTTATAGTAACTACTAGCTGACCCACGCAACTTCGTCTGCGTCACAATAATATATAGCTTACAACCTTCCTCGATAGATCGACTATCCAACAAAGTAATATTTTTTCAATTAGTTTTCTAATGTGGAAAGAATTTTCAAAGTCGTCAGAGTAATTTTTGAGATGAATCGTAACAATCAAAAAATCTAATCTTTCCTCTCTATAAAATTCAAAAATCTAATCTTTCCTTAGAATATACACACATCAAAAGTGTCTAGGGATCAACATATATTTTTGCAATAACTTTTCTCCTGATTGATATTAATTAAAATTTTCTTTAAGGATTCATCAAATAAAGTGTTTTCGTTTGTCACAGTAACGATAAACCAAGTCACCTTTGCATTAATAAAGAAATTTGCCATTTTCCTAATAAAGGGATTTTTGACATTTGAACCACTAACATTAAAGTTCGAAAAAAAGACTGAAATAACAGTTTTCTTTAAAATTTTATTGGGTAACTTAAACAATTAATAATCCGTGTTTCTACCGCGAACACTAACAACACAAGAACATCGGTTTGGCATACTCAAAATGAGTTCATCCAAATCACGCTGTGGAATGGCCGCCCATGTTCGTTGCAACAACAAAAAAGGTCTTCTTGCGACTGGATACCCTCCATATTCGGCAGAGCTCTTCTCTGTAGCATATCCCATGCATGCTCAATCGGGTTCAAGTCTGGCGACTGAGCAGGCCAGGGCAGGACATTGATGTTAGCTGCGGCGAGAGTCTGTCTTACAACTCTTGCGGTGTGCGGTCGTGCATTATCATGCATTAACTGAAATAAGGGACCGATTTGCACTTGTAGAGGAACGATGACGTCTGATACAATCGTCTCAGCATAAATTTGAGCGTTGAGGTTGCCTCTGATCCAAATCAACTCAGTTCTTCCGCCGATCCAAATACCCGCCCATACCATGATGGTTCCACCACTATAAGGATGGACTTCCTGGCAGGGTTTTAATCGCTGTTGGCGTCCAGGGGTTCTCCAGTGTCGTATACGTCTTGTATCCAGTCTCATACCAAAACGAGACTCATCAGAAAAGCACACGAAACGCCATTGTTCTTCTGCCCAATTTCTGTGTTCAAGAGCCCATTGATATCGAATCCTACGATTGTGCATTGCTATAGGTGGTACCCGTAGCGGTCTTCGGGAATGAAGGTTCACTTCATGCAAGCGGTTTCTGACTGTTTGGTCGCTAATTAAGTTCCCTGAAGAGTGATGAAGCCTCACGGCTAACATCATGGCGGTTATTGTTGGAGCTCTTCGCGTTAAGATTTGAATGTATCGGTCTTGTCTCCGTGTGGTGCAGCGATACCGTCCTCCATGGCGCTCAGCCACGGTACCAGTGCTTCGGTAACGTGTCCAAAGTCGACTGATAACACTCTGACTTGTATTCAGAGCTAAAGCCACAGTACGTTGCCGGGAACCAGCTTCTATCATTCCCACGGCTCTGAGCATTTCTTCCCTGCTTAAATGACGTCGCCGCTCCATAATAACGTTGGTTTTAATCAGTAGTAGGGAAACAGTAGCACTAATAATGTCTTCAATGCGTTGTATGTTTTTATAGGGAAAATATTGACAGCTGATTTTCATCTTTTACTCGAATTTGATTCACAGTTCCTGATTCAAATTATGAAATGCACCAAAAAGGATCCATATAAATTTATAAAATCATAAATTTATTACAAAGCCACATCTCAATCTCAAGAAATCCGCATAAAAATGCTTGATCCCTAGACACTTTTGATGTGTGTATTATTAAAGTGAGAATTACTATAGGTACGTATCATCATCATCATCATCATCGTAGAGGTCATCATAGGAGAGGGATGGGCTATAATCACGGTGGATTATAGCCCATCCCTCTCTTCGCTTGCCCAGTGCAGATTGGTAGATGTCACATATCTTCGAATTTTTGGTTCTAACATATGCCGGTTTCCTCACGATGTTTTCCTTCACCGTTTTAAGAGCAGCAGTGGCACGTGATGAAATAAATTACACAAAGTAATGCGCTCCCTTTACACGTACAAAAGGCTATTTTTTAAATATTTTATGATTGTCGTTGTCACAGAAGACAATAGTCGTTGTACTCATTTGTCGATCTTTACTTTCAAATATCTCGGTAACGTGACACTTTATTAATATTTTTGTTCGTTTGTATGTTGTCTATCCATACATGCTACTTACAACGTGGCCGCGATTTAAAAAAAAAAAACAAAATGACGGGCAGGTTGATATGCCACATCGGTTCTATCCCCTGTCATCCATATCCGTTCAGTAGTTTTTGCGTGAAAGAGTAACAAACATAAATACATCCATACAAACTTTCGCATTTATAATACACACATCAAAAGTGTCTAGGGATCAAGCATTTTTATGCGGATTTCTGGAGATTGAGATGTGGCTTTGTAATAAATTTATGATTTTATAAATTTATATGGATCCTTTTTGGTGCATTTCATAATTTGAATCAGGAACTGTGAATCAAATTCGAGTAAAAGATGAAAATCAGCTGTCAATATTTTCCCTATAAAACATACAACGCATTGAAGACATTATTAGTGCTACTGTTTCCCTACTACTGATTAAAACCAACGTTATTATGGAGCGGCGACGTCATTTAAGCAGGGAAGAAATGCTCAGAGCCGTGGGAATGATAGAAGCTGGTTCCCGGCAACGTACTGTGGCTTTAGCTCTGAATACAAGTCAGAGTGTTATCAGTCGACTTTGGACACGTTACCGAAGCACTGGTACCGTGGCTGAGCGCCATGGAGGACGGTATCGCTGCACCACACGGAGACAAGACCGATACATTCAAATCTTAACTCGAAGAGCTCCAACAATTACCGCCATGATGTTAGCCGTGAGGCTTCATCACTCTTCAGGGAACTTAATTAGCGACCAAACAGTCAGAAACCGCTTGCATGAAGTGAACCTTCATTCCCGAAGACCGCTACGGGTACCATCTATAGCAATGCACAATCGTAGGATTCGATATCAATGGGCTCTTGAACACAGAAATTGGGCAGAAGAACAATGGCGTTTCGTGTGCTTTTCTGATGAGTCTCGTTTTGGTATAAGACCGGATACAAGACGTATACGACACTGGACGCCAACAGCGATTAAAATCCTGCCAGGAAGTCCATCCTTATAGTGGTGGAACCATCATGGTATGGGCGGGTATTTGGATCGGCGGAAGAACTGAGTTGATTTGGATCAGAGGCAACCTCAACGCTCAAATTTATGCTGAGACGATTGTATCAGACGTCATCGTTCCTCTACAAGTGCAAATCGGTCCCTTATTTCAGTTAATGCATGATAATGCACGACCGCACACCGCAAGAGTTGTAAGACAGACTCTCGCCGCAGCTAACATCAATGTCCTGCCCTGGCCTGCTTAGTCGCCAGACTTGAACCCGATTGAGCATGCATTTTTATTTAGTTAATTCTAGTATCCGTAACCGAAATTATCCGAAACTAGTTGATTTTCGAAATAATTCCTATATCCGTATCCGAAATATCATGTTCTTAAAATCCCTGATTTTCGCTAAGCGTTTACAAGCAACAGGCAACTGTTCTGCGACCGGCTCGCGTTTTCCTCAAGTATTGTTGTAGTATGTACCTGTGGCTTCTCGACTTGCCACTAGTTGCTTTGTATTCATTCATGCAAATGACTTACCGTATCGTATATCCCTTTCATTGTACGCTCCAAGTCGTTGGCCGTACGCTTTAACAGAATTCATTCTTAATTCGCTTATTCCAGATCGTTAAAGTTAGTGTTTACCCTGATTTGTATAAAGTTTCTTGAATGATAGTTAAACTCATTTAAATGCCATGCTAAATAAAGCCAATAAATTATGATCAGCAGGGCTATTGCGTATCTTTTAAATGTCAGCGGCTATCATAATATTGTCCATGGATTATCTGTCAAATTGGTTATGGTTTAGTACAAAACGGAACTATTTGACATTAATTGATGGACACTATATGATAGCCACTGTCATTTAAAAGATACGCAATAGCACTGCAGCAGGGCTATTGCGGCCGCGGGTAGTCCTCTGGTTATCGCGGCCTCGACATAGAGGGCGAAGAAGGAACATGGGTGGTTTTTAGTCAGTAGAAGTCTGACACTCCCTTTCGCTCTGCCCAAGAGCGGGAGGGGTTATTCGATGATTTTACACCCACCAAAAAAAAAAAAAAAGTAGGGCTATTGCGTATCTTTTAAATGACAGTGGCTATCATATTGTCTATGGATTAATTGTCAAATTGGTTATGGTTTAGTACAAAATGGAACCATTTGACAGTAATTGATAGGCACTATAGGTTAGCCACTGTCATGTAAAAGATACGCAATAGCCCTGCAGGGCAGGACAATGGTAATGGCATAATATTTAAAATTATGGACTTAAAAACTCAACTTTTCAGGGGAAGCAAAAAAGTGTTTTTGTCCTTATCTGTTAATAAAATTTTAAAACTTTGTATGCAGAAAATTAGACTTAATGTTGGGACATCCAGAAATATATATTTTTAGCTCTTCACTACGATATTCCAGGTGCTGGATTTTTTAAAGTGAATTTGGGCACATATTATAGCGTTTTTTTTTGGGTCGTGAATTCCGCTATGTCACTGAAGGGCAATTCCAAGGGAGGGTCCCTTAAAGAGGGGTTTTCAAGTCCGTTTTAGCCCAAAATCACACAGTTAATTTTGTTATCTACTAGACCAAATGAGTTATTAGAAAACGGATTTCACATGTGCACGTGGCTTGAGAAGTACTATAAAATAGCATCAAACACCGATAAGAAAAAAATACATAGCGTGTTTTGCAGTCGCAGCGACGATAAGTATGTATGCTCTCGTCGTTCTCCTGCCCTAATCCCAGTTCATTTGGGCTCTGCACTGCGTGTCTGCTTCCATTATTTGTTACTGGCTGTTGCCAGCGGCTTCGCCCGCTACAGCTCGTAAATTAACCCAAAGGAAGATAAAATCGGAATAAAAACTATCCTATGTGTTAATCCCAGTTATAAACTACGTGTGCACCAAATTTTATCCAAATCCGTTCAGTAGTTTTTGCGTGAAATAGATACTTACAAACTTTCGCGTTTATAATACGAGTATTAGTAGGATTACTCGCCATCTTATCAGACACCTTCTTTTTTGCCATATCATCATTTTCACAGTCCGCACATGGTGTTTTTTTTTTTGTTTTCTGTACGTACTCTTTAGTAGTTAAGTTGATTATAACTGTGTTGAACCACTCTCAAACTCAACTCTAAAACTAACCTCACGGCATTTCCGTGATTCCTTTACATAACATGCCCAATGGGGAATCGAACTGACTCGAAAAAAATATGATACTGTTTAGTACGTCAGTTAGATTATCGACAAATATTGGATACGTGTTTTTTGTTTTATCAACTTAATAAAAAATTACGAAGATAAATCGAGTCAAAGATCATGAGTTGGGGCTTGTGACGTCACTTGTAGGTAAAAAATGTACTGACATGCGACGTTTTTGAGAAGTTCACGAGTTTGCGAAGCACTGCCTGTATCGTCTTCATTTTTAGTTTACGTGATAAAAGAAAAAATATGTGATCAATATTTTTTGGAAATCTATGTGACGGACTAATTAGTTTTTTTTTGTCACGCCAACTGATGACTGATTGAAGTTGTGTTACGAGTACCACACAACTTGTTAGTCACCAGTTGGCGTGACTACATGACATTCAGGCTGCAGTCTCATTTCAGCCACATGCAAACGCCTTGCTTAGGAGCACTATGAAGCTATTAAAGTTATTATTTTTTTGTTAGGGCCTACAAGTCTTTACACCATATTGATTAAATACAATATTTTCGCACTTGCAAACAGGTTTATCTTAATTATTTCTGTACGTAAAATGTTTTTTCTCTAAAATATATTTGTTTCTCTCTCTCATACTTAATAAATAAACAAAACTAAGCCCTTCGATAGAGTATTTAAGAAGCTAAAATCACCAAGTTAACGTGCGCTGGGAAATCAATAACACCCACTTACTCATTGCATTGCATGCAGTGCGCAGAAGCGAAGTTTGATTAACTTACCGCTATCTTGGCTTCGATATGGAAGTTAATTAGTTCTTCAAAGGAGCAGGTTTTAAAATACATCATTTTTTTCCACCGTTTTAGAAATTTATCCTGTATCGTAGGTGCGTTAACAAGTTTAATAAAAAATAATTATCTGATACCAACCCGCACTGGATCCGCTGCTGGTGGATTGTCGCCGATCCCTCTCCTCTCTAGGAGAGGGGTAAGAAACATTATAGGGTGATGATGATTAATTATCAGATGCACGCTGATTCATAAGTATTATACATAAACCTTTCGGAATAACCTTCCTTTCTAATGGTAGAAAATGTCCTAGTTTTATAATAACGTTATTTTGAAGAACAACAATCAAGTAATCTCATTTCAATAAACGAAAATAAAACTTACTAGAGATCAATCTCTTTGAACTTATACCATTTTGATTGTAATTTATCTAAACCACAGATAGTAGTTTAGTTCTACCCGAAGCGCGTTTACGAACTAGTTTGTTTTTTACTCGAATACTAATTTGTTGTTTTTCGATAGTCTGAGGATCTAGGACGATGACGCAGGGCCGCAGGCTCTCAAATAACAATCAATATTTGAAATAGTCTATTTTTGTATTAAAACTGGTAAACCCACCACCACTCAATAAGGGTACTCTAGAATTGAATGACCTTTATAACACACCAAAATTGTAACACAGCTTATAGTTACCAAAAAAATCTAATTAGTCCGTCAGATAGATTTTCAAAAAATATTGAACACGTATTTTTTCCTTTTTCACGTAAACAAACAATGTAGACGATCCAGTGCATTGAAACTCGTGTGACGTAATTTTCTGAGACATTAGTATGACATTATTTTGCGGTCAGTGACGTCACAACCCCCCATTCAAATCTTTGACGCGTTTTATCTTCGTCAAATTTTATTGATTTGATAAAACGAAAAATACGTACTTATCCAATATTTTTCGATAATCTAACAGACGGACTAATTAGAATGATATTTTTTTTAAGTTAGTAAACATATTGTGTTACAATGGCTGTGAGGAGCTCGTGGTTGAGCGTATATACCTATTGGGTTGGTCAGTAGATGGGTAACTTCTCATTACATAACTAGTTTATTTCGTGTCTCGGAAAGCACTTGCCATTTGTAGTTCTTTGATAGTCGTTACAGGTAATCAGTTACCCGAAAGTCTGACAACCAGTCTTCTAAGGATTTCCGTATTACCCATGAGTATTAACTGGGTTGTGGAGGTCAGATATTCAGCTGTATCCGGTTAGACTGTAAAACGACCCTGACTTAATGGGGAAAGGGATGGTTTTTGCTTACCATGGTGGTCTACTTATTGGTTTTTCACAGCTGATTCTTACTTTTGTAATAGGGATGTTTACTGACGAAAAAAAATATGATTCTAATTAGTCCGTCTTTTAGATTATCAAAAAATATTGGATACGTATTTTTTGTTTTATCAAATCAATAAAAAATGACGAAAGTAAAACGAGTCAAAGATTAGAGTCGGGGTTTGTGACGTCACTAACCGGTAAAAAATGCCATACTTATGTCTTAGAATATGACGTCACACGAGTTTTCAAAGCACTGTATCATCTTCATTGTTTGTTTACGTGAAAAAATAAAAAATACGTGTCCTAGGACACGTATTTTTTATTTTTTTATGAAAATCTATCTGACTGACTAATTGTTTTTTTTTTGTTAAGGTGGAAGCTCACATCTGGCCCGCGAAATTCTAATTTTCTTACGTTTTTGGCAATTTGCAGGCCAGTGCTTGGTTGTATGTTTATGAAAATTTGATTTGCGACTGTAAGACGTATGAAGTTACCGAATTATAACCATCAAAATTATCAATACAACCCTCCAAGTTCATTTTCATGTCAAGATTGATTTTTGCATGTAAAAGTCATTCTTTAGTAATTTAGTCGTCGTTCTTTAGTAGTTAGTAATTTTGATGGTTATAATTCGGTAACTTCATACGTCTTACAGTCGCAAATCAAATTTTCATAAACATACAACCAAGCACTGGCCTGCAAATTGCCAAAAACGTAAGAAAATTAGAATTTCGCGGGCCAGATGTGAGCTTCCACCTTAACTACCCTATTATATTCAGCACAGGTTGAGCGCCAAAACTATGTATTTGCCGCCCAACCTGTGCGACCATTGTCTTTGTGTCCATTTTCGCTAACGGCACCGGGCTACGTTGCAATGCACTTTTACTAATAACTAAACACAAAAATAAAACTGTCGAACCGTTTCGCAGGAGTACGACCACATAGACATATGAAAAAATATCTGTATGCGACCACATACACCGTGATATTTATATAATACTAGCTGATGCTCGCGGCTACACCCGCGTGGATGTCATTCAAATTATATACTAAAACCTTCCTCGAGAACCACTCTATTCATTGGTGAAATCATCGGTGCAGCAGGTTTTAGGTTTATCGCGATGAGACAGGCAGACGCGGCGGAGCACTTTGTTATAATATACTTAAAGTTAAGTTAATATACACTACGTTATATTATGTATGAAGTGATTAGATTAATACCCAAAATTTGATACTTACAGATTTTTATATTGCTTAGATATTATTCACCACAATAATATATTTTCTTGTCCATACAGATTGGAACATCCATCATGTATATCGGTCTGACGCTGACTTACGTGAGCAGCTTCCAGATGTTCCGAGGATCCATCATCGTCTTCGTTGCTGTACTGTCCATGACGTTCCTAGATCGCCGTATCATTCGCCGGGAGTGGATTGGAATATGTAAGTACTATTACGTAGTAGTATAATATTACGCATAGCTCTGTTTGCAGCCCGGTGCTGTTGCACTGTTGTCGGCGTGCAGCCCGGTGCTGTTGCACTGTTGTCGGCGTGCAGCCCGGTGCTGTTGCACTGTTGTCGGCGTGCAGCCCGGTGCTGTTGCACTGTTGTCGGCGTGCAGCCCGGTGCTGTTGCGCACTGTCTGGGTGCAGCCCGGTGCTGTTGCACTGTCTGGGTGCGTCAAGGTTTCGCATCTACAGAACTGAACGCAATGGCTGCTACGTTACGTTCGTATCGGTTTCATGTCCCGCACGGATTTTTTTTATGACTAAATCTAATTTGTAATGCTTTGACGCTAAAGCTACACAACAACGTCCCCCTAACCTACCGCCCTTCACAATTTTCTTTGTGTAGAACAAACTCGCCAGCAGCACATAATACAGTTGGACGTAAAAATATCAAATGGCATACAATAAAAATGTCTAATTTTATACAATAAAAATAATTGTTATGTAGTTTAAATATACGGGCTTCGTTATAAGATCAATACTTTGTTAGTAGGACTTATTCTCGTCATACAAAGTTCAACTTAGATGTGGGTGTATTAAGTTTGTTCCCATAAAAACGATTACTACTGGAGATTAATTTATAAATAAATAAATAAATCTCCCCGTTATTAAGGTCAGCGTAACACGTTTTTATGCTATCTCGCTATCTGCGCAGAGAGCGGTTCTTAAGGTGTGCTGTTTCAAGCCAAGACTCTATCCCACCGTCAAACTCTATGAATATTGTCAAGTCCTTACGGTCAGGCAATTGTTTGTACTAGCCACTGCTATTAAGCAACATTCTCTTACTAACTATTCTCAGCAAACAAATCGCCGAAACCGTATAGTTGCCTTTGCTGCTCCTCTAAAAACTTCTTTTAGTCAAAGATTCTTTGTTTTCCTCGGACCCTATCTTTACAATAAATTGAATCAAATTCTTTCACTGCACTCATTGAACAAACATAGTTATAAAATCGCTTTACAGTCTTGGCTACAAAATCAAACATATACTGCCACAGAAGCTCTCTTTAGGGTATTGGTCTAATCAAACTCACTCACTAACACGATCTCCAATTCACACACACAAACGTACACACTTTCTTACACACACTCACACACACACGCGCACACACACACTTGCGAACATACACACACGCAAACTCACACTCATATAAACCTCTCAACATACTTTAACGTTTTAAATCTTTATTACTCTAATATTGTGTCTCTTTTTAATAAGCTCACTAATTTGTTTCAAACTTTTGTTATTTGCTGTGATATATGTATGCTATCAAATTTGTAACTTTAAGCAGGTGGGGACCTGTTGACCTGTATTACAGGTGTTACTACCTACCACAGGCACCAGCGATCCACAACCAAAAATCGTTGGCTACTACTTATGTATTATAATTATTGTTTATATTTTTTGGCTTGTGGTGAGAAATAAACATATTTTACTATTATTATTATTATCTCCTTCGTCAAACGTCATGCCACCGTTAACTTCTTTTTAACCGACTGCGGCGAAGCCCAAAAGGAAAGTTATGTATTTGGCGTGTATGTTATGTATGTATGTCCGTTTCTTTGTTCCCTCATAACTCTTAAACGGATGAAGGGATTTAAAATATACGTCGTTAGATTCGTCTTGATGGCGCGAGTGTCACTGGCTACATTAAAATTAAAAAAAAAACGAAATTTGTGGATTTTGGGGGCAATATAGCGGATTTCAAAAAAAAAAAAATTTCCAATACCATCAAGTAGGGTATCAAAATGAAGGGTTTTAAAAGGACATTACAAAAATATATGATACCTATACCTATGTTTAAAATAAATTCAAAGTCACAAATCATTTAAACAAACACAAAAGTTAAATCATCTGCGAAGAATTTTACGCGACCAATGAAAGAACAAACACAAAAGAACTAAAAAGTTGGAAATAAAAAAAGTAGATAAAAAACTAAAAAACCCGACTGAAAAAATTGAACAGCAAAAAAACAAGCACATTTTAAATTAAACAAATCTTGGAAGCAGGCGGGGTTCATTTGAATATTAAATTATGAAATGAAAATAGAATGGATGCGATTCAACCCTACTCATAACATGTCCTTAATACGACATTCGATTTTGTTTCAACTTTTCTGTAACTGGCGCAACTTTTAAATTTTCTCTTATAATTTTACTTGTTCCTTACCTTATCCATTCTTGTTAAAGCTTTGTAATTTAATTATTTAATAAACTTTATGCACAAAAATCGTACAAAGGCGGACTTCATGCCTTGGGCATTTTCTACCAGTCTACTTTTGGGTGATGCAGAGACAATACACAGTAGGTGCAAAACAGAACATTTTTTTTTTGAAATATATAGGTACTTACTTATAGCTAAAATATAAGAATACCTACATCCATAATATACATACATAAAATATATAAAATATTGAAAGATAAGTAAAAAAAAACTATACTTAACAACTTAATTTTGAGACGAAACTGCCAACTTCTTGTGAATGAATTCACGAGCTTTTATTTTGAAGTGTGAAATTATGACTCGTAAATGTGTATTTCAAACCAAATGGACAAAAATATTCATTATTTATTCTTTTATTCATGCTTATTCATCTTCATGCAACAAATGCTTGTAAAAAGTATCATCACAGGGGTGCACTTGAAATGGTTGGCATCGTTGCAGGGGTGTGAAAGTGCTCATGAATATGAACAGCACTGGGCGACCAAGGTTACAATGAGCACAAAAGCACCTGGTTGGTGTGTATTGAATTTTCATATTCTACAGCCTTTTTGGCGTCGATATTTCCAGCTCGACTAGAGTAAAAATATTTTGCACCTTGGAAGGGTGCCAATACTTTCAGTTTCGTTTTGTTGACGAGTGTCATGTTGACAAACTACACATTATAACGACGTAAAAGCAATGTCAATCATCATCTCTGATTTGTCTTATGCAGGCTAAATCGAGGTATTCCCATCTGAGCACCGATTTTTAGAGCACCGAAGTTTAGAGCACCAAAGCTATTCCCATCTCAGCACATAAGATTTCGTAGCTGCTAGTGATGGGGTGTATAATAAAACTAATCGAAAATAATTTTAGTATAGTTCCACAAACTACCAGGAGAACAGAAACATTAGGAGGTATTGGAAATTGGAATCTTAAAATCAAATCTATATGCCTTTCTGATACCATGCAGTGTATAATGAAGATACTACTACTTCACGATTCTGACCTCCTGCTGCTTTGTGAGACTTTATAAAAATAATATAATAATATCTTTATTGGCATAAGCAAGTAAATTACATGGTTGTGAATCACTGGTGCCTGTGGTAGGTAGTAAAACACCTGTATTACAGGTCACCAACTTTACTGATAAAAAAAGTCATATACATGACGAAGAACTTTAGTTTAAAGAAAAAAAAGAATTGTTTAATCAGGTTCTCTAATGGTTCTGTACCTCCTATATATTTCTGGGCTCCTGGTACTTTGTGAGACTTTGCTGTCCTTGTAGTTTTATGTCTAAATAGTCTGTATCTAATAATCGGATACACTCGAATGTGCAATATAATTAGATCTTTAGAAACTTTAATTTAAGATTTGGCAGGTTCACTTGAAATAGAAACCAACAATGTTTCTTTGTTCCAATAAAAATGTGAAAGAACACTTTCTTTTTTGTGTATGGTCGATGTAACGTGCAACATTGTTAACCTGTTTAGGTTTGTGAAATTTATCTTTCAAAAGGACTGTAACGATAATTTAACCAAACATTTTATTACTGAAAAGAGTATGCTGAGATGGTTTGGTCATAAGGTGGTCAACAAAAGGTATTTACACGGCAGATGTGAGTGGCTAGGAGGAAGCGCCCCAAAAGGACATACACTGACCTTATTGGTGATATTCTTTAGAAAGGTCAGGTCTGTTCTGCTCGCAATCGAAGATCGTTTATTATCTAGGATCGTAGCAGGTGGCAAACAATCGATATTTTGTCTTCGATTGCTATAACGTATTGATGAACATGTAAAATGTCTTAAATTAAATCAAAACTGAATCCTTTGTCTCAGTCAGTACCCCATATTTTCAGGCGGCCCGACCTGGGCGAGTTCTGCAACCTGTAATAAATCAATATCCGTCCTAGATTCACACGCACAGGGTGCAGTCTCTCCAACAGCGCGCGCAGCATCCCTAATATCCCCCCTCGAACCTCTACCCTCCCCTTGGTGAGGTGAGGCCGGGCTCGAAGTTCGGAAATAGATAATATATTATAATGGACACTGTAATTATGTTTTCGTATCAGTCGTTACGAGTGGGTTTAGTAAAGTTAGAAGCCTGAGTCTGAGAAACAGTCTAATCACTGGGTACCATGGTACCTAAGAACGGGGTTGTGGAATTACTTAGCTGCTAAACTGGAAGCCAACCCAAAAAATACTTGGGAAGAAATAGGCAGGTAAATGGTGAAGATTCGTATCAACCGGTGAAAATGAAACCGAGTTCAAAATGCGCCCATTCCAAGCACCACTTTCATTTACAAGTGCAAGTAGTAAATCTTAAAACAAGCCTGTTGCTTCGAGCCGTAACTCCTTGTGTAATAATAATGGACTTGCTAGACCAAATTAAATATTTGAAAGGACACAAGGGTGTAAAAGTACCCATAACGAAGCCGAAAGGTACTTACTATCGCAAGATGAGCTGTACACCCGATGTGCAGTACAATGAACAATTTTGCTTACATGGTTCCGGCCCAAGGATATTGAAATATTTTTTTTTTAAACTCAATCCAAATTATTTTTTAATATTTTTCTGTGTACTCCTTTCCTTCTTTTATCTCCTGCCATCTCCTTTGTTTTTATTTTTTTACCCAGGGGTACTTAGTTAGATATACATACTTATTGCTTGTTTGACGTTTTTTGCGAAGGGGTATCTTCACACCCTGTATAATGCATTCTTTATGCTAACCTAATATAAGAAAATCTGCATGTTTCGCTCTAGGAAAGGAGTGTGTGTTACTTCGTAGTTTTGTTCGTCTAAAATATAAAAGTAAAAAACCTCGATAATATTTTATCGAGATCATAAAAATCTCGATAAAATATTATCGAGGTTTTTTACTTTTATTATTATGTGTCATACTCCGCAGCAGAACCACTTTGACAGTATGTAAAAATTACAAGATAAAATGTAAATAATGTCTATATTTACCCGACTGCGGCGAAGCCCAAAAGGAGGGTTATGTGTTTGGCGTGTATGTATGTATGTATGTATGTATGTCCGTTTCTTTGTTCCCTCATAACTTCTAAACGGATGAAGGGATTTAAATAAAATATACGTCGTTAGATTCATCTTGATGGCGCGAGTGTCACTGTCTACGTTAAAATTAAAAAAAGAAAAGAAATTTGCGGATTTTGGGGGCCATATAGCGGATTAAAAAAAAAATCCAATACCATCGAGTAGGGTATCAAAATGAAGGGTTTTAAAAGGACATTACAAAAATATATAATACCATTGGAATATTAAATTATGAAATGAAAATAGAATGGACCCCGCCTGCTTCCAAGTTTTGTTTAATTTTCAGCTTTTTCAGTCGGGTTTTTTTAGTTTTTTAACTACTTATTTTTTTGTAGCTTGATACCTATAATTGTATAGGTATTGTTCGTTTTTTGGAAAATATTATTCAAAGTAGTCATGCTATAGAGAAAACTCCAGAAGAACCACTTTAAAATAACAGTTATTTCACACTGATTAAGCATAGGTTCAATAAAATATATACAAACCAATGTATATATTTTAATATTTTATTGTACCTATATCAAGATAAAATTTATTTTATATTTCATGCAAAGCGAAGAGAAGGATTTTCATATTAAATAATGCTTATTATTCAATCTAGAATCTATGTTTTCAGCTTTTTAGTATTTTCAATCAGGTTTTTTCCTTTTTATTTAATTACCTGTTTTTATTAATAAAACAATGCGCCTGCCATTTTAACCATCTGCGTGACCATGACATTATCATCTCTTTTCAATAGCACATGAGGTAAAAAAAATGTTGGTATACCAAATGCGTTAATCATAATGAATGCGGTTCAGCACATCACTCGCACTTGACGGGGTGCCGCCCGGAGCCTCGGGACAGGTCGGGGAGAGGGGACCGGGGATGCAACCCTTTGTGAACTTGAAATAACCACAGCCATTAGGTTACCTACATTTACCTGTGTTGATATACGATCGATGAGTCGGGCAGGTCATTCTATATTGCTATCTGCCTCGCACTCGCTCTCTCGTAATATTCATAGATTGATTCAGATGGTTTCGTTTTATTCCTTTTTGTTAAGTTTTAATTGGACTGTCCATCCATCGTTTCTAAGACCTAATGGATTCCTAAAAGATAATACGGCTAAATGACAACATATACACGTTGCGCTGACTCCAATAAATTTTGATTAGAATGATAAAACTTTTCAATTTTACATACATACATATACAGGGTGTAAATTAACCCTTCACACATACGTCAACCAAGCATTCTGTACATCAAACTAACTAAACCCTATGAAAAAAAATTTGCTGGGAAAAAACTTTTTTTTTGGGGTTAAAAATCTCATTTTACGGTAGAATTCAACGTAGCACTCTTAAAACATTGTGCTAGTGGATGCTTCGAATAGTAAAAGGGTGATGGAGGTAATTTAAGTAAAGTTATAACCTGAAAAACTAGTATTTACAAAAACAGCTGTGTAAAATTTGTTACTTTGACCCCCAATATCTCCGTAACTAGGGGGTTCCAAGGTATGGTCTAGAACCAAAAAATGATCACAGTGGTAGGGAGAACAAGTGCCCTTCGTTTACGTTCAAGATACTTTTACATCCTTTATAGACTCACGCCTTTTGACCATACGGGTAGGCAGAAAACATTCCATGTTCTTTCTTAGCCCTTTGTGTATGGGGCCGCGGTATATCTTTCGTACGACCACCAGCCTTAGCAGGGGTCGGCCCTTGCGGGCCCTGCAATGTCGCTGACATCTCTTTGAGGCTTGCTACGATACCTTACGTCCTCCTTTTGCCACATCTCCGTTCATAAGTCTGGTCATGCACGTACGCCCATTGCGAGTACTACGCACCTGTCCTTTCTAAAGAATCTCACCAATAAGGTCATTAAGTTTTAATCATTCTGATTCGGAGATATACTAATCTTTGCATGGAGACGATTAAATGCCAATTCATTAGGCTTCGGCGCAGCATAACTTCTTCTTCCATACCTCTCTGTTTCTCGTCATACAAATACAAATACAAAATACAAAATTGTTTATTGTGCCAATTAGGTATTACATTACATGTTATGTGTTTGGAGCCCCCATTTAGGCAAATAATGCCTGTATTAGAAGGCTCCGCTCTTTCAACATCATTGTCGTACACGTCTTATACTAACTAGAGGTAATATCATCATGTACTGCGATATTAAGGGTAAAATGCAATGTAAGTACATTTTCTGTATTTATATTTAGCATGTACAAAGTAATCTTAACATATATATTAAAAAATGTATAGGTAAAGTTACAATAAATTTAAATTATTAACAGTAAAAATAAAACATAACCTATTCCCAGCGCAAGTGATGTAAAGTGGGGTGTGTTAAGTAAGTGTGGTGTGTGATGTGTGGGTTGGTGCGTGGTGTGTGATGTGTGATGTGTGGTATGTTTTGTGGTGTGGTGTGTGTGAGTGATGTGTGTTGTGAGTGATGTGTGTTTTGAGGTGTGTGGTGAGGTATGGTGTGTGTAGTGATGAATTATAGGTGGTATATTTCAGCTACTGAACGTGTTCCAGGAGTGCCTCAGTTTCCTCGAAGGTAAGTGGTTTTATCAATTCTATTACACTTTTTTACAGTCGTAGTAACTTTTATTATGTACATAAACGTGTCTGTTAACTTTGTTATACAGATGAGTTGAGCGTTTATGGAATTGTTTGCATGCAAATCTAGTTTTAGTTTGAGGAACTTGGAGAACTAAATCTTTACTTCTTTTAAAATTTTCTTTATATGGTAGGTTTTTATGTTTTTTTAGTAAGGTTTGGGTTATGTACAGTTTCCTTACATAGAGTAAATCGCTTATTTGGTATAAACAGGCAGTGGAGAATCTTTTATTTTTAAAATACATTATTTTTATTAACGCGCGCTGCGCTCGTTCTATACAGTGTGATTCTTTATAATGTGCACATATCGAAATGAGGGAATCTATGCTTAATTTTATCGATGGAAAAAATATTTAAAAAAATCTAAATATTTTTTAATATTTTTTATGGAATTTTCAAAAATGTTGTCCGCTGTTGTGACCCCAATGTAAACAAAACGGTGTAACTTTTAAACTAAATTATCTATCTCGATGAAACAATTTTATGTAAAAAGTTATGAAAAAAAAAAGTTTTTTTGATCAAAAAACGTGTTTATTTTCAATTGAGGGTAGTTTTTTTCCACAATTTTCATTTTACGAGGACGCCTAATTGCTTCCAATCATTATGGAGTTTGTTTCATCGCGATAGATAATTTAGTTTAAAAGTTACACCGTTTTGTTTACACTGGGGTCACAGTAGCAGACAAAATTTTTAAAAATTCCATATAAAATATTAAAAAATATTTAGATTTTTTTTAATAATTTTTCCGTCGATAAAATTAAGCATAGATTCCCCCATTTCGATATGTGCACATTATAAAGAATCACACTGTATTTATAAATTTTGTTTTTGCTGCACCACCCCAAATTGGGATACAATATAATAGTACAGATTAGGCCAGTGCCATATATATTTCATTTAAGAGATTTCTGGGACGGTTTTTACAGCTCTCTATTTTAGTTGGGACAATATGTCTAAGAGTTTTGAAGATCCAACTGAGTTTCCTTATCCTCCCTGAAATCTGCTCAAGTTGAGGGTACCAGGACAGTGCTTGATCTACTACATCTCATGAGGCACCACCTTTCTTACCATATCATTCTTAACACAGTCCATCCATTGTTTCTTTGGTCTTCATCTACTCTTATACTCTTATGAAACTATCTTACAATATACGTACATATTTAAACAATGTCACCTAAAATATAGAATTCACGTTGCAAGTAGATCGAGAATCTCAGTTTTTTTTTCAAAAATCTATTAATGAAGATTCTTTGTTCGCTAAGTAAATAGTCTTTATAATAATTATTGTTCAGTCACATACAATGTATTTAATAACTACCTTAGGTACATAAAATGAACTCAACATCTGTGTGGCGAGTGATTCACTTAGTGCTTACTCGCTCCGTTTGTAACATTATCTATTCATTAGTCATTACATATTTATTTGGAATTGATTGCGTTGTGTTGTTACAGACCTAAGTTGCCATGACAAAATGAGCTAGTGCATAAGTATACTTAAATTTCGCCAGTTATGTACCTATGTTGAAATCCCATGTAATAGTGGACTAGCTTATTGCTATTATCAGCTTATTGCTTGCAGTCTTGTTTTAAAAAAATACAGTGTGAAAGGGACACCGATAATAAACGGTATTCAGATCATTCTGAACCCTTTTTTTTTTTTTGGTGTGTGTAAAATCATCGAATAACCCCTCCCGCTCTTGGGCAGAGCGAAAGGGAGTGTCAGACTTCTACTGACTAAAAACCACCCATGTTCCTTCTTCGCCCTCTATGTCGAGGCCGCGATAACCCTTGGACTACCCGCGGCCCACTACCCGCGGCCCAATCATTCTGAACCCTAAGACTTGAATTCAGTTTAACAAAACTGCAATATCAACACGGTCAAATTATAAGAGCTGTTTTTTTTATTACCGATGATGACCGTTTTAGCGTCGTTGTTTCTTCCACCTTTTATGGAAAATGCATAATAGAAAAGGCTGCTTAAGTATATACGAGTATCATCTTATGTAACGTCCCACCAACAGGACCCACGCCCTCTCGCAAAATGGAATCTACGTCCTAGTGCAAACGTCATAACTTGATTATTATTGATTACTAGCGGACGTCACGCGGTTTCACCCGCGTAGTTGTCGTTCCCGTGGGAATACAGGGATAAAAAGTAGCCTATGTCACCCGGGGATAGTGTAGATTCCAAACGGTGAAAGAATTTTTCAAATCGGTCCAGTAGTTTCGGAGACTATTCGTTACTAACAAACAAACAAATCTATCCTCTTTATATTATTAGTGCAGATGAAATTCTAATATTCTAGGAACGTGTAAATAACATCATTAAATCACTATTGTATGCACTTTTATCGTCATTTAATCAACGACATGACCTGAATTGCAATCCATTATTGAAGCATTTTTATCAAAACCTTTATTGTTTAGAAGAGATCGCGTAAATTATAAACGTAAGCAACACAAATGAGTTTTATTCTAGTTTTTAATAAATTTTTCTCAGTACTTTCTCATCTATTCATAGATTGGTTTTGCATGGTTTCCTTCTAAAACTTATGAAAAGTACTGGAAGGAAACCATAGGAGACAAGGACAAATTTATTTTCAGAGTACAGTCCATAGTTCTGTCGATACCTACTTTCGTCGTTCTTTATTTTTTGTTATTATAAGTTCTGTTTTTGTTTTGTTATAAAATATTATAATATAATATTATAATGTTTTCCATGCGGGTAGGCAGAAACAAAAGGATACCATAGTACTTACTAACTTTTGTCATATAATAAATGAAAATAAAATAGCCTTTTATTTCCTACTAATTACTGTACAATATAGTATGTTACTTATTAGCTATTTAAAAAAATACTTTTTATTACTCATACTCTGAAAGTAGGTTATAACATGCCTGCGAATCGGGTTGAAAGTACTACTTTTCAGCCCTAGGGAGAATAACTTTCAACTAATAGCTGTCAAATCCGTTTTTATTCTTGGATTATATTAATGATCTACTACTACTACTATTTAAAGGGTTTTTGTGACGTTGTACTATTTGCAGATGATACCTCTCTTATCTTTAAAGTAGATATGAATAGACACGGTTTTGACGACGTAAACAGTACGCTATCAATGGTCAAGGATTGGTTCACAATAAACAACCTTGTTCTTAATGCCAAGAAAACTAAAATAGTTAAGTTCGCTTTACCCAATGTTAGAAATCTGGGTCCCAATATTATACTCGCCAATCAGGAGCTGGAAACTGCCGACTCTGCTGTATTTCTGGGCATAATAGTAGATGCAAAATCACAATGGGACTTACATATATCAAGCCTAGCGGGAAGGCTAAGTTCAGCCGCATACGCCGTCAGAAAAGTAAGACAATTCACTGACGTTGATACAGCACGGTTAGTTTACTTTAGTTATTTTCACAGCGTTATGTCATACGGTATCCTGCTGTGGGGCAAAGCTGCTGATATTCAAAATATATATTTATCAGCTGGGTGCCCGAGTTTCTCTTAGAGATTTTTTAAGGAGATTGGTATCCTCACTGTTACTTCTCAGTTCATCTTTGCCAACATTTTATATATCAAACAAAATATCCACATGTACACTTAAAACAGTGATATTCACAACTTTAACACTAGAAATAAGCATAAACTACGCACTCCTTTTCACCGGCTTCACAAAGTTCATAATTCATTCGTCGGGCTTGGTATAACATTTTATAACAAACTGCCATCTTCTTTTCTAGACTTGCCATTTTACGCGTTTACAGCCAAAGTAAAATCTAATCTTTGTTTAAAAGCTTACTATTCCATTAACGACTACTTAAATGATAATAACAGTTGGTCGCTGAGTTGAACACAAGACAATGTTTGTTATTTATGTTCTTTCTCCTAGATTAGTTTACTGATATGTTATGTCTTTTTTATTATTATTATTATATACTTTTTTATACTTGCCTTACTATTGTATCGAGTCTGGTTCTTCTAACCAACCTTACAGACAGATGTTTGCTGGGGAGTTTGTTCCACCACTTCTTCTTTCCAGCAAAAACACTAGGAAGTGTCGAAGGGGGGGCGTTTTGGGGGACTGTCTCTTGTACATAAGTAAAGTAAATTTTGACGTTCAAAAAGTGCTGATTATCAGCCTAGTTTGAATAAATGAGTTTTGATTTTGATTTTTATAATAGCGACAATCCGATCAACACAATCTTTTTCTTTAGCTAATAATGTATGTTCTTATTTTTACTTTCCTCGTTTTCGCAATGAACCGCACAGTGTTTACCTAGCGTAAATTACTTATTTAGTTCTTCGAACAAACCTCGTCTCGGGTCTAAATAAGTCACTTTCACCCCTTTTTTTGGGCGGTTGGAAAATCATCAAATAACCTCCTTTTTGTCGAGGCCGCGGTATCTTTGTGTCCAACCCGCAGCGGCGACGGGTGTCGGCCCTTGCGGGTCCCTCCCATGTTGCTGACATCTCTTTGAGGCGCGCGTGGAACACAACCAACTTTTTAAAAACTAAACTAAATTAAACTTCTCGCCCTGTTTGTCAATGCCATTTTTTTAGTGAGATTAGTTTGCAATCTCGCCTTTAGACTAGCTAGATGCAACGTTTCGATCATGAGCTGGACTCTGACAACAATACTAGGTCATCTGCGAATCTTAAGTGACTTAAGTAGTCGCCTGTTATACTCAGTCTTGCCTGGCCCCAATCTAGCTTGCTGATTATAGCCTCTAGGATGGCTATAAATATTCTTGGTGATAACGGGTCGCCCTGTCTTACTCCTCTTTCTATAGGAAAAGTAAGTAGGTCCGAGAATTTCTAGCTTGATTCTACCCTTGTTGTTGTTAAATATGCTTTTGATGACCTTTATAAAGGGTGTACAAGTACCCTTAACGCAAACGAAGGGCACTTGTTCTCCCCACCACTGTGAAAATTTTGTTGTTCTAGACCATACCTGGGAACCCCCAAGTTACGGAGATATTGGGGGTCAAAGTTCCAAATTTTTCACAGCTGTTTTTGTAAATGCTAGTTTTTCAGGTTATAACTTTACTTAAATTACCTCCATGACCCGTTTACTATTTAAAGCATCCACTAGCACAATGTTTTAAGAGTGCTACATTGATTTTTACCGTAAATTGTGATTTTTGACCCCAAAAAAAAAGTCGTTTCCCAGCAAAATTTTTGAGTATGGGTACTTAGTTTGAAGTACGGAATACTTGGTCGAAGTTCAAACGACGTGAAGGGTTCATTTACACCCTGTATATACGTCTTCTACTTCCTGCTGTTTTAAGCTTTCCCATATACTTATGAGTGTAACCGTATCGAAAGCTTTTTGACAGTCGACAAGCGCTATGTAGAGGTCTTTGTTGTTCTTTTTATATAATTTCTGTGTAATCGGTTTTTTTGAGAATGTATAATATATATTATCCGCCTAGTATTTTTCCAACTTTGGTGTCTGCTGCCAGTCTAACTGAGTGTAGCCGAATACTAGTATTTTAGCGACAGCCAATTTGACCTCCACAATTAGTTATTGCTGGGAGATAATACGATATATCGCATCCGTTTCGATTCTTAAGAATGATTGTGCTGTCCGGACTAGTGACTACCTAACGTCTGTCAAAAGATCTACAATTAACAGCATAGACCAACGGTTGAACGTACTTCCCGAGGCACGGAGGAAACTCAATATGTAATGGGTGCTGGTTCATTTAACCCAGGTGAACATAGGACACTAAATGTTTTAACATTGGATTAGTATCCTCAATTCACCTGGGTGCACTACTTTAGTATCTAATGTTCACCTGGCAGATATCACCCAGGTGAACATTAGACACTAATCCGTTGTTATCCATCCACAGACAAGCCTAAGCATTGAAAATGTATCTATGTATTTTTATATTTTAACAATGGTACACCACAGACTACCTTCACTATTGTAACTCCTCCTCCTCCTAAGTTCGTTTGAAGGTTGTCTTGAAAAGATAGCTTTTAGCGATATAAAAACCCCCATTATGCCACCCTATTTATAAGTTATACATTGTATTGATTTGTATGGGGTACTTACAAAAGAATATTCTATCTATCGAAATTTCTGTACGACGATATAACATAAACGTATTACACCACACACTGTACACCCAAATGTATTGTAGCCAAGAAGATCTGACGCCGGCTTAGATCTTCACTCAACAAAAGCGAATTTACTCTTGTGGAATATGGCGAGTTATATTATATGACATTTAATTTTTCTCGTTCTCTATTTATTTTTTATTTTTATTAAACACCTTTTCTTATCTATTTCAGTGAGCGTGATCATCGGTCTGGTGGTGGTAGGAGTAACTGATGCCATGTACCAGTCTCCTGGGGAGTCTAAGGGCAGGAACAGTCTGATCACTGGTGACCTGCTCATCATTGTGGCCCAAGTCGTCTCCGCTTGCCAGATGGTGTATGAAGAAAAATACGTCGCAGGTATGATGGGTTACTTAGTTTAACTGACTTCGGAGTAGGAAAACATCGTGAGGAAACTTGGATTTGTTAATATACGACTAAAATCGAATTCATTTGTCGGCTGTATCCAACCGCGGCGCTCAAAGGTTAATGCGTGTGAGTACTTCCATGTATGAAAAGACCTTTACAGTGTGTGATTATTTATCTGGTAGAAAACTTGCATGTGGCAATTTGGGTTGAATTATCATCATTTCAGCCCAACGACGTCAACTGCTGGACATAGGCCTCCCCCAGGTGTCGCCACATTGACCGGTCCCGTGCGTCTCGCATCCAGCGGGTCCCCGCAACCTTCACCAGGTCTTCGGTCCACCTAGTGGGAGTCCTTCCAACGCAACGTTTTCCAGTTCGCGGTCGGCACTCTAGAATTTTTCGGCCCCATCGGCCACGTTCTGCCAGCAATGTGCCCTGCCCATTGCCACTTAAGTCTGGCGATTCTTCGGGCTACGTCGGTACCCTTAGTTCTTATGCGGATGTCCTCATTTCTAGTTCGAAAAGTATGTCCCGTGACTATAACATTTAATGATGTAGAGCTGCATAGGAAAATTGCAAAAAAAATACATATTGTTTATTTACTTACATAGTGTTACTGGCGCTTTTATCAAGTCTAATACTTGAGGGGTTTGGCGCTGATAGTCGAAATACAGGCTCCGCCTAGTTCGGCTGAGATGAAAGAAGGCTTTACCACTTATACTAATTAGATTAGATTTAAACTAGCCTGTTGAAATATTTTGTAAGTTATGTCTAACTTTCATGAAATAAACATTATTATTATTAAATCACATCACCCCCTATAAACCCCGAAGGGTTAGGCAGCAGCCATATTTTGACAGTTATGTTTGTAGTTGCAACGTGTTGGTAGGATATAATATAATATAATATAATATTCCACAACTATCACACAACGCCATCTAGTCCCAAGCTAAGCAGAGCTTGTGTTATGGGTACTAGACAACTGAGAAACATACTTATATATTTCTAAATACATACATATTATAGATAAATTACACCCAGACACAGAACAAATGATCGTGCTCATCACACAAACATTTGTCCTGGGTGGGAATCGAACCCACGACCTCCGGCATAGCAGTTAGGGTCACTAACCACTAGACCAACAGGCCAGTCAAACAAGCCTATAATATTTTTTCCCCATCGTAATTTTCAGGATTAAACATTCCTCCGCTGCAAGCTGTCGGCTGGGAAGGCGTGTTCGGTTTCTCGGTGCTATCCTCACTGCTGGTCGTGTTCTACTGGACCCCCGCGCCCCCGCACTTTGGAAACAACGCTAGGGGCACCGTTGAGGACGCCATCGATGGACTCGTGCAGATCGGTAAGCTCACGGAAAAAATTGAGTTTTGGGAAAGAGAATAGTCTCAACCTAACATTTAACCCTTAAGTACATTAGACTTGCAGTAACGAGTGAGCCATCAATAATACGCAGAGTAGTCAACTCTTAGCACAATGCCGTGAAAGAAAAATAAAAAAAGATCCGACGAATTGATAACCTGAGGAGGTTATCAATCCCGTCGGGGCTGCAGGTTGTTTGCAAGAGATACCGCGGCCTCGACAAAAAGGGCTAGAAGGAACATGGGTGGGTTTTAGTCAGTAGAAGTGACACTCCCTTTCTTCACTCTGCCCAAGAGCGGGAAGGATTATTTGATGATTTTCCACCCCACAAAATAAAAGGAGACATTTGTCACTTGTACAGTTTTAAAGCCAGCGAAGACATTGTCACTTGTACAGTTTTAAAGCCAGCGAAGACATTGTCACTTGTACAGTTTTTAAAGCCAAAGAAGACATCTGTCACTTGTACAGTTTTTTAAAATTATAAATGCATTCTCATGTATTTCTTATTCCTACCCGTGTGTAAAGACTATAAAAAGTGAACGCAACATTATTTAACTACCATTGTGGCGACATAAAAACACAGTGGCATATCCAATTTTATCATTTTACAATATGTAACTGAAGCGTCATCTAATTTCTTTGTTTCACACTTATCGCCGTTTGTGCAGCTAGCTTATGTAGTTTTAATGTTTCTAAGGACTTAAAACTACGGCATTTTTCGCATTTTAGAGTTCCGTACCCAAAGGGTAAAACGGGACCCTGTTACTAAGACGTCTTTCACCTGGCTGTATCTCAAGAACTGCGATAGCTAGACAGTTGAATTTTATACAAATTATGAATTTCTGTTGCCGCTATGAGAACAAATACTAAAAACGTATTTAATTTTAAACAAATTATTTTTGCGAATTATTGGGCGCCTGATGTTGGTGATTAGCGCTGCGGCACCATTGAGACCCGTAGCCGTTAGGTGAGGGTCTTAAAAGAGCCGAGGACGGTAATCACCAACATCAGGCGCCCAATAAATCTATGCGGGAGGGTGAAATGTCAGTGGCGTATATCCTCTTAAAAAGATATATATCTTACTGCCGCACTCAGAGAGCTTTGATGATTACTTAGGCCATCACTTAGTAATTGTTTTAACAGTTTTGTCATACAAAAATATGTCAAACGTTTACTAGGTGACGGCCTAAGTAATCATTAAATATCTCTGAGTGCTGCAGTTACTCATTACTTTTGTGTTTTATTAGATTACTTTTGCGTTGTATTAGATTACTTTGATGTTTTAATAGATAACTTTTGCATTGGAAAGTGATTTCATTTCAATTCGTAAAATCTCAATATGTGAATTTGCAGGCAACAACCCTCTGATTCTCGTAGCAACATTAGGCACCATCATCTCGATCGCGTTCTTCAACTTCGCGGGTATCAGCGTCACCAAGGAAATGTCAGCTACCACCAGAATGGTGCTGGACTCAATCAGGTAAACTTAGAACTAATGTAATACTCACCGACTGACTCAGGTATGTCTCACTGCCGTCTACCTGCATCAAGTTTTGTTAAAATCTTTCATTTTAACAATCGTTGGAAATATTGATGACTATTGTAGGAACTATAGATATTGGTCTTGATTATTAAATTTTGTGATTTCAGATGGCACTACAAAAGTAGTTTCTAATCTATTTGTCTAGTTCCCCGTTACGCTATCGTACGGTGGGCGACAGCGCGCACCGAATACTTTCTGTATATGTTGCAGAAATGGCAAAAAAATGCTTTGAAATACATTTCGGCAAATTAACGTAACTTAGGTTTGACGGTAGATATATCTTTCGTCGTACGATAGGTTAACAAAAAGTAAAGCCAAAAGACAATGACCGAAACTCGTACCTACTAAGAGTTCTCGAGTTTCAAGATCAAAATGTTTTAGTAATTATTTTCATATTTTTTTGCGATATTATGCGGCTGGGATTTGATTTATGAAGAAGAAATTTAATTTAAAGTATAAAAGTATGAATATTGTTTTACTCCTTAAACATGGCGTTCACACAACCAGTTCAAAAGTTGTTCTGTTAGATCTGTCAGTTGATTTTGACAGTTCGACTGACCTCGCATCGTAGAGGTTTCCCTACAATACCGACTTGCCTGGTTTTGAGGTTATTTTCGATTTTATACAAATGACTCTGAAACTCGGATTTAGTTTACAAAAAGAACTTTTGTAGGAGTTATTATGATAAATTAAGACAATAAAAAACAAAGTTTGATGTTGACACAGTTTGGTACGGGATTACATATATCCATGAACATGATCTTTTAATGCAGTGACCTCACAGAGTTCGAAAACCACAACTGGAAATAATAGGGATTTTACTGACTTAAAAAAATATGATTTTAACTAGTCCGTCTTTTAGATTATCGAAAAATATTAGATACGTATTTTTTGTTTTATCAAATCTATCAAAATTGACAAAGATAAACGCGTCAAAGATTTGAGTGCGGTTGTGATGTCACTGACCGGTAAAAAATACCATACTAATGTCTTAGAAAATGACGTCACACGAGTTTTCAAAGCACTGTATCGTCTTCATTGTTTGTTTCCGTGAAAAAAGAATGAATACGTATCCAATATTTTTTTGGAAATCTATCTGACGGACTAATTAGATTTTTTTGTTAACTACCCAATTGTTGGCTTGTGTCTTGTTCATGACAGTAGGTTCTCAATTATATGAAACTTATTCTATAAACCTCTCCCTAAACCCTTCGTAGTGTACAAGCGTAATATATTGAACCCACACCTCAACGTTTCCGCAGGACTTTTGTTATCTGGATGGTGTCGCTCGCAGTGATGTGGCAAGCCTTCCACTGGCAGCACCTCATTGGCTTTGCCGTTCTGATTTTCGGCATGTGCGAGTACAACGGTGTCATCCCTCGGTGCCGACGCGTGCCCACCGAACCTCTCGCCGGCGACGCCGAGAGCCAGGTTATCAACACCGAGGCTGAACGACTTGATACAGAGAATGAAAATCAATAGGTAAAGCATTCGTTACCAATTCCGTGTCCAAAACCTAATCGCTCGATTTACACGAGGCATCAGGATTGGCCATAGAATTTGTAAACGGTTCAAGCGGAACAGCAGTGTAGCACTAACATGGGAACATTCTATTTTGATGAAGTTTATAAATTTCATATTTAATCATCCACCTTTAAACAAGGTGGGTCAATCTTTTTGAAAAGTTCACTTCGGTAACATGTGTGGTTGTAGGTAGTGAGTTTATTCAATGTCTCACTGTGCTAAACGATAGCATGTAATGATGTGTTCTTTGTACATGTGAATAACTTGTAGAATGTGTGTAGAATATTATGAAAATGCAACTTTTTGAATCATTACAATTTTTATAAGTACTTACCTAAATGTTATAAACCGGTGGCATAGTTTGTCATAATCAATCAAGTCAAACTATTTAGTATATACACTTTACACACACACTCACACACTTCTTTCATGAATTGATTTATTTACGCAGTTATTGTTATACTGTTAAAACCGTTCTTGACCTTTGTATACTAAGAACGAAATTATTTTCATTGACTCGAGATCTTGATATATTTTATGAGCCTATTGATGTTTGTAACAAATAAATATGTATGTTTTTATATTCTGTATAATATGTTCACTATGTAATGTTCGATTGTAGATAGGAAGATTAGTCTGAAACAAATTGACTGGAGGGCACTTGTCCTGTTTGTAGATGCCACTACTGATAATGAATTATAATTATACAAGCACTACTGCATTTTTGCGATAATGATAAAATATGCATGTTAAAGACTCACAAATTCTAAATTATACATAAAAATAAAGTTACCATAATTACTAACTTCATTTTGTAGTGAATGTCACGTAAAAATGCAGTCCAATTCACTCCATTTTTATATGAATGATAATATTATCAGCTCCACGGGCTGTATTGTTACAAGACATAGTAGAAATATATAGAGCAGAAAAGATCAGATCTTAGCTGACCTCGTGTCATTATATAATAGAGTTAAATTAATTATTATAATAACGTCATTCACGTTATCTGTGATAGGGTAGTTGACAAAAAAATCAAATTAGTCCGTCAGATAGATTACCAAAAAATATTGTACACAATTTTTTTTCTTTTTTAATGCAAACAAATAATGAAGACGATACAGTTCTTTAAAAACTGTTGTGACGTCAAATTGCATGACGAAACAACCAGAAAGTGACGTCCCCACTCATAATCTCTGACGCGTTTTATCTTTGTAAATGTTTATTAATTTGATAAAACAAAAACCACCGTATCCAATATTTTTCGATTATCTAACGGACGGACTAAATAGAATCATTTATTTTCTTAGTCACGAAACATCCCTTATTGTATTCGGAGAATTAAGACGCTGTTCCATCGCTACACTACGCACGGATGCACAGTTTTATTACTGCATAGTGTCATGCTGGGCCAGGTATTCCATCGCAGCACCAATTACGGTCACAGACTATAAAAAAATGTCGACATTTTGGCTGTATTTGTTCTCAAGCTAGTGGTTTCTGGCAACCTTTATAAAATCAACGTTCATCGACAGCCTATAATGTTCCCATTGCAGGGACTCAGGCATTTTCTCTAGGACCCTCACCCTCTCCAAACAAAAACAAAAACATCGTTGTCGACAATATCCGTGCTCAGTGTAATGGAAAGGGAGACACAATTCACGTGAGTCACCTTTCTGCAACAAAATATCAAGCAAAAGTAATATGAAAATTGTTGTAATGGCCAAGCGTTTTAGTTAGGGAGCTAGCAAACAGAATATTAATATATATAAATTTTGTTTTTTAAAATTTATTCAGGAAGCAAAGGGGCTTGAACTTATTTCGAAAACAAAAACAAAACAAAATGGGCAGGTTGATATGCCACATCGGTTCTATCCCCTTGATAGCTCGTCCAATATAACAGCGTAAAATTTATTCAGAAGTATTTGGACACTTATTAATCTAAAGTTAGCTATAGGATGTCATAAAATCAAATAAAAAAAAACTTTTCATTGACTTGGTGCTATGACATTTTCACGTATAGATATTATAAAATAATAATATAGAGAGATTAAATACCTCTATCGCACACCTTAGAAGATATTATAATTATTAATGTTATTCTACTAAAGACCTCGTATATGAAAAAAAAGTAGATAAAATTACGTAAGTATTTTAAAATATACATTATACAATATCAAAATCAAAATGGCTAGCTAAACTGCCATGATGAGTCTTTAATACTAATATCGTAGCACTTTTAAATGTACTCAAGCAAAGCTCCCTAACAAAAATATAGTGAAATATCAATGAACAACCTTCATATATTCACCAAATCACTATAGTAGTAATGTATGTACTTATGTAGATACATCATAGAAATTCATTCCATTGTATGTTTAAAATTATTACGTAAGTAGTAGGGATGAAGTGACACTGACTTTTACCATGCAATGCTATAATTTGACGCCGTTTATTCATAAAATCTGCTGCTGTTCAATACGAAAGTGTATGATCAAAATGTATGAGACAGCTTGCTAAATCCTTGGTAAAAGTTTGTGAGACGAAAAACAGGTTAAAAAGACACCGTAGTATAAACATTCTTGACAACAATTTAAAATCAATATAAAAAATAATTTAAGTGAAATTAAAAAAAAAATATACCTATCTACATCCCATAAACGATCAAATACATTGCAAGTTCACGTATTTTTCTTAAATGTCACAATAAATATTTAAAAAAACTGAGTATTCTGTGTTGCTGAAGATCTCGTGGAGAGTATCTGTGTTACCGAAGTACTTCACACTGTATGAGAAAACCTCTGGACCGATGGCTATAGTTTAGTAGTAGGAAGTCCTTTCCTGGACGACTTGTATACTATCAGACACCTTTAATACCATATATGAACGGCAGCGTATTTGATCGTTTACGGTACATAACATGACCACAGAGCCCTGCACATTAAGAATGTGCTATATAAAAGCAATAATATATAATCAGTGTAATGTAAACTATCGAAAGTAATATCTATTTTATTGTGTTACAAGTTGAATTTACATAGTTTGAATTTTCACTCATTTTATTGTAACGTAAGGAAAAGTAGTATCAGTTCTTTAAAAATGTTGTTACTCTATAACTTTGCATCGCTGCTACAATCACAGTGATCAATAAGATTACTCTTCAGTTGCTACTATTGACAAGTCTCAAGACTTGTCCTGTTGACCTTTTAACCTCGACTCCACCAAAGCGGAGACGAGTCGAGCTGAGAGGAGACCTGCGGACATCGATTGGGAACCGTATGTCCTCTGCAAACCAGAGATGTAAAAGATTCACGATTCACATGATCTGTGTTTCGCTCTGAATTTATACGCATTAATGGAGTCCAGGCCAAATCTCTAAAAAAAAAGTTCAGTTGAACTTTAAAAGGTTTGTGCAGTCATAATTGCAAAAGTCACACCGATTCCCTAATTCCGTGATAAACCATCATACATTGCATGTCATGCGTACACCATCGCATGTAACATCTGTAAAGTGCGAAACTACAAAACTAGAAGACGACATATTTGATTTTATAGTGTAACACGTTTTTAGTACGTTGTATCCAGTAGATAGCCATGATAATTAAAAATTAGGACGTGCAACGGTTATTCGCAACAACAAAAAATCCACTCTGGTTAAGTTACCCTGGCGGAATATTCGATTCACAGTGGACACAGCCAACCAATAAAGAAATACATTCGGACGTCCCAAGGTTCCCGAGATATCCAAGATTCCGATACAGTTACGATTGACTGACTTATTGCTGGATCTATCTTATGAATTAGTGCCTCATTTGAACATAAACAGATTTTGAAATATCCCGTTCAAAAGCTGTTTAAACAGAAGTGAGTGAGTTGACTCTTTCGACGTTCGTTCGTACCTTACAACTGCCTCCAGTGCCTCTCCAAAGTTGCATTAAAAATAATTATATTGAATAATAAAGCTAATTAATGTATTGCGAAAGCTGTTTAAGTTTCACCAACCACGACGTTATTCCATCGTTGATTATTAGAAAAACATTGTCTAGTTATAGGTACCTACTAATATAAAAAAATGTTCGCCTGTAAAATTTCATCGCAATACAAACAATAGTTAAATTATTGAAATTAAAAAATCAAAATGCAAGTGCAATTACTTGTTAAAAAGAGCAAGTCTAAATAGTTATAAAAAAGAGGAACCTTTCATTTACAGAATTCTACCCATATTGGTGTGACGTGCTGTCAAATTGCTCACACTTTTAAAGTTTACATGTAAGAGGACATTGTTTTTATATCAATAATTACTTTTTTATCATCTATTCTATAGAAGCTAACAAAACAATAAAATAGTACGTTACTGGCTCTCAATTACAAGAAGTCTTTACATATAAAATAACAGAATGTAAAAATGGGAGTGTGAACAACAGCGTACACTCACTATGTAGAAATAATATAACAACAATTTCCCCTTAAATGTCAATGTCTTTTTACCAGATCTATTATAAATGCTTGTACTTTAGAATTTTTAAGATATAATATTATATAATTAAGTATATACTTTTTTATCGTCACCTTGATAAAACTACCATGTTCGTCCAGCCTTTTTAAAAACGAAAACCATTGAGCAGGTAGGTCTAATTCTCAGAATGTCGTTCCAACATCAATTACCTAAAGATTTTTCGACGTTTTTTTTTTACAGTTTTATATTAATTATGTATATTTTAAGAGGTTTATATAAGTCGGCTTCTTAATCGAAAGAACATTAGAAGGCATGTAATGCTAAAAACTTTTTGCCAAGTTTAAAATATATTTTATGCTTTGTTTTCATGAAATTACAAAGTCACCTATACCTACGTATAGCGACGACTCTGAGGCGGGTTGTGGGCACACAAATTATTGTTCGACCCATATGCTGAGTGCTTAGCACCGAAAGGGGTTCGTAATAATTACGATGGAACTTGTTACGTCCTGCCTGAGCATCAAAAGCTGCCTTTTGCGAATGATAAAATGAGCTAAAGCCACTGTTTCTACTGATGCCGTAGCTCTTAGCGATGGTCTTTCAAAGCCGAAGCCGACTTGTAAAAATCCCTAATGTACCTATGGCAAAATTTGACTGAATAGGTATATTATGACCTGTATTTAATTGAATGTGCTATTAATGTAATAAAATGTTGTTAAGAAATGAGTCGTTTGTTTGAAATATAAATCGGGAACACCTAAAAATGTTTTTGTTTTAGAATGGCATCGCTTCGGTCAACCTAGGTTTTCGACAGCTTAACCGGATTAGCTTGTGGGTTCCTTGATTGTAAGGCCTCCAACCAGGTACATCTCGTCTATAAAATGTTGCTTCTATAGCAGTAGCAAGAATTTGAAAAATAAATGTGTATCTTCCAGAGCGAAATGGGCTGACGACATAGCTACCATGGAGAATGGAGCTTAGAAAAGGGAATCCTGTACCAAGCAGTGGGCGAATTCTGGCTGTGCATGTTCATCATCATCATCAGCAATGTTCCTACTGCAGGGACTCAGGCCTCCTCTCTAGGAGAGTGATGAGCTCTATAATCCACTACGCAGCCCCAGTGCGGATTGGCAAATGTCACATATCTTCGAATTTTTGGTTCTAAGATATGCCGGTTTCCTCACGATGTTTTCCTCCACTGGGTTCGAACGCACGACCAACTGTTTGTAAGTCGGGGCCGCAACCACAGGGCCACCACTGCTGTGAATGCTGATTGCAGTTTATTACAAGCGTTGTAAGAAATCCCAAGCTTGCTCTGTGCAGGTGCCTACGTCGTTTGATATGTAGGTATACTATTTTTATCAAGACGATACGTTTAGACAGTTCTCACACTGACACATATGATACAGGGCTCAATTGACCCCCGAGCGATAAATTAAAATAGACAAAATGTTATGTATGTATGGGTAATCTCTCAGAGCATTATTGGTATGGATGGAACTGGATAGATCTGTATTAGAGTGAGCAGACCTCTTTTGTATGGAAGGTGGCATATCGACCCACCGCCATTTTGTTTTTTCTAGACGGCGCATAATAAAATTGGTATGTATGGGTAGAGGACACACAGACGAACACAAAATGTCAAGAAACAGGATATTTGCGTGGTACTTCCTGGCCGCGCCACAGTCGCATTTTGAACCGGGATTAATTAGCTGCTACAATGCTGCCTAGCCATGCCACGCCATCGCGTACAATCTTATTTATTAGCTGCTAGCTGTTACCCGCGACTTTGTTCGCGTCAGATTCGCGAATATGTTAGTGATTTTACTTCATTTTATGTTTTTGTATGTTGCCTGATATCAGGAGCTAGTAGCTTAATAATGACTGAACTTTGTGTCGATCATTTGGTTAAGCCTTGTTTGTCTATTATAGGTCTGTGGATTGCCCCCCCCCCCCCCCTTAACATATCGAGTTGTGATAATGTAGTCTGTATATTTAGATTCCTTCGTGACTCGGAAAACACATTAATCCGTCGGTCCCGACGACTGTGATATTTTTTAGCTTTGACAGTCGTAACAGGTACCTAAGTGGGCAAAAAGTCTGAAAACCAGTCTTACCGAAAGTTAACGTATTAACTATGGGTAGTTAATACGATAAACTTTGGAATGGACATTCATACAAACTTTAACCCCATTAAACCCTCTTGGGTTGAGGAAAAATTTTTCGTACTCATATTGACTTAATTGTCAGAATTCAAGTTTCTCAGTTTAATAGCTATAATTGGGAATCAAACGAGCTTACCTGTTAAGCGAAGTCTTGATTCAAATTTTATGAGTGGTGATCTGAAAAATAATTATTGTTTACATAGGTAGTAATTCCCTTACGACGTATTAACACCGCGATTTTTAGATAAAAAAATTAAAAAATATTTTTTAAATATTGCAACATTTGCATCGTCCTTTCCCGTTTGACACACGAAACGTCACTTATTTTAGAGATCATAGCGTTAGGAACGATCTCTGTTTCCCATACAGAGTAGTTCCAAATGCCTACATTAACTTAGTTTTCCTGAAAGGTTAACATTTAATTAGGTATACTAATTATTGCAGCTTTGGGGTTGTTAGCTAGTGGTGGGTGGGTAATAATTATTTTTCAGATCACCACTCATAAAATTTGAATCAAGACTTCGCTTAACAGGTAAGCTCGTTTGATTCCCAATTTTATTTCGTGGTGATCTTCAAATAATTATTGTTTACATAGGTAGATGTTTAGAGTTGGCTGCAATAATTATTAAGTAATTGAATAAAATACAAATAATTCTGGATGTCAATTTGTGAACATTACTTGTGACTTCCTTACTTATGGAATATTATAGCCTCAGTAAATTGGTTACTTCGGCCGGCTTCCCAGCCGCCGCCGCGCAAATAAAAAATCAACAATGTCTGATTCAATTGATGCCAGCTCTGATTTGATCTGCTGTTTGTGTTGTACTGTGAGAAGTTAGACATGGAGTTAAAAAAAATCAGTTTCACTTCAATTTAATATAACAAACTTTGAAATAATAGGGGTTGATATTCCTAACAACTGCTTCATTACTCCAATGGGTTAAAATAAAGAGCTTGCAGAACAACAAATATCTTTGTTTTAAATTTTGTTCTAAGTACCTATATTATCAGTTTATGACCCTGAAATGAGATTTTGATAGATTTTATCGGAGTTAAATTAATTTATTTTGTGATTTGTATAAGTAAAAAGTAGGTATACATACAAAATGTCTCTCCAATTAGGTACCTACTTACATAAAATTGAATTGCTTTAAAAAGGTAAAATAAAAGCATAACAATAGAATCTGGTTCATTTGATGTTAAAATTACATGCATCAAAATGTCAAAGTTTTGACGATGTAAGTAAAAAACGTTATTGTTTAGGTAACTAGACAGGTGCACACATATTGGGAGCGTGCACGACATCAGCACCATTTCGCAAACGAACTACCTACAAGGGCCATATTATTATGTCAAATAGTGCATGGCATTTGCTTATTATTTAGACTGTAATGTTACTTTTTCCTGGTAGGAGCCAGAAAACTGTAAGGTCACAGTCTAGCCCCACGTTTTGTATAAAATAAAGTGAATAAAAATGGTTTAGAAAGACAATAATTAGTGTTTTTTGAGGCATCAGTCTGTTAAAAAACAGTATACGGAAAAATGGACGTTACGGTTTTATAAAAACTGGTTTTGAGAGTGTAAAACACGAAATAAGTTTCCAGTCGCAAACTATGCTGAAAAAAGATAAATTGATTTTATCTGATCACGTAAGGAATGTTGAAGAGCTAAGAACTAATGGCAATCGTTATCTAATACGAGCCAACATCATTCGTCGAACATTGGTGACCTTAACACCCTATATAACGAGTTTAAACGTAACTTTTCTGCTAGCCTAAATCAAACGTAGGTACATTTTAGTATTGTACTGTAGATAAAGTGCATCTTTTAATTAATTACAGATAAATAATTCTCAGGTTGTCACTGGAGTAAAATGCAGCTGCATTTATGACCCGAGCGGCAAATGCTAACATGTTGCTGCTTTAATAATTATGTTACATCAACAATATAGCTAATTATTCAAAAACAAGCAGTGAACAACAATGGGGAAATCCCAGTATTATTCTATTTGTTCATTGTAAATTTTTCAAATGGAGGTACTTTTAAGATATTTATGTTTCGTCATCACAGTGATTAGTATAAATAAAAGTTTTGAAAATAATAGGTAGTTGATTGACCAGACGAGATTGAGATTGATGTTATTAATTTCCTTCTTCCATTATTATTTTATTTGTTGTGGTATCCAAGACTTCTGTGGTATTTTCAAGCTTTTTGTGGTTCTTAGTTTTATTAAGCATGTATTTCTAATATCTAGCTAGAGCTTCTGACTCGTAAACATTCTCCTTTCAATTTACTTTAGGGTGTACCGTTGTAAACTGGAAACATAACTCGGACTTGCTTGAGCGACAAATTGAAATGTTTTTCTATGAAAATGTTGACTGCAAATTTTATTGTCAAGTATTGAATACCATGGCGATTCATCAACACTAAAACAATAGTTATTAAATGTCCTACAAAATATAGAGCAAATAAAATTGATTTGATTGAAATTGTTAAGATTATGTCAAATGTCATTTATTTATTTCTTTTTACAGCCCTATTACATGGGTGCACCACTGCCTAACCCTTCAGGGATGTCAGGCGAGATGTTATGTTATATTCACGTTCATTTTTGCAGTTTTAATACACCAACAATAATGACCCATTTCCAGGACAATATTTACAAGTTTCATTATGCCCGTTCTGGGGCACATTTCTCACAAATCCAGACTCTATGCCCGATACTGAGAAATTCTTAATGGAAAAATGCTCCGCGCACCAATACTGGTGCTCTGCTATGCATGATCCAGGAATCGAACCCAGGACCCCATTCCCAGCGGCGCCTGCAGCCAATAGGTCAACGAGGCAGCAGACCAACAATGAGGCAAATAAAATGACATTGGTCATTATTATATCAGTTTTCACTACTTTGTATATCAATAATTGTGAAGGTCTGTTTTTAAATTCATTGAGACTTTTACTCTTTCATTTGTTTAGATATTTTAGTGTACAATCTGGGCGATTGCAAAATACACACTTTAGTGTACATAAACTCTGTTTCAGTGTAGTTTACCTGAGCAATGCAGGCTTTCGACAATAATATTATTATTGTTTTTGTCAAAAATACATGATTCATAAATATACAGTGTAAAGGTACTTGTATATATTGTACCCATGAAGGTATTACCTCAAAATATAAGTGTATACTGCAAGGTAAAAACAACCTAACGGTGGTAAGCCACCAGCAGTACGGTCTTATTTATAATTTTACTCAGCATATTATTATGGGTAAAGAACATAGGAAAACTTACAAAGTTTCCTAAATAATTGTCTATTTGAGCTCTCCATGACACATCCTTATTAATCAAAGCTCCAGATTTGTTACTTGAAATATGTGGCACCTAATATCTCAATGTTCTAACCACAATCCTTCATGTCAGCACTCGTGTACACTCCCCCCCCCCTTTTGTTTTCTATATTGTTTCACTTTAGTACTTACTCATACTATCATAGAGTAAAAGTAGTAAAGAAAACAAATGCCCAGATGAAAAGTTAAAATTCTTCTTTAGTCTGTGTGAATCCTTGATATTTTATGTTTGCCCATATAAATGAGGTTACATGCTTACTACATATAAATGAGTGGTTTGCATGTCTATGATGTATTAATCAGACACAACAAGTTACCTGTCTGTTATTATTAGGTAGGGTCTAAGTGATTTTCCCTGAAAATACTTTAAGGCATAGTTAAATTTTAATAGCGTTTTAAATTACAACATGATTAATTTAATATTGTACCAATAGATTGCTAGGTAAAGCAACAAGTTACTATTGGGGATGTTATTTTAGATTGGGCCTATACAATATAATGGTAATATGTATTATCTTCTCCTAAAAGGGGGGGTGGGGTTTCAGAGTTAAAATAATTTGAACTGGAACTAAAAAAGGTTTGGTTGATAGTCATTGACAGGCTGTTAAGACCTCGAAATTCTGTCAGTCTATAAACCTTTTCCCTCTCAATACTAATTGTTTTGAGTATTGGGACATTACACTGCATAGTATTTTCAACCATGTTTCATTTAATTTATCCAGAAAATAAATGGTTATACATTTAATATTGTTTGCATTTGGTTGGTTCTGTGCTTAGGTAACTTTAATTTATAACCAATGATGCTTCCATAATATCATACTTAATGAAGAAGCTGTGAAAGAGATTTCACTAATTGTGGCCATGACATGCTGAGAGAATCTCATAATAGAGCATGTGCAATCATGATAACTCTGTGTCAGCCAGCAGAATGCAAATAGGGCTGTCGAGTAACTTGTATTCGCTGATAAGATTTCAGGTGGCAAAGTATGGTCTCGCATTCACTGCAATATTATATACATTAGCAAGACTATAATGCACATTTGATATGCAAGGTTGTCTCGCAACCATTGTGCTCATAGATTAAAAACATGTTTATAAATTTATCTGACCAGGGTCAGGATTTAGGGTTCGACTGTGAGGTCTATTATAGGTATTTTTAGTGTTAGCATTGTCCAATGACTTTGCTAAGGACATCTCGTGCCACACACTGATATTTTGCTATGCAGCTACTAACATACAATACATGTTTTAAATTTACATGGAAATGGAACTCACCCGCTATGCCGATTATAGATATTTTCAGTGTTAGCATTGTCCAATGACTGCTAAGAACATCTCATGTCACACACTGATAGTTTGCGATGCAGCTACTAACATAGGAAACATGTTTTAAATTCACATGGACATGGAACTCACCTGCTATGCCGATTAAAGATATTTTCAGTGTTAGCATTGTCCAATGACTGCTAAGAACATCTCGTGTCACACACTGATAGTTTGCAATGCAGCTACTAGCATAGAATACATGTTTTAAATTTACATGGAAATGGAACTCACCCGCTATGCCGATTATAGATATTTTCAGTGTTAGCATTGTCCAATGACTGCTAAGAACATCTCATGTCACACACTGATAGTTTGCGATGCAGCTACTAACATAGGAAACATGTTTTAAATTCACATGGACATGGAACTCACCTGCTATGCCGATTATACATATTTTCAGTGTTAGCATTGTCCAATGACTTTGCTAAGGACATCTCGTGTCACGCACTGATAGTTTGCTTTACAGCAAGTAACATAGGGTACTTATGTTTTAAATATACATGGGCATGGAACTCACCTGCTACGCTGAGTATAGGTACCATTTACAGTGTTAGCATTGTCCAATGACTTTGCTAAGGACATCTCGTGTCACGCACTGATCGTTCAAGTTCCAGCTAGTACATAGGAAATATATGTTACTGGGGTGTCGCGCACCCACTGGAAAATACTTTAAGAAGCTTACAGCACACATGTGGTTTACAGTGTTAATGGCCCTCGTAACGCTTGAATAAGCACTGTAGATGTATCTTATCCTGGGGTCAGTTAGGGCCAGGCATTCTTACGCCTAATGGTAGGGCTACAAGGGTTACAAGTTCACTGCTGTGGTCGAATGCGTGAGCGTCGGCCGTAGGTATTTGCTCAGATTTCTGCGTCTCAGGTTACGATTTTCACTAACGATGCGCTTAATACACTTCCTGTCAACAAAATACTGAGTGTATTTTGTTATTTCGATAGAATTCTAGAGTAATCATAATTAAAACGAATAATTGGACGAGAAAGAACTTTTTTCTTGCGGTGTCAATAACGCGCGAAAAAGAAAAGTGACGTTTCGTGTGTCAAACGGGAAAGGACGATGCAAATGTTGCAATATTTAAAAAATATTTTTTAATTTTTTTATCTAAAAATCGCGGTGTTAATACGTCGTAAGGGAATTACTACCTATGTAAACAATAATTATTTGAAGATCACCACGAAATAAAACTATAAAACGCTATCATAAAAATATATCCAACTTAAAGGTATACCTACTTAATACTATTCTGTCCTAATCTGGCAAGGCGTGAAAAAGTATAACAGTCAAAGAAAAAAAAAGTTTTTGTACGGATAGTATTGGTACCTACATAGTCATCTTCATCAGCCTAGCCTTTTTCTTAACTATGTTGGGGTCAGCTTCCAGTCGGATGCAGCTAAATATCAGTATTCTACATCAAGCGACGGCTTATCTGACGTCCACAAGCCAGTAAGTAGGTACCTACTGGTTTTGACTCACTCAGATACCTACTGACGGCACGGTTGCTTCGGTGATTATGTACCTGAATAAGATTGCACGAGAGGCCTCGGTCAAATTCCTCAGAATACGCTAATATAATAATAAATTTAATAAGCCTACTCTCATGGCTTCCCTTCGGGAAAATTAGACTCTACGTAGTGCCCGCGTTATAGTCCAGTCAAATGAAAAATGGGGTTAAATCGAAAAATGGGGGTTACCTAGAAAGATTTCCGGGAGTTTTGAAAGTTGGTTATTTTATAGATTTTGACGTGCTCTTTTCGAATTTCAACTTTGCCATCTCATAGCGATCTTTGCCGTCCGCGCCGCCATCTTGGAAAAATGGCGTCCAATATTTGACGAAATCTCTTTTCCGAGTCATTTTACACGATAAAAACATGTTACACAAAATTAAACTAAAAAAAGAATCCCACAGTCTACGTCCTGACCATTGTTTTCGTAAAATCATTACTTTCAGCGTATTTTTGGAACCATAAAATCTGAATCTCTGAAACGGCTCCAACGATTTTCATGCAGTCTCGGGAGCGAAAAATCGATCCAGCTATGTTTAATTTACAAGAAAAAACGATTTACCAAAAAACCTTCCATAATATAGGAACTATTGTACCATTGCCAAAGTAGAGCAACATTATTTTAACGGAATGCTTATTACAAAATTAAATCTAGCGTAAGCCAAACCTTTTCCAGGATGCAGCAGAATGCCTACATGTATTTTACATGAAGCGACTGCCTATCTGACCTCCATAATCCAATTGGTACTGGGTAATACGTAAACCCTTGGTAGACTTGTTGTCAGACTTTCAGCAGGGCTATTGCGTATCTTTTAAATGTCAGGGGCTATCATATTGTCCATAGAGTAACTGTCAAATTGGTTATGGTTTATTACAAACTAGAACCATTTTTTGACAGTTAATTGATGGACACTATACACTGTCATTTAAAATATACGCAATAGCCCTGCAGGCCTCTGAATGATACCTGTAACCACTGTCAAAGATGTACAAAGTGACAGCCGGGACCGTCGGCATATCGTGCCTTTTTGAGGCACGGAAACCCGGAACGCAAGCCGGAAAGACATCATTAGTGTTCTCTTTTTGTACTCACTTGTAAACAAACTACCATTATATTAACATTTTAAGTTATTAGCAAGTTTTTATTGGATCGTATTTCACAAGCAAATGGTTCTACTGGTTTACATTTGCTTGTGAAATACGATCGTTTTAATAAACATAATAATATTCTCATGAGGTATTTTTGGTAAGCCCATTTACTCGAAGACATAAAATACAGACGCCAATCACATCAAAATACCACAAATTTCTTTACTTGATAGTTTTTTAACTCTTTCAGCAAGAGGTTCAAGGTTGAATGGGAAAATTTCGGGGAGCTTGAAGTCTGTAACTCTGTAGGTCCATGCTGTTCATAGTATTTGCAAAAAAATTATTCATAAATCTAAAATGTTACTAAGTAGGTATTTGTTGAAAGTGTGAACATAATGGAACATTTTTGCTTGTTCTAAACAAGCACTCAATTTGAACTGCAAATCGGCGTCCACAGATAAGTACGTTTTCTGTTCCAATAAGTCCAAACAACAGAGTAGTACCTATATAAGTATAAGATAAAGTTGAGTTTAATATTGAGTTGTAGTAATCAAGTAGAATACTAAATGTTGTACCCAACGTTACCTTTATAATATAACGTTGGGTACTATATCAGGCTTTATCCTTGTCCAACTCTTTAGGTTTCTCCCCTGCAGCTGAAAACAAGATAGGTCATAATTATACACATACACAATATCAGTACGTGTGCAGATACGTTACCTACGTGTAACTGGGATTCAGGCGCACGAATAAATCATGGTGTTCTGCAGGGCTATTGCGTATCTTTTAAATGACAGTGGCTAACCTTTAGTGCCTATCAATTACTGTCAAATGGTTCCGTTTTGTACTAAACCATAACCAATTTGACAGTTAATCCATAGACAATATGATAGCCACTGTCATTTAAAAGATACGCAATAGCCCTACTGGGGGTCTAAAATTGCCACTTTAGCAGATCATAATATGAATTGCGTTAAAAAGCGTAAAATAGTCTGATCTATCATAATAGTAATGCGTCTGTGAACATTTAGAAAAATAGATTATAGGTAATAGTAAAATAATATGAATTCAGTTTAAATTAGTAAAATGTTCACAGACGCAGTTACTATGATAAAAAGTCCATTTCTCGATTTTTATCGCAATTCATATTATGATCTGCTAAAGTGGCTATTTTAACCACCTTGTGCGCAGTAACCACCAAACCACCTAAACGGGTGTGTGAATAAATTCATGGTAGTAAAACGAAAACCAAATACAACAACAAACAAAACGAAAACAAAAGGAACAACAAGGACAAAGGAAGGGAGAGGTGGAAGGACATATAACGAAAATAAAAGGAAAACTGTAATAGCTAAGTAGGCTTTACAAGTTTACGAGTAATTTGACCAACTACATAATGTATAGGAGCGCATCAGGTCTCAAAACTACAAATGTAAGTTTATGCGGCAGCCGACCTTCATTTGAATGATCAGTGCATAATAAACAACTAATACAAAATAATTGGCTTCGGCATGGTACGTACCTACCTACCTGAAATTGCTCGCAAATATAGCAAGCAAAGTACATAAGTAATACAGTTACATTAACTCACGCAACATTTCTCCATTGTACCAATAGAAGTATCGGATGGTAGACGTTCCCCGTTTCATAGCGGCTTCCTTAAGTTCAGCCTTAAGGGATTTTCGAAGAATTGCCGCAGCTATGTTAGAGTAATTGACATAACTGAAAGATTACAAAGAATATTAAAATGAGTAACTGAGAAACTTGGAAATAGGTTTCGCGACCGTAAAAAAATGTGCTTTTTTCATCAAATAGTAACTCAAGGAACTATATATGAACTGAGAGGGATGTATTGGTGATTTTAATCATTATTACTCTTTTATGTGACATTTGTTACGGTCGAAAATCCTATTTTATTTAACATACAACTTGACTCTGACCGGCAAATTGCAAAAACACCTAAGAAAATTCGAATTTCGCGGGCTACCCTGGACGTTTTGCCGCCGAATGTTTTAAAATGTACGTAAACACAACACTACGACCGATCGGACGATAAAACAACCATACGATCCGTCATTTTTACTGTATAGTGTAAAAGCCACCTGCGCAGAAGAAAGTAAAAGTGAGTTCTGCGCAGGTAAAATCTCCTGTGCTACTGGTATATTTCGCCCGCAAACGGACGAACAAAGCGTTTTCACTAGGACATAAGAATGCCGCTGGAGTTCTCATCGGATCAGTTCGACACCATCGGGTTGCCTTCGGGTATTTTATTATGCTTAAGGTGAAAGCGTCAGGATAGCCGCGAAATTCAAATTTTCTTACGTTTTTTGCAATTTGCAGGCCAGTGCTAGGTTGTATGTTGATTGAAATGTTGGACGCGAGTGTAAGACGTATGTAGTTACAGAATTATAATCATCAAAATCATCAATACAACCCTCCAAGTTCATATAATTCGAGGAATGACTTTGTCCTCGAAAAAGTGTAGCTACTAGCTACTAGCACTGGCCTGCAAATTGCAAAAAACGTAAGAAAATTTGAATTTCGCGGCTATCCTGACGCTTTCACCTTAACGTTTCCATTCTTTGTACGACACGTGATTTAAGTTAATATTATTTAAATTTCGTTTTTAGGAAATATCAAAAACATTTCGTGTAGCTAGATTATAGTTGGTAGGTATGCTTTCTTTATGAACCTCAACCTATAAGTTTTGGAGTATTTTTGCGATGTACATTTTACTTAATATTCAATTCTAGATTAGGTTAGTCCAGTTGCTCAGCATGAAGTACTTATCGTGTTTGATGTGTTATTGGGTTTTCGAAACAGAAATATCTTAGTTGTAGCCGGGACTAGGGTTCCCAACTATAGGTACTGTTAAAAATAGTATTATTCTGTTTTACTACATTTTAGTTTTTAGACAAAAAAAAAACAGTATGAAAGTACTGTTTTTGACATGGTACCTACATCTTTGTTTTTTCCGTTATTAAGATTTTTAAGATCTGTTTCTGTCGGTTCGCCAAACCGACAGAAACAGATCTTCTAATAAAAAATGAGCTCCTTATTTACTTTAATTTTGATTTCAAAGCATTCAAAAATGACACTAAATTGCTTAGTTGTGCGAGAAGCACCAAGAAATATGTTTAAAAACATCAAAAAAATAAAGTACTGTTCATTTTATTGAAATACTGTTGATTTTCTTTCTTCAACAATACTGTTTTTCTTGCAAAAAAAGTCGGCAACCCTAGCCGGGACTTTGTATCCGTGTCCGTGATTGTTGATAATGCACTTCCCTATTTATATCAGACTTACTGCCGTAGTCAGAGATAATTATTTAATAATTACCTAAGCCATCACTTACTGCCACACTCAGATAGCTATAATGACTACTTTTAAAGTTTTGACAGTTTTGTCATACACAAGTATATCAAACCTTTACTAAGTGGCAGCTTACCTAAGTAATCATTAAATATATCTGAGTACTGCAGTTAGTACAGATTTTGACACTATATTGAAGGTTAAGTAAAGATTTGACATACCTACAATGTCAAATCTTTACTAAGTGACGGCTTAAGTACCTAATTAAATATCTCTAAGTACGGCAGATACGAAAGATTAGAAGAGGTCACGTTATCCACACATAATTAAGTAGGTAACAATAGCACAAAATAATAACGATTTAACCTTATTAAACGACAAAAAAAATTAAGTAAATCAAGAAAGGATGTGGTGAAAGTCTTATTTTACATCGTGTACAATACAAAGATTGTTTCAAACATTATATAATACAGGGTGTAAATCAACCCTTCACACATACGTCAACCAAGCATTCTACATCAAACTAGGTAAGTACCCCTAGGCAAAAATGTTTGCTGGGAAACGATTTTTTTTTTTGGGTCAAAAATTTCATTTTACGGTAAAACTCAATGTAGCACTCTTAAAACATTGTGCTAGTGGATGCTTTGAATAGTAAAAGGGTCATGGAGGTAATTTACGTAAAGTTACAACTTGAAATACTAGTATTTACAAAAACAGCTGTGCAAAATTTGGAACTTCGACCCCCAATATCTCCGTAACTAGGGGTTCCCAGGTATGGTCTAAAACAAAAAAAATGATCGCAGTGGTGGGGTGAACAAGTACCCTTTGTTTGCGTTAAGGGTACTTTTACACCCTTTATATTATATGGTATCTTCAGTGAAGATGCTTCGTTTCATCCAAATATGTTGATCCGTCACTACGCAATCAAAATACAAATCGTTTCGTGTCGTGTAAAACACAAGTGGGTGGACCTACCGCGATACAACACATACATCTTTCCATTTGTGTGCACCGCCACTTTCAACATGGCTGCCGTCAATACACTTCAGGCGCATGAAAATAGACGCGTGTTTTATTTACAATCAAATACTCTTTATAAACTTGTTTAGGAAGCTAATTTCACAAGGGTAGCTTACCTCGTAACTCAAACTGATTTTGTCCAGTAAATTATCTAATAGCACTAATTAGCGCTTTGAATATTATTGATGCCTTTTATCACAAATTACTTTAGGAACTTATAATTTGAGTACCTAGGTGTTTAGTGTTTTTATTACATACAATATTTTGAGGTTAGTAAAGCATTGATAAGTTTCTCATTCAAACTTCAGAGAAAGTCGAAGAAATAATAAAACGCTACCTACTACTTTTATTGTATTTAAAGCTATTTCTTAATTTGTTACTCATCATTTACCATTAACAACAAACTTGAAGTAAAAAAAACTACATGCAATTTTTGGTAAAACAAAATTGTAAAGGAAAAGCCTACGGCAAGGTTTTCATGGTCCGCGGTGTTTTAACTGTGACCGAGTGAAATGCTGTGGCAATTTGCAGAACTAAGTATTGAGAGAGAGAGATAGGTCAATACAGGAATGATGAAACGGAAGAGATGAGCAATGGTGTCGTACGACTAGAGCGCCGCTTCACTATACACATTCACGTATTGATGTTACAAATAGGAACCCTCCGAGTTAATCTTGCATAGGGTTCGCACACCTTTAGAAAGTGTTATCCGGATAAATGTCGGTCATTCAAAGAAAATTTCAGACTTTTTATTACTTTGAATTGTGCTGTAATCTGATACTGCCTTTTCATAAACTTAGAGATACATAATAGTGAAAGATTTGTTGCTAAACATTGCGAAGTGATTTCAATATAAATCTACTCGCATCATAATTATTCCTATTTTAATTTAATTTAATTATAGATTGTGGTATACTGTTCCCATGTATGGCAGCCCTACCCTCGCAACACACACTGCTACGCAAATTATATGTCATCAGCGAAAATAGCTGTCTCTCTCTTTCTGTCTTACAGGAGAGTGGAATATACCTGTCTTCTTTCGACTTTTATGACGTCAGTGATGTGTCTATGTGTGTTACGGGCAATTTTATACTTGTAGGACTAATCTCTTGTAGACTTATGCTACCCTGGTACCCAACTGCCTCATATTATGAGCACTGCGCTCTCTGCGGAGCGAATGCTCACACCGCGGAGCAAACGTACCGTGCTTCGGGTGACAGCTCTCGACAATAAGCGCAGGTTATCGACGCGACGTATGGCTGACTTTCAGGATTTGTGCCCGGCTGAAGATAATAGGCTTGCCCTATGTTGAAATCAGATTGAATATTTTCTAGTTTACTTCTTTTTTATATACTTAGCGTGGGATCCGCCGACACGCAACGACTTTTGCGAGGATTTTTGTGTCGGGGGTTTCTCATTTATGAAACCATTTTCAAATGTTTTATTTAATTTTCTTTCACGCTTTTAAACTTAAAAATTAATTAACGCTAACATCGATTGTATCAATAAAAGCTGTTTGACAGATTGGAAAGACTTGCAAAGACTGAGAAGCAGTGTTTTTTTATATTATTTTATAAAACGTTGCCGCACACTAGGAATTTCTCCTGTATCGTGGGTGCGTTCACAAACATTTAAACTCACATACACAAATACCCAGACCCGAAACAACGATCTGTAGGTCATACAAATATTTGTTCCGTGCGGGGATCGAACCCGCGACACGTAGCGCTGCAGTCCATTGCTTGAGTCACTGCGCCAACCGTGTCGTCTTCTAAGTTACAGTTGTAGTATGCTGTCGATGGCAAATGTTCATTAAATAAATTTCACCCAAAATTCAGCTATGCGAACTCCGCTTGCTAATGCGGTCATAAGATCGTCAAGTGTGCAGGGATCGGCACAAGATGCATGTACACTTGATATCTGAGCCCTCCATGAACCCCCCGTCTGAAGTGATTGTCTTTGCTACGGCCGACTTGGGTTTGGAGTCTATTTAGAGGTTTCTACGCCGGCAAAGCATGTCCAAGTATAAGGATTTTCGACAGATCGATGACGCAATCAGGGGCCTTAAGCGGTCCTGAAGGCCCCGAGTGCTCCGTGATGGGCGCTGAAGCAGCTGGACCAGGAGCTCCACCTGGAAGGCTTGATCGACCTCTACAACGAGCCGGGTTGGTGTCACAGGTGGCCATGTCCGAGCTAGAGCTAAAATATGCGATGAAAATTCATTGTCATATTCATTGAAAGTCTGACTTGGACACTGGCGTGGCTTAATTGTTTTAGCATAAGGCCTAGCTCAGCTGCTGAGAAAGAAAAAAGGACAAATGTCGTCGGCAAAACGAAGAATAAAGTATTTAATCTCTTTTCGCCGACAACAAACAAAACCCAATGTTGGTTTATTTCTTGGAAAACCTCTTCCAGCGTAGCTGTGAAGACAGTAGTAGTAGAGAGGAGGTATCGGGTCGCGTTCAAGAGCTATGAGGGATGTCACAGAGACACGCACAGATCTATATGCAGTTCAAACTAATTTAGGTGCTCGGGTTCGGTCGGGGATAATAGAGACTGCTTTGTTGGTCGAGTGGCCGCAAGCGCGAAAGCGAGCGCGGGGGTCCTGTCCGGTTGCGATTCCGGGGTCAACCAAAGTATTATTAGTTTTTTTTATTATCACAAATTTGTTAGTAGCAAACACGGACTACAATTTCTGGACTTGTGTTGATGGCAATAGACTCGATCGACCCCGATTACATGGAGTTTAAGCACGGTTATGTTCTGCAATGTGGGTGTACCTACTATTCTGTCTCAACCTGTACCTACTTCTCTGTCTACATGGTCTAACTAAACCTTCGTGGACTACAGGCATGGTGTTACTCGTATGTCACGTCGTGAATATAAAGGTCGATGGATAGAGATGGATATAAAAGCATTAAAAGACTAAAGAAAATATGGTTGAATAAATAGAAACAAGTTATGTATTAATATATGTGTGTGTTACAGCTAAAATCAATACTTAGACATTGATTGATGTAGTTGTGAAGGGAGTCTAAGTAAGAATGGAAATAAAAACTCATTTAGCCGAACAAGTAAAATGGAATTAGACTATACTCGACAGATATGAAACAAGAACAATAATAAGATAAATAAACATACTTAAGTCCAGCACCCCTCCAGCTACTCATATTCAGGGCAATCCTCAGTAATTCTTAGAAATACACAAAAACTTTTCAAATGTAGTTTGATAACACCTCACATTTATTTCCGAAAACCGAAAATCATTAAAATGCCATATTTTCTAGTGGCAGTGACAGTTGCGTCATCTTTGACAAAATTGAACCATGAATAAAAACAAAAAAAGTATAGGTTATAATAAGGTCATTGGCCTCTATGGTAAAACGTACCATCACGCCTGTAATCCCCGAAGGGTTGGTCAGAGGTGGACATGATAGTACCTACACCCTCATTTTGCCTGATGTAATACAGCGAGACTATTGTTATTAAACTAGCACAGATGGTGAAACATGCTGCAAGTTGTTTTACCGTATTATCATAACGATTCAAATTGATAAGCATAAATTTTATTTGAAGCTGTTGTGGTCACGCTATACTCGTAGTAAAAATTAACCCCAAGTTGTAACGTATCTGTATCGCACATGACCCTGGCCTTTGGTAGCAATTAGGTTGAACTGCTAAATACCAGTTTGTATCTGGATACCATGATAAATTGAACAAAATGACTAATTAAGATAAATTAATACATAATTGTAGGTCAAGGTTACAAAAATAACTAAATAAAAAATAACAAGTTGTAGAATCTAACATAGGACTGTTAAACCGATTCAGTAAATCGCAAGAGTCAAGTACAAGTATTGGAGTAGTGCTGACACTGCTGACTTACTCGTTGGTCATTGTGAATGCTGGGCATGAGGTCTTAAGAGGAGAAACTTTTGAAAATTAAGTATTTGAAGAAACTATCGCTGACGCTCTGCGAGAGCTAGGCGCCCGGGCGACATACAAGCACAACTGCAGATCCGACTCAATAGCTTAAGTAAAAAGTCATAATAATATTTCTAGGTTTGGCTCTCGCCTATTTCCTCCTGCAATATTGTACCAAAAAATGTGAAAGATGTTAATGTTGATTGATGGAGAGGAAGAGTAAGATCAAAAAAAGATGTATGGATTGTGTAAGGAATGATATGGAAGAATGGAAGAAGCAAACGTGTTTCACCGTCCCCAAGTAGAAAATCACGAGGACAGGAAGATTATATAATTATGTAATTCCATTAATTCAAAATTACAAAAAAAAAACATCAATTTCATTATTATTCCATCTTCATTATATACCTATCTACAGTTGACCTCGTTAATTGCACTGTCACCCTATGGTTCAATGTAACCTTGGCCTTTTGTAATAAAACAACAAGATCTTTGGCGTAATTTACACATAAACGTTGAAATCTCCGTTTATCTTTGTAAGGTAGTTGTTTTTTTAATATTATGATCATTCATCATTAGACTGCCTCATTGGTTTCTTTTTGGGTTTCTCCATCAAGATTCTCTCAGTCACAGCCACGGAGTATGGATCAGTGCCAGATTTATGGCAATGGGATCACCCTTTGTAACATGGGACTAAAACATAAAAAAAATATTAGCGTCATGTGGGTGAAGAGGAACTCCTCTGTCTAACCACAGTAATCTGTGGTGTAACCGTTTGTGGAAAACAGGCGTGATGTTATGCTGAGTTTATTTCGGAACTCCAAAGATATTATAGTTTTATTAATAGTTTTATTCACAGTAAAAATAAATAAACTGTACCTGTTCCGGTCTCAAATAATAAAGTTTCAATTTAGTGGAAATCTGCAAAAATTATAAAGAAATTACGAGGTCATCCATCGTGTCTCGAATTCTCGATCCAAAGCGTTTAGATACCTACGTCTCTACGAGCACGTAGGGGCAATAATTAATTAATTAAGTACACATTGTATAGGAACCTACACACTTAGAGGAGGAGCACTCGATCTTCAGAATTAGCCGTGGATCGGTGACTAACTGATTATCCATTAAATACAAAGTTTCCTCCGTGTCACGTTAAACACGTTAATCCCTTCGTCCCGGCTGTCACGTAACGTTATAACGTAAGATCTTTGACTTATCTTTGAAAGTGTACCAAAGACTGGTTGTCAGACTTTACCGAAAGGTATCGTATTACCCACTAACTGCGTGTAATGTGGAGGTCAGATAGGCAGCCGCTTCTCTTGGAATCTGGGAATTGGCTGAGCATATGATGATGGATTATGAATTTATGACACGTTCCCTGGTAAACGAGGTAAACGAACGACCTCTATAAGGTCATTCAATTTCGGTCTAGGCGGTGTGTAGCGGGCTAGCGGCAGTGTGGACGGATCGATAAAGTCGTACCAAGCTTTAGTTCAAGGTCAGTGCCCATCTGTGGACGTTCTCCTGCTGATAACAATTATGATTAGAACACAACCGTGTTTTGATGTTTTATGTAAGTATTCCAAAAACTATGCTGTTTCAAAAAATAACGCTTTTGCCCATAGAAGTCGCTCGCGTGGAAACCAGGAGATTGGCGGCGAAAAGTAATTACCAGTTTGATAATTATTAGTCTACTAGCTGTTGTTGAGGGAGCTGTTGTTAAATGCATGGTATATAAAAATGGATAAATAAAAAAAACTTTTTAGCAAAAAAACCGACACCAAGAACAAAAAAAAAGTGAAAAGAAAAACAAAAAAGTGAAAAATATACTTTATGTTTTTGAAATCGGTTTTTGTTTGTTTTTCCTTGATAAACTAGAGCAGATACTGGGGGTCTAAAATGGCCACTTTAGCAGATCATAGGTATTATGAATTGCGTTAAAAATCGTAAAATGGACTTTTTATTAGGTATAGTAACTGCGCCGGTGACCATTTTACGAATTTAAACACAATTCACATTATTTTCCTATTATGATCTACTTTCCTAAGTGTTCACAGACGCATTACTATTATGATAGGTCTATTTGACTTTTTAGAACCCCTGTACTTATTTCTGTACCTTTGGGATGTCTTAATAACGTTAAATGCGGGTTGCTGATCGAAAACTAAACTCAGTTTAGCTTAGCTGACGCAATTCTTAAAACGTATGAGCCCATGAGCAGACTGGAAACCAAATTATGTTAAATAGCTAAAATACTCGAAGCTAAGTTAGTTATGCTAAAATCTATCTGCTATTTACGAAAGAAGCATAGCTAAGCCCGTGGAGCATCTGAGGGGTCTGCCCTGCTTGGTCGGAGCGGCGTGTTCTCGTAGCGTCGACCTCTCGCGTCCGGGCCTGGTGCAAGCCATGGTCTGGGGCGAGAGGAAATGGGACGCCGTCGCCTCCTTCTGCGAAGCAGTGATGCTAGTGAAGGAGTTGACGGAACGTGAGAGGGAGAGAACCTTTAGTCCGAACCAGAACCGAGAGTCCCAGCCGCCGCGGAAGACGCTCCGGGCGTCGGGGGCCTCGTGATGGCTTCCGGCCACCGACCACGGATTCCGGGAGCCAATGGTGAAGTAGATAAACAAGTATCATAATTTCATGTTATTACAAATGCGGAATCCGTTCACACTTCTTCTTCTTCTTTATGGGGTTCAGGTTTCCGCACTTAGTCCTTGAAGTGGACCATTGTGCGTGTCCGTTCACACTTTTTTATTATTTATTTCTTGTAGCCACTGATACCGCTATCCGTGGATACAAAATTAAATTATTTTTTTGGTTAAAACGGATCCCGGAATCCGTGGAGACAACCAGCCGGTGTCCGTGGCTAATCAAATCGGATCCCGGGATCGGTGGCGACAATCCCGCCTCGCATATATGTGGCCGCTTACAGTTTCCATTTTCATTCCATGTTTCTTTTAGAAGAAACCACTGAACACAAAAAGTTTCTGACAGATTGTCAAAACACTGTCAAGACCTCTAGAAAACGTTTTTGGACAACAAACTGCAATTTTTCTAAGAAATGTTTCGAGTTTTCACTTCGGTAGGTCCGCAGTTGGCTGAAAGTTTACCAAAACGGATTGTTACTAAAGTAAACAGCTTTTATGGATCTTGTGAGTAAAATTATATACCTAGTACTTGTAGTAAGGTCCCCTATGTTGGTTCGAACGCCGCTGTTGCGACACACGCTGTTGCGAATTATTTTTCCAATGTCTCACAGGTTCGAAAGCTCATGGACTCGAATGAAGTAGTCGCGAAAGACGCTGTTTCGAAAAACATTTTCACTGCCTCATAAGCTCGATTGATTTCGATTTATTTAGTCACAAAGTGTACAGAAAAATATTTAGGCAGTAATTAAATAAAATCAACAAATTCGGTGTCAACATCAACATTTAATAATTAATAATGTACTGTTTTACGTTTGTTCTTTACATGGTATGAGGCAGTGAAAATGTTTTTCGAAACAGCGTCTTTCGCGACTACTTCATTCGAGTCCATGAGCTTTCGAACCTGTGAGACATTGGAAAAATAATTCGCAACAGCGTGTGTCGCAACAGCGGCGTTCGAAACAACATAGGGGACCCGTTGTAGTATGTACCTAGTTTCATATTTCTATGGTACCTAGTATTTCCTGAAATAATATTAACTGCCAACAAGAACAGAAGATTCGAAGAAAAGTAGCTTTTAGGCCAGTTTTAGGCAGAGATGTTCCTGATTAGTACAGGTACACCAACATTTCGTCAAGTCCCGGAGCTTATTGCCATCAACCGGGCACAGATATACACTCCGTGGTGAAATTTTTGATGGAAAAACCCAATAACACTTTTCCCGACCCCGAGTCGAACGCAGGACCTCATCTGTCTTGTATTTGGTTGTCACCACAACACAACAGCTCTGATGCACTTTTGCGGTTACCATTTAAGTACTTACTTACTGCCGCACCCAGACAGCTTTAATGATTACTTAGGCCACCGCTTGGTAAAGATTTTGACAGTTTTGTCATACAAAAGTATGTCAAATCCTTACTAAGTAGCGGCTTATGTAGGTAATCATTAAATATCTCTGAGTGAGGCAGTAAGTGCCTGTACCAAGAATGCAACAGCCAATCCGACTCATTGCATCATTCATGTGTACATGCAATATAGCGCGTGCGCACTGATGTTTGTTCCCCTTTACCGGAGACCCGGCGATAAAATAGCGATTTCAGGAAAAGTATTTTTAAACGTGTGAGAACTGCGCAGCGGTGGCCCACTGGTAGGTAGCGGCCCGACTTACGAACAGTAAGTCGTGGGTTCGAACTCAGGCTGGCGCATTACTTTGTGTAATTTTTTTCATCATCGCTGCTCTCAAAACGGTGAAGGAAAACATCGTGAGGAAACTGGCATGTCTTAGAACCAAATAATTCGAAGACATGTGACACTTACCAACCCGCACTGGGCCCGCGTGGTGCTTTTAATAGTGCATCCCTCTCCAAGAGAGGAGGCCTAAGTCCCTGCAGTGTGAACATTATAGGCTGATGATGATGATTTTTAAACTACAAAATAAATAAAATTGTCTGTGAGTAACATCGAAGGAATAGCTTTCAACTGAATGATGAAAGTATAACGGTATTTTACTTTATAACATAAACACTTTTTCAATTTGTTGTCTGTCTGTGCCGAATAACCTCCAAAACTGCTGTATTGATAGCTAATAAAAAAAGTAAGTAGTTCAATACAAAAAAATATATAAAAACCCTTGAAATCGGATTCAAATACGAAATATTTTTATAATAATAATTTCACGCGAACGAAAGTAACAGCTTGAACAGTCAGCAGTAACAGAATAAAAACTTTGATACAGTACATGACTCCAGCTATTATGAAAATTATTCTTTAAAATATTCCTTACTCTTCAATAACATGTTAGTAACAAGTAATAGCTAACAAGTTGTTATTAAAAAACTGCTTCGCAACTTTGAGAAGTGTTCATCGACTTGTGATGCTGACTGTACATGTACATACGTCGTAAACTCGTAAGTACAATATATTTAATATATGAAGGAACTGCATGTATTTGGGTCACATCTGCATCCTTAAAATAATCCTGCAGCTGCTTCAAAATGCATGGCTGATAATACTTATATGATCTGATATAAATAGTTGTTCTTGTTGTGTTGTGTTTTCTTTCCGTGTGCTTAATTGTTTTACCATTACTTAAAAAATATTTAAATCAAATAATCAGCTCAAAATAAAATTTTGGACCCATTTGTATTCATTATTTTGTGGTGCTACGTAACTGGGCTTAATCCCAACCCATAGCAAACGTTAATTTCGGCCTATGGGCCTTGCTCTCGTTTTTAGGGTTTCGTAGCCAAAAACGGAACCCTTATAGATTCGTCATGTCTGTCCGTCCGTATGTCACAGCCACTTTATTCGAAAACTATTAAGACTACACAGTTGAAACTTGGTAGGTAGATGTATTCTGTGAACTGCTTTACAATTTTATGCAAAAATAGAAAAAAAAATAAAAGATTAAGGAGTGTCTCCCCATACATGGAACTTAAAATTATAAAAAACTTTTTTCATAATACCTATACTTACGTGTGGGGTGTCGATAGACATGTCTTTAAAAATAACATTAAGGTGCTTAAAACCATTTTTTCTTAGAGCAGAGCGAAAGGGAGTGTCAGACTTCTATTGACTAAAAACCACTCATGTTCCTTCTTAGCCCTATAAATCGAGGCCGCGGTAACTAGTGTACAACCCACAGCCCCGACACGGGGGTACGAAACTTGTACTTGGCCAGTTTGTTCTGTATGATATAGAGGGAAGTGGAAATCATATTATTTTCTACTCCTCTTTTTACCCGACTACGGCGAAGCCAAAAGGAAGGGTAATGATTTTGGCAGTCTATGTATGTATGTATGTATGTTTGTATGTTCCACCGTAGCGCCTAGACTACTGAAGGTATGTTAATAAATGAGGTGTCAATAGATTCGTAAGAATAGCGCGGGTGACATAGGCTATATAAATTTTAACAATTCTTTCTAAGACGGAATTTAAATGTCAAATTTTAAGCTCAAAAACAATTAAATGTAAGATAATCATAACATGTTTGGTATCAAATTAAAGGTCTTGGCGAGTACATTACAAATATGTATATTATATTATAGTTCAAGTCAACATATACGTTTAGATTGCGGTCAAAAAGTTCTAGCGGTCTAGTCTGTGTTATTTACTCGTATTATGTAAATAACAAACCAACATTAAGTAGAATATTACATTATGATATTACATAATATATTTATTGAATAACACACAAAAATAAAATTCAAATAAAAAAAAAAGGTTAAAATCTATAACCCGACTACGAATAAAACCGCGGTCTTAAAAGTATTAAACAAGAAAAATCGTCTAGTAAGTAGACAATTTAATAAATTATAGAGGACAGTCGTAGTCGCATGCCACCTTGCTAATGGCAACTAGCAGCTGACTCTGTATCAATGAAAACGCCATGAAGGCGCATCTGGTATCAGTGGCATGCGTCTACCGCTGTCCTGTATAATTTATCAAATCATCTACTTACTAGACGATTTTTCTTGTTTAATACTTTTAAGACCGCGGTTTGATTCGTAGTCGGGTTATAGTTTTTAAACTTATTTTTTTAAATTATTTCTGAAGTTTCATTTCGGGGATCCAAGACAGTTAAATTCTTTTTCGACTTCGTCGAACTTCATTGTCTCGTCGCTTTCTGGGAGTCACTACTGTTGATTGAGAATGGTCTGTAGGCATACCCGAATAACATAGTTACTAAGCTAAGTGGCGCCATCTAAAACGCTGTTAATTTTAACCTGCCAGACGTCCAGGTCAATGATCGGATACTTAGCTATTAGCACGGTGATATTTGTGAACTCAGAAATTAATCCTTTTATGGCAATGTAAACGCCAAGTGGTGAACGAGGTTATGTCATTGTCATATTGTTTCTATTTATAAAATCTATAAATCGACTGCATGACACTCATGCTAGTAGTGACCATAATCAGCATATTATTATTTCCCTTATTTACTTTCTAACATATTAAATACATTTTTAAATATGAATTAAAAAAAGGTACCTATATAAAAAACATTTAAAAATATAAAAAATAGTGGTCCACTAGTATTGGGAACAAAGTCCGAACTACCGGTGGTCAGGGCTCTTGAGAGAGGAACCTCCTGACAATACGCGCCGTGTCCAGAAGTACTGCCTTCTAGCTTCTAACTGCCTACCAGTTTCTTCACCATTCTTATTAGCAGTATATAAGAAACAAATTGTGCAAGTGTAAATAGTGTGTCTAGGTTTAGGGGAGGCCAGAGAGGAGTCAGGGGATTTAGGAAGCACCATCTACCTGTAACCCGTGGCAGTGCCATCGTCTCGACTCATAATGGTCGCTAAAGATAAACACTTGAGAATACTGAGGACTATCAGAAATAACCTCTCTCCCAATATTCAATAGGGGATCGGACTGATTAAAAAAAATATGATTCTAATTAGTCCGTCAGTTAGAAAAATATTGGACACGTGTTTTTTGTTTTTTTGTTTTATAAAAATTGACGAAGATAAGACGCGTCAAAGATCATGAGTGGGGGCGGTTGTAACGTCATTTGTAGGTAAAAAATTTACTAACATGTGACGTTTTCGAGAAGTTCGCGAGTTCTCGAAGCACTGTAAGTATGGTCTTCATTTTATGTATATGTGAAAAAAGAAAAATACGTGTTCAATAATTTTTGGAAAAAATAGTTTTGTTTTGTCCGATCCCTTATAGTTTGTCTCACCAGCGGACAATTTAACTAGCTTGTGTTGTATAAACATTTTTCGTAGTCTTAATACCTAGTCTTACTTATAAAGGCCTGCGGCTCAAAAAGGTATGATGAAGTACCCCCACCTCAATGTCTTCCCGTAGCCGATCCAAACAATGGGTGTAGGTCTTCCCCAATGCACACCACTTACAAACACACCCGTTCGTGTGCCTTTCGCATACAAACTGGCCTGCTACTTTGACGATGTTGTTAGTAACCTAGTTATGATAATGAGGCAGGTGACGAATTCCCCACCTATCATATCAACCCGGAGTCACCCACTGCTGGCTATAGGCCTCCCCGTTTTTCTGCCCCACTTTCCAACTCTGTGTCGCCCAATGTAGGTGTTTCCTGTTCCAACCTGACCTGCAAACGTTGAGCCTACGACCATTAATTAGACTTTATTTATTCCACAGATTCCAAAAGAAGTAGGTACTTTTCAAAATACGCAGCTCCGAGCAAAACTGGCGGATCTGATGACAGAGAGACGTGCAAACAGTATACTACTTTAGCGAGGATGTTCAATCGTCACTCACCCAGGCATTTTGGCTCAGGCCACAAAGTCAGCATTGTGGGCCTAGATGACATCGGAATGGCTATACTGTACACCTTACTTGTCAAGGTAAACTTTTTTTGTTTAAGAATTTTTTGCTACATCACTGTACGTTTTGCCGATAAGGTGATTTTATGTGTGTGTACGATCCAGAAGGTTTGGCAAGTAAAAAGCGTGTTCTCAGTTGAAGGTTTACTGAACGACTAACCCAAAGATTACAATATACAGTTGCAGTTTGCCTACGCGCTACAATCCTCCCCAATGGAGGATTGTAGCGCGTAGGCAAATTACCTATACATCTTTAGTCTTAGGTCATGTATGACGTAGCTCGTAAGTTAACTCTAAGCCCTCAACCACTGCACTGTATATTGTAATCTTTGGGTTAGTCGTTCAGTAAACCTTCAACTGAGAACACGCTTTTTACTATGTGTTCATGGTCAAATGTTTGTACCACTTCACCATATCGAGCGTCCCATATTTTTGCTGAAAAGTCAGCTGCTCCGCTTGCTGCGAGATTAGCATTTTGCGTCAAAGCTACCCCCCACACTGCACCTTTGTGACCTTCAAATATGCCAATCCAATCACCTGTTTCACCTTGTCGTAGCATGGGCTTGCCATCTTTGCAGGCCGAAATTAAATAAAACCCATCTTTTGTAACGTCACTAAAATCCAAATGCACGACTGGTCTAGTATGGCCACCGCATGTGAGAGGAACTTGCTTGAAAGTTGTCATTTTGTTTCTTAATTTTGTTTGTTGTACTTTTTGAAAATAAAACTAATTAGTTGTTAACTAAAAATTAACCTAATGAGTCTGATCGTATTGAATGTTGACAATCGACTAACCCAAAGATTACAATATATACAGTGCAGTGGTTGAGGGCTTAGAGTTAACTTACGAGCTACGTCATACATGACCTAAGACTAAAGATGTATAGGTAATTTGCCTACGCGCTACAACGTCTTGGTAGAGCAGAGTAGGACTGCAGAGGAATGGAGCTTCGTGCGCCAGAGTTGATCCACAACGCAACGACGCGGAATCGACTTCAGACGGTCAGAAAGCAATCATTGGGTTTTTTTCCGTTTGACTATTCGTCTCGAGCCGATTCTGCGTGTGATCACTCCCGTGAATTTTTAAGGTTCGAGTGATTCTACTTCTAGGAAAGCATCTTAAATTTTGAGAAAGAAGCCTCACGTTATAAAACATCTTATGTTTCTTAAAAAAATGATAATTACACACTGACATTATTTATTTTATGTTTTTTTTAAGGGTATTACAAACAATGTGTGTATCATTGATATGAACGAAGATATATTACAAGGTGAACATATGGATCTTCAGTCAAGCGCCCTGTTTTTGGATAACCCTAGGATTATGCCTAGCAAAGGTAATGCAGTAAATGTTAGGAAGCCACTTTATTTTGATAGTAGAACTTACTAGTTGCTAACATGTCAGAGCTAAAAGCGTTTACGTGGATAGACGGAGTAGGGTTTCCAACATTAAATGTCTCAACATCATTTACAAAGAAACACATTATGTGCACGGTTCAAAATCGCATGGCAAAATAATATACAATAATTATATTGGTGCACAAAAAAGCATAGTTACCAAAATATCAGCCGAGGGTTAGATAGATGGGGCGACAGAAGAAAATAACACCCGCGATGAACCTAATAATACTATTGCACATGTTATAGATCCGTCGGAGACTCGCGACTCCAAAGTGTGCATTGTCACCACCGGCACGTTTAAAGGAAGGGATGAGACTAACCATGATTATATCACTAGATGTGCTGGCATCATCAGGGCAGTCGTCACACCGGTAGGCTCTTCAATATAATTAATCATCAAGCAGATGTTATACTATGTTTTTCCCCGTACATTTTAAACAGGTACTTATCTAGTATTAACGATTGCGACATTGGGCTAATGCAGACCCAAACCAAGAAAAAGAGAAGGAGTTTGGCCCTCGAAGGTAATCATAGGTTTTCGTTCAAAATTGCAAAGATTTCGACTGCATGGACTATCTTCAAAAATATAACTACCCATTTGAGCTATTAAAGTTTATGGATTATCGCCCTTATTTATCAGCTTTGATCGTTAATCACTAATACCTGAAGTAGCTACGAACATGTTACGAACTGAGAAATTTTTGTTTACCAGCTGGCAAAGCACAGTCCTGACGCCATTTTCATAGTTGCAAGTGATCCAGTTGATGTCCTGACATACGTCACATGGCGACTAACAAATTTACCCAAGGAGCATATCATAGGAACTGGCACCTTGATGGATACGGCACGGTTTCGCTACCTGCTCTCCGACAAGCTAGGAGTAGCACCCACTGACTGCAGCGCGTTTATTATTGGAGAACACGGTCAAAATCATAGCGGTATGGTAGTTTTGCTGTTGTATATGAGTTTTTTACGGCCACAATTGCGCATAATTCAATCAAATATGCTGGAGTTCACCTCCCGAGGGTTATGTCCTGGTTATATACAATGTGCATTAGTCTTTCTTGCTAACCATCCGAGCTGATGCGAACTGCAGTTGTACCTATTGTTAAAAACAGGACAGACGGTCTGATCTCTCTGGCCGCCTGGACCGCCTTTGCTAAAATATTGACAGTATACTTGACTTATGTCTGAAGAAGTATCTGTGTTTGCACGACGCACAGTTTGGATTCCAACCTGAGTTATCGATAGAAATTGCTATACTGAGCTTAAAGAAGACTATGCCTGTATCCAGAGCCTTCGAGCTTATGTCGTATGATGTGCTGTGGAGAAAGTTGGGGGACAGGAAGGTACCGGCGAAAGTTTTAAATATGTTGCGGTATGCAAACTAGACCAATAATGTAAAATGGTCTGGAACTCTCTCTGATTAGTATATGTCTGCCATATGCTGTTGATTAGTTGTCAGCAATAACTTAACTTTGTTCTTTTCCGTAGTTCCTGTATGGTCAAACGTGAACGTAGCTGGTGTTCGCCTCGTGGACCTGAACCCACAGATAGGCTTAGAGGAGGACCCTGAGTTGTGGCACGAAGTGTACCACGATGCCGTGAAGACTGATGATGCAGTGCGCCACTTGAAGGGGACCGTGACTTGGTCCGTAGGTCTTGCTGTGGCAGAGATCTGCAAAGCCATCTTTTCGAACACATACACTGTGCTCCCAGTTTCAACATATGTTAAGGTACTTACGGCTATTAAGTACCTACATGTAAACTGATGTTTTTCCCTAGAATTTTGGTAAGCGGGTTAGCGGGGTCAGGTCAGATTTCTTTTTGTAAATGTAAAGAAACGACTTGATTCCAAGTCGCCGAAGACCATTTATAGCTATTTTGATTCCTTTGTGTGTTCGGAAGCACGCAGTTTTTACAGATGTCCTGGTCAGATTTTGGACTACGCAGACTATTAGGGCGATTTGACCAGTGTGACTTGAGGAGGCCCGCACTAGCCGGAGATTCGTGTAAGGTGCAGTTCCCATGGTGGGTCCAAGTGTGAGAAGAGAACACCGTGGTTTTTAAACAAAATCTGATAGACCCCTCCGCTCACCCCGGGCGTAGAAAATCCATGAGGAACAAAAAATAAAACATTGAGAAAATGAATTTTAAATTAGTTATGTATTATGTTGTCAGGATATTAAATTTCTTTGCAATTGAATCATGTTTCAAAACGATCCGAATCCGGTTTGGGAATCAGCCTGGAATATTTATAAAACAATTTTTTTGCTTCAGGGTGAACACGCGATAAGAGACGACGTTTTCCTCTCGTTACCCTGTGTGGTTGGTAAGAACGGAGTTTCAAACATCATTCGACAGGAGCTGACTGACCAAGAAGGTTCACTCCTGCGCAGGGGAGCAGGGAACATTATTAATCAAATAGAATATACTCAGAAAATAATAAATTAATGTACATAATGAGTTTTACATGATTTAAACATTTTTTTTTTGTTTTATACTAGCTTTAATTCTTGTTTGGTTTCCGATCGTATCTTTATTGAAGTTTATTGTAATTATTGTACAGTCGCCGTCAGATATATATTGTAGCAGACAAGGTGACCAAATACTTCTGAACAATTTTAAATGTCAATAAGTTCCATACACTACAAGTTACCATTAATATCAGAACATTCATCTTCATTAATATCTGAGCAGATGCTTGTCAATCTATACTAATATTATAAAGCTGAAGAGTTTGTTTGTTTGTTTGTTTGTTTGAACGCTAAGATCTCAGGATCTACTGGTTGGACTTGAAAATTTTATTTTGGTTTGGTTAGTCCATTTATCGAGGAAGGCTTTAGGTTATATAACATCACGCTATGACCAATAGGAGTAGAGCATAAATGAAAAGTGTTGCAAAAACGGGAAACGATATTCCTTATTGAGAGCTTCCGTTGCGTGCGCTACGAAAATGGTTTTAGTTATGCAAATATTGTGTATTAAAGAAATGTTCCTCTTTAAAAGTTCTACGTAAAAGTCCGCGACAGCATATATCTATCTACTAAGATTGACTCACTGTTACCAATTTTTACCATCGAAATGTTAGGTTAAATAGAATTATTTTTTGCGAAGCTTATTTAACCCATATGGTATTAATCTATATCTAAATAAATATGTTTGTTAGAAAGTAAATTTATTATAAAATATTTGTTCCTTTTACTCTATATACATAGTTTAAACAAATACCTTAGAAGATATCGCAATGTTAAAAATGTACGCGCGACAAAATAGTTACGCGGTCTGCCGGCCCTCGCGTCCCGATGTAGATACGAGTACGTGGAGATTCTGGCCTCCGGGAAATTCAAATTCAAAATATTTATGGCACCTTAATATTTACAAGGTGTTATTGTATATTGTTTTGTGAGCACTAGCGGCCCAGTGGTGGTAGCTCCGACTTACGAACAGTTGGTCATGGGTTCGAACCCAGGCAGGCGCATTACTTTGCGTAATTTATTTCATCACGTGTCATTGCTCTTAAAACCAGCATATCTTAGAACCAAAAATTTGAAGATTGTGACATCTACCAATCGGTACTTTGGGCGCGCGTGGTGGATTAGCCCATCCCACTCCTAGAGAGGAGGCCTGAGTCCCTGCAGTGGGAACAATATAGGCTGATGATGATGATCGTATATTTAACAGTAAGAGATAGGCACCTATAGTAATTCTCACTTTAATAATGTAATCTAAGGTTCTATCAAATACTATAGAGAGGAAAGATAAGATTTTTTGTTTGTTACGATTTAACTCAAAAATTACTCAGACGACTTGGAAAATTCTTTTCACATTAGAAATCTAATTGAAAAATATTACTATGTTGGATAGTCGATCTATCGAGGAAGGTTGTAAGTTACATATTATTGTGACGCAGACGAAGTTGCGTGGGTCAGCTAGTAATTTATATACACACAACTAATCAAAAATATCTGAACACTTACAACGTGAAGTGTATCTACGCAGGCAAACACTGAGCTTACCTAATTCGTTACTGCGTGATATAAATGACGAACCCAAAAAGGACTATCAACTTGACTATTTTAACTGTGGTTAGTCCAGTCAATTTGGCAGTTTTAACAGGAAAGGTTTTAAACGGGTGATTTTATTGAGGTCGACGTGCTCTCTTCGAATTTTCACATTGGCCCCAGAGTTCTATCGCAAAGGCATATAACCATCCCATGAGATGGCAGAAATTAATACGTACAATAAGGGTGACTACTTTGATAAAATAAATATATTTTACCATAAAAAAAAATGTTTGAATTCTTCAGTACAAAACGGCAATTTCATATTTACACCCCTAATACGCATAGTAAAAAATTATATTCGAAAAATACATTGTTGGTGCGCTCGTACGCCAAAACTATTGATTTAAAAACGTACAAAAGCATAAATCGAAGGAAATTTTCAATATTGAGTTGGAAAGGAGATATTATCAAAAAACTGATAATAGGCGCCATTTTTTCAATGTGATGGTGCAAGCAGCAAAGATAAAACAATGAGCGACAAAGTGAAAATTCGAAGAGAAGGCGTCGAACTTAATAAAATAACCAATTTTAAAAAATCCCGGTCAACCTTTTTGAACACCAGTTAATGACTGTTCTAGGTATAAAGAGTATTAAGTGGGTGTTCAGATAATTTGGTTAGTTGTGTGTATATAAATTATTGACAAGCATCTGCTTAGGTATTAGTGAAATAGTGAATGTTCAGATATTAAGGTGGAAGCTCACATCTGGCCCGCGAAATTCTAATTTTCTTACGTTTTTGGCAATTTGCAGGCCAGTGCTTGGTTGTATGTTTATGAAAATTTGATTTGCGACTGTAAGACGTATGAAGTTACCGAATTATAACCATCAAAATTACTAACTACTAAAGAACGACGACTAAATTACTAAAGAATGACTTTTACATGCAAAAATCAATCTTGACATGAAAATGAACTTGGAGGGTTGTATTGATAATTTTGATGGTTATAATTCGGTAACTTCATACGTCTTACAGTCGCAAATCAAATTTTCATAAACATACAACCAAGCACTGGCCTGCAAATTGCCAAAAACGTAAGAAAATTAGAATTTCGCGGGCCAGATGTGAGCTTCCACCTTAATGGTAACTTGTAGTGTATGGAACTTATTGACATTTTAAATTGTTCAGAAGTATTTGATCACCTTGTCTGCTACAATATATCTGATGGCTACTGTAAGTGCTTTTTGTAGAAGATTTGCTTACTGGTTTCGTACATATTAAATAAATCCATGCTTGTCCATATTTTATATCATCATTATTATCAGCATCCTGTCAAACACGCAACACGGCGAAACACGTTTGTACTTATTACTAGAGATATTTTTAAATGCACATCTACGAGTATATTCTTTTTTCAAAACACTTCCTCGAAAGCTGGCTCTTAACGATTAGGTTCGACATGCAATGTAAGTATTTAGCACGTGTGCGTTTTTCTTATTTTTCCACAACCAAGGGCGATAAAGAAAAACAGAATTTTGCAAAAAGAACTATACATATCACGCTAAGTACTTAAGGGGGGCCGTGCACAAATTTCACTCGCCTAAGTTTAGGCATTATCCTTTGCGATGCTATGTTTGTGTGCAGCGATAACACCGATGAACGCACAGAAATCGTTTGAACTGCGATTGTACAATTTGATATTTTAGACGATTATTATTTTAAGTGACATAATTTTATAGTAAGAACGGTAAGAACGTACTGCTTAAAAAAAGTCTGGGATGTGTCCTGTGTGTACAGTATTTATCACAATGAACATTAAAATGGTTCAATTTTGGTGTAAGATTAATTAAGATACATTAGACATTAAATAAAGCGATAAATTAAAAATTATGATTATTATAGCTAGCCTATGTTGTCCCACCGCTGAGCAAAGGCCTCCCTCCATTCCTTCCAACGGTCACGATTCAGTGCGACGTCTCTCCAATTCTCAAGGAAGACATCCAGTTCGTCCCGCCATCTCCTTCGTGGTCTGCCACGACCTCGCGTCATTGTTTCAGGGCACCAATCCTGAGCTTTACGGGCCCACAGCTCGTTCGGCATGCGACAGAATTATGATATCTATTTTAATATTTATTGTAAATTGGTAGTAAAAGCACTTTAACAAGTCAAGAATAATTAATGTTTTCGTCTCTTTTTAACCGAATGCCATTTTGAAACCCTTTTTTATTCGGGGTGGGAAATCATCAAATAACCCCTCCCACTCTTGGGCAGAGCGAAAGGGAGTGTCTACTGACTAAAAACCACCCATGTTCCTTCTTAGCCCTTTATGTCGAAGCCGCGGTATCTCTTGTCAACAACCCGCAGCCCCGAGTCTAGGTTTTGTCTTAAGCCAGATGATAGAAGAGAGTCATCTGGTGGAGGGTCAGTGATGATATTAGGGCACGAACGGAGTTACACATCGTAGAAAATGGATCCCTGACTGCGCCTCGGTACGGAAATTACATCTTAGATCCGATTGTCGTGGCCTCTGCCCCATTTATCGGAGATAATTTGCAATGAATGCAGGACAATGCGCGACCCCACACTGAAGCGATAGTTTCGGGGTATCTTCGAGAGGTCGAAATTGACGTTTTGCCATGGCCAGCATGCTTGCCAGACCTAAATCCCATCGAACATGTTTGGGATAAGCTCGGCAAACAAGTAAAACAGGGGAATTCAACACCGACAAAACATAAGGGATCTGAAAAGGGGAAGAAGAGAGAAATCAAATACCACAAGATTTCATTGATAACTTAATCAAAAGCTTGCCGAGAAGATTGCAGGCAGTTTTAACAGCTAGAGGGGGTAACACCAAGTACTGAATGTAAAACAAACACTCGACAAAAAGTTTTCGTAATGTCATAACAATTACATTTTCAATTTGAAGGGTTAGCTACTAATTAGCTGTGATAGATTTCCTTTTATTTTCGCTTTACAAGTTTACGAGTAATGGGGACCAACTTATAAAATGTAGTTGTATGAAATATTTTCCTATAAGTAATGCATGGGAGCGCAGGTCTCAAAACTGCAAACGTAAGTTTGTTTTATTTTTACCCGACTGCGGTGAAGCCCAAAAGGAGGCTTATTACAATAAAAATCATCGTTCGGAGGCAGTTAAGCAGGGTGGTTAATCAGTTTAGTAAGTTTACATACTTTGATGGGCAACTACGGAACCCTACATTATGCGTGGTCTGACATGCGTGGGCCGTTTTTTTTTAATTTCCGGAAAGACAATATTAAAAAAAAAAAAACTTTTTTTCTGCGGAAAACCTGCGTTCTGAAGTCATTATCAGTTTATTTAACAGCTATAAATGATTTAATAAATCAGTTACCGAGAAAAAAAGGCAAAGAGAGTGTATATTCAATTTGAAGAATTCGTAAAAAAAATTGGAAAAAATGTTTAATAGGCAATTATAAAAAAAATGGGTTTATTTCAGATTAAGTAATGTCCATTTGGTAGTAACAAATTAAGATGAATTTTTTTCTTTTAATTTTATGCAAAATTATTTTTTTCTTTTGTGAGAAATCTTTACCCTTCATAAAGCCAAGGCACGCTACGCCACTCAAGGACACCATATTTAGCACTTTGGTAAGTACCTACTTATCCATCAAGTTTCAGTATTTATTTCATGCCATCAGATTGGATTTAACTGAAGGTGACTGACCTCAGCCCTAAACGCTGAACGCTGCCAAATTATTTATTATCACAGTACCAGTCATAACAATCTAGATTCTAGACTAGTTTAAGTTTATTCAACCTCAAATCTTATGGTGTAGCACAATAAAGCCGAAATTGGGCGGGAGACTGATGAAGCCATTTCGTAAATTGAAGTCCTGTAATAAAAATGCGTGGTTATTGGAAAAGCGACCGTATGTTAGTGAGGTTTATGGTGTGTTTTTGGGGTGGGGGGTTGTGTTAATTCGGGCATGCGCAATGGCGTGTTCAAAAGTTGAAGGTGACCTTGGCGGGTTGGTCGCGACGCGACGGACGCGCCTCGACGCATGCCCGCCACCGCCGCGCCGCCGCCGCGCCGGTCGACCGGTCGGTTCGGCAATAACACAACAGCAGCAGCTGGCCTGTTGTGACGCCCTCGTTGCCAGCTACTACGTGACCTCACTCACGGCATGACACCGGCAGACACCTCTGTTCACTTTCCATCTTTACCCACGAAAGTGTGTGCTATAGACTTTGTTAAACATAAAATTAATGCCAATTAGGCCATTTTCGGTTCAATGAACTTTCAAACTAAATACGGGCGCCAGCACATCAGCTACCTGAAACTGTAAAATTTTCCCAATCAACCTTGAATCTAAAGCTTTAGCTATAAAGTTGAAAGTCATAAAGATTATTATACTTAGCTTAATGTGCTGGTTGCTTGGCATATGTATCTTCGTACTACTTAGTTTTTGGATACCGGCAGACAAAGACTTGATAACACAAAATCGAGTTCAAGTAAAACTAAACTTCAGGGTAATATATTTTCACGATAAAAAAATGATGCATTGTAATTTTCGTAAAAACGGCCTGGAAAACAGGTCACAAACACAGGTCTTATTTACAACGTGAATGATATAGGTACCTAATTTATGTCTTAAAAGTCATGCCAACTTATTTAAAACTGTCCTTGTTATTTTTACCGTCTTCCAAAATATTTGCGCTCTTTAGCATCATTTATATTTTCCGTTTTTCCTTGTTGCTTATTTATAGAAATCACTTTTTTTACTGCTATAAAATATAATTCCTTAATTGGTATGTTGGTATCGTATTACTCAGTGCTAACTGGGTTGTGGAGGTCAGATAGGCAGTCGCTCCATGTCTATTACTGGTATTCAGCTGCATCCGGTTAGATTGGAAGCCGACCCCAACATAGTTGGGAAAAGGCTAAAAATTTGGGACAAGCCCGCCACAATATTCCCAAACCACTGTAACTTCTGTAATCCAATCAACAGTGGCGACCACAAGAAAAGCGCCGAGACAATGAAGCTCGACAAACTCCCCGAGAAACGATTTAACTGGGATCCCGCAATGAAATTCATCAGAAAACAATAGCGGAGGAGTAGGAAAAGGCTAGACCAGATGATGATGATATAATCCTTAAATTAATAGGCGAAATGTCATTGTTAGTTAGGTTAGACACGAAAATGCACCTTACTATCCCTCATGGTTATTGAATCAACACAAATACTTTTTTCTCCATGGCCGTTAATTAACCCATGCTGTGTCCTTGCTGCTGTGACCTTTTTGACCTTGACTCTTACCCAACACAGCCCGACTCTGGGGCAATGAGCCTGCGCGTAACGGACGCACCCTACTTTTTCGCGCGCACGCAATCTCATGGCGGCATCGTTCGTTCGCTCGTTCACTCATTCAGTAAACACACATAAAAGAACACCGGTTTAAACCGGTCATTCAGTCAATCCTTGACAGTGGACAAGTGAACGCGCGCCTTTAAATAAAACTTATCGCATTTTATCTACGCGAAGTTATCGACATCGTAGTGTTTTGATAATTAAAAAGTTAAACAGTTTTGATAAAATATTGTAACGGAGATGGCTGAGAATAATTCTAACAACGGCCACAGCCACGAGAATGGAAACAGTAAGTTTATTTATTTGTATTGTGGTACTTTAGTACTTACGTTGCACAATTAAGTACGCTCACACAGCTGACGTTGCATAGCAATGCAGTGTTGTAGCTGTAGGTAGGTCCCGGGTACTTTAAATTCGTGGAACACACTTAGGTTTGACGATTCATAAATTGTATGGTGAAGTACATGAACCTTTGCACAAAAACCTACAAGAAACTGTTAATGAAATTAAAATTTTGTTTTAATTATTTTGTACAGCTCTTCCAACACAGCCCGACTCTGGTGCAATAATTTAAAAAAAAGAAAATTTTATGTCAGGAAAACTAAAATATTTAGTTCTAAAATAATTTATAACTAGAAAGTTAAAAAGTAAATTATACCGTTTGTTTGGATCAAATATTATTAAATCGTCGGAGAAAATGGAAGCTTAGCTCTGCATTTTGGGGTTTCTGTCATAAAGGTCTAATTCGTTAAATGGTCACAGACGCAGTTACTATTATTAATGGTTAATTTTACGAATTTTAACGCAATTCATATTATGATCCTATTATGATCAGCTAGGTATTTGTTCAATTTTAAGGGTGAAAAATTTTGGTTCATCTTCAAAAATCTTCGACCAACTCTGTTTTTTTTGGTCTAGTGGACACAAGTAGGTACGACTGTTGTGGTCGTGCATGAGCTCCTGTGGTTGATTTCCGGGTTAGGCAAAGTGTTTTAAGGTTTTCTATCAGGAATTTCTTAGTCACGGAGTCTGGATAAGTGTCCGGTTGATGGTAATAAGCTCGAGCCCTGTTACTTGGAAATCGGGACTTATCATAACCGGTGAATTGGAGGTGTAGTATTAGGTACACACGTGATGATAATTATGATTATAACCTGACACGGACCTGCAGGGCTATTGCGTATCTTTAAATGACAGTGGCTATCATATAGTGTCTATCAATGAACTGTTAAATGGTTCCATTTTGTACTAAACCTTATCCAATTCGACAGTTAATCCATAGACAATATTATAGCCACTGACATTTAAAAGATACGCAATAGCCCTGCTGGCATATGAATTTCGTGGGCTAAATTGGAACTTTCCCCAAAGTGTTTGCAAACCATTATCATTATTACGCCCATTTTACCCGACTGCAAGGAAAGGGTTGTGTTTTTCGCGTAAATCCTTGCTTGTAATATTCTTTAATCCCTCAAAATTATCTTCAAAATCAGTCGATGGGTTTCTTTAATTAAGACATTGTTAGATACGTCTCATTAGTCCAAGCAGGTAATTTTTGTTTTTTCTGCTAGATTTCATTGCTAGGTATAAAATAAATTCAAAGAGACAAATGGCATAGGTACATACCTAAATAAGTCAAAATCGTCTGCGAACTATTTTACGCGACTAACTATGAAAATAAAAAAGTAGGTAATTAAAAACTTAAAAAAGCCCGACTGAAAAAACTGAAAACCTATAATTGTTCTTTAGGGTATTTTTTTTTAACTTTTAGACCTCTAAGTTTTAGTTTACCGACATCAAAGCAAAGAAATTCGTGGTTGCAGCTAGTTCAAAATAAAGCAATTTGGCCAGAGCCAGTTCTTTTTTAGCATGGCGCACTTTCAAATTTGGAATCGCGCGCGAAATCGGAATCCGCGCGCCATTTACCTCTAATTGTATAAAATAAGTTGATAATTTATTTTTCCTCACAATAATTATTGTGTTGCATTCAGCGTTCAGTTCATTTAGTCATCGTTACGCTCTCGGCTCTAGGAATATTACTAGGTATCTAGGCCTATTGGTGGAGTACCTGGTCCCTACTTCAAATAAGATTGTGCGATGTGTTCAAACGTTGGGTGTAGAAGTAAGAATTTTGAATTTTATTTAGATAGGTACTTTGTGCTATTTGGCGTCTAGATGAAAATCGTGTTAAAAACTTGCATTAATCGAAAAACGACACTCGGAAACATAAACGTGTAACTTTTGTGACAATAACGAACAAGCAAATAAGCACTAAAATTAAGGAAATGCTCATTGGATAAACTGAGTTATAAAAATGATGAAATATGCTGATAGTTATTTTACTGCGTAGAGCGAAGGCCACGGTCAGACAAAAAACCCGCGCTCCGACAGAATCTAGCTAGCATTTGCCGAGTTCGCAACTTCGCACCATGAGACGATTAATTCAAAATGTAGTTGTGAATAACCTGAAAAGGTCTAAGCTGAAAGAGGCTATACTAACGTCACAAATTAATGTGTTGCTAGGCAAAATGGCGACGATCAAAAAGCTGCTGCAGTCTCAGCAGGAGAAGGTGATCGACACAGGGAATAAGGTGACAGTCGTCGGAGTGGGACAAGTCGGCATGGCTGCAGTCTTCTCTTTGTTGACACAGGTAAATTTTTTATTTTTTTGCGAATATCCTTTACTCTTGCATCCTTGCGTAAGGGACTATTGATCAAATCTGTGTTGCGACTTGCGTCGCATTGTATAAAATAATTATGCCAAAATACGCAAATGAAAAGGTGAAATATGAGCTGTCAAAACACTCAAGATTATTATATAAATTGCCTACATTAACTCATTGAGAACTTTCAACCAAAATTGTTGGGTAGTTTGGACAGGATATAGATAGTAGTTTTTGAGATAAAGCTTATTTAAAAAACCGCAAAAATAACTTTGTTTTTCATACAAACACTATGAAATACAAAGTAATCACAAAATGTGTATTTGTTTACGAAGGTACGGAACCCTTTAAGTGCGAGTCTGACATATTTATTTACACCATTTACAAACTACAAAAAAAAAATATAATAAAATATATACAAGTATCAAAAAGGGAAGAATTACAGGGTGTCAAAAAATTCGTCCACATTGCTGTCAACAGAAAAAGTGCCCAGAAGGCTGGCACCGGTGTGCCTGCTGTTTTGGAAACCAATGGGTTGGCACGCGTCGATGGGAAGAGACCAGATGGATGACCATAATGCCATGGAGGCCTTTGGTGTGGGACGCAACTTGCGTCGACACCTTTGCGCCATCCCATCTTCCTAGCACTGTGAGCTGTGCAGGGGCGGCTGCTGCAGGTCCCAAACGTGGGAATTCTGCCAGCCTTCTGGGCACTTTTCCTGTTGATAGTCTGACATTAAATATAGTACCTACAATGCTCTTTTAAATAACCTAGTTATTTAACTAATTATATTTAAATTTAACGTTTACTGCAATTTCCGCAAAAAACACGTTGGTTTCTACATATTTTATAGTTTAAATGGATATAACATTAAATTAATGCGCACTGTTTTTGGTTAAGTGTGAGTTGCCCATTAAAGGACGTAGCGTGGTACCTACTCTGTTTAGTGCAGGTTTTTTAAATCTATGGGAATTGTTTATTTCAATCATTTCGGGATTGCGCGGCGCGGCGGCGGAAGAAGGCGAAACTTTTTTTTTTTTTGCTTCGTTTGGCCATCCCTATTTTTTTCTTCCCATACATTGAACACAATGTTCCTAACACAAAACGGAGTTTAACCAAATAATATGAAAAAAAAAAATTCACTAACTTTTACTTACCTTTAGTTGACCGAAAAATTAAGTTTGACAAACCAAAATTTAGACATAAAAAAATTTCAAAAAAAGTTGGTTATCTACAAGGCGTAATGTGATTAATGTGTGATACAATCAGTAGGTAGGTAGGTACATCTAACTTATTCACCCTGTCTGTAACACTATTTTGCGAAACAAAAAAAACGGCAAAAATCATACCAACATACCTACATTTTATATTTTTTTGCCGTCTAAGTTAAGTCCATTGTACTTAATTCCTTATTTACGGCGATACGTACCTAAGTAATACCTAACTGTAATAGGTACTAAACATCACAAAATACGGATACCTATACTTCCTAAGAAAATAACTGAAAACAAATAAAGAACCAATAACTGAAAACAAATAAAAAACTCAATGTAGGTATTTCCTCACGATTCCAATTGTTGCATGTGATTGTTACTAGGTACATTATATCTAACATACTCGTACATTGCGACTCGCTCACGGTTTCACCTCGGTTACGTCATCTACTCATAAACACTCATCCAGAAACAAACATGGCTGGGTTTTCCTCGTTCAAGAACAGTTTTATTTCACAGTTTTCCGGCTGAGGTGTTTATTTCGAATTAGAGTACCTAGGGTACCAACTTATTGTTAGTTTTTACAGGGGGATACACAGAATTTATTGCCGCACTCAGATACGTCTAATGATTACGTAAAGGTTTTGTCCCTATGTCAAATCGTGACTAAGTGACGGGTTAAGTAATTATTAAACATCTCTGAGTGCAGCAGTTAAATTATTACGTTAGTCGTAAGGTGAATCATGGTCGGGGGCCCCTATGGAACTTTTGTGTTGCACAAATTCAATTTGCTTTAGGTATAATATTTTTAATTGTGATCCTGTTGATATATAAATAATATTGTCAAAGTAAAATACTTTTCAAGATAATAGCTAATATTACTTTACTGAGTACCTAACTAGCGTTGAGCATTGCGAATATTCATTATATTATTGTTCGAAGCACAATGGCGTACTTAATAGCTGAAGCAAACGCTGTGGCGTATGAATATTTTATCATTATTCTAGTAAGAGCGAGTAATTCCCTCGGCTAGCCTATACCCCAGGTGTTTGCTTTATTTGTGTACCTAGTTATCTTAAGACACACATTGGTACGGTCTACAAAAGTCGATTAACTTGTTGGTTAAAACCTACTTTTACACATCACGAATAGGTACAGCTTACGTGTTGAAAAAGTTATATAAATTTAAAAAAAAACCTTAAAAATAAATTATTTGTACGTAACCATGTAACCACCGTTGTTTCGTACAAAGAAAAATAATTCTTCTATCGAAACTAGTTACGTACAAAGAAGGATGATCGTCATCGTCACATCGAAACCAGATACGAAACTACGGTTTCGTAGACGGCCGAAGCCATACGAATGCTAAACATACTTTAACATATAGCTCTCTTTATTCATCAAATACTAAACATACAGCTCTCTTTATTCGTCTGTCTGTGACGGTTAAAAAACCATATTTATGTGTATCTTATTAAAAAATCAAAAGATAGGTCTATGAGTCATTGTGTGCAAATAGAAAGCGTAGGTACTTGACCAGATGTTTGAAGTATTTAAAATTTATCGAGATAGCATCACGCCATGATTTCTTGTTGACGTCAATCTTGGTTTTGAATAAAATTTTTACCAGATTAGAATGGAAACAAATATCAGGCACAGTGTAAGGGAACATCGACGCGTTTACGCGGGTTGCGCCTCTTTTAGCAGCACTGAATCGCATTTGTGTATAAAATCGCAGAGTGAGCTGCAGAACGCATCGTCTGGTTCTCACTCTAGCAGATTATTATTAGTTCTGTAGTAATGCACCCCAGCATAGAATTCTTTCAATAATGGGAAACATAATAATAACTAATTGGTAGTTAAAATCCTGCACAATGAAAACTGTTTTTGAAAATGAAAATCTTGCTTATTTGATGGCACTGGTACTGTGAGTCTGTATTTTCCCACTGCTGGACAAAGTCCTCTCCCCATGAATTCCAGTTATTTCTATCCAAGCCCGATGTGGACCACGTTGCTGGTCTTGTCCATATCATCCCGCCTACGCCATCTTCAAATTCTGGGCTCCAGAAAGTGGTTATTTCGCTCCACAGCACTTATAGCAAGCGGCAGACGTGGCTCTTTGAATCATTAAACTCAATGTATGGTAACAGTTATGCCTCGGTGTACAATATGTGCCTATATTATATAGATGGCGTAGTAAATACTCATATAAACTCACCATTAGGCAACATGGAAAAGCTCTCTACTTTTGGTTTAAGTACTTGGTAACAATTTCTAAATTGATCCAGTTTTACTATGCTTATAAAGGGAGTAAAAGTACCCTTAACGCTAACGACGGGCACTAGTTCTCCCCACCACTGCGACATTTTTTTTTGTTCTAGACCATACCTGGGAACCCCCTAGTTACGGAGATATTGGGGGTCAAAGATCCAAATGTTTCACGGCTGGTTTCGGAAATACCTACCTACTAGTTTTTGAAGTTTTAACTTGACTTAAATTACCTCCATGACACGTTTACTATTGAAAGCATCCACTAGTACCAATGACGTTTTATATATAGACACTTCAAAACGGCGAAAATATTGTATAACTACTTTTACGAGTAACGAAAGGGAAAGAAAATATGACACCGTACAGCGGGATGCCTGTTGATGCATGTTGTCTTTATGTTTTGCGCAGGTTTACACACACGATTTAAATTTAGAACAAACGTAGCATCGCGCGAGAGGTTGGTGCGTAACTAAGCGCGATGTGGCCAATTGGCTTCATTTCATGTTGTCATTTTTGAGGGCGGACAACGTATCTATAGTTTTTATATATCATTGACTAGTACAATGTTTTAAGAGTGCTACATTGAGTTTTACTGTAAAATGTGATTTTTTACTCAAAAAGAAAATTCATTTCCCAGCAAACATTTTTGCGTAGGGGTAGGTACCTACCTACTTAGTGGTTGACGGATGTGTGAAGGGTTAATTTACACCCTGTATAGTAGGCATATTGATGAGATAATATTTTTTTAGTTCAAACAAATGAGCAAGTGCCTTAACAATGTGACCCTATTTGCCTAACGTAAGGTTTCTGTTCGTATGACATGCTAATTAGTGCGACTCTTGAATCCTGCTTCAAGTTTCAGCTAGAGACCGTGACTGTCAATCTATTTGTTGCCACCACAAAGAAAGGACAGCTGAGCTAGTGATTCGTCTAAACAATGCAATAAGCCGTAAAAGACGTGATCACGCTAATGTCCGCCTGTGTCTGTGTGCTATTCTGGTTATGACTAGTTCTGTCTATTGACCACTGACGTCCATAGACGTACTTTTAATTCATAGTTCATTGTTCGATGAGCACGAAGTTTTCATTAAATTATGTCTCTTTAAAGTTTCATTGTTGCTACAAATGGTTACAAAGGTACCTACTTACGTCATTTTAGTTTGTTTAGATATTTTATTATCAGCCTGCTCTTGAAATCCAGGCTATTATAAAGGGGTTTGGACTTTTTTGTATGGAAACTGGCATATCGACCCACGATATACGAGTACGTTTAGGAGTTATGAGGGAACAAATAAACGGATATGTGTACATACATACAGGTCAAACACATAACCGTCCTTTTGGGTACCTATCCCACAACATTTAATCATCATCATCGGCCTGTAACTTTCCCACTGCAAGGACTCAGGCCTCCTCTCTAGAAGAGGGACAACATTTAATGTTCCTATTATGGGAACCTTGCTCACAGTTTAGTTTCCTCGCACTGCTGTGGTGGAAAACTGCTGTAAAATATATCGATAAGAATCTGATAATAGTCAATTTCTTAAGAGGCAGTTAGGTCCCTCGGTGGGTTTGATTCTTTCAGCGCGTAACGTTTGATTAAATTGTATAAATCAGCGATAACGTTCTGATTCGAAAAGATTATAAAAATGCTAACATCGTTATTATCAATAATTGGAGTGCATAATCTTTGTACCTAAGTACTTATTCAGTTGATTAATTCATTAACAGGAACGTTGATTTTTTGAAGTAAGCAATTACATGGGTTTTGGCACAAATTAAAAAAAAACACGCCTGTATTATTTTTTGGGAATTACTGCCGTGGTGCCATGTTTTAACAAACAATATGAAAATCAAATTCGTGAACCACCAAGCCATGACAGCAAGTAGATAAAAATATACGAGTACCTAGGTAACAAAAGGAATAATTAATGTATCCAAGCTTCATGTTCTCAAAGATCGGGGCAAAATAGCGAAATCAATATTCTACAGATTACAGGAATACTACCTTCCTATTGAAACCCTGCAACTATCTATCAAATGTGTTGGACGATGAATGAAGTTCTGAACACATCTTATTTAGTGACAACAAACATGCATCTCAAGCGACCTGAAACTGTAAAATTTTCATATTTTTCAGCGATAAAGGTAAAAATCTATTAATGGCAGATTGTATTAGCGACATGCCTAAAATACTGCAGGCAGGCAATCATGCCCAAATCCAGTGATCGCAATGCCAGCCACCCAAGCGAAGCGCGAATTCCGAATTTCCGAGTAGTGACTGATAAGATTGCAAGGGACTGCAACGTGCACGCTTCGCTTGGGTGGCCTCGCCCATGAAGGGTTCCGTAGCAGCAAGTAACATAATATAAAAGATGAGACTCATTTGGCGGCACAGGCTCAATAAGTTCCGGGCACCCGAAGAGACCCACTTCCCGCGGATGGAAAGATGTATGACGAGACAATTTTTTATGAAATGCTCGCACGACGTCATCTTCCAGGACGTTATTGGGTTTAATACATAGGAGAAAGTATCATCAGCCAAGGAATTCATACTTAAAATAACACTTAAGTTTTATTCTAATATGAGTAGGTATTATCGAAGTAGGTAGGTACCTATATTACGTATTTAAATGTAAGGAAATGAACAGAAAATCTCAAACTTTTATTTGGTTGACGTTTTATAGTAGGTAAGTGTTTACCTATTTCTAGGCAGTGAATGAGTTTAAAAGAATAATTTCGATGTAAGTAATTCAAATTAATTTTATCCAACGAAAACAGTATCAAATCGTAAACGTACAATATTAAGCATTCGCAAATGTATCGAAAAATTTGCTCCGCGCGCACGAGTGTCAACGACGCCTGCCCTCACGTGTCTGCCTGTTCGGGTTAGTTTAGTGGTGTTCAAAGTTGCTTTAAGGCAATCACTTGCTTAATGCTTAATGCTTTATATTTTAAGCTAGCTTTTGTATATGCTTTATTTAAGCACTTGATTTTAAACGCGTAGGTAGGTATATGCATGAGTGCGATGTAAAAGCAATAAGCAAGACACTTGTGAGAGCCATGATAGCATTTGCTTTATTTTATGTGTATTAAGCACGGTGCTTTATTTTGCTATATGATATATTAACCACCACTAGGTTAGTAGCGCAGTCGGAAACCTGCCCCGCGCTCCCCGCAATCCGCTCCGATCAAGCCACGCCCCGCGGGCCCCCGCGCGAATTATAATTATTATTTACTCAGGCACCTATTACAGATTTATTATTAGATTATTAGAAAATAATTATTCACGGTTTATGCATAAGGTTTAAGTTTATGAAATTAAATGTTTTTTTAATTATTTTTATAATTGAGTTGTTTGAATGAACGGTAAATTGCGATTTACGATTTATGAAGTATTCAAAAAAATATTTACTAAATCTCGTTCAAACCAATTTTGGTTGGTAGTTTTTGTTGAGATCTACATTACATATTTTTTTTAGAATTTTCACTCTATTACTTTAAAAGTTAGAGGGGGGGGGGACACACATTTTACCACTTTGGATGTGTCTATCTTTGAAACGATTGACTTTGAGAAAAAATGATTTTAAGAACCTCAATGTCATTTTTGAAGACCTATCCATAGATACCCCTCATGTGTAGGTTTGATGAAAAAAAGTTTTTTTAGTTTCAATTCCATGTATGGAGAGCCCCCTCTTAATATTATATTTTTTTATTTTTATATAAAAATCAAAACGCGGTTTACAGAATACATCTACCTGCCAAATTTCAACTGTGTAGGTAATCCTTATAGTCTCTGAATAAAATGGCTGTGACATACGGACGGACAGATGGACAGACGGACAGACAGAGAGACAGACAGACATGACGAATCTATAAGGGTTCCGTTTTTTGCCATTTGGCTACGGAACCCTAAAAATGAGGCCCCATTCACAATGAATTCTGAGTAATCGCCGTACAAAAGTAGAACGATTGAGACCATGAGTTTACGAGGTTTTACCTGCTTGCCTTATGCATTGTTATTGCAGTCACCTTTTCTATTTGTCCTTTAGAGGGATCAGTCATCATGTAGCGTTTGCATTGTAGATTTCTACAAGTCGTACGCCATAATATGGGATTTCCGTTCGGCAAATTATTTATACGTTTCAATGTCATAAATGAGAAACTTCCATACATACTTTATAACCTCTATTTTTAATCCTTGTTGTTGCAATTAAATCATTGATGATCTAAATTTTTATTTGCATAAATTTTCTTTAATCGTTGCATTTATTTTCAAACTACCTCTTTTAATGCTTGCAATGCTTATTATTTTAATGTAGGTACCCAATGCCACGCTGCGCTGAAAACCACCAGTTTGTTTGGTTTTGTGAATAAAAATCGTAATCATGACATCAAAACTGTTATAAAAAATAATTTTAGCAGATCCCTAGATCGTAATCTGCTTGTGCACCTTTAAGTAAGTAAGATACCAAATCTAGCATCGATTCGGTGTAATAATATTTAACCTAACTACGTGGCCGTGCTACGATGAAAAGCCCATTTAAGTTTTTTTTATTGACCAATTTAAAATATAAATCAATCCTGATATAGCCTGTTCAAACTGACGTGTATTGCTAGGCTATTTTCATTGTTTCAGGGTCGGGTATGTTTGAAGACAATAATTTTATCTGTTTAGTTTGTTCGGGCTTGATGGTATTTATATTTATCTCCATCAAGTTGCAAAGGGGGACATCATTAAAATGTATCACCACTTGGACCACATTAAATCTTTCGTTTTATATGCCTTAGCATCTGACTTGGTTTTCAGTCAATGAGAGGTTTAGTTATTTTATTAATTATTAATAGTCATTTTAAACGTCAAAAATGTATGGCCTAAGGGCCTACCACACGCTCACACATCACCACACTTTTGCCTGCGCGATTACACGGCGCACACAGTACAGCGCCCGTGTGGTTAGTAATGGTAATACAATTATTGTACCAACCCACGCGCGTTTTATTTATAAATCTCTAGGTTTTTTTTCCCCTAAATACAGGACCTTACGTACAGGATCCTTATGGTCCTACAGTTTCATGTATTTTGTTACAGGGTGTTACGAACAACATAGCGATGGTGGACATGAATGAGGACAAACTGAAGGGAGAGATGATGGACTTGCAGCACGGCTCCGCGTTTTTGTTCAACGCTAACATTCAGGCCGGCACAGGTACGGTCGAACAAGTTAATAAGTATACAGTCGGCTAACTTGCATAAATATAATTATTTACCTACTGCGGTACTTAGAGATACCTATACATATTATTTAATGATTACTAACTGCTGCCCTCAGAGAGCATTAATATTACCTACTTTTTAGGCTTTCACTAAGCAAAGGTTTTGACAGTTTTGTCATACAAAAGTATGTCAAATCTTTTCTACTTAAGTGACGGCTTAAGTAATCATTAAAACTCTCCGAGTGCAAAAGTTAGAGACAGATTTCAACGATACAGCATTAAAAATTGACATCCGATACGCTTTATAAAACAAAATTGCAATCAATATTTTCAGTGTGCTAGAATTCTGAATATTTCTGCCTGTGGTTTCTACTTCTTTCTTACTTGCTTTGGTACAGACGCAAGCACATTAAGCTACTGAAAATTTTTGCCAATCAACCTTGCAGCTAACGCTTTAGCGATAAAGTAGAAAATCTGTCATAGGGTAAATTGTAACAGCTTGATGTGCTAGCGTCTGTACATAAAATAACACTTCTGTTTTTTGGAGGGCGTATGGAAGTTAGAGTAAAGAGGCGGATCTTGAGGATAATACGAATATCGTAGCCGGAATCGAACACGCAAACAGTAACACCAAATTAAATCCCTTGGCCGTTGACAAAATTTCACAAGTGTGACCATGTTAACGTCTCATAATTTTGTCCTCGTCATAATAATGATTGACATTCTACTATAGATTACGCAATAACGGAGAACTCCCAGATCTGCGTGATCGCAGCCGGCGTGAGACAACAGGAGGGAGAGGACCGACGCAACCTCGTGCAGAGGAATGTTGAAGTTCTCAAAGGAATCGTTCCTAAGGTAAGCGGAATGCCAGACTTGAGTCTAACAAAAAATGTACTATATAGCTGTATTTCACAAATGAATCCTTAATCGAAAAAGTGTTTGAGAAAACTCGCCATATGTTTTAAAGACCTATCCAACGATATCCGAAACGATATATGAAATATCATTCCCAAAAAGGAAAGACCCTAAAAAAATGGCTAGATTTTATTTTACCACTTTGTCGACGTAACTCAACTGTATATTTATGCCCAATTACAGCTTTCTAGTACGGACGGACAGACAGACAGACAGACGGACATGGCGAAACTATAAGGGTTGCATATTGCCTTTTTTTCGTTTTTTTTGGAAAATTGAAAAATAGGCGTGGTAACCTAAAGGAACCGGATTTTATTCGGTCTTCTTCCCAACGAAAAAGTCTTCTGGTCCAATCAAATCTTGAGGAGCTTCGTCGACTTGCCTTTAATCGATTATTATCATTATATAATAAAAATATACCTATTTTTGGTGAGGGGAGCATTCGTCTGTAATATAACACTCTTTGATTCGATTTTGTATCAGTCGATACTAGGTGTTACGTTTTTTTTTTAAGTAAATGCTTAGCCTGCTTGTGACTTATCTTTTATTAAGCATCATTTCATTTATTTTTAGCAAGACCTAAAAACTATTTCATTATGTCGTAATGTTGTTAAACCGCCAAGGACTACAGTTTTACCAAGTAACTGCGTTGTGGAGTACACAAAGCCAGTCTTGCCATGCTGTGGATAATTCCTTGCTTCCGGTCTTTCTTAAAGAAGCTTCTATTGTGCAGATTAATATTTAAAAAATATTTTAACCGTCAAAAATGTCCACAGCTCCTAAAATACAGTCCAAACGCGATTCTTCTCATCGCGAGTAACCCAGTGGATGTCCTTACCTACGTGACGTGGAAGATCAGCGGGCTGCCCAAGCACCGCGTCATCGGCTCTGGTACCAACCTGGACTCGGGTCGGTTCCGGTACCTGCTGTCGCAGAAACTGACCATCGCGCCTTCTTCCTGCCACGCCTATATTATTGGAGAACACGGTGATAGCAGCGGTAAGCAAGACCTCTACCAAAGGAGTAACAAGGACACATATACGTACACGCTCCATTCATTCAAATTATGATAATAAGGTAATCCTACTAATATTATAAACGCGAAAGTTTGTAAGTATGTATGAATGTTTGTTACTCATTCACGCAAAAACTACTGAACGGATTTGGATAAAATTTGGTACACAGATAGTTTATAACCTGGATTATCACATAGGATAGATTTTTATCTCTATTTTATCTTCCCGTGGGATAATTTTCGAGTTGTAGCAGGCGAAGCCGCTGGCAACAGCTAGTAGGAGTATAAACACCCTTAGCGAAGCCGAAAGGTACTTGTTCACCCTCTCCCTCTATCTTGAATTTTCAGAAAAATCCAGATCTTTTTGGTACTTTTAAACATTTTTTTAAACTTTCGGGGGTGATAGCGGGAACTGTCGTCATGTTGGGTGAGAATTGACAAAGCTGAAGTTGCTTCTCGTATGATCCTTCCTAATTCACAGCGGTTGGTTGTGCTAAACTTCATATCGATAAAAAGCGTCGACGAATCTGATGAAAATGTTATTCATTCCACAGTACCCGTATGGTCGAGCGTGAACATCGCTGGCGTCAGGCTACGAGACCTCAACAAGAACATCGGGTCGGACGAAGACGACGAGAACTGGAAAGAGACCCACGCTCAAGTGGTGCAGAGCGCTTACGAAGTCATCAAACTGAAGGGATACACCTCCTGGGCTATAGGCCTCTCCCTCACTCAGCTTATCAAGGCTATTCTAACTAATGCCACCAGCGTACATGCAGTTACTACTTATGTACAGGTAAGGACGTTATTGATCTCGTCGGGGCTGCGGGGTTAAGAGATACCGCGGCCTCGACATAAAGGGCTAAGAAGGAACATCGGTGGTTTTTAGTCAGTAGAAGTCTGACACTCCCTTTCGCTCTGATTTCCCACAGCCCAAATGATGTTATTGAGACATACACATACATAAACTCACACGCCCTTTTCCCATGGGGGTGTAGACTGAAACCAGAGAACGCCTATTGATTTACCTCATCAACATCAGCCTATAATGTTCCCACTGCAGGGACTCAGGGCTCCTCTCTAGGATAGGGATGGGCTATAATCCACCACGCGGGACCAGTGCGGATTGGTAGATGTCACATATCTTCGAATTTTTGGTTTTAAGATATGCCGAGTTCCTCACGATGTTTTCCTTCACCGTTTTGAGAGCAGTGGTGATGAAATAAATTACACAAAGTAATGCGCCTGCCTGGGTTCGAACCCACGTTCGTAAGTCGGGGCCGCAACCACTGGGCCACCACTGCTCTACCTACTTACTGGAATTACCTACCTACTCACTTACTGCTACTTAATAGTTAAAAGGACGGAATGTGTGAGAAATTATTGGAAAGAAAAAAAGCGTATAGCGTGACGGCTGACGCAGGAGAATTTAAGAAAATAAAGGGTTGTGCCGAACCATAAGTAAACATGGCACAACGCCAAGATGACGATGTTTTTAAATAATATTATACTGTCTCGTTGCTCAAGTGGCCACGAGCGTCACTACTAAGTGAGGACTTTGTTTTGACTCCCAGTTCAAGTATAATTAGAGTTTTTCAATCAAGAATTTCTCACTAACAACCACGGAGTCTCGATTTGTATGCGGTTGATGTTACATAAGTGTAACCCCTAGGTAATACAGCAGATTTATGTCTATGTAAATGATCAGACCTTTGCCCAGAGTTGGGACAATACAGGCTATAAAAAAAACCGTCACGTTTGACACGGATCTCGATATATTTTGTGGAATATCCAAATTTTTTCATCTCTATGATAACATTATTTTATTGGCAACGTTCCCAAACCTGTAAATATAATTAACTGACGCTTTAGCTTCGTTCTGATATTTTTCTTTAAAGGGAATGGTATTCCCCGTAATGATGAAGCGGCATGTAGTTTTAAATACTTCGTTCGTTGCGGATTGCGGTGGACTCGCCTCTCAGTAAATGAATAAAACAGCACGCGACGAGCCTTCACACGCGCCGCACGACGCCCCGCGTCTCCGTAAACGAGTACTTAGGTACACCTTGGCCTTGACAAGTCCGCAAAGGGGATTATGTCGGATGCCAGTTTATAAGTCCCGTGTGAGAGGCTAACCCCATTGCCTTCAGCCAGGTACAAATCGTTACTTGGTGGCTGCTACTAAGAATTTTCTGCTGAATAAAGTAAACCTGACTGTAGGAATTATTGACCCATTCTTTTATTGTATCAGGGTGAGCACGGCATCACAGACGAGGTGTTCCTGTCACTCCCATGCGTGCTGGGCCGCAACGGTGTGCTCGACATCATCCGCCAGCCCCTCACGGAAACGGAGAGGAAGCAGGTCTTCCAGTCCGCGACCCTCATGGCAGAGCTTCAATCCAAAATCAAGTTCTAGAACAATCTCAAAGGATATCTTCATCAAACATAATTATAGAATATAGTCACCGATGATATATTTCAGTTCCTTACATCATTCTGTTAGGAATAAACCAGCGGGGTAACTGCGTAACACGATGACGGGCATGGGTGGTGATGATGATTAACAAACGAGTTTTCTAAACACTTATGAAGTAACGAATTACTTAGAAATGATGATGGAGAGTGTTACGTATAAGAGTGCCGCAGTAGCCGGCCATATATACTTATATGGTTCCTGAATGGTATTGTATTTATGGACAACTAACTACTGTCCATTTTTTAATGTATTATCTTTGCATTTGAGAGTCTATAATTGTTCCATGTGATGTTGTATTCTATGTACTTTGGGATGTGTTTTTTTACCCAACTGCAAGGAAAGGGTACCTAATGTTTTTGACTACTTAATTAATTTTATCTTTACTAATGTCAATGTAAAGCATTGCTAGATGAAGTCTCATTGAAATGAGACTAATAAAAATAATTATTTATCCAGTAATAATTATACAAATTGACGAAGAATAGTCCATTGTTTTAAATGTAGTACGTAAGGACTTGAAGTACTTAAAAATAAAAGAAAAAAAATTGTGAGAAGTTTTACTTTTCAACAAAAATATTATTGCTTCTGTATTTAATCAATGGACTCTTATACAGGGTGTTTGGAAGGGAGCTGTACATACGCCTAGGGTAGAAACTAGGGATAGTCTGCTACCTACCCCCGCCCATTATATTGACCTTGGCCTCAAGGTTTTTTTTTAATTTAAAATTATTTCTTTACCTTACTACGGTACTTCAGGCCCCATAACTTTTCTTCTCCACAATTTTCTGGTGTAAAATAATTTTTTGCAGGACCCTAAGACTCTAACGATTAAAACAAGACCATTAGCCGACCGGTCCCATGGATAGATTTTGAGCTACAGGTAGTTTTAGTCAAAAAGTCAAATAAAAAATAATAATAAATTAAAAAAAAACCTTGAGGCCAAGGTCAATATAATGGGCGGGGGTAGGTAGCAGACTATCCCTAGTTTCTACCCTAGGCGTATGTACAGCTCCCTTCCAAACACCCTGTATAATTTATTCGTCCCTAGATATTAAAGTATTTTAACGTACAGTTACTTAATGTTCATATTTTTATGAAATATTACATGATTTTAATGTAAGTATTGTATTTTTATCAAAATCATAACTCATTTATTCAAACTAGGCTGATAATCAGCACTTTTCGAACGTCAAAAATCAGTATCAGCTTGTTTGTAAACGATTTAAATAATCTCGACCGTCAAATTGATTCTTATTTGTCCATGAAATAACTATCTGTGAGATAACTGTCCAAACCAAGAATATATTGTTACTCACACACACCATATTATAAATATACTAGCTGTTGCCAATGGCTTCGTCTGCTACAACTCGAAAATTATCCCACGGGATGATAAAAACATCGTGTTAATCCAGGTTTATAAACAATCTGTGTACCAAATTTTATCCAAATCCGTTTAGTAGGTTTTGCGTGAAAGAGCAAAAACATTCGTCCATCCATACCTACATACTGACTTACGGATTTACTTTGTATTTGGAAACGAAGTGAATGACTCTGCTAATGGGTCACACATGACAGTGAAACGAATTTATCGTAGTCATCGGTATCTTTAGGATATCCTATTATTTACTTATTCTATTATGTCAACTTTCATAATATTTATTACAGTAATTAATAAATCGATGTTGCTTTTATCTACCTTAAATCCTGAATCCTATCTCATTTAGTTCATAAATTGGGTGAAAAAAAAAACTATTTTTTTCAAAATTATGTAATATGTTTTAATAATATACATCAGCTTTAAACAATAATACATGATATCTAGAAATGACACGGGCGGGTAAATGACTACTTATAAGACTGCTCTACACACTCGATCAAACGCGCATGAAGGGCGCGCATTATAATATGGTGGACGGGTGTTCTTCCCGTACACAATTCTGTACAGATCTCGTGTGTAAAGATGGAATTGATTGATACAGATAGGCGGCACACTTGAAGCCGAATGGAAAAAGCATTGATTATACAGAGCAACACTGAAGCATCAAATATTAGAAATTAGGCCACTACATACTTGAGAGCTGTGTATTTTTGTTTCTCAAAAGTTTCCTTCTCTCTTGACTTAGGCCGCAAATTCGGAGGCGGCGCTTGCAGCGGCGCTATGCGCTATTTGAGCGTGCACGCTCGACTACTGAACGTATGGATTCCTCTCTATGTTTATTCGTAGCAGCGTTTTTAGTGTTTAGTTAAGCGGCATGATCAGTGTTTTGGCGTTTTAACGAGTGTTTACACAGTGCTGCCAAACGCGGGGAAAATCCACGATTTACGGGGAATTGAGGGCAAGGCTGCCTGTCCACAGAAGGTTACTGGGACCGGAACAAGGATTTTTATGCAGTCCTATTGGTTAATATTTGACCATTTCTCTGCTCTGCAGCCTCGCCCCGCTTCAGTGCATAGGCAGCCTTAGAGCGCGGGGAATGACATAAATCGGGGATTTGAAAACATTTACGCGGGGAATCGATAAATTCTTATTGGTATCACTCACGGGATGGCACTTGCCCTTGAACGGCTGCCAACGATTGGTCAACGTATTTGGACGCCCTGCTCGCACGCACGCTCTAGCGACAACTAGTAGCGTGCACGCTGAACGCGACAACACACGCTGGAACGCTGCGCTGCACGCCCCGCCGTTCCGAATTTGCGGCCTTAGATCTCTAACTAGCTACTGGTTTTAAGTGTTGCGTCAATGTATTGATTGAAGACAGTACTGAACGCCTTAACAAAGTGGATAGGACAAAACTTGGAGTGAATTTGAAACTTTTACAAACATATACAATATTTTGATCACAGATCATTAAGGCGTTTTTCATGTTCTCACATTCAACATAATTATGGTCTGAAATAAGATATTTTATATAAATCTGAAACTAGTGATGTTAAGCTGTTACAAACTTAAAAACATCATTGAAAGTAGACAGAACAGTATGAATTAAATCATTTTAACTTAGAACATGTAATAGTTATCATATTTATATTAATCTGAATGCACCCCACTTCTATGTCATTCTGTTTATAATTAAAAAGCTGATAATGTGTATGTTTCAGTCAAAACCCATAAACGAAATTTCATCTTCATTTTTTTGTTCACCAGCTTCCCTGGCCTAGTATCGTTACACTCTGGCGAACACGGACAAAAGAGGCATCAATTAGAAAAGAAGTAGAAGCCAAAACCCTCACATAATTAAAATGTGTGTTGTATATTATACACACCTCAGTTTTGTCTAGAACCACTAGAAAATATTGTTGTTTTTACAAAAAGGGTTTTCACTGATTTTTGTAGTCAACATACTGGTTTTGGCCGTAACAAACACATTATATTAGTATTTCCTTTAAAATAGTTGGATCTGTATTCATAGTCGACTGAGCTAAAAGCTTACAAATATCCAAAGTAATACTTTACTTACAATATCTAAGGTTACGAGTTACATTTCATTGGAAAGGCCTCTGCAGCGACAGAGCGCACATCGGCAGTGTAGCGGCGTACATTCCTTCGATAAAACTATCATATAGGTACTACATAATATCTCACGTATATACTATAATGCGTCGTGATACATCAGACATACACAATTAAAATTTGCATTTTGGTCACAAATTAGGATAAAAATGACGCACTAAAACTTAATCCTATATACAATTCATTAGTGTATAATCAATTTATTATTAATTTAACAAGTACATAAGATACGATTAGGAATAAGCATGAAAAATTCATTTTTAGCATAAATCACAGACACTTTTCTTTAAAAATCGGCCACTTTAGGAATATTATTAAAACTTTACAAATCGCCAACAGTTTGTTGTTTGGTTCGTTTGTGTTACATGCAACGTGCGGCCCGTCGATGTCGACGTTACGACCTTAAGACTAGTCTCGCAGCTCGCTGACGGCGGCAGACATTATGGTGGAAATTCCCAATAAAACATTTAGCCTAAGATCCCTCTATAGAACGACCTTCACCGAGCTGGTTAATGGATGAAAAGTATTTTATATGCAATTAAATATGTCAATAAATATATTGCAAATGAGTTGACTAAAAAAATTCAGTCCAGAATATGATTAATTTTAAACATTTTAATATTAGTTTTACATTTCACTGGTTTGGATATTTAACAAATTCCATACCAATCAAAAGTATGAAGACCATAGAATATGCAAACGTTAGGTTGACTATTCTTTTCCCGTCACAACTCTTGGGTAGGCAGGTAAGTCGATACTAGTAACTTTCACCGGTCTGGTTAATGAATTAAAGTTAAATAAAAATTATTCCATTACAACCTGATATATTAAATTAAATTAAATTATTATTAATTAAATTTGATAAAATTTAATTTCAAAATTTATTGTGGACTGAATTTTTTTAGACAACCGATTTGCAATATGTTTATTGACATATTTCATTGAATATAAAATACTTTTCATCCATTAACCAGCTCGTTGACGGTCGTTCTATCGGGATCTTATACTAATGTTAAAAGTTGGCAAACAAGTTGCAAACAAATTTCAAATAACTAAAACACCAAACTCAATAGGTGGGCACATTGACTATAGAACAATTATTACAGTAAACTACAGCTTAAGCGAAAATAACGTAATCCTATTGAGTGAATATTGAATAAGATCTACATTTGGCTAGCGCCTTTGTTCCTTAATTACTTGCACATTAAATGTTGGTTACAAGAAGTATGGATATTAACTGAGAATATTGTTTAAGGCAATGTTTTCATATCGCTTTAGTTTATATCAGTTCTAGAAGCGACGCTTCACTCGTGTCGTTGGAGAGGTCGATGCATACACGCTATGACAGATATTCATAATAATGTCTAACGCAGTCGAGGAGGTGGTGGTGGTTCAACTCATGGTACTTCATCACTGGAAGCTGGTTGGTTTGGTTGTGATGGGGTGGGTGTTGTTGAGCACATATGCATCGAGTTGGTGCGGCTAGTGAGGTCCCGGGGCGGGGTCGCTGGTGGCGGGTGGGTCGCGTCAGGTGTCGCTGGGTGACCGCAGCGAGTGCAGCGCGTTGCCGTGACCCGCCGGCCGCCGCCGGTCTAGGAACGTCTTTAGTTGTGTGGCCGATAACGCTGATGTTGGTGCCTGGAGAAACATTCATAACTTTAGAATTTAGTTACGGTAGAGCAACGACACTAAATACAGTGCAAAATAAGCTGAGCAGCATAGCTATTCACAACCATTCGATTGTCAGTCGTATCCAATCGAACCATCATACTATAGAAAATCACTATTCACAAAACCGAATCCGAGTAATAGATTCAATTGTGATTGCCGACAGCTATTTGCTATAGGAAGCGCCATCCAATCAAAATTACGAAGCCATTTTGTATCCATTTAAAATAAAAATAATTTATAAATACGTTTTTAATTATATTTTTTGTTACTCGACGGATATCCAGTACAATGCACAGTAAAACTTATTTATATACTCATTATAGATAATTTATTGGTTACATAAAACTTTTCACCACGTGTGTGTACTACCATGTCGATCGAATATGTGAATAACATTTGATAATCGTTCGATCTAAAAATCTGATACTCAAAAAAGTGTAACGATTGATTTGACTTCGATGCGATTGTTTGTGAATTGCTATGCAGGTCTTCGTAGTCGGTTTTAGTTGGACCAAACTAACGGCTAGTGGTTAATTATTCTAAGATAGTATTTGTCCAGCAGTAGGATGACGCAGGCTAATTAAAACAGACGTCTTCTTTATTGAATGGTCTGTGCCTCATCATAGTTTCTATGCCGCCAATAAGCTTCTGACTTGGCTTTCTACTTAATAGACGTTAAAGTTGAGAAATGGTGGCACCAACCTCGTCAAACCACGGGTCTTGTAGCGCCTCCCGTGGCGCAAGTCTACGCGCGGGCGTCGGCTCGAGCAAGCCTCTAATCATGAGCTGCGCACGCTCAGCAACGCCCGACCAGTGCTCCGGGGGGAAGCAGTAGTCGCACTTTATTATGTTGGCCGTGGTCTCCTCGATGGACTCGTCCAGGAAAGGCGATAGCTGGAGTGTAAACCGCAATGTTATTTCAAGTTCTATTTAGTTTCAAGAACATCAAGAGATTTGTAAGCAATCGGGGTGTTTTTACCTAAGCGTGGGCTAGTTCAGGGCAGAAAGTTTTTTACTGTAATTTGAAACAAAATAAGATAATAGTGTTACGAAGATTCTCTGGTATTAATTAAACTTGTTTAGAAAATTCAAATAAACTCAGAGCGGCAGTGAGTATTTAATATACTCAATCCACAAATAGTGTGTGACTGTTGATTGACACTTACCCCTGTCAAAAATACATAAAGAAATACGCCAGCAGCCCAGGCGTCCCACGCAGACGCGGGGGGTCGTCCGAGCACACACTCTGGCGGCGCGAACTCGAGTTGCGCGGGCGCAGGGGGGAGCACCTCTCGTCCCGCCGTACCCGTCCCACCCTCGCCCGTCTCCACAGCTGAACCCAGGTCTACGAGCTTTAGCTGGGGAACGGGACCTCCCAGTTCTACCAGTATGTTTTCAGGCTGGAATAAAACACAACCATATAATTAATTTATATAGATAGAAAAAAAACTTATTTTAGACCTAGAAAAAGATTGCAGTGATTTTTATGGAAGACACTCATTTTATTCCGTGCGGTGCTATCCAAAACATGACTCATTGACTGTAGTGTCTTACGTGCTCATAGTATAACTGCACTTTAGGTACTTACGTATACCATCGGCCTTTTTTTTTTTTTTTTTTTTTTTTATACCATCGGCCTTGCTTTTGGTTTCGACCAACAAATTTGAAAATTTTGAACGTTTAATTATATGACCTATGTTTCTCATCCAAGTGAATTATTGTATTCTGTTTTTGAGAAATAAATGTCTTAGACCATAAGAATACCATCGATTTAAAAAGAAGTAACTTAATATTTAAGCATACAACAAGATTCGTAGGAACCCACCCTAACGTCAAGGTGTGCGACATTGATGGTGTGTAGCCAGTCGAGTGCGGATAGCAGCTGTTTAGTGTGATGCGCGACCATTTGCTGCGTGTACAGGTGCGGCGAACTGGCGGCCCAGTCCAGCAGCGGGCCGCCCGACACCAGCTCCAGCACCAGCGTGTGTGCGCCCGCGCGCGGCACCTCCGCGAACAGTGCCATGGCCCGCACCACCGCACCGTGCGCGCCGCGCGACAGGATGCGGTACTCGCGCATCGCGTCCGCGCCGCGCCCCGCTAACACCTGCGACATTACCACGTACGTGTTACTTGATGTCCAATACAAGGAATTACATAAAGTGACTAGTGCGCTAAGTAGTTGTAACGATGCTTACCTGTTTCAATGCTACTCGTTGCCCTGTACCGGTGTCCCGCGCGGCCAGCACGCGCGCTGTGCGGCCGCGGCCGATCTCCTCCTCCACGCTGTAGCGGCGCGCGAACTGCTCGCGCTGCCACGCGCCGCCACCGCCGCACGCCGCGGGGCCTGACGCGGGACCGGGCGCGCCGCTGCGCGTGCATATCAGCCGGAAGCTATACTGTCCGGCGGGAAGTTCCTCCAGTGCCAGCGTGTTGGCGGCGGTCGGCGTCTCAGTGGCGCGCCGCCATTCGCCCTCGCCCACGCGGCAGTACTCCAGGTGCACGGGCGTGGGCTCGTCCCACTGCACCACGAGCCCGCCACCCGGGTGCGCGCGCACGGCGGGCACGGTGGGTGCGCCGCCGCCCACCGCCAGCCGCGCCGAGCTCTGCACGCCGCCCAGCTCGTTGCTGACGAGGCAGCAGTACACGCCGGCGTCGGAGGCGCGGCACGCGTGTATAGTCAGTGTGGCCAGTCCGTCTGCACTCAGCGAGATCGCAAACCGGCCGCCGTGGCGCAGAGCACGTGTCTCCGGCGCGGTCTTGCGCCAGGAGGCGGAGGAGCGCGGCGCGGAGGCGCGGCACGACAGCGTGGCAGTAGCGCCGGGCGCGACCGTGACGTCGCACGCCGGCTCGGACAGCTCGGGTGCGCGTAGTTCAGTCACCACGCCGTCGGCGCTGGGCTCGCCCGCCCCGCCCGTGGCCGCAGCGCCTGCGCCAGCTCCTCGGCGCAGCTTGAGGCCCCACTGCCGCTTGGACAGGCCCTGTCGTATGCACTCGGTGAAGACACTACCGACGGGGAGCGGCACCCTATCCGTCACAAGCGTCGCATGCATGCTCACCCGCGCTCCACTCCGTCGGCATCGTCCAGTTTACGTTACAACTACTATTTACAATCAATAAATTAAAACTTAAAGTCAACGGCGGTTATTCCAAATCACTTAGCACATAGTTGCGCGTCAGTCAAACGGCCCGCTATCACAGTCTATGTTAGAAATGCATTCCCGTGTATATCATACCTACAACAAAAGAAATAAAAACAAGCGTTAAAATAAGACATGCAACCAAGAAAAAAAAGCTAAACACCCAAGAGTATAAGAGTAAGAAAATAAATAAGTGAGAAGTAAATTAAAGCTTAAGAATAGAAATACAGGCTGTTGTTTTGCGTCCTCATCAAATGCAAGAAGTATTTCAAATTCCACTATACTAATGATCCTCGACCCGAATGAATAATAAAATAGGTAAGTATTTTTTATACTCATAAACTGATATCGGTAAGTATGATCGCGCTTTCACACACGAAAACCGACAGAAACGTTAACTCGACATTTTGTTATTCCATAAAATGTTATATCGAGCCCTACGAATGAATTATGAACTTTGTGAAGCCGGTGAAAAGGAGTGCGTAGTTTATTCTTATTTCTAGTGTTAAAGTTGTAAATATCACTGTTTTTAGAGTACAGTTAGATATTTTGTCTAATAAATAAAATGTTGTCAAAGATGAACTGAGATGCAACCGCGAGAATACCAATCTCCTTAAAAAAAACTCTAAGAGAAACTCAGGCACCTAGCTGATAAATTGCACGAACAGCTCGCTTAGAACAAATATATTTTGGATACCAGCAGCTTTGCCCCACAGCAGAATACCGTAGGTGTGAAAATACTAAAGTAGACTAACCGTGCTGTATCAACGTCAGTGTAGTGTCTTACTTTTCTGACGGCGTATGCGGCCGAACTTAGCCGCTAGGCTTGATATGTGTAAGCCCCATTGTAATTTTGAATCTACTGTTATGCAAAGAAATACAGCAGAGTCGGCCATTTCCAGCTCCTGATTGGCGAGGATAATATTGGCACCTAGGTTTCTAACATTGAGTAAAGCGAACTAAATTATTTTAGTTTTTTTGGCATTCAGAACAAGGTTGTTTGTTGTGTACCAATCCGTGACCATTAATATCGTGCTGTTTACGTCGTCAAAATCGTGTCTATTCCTATCTACTTTAAAGATAAGAGAGGTATCATCTGCAAATAGTACAACGTCATAAAAACCCTTAAAATAATATGGTAGGTTATTAATAACCCTCCTTTTGGGCTTTGCCGCGGTCGGGTAAAAACGGACCCAGTTTTGAACCTTGAGGTACACCTAGCCTAATATCGACATATTTTATCCTTGCTACTTCTGTTTGCTACAACAATCGAGAATTTTCGCACCGGAAATTGTTGGGTGTCTTATTGAAACGAAGCTATTCACGAAGATTCAGCTTGATAGAATTCAGCTTCTAGTAATTATTTTTACAATTTAAGGATCTATACTACTACTATTGAGCTTGGACCGGGTTAACGTACCCCGGAATTTTCTCGAAAAATTTGAAGGACAATATGACCATCTTTATATATTATACAGGGTGTAAATTAACCCTTCACACATACGTCAACCAAGCATTCCGTACATCAAACTAAGTACCCCTAGGCAAAAATTTTTGCTGGGTAACAACTTTTTTTTTTGGGTCAAAAATTTCATTTTGTGAAAAAACTCAATGTAGCACTCTTAAAACATTGTGCTAGTGGATACTTTGAATAGTTAAAGGGTCATGGAGGTAATTTAAGTAAAGTTATAACCTGAAAAACTAGTATTTACAAAAACAGCTGTGCAAAATTCGGAACTTTGACCCCCAATATCTCCGTAACAGGGGGGTTCTTTTACACCCTTTATATTTAAATCTACTGTACGGGTGTATGTCACTGAACTCATCCTAAACGGCTAGTCCGATTTGGATGTTTTTTTTTTGTGTGTGTTTCAGTGGATTCGAGAATGGTTTAGATTCACAATTGGAGCCGATAGGTGGCGCTGCTGTCCGGGCAGGACGTCGTCTGCCAGGTCCGGTAATTACATAATATAAATATTAAGTAAGTAAAAAAAACCTGTTGGTTATTAATCATTTTTAATGACCTCGTTATGTTACATGTTCGTTATCGATATAGTCATATTGGAAGAAGCGGGGGACTCTTTGATCAAACCATACTAAACTAACAAAAAATAGCGGTTCTCAGCGCAGCGTCTTAAATTAAAATGTACTAACGACTGTTTAAAATTTTTTTCTCTTAAGAAATGCTCTTACTAGTTTTTGAATTACCTATTTACCCTCATTGAAACGCCATATTTATTTTGATTTGATCAGGTCTCATTTTTAACCGACTTCCAAAAGGAGGAGGTTCCCAATTCGCCGGATCTTTTTTTATGTATGTTCCCCGATTACTCGAAGATGGCTGGACCGATTTCTTTTTTTTTTGTTTTGTTTGTCTTTTTTTTTTACTTCCCAGGTCATTCATTTTGAAAATGAAATGACTTCCCAGGTGGTCCGATGATCATTAAGTCAGGATCTGATGATGGGATCCTGGAGAAATAGAGAGAACTCTTCAAATTTTATAAAGTGGTTTGAGCAGTTTTTGGAAGAGTAAATTGGTGAAGATCGCATGAAGAACTTCGGAGATGAATGATAGCAAAAGGACTGGAATTGCTGAAATCTCATGTCTGTCTATTCAATAATAATAAACTATTAATGGTATTTGCAGAACTGTTCGACTAAACTGAAAAAAAAACCTAACATAACCTAACCTAACCTGAACGATTTAGAGTGCAAGTTAGTATTTTTGATAAACAATTCGTATTTTTATAATGTACGAACCATATTTTTGGTGTGAATTCGATAAAAAAGGTCATTTCTTTTAGTGTGTTGTTCTAGTTTTTTTTTGTAGGACATGTTTAGTTAATCAATTGGTTTTTTTGCACGCCATTCATTTTTCTGGTATGCATTTAGTTAGTTAGTGGAGTTACCTAGTAGCTGAAAAATTGTACAGATATGCATTTAAAAATAACCCTTTTTATACATACAGGTAGGAATAAAGAGACACGTGTCGATTCTAATAAAGAACGGGCAACATTATTCTAAGTAGATTGATGATTGTAAAGCTCGTTTGACGGGACGGTTGGCGCTGCGCTACGTGTCGCGGGTTCGATCCCCGCACGTAACAAATATTTGTATGGCCTACAGCTATAGTTGTTTCGGGTCTAGGTATTTGTGTATGTGAGTTTAAATGTCTGTGATGTGAACGCACCCGCGATACAGCAGAAATGTCTAGAGTGGGCGTTTTTTTTACAAGATTATCGTTGCAAAGGTTAATAATTTAGAATCAGTGCAAAAAAATGAGCAATCTTGTATTTTTTTTAATTAAGATTATACAATCTTTAATTACAATATTACTGTGCGAAATCAAATAAGCTGAATGGGTTGCTATCACTTTAAATAAAAAAATGTTAACGATTCTATTATTAGTTCAGGTCGTTTGGTAATTGGGTGCATTCCTTTATGTATAGGTGATACTGATCTAATCCGCAACAATTTTGACCCCGATAACTTGGGGTCCAAACTGGGTCGTTTTACAGAAATCCAACTTTTAAGTTTTTTGGTCAAACCTATCCACCATAAACTGATTGTGAGAAATTTACGCCATTCATTATCACAATGTATCCCTTTGTAAATTAAACGTCATAAACACCTCAGGGTAATTCTTCGAGGATTACCGGCGTGATGTTATGATATTATTACGTAATCGTTCATGTTTATTAACGTCGTTTTCGCCCTTATGACACATTCGAATAAATAACGTAAACCTTAAGTCCATACGTAGCAAAGTAAGACTACAATAAAGACATTATATAAATAAGAAAGTGAACAGATTTCGATTTTTATAGACAAGAAGTACCTCTCAAGTCTCAGATCAGTTTTTATCTGATTAGTTGAAGCACTTATTCTAAGTTCGGTGAATGTTTGAACCGTTTTACATCATTGTTGGTTATGTGAATATTTTAGGCAGTAAATTAAGCCTGGTTACCCATAAGACTTTTGTCATCAGCAGAGATAGGAATAAGTAGAGTTTTTCGAACCTTGAAATAAGTAACATGTATAATTCCTCCCTATTGGTTTTTTTGCATAATAGGCCTGATTTTGACCTCAATCACGTCTGATTGAAAGCGATGGATGAGGTTATGATTGAACGAGCGTGCCCACTTGCCCAGAAGATGCTTGTTCAATCTTGATTTGAAGGTAGACGGGTGTAATGTGGGAGACAACACAGATGTACAGAACTTGTAGAGAGTTCCACACTTAGGCTGTGATCATAATATAGGTGGAGGGGAATCCCTCTAACATAAAAGTCTTTTTGGAACTAAAAAAATATTCCGGGATTTACTAGCGAAGTATTAACATCACATGATACTTAATTCTCTGAAGTTTTACAAATAAACTGTACCCATTCCGATCTCTGGTCACATTTAAAACCCAGAAGTTTTGAAAGTTTCGTACCAGAATTCTCAGACCATGCTGTAAAATGATAAAAATTATTGCACCAATGCCAAAAGCCACCATATCAGTCAGCTTTGAAAACATGGTTAAAGCAGTGATACACACATTTTGAGGTCGGCTAGATTCAATATGAATTATGTAACCAAGATTTTGTAACTATATCTCCATGAAGAGATCTTCGCTTTAGAATGGACCACTACAGTACTTTCACAATTTCCTTGTCAAGTGCCTTGCTCCTGTGACCGTAACTCCTCATTCTTTGTTCATTTGACATTCAAAAGAGCCCGTAATGGTGCAATCGAAATAAATGCTTTGAGTTTGCACAGACCTGGTAGGCTAAAACGAGTGTATTATTTTCAAGTCGGTTTTACCGAAACGTTTCGAATAAGACTGACTCAAAGATGTGTGTCCTAGGTTACAAAAGCCTATTTAAAGATGCCATGCCTTTGTCAGTAAGAGTCAGCATTGCCTGCTGCTACACCAGTATCGGATCAGCATCATCAGATCGATGCAATAACCCGTTTCCGTGTGTTCCCCCTTGTGTATTCTGTATTAAGAAAACACAAGGTTTCCTTGTGTATTAAGAATTAATTTTGAAGAATACCATCACTTGGTTAGGTTAGGTTCATTCAGATTATAGGCTCTAAAAGTTGATTCGTTCTAACAAATGAGGATAAACTTTTCTATATTTCTTTCTCCAATAGTTTCCCTAAGTCTGGCAATATATTAGTATCATAGTATCTTATCAAGACCCAGCTCCTTTTGCATCTTCAAGCAGTAGCGTATTGTTTGACTTATATTCCGTCGACTAAATGTGTTTACATGGGGTGTGTTTGCCGAAAACAAATGGTTTTACCTCTAATACAGTTTAACTTTTAAATGTTGGTTGTCAAGTGCCCTAAAGCACGTACTCGACTATCAAATGATAAACGGATAGTTGATTAACGCTGATTCTTCAATTCGTCATCATTATAAATGTGTGACAACTTTTAAGACAAAGCGCTCTGTATTCCCTAACCTAACAGACTCTTAGCTACTGCAAGTTTCTAGCTATTTAATTATGAGAACATATTGATCGTTCCCGTTCCTTATTCGTTTATTTCATTTGTATTGTGTTAAGTACCAATGTAAACTGATTTCTTCGACAGACTATAAGCAGTGCTTAGTGCAGTATACTTACGCTGATGTTAAGTTTGTTTATTACTTACATTTGCTTGCGGGGGCGAGGTGGGGCTCACTGCAGAGCTGCCGCCACCTTTTTTCCGCTCATCGGCGCGATTAGTGGTCGTGGGAAGGTTGATAGTATTCGCCTTAGCGTGAGGGCGCTGGGCCCGTTGCCGGAGTTCGGGCGCTAGGCGACCGCCTAAAGATGGCGGAACGCTCTCCGTCTTGCGAAGGCCGCACCAACCGTCGCCTACACTAATAGGACGGGAATAGGAACGTTAAAATCAAAATAAATCAAAATAAAAACGGGTGCACCAGCTTTTGTTCCACTGTGTGTGGGCCGAGTACTTTCTACTTTGAATTATTGCCTTGTTGAGGAAATTTCAGCTTAGCGGTGTTACACTAAGTCAAAGGAGGAGTTGGGTTGATTTCTTTTGTGATGCTAACCTTTAGAAACAATCTGCATTGATTCATTTGAACATTTTGAGATTTTGTCTATTTTACTATTTTATTTACTATTTTTTTTTTTTTAAAAAAACAGTGTTTTAAGGAGAAAGTACTCGTTATAAGGTTAAAAATAAAAAAGGGTTAATATTTTTTTAATCTTAGTGTGTTTATTAGGGCTGGTGTAGCCTCTCTTTGTTAGTACATGGAAGTAGAAAAATGTCTAGGTTATACAGGGTGTTTGGAAGGGAGCTGTACATACGCCTAGGGTAGAAACTAGGGATAGTCTGCTACCTACCCCCGCCCATTATATTGACCTTGGCCTCAAGGTTTTTATTTAATTTAAAATTATTTCTTTACCTTACTACGGTACTTCAGGCCCCATAACTTTTCTTCTCCACAATTTTCTGGTGTAAAATAATTTTTTGCAGGACCCTAAGACTCTAACGATTAAAACAAGACCATTAGCCGACCGGTCCCATGGATAGATTTTGAGCTACAGGTAGTTTTAGTCAAAAAATCATAAAAAAGTCAAATAAAAAATAATAATAAATTAAAAAAAAACCTTGAGGCCAAGGTCAATATAATGGGCGGGGGTAGGTAGCAGACTATCCCTAGTTTCTACCCTAGGCGTATGTACAGCTCCCTTCCAAACACCCTGTATAAGTATGCAGTACATGTTAGCGCTTTATGATAGCTAGGTGTGTTCCACTAATGTTAGTAAGTTAGTGTTAGTTACTACAGCGCTAGGCTTCGTGTTAGTCTATTAGCGCCATTTAGCCAAAGCTGGGCCCCAAATTATAAACAAAAACATGAAAAAGCATGCGGGACTAAAAGCACAAAACCACAAGCATATTTTTTATTGATATTTTAATAATCACTTTAATTTATATAACATAATAGTCAAGTAATACAGTGATTGTTAGATGATAGTTTTTATATACATAACTTAGGATCCGACAGGCGATATATATACAAACGAACTGTTACAAAACAAGTGCCATGACACTCGAACAAATTAAAACTTATTGGTCGAAATTGGATAGCAAAAGTAGATATACTAAAATATAATATATACTAGTACAGATCATGATAGCCACAATCATATAATATCGTGGAAGTGAAACTACACATTTTTATTTTATTATTATGAATTATGAATAAGTTAGATTACATAATGTTAAGACAAGCAGGAAACATAACGCAATAATGCGCAATCTCAAACGAATAGTCGGCAAGTAAGCCGCGCCTCAAATTATAATAAATCTTAAAATCATAATAAATAGTCTAAAATTAAGTGAGTAATTATCTAAATAGCGTTAAGGAAGCGTGGTTAACTCCTCTCTAAAAGCAAGGCTCTCCTCAGCGTGACAATGTTTAGTTGAGGGTAGTTGGTGGTGGGGCGAGGCACGCGGCTTCGTTTGCAGGACACGCGACCGACTGTCGAGACGTAGTCCACGCTTCGCGTGCCTCCCCGCTCTCAAGCTCAATGCGTTAGCACTTCCAGTACCTCTGTAACTCTCTTTCGACCTCAACAGCGTAGCAAACGTCGCAAACAATATACAATTCATAACTTAATCTGCTTCTTACATACTAATATTTTAACATCCAAAGCTTTCTTTATGCATTTCATTTTAATATTATCGTTAATCCTTACAACTAAGTGGGACTGATGCTCTTAAATAAATGATATTTAATCTAAGTATGGACAAACCAAACAAACGTAAGTGTTGGCCCCCTAACAATAATTTGATCGAAACTCTCCAAAAAAAAGGATTGTGTTTAGTTTTTTATAACGGCGGGAATCGGTACTAGGGTTGGTTTGAGCTTGACACATTCAATTTGTGTTTCATATTTATGTTACTTTCTTGTTACATCATATTACTAGTATTGATTAAAATGCGATTATAGTTTTTGATTATAGCTAGTAAACATTTAACGATCATCGATTGAGAGCTAATATTACGGTAAACGCGTTAAACACCTACTAAACCTGTCAGCTGTTGTATGTGAACGAAAGGGTACGTTTGGGTGCAGTGTCTCGTTGCTGACGTGTACTTCTTATCTATGATAAATATGATTAAGTTTGAATATTTGAGTGTACGTCGGGCGTCGACTACTATCCCTACCGCGCACTAGATCATATCGCTGCCATACTTCAATAGTATAAAAAGTTTTATAAAAAATTGGCTATTGTATCTGATTCAAAGTCGGTAAATGTAAGCATTAAAAAGGTAAATGGATTGATTTTATTATTGTATTGAAACATATTACTCTCAAAATGCACTTTATTAACTACATTTTCAACTGAATTCAATGGCAGTAAAATCAGTTCAATCAATCGGTTAGTCAAACTCAAGTTCAAACTTTGGTCAAGATATGTTTCTATTGGAGTAGGGCAGCGATAAGATTGTGAAGTGTATCAAGTGATTATGTGATCTACCTAAACATGCAATACTTTCTAAGTCCGACCATTCAAAATATCGTTCACTCCGTTTAAATCCAGTCTTCTTCGATTCCTACTTACAAACTACGCGAAAAGTTAAATAATCGTTTGATCGGTGCGATCCAAACCATTGCGGCATTACAATAGCCGGTGTTTCTGAGATGGTGCGCGAAACTCACGCGAAGAAATCTATAGTTAACAGCGTTGCGAAGGAAGTCTGAGTTCTGAAAGTTCTGAAAGCGTATCCTTCACGAGTATACTGTGAGAGCTAAAACTGCAAATACAGAAGATGGGTACGGTGGCTGGTAGCCGCTTATCAAGAGAACAGTATTGAGTTTCTCTGCATTCATTAGTAAATATACTCCTGATTGAATGTACCCAATGAGTATATTAATTACTGAGTAATAATTTGAGATTATTGGATGAGCACCCTTCAATGCTGCTAGGATAAAGGTAATGCCAACAATACGACAGTACATATTTAACTTCGTATCCTTGACGACATTTTTTTTATTCCATTTCCAGATGCGAATTAGTCCAAATTATGTCTAAGCTTAGTAAACCACTGGTTTACGCTATTTAAAAATATAAACAAAAGAAAATATTGATTTTACGATTTGTTTTATAGAATATAGTATAAACTATTCCTATAATCTCACATTAGCAGTGTTTTCATTTGTTGTCGTATTGTCGTCGTCGCCTTGTATAATATGGCTGTGTGTCCGCGGATAGATGGAAATTCTCCTAGAATTTGTCAAGTTGAGGGTACTCGGTCGGGTTAGGGTATGCGAGGTCTGGTCTGGTGAGGCGAGTGGAAGGCAGCAGTACGGGACAATATACAACGCCACTACTTTTACGTAGCAATTATAATCTACGACGTAGTGCCAACCAACACTCCGCTGCCGCCTTCTTACCTCGCCTTTGTGCGTTTCCTTAGCTACGTTATTTTATAACGCGTGTATATAATAATAAATAAATAATAATAAATCTTTAATGACAAATTATTACTCACAAACATCAGTGTAGCTCTGGCTCTTGCAAAGGAGTTCCTATATTACAAGAGCCAAAATATGTAGTGTCGTGTTCTAACACTTTGTGTGTGTATAATTTAGGGGCAGTGTTAAAAGCACTGACGTTTAAATCTAAAAGTATTTAATGTACTAACAACTAAATATCATCTCACAAATCTGGGCAGTGATGAGTAAATGCAATAGCTAATGGCAGTATGTGGATCGAGTTGCGGTCCAAGGCATTATTCACCAAACAGTTCGTTCTTACCGGGCCGTTGGTCACGATAAGTGATCACTGCAATATCAATTGGATATTGCAGTTGTCATGACGTACTGGGCACGGCTCAGCGGTGCCGCTGACAAAAATCGATCAACACTTTAAATATTGCTACCCTTTAACATAATTAAGTACCTATCTCAACTTTAAACATATCTAAATTAATGTATATCTAGATTTCAATTCCAGTATTTGTTAACCTAACATGGACATATAACTCTTGCTGGTCGACATAGTTTGACGTAACGTCAGTCGCGCTCGCGTCTTCGCCCGCTGGCTCTATACACAATCGATTCAATTATATTATCTTATAATCGTATTCATCTCCACATTACGCACTAATGATTTTATTTCTATCCACACCGCAGGTTATTATCACGTTATTCCAACTGTTCGTAACTCGTTGAGGCGCGTTGTATTGATACCTATGTTATGCACTAGCATTGATGTGTAGTGTACCTATAAAGCAGCGTTTTGCGAGTGTGTGCAGTGTTCCACATAACCCATTCGTGCGATTGTGTACAACCCGTCACCGTGCTCATACATAGTTGTTATAAATAATATATATTATTCACACTACTAGTTTACTACAGATCTAACTTTTTCTTCACAAACTATGGTGGAATACCTCTCCGGGCTTAATACTAGTAGCTGTTAACCTAAAGTGAATACACGATGACGCTAAATGACGTCGATAAACTAGATGCTATTGCTTATGGCAAGCCTGAAAGATGTAAAGCTTTTGATTCCATGTCGAAGTAGTCTGTCGGCACCTTCATAGTTCTTAGTTGGCACTCCGCCGACGACGTATGAGATATTTTGTCATACGTGATTTTATAACTACATTATTAGGTTATTCGAAAGTCGAGTTGAGATTTATTGGATGGATAGCAGGGACGCATCTTATACAAATATACAGTGGTTACTTGTTACAATGTTGTTACCGAGACCAGTCAAACATATTAGTGGTGTTTACAGACTGATGTTAACAATGCTCATTCTAAAACCAGTTACAAACGTGTGCTTGGTATCAGTAACTGTTAGTAAAAGCCTGTAAGTTAGAAGTGTATATTTTGATGCGTCCTGTGGCGAGTTACTTACGCGGCGGGATCGCGAGCCGGCTCGCGAGTCAGCTGCTCGCGGAGGTAAGCTCCGGGATTCTCGAGAGCAGCGCCGAAGTTCATCTGCAGCGTCAGGATGCTGGTGAGCGTGGAAACCCAGTTGGCGCGCGTGGCTTCGGATGGCCGGCACATGAATGACATTTTGGGCTTGCGCTCTTTGGTAGCGTCGTCGGTGCGCACTATGAACGCAGCCTGCGCCTCAACTTCTTCCATCTCCATCTTATTCACCTGATCGATGAGATAAACCAACTCAGTATTAAAGTTAAGCAAAGGATCATGTTAATGGATATATGTAATCCCGTACCAAACTGTGTCAACATCAAACTTTGTTTTTTATTGTCCACATTTTTTATATTAACTCCTATACAAATTCTTTTTGTAAACTAAATCCGAGTTTCGGTGTCATTTTATAAAATCGGAAATAACCTCAAAACCAGGCAAGAAGGTATTGTAAGGAAACTTCTACGATGTGAAGTCAGCCGAACTGTCAAAATGAACTGACCGATTTAACAAAACAACTCTTGAACTGGTTGTGAACGCCATGTTTATGGAGTAAAACAATATTCATACTTCTATACTTTAAATTGAATTCCTTGTTCAAAAATCAAATCGCAGCCGCATAATGTCGTAAAAAATTATGAAAATAATTACTATAACATTTTGATCTTGAAACATGAGTATTCTTCGTACGCGTTTCGGTAATTGTCTTTTACAATATAGATCATCAACGTGCCTGTTTTTATTTAGCCGTAAAGATAGAATCATCAGTTGTCTTACCTGAATGTGAGCTTTGTAGTTGTAAGTGGGGCTGCTGTATTGGCTCTTCTTGCCGACGGCATCGCTGAAGATGATGCACTGCTCGAACAGGAACACCTGCTGCTCCTTGCCCTTATCGTTGCCTCCCGACAGATCAGAGACGATCATTGACTCTTGAATCAGAAGCTTGCCTTGGGCGGTTATGTTACCCTGGAAATGACAACGATCGACTGTTGTACTTGCTTATTTTTTATCTTTACTCATTCTTACATTGACGCTTATTTTTTAATTTGCTGGAAATCTGTTCTGTTCATCTGGGGAGTCGAACACCAGAATCTTCGAGGTCGAGAGTCTGCCACAGTGGCAGCTATCACATCTTCACCAACGTCAAACAAAACATCATCATAATTTCAACCAAAAGACGTCCACTGCTGGACTTAGAATTCGCCCAAGTATCGCCACATTAACCGGTACCGTGCGTCTCGCATCTAGCGGATCCCCGCAACCTTCAGCAGGTCATCGGTCCGACTACTGGTTAATGATTCCAACGCAACGTCTTCCGATTCGCGGTCGCCACTCTAGAACTATTCGGCACCATCGGCCATTTGTTCGGTGAGCAATGTGCCCTACCCACTGCCACTTAAGTTTGGCAAGTTTTCGGGTTACGTTGGTAACCACGGTTCTCTTGCGGATGTCTTTATATATACGCAAGCGTTTGTTGTGGTCGCTTAGGCAAAGATTTTCGCGCATCGGACTGAGTGGTTATAGCAACCAAACACGTCGCAACGCTATATTCGCTTTAGCTGGAAAAAAATTGCATCGCTGGGATATTTGGCAAGAGCTTAGGTATTATTAAAAAAAGGTCCTTACCGCGAATCCCTGCAGACGGCCGACATCCATCATCATATTGGCGTTCTTTGGTATGATATCGGTGCATTCGACAGCTTCACGCAGCGCCACGATCACGTGCGGCGGGCAGTTGGCGTGTTCAGAGTAAGACAGAATCTTCTTGACCAGCAGGTGGTACTTCTGGATGCGCTGAATAGGCTTAATCAGCAGATCTCCGAGCTGGAAATCGACAAGCGCTTGTTACTGTAACCGCACACTACATCAAATGAATCCGCTCGCTCTGGGCGGAGTGGAAGGGAGTGTCAGACTTTTACTGACTAAAAACCACCCATGTTCCTTCTTAACCCTTTGTGTCCGGGGTCAGAGTTCAATGTTACCTGAAATAAATACATGGAACGGAACTGTGAAAGCTTGGTCCATAGGTGACTATGTTTTATTTTTTGTAGGTAATTAAAACTGTGCAGCTTTTTTTGTGAAAAGTAGATCTTCAATCCATTGAACTTTTTTCATTCGTATTCATTCATTCATCTAGGTCAGGCTGATACACGGAGATATTTCAAAACATTTGGATATAATGATGACTGAATTCCTCGTTTCCGTGTATCAGCGTGACATATTCGTAATGATAAAGCGTGACGCACCTGAAGTTTCTGTCCGAGTTTGATGCGCAGCTCCTGGAAGTAGGTGTCGTGCTCCGACACAATGTACTCTGAGACGGGCTTATTGCGGCAGTACGCCTCGTACAGGAACATGCGTTTCTCCAGAAAGCGGCGGAACAGCGGCCCCAGTAGCTCGGGCTCGTCAACGCACAGGTGAAGCTCCCTGACAAATTTACTGCACAAACCAAACATTACATCATGTATGCATTTACATAGCATCGACACTTGCTATACTATTTATGTAGTCATAAGAGAACCTTCGGGTTACCTACAAGTTTGCGCAAAAGCTCGTAATTTAATAAAGGACTGGTAAGGGTCACTAGCACTATGACTGCCTTAATCCAGTTTTACGATTTATTTAGGTGACTTATTATTTATCGGCGGCCAAATTGTTAAAATTGTTTCAACTTTTGCTTCAGAATTAGATGACTTTTGTTTGTTTGATTTTAATTTATTTTTTCACCGCCTTCTCTACTTATACTGTATCAGTCTAGATTACGATGACATGACATATATTATGGTAACAAACAATATATGTCATGATAATCCAAGCTTATCACCAATGACATGGAGTTTAAAATACCTAATTAACGAAATGTGGGTGCACTGTACACATCTGCGTACCTCAGAGCATACAGGCGTCATGTTATATTATGAAATAAACATTCAAGTGTTCGCTGCAATCACTTGAATGTTTATTATGAAACTCTATGTAGGTATATTGTTATTGCAAAAAAAAGTATTATGAATTTATGACATTCATTGTATTAACACATAGTCTGTTTGTCTTATTACTAAAACGCCTTATCCGAAATCCATTGTTCTTCAAAAAGAGGATTTTCAATTTATTCTGTGAATAACAATCGCATAGCGCTGTGGCAAAATCGCACACAATACATAATGTATATTTAACATAACATCACGACTGTATTCCCCGAAGGGTAAGGCAGAGGTGCACTTAATAGGACACCCACATTTCGCTCGATATGTTTTAGTCCCCTGTAATGGGGGACGAGCCTGTTGGCATTGACCGGGCGCAAATCAAGGCTCCATGGCTTCTACTGCAAAATTCCTGAATGAAAACCCAATAACACATTGCACTACCCAGGAATCGAACCAAGGACGTCATGCTTAGCAGTCGCGTTTGTGGCCAACGAGGAATACTCACTGTAGAAATATTAATATTACCTGGACCAGTAAAGTCTGTGAAATACTTTCGTAATCGTAATAGTTACTGTACAAATATCTAATAATGAAGGCGTGTAGTACTCACTCGCGATGCCACTCAAAGATAGCCTCTATGTTGCCAAATATCATGCGGTGACGACGATCACGCAAGCCCTCGGGCAGAACCGGCTCAGCATTTGGGTCCTGTGTATCAAAATTGCATTAATTTAATTTTATCACTAATAAAATTTGATTTGTAAGTTTTATTAAGCGGTAAGGTTCGTTGTTAAAGACGTGTAATTGGCTATTTTTTTTCTCAGACTTAACTAAAACCTTCAAAATAATAATACAAGCAACAATATAATAGGTAAAAGTGAATATACCGTCTGACTTGCCTGCACGTGCTTCATATACAACTCGCAGATCAGCCGCAAGTCGGACACATATATCTCCTCAGTGTCGACGAGTTCACGCAAAACGTACTCCCGTTTCTTGAGAGTAGCTTCATAGGAGTCCGGTCCTGGTGTCACTGGGATCTCTTCCTCCTCCAAGTCTCCGCTACGTCCAGACGATGATGCAACGACATGCTGCTCCTATTAATACAACGTTGCGTTTTAAAACGGATATTCTCAACTTTAAATTACTAATTGATCTCTAACTAAAACATTAAAAATGCTTAAGCTTTTGATTTAGGTTCAGAAATACTAATGAATTGCAAATTCGTGATCAATTCGTCAAATCGTGGAGAATAGGCAAAACTACTTGTGATGATTACGGAGCGATGCGTTGTTGAACTAATCAAATTACTCTCTGCACACTGATTGATGATAATTTAATTAGCAATACAAATTATAATTATTGACAGCTAAGTCGTTGTGCATTACCTGCTGCTAAATCAAACTAAGTCAGCATCGAGGCTGCCTAAAAATACAATGAACACATGCTAAATAATAACAATAACAAAGCCTGCTGAATGCAACGCATGCATGTGACACGAAGCGAATGTTACGCTAGATCAGCTAAATAATAATGTTCTGCGAACTCTCAAAACGACACACACTCTTTGAAGCTGTTTTGCAACTTATGGGCTTATTACCGGCGACATGAAAGTATAATGTCAAAGAAAATAAACTACGATAATATTGTACCACATACTGTTCAAAGCAGTCATTTCATAAAAAAGAAAACGATGACTTTCGTCTCTTTTAACTAGATTCAGAAGCCATTTCCGACTTTCGTGGCGACTTTGCTACCGGCAGCAATAAATAACATGTCAACTGCACTTGTGGAGGGCGGTTAAAGGATGTTGCGCCGAAGCTGGCGTCAATAGAACGAAGGAGAAATAAGACATTACTTGTAGCCACGACTTGCACGGTGGTGTAGTCCGGGGCTTTAGATTAAACTTTGCATTAAATAAAAACAGCGATTAAGGTTAATCAAACCAAATGTGAATAGAAATAAGAGAAAAATAGGTAACAGGACACGTTTAGTTACTTTATGTATATAATTGGTGAAAAACGATATAAAATATATCGTTTTTCACCAATTTAGGGTCCCGTACCCAAAGGATAAAAACGGGACCCTATTTATTAGGACTTCGCTGTCCGTCCGTCTGTCTTTTACCAGGCTGTATCTCAAGAACCGCGATAGCTAGGCAGTTGAAAATTTCACTAATTATGTGTTTCTGTTGCCGCTAAAACAACAATTTCGTTTTGGTACGGAACCTTTCATGAACGAGTCCTACTCGCACATGGCCAGTTTTTTCTAAAATACACGGAAATAAAATTACTTCAACAAATATTTCAATACGTTATTTATTATACAAAACAAAACAAATTGGACTAACGGAAGTCAATATTAAAAGTTATTTTGCAAATATGTAACAGGGTTCAAATTAGTTTGATCTTTCATCTAAAAGCTATTTCTAACTTATTAACACGAAAATAATTTTAAGAAAACAAATTAAATTAATTACTAGCTGATGCTAACTCGCGACTTCGAGCGGGCCGGGTTCGCGATTAGCCTATACTAAGATTTTGATACGTTAGCTATGTATACAGGGTCTAAATTAACCCTTCACATATACGTCATCCAAGCATTCTGTATATCAAACAAAGTACCCCCATGCAAATATTTTTGCTGGGAAACGACTTTTTTTTGGGGGTCATTAATATCATTTTACGGTAAAACTCAATGAAGCACTCTTAAAACACTGTGCTAGTGGATGCTCTTTGAATAGTAAGAGTCATGGAGGTAATTTAAGTAAAGTTATAAACTGAAAAATCAGTATTTACAAAAACAGCTGTGCGAAATTTGGAACTTTGACCCCCAATATCTCCGTAACTAGGGGGTTCCCAGGTTTGGTCTAAAACAAAAAAATGATCGTAGTGGTGGGGAGATCAAGTTGCTTTCGTTTGCGTTAAGGGTACTTTTACACCCCATATATGAGGAGCTAGTGGCTTAATAATAACTGCTCCTTGGGTCGATCTTTTGGTTAAGTCATGCTTGCTTAGGTTGGTCCATGGATTGGTCACGACTTATTGCGTACCAAGTTGTCTGATAGTACAGTCGGTATAGTGAGTTCCCGACTGCCATAGTTTGATCTTTGGCAGTCGTTACACGTACTTAAGCAAAAAGTTTGACAAAAAGTCTTACCAAAGGTTACCGTATTACCTACCCAGTACCAACAGGGTTGAGGAGGTCAGAAAGGCAGTCGCCTCTTGTAAAATATTAGTATTCAGCTGTATTCAGTTTACCTGGAAACCGAACCCAACATAGTTGTAAAAAGGCTAGGTTTGGAATAGGCAAAGATAATGATGATGTTACCTTACCTACCTACCTATCTTCAATTTCAAAATACTATACACAACTACAAAAACTCATTTCTTTCTCATTTCGAACTTCAAAATTATTTTACTTTACTTATTTACAAAAGACAGTACCCCAAAACGCCCCCCCTTCGACACTTCCTAGTGTTTTAGCTGCGGAACAAACTCCCCAGCAACACATCTGTCTGTTAGGTTGGTTAGAAGAACCAGATTTGTTCTCATGCTTTCATAGTTCATACGAGTACATACCTCTTTTTGAAGTTTACGAATGCCCATACAAACTGTAACCCCTATGTACTCATAAACTTGATTTTCAGAATTCAAGTTTCTCAGTTTAATATTTGTAGAGATTTCGTGATTAGTCAGTTAGTGAATGGTATTGCAATACTTATTATAAAAAAATATCCAACTTAAAGGTATGCCTAAAAGTATTCTATGTCCTATCCTAATCTGTCAAGGCGTAAAAAAGGTATATCAGTCAAATAAAATTACTTTCGTACTGATAGTATTGGTATAGATACAATAGATAGTCATCTTCATCAGCCTAGCCTCTTCAACCGACTTCCAAAAAGGAGGAGGATCTCTATTCGTGTGTATGTTTTTTCTATGTATGTCCGCGAATATCTTCGTCAATTGCGGACCGATTTTCGAAATTCTTTTTGGCTTTGAAAGGGTGTACTTTCGAGGTGGTATTTTTGTCACCAACTCAGAATCTGATGATGGGATCCCTGAGAAATCGAGGGCAACCCTCAAATCTTATAGGCACACATTACGTTTTCCATATATTTTCTGAAGCTGTTCAAGTATTTGCGTCAGATAATCATACACTCATGTGGCTGCGCTGATGACGGAAGGTGCAACTCCTCAACGGTTAGGAATACTAATAACTAGGAGTTGAAAGAAAATTCCTTCAAAATCATACGTACTTATACAAGAATACAACTATAGGTCATCACTTCATGTTCATGAGCTGATGATGGAAAGTATAACTCCTCGACGGTTAGGTCAGGTTAGGTAACGTTAACGCGAATACTTGAAAAGCTTTAGAAAAAGCACGAAACACGTAAAGAGTGTCTATGAAATTTGAGGATTGCCCTCGATTTCTCTGAGATGCTATCAGATTCGGATTTCCTTGGCATGAGATATGAAAAGAAAATTTATTTATGTACACACAAAATACAAAAAAAAATGATAAAAACATAAAAAAAAATAGAAGAGCACAAAGGTACTACAAGGTAGGTAGTACAGTCATTTGAGGCGAAAAATGGGGGTTACCAGGGAATATGTCTGGGAGTTTTGAAAATTGGTTATTTTATAGATATCGACGTGCTCTTTTCGAATTGTAACTTTGCCACCGCGCAACTGTGCCCCTCGCGCTACACCGAAATTTTCTCTAGTTTAATTTATTCCTGAACTATTTTTATCGTAAAATGAGTCGAAACGGATTTATTGTCAAAAAACTGTTTTTGAGCGCCATTTTATCCAAGATAGCGACGCGAGCGGCACAGTAATGAGGTGCCAAAGTTAAAATTCGAAAAGAGCACGTCGATATCACTAACGAACTCACCAATTTTCAAACTCCCGGAAAAAAATCTAAAACCACCAAATCACAGGACTATACAGGGTGTAAATTAACCCTTCACACATACGTCAATCAAGCATTCTGTACATCAAAGTAAGTACCCCTACGCAAAAATGTTTGCTGGAAAACGACTTTTTTTTTTTGGGGTCAAAATTCACATTTTGCGGTAAAACTCAATGTAGCACTCTTAAAACATTGTGCTAGTGGATGCTTTGAATAGTAAACGGGTCATGGAGGTAATTTAACTAAAGTTAAAACCTGAAAAACTAGTTCTTACAAAAACAGCTGTGCAAAATTTGGAACTTTGACCCCCAATATCTCCGTAACTAGGGGCTTCCCAGATATGGTCTAAAACCAAAAAATTATCGCAGTGGTTGGGAGAACAAGTGCCCTTCGTTTGCGTTAAGGGTACTTTTACACCCTTTATAGTTAGTCTTACTAAGTGACGGCTTAATTAATCATAAAATAACTCTCGAGTTTGGCAGTTAGTCTAAATTGGTTCAATTTCGTATAGGTAGCCAGCGATGATTGTTTTTTTTAATGTCTGCAAAGAGGTATGCGTCCTCATCTGCCTAGCCTTTTCCCAACTATGTTGGGGTCAGCTGCCAGTCTACCTAGATTCAGCTGAATACCAGTAGATATGCATCTGGTTGTGAATTTCGCCTCGAATGCAGTAAGAAACTTTCCCCACTTATATCAAAATGGGCTTTTGATTTTTTGATATCTGCGAATCATAATAACAGTTAAATATATTCATAAAAACAATTTTGGCCTTATTTTTACCCTGTTAATACTTTTTCCTCGTAAATTCCTCGTAACTAATCAATCATTGCAAACAAGCCGAAAGCGTCCCGTACCTCAAATTAGTCGCTTCACAAAATGAACAGTAAAGGTGTTGAAAAAAAAAACAAGGAAAGAAAACCAAACATGCAAACAACATGCATTGAGATAGAGCCGAACCATTCGTTCTTTGACGATTTGCATTATCTCGTCAAATTCAGCAGAGGGGAGGCCATTGGAGTCGTTGGAATCCATGGCTAAAGAGTTCTGAAAATGTGGACGAATAAAAATGTACCAGACACCGCGAGTTAGATAGAGGCATTCATAGTGACAAGTTAGTGACGTGAAACTTACGCGCGCGGCTGGAGCGGCGGTTACCACGGCTGGCGTCGGTGCTTGCAGCACGGCTTGCGGGTTCTAACACAACACATTACAACGTTAATATCCTACGTTTCTATAAACGCTACGCCCGGCTTCCATTGTTAACATCTCTGCATTATAATTTTGAACACTCTCTCAATCACTAACCAACCAATTTTGAAAGAACTTCCTCATTTATTGCTTTTAATATTAAAATATTAGATTAATTGTGTGACAACGTTAATGACGTCAATTTCGGCGCGATTAATGTTGTAGATTTGTTAGTATTAAAGGCATTGCAATTATTTTAGGTGCGATAAGCAATTGCCCAACTGTTTTGGTTAGTATTTCGGATACCAATGACATAATTATCAGGAATTTATTTTTGAACTCGGGTTTTATGAAAATAAAAATCTCATAGTAGGTATGAATCTCATTTACTAGGTCATCCTATTATTACGCGCTTGGTATATCGGATATACCATACGTAGCAAAAATATTTTCCAAACAATTTCGGTCTGTTTTTCCTGTATACATTTGTTCGGTTAGCCTACCATAGTACTTCGCTATAGTATAACGTGAATGAAGAAGGAAAACAAACCATTTTTATAGACTAAACACGATCTAATTTTGGTGGGCGTTACGTCACCCGTAATATCGATAACTAAGCGGTTGGTACCTACACTGCCCCCGCAGGCCAAAAAGCGGTAACTCAACAAATCTGTGTTTTGAGAAAACTAATGAATACTTGAAAATGAGAGATCACTATAATAAGGGTTAGTCCACATATGCAAGGTATTTCAAGCTGTGTGATGCTAATTCAAAACAAAATTTCCGATTTTATGAGATACTTCTATTTGGCTCCAGAGAGCAGTAACATGTGGTTCACGATGTTGAAAAATTCGATTATTTTTCCTGAAAATTACCAACACAGTCGCTGATAACTATAGTCATTCTGTTTGAACAAATGACCTACTGTATCAAATATGGATTATATCCATGATATACTAGCACTGGTTTTAGAATGCACACAAACTACTAACTGTTTCCAGATATGGAGCGGTTTATCACTTTGTTTGGTTTTCCTCATGAAATAGAAAGAGGATAGTAAATTAAAATAAATGTAGACAAAAGCAATAAAAAAATGCAGGAAAATCATAACGAGATAGCTTATAAGGTTCCACTTACTGGAACACCGACCACCTGTCCATGAGAGGAAGTGGGCGATCCACCATGCCAGCCCAGTGCGAGTTGGTACATGTCAAATGTTTGCGATTTTAAACACTTGCCGGTTTCTAAACGACGCGCGACGTTTTCAACACAAATCTCCATGTACGGCCACAACGAGTGTACGCGGTGATTTCACTTGCCGGCGAGTAATTAACGACTCGAGGACTTGTTCAAAACCGTATTATCCCCACGTGCCTTTGTGCCCGCACCCTTACGAAGTTACAGCCCGACTCGGTGTGAATTCAGCAGTAAACATTCAACTTTGTCACAGTTACGTGCGAACATTCAGCGTGCTTCTGTGACAGGTTATACAAACACGTTGAAAGCGCTTTAACGGTATAAAGGCCTGTTAAACGACACCGTTAAGTTATCAACGAGTTGTTAGTAAGGTACAAATGTGTACCGCCAACAGTTTAATGCAGCTGAAGATTTCCGTCTGCAAGTGCGAGCTTATTTCAAACTTGCTTCATTGCTCGTAGTGGTCTATCGACGACTTGATAGTTATACCATGGGAAGTGAACCCGGTATACCTCAATAGTATAATTATACATGTCTACAACCTGTGGTAGAATTAACTTTATTTCATGCTTTAGGTAGAGTAATAGTAAGTCTAACACCCGCATCTATAAACAAGTAAGGATAAGTTTAGCACTTCAGTAGAACTACAGGGAGGTTCTTAAATCGTTGAAATTCTTGTCTACTGCATTCAATGTTTAGCTAAGTGAATTAGTTTAACTTGACTATAGATACGGGAGAAACCAAACCTCCAGTGAAACTCTCTATACATCATATACGTAGCTGTGTGCCGTCTTAGACTTGAATCACTTAGAGGATCGGTATTAAGATCACCAGAGGGTTTTCGTTGAATGTTGAGTGCCTGGATGGGTTCCAATGGGTCCTAAGTTTACTAACTTACCATACCCATAGTAGACGGATTCGATGTTGGCAAGAGGACGTTATACTGTATATCAAAGAGCTGAGAGCGATGTGTTTGAAACAAAAGGCTTACCTGAATAGGTTTCATGGGAGGTGGTAGTTCGACGTCTGCGGCCTCGTCTTCGGCCTCATCGAGTGCTGGGACAGCTTTGCCCGAGTCTTCGTCGGCGCGTCCATTATCCACGTAAGGAAGCTGCAGCAAGGACATTCTTTTGTAGCTCAATGTTACCTTACCTGACCTTAACACGGTGTTTAGAGAAAACCCTCGACAAATTATTACTTAAATAAAGTGGATAAGTACATTAGGTACATGACGTTACGAAGGTTTAAATATGAACATTTCTAAAAACTGCTAAAACTCATTACTTAGATGAAGCTAGAGAACTTTGTGTAAGGCATCCCTTGCCGTATTTAAAGATTTTGGCTTTAGGCCACATTATATTAATATTGCATGCGTTACTTTTCAGTGCATATTTCAGAATGCAGACAATATGGTTTTCCACGACTTTTAAAATTCTTTTAAGGGTAAATTATCCCATTTTTCTCAGGTCGCGTTGTTTCCGAAACAAAAAATGACTAATGTTTCCGTACGAAGATTTCAGAAAACTTTAAAGTGGACAAACATTCCTAAATATGAACGTTCAAAAACATACCTTGAGCTTCTTGTCTGATGGTATCTTTTTCAGCGGAACGGGCTTGTCGGTAGTAGCTGGCGATTGGGCTCCACTCGGGCCCTTTTCGGTCTTCCCTTGGGACTGCTTGCGAAGTCCCAGCCATCGTTTCCTATGTACAGAAGAAAGGAAACTGTCAGACAATCAAAAATATTAAATCATGAATTAAATAGATTGAACCTGAAGATAACCCTCATAATATGTATGAATGTTGCCAAATTCATCTCCAATACCTATATATTTAACGGTAAAAATTTAATGAAATAAATAGTCATGTTACGTTCTATCACACATACTTTGTAACTAAACTGTTAAAATAACTGGATAATCGATGTATTGTTTCCCGAACGCGAACGTGACAAACCGTTTGCGCGTAAAACAAAAGTAATCAGGTGAAGTTTAATGGAATAGTCGACTGTTGGATAAATTCACACAATAAAACATGATGATGTTATAGATACAATACGTTTAGCGCCGCGTTCATGCGACAAAAAATATATTAATTAATACTTTAGAACGACTGCTTTAGAGGTCTTAAACTAAACTAAAATAGCTTAAAATTTAAATAATTCGACACAAACATACTTCACAGTATACATTTATAATTCGAAAGCTGGTCGGTGAATTTTGTTTAATGCAGGCGAAAGGTCCTCTACATGTCCAGTGAATACCCTATTGTTTGAAATTAAACCTGAAACGTCACTTTGTCGCAATTAAAATACGATGATTTTCAGCTTCAAGGAAACGCTCAAAGGCTAAAAAAGAAAGCAACGTTTGTATGATTGTTGTAGCGAAAGTAATGTATTTAAAAAGTATGCTAGCAATGTCAAAGGTGTTTCAAACCAAATAATAAACTCAAGCACTCAGAGAGCTTTAATAATTTAGGCCATCACTTTGTAACGGTTTTGACAGTTTTGTTATATTTTACAAAAGTATGTCAAATCTATACCAAGTGACGGCTTAAGGTGGAAGCTCACATCTGGCCCGCGAAATTCTAATTTTCTTACGTTTTTGGCAATTTGCAGGCCAGTGCTTGGTTGTATGTTTATGAAAATTTGATTTGCGACTGTAAGACGTATGAAGTTACCGAATTATAACCATCAAAATTATCAATACAACCCTCCAAGTTCATTTTCATGTCAAGATTGATTTTTGCATGTAAAAGTCATTCTTTAGTAATTTTGTCGTCGTTCTTTAGTAGTTAGTAATTTTGATGGTTATAATTCGGTAACTTCATACGTCTTACAGTCGCAAATCAAATTTTCATAAACATACAACCAAGCACTGGCCTGCAAATTGCCAAAAACGTAAGAAAATTAGAATTTCGCGGGCCAGATGTGAGCTTCCACCTTAAGTAATCATTAAATATCTCTGAGTACCGCAGTTAGTGTATCATTGTTGTTCCATGTGCGCTCTGTTGGGCATTGACAGCGGACACGCTGTTATTTGCGGGAAGCCCAGTAACTTACCGAGCAGATTACACTGACAGTGTTGTACGAAACGTTCTCAGCTGCAACGATTTAGGCACAGCGCCTTGCGTTGGCCGTGGTCAGCTATGGACCACAATACATAAGAATGTAATTCAATACGCAAACCGCAATGTGTATACTAGATACACACATGCTCCACTATTAATTATAGTTTTCCTCTTATTTGATTGACACAGCCAGTTTAACTCCGCGATTTCAAACACAAAGAGTAGGTTATTGTAATAATAACATTGAAATTAAAATGTTTAACTAAGACTAACCGTGTCCACTGTTTTAGCCTAATTTCTACATTAGAAATCATGCCATTGTTTACAGGATTTTATCTGTGGAAATAAACGACACTACAAAAATAACTTATTACCTAGTTATTACTTCTGTCAATCTGGATTATTTTCATTTGTAACATTTGTGTGTGCTGCCGTTCGAGCAAGTAGGCTTGTGACGTCATAAATTGTTAGGTAGCAGTATATTGACCAATCAGGGGGCCAATTCTCGATTTTCGCCATTTATCTCGAGTTCGAGATCGTAAGTCTATCTCTATGTCTATTAAAAATATCTCTATCTCTACCAAAAAATGTCGAATCGAGCAGAATTCCGTATTCTCAGTCAAAATAGAAATAAATGTCACGAAAATGTCGAGTCGAGTGAAGATAATGTTACCATTATGAAGAATCGCACGTTCTGTTTTAGGTAGCTATGAGTTAATGAATGATTTTGTTTTAAAACGCTGACTAAACCTACTTATTTAAGTATAAAACGAAACGTTTAGTGTGTTTCAAGATTTTCTTATGCTCTTCGTGAAATAAAGAAAACAAATTGACAGTTGACTGTCTGTCAGTGTCAGAATTTGCGCCTTTTTGCGGTTCCTTCAAAACTTTTGTTATGTTTACATGTACTGTGTTTACATCATTATTGGGTGCTGTTTTACATTTTAAAAGTTTTATTTTAACATGGAGGGGAAAAATCAAACAAGGCAAGGGCACAAATCAAAGAGTATATAAATCAAATTTCCAGTAGGTATGAGATGCCAAGCCGTATTTTATTTAAAAATTAAAGAAAAGAAAACACATTGTACAATCCAAAACTCAACGAATTCACTCAGAAATGACGTATCTCTACAATCGACATGACATCTCTACTGCTCAGAAGCACTCGACATGAACTCTAACGTTAGCTTTCGACAAATGTCGAATTCGACATCCCCAGAATAGCAACTTTTAAAATTTGTCGGAAAAATGACGTCATTAGACATTTTTGTCGAGTTCGACACCATCTCTAAAATCGAGAATTGGCCCCCAGATGAACTATGCAGTCAGATACCGCAACTCTTCTGCATGATGACGTTACCGGGGAATACGGCAATACTGCTACTAACAACAGAGGTAGACTACGATAGATAGTCTATTACGGGTATTTTTCTGACAGAAAAACAAAACTAAATACAAGTTAGGTGTTGGAAAAACCGAAGACTTCATATTCACGGTGATGGCAGGCGAGTCTACAATCATCAATACAGCGCTAAGGCCAATTAAGTGCGTTTAATCTAATCAAGATAGTGAAATATCTACAGCTGAGTACGACTGTTTGGCTTATCACGTTTGATATCAAATAAAACAAAGCTTTATTGTGTTGGCAGGTGATATTATGTTCTTCGTGTCTTGAAAGAGGCCCTGTGGGTATATTCAGGCACGTCGGTTCAGTTTTCCAGTATTAATTAACGGGCGGAAACTGTTTCTACGGGGTTCAGTTTAAACTATAGAACCGATAACAGGACTTAAATTAATTCAAGTAGCCTCATAGACTATTATAGTACAGTCGAACAAGCTAATAAGTAGGTATACATCCAGCTTACTTGTATTTACTTTTGAGATTATACAGATACATTTAGAGACATTTCAAACGACACAGGCGTTTGACATCAGTCGCTTAATGCGAATCACCATAAAAACCAAATTGCAATCAATATTTTCAGTCTTCTAGAATCATAAATCTACATGTATACTTATTAGCTTGTTCGACTGTACCTATACCTAGCTATTACCTACCGAAACAACGTAGAAGCGTCTATTTTTATCACTTAAGAAAAGATTAGGAGTATTATGAAACGTATACAAGTCTTCATTAGAAACTCTTGACAAAGATTGGTCGCGTAGCCTTTAGTATTAAATGTTTATACGAGAAACTCTTTGGAGTACAGTTAAGCCGATATACGGTGAATGAATGAGACAACATAATATCTCAACCGGAATTAGGTACCTATCTCCAAGGCAACTGCGGCGGACGGTAGTTCTATACAAAACAAATTTTAACGAGAGACATGGGCGAGGATAGATTTAGTAAACTTCAGTTTCCAGTAATTCCTAGCTATTGTTTGAATGAGAATTAGATACTTATTTAGAAGTTTGGAGCAGAGGGGTACTAGTAATAACAATTCCACTTAAACCGTGTTTTGAAACACAATGAATGAATAAAATTGAAAAGAATTAGTCAGATGTGCTAGCATAACCTTATTGTAGGAACAGGAAGTATAGTTTCCGGGATAGCTACAGGTAACACTGGCTCAATGATCCACACTACTCAAGCATATTTCCTGTGTAGAAGCGACGAATTAACGACGAACACGGCAATTCCTTTCTTAAAGTTTCGGAACTGCATGTATTTCAAATCACTACCTATATATTATGTACTATCTATGACGTCACGCGGTTTCATTCGTGTAGTTCCCGTTCCCGTGGGAATACAGGGATAAAAATTAGTAGTTTCGGAGCCTTTTCCTTACAAACAAACAAATCTTTCCTCTTTATAATATTAGTGTAGACTAGCTGATGTCTGCGGTTTCGACCACGTGGATGTCGGTTATCGTCACCAAAAGTAATGTTTTCATACCCCTTTTCAACCTCTACGACTTTTTTTTTGCATTAAAAAGTAGCCTATGTCCTTTCTCAGGCTCCAGACAGGTGTACTAAATTTTATCTAAATCGGTTCAGTAATTTCGGGTGAAAGCGCGACAGACAGACCGAGTTACTTTCGCATTTATAATATTAGTAAGGATAAATGGATTGTACATACGTTTTCATAATAATGACTTCTATATGAAAAAGTAAAATGATCTAGCTACATTTTATTTGCCAGTTTCAAAACACCACACTGCAGTTAAATTTTTAAACATTGAGAATATACCGAGACGGCTATCACCCCATGAAAAGGAATAAATCATTTCACGGTTGTGAATAACGACAATGATACAAGGTACGTACCGATAAATTAAGTGGACCAGTAATGTGAATTTAACACCTTATTATAAAATGTGTGAATTATTTCATGTGATATCTTAGTGTGGACGAGCGGTTCGGTCACACTGACCAAGGACTCGCCACCGCATTGCGGTCGCAGTCCGCGGCGAGCGCCGACAAAAAATATCCCAAGTGCAACAATCCCAGTTCGTATCTCCGCGTTGCGTAACTCGCACCAGATCACACACATCACTCGAGACTTACTTCACGCAAACAACTTGATTCCACATCGCCGTGGCGTCGCGCTAACATCACTGTCACACACGTTCAGTGCCGCGGTCACGTGTACACTGACTCACATGCAAAATGTGCACAAACACTGTTATCTAAGTTCTATTTCGAAGGAGTAAATAATCTGATCGAGGGACGGTCAACAAGGAGCGGTATCAAACGAGATACAGTCGCGATAATGTTGTAATATTAATGAGCGCGTGTTTGTGTAGGACGCGAGGGCGGCGGCATCGGCGCGCGGCCGCAAGTCACACCGCCGGCGACGCGGCGCGACCATCAACGACACCCTAATTACATATCAATTAGGTAATGAACTCATCCGACCTGTCGTCGTACATTACCGCAAACATCCACCTAACTACAACCATCGTATTCGGTAAATCGATGGAAATCGTTCAGTTATACTTGGTGCCTACTAAGCCCATAGAATAGTATGTCGATGTGAATACATTGAGAAATATTTAATTATCATAAGTTCAGTTATTTACACTGTGAATAGACAAGATAAGATAACGAAAATTGTGGAGAATTGATAAGAGTGACTTAAGGGTGCTGAGTGATACCTAGGAACTCGGCTTACATAAAAACAAATAATAATTCATCTAACTCAAACAGAGATTGCTAACTTTCGGGGCAGGTGCACTGAACCAGGAAAATACACTTAGCGCAGCGCAGCGAATACCTACTACACATTCGCTGCTCTGTTTGCATTGTCCTGTTTGGCAGCGTCAGACAACAGAGCAAGCGAGTAGGTATGATTTGCAAAATAACAGAGTAAACTATAGTGAAGAAACGACGGTGATAGAGGAGATGCGGACACCAGCCCGTCATACCATACAATACTCGTGAGTAGCTGCATCCAGAATAGAAAATATCATATGTTGCAATTGCTTTATTTTGCGTAATTTGCGAGCAAGAAATAGAGTTAGCAAGTAAAGACCGAGCCAAACTCAAACCTACAAACCTTGTCAAACATACAGACAAGTTTTAATTCTCTAGTTGGAATTGAGTTTCGTAGAAATCGAATATTATTGGACAGTTCATACATACAACCATGAATTAAGTACCGAAGTTCATCGAAAATCCGGTTGACAGCCAACTTAGGCTGTTTTGTGCTCTAATATTGTGTCGACGAATTCCAAACACTGAAGCTTTCAATTTTAAAGCAGCTCCCTGAAACCGTGCTAGTACGTGCGATGCAGGAAGTCAAAAATGTAGAGTAGATGCAATTTTCATTTATCTGGTACGGTCATTGATATCTCCGATCAAAGAAACAGCACCAAAATGTATTCGCTTACGTCAAAGCGTTACGTAATGTTTTTGCGCCCTAAATCATTAATATGATGCATTTTGATAAACACCTCAGACATTGCAAATAACAGCACATCAAAGTTCGAACGCGGACACTGACACATTATCGGCACAGTTCGTGGGCAATCGTTGGTCATTGCTGAACCGAAGTATATGAACAAAGGAATTCAGGTGTGGAGTCAAGATAACGGGCGGTGAAACAAACAACCTGATATGATGGAAACAGTTGGCACAACAGAGCCGCGAGCCGTCCGCGTCGGCGTGCATCGTCGTCTGCGCGTGCGACGCCTTCGCACCACTGAGCGACTGAAGCGCTCCTGAACCGCGCGCTCCGTATCGTCCGAGGAATTAGATAAAACCATACCAAGATAAAAGATGACTAACAAATAGGAAACGACGAATCATTCATTTTGAGTAACGAATAGATGAGGAACTGTTAAAAAAAACGACAGCTTAATTATTATTAACAAGGTTCTATGTAAAAATCAAATACCTTAAACGACTAATTATTCGTTATGCTGATGGTCTTTGTTACAAGAACGACTAGTTGTATCCAGTTGTTAAAATATCAAAAGAAATGCACAAAACCCGCATTTCTAGATTTTCAGCGCTCCACAACGTAATATCAATAAGGCACTACTCATAGGTGTTTTATTAAATAACTAATAATTGTGCGCGCCGAAGTCACTTCAGCCAAGTTTACCCTTAATTTGATTTTGTCCGCTGGGACGGACAAAGTGTGTTGAAATTGTGTTGAACGCGACTGTACTTGATATGAGTGAGCTAGACAGAACCACAAGAACCAGGGGGCCAATTCTCGATTTTCGCCATTTATCTCGAGTTCCAGATCGTAAGTCTATCTCTATGTCTATTAAAAATATCTCTATCTCTACCAAAAAATGACGAATTGAGCAGAATTCCGTATTCTCAGTCAAAATAGAAATAAATGTCACGAAAATGTCGAGTCGAGTGAAGATAATGTTACCATTATGAAGAATCGCACGTTCTGTTTTAGGTAGCTATGAGTTAATGAATGATTTTGTTTTAAAACGCTGACTAAACTTAATTATTTAAGTATAAAACGAAACGTTTAGTGTGTTTCAAGATTTTCGTATGCTCTTCGTGAAATAAAGAAAACAAATTGACAGTTGACTGTCTGTCAGTGTCAGAATTTGCGCCTTTTTGCGGTTCCTTCAAAACTTTTGTTATGTTTACATGTACTGTGTTTACATCATTATTGGGTGCTGTTTTACATTTTAAAAGTTTTATTTTAACATGGAGGGGAAAAATCAAACAAGGCAAGGGCACAAATCAAAGAGTATAAATCGAATTTACAGTAAGTATGAGATGCCAAGCCGTATTTTATTTAAAAATTAAAGAAAAGAAAACACAGTGTACAATCCAAAACTCAACGAATTCACTCAGAAATGACGTATCTCTACAATCGACATGACATCTCTACTGCTCAGAAGCATTCGACATGAACTCTAACGTTAGCTTTCGACAAATGTCGAATTCGACATCCCCAGAATAGCAACTTTTAAAATTTGTCGAAAAAATGACGTCATTAGAAATTTTTGTCGAGTTCGACACCATCTCTAAAATCGAGAATTGGCCCCCAGATCGCTGTGAGCTGCAGAACATCTTATTTGTAATTCTTTATACCTATCTAGGATTAGATTAAATGCTTCAATGACTTACCCGCTGAATGCCTTCCGTTGTTTTACTGGACTGGCAGCGCTGACTCCGCTCCCTCCAGGGTCAGAATTCGAGGCTTCTGCAAAAGATAACACACGTTAGCAAGATAAAAAAACGTTTACCCGTGCTAAATAACACAGATTATGCTTACGAACGAAAATACTATTCTGCTTTGTCTGAGGATTTTATTTAAGGATTAAAACAGACATAAACGTAAAAATAACTGTAAACAGTAAAACGTTTACAATTTTAAAAAACACACACGTTATTAAATTACTGAACAAAGTATACGGTACTTATAAAAACAAGACAATTATTCATATTTAATGAAATTAACACTGAAAATAGGATATTTACGTTGTTTACTGTTTGCTTTTGCCGAAATATCGAGAACACAAAACAAATAGTAAACACGTTAAACATCCCGTAGAATTAAGGCTCATTTTATTTTATTTGCAAGCCTCATTAAATAATTGAGTAAATAAGTAGTACCGCATTTACGAGAACGGAGTCAAATATAGCAAAGAGGATACGAATTGGGTAATAAAGCATAAATGCACTATAAAAGGTCTGTTGAATTATTCCGATGTTTTGTACGGGACAAACGTTGTCTGTTCGACAAGGTATTCCTTTTTGTTCACAGCTATTTTCAGTGAACAACACCATTACACAGCTAAAATGAATGAAGCAAAGTTGAGAAATCCTCGTGTGAATGGAGCCACGCGCAGCTCATTGGAAAAAACAGGTTGCACCTTTCAATGAATTCCGTAAATGTAGTGAAATAGCGTCGTTTCAGAAGGGGAGTTAGACTAATGCATTTGCTTAGGGACCCAAAGACTCCACACGATGAGCGGGGGGGACTGCCGGCAGACGAACAACCAAAAAGACATTTAAATAAGCATGCGACTACGACTGTCCTCTATAATTTATCAAATTATCTACTTACTAGACGATTTTTCTTGTTTAATTCTTTTCTGCGATTTTATTCGTAGTCGGGTTTTAGTTTTTAAACTTATTTTTTTATTTGAATTTTATTTTTGTGTGTTATTCAATAAATACGTAATAATATGTTACTTTCACAATGTAATATTCTACTTAATGTTGATTTGTTATTTACACAATACGAGTAAATAACACAGACTAGACCACGAGTACTGTTTGACCGCAATCTAAACGTATATCTTGACTTGAACTATAATATAATATACATATTTTTAATGTACTCGCAAAGACCTTTCATTTGATACCAAACATGTTATGATTATCTCAATTTAATTTTTTTCGACCTTAGAATTTGACATTTAAATTCCGTCATAAAAAGAAATATTAATATTTATATAGCCTATGTCACCCGCGTTATTCTTACGAATCTATTGACACCTCATTTATTAAAATACCTTCTGCAGTCTAGGCGCTACGGTGGAACATACAAACATACATACATAGACTGCTAAAATCATTACCCTTCCTTTTGGCTTCGCCGTAGTCGGGTAAATACAATACTAACTGCCCAAATTAAGTAGTAATTTGCACATTCCAGTTAGTATATAAGTTCCTTGTCGCCGCCATTTTCATCAAACTTCATTCATCTCTTATCTTTTTGACACGACATCACACACACACACACTTTACATATACCTTAAACTTAAATTCTGTGTTGCATAAATTCCTGTAAAGGTGAACTGAAGAGAAACAATTTTCCGTGAACCGTTTACTCAACTTATTTCCTGAACGACATGCGACACCTCAAAAGCTTTATCACGTTTTGCTTTTGTACAATAAACGCATTAACATCTACAATATAAACTAGCTGCTGCATCTGCCCGTTCAATCTCAGGCCTATAGTTCCGTTTAGGGTGTCCATAGTAAGCTAACCGCACAGTGTTAACATCTCTATATTGTAGCACGTACCCTGGCGAACTACCACTGCGCATTGATAAGATTCTCAGTAGATAAGATAAGCAGTAAATCGAATGCATTCTATGGAGCCCACACCGTCAGCAGGCGACACAAAGCTATTGTTATATCTCCGTAATCTCATCAAGTGACCTAAATCAAGATCAATTTGGGAATATTAAACGGCAATCGAACTGTAGGTTGTTAACCTGAACCCGGAGCATCTACTTGCTGTGGCACAAGCAATTTGTACGACGCTTTACAGCAACTATATCAAGAAGCATATTACGAGTATTCCTTAGAAGTAGAACTTGGCTGGTGTAGCAATCAAAGAGACGTAGAAGCACTGTAATGTCTCAAAGCTAAGTTCTGTGAAGACGCACGAGTGTGAGCTACTTATGACTAACGAGCATAAAATCATAACTAAATGACTGCAACTACACAGTCTGCTTATAGTGAAAACCCAAACGCAATTAAACCAACCTTTGATTAAGCTTTCAACGGTGGTTTAGCTTTAATGTTTAATTTTATACTGTGTGTTGATTTTATGATAGGTAGTGCGGTGCCGAATGTGGTTACATGTTATGTTAACTTCGATACAGTAGTCCATTAACAAAAGTGCTGTCACAGACAGCAACCATGTTTGATTATGTTTAATCAATATCACAAATCGCCCGTTCCGGCTACCGCCGCAGGGGTTCAGATATTCGAAGGGCCCACCGAATAAAAGTGTGAGACAAAAATGAGAACTTTTCAGGAAAATATAAAACGTTTAAACATCAATAACGCTCATTTTATTGTAAATAGGTAAAATAATATATTATCGAATTATAGGTAAAAAAATAAACTATAGACTTGTATTACTATTTACTTTTTTATAAACATCAACGAGTTTTAGGAAATTTGAAAAACTATGTTTTTTACTATTGTGAAAGCAGGAGTAGTAAGACACAGTAATATTTCATTACACGTTTATTCGTGTAATAATACACAATGAATAAAACTTACTGTATTGTTACACTAATATTTTCGGTAAATATTAGAATTAAACGCAACCGATTGCCTTGGACTTGGTTGATCATACATACAAATAGCGAGAAACTCATAGGAAACGATATCTCGTTTCCAAAACACAAAAAAAAAACACAAAAACCGTTTTTTTTTTGCAAATATCTTTAAAAAAAAAACTATTTTTGTGATATGAATATCGATTTTTCACATCTTCATTACAACGCCGTAATTAAGGTGTATACAAAAATTCAGCTCACTAGGAATTTTTCCGCAGATAAAACCTAAAATGACTGGGACTATTTATAGATTGTGGGTGTTTGGTACGGCGGGCGATGTGTATGAGTTGTGCGGTTTTGTTAAATTTGTCTTTTAACGTGATATCTGGTCTATTGTAGTGTAGAATAAGGAAATTCAATCAGAAGTCTGAAATACTTAACAAAATTAAGTAGGTGCAGGATGGGCAAAAGAAACGAAAAGAACTCTTGCACGTTTATTCGGTTAGGCCATCGATATCATTAATACGCAGCAATCAACGCACTGTGCATATTCTGCCGCACAATGCCAAGTCTATATTCTGGTTATGGATTGCACATGTTAATTTGTCCAATTCTTGGTCACTGTTTCCTATGGAATGGTTAATCAACAATGAAATAACCGTAAGATTGAAAGCCAGAATAAACTTTGACTAACTAGCATAGCGAGATGGAATTGATTCTCTTAATGAAATATCTGACATGCCACTTGTTTAATCTTGAACCAACCACACCGTCGCTTCGGTGGACAATATTACATTATTATTCGCTGGACTGTGCAAATAAATGTAGTGGAACTGACTCAGAATCTGTTAATTCAACTTTGTTTATTGGGTTTCAGAGGAATCTTAGTCTAGTCCTGAAAATCTATCAGAGTCCTTTATATATCTGTCCTTTGATGGATTTTTGTGAGTCAATTCATTCTGAATAATGAGAGTGGTTTCATTCTGATTTATGCGAGTTGATTCATTCTGCAAGGATTCTCTATTCCCGCTGTTTGACAAGTTCTACTCTTTGCCATGTTCTATTTGGTTTTCATGTTTTTAATTTAATTCATTCGTGTGTACGCGGCATCGACGGCTCATCCAAATTGGATCTGTCAGCCGTACCGAGTGCTAGTACCTAGCTACACGCACAACATAAACATCAGTATGCGGTCTACGGGGGGTGGTCGGGCGTGTAGATGTGCAGATAGATATGCACCAATTTTTAGCGAGCCGGAACTACTCCCCCATTTCACTCTTTGATGTTTCACATTTTCCTTTGATTATATCTCTGGATTTGAAGCGTACTATGCAGCCGTTAATAATACTGATGTCAGTGTTTTGATGCTTACTACACACATCAAAAGTGTCTAGGGATCAACATATATTTTTGCAATAACTTTTCTCCTGATTGATTTTAATTAAAATTTTCTTTAAGGATTCATCAAATAAAGTGTTTTCGTTTGTCACAGTAACGATAAACCAAGTCACCTTTGCATTAATAAAGAAATTTGCCATTTTCCTAATAAAGGGATTTTTGACATTTGAACCACTAACATTAAAGTTCGAAAAAAAGACTGAAATAACAGTTTTCTTTAAAATTTTATTGGGTAACTTAAACAATTAATAATCCGTGTTTCTACCGCGAACACTAACAACACAAGAACATCGGTTTGGCATACTCAAAATGAGTTCATCCAAATCACGCTGTGGAATGGCCGCCCATGTTCGTTGCAACAACAAAAAAAGGTCTTCTTGCGACTGGATACCCTCCATATTCGGCAGAGCTCTTCTCTGTAGCATATCCCATGCATGCTCAATCGGGTTCAAGTCTGGCGACTGAGCAGGCCAGGGCAGGACATTGATGTTAGCTGCGGCGAGAGTCTGTCTTACAACTCTTGCGGTGTGCGGTCGTGCATTATCATGCATTAACTGAAATAAGGGACCGATTTGCACTTGTAGAGGAACGATGACGTCTGATACAATCGTCTCAGCATAAATTTGAGCGTTGAGGTTGCCTCTGATCCAAATCAACTCAGTTCTTCCGCCGATCCAAATACCCGCCCATACCATGATGGTTCCACCACTATAAGGATGGACTTCCTGGCAGGATTTTAATCGCTGTTGGCGTCCAGGGGTTCTCCAGTGTCGTATACGTCTTGTATCCGGTCTCATACCAAAACGAGACTCATCAGAAAAGCACACGAAACGCCATTGTTCTTCTGCCCAATTTCTGTGTTCAAGAGCCCATTGATATCTAATCCTACGATTGTGCATTGCTATAGGTGGTACCCGTAGCGGTCTTCGGGAATGAAGGTTCACTTCATGCAAGCGGTTTCTGACTGTTTGCTCGCTAATTAAGTTCCCTGAAGAGTGATGAAGCCTCACGGCTAACATCATGGCGGTTATTGTTGGAGCTCTTCGAGTTAAGATTTGAATGTATCGGTCTTGTCTCCGTGTGGTGCAGCGATACCGTCCTCCATGGCGCTCAGCCACGGTACCAGTGCTTCGGTAACGTGTCCAAAGTCGACTGATAACACTCTGACTTGTATTCAGAGCTAAAGCCACAGTACGTTGCCGGGAACCAGCTTCTATCATTCCCACGGCTCTGAGCATTTCTTCCCTGCTTAAATGACGTCGCCGCTCCATAGTAACGTTGGTTTTAATCAGTAGTAGGGAAACAGTAGCACTAATAATGTCTTCAATGCGTTGTATGTTTTTATAGGGAAAATATTGACAGCTGATTTTCATCTTTTACTCGAATTTGATTCACAGTTCCTGATTCAAATTATGAAATGCACCAAAAAGGATCCATATAAATTTATAAAATCATAAATTTATTACAAAGCCACATCTCAATCTCAAGAAATCCGCATAAAAATGCTTGATCCCTAGACACTTTTGATGTGTGTATTAGAGAAATAGAGACCGGACAAAAGACATAATTATGTAAACATTTTTTATTTTTTTATATTCATCTATGTTATGTTTCCTTTTAGTTAAAAGGAAACATAACTTTAAAACTGAAATCGACGCCTCTATTTCCACTTATTTTTGTCTTTCACCCGAAATTGTCATAACACAAAATAAATCAAAAGTAAACTTTGCAGGAAACAAGAATGAACGTTCACATCGGTTTAGGCACTGTACGTACAATATGTTAACAAGCTTCTTCTTCTTTTCGTGACGATTGTACTTCCAATTATACGGTTTGAGCCCAGCAGGTAGCCACGTTTATTGCAGCGGCAGAGGCGCTGTTCTGGTCGCCAATGGTGCATGCATGCGGACATCTGGGACACTTCAGCAGGTGGGGCATTGTTTGATCCGGAGCCGTGATTAAATGTAGTAAATGATGATAGACTTAGTAACGATCAGAATGCGTAGGACACATCTAATTGAGGTATGAGGTATGCGGCCGGCAATTCCATTAGTACCCAGTGATGTCCGCCCGGAGCTAATACCGACATGTTGGGAGGTCGGATCTAGTCGGAACAGATCTGGTGTAGTCACGCAGAACTGGCTCTGACAAAGTCAAAGCCTATAGGCTTTGCAAAGTCAAGGCTCCGTCAAGGCTTTGACTTTGTTAGAGCCAGTGTGTCATAACGAAATTAAATGCGTGCAAATAGGACAAACTGCCACCAGTCGAAGAAGCTTTCAAGTACTCACAGTAGCAGATGTTTCAGTGATACTAAAGTGATTGCATGCCTGAAGTGGACGTGGATATCTTGGGTACAGGACTACGTGAAGTGGCGGCACATGTAAAATGCACAACTAATTGTGAGTGTCATCTAGTCAACTGGAGTTAAAACGTGGACATTCTAGACGGTAGTGATTATTCAGTTAGGATTTTGAACGCGTAAAGTATCTTAGTGAGCCTCATAGTGAACGCATCTCAAATTAAAAGTTGTTGTTCAGTGACAAGGTTGTATGATCAATAAATTGATTCGTAAGTAACTCATCACTTCGCTTCCGAATTAATAGCACGAGTCTTGAATTGACGAATGGAAACTTGTCAAGTTAGTTGAATGGGATTTCATCGGCGATTTACTTCTGTTGTGGCACACTTTATTAGCGTGAGATATGACGTAGTTTTGGCACGTGACGCCGCGCGCCGGCCACTTCGACGAACACATGTTGATGTTTCTTGTATACAAAGAGCATGCTCAAATGCCCAACGATCTACGGAGAATTAGCAACATTAATAATAATATGAACTGTGGGAGAAATTTATGATTTCAAAGAAAAACGAGTAAATGATAACGTAACACACGTGCGTGGTTCACAGGGGAGATTAGGAGAAAAACGTGTTGCGCTAGCCCCAAGTAACATCCAACAAGGGCAAAAAGATGATGACATCTTTAAAACGGTTTTTTACAGAGAAGGGTTGTCAATGTTAGAAAAATACCTGCCAAAAACCGCAGCGCTCTATAACAGCACGTACAGAGGAACATGTGGGGCGGTGGCTGCCTACGCCTCGACTGCGAGCTACAAGTGACACGCTATGGCGCCCACCGCCTTTAGTGTTGTCCATTCATTATTCAACACGTCAAATTAAACTAATTTCATTTTTTGGTTATTATTTATTGGTCGTAAATTAGCGACACGAATTTCATAGTACTTTTTAAATGTGTATAAGTTGGTTTGTGGTTTCGGACTGGAGTTTATACAGGACTGGAGTCACCCTTAAACTTTATTAAAATGCCCTAAAAATACGCTGTTAAAAAACTTCAAGAAACTGCTCAATTTACAGAAAAGCTAAAATATTTTTTTCCAATAATAAAAATAGAAGTGTCTCGTGCCTATTGGTAAAGGGTGAGTGTAGCCGAAAGCAGTGTTCCGTGAGATCGGCTTTGAAATCGGGTGGCGTCGATTCTCTCGCGGCAGGTTTTGTCCGTCGCTCCCCTATCTTGATACAACTTCTTTTAAATAGAATTAAGGATGTGTCTCTATTTTTACTCACGTGTCACAATAGCTGAACAAGAAAAAGCCGTTTTTAGAACGAAAAGTGGGCAGCGTATTTATCTCAGTATTGCTTCGTGATATATTTGCCGGGAAGTCGTAGTCAGGTAGGAAGTGTGCTTGAAGAAACATAACAATATTATTATTGTCTTAACTTATTTATTCATATCAATTGACGATACTAATTATCGAATATGTCGCAGAGGGAAATTGGTTCTGTGATAATGGTAAAATGGTTCTGTGGTTATAGATCCAGGACGAGAGACAGGATAATAGAACAAAGAACATTCTCGGGTTCGTCTGTTTGAACACTTAGTTCTCGACTCCACACGTGAAATTCGATGTGGTTGTCACAATAATTAACAAAGCTTATTGGAAGGAAGGTTTATTGGTAGATTTATAGAGAAGTAGAGTAACATTGTGTCTGTAAATTGTTGCACTCTTGCTAAGGGGCCAGTCGATCCCGTCGGGGCAGTGCGTTGTTCGCAAGAGATACCGCGGGCTCGACATATAGGGCTAAGAAGGAACATGGGTGGTCCCCCCCCCCAAAAGGGCCTGCTGATAGTAATACTACGACTACATACAATATTATAATACACCGCAATGCAATCCTTCAACTTTCTGTGTGTTTTATGATCCTAGTAACATCAGGGAAATCCGTAACAAGTTCTTTTATGTACAGGTACCTAAAGGAATATCAATGACATCGGCGGGACATGTACATTTGCACAATGCTTAGACGCGATATTTCCGAGATTAGCGTGACTATAAAGTTTATAGTCACGCTAATCTCGGAAATATCGCGTTATTTTACACCCTTTATAGTATAAAGGGTGTAAAAGTACCCTTAACGAAGCCGAAAGGCTGTTCTCCCCGTCACTGCGATAATTTTTTTGTTCAAGACCATATCTGGGAACCTCCTACTTACGGAGAAATTGGGGGTCAAAGTAACAATTTTTTCCCAGCTATTTTTTTAATAGCTCTTTTTAAGGTTATAACTTTACTTACATTACCTCCATGGCCCGTTTACTGTTCAAAGCATCCACTATAGCACAAAGTTTGAAGAGTGCTGCATTGAGTTTTACCGTAAACTGTGATTTTTCACCCAAAAAAAAGTCGTTTCCCAGCAATAATTTATGGGTAGTCCCTTAGGCAACAATGATTACTAGGAAACGAAAGTTTACGCCGTGTATATATCCCAGATTTCACTACATAAGTACATACCACGAGGTGGCCATAATAACAAAAGTGTGCGGTTGGCAAGCAGTAGGTAAAAGCGTAACGATAATCTAATAATCTATTTGTTACCGATTAGACGGACAGACGTGCGAAAACGGTTGGCGTCTGGCCCAATCGTAATTTTTTCACACCGTACCGCGTTACAGCTGCGATTGTCACTGAATAACATAATGGTTTCATTGTCACGCTTGTCGTTTATCAACAGCTGATTGTTTACCTTCACACTCTTATGGGTTTTTTTTAATTGGTATTGTTGTACAGTCGAACAAGCTAATAAGTATACAGCCAGCTTGCATTTAATTTTAAGATTATACAGATACATTTAGAGAGTGATGCCAAATGATACAGGGTTTGACATCAGTTGCCTAGTGCGGAACGCCTTAAAAAACAAAATTACAATCAATATTTTCAGAGTGTACTACATAGAACTATAAAAAACTTTATCTGTATACTTATCAGCTTGTTCGACTGTACAACGAAGTCTTCTTTGTTTTGTACAAATACTTCAATTTCTGATTATCAAGTGCTCAGAGTTGTGATGGAATTTCTAGTCGGTTGCGTTGCATTTTACCTTTTCGAACATATTTATAGTTACGTATTTGGTTCTGTACTTGTTTGTTACGCTTTCGTCAAGTGGGACCAATTAGGTTGTATCTCTAACTGCCGTACTCAGAGATATTTAATGATTACTTAAGCCGTCACTTAGTAAAGGTTTGACATAAATATTTATGTAGGACAAAACTGTCAAAACCATTACTAAGTGAAGGCCTAAGTAATCATTAAAGCTCTCTGAGTGCGGCAGTAAGGTAGTTTGGTAAAGGAGATAGCCAGTACTTGTATCCTTTCCAAATTAAAAGGAGTTTACCATCAGCGATTTTAAACTATAATGGCGTTAATATAATTAATGGGGATGATTCCTGACTAAACAAAACATGATTCTGTTCGAGTTTTTTGTTTTATCAAATTAATAAACATTTAATAACTGGTAAGCAGTGAAGCCAACAAACTGAATAACAACATACAAATCATTAGTGAAGCTTCGTATAATGTGCCATCAACCTTATTGACGCAATCTTTTAAATGGCTATTAACAAGATAAATATTTTTTATTTACTAAGTTCACGAGATCGATTCCAGGCCATGTACTGAAATGTGTTATTGCTTAATAATCGTTTAATGCGTTATGCTTCTATTAAACGTCACGGTGTATGTTAGAATTAAAAAAGGCGACATTGTGATATTTAAGAACCCATGGTGAATCATAACCTTGGAAAGGAGAGCTTTGTCTTTGGACACAGCTCTCCTTTCCAAGGTTGTAATAACATTTTAAGCATCCCAATGTTGGCATTGGGAACATCATAAGCTGATGCTATGGAGTATGTCTGAGTCATGAATTTTCTGTCGGGATAGAACGATGTACAAAACATAAACATCACGCAAGTTCTGACGTACGCGGAACACGTTCTGAGGAACGTCTTCGGGTGCGCATCGCTTGCTCTACCTACGGCCTACGCGTTTGTGCTGTCATTTTTATAATTTCAGTTTAAATTGGATCAGCAGCCGCATTAGCTACTCATCATGATGATGACTACAGCCTTGTCTAAACAACATAGCTGGAAGTGCCGACGATACCTACCTACAACTACAGACGAATAATAGGCAAAAATATGTTTTCAATACACTTCCTCGAAAACGATTAGGTTCGACACCCGTGCATTTTTCTTATTTTTTCTGATTTATTCCATTCTAATACCAAAAACTAATACCACTGGTATTTGATTCAACTCTTATTTTTTTTCTATTCCGAACGGATACCACTTTTTAAATAATTTAATTTAATGTACGAACGAATACCAACAACTTGAATTTGGTACAGTCAGCGCAGTCAAACCTAATCAAAGTAAATTTGTTTTTCAATATTTTTATGTTATGTAAAAGTTACATACAATATATAATTTTTTTTAGATATGTCTGAGGAAGCTGATAATCAGCCCTCAACATCTTCGGGAAAAACAGGAAGCTTGACTTTCATAACAAGAAATGGTGGCTTGGTTTTAATGAGAGCTGGTTACCAGTACACAAAAAAAAGGGAAAATAAAAATGGATGGACCCATTGGAGATGTGTGAATGTTAAAGAGTGCAGTGGATCTTTACAGATAAAGGTATGTTACCAACTTCTTACATAGAGTTTAACTGGCTTATTTATAATGGATTAGTGGAGCTTTATAAGGCCTTTGTAGGAAGTTTGTTAAAAAAATGGTATTCATAATCGTATATTAGAGGTAAAAACACTCTTTATTTCTTCATTAAACTCCTCAAAAACAAAATCTCCGTAGGTCACTGCTTAGAAAAATTAAGGGTTTAGCTACTAATTGTTGAAATATAAGAAATTATTTACACGTCATTTAGCTGATTATACTAATAGTTGATTTTCTGTGATATTTTATAATTCTTAGATTATAAGTGAATTATTCATATATGACGTTTTTGCAAAAAAAAATTGCTGATTCATTGCTATATAGGTGAAGAATGACTGATTTGATTAAACAAAAAGTTGATTTTCTGTGAAATTTTACAATTGTTAGGTAAGGTTAGAATTCATTGCAAAAAAAATTGCTGATTCATTGCTATGTAAGTGATGAATGACTGATTTGATTATACAAAAAGTTGATTTTCTGTGATATTTTATAATTGTTAGATTTAAAGTGAATTTTTCATATTAGATATTATTGCAAAAAAAAATGCTGATTCATTGCTATGTAGGTGATGAATGACTGATTAGATTATACAAAAAGTTGATTTTCTGTGATATTTTACAATTGTTAGATAAAATGTGATTTATTTTTGTTAAAAATTTACCTGACATAGTTGTTATGAGATAGGTAGACGTGAATAATTACGTACCTGTCTAATAATAACTATGTCAGATAAATTTCAATATAAATTAAGAGTTAATTTTTTGAGATATTTTGTAATTTTTAGATTGTAAGTAAATTCTTCCTGTTTGATGTTTTTGCAAAAAAAATATTATACAGGTATAGAGAGGAACTAAAATTATATTAAAGTTGATTATTTAAGTGATATTTTATCATTGAACAAGACGTTTGCTAACAAAATTTGATTTTTTTGGAGTTATCTGTTTTTTTTTTTCAATTAAAGGTCTTATATTTACATACAAAGCATTTTTACTGACTGTACCTTATATCTTTGAACTTGTTTTGGTATTAGTTTAAACAATGGTATCGGTTCGGAATAGAAAAAAAATATGAGTTGAAACAAATACCAGTGGTATTAGTTTTTGGTATTAGAATGGAATAAATCTTTTTTCTCAACCAAGGGCAGAAAAGAAAATTACCGCAGATAACTACACCTTATAACTAAGTCCAAATCAATTAAAACTTAGGAAATTAAAAGAAAATCACCACCGACTATAGAGTCGCCAGCGTTTTTTTTACCCGACTGCGGCGAATCCCAAAAGAAGGGGTTATGTGTTTTAATCTCGTCATTTTGATTTGCGTCTTTAGGTACAGCATAAATGTTTTTTAATAATTGAATTGTGTTTATAAAAAGAATACTTTAAATAAACTTGATTATTTTTAGCAAATATTTACTTTTATGAACAAGTTAATTTTTTTTTGTGTTCATAATTAAAATATATTTATATTTGGACCGATTTATGCAAAAATGATCCAACCCACAATCTCGACAATTTCGAGTTTTTGTGACTTATGTACTCTAAATAAGGTATATTTTAACATATCAAAGACTCGGAACTCTATGTTAATAATTGACGAAAATCCGTATGGTCCAAACCACAACTGTCATAGCGAACATCATTTTTTCATAATGCATAAATGTTTCAAGCTATTAGAATCATTTTTGCATTTTCTTGGTTGCCCTGATATAGGTTTTTTGTTTTTTGCTATAATGATTCAAACTACTTGGAACAATAATGCTTTTTATACAATATGGAAAATATTATAAAAATCATTCTGCTTAAATGTTCCAATAACCTTGAATCATTTAACTCAAATATTTAATGATAAGAGCAAAGTAAACTGGCTCAAAACAAAAGAAATTTTAATCACAAAAAAGACTCAACATTCTTTGTTCATGAGAACTTCCTTTAATGAGGACTACAAAGAACTGAATATTAAAAAGAAATTAAAAGGTGTTGATTTGGGTGTCATAGAAGAAGATTTGCAAGAATTATGGCCTTCAGGAAAACTGATTAACAAAAAGAAGTTAAACGATTTGAAATCGTTATTCCATCTCATACCAAATGATTGCATTGGTTATTATAAAAAACTGAAGGGAGACGATGCAATAATAGACGATATAGATGGTTATTGTGATGAACCCGACTTTGATTTGGATGAGGAGTAGGGTAACATTTGTGTTTTTTTAAATAAAATAAAAATAATAAACATTTTTAAGCTTTTATTTTTGTCATAGTTTGGAACATTTTTGCATTTTTCTTTCCGCAGCCTACACAGCTAATTCCATACAAAATGTATTATGTAATAATGATCCACGCGCAAGTTTTCTTGAATATCTACGAAACTATTAAAATTTATTTACTAAATACATGCATGTAAATTAGTTTAGAACACTTAGAATAACATAAAATTAAAAACATAACATTTAGAACTACAAAGCCAGAGAAATACCGAAATAAACTTTAAACTCTATTATCTCGAAATGAGGTTAGTGTGGACTGAATCATTTTTGCTTAAATCGGTCCATTTTTCCTGTGAGGCTGTTTAGCGGCTTCATTCATACCTTTGCTTGCTTCAACCTGACGAAATCAAACCGCGGAAAAAGACCGAAAAAATGATGACGATAATACTTATCGTTTTATTAGTTAATTTCTTCGAAAGTGTATTGAGAAACGTCGTTTGATACACGTGAGAATTTGTTATTGCACTTCTCGACCCAATGAACACCCTCGCCTTACGGCTCGAGTGTTCATTCCGCCTCGAATGCAATAGCAAACCTTCCGCACAACAAAAGAACAAAACCCCACAACAAAAGAAAAATACTATTATCTTTAGTTTTGTCTACTAAAACTAAAGTTTTTCTAAAAATCACGTCCCAAAAAATTGAAAAAAAAAAAAAAATGTTCTAAAAAGAAAAAATAACTAAAACGACTTTTTTTTGGGGTCAAAAATCAAATTTTACGGTCAAACTCTAGAGTGCTACATCTTATAGCATTGTGCTAGTGGATGCTTTGAATAGTAAACGGGTCATGGAGGTTTTCAATGAAAATTTATAACCTGAAAAACAAGCATTTACAAAAACAGCTGTAAAACATTCGATACTTTGACCCACAATATCTCCGTAACTAGGGGGTCCCAGGTATGGTCTAGAACAAAAAAAAAATATCGCAGTGGTGGGGAGAACAAGTGCCCTTCGTTTGCGTGGCTTTTAGTCCGGCCAATTTACACATTCAAGTTTACACTAATTCCCACCCAGCTGAAAATTGGTGGGGTTGTTCAAAACACCAATATAAATGAAATGTGAAAAGTCCTCATTGATCCGACACCTGGAAAAAAAATATTCGAGGCCAAAGGTCACAAAAACGGGTTTGTCGCGATTTTCAGCAAAACGTAAGTTTTATCATAAAATTAGCTGAGACAAAATTATAGATCAGATAATCACACAAATATAACAAAGGCGAAAGTTTGTGAGTGTGTATGTTTGTTACTTCTTCACGTCTAAACGGCTGGAGCGAATTTCAATAAAATTTGGTATGAAGTTAGCTGACAACCTGGATTAACACATAGGATAGTTTTTATCCCGATTTTATCTTTCCGTGGATCAATTTTCGTGTTGTAGCGGGTGAAGCCGCTGGCAACAGCTAGTAATCTATAAAACATTCTAAACACTTTCATTTCTAAGAGCCACCGTTTTTGAGATATAACAATTCAAAAAGTTTAAAGAGCAGAACCTTCTACGTTACAATATTATATATTAAGCAGCAAAAAGTTAAACAGAGATATTACACTAACTGCGGCACTCAGAGAGCTTAAATGATTATTTAGGCCATCACTTAGTAATGGTTTTGACACTTTTCTCATACAAAAATATGTCAAACCTTTACTAAGTGACTGCTTAAGTAATCATTAAATATCTATGAGTACCGCAGTTAATCGAAACATGTAAACGTAATTTTCAATATCAACGTGTATCGTAATGAAAATTAAGGATTTTAACTTACTTTTAACTAGTCCGTAAAATATGATAGTATTCCAATAAATTAAATTGCCGTGCAAGCGAAACGCCCAACACTTTCATTACACACACTGAATGCCTAGTCAGACTGTCAGTCGAAAGGTATAAGGTGTGTACACGCTAGGGTGTTCCTAACCGGGAAACGACGCGTGTATGTTGTCAAACTTTTCAGATTTCCCTTTGTAAGCTTAAACTTACCTGACGGCTGTACTTGCACAGGTAAACCTGTCAGATGCACCCTAGCGTGTATCCTACTACCTTAGCACTTCGGGAATTGCGCGGGTCATGATTTCCAGTATCCCAGAAATAAATGGTTCAACGATAAACGACGATACTTTTACATTACATATCGGTGTTTTTTAAACAGATCTTGCTGTCATGCGTTTTAGACAGAGTCTGAATGTTAATAGAAGAGAGATTGCTCTACCATGATTTAATTTTCGGTGCTATAGTGGAAAATAACAACATTGTTAGCATCCTGTCTTAGGTACACGCTGTACCTACCTTTATAGAGCGGGTAACCCAATGGCCGAGTAGTAGTTACGTGCGGCTCTGTGGCCTGTCTGTTTCTACACAAGATCACGCACCACATTAACGAACAATTTACAACTCTAACGTGTAAATAATAGAGTTTATAATGCATTGTTGTACCGGCAACAAAAAGTTCGTACAAGTACAGATGCGAAGTTATATTTAAATCACGGCGCTCATCTGCAATGTTAAGGTTGAATTCCGGAACGATTGCATCACTCTAGTATACCCGTGTATGGTATGGTGTTATACAGTCGACCGCACGTCAGTGGTAACGAAACCATAGACAGCGGTGTAATTAGATGAACTCTATCTTGGATTCTACCAAACCTCCATACTAACGCAACGCAAGCTCAAAGTATTACCTAATTGCAAGCGACTGTACATATTATCTTATGTGATGCCGCGTTTTAAGAAAAACATAAAAAAGTGTTTGTTAGAACGGAAATTTAATATAGTAGAAGATATCGCAATGTATGAATAAGTATACGCGCGACAAAATAATTACGCGGTCTGTCTGGACTCCGGGAAATTCAAATTCAAAATATTTATTGGACCGTAATGTTTACAAGGTATATTTAACAGTAAGAGATATCTATAGTAATTCTCACTTTCATATTATAATCTAAGGTAATCTAAACTAATATTATGGAGAGGAAAGATTGGATTTTTTGTTTGTTACGATTTAACTCAAAAATGACTCTGCCTACGTTGAAAGTCCTTTCAACATTAGAAAGCTAATTGAAAAAATATTTCTATTTTGGATATTTGATCTATCGAGGATGGTTATCAATATATATAAAAATCAATGCCGCTTTTCGTTGTAATTTTATAATTCATGAACGCGCTCACCTATCCAAACCAAATGTGTAGGCTTTGTTCGAACTATTTAGCAGATGGTTTATGTGAAGTTTGCACAAAATTGGTCGAGCGGTTCTTCATTTATCACATTTTTTGTAACAAATGAATTCAATAAATGGCGGATCGGGGATTTCTAGGATGGTTTAAAAACACAATAGGACCCGGTAGGTGGCGCTGCAATCCGGGCAGGACGACGTCTGCCAGGTTCGCTAGTAAAATATATGTATAGTGTGACGCAGACGAAGTTGCGTGACATATCCTTATATCTATGCGAACGTCCATGAAATTTCGCTATAATATGAAAAAACTGTAAAACCAGTTTTAAATGCTACAGTTAGTTTGATATTTTTAATGTGCTGGTAGAATAACTAGTTTCATAACAGCGAGCGGAAATAGTATAAAAGTGACAAAATTATGACACAGTTCGTGGATTAAAATACTTAATATAAAAGCTTTATTTTGAGCGCGTGCGCGCTAGGCGCCGGCGCAGCTCCACGCACCGTAGAGGCCTGACACACTTATCAAATAAACGAAAATTAACCTTGTACTCTATGTAATTCACGACGTTTTCACTAGACTGACATTGGCTGCAAATAGTTTTAATATGGACGCATGTTGATACATTTATTTCCTTCGACACCAATCGTGCTAAATTTAAGACAAAACTACACTTTTGTTGATCCATCGATTTCTGAATTCATGAACTTAACTATCTCGAATGTTGTGTGCGAATAAAATAAAAACACCTTTTTAGGTTTTAATAAACTCAACTCGTGCAGTACACCATATTTTCCAACGAGCCGGTAGATTAGTTGTTGGTAATGAAATTGCTTCCTGAACATAGTTTCATGTCACTGTTTTGGCATCCCGTCTGACGGAAAGTTTTATACTGAAAGTTGTCGTAAAATAAAAACACGCGAGGTGCTTTTTCATAAAATTCCTCGGAAGCATAAAATGAAATTTAGCACTTGCGTTGGGATTTTTTTATCTATTACATTGTTTGATCGTCGAGGTTGTATTAATTTGGCAGTATTTTCAATGTTTGTATTAAAAAGCCAAGGTAAGTAGCTCGCTACACCTAATCATCTCCGGGCCATCATTTTCTCGTGAGGTTTTTATTGAACATATCGCATATTTTTAAAATCTGTTTCAAGGACACACACGCGCATTTGCTCGCCTTTTATTTCGTACGTCCTCACGTCTTAAAGGGCGACCTCTAGCCAATATTTTCATAATATTCGAGTAATTAAAACTCGCTAAAGTAGACTCATTTTTCATGAGGTACTGTTTGAAATGCTATAATAAACAGTTCACAGTTATTACCTATGCCTTGTGACTGGGACTGTAGCTTCTTTTATTTTGTATTTGTTCGACTATTCAAAAGCGCCTGTAACTGGCCTACTTGATAAAAATGTTTTGATTTTAATTTCATTTTTGGTTAACTTTCGATGGGCTCATAACTTTAAAGATAATAGGAGCCGCGGACCACTGATACCAGGACGTTGTGAACCTTTCTACAGGACTCAAACGTATTACAATATATAGCGTTCAATCTTTTAAACAAAATAAATTACAAGTAGTTAGTATAAGTAGTTCCTCAAATAGAAGACTAAGATCGGCGAAATTGCCAAAAGATTGGAAGGGCCGTTAAGAGATTCTGTTAATAGGTGTAACGATTGCGAGTTAAGATAACAGGCGCTTCATAGAGAAGGTGCATCTGGAAATGATTAATGCTGAAATTTATATCCGATATCCCGAACAAATCGACTATATTATTATCTCATAAGCCTCTCATAACTTAAAAAAAGGAGATACAACTGTTTGTTACCTAATAATGAAGCTCTTGGCGTTTTTCACGGGTGACCACTGAAAACCAGCGCTGTGCTGTGGGTGACCATAGCACAGCATCATGCTGAGTGACAACCTACTTGTCGCAGTCACGATGTGCAACATTTTTATTTTATTTCCCTGCTTGTTGTATTTTTTTCCCTGCTTGTTGTATTTTTTTTTATATGTGTTAAGCGTTGTCTGTGTATTGTTTTTTTTCTGTACCTATGCACAGTATGTTTCTGCGACAAATATTTTTTTTTGTATTTTCATACTCACTATTCAATTAAGAAGAGGACATTAAATAATAAAATTGAAAGTCTAAAACCGTTTGCCTGTCTACCGAAAACTTTTTGTGCGGTTTCATGAATAAGGTGAACGCGACAAGGTAGCCCACAAAATTCGAGTTTTCTTACATTTTTGACAAATTTATCGATCAGTGTCAGGTTGTATGTTAAATAAAAAAGGATTCACGACCGTAACAAATGTGACTAGACTGAGTAATAATAATTAAAATCACCAATACAACCGTCATAGTTCAAACGAGTACTAATAATTAAAATCACCAATACAACCGTCTTAGTTCATACGAGTACTAATAATTAAAATCACCAATACAACCGTCTTAGTTCATACGAGTACTAATAATTAAAATCACCAATACAACCGTCTTAGTTCATACGAGTACTAATAATTAAAATCACCAATACAACCGTCTTAGTTCATACGAGTACTAATAATTAAAAACACCAATACAACCGTCTTAGTTCATACGAGTACTAATAATTAAAATCACCAATACAACCGTCTTAGTTCATACGAGTACTAATAATTAAAATCACCAATACAACCGTCTTAGTTCATACGAGTACTAATAATTAAAATCACCAATACAACCGTCTTAGTTCATACGAGTACTAATAATTAAAATCACCAATACAACCGTCTTAGTTCATACGAGTACTAATAATTAAAATCACCAATACAACCGTCTTAGTTCATACGAGTACTAATAATTAAAATCACCAATACAACCGTCTTAGTTCATACGAGTACTAATAATTAAAATCACCAATACAACCGTCTTAGTTCATACGAGTACTAATAATTAAAATCACCAATACAACCGTCTTAGTTCATACGAGTACTAATAATTAAAATCACCAATACAACCGTCTTAGTTCATACGAGTACTAATAATTAAAATCACCAATACAACCGTCTTAGTTCATACGAGTACTCCTGTCATGAATTGCTTTTTTCATCAAATAGTCACTTAAGGAAGTAATATGAACTGAGAGTGATTTTAATCATTATTACATCCCTATCACGATAATACTTACTAAAAGGGGTTCGATTTTAAAACGTTTTAAATACAAGTAGAAGTATTTTCAATAAAATACCTTAATAGTCGGGAGTCAATTCATTTTTAATTACACTAATTATTCAGTTTAGTTTGATATTTAAATATGTTTGAGAAAATTTTGTGTCAAAATTTGTTTGAGATTTATTTCTTAGCTCTACAACAGTAAAACGACGGAGTTGTTATATATAGATCAGTTTAATCTTTTAATAAATGTTTTAATAAAGTATTTTCGCCTTTGGCAAAAATTTATTATAAAAGCGATGCCGAAGTTGAACAATATCTAGGCTGTGGGGTTTCATTCAGCAAAGGCAAGCCAGTCTGATGTACGGACGTCATGCATGCAGAATATTACACAAAGGCGAAGATTCTGGTTACCAGATTAACCAAGATATTATTGACAGGTGTGCGAACCACGCATTGTTACCAGCGTGACAGTGAGATTGAGACGCGTAGGCTTGCATTATTGACATGACACACAATACGTCTCATACATCTCGACAGGCATTTCACACCAAAGAAATGCGGATTTGGTGAGCGGTATAGGTAATTTCTATTTGGTTCTCAAAAAACACACACCGTAAAATCAGGAATTTGGTATCAACACTATCAACGCACAAGAGAACACTTTTAACAACAACACTAATGACGTACCCATTCATAAGATCCTCAGCGTAACCGTGGAAGCATATAACGGAGAACGAGGCGGCGGCGTCAATGAGGGGCAAAATTTTACGATTCCACGCCTGTTGCACGAGTGCTACGACTGCGGTTATTACGAATTAATGTTCCTGTTATATTTTGCGAGTTGCGAATTGCTATGACACCGTCGGCCACGTCTCGTTCACTGGGAACCGTCTTGTGTTAATTTTGCACTGGACATAATTTATTCCGGAGTGGCGCCGCGTCGCGAACCGCGTCGTAGCGAGCAAGTGGGCCGCGGCCGCGCTACGCAACGATCCTCGCCGTTGTCTTTATCCATTTACACGCACCGGTGCAGCCATCAATTCGTGTTAGATACGAGGATAGCTAATGAGTGCACGACGCCGCACGGGAGAGCCAGCGCTACTCCTGCGCCGGCCACGAGTTCACTACTCCGACATTATTGTGCAAGCCTCGTGCCCGGTCCTATTCATTTTCAAATATGGTAGCAGGCACGCGCGCACGTCCCATTGGACAGTTACAGCATACGAACAAATGATCACAAATGTAATCGAAAATAAATAATTGAATCACTGCTAATGGGCAAGAACTAATTGCTGCCTATTTGTTTGGATTTCAGACGGTCAAATTCCGGTGCAGACCGTACGGGATGTGGCGAATAACTGAGGTCTCGGTAAACAATTTACGAACGTTGCCGCTCTTATTTCTTACATAACGTAAAAAGCAAGTTTAAATTTGCTAAGAAATACTACCAGTGCGTTATAAGTTGAGACCCGCTCGGTATACGGAAACGTTAAGAAGTGATAATACATACAAGACTAAAAATTAAACTAACATCACCGCTTTCAAAATATTTTTATTTTAAGACAAAAGCAGATGAATTATTTTTTAGTAACAGCAATTTAGCTCTTCAAATGGTTTCAGAGAATAATTACTGTTAATAATATATAATGATTGCAAAGTGGTATTAGTGCAAAGTGTAAACCTAAACGAACCCTTCACGGAGCCAACAACCAAGCATTCTGAAGTATCAAATTAATTGATTTAGTTATACTTAATTAAAACGGTATAACACCAATTACAATGATCAAAATCAAAACAGAAAGTAAAAAAGCAAAACCAAAGTAAAACATTCAGTCTACTAACACGGAACAGTGAGTGTCCACTGTCATGCTTTATCTTACAGAACACCAGACTAAGTATACGCATTACCTTGCTTCATTCATCCGCAAACATTACATTCAGGATTGGCAGCCAGAAGGGTGTGCATCTTAAGAGTACGAAACACCAGAGATTTAGCTCCAGGGGGTCTAAAATTTTAGCTTCAGCAGAATCATAATAAGATAACATTACATTAAAATTCTTAAAATGGTCGCTGACGCAGTTGATATTATGAATTGTCACTTTTGTGATAATTTTAGTAATTGTAACGTCATTCATATTCTTATCCTATTATGATCCTACTGTGGCCATTTTAGGGCGCCTGTCGATCGTTTTGGATGTCGGTGTGGCGAACCGATTGTGCTGGGCGACACATTATAATATTTAGCTATGCTACTTTGCTATTGGTTCTCATGCTTTAATTGATGCCTCTTTTTGAAATTCATCGTTATCCATACAAACTTTAGACGCCCCTTAAACACACTATAGTTGAGAGTGTAATTTCCAAAAAACTGATTAGTCAGTGAGTGAACGGGTATTACGCTATCAAAATAAGTTATTTAACCTAGAGGTATAACTAACAGCATTCTATGTCTTGCAATGCTGTGTCCAGGTAAAACAGAAAAATAGAGACGCTGATAATCATCATCATCTAGACTCTTCCCTAACTGTTTATTGCCATTTAGTGCACAGACTTGGTCTTTGCCTAACATCCAGAAGTTTAAACTCAAGGTTTGCCAACGGGCAATAGAGCGCAGTATACTTATCGTATAACTTACTGATCGAATAAGGAACATCACATTGCGCTCCAGAACTCAAATGACTGACATAGCTCATAAAGCCGCCAAGCTAAAATGTGACTGGGCAGGTCATGTCTGCCGGCGAAGCTGTGCGTCAGCATATCTCAAAACTGGAGCCCTGAGTTAGCTAGACGTCAGTGCGGCAGACCGAGGAAAAGGTGACGGGACGCCTTGGATGACTTTCTCTTGAATTGGTGAGAAGAAGCGCAACACCGAGAAAAGTTGGGAAAAATGGGGGGAGGCCTTGGCCAAGGTTTGGGAAATATCAGGTTATCAAAAAAAGGTTGGAATCAGATAGAGAGATATTTTACATGAATCGACTGCCTATCTGACATCCACAAATGTAAGTACTGGTTAATACGATACCCTTCGCATGCCCTTAGACTGGTTGTCAGAATTTTGGGGCCATTACTAATTACAACGACAGAAAAAGATATTTAAATGACAGCCGGGAGTCACAACCGTGTTTTCCGAGACACGAGGGAAACTCGATATGTAATGAAGGATGAAAAACCCATCCACAGACAAACCCAAGCAAGGGCATTGTTACTATTTTGCCTCCATCTCTCATTATCTCTATAATATAAGCATAGATAGCCCAAAGTCTGAATTCTTTTAAGCATTGTGTGTGTGGTTTTTCCTCTACGCAATAATGGTATTTTTTTTGTTTTCTATTCCGAGAAGGTAACAGCAGGAGGACTTTTATTCTGGTTCCATATTCTAGCCATGATAAGCCAAGAAAAGGTTTCCCTGTTCCACCGCGAGCATCCAAAAACAGAAATTCTCTTAAACCATTATCTACGATACAGCATACTCGATCAAATATTTGAAGCTGATTTGTTGTTTACGAGCCAGCTTATTTCATTGTATTATAATTTATTTCAGACGCGTATTTCCCTGCCATTAAGGCTCTATTGTCATAACATTCAATGATTGGTGGTGCAGGTCTTATAAATCCTCAGCAAAGTTTTATTTTTATTTTTTGTTGCTACTGCCTGATAATCTACAAAAGCTTGTGGCAAGAAGCTTAGTAATTCTTTCACGGAAAACCTTAACACCGCGATTAAAATATGCATATGCATGAAATGAATAAAGCCATCTATCGAGTACCTACGAAGGGAAACTGCTGAAATAGAATGCATGGAAAGAGATCAAACACGGTGTGTTTAGGGCAGAGATCCCCAATTTGTTTCTTGAGGGGTCCGGTAAGTAAATTACCATCTCGGTCCGTTTTTTAAGCTACATTTTAGTTTTAGTTTTGTTAAGTAATAATGATTAAAATCACCAATACATAGAACCCTCTCAGTTCATACAACTTCCTTGAGTGCCTTTTCATTCATCAAATAGTCACTCGAGGACATTTATGAATGGAAAAGGGTTGCATTGGTGATTTTAATCATTATTACTAAATAAAACTAAAACTATAGTAACGATAAATTGTATTTTAGTACTCGGTACTAGGCGGTGATCATTTTGAGCGATCATTCAATCAGAGAATTTAGGCTAAGCCTAAGAACATAAAAATCCGCGAGAAATTAAAACTTGTTAACGAGTTTTGATTCGAGATTCTCGGTACAGTACCTAGTCTGTAGTAGCTGCGGTCGGTCGGCGCAAACAGTTAAAAGTATACTGACATAATAGGGCGTACCGTTTACGAACCTCCTCGCTGGGACCGTGATTCACTCGTCTGTTTTGTGTAACGCGCGATTTTTCACACCACGACCGTGAACACTAAATAAACGAACTGTTACTACTTAAAGAAATGCAAGTCCTTAAAATTTTTTTTTTTTTAACGTTGCCCCACACTAGGATTTTATCCTGTATCGTGGGTGCGTTTACAAACATTTAAGCTGACATATACAAACAACCCGACCCGGAACAACTATCTGTAAGCCATATAAATATTTGTTCCGTGCAGGGACCAAACCCGCGACACGCAGCGCAGCAGTCTAATTGCTTAGCCGTCCGACCGTGCCGTCGAGTATATTTGAGTAGACACTTGTAATTTACATTTTAAGGTAAAATTCAATGTAGCACTATTAAATCATTGTGCTAGTGGCTGCTTTGAAAATCGGTCGGAGGTAATTTAAGTCAAGTTATAACCTGAAAAACTAGTATTAAAAAAAACAGCTGTGAAAAATTTGGAACTTTGGCCCCCAATATCTCCGTAACTGTGGGGTTCCCAAGTATGGTCTTGAACAAAAAAAATATAGCAATGAAGGGGAGAACAAGTGGCCTGCTTTAGCTTCGATAAGGGTACTTTTACACCCTTTATTTAGACTGTGAACAAAATATATAAACTTACCCAAAGAGCCGTTATTAGTCAATGTCGTAGTTGCGCCATAACCAACGTTGCTAGTGCCAGCTATGGCGCCGTCACCGTTGCTAGTGCTCGCTCTGGCGCCATTACCGTAACTAGTGCTCGCTATGGCGCCGTCACCGTTGCCAGAGCCAGCTATGACGCCGTCACTGTTGCTAGTGCTCGCTATGGCGCCGTCACCGTTGCCAGTGCCAGCTAAAACGCCGTCACCGTTGCTAGTGGTCGCTATGGCACCGTTACCGTTGCTAGTGCTCGCTGTGGCGCTGTCACCGTTGCTAGTGCTAGCTGTGGCGCCGTTCGTACTAGTACCCGCGCCACCATTGCTGGAACTTCCACCGCCATTGGTCGAGTTTCCATTGTTATTGTGGTTTCCATTACTTGTACTATCAACTTCAGTGATGGTTGTATTGCGACTGCGTCCAGGAAATTTGGGTACATAGCTAGCCAGCTTCTTAAAAGCTTTTTTTAAGAATTCAGGTGCTCTGTATGAGCCAGTGCTAGTTGATGGGAGAGGTGTGCACTCCTCATTTTCCTCATATCCAGTACCCCAATATTCAGCATCTTGATATACCGTATTCCAATAGTCAGTATCTTTATATACATTAACCTGATGTACAGTATTCTGATACTGAGAATGCCGATAACCTGTCTCACGATATTTATTTAAATCACTATCTTGATATAGAGTAGCCTGATATTTAGTATCCCGATGCTGAGAATCCCGATAAACCGTCTCACGGTATTTATTTAAATCAGTATCTTGTACAGTAGCCGGACATTCAGTATTGTGATTTTCAGAATCCCAAAAACTCGTTTCACGGTATTTATTTAAATCAGTATCTTGTACAGTAGCCGGACATTCAGTATTTTGATTTTGAGTATCCCAAAAACTCGTTTCACAGTATTCATTTAAATCAGTATCCCGATACTGAGAATGCCGATAACTCGTCTCTCGGTTATCATTTGTAAAAAAATTAAAAGAGTTAGAACTTGTCACAGAAGAATCACTACTAGAACAATGAAAACACGCGCGGAAATCAATTTTGAAGCCGGTACTAAACGTTTAAAAAAAAAACTAACAATTTAATGTGTTATAGGTAAGTTGAATTGAGTTCGTAGTTCGTGTGGTCGAACGCGGCCGGTTTCGGAACCAGTGAGCGAAGTTGCAATGCGTGCAATCACACCGGAAGTAGAGCAAGTAATGGCAGATGTTGCCCGGGGAGCAGGAGGCGGGTCCTAGTGCACGGGGATGCAATCATGCAACAGGAGGGCAGACGCGCACAACCGCGGGTCAGAGGAGCGGCGCGGGCCTGCTTGCGCGTTCGCCCGGTTTGAGCACGCCCATCCAGTGTCGTCAACATCTCTACCACCGAAACACACCGAAGACCAACGCACAACACACGCACGCGTGTTACACTTACGTACCGCCGACACAGACACGTCAACAAGGCGATTGGTCCATCGCGATATTGTGTGTTAGTAGGCTTCGTGACACTAACATCAGTTTGATTTAAAATTCCATTTTCCGAGAAATTATTCCAGCAATTTAATTTGAATTTACTTAGCTTTAGTATTTATTGACATTAGCTACGTCATAACGAATAATTAACAAAACTGGCCAAGTGCAAGTCGGACTTACACATGAAGGGTTCCGTACCATCGCAGTAGGAAAGCCCCTCTTAATTTGTTTTATTTCTTGTTAAAGCGGCAACAGAAGAACATATTTTGTGTTAAGTTTGTTTTTCGTAGTGTTTATAACTTTATATGAATATCAAAGTTATATTTGCGGTATTTTAAATGTGCTATATCTCAAAAACTATTTATTATATCGTTCAAACCCATTTTGGTTGAAAGTTTTCATTGCGATGTCAGCATATTTTTGTTTTTTTGATTTTTCACTCTCTTCGTTAAAATGTTAGAGCGGGGGTCACACATTTTACCATTTTGGAAGTATCTATATTTAAAATAATTGACGTTTCAGAAACCTCAATGTTATTTTTAAAGACCTTTCTATAAAGGGTGTAAAAGTACTCTTAACGCAAACGAAGGGCACGTGTTCTCCCCACCACTGCGATATTTTTTTTGTTGTAGACCATACCTGGGAACCCCCTAGTTACGGAGATATTGGGGGTCGAAGTTCAAAATTTTGCACAGTTCTTTTTGTAAATACTAGTTTTTCAGGTTATAACTTTACTTAAATTACCTCCTTGACCCTTTTACAATTCAAAGCATCCACTAGCACAATGTTTTAAGAGTGCTACATTGAGTTATATCGTAAAATGACCCCAAAATCAGAAGTCGTTTCCCTTACACTTAGTTTGATGTACAGAATGCTTGGTTGACGTATGTGTGAAGGGTTAATTTACACCCTGTAGACACCCCACTCCACACGAATAGGTTTATTAAAAAAAGTTTTTGTTTCAGTTTCATGTAGATGAAAATAAAACAAAAAAACTTTGTTTAATCTTTCACCTTTTTTATTTTTGTATAAAATCGTAATGCGGTTCATAGAATACATCTACCAACCAAGTTTCAACTGTGTAGTCTTAATAGTTTCCGAATAAAGTAGGTGTGACATACGGACAGATGGACAGACAGACAGACATGACGAATCTTTAAGAATTTTAGACAAAAGTAATTTTGCATTTCCCGACCGCGACCCAGCCCTGCTTCACGCGGGTGGACTTCACTAATCAAGAATGAATTGTCGTATAAAATATATTTTATACACAATATAACACACTTAATTCTGACAATCAAGACGATATTTCCTCATACATGAGGTCATAGAATGTATATATACGAGTAGGTAGATAAAACCATTTTTTTTTTGTGGGTGTAAAATCATCGAATAACCCCTCCCGCTCTTGGGCAGAGCGAAAGGGAGTGTCAGACTTCTACTGACTAAAAACCACCCATGTTCCTTCTTCGCCCTCTATGTCGAGGCCGCGATAACCGGTGGACTACCCGCGGCCCCGACAGGAGGTAGATAAAACCATCAACACATGACCATTGAGTCCCTGCGATTTCGGTAAGCCTGTTTAATAATTAACAGGTAACATAATGTAGTAGTAGAAGCTCGACACACCTTTGGGAGCTTTTTCCAGTTCACAAACTACGTGTAGAACAAAGGTTTCTGTTACGTGAAAGGTATTAAGAGACATTATGTGGGAGTTCCCGACCATGCATTTTCCGTATAGATCTCTGTCTGCGTGATACCTATTTGTGTCTTATTATGGGATGAAAATTCTATTGATAAACGTGATATTTTATGTTAACATATTCAGCAGATGGCGCAATAAGTTTACTGTCACCACTAGTTTGTAATGATTTGATTCGCAAAAAAAAACAGGCGATAATTTAATTTTGCTAACCGAGTCGAATCAGGCCAACTATAGCACCCCATAGCGATTTATTGCATAATATTGCATAATATATGTATATAGCAATCTTTTATAAAGTGAATCGTAGCCACACACACGCTGTTCGAGATTCATCGTCCCTTTTGGGAAACCACAGGAAACATGTGATTTGCCCGCTCGCCCCCAGCCTGCTTGACCTCTAGACCCCCACATCTATGAGCTACTTGTACTTGTCCGGTAGGATACGTGATGAGAGACCCATTATTGTATATTGTTTTATATGGATCAAGTACCAATTCATGGCTGCAGTTAAATTGTTAAAATCCCAAACGTCGTGACAGTGAATTGAACAAAATGTCACAAATCAGCACGTCCTGACGCGAAGGCTCGCTCTTCACAGACTACAGTATTCAAACACAGTATGTATATTAACCAATACTTAAGTTTTCTACCGGCTACTACTTGCATCTACCTACTATGAGTCTGGGCGTACCGAGGAATCACAAGAGCCTACCCACTACTTATGTACAGCGTGTAAAAACCGAAGCAACTGGACTACCTAAATTGTTTTGTAACTAAAACCGAAATGCATTAAAAAAATATATAAACATAATGTTGACGATTATTAATGGTACAAGAAACTTCAGGTTCACGGCTGTTGATGGCCACTTTACGCATTTTAAAACAAAATTAACAAGTATATTAAGCTTCCAACCAAATACCTAGTTTATTATTTTGTGTCTAACCAACAGAGGTTAGAAGAAACGAACTTAAAGTTTGAAGTAAGAACCTCCAAAAAGAATTCAATGAAAAGATTTCAGTTATTAATCTGGCCTCTTTAAGTATAAACATTACGTCAGAGTAGTTTCGTTTTCATTCATATTGTTCAACAGTCATCTGGAATCGTCAAGAAATTATGTAAGTAGATACTAACTGTATAGGTACCTACAAAGTCGAGAACATTCCCGTAGGTACGTTTATTGTGACAGCAATTTCGACCGTATGCCGAGGGTGTAAAGTAACTTCGTTCTTGTTAGTTCTTTTATCATAAACTTTTTTTTTAGTTATTTTTCTTTGTGAATGCTTTATTAATTTTTAGTTAATAATACGGAATTTTCTGGAATATCTTTAGTGTGTTTGGGTAAAAAAGGACCGGCGAGGTTTGAGCGAGGCAGTCTACTTTTAAGCGAGACAACGGAAGGATCGAAGAGATATCTAGTGCGATAAGTGTTCAGTAGTGTTTTGCGATTGTGTATAAGTGTTTTGTGATAAACAAAGTTATTTCGTGTTTAAAAGGGATGTTTACTGACTAAAAACAAATGTGATTTTAATTAGTCCGACTGTTAGATTATCGAAAAATGTTGGATACGTATTTTTTGTTTTATCAAATCAATAAAAAATTACGAAGATAAAACGCATCAAAGATCTGAGTGGGGGGTTGTGACGTCATTAACCGCTAAAAAATGCCATACTAATGTCTTAGAATATAACGTCACACGATTTTTCAAAGCACTGTATCGTCTTTATTGTTGGTTTACGTAAAAAAAGAAAAATACGTGTCCAATATTTTTTGGAAATCTATCCGAGAGACTAAACGGAAGGAACGTTAGCTGTTAGGTTCTCCTTCAATACTAACCACATTCGAGTGTCAGCCTTGCTCTGTATAGCTTCATTTTAAAACCTTAATTATTGAACCGTTTGCTAATGTACCAAGTTACTAACTTCTTATTGCAATAAAACATTTTATATTGGAGAAACCAAGAAGGTTCATTTTGAAATTCACAACAACAATTGAAGGGAGAACATGGAATGACGATAATATTATTTTAAAGTATGTTTATTTTCTTTAAATGTAAAGTTAAAATAAATTACAGGTATTTCAATGTAGGGACATCACTCATTCTACCATTATTAAATGACATGAAAATTACAAATCACAATACATCATTGGGCTAGGAATGATTTATTTTAAAAAAGTATACAAATAGTGTACATTTAGGTGCAGAACTTCTACTTCTAGGTTCGGGGTACTTCACACATATTGTTTGAGTTATTATAATTTTAAAAGACTTTCAGTTTATACTGAACGTTGTTTTGCTAGCTCATAAATGTAATGTAAAGCCTCTTCTTATATTTATAAGGATACCTACAGTTTCTGTGACTTAAGGATTGGTTGAGAAGATTAAAATGTTTGTTTATTGAATAAAGTAAACAAAAAAAAAATACCCGACTGCGGCGAAGCCCAAAAGGAAGGTTATTTGCCATTTAAACTAGTGGCGGCTCTTCTGTGTATTCCGCCATAAAACTACCTATATTATGGTAATATCGATTATTTGAAAATATAACGATAGAAAGAGTATGTATCGTAACGGAGTATCTTTGAGTCCTGTCTCTCAGTTTAGGTATCTAGGGCATGTTGTTAACGAAACCCTACACGATGATGCGGATATTGAGAGGGAGCGGAGAGCCTTTGTTTGCGCGGTGTACAGCTCAGGTAAAGGTAACATTGTTTATGGCCTACTGCCAAAGCTTTTACACCAGCGCCCTATGGACCAACTACACGCAATGGGCCTATACAATGCTCTCAGAGTTCAATACAACAACGCCTTCAGGATTTTGGTGCGGCTACCTCGTTTTTGTAAAGCTTCGGGCATGTTTGCCGATGCGAGGGTGGATAATTTTTATGCCATAATGCGCGAAAGGTCAGCCTCAATAATTCGCAGAATACGGGGATGGCAACGGAATCCTGAGGATGATTGCCGATCGACCAGTATCGTCAGTTGTGGGAAGGTTCATTAGGATACACGTTTCTTGATAAATGTAATGGTTAATCTAAGTATTAGTTATTCTATTTGTTAATTTTAATTTTCCATTTTGTTATCAAATTAACTTGACATAATTTGTTGCAATTTAATTTAATTATTATTTATTTGCATTTTAAAAATGGGACAAGCCCGCCTCACTATTCCCAAACCACTGTAACTTCTGTAAGTCAGAATCAACAGTGGCGACCACAAGAAAAGCGCCGAGACAATGAAGCTCGGCGAAGTCCCAGAGAAATGATTTGACTGTCTTGGATCCCGCAACGAAATTAATCAGAAAAGAATAGCGGAGGAGTAGGAAAAACAGAATTTATTTTATTTTCAATCAATTTACCTTCTTTCAATTCTAATTTGTATAGGTACACGTGGACCACCAAGAGTACTACATACATACATTACTACTAACATAGTCTTAAGTCAAATTAATTTGTAACTAACAAAATTAATAAGAATTAAGACTATGTCTGAAATACACATTTTTATATTTATTTTTTTATAATAACTCTCTCTTCAAGAAGCTTATTTGTTTAAAAATCTCTTTCTCGTTTTTCATCCGTAAAATGTCTCTAAAAGGAGAAAATAGTTATAAGTTAACGTTTTACGTTCTTTAAGTAAGTTCACAAGGCTTACTGCGGTACTCAAAGATATTTAATGATTACTTAAGCCGTCACTTAGTAAAGATTTAATATAGTTTTGTATGATAAAACTGTCAAAACCTCTGAGTGCGGCAGTTAGTGAAGTATGTTTATGAAACGGTCGCTAAAACGCGTAAAGCTCGAAAAATTAAAACAAATATAAATTGAGGGTAGGAGGTACCTCGATCATTATTAGTTTATTACTGAGGCCGCACATTCGCTAGACATGATGTAGTCAGATGTCCGAGTTGGTATTTATCAGATATCGATTGGAGTCTGGCCCCGCGGGTTCAATGCGTACATCGTCCCCTCTCTGCGAGGAGGACAAACATATTCATCATGAGTGATTGTTTTGACTTAATTTATTCAGTACCTGTTGATGGCGTCTACGGTCCATTCATTAATTTAATGAAGTAATTGATCGAATGTACTATTATAACGTTCTAGGAGACGGGTAAAAATGAACCCAAATAATTTGAAAATTAACGAAGCCCCAGACAAGTGTAAAAACAAAATAAATTCAACTACAATTTTATAGGATACTAGCTGACCCAAGCAACTTCGTCTGCGTGACAATATATAGCTTCCTCGATATAGAAATATTTATTTAACTAGCTTTCTTATGTTGAAAGAATTTTCAAAGTCGGCAAAGTCATTTTTAAGTTAAATCGTAACAAATAAAAAATCTAATCTTTCCTATCTATAATATTAGTTTAGATTACCTCAGATTATATAATTAAAGTAAGAATTACTGTAGGTATTCTCTTACTGTTAAATATACAATAACACCTTGTAAACATTATAGTGCAATTTTTTTTTTATTTGAATTTCCCGGAGACCAAAATCTCCACGTATCCACACATTGGGACGCGAGGGCGGACTGCGTTATTATTTTGTCGCGAAGATATTTTTACATATCTTCAAAGATATTTCTTTAAACTATATAGAGTAAAGGGCACAAATATTCTATAATAGCTGTTGCCAGCGGCTTCGTCGGCTACAACTCGAAAATTATTCCACAGGAAGATAAAATCGGGATAAAAACTATTCTATGTGTTAATCCAAGGTGCCAGCTAACTATACACAGAATTGTATTAAAATCGCTACAGCCGTTTAGACGTGAAGAAGTAACAAACATACACACTCACAAACTTTCGCCTTTAATTAGTGTGATTAAATTTCCGTTCTAACAAACACATTTATTTAGATATAGATTAATAACTAACAATTCAATAGTAAAAAATGGTTACTGTGAGTCATCTTAAAAGATATGCTGTCGCGGACTTTGAAGCTCTCAAAACATCAATTTTTTTTCCCGTTTTTGCAACATTTTTCATTTATGCTACGCTCCTGGTTGTAGGATGTTATATAGCCTTTTTTGTGGTTTGGGAAATCATCAAATAACCCCTCCGGCTCTTGGGAAAGATCAAGCTCAGAGCGAAAGGGAGTGTCAGACTTCTACTGACTAAAAACCACCCATGCTCCTTCTTAGCCCATGTCAAGTTATATAGCCTAAAGCTTTCCTCGATAAATGGACTACCCAACACAGCAAATATTTAAATCCCAACCAGTGGTTTGAGTTTATCGCGTTTAAACAAACAAACAAACTTCAGCTTTATAATATAAGTAAAGATTGTTTTTTAATTTTTTTTTTGTAGTCCACGGGAATTAAAAGTTATAAATAAGTACTATTTTCAATTTACTCAAAATTAAGGAATCGTGGAATTGCAGAACGCAACATTTTTCCGATAATGTTCCAATCCAATGACTTTAATTTGTTTTTGCTTTGAGTAAAAGATTTTCTTACTACAAGGGTCCGTACATACCGACCGACTCCGAGAGGAGACCAGATTTTTTATCATGTTCAAAACAGAGTTTTAAATCATTGTAACAACATTACTCACGAGGCACGGCCGTACGCACGACTCGGTCTCACGGAGCTGCACGGTACTAGTGGGGACGCGGCTTAAGATAATGTTACTCAGACGTGCTAACAAGATGTATGCTCGTAACAAGTACAGTTTTGAGGTCTGTGCTTTAGAGCAAAAGTACACACCCAGAAAGCACGCTGGAAATAAAAAAAAACTAAATGAAATGCTAGTAGCAAACAAGCATGCTTTTCTAGTAGCATATATTCTAGGCTTCAGGTAAATATCGTTTTAGTCCCGTCCACAGTCAGATCTGAACTCTGGTATTATTATACTACATCGTTCAATACGTTTGTATTTTTGCTTGGATATGTATGTTTATTTATCATTGTGATTTTGTGGATTCTCGTCGATTTGACCTTTTTATCTTGCAGTTACTGACGATTCTGCAACCTAACTGAGACTTCCGTTCTACTACATTTCTATATAATACGACTACATTTCTCTTTGGACAACGATTTGTTTTAGAGTTTAATATATTCTGATAGGATTATTTTAACACAAGGTCCACTCATATTGTGTGAGATTTATCTCTCCTTATTGCACCATTTTGGTGTTCAATTTCGGTTCCGAGCGAATGTTTAAAATATCATTATTCATTAGGTACTTAACATCTTTCAGGAAATCATATTTGCAGAAAAAGAACTCACTTAAGTTGTCGGACAGATGTCGAAAATCCTATGTAGGGGAACACCTAAGAGCCGCATGAATACACCTATGTAATAGTTGTTTATAAGAATGAGACACCACTAGAAGGAATCTATCGTGGAACCACCCATTTATTTAACGTGGCAGAATTAAATCTATACACATAGGAAGCAAGTCTTTTTGTACAAATATATCGCAGTAGATAGAACCCTACTGGAGCGAAATGGTGTTTTAAGGTATTATTGCCACTGCCCTGTTGGGACACGGACAGTGGGTTGTTGCTCTTACGTCATGAGCAGATTATGGTTTATGGGCTAAGCCTGACACCAGAGCTACTTATATCGCGGCATCAGCTACCTTTTTGAATAATATTTTAATAAGATAATTATGGTTTGTACACGTATATTGATAATGTGAAATAAAATCTATGTTGAACGACCCGTAAGCAAGATTTATTACTAAGACGTTTTTATTATTCAATTAACTCTGCCTTTAACTTGTTGTATGCCGTATAATTCTTAGCACCCCCTACCTTGCCGTTACCGTGACCGCCCCGCCAAGATCAGGAATAGCAAGGCGGCCGGGAACTGGGGGCCGTGGTTGTATCTGGCTTGCCATTAAAGGGGTAAGACATACGGGGCTGAAACGTGGACACTCACGGTACGGTTGGTCCATAAATTTAAGGTCGCTCAGCGAGCTATGGAGCGAGCTATGCTAGGAGTCTCTCTCAGGGATCGCGTCCGAAATGAGGTGATCCGTCAGAGGACCACAGTTGTCGTTGTTGTAGCTCACAGAATAAGCAAGCGGAAGTGGCAGTGGGCCGGCCATATTAGCCGTAGAACCGATGACCGTTGGAGTAGACGTGTTCTTGAGTGGAGACCGCGGATCGGCAAGCGTAAGCTGGGACGCCCTCAGGCTCGGTTGAGCGATGATCTTCGCAGTGGCTGGTAACAACTGGATGAGAGTTGCCGAAAATCGAGTTGAGTGGCGCAATATTAAAGAGGCCTATATCCAGCAGTGGATTGTAATAGGCTGATGATGATGCCGTATAATTAGATAACAATTAAAAAACCATTGTGTCTCGCGTGGATCTACGTTCCGGCTGTTCTCTATAATAATTTTACTAATTATTACTCGAAAGTTATTTACTTAAATTAATTTAAGACGTATTTTCTTGTTTTCTTATTTTAGAAGCGGTTTTATTAGTCTGCGATTTTTTGCGTAGTCTGGTTTTAGTTTTTTCAACTTATTTTTATTTCTGAATCTTATATAAGCAGACATTCCACAATTAAAAACCTTATCCTAAAGATTTTAAGGTTATCTTATAAAGACGTAATATCTCTTTTCTCTCATCTCGTTCGTCTTACTTTCCATTTACTTTTCTGTTAGTCTTTAGCTGATTTACAATATGTAGGTATAAGTTTCCACAATGCCTGCTACCTTTAAGAGGGGTTCCCAAACTACATGTAGGCTCGCCAGCCTTCTTTGCTGCTTAATTGGGTCTGTAGCGGTAACCATTATTGTGAAACAAGAAACACAACGCCGAGAGTGACAGAGGTACGGATGTCGTCATTGTGCAACTCAATTCTACAACATTTATATCAATTAGACCATTACAGGTCCTTTTGATTGTCAAGCTCACAGTCACAGGGCATAATAAATTGTAAAAGTACTGTCGTTGTCCATTCCAAAGCAAAGAAACTCTATGGACTCTCAATTAAATCCAAAATACGTAGGTACTTGTTATTTTAGAATAGGTTTTCAGTTGTTACGTTAATTTGGCTACCCGCTACAGTCATTCATTAGGCTTATTGTCGTCAATAAATAACTATCGAATCGGTGTGAAACTGATCCACGAGTGAAATCAAGTATCTACTTTTAATGAGGAAGTATATACTACCCACACATCAACTAGACACCACTTTTCGTAAACGATAAGGGCGGCAAGTTTATGCAAACAGTGCTAATATAGAAAAAAAAATATAAAATCTATCAAGTTTCACATTGCTTTCTACGTATTGGTTTGATAAAGGAGTTAAGGAGGTTCTTTAACTCTTCGCACGCCTTAAGAACACCATCTGTACATTAAACAATGGCTTTTTGATTGTGTCTATAATAAGGCGCTCAAAAAGTTGATTACAAATGGCGTGTTCAATTACTTCAGTTATTAAATCAACAACGTAGTACAAACGAATCAATGAATGAAGAGTGAAAGCGCGCGGCAGCTATTCCTCATATTTACCGAAAACCCCAAGCAGGTTAAACGTCATGATTTCCTCAGAGACTGAGAGACTCATTGGAGCTTTATCGAAGTTATTGCGTTACACTTGTATGATACACCAACAATAACCAAATTATAGGCAACGTAATTTAGCACTCATCACTTCGGTTGGAACGTTCATGTATTTGCTGTCCTAATGGCTGTGTTAATGAAAGAGTTTCTTCTTGGTACTCACTGAAGTGTAGTGTATGAAAGTCGAGCGAGTATTTCCAAACTATTTCTCAATCTACATCAACAATGTGTTTATCGGTTCACCGCATCTTATTTTTAGACAAGAAAACAAGTTCATAGTGACAACCGTAAGTACTCAATGGTTACGATTATAGGATTTCTGCTGATCCTGACTCTTTTATAGTGGGCAGACTCATTTATAAGACAACATTTTACAAAGAGAAAATATTGTTTATTATCAGGAGAGCCATCATGATCTTCAGAAAAGGTTATGCTCAGGAATCGAACACGTTGATTTTGGAAAAAAAATACACTGCTGTATTATTAGATTACATGTAATAGTGTTGTGTTGTTGCGAGACCTATGGTTCGTCAGATAATTCACTAAAACCACTAGAATCATCCTTTTTTCAAAGATGGCGGCCACTGAAGCCAAACATAACTCCATTCGATCGGTATTTTTGCGGAAAAGGGCTTTTGAATATGGGTGATTGTCATTAATATAAACATTATTTGAATTTTTTTTTAAACACTGGGCCAGAAAAAGAACTTGTCTCTCATAATGATCAAAAGGAAGCTTCAAATTCTTCATAGATTTCCCACACGAAGCGATCAAAATTGTTCAGATTGAGATTTGGTGCACGGGGCCTTAATTCAGAAATTCCAACACAAAATCGTTTTATTTTGAACACGGTGTAGACAGTTTTATTGCAAAGAGTTACGACTGGTTACAATAGCATAATAATTGTTTTAAGTAGGTAGTTCAGATCCGTCGGTAGGTATGATGTGTCGTGAGAGAACACTGGCAAACTTAGAGCGACTGTTTCTATTGATGTTCGTGAAAACAAATCAACACTGGGGTACCTACTTCACCAAAAAAATCTTATTAATCCGTCAGATAGATTTCCATTAAATAATGGACACGTATTTTTCCTTTTCAAATAGTTCATTAATAGTAATATAATTATACCTATTATCGCTTAAGCGTAATTCTGTTTACCGTACGGAACTCGTTATTAAACGGTACACCACAAGTGAAAAATAATGCAAAATGTTATTATAATTAGCTATGCTATAAACTAGAAACTAATAAACAGGCAGCCTAATTTTGAAGCAATAGAATATTCTGCAATTTTGAAGCAATAGAATATTCTGCAATTACCTAAGTACCGGACCTAACTAAAAACAAGTTAATATGCACGCTAATAAATATTGAATGCTAAAACGTAGAACAATACCAATTTCGCCTATGAATACGAATACACGTAAGGTACAGACGCGCACCTAGGGTAAATATAATCATTGTGACGCTTCTCTTTCATCACGCTCAATTTGGGTTAAATATTAAGTACGATGGGGCGCTATTTATTCATTCCGAAACACATAGAAATAAGTATGTATCAGTAAATAAAATGAAAAGTCTGCTGTTCCAGGTGTAACTGAATTGGGTAGGGTTACCTATTTGACGTTTTATACGTTTATGCTAGTTATCTGGACGTAAATAAAAAGATAGGCAAAAGTAAAAAAAAACTAGTGAAATATCTTAGAAAATGGCTTAGTTTTAATTTAACTGATTTAAAATGATTTGCTAGACAAAGACAGCGCTATGAAGATTCGCGCGAAAAGCATAGAAAGTGCCCCCACTAAAAACTTCTAAACCGTGTAGCTATTCCAGTTTTAGGTCGATGTTATGACTTTCTTTTTACATCGTGTTATTTCTGTTATTTCTTTGAAATAACGTAGGTAACATTTTCGTAATTTTTTAACAGTAAACAAGTAGGTAACCAATTTTTTTTTTTTTTTAAAACGTTGCCCCACACTAGGAATTTTGTCCTGTATCGTGGGTGCGTTCACAAACATTTAAATTCATAAAAATTCGAAACAACTATCTGTAGGTCATACAAATGATTGTTCCGTGCGGGAATCGAACCCGCGACACGCAGCGCAGCAGTCCATTGCTTGAGCAACTGCGCCAACCGTGCCGTCAATTGAGCAGTTGTTATGGTCATCGTGCACTTCGAGACCGTGACATGCCGCATGACAAAGAAATAGTTGTTGTCGGAGCCACGTAGTGAGCGAAGAGCGAGGTAGCCTTAGAAAGAGATAGTCGCACGATGTGTGACTGAGACGACGATCTACACTGGGTAGATAGCCGAATATTTTCAACAACTCATTTTTCCAGATTTCGTTCCGGGAACAAGAGACTACCAATTTGTGTATCCAATGCACATTTGACAGCTGAGATCCTTGCTAACAACGTTACGGAGGCTTTCTGTTCAGAAAAGGTTGAACACGTAATTATCGAACTCGGTTACCCGACACAAAAATCCACGTAGGCGAGTATAATCAGAAAAATGCAACGACCATTTGAAATCGAGAAATTGCAATACATAACATTATATTATACATCGCAATCATGAGTGGATTCGATAATATACAAAAGCTATTAAACACATATTCACGACCTATTTGATTGAAATATACAGGATGTATTGTATATCGTGCTGGTGTCCGCAACTGCACGTAGGTACAACTCCAAACCGTTTGTAATGCTTACGGGTGTCTATAGAAGTTTATTTCGATAAATAAAGATTGTTGTTCTTAGATTTAGGTATTGCATTTAAAGCGCGTGTAGAATTTTATCCGCCATCTCGCTCCCGTCCAATTAATTGACTCCTTTTTTTGCATGTGAACTAAAATAAGTACTATTCTCCTGATAATAACAAGAGTCCTTTTTAAAAATATTTCAAGTAACTTTTTTGAAAGCCGCTATAAATTTATACTAGAGAGAAATACTGTGTTAAGTTTTCCAAAAGATAACTTTGTAGTTAAAATAAAACGCACCACCTGCTAGAAATAAATAATCGAGAAAGTGCGAGTCGTACTCGCACTCACAGGGTTCAGTAGCACCTTTCAATACAATATTATCACGCTCATTCCGCATGTAAAGGAGAATGACCAAAAGTAGTATCAAGTCTCATGTTTCATCAAAATGTTATAGTAATTATTTCCATGTTTTTACGACATTATGTGTCACACATTAGATTTTCAAATAAGGATTTTAATTTAAAGAACGCATGAATATTGTTTTACTCCCTTTACATGACAATCATGACATTAAAATACTATTTTGATAAATCGACTAACGGTCATGATAATTGTTTTTTTTTTACAATAAATAAGTATAAAATATCCTTCGAAAACATTTTACGAATTATATGCATTACACCTTTGCTATTTTCTTGTCGAATAACAGTAACATTAAGTAATACCAGTACATCAAATCGATTTGGTATCACTAATTGACACAATCGATATTCTTACTAAAGACTTCGATTTATCGATCCTGTCCCTCAATCTGAAATATAGCTACACGCCTGGTTTTGAGGTTATGTTTGATTAAATATATCATTAAAAATACTCCGAAAACCGGATTTTGTTTACAAAAAAAAAAGAGGAATACCTAAGTGTAGACAATAAAAAACAAAAGTTTGATTTTAAGCCAGCATGGTACGGGATTCCATACCAAAAAAAAAACATTTTAATTTGCATTCAATAGAAAAACTTAATTTGTTTTTCATAGTAAATAAATGAAAATCCCAAGTTAATGCTGCAATTTCACAAAAAGTCCGACGGATAGGACGAATGAACAACAAAAACAGGACGTCCCTTCACAATGGTTATCCCTACGCATTACCTTCCTGAAGGGGAGAACCCCAAAAAGTGCGTAACCTTGACCGATATTCACGACGTTTCCCTCAAGGTTAGGAGGGGTGCCTGACGTTCCTTTTATACTGGATTTAAAGTGATAGCCACTGGTATCGTTAAATGTTTTAACGCTCACGATCCTCAAACATCCTGTATAGGCAAATACTACTTAATTTTCGTAAATTACAACATTCCAAACTTCGGAAAAACAATTTAATTATAAGTTTCAAATATGCGTATTTATTTAAACAACAGAGCCGATCCTATTTTACGAGAGCTGCATTTCCTGCCTGAGCACGCATTATCAGAAATGCTTCCGAATTAACGGATACTTATTCATTAAACACTTTAATTAAATTGCTTTACGCACAATAGTGGTGTAATCGCGGAATTTTAAAATAGATATGCTCATAGACACTATAAACACATTTAGCAAAAACTTTTATGCGAAGATTCTGTGGTCAAGGTAGGGCAACTTTTTAGAGTTTCCAAATTAACTCGTGCGACAAACCAAACGTTTTAAATAACTAGGGATCGTAGTGTCATCTTTACTACCCGGGGGTGCTACAGCTCCCCGAAATATTTATTTCCACGAGTTAACGCAGAGATGATGTTTGAAAACTTATAATTTATGAAAAGTGCTACAGAATATATGTAAATAGAAATAAAATAACGCTGTATATCTGTGTGTGTTCTAGGATAAATACCAAATGGTATCGTCAAAAATAAAATTAATCTTAAATTTTCCTAACCGACTCATTGCCACCATCATTTTCATGCATGCTTTAGCCAGGCCCCGAACAAACGATGACGCGCCTGGCGCTTCATGGGCTTGCAGCGAGGGTGGCGCACCTATGATGTTTTTTGCGTAAATCACAGTTATCTTGCGTAGATCTACTAAAAAAACTGTTTTTAGTCAGTAGAAGTCTGACACTCCCTTTCGCTCTGCCTAAGAGCGGGAGGGGTTATTCGATGATTTTACACCCACAAAAAATAAAAAAAAAATAAAAAAAGGCGACAAGGCAGCCCGCGATATTCGAATTTTCTTAGGTTTTTTGCAATTTCCCGGTCAGTGTCAAGTCGTATGTGAAATAAAATGGGATTCGCGGCAATGACAAATGTCTATTTACTGAGTAATAATGATTAAAATCACCAATACAACCGTCAAGTTCACACAATCCTCAAGAATGTTGAAAATTTTCATCAAATAGTCACTCTTGAGGATTGTATGAACTGAGACGGTTTGTTACTGCCGCGAATCCCATTTTATTTAAGACTAGCTTTTGCCCGCGACTTTGTCTGCGAAGTCGAAAATGGTTCTAATAGAATTTTACGCAAAAAATCGCAGACTAATAAAACCGCGGTCTTAAAAGAAGAAAACAAGAAAATACACCCGTTCGATCGTCTTGAGACGAGTAAAATTCAATACTCTTTCGGATTAGTATTTATTCTTCGTTCATATCATCATTAGTTCGTAGTGTCAATATTTACGAGATATTTACTGAGTCGCTAATAAGGATAAAATTCTGGGATAGATAATGAAATACTTACGACGCGCGACGTCTTAACCGACTCATGGCCAATGACTACGGCGGTCCTCTATAATAATTTTACTTATATTTAAATTGAAATATACAAATTCAATAAATAAATATAAGACAAGAATTATTTTTTTGTTTTCTACTTTTAAGACCGCTGTTTTTACTCGGGTTTCATTTTTAAACTTATTTTTCCTATGGGGGTAGGCAGAAACTAAAGAACGTCAACTTCTATGATCCTTAATTCCTTACACACTCCTTTTGCCTTGCCTTTCCCTCTTCCTCTCTTACTAAACCATCTAAGCTTGTTCTTTCTAATTTTTATCAATACATCTTCTATTAGGCAGCAACGTTCTCGTATTTAATAACCTCATTCCTCGTTTATCTATCATTCAGAGTTACACCACGCATTCTTCGCAAGGAACGCATTCCCTCAGCATTAATTCTACTTTCATGCCTCGTTTGCCACACATAGCAGTCAACTCCATACTTTTTTTTTAGCTGGTGGAAAATCATCAAATAACCACTCCCGCTCTTGGGCAGAGCGAAAGGGATTGTCAGACTTCTACTGTCTAAAAACCACCCATGTTCCTTCTTAGCCCTATATATCGAGGCCGCGGTAACTTGTGAACAACCCGCAGCCCAGACGGGCGTCGGCACTTGCGGGCTATTTAACTCCATAGGTACTTAAAATGAAATTAATAATTTATTTCTATATTATTTTGAGAATTATTTAGAGTTACATAATTAGTATCACCAGTTGGTTCTGAAATATAGACATTGTTAACTATGAAAATAGATCTAACAAAAAAAATGACGTAACGATAAAAGCTGGCCTAAGTAGAGCAAACGTATTATTGAGATACGTGAGAGAAACTGTGGTGTCGTAGATCAGTCCGTGACGTATCAAAGTGCAACGACCGACACTTAGCTGAACAAATCGTAACACTCGGAAGGAACTAATGGGTCTAAAAATAACATCTAAGTACGAACTCACAACACATTTGCGAAAAAATGAATACTTTTTTAATTCACGTCTTAGGAAACGGGCTCTTTTCGCTCTACGACATTACACATGTATACATGCAATGTATTTTGTCATTTTAGACTCGGTTATTTTTTTATCCATTTGGCACAACAAGGGCGCAAAATAAAAATTAGGTAGGTACCTATCACAGAAAACTATAGTTATACGAAGTCGAAATTGTTTCCATTTCTATATCTCGGCACGTTTTTTTAATGATTAAATTATGTACATATATGAATACAATATCATAAAAACATGCTTATTATTAACTTTTTCAATCTAATTAAACAAACTATTTTGGATCGAGTTTTACCATAAAATATCAACGCTTCCTTGTACTTGAACTGTAACCATATGGCTTTACACTTTTATTGATTTCGCGCGTTTGAATCTGACCCACTTATTAGTAGTGAGTATTTGGTGGATAATTTGAAGGGTGAATTTTGGAAGGAAGGGTAAAGCTGATCGATTAGAAAAAAAAATTAGATTTAATAAGCTTGTGGCCAAAAGGGTTTGAACTTTTTTGCATGGAAGCTGGGATATCGAGCCACCGCTATTTTGTATTTTTTAGAAATCACGGCCCCAGATGAAATTGGTATGTATGGGTAGAGGACACCTAGGCGAACAAGTAATGTCATGTAACATGGTACTCCAAAGTGTCACGTTATCGAGATATTTGTAGGTAAACATCGACATATGAGTACAACGACATAAAAAATGACTTTTACGTCTACTAGACGTAAAAAATCTATTTTCTCTTGTCTACTATAGACTCTATAGGCGTTGATTATTGTTGATTATTACTGTTTATTGAAAGAGAGTAGGTACATTACATACTACTAAGAGCACGAGGAAACTATTATGGTTCATTGCGATGCGAAGCGATTATCAACCTAAGAATGATTATTTGGATACAATTTAACGCATATACACGTAATAAGTCTATTTTTCAAATTCAAAATTCAAAACATTTAAGTAGGTATTTCAGACTTTTCGCCCATTTGTCGATCTTTATCTTCAAATATCTCGGTAAAGTGACACTTTGTGTTACTGGACATTTTTTGTTCGTCTATATTGTCCTCTATCTATACATACCTCTTTCATTGTGGGCAGCAATTTCGAAAAAAGTAAAAAATGGCGGGCAGGTTGATATGCCACATCGGTTCTATCCCCTTTTATGACTGACTTAATTTGAATTGTCATAGGCGCGCTAAGAAGCAAGAAAAAAAAATTGAATGAGAAAAAAAGAATAAGATTTTTTTTATTATAAGTAAAACAGCTATTCCAGCTATTCAGAAAAATCTGAACACAATGGTGATTGCTTAATGCTGATTTTTTGTTGGTAATTTCAGAGCTTGTCTCAAATAAAAGTTCTTAATTATGGCAAGTGCAGTGACCCCCTTTTCAGGTTTAGCTAAGGAATACTCTAATTCGACCGTACACCATGAAATCAATAAAACAGGTGCCCGAAATTCAGCAAACCGCGTTTTACGTTAATATAAGCAATTATTAGAATTCAGATAGCTAAATTATGAAATCACGTCCAAAAGGTCGGGTGGCACGAGTGACGGGGGAGGAGACCGGATATATGGTGCCACTCTGCACTGACCGCCGTCCCCGGCTGCGCGGCCGTTTTAATGCCAATAACTTAATTGATAACCGCGAAACTCTGCTGCACGCGCATTCCACAATCATGCATTATAAAAGCACTCTGACTCTAAGAATAATGTCCAATAATGACCTGTCAAACATTTTGACAGAAGATTGTGTGTATACTGATGTTATTGTACGTATTAAATGCGACTACGACCGTCCTCTATAATTTATCAAATTATCTACTTACTAGACGATTTTTCTTGTTTAATACTTTTATGACCGCGGTTTTATTACTCTGCGTTATGATTCGTAGTCGGGTTTTAGTTTTAAACTATTTTTTTTTTATTTGAATTTTATTTTTGAGTGTTATTTAATACATACGTAATAATATGTTACTTTCATAATGTAATATTCTACTTAATGTTGGTTTGTTATTTACACGAGTAAATAACACAGACTAGACCGGGAAAACTGTTTGACCGCAATCTAAACGTATACATTGTCAGTATGACAACTGTAAAACTGATAATTTTTTCTACATGGAAGACAAGGCAGTATGGTTGAAAGACTATAGCCTGCCCTTTTAGCGACAAAAAAAAATTGATAATTTGTACTGATGTTAGTTTGACAGTTATGTAGGTATGCACCTACATAACCTCAAATAATGTTTTCATTGTAACATTTAAACCTGATTGTCGAATCAAACCACGTTTTTACAGTGGCATATTATAGACTTATTCGATAATTTGATATGATTCACATCACTATACATCATGTGATAAAAAATTTGATTGACAGGTCACCGCGTGTATGGAGCGTGGTCATTGTTCTTTAAGTAAGTACCTACTGCCAAAAATAGTTGTATTTATTTTGAAATCATTTCAAAGCCCATATAAAATTAAAAAAACACAGTTGTGATCTGAATTCAATCGGCGGGTAAGTATTCGTATAATTATATGCTTACTGAACACATATACATAGGTCCACCCACCCGCAAGCAGAACTACAAATCAACCATGATGTCAAAGGTATTTCTTGACGAAAGTCTATTCCTTAGTCCTATTCAATTACGTCAACCCCAGAGGGGCCGCTTTCCACAGAATAGAACACATTGTTAATAGGGTATTTAAAAAAAAAAAAAAATTATACGTCAGATAGATTTTCAAAAAATAATGGACACGTATTTTTTATTTTTTCACTTAGACAGAAGATGAAGACAAGGTTAGTAATTTTTTACCCACAAAGTGTTGTCAAAAGCCCAAAATCAATGTCAAAATATTTTTCGAAAATCTTATTAGTCTGTTAAGACAGACTAATTAGATTTTTTCGGTGAAATACCCGTACAATAGGGTAAACGTAATTAAAGCAGTAAAATACATAGCGACGATTTTTTTAAATAATGTTACGACGGTTGATTTAATTGAAAATGCAATATTTTTCTATATAATAAAAAATGATGAAGATAAAACGCGTGAATGAATTGACTGGGGTTTGGTGACGTCGCTGACCGCTAAAAAATGTCATACTAATGTCTTAGAGTAAGACCGTCACACGAGTTTTCAAAGCACTGTATCGGCTGCATTGTTTGTTTACGTGAAAAAAGAAAAAATACGTGTCCAATATTTTTTGGTAATTTATATGACGGACTAATTCTATTTTTTTTTTGTTAACTCATATTGCGCATTATTTTCCGAATTCCCATCAGGGGGTCTAAAATCGCCACTTTGTCAGATCATAATATGAATCGCGTTAAAAGCGTAAAATTGACCTTTTATAATGGTAACTGCGTCTGTAACCATTTACACAAATAGATCATAGGAAAATAATATTAATTGCGTTAAAATTCGTAAAATTGTCACAGACGCAGTTTCTATAATTTTACTCTTTTAACGCATAATTATTATGATCTGCTAAAGTGGACATTTTAGCCCCCTAGATCATTAGCAATTCCTCATTTATTCGTGCGATAGTGATCTTAGAAGAATCACACACCATTTGTTTGTCTCATATAAGAATCAAATCTGATGTAAATATTGCTGCAATACAAAAATAAAGACCTAATGGCGGTCTTGTTACCGGTTACGCTGCAGTCTTATTAATTTTTAAAAAGTATAATTTCAGGACTGGTACTTACTTATAGGGATCGTAGCAGGTGGCGCTCTGTTCCGGGGTTTCTATTTCTACCTACCCCCAGATGAAAAGAGCGTGAGTAAGGGTATCTTTTTCTTAGGATTTCATGACTTTCAGACTTCAAAAATAAGCTACTTATAACAATAGGGGACCTGACAAAAAAAAACTAATTAGTCCGTCATATAGATTTCCAAAAAATATTGGACACGTATTTTTTCTTTTTTCACATAAACTAAAAATTAAGACTATACAGTGCTTCGAAAACTCGTAAACTCCTCGAGAACGTCACATGTAGTACGAGACCTTTCTATTACCTACAAATGACGTCACAACCGGGCACTCATGATCTTTGACACGTCTTATCTTCGTAAATTTTCATTAATTTGAGAAAACAAAAAACACGTATCCAATATTTTTCGATAAGCTAGCTGACGGACTAATTTGTATCATAGTTTTCTTACCCTGTCCGATCCCCTATTATATTGTGGCGGTCAAATACAGTCGATCCACATAGGATGCTAGTTTCCAAATACATGCGGTTAGTTTGTAAGCCGACCCCAATATAATTGGGAAACTGGTTCGACAGATGATGTTAAAAGGCTACCTCTTTTGTAGTCTTTTAATGATCCTTTCTATTTATAAAGATAGACTTTTTAGCTTGCTCACTTGTGCTAGGTTGTGTATTCTACTGTGTAAGAAGTGTAACTATAATTGTGAATTTGTGACACAGGTTGTCGTTCTGAAGCAAAATCAAAATATCAATCTATCCCAAAGATTGAGTTACCAGGTACTAATAAATAGTTATCGATTTTAACTCAAAGAGTGGCCAAAGTGTCACGTTGCCAAGATATTCTCAAAAGATTTTGTCAACGTGAAACTAACTTTGCCATTAAATTTAAACAGCCTCTTCTACCTCACCAGGCCACATCCAAAGAAGAAGCCTTGAAACTTTAATGCAAGTATTAAGCATACTTGCATTAAAGTTTCACCATTTTATGTTTAAGTCTTGTCAGTGATTTTATGGTCTGATTATGCATAAATTATTAGCCACTGGTAAAAGTCGCGCTGACAGCACTATTAACTATACATATAACATTATTAAAATTTGGAGCATAATTAGTTTAGATTATCATCAGTAAATACTGGTATTCTGCTGCAACCCGCATCCGGTTAGACTGGAAGCCAAGCCCAACATAGTTGAAAAAAAGCCGAAGTAGATGATGGCTATAACATATTGTGATATGCGTTACTATTATAAAAGCAGACAGCAATATAGGGCTGATCTTCAAAGCAATCGTTCAGGTGTGAAATGGATTAGTAACTCATTTAAAATATTGCACCAGTCACCTGCTTAACTAAATATAGTAAAAAAAAAAATATTATTATTTTTAGTTTTAGGCCTTAGCGCCTAAACGATATGTTAGCAAAATGGAAGGCAAGGGCAGACGCCCGTCGAAGCTGCGAGTTGTTCGAAAGAGATACCGCGGCCTCGGCACAAGGGCTAAGAAGGAACCATAGGAACATAAATGGTTTTAAGTCAGTAGAAGTCCACCCAAGAGCGGGAGGGGTTATTTGATGATCCCCCTCCCTCCAAAGGCGTCCTTTTCCTGTGGTTTTAACCAAATAAACTGCACCTTTAATAAGTCATACTCATAAGTCATTTATTTCGAAACAATAATGTCATTGTGTTGAAGTTTGAAAATTTGTAAATAAACAGTACAATTAAAATATTAATAAACGTACATAATTAATACACGTATATAATATATACGTTGATGTCCTTAGGATTGAGTGTTGGTAGGGGGCGTGGATGGATAGCCAAATACCTAAAGGAGTCTCGAGACCGATGCGGATTTGAATTAAAACTGGTCAATTCGATTTTGGATAAATCAAAAGTCATTGATTTTGAAAAAAAAACACTATTAGTATATCAATCGAAAGTTTCGCTATTAGAATGAAATTTTATTATGAGAAGTAGTTGTATATTTATAAAGTCAATTATTTTAACCTGTTTCATTGTCGAAATTCGTATTACGATCGCTAACATACATAACATAATGATCGAAGTAAAAACATTGAATTACACGGAATGGATAAAATGGCGCCATGTCACGGGAACAGTATGGGACTCCCGCATTCCCCTTAAACGTAAGGGGAAGATTTATAAAACAATGGTTAGACCTGCTGTTTCGAATGGATCTAAATGTTGGGCCACAAAATGGATGAATGAAAGGCATTTGCATGTGGCTGAGATGAGAATGCTTAGGAGGATCCGTGGTGTTACAAGAATGGATGAGTTCCAAATTGGCGTCGTTGACTAAAAAGTTGTGTGGAAATCGATTGTCGTGATATGGGCATGTGATGCGGAGAAATGAGGAAAAATTCGTGAGGAAGGTTTTGAGTATGAATGTGGATGGGTATAAGAGCATTGAGGAAGACCAAAGAAACGATGATGGACGGACTGTGCTAAGAATGGTATAGCAAGAAAAAAGGTGTCCCATGAGATGACGAGAAACAGAGGAATATGAAAGAATGATGATGAAACCGTTCTGAATTCAAATGGGAAGATTCATTTGCTACTATTCATTTTCTACTTGACTAAAGAAATCATTAAATTTGACAGCGGGTCCAGTTGACCAATTCAAAAATAGTTTCGGTCGATTGGACCCGCGGGATTGACGCACTGGGATAAATTTATCAAAGAGCCGAAGACATGCTGCACCGATCCCAAATGAATTGAGATATGAGCAAGAGGGTCATGATGATCGTTGTAAAATTTTCGCAATTAATGGGATTGCCATTGTAGAGGTGTCACAAATTCACAATAGCGCAGGTTCTCGCTGTTCGGACTGAACTGCTTTTAGTATAAAAGCACCAGTCGTGCTCTATCAGCATCACGCACTGGCATGGCGTCACAATAAAATATATGTTTCGATGCTATAAACAAGATTTATTTATTTCAGATATCACGTTGTATTACGAGAGATAACATAAGACGAAGCACACATATTGGAGACAGCTTTATTACCAGATTTATTTTGAATTGTATACGATCGACTAGAGCATACGTTGGGGAAAAATCTCATTCGTTAACCTTGGTACGTATTTTTGAAATATAGAAGCAACGCACCTGCGTACCTAGTTAAAAGTTATGAAAGATTTGTTTATGTTTACTTTTTTGTGTCTAAAACTCTGAAGGTGTCGTTGTCACTCATCGTTATTTAAGTAAGTAAGTTGCAAGTATAGAATAGTCTCTGATTTCGCAAAAAAAAAGGCTGTTGTTTAGTACATTTGCGTTCAAATTAAGCGTTTAAGATGTTTTATGGTTGGTTTCATAGTGAAAGTGCTTCACAATGATGAGTGTACCTATCATTCTTCCTATAATTTATGTGTTCCTGAAATAAAAAGAAAATTAAACGTTGCACACGGTTTTTAGCGACACATTTCTAAATCACAGCGACCTGTTTCATAAATTGGTTGTCAGGAACACTAATTCCTCGTTTGAGATTGAGGGACGCGAAACGGACACTAACGGATATTCTATTAAAGCATCTAGTGTCCGATAACTTGTTCGAATCTTGCACTGGACTTGGTTAAAATAAGTAAGTAATTCCCGGTTCATCATTGTTTTGATTGACCACCTTTTTTTTCATACGGGATGCCCCGATTTGGCAGCTATTAAAATGTTTTTCAATATTTGAAAGAAATAATGTAAGTATTTAAACCAATTGATTTCAAAGATTTTTTTAACGTTATTTCAAAAAAGCACTTGCCTATTATCTTTTATTTAGATACAAATTAAAAGCTTTTCCTTCGTTAGCGTCAGTATAGAAAACGTCAGCCTTATTCATAGTCCAGTCTAATTGGTATATTCTCCTTGTAATTTGAGAAACCCAGCTACTAACAAGCAATAAACTTGTATTTTGACATCCTAAAAGTTGTCCCGACCTACTCATGGTAATGTCCACGTCTACTTAAAATCTAAGGTGCGCTTAAGAGCATCATTTAAAATAAAATTATATTTCTAATTCAAGAATCAAGGCTCATAGGAAGTAAGTTTAAAGTCAATAATCCAACCAATCAAAAAAGATGAGATGGCGCAAGGCAAGACGCAAGTTGCATCCCACACTGAACGCATAGGCCAACGTCTATGGCAACTTATAATAAAAAAAAGTATTTTGCTAAAAAAAACAACGAGTTCAAAAACAAAAAAAAAAGTTTAAAAACTAAAACCCGACTAGGTACAAACCGCGGTCTTAAAGTAGAAAACAAGAATATAATATAATATACATATACAATTTGTAATATACTCGGCAAGACCTTTCATTTAAATGTCTTTTTAAATGTCTAATTCTAAGATTAGAATTTGATATTTAAATTCCGTCATAAAAAGAATTGTTAAAATTTATATAGCTTAGGTCAGTCGGGCTATTCTTACAAATCTATTGACACCTCATTTATTAAAATACGTTCAGTAGAGTGTAGGCGCTACGGTGGGACATACAAACATACATACATACATAGACTGCCAAAATCATTACCCTTACTTTTGGCTTCGCCGTAGTCGGGTAAAAATACAAGCATAGTAATATAGCTGGGTTTCTCAAATTCCGAGGTTCGTACCTAATTTTGGCTAAATTGACTGGATTATGAAATCTGTTCTTTTGACGAAGCGGAACTGTGAAAATAAAAAGATTTGGAAACCGAGATCTTTTGTTTTTAGATGAAGAGAAGGAACAATGACGGCCATAAATCGTTAAAATCCTACCGCTCCCCTACTCAAATAAAGTTTCTCACATCTCACTTTCAAAAGTATTCGTAGGTGGTAGGTACCTGTTCGCAATTTGGCATACGCATCGGCCGCGCTGAACAGTGTATCGGACATAAAAATTTTCATTTGCTTTTTAAAATGATTTTTGTTGTTGTTTGAATATACATTTAATAACTTATAACTTTGTAATAATCATTTCTATTTATGTATCTGTTTTTCTACTTTTAGAAAGTTTATGCAGTATTCGATCATTGACCCTAACTGCTTCGATCTATTGTGTGATGACTGATGATTGTTAATCGTGCTAACTCAGGTTAGAATTAAGTAATTATACCGCATATTCATCCTGAAGAAGAAGAATAGAATTCAGTGTGGGTCTTATGCTCATACTGAGTTCTAATTGAACCACCAAGGTTTGATAGTTAAGGAGGCTTAATTAGTACCGTGCCTGATTATTATAGAGCAGTATTCTATGATGACTATACATATTGTGGTTATAATAGTTATACTATATAACCACAATAGTAGGGGAAACCGTAAGCCAATTATCGCAAGAACAGTGGAGTTAGTCAATTATTCCAGTCATGTACCAACATTCATTGTTGCCATACACACAGTACATCACAGGTCAAGAGAGGTGCTAATTGATGGCTGAGAAATATAGGTAAGTTATAATAGGCGAAACATTTGCAAGGTTCGAATTCATTGAGCTTCCCTATGCTTTAATGTCGCAAAAGGTACGTGAGATGAAAATGCATTCAGCGAAACGATTTCAGGACACGAGCGATCACTTTTTTCAGAAAGCTTCGTCGATGAATATCGGCCAAATGCAAACAGCGGTGGCAAATTACACACAGTATGTGTTTTAGTACAATTGTAACATGCGAATATTCAAACCACTTATGTTTGAACTGTAGAAATATCCAGCTACAAACTTTTTTTGAAACGATATGCAAATAATTCAAAATATAATAATTCAATGACCAACGAATATTTCTCGAGCGCTCGATTCGATTCCAATTTTTTTTTTGTAATGAAATCGGACTCTCGTCCCTTGTTTGTACGGTTCTGTGATTTAGTTTACCGAAGCGTTTCGATAAAGGTAGATAAAAATAGCCGTTGATAGAAAAATCTGAACTTGTTTCGATTTACAACAAAGGATTTTGACGTATGTATATGTCTTAGTCAAAAAATTCAAAAACGTGTTAAATAGAAGTAAAGCTCCTAAAACTATGTGCGATAGCTCATTCAATTCGGAATTATGCCTAGAAAAATGTTTGTTAAGGGTTTTTTATTCGATTGTTATTAACAAAATAAGAAAAAAAGACATTTTCAATAAAAAAGCCCCGACTCCCGGAACTGTAACTCTATTATTTATGAAAAACATTTAACGCTGAAAATAGGGCTCCGTGAGGTCGTTACAGCATAGGTGCGACGTCTAAAAAGCCGGTAAGTATATCACCGTAATTATTTTTATATAGTATTAAATAACAATCCAAAAAGTTACACTATTGTTAATTAACTAATAAAATTATTTTCCAATCTCTGTTTTTAAAGATTATGGCATAATAGTTATATTAATTGGTCTAAAAAATGGAGCTCCTCTCGTTGTGGTGCTTAATAAAGTTGAGCAAAAAAAGTTTATTTTGTTAATTCGTTTTTTTTTTAAATTAACGTAAAATGACATTTCAAAAATATTATTTTTGTTTTTAATTTCTTGTTATTGCTGTTTTTGCATCTAATATAGGTATTAAAAAACATAGGGAAAAAAATGGGTAAATACCTTTGAGTGCCTTTGACTCATGAAAAGTTATTAAACAAAATGAACAAAACTATTTATTTCATTATTATTTGTAAAATAGTTAATAATATTATCATATACAATAGCTTAAAAAAAGCATTGTCTATGTCGTAATAAAACATTTAAATAGCAGGACTTATAACTACATACCATAATAACTTTTGTGTAATTGCCTCGTTCGCCTTGTGACATAAACATTTTTTTCCAAATCTAAATTCCTCCTAGACTAATATCGGTTGAGTCAGGTGAGAAACTTATGCGAACGCAGGTTAACAAATTATGTCAGGCGCACGGACAACGGCTAATGGCTGTCCTGCTCAAATGTCGTGTAATTCCGGTAAACACTAGGATGGCTACAGTGTGCATTGTGTGATGAATCTGCATCACAACACATGGTACATAATTAACCACTGTATTATTGCGGTATATGAGAAATCGTGACAAACTGCACCAAAAAGCAAAAAAGTATCCTACCGAACCAAAACATATTAAAAACACGTAAAAGGTGAACTTTTATATACAAAAATAAGATTAAAAAATAAAATCCGACTACGAATAGAAACGCAGACTAATAAAACCGCGGTCTTAGAAGTATTAAACAAGAAAAATCGTCTAGTAAGTAGATAATTTAATAAATTATAGAGTACAGCCGTAGACGCATGCCACTTATACCTAATGCGCCTTCATGGTGTTCTCATTGATACAGAAATCAGCTGCCAGTTGCCATTAGCAAGGTGGCATGCGACTACGACTGTCCTCTATAATTTATCAAATTATCTACTTACTAGACGATTTGTCTTGTTTACATGTTCTAATTTTTTCAATCTTATTTATCTGCACTGCAACCTTGCCATTGACTCTGGCAAATTCCCAAATGTGTGGAAAATGGCGGAGATTCGGCCTATCTTCAAAAGTGGAGATGGAGGCTGTGTCAATAACTATAGACCAATTTCCATTCTCCCAGCTTTGTCTAAGGTTCTGAAAAGGATCATGAAAAATTGCCTGGTTGACTACCTGGAGAAAAATCGTCTAGTAAGTAGATAATTTGATAAATTATAGAGGACAGTCGTAGTCGCATGCCACCTTGCTAATGGCAACTAGCAGCTGACTTCTGTGTCAATGAGAACGCTATGAAACAGCATCAGGTATCAGTGGCATGCGACTACGGCTGTCATCTGTAATTTATCAAATTATCTACTTAGTAGATGATTTTTCTTGTTTAATACTTTTAAGACCGCGTTTTATTCGTAGTCGGGTTTTAGTTCATAAACTCATTTTTTTTATTGTGTTTCCTTATTATCAAAATATAAATCTGATTCTCATACTTAGTGTTTTATTTAGTACAATACTAGCTGATGCCCGCAACCTCATCCTCGTGGATGTTTCATGTTGGTTATCGCCACCGATGTTGGTTATCGCGAAAGTTATCTTTCATCCCCCCCTTTTAACCCTTTACAAACATTTTTCGATAAAAAAGTAGCCCATGTCCTGTCTCAGGCTCTAGATAGTTTAGAGCCTGAGTACGTACAATTTTGTTAGTAAGGAAGTAATGATAAGGATAATTATCAAGTTAAAACATACTCCAATTTATAGTGTTAAGAGGTGTTAGAGATCTAACAATATATAGGTATTTATTTTAGTTCATTGAATATAAGTAGGTATTACTAAGCTGAAAAGTAGCAAATGCACCATAAACTTCTTATTTTGTTTAAAGCCATTCCCACAGCACACTGTTTTTTCTTCGTTTCGTGCTTCATGTAGATACGTCGTTTTTCCTTATGGCAGCAGACATTATACTGAACGCATATAGGATGCTGAGTTACTCTTGGAGTACTCGTATGTACCGACATCCATCTGCCACGCTTCACTCAGCTAACGAGCTAACAAGGGGAACCCTATCCTCACATCGTTCCTATTGATACAAGATTTCCTGTTGATACGTTACAAATAGTTACAATCTGTTTTAAAATGATTTGATGAGCATGGAGATAAAATGGGCGAAAACAAATGGAGAAAATAAAGATTCCTTCCGTAATTGGATTGCGGGCAGTTCACCTCACTAAACAAACGTATCCAAATTGGAGTGCACTGCCGCACTACTGGTAATTAATCAATCAAGCTGGCCAATCTACAATTTTTAGGGTTCCGCAGTCAATATGGAACCCTTATAGTGTCGCCATGTCCGTCTGTCTATCCGTGCGTCCGCACTATATCTCAAAGACTCTTAGTACTTAAAAGCTGTAATTTGGCTTGAATATACAAATGAGTTACGCCGACTAAGTGGCAGAATATTTTTTTTTTTAGGGAATCTCCAGTGCACATTAAAGTGGGGATGTTTTTTTTTCTTTCTCGTGTAGCCCATTGTGTGGGATGTCTAATGATCCAGGATGGATAGGTCTTTGAAAAATATTGCGAGACTTTTCTGATTCGTTTGTGAAATATCAAGCTTTAAAATGCATTTTTTTTTGTTAGACTCAAGTTGGCTACCAGAACCACTTCGGCGCAGGCCACACATAAATGACGTCAGGCGCGGGCATGGCGCGTGCGGCTTCCTATTCCATTCAAATTTTATACCGAAAGCATAGGAAAATTATCCCACGGGAAGATAAAATCGGGATAAAAACTATCCTACGTGTTAATCCAGGTTATAAACTATTTGTGTACCAAAATTTTATCCAAAGCCGTTTTGCGGTTTTTGCGTGAAGAAGTAACAAACATACACACAAACTTTCGCCTTTATAATATTAGCGTGATTATTTTTTTCGATCGAATTTAAATCATACATAATTTCGGCCCAACTAGATTGATCACATACTTTTTGTGCCGATTCACAAGTTTATATCAGGGTTTTAAGTTTTTATCAATGCCTCTTCATGTTTATTCGAATGCGATTTATCACTTGCGCGTGTGTCCAAATGAGTTCAGTGTCTACTTAATGAAAAAACGGTCAAACATTTATTCAACAAACCAAAATGTTAGCCGGGATTTTGATGCATTGTATATGCACATCCGCGAATATTCCGATTTAATTAGAAACACAATCTTAAACTCCACCTATGTGGGTACATTCGTGGAAGGACGGAATAATTGTTGAAATTCAAAACAAAACACCACCATTATTTCAGCATTTGCTTAAATCACGAGAAAACTAACTGCTAAACCAGAGACGAGAGGTTTGCAGACCATTAGTCGGAATGATGGTGTTATTATTTTTAATTGGTGTGTGTACCTAAGTGTACTGAAATAGAAACAAAACAAATGATTTAAGACTACGTCCAAAACGTGAACTAAACTAAAATTAACTAAAACTATTGTGGTTATAATTTGCTTGAATATAATGTTATTGCTTACATCTCACCGATTTTAGTACCTTGATGTGCTGGCGTCTGTAGGTATCTATTAACGACTTAAATGCAATGCAGTTTTGTGCATTTTAAATATAGTCCCTATCCACGTTGGAATTTAAATGTCGATTGATTGAAGCCAATCCTAATTTTTTAATTTAATATCTAATAGGGAAGTTTCCGTACTTAAAAATAGGATTCTAATTAGTCCCTCTGTTAGATTATCGAAAAATATTGGAAACGTTTTTTTGTTTTATCAAATCAATAAAAATCAACGAAGATAAAACGCGTCAAAGATTTGAGTGGGGGCTTGTGACTTCACTCACCGGTAAAAATGTCATACAATGTCTTAGAATATGACGTCACACGAGTTTTCAAAGCACTGTACCGTCTTCATTGTTTGTTTACGTAAAAATTAAACAAATATGTGTTCAATATTTTTGGGAAATCTATCTGACAGACTTTTTTATGTTAACTACCCTATTAGGATATACTTACGTATGGTATAGGAATGTGAGCCTACAGTAAGAATAGGGAATGTCACCAAAAAATGTTTGGTTTCACCATCCTTTCAAGCGAGATACGAGTCATCCAGTAGTTATGTATTTAACACTGAGTGACTAAAAACGGTAGCAGGTAGAACGGAACGGCGAACAGTGATTTCAGGTTATGTTCCAGATAATCAAGGTGTATAATACAAAAGCTGGTCCGTCGTCTAACTAACCGCAGCATTTGGTGACACCACTTCAGATAGCTTCAATTGATACTAGCTCTGCGAACAGTCGGATTTAAACGGATTGGTTGTAACCAACTCACGGAACTGGATTAATTTTGATTGCTAACTGATAATATAGTCATGATTCTCGTGCAATTATCCCAATATAGCAGAGGATAAATTTGTTTATTGACTCTTAATAATTTGACTAGACTAAGTGGTATCGAGAACCAGTAGAGTATACGACAAATTGCCGGTTAATTCGTGACTCGTGTTCGTTCAAGTTGCTGTGTTTGTAACTTCTTTTTTTTGTTTGAGTTATATTTGTTTGGGGATGTCCACGTGCCGGGCCCGGTAACCGTCAGTACAGTTGGGTCGATAGGGGCCGAAGGCTTACTATCATTAAACTTCACCTGCCGCTTAAGTATAACTCTCTACGCATTATCTCGCATTTACTAGTTTGGAATCAATATAAAATGTACTGTTATTTATTTTGAATTCTAAAAATTAATATCTAGATGAGTGATCTTGTACCTCTACCTTGCAGCTTTGACTATTCAGTTGGAATTATCCTTTGTGAAGAATATCTCAGAAGTCTTACAGCCTCGTTCAATCCGTTCGACGGCGCCACTACGTGTGCCATGATGAGTACATTCTTAGTCGTAGGTACTTTGCTAGGCGCTTCGATATTCGTACGCGCGAATTTTCGCATTCCCATGATATTTACTCCATTTATTATAACATTAGACAACAGAGGCTCGCAGAAGCAGGAGTTCGAAAACTTTTATTTTCAAGTCAAGTTCAAACAATTTTTATAAATTACTTGCTGACCTGGCAGACGTCGTCCTGCCCGGACAGCAGCGCCACCTACCGGGTCAAATTGTAAATCTAACAGAAAAACATTAACAAATAACAACGGAACCACGAAAATTCAGCTATAAGTAACAACCAGAAAGGGCGAACCATTCAGTATCCACATGCGAATAACAGCTGTATGACTATTGTATTGTCAATTGTTATTCGCTTGTGGATACTTGTGAATGCTACGCCTTTCTCTTTTTAATTGTTTTCTTTTTGAAGATATTGGGTTTTTCCATCAGGAATTTCTATGAATCGGTCCAGTGTCTGAATTAGGGTCGCTTCCTCATACCCGACAAAATTAAAAAAAAACACGTGCTGCCACACCTTATGGAGGGAATAGGTAGCATTTTAGATTTGGTTGAGTTATATTGACATGAAAAACGTTTCCGGTACTGCCCGCCACTGCTTCTTTTAGATTTTAAACATAGACACGACATTATTGTGTGTAAAAACTAAATAGTATTAAACGAAAGCCTTGTAATTTCAGAAGGTAGGTAGGATAAATACTCGTAAGTACAATTAAGTGTGATGTTATTTAAATTGATTATACAGAGTGTTAGGTTATACGAAGGACATATTGAATAGGTTATTCAGTATTCGATTCTCGACCCAAATATGTAAAAAAAACTATATCTGAGACTTTATTGTTACGGTGTGACTTTATTATTGGTGTCCGTTTCTTTATTTATTACATAGTTGTTAAAACTTCGCGAAAGCAACTAACGAAGACGTGAACGCACTAGAGACGGGCATCATGCCCGTCTCAAGTGCGAAGCATATCGTACAACCAATTATATGAACTTTAGTCTTATAAACTTAAAATGAGATACCTCCTTGAACAACTGTTCTCAAATGCAAGAGGTAGCTCAATTAATTACTTGCAAGGAGTTCATGTGTGGATCAAATATATTCTTGCACCCACCTAAATTTGTTAGTAATTAGTACGTGAGAGCATTCGCTTATTAAAACTCTTGGTAACACTTTACCAAAACTCAAGTTAAAACAAATATGCGGTGCTTTGAACTCAGAACTCGTAACAAACTTGGACAAATTGTATTTATTTTTTATAATGTCGCTTGTCATGAAGATTTCGAACTTAATTAAATTCGTTACATAGACAGTCACGTGTGTGTCTGTTTATTGTGATTAAAATGTGGTCAATTATATTTTTTTTAGGTTACAGGCGTGATGTTATGATACATTTTAGAAAAAATATCCAGAAAAACTTACCTATAGTTTCATCGCAGGGCTGGCTTAACGGCCGCCGTGACGGTGAGGTCTTCTGCTGCGGGTGGTGGTGGGGCTGCAGTTTGAGCACGTGTGCGGGCACGCCACCTTCCACCGGTGGCTCACCGGGCACGCGCACGACCCACCAGTCAGCGCGTGCTTGCCACGGTTCCACTACTTCCACTTGCTGTCCTTTAGACACTGATAGTTCTCCCGCGCCTGAAGCGTTGTGTTCAGCTAACACCCACGTCATTTCTGGACCGGCCTGAACAAAAAGAAAGAATAGGTTAGTTAGTTACTGGTGCATAATAGGGATGTTAACAAAAAAATATTTAATTAGTCCGTCATATAGATTACCAAAAATGACTGGACACGTATTATTCTTTTTTCACGTAAACAAACAAAGAAGACGATACAGTGCTTTGAAAATCTCGTGTGACATCGTATTCTAAGACATCAGTATGGCATTTTTTACCGGTCAGTGACGTTACAAACCCCCACTTAAATCTTTGACGCGTTTTATCTTCGTCAATTTTTATTAGGTATATTATGTTAACAAAAAATACGTATCCAATATTTTTCAATAATCTAACAGACGGACTAATTAGAATCACATTTTTTTCTAGTAAGTAAACATCCATGTTTATAGATGTCAGATATCATAAAAAAATATTCTTGACGGTTTTTTATTGAATGGCAATGGTAACGCAATGCAGTGGAAAATATATATAAGCATACACGCATCAAGATTGTCTTCATGATAATAATCTTAGTCTACAGGTTATTTTAACTTGTGCAACGTTATAATTACTGAAACCCGACTCAAATCAGTTGGGAAGAGGTTCGGCGTAAATGGCAAATAGGAAAATGAGATAGTTCAACACTTTCAACCTGAAACCTTTGTATGGGTTTTATTTGCCCCACAAATTGACTGATAGAAACAGCCTGGTGGTATTAACTTCGCCTATATCCGACTCTTGTATATGAAGTTTAAATAATTAAATAAATAAGTTGGCTGCCATTTTTTTCTCTGTCAAATATAGTAAACTAGCGACGCGCGCCGGGTTCGCACGGGTGTCATTTACTAATGAAAACGTGCACTTAGAAAATATTATATTTTTTTTCGATTCCTCCTGTGCGTTTGCATGTCTGCACTTACTTAAGTAAGCTTTGACAGAGAATTTCCTTTGAAGTTAAACGAAGATTTCTTTTCTTTCTTAGAACTTTGACTTCTACATATTTAGAAATATTAATTGAATTTATCTTCGATAAATAGTAATTCCGTTACGAGTAATTTTAATACATTAGAAATGTTAAGTGTTTCTTTTGAGTGTTTATGTTTACGAATGTCCAAAATCATTAAATATATTGAAAATTAGCTTATGACCCTGTGATGACCTCATCCTCCGTTCGCGTGAATTAAAAAAATATTAATTCTTTTTTATTTTAATTGGATTTTGTTACCAAAGTGTTTTACATTTTTTGCGCGGAACCCTTATTGTCAGTATATTAGATCTAAAACCAAGTGTGTTTTCATTGTAAATACGGTACCATTTACTAATTTCATATATAGGGTGTCACAGTAGGTACCGTTAACGGAGCCAAAAGGCAGAACCGAAGAGCATGCCTGGGAACCTTCTGGTTACGGAGATATTGGTGGCCAAAGTTCCAAAGGGGATAGAACCGATGTGGCATATCAACCTGCCTTCCAATCTGTTTGTCTTTTTTAATCGCGGCCCGCGATGGTAGTGGTATATGTATGGATAGAGGACATATAGGCGAACAAAAATTGTTCAGTAAAACGGTACCCCAAAGTGTCACGTTACAGATATAATAGGTCTTTACCTATGAAATTGCCGTTTTGTATGAAAAAATTTAAACGAATTTTTTTCATGTATTTTTTATTTGTATCAATCGAAGTAATCACCCATGCAATCAATGCATCTTTGCCAACGCAGTGGCAGTTTATTGATGCCCTTCTTAAAGAAATCAGCTGGTCGGCAACAAATTCTTCAAAGGCATTTTGTACTGCCTCTCGGGTATTGAATTTTTTTCCCGCCAAGAAGTTATCCAAATTCTGGAAAAAGTAGTAGTCTGTAGGCGCAAGGTCTGGTGAGTAGGGCGGATGACGGAGAGCTTCCAACCCCAGTTCTTGCAACTTGGAGACCGTCTGCTGTGCAGTATGAGGTCGCGCGTTGTCGTGCAGGAGCAGCGGAGACGAACGATTGACCAATGCTGGTTGGAGATGTGCCAGCTTCTCCATCATTGTGTTCAGTTCTTCACAGTACACATCTGCAGTAATGCTCACCCCGTTTGGTAAGAAGCTGATGAATCACACCGGCGCTAGACCACCAAACAGTGACCATCACTTTTCTAGGGGTAAGTTTTCGTTTAGGGCATTGTTTAGGTGCTGAACCAGGATCCAACCAACTTGCTGAGCGCTTGCGGTTATCAAACAGAATCCATTTTTCATCGCAGGTAACAATGCGGTTCAAAATTCCTTCATTTGTGTGTCTGTTGAGCAGTGCAAGGCACGTCTCGACGCGTACTTCGCGCTGGCGATCATTGAGTTCGTGGGGCACCCATTTGTCAAGCTTTTTTACCTTGCCAATTTGACGCAAATGGACCAGTATTGTTTGGACGCTAACGTCGAAAGCCGCTGCTAATTCAGCCGTAGATTGTGTATCATCAGCTTCCACAATCGCCTTTAATTCGTAATTGTCGACCAAAGTCTTCGGACGACCGCGAGGTTGATTTTTCAGGTCGAAATTTCCAGAACGGAAGCGAGCAAACCAATAACAGGTGGTGCGTTGGTTTGTAGTGTTAGCTCCGTAAACGTCGTTGATGTTGCGTGCCGCTTGTGCCGCGTTGCTGCCACGGCGGTACTCATATTCCATAATTACTCGAATTTTTAACGTATCCATGATGACGAAAAAAAATGAAATGCGATGAAAATGTAACACTAATCAATAAACAAATGACTACTTTTGGAAAAAAAAACCATGTTTTTAAAATAAAATTAATTTGAAATTAGAATTCTTAGCCAAACAAAAATTATTTTGTTTTGAAATGGCCAGTACTGCAGAACGGCAATTTCATAGGTAGAGACCTAATATTTGAAAGTAAAGATCGAGAAATGAATACAACGACATTATAAATAAAAAAATAAGTTTAAAAACTAAAACCCGACTACGAATAAAAACGCAGACTAATAAAACTGCGGTCTTAAAACTATTAAACAAGAAAAATCGTCTAGTAAGTAGAAAATTTGATAATTATTATAGAGGACAACCGTAGTCGCAGGCCACTTATACCTGATGCGACTTCATGGCATTCTCATTAATCCAGAAATTAGCTGTTAGTTGCCATTCACAAGGGGCATGCGACTTCGACTGTCCTCTATAATAATTATCAAATTATCTACTTACTAGTCAAGTCCCCAAATTAGACGTAAAAAATGCTGTCTTGTTGACACTTTGCACTATAAAACTTATTTTTTTTCTATCGAAGATCAATTATTTGTGACTATCTGAATTGTGTAATAGCTGCTACATCGTGCTAAGTGTCCTTATAAACGCGTTTTTTATTGAGTTACTGTTCAAACCTTTGAAAAACATTTTTACTTCAATGTTACTACTTTGTATGTTACCAACATTTTCCCTTAAAACACAGTTTGGTAGTGTTTTGTTACTGTACTGGCAACACTACTGCACTTCGAAATGCGTCAAACTTAAATTTAAAGTGGTTGAGTGTTTCTTAAGAGTAGGTACTGGGACAGAATCGATTTCGGCTAAATACGAGTTTACAGATACTACTTTGTATGTTACCAACATTTTCCCTTAAAACACAGTTTGGTAGTGTTTTGTTACTGTACTGGCAACACTTACTGCACTTCGAAATGCGTCAAACTTAAATAAATTTAAAGTGGTTGAGTGTTTCTTAAGAGTAGGTACTGGGACAGAATCGATTTCGGCTCAATACGAGTTTACAGATAACAGAGTTCGCCAATTGGAGATAAAGTCCACTGTCGACAACAATACGGACACTGATAAGGCAATATATTTAGATAAGGTTTCTAGTGGTTTCAGTAACCGTCCTATATTATGTTCGACTGTAACGTCGGTGGTCAAACACTCACTCGTATTACAAAACATAATAAAAGGAAAATGTAGTTGTTATGATACGAAAATCTGAGTTAAATTTCGAGAGCGTAGTCCATTTCAATGAGTCATACATTCCGAAACGTATTACGAAAGCGCTCGTCAGATAGACAAATACACAAATTGATGTGTCGCTTCCGCGGCCGCCGCTCGCATGCCATATGGATGAGCTGAGGGTCACGGAAATCTGCGGTTCATAACAAATTGCTTTTAATGTAACTAGTTATATTGACCTCGGGCTCGTCTTTGTCTATAGAATGGTAGACACTCACCGTTGACCCCAAGTATCAGGTAAAAAAAAAGGTTTTACTCCAGGGCTATACAGAGTGTAATCATACATCAAACTAACTACCCCTACGCAAAAATTTGCTGGGTAACGACTTTTTTTTTGGGTCAAATATCACATTCTACGGTAAAACTCAATGCAGCACTCTTAAAAAATAGTGCCAGTAGACGCTTTGAATAGTAAACGGGTCATGGAGCTAATTTAAGTAAAGTTATAACCTCCGTAAGGCGTACCTGGGAACCCCGTAGTTACGGAGATTCGGTGGTCAAATTTCCAAATTTTTTACAGCTGTTTTTTGTAAATACTCGTTTTACAGGTTATAACTTTACTTTAGTCTAGAACAAAAACTGAGCGCAGTGGTGGTGAGAACAAGTGCTCTTCGTTTGCGTTAAGAGTACTTTTATACCCTTTATAAAAATTAGATGCTACAGCACTGCGGGCATTTATGAATTAGACAGTCTTGAGTTCTGTCAGTAACATATTTGTTTGATGTTTAAACAAAACGAGCTTTTATATCGAAACGCATTATTATTTGATCCACGAATCCGCGCGGCACAGGTGATACACCTAAGTACCAACGATGTGCTTGCTACAGCAAAACATTTTACCCGCCCTACATTATCATTTGCTTACGATCAGGTCGCGTCATGGGGCCTCTTCCTTTTATTCAAGTTCGATGGCCAAAAATATCAAATTGGGAGTTTCATGTTTCTTAACATTTTTTTGTTCTTTTGATTATAGAACCTAAACTCAACCCGAGTTTAGGATTTCTTTTATGAATATATGATGCGAATACAGGAAAAAGAAACTGGAACTATAGAATTACTTTCCTTAACTATCGGCAGAATTGATGTGCACTAAGTAGGTACTACACACATCAAAAGTGTCTAGGGATCAACATATATTTTTGCAATAACTTTTCTCCTGATTGATATTAATTAAAATTTTCTTTAAGGATTCATCAAATAAAGTGTTTTCGTTTGTCACAGTAACGATAAACCAAGCCACCTTTGCATTAATAAAGAAATTTGCCATTTTCCTAATAAAGGGATTTTTGACATTTGAACCACTAACATTAAAGTTCGAAAAAAAGACTGAAATAACAGTTTTCTTTAAAATTTTATTGGGTAACTTAAACAACTAATAATCCGTGTTTCTACCGCGAACACTAACAACACAAGAACATCGGTTTGGCATACTCAAAATGAGTTCATCCAAATCACGCTGTGGAATGGCCGCCCATGTTCGTTGCAACAACAAAAAAAGGTCTTCTTGCGACTGGATACCCTCCATATTCGGCAGAGCTCTTCTCTGTAGCATATCCCATGCATGCTCAATCGGGTTCAAGTCTGGCGACTGAGCAGGCCAGGGCAGGACATTGATGTTAGCTGCGGCGAGAGTCTGTCTTACAACTCTTGCGGTGTGCGGTCGTGCATTATCATGCATTAACTGAAATAAGGGACCGATTTGCACTTGTAGAGGAACGATGACGTCTGATACAATCGTCTTAGCATAAATTTGAGCGTTGAGGTTGCCTCTGATCCAAATCAACTCAGTTCTTCCGCCGATCCAAATACCCGCCCATACCATGATGGTTCCACCACTATAAGGATGGACTTCCTGGCAGGATTTTAATCGCTGTTGGCGTCCAGGGATTCTCCAGTGTCGTATACGTCTTGTATCCGGTCTCATACCAAAACGAGACTCATCAGAAAAGCACACGAAACGCCATTGTTCTTCTGCCCAATTTCTGTGTTCAAGAGCCCATTGATATCGAATCCTACGATTGTGCATTGCTATAGGTGGTACCCGTAGCGGTCTTCGGGAATGAAGGTTCACTTCATGCAAGCGGTTTCTGACTGTTTGGTCGCTAATTAAGTTCCTTGAAGAGTGATGAAGCCTCACGGCTAACATCATGGCGGTTATTGTTGGAGCTCTTCGAGTTAAGATTTGAATGTATCGGTCTTGTCTCCGTGTGGTGCAGCGATACCGTCCTCCATGGCGCTCAGCCACGGTACCAGTGCTTCGGTAACGTGTCCAAAGTCGACTGATAACACTCTGACTTGTATTCAGAGCTAAAGCCACAGTACGTTGCCGGGAACCAGCTTCTATCATTCCCACGGCTCTGAGCATTTCATCCCTGCTTAAATGACGTCGCCGCTCCATAATAACGTTGGTTTTAATCAGTAGTAGGGAAACAGTAGCACTAATAATGTCTTCAATGCGTTGTATGTTTTTATAGGGAAAATATTGACAGCTGATTTTCATCTTTTACTCGAATTTGATTCACAGTTCCTGATTCAAATTATGAAATGCACCAAAAAGGATCCATATAAATTTATAAAATCATAAATTTATTACAAAGCCACATCTCAATCTCAAGAAATCCGCATAAAAATGCTTGATCCCTAGACACTTTTGATGTGTGTATATTAATAGGGTAGTATTTAAACGAGTCACTGTAAATTAAAGTTTTAAGTGACAAAAAAATGAATTTAGGTTGTAGTATTACTAAGTGAGCGAGTGATTGCGAGTGACGAGAAATCAACAGAACAGCAACTTACAAACATTAATTTGAGTTACTTAAAATACAAAATGATTAGCTTTATAATATTTGAGCGGCCTAATATTGAGTGTCAACGTTAGGTAGGGTCCTGTATTTTCTTTTTTCAATATTTGGCAAATGATTTATCAGTCAGGCAGTCGACTACGAAGGGCATTTGGGGTCGGCCCAACATGTTTTATTTTCTATTCTGTCATGTCAGTTGTCACGCTATCATTTATTCCATTTTCCTTCATATCACTCTTCAGACACTCCATTCATCTTTTTTTTGATCTTCCTCTCCCTTTCCATCCATCTACATTAATATTCATCACTTTTTAGTCATATGCGATTTATATACGGTAAGTATACAGACTACAGAAGGGTATAGAACCGATGTGGCATATTAACCGGCCCGCCATTTTGTTTTTTTTTTCTAATTTAGGACCCACGACAAAAACGGTGTGTATGGAAAGAGGACATTAAAACGAACAAAAAATTTCCAGCAACACGGTACCCCAAAGTGTCACGTTACCGAGATATTTGAAGGTAAATTTCAACAAATGAGTAGGTACAACGACAATCATTAAAAATAGACTTATAACGTGTTTAGGCGTTAAATTGTATCCAAATATTCGATCCTAGGTTGATTATTATTATACGCAAGAGAAAATCGCTCCGCATCGCAATGAAACTCGATGTTATGTCAAAGAATAGTTTTCTCGTGCTCCTAGTAGTAGTTATGTAATGTACCTGTGGTCATCATTGTACTCATATGTCGATCTTTACCTTCAAATATCTCGATAACGTGACACTTTTGGGTACCATGTTACGTGACATATTTTCGTTTAGGTATCCTCTAACCATACATACCAATTTTAAAGTGGGGCGTGATTTAAAAAAAAAATAGTGGTTGGTCGATATGACAGCTTCTATACAAAGAAGTTCAAACCCCTTTCTTTTAATTAACTCAAATCGACCTTAGAATGTAAACCTTAAGTGGCCGTTTGTTTTGCAAAAGGGTGTATAATTAAATTGAACATTGTTCCGAAAATGACTTAATAATGTCCATTACTTGATTAAGGTACCGCAACAAATAACTTATGAATATGAAAACAAGCAATCCTGAAGAGAGTAATCGACTAGAGTGTTTTACGATATAGAAAAATCATACTACTTAAGAAAGTTTATTTTGCTTCGAAACCGTCTCATGAACTTTGTATGTATTCACGAATAATAAAAGCAATTTCGTGTAGAGTAGAAAAGATAAAAGCAATAGGAATAATGCAACATATTCAAGACGTTATTCAAGATAAGAGTCTTTTAAGGTGATATAATTATTAAGAAATGTGTTTTTTTTTTATTTCGTGTAACTTGTTGAGTACGTGTGAATAAGGCTTAGACATTTTGGTAAATGGTTTTTGACTCTTTGGTCTAGTTTCATGTAAAAGGAATACACGATTACTCATTGGTCGCCTTCAAATATCTCGGTAACGTGACACTTTGAGGCACCGATCTAAAGAATTAAGAATTATAACTAATCAAAGTTCCTTAGTTTTGTCACTCACTGACTGACTGAATGAATGACTGACTGACTGACTGACTGACTGACTGACTGACTGACTGGCTGACTGACTGACTGACTGACTGACTGACTGACTGACTGACTGACTGACTGACTGACTGACTGACTGAGTGACTGACTGACTGACTGACTGGTTGACTGACTGACTGACTGACTGACTGACTGACTGACTGACTGACTGACTGACCGATCATCAAAAGTCTAAGGCACTTCTAGCAGACATAGAAGCTTCAAATTTAGAATACAATTAGTGTATTGTGTTTATGTAATTTTCGCTTACTCAAATTCAGCTTCCGGTTTCAGCTCAGGTTATTAAAACAGTATCTCATCAGCAGTCGCTATGTTTTTTTTATTCTCTCGTTTTATAATATCCCTAAAAATATTTGTGGTAGCTAGATACATTGTTGTTAAAAAATCATGATTTCTTTTTATATTAGTCAAATTAAATAAAAACTTTTTTGCAAAAAAATACCGATTTGTAAACAGAACCTACCCACCCTAGAATTGTACTGTTGAAACTACGGATCGCTGTGTGAATTGCTGAAAAAAAGTTTGGCAACCCAACCCGGGTTGCCAAACTTTTTTTGAAAGGAAAACAGTATATTCAGGTACAGGTTCACAAAAAACTGAAAATCAAAAAATAAACACATTTTAAATTAAACAAAACTTGGAAGCAGGCGGGGTTCATTTGAATATTAAATTATAAAAATAAAATAGAATGGACTCCGCCTGCTTCCATGTTTTGTTTCTTGTTTTTTGCTTTTCAGTTTTTTCAGTCGAGTTTTTTTTAGTTTTTTAACTACTTTTTTTTATTAAATTTATGGAAGATCTATTTCTGTCGGCCCGCCACTTTGCATTAATGACAGAAAAAACAAAGATGTACCAGTGATGTCAAAAACATAATTTTTTATACCGTTTTTTTGTCCGACAGTAAAAAGTATAATGTAGTAAAAAACAGAATAATACTGTTTTTAACAGTATAGTTGGGCACCCTAATTGGGGGATCAACTAATCTTTGCAATACCCTAGGCCTAAGGCCTAAGGCCGATACCCATGGACGTAAAAAAAATAACCGATATTAGAAAAATAAACAATATTCCGTCAGTGATTCGGCAGTGGATTGCACGTTACTCTAAAGTTAATATACAGGGTGTTAGGTAATATGTACTAAAACTATAACCTTGATTTGTAACGTAATTGTGCTATGGCCACGCTCACTAGATCTCACTTTATTAGACGTTTCTTTTTTGTTATTGTCCTGCGCCAGTTTTAAACTACTCGTATGAAGGGAAAAAGGATTACGCCTAAAAGTCACTGAACCGCGGACATTTTTTGTGATAAACGCAAGGGTTGCGAAACCTTTCCGAAGTATTGGGTATGGTTTTGTCTGTTATTTATCAGTCTTTTTTTTGTTCATATTTTTATTAGTATCATGTACGCATGAGGCTATAGCACTATTAAACTTACATACTGTATAACGTAGCTGGACCATTTCTAGACGACATTCTAATAATAATAGAAAATGAATTAACCATGTACTACATTTAAACGTGTTTTTTTATTTATTCTGGGCGCCTTTTCGATAAATCCATTCTCGTTATCTATTTATGGCTTCAAGTCATTGATATTCATTCAAAATGTGCCTTTTCAAACATTCTCCACTAAATATAATATACATTAGTGCATAAAGAACTTAGTTATCAGCTCTTTTATAGTGATTGTGTGTGTGCTCTCGGATTGTCAAAACAGAACTTTCAGTGAGGGACTGATAAATCTGAATCTATTAACTCATACAATTTTCATCTCATTACATCGAGGCCCAAGAATGTATGCCATCGTTTCAGTCTTCTTTCAACAATGTAGGGGGATTCGTTGCTTTGATAAACATATTAATAATATAGGGGCGTTATGAAGAGCAAACAGACGATAAAAAAGAGCATTAAATATGCCTTTGTCAGGTTCAGCTGGCAAAGGCATTCCTGTCTTTGAATGATTGAATAATTCATTCATGTTCGATGTAATAATGAAAACAGGACGTGTGTTAAACATATACCTATTATTTCGAATCTGTTTCTAAGTGATAGTTTTGACATAATAGTGCATACAAACGATAAGTTGAATTTCAAATTAAGCGAATTAGGTAATTTATTTATAATCTTCAGGAATGTCGGCCCAGAACTGAGCTAAGTTTGGCGCTTTCGGTAGCGTCGCTTCGTCGGTTGGAAGTGGTCACAGCTACTTAAGGATGTTTTCTTGGGTTTCATTATTTGTTTTCAAGTTCGGCAAAGAAAGAAGAACGAAAAGTAGAAGAAATGTTCATGATGTTTAGGGGGTACCTACGCAATGCGGATCTTCTTAATAACGTCTATGAAGCGAATGAGTTTTATAGTATACTTAAACGGGTATGCTAGGTAGGCTTTCATGACTTGTTATTTTTTTTTTAATTCGTCAGTCCTGGACGGTAAGTTCTATAACTATATTGTTTTTTTTTCCTTAGCCAAAAGAAACGGATTTCACTAAATGTTCAAAAAGGCGACACACAAAGGACGAAAAAAGTTAAGGTATCTGAACCACTTTTACAAGCCTGTAACGGAGATATAGTCAATCAAACTTAGATAAAGTTTCTAAAAATGTTAAAAATTCTAAAACTATAAGTTAAGAACTTAGGACACGCTTCCTAGTTTACCCCAAAAAACCTGTTAAAGTTACATTACCTTCTGAAAACTTCCAGGTAAACATACAGAACTACTAGTTAACAAGCTAAATAAGGATTTAACACGATGAAGATGTGCGGCTGTGCGCGGAAAATGGTCAACTAACTGAGAATTATGTGTGCACATCATCGTGTACGTGACTGAAAACAATTCGTTTTCAGCCCGAGGAAAGAAGGAAAAATATGAATGGATAAATTGAAACCAAATTTTACACTCGCGCCCCTTAATTGCTCCACTGATCCTTACACGTAACTTTTTGCTTAACTAAAGTAGTAGAAGTAAAGTCACGTTAAGGCTGAACCTCCGGGTAGCCCGCGACATTCGATTTTTTTTATGTCACTTGAAAAGCCGTTCAGTTTCAGTTTCATTTCCGACCGTAACAAATGTGACTTTACAGACTACTTAATAATGATTAAAATCACCAATACAACCCTCTTAGTTTATTAACTTCATTGAATGCCTTTTTAGCCGACTACGGCGAAGCCAAAAGGAAGGGTAATGATTTTGGCAGTCTATGTATGTATGTAGGTATGTATGTTTGTATGTTCCAGCGTAGCGCCTAGACTACTGAACGTGTTTTAATAAATGAGGTGTAAATAGATTCGTAAGAATAGCCCGGGTGACATAGGCTACATAAATTTTAACAATTCTTTTTAAGACGGAATTTAAATGTCTAATTCTAACCTCGTCTAATAAACATCAAACAAAAACAAAATCAGCTTCTGAAGTCGGAGGCAAAAAAAAACGATATCAAATAAGCAAATGCCGTTTAAAAGTACACAATATAATTTATGAACGCAACAATTTGTTACAGGCTAACACCACAAGCACAATTTTATTTATACTATGTATTATTAAGATTTATAGCAATAAGTTGTAAATTAGAAATTATACAATCAATTAGGTATACAAACAAATTAACATAATTAAATTAAATTGGTCTAAAGATTGGTCATAAATAGAATAACAGATTAATAAATAAATTAAACTAAGATTAAATATATGGGTAACATTGGATAATAAAAACTTATAAGTTCGATCCCAACACGGAACAAAAATTAGTACGGCCTAGAATGTAGTTGTTCCGGGTCTGACCGTTAGTGTGCGTGAGTTTAATTAAATGTTTGAAAACGCTCTCACTAATTCACGATATAGGAACAATTCCCCCTTTTTGCCATATCCGCATCTATTGTCAGTCAGTGTTATCGGCGTGTTGGCGTTGCCGCGTTGTATTCAATGATGATTGACGTACCGATTTACAGTTTTAAGCTATGGTGTGCGCCAAAAAAAAATCAGGAATGGAATTATTGGGTTGCTTTTTTCTGTCACACATACTCGTCAATTACCACGCCAACGAACCTGCAGGCAATAGGTAGTGAGTGGTACATAAATGTAGGCACAAAAAATTATGTAAGAACTGTAGTTAAATGAGTAGCTGTACATTTCAGCTAATTGCTTTTTTCATAATAGCGCGATGTTGCGCCGAAGCAGGGGAGGGTGCATTGCCTAACCGATGGGTTTTTTATAGCAAAAAAATATCTGAGGTTAGGTTAGGGTAAAAGAAACCAGCAACAGTTCAGACATAAGTCGTGTATAAGCATACCTGCTTTAAAAATACAATGCTTCAAATACCAAATTCACATTCACGGCAATAATTGTATAAATTGTACCTACAAACCATGATACGTATAATAACATGGTTTCACGAATTCTCGCGGCTCAATTTTAATTTTTGAGTCTTACTACCTACTACAAATATTTTGTATTCGTAGAGCTATCTTTTTCAACACGAGATCCAAGCTAAAAAACGACACAGGGTCCACCCACGATGGCGGCCGAGCGCAAATTAAGTTTTACATTTCAAAGGAGATGTAGGTATCATTTTCCGCCATGACATGTACGTTTACCAACAAAGAGGAAAAAATGTCACGAATTGAGGAAAAATATTCGTTCGTGGAAAGCCCGATTTTTTGTGTATGCAAAAGTAATAGTTTTTAATTATTGCCATATCATTCATTTTCTTGAGTTCTACTTTTAAGACCGCGGTTTGTAGTCGGGTTTTAAGTTTTACAGTTTTTAAGCTTACATTTTTATTTGAATTTTATTTTAGTGTTATTTAATAAATCCGTTATAAATATTACTTTCATAATGTAAAATTCTACTGAATGTTGGTTTTGCTATTTAAATAGTACGAGTAAATAAATAGCAGATTAGACCGCGAGAACTTTTCGTCCGCATTCTAAACGTGTATGTTGACTAAAACTATAATATAATATACAGATTTGTAATGTGCTCGCCAAGACCTCTCATTTGATACCAAACATGTTATGATTATCTCAATTTAATTTTTTACGAGCTTAGAATTTGACATTTTAATTCCGTCATGAAAATAATTGTTAACATTTATATAGCCGTCACCCGGGCTATTCTTACGAATCTATTGACACCTCATTCATTAAAATACGTTCAGTAGTCTAGGCGCTACGGTGGAACATACATAGATACATAGACTGTCAAAATCATTACCCTTCCTTTTGGCTTCGCCGTAGTCGGGTAAAAACAGGTGGCTTAAGTTAGGAACACAAGTTTTAATACCTATTAACATTTACTGTCTGTCTGTTACAGTGTTTTTGGCTTGTTACAAAATGGCTTGTGTGAAGTGCAACAAAGGTATACCCGGTGATGAAAACCACTATATTGCAGCAGATTTGAGTCCGAGCTTTTGTTTATTATTGAACAAGACATGACTCATAAGGTAAGAAAATGTTTTCAGACATACAGTCGATAACAGAATATGTATTTCGACTTTGAATATTTAAATATAAAAATCTAGATTGCTACTGATGCTGCACTATGCGAGGCATCTTTAAATCTATTACTAATCTTCCGGAGAGCACTCATATCAGTACTGTAGTAATTCAGGAAAACATAATAGAAACGGCCAGTGAAAGAAATGTATGTGTGTGGTGTCTCTTATCTTTGATAAGAAAGAAGATTAATTCATTAACAATATCAAAAACACACAGTATCAAATGTAATTGCCCCAAAACAGGTTACTATTATTTCAATTGATTTAACCTACTTTGCTTACATTATTTGACCTCAAGCACCATTTTTAGCTAGTAGTAGTAACCTGTTTAATAATAATTTTGATACTTGATGGTGCCAATGTTTGCAACCGATGCTGGGCACGTGCTAGCAGGCTGGTGAATGTATCAGCATCTGATTCTGGCCGGGCACAACATATTTGTGTTTGGTGTAGGTAGACATTCTCTCTCTCAGAGTAAAATGTGCACTATTCCACCACAAGGTCCTGAAAGAGATGAAATCGCAGCACGGATAAAGTCAAAGTCAAAATATTTTATTTCACATATGCCTACATGGGCACTTGTAAAACGTCGACATAAAAAAGGGGCACGGTTCGGTGCATTGGTCGATTCCTAAGGAGAAGAACCGGCAAGAAACTCCAAAGGTTACTCTTTTAATCTTTTAAAATGGTTTTAAATGGTTAACAATAAGTTTAAGGTCCAGACATAATCTTGGGACACACATGAGGGCTATACGACGATAGCTCTACGACAGGTCTGTTATATAGCATAATTATGTATTCAGTTTACGCTTACAGTAATTGTCCTGCAATGGACTAATTGATATCATAATAGAGTGATCATCATCAATTACCATATGGGAAAAATAGATAGTAAAAACGTTTAAACGTCATATACAGGATGGAATTTTGTAATGCCACCTGGAGGGAAAGTACTCTTAATACTGCAGATAGAAAATTTTACTCAAAGGAAACATTCCTTTATTTTTTAATAGAAAGCAAACTGCATTCAAAGATTTTCGAAAATTCTCTTCTACCACACCCGGGAATCGAACCGGCTAAAATCTGAAAAAATTATACCCTGTAATTTTATTGCATCGATCGTTAGGGTCAATTATAAGGATGAAATCTCTCTAACAAAAGAATAAATTTGGATACATTACAGATTACAGAGAATGTAGCCCATTTCGAGCAACTAATTAGTTAGTTTACCATTTTTTGTAAATAATTAAATTAATTTAAGATTTCCTGGTTTTCCTTTCATTTAATTTATCATGTTTCTGACCTCTAAAATTAACCTTAAGTCAAGCGCTTAAAGTTCACGCAATAACGATAAATTTGCCGAAAAATTGTGTTTTATTGTTGTTTTTTTTCAGGCTCTGCTTGAAATATTTTTATAGTTTTTATAGTAATTATTTAACTTGAACATTTCTACTTTCATAAAATATTTTTAAATAAATAAAGTAATGTACCTAAAGTCAACACGACATCGCTTATTTTGTGCGGAGAGGCACTGAAAACATTTTTTACTATATTATTAAGTATTACTTTCGAATAAGTAGTCATTATTGAAGATAAAGGAGTAATCTATGTCTTAATTATTGGTTTTCAATAATGTACCGAAAAACTGCTTATTTTTGTTAGATTTGTAAATTCGTCCTCAATGCCACAAACAAATTAAAAAGACATGGTAAACCTATCATCGTTGTACAGTGAAGTTTAATATCTGTCTTTCCCTAGGGCGGGTATCACGGCGGCGCGCGGCGGCAGTAATTGCTCATGATATATAAGTATAGAGTCGCAAATTGATATTCCATGTCACAATTTTGTTTTTGGTTTAAATGTAACACGCGAAGAAATAGAAATACACAGGTAAAATATTCGGGCTCCTAAAAGCTATGTGAATAGGATCAAATAGGATGACAGAGTGAGATTGTGTACCTATGTCAATGTTTATCTCACAATCATATAGTTTGTTATTCAGTATTGTCTACAGGAAATATATGAAAGCTTTAGACGATATTAATAATAAATATTCCAAATGGATAAGCCAAAGATTAAAAATAATAATAGTTATGATAACAAGTACTTTTAAAAGGAATTCCGGTTTAGTGCGATTCTGACTCGTCGTCGATCGTACCGCCATCTTCTACGAGGTCTAGCGCGACATGCCCGGACAGCAGCGCCACCAACCGGGTCTAATTGTAAATCTAAAAATCTAAACCAATCATAAACAACTTGAACAAAATAAAATGATAGAAATGAATGACAAAACAACATGCTTGTACTGCATTTGTACTGTCATCAATGAAAAAAGTTTCAATTTGACAGCAAAATCCCCATTAACAAAATGATCCGCCATTTATTGAATTCATTTGTTACAAAAATGTGATAAATGAAAAACCGATTATTTTTTCGACCGTGTTTGTGCAAACTTCACGTAAACCATGTACTAACTAGTCCGAACAAAGCCCAAACATTTGGTTTAGATAGGTGAGCCCGTTCTTGAGTTATAAAATTACAACGAATAGTGGCATTGATTTTTATATATATAGATTTTTTTTTTTAATGTTTTTTGGTGCGCCCAAATACTTTTGGTCATTATTAATTCAGTTACTATACTCACGTCGATAAATAGGGAGGTACTTTCAACTTTTACTGTGATATTTTTAAGTCTCATTTCTGTGGTTTCATTGTGAGGGAATTCTTTGAATATTTTAATGAGTAAAAAAAAACAATATCTACCATTTTGAAGGAGAAGAAATTGATTGTATTTTTAATTGTTGATATATTTCTTTTGCTTAAAGAGTTATAGCTCCAGAAAACTGCACAAAAAACGGCAAGCACTATGTTTTGCTCGGGGAATCGCCTTAATGAAAAACATAGTTTCTGATGCATTTTCACAGAAAAGTCCCATCACTCAAAAATAAATTAAATCTCATTTAAACTATTTTTCGTTGAAATTACTTTTTACTTTTTCTTTTTACCTTTCAGGAATGCTTTATTAAGTACATTGTATGGGTACTTATGCTTTAAATAATGATATCGTTGAGGTTTCATACTCTGAAGATGCTAATGAAAGTAAACTTACTGCGGTACTTAGAGATATTTAATGATTACTTAAGCCGTCCCTTAGTAAAGGTTTGACATCCTTTTGTATGACAAAACTGTCAAAACCTTTGCTAAGTGATGGCCTAAGTAATCATTAAAGCTCTCTCAGTGCGGCAGTTAGCGGCAGTTAATGAGACAACTGTGAAAAATGAGATAGTCATTCAAAGTATTTTGTACCAATAATATTTAAGGTGACGACAGTGTGCTCTCCTCTACACATTTTGTACGAACAAGGAATATACTATTTTGTACTAAGACAGTTTACATGAATACTTTTCAGCATTAACTGTAAACAAAATGGGCCTATTTACTTCACATCGGTCGTACATAATCAAATTATTGTTTTACCGCCTGACTAGTAAAAAAATAACATTGTCATTTAAAAATAGATTTCCAGTTATTCGTTCACACCATTTTGGTGAACTTTTCAGTAAAATAAACATACGTTGATCAACGATGAGCTTTAATTAAAATCAAACATAAATCTCATTTCAGCTACCCACGTTTAACAACGCCCGCCCAGGCCACTCGTTAAAAACTTTACGCTTAAATTTAAAATTTACGTTTACATTTGCAAATCTGACGAAAATGAGCAGTTTTTCGGTACATGAGTAGCCAAATGAAACCAAACCAAAATAATTCGTAAGTGTTTTCTACTTAATGTTGGTTTGTTATTTAGGTACATAATACGAGTAAATAACACAGACTAGACCGTGAGAACTCTTTGACCAATATCTAAACGTATATGTTAACTTGAACTATAATATAATATACATATTTATAATGTACACGCCAAGATCTTTCATTTGATACCAAACATGGTAAGATTATCTCAATTTATTTTTTTTCGTGCTTAGAATATGACATCTAAATTCCGTCATAAAAAGAATAGATCAAATTTATATAGCCTATGTCACCCGGGCTATTCTTACAAATCTATTGACACCTCATTTATTAAAATCCGTTCAGTAGTTTACGGTGGAACATACATACATAGACTGTCAAAATCATTACCCTTCCTCTTGGCATCGCCTTAGTCGGGTAAAAATTCACAAACATAACTTTGTCATTCATACAAACACATGTTTTTCTGTTGACAGTTTAACAAGAAATAAAACAAATTAAAGGGGGCTTCCCCACTATGATGGTACTGGCCAGTTTTTAGCAGGTGCTCGTGTCGAAAAAGATTGATGTACGAACACAAAAGAATTGTAGTAATAAGACTCATGAACTAATATTCTTCGTTTTCTTCTTCTTTTCGTATCGATTCTACTTCCATCTTTAAATACGGTTTCGGCCCACAAGGAAGCCACGTTTACTGCAGCGGTAGAGGCGCTGTTCAGGTCGTCAAGAGTGAGTGGTCAAAACAAAAATTGAACCGCGTCATTTCGTAAAGGCATCTTTAACAGAATCGATTAGGCAGATTGGACAAGTGGAAAGCTAATGAACACGAAATGGTGACAAGAATAAGGGATCCTTTTAACTATTCTTTACGGTGAGGTACTTATAAAGCTAAAACCTTGAAAAGCTACAACGTAAGTACCGTACCAGCTACCTTACATGGCTAGTGCCCTAACTTAAAATACTATCAGAAATGGAGCATCGGTAGTAACTAAGTTACTGCACCAGTGTTCAGTTTAGATTAGTGTCAAAACACCGAACAAGATTAAGACGCGCTAAATTCGGGATATTATTTGAAATAGTACGATTTATATAGCATCACTTGGTTCGATTTTGATCCTTAATCGAACTCAGTTGATATTCGATTTGTTGGTATAGATTTTCCGACTGACAGAATGAAATGAAACCTTAGTAGTTTATTTGTATTGTAAGCGAAATTGTAACAAGTTAAATAAAATCTAGTAAAACTGAAGGAGTTATTAGTTCCTAACTAAAGTTAGGTTATGGAACTGGCTATCCCAGAAGCTTGGCCGATGAAACGAATGCTGTTTTTTTATCATATTTTTTCCGGCTAGGAGGTGATTGCTGAAGATGATGAGTAGGTACTAGAGAAGTGTGGAAGCAGAAGACATGTTGCGCCAACCCCAAGTATGTTTTCTCTATCTCATTTTATGTGCGATCAAATGTCTATCTACGAAGATTCTTTGTTTTACATTTATTTTTGTGACGTTCTATTAAACATTCACAGTTCAGTACTATAATTAATTAGAATGTTCAGCCTCTGGTTTAAGTTTCTAATTTCCCGTCTCCTTGTGCGGATTATATCATCTTGTCTGTTTAGGAGATTCTTGGCTAAATCATAAGAAAATCAAAATATTGCGTCTTCTTTTTTTCGTAGATATCGACATTACTTCCATATTACCTCCCCACGTATATTGCAGCGTCATAGGAGCTATTCAGGTCGTTAAGGGTGCAGATATTGCGTAAGTCATTCAGTCTAATAAAGTCTAAGGATAAGAAGCCCCAACAGTGGAAGCTGACACAAATTTGATTACCTTCTGCGAACACAATTTAATTTCTTTAATATACACGAATCACGATATATCATAAATCAAATATCCAATGAAAAGAAAGACTGTTTAAATATGTTTACTTATATCGATAGATTTGATTAGACACAACTGCGATTATTAAGATAGTGTCAAAGAAGTGATTATTTGTGGTATTTCCAAAATAAAGCATATGTTTAACGCGGCGACTAAGTAAAACGAATATGGATATTAAAAAATATTAGACTAGATACCATTTATAGTGGGTTGGCGACTAATAAGGAGTATCATAATAAGTAAAAGTTAGCATACAAATAATTGTAGAGCTTGGGGCATGTTTGCCGATGCGAGGGTGGATAAATTTTATGCCATAATGCGCCAAAGGTCAGCCTCAATAATTCGTAGAATGCGGTAGTGGCAACGGAATCCTGAGGATGATTGCCGATCGACCAGTATCGTCAGTTGTGGGAAGGTTCATTAGGATACACGTTTCTTGATAAATGTAATGGTTAATCTAATTATTAGTTATTCTGTTTGTTAGTTTTTTATTCTATATTTTGTTATTTATTTCTTGACATAGTTTGTTTCAATTCAGTTTAGTTATTTTTTATTTGCATTTGTTAATCTTCATCATCATCATTTCAGCCGAAAAACGTCCACTGTTGGACATAGCCCTCCCCTAAGACAGATATTATATGTTACGGTTACACTTTTGTAAGTGTTTTGGGTCTATCTATCTGACGGACAATCAAATCTATATGACGAAAAATCTATCTGACGATCTAATTAGGTGTTAACATTGAAAACACATTTATAAGTGTTACATATTGGATTCTGTTGCCATAAGAATCTAATTAGTCCGTCAGATAGATTTTCAAAAAATAATGGACACGTATTTTATTTTTTCTCCTAAACAAAAGATGAAGACGATACAGTGCTTCGAAAAGTCACGTCAAGTCGTGTGACGTAACAAGGTTAGTAAGTACTTTTTTACCCACAAAGTGACGTCAAAAGCCCCCACTCATGATCTTTGTCACGTTTTATTATCGTCAACTTTTATTAATTTGATAAAACAAAAAATACGTATCCAATCATTTTCGATAATCTAACAGACAGACTAATTAGATTTTTTTGGTGAATTACCCTATTCTGTAACCAACCTATATACCTATATGAAGGTGTTTTAAGTCCCTGGTTGCGACAACTACACCAGGCATTTAATAGTTAGTGCGCTTATTGTTATAAAAATATGCCTAGTGTAACTTGGCTTTCGTAATATAGGTTCAGGGGGCACCATGTCTTTTTAAAGCAGGACTGTTTCAATCTTATTCCAATGTGATTAAAGATGGTCTCTGTCGCTTTCCCCCACTCGAATAAAAGTTAAAACAATCCAGCTTTAAGACGTCATAGTAACACCACCTCCTCCTTTATATAATTACCTACTTAATTAAAGCGTATTTAGAATTTCTTTATTTTCCAAACAAAAGATAAGGAAAGTAATTAGTTAATTATTTTTTGTTTCGCAATGATAAAAATAAGCTTTACTTACGTGTAGTAGATTTGATTATTAAAATGTATTTGTTTTGAAGATAGTAAGCTCCTCAGAAATGTTTGTTTCTCTGGAAATATTGTATTTTTGTTATTTATTTACTTAATTATTTTCTTCTGATCAAGTACATAATTAAGTTAAGTGAACCATTTTTATCCGACTACGGCGAAGCCAGAAGGAAGGGTAATCATTTTTAATATTTGTATTCATACTACAAAATAACAGCTCGTCTTTTTTATTGTTAGTATCCCTACAAAATTAATAGCTGAAGCTTCAGAACTAAAAACTCAAATCTCTAACGCATAATGTCGTAATAAAATATTTTAATAATTACTATAAAATTTTGAGACATGACATTTTTGGTACGACTTTTGGTCATTGTCTTTAGAACAAGCCAGCTTTTGTTCTTGTAGAAGATGATTGCGCGTTTATAACGATCTTCTGGAAACTAGTGTTTATAAAGAAAGCTGTTTGTTCATTTGCAGCCGTGGATGTATTCGGCCAGCGTCTAATTTTTCTTTAGAGTCTTACGTAACGAAGGTTGTTACTCTGAAAGTTGGGGTTAGAATGAATGCTAAGCCCTTGCTACGTACAAACCCTTGGTGAAAGAGACCAAGTAGAGAGTACTTGACCTATGTACTTCACGAAGTAGGTAAAAATAAGACTTGTATCGTATTGTAAGGTTTTCAGTAAACCGGCGAGATGTAAAATTATTCTTGTTTTTTGCCATGCGCCCTTTTCACATTACTTCACCATTGTATGTTCACGAGATGTAACGTCTCATAGCTCATTCTACTTTCGCGAAACCCTCTTGACTCATTTCAAATATTGTTGTGGTACCTAATCTAACATAGAGTTTAGTCTGTTAAGTACATTAAACATAGCAAGATCTAAATGCTTTACATAAACATTAGGCAGTTACTTAGTTGAATAACTGATTAAAAACTCGATTTTGAACCTTACGATTTGATGTTGAGTTGAGTTCCGAGAAAGGTACGATACGGTACGGTACGAATAGAACGAGAGTTCTCCATTGGGAACGACGTAGTTTAATTTGGCGTTAGAGAAAACATCTTGAAGCAAATAAAACAAAACAAAATATGGAGTTATCGTATCGATTTTGCAAATTAACCTCGTACAGTACCTACATCATTCCAACCTATTAGCAATTTCAATTCGTCCTTCATTCAATTGCTCCGTCAGGTCATACACAGTACCTAGACTGACTGTAGTCACGATTGCAACTTCTAGGTAAGCCTTATTTCGAATAAGATTCCAAAATACTATGTTAAGTAGTTCATTATGAGAGTTGAGTTAATCACTTAAAAGTTGCTCTAGGTTTATTATTCATACGGATATTCATAACTGCACCTATGTCAAATCTACATCGTAGTTCTTCTAACCTAACCGATTTTTATAGTGATATCGTCGACCTCATTGCATATCGGATTCCTTTAATCGTTTAATTTAATATCGAAATTCAGATTGCTCTCTCAAATTCTGATTGATATGTGATTCGAGTAATAATAACTAAATCCATTACCCAAAATATCCATGACATGTGCCTTTTACTATAATGATGCTTTATGGTTTTGTTGAATGTTGAATATATGCCTGACTGGATGAACGTTGACGCGTCTTAAATAGTATGTTAGGATCGTAACAAGTGGCCGCGGGTTTTACACTAGTTATCGCGGCCTCGACATAGAGGGCTAAGAAGGAACATGGGTGGTTTTTAGTCAGTAGAAGTCTGACACTCCCTTTCGCTCTGCCCAAGAGCGGGAGGGGTTATTCGATGATTTTACACCCACCAAAAAAAAGGTTCGTAACAAGTGGGTTCTGGGATTCGATCGTCCGCCTACCCATGGGGAAAAAGGCGCGTGTTTGTGTATGTATAAGGGTGTAAAAGTAACCTTAACGCAAACGATGGTCACTTGTTCTCCCCACCACTGCGAACATTTTTTGGTTCTAGACCATACCTGGGAACCCCCTAGTTACAGAGATATTGGGTATATATATTTTACTTAAATTACCTCCCTGACCCGTTTACTATTCAAATCATCCACTAGCACAATGTTTTAAGAGTGCTACATTGAGTTTTACCGTAAAATGAGATTTTTGACCCAAAAAAAAGTTTCTTAGCAAAAATTTTTGCGTAGGGGTACTAAGTTTGATGTACAGAATGCTTGGTTGACGTATGTGTGAAGGGTTAATTTACACCCTGTATAAGACAGGCTCTCGGCTACTTATACTATGTTTTATATTCCCGTTTTACTAATGGTAGCCTGAATAAAAGCGAGATTGGAAACTTGTTAGACTAATCGTTCGGATGTTGGAAAATACAGAGAAGGAGTAAAAACAAATAAGTAGGTCATTTTGTTTTTACATCAACTCTGTAATCGCCATCGCATTAAATCCCGATTGCGTTTGCCGTGAAAGTGTTTAATTGCTTTGTTTCAGGCGTTACTACGTCATGTAACGGGGTGTGTTTATTTTGAATATGTTACGGTTAAACAGTGAAGGGAATCCGCTGAATGTGTGAAACACAGGATCGTCCACCGAAGCGACTCATGGGCGAGGCTTATGCTCAGCATTGGACGTCATCATACGATGATAAAACAAAGCACCGAACTTCTTAGGTCCGTGCTGGCTTAGGTTTGAAACTAGCTGTTACACGTATCAGTACTCTGATTTACAACTTTACGATTACTCATTGAAGGCTCAATTCGTAATCGTGCGATCACCATTTTTAACTTCGTCATTTGCCAGCTATAACTATTTTTTTTTTAAACCGTTGCCTCTTACTAGGAATTTCTCCTGTATCGAGGGAGCGTTCACAAACATTTAAATTGACATACACAAATACCCAGACCCGAAACAACTACCTGTAGGCCATACAAATATTTGTTCCGTGCGGGGATCGAACCCGCTACACGCAGCGCAGCAGTCCATTGCTTGAGCCATTGCGCCAAGCGAGCCGTCTATGGCAAGGTCTTATGTATGGATAAGGTTTTCTCATTGTATGTAACACGTATCACGTAGCGGTTTGAGAAACAGAGATATTGGGGTTACGGCCTATTTTTCGGTTACGGGTTCGTTCAGATTAATTATTTTGGTGATGGTGGTGAGGTTTATTATCATTTGAGGAGCTCGTGGCTTAATAATAACTGCCAATCGGGTCGATCTTTAGGTTAAGCCTCGCTTGCCTAGGTTGGTCTGTGGATGGGTGAACACCCGTTACATACCGAGTTTCTTCCATGCCTCGGAAAGCACTTTAAGCTGTTGGTCCCGGCTCATGTTGTATATAGATCTATGGCAGTCGTTACAGGTAGTCCGCGAACTGGAAGTCTGATAACCAGTCTTACCAAAGGGTATCGCATTCCCTAGTATTAACTGGGTTGTGGAGGTCAGATAGGTAGTCGCTCCATGTAAAATATTGGTACTCAGCTGCATCCGGTTAGACTGGAAGCAGACTCCAACATAGTTGGGAAAAGGCTAGGCAGATGATGATGATTATGATCACTTCAAATTGTGTTCCATCTTTTAATGTAGGTTGGCACCTGGAGCCATTGGGATACTGATAAGCTTCTTAGAGAGGAAACTTAGGTTCTGGAAACCTTTTTTTTGTATAGTTATAACACTTATAACTTACCTATTCCATACAACGTTTTATGTTCCGTAAACTGTCATGGAACTTTTAATTCATTTTATTCTTCTGGTAATCAATATTCATGGTATGGCTACATCGTACTGCGTCTTCATTTTGACGACAACATCACTAGTTTGGTAGGATACTTACATCATAACGAAGTTCTTTACACAACTATTTCAATTACGTCACCTTTCTAAACTTAGTTTTCAATAATCGATTCCATTTTTTTGGGGGATTGGAAATCTCCAAGTAACCCCTTCCCGCTCTTGGGCAGAGCGAAAGGGAGTGTCAGACTTCTAATGACTAAAAACCACCCATGTTCACTCTTAGCCCTTTATGTCGCGGCCGCGGTATCTCTTATAACAACCCTCAGCCCCGACGGGATAATCAATTCTCTGGAAGCTTTACTGTCAAGACATCAGAAAGAAAATGCATAACAGACTATCGATATAAGTTAGATAGTTGCGATCAGCATCAACTCTTTGGGATAATCTCGAGACAACAGCACTTTTCTCTCTTGGGGTCCACTGGCCCTGTTTTACTACCCTTACATACTCAACCAAGTAATCACAGATCTGTGTCACCTCGTAAAAGACGCACACTTTCGGACCGACTTACTGACGCGGCTTACTCGAAATCGATACTAATTTGAATTGTATTTTGGCAATTCGAGGCAAGCATGTGTTGTGTGCGAAAGTTGCGATTTAATAACATAATGTTGCTGTTGTGCCGGAGAGCCTTTACTCGAATATTTATGTGAGATTAGCCACAACGGTAAGCTAATCTGGCAATTAAAATTATTTACGTGTGCAGTAACACTAGAATAGTAATAAATATAACCAGCTATATTATATTTCCAAACCGCAAAGTTAGGATAAGTATTGTTGCCACAAGTAGAATATTGACTTCACTATCGACGATTGGCTAACAAACATGAACCATAAACGTATGTTGGCGACTGTTATCTGTCGATAAAACGACACTGCGTCGATGTCGGTATCATCATGATCTCCTATGTCGAATCATTTTGGTTAGACGGAATGCGCCTCTTCTTTTTGAGTTTACCAGTTAACAAACTCGTTAATATTGCGTCATCAAAATGAACCATTCCCTACGTGGATCCTTACCGAATGACTGTAATTTATTGGGCTTCAGCCAACGTTGTAGGTCTTTTTATTAAAACAGAATACACCTGCTGTAAAGTTGGCAGCGTTACTGTTTGATAACAAGCGTAGAATGTTTTGGTTCAAACACGCATCGTATACACTATGGCTGAATTGACAGCAGCATTATCGTACAGTGCCGTTTATTCCTTTTCTTACATCACAAGCGTGTGCCCGAAGGCATTTCCCATCGGGGACAGTTCCCCTATTCAAAATGTCGTCTACTAATTACCTCGTTTTGAGGCTTCATTTTCAAAATCCATCTGCAGCGCTCACGTTTCATAAAAAGTGTAAAGGTATGCTTCTAGACCCAGCTATTTAGGCTGATCGGTCGTGGCTGATTTTGTGAATATTTTATGGTTTTAATTGTTTTTTTTTTTTTATATTGTTGAGTTTTGTATCTGTCTGTGGGCTGACTATATTCTGTTTTGTTACCTACTATTTGCTGGATGGATTTTATTGTCTAAAATAAACTAAAAGGGAACTTAATTATGGGAAAAAACTAAACTTGGATTCACTTTTAAGTATATTTGTAATATTAATTTACTTGGGAACTATACAGAGTAATTGACATGTAATTTTATAATTCGATCAAACAACGAAAAAGCCATAGAGTAAAAAAAAGACGCATGTATCTCCAATGAGGTCCGAGCACAGAGATTGTAGGTCGCAGGGCACGCGCTGCGCTTGCCGGAATCCTTACTTCCTTACAAAACGTATGATGCAGAATCTTATTAATTTAAAATAGATTTTGCATCTTTTCAGTGTCATTTGATTCTATTATACTATTAGTCCAATTTCCGTTTCCAGTAAAGGCAATCAGCACACCGAGATCGACTAACAAGTTCGAATAAAGAAAAGAAGCAATTAATGTTTTCCTAAATATCAGAATTGGCACTTAACGTTCATGGCTTTTGAACTTGAGGGTTCCGTTGTTGAGAGCCCTCAGGCAATACCAATTATGTTATAACGGTGACAGTAATCAAACTTTAAACTTCGTTTGAAGAAGAGGTATTTCAATCATTGATCCCGTATCGTAGAAAGGTCAAATGTGTGAACGTGAGGTTCTTCATCAAGTTAAATAATAGAATAGTTCTAATGAACTGAAGTCGTCTTAAAAATGGTCGATATGAGCTCAGTTTTATCTTGTCCACAGTGGGAAACCTTTTAACGAGGTTTAAGAGTTTCATTCAGCAGTACATATTTGATTCGCCTTTGTTCGCATTATTTGACCTGAGTCGTAACTGTGTTCAAAGAAAAAGGTGTGTAGATTGTTATACTAACTACTGCTCAACTACGTTGTACTTGTATTAGTTGTAATATTTTAAAGGGTAGTAATTAAACCAACTTCTATTTAGTTGCATTTTCTTCTCCAAAAATTATCCTGTCCCCGAAATGACTAAAGTCAGCCACCATCAATGTGCGCCTGAAAAGTACTAATCTCAGCTACCATATATCATCGATATCATGGCATCGAATTTGTGGCTTGACTTATAATTCCCTGTTCTAAACATTTTTCAGACAAGTGCGCAACATAAATTTCCACAAATTTTTTTGGCTACATTCCGATCTAGCCGTTTACATTATCTTCACGCTCCGATATCCCCGGACTTTTGCCTGATGTTTTGAGAAATATATTGTAACATATTTATAGAGCCAAACGTTTTCGCGCGACACCTCACCAGAGATAAGCGTAAGGGCGGGGACTTACGAAGATTGACATCCGACAAAATATTCGGGCCCGTTTACAATATTTTTTTTGGTTACTAATAAGCTCAATTGCTTCATATTTGTAGTCCCTCTGACGGCACTTTTGGCGCAGTGGCTCAAGCAGTTGACTGCTGCGCTACGTGTCGCGGGTTCAATTACCGCACAGAACAAATATTTGTATGGCCTACAGATAGTTGTTTCGGGTCTAGGTATTTGAGTATGTAAGTTTAAATGTTTGTGAGCGCACGCACGATGTATGAGAAATTCCTAGTAAGGCAACGTTTAAAAAAAATTGTGATCTTACCCTTCTTTGGTAAATCAAGCGTAGAAAAGTCTCTCGCGTCCAACGCCAATTCCAGTTCAGCACTCCAAAATAGACTATTATGACAAATATATACTGCAATATTTTTTAAATTATCCTCATCTTCGAAAATTGATTTATTATTTTTTGTAAAAACAAAATAAAATTATCGAATTTTTCATCATGGGTGTGTGTCACCCTCATATTCATTAGGGGTCTCATAACGAACATGGTTCAAAATCAAAGATCGTTTGCAAAACGTATACGTATGTAAGGAGGTTTTCGTGATGGATCCTTTTAATGGTTATCGAAGGCACTCTAATAAAATATGGGTACATAATCAAAATGGGCGGTTGCGGAAATTGACGAATCTATAAACATGTCTATCGTTTTCTGACGTTTTCAAGGGCGTTTGTATTTTTTCCGCTCATTTACTGTCATCGACACTGTCGAAAGCCATGAAAATAATGTTCATGACGACAAAATGTTCTCTTCGAATTTCGTAGTTAGGCATCTTTTGATGGAACTTTCGACTTAATTTTTATTTCGAGGGCTCTTGAAAACTAAGAAAATGACACTCAAAACTAACTCACTTAATTTTGAATGTGCATGAATAAATGATGTAAAGAATACTTGCTTCAGTTTGTTATTGTGATCTTTGTAATTCGAGTCTCGTCTGTAGCCATCAATAAATATTCTAACAGATATAATAACTAACACTCTAAACACGGTAACTATAGTGTCACAAGGAGTGTTGGAACTATTTCTACGGCTAAAAGCTTTGACGTAAATGAAGAAAGTAGAATGTCGTTTAAACAACCTTATCCATCATCTTGACCCATAAAGACCGCAACTTGACAGATGCCAGGAAATAATGTATTTTTAATTTCAAGATGGTGCTTCCATTATTGAAACACAAACCTTTTAAAGGCGAGTAGTAACAAAACCACATTATGGCTGAGCCATAAAACATAAATATTTGCATCTATAAATTATCACTTGTTCATTAGGAGCTAGTTAGCGGTCCCAGCGCGGCAGTAGTTGCTACTTGTTTATATTTAGACTTTTCCGTTTTCCTCGTTGTCTTGAAAGCGGTGAAGGTCATGCGTTCATAATGCATCCTTATTTGAGCATATATAACTGTGATTGAGAATTCTCATGAGTAGATATTGTTACTAGTGATACAATTTGAAGCAGGGCTGTGAGATTGTTTATCACGTTATCGGCTGTCGTAGAATCTATTGGCTCGAGTGACAAATAACCGATTCGTTATCTTCGTCAATTGGCCAAGATTGCCACTATGTCACACCACTTATGAACGTCTATTCTTTACCATCTGCTTTTAATTGACAATACAAATGGTGAAATGAGTTTATTTTACGTTGTTAGTGACTGGTTTCACAAAGGGTAAGCATGCGAGTGGAATATAATAAACAAAATACGAATAATTGTGCCAATTGGTAAAATAAAGGATGTAATTTAGATAACGACAAAAATAATAGAAAAAGTAATAATAAATGTACACTAGACGATGATTTTTATTTTTTCTTTTCCTTTCGTATAAATGACAAAAAAAAAAGTATATCTAAATATGTACATTAACATTCATTTTCAAGTACAACATCATTATCATAATTATATTTTTTAAATGTTTTTGAAAATATTATAAAATAAATACAAGAACAGACACAATTTTTCGTTACTCTTAGAATTTAGTCATTGAAATTCTAATCACTGTACATACATGTATGATAAAGTGATATATGAAAATGTTGCAAACAAATAAGACTCTATTTGCTATCAATTTAATTAACAAATAGTGTTTACGTCACAACATAGAGTCACATACCAGCACTTAGTTGTTAGTTTGGTGATATTGTGCTTTGCTTATTGTTTTGAGCGTTCAGTTTGTTATCTTGTAACCGAAATGCTGTCAGTTCAGTAAGCAATCACAGCACAGAACGCAGAAGCGACGCAGTGGATGTCGGTTAGTGGTGTTATGATCGGGATGCGTGTGCAGGTGAGTGCAAGCGCGGGAGTGGCCTGCGGTGCGTCGAACGCTGCAGTGGGGCGGCGGGGTGCGGCGGGGTTGCGTCGGGAGGCGAAGGGGGGCGGATGCATCACTTTGACTGCGTTCGGCGGCTGGGAGGCGGTGTATCACCTGGCGTTGCCGGTTGCCCTTCAGCAGGCGCGCGTGGAACGAGCTCGGCGTGTCGATGGTGTGCTGGCGGGAGAGCATCGCGTGGGGCGCGCTCACCGAGCTCTGTCGGAACCATGGCAGGGAGATTTTCCGCCTGCTCTTGTGTTGTTTAGCGGCGGCTGGCGGTGGGGTGGTCCCCATCGCGCCGCCGACACGTGCCGGCGCGGTCTGTGGTCGCGACGCCTCCGTCCGTCACGGCGCGCGGCGCTGTCGCCACTGCCGCCACTCGCTTCTCACCCGCGCCGCCCGCTCCTTCTCGCACGACTCGTCCACTCACTACGCAGCCTCCGTATCGAGCTACATTGCCCGAATTTATTCCACAAAGGCACACGCCGCAGCGTCGTGCGAAGGACGAGCCTAATCCGTTCGTAGCGTTAGGAGAAGCAGTTGTCGCCGTAAGCAAAGCCGCATGCGGCTGGTGGCCGGCGAAACCGATAAAACACAACTTTTGAGTGAGCTCTACGATGCGGAATGAATGATAATACATTTTAATTGCGGAACGCAATTTGAACAACTGGTTGTTCCCCAGAAGGTCAAAGCTAGCCACAATCGCTATGGGTCAAAATGTTGAATGTCTGGAATTTTGTAAATATAAAAATCGACATAATTATGTACGATGGCAGTTCAAACAATCTGTTATGGGCGGAGCTATCCGAGCGTGGTGTTATCGTTATTGTCGCCGTTACGACGAGATCGACGTTCTCAGCACTTAAGTCCCCTCACGCGAGAAAATCCTTCAAGGTGGAGTCGCTCCTACTTGTCACCGCAAAGGTATTGGGGACACGGCGCAAAATTGCGACCTCGACATCAATCAAACGATTTTTTTAAGAAAAAAAAGATATGTAAAATTTGTCAGGTGTCTTACGCCACAAAACAGTATGGAGGGTCTGTTGTTTTTGCTGTCATTTTGGAACCACTATAAAATTAACTCGACCCTTAAAGTTCAATAAGTATCAGCATTTGGGAAACGCCTACGCCAAAAGTCCCGCCTGTTATCTGTCAGCGACCTTTGAAAGCATAATTATTTAAAAACAAATAGGAAGTATCACCAAGCAGCATAATTTTAATAGGCTGAATACAAGCTGTTTTCAAGTTCAATTTTATACTCTAAAAGCTGTATGAAGGCGGGTGCGGGATGTTGTAAGAGATACCGCGGCCTCGACATACAAGGTGTTGATTTGCATCCTCGTCAAATTTCAGGAGGTTGTCATAAAAGACATAAATAATCAATTGAAGTACGGTAGCGGGTAATAACTAATAAGCGCTGCTTTTTTTTTGTTGTTGAAATTTAACAGTATTTCAGAATTAAACCCTTAATTCAATACAAATAAAACAGAATCACCCGACTGCGCACACAGCTACAATGCAGCTGAGCTGTGTGCGTGTGTGTCGACGTCTGTACCTACGAAATGCAAGCCGCGTGCGCTCGAGCGCGACCGAGCCATGACCGGTAGCAATCATTTTACCTAATTTTATTTCGAAAACCACCTACATTATTGTCATAAATTTCGCTTAATAACTAACTCATTTTTGAGCATCATTGGAATACGGATTAATCTTACTAATGACAGTAATACTAGTCGCCAAAGAAAAGTTCACTGACCTGATATCAGATGATTAATAAAATGTTAGTTTTGCTTTATCCTTCAACCTAAAGTTTTCGTAGTGATTTTGTTTTTATTTGTGGATTAACTCATTTTTGAGCATCATTGGAATACGGAAATCTTACTAATGACAGTAATACTAGTGCGCCAAAGAAAAGTTCACTGACCTGATATCAGATGATTAATAAAACGTTAGTTTTGCTTTATCCTTCAACCTAAAGTTTTCGTAGTGATTTTGTTTTTATTTGTGGATTAAATTGGTTGATTTGAAATTTTCTTTCCTACTTAACGGGTTTAGGACCGGCAATAATACCTACCTTAGTTGGTGTACCGATCCACTAAGTCTAAAAATGTTTTCTACGTTTGATGGAAATGGAAAGACGTGCTAATTAAGTGTATGTACCTACGTGGTGATACTTTCGACTCTTAGGTATTATTGGCGTAGTTAAAAATTTGAAATCAAATTATTTACACTAATAAAATTGATTAAGCTAACAACGTATTTACAAAATGTACAAATAAATAAATTACCTACTTAAGTTACCCGGAGGTATTGTTCAAAGTGGCCACCATCACGCTCCTCGCACAATCGAGCACGACGTAGCTGGTTTTCCTTCACCTTACGTAACACTAACACATTCGTTTTTATTTTAAAGTGTCGAAAGCACTAATGATCCTTGCACGTAATTCTGTTACACTTGTCACTTCCTCCGTGTAAACCCAACATATCCTCGACAACGTGACGCAACAGCTCCAGGTATTTGGCACTGTTGAGGTACCCATCAATGAAGTAGGGTCCAAGCACATGTTCCCCTATTATGCCAGCCCACACATTCAGTCCAAACCGCACTTGGAACGCATGCCGTTTGGTTACGTGCGGGTTATGGTAGCGGTGAGCCCACCAATGTTCGTTATGAACATTGTAGACGCCAACTCGAGTAAATAAACACTCGTCCGTCCACAGGATGTTGGCGTCTTGGTGTTCCAGCAACCAGCGACAAAATGTAATCCGCACGGCATTATCACCTGAGTGAATGTCTTGTGCCTTGCGGTAGTGGAACGGGTGTTGCAGTTCACGCTTCAGTAGGCGCCACACTGTGGTGTGGTGCACTCCAAAGTGTTGACCAGCCTCCCGCGTGCTTGCCCGTGGGTCTCGCTGGAAGTACTCCAGGATATCTTCTTGCAAGGCGACAGGCAGGCCTACGCTGCCGCGAGCTTGAGCATGCAGGGGAACGTCAAACTGCCGATGATCCCTCAGTCTTTGCGTAGCAGCCAGCATGACGCTCTGTGATGGAGGTTCCCGATCGGGAAACATTTCGGTGAACATCTGGATGGCTCGTCGTAGGCTGTCTCCACTGATGGCATACAGACGGACCATCTCCACCAACTCGACATTTGAATAGTTGTCCGTCATCTTGCACTTTGTACCTACGTCTCAACGATGTACCGAGAAGCGAAATTTATTCGCAAAGCACCCGCACGCTTCGGCGACATCAAACACACTGTTAGTTCCAGAGCCGCGGGGGCGCGGCTAGGAGCGTGCGCGCACCGTGATTGGGGTAGGATTGACTACCTACGAATTTATTGAATGAACGTTGCGTATGCGTTGTGTATGTATTGTTTGCTTTTGTTTGTGTGTAAAAGCGCGGTTATAGGGCTAGTAACAGACAGGCCGCGTTTAAATACGGCTGGTTTACACTTACGGATTTCCGCAAATAAGAAAAATAAATAAAAAAATACCTACCCATTTTATTGTTGATTTGGGTCGAGAATCATTAGCATAATTACGTCCTTGAATTTGACTAGGATGCAAATCAACACCTTGTATATGTGATGAGGCTGTATAATATTATTGCAAATACTAATACAGAGATCATATTAAAGTAACGCAAAAGCCTATATGACAGGCCGTTTTAGCTGTTTTACAGCCTTCATACAGCCTTTTGTTTTTGGCGGGTGTAAAATCATCGAATAACCCCTCCCGCTCTTGGGCAGAGCGAAAGGGAGTGTCAGACTTCTACTGACTAAAAACCACCCATGTTCCTTCTTAGCCCTCTATGTCGAGGCCGCGATAACTAGTGTACAACCCGCGGCCCAACCTTGTTTAAAATAAAACCCTTGTTTGAAAATTCGGCTTCGTGCTGGGTGTAAGAGAATTAGAACTTCGTTTTAAGCACAAGGCCAAAAAAGCAGAACAGTCGAGATGTGTTATTTTACACTTAAGTGCACTTTATTATGATTTATCATGACATGAGTGGTTTGTGTTTTTTGCACCTGCTTCATTTTTTTTTTTCAGAAAAATAAGTCGTCGAAAATGATAGAAACCATAGATAAAGCACAAAACAGGCTTTGCATAATACCAAGTTTGTAGAAATCAAAAGATTGGCAAATTTCGACCTATCTTGTACTTAGATGCTAGTATATAGGTAGTACCTACAAGGTTATAGCCGGGCATTTTGCGGTCGGATTTGAGCCGGCCGTGAACGGTAGTAGTACACCGCAGAACCGTTTGGCACTTCGCACTGCGATTTAGGACGGAAAATACTGTGTTGTGTCATACGATACCTATGTCTTACTTGCATGTTTTGGAAATGTATTTAAGACCTTTATTTTTTTATAACAAAAAGGGATGGCCAAGTGTGGGGTTTTAGAATTTTACTTCCATACAAGTAAAGCGACGGATATACCTACATCATAATATCCTACTCTGATTTCCGACGGAGGATCTTTATGTTTAGAGTACGTTCGAGCTCTAGGTACAATAAAACTAAGCATGTGAAGAAAGCACATATTATAAATTAAAGATACTTACTGTTTTCAATAAATTTTACGATTTTGCTTTAGAATCAATAACTACCTATTGTTTCATTTCATAGAATTGAATCATTTTGAATAGGTAGCGGACTATCTACCGACACGCGACGGACCCTTGTACCTGTGAGGAGTTCATAATAATAGCTATAATTATGTTGTACGCGAACGAGTTGGTTATGATAAAGATTACTTATAAGGGTAAGCAGGGGGAATGGCGTTCACTTAAGGAAAACATGGTGTATTTTTTAAATTATTTATTCAAAATCAAATTGAAGAAAAATAACAAAGTCTTTAACTATCGAGTTATCAACAATTCAACAACAAAAGCATATGTCATTGAACTACTAGTAGTAGGAGAGCATTAAAAAAAAAACATGTTTGAGCGGCATAGCCCCTAACTCTGGGTAATGGCGTTCAGGGTACGGGGTAATTACGCTCAAACATGTTTTTTAGAATATAACAAGTGAGATACATTTTAATTAAAGAAATATTAATGGGATCAACCTTATACATTACAAATAAATTCTACAATTACAAATTAGCATCAATTATGAACCATTTGCACGTAATATTAGCCTTTTTCAATTTAACAAATAAAGTAAAGTCTTCGATGTCTAATTAACTTCAATAATTATAGTATAATATAAAATAATAATAATTTTCATTAGAGCTAAGACAAATTGATAATAATATTTTACTTTTGGGCCCATAAATCATGATCACTGATGTATCCATCTGGCGAATCCCATCCTGAACATTTAGCATGAGCTTTTTTTCGGCTTTTCTTTTAGAGAAATCTCTTACAATCGCAGCTTTAACAGATCGAAGGTTTTCTTCGGTCCAAGCCGCTTTGGCGGTGGTCCTTTGTCGGTTTCTTGGCATATCTACAACAATAAAAAAATACGTCACTATTTCAGTAAAGTGGCGCTCAGGTGCGGTATTACCCCAATCGGTCGTTTTGTAAATTATTTATAGTTTAAAAAAATAAGCACACGCAATTGTTGAAAATTGATTGCTTTATCATATCACAAAAAAGAATAGTGATATTATACGAAAAGTAAAATGAACAATAAATAAGTATTAAAGTTTTGGACTTACCGACAAAAAACACGTAACCAAAACTTAGATCGGCGCGGCCGTGAACGCATGCAGAAACGCACCTCACGGTCTCATGACGCGAGCAGATTGACCGTCTGGACCGCTGTCTTTTAGACGCACCCGCCCCTTACCCATTACGCGACGTGGCATGTTGATATGTTCAATTTTTACAGAGTTAGAGAGGTGAGCGCCATTACCCAGTGAGCGCTATTCCCCCTCGTTACCCTACAGTGTTAACAGTGATGTGATTTATGAATGACGTCTCAGTGTTTCAAATCAGGCAAAGCATTCTCTATTTTTCTATGTCCAAGCTAATTGAAGTCTGCGTCTTGCGAACCAGAAATTTTAGCTCTCGCAATGAACTCTTCGATTTGACGTTTTCCTGACAGCCTAAAAAAAGGTACCTAAAACCTTCGATTCGGTTTTTATAAAACCATATAGATAGGATCCTTCTAATGTTAAGTATCCTTACCTAAAACGAAAGGCAAAGGATGGGCAACCCTTTCCCGTGTATGAAAATTAGTGTAGTAGGTGGTAATGGGGTAAACCTACCATTGATTTATTTAACTAGACAATTGCCCGTCCTACCTTTTGTCATGATTTTTTCCCTGGGGCGCGATTATGTTGGAATTTAAGTATATATCTAAAACTATTCGTATTTATGTGCATATCAATGGATGTTACGGTGGAACATTTTACAGGGCTTTAGTTTTAATAATGGAATAATTTCGTAAATGTCTTTCAATTTGTTATTTGTTTGAAAACCTATCAGGGGGCACGGCAGTGCCCCCGTCAAGTCGAGCAATGAAACGGCACAGCCGTAACATCCTTTTCTCGAACCAGTTTAGGCCATTTTCGACCTCCTATAACTTCGTTGTGGACAAAACTACAAGCCTGATTTTTTAGTAACCAATTGACAACATTTCATATTTTTAACTTGTGAGTATTATTAAGTAATATAAAAGCAAATCCAAAACTAGGACACCCATATTTTTTTGTTTTTCGAAATTATGTACTTTTCATTCATAATTTTAGGTTTCAAATTCGGCGCGTTCTAAAAAGACGTAAGCGCCAAATGACGTCATTCTTACGGTGGAATGGCGATATAACCTTTGCTTTACTGTGACACGACAAAAAAAATTGAAAAATGTCACACTTGTCTTGTCGTTGTCACTTTGGCAGCTTGTCATACTCGTTGGCGCAGGCTGGTACAAAACAATATTTTGGTTCCTTTATTGGCGTATATCAGTATATGTTTCTTTGGGATCCATTTTATTGGGGAAATATCAATCAAAAGTTGATAATACTAACAGTAAGCGTGTCGAGTTTGAAAAATAAATTGTTCAATTTTATGAAAAATGTAAACTTCAGTGACATTCAACATTGACAAATTGACGTCTTGTTTGACATTATTGTTTTCATAAAAAATATTGAATGCTTAGGCAAAGATAACTACATCATTCTGCCGTATATATGACGTCATCACATGTTTTTTGGTTTTCATTTTTTTTCTCAGAAATAAAGGAATCAAAAAATAAATAAAATACATGTATGAACTCAGGATACGAAAACAAAGAAATGGTATTTTTATTTTAAGGTGGTGTCAGTTTTGAAATGTTGTGAATTAGGCATTGGCAGTTTGAGTACTATAAGCGACCCACCCAAATGTCCTTTCTTTGGTATTGTTCGTCGTGACGTTGAGCTCCTTGACTTATAAGTCGAGCTCCACGATAACTGACAAATGCTTGCACTGACTGGACAGGTCCACTCAAATCTGTGTGGTGCTTTCTTCAAAAGACTATCTCAGACATTAATCTGCATAGTCTTCGTGTGTGTATTATACCAAGATTATGTCTGGAACTTATTGTTAACCCAAACGATTTTAAAAGATTAAAAGAGTAACCTTTGGAGTTTATTGCCGGTTCTTCTCCTTATATTAGGAATCGACCAATGCACCGAACCGTGCACCTTTTTGTCGATGTTTTATATGTGCCCATGTAGTCCTATATGAAATAAAAATATTTTGATTTGATTTTGTTTTTTTTTTTGTTGTATAAACACGGTATACTTCAAATTTCATTCTATTTGAACCGGTAGTTTATGAATTATAACTAATCAAAGTTCCTTAATTTTGTCACTCACTCACTGACTGACTGACCGATCATCAAAAGTCATTATTTTATCAATACCTACCGAAGATAAAATGGTAAAGTTTAGATCTAAGCTGGCTGATCGATCACCTTTAGAGCGTCAAAGCATTAACTTTCGATAGATATTTATCCCACCAAAATCAAAACTTGTAAAAAAAGCCAAGCCACGCAACTCAGTTCTTTTACCGTAAAAAGCAGTGAGATCCATGTAATACCAAATCAGTTAATATATTCAATCCTTACTTAAAAACCTTTGATGTTTTAAATAAATGGATTGACTTGGCCATCGCATCGCATTCGCCAATGTTAAACAGGCCATTGTAATAGCTAGCCATCACATAGGCCAATGTGATGCAAAGGCCAAGTCAATCCAAACTTTGAACGATAATTCTGAATCAAAGAAGCAAAACAATGCTGTAAAAACAATAGGTAAGTATGAAGCTGGACCGTATCTACGAGTAAGTGGGTATAGTAGTTCCAATGCCAACAGCCAAATGAAGCTGACTTCAGTTGATTAAAAGAATAAAAAGCCGTAAGCTTTAGGTACACATCGCTGCTTGGTGTAAGCGGCTGGATAAAATTGTTGGGTTACGGTATGCACGTCTATATAAATAATCTTCCATCTAAGTTAGCCGGCAATCGTTTCATCCGCGCCTTATTCCGCACTCATATTTTGTCTAACGAGCGGCCTTTTGTGTACGTACATAGGTATACTTAACGAAACGTTTCGGTTTCAGGGTAGCTCACCCGCTGGCCCCCCCTCCCCCTCCGTCCACTTTGACGTCCCACGCTGCGAAGCTACGCACCAACTAGCTATTCGTTTTATGATTTAGTTGATTTATTTTATAAATCATACAAATAATAATTGGTACCTTCATAATCTAGTAGAAGTTTTTCTTCTTCGTAACTTTCTGAATGACATGAATTTTGACCTTCGGATCATTTCATTCATCTGCATTGGGATTAAAGGCCACCCTTTAATAACTAGGCTTTGAGAACATTTTCATAACGCAGGGGACCTCTTAGCTGATACTTCGTGAGGTTTTAGGCTACCTCTCCTGCCCTTTCCCAGCATCACGTATTTTTTTATTACTTATTAAAATAATAAGAGTTTAAGGATCTGTTTACTAGTATGGGAGATGTGGCGACGCGATGCCATGTGCAAGCGACTGTGCGCAATCTCTCTTGCCGCACTGAGCTCGCATATATATAAAAAAAGAATATTATAATATATTAATTATAATATAATATATTAATGAATAATATATGAATATTATAATATATTAATTATAATATAATATATTAATGAATAATATATGAATATTATAATATATTAATTATTAAAACAGTCGTTATTTTATAGAACAAATGGGATAAAACCGATGTGGCATATCAACCTGCCTGCCATTTTGTTTTTCTTTTTTCGAAATCGCGACCCACGATGAAAGTGATATGTATGGATCGAGGACATTTAAACGAACAAAAAATGTCCAGTAACACAGTACCCCAAAGTGTCACGTTATCGAGATATTTAAGTCTACTTTTAATTATTTTCGTTATACCTACTCATTTTTCGATCTTTACCTTCAAGTATCTCTATAACGTGACACTTTGGGGTACCATGCTATTAACATTTTTTGTTCGTCTAGCTAGGTGTCCTCTACCTATACATACATACCAATTCCATCGAAGGCCGTGATTTCTAAAAAAATTAAAATAGCGGTGGGTCTATATGCCAGCTTCCATGCAAAAAAGTTCAAACCCCTAACACATTTTCTTTTCATTATGCCATATCTGATTCCTCTCGTAATCTGTTCTTTTATATGCATATAACATAAACAAAACAATTCCGATGTTTCACAGACGTCCCGTGACGGCTCACACATTTTTTAATATTGATATGGTCACTATAAGATTTTGTTAGGATAGCTAATTACGTAATAACTTAAAATAGAAGGTCCCTTAAGTAGGGACTGAATAAATTAACCGACTTGATATTACATGGAATAATATATAACAAATTAATAGGAACTAGACCATACTCTTTTCAGAAATTTTAATTGTCCTGCGTTAAAAACTACTAATTTTATTTTATGGAATGATTCTTTCGATTTTTTTTTAATAAAATTTCTCACAGCTATATTAACCACATCAATAACGCAATCTAACATCCGTTCTACCTGAGACTCTTTAGTTTTTATATATCTTTTTCCGTTTTGCTTGTCGCAAACAATTATTTCTTTTTCTTCGCTCTTATCTATAGACAATCTATATTCCACAAGCACCGAAATAGAATGAACGTTGCTTTGCCGACAATGTAAATGATAGTGCTAGTCTTCAACGACTCCAATATTAACCATAAACTTCGAATTAAATGGATTGGTACATATTGTAACTAAGTAGATAGGTAGTAAACAAAGGAATTTCTGGCGGTGGATTGTTTGTACTTACAAACAGATATCGGTAGGTCACGACATAGGGAACTTCTCGAATTACAAGTTGCAAGGAAAAAGACGTGTGAATTACGTACCTATGTATGTTACTGACTTTAAAAGATTCTTAGACAGGACCCTAATTACCACCTTACACCGTTTTCATAACATTATTTAAAAAAATGTAAGCTGCACAAGCCGCAAGAGTGTTTTTTTACTCGTCACAGCAGCACATACGATGTGATGTGAGCAACTTGGACACCCCTAACACGTCACGTAGTGGCTGTGCACCAAAATGGCAGCTGCATAAATATTATATAAGCCCCGTCCTTTTCAAAATTAAAACTTCCTATATTATGGTGTCGTCGAACGTGCAATCAAATTTTTAGGGTTTCACATACAAGAATATTTTGAATAGACTAGTTGACTTAATTTGATATTTAGTACAAAAGTGTGTGTTTTTTTTATAAACTCCATATTATTATGAGCCATCACACAATTCGATTTATTGTAGAGAACACAAACTTTTTGTAATGAATGATGTCTTCAAAGTATGCAACAATTTAAAAAGCATTGTTGGATTCATAACCACAAGAGCAGGGGCAATAAGTTTTAAAGGTGAGGAGAGGGGGTGGCTTCCCGTTATTTCTCAAGTTTGGAAATCAAACATTTGAAATATCCAGTGGACAGACGTTTTACGTTAATATTACATGATAAATATTTAGAATATAATCCTTAGGCCAGTACATAATGAACACAGTAGATTTTAATAAGAAACATGTTACTTACATACAAACACTTTAAACGATAAACTTTAAAAAAAAAAATATACGGATCCCTCGATGGGCGAGATCTACTTCTGTTCCCCGGATTTTTATAAAAGCTTCATTTTTGATGCAGTGATATAGAACTACGAGAGCTGCATAACATATATTGCTATTTCTGTACGCAGAGAGAATAAAGTACTATTTTGAGTTTCCATACGATTTTTTATTTGAGAATATTAATTTAATAAGATTATTGGAACTTTATTCATGTCGATATAAGTACACATAACTAGATTACGGGTTATATGCAACATAAATGCTCGTACAACAATATGCAACAATTAATACATTAAAAAATTAGTAGCAACTTATTTGGGAGGGCGTTATGCAGCAACAAACGGGCAGATTTATCGAACGATTTATTGATAGAACGTAGTTGTATATTTGTAATGAATATACTCAAAATCAACTACGCCGATTTCAAAAATTTGTTCCCCATTAGTAAGCTACATTCACGCTGAGTACAACAAAGGCTACTTTTTATCCCTGTATTTGCACGGGAACGGGACCTACGCGAATGAAACCGCATGACGTGCGCTAGTGTGAAATATTTAAGTAAGTTAACGGCTATAACAAGTACGGGGTATTACAAGTTTGACGTATCTGTGTGTGTGTGTGTCAGTCTGTGGCATCGTAGCTCCCGAACGGATTAACCGATTTTGATTTTTTTGTTTTTTGATAGGTGAATTAGTCGGGAGTGTTCTTAGCTATGTTTGATGAAAATCGGTCCAAGATGGCAGCCGGCACAAAATGACGTATTATATATTTTTTCACAACTCCCTCAATGTGGGTCTCACATGAAAGGGCTTGACTAGTAGTATAATATCCTACTGAATACTATAGTATAATAAGAACAATAATATATGCCATATCACACTTTACTGGGATCAATCCATCATCACTGACAGGACTATTATCACTACATAGTATAAAACAAAGTCGCTTTCTCTGTCCCTATATCTCTATGTATGCTTAAATCTATAAAACTACGCAACGGATTTTGATGCGGTTTTTTAAATAGATAGTGATTTAAGAGGAACGTTTTAGTATCTTTTTGAACCCGTGCGAAGCCGGGGCGGGTCACTAGTAGCTAATAAGCCTGATATAGTGATGGTGGATCGATCAGAGCGGCGCGCAATGATTGTTGACATAACCGTCCCGCATGACGAGAACCTCGTGAAAGCCGAGAAAGATAAGCAAACAAAGTATCTTGACTTGGCTCGCGAGGTTGTCGATATGTGGGGTGTGGACTCAGCGATCATTGTGCCGATAGTAGTTACAGCCAATGGCTTAATTGCCAAGAGCCTCGATCAACACCTGAGGAGGCTCTCGTTAGGCAGCTGGATCAAGGGCTTGATACAGAAAGCGGTACTCCTGCAGAGCTATTGCGTATCTTTTAAATGTCAGTGGCTATCATATTGTCTATGGATAAACTATCAAATTGGTTATGGTTTAGTACAAAATGGAACCATTTGACAGTAATTGATAGGCACTATAGGTTAGCCACTGTCATTTAAAAGATACGCAATAGCCCTACTGGACAAGGCTGGTCGAGTCAGCTAGTTTCCACGTATTGCCCCTCCAACCAACGCATCATAACACTGTCGGTGATGATACTTGGCTCCTTAAAGTGACTGACGGTATAAGGCGGGGAATGGAAGACATCAAAGTTACGGTTTTGGTGTTGATCGATTTCTCAAATGCTTTTAATACCGTCAGTCACGATGTCCTGTTATCCATCCTCTCCTATCGCATGGCCTATCCCGAGGCTCTGGCATGGTTTTCTTCCTATCTTCGGGGGCGTCAAAAATCTGTTCTTGCTGGTGACTCCAACTCCAGCTGGTGTGATCTGGAAACTAGCGTCCCTCAGACGCCAGTTTCAGGCGGCGTTTTATCTCCACTTTTGTTTTCTATCTTTATAGATCTGCCGAGTTTCTATCTTTATAGATCTGCCGAGTTTTAGTGTGCGTATCATCTTTACGCTGACGACTTACAGCTGTACTGTCGGACGGGTGTGGACGGCTAATCTGGTGCGATTGAGGAGCTGAACCGAGATTTGTGTGCCGTCAAGGGCTGGTCTGATCGTTTCGGGGTAGCGGTTAACCCTGCCAAATGTCAGGCCATCATTGTCGGGAGCACCCATAGCTTGAGGAGGCAAAATACTTAACGGTGCCATTTGATGATTTCCCACCCACCAAAAAAAAACAAGTACGTGCGCCGACTTATACAAAATGTATTTATGGCCAAGCTCTCTCTTCGACATAGTGCGCTGTTGCGGTCATAATATTGCACGTTGTCAAAGTCAAAGGTATAAACCTAATTAATGTTAGTTCCATTCACAGTCTCACCGCTACGTAATTAAAACTTACCACAAGAGCTGGGGCGCAGTTTGAAATGTTTTGGATATTCGACAAAAGGACTTTATTATATTAAACTTCAACTACTCGCTTGTAAAATGGATACACGACGGTCGAGATTTAAGCTTTCGGTAAAATATTGTGGACTTGAATTGAGCGTTAGAGTTGGTAATCATTTGTTCAGGGCGGCACTTTACTTTATTTGCGTTTCGCAATGTTAATAAGGTGTTCTAAAAGGTTTTCAGTTAAGCTCGCCCCCAATAACCTGGGACTTAAGCATAGCTAGCGAAATGTGGGTGTACTAAAGATTACCCCTCTGCGTCACCCTTCGGGGATCACAGACGTTTTATATTTGCCATCAAACGTTTAAGTTTGGCGAGTTTAGATTTAAGTTACACCTCAGTAATATAATTTTTTTAAATAAACATTTTAAAAATATATAATAATATATTATGTTTGTGTCCTATAGCATCGTTTGGATTTGGAACATTGGATGAATCTGTAATGTTGCTATAATTAGTGGTAAATAAATAAATAAATGTTACAGTTAAGAACAATATTATGGACCATGTTACTTGCCATCATTAAATTATGGTCGCGTCGTCGGTTCGGCATACTCGTAGTTTCAGCTAAGTCAACTGGTCGTATACCTCCTGTTTCTACAGACATATTCGCTTGTTTTTTTAGTTTTCGTTTTCCCATCAAGATTTCTCGAGAAATGAGGAAAAAGTCGCCGAGAACTCGAGAAATCTCTGCCTGATTGGGACATGCTGCTTACACACTAAATATTTATCGTAATTTTGGGATTATGACAGGCAGTACTTCAAGAGAAAAAAATGTTTTCTAGGACATCGAACATGTGCTATTTACATAATGTCTTTCACGAATTGTAATCCAATTTCTCGATCGTATGCAAAAAAATATTACTTGATAAACTTCGCGCGACAAATATCGAGGGTCGAGCATACGTCATTATACTTGCACTGATCACCCCTCTTCTCCTCTTTCGCGCCTCGCTACACTTTCGTTTGTTCCGTTTAGTTAGCAAAAAATATTTACTTAAAGGAAAAATAAATATTTATAATAACTTTTAACAAGGTGCAACGTGGGTGTTATTAAAATAAAGTTAATTTTATGGTTCTGTCATTGATTAACCGTCTATAAACAATTTACAACACCTTTTTATAAACAGTTTCTAATCTCTGATGACAAAATTTGTACCAGATGTTTAATTTAGACTTATTATTATATTTGTATGGAATAGATTCTTTTTTAACGATTGTTTGTGTGAGTTTCTTTATAGATTCACATTTACGCTTGTAAACTTATTTTTAATTACTCATACTCTGAAAGTAGATCATTACATGCCTGCGGAGCGGGTTGAAAGTACTACTTTTCAGCCCTAGGGAGAATTGCTTCCAACTGACAGCTGTCAAATTATTAAAAGAACTAAACAAGAAAAATCGTCTAGTAAGTAGATGATTTGATAAATTATAGAGGACGACAGCCGTAGTCGCATGCCACTGATACCTGATGCGCTTTCATGGCGTTCTGATTGATACAGAAGTCAGCTGATAGTTGCCATTAGCAAGGTGGCATGCGACTACGACTGTCCTCTATAATTTATCAAATTATCTAATTACTAGACGATTTTTCTTGTTCAATTCTTTTCTGCGTTTTTATTCGTAGTCGGGTTTTAGGTTTTAAACTTATTTTTTTATTTGAATTTTATTTTTGTGTGTTATTCAATAAATACGTAATAATGTTACTTTCACAATGTAATATTCTGGTATTAGAGAGAGAGTATATATTATTATGTATGAAGTGGAAATTTCTGTTTTTCCTACTCATCCGCTATTCTTTTCTGATTAATTTCGTTGCGGGATCCAAGACAGTCAAATCATTTCTCTGGGACTTCGTCGAGCTTCATTGTCTCGGCGCTTTTCTTGTGGTCGCCACTGTTGATTCTGGCTTACAGAAGTTACAGTGGTTTGGGAATAGTGAGGCGGGCTTGTCCCATAAAAAAAATGTAATATTCTACTTAATGTTGGTTTGTTATTTACATAATACGAGTAAATTACACAGACTAGACCACGAGTACTGTTTGACCGCAATCTAAACGTATATCTTGACTTGAACTATAATATAATATACATATTTGTAATGTACTCGCCAAGACCTTTCATTTGATACCAAACATGTTATGATTATCTCAATTTAATTTTTTTCAACCTTAGAATTTGACATTTAAATTCCGTCATAAAAAGAAATACTAAAAATTATATAGCCAATGTCACCCGTGTTATTCTTACGAATCTATTGACACCTCATTTATTAAAATACCTTCAGTAGTTTAGGCGCTACGGTGGAACATACAAACATACATACATACATAGACTGCCAAAATCATTACCCTTCGTTTTGGCTTCGCCGTAGTCGGGTAAAAATTAGGGTTGATCGAATGTTGTCGCTTTCCCGCTTATTTTGTTTTTTTTTTGTCCTCTGGTCGTCCAGCTATACAGCCAGTATTTTTCAAGCTCATCGTTAAAAAAAATGGCAAAGATTTTGTCGAAATCTATGTCATTTTAGAGAAATAGTTAAAACTAAACTATATTGAATTCATAATATAATTTTAGTCTTATGAACTTTATGTTATTTTAATTTTAAATCGCGCTGAAATTGAGTGGCTGTTTAAAAAAGTTGGAACATGGTTCAATAAAAATGTGAAAAATACCAAGTTCTTTTTTAATAATTTGACAGCTGTCAGTTGAAAGCGATTCTCCCTAGGGCTGAAAAGTAGTACTTTCAACCCGCGCCACAGCCATGTTATTACCTACTTTCAGGGTATGAGTGATGAAAAATATATTATTTTGCTTTGACGAAGTTTGCAACACAATTTTGGGTTGTTTTATCAATCAAGTCGTCTATGTTATTTAATATGTTCGTATGCGATATTGTGGTTTTTCGTATGAATTAAAATAGCGACTGTCTGCTACTTTCAAAATAATATTAATCAAGGAATACATTTAAGTTCCAGAACAAATACTTTTGCTGTATGAGTCCGCTTATTTTGCTGTGAAATATCCGCCAATGCCACACCCCCACTCGTGAAGAAAGTGAACAATGGAAATCTATTTGTTTGGCTTTAGTCATAATACGAGCTAGTCAATTGTTAAAAAAGAGTACGAGTCGAGATCCGAAGAGTCGGTTTTTTTCTTTAATGGAATTTTCATAACTTCAAAGGGTAGGGAAGTGTATTGTTATGAATTCGCTTTTTAGAGTTTTTTCTCCACTTTCAGGACGACAGATAAAGGAATACCGCATGGTATTAGCTGATATGGTATTAGAACTAGATGCGTCAGGGCCAAAGCAAATGGCGTAATCTATGATAAAGTCATTATTGGGACAGTGACGTCATCTACAGTCATGAACGCATGACTAACTAGGAACAACCCAATTGATTGAACTGATAATGTACGGTATTTTTGCAAGAAAAGTTTAGTTCTTAATTAAAAACAACAACAAGCTACTGAGTCCCGACTCTGTAGCTTGTTTCCGACAGACCTTTCTACTATTATTATCATAATATGGGTTTTATTATTTTACCATAGTTGCGTAGTATTGGGTTTTACTGCGGAAGTTTGTTTTGTTGGTTTTTTTTTTAATTTGAGACGTGAAATTTCGATATTATAAGTCCGAAAAATTCTGATTATATTAACCTAGTGAAACTGAAATCGAAAACAATCTTGAGAGAAAGATAAACTGATAATATACACGAAGTTTTGCCTTTTTCTATGAAGATAGGCAGTAATCAGAGAACGCCACCTGCTCCTTTGCAGCTACCAATTCATATACATTATTAACATACAGAGCACTTACCTTATCGGAATCGGTGGTGTTCCCGCTGCCGAAAGACGCGAGCGAGTTTCGGTCGAGATTCTCCGTCGTATCGTCAAGTATTGTGTCATCCAGATCTCTGTAAACAAACTCCGAGTTTAGTGTTGATCAAAATTTATTAGCTTTGCTATTAGCGTTGATTTAACTAAGAGCGAATGTGACATACCTTCTTCCTTCTACTTTTCTAAGATTTATGTAAATAAAGTAGATTTTCTATCATTGGTTCTGGCCTTGCAAAGGGTTTTATAGTGCTATAGGACGGGAGGTATCATTTGAGAAACATCACTCAATTAACTGATTTTAGAAGCTGTTTTTACTGTAGATATGGTTAATAGATTTTCCACTCCAAATCTGCACTTTGTCTCTTAATACAAATTCGTTTTTCAAAACCCAAAGTTTTTTTTTTCAATTAAACCATTACAGGCACTTTTGAATGTCAGAAAAACGACATAAAACATAGCTACAGTCACAGTCTTAAGGCATTATAACTTGTGAAAGTACTGTAGTTGCCAATTCCAGCGTAGATCTCTATGGAGAAGAACGGACAAGAAACTCCATGAACACTCTTTCAAATCAAAATATTGTTACAAAATCTTGGTACATTACATCATTCATGTTGAGATGGTATATTCAAAAATAGGTAAATGCTCAAAATTGCTTATTTAGATCGCTGTCATCAGAGGCTTAGTGTACAAATTTGACAACTATTAACGAAAATAGAAAAACATAGCGGCACAGAATACATCCTTCTTATTTAGTGTCTAAAATATCTTATAAATTGGTTCAATATTGGAGGAGGAAATTGGCGAGAACCAAACCTAGAAATATGAGTTTTTACTTAAACTATTGAGTCGGATCTACAGTTGTCCTTATCGCACGCCTTGCTCGTCTCGCGAAAGCGATAATTACGTCAAATACCAAATTTTCAAAAGTCTCTCCGCCCGCATTTCCTCTTACGAGCGTTCTACTAAGATATGCCCAGTCTCCACTGACAACGCCCGTTCACGAACGTGGCGCATGGATCAGCACCATTCAACTCAACCATTTTGAAGGGAACTAAATGATCCGACACACGTGCCACCATCAGCGAGATATTTGAGTGAGCATGACATTCTCTCAGCCACTAGAGCAACGTCACTAAAATATAACTAAATGTAAAAAGTGGCTTTTTAGTACATAGTACTCACACATGTGCCATGCACTTATACAATATTAAGATATTGAAGCTATACAATGCAAGATATTTTTAAAATCTTCTGCTGCTTCTACAATAACTTCACATGATAATCAATTAATCTGCCCCTATGGTTGAGGAGCAGGACCAGCATTCAGATGTACTAGCAGCCTGATATCCTCATTCTCCAGTATTGCTGATTGCAGGCCGCTTTTAGTTGAATTATTCTCAGTAAGACAAATAAAAAAACATATTGTGACGTACCTGCTAGATCGTTGAGAGCTGGTGGGTCTTACTCGAGCAGGGCTCCTGGGCGGTTGGTGCAAAGCACCGCTAAAGTACGTTTCCTGTTGAATTACAAAAAAAAACAGATTAGGCTATTAATAACAAGGACCAATATTCTTTTTTATTGTCTGTTGGGACTGAAATTTCAAATAGGTACAGGTAAATTATATGTCAGTTGTTCAAAATAACACGACGAATAAACTTGTAAATTTGCTAAACAACTAATTTCAAAGGTGAGAAATCACTTAATGACTTATCCCGCCCTGGACAGAGCGGTAGGGAGCGTCAGACTTCTACTGACTAAAAACCACCCACGTTCCTTTTTAGCCCTTTGCGTCGAGGCCGCGGTATCTCTATCGAACAAGCCGCAACCCCGACGGGAGGAAAAGTATGCCTTCATGTTGCTTTGTCATTTTTATAACTTTTAATAATTGTGTAATGAAACTGACTATCTTCTTTATTGATCGTGTGGTTCGGTGGCTTATCTAGTGACAGAATTTTTATACAGCCTGTGGGCCAAAACTGAATACTGTAAGAAAACTTATTTGATATAAATATAAAAAATATAAAAATAAATCCAATAATAATGAATGAATATTATTATTATTAAATATAAAAATAATAATGTCATATCATAATATACCTAATATATTTGCAAACCTCACATCACCTCACCGGTGTTATGCAAATAAAAATATTTTCATAACATTTGTAATGTACTATTATAAAGCTAGACAGCGCGTTAAATTATTTGAGAGCGAATGTCAACCAAATAATATACCAAAAGCCATCTATCGAAGTAATCGGTTACCGCTCTGATGCAACATCCGGAGACCCAGTGGGGGAGAACGAACGGTGCAACGAGTCAGTTCGAATCGAGGAGTCGACCCGCTCGCACCATGTTTCGCATTTCTATTGTTGAACATTTGTTTTGTGCCGAGTTAATCTTAGAAATGCACTTAGTTACTCGTATATCTAATTTAATGCCTGTTTCACAGTTACTGTGTTTTGAACTAAGCATCTTAATCTTTAATCTTTGCATGCCAACTTAATGGCGAAATGAGTCATTGCATAAATAATTTTGACTTTGACTTGAATACCTTTGTCCTAGTAAAGTTGACTATGGATCTAAATTATATTGTGGACCGTGCTGACGTGTCTTTAAGCTGAAAAAAAATATGCAACACACAAATACTGGGTACTTAAACAGCAAACGTGTACAAAGTAGTGTAAATACCTGTATGACTTCTCTGAGCCGTCGCACCCAAGTCTGCTTGACTTCGAGCGACGGAGCCTTGAGAACGATGCGACAATCGCTGGCCATGGGCTCGCGGCCGGTCCACACCGAGAACTTGCACTCGTCCCCTTCGATGTGCTCTGTCACACCGAGCTCAGAGGTCTACGGGATAAAAAAAGACAGTTAAAATCTAGTAACGTGTCTACAAACGTATGAAAACTACAAAAAGCCACCAGCTGCAAACCTTTCACACTTCTTTTGTGTTGACTACTTATATCACAGTCAAAATTACTTTTGACCGGTCAAAAGAAATTATAAGGTGGTTTTTGTTCTATTTCTTTACTGATTTATAATAACCTAAAGATCATTAAGAAACTGATTAGGTTGTTAGGTTTTTTTCGACCCTTTCATAACCATGTGCGATAGTTAACATTTATTTTAATAGAGTAAACGCGTTTTAACGTAATAAGGGTTTTGACTAAAATCAGTCAAAAGTAGTTTTGGCCGACGAAGAGTTTTGACTGTAACATATACAATTAGCTAAGTCCCCATATTAATGGAAAACAAACGGAATGTCATTGTTCCAGCAACATAATTTAGAGTTGCAAGAAACATTGCTGGTAACAAAGTGAAAACCAGTCTTAAACTCACCATAAACTTAGTCTTGTAAATGTATTTAGCTTTTCCATGCGAGTCCTTGACCTCTTTAGCGAGTAAGAGATGGAGATCAAAGAGGAACACGCGTCTCTCTCGTCCTTTCTTGATGATCTGTCGAAGGTCCCACACGTGGAAGGAGTCCTGCAGGACCACTTCGCCGAGGCTGTCTGTGGGCACGTCGCAACCCTCGAGGAGAGACAAATGCATGGCGTCATTGGCCTTCTTCGGCACTGATAGCATAACCTCGAGACCGTCCTAGGGAACAATAAATAACCGTTAAAACGTTTGTGTTATTATTGAGATCTAAATGATCTTACAACATTCCCTGAGTTTGAGCGTCACAAGTCTTTTCTCAGCACACTGTCACCTATACCTACATAATAATGATCAAGATCTACGAATTCATTATGAATATTGCTTATCTATTTAACTATGGCGATGTCATATATGATGATGATAGTGTGTCATCAATTTTAAATGACGCAGGTCAAAGTTGATGACGTACACGTATTAAACAGTACAAGTCGGAAAATCAATAGCAAATATTGATTGTAAAGACGGCTGGAGCCATTTCCTCAACTCCTACAAGATGTATATAGGCATTGACATTGACAAATACATGATATTTACCAGCAGTATGTAGACAGAGGCGTTAACAACGTGTGTAGTTGCAGACTACCATAATTATTAATGCATTCGATACCCGACCGGGGAAACAGCCCCCTAGTGAGGACGCTAACTAATCGCAACCCATCTGTTCTAGTTATTAAGCACTTGACGGACACCAGCCCGTCATACAATAAGTACCTACCTAACATACTATAGGCTTAGTTATATTTAGTGAAGCTCTTTGTAGTCTGATAAATAATAGTGACAATTCGCAATATACTTATGTGATGAGAAGAAACCAGATTATATGCCAAAGGCATATTTGAACAGGAAAAATGTTACTATAGGTGATTCAATACAAAAAACCATCTTAATTAAAACATCCATTTGCCTAGTGGAACATCTACTAATAATATTTGGTATAATACTCGGTTATTAAGAAAACAAATTAATGATGAAATGTTGTAAATTAAACATTATTGTAGGAAGTACTTAATTCAATTTTATGTTGCGTATTTCGGCACTTTAGCTGCATTACTCAAGCATTTAAACGTTTTGGAAAAGATGTTGGATAACATGGTTGCATCTATGTAAGTAGATACATGTTAATACTAATAAATATGTAGTTTATTGCAGTCGCGAGACTCAACAAGTAGGTAGGTACATATCATGGCAAAAGGATGTTTACAATGTTTGAAAGGGCTGATGTACCCCAAGCATATCAATTCTATTACTAAGCCTACGAGTATTTCAGTCTGCCCCAGAACTGTATCTTTTAACTTCGACAAAACGATAGCTGCACAAAGTTCTATTCGGAATAATAAACCTTGGTACAGCACTCGCGACTGTACATTTGATAGAACTGCAAATACATTACACATAAGCGTAACGTTTATAAATAGGTAGGTATATGGGTGAAGAAACGATAATATTAGGCGCAGAAGATAATTTCAATAAAATGAGTTTGTTATTCAGTTCAGGTTCATATCGTACTTTATATTGTTGCTGGTGGTAACTAATTCACATTATTCAACGGCTTATCAATGTTAATAAACAATCAAAAACAATATTTGCTAATATTTGGTTTTTCAATGTAGGTAAAAGACAGTCACAAAGGCAATAATGTTGAATAAATTGCAAATAAAAACGTAAATATACGAGAATTCGCGCATTGCCGCCATTTTGTCTAGTTGATGACTTATTTTTGACGTAAGTGCAGTCACTGAAATCATCCTTACCTACCCACTTGACGCGAAACTGTACCTAATACAGTGAAATTATATTTTGATACTTAAATGGATATCATTTTTCTATCGGCATCTACAAACCTGAATGCGTATATCTACCTGCCGATATACAAACAAATGCATTCTTAGAATCACAAGCTTATCGATGTCATCATCACCTATGAGTATCATCACATCACATAACAAATTACTGACATCAACAAGAATAAATAAATACGTACATGTTTAATAGCGAGCGGGCCGATCCTGTTTGCTCTCGAATTCGTTCTAAACTTTAACATGATCGATGTTAGCACTTCCACTACGAAGAAAACCATTACATTTTACGGATTTTTTAAATGAATAAACACAAAACATTAACGCGACGTGCGAATACGTCCGAAAGGAACCAACTGTGCCACATGGGCGTAAGGTTGATGAGTCACGAGGAAAATATTGTACTAAATCTATTGTTAATTACCACTAAGTGAAGTAGTTGTTTAATCTCAAACAAATCCAACGTCCACTGAGTTTCAACTTTACTAAAAATGTCTGATACAACGTAATGGGTTCGCGCCATTACCATTAGCTCGTTGCACAGTGATAACTGATAATACAGTCCGCCAGTTTATTCGGAATATTTAATGTGTATTGTCCTGAATCATCGAGGACAATGCGAACCGGATTACTAAACAAACGTTTCAGGGGAATATTCCTCAAACAATTGAAAAAGTTGAATAACAAACTTAGATTGGTTTAGGAAAACCGATTGTATTGTAGGATGTGAGCAAGAGCGTACTAGCGATACACTTTTTTTTTTTTCTAATTCTCACGTTCACAATCGGTACCAACGCGGCCCGGTGTCGCGTTGGTACGGATTTAATTAAAACTCTAGAAACAGGTTTTAATTAATTCCGTATGTGTGAACATTTGTTTGACTGACCAAAAATAGAAAATTGGTTCATATTGTAAAAATAACTTTCGAAATCCTTCGAGGCTGCACCCGTTCGACAGTAGGTTAGTGTTAAACTCTTTCCATTATAAACGGACGTTCCGTTTATAATGGAAAGAGTTTAACAGAAAAAACAATTAACAAAAAAATACGTTACGGCTGGTTTTGAAGTACATGAAAACAACAGAAAAAAAGAAGAATGCAAAGGAGAATTGTCTTTGAAGTTTAGGCCATAGCCAATAGCCATAGGATACATAATTGGAAAACGTTAACGTTTTTCATAGATAATCTTTGTTACTAACATGACTTTTGGCAATTTGCTGTTCGTTCGGAGTTATTGACTTAAATAAGTAATTAGCTGAATAGCTGGATACCGAAGTTAAGAATTTCTTTCTCAAGTTAAAGGCGATATACAGGGTGTAAATTAACCCTTCACGCATACGTCAACCAAGCATTCTGTACATAAAACTAAGTACCCTTATGCAACATTTTTTGCTGGGAAACAACTTTTTTTTAGGGTCAAAAATCACATTAAAACTCAATGTAGCACTATTCAAATATTGTGCTAGTGGATGCTTTGAATAGTAAACGGGTCATAGAGGTAATTTAAGTAAAGTTTTAACCTGAAAAACTAGTGTTTACAAAAACTGCTGTGCAAAATTTGGAACTGACCCCCAATATCTCCGTAACTAGGGGGTTCCCAGGTATGGTCTAGAACCAAAAACTGATCGCAGTAGAGGGGAGAACAAGTGCCTTTCGTTTGCGTTAAGGGTACTTTTACACCCTTTATACAGAGTTTCGTTTATTGCCATTCGGTTACGGAACCCTAAACAGATTGCATGTAGCTGAGATAAGAATGTTGAGGTGGATGTGTGGTGTGACAAGGTAAGTTGCGCCAGTTACAGAAAAGTTGAAAGGGAATCGAATGTCGTGGTATGCACGTGTGAGGAGGGACGAATCGCATGTGACTTAAAAGGTGATGGATATTAATATAGATGGATGGAGAGGGAGAGGAAGACAATGGAATCTAAATAGGGCACCGAACAGTAGCTCCTCTCTGACTCTTAATAGAGAAAAGTTTTCAAAAGAAGAAATTATCTTCTTGAAGACCTCAAACCATTAAAACGTATCTTAACGCTATTGGATTCTGGAATTGAATTAACGACCTGTCCCACCTACTGTTACGATAAAATTTTGAAAAGGAAGTTTATAGGCTTATAATACGATGTTTGAAACGTTTAGTTAATTAAATAAAACTTAATGAATTAATGAAACACGGGATTATAATTAAATGTTTTTGTGAGGACAGTAGGAAAAGGTCGTTAAGTTTAATTTTATTGCTGACAATGAGCGTATTTCCAAACTTTAGACGCTAGTATGTGTATCTTAACGCTATTGAAGATTGGGGCAACTCCGCTTTAACTGTTTTTTGTTTTTTAATTTTGTAGACACGTCTCTCTTAATGGGTGAACAGACAGCATCTTACATTATTATAAGGCAAAATGTTTGATAGGTAATGATCTTCAGGTCTTAAGATCTTGGTAATAACAGTTTCTCTGGTAGCCACTTATACTTCGTTCGAAGTTTTTGGGGCGAAAACATTAACTTATGATGACCAGTGTAGTAAAACGTTTCTACCAACTTTCACAAAAACTTCAGAACCCAGTTATTATTTCGTCGGAATTAAAGACTATCAAGGATGAAATACAAAGCGTGAGAGAGTCTATGGCATTCATCGGTAACGACTACGATGATATTAAGAAAGAGCTTAAGACATCTTCAGATTTAGTAAAGAGTTTAGAAACACAGAATGAGAATATGAAAGGTACTATCTCTGATTTAACATACCGCCTGAATCAAATAGAACAACATGCTAGGAGTAGTAATATTGAGATACAGTGCGTACCGGAGTTTAAATCGGAAAACTTGGTGTCTGTAACTAAACAGCTTGGCTCTGTCATTGGCTGCAGAGTGGAGGAGAATCAAATACTGCATTGCACCCGAGTTGCAAAATTGAACCGTGACTCTGACCGTCCTAGATCTATTGTAGTTCAATTTTGTTCCCCCAGAGCCCGCGATGGTTACTTAGCAGCTGCAATTGACTACAACAAGAAGAACGGAACGGACAGGTTGAACTCATCTCACTTAGGAATAGGGGGGGAGACGAAACCAATTTTTGTCATGGAACACCTTTCGCCATCAAACAAAGCTCTCCACGCCGCTGCAAGAGCCAAGGCCAAGGCCCTCGGATATATGTTTGTGTGGGTGAGAGGCGGACGAATTCTAATGCGTAAAGACGCCACCTCAGATTATAAGGTCATCAAGGATAAATCTTGCCTGGAAAAGCTCGAGTAGATGTTACTTTGTGTTTCTTTTTATTAACTTGTTGCAAGTTTGTTAGTTTAAGTCATTTTCAATGCTTAATATAATATACCAAAATGTTAGAGGGTTGCGTAGTAAAACACACAATTTTATGACCTCTGTACGCATAACTAATTATGACATCATAGTACTAACGGAAACTTGGCTCAATAGTGAACTGTACAGTAGTGAAATATTTGACGACAGATACATTGTATATAGGAGAGATAGAGAGACTGCTAGTTATAATAGTAAAAAGGAGGGTGGGGGAGTATTGATTGCCGTATCCAAAAAAATTCATTCTCAAAGACTATCATGCAGAGAGAGCAATTGTGAGGATATTTGGGTATCTGTCGATTTAGACATTGGCTCTCGCAATACAGCACGCCGACTGGATATATGTGCAGTTTATCTTCCTCCACCCGTCAGCAAATCAAAACTTGATTACTTCGTGGCAAATTGTAATAATTATTTAGATAAATCTGATGCTTATGCCTGTGTCATTGGTGATTTCAATGTTGCTAATATTAACTGGGTTGCAGTCAATAATTCCATTGCAGTAAGCAATACATCTGCTCTTGGCGATGTGCTGACCGATTTTGTCGCTGTTAACAACTTCCAGCAATGTAACTACGTCACCAATGACAGTGGCAAAATCCTCGATCTTGTACTAACAAATGTCCCCTCTTGCTATGTACAAGAAACTGGACCGTTAAGTCCGATAGACCGTCATCACCCTCCTTTAGAAGTAGAGTTATCAACCATCAACACAGTGAAACTTGAACCTAACAAGAATAACGAACAGAGAGACTGGTATAAGACTGACTACGCACCTATAAACGAGCATTTAAAAAGTATAAATTGGGATGAACTGTTTGATGACTGTGCGACTGTTGATGACATGGCAAACATTTTTTATAATGTACTGGAAGCCACCATAAAAACTTACGTCCCCTTAATTCGCAGAAAAAATAATAAGTACCCCGCTTGGTTTAGTGCAAAATTAATAAAAATGCTGAAAGAAAAGAATACCATCAGAATAAGATTTAAAAAATATCATAATCCACTAGACGCTTTATCATTCAAATTATTAGCTAAACGTTGTGATTCGCTGTCTAAAGAATGTTACAAATCATACTTAGATAAAGTGGAAAAAGCCATAAACATAAATCCAAAATACTTTTGGACGTACATAAAAAATAAACGTGCTCGCGAGAGTAACTACCCTGCTGTCATGACTAACGGATCAACTGAATCGTCTGATGGCACTAAAATTTGCGACTTATTTGCAAGCGCATACGCAGAGGTTTATAGCAACACGCCGCCAGACAACGTTAACCAATCATTTTATACACATCAGGTTATTACTCATGACACTTTTTCAACCATAGAAGTAGGCCACGAGGAGGTACTCAAAAAGCTTAGTCAGCTGGATACATCCAAAGGTGCTGGTCCCGATGGAATATCTCCAAAATTTATAGTAAATTGTGCGCAAAGTCTTGTAGTTCCGTTGACGGCAATATTTAATGAATCTCTTAGCTCAGGACAATTTCCGAAGGTATGGAAACTTGCAAAAGTGGTGCCGGTGTTTAAGAGTGGTGATAATCGTGCAGTTAGCAATTATAGACCAATTTCCATCCTGTCCATCTTTGGCAAGGTCTTAGAATCCTTGATCTGTCCGTACATACAGCGTTACTTCAAAAAATTCATTTGTGAAGACCAGCACGGGTTTGTTAAAGCTAGGTCGACATGTACAAATCTTGTATCTTTCATAGAGACATTGTCTGCAGCGATGGACACGGGTGCTCAGGTAGACGCTGTGTACACGGACTTTAGCAAGGCATTCGATAGGGTTCCCCACAAAATTCTAGGAGACAAGCTTTCAATGTATGGTGTCCACGGAGCACTTCTTAATTGGTTCAAAACTTACTTGTGCGAACGAGAGTTTTATGTTGTTGTTAACGGTTTCCGTTCAGCCTGTTACGCTATCGCATCAGGAGTCCCACAGGGTTCGCATTTGGGTCCTATTCTGTTCATAATATTCATTAATGACATCATTACATGCTTCGAAAATGCTATTCCATTTCTGTTTGCTGATGATATGAAAATTGTAAAGATAGTGACATCACCTCGGGACGCTGACTTGATGCAACATGATTTGGATAGACTATCTGAATGGTGTGCCCGAAACCAAATGCTGTTGAATTGCGCAAAGTGTGTACACATAAAATTTAGCCGGAAACTGCGAAACATAGATACAATTTACAATATAAATCAAACCCCGCTAGCAGAAGTCAACTGTATAAAAGATCTGGGTGTCACGTTAGACAATAAGCTGACATTTGTACCACATGTAGATAGTATTATAAAAAGAGGGTTACGTGCATTGGGATTTGTGATTCGTAACAGCAAACTATTTCAAAAATCTGAAACGAAAATATTGCTATACTGCACTTTGGTTCGCAGTGTTCTGGAATACTGTAGCACTGCCTGGCGGCCTCATTACGCTGTTCATTGCCTCAGGATAGAGCGAGTGCAAAAAAGATTTTTAAACTACCTCGGATTCTCAGTAGGGAAAAAAATCAAAAAAAATCAAAAGGAAACCATATAGCTATAAGCTGGGCCTTTTCAAAGTGACGTCTCTTGAGAAACGGAGAGATATCCTGGACCTAAGGTTTGTCTACAAGCTACTCAGGAATAAAACTGACTGTCCGAAACTCCTAAGCAAATTCTATTTTCGAGTCCCACGTAGACAACCACGAAAGCCGATCACTCCTCTAGTCCCACCCTTCCGTCGAACTAAGTCAGGTTCTAGTTCCCCAATTCCACGGCTGTGTAAATTAGTTAATGAATACAGTGATCTCAATGATATCCACACAGAAACACTAGAAACATTCATCCGCAATACTAACATAAACATAAACAAATAAGTTAGGTTGCATCAATTTAGTTATAGTTTAAGCCTAATTTCAAGCTGGCACTTCGTTTATATAGATATATCTCCAATATTGTACAATAAATTGCTGTCCTTTGTAAACTAAAATAATCGCATGTTGTGTTTACCTGTAATTGGGTGTGCAGTAGAACTAAGATCTGTTGTTATATTTTTTTGTGTATGTATAGCTGTAACATCTGTTGGTAAACCATGAATAAATAAATAAATAAATTATCTTAGTTTGCAAGAAGAACTGCTGACTAAATGTACTTAGATAATATTTAGATTTTGACAGCGGTTTCTGTTGCAAACTAAGATAAAAAAGATTCATTAGAGATTCGTTAAAAAGTTCATAATATGAGCAGCGGGTGGCGACCCAGTGGTGGCGGTCCCAACTTACGAAAAGTAAGTCCTGGGTTCGAAGGCATTATTTTGTGAAATTTATTTCATTACCGTTACTCTCAAAAAAAGGTGAATGAAAAAATATTCCAGGTCAAAGGTCACAAAAACGGGTTTTTTGCGCGGATTCTAGCAAAACGGTAAAGGATAGTGGGCAAATGTGGTCCAAGCGTCGCCAAGGATGAATCATATACCAAATTGAAGAGTATAATGTACTGTTCAAACATGCAAAAGGGCATTAAAATCGGTCCGAGAGATTTCGAGAAATGATCAGTTTATTTTTGTCTTAGAAGTTATAAATGTTGTTAAATGGAGACACTGCTAGGATCAGCTGGAGAACACGTTGGAGCACACCGTAGAGGTCTGTCCCGGTTCGGCGGAGCTCCGCCGTGTTCTCGTTGCGTTCTAGTGCAAGCCATGGTCCGGGGCGAGAGGGAATGGGATGCCGTTTCCTCCTTCTGCGAAGCAGTGATGCTAGCGAAGGAGGTGGCGAAACGTGAGAGGAAGAGAACCTCTCGTCCCAGCCACCGCGGAAGACGCTCCGTGCTTCGGGGCCCACATGACGGCTTCCGGCCACGTAGTATAGCTAGCTCGCCGTTCGTCCGTCTTATAACGACGACAGGATGTGTCGACGGTGCGTTCGTGTTCCACGCGCGCCACAAAGACGGCCGGGGCTGCGGGTTGTTCGAAAAAGATACCGCGGCCTCGACACAAAGAGCTAAGAAGGAACATGGGTGGTTTTTAGTCAGTAGAAGTCTGACACTCCCTACCGCTCTGCCAAGCAGGAGGAGTCTTTTGATGAGTTCACAACCTCCAAAAAAAAGGCCATTATTGTATATCATTGCAAACTGTCATTTTCTGACCCCGTTTTATGCCCCCTGTACCTCGCTCGAGTCAAGCTTCTAAAATAATCTCAAATCCAGTCTATTTCTTTGCTGTCCAACCCAGTGAAGCCGTAAGCCTAGGCTCGTACCCCACACGGGGTGCCCTTAGCGTATATTCGCCTAGTTTGTATGATTGTTTGCCCTGACTGGAGGCCTTAAATTCAAGGCACCCACAGGAAAGTCCGGTTAAGCAGTAGCCTCCTTGCCGCCCATGTAGGCAAAGCGTTATTCATAATTAAATGAGAATCCAGCAAGACAATGTCCGACAAGTTCATAAGCTGGTGCAAATGGACCATGCATATCAGCTACAAAAACATGATAATGCACAGTAAGACGATACAACAACAACAATCACAACAAAAACAAACAACATCACCAACAACAACAATCGATGAATTATGATGAGATGGAACAATCGGTTAATGCTAATCAGCTGCAAGATCCCAACGCAGTACACCCTAATCTGGAAGCTGGTCCTGGTCGTGTAGTACAAGAAGCAGACTTATATTACTCTACGTAGATTTTTAAGACCATCGAACACAGCCAGCCAGCGCTTGCATTTTTCGGAGCTTCCGCAGCAATGTGTACATCCGCATCCGTAATAATCATTGTGGATTTTCATGTAGATGCAGATGTAGCAAAGGTTGCAAGAAATGGGCGGGGCGTGAGCACTAATAATAATAATTATGTGCTAAGATTCATCTGTGGCGACGCTTGGACCAACTCCCGTACATTTCTGCCCACTATCCTTTGATCAAAAATCTATAAAAATGTCTAAATTTTTTATAGATTATTATCTGATCTATAATTTTGTCTCATTTCATATATAATGGTGTTTTGAACAATCCCACTAATTTTCAGCCGGGTGGGAATCAGTGTAACCTTGGATGTCTAAATTGACCGGACTATAAGGACAAACTATTCGAATGCAACTTGCAGTGGTCTGAGAAAAACACACATTTATTCATGCATAAAAAACCCAGAATGTAACACAAATAAGACTAAGACGATCAGTCACATAAGAATAGGGAAGTATGGTTCCATTCAGAAATATGGTTAGCAAAACGATGTCGACTTACGCAGACAAATTGACATAGGTATTTGTTTTAATCTTTGTTAGGTTGTTAATGGTATCTTAATGTTTTTGTCGTTTATTTAATAGTGTAGAGTGTTGAATTAAAAGAAATCTTAGAAAAGACTGATTTCATTCACCGATATAAACAGTAGTCTGTTAATTTTTTTTTTTTTAACTAGCCTGCGGTGATGTTTGTTTGTTTGATTTCGTTTTTTTTTGCCACCGACTCCAGAAGCTTATCTTTCCGACATCATAACAGTTAAATCAAAGAGGTGGCTCTTCGATTTGACAGTTATGATGTCACAATATGGTGCGAGGTGAGTCCTGTTCTGATTGGAAACGCATTACATAAATCATCACAACTCTAGTCAGAATACGAATTCTATTAATCTATTCAAGTATTCAGGTAATGATTTTCACTGAAAAACATAATTTAAACTGGTTTCTTTTCGGCAATTAGTTACTTGATAGCAACTTGTCTGCGAAAATGACGGCGAGTGTAATCGATGCCCAATTAGTAGATTCAAACCTATAGTCGCATAATTGCACTAATCATATTACATTACGAAATAGAAATAATTTTGACATTGAAAAGTAACGGTTGCATAAAATACAAAAAGCTGGCCAAGTGCGAGTGATACTGTGGTTCCGAAAAGTCGTGTGACGTCACAGCTTGGTAGATTTTTACCACCAATGTACCAAGCTGTGCCACACCCACGCAAGCCAAACCCACGATCTTTGTCACGTTTTATTTTTGTCAACTTTTTTTAATATTTTAAATAAAAAAACACGTAACCGATATTTTTCAAAAATCTCACAGGACTTAACAGAATCATATTTTTTTTAAACCGTAAAGTAGCCTTACCTACCCTACGTTTTCTTTCAAGTTTTAAACCAGATGGTGTGCATGTCAAAATAAATTATCTACCGCGCCGCCTATTGGTCCGCTAGCTTACGTCATCTCTACAACAACAACTTCACAAACTTTACCTCTTTATAATATTAGTATAAATCAAAACTCTCTGTACTATAAAATTAATTTGATGCAAGCTAAAGGGATTTCCGTCATCGACCCGTATTATTTAACAGCGAGTGTAGACATAAATGCTGGCTAAGCACACGTTTTATAAATGTTTGCTTTGCTCTATCTTCTTTTTTATTACTTGTGGATCGTTTCTTACCTGTGCCAGATATTTGATGAGTAAACACAACAATTGAGAGATGTTATCTGCCAGTTATAAAGTTCGCACTAATCAAGATTGTAAGAACAGATAAAATAGTTCGTAGCCGCGCTAACCTCGGTTTTTATTATATTTTTTCACGCAAATTGTTTGTAATATATTGTCGCGTTAACGTCTAGTGTCAGACTTGAGTTTTCCTGTCGTCTTTATCTTATCACTTAACCGTAATCTCTAGGCGATTTTTTTCCGATAATTTGTTACGTACGCTAAACATATTACGTCTACAAAACGTAAAAAATGAGTGTTCGTTTTTATGGCATTCTCGGCATTAAACATAGGATGAGTGCAGTTGACCTTGAATAAAATCTGTTGTGGGGTTATATTGAAGCACTTTACGCCTCAATGTGATCAACGACTATATTTATGTGAAACATCAATTAGCCTTGTGGAGGCGAAAATCCACTAACACCCAAATAGAGTGAAAATGGGTGCAATACGCTATCTAAATTAGGGAAGTTTACGTTGTGGCTATGGGTGGTAGGTATGGGTTAGGTTATGGCTTCCGGCTACCGTAGACGCGGGCCCGTGGACGGTGAGTGACGGGCTACCTCGCCGTCCGTCCGTCATATGACGACCTGACGACAGGCCGTGTCGACGGCGCGTTCGTGTTCCACGCGCGCCTCAAAGAGATGTCAGCAACAAGGAAGGGGCCCGCCAGAGCCGACGCCCGTCGTTGCTGCGGAATGTTGTAAGACATCCCGCAGCCTTGACATATAGGGCTAAGAAGGAACATGGGTGGTTTTTAGTCAGTAGAAGTCTGACACTCCCTTTCGCTCTGCCCAAGAGCGGGAGGGGTTATTTGATGATTTACCACACCCCAAAAAAAAAATGGGGTCTAGTTGACAAAAAGGTTTAATGGGTCAAAATAATATATAGTCAAAATTGCTTGTCAAGCACCTGGTTTTTTATGTTACTCTTTTAATAATTTAGATCGAAACTTGATGTGCTTTTCAAGCAAAATGCGGGCTTGAAATAATTGAATTAAAAACAATATATTTCTGCAATTCTTTACGGGTGAACTTGTGGCGATTTAATGAAAAAAGAAACTGGCCAAGTGCAAGTCGGACTTGCACTTGGATGATTCCATACCGTCGTAGTAGGGATGCCCCATTTAATATTTATTATTTCTTGTTAAAGCGGCAACAGAAAAACATATGAATTAGTGATGACAAAGTTATATAATATTAGCAGTTTTAGGGTTCCGTAGCCGAGTGGCAAAAAACAGAACCCTTACAGATTCGTCATGTCTGTCTGTCCGTTTGTCTGTCCGTCCGTATGTCGCAGCCCTTTTATTGGGAAACTATTAAGGCTAGACAGTTGAAACTTGGTAGATAGATATATTCTGTAAACCGCATTACGATTTTTATACAAAAATTAAAAAAAAAACGAAAGATAAATCCACATGACACTGAAATTAAAAATACTTTTTTTAGCAAATATATTTGCGGTATGTGCTACATCAAAAACGATTTACTGTACAGGGTATAACCAAACATTCTGTACATCAAACTAAGTACACCTACGCATTTTTTTTTTTACTGGGAAACGACTTTTTTTGGGGTCAAAAATCTCATTTTACGGTAAAACTCAATGTAGCACTCTTAAAACATTGTGCTAGTGGATGCTTTGAATAGTAAAAGGGTCATGGAGGTAATTTTAGTAAAGTTATAACCTGAAAAACTAGTACCTATTTACAAAAACAGATGTGCACAGTTTGGAACTTTGACCCCCAATATCTCCGTTACTAGGGTTAGGTTCCCAGGTATGGTCTAGAACAAAAAAACTACAAAACTACTTTTACTAAACTACTTTTACACCCTTTATATCTTTTAAACCAATTTTGGTAGAAAGTTTTCATTGCGATCTACAGCATATATTTTTTAGATTTTTCGTTCTTTTATGTTAAAAGTTATAGGGTAAAATAGTTATTGTGTTAAAATGTGTGCCCACATTTTACCACTCTGGAAGTGTCTATCTTTCAAACTATTGACTTTGAGAAAAAATGGTTTTAGAAACCTCATTGTTATTTCTAAAGACCTATCTATAGACATCCCACACGAATAGGTTCGACGAAAAAGTTTCTTTTTGTTTCCATGTATGGGACCCCTTACCTTTTATTTTTTTTTATTTTAGTATAAAAATCGTATAGCAGTACTCAGAATACATCTACTTGCGTAGTCTAAATAGTTTCCGAATAAAGTGGCTGTGACATACGGACGGACAGACAGACATGACGAATCTATAAGGGTTCCGTCGGTTGCCATTCGGCTACGGAACCCTAAAAAGAAGTAGAACATTCCATCTAACTGACAAACAGGACAATATTGCTTTTTCGCAATAAAAGGCAGGCGTATTTTCCTAGTACCTAGTAATTAATAACATCATTCTCAAAAATGAGGATGTTAAAATATTATAAGGAATACCTGTTATTTGTCTGATGGTTGTAAAGTGACCAAGGCGACGGACTCTCGAAATCTATTTAGTTGCTAAGTCTCGCACGTGTCCTACTTTTAAATCGTCACCACAGCTTTATTTTATCAAAGCATACTATTTAAACTACACAATAGAATTTGGCATCAGCCATATGTTTTGAAGTAAGTAATCCGCACAGGCAAGAGAAAGCAGCAGTGTTATAAATATTTCTCGATACTACATTTAGTACAAAAATTTCTAAAAATAAAATTGTTTCGAGTAAGTACCTACGTCAAATATTTGTTCAATAATCTGTACAAGTATGAATCAGAGATCACAGTTGTACTGACTGAGTATTTTTTTATAAAACTATTGTACAGTGTTATGTGTTATATTCTAACAATGAGGATAGAAAAACAAATTTGTGTCATCTTTTGACATCTTCATTGTGAATCAATGGTCTAGAGTAGGTAAACTGCATAACGGAGAATACATTCTTGAGTCATTTTAGCATTTGAAAAGCGTTGTAAACATTGTATAATAAAAGACACACGTAATCTTGATATAACACTGTGAATAACGTCTGAATACAAGAATATTAAATACTGACCTTGATCTCGCCTTGCCCTTCTGCGCAGCACGCCTGTAGATCTTTGAGTAGCAGCTGGTACTTGGTGATCCGTTGCACTGGCTTGATCAAGTAAGCGGCGAGCGGGTGCTCCAATTTCTTCTTACGTTGCACCCTGCATCACAAAAGATAATGATGCACAAAGTAAAGCACAGTCCACAGTCCGAACGAAAGGACAGTCATTATCTATATACTGTTTAGTTAATGATTTTGATAACAGAATCTTTTAGTGGAATAACTATTGTTGTTGTGTACGCAATGCGATATCCTGCATCTGTAAGTCCAGGACTAAATGCACAACTAACATTCGTCAGTTCAAAGAACGAATGGTGATGACGCTTGTTCAGCGATAAGTGCCTATTGTTTGGGACGTACAGCAGTTTCTATGGAGCTATCCTTTAAAAGGATGATAAGATGATAACAAACCATTTAATCGTACTCTTCAAATCAATGGTCAGTACCAAATAAGAATTAATGAGTTTCTCTGTTTGAATGTTTCGTCTTACAGCCCTTTTGCTGAAACTAAAATCGGTCTATTATCATGTCTTACATAGACGCAAGCTACGAGTGCATCACTAAACAACAAGACCCGTTGATTCGATAAGGGAGCTAAATGTGAACTAGTTTATCTGTGGCCAGAAATAAACGTAACTATGAGTATTAACCCTAGAACTAACAGTACCCAGGGGTACCGGAGTACCCCAGTAATTAAAATATATTTTTAAATAATGACAAATATTATGTTGGTGCCCTAAACCTAGAAAACATTTACATTGTACACATCGATTGCGTGATTTACGGTATTTTGACCGAACTTCCAGATTTTGAATCTGGAAGTTAGTTATATTGCAATAAAAGTGTTGGGTACCTATATTACAAAAAAGCAGTTACACTTATATGAGAGATGCATCGGGAAAGTTTTGTATGAAAATCGGTCCTCCACATGAGGGTTTATAAGGTCAAATGGTAAAGTTGTCCCCAAGAACTACTTCTTTTACATCATGAGTGTCCAGCAGGGCTATTGCGTATCTTTTAAATGACAGTGGCTATCATATTGTCTATGGAATAATTGTCAAATTGGTTATGGTTTAGTACAAAATGGAACCATTTGACAGTAATTGATAGGCACTATAAGTTATCCACTGTCATGTTAAAGATACGCAATAGCCCTACTGAAGATGGTTTTGATTTTTATTTTCTTATAGATGTTTACGTTATGTCATTTAAAAGAAAAAAATATTCAAATTACAAACAATGAAATACAAAACAACTAATGTTAATAAAAATGTCTAAATACTGTAAATATTACATACCTGCCTACACATTGTTCTCAAATAAAGTTAAGTCTAAGGTAAGGTTAATGAAAAACATGCATAAAAAACGATAACATGCAATATTTTGAAAAAACATTCACAAAATAGTAATGAATATATTTATATTAACTGTACCCAGGGGTACTGGAGTACCCCGCGCACGCCTTGCCACGACCAGAGGCTAAAAGGACTAGCGCCTTATAGATGCGTTGTCGCGACTCCCTGCCCCGCACAAATACACGGGCAACACGAAGAGATCCGTGATTAAACGAAAAAGTTATGTTTTCAAATATTTTGTTTCATTTGTACCCCAGGGTACGGTTCTAGGGTTACCGATCGTCGTTCGTTAACCTTAAAAACAAGTAATAGTTTCTAAATATGGCTGCTTCTCGCCAATTTTTCTGAAAGCGTATTCGAAGCCATGAATTATTGATAAAATTCAGTTACACCTGTTTCCCAGTGCACATACTATTTGCGTAATAGTCAAAAACTTTACAATTTGCCTCATAACGTAATTATTATTCTCAAAAGAGACATTTCAATGGCTATGTATTATATCAAGCACAATATTTGTTTGTTGCATCTGCATACGCAATATTCAGTAAAGTAACACAAACTCCCGATCCACTGCAGTGCATAATGTTAGTGGCTCAGATTTCTGAGTGCACCCGGATTTGAACAACGCGATAATTATTTATGTCTATTTGCGAAAATTATTCGTTTAAAGTATTTTACGGCTTGATTGAACCCATATGCTTTATATTAGATTTTGATCCGATTTGATTATATTTTTGAGCTGACATTCTGCTTTCAAATCGTTCAAGTTTTGCGTATGAATGTGGATTTAAATCATCAGGTTGATCAATGGATGGGTTTATATCCATTACATACCGAGATTCCTCTGTGCCTTGGAAAGCACATTAAACCGTTGGTACCGGCTGGTGTGGTGTTTTTGCAGGGTAGTTAAAAAAAAAACTAATTAGTCCGTCAGATAGATTCCTACAAAATATTGAACACGTATTTTTTATTTTTTCACGTAAACAAACAATGAAGACGATACAGTGCTTTGAAAACTCGTGTGACGTCATTTTTCAAGACCTTAGTATGACACATTCTTTACCGGTGTGTGACGTCACAACCACAACCCCCTACTCAAGTCTTTGACGCGTTTTATCTTCGTAAATTTTTATTGATTTGATAAAACAAAAAATACGTATTCAATATTTTTCGATAATCTAACAGACGGATTAATTAGATTTTTTTTTTAAATCCGTTAAGATCCCTACTCTGACGGTCGTTACAATTCAGTGGCCCTAAGGTCGGAAAACCTGTATTACCCCAAAGAGGTATCATCTTACTCAGTAGGTACTAACTGGGTTGTGGAGGTCGGGTAGACAGTCGCTCCATGTCAAACACTGGTATTCAGCTGCATTCGGTTAGCGTGGAAACTAACCGTAAATTAGTTGAAAAACTGATGATATTTTATTTCAGCTTACGACCTCCATACCAACGAAGCCATCAAAACTTAATGTAATTTTTTTTACAAAAATAAGCTTAGGTTATTTTGGCTAACGTAATACAGATCTGAACCTGTATTAAGATATCCAAAATGACCTCAAGTTTATTTAAATATATTTAAAAGCTTTACTTATATGAAAACTAGATGTGCATGCGTTACATTGCCCTTTTTCTACCTACAGTTCCCGTCAAATAACTTTGCCCCTCTGAAGTTAGCCATTAGCATAGATCGCGCAGGTGCAGTTACGTAGAAAAGTGTTTAAACAAAAGAAATATATATTTTTAAAAGATAACGTCATATTTAACTCAGGTGAATTGAAAGAAAGAGGAAAATTATCAATTCCACCTGTGCAACATTATGCACGCCTTCGTCTTTCTCCTTTTTCATATAATTCACCACATTGTAAATTATTTTTCTCGCCTGACGGCGTATTCCGTTTCGATATTTTAGCCAATAAAACTAACACACAAAACTAAGTAACAATGTTAACAAGAAATAACAAGATAACAAATCAAAAACGACTAAGTAATAACAAAAACAAATAACAACATGTACAATAACGCAACACTTGTGGCATCGAATGTCTATCGTACGGAGCAAGCGGGACGCAAGCATGCACTCGTAGGCAACTCCAGAGGGGCCCAGTTATTTGACACGAGCTATACCCAGGGGCGTGCGCCCTTTATATGCTCTTAGGCTTAGCCTACCTTACCAACTGAGCATTTCTTATAACTAATTAACGATGCAATAAAATAACACTATGTACAAATTAATCATAAAAAAGTTCAAACTCCTGTTGAAATACTTATAGCAATTTTTCGCGTCCCACTAAAACTCATTGACAAGGATTACGATTAGTACGAATCTTATAGACAAACACTCGACTTGTCTAAAACCCATTCATAATTGTATGCACACAGCGTCACATCGGTACGTATGGCCGTGTCTATGAACCGCACACATACATAGGTTTTTTGCAATTTTAACGCAGCAGCTCCTGCGACTGTAGCTGAGTGGGCTGTGATTGGCTGCAACAACACAACCAATCTATAACCCGCGAAGTTCAAAATTTGCATTTTTTTGCAATTTGTTGACCAGTGCTAGGTTGTATGTTGAATAAAACATGACTACATGCGTCTTAAAACCGGGAATCATATTTTAATGAACATACAACCTAGCACTGGCCTGTAAATTGCAAAAACGTAAGGAAATTTTAATTTCGCGCTTCGCGAACTTCGGGCTTCCGTGCATAGAGCGCAGCACCTGTTTAGTTCGATGTTCGCAATGTTGTCAACTTGTCACCTCATTCATTGGATTTCGTATAATTCTGCAAAAAATGTTGACCGCTGTTGTGAACAAACTCGATATGAAAATGATGCAATTTTATTTGCTAGTATTTTTCTATCGACAATAATAACCTAGAAATTATTTTTTACGTAAGAGGAAGACATTACTGTTTCATTGTTGTGACAAGCAATATATAATGCGATTTTGTTTTGAAACCGAAAACGTACAGTTAACGTTATTAACAGTAGTGTAAATATTAATTTTGTTGTGTATTACTTGTTTATTCACGTAACAAATAACAATGGTATTTACTTGTCAAGTTTGTGCTGAAAATGTATGTTTATTACATGTTAAAGGTAGTAAGTGTTCTGAATTATCGGTCAGTGGGTCGTCTTAGGGGCGGATCGTATAATGATAAGATTCAAGTTGTATCTGAAGGTAGACATGTACCCGAATTACGAAAATTTATCCAAAATCTTGCAAGTTACGTGTTCTGTAACTATCACCCACTCACTTGGATGAGATATTTGAGGTGGCCGAATCTTTCTTCTGTTTGCATCGTCATTAGAAAATCGTGAGTTAAACCTTGAATAATGTGGTGAGTTTTTGAATTGTATTTAAAAGTTTTGTTTTTACAGGTTTACTTTCATTTGTTTTTTTGCTGTCATTTATTCGTAGCCTACCCATCGTGGGGGACCACTGCACGCCACTGGCTATACCGTACTTTCGGGTGGGGTTAGGAGGGACAAAAATACTTTACGATATATACTCATACCTACTGAATATACACACAAAATAGGGTAGTTAACTAAAAAAATCTAATTAGTCTGTCAGGTAGATTTCCAAAAAATATAGGACACATATTTTTAAATTTTTTACGTAAGCAAACAATGAAGACGGTTCTGTGCTTTGGAAACTCGTGTGACGTCATATTATAAGACATTAGTATGACATTTTTTTGCGGTTTGTGACGTCGGAATCCACCACGTTTTCTCTTCGTCAATTTTTATTGATTTGATAAAGCAAAAGATACGTATCCATAATTTTTCGATAATCTAACAGACGGACTAATTAGAATCATATTTTTTAAGTCAGTAACCATCCCTATTTCCTAAAAATTGGTACAGCCGTTTCGAGGAGTATGGCAACTAACACTGTGGCAGGAGTTTTTTTTTACCTAAATAGATAGAATTGTGTCTTACCTTTCAAAGTAATCTCCAGCATGTTGTACAACAGCGGCATTGCTGTCGGGTTTGTTGCGGCAATAAGAGACATACATGTCGAATTCGCGCGCCCACGTCACGAAGCAATGGCCGACGTCCTCCGGCATCGTCTCGTACTTGTCCAGCTCACGAAGGAACACTCGCTCGTGAAAACGGTGGATCTCTTCGATGTTGCCGAAGATTATTTCCTCCTGTTGGCAAACGAAAGCAATGTTGTATTCATTCATTCATTTCATATACGCTTATTTATAGAACTCTTATGGATCAGAAGCTCATTAATTATAATTAAACAAACTACAAAGTAACCAAGAACTATTAATTTTTAAATAGCAAATCACAAAACCAACATAGTTATAAAAATATTAAGACAGCGGAATAAGTAATCGTACAGGTCACAATATAAGTTCGTCCTATTCGAGCTCCCGAGCCAAAACGAGACGCTCTTTTTTTTGTAGTGGCATCTCGCAGTTTAGTTTAGGAGTCTGGCTTCTGCTTAACCGGACAGATCTCTGTGGATGCCTTGAGTTTAATGACTCCATCCAGGGGCAAATCACTTATGAACTAGATCAGAGGATTCCTTTGTTTGACAGCGGTGTCAAAGAAGCGCTTGGAAAGGCGCTTCATGAACTGGAGGGACTCTAAGAGTAGTTTATTCCCACAAAAGAGTAGTGCGTTTCTTCAACGGAGACACCATGGCTTGTCTGATTCCCGCAACCTTCACCTGGTCATCGGTCAATGTTGTAACGTCTACTCTCATATGATCTATCTATTGTATAGCAAGCTACTGGAAACTGACAAATTTTCCCAATTGAGCTTGAACCTAATGCTTTAACGATAGCATTGATAATCTATTACCGAAATTTGTCAGATTTTAGTACCTTGGTGTGCTGGTGTATGACAGTCAGTCTCAAAAACTGTGAACACCGACGGAATTTTACTTCTTTATTTTGATTGTCTACATTTTGTGTTCCATAAAGCGTGTTGTGAGGGAGATTACACGATCACAATGGGATGACACCGCCATACCACTTTTTGAAACATTTAAAATATGGACTGCTCCCGCTATGGTGATACGAGTATTACAGGCGGCAGTATATGTTAGACAACATTTTGAGTGATTACAATAAACGTGGAGTTAGGATGATTACTGTACTCGTGGTCGAGAAATTAGCTGGATGCCCACACTCTTTATCTAAGTCATGTTATGGGTCCAGCGGTATATATAACCGGCTTTCAGATGACATTTTAAGCACGACGTCTGATAATGCTTTCAAAGCTAAACTTAAAGACTAGCTAACCGACCAGGCATTACATGACCTAAAGGAATGGTTTTAGATACCTACTTACTTCATGAAGTTAACTATTACTGACTTGTTTCTTTAATCATATTATTTATTTTTGTATTCTGAATTATTATTAAGACCTAGGTAGTTTTATTATTCTTATTATTTTTTTAAATGTATGATTACTTTGTTTGATGCTTGTTGAAACGGACAATGATTTGTTCTTATTTTTTTTTTTATATAAAGAAACTATACTAATATTGTAGCAATATGTAACTATTATGAAGTATCCAGTGCGTTTTCACAGTCACAATCAAAATGGCGTGAGCATATTTATGTATGTTTCCACACTGGGACACTGGCCTCCCTGATTATAAGAGGGACTGGAGGAATTCCGGTGCGGACTTACGTAATTATGAATTTTCGATTTTTTGGTTTTAGGATACTGTGTCAGTTACCACACGTTTTCCTTTACCGCAATTAGCCAAGATGTCTGGGAATTTTTCACTTAATTTAATACACGAGCAGTTGTACTGCGCTTGTGTACTGCTTAACTCTTCGGGGAAAAACAGGCGATAAATTATGTTTTTCAATAGAACAAGAACAGCGAATAGGGATGTTTCCTGAGTAAAAAAAATAATGGATACGTGTTTTTGTTTTATCAAATTATTATAAATTTACAAATATAAAACGTGTCAAAGATCATGAGTGGGGGCTTGTGACCACACTTTCTGATAAAAAATGTACCAAACTTCTGTCTTCATTTTATGTTTACGTGCAAAAAGAAAAACTATGTGTCTAATATTTTTTGGAATTCTATCTGACGGACTGATATTATTTATTATTAGATTTTGGTGGAATAATATAATTTAGCGTACCTTCCCCTGTAGAGCTTGTGGCACCGCGCCGGGGTCGGTGCGCATCTCACGCAGGTAGCACGTGATGCACGTCTCCAAATCTTTCACGTACGCACGTTCCGTCTGCAGCAGCTCCGCCATTATGAACCTAAATAGACAGACCAATAAAGATCACTTTGTACTATACAGTTTTCCATCAATCAATCAATCTATACAAACGAAACGCAAGTGACTAAATAAGTGATGGATGGAGAGGGAGAGGAAGACCACAGAAAAGATGGATGCTTTGTGTGAGGAATTAAATGAAAGACGAAAGAGTAAATTATGCCTGTATATGGACAGGGGAGAATTGAAGAAGCAAACGTGTAGCGGCAACCATAAATAGAATAGGATAAGGACAGGAAGATGATGATTATTCTTACTAAAGTATTGCAAAATATATGTTTAATTATGCGTATTAATGTCAATAAATAATTAGAAACATTCTTATTTTATTTGTGACCCTCTATCAACAAAATTATCCATAAATGGTAACTAATGCGTACTCTTTCCGTCTGGCGCTGCGTCGTTTATCGTCCCCGATGGCGGTGGGCTGCGGCTCGGCGCGCGCGTCGTTGTCGGCCGACTGCGACGACGCTAGCGACGGCGCCATGCCCGAGTCGCTCTCCGGCTCGCTCTCGCCGCCCTCCATCGAACCGCTGAACTCCGCATATCTGGGTACAATACACACCAAATATAAATTATTACACTTCATCAACTGATTTAATTTACTCATTTGGCAAGCTTTATCAGCCATCGCTCCGAACGTGCTATCAATAAAAGTAATGAAAGTAGACTTGTGTTTTTTGTTGACACTTGGCCAAAAAGAAACATATGTAGACATATGGCTATGAATGGAATATTTTGGCTAGTAATTACCTGGCATCAACAGCGGCGACCCACTCCTTGATCTGTACGGCATGCGGGTGTCCCTTCTCAACGAGTCCGTCGGCTAGCTGTGCCAGTAAGCGCACTCGTTCGCGGGACTCCCGCGCCACGCCACCGGCTGCCGCCGCGGCCGCTGCGCCGCAACGCTCCTGCGTCTCTTTGATCCATTCGACGGCAGCACGGGCCGAACGCTCAAACAAAGCGAACTGCTGGCACTGTTCTAAACGCTTCTTGCGGACTGTCCAGTGTTCTAAAACCTATTGGGAAAAAAGTGGTTTATAATCGGTGTTATAGGAACATTGCTTACTTACTACTTCGTTGTTTACGGATGTTTTATTTGAAAATGTGAAGCAACTCAATAAAATTATATTTTTGTATTCACGCATTATAAATTGCACACATTTTCGTCTCTACACTCTTACAAGTAACTTTTTGATGGCATGAAAATATACCGGTTGTAATATCACCATAACAAAACTCTTTATCATGTTCACACAGACCGCGTGCTTGAACTAGACACTTGGTATATGAGAGTTACCGCTCGGGGCTCATGGTGGTCTGTCCTCGAGATACCATCGCGCGCCATTCAACAAAGCCTTATTGTTTCCGAGTCTATTCTGACGCGACGACACTGACACTGGCAATGCCGCACACAACTAATTATAACTCGCCAATAAATCAGACGATCTGCGTACATGTTTTCATGTTACTTAAGTGGAATGGTCAATTCTTGTGTAAACAAACAAATAGTTTCGATTCGTAGCAAGGAAGGTGTATATTTGTTTAAAAACAACTCCGCGCAAAAATAGCTTTGCTATGAAAACATACGATTGATATCTCTGAAGGGTTTTCCATTCATGATTATTTTTACATTTCCTGCGAACAATTTAATTGTATAAACCAGTTCACCTGCCGACCTTGCTGAGCTAAAGTACCGTTAATGTTTTATTTTTATTGAGTACCTTGAAATTCAGTACTAATTCGTGACATTACTAAGTTGCAACTACTTATCATCTCTGGATGTGTATTATGAGTCCGTATGTAACCACGATTACAATGGATGAAGCAGAACTGGGTTTTCGTAGTAAAACCAGTATATCCGAGTTTTGCTTTGAGACCGAAACCGTATTAAGTATGTATTGGCATCAGTTATGCATTTTTTTACCAGAACAAGAAACGTAATTACAAAACCTAGTCAGTCGCTGGAATCCAAGTAATTTTACGAAGTGTGAAGTTTTTTCACCATTCTTCTTCATATAAAACTAACGTTGGCAATAAGCATCAATACTATTGCCTAGTAAACTTGACTTTTACTTTTGTACGACGGACTCACGACATGTATCGATTTTCTGTACAAACATTTGAAAGTCACCTTCTAAATTATTCAAAAATCGACTTGTAGTGCAGCAAGGCCTCACGAAAGTAATACACGTTAGGTAACCTATATTTAACTTGTCAAGACTACTCGGTCAGCGTTCACCCCTCGTCGTAATCAATTAGTAATTAATGAAGTCGAGTATTTCTTTCTTTGCGATACTTCAAAGAGTAGGTCAAGTGCATCGCTAGACTGGAATCCTGAAACTGTTAGACATAGTAGCGGACGATCGAGGAGGAGATGGCGAAACGTTTTGGGTGGGTCTCTCGGGAATAGGCGAGAAGAATCCCTCATGACAAGTGGGAGTAATTGAGGAGGCCTTTTCCTAGGAGTGGGGCAGTTCATCCTCACAACAAAGAAAATATATTTTTATTTCCAACGAGTTTCTGTTTTTTCAGGAATCCTAATAGTTGGTAAGAACTTCCCATCATAGACAATCTGGTCTGGAGATTTATTTAATGTAAATTAATGTTAAATTATTAACATAATAGGTTTTAACCTTAGCACGGAATATGTATCTGTTTGTTAGCGTCGGTATCTCTTACGAGATATCGCTCGAGATTTGTTAAAATGTTGCGTGTCGTAATTGTCGGTGGAAAAAAACAGGTAGTGACGACTGTTTCTGTCTGGTGCAATGATATAACCAGGAAAAGATAGTCAACAGTCCTGTTTAGATACTGGCTGTGGTTAAAAATGCTTGAGTCGGTCGCCTATATTATTTTTATTACCATAGCTAGCCTACATTGTCCCACTGCTGAGACAAGGCCTCCCTCCATTTCTTCCAACGGTAACTCTTCTGTGCAACTCCGTTCCAATTCTCAAGGCAGACATCCAATTCGTCGCACTCTTACACTTCGTGGTCACCCGTGACCTCGTGTCACTGTTTCATGAGACGGCCGCAGGAGTATAGGTGTTCGAATAAAAAAATAATTTTCACAATTGGCAGAGAAATCGGTAAATAAACTTAAAAAATATATATACAGTCGAACAAAGAAGCTCATCCTTCTTTATGATATCGATCGGTTAAAATACTCTTAAAAAAGCCGAAAGGTACTTGTTTTCCTATTGCGATTTTTTTTTAATTCTACGCCATAGAAGGAGGTTCGGAATTCGACTGTATGCTTTTTTGTGTGGATGTTACGTAATAATTTTAATACAAGTTTTCAATGATATAATATGTATAGAGACTGGTTCTTCTAACCAATCAGATGTGTTACTGGGGAATTTGTTCCGCCACTTCTTCTATCCAGCGCTTCTTTAACACTAGAAGTGTCGAAGGGTGGGGGTTTTGGTGGACTGTCTCTTTTTTTTAATTACCGATAAAATGTGTCTCACCTTATTCTCTTGCGCCAAGAGAGTGTCAAGTATAGCCCTGGTCTGTTCATGGTGAGCCTTGCTGGCCGCGGCGGTCTGTCCGTGAACCTGGGCCGACCTAGCCGCATACTTGAGGAACGTCTCGGCAGTACGGCGCGCCAACGTACAGGCTTTCAGAAACGCCTCCTTCTGCTCACCATGCTTTACTATCAACGCCGCCACCTGGAACGAAACATCTCTTTAACATAACATAACATGAAGCCTGTAATTGTTGGTGGTTTTGGCAGAGGAGTCGCTATAACTGTAGCTACATTTTGCAATATACATTATTTTTACTTGTCCTTGATAATATGCAAGCTACAAATAACAGTAAAAACTTAAGTATTAAAAATCTGTGGTGGTTGCCATAATATCAACATGTACAATAATAAGATCTTCAAGAGCGAAAAAACTCAAAACCAAAATTTAAATGTCGTGGGACACAACAAAACTCAAAACCAAAATTTAAATGTCGTGGGACACAACAAAACTCGTTCAATTGGACTTGGTAAGGGTTTACTACAAATTATTATCTTTACTACAATTATTGTTAATTACTTAGTTCAGTGAACATAATTAAACAAGGAAACAGTTACTCACAATAACTAAAAAAATAAAACTAAAACACTGCATCTTAATTCCGGTAGTTGTCCTGACGCCGTGGAGCGCGAGGACGGGCTGGTGGGCTTGGTGGGTTACGTGGATTCGGGGGGTTGTTATATTCATGTTCGTTACATAGGTAAACCAAAACAGCGAGACGAACAAGAAGAGCAAAAAAATGAACGAAGAGAGTTAGATACATCTTAAAAATATTTAAAATATCTTGAAGGAATTCACTTAATAGCTTTTACAGATATTGTAAGGTGTTTAGAGACGAGTGCACCTCACGAGAACTAGTCGCTAATAAAAAGAATCGATACTATATCGATTACCCGGAGCCCTAACTATTTACCTATGCAAATTGCTTTAGGGCGGGGAAAAACTGTTTGTTTATCGATAAAAAGTAGAGTAGTGCTATATGGGCTGGTGCTATATGTGGAAGACATGTTCAATGTCTTCAACATATAGCACAACACGATCGATCCATTAACCGCACAAGGTGTGTGTGGTCTTGCCATAAGACATAAGAGGTGTAGCTCTTATGTCTTACAAGACAAAAGACAAGACATAAGAGGTGTAGCTCTTATGTCTTATGTCATAGGGAACGTTTTAGACTGACTACGTTAAACGTGCTTGCAAATGGATAAGAAAGAAGGAACGTTGTGATATAATTACCTGAGCGGCTTTGTCAATGTTGAGCTGTAGGGTCTGTTCGTCGGTTGGTGGCGCGGCCGCGGAGCCGCACCAGTCCTCGTCGCGTCGGTATTCGCGCTCCAGAGAATCCAGTACCGAACACACTTGCTCAGCGGTCTTGTAAAAGTTTAGCGATGCCGTCACTAACTTGTGACGCTCTTCGGCGCACGTCACAAGCCGCTGCCACCGTTCTGTTACTTCTTCAGAGATTTCTCTGCAAAAAAAAATTGTTTTATAAACTACATAATATAGCCACACATGCGTGAATCAAGACTAACAGAGAAGTATGGAAAATAAAGACAAATTGGGATAAGTCCTTATTCCAAGATAAATAATCATGATGATGTTGATGACGATAAACTTTCAAGAAAAAGGGTTGAACGGTGGCACATCACTAGTAGCCTTTACATTATTAAGAAGGAAGTAGAATCGAATAAATTTTTAATCAAGTTTAGCTGCGGTAAATGCATGCTACGTAATCGTCGACATTTGTAAAGTTAAACGAAAAATGGGGCATAAAATGTTGCACTATCTTGATCAGTCATGTTTGCGGGCCAAATATGGCCAGAGATAGCAAAACACGAAGACATTAAGGAAGGCGAATTGACCTTTTCCGATGTTTAAGGTGATCCAAATAATAATTAAATTTTTATTATATTAAATAAAAATTACTTTTCTACAGATTTTCTTTTTGATGTGCCGTAGTTTGGATTAACCATGGGCAGCTGAGTTTCATCTGAATGATCAGTGAACTAATACAAATTAATTTCATTTTATATAACTATGTTTCGTACCATCTTTTAAATTTGTTTTGCCGTTTATGGTTTTCGGTACAAGTACAGTCAGTACCCAACTTTACCTGTCCCGTTTCCTCACACGACTTGCCCTCTACTTCTTTCTACGAGGGGCCAGATAATTCTGGGTACTGACTGTACTGCCGAAAACTATAATAATTAAATGAAATAGAGCCATGCTTGCAAAAAAAAAAAAAAAAGTCTGGACTAGCCTTTATGGCGGATATATGTGTGTATAAAACGATTAAAAGTTGGTCAAGTACACGGTAATTTACTCCAGCGGCTACAACCGCGGCTTGCAGCTGCTAAAGCTCCCACGAAGTAAATGATATTAATTGCACCAGCCTTTGTTTAACAAATCCAATTATTGGTTTACAAGGAAAACGAAGTTCAAAGGATTATGCAATTACATCACTAGAACAGTCGGTCACGATGACAAATCAATAATTTTAAAATAGAATCGAAACGTTACATTTAAAACACGAAAATATCACTTATAATTAGCTAACAAAGTTATCAAATCTAGAAACTCAATTTTAATCTTCTAATTGTAGACTTGATATAGTAGTTCAGTTGACATTACTAGAACATTACTATCTTGGAGCTGATCTGATGATGCCGACAGGTGGATAGAATTCTTCAGTGGCCACTCTTGAATTGGAAAACGTCTTTTTCTTCCATAACAGTATCAACATAAAATAACACATACGTTTTTAAGATTATTTACAAAACCGAACTCTGCGTTTATACAGAAGTTGAATGATTCAGAGTCCAGTGTTCAAATGAGTACGATCATATAAAAAAAAACTGTATTATGTACAGTACACAATAATACCTCCCAAGGGTATTACGCCGTAGTAACTGGGTTGTGGAGGCCGGACATGCAGTCCCTCCATGTAAAATACTGGTATTCAGCTGCATCCGGTTAGACTCGAAGCCGACCCTAAAATGGTTAGGAAAACGCAAATGATGAGTATGAAACAGTACTTACCGAATCGTATGAGGGTCATAATGGTTGGCCGCCCTCAGCGCATCAGCTCTGTACTTCACTTGAACAGCGCTCGCATGGGTCTTCTCTACGGCCACTTGGAACTGATCGTGTTCTCGTTTCAGCTGCTCAGCCTCTGATAGTGTGCCGGGAATCGAGAACGAAGCAGCCAGCATCGCTTCGCCGTTTCGTATCCAGCTAACAACTTGAGCAGCGTCCTTTTGGAATTGGCCTGTAACAAATTTTACATAGTTTAGTATATTTTGAGCATTATTTGTTTTTATAAGAACCCATTTCGGTCTTGAAAAAATTACTGGATTCAACAGGCGTAGGGTAGGGTAGACAGAGGACTATGTAAGGCTGTGTTGATTGTTCTTAATGATTGTCATCACACTAGAAAGCGCCGTTAGAGTCGTGTATTAAAATGGCAATTGTCACTTAACATTCACTTTATTTATGAGCTTTTTACGAATTTTTACGAACAACTTATGATGATAGCAGTTTACATAGTGCACTTATAAATGTATTGTCGTGATCGGGACATTACTTTTGTCAATTCTTAGATTTTGCTGGACATGACTAGGTTTTAAAATGGAATTAGCACATGGTAGAGCCGGTGTGGTTACAGAGAGAGCTAGTCCCTAGTCCCTACAAGTTACAAACGCAACGAGACTTACTATAACAAAAGGGAATAAGCTAAGACAAATCTACTTCCTTAATACCTTCTTTTCCCAGTGGGGTATATAAAATGTGTATACCACTGTGTCGTAATATCCAAAAAAACTGATCCATGGCTCATAAAATAACACATACTCACAACTCTGTCAAACGTAAACTAACCTATGGATATGTTTACAACAATAATAGACTTCCTTGTTACTATTAATTGATAATAGATGGTAAAATATTTTATTTCATTTTACCTAGTTATCAATAGACATTGGTTTACTCGTTTATTGAATTTAAATGAATAAGCTTCCTGTAGGGAAATAAAGTTGAGGTTTCATTCTAGCGTTTTCTAACCGTCTATTTCTTTTAAAAGTTATTTGTGTATTTGGAAACATTTGCTTCTTAGGCACACGACATATTTTCAACGTGCCGATGACGAGCGAATACTCGTTTCAAACGAGATTTGAACGCAGCCTAAGCACACGGGGCGATCGACAAAACGCGCGTCTACGCGCTTGCAACTGTCAACTATTTGCAATCTTGTACGCGCTTCAGACGCGCGTTTGTATCTATAAAAACAAAAAAATCGGCATCTACGACGCAAACGACGCCTGCGCGTTTTAATAACGCCGTGTGCTACTGGCCTTACATGTAGAGCTAACAGATGGACTAGAGCGCCAGTCTCATGAGTCCAGTATTCGTATGGCACACAGGCTAAAAGGACGGACTGTCACGCTGTTGTGCGACTGATAGAACCCGAGAATATCAAAACCTTTTTGAAATTAGGACTGTATACGGTCAAATACTGAACATTATTGACTTTACTTTTACTTATTGTACTACTATATATGTTTTACTATTGAAGATAGAGCACACGTTTACTTATATTAAAAATAATCGTTTCACATAGATCATTTTTATAACTCAAAGACTGAATATATATTTCTATGGATTATATTAAGTGTGCTTGTTGCAAACCGTTTAGTTCAGGATATTGATTTCTGATTAAAAACTCGACGTATTTTTTGACGTTTACACTGTGCGATCGTGCTATGACCTCTGGCTATAACAATCAATTACTTTGTTTCTTGTTTGCTTCTGACTCTGCAATAAATAAATTAGTTTCCGTAATGATAACGGCAACGCCTAAGTCATAACAGTAAGGCCAGTAAAACGTATGTCGCCTGGACGTCCACAGACCCTCACCTAACTGCACGCACTGCTCGAACCTCGCGCGCCTCTCTTCAGCTAATTCCTCCAGGTCGAGTTGTCTGTCGTGCAAGAACTCTAGGAGCAGCTGAACGCGTGCTTGTGCATCCAAGGGCGCCGCTTCGTTGCCGTCGGAGCCACTCGGTGCCATTACATCGGAAGCTTCCGAGATAGCTGCTGCGAGCTCCTGGCCTTGCTGGACCACCTGGATACCGACAAAAAGTTGTTAGACCTGTGTTTAATATTACTGGATGGTTTGAACCCGGGCACGTAAGTTTGTGTATTTTTATAATCGTTACTGTTCACAATATGGTGAAGAAAAACGTCGTGAGTATAGATATTTATCGTAGAATGGAATAACATGGGATATCTTCAAAAGGGCACTGGACCCAGATGATGGATTATACCCCCTCTCACTCATAAAATCGAAAACTGTGTCCGCATGAGATGTATACTAATTGAGGCTGGATATGCTGGCTGGTCCGGGACTAACCACATCTTTCAATACGAGAAAGATATGGAACTATAGAAAGAATATATTCTCTGTTTCATTCCCCAATTACCCGTAATAGCTTTGACAGTGTTGATTAGAGAATTTGCGCTTGACCTCGATTTCGCTTGTTGAGATGTCTAAGATAGAACGAATGCAATCCGAAGATCCGCCAGTGGTAAGCGAATTTAAAACATTTACAGTATCTATACATGTACCTATGTAGTGTCGCTTTCCTTGAATTGTCCTGCTCTTAAATTGCTCTGCAAATGATTTAGGATACAGGCCACGTTCAACTTTGCATGGGGATTAGACTAACTTGTTATAATGTCTAAAATATCCCTACGAGATTGAGATAATTTTTGACACTTACTGGGTCAAAATAATCTAGTAAACTAGAACCACATTTTGGCCGTAAGTTGTCAAAAAGGAACTACCCGAAATTTATGATTTTATTAAGTGGCAATGTTGCAGGTTTATTTCAAATTTAGTTTAGAACGACGTTTTGGAATCTGCAGTTATGCCCACAAGGTTATTCTCTTGGGTCAGTTATTTTAAGTATTGCTTTTCAGCCCATCATACAATAAGATGGTGGGAACACTAGGAGGTGAGATTGACACCGTTTTGAAAGCCCAACGGCTTTTCAAGCAGCAACTCTTATGTATTGGCCTGGAAAATCTGCCAGACTTGTGGGCACTTTCCCCGTTGACAACCATACGGACAATTTTTATTTTAAGTCTGTACATTTAGTAAATTGAAGTGAGAAGAAAATTGAGGTGTAAACACTTGTTTATGAAAATTAAAAATTAAAAAGTATGACTAATAAAATATCAAGGATTTGATAAGAAAACAAAGTGTGATGGAATGTGGGTCCACGACGATGAATCGAAATATTTCAGTTTCAAAATATTTAATGATTCGAATTGACATTGGTCATTTTGAATGCAAATCCTACTATATTTAAATATATTTTATCAACACACAATCATCAAATGCGTGTTGTGTAACAATTATGGAATGTAAATGTAAAGAAGAAAGAAAATGCATTTATTTGGCACATGCCACAAGTACACTCAATGTGAAAAAAATAATTAAAGTAAAAATAACTTGAAACTAAACAAATCGTGCCACTATGTGCCTCACGGCTGCGCCAAAAAGGGCCAGTTCAGCAAAATGCCGTGCAACTAATTCCCGACGCTGGTTTTCAACTGAACCTAATGTAGTGCTGTTCCTCAAACTATGGGGCACTTAATATCGTGCTCTGCGTGTCTTGTTGGTTGTTCACTACAGGAACTGATGGACGCTAACGAAGGCGCCAAACTTGTGGACTGATTCTGGGCCGACAGACACAATTTAGATTGCAATCGACACGCTAGGAAGAAGAAGGAATACATTGCGTCAAATCGGCTGGAACTGACGTTGCAATTGTAAATTGCAAGAGGGGACGGTCACAGTAAAGTGAGACACTCAAGTGATCTTTCAATTAACTATTAGGATGATGTTTCAACACGTCTGTATGCCTGGCTCTCTTGAGATGTCTGTACGTTCGTCAGACTATTCCTTACACTTTAGTGAATAGATAAACTAGTAGTTTTGCGATTCTGAGATAGAAAGTGGTATCCAAAATACCGGTTCCGGTTGTGGTACCGTTCTTAAAAGTTAGATCGCGATGTGAATTAATTTATAAAAGTAGAAGAAGACCAAAGAAATGATGGATGGCCTTTCATCTGGATTGAAACAAGTTTTCTGTGAAACCAGTGCATTTTTAGTTTGACATTTGCGATTACTGGCACAAAAAACATCGGACTTTGTCACATAAAATGCATTAAAAATATACACGCTTGTACGCGTCGAACGAAAAGTTATATGGTGTGGAATTTTCGTATGATTGCATACAGGTAATTCTATAATTCGATTATTTCGGCGCCATTGCTTCCTTCAGTTCTGACAAGTGTGCGTTTACCCTAATTGTTGACAAGATCTTATAAGCTGACTAAACGCTGACCAGTGAGTGACAAGGCACACTAACCTGAAAGTATTGAACGTCGATGGGTTTATAAATAGGGGAAGTCTTCAATCTTCAGTCTTCTCTAATGCAACAGCAGTTTGGAATAGGACTTGACGGAAAGGGGGAGCGCCCCCAATAAATTGAGACAAGGACATGAGGAAGACCATAGGCCACCGGACAGACTCGTCTCGAAGCGGACACCGCGAATCAGCAAGCGCAAATGGCTTCCAGCTGGACGAACCTACGACCTAAATTACTGCTATGACAGACTTTGACGTTTCGTAAGTGCCCATATGGTGTTTTCTACACTAATATTATAAAGAGGAAAGATTTTTATTTTTGTGTGTGTATGTTTGTAATGAATAAACTCAAAAAGTACTGCGCCGATTTCAAAAATTCTTTCACCACTAGATTGCTACATTCACCTGAGGAACAAGGCTACTTTTTATCTCTGTATTCCCACGGGAACAATATATTGATTTACTGTATGCGAAAAGCGGAGGACATGATGTGGTGCAGTTTTGTAGGGCCCTATGACCAGCGGTGGATTACGAAAGGCTCAGTTAAAGCACAAGAGAAAAACGACGATGACCAACCTGAAAGGTTGCATGTTGCATTCTAGCTACACTTTCGTTGTGAGCGGCGAGCGCCTGTTCAGCTTGCTGAGGGTCTCGAGGAGGCTCCGTACGTTGGAGTTCGTCACCCCACAGCTCTAGCCGAGACGATACCTGGAAAAAAAAACCCTCTGTGTTAATAATACGTGGGAAGCAGTACCTAATCTATGTATCATTTTCTTTAATAGAAATTGATCAATACGTTGAAATTGTGTCATTCACACACTAATGAACATTATTTTCATCAAGTGCCAGTTAGATTACGTTTTTTCTTATAATTGTTACAGCCAAGGGCGTAGTTAGCTTTTGAAACAGATAGGGCAGAAAGGTGCGAGTCAAAACGCATTTGTTACGTGATACATAAAAATCCCTTCAAAAATTTTAGATCTTGATGACCTCAGGTTGGCTATATTTTCCATGTCGCTCCCATAGTTACAGCGCTCCTTCATGGCGACGTTCATACTTACTTATATTTCCGATTCATGAATTAAATACAAGATTAGATTTTACACAGTTACAAGTGTGTTTCTGTGTAAAATAGAATCTTGGATTATTACATTACGAAGTTTGCCGGTGAGAGAGCGTCTTAAGGCGTCTTAAATCCTGGTTCGGATTCGGCTTCATTTGGCTAAAACTAGCAGTCGGATGCCGAATAGTGCTGAATCAATTACACTATAACTGATTCACTAATTACTACTGTTTACACTAGTTATTTTATTTAAAAAAGTATGTTTATAAACAAAATAAAATACTTAAATAAAGCAATAAGTGTGGTTGGTATTTATTTTCATCACATTTCTATGCAAAATTAAACGAGCATTCATTTCCCATAACATGCCAATTGGAAAAATGCCTCACATTTAGATGAAAAGTGGAGCGGAAAAATGTCAAAATCAGACATGTCTGATAGCGTATCAATTCAGCTTGAGTAATCTAAAACTCCACAGAATTGTAATGGTACTTTAGTACTTATGAATACTTATTAAATTTAAAAGTTCGTTTTATTCTTAGAGTTTCACATGGACCGATTCCTGCAATATAAGGTCACGGTCGTTTTACTATTAAGGAGCGCGTATGAAAGGTTTATAACCTTTTGATTACGTTTTTGCCAGTTATATACGTGTGTTCATTGTTTTCACATATATGTATGTATGATGTAAGCAAAAGTACTTCCATTGTGTATCTATGCTTAACACTGTTTAATATACAGATAGTGCACTCAAACAATCTGAAAAAATACGTATACAAGACATAAAATGTCTTATTATAAAACATGTTTGCCTAAATACTTCATTTACGAGCTATTGTTTGATAGTTTGATTGGTTGTGTAATGACAAGCGCTTTAATGCGGGGAAACTAAATGCATTGAGGTGTATTTCATTGTTGGGGCATTGTGATGAGGGGCTGTGCACAAGTTCTAATCATATGACTTCACGGTTGTATGTTAAGCTGATGGCAATCAGCGTTTCGATTGTGCACCGCCTAGCGTGGCGTGGTGTGCAGTAGTCCGCAATGATGTCATTGGATTGTTGCCAATAAATTGTTTTAAATTAACCACAGCAAGCTCCTACGTTTTTTTATAGACCTAAAACCATTTGAACGAAAGTTTGACATGTTTGAAACTGTCGAAATTTCTCCAGGCTTTAAATGGTTGCTGTTATATTGACATTCACAGTAGAGTAAGCAACTTGTTCAGGCGGCTGTCTGGAAACTAGAGATATTTTTGAAAACGAACAATCGTTATAGGCGAATTCACACTAACAGGAAACATCGTCCAATACAGCGTGTGTCAGAAATATTAGCAACACCGTAGTCGCAGTAAAATGATCAGCTGTCTCATACGTTTTGGTCGAGTAGGTATTAAAATAAGTACCACAAAGCTAATTATTTTGATTATATACTTCACATCAAGAAAGTGGTTCAATTTGATTGTATCTATCACACACTTAAACATGTATAAGTACCTACACATTTCTTATACACGGTGTTTATCACTACCCTCTAAAATAAATGGTTGTCCATATATTTTAACGCGTATACCGTACTTGCTTCCTTAAATGAGACAACAAGTTTTGTTTATAATGTTCTGAATTCACAGCGCGGCGATGTCCCGCCACTCACCTATTATAACATAACACTATTATCTCAAATACAATTGAAAGTACGTACTCTGTTCCAGGCCAGTGCAGTATAATTAATTGAATATATGTATTTTGGATCCTATTATGTTTTGCAAACCCTGCAACCGATCACCCCTGTACAATGTTCCACCCTACAGATTCACCCTCATAATCCGTCAAACCCACCTGCATTTATCAATGAGTACACATATAAAACAATGTTCATCAATAACAAGCGTAAGTACCTTTTATAAGCCGTCCAACTCATTGTAATAGTTCTGAATTCATCTCCATCTAACGTTGAATTTCAGTCAAATATGCAGTTTAACCTGTGTTTTCTAATGCTTTCAGTAACGAGCAGGTGTTCTGAAAGTTTTAACGAGTTCCCATCATAGTTAAGCTGAGAGTTTAGTCATGGTATCTTATATTTTTCCACATGATTAATTTGGGTAAGTATAATAGTTTTAAAATTTTACCTTAATTTTGTAAGGAAGTTAACTAGATAAAGCATTTTTTACGTGACTGTACCTCTAAAGCGTCTCTTTCAAAATGCCGGAGCTGCAGAGTAAGTTCGAGTCTTCTTTCCCGATCGGACCACAGCTCTTCGAGGGCGCCGCGAGTGCCTCTAAGTCGTTCCAAGGTAGTTTCTACGGCGGCAGTACTCGCCGCATCCGAATCCCCCGATGATCTGTAGAAGATAACACAAAGCTTAACATCCATATATCGCTCAATGGGTCCTTAACTCTCCACGCTTATCTTTTGTAAAAATCAATGAACCATTTATGAAGGATACCACGTTTCTTTGCGTCATAAAAAATTTGACAGATATTTGGATTATTATATCCATGAAATATGTGAGAACTTAAATTAAACACACGACAGTGAATTTGTTATTGCTGTTTAGTATATCTTTAAAGTAATTTCACAAGTGAAAGCGGAGTTTAAAAATTAGTGCATCAACAGCGGGGAAAGAAGCAGTTTTGTTAGAGATGAGAGCAAGAAATAAAAAAAGGTGTATTGTTAAATAAATACGATATTCTCGTCGAATCCGCTAAGATATATGTTTTTGACATTCAGAAAGTAAGCATTCGAAACCGGGTGGGTGTTTGGTAGCAAATGAATGTCACAAGTTACAAGATGTATGGGAAAAACAAGAAAAGTCTACAAACAACACGCACTGTCGCTTTTGTACAGACAACTTAGTTACTTTAAAAGGCATATCTGTATTAGTGTCTCAAATAAATCAACTTTCTTTTAATCGGTAAGTTGTCCGTATAAAAAGTCTTAATTACAGCTATAATATTGCAACAATAAAAGTAGCATTCATTAACCAATTACAGCAAAACAAAAAAATCTAACACAGTAATTCTATAGTTAAAATTTAGACATAAAGAAGAATATTTATGAGACGTTGTTCGATGGATTATCATTTCCGTACCGTGCAAAACAAAGTAGGAATTTATTGAGTGTTCTTTTACGACATAGACAGCGATAATCGGTAGACAGAATATTATGTTCAGTTTACAAAAAACATGTAAGTGTTATCCAGGTACACTTGCACTATTGTGTAAGCAAAACACGCGTTTTGGACGTAGAGTTGCAGACACCAGGCCATCATACAATACAGTGCAAATGTAAAGGTATTTTCGCGACTAACTAATGATGTTGCAGGCTCGATCCTAGCCGGCTTTACAGATGCGCTGAATTTCATGTTGCCATTAAATCATGCACTGACATTCTAATAGATGTTAGGATTTACAAATTTCATACATATGTTGTTCACTACGCTCTAAGCCCCGAAAGGCGCCTTTGTCTAATTCTGGTGTTAATTTTCTCTTTCAGATGTCTGTCCACCTCACAAAAGAGGCAGTGATCTTAGATGTCGTGTTTCTGTACGCTGTTCACGGAGCAAGACATAAGATTTAGAGAAATCTTCGCAACAATATAGTTCTGCTCAATTTCTGTATCCCAAAACTGGATGAATGTGGTTCCCAACTGTAATGAGTAGCTTGCGTGAGATTTTAGGATACTGCATCTCAAACCAAGGCAACGTACGGTGGGTAGGTAAAACCATAACTAACCAACCAAAATATGAGCGGTGTCTCTGAGACGAAGTCAGTGCTAGATATAGAATGCTCTGTTACATTTAAGTGTGAAGAATTATCATGGAAATTGGAAAGTGACTAGTTTGATATAGAAACACAAATTAAAACCATACCTCCATCGTAAACACTGTACTGGTGATTTATGCCTGTGAGAGCGCCGATGATATTTGAGCATTTTGCACAAAAATGTTCATTTCAGCGGCGCAATCAGATACGATAACATGAGCCCGTCGCTAATCGTCGTAGAAATCACTGCACTGACACTGCGAATACTAATTGCCAGCATTCAATAAACAGTATTTTGAGCACTTTGAGCACGTAATAAGGTTGTTATGGGTAGCAATTACTTGAGCATAGTTATTAAAAGCCGACGGTGACCCACAATGCGTGTGCACCTACTGTTATGTTACGGTTGGATAGTGAATTTCTTACAACAATCTGCTTCTCAAAGACGTTATCTTACAATTCATTCAATAGGTGCGATGCAAGCCCGTGCACCCTATTTCTATTTCGTTTATTAAATACATGACGTCATTATAGCTATAGAAACTCGTAACACAATTGGAAAAGTGGTATTATGATATTTAGACAAAAAAAATGTTCCGCCTAGAGAATATATAAACACACACGAAATAAGAGAAATACTGCTGCGGTGAGGTGAATACATTGGCAAAATTAGGGGCACACAGAAAGGTGAATGATATCTTGAGATTTGTAGATGTCACATGTCTTCAAAGTTTTTGGTTCTAAGCCAAGCCAGTTTCCTCACGATGCTGAGATGTTTTCCTACGCCGTTTTGTTAGCAGTGGTGTTGAAATAAATTTCACAAAGTAATGCGTATGCCTGGGTTCGAACCCACGACTTATTGTTCGTACTTAAGTCAAGGTCGCCACCACTGGGCCACCAATGCTTATCTTCTCATTTTATTTTATATAGGTATTACTAGGCATTTGTTTCGTATTATTTGAGTGATTTTCTTAATTTTATTAGTAAGGTGGCTAGAATTAATTTTTTGAGAAAGGTTTATTGAAAATAAAGTATTCATAATGTGTGTTAGCTTCCCGCGGTAATGGACCTGCTATGGTTAGAACCCTTGCCAGTCCAAGACCGTATCAGACCGTATGCCGTATGTTTCGGAAAAACTTGCTTAATGGTAACGTTCTTCTCTCCCTTCTAGCAAAGTAAATTATGCATCGGAATAATTTTGATCCTACTCGGTGGCTCACTTTAAGCTTTAGCGCTATTCCTAGCATGTATGATTTCAATACAGTCGTTGTTACGAACAACGACTGTTGTTGTTGTCGTTGTGTCGAAGTTGTTTGGTGTTACGTACTTCTTCCAAGACATTTCGGGTCAGTACAGACCTTTCACGATGTTCTCTTAAAGTTTGTACCTTTATAAAACGGTCACCTAGGGCACCAGTAGCACGATTCCTGACATGCCGTCGCCTGCGCTCGTAAGATGCCGCCGTCTATTTGTATCGTTGCTCATTGCGGTGGATCTCGCTGATAATACAAACCATTTATTTGCATGAATATGGGTACATAAGGATGAAACATACAACAATAGTGCTCAAAACCTTATACCATGTCTAGTAAAAACTAGTAGATTTTATAATTGTAAACTTATCATGGGGAATTGCATACATTACATGCATTTCCCACATTACATTACCGTTATGATTTCAGTATTTATCAATGCAATAATCATTAATTGAATAGCGGCTTTCCCCCAAAACATACACTAAACGTTCGACAGATACACTCAACGTTCGACTATCTGGACGGTAGCTGTTAATGGTCGCTATATGTATGCACTGGCCTGTGTGAATAATCAGATCACACATGTCGATACAAAATTAGCAGAGTTTAGGCTTTGTTTATGTGTTCATCGTCAATTTTTTTCAAACATGCAGCTGCTCTCATTACTGCGCTATTTTTCAATAAGTGTGAACTTCCTTAACCATAGTTAAAGTCATGGCGACTTCAGATTCAAGTAAATCACTCTTTCTGTATGCAATACACTGTTCACTCTCCAAGCAAAACAAACAAAATGAGCTAAGGTCACCATTGACTGCATCAATTAAACTTCATTATCAAAAATATTCAGAAGCGTTAATTGTAAACAAAACTTGAAAGAATCCAATATCTTTAAGAAATTGAACATTTTCAATGACCTTTAATGATAATATGTGGATCAGGGTAATCATTTAAATAACGTTACCACTTGGCGAAATACCTAAGTTAAAAAAAAAGATTCTTGTTGTGTTCCTTGAACTTTGCCAAGATGTGTAGTTAACTTGACTATGTGGTAACATTCCCAAGCATAAATTACTATTTAAATTGTAAAAGCCAAGATGTGTTTACTAACAAATCGTGAAAACCTGACGCATAAGGTATGGAACTATGGAAGAACTATGCAAAATATTGATGCAACATACTCATCATTACACACATTATACAAATTTGGAACATGTCGAAATGTTCATACTTAGTTTTTTTTAAATAGAGCATCACTAGCCGAGTTCCAAAAGCACCACGTTTTAATACTGTTAATACTAGTAGATTATATTATTATCTATTAGAACTTGTCTGCTCCATCGGCTTTCCTTCAATAAACACGGCCGGGGCACTAACCACTTTAGTAACTATTTAGCTCTGCCGACGGTTATTCCCGATAATCTGATTTCGGATCCGATAATTCAAACCCTGAGTAGACGCGCTATAGCCACAGCACGCTGACGGATGTCGTCGACTAATCCTACTCTTCAACTAATGTTATAATCGGCAGGATACACTAGTTGAACACCTTGGTCTCCGCAAAATTGCGATATGTTATGATATAAAACTTGACGAAATTTCTCAATGCTGACATTCCCAATTGCACCCTCCTTTAATTTTTTTTTTGTTGGTTGTTGTGAGTACTGAGCACAATTACTTGAGACGATTTCAATAACGTAGTGTGTACAGACCTAAGTATTTAATGTCTAAGTATCGTTTTATTCGTGGTAGCTACCTGCAGGAACGTCGAGTTTCGCAAAGCACGCGGGCAACATCCCGTCATTGTATTCGAGTGCCGTCCAACTAGGCTACGACAAATTACCTTAATTTTAATGATTAGCGTATTTGCAAGGCCTCGTGACAGACTTCGCAATCAAGTCAACGTTGTAACGGTAACCAGTTTTAACAACGTCTTAGAAATTGTCATTTGCCATTACAAACGCAAACACAAGACAGGTGAAACTGACATAAAACAATTTTTCTTCAACAGAATTTAACGCTTTTTTGCTTACGATTTTAAAGGGTGATACAAATTGGGTCGGGAGTTACTTTATTAACTACAACGATTTACTTGTAAAGAAAAAAGATCACAGAAAAAAATAGTAGACTTTCATACTTTCATATATTTCTATAATGACAGTTTTTTAAAAAACCATTTTCTTCTAAAAAGTGCCACAGACAATTCCACAACATCCTCCGGCCCCGCGAGAAAGCGGAAGAAATCTATATAAAACTAAAACACTAATCGGGAATAATAAAGTAAAATAAAATCGTTAAAATAAATACCTAGTGGGCAGCTTCACCAGCCGACCGGAACGAGTAACATGCATTTTAGTGGGCAGCTGCTGTACAGGTGCAGTGGCTGGCACATCCCTATGACGAACCTCTAAAGGGAATAGGCGCTGCAGAGGCCTGATTAACTCACCTCTTGCGGTTCTAACTCGCGCTACACGCCTATGACCATCCACCCCTTGTAACGTCTCAACAACAATACCTAATGGCCATTTAACCCTCTTTACATCATCAGACCCTATCAAAACTATGTCCCCGATTTCAACTGTATTAATAATATTAGCTGTTGATTTCTGAGTAAGTAGAGCCAGGTATTCGCTGCGAAAGCGCTGCTTCAGATCGCCACATAAACTTTTAATATAACGCCAACGTCCAGTCAAGAGCTGACCATCAATATGACCCATATCCAGGACATCTTTCCCTTCTTTTCCTACATGTAAAAACATTGAAGGAGTCAACGGAGCTAAATTTTCCGTAGTGTCTGCTATATAGGTTAGCGGCCGAGAATTAATAATTGCTTCGGTTTCACACAACACAGTCAACAGCTCATTATATTTAAGCGCTGCCCTACCAAGCACTCTCCTTAGCATTTCTTTAACCGTACGTACCATTCGTTCCCAGAATCCTCCCCACCATGGCGCTGACGGTGGTATAAAACGCCATTCAATCTTTTGCGTAGAGGTCTCCTGTGCTATTTCATTCCACTTGATGTTCTTAAGTATTGAACTTGCTCCGCGAAAATTCGTTCCATTATCTGTATATATTATCCTTACGGAACCTCTTCTTGCCACAAACCGGCGGAACGTTAGCATAAAGTCTTCTGTAGACAGTGAAGAACACAAGTCTAAATGGACTGCACGGTATGTAGCGCATGTGAATAAAACGATCCAGCATTTTTCTCCCGTCTTTAAATACAGTGGCCCAGCCAAGTCTATACGGGTTGCCTCAAATGGACTGCCACATTGTATCCTGTCTGTAGGCAACGGTGCGGAAGGTACTGAACAACTCTTGCTGCTAAAACGCTTGCAAACGACACATTGCCGCACAACCTTTTTGGCAAGACGACGTATGCTTATAATCCAATATCTTTCACGAAGTTTACTAATTAACGTTTGTGATCCCGCATGAAGATATTTTACGTGAAAATATTGAACAATTCTCTCAACAATAATATTATCACCTGACAGTAATATAGGTGACATGAAACCATCGCTGTCGTTGCTCATTGTTAAACGAGTCTTAACACCAACGAGTCCTTTATCATTAAAAAAGGTTTGTAACTTCTTATTGTTTTTAGAAAAATCAACTAAACATTCTCCTTGAAGTACAGCGAGTAAGTGATTTTCAGCTTCTGTGTACTCTTCTGCTGATAAGTCTCCTGTTCTCCTGTGTTCTTTCTTCAAACTTAATCCACAGTTAGTACGGAACCTAAAGCACCAGCCCACCATTCTTACTATCTTCGAATATTTCCCAAAATAAAGAAGGCTTTTCGAAAACTCTGTTGTGTTCACTACACACAAACACGACTTCTTTACCTCTCTAAAAACCTCATTTTCATCCGGAGTCACTTCTATATGAGGCCATTGTGATTCAGATTTCTTTAGCCACTCGGGACCTTCCCACCATTTGCTTTTAAGAAGGTTTTCTGCATTGCAGCCTCGCGATGGCAAATCAGCAGGGTTACAATCTCCTGGAACATGACGCCATTCGTGCAAAACTGATTTATTTAGTATCTCCTGAATTCTATTATTAACAAATACATTCAAGTTGACCTTTCTGTTAAGCCATGCTAGCACTATAGACGAATCGGTCCAGTAGAATACCGGACAGTTTAAGTTTAGGTCCCGTCTAATATCAGCGGCTACTCTAGCAGCTAGTAAAGCGGCTAATAGCTCCAGCCTAGGCATTGTCACTGCTTTACTTGGGCACACTCTTGACTTAGCTGTCAACAACTGAACTGTGACCTCGCTATTAAACTCGGACCGTAAAAATATACAACATGCATAGGCAGCCAAACTTGCATCACAAAAAACATGTATAGTGTTGTGACTATCACGTAAATCGGCTTTACTAATGCGCCGTGGAACTCTACATGCCTCCATGTGCGGAATCTCCTGTAATCAATCTTTTGACGTTTTGATTAAATCTTCAGGTAAAGTTTCATCCCAGCCAATATTACGTATCCAACATTTTAGTATGATAACTTTAGGCACTATAGTCACTGGTGAAAGAAAACCAATTGGGTCAAAAACGCTTTGCGCTATAGATAACATATATCGCTTAGTAATATTTTTGTCCTTATTATGTTTAGTTAATAAAGTAACTCCCGACCCAATTTGTATCACTTGGTAACAATAAATAATAATAATAACAATAAATAATATTAATATAATAATTAAAAAAAAAACCATTTTCTTCTAAAAAGTGCCACAGACAATTCCACAACAAAGGGTGAAAAAATACCCTTAACGCAAACGAAGGGCACTTGTTCTCCCCACCACTGCGATAATTTTTTTGTTCTAGATCATACCTGGGAACCTTCTTGTTACGGATATATTGGGGGTCAAAGTTCCAAATTTCGCACAGCTGTTTTTGGTAATACTAGTTCTTCAAAGCGTCCACTAGCACGATGTTTTAAGAGTGCCACATTGAGTTTTACCATAAAATGAAAATGTTGACCCCAAAAAAGTCGTTTCCCAGCAAAATTTTTTGCGAAGGGGTACTTAGTTTGATGTACAGATTGCTTGGTTGACGTATGTGTGAAGGGTTAATTTACACCCTGTATTAGTAGTACACAGTCATTTGGAGCGAAAAATGGGGGTTACCTAGAAGGTTTTCCGGGACTTTTGAAAATTAGTGAGTTTATAGATTTCGACGTGCTCTTTTCGAATTTTCACTTTGTCACCTCGTATCCGTGCCGCTCGCGCCGCCCTTTTGTAAAAATGGCGCTCAAAACCAGTTTATCGAGAATAACTCCGTTCCGACTCATTTTACGATTAAAAATAGTTCAGTAAGTAATAAATTAAACTAGGGAAAACTTCCTACAATTATGTCCTAACAGCGTTTTCCTAAAAATCAATAGTGAAAGCTTACGAGCACCGCAAACTGTAATTTAATATGAATAACACGTTTCGACAACACCTTAAGGAAGAGTAAGCAGCGCGTTTCTTAGGATTCCGTACCTCAAAAGTACCTGGCTTTGTACCCACTCATGTTTTAACACGTGTTTTTGATAAAGTCGATTCACCGTAAGCCTTCTGTAACATTTTCAGTGACTCCGAACACGAAATTCCATTGGCGATGCAAAATCTAAGACAAACTCTTTGTTAGATGTTTTGTCCATAGTGAATTCGTTATACTTACTCACTAAATATGGAATAACTAAAAACAGCATTGTATTTATTATAAATAACATATGCAACTCAAACTCCGCGCCAAAATGGAAAACAGTTGTGCCAATCTAACAACAAAAAAAATATGAATTTGAAACCATAAACAAATCATCCATTCCCGATACTTTTTGACTTAATGTAGTTAGAAGTTTTTAACATTCGTCCACAAAACTACAGTTAGTGTTACGATTTCATTTTGATGCCATAACGAAGGGTGCAAAAATAAAATAAAAACGGTGCGTTCGGTTGGCGGCGAGGGCGAGCGGCAGGGCTTTGCGTAGTACGTATCTAGGCTTTTTTTTTTCAAATCTTGGATGATCAACAGATTTTAAACTAGCGCCACTTGATGCACCTGCGTAAAAAGGTTTTTTTTACTATGGCGACACAATATGTGGGTTGAAAAAAACATGCATGCATGCTAGAAATATGCGCTTCAGATAAACCCCCCCGACCGCCCCCCCACAGTGACAGAATCCTCATATTCATGAAAGTGTTTTCTAAACCCAACCCCGATTTTGTAAGGAAGATAATAACTCTTTCCCTGGGTTTTTAGAGCACATTGATATGTATCCTGTGACTATTGGAGGATGGGGGGGCGCGGTTCATACAAAATCCCTCATGGTCCTTTGTATTTTTTAATTAATTGACTTACGAGTCAGTACGTCCATTTAAGTTCTTTATTAGTGAGTGAGTAATGATGCCGCCGATAAGTGTGAACCCCTGAAGAAGTTTAAAGTAAACAAAACCGATGTATGCTGCCGAATGGCTACCGATGCAGAATGGCTCTATCATAAAAGCTCAAAACAGCAGTTATTTAGCAGCATCCGGAGGAACACGTTTAAACAGGGCTCCATTAAAAACAAACAATAGATCCAACAAGCTAGTCTTACTGTCCGCGGGAGGGCTACTTATTGCTCTGACACGAGTACCCGAGCAACTACAACGATATTATGTGTGCGCACGCCGATTGTAAATGTTGATAATGTTAGCCACCAGCGAGACGCGAGCTGCGTGCCTAATTCGCAAGAAAGTTCCCGCAATTCCTATATTTTGCAAACATAACACTACCTACTTGTCACACAAAACCAGTTGACTCGGTGCAATCGTGCTACCATCTCTGACAATGATCACGACACGTTATAAAAATGTCCGTATAGTAATCAGTGGTATAGTTCTATAATTTGCCATATGTCGTACGGGCACAATGAAAGCTTTTTATTTGCAATGATTGTATCCGAATGTGACTGTACAATCCTAGTAGATCCGTTTTCTTATTATTGGGTAGTTAACACACACCAGCAGAGATTAGTGTTCTGAAGCTTGCTGATTATTTTTACCGACTGCGGCGATGCCCAAAAGGAGAGTTATGTGTTTGACGTGTATGTCCGTTTCTTTGTTCCCTCATAAGTAACTCCTAAACGGATAAGTGATTTACGACAAATCAAAACGAATCTAACGACGAAATATACGTCGTAAGATTCGTCTTGATGGCACGAGTGTCGTTGGCTACATTAAAAACAAAGAAACATTGCGGATTTTGGGGGCCAAATCGTGGAGTTCAAATTTTTTTTGTTTCCTTTACCATATAGAAGGGTATCAAAATGAAGGGTTTTTAAAGGAGATTACAAAAATATAATAATAATAATAATATTCCACAACTATCACACAACGTCATCTAGTCCCAAGCTAAGCAGAGCTTGTGTTATGGGTACTAGAAAACTGATAAACATACTTATATATTTCTAAATACATATGTAACACTAATATGTTTAAAAAAAAATGACAAATCCTATAAACAAACACTCAAGTTAAATTATCTGCGAAGAATTTTACGCGACCAAAGAAAGAACAAACACTAAAGAATAAAAAGTTAAAACAAAAAATAAATAAAAAACCCGACTGAAAAAACTGAAAAGCAAAAAACATATTAAACAAAACTTGGAAGCAGGCGGGGTTCATTTGAATATTAAATTATGAAATGATAAAAATAGAATGGACCTGCCAGCTTCTAATTTTTATTTAATTTTAAATGTACTTGTTTTTTGCTTTTCAGTTTTTTCAGTCGGGTTTTTACGTTTTTTAACCAGTTATTTTATTGTATAAGTAAGTAGTAGGTAGTGATCTGATCTTAGGATCAATGTTTCCAGTATTGACTGTATGGAAAACCGCTTTACTAAAACGAGCTTGACAACTGAGAGCTTCGAAAACCACAACAAATAATCTACCAAAGTTTTCATCCCTAGAAGAAATTACGTAAAAGTGTTTATATAATATCAAGAAACTAATGTAAGGAAACTGTGTGTTATTTATCATGTATAGACAGGGAGATGCGAACATTCCGGCGCACAAGACGGTTTCTAGTGTCGCCGGAGCGAGGCGCATTCTACACGCGTCGGCGGCCAATCGGAACCGAGAGATTTCCACCACATTCGCGCCAGCCTCGTTCTTATGCACTATTCATATGATAAACTAGTTGTGTCACAACATTGCCACGGTTTGGGGAGAAAATGTGTCTGTATTAGAAGTAAGGCTGATGCTAAAGATACTTGGGATAATTAGCCTGAGCACGGTTTCTGATCATTCCAAACGCCTGCACCTGACAAGTAGGGTCATCAGTGACAACTGTTGAACCTGTTAATCCTGTTTTCTTTTCAGGATTAAAATTCAATTGATTGTTTTTTGGTGGTAGGACCAATAATGGCGTGAAGCCATACGTCTCATTGTCTAGGTAACCAGTTAGTGCATTTTCCTGATCTTTCGGTATTCTCACAGCGAACATTCGCCTTTAATGTAACCATTTATGATTAGATTTTGTACACAAACAAGTGAAACCACTACGATCTGGGTCTACTCTTATTTTACGAAATAAGCAGATCTTTGGGTCCTAAAATTTAACACCACGTAAGTACTTTAAGGCGGTTTTTTTTTTATTTTTGGTGATGTTTGTTAGAAAATCGGAAGTCGTATTTTTGCAGTTAATTACAGAATCAAGCAATGTCTCTATCTAATTCAGTGTGTAAGTGAACATAAATTTATAAAATGGTATTCTGCCATTACCTACATGGCATAATTTTACAGTTTGTTTCTCCTGTAAAGTGCCTATTTTTGAGTTACGAGGTGTTAGAACTTCAACGACTTCCAAACCTACTCTTATTCACGCTAAGTGCGAATAAAAATTATAATTTGTCAGATTGGACGGAATTTTAACCCCTTTTTACGAAACTAATCGTGTAACTTATGCATTTTGTTAAACAGTTGCTGTCAAAACAGCAGTCAAGGCTGCTCTGCGATATGTTAGTTAAGAGCAACCACTTGCGTTACGATACATTTTGCAGATTTACTAGTTTCACTTTGATACAGAATTTATTACTCTTTTCTGTGTGTTTAGAAAAGAAACGGCGAAAACAACAAGAAACGATCAGTGGTTTCTATGTGTTCATAAAACCAAACGAAACATTCAATACATGCGTTTACGAAAATTGTCTATGCCTTCCTTAAGCGTAACTACGTTTAATTTGGAGAAAGAGAGTATGTCCTCCTACCACATGGCGAAAGCTTTGGAGCTTTAAAAGTGAGTTGCTTGGGAGTTTGTGAGGGAGCGGGTTTAAAGTTCTTTTTACAAAACCAGTTCAAATATTATTTTGTAAATGTCGAGTCAAACACTTAGGTACTCGTAAATAAATAGTCTTGTCGAGTAATCCTATTTGTCGACCATCTCTTTCAATTCCTATAAAAATTTACTTCTGCATTGATACAAAGGGAGCAGAAAGGTTTACACGTTGTTCACTAAGCTTTCAAAAGAAGATATTTTTTAACTTATAAGAGACGAACACTAACTACTCAGTGTTGAAACCACTACATTCAGTGAGCTCTCCTATCCTAGCACCTCGGCATTTTTAACTGACTTCCCAAAAGGAGGAGTTCTCAATTCGATTGGTATGTTCTTTTTTATGTATGTACACCGATTACGGTGAGATTTATGATCCGATTTACGTGATTCTGATTTTAGTTTGATGCGGAATAGCTGCCATTGGGTCCCATAACAGTTTTACATAGTTTGGCCGTGTTCTTTTAATTTTATGAACATTTTTTTTAATTCATAAACATTTTTCGCTTATGTGTGTTCGCGAATAACTTCGTCGTTTATGAACCAATTTTGATGATTCTTTTTTTATTGGAAAGGAGATATTTTAAGGGTTACATGGTAACCAGGATCTGGTGATGGGATCTCAGAGAAATGGAGGGCAAGTCGGTGGCAAAAAAATGAAATCAAACAAACAAATGTCACCACCGACTTCAGATGCAGATTTTTCGTCAGACTTTTTTTTTCTCTTTTTGGTTTTTATGAAGTCGGAATATGGAATATTTTTATGAAGCGGCCTTTGGCGAAAGCTTTGGCTTTTTTTTGCAAAAAAGTTTTTTAATTGTAATTTCAATTTCTTTTCTTAAATAATCCCGACGCAAAAACGGGTGTTATAAGTTTCACGTGTCTGTCCGTGTGTCTGTCTATGGCATCGTAAGTCCCTAACGCATGACCCGATTTTGATTTTGTTCTAATATACAAATCGAATACTTGAATTTGATACCTTATCATTTATTAATCCCCTCTTCCACCTTCCGTAACAATTAGACGGCTAAATCAATTTTCTTCAAACATAGTTAAGAACGCGTCAGTCGGGAGCTACGACACCACAGCCAGACAGACAGACAGACACGTCAAACTTATAACACCCCGTCGTTTTTGCGTCGTGGGTTAATGACTGCAAGTTATATTATTTTACGACAAAATGAAACGGAGCTCTTCCTTTGAATATGAATTGAATCTAACTGGAACTAGAAAATATACTATAATATGCAAACTAAATTACTGTTTTATTTCTATCATTTCTATAATAGCATAGGTACTTAGGTACCTAAATTCAACATGATAAAGACAATGCAGTGAAGCAATAACATAACTACTAGTTCGGTCAATTTAGACATCCGAGGTTACATTCATTCCCACCCAGCCGGATAAGTAAAAGTTCCCATCGATCCGACTTCTGGAAAAAGTTACTCGGGGTCAAAGGTCACAAAACGGTTTTTTTGCAATTTTCAGCAAAGCGGTAAGTTATATTTGCTGATACAAAATTGTAGATCAAATAATAATCTATAAAATGTCTAAGCACTTTTATATCTGAAAGCTACCCTATTTTTGAGATATAACAATTCAAAAAGTTTAAAGAGTCGTAATTAAAGCACGTAATTTATATACGTGGTGTACTGAAACATATTATGACGATTACAACTCTATCAGCGTTTTGGCTAATTTTGTGATAAAACTTACCGTTTTGCAGAAAATCGCGATTTTGGTATAATTTGGCCGGACTATAACACTTTTTCCTTTTACTTTCGACGTGACATTTTGGGCACTTTTGCCCTTGGAAGTTAGTATTTGCATTGTGCAGCAAAATGGCCAGATAACATCAGAGAGTGTGAAGTAATTTACATTCATCAAAATCTTGTAAGAAAACATTCAAATCACAATGAAGTAAGACATCAACTTAACGCTTGTTAAAGGAGGGGGAATCAAGGAACGATAACTGTTAAATATAATCGTAAACTTAAATCATGAACGCAATGGGTTGGACGAAGATGAAGTTCGGTTGTGTGTTTAATTTAATGTCCATTGAACCTCGTAAAAATTCTGCTCATGATGCGAACAGTAGTCCTCGGGAAAGGACTCCTAGCTACCCGACAATTAGGGCTCAGTGGTAGTTTTATGGGCAGTTAAAACGCATCCATCGACGAACATTTTATATACGGTTTAATGGCGCTAACCAAAGACGCATCGGTATTAAAAATTAAGCATCGGGCGCCTTCCTGCCCTGCAGGGCTATTGCGTATCTTTTAAATGACAGTGGCTATCATATAGTCCATGGATTAACTGTCAAATTAGTTATGGTTAATACAAAATGGAACCATTTGACAGTTAATTGAGGGGCACTATATGATAGCCACTGTCATTTAAAAGATACGCAATAGCCCTGGTGACGGACCACGCACGCCGCACGCCATCGGTCACCAACTATTATTTTGCATTCGCATTGTAAAACCGCGCACAATACCGTTGTTTGTATTACCGATGCTGTCTTTCACTATAGTGTATTGTATATTTTATGGACCTCCCACAAAATATACAATACACTATAGTGGTTTAATTCATGTGGTATTAGTGTAATTCACAAACACAAGTAGTCAACCATAAAGCAGTCAGAAAATAGCAAGTATGAACATGGAAATCTGAAACCCATATTTTCATAGAACTGCAATATGAAGCGGTGTAAGTAGGAGATCACTTTTATGTATACAGGTTAGTGGTATCTAACTAAGTAGTTGAGCGGTGCGTGGAGTCTCACACATGACACACATGATGCAAGACCAAATACAGGTAGGTACCGGATATGTGACTAAAGTGGGAGTCTAGTTCAGATATAGGTAACAAGATATTATAGATGGTACGACGATTAAAAAATATATCATTACGAATTGTTTGGGTGGTCAGCAATGAGCATTGTGTGAAGGCGACGCGCTCCCCGTACGAGGAGACTTTTTTTGTAAACACCTGCCACACTTGCATTCTTGCAGTAGCAGTTACGTCAACAAGCCAAGGGCATCAGATATCAATTGTAACAAGGCGACAGACCAAATTAATAACAATCGGACGCTACTCAACTATGGAGCAGATCCTGCAGGCAGGTAAGCCGCTTTTTATAGCCGATTCAGCTGCGAACTGCTGGAACGAGTTTTAGGATGTTCTATAATTATTTTCTCGTTGATGTCAAGAACTTATCTTGCTATAAATAGTTTCCCTGAATAGCTTGAGAAAAGGTTAATAATGACAACCCGATAATTCAGATGCTTAACACACTTTTTACCAGCAGGTTAACAAAAAGAAAATGAGGAAAACGTATAATAACACTTGATGCATTGGTGAATCGACTACTTTCTATAATGATTACGCAAATTGCATGGGCTCCTAACAGTGTCGGAATATATAAATAATTATTACATAGATTCAAACTTCTATGCGAAGCGTGGACACTACTACTACACGCTAAATGAATTTGTATAAATACGTGAATAGTAATCAACGAATCCGCTCGAACTGTAATTATTGAATCGACAAATTTAACTACACTGGTCACCACAAAAAACGGCCTACATGCGTTTCCACCGCAAAATCACGTCTTTCTTAAGCAAAACCAAACAAAATGTTTTAGTACTGAAATGTTTTATTTAACTTGTTTAATTCAATTTAATCACAGTTAAAACATTAAAATGATTTTTTAATGTCATTTTCACTTAAAAACCAAAATCTTTAAGTTTACACCATTTTTTGATAAATTTTAAATACGCTCTAGTTTTAATGTATTAAATGTTATGTACACAATTGTTGCAATTTAATATTGCGTATTTCTTCCTCTTGTTCGAATGACCTGCATTCGCCGTTTCATTGACCTTATAAAAATTTTGATGGTCTCTTAAGGGATTCGGTTCATTCTTCCCTAATGGCGGTTTCAAAGTCTCCTAATGTTGTACTGGACTGGAATACGGGTTCTTACCTTTTTGGTTTATGGTTTCCCACATGTGCTCTATAGGGTTGACATCAGAGCTTCTTGCTGGCCACGACATAACCCGAATGCCGACCTCTTCAAGGTAATGGTTGTAACGAATCTACCGATCCCTAATGAAAAATAAAAGAGTTAAGGTAGATTGTACAATAAATATTAATTTTTAAGATAAAAAATACAAAAGAATATATAAAACACCTTCCTACCTAACACACACTCAGACGGCAGAGGTTTTCGAAAATTTAGTTAGTCACTTTTAATTGAAAGAAGAGAGATCCGCTTCTTAGATGATGATCCACTTTTGGTAATGAATTATGGTGATCCACTTTGAGTTGGTCTGGACAGTAGAACTTCGTAGATTATGTATGCAGAATCCATACGTAGTAACAGGACTGAATCTCGACAGAAACGAGTAGCGTTGATTCTCAGCGTAGAGTCGATCGTAAAATAAAACGTAAAATCAACCGGACATAATCTCGGCGTGGTATCCAGTGTAAAAGTTTTCGGGTCAGCATCAGCTGCCCATTTTTATACCAAAAATTCACATTTTCTTCTCTTCTAAAATTCTTTGACAATTTCGAATTGAAATATGACATGACACATGCCAGTCATATAACCAGCCAGGAGTGTTCCACCAAGACGTAATAGAACCTCCGAGTGTGCTTTTAGAATTTTAAAATTATAATTTAAAATAAAGTTATTTTTATTAATTAATAAAATACAATTATTCAGTTTAACAATGATAAAAAATAATGAAGTTATATAAACCAAAAAGTGACCTTCTTAGACTAAACTAGAAAGAAACTATGACAAAAAGAAAAGTACCTACTGACAGTTTGGCACATTTGACATACATGTCACAACAATGAAAATATGAAAACTAATATTTAATTTCAGCAATTTAAATGGAAACGAATCGTTTAGAACGTTTCGCCGAGTATAAATAAGGATAAACTATAAAAAGGATGATAAATGGTATGTGATATATATATAATGATAAGTGGGAATATAGCATATACTATATTTCCCCAACGACCCCGAGAAAATTTTTGGCCTAGAACAAAAATTTTGTAAGGTTAAAGTATAACAGCATTCACAAAACGTACATACTTCATTCAAACACACCGACATCTTACGAAGTTAGGTCAGGTAGGATTCACATTCAATGATCACTACTCGACCTGATAAATCAATAACTTTAAGGCTTATTTTCGGAGTTGTAATCCGCTCTCGTCTAAAACCCATGAATAAGATGAAATATAAAGATTTTTAACAAAGGCTTATTTTAAAAGGAGTTGTAATCCGCTCCTAGTCAACTTTAGTTGATATATAACGACACCGCAGTCAGTAAACTCCGAGTTAACGTCAGGGCAGCTCCCGCAATAGTAGTCGGTAAGCTCCGAGTAAAACGTCAAGGGCAATAGCTTACTTAAAATACCTACTTGTCACCTGCAACAATCGACTTTTAGAGTCGATAGTTAGAAACAAGAGTCATACTAACTTGTAGAGTTAGTTGACACGAAGGTTAGGTAACTTGAACCTAAAAGCACTTCATAGGATTGTGTTAAGAACACACATAAAGGAAATTAAGATAATCTTATAATGGTTTAAGAACCGATGAATGAATTAGAAAATAAATAGAGTTTTAATAAGCCGAAAAGGAACTCTATTTTAGAAGAGGAAAAGAAGAAAGAGATGAGTCATGTAAAATTAAAAAAATTAAATAAAGTTTTAATGGACCAAAACAAAACTCCATAGTTAAACGAAAAGAAAGATAGAGATGAATCATGAAAATATAATACGAAAAATGAATTTATTTACAAAAATATGTACATTATATTTTAATATCTTTAATATGCCATTTGGCTTGGTTGCCATTAGGATCCTCTAGTATGTAAACTAGTGGGGATAGTTTCTGCAACACAGTGGACTTCACATATTTTGGAGCTAATTTTGCGCTGTAATAAGTTCCAGCCTGACTAATTACATAATTTCTGCGCCAGACTGTATCTCCTACGTTATATTCTTTAAAAGAATGACTTTCGTTATAACGAGAAGAGTTACGAGCATGAGCAATATGAAGAGCTGTCTGAACTTTATCAAAAGTTGCAGACAATAAACCTATGTTATTAGCATAGATGTCCCTAGGTAGAAAAACGATTTCATCTAGATTATTAGTTGGCGTATAAAGTGAGCCAGTAATAACCGTTTCACGTCCAAAGAGTAAAAAGTTGGGAGAGAAACCAGTGGTAACATTAGTTGTGCTATTCATAGCGTATTGGACTTTAGGAAGGTGAATGTCCCAAGATCTATGGTCATCACCAACTAAAGATGACAAAGCTGTGATTATGGTACGATTGTATCTTTCAGTGGGATTAACTTGAGGGCAATAGTGTGGAGAGAAAAATATATATGGTATGTTATATCTGCTCAAAAAGTTGCGAAATTCATTGGATTGGAATTGCGATCCATTGTCCATAATAATAGTCTGAGGTACTCCATGAACTAGAAAAACAAAATTTTCTAAGTTAGAGATAATGTTCGCACTAGTGGCCCGTTTTAGTGGAAAGATCAAGGTATATTTAGTAAAACAACAGTTAACCACTAAGATAAATTGATTTCTACGTCTAGTCATAGGTAGAGGACCCATTAGATCTAAAGAAATTGTTTGAAAGGGCCTGGAACAAATTTTTGGTTTACCCATAAGGCCAAAGGGAGAATGATTTGCGTGTTTGTAAGTTAAGCAATTATCACAGGTAGAAATTATTTTAGCGATATCTTTAAACATAGCTGGCCAGTAATATAAAAGTGATAATTTTTTATAAGTTTTAAAAATTCCTAGATGAGGCTGATCTGGGGACCCATGGTTATCTTTGACAAGGGTTTCCCGGAGATTAGGATGAGGAACTTCTTTCCACGCAAAATCTTCAGTTAACGCGTAGGGAGATTGAGTATAGCGGAATAATTTATTTTCGCGAATAGTGTAATTCGGATATTGATCAGGATTGTTATGACATTCCAAAAGTAGTTTATTATAGTGTTCCAATGCTGGAGATATGGGATGGGAATCAAGTGAGACAGGATTAACACCAAGTGGAAATGATGTACGGGAGAGTAAATCAGGAACTAAGTTGTCTTTACCTCTTTTGTGTTTTAGAATAAAATTAAAAGATGACAACCTCAAAGCCCACCGCGCGAGTCTACCAGATGGATTAGACAATTTTAAAAACCATTTAAGTGCTGCGTGATCTGTATAAACAGTGAATTGTTTACCATTATCGATATAACAACGCCAATGTTCTAAAGCTGAAATTACCGCAAGGGTTTCTCTTTCTGTAGTTGAGTAATTACGTTCGTTTTTATTAAGAGATTTGCTCATATATGCTATAACTACTTCCTTGTCATCTTTTAGTTGTGTTAACATACCTCCGATGCCGAAGTTAGAAGCATCGCAATGTACAGAGAAAGGAAGATCGTAGTCGGGACAAGCTAGTATAGGAGTAGTTATAAGAGCTTCTTTTAATTTATTAAAAGCCAGAGTAGCATCTTTATCCCAAATGAATTTAGGAGCATTTTTACCGGAAGAAGTTAATTTATTAAGTGGAGTTGCAATTGTGCTGAAGTTAGGAATAAAACGGCGAAACCAACTACAAGTTCCAATAAATTTTCTCACTTCTTTACGAGTAGTAGGAGTAGGAAATTCGAGTATTGCTTTAATTTTAGCCGGATCTGAGCGTAAACCGTTTTCATCTACAATATATCCTAAGTATTTAAGTTCATTTTTAAAGAATAGACTTTTATCGAAGTTAATAGTCAATTTAGCAAACGTTAATTTCTCAAGAACTTTAACTAGGTAAGAGATATGCTCTTCAAATGATTCAGAGATTATTATTATATCATCAAGGTAACAAAAGACCTTATTGTCAAATTCAGGAGTAAAAAGCATGTCCATAAGTCTTTGCTGGGTTGCTGGAGCATTAGTTAAACCAAAGGGCATGATAAGAAAGCGATACATGCCTCGACCAGGGACATAAAAAGCTGTTTTATCTTTATCCGTTTCATCTTTCAAAGGAATCTCCCAAAATGCTTTAGCAATATCAATGCTTGAAAGAAATTTAGCGTTTTTAAGATTATCTAAAATTTCGTTAACAAATGGAAGGCTGTACGCGTCTTTACGAGTAACTGAATTTAGTTTACGACTATCAACACAGAATCGCCATTCGCCATTCTTTTTAGGTGTAATGATAACCGGAGAAAGCCAAGGACTTTCGCATTTTTCAATAACGCCCCATTCTAACATTTTATCGACTTCTATAATCAGAGCTTTTTGTTTTTCGGGAGAAAGACGATAACATCGTTGTTTAATTGGAGGAGTATCACCAGTATCGATGTGATGACTAATAAGATGAGTGCGACCTAGTTTTCCTCTACTTTCGAAGGATATAGCTTTAAATCGTTTAATCATGTCATCAGCAATAGTTTTTTGCTCTAAAGAGAGGTGATTATAAGGAAGTATTTGTTTAGTAGTTTCAGTAACTACTGAACATTTAGTATTTGGCTTAAAAGCCGAAGAAAGTATATGTGGAACAAGGTTAAACTTTTTCCAAAAGTCGACTCCCAAAATAATTGAAGGAGATATATTTGGAAATACAAAGGCTTGTATTAAATGAGTTTGATTATTGTATCTAATCGGAATGTTAATAGAGCCAAGAGATTTACTTTTATGGTTACTGGCAGTAGTAATCGTCATTGAAGAAGACTTGGATAACGTGAAGCCTAATTTTAAAATTTCTAGATGAGAGTTATTACCAAGTATTGTAATAGAACTACCGCTATCTAGTAAACCGGAAAATATTTTGTTATTGATAGAAATATCAATAAATGGCCGATTAAAATCTTTTTCATTATCATATAGTGAAGTTATTTTGTAACAATGAAAGAATTTTTTTAAAGTTTGTAACCAATCATGCCAGTCTGATTGATTAAAGTTTTTATTACCCAAGTCGTTGTTTAGTTTTTTGAGTTGTTAGCCTTATTACAGTTAGGGCAATCAGGAAATTTAACATCTTTAAAACCACATCTATAACAAATTATTACTGTACGAGGTTGCGAGCAATTAGTTAATGTATGACCATTAGTGCGACAGCGTACACAAAAAGCATTATTATTATGTTTATTAATTGTATTAACTTGAGGTTTATTGTTAAAACGATTGAAGTTTGTTCTAGGAGGGAACGCGTTAGAGGTGGAGGGTTTTGATGTTAAATTAGATGATTTATAGTTAAATTCTACAGTTAATGGATTATTTGTAGTTTGAGGTTCGTAGAAACGTTTTTCTTTGTCCAAAAATTCTTCATATTTTTGACAACATGAAATAAGCGCAAGTATTGAATTGATATTATTATTCGCGATATAAGGTGAATAGCATGGTCTGATGTTACGAATAATAATTTGTAGTTTTTTAGTTTCCGATAATTTTTCTGATAGTCTGGAAAACATGCCAGACAGTATGGAAATAAAAATAACTATAGGTTCATCCTTGCCTTGAGTTCGACTATTAATGGCCTCTAGTAATTTATGGTCATAGTCAAAACCGCCAAAGTCTAAAATCAAAGCTTCGCAAAGTTCGTCCCATGATAACAAAGAATCACGTTTGAAACGGTACCAATGTAAAGCGTTATCGGTAAGTAATTCGAATGCATGATCCAATAATTTGCTTGAAGGTATATTTCTAGAAACACTAAACTCTACAATTTTCTGAATAAAAGAACGAGGGCAAGAGTTTCCGTCGTACTTTATACGTTTTAATTCGTTAAGAGAATTATTGGGAATAGAGTTTAAAGGTTGAGGAAACTGCGTGTCGGGAAGCATAGTGTGAAACATAGTCTCATTGGGGCTATTAGGAGTCGAGGAGGGATGATTAATTTGTATAGGTTGAGGGTTGGTAACAGTTATTAAAGAATTAAATTTTGATTCTAAGGTAAGAAATTTTTCTTTATTTTCAGATAAACGATTTATCTCCGAAGGATCTGAATCAATATCAATCCTCTCAAGTCGAAAATAAAGATGATTAATAAAGGTTTTAACTTTCTTGTTAAATCTTTGATTGCCCTGTTCTAAAGATAATATTTTTGTTTCGATATAATTTAAAGTAATGGAAAGTTCGTCCAAATCAGTTTTAACGTCTAATACCGAGTCTAAAATATCTTCAGAGGGAGTACTAGGTGCAAGTTTAAGAATTTGTTTTTTTAGAAGTATTACTGTATCTTTTGGTTCTTCTAATCTTATTTTGATTTCATATTCAAGCTCAGCTTTATTTAAAAGTTCAAAGAAAATAATTCTATCCATAATCGGAAAAATATAGAGTACTCCGAGAGTGTTTAGAGTTCTCCTTTAGAGGGAGTGTTAGAGGTCTCCTTTAGAGGGAGAGTGTTAGAGGTCTCCTTTAGAGGGAGTGTTAGTGGTCTCCTTTAGAGGGAGTGTTAGTGGTCTCCTTTAGAGGGAGTGTAAATATACTTCGTAAACTAATAAAACCTTTTGGGTGGTAAAAATTTAGTACCAGTTTTTGCCACCACAAAAATATCCATGTAACACTTTTACCCTGTTACTTAGCAACGGTGTTAAATAACAAGATGATGATAATTTTATTAGAGTCCACGTATCAGAAAAATATAAATAAGAGGATGATGATGATGAAGAATGTTTTAAGAGGATAGTATAGTATATGTAATGAGTGTTATGTAGAATTAGGTTTGTACAAACAACCACAGGATATTGTCCTGCAGCTGTCGTTAAGTGTCTCAGTCTCCTAACTTGGTAGTGACCACGAAGTGGTTTTAAAAACACACCCAAGCGAAGACTGAGTACGATTACCAGTGGGTAACCGCTGTGATGTGCAAGTCTGTGGGGGTGTTGAGTAAGTGAGAGTTGTTGTTAAAAGTGTAAATAGTAAGTGGAAAACGACTACGGGATATTCTCCAATAGTACGTCGTAGAGTAAGCCAAACCTCAACTTGAAAGAGACCACGAATGGTTTTAAGAACTCTTACAAGTGAAGAATGGATGCCAATTACCAGTGGGTAAAAGGAATGTGTGTAGGGGTGTCGAGTAAATGTATGTAGAGTAAGAAGTGTTGAGATGAGGAGGAGGAGCAGGGCTGTAGAAAAAAAAATAAAAATAAGTTAGTTACTAAGCCAAATAAGTTACCAAAAGAAAACGGTACTAGTAATAGTTTTTAGAATTTTGAAAAAGAGTGGGTACGATTGTTGGGCGCCAAACTGTAACGAATCTACCGATCCCTAATGAAAAATAAAAGAGTTAAGGTAGATTGTACAATAAATATTAATTTTTAAGATAAAAAATACAAAAGAATATATAAAACACCTTCCTACCTAACACACACTCAGACGGCAGAGGTTTTCGAAAATTTAGTTAGTCACTTTTAATTGAAAGAAGAGAGATCCGCTTCTTAGATGATGATCCACTTTTGGTAATGAATTATGGTGATCCACTTTGAGTTGGTCTGGACAGTAGAACTTCGTAGATTATGTATGCAGAATCCATACGTAGTAACAGGACTGAATCTCGACAGAAACGAGTAGCGTTGATTCTCAGCGTAGAGTCGATCGTAAAATAAAACGTAAAATCAACCGGACATAATCTCGGCGTGGTATCCAGTGTAAAAGTTTTCGGGTCAGCATCAGCTGCCCATTTTTATACCAAAAATTCACATTTTCTTCTCTTCTAAAATTCTTTGACAATTTCGAATTGAAATATGACATGACACATGCCAGTCATATAACCAGCCAGGAGTGTTCCACCAAGACGTAATAGAACCTCCGAGTGTGCTTTTAGAATTTTAAAATTATAATTTAAAATAAAGTTATTTTTATTAATTAATAAAATACAATTATTCAGTTTAACAATGATAAAAAATAATGAAGTTATATAAACCAAAAAGTGACCTTCTTAGACTAAACTAGAAAGAAACTATGACAAAAAGAAAAGTACCTACTGACAGTTTGGCACATTTGACATACATGTCACAACAATGAAAATATGAAAACTAATATTTAATTTCAGCAATTTAAATGGAAACGAATCGTTTAGAACGTTTCGCCGAGTATAAATAAGGATAAACTATAAAAAGGATGATAAATGGTATGTGATATATATATAATGATAAGTGGGAATATAGCATATACTATATGGTTGTGCTGTGAGTACGTGTGGTCCCTCATGCATTAATTCAAAGTTCCCTCCAATATAACCGACATCATAATATGGCACCACATGGTCTTCTAAGATCTCTGTGATGTAGCGTGCTGCAGTTAAAGCACCTCTTCGTTCACCCAAAGCATTACAGAGCCCCCACCATATCTGACAGTTTCTCTTATGCAACTATGGGTATAACGTTCACCTGGTCGTCCAATGACATCACGGCGTCCGTCAGAGAAACTGACTCCCATTGGCCTACAGTCTAGTTGATGTGGTTACGCGCAAATTTAAATCTGGCTTGTCGATGAGCTGTGGTCAATTGTGGTGCTGTTGCTGGCTTGTGAGGTCTTAAATTCTGCTTACGAAGTCTCCTTCTCACCACTTTCTTCACGTATGCGTCGCTGGAGATCAACACCAGATAGGTGTCGATTTTGTAATGCTGATACCACTATAAAGCGGTCATCCCTTGAGTTGTCACCCTGTCTTCCAGATCCAGATCTTCTTCGATAGTGCCCAGTCTCCAGAAACCTTTGGTAAACTTGCCGCATTGCAGAACGGCTCAGATTTAACTTCCTGGCCACGATACGTTCACTGAAACCTTGTTGCAGCAAACCACACCTTGGCCCGCCTCAGCTTCAGTAGTGTCCATTATTTTTAGACTAAGTAACCAAAACTACAGCCTCAGTAAATAAACTTAACGAAATTAACAAAAAATCCCTACAAGTCTATATCGAACTAAAGGAACGGTTCTTATTTATTCCGAAGTAAAACAACGAAATCAGCAGATTTACGACAAGCAAGATGTCAAACACCATAACCGACCCTCAAAATAAAAATAAAAACAAATGTGTGAAACAATCGATAAATTTTAAACAAAAAATGGGTGGGTCGATTTTTTTGATGACCAGTGTACTTAATGAATAAAATTGTGGAATTCATTTGGAAAAGCCTTTGATAGGATTTTATATGTTTTCTCTTGATTAAAAACGAAATTCAGGCAGTTTCGACCAGGTATTCGAATCTGCTGAAAAGGTTCAATTACCGTGGCTTATAATATTCAAAATGTAAAAGGTAATATAAGTTTTATTCCATCATCCATGCAGTGTGTATTGTACAGTGCGGTACATTTCATATTTCCCGAAACCCAACTATTGCAGTCCTACGAAATAAAGAGGATTTCAAAAGCATGATACCACAAAGCGAGAACTACTCGTTGAATTCCTTTTCAAGACCATTCTTGAAAAGGAATACAACGAGTAGTTCTCGCTTTGTGTATATAACACAACATAAAACAATAGCAGAGCGACTTAACTCATGTCGACATTTTTTCTATAAAACAAGGTTTCGATTCACATATTTCCCGACTACCAACAACGCTAGTTAGCAACATGAGCTCTCTCTCTCCATATGAACCCGGCACACGATAATTATTATGTGCGACACAATGGGTACGCATCGGTAATTAAATGAATAAATGGTAGGCGAATCGCGAACCACAGCTAAATATATAAGAACACAAACAGACAACGATAGTTTAGGGGTGGGTTAGCTTCGCCCAAAAAGACAAAGGCTTCTATTTTAACAGTATTAGGAAACGTTGAGACCACTGAGCATGGGCTGCATGAATGTTGAGGATGTCTGGTCTTAATTTTATCGACAAAAGCGAGTAATAAGGCAAGAATATCAACGACATTCAATACTGTCTCAACTTCCACGTAGTGTTCGTTAAAATGCATGCGAGCAGAAGGAAAGTAAAATGCTGATTGTACGAGGTAGGAGGACACGGCACCGGTATTGCTCCTAGCGCGACGAAGGCGGAAACTATCCAGATGTTAATTATTCTTCTTCTTCTTATGGTATGAGCAGTAAGGTCGAACAACCCCAAACGCCTTAGTGTCAGAGCTTTTTTAAACCGTGTCAAGGGCCTCTGACATGGTTTGACAACCGCCATTTGGCGGCCAGGACCACCGGCTTCCGAAGCACGGAATTATCTTTTTATCAGTCTATTAAGTAATTCAAGCCTGCAATGTCCTAGCCAAACTGCAAACAACTTTACAGAGTATACCTCCCGTGGGAATCGAACCCACAATCACCGGGTCACAAGGTTAATGCCTTCGCGCCTAAATCACTCGACCACGGAGGGAGTTGTCAACTTCTTAGACTGAAATAATCTATATTTCGATTGATTCTACGAATAATTGCTTCATTAGTTAAGTATGAGTACGTAACTAGGCAGCTGTGAGGAATGTGTGTGGCGGTTAAGTAATTAGGAGAATTTCATCGGCAGGAAAACATGGCAACATAAATACCATTACAATTGCAATAAAACCGTGAGAAGGAGCCGTGGCTACGTAATAATATAAAACAAATCAGACGGCAAGATTAACGATGCAATCGATTGTAAACAAAGATAGTTATTTATACTTTCGAATTGTATTAATGAGAGATTTTTTCTTATATCGTGGGCAATAGTGCAATACAATGATTATCTTGATGTTATAAGTGTAGGCTCGGCTTTCAGTCTGTGACGCCACACAGAGGTTTAATGAAAAAAGTTTATTTCTGAACGCAACCGAATAGCTTGCTGTCACTTGCTTCTGAAAGTATCTTCATTAAGTTTTTAGCAATTTATTGGTTTTACAACATGCTCATATGACTATATAGCATGCAGATTCTGGGTCGGGTGGAACTTCATTTGTAAGTAAAGTTCGTTCGACTATTAAATTTTCATATAATTTAATAGCAGCAGCCGGATGGCAGTGTCGAGACGGGAACAATCGAAACTGTTTGTCGAGGGTAGAGGGTATTTGTATTAGTACAATCGAAGTGCACGTATACGAGGGGTCAGGCTATGTCGGCGGGGGTCCGCGCGTCCTTAGCGGTAGCAGCGACCGGAAGAGGCGATTGTGAGACAATTTAAATCACTCTCCGCGACTCGTCATCCATTGTTTGCTACTTTCCGACTACAATCACTACACCGTCTATCACGGAGCAGAAATATGAATGACTGGATACACCGTTTATTGTATTAGTAAAACGACTTTGGTAAACATTGATTGTGCTATGTCCAGGACGCGGGATCGGCCAATTGTATTCCGTGCAGTTCTTTAATAACTGCGTTTAAAGTACATACTTAAAAGCATATTTTGATTCATAGTATTCTTCAATTTTATGATTGGCACAAGCTATTCTCGGATGAACTGGTTTCGATCATGCTATTAAGCGTCTGAATAATTGAAATCGTTTAGGCTTAGAGCGTTTCCAAAAAGCCCACAAAAGCTGATTCTAGCTGACGCAGGATTAGTCCAATCCTGTGTCCGATAGAATAACCCTATTTGTGATTTTTCGATACTCTTTATGTATTTGCATGAAGGTTATGTCAATTATGCTTGGAGTTTCTCTGAGGGATCGAATCCGGAATGAGGTGATCCGGCAGAGAACTAAAGTTGTCGACATAGCTCACAGAATAAGCAAGTTGAAGTGGCAATGGGCCGGCCATATCTGTCGCAGAACCGATAACCGTTGGGGTAGACGTGTTCTTGAGTGGAGACCGCGAATTGGCAAACGTAAGGTGGGACGCCCTCAGGCTAGGTGGAGCGACGATCTTCGCAGGGTGGCTGGTAGCAGCTGGATGAGAGTTGCCGAGGACAGAGAAAAGTGGCGTGCAATTGGAGAGGCCTATGTCCAGCAGTGGACTGCTATAGGCTGATGATGTATGTCAATTTAATGAGTATCCACCTAATTACAAGCCACATTGTTACGTTTACAAAACAAATGAGTTATGTTATTACTCAACAGTGATTTTAAGACGATATATCGAAAATAAGTCATACATAGCTCGATGGGCGTGATTTCCCTCCCCGCACCCCGCGGCGAACGCAGTTTACGCGGTCGGCCGTGTCACGCACTACTTGAAATTCTTGAAATATTAGCACACAGGAGGTATGGAGTAGAATTTAGTTCTGTATTAACGTTTACCCCAACAACCATCTGTTTACATCTGTTTAAATCTATTAATGGTATGCCATCTTTAGTAGGTAACCTTATCTTGTTTGTCTGCCGCTTTTTTCTCCCGTTCCCCCGATTTTCTCATCTCTTTCCATACCAACACTTCCCATTCGTCACATACTACATCTTGTACCAATTTGTACGGTCAGCAACAGAAGTAGCTTGACATTATGGAAATTATTTGATGACTGTTATTTATATTATTATTCTACTGATGTCGGCAGTTTTGGAATCCTGAAAGAAAAACTATAAATCAACTTGGAAAAATACTATTTATGCCAAGCTCTATTACTGGGAAGATCTTAATATATCTGTATATATAAAATGCAAAACTGACTGACTGAGGATCGACGCACATGACAAACCCTTTTTTTTTGGCGAGTGGAAAATCGTCATATAACCCCTCCCGCTCTTGGGCAGAGCGAAAGGGAGTGTCAGACATCTACTGACTAAAAACCACCCATGTTCCTTCTTAGCCCTATATGTCGACGCCGCGGTAACTTGTGAACTACCGACAGCCCCGACGGGACATGACCCTTAGAACTAGAAACTTACAATTTCGCATAGCTTCGTATTTCTCTTATGATCCACTAAGAAAAGATTTTTCAAGATTCGAAGGAAGAGGAACAGGGAATGAGAGTTTGTAGTATGGAAAATCGTCATTATTGATGTTTTCAAAAGCTATCAGTAAATAAAATGAGCGAACTCACATTCTCTTCAAGTTCAATTTCGTATGACAGTGGTTCTTCTTTATATTCGTTATCAATATCGTGTTGTTAATCCTTTTATTTCTGTAATAAAAACCATCAACATTCACTTGGAGCATAATAACTAAAGCCACCTCTTTTCGCAATTCAAATGCGACTCCATTAATTTATGTGCTCTTCGCACGCGGTAATAGAAGTTGTCGTATTATTGATGTTTTGTTGACATATGTTTTATTTTTATTTCTAAAACATTTTGCTCTAGCAAATAGAATGCTTACCCATTATTACTTAGCGAGGCGAATATAGGTTGTAGCTGATTAACTAAGTTTATGAGCGGAGGTGACCACTTCGATTGCAGCTAAAAACGTGCTGATAGCCACTGATAAAATAGAAACTATTAATTATTGTACATAACTACATACTTACTATTTACTCTCTTTTATTTTCTGAGCCCTAATCCTACACCGTTGTTCTTTATTTAGTTTTGGTTTCATATTTCTTCACATTTTTATTTATGAACAATTAAATACTCGTCACAAATATAAAACGATACGATCGAACAGTACCTATACTGTTCAATCGCAAGAATAGTCTGTATATACCTAGTCTTAATCTACTTTCTTACTTTACTATCTTTTACGAATAAATAAATTATTGAAATCACGAAAATCTGATAGCACAGATTTGTAAACAAATGTCATAGGTCCTGCATCCGCACCGGGCGACTGGCAATAATCGTTTACTAACCTAAGAGAATGGTTGTGCCTACTAGCGAGGGAAAGACCGTTGGCAACAAAGTATATTAGAACCTAGACCTCCTTTTATAACAATGCTTTATGAGAAAAGTTAAAGTAACAAGTATGGAGCTTTCTCGCACCAATGTTGACTGAAGCTGGTCAGTGCAGTCTAATAAAGGGGCAACGTAGACTTTGGAGACAAGTGCAAACAGAATCCACATCTGTTCAATATTCCCTAGGCTAGGCTATAAGGGCTGAGGTCTTTGTGATAAGAGCATCGCAATACGGTTCGATATACCGTAATAAATAAACAAAAAACGTAATACTTCTTCCTCCTTATAAAATTGTATTATATTATAAATTCAATCAATCCTTTAGTTAGACAAGATCTGCTTGGGTATTTCCTTGCAAAAAGTTTCTATCTCAAAGGGGGGAGCATAGACTGAAAACCTTTTAATACGTTTACTAAGGTACGCAGGAAATTTTCCTGAAAAAAGTTGTTAGGTCAGCAGCATATTTTAATAATCTGCGAGGATAATTAGGTATACTTTGGCTAAGTCGTATCCAGGTACCTACTGTAGAGTCTTCTATCTAGACGCCATCCTTTAATCGAAGAGATTCAAGAAACTTTAGTTTGCTATATTAAAGTATTGTTGACGTCTCAGAAATATCGATAAAGGAAATTAGTTTAACCATTTCACCGCCAAGTTTCTGCGTTGTCAAGATTCCTTTTTTAGTGTATAAATTTAATGAAAAAATAATATTTATACTTTATTGTATACGGATATTTTAATGTAAAAAAAATATTTATACTTTATTTTATACGGATACAAGAACTAAAGTAACACTGGTTTTTTTTATACACTATAATGATTGATTAGGCAACCTATTAAGTATAATTGCCGAATTCGCCCATCCCTAGTACCCGTAAAATTAAGTGACAGGCGATACAGGTAGTCTCATTGAAAATCGCCCCTATTATAAAAAATACCTAAGCCCTGAATCTTAAAATTAACAAACTTTGTTTTAAGGTTATTTTTTAACAAAAATAACATAAGATTATGTGTGTTTCGGGCATTGTTTTCAGAACCCGTGTTATTACGGTGTAGGCACTTAAAGGGTCATCATTACTCATCATCAATATCAGTTGTGTGGGTAAAGAAAACTAAGTATTGATTGGTTGGAGATGGTATCATTTCTTTCTGACAGTTGATGGGAAATTACCACCCGACGTGAGGTACTATCTCGGTTGTTAGCCTGGCAATCTTCATTATTCTCAGCAATCAGTGTACGGATGTCCGGGCACGTCAATGAGTGAGTCACATGAGTGTTCGCTAAGATATGTCAATACCTCGCACATGGGTCGTAAAAAAAAATGAAAAATAAAAACTTTTTAACAACAAATAAAACTGACTTCAACAAAAACTAAAACACAAAAAAGTGAAAAATAAACTTGAGTTTTGTCCGTCAACTTTTGTTTGTTTGATTTTTTTTTGCCACCGACATCAGAAACTGATTTTTCTCGCTCGAAAGATCGCCGACGAATTAAGAACCTCCTCCTTTTTGAAGTCGGTTTTAAAATAAGAAATGTAAATAAGATAATATTTCGGATAGCAACGTCGTCGACGAGTTCAGTTACATATTTTATTCACTTCATTGAACTCTAGCTGTATCATATCAAATACGAATATCTTCCTTCCACCGAGATTCAAGCGTGCCTAGAAAACTGCTGAGCTGTACACGTAACAAAAGTATCTTCAGATAAAATATCTGAGTAATTGCTGTAGGCTTTTAAGTTTAGTGATATGATTTTAAAAGGTTCAGAGGGTTTTGAAAACTTGATAGCTGAGTATGTGCGTCTTGAAGAGAAAACACTGAAAATGTATTTGGCATGTTACAAATTTCTAAAAAAGACATTATTATAACGTCGAGAAATCCAGGGCAATTATATTTGGGATCCCGAGTCATACAAATAGCAATATCGTTTTTAAACATTCAAAACCTATTGCAAGTACAGTACTATACTACTAAATGTAAGCTCTATTAAAATCTAACAATGGTACCATACGGTACTCACTCAATGTAATAGGGTACCATTTACTAAAGCTCCTAGCATTACTAGCAATAAGTCTTTGTTCTGACCCTAGCATTGGCGGGGCATTACCTTTGACCTTATTGGACAAACATATGGCCTGAAAGAAACTTAAATAGTCCTTTTTGGTATACAACCCCAAAGTTCATTCAAGATCACAAGGACTTTTTTGTTTATAGGTACCTAGGTAGGCAGTGATGTTGTGTTGGAGGGCTTAGGGTAGACTTCCATTGTATGCATATTATTTTATTTTTCTGATAAATCTAATTGTTGTGTCAAGTATCACTTAAGTGGTGCATTCAGCTTTTATGGATGTAAAATTATGCAAATAGATTAGTCGTGTCGAGTGATATGTTTTCTAAGCTACTTTTGCCTCAGGGAAGTTGGGTCTATTTTTGTAAAGAACGAATTAACAGGTTTTTGGCTTACTAACTTGTACTACCATTAAATTAATAGAAAAAAGTTAAAAGCACCAGCATTTCATAGCTTCTTACACACACTTCGAAGTAAAGCTCTTAAAAATATGAGCGATAGCTCAATCGATGCGGAATGACGTCTATAAAAAAGTTTTTCGAGGATATTTTAGCACATAAAAAAATATAATTGTTATTAACAAATAAAGATTTTTAAAAATTAGGTTTTCGTCAATAATTCATAAAATATTCATATTAAAGGATTTTTGAAAAAATATCCTTAAAGAGGAGAAAATTTTCGACGAAAACTTTCTTACTTTTGGAACTATATCTCTATTATTATTTATTAGGTTTAATTCAACGCCCAAAATGGGGTTCCGCCCAGCCGTAACGACATGGGCGCTCTACCGTTAAAGACAGTGTACCTCATACAATTTGCTGTTTTAGTACTTCACAAAATTAATTTCAAAATTTCAAAAAATTATGGTACGTATCATCCAGACACTTGCGAAAATAAAATATTTTTTAGTAATTTTTTCAAAAACTTATACTATTGCTAATGAATTCATATTTTAGCGATCTCTGTTATCTTAAATGATTTACATAAAAGTTCCAATAATCTACTTAAAAATGGTACGCTTCGTGGAGTCCTTTTTACATACATACCTACTAAGTAAACAAGATCACGTAAGTAAAGGTAGGTATTAAAGTTTATTATTTTGTTTATAATAACTTTTTTAAAGTTAAAAAAATATTTTTCAGCAAATATTATGCTATCACTGTTTTTGTATGTAATTGTTTTTTTAAACAAAATAGACAAGTATAATATTTTTAGTAGTTCTTTTTTCATTACTCTATGGCCATGGCAAAAAAGAGGGTCTTTAAAAAAAACTTAAATCATTTTTTTATTGTTTATGATAGTTTTTTTTGTTGATGTTTTTTTTGTCTAGGTACATGAATTATAATTAATATTTCTTCATAGGTTAACATTATTTTTATGATTTATTTATCAGTTTGTTAACTTTACAGTTTGCTATGTAGAAATTAAAACTACCGTTACAATTTTTGGCTAGACTTATATGTAAAGAACTAAAAACAAAAATAATAATAAAAAAAACTTAAGTTTATATTTTTGTAATTGTTTTTATATGCCTGTTTTTGTTATTTTTTTTAATCCAGAAAAAAATATACATGTAACGGCAGTTCTTGCATGTAATGAGCTATCGCTCATATTTTTAGGATTTTTACTTTGAATTGACAGGTTTTTGAACGTGTTAGTATAGTAGACTATTATATGGTGCTCCAGTAATATGATCCCGCAGTAAAGTAGTCAGTATTACCCAGTTCCTAGTACTAGCACGAGTAGAGTAATGTTACGGTTTTTGTTTAGTATTATAATTATAAACTAATTTAATGTATCTAATCTAGTCTGAAACTACAGAGTAAAGTTTCGTCTGTTTTGTTGTAGACTGTTAGTTCTACACAGTCGTAACTCTGAAGCTCACCGCCTTGAATTGACATCAATGAGCACAAATATCCAACAAGTTGACACTTCTACTAAGTCGTGAGAGATTAGATTTCATTGGGTGCGGGTTAATATAGGTAGTAACGTTATTCCTTAAACCATTGTGGACTAGTTAAAATTCAAATCGTTTATACTTTTCTGCCAGTCAGTAGTTATTATTTAAACATAAACCTGTGTTTACACCCAAAACTTATTATCGGGTTATTGTACATTGAACAACAAATAGTTAGCGAAAATATTTGTATTATAATTATTATAACACCTCTTGTACGTCTATGTGGTGATACATCACATGCAAATATTTTTTTCGCCGGGTCTGGTTGTCATCTAATTTGGCCGACCACTACGATATTCATCTTATACTCGTATTAGCTCATATAACTTTGCTAAAACTGAACTAAGAATATTTTGTTGTTGTAAATGAAGTAGCAGACTTCAGCAGACTTGATAAATTCACGAAATTTTTACAAAATATGAAAGTTCCGTATCATGTATCGGTGACGATTTTTCTCCATGTTCACCATTGAAAGGGCGCAAAACCAATAATATAGCGGCTAAAACTGGATATATCAGTTTTATAACTTTGGTACTCTTTACCAGACATTATTTTCAAACAAGTCGTTATGTGGATTAGGTACTTCTGGGACCGCCCGTGTATTATGATCAAGTATTCAATACCTGCACGCCTTGCTTTAATTGAAAACGTTACGTTAAGCGTGAACAATAGTCACAACATACAGGATACATGTTCAATAGCTTGGTAATCTCGGATAGACAGTAGATAATTTCGGTTGAATTGTGTCAATGCGTTTGAGGTAAGTACAAAGGAGCCAGCATGAGATGCAACACTAGCTTGAATAGACTTGCTTGATTTCGGTGGATGGACGGCCCGTACTCTGATTAATTAAATAGGGTACCTATACGTGTTTGCATGTAACTACATATTTGCCGCATTGTTGCTAATGAGTTTTGAAAGGTTATCTATTACCTTGTACCAGCTGGGCTCTCAGAAGGGATGTTAAAGAAAATCTGTGGTCGCATGGAAAATTACATAACAATAAGAGTGCAATTTGTCAATTTACACTTGTATCGGCGAAACCAGTTGGTCATTGCAAGTACTAGGATTAGGATTATTTTCTATTCGTTTTGTTAATCGTAATATATTTATGTCCTCTCTGTAATGTCATAACAAGATATTGTGCAACGTACGACCAAGGAGCCGGCAATCTGCAAGCGTTTGTTAGGGTAAAAAAACAGTGAAAACAAAGGTGTGAAAAACACTAAACAGTATGCGAATAATATAAAGAAATAACGCCCGCATGCAACGTAACGGAATGTTTGCGCTAAAGGCGGTTTAAAATCAGGTGTTTTACATTATTTTAAAAGCACCATATTATTATGTCCGTTTCTGTATACCAACCAAAAACACAAACAACCTGAAACAACCTGAAATTTTGCATATAATATACGTTGTCAGGTGACAACGTATATTATATGCAAAATTTCAGGTTGTTTGGGGGACAGTAGTTGAGGCCTGAAAAGGTCCTAAACAAACTTATTTTCGAATCTATAATATTTGTTAGGATAATCTAGTAAGTAATCAAAGAAAACCATGATTACTTTAACCAGGTTTAATTAATAGATCAGAATAATAATGTATGCCAACACTGTTTCGAACCTATAACCCAGTGGCGTGCAGTGGTCCCCCACGATGGGTAGGCTACGAATAAATTCGACAGCAAAAAAATATAAAAGTAAGCCTGTAAAAACAAAACTTTTAAATACAATTCAAAAACTCACCACATTATTCAAGGTTTAACTCACGATTTTCTAATGACGATGCAAACAGAAGAAAGATTCGGCCACCTCAAATATCTCATCCAAGTGAGTTGGTGATAGTTACAGAACACGTAACTTGCAAGATTTTGGATAAATTTTCGTAATTCGGGTACATGTCTACCTTTAGATACAACTTGAATCTTATCATTATACGATCCGCCTCTAAGACGACCCACTAACCGATAATTGAGAACACTTATTACCTTTAACATGTAATAAACACACATTATCAGCACAAACTTCACAAGTAAATACCATTGTTATTTGTTACGTGAATAAACAAGTAATACACAACAAAATTAATATTTACACTACTGTTAATAACGTTAACTGAACGTTTTCGGTTTCAAAACAAAATCGCATTATATATTGCTTGTCACAACAATGAAACAGTAATGTCTTCCTCTTACGTAAAAAATAATTTCTAGGTTATTATTGTCGATAGAAAAATACTAGCAAATAAAATTGCATCATTTTCATATCGAGTTTGTTCACAACAGCGGTCAACATTTTTTGCAGGATTATACGAAATCCAATGAATGAGGTGACAAGTTGACAACATTGCGAACATCGAACTAAACAGGTGCTGCGCTCTATGCACGGAAGCCCGAAGTTCGCGAAGCGCGAAATTAAAACTTCCTTACGTTTTTGCAATTTACAGGCCAGTGCTAGGTTGTATGTTCACTAAAATATGATTCCCGGTTTTAAGACGTATGTAGTCATATTTTATTCAACATACAACCTAGCACTGGCCTACAAATTGCAAAAAAATGCAAGTTTTGAACTTCGCGGGTTATAGATTGGTTGTGTTGTTGCAGCCAATCACAGCCCACTCAGCTACAGTCGCAGGAGCTGCTGCGTTAAAATTGCGAAAATCTATGTATGTGTGCGGTTCATAGACACGACCATACGTACCGATGTGACGCTGTGTGCATACAATTATGAATGGGTTTTAGACAAGTCGAGTGTTTGTCTATAAGATTCGTACTAATCGTAATCCTTGTCAATGAGTTTTAGTGGGTCGCGAAAAATTGCTATAAGTATTTTAACACGAGTTTGAACTTTTTTATGATTAATTTGTACATAGTGTTATTTTATTGCATCGTTAATTAGTTATAAGAAATGCTCAGTTGGTAAGGTAGGCTAAGCCTAAGAGCCTATATAGGGCGCACGCCCCTGCTATAACCTAGGTACTGCTTAGCACAGAGCCCCGTGAATCTCTGGACCACAGATATAGATCTGGACCATCTCGAGGTATGTAATTGACATCAACGAATCGTTATAAAACTACATTTACGGCTTTAGAACCCGTGTAACCCCGCTTCATACAGAGGTCTTGTTATGTTAGAATTTGGATCATCATATAGTTGAACTATTTGTATTAAACGTTCGAAGTAATAAATCGGTACCATGATAGGTTTGTAGCCAGACAACTATCCAATAACCCACCACAGAAGCGTAGATATGGCGTTTATTACTTAAATAGTTTTAGACCGTGAGATAGCGGGCTCGCAAAGGGAGAGCTGTAATGAAAACGTAGGTATTGCTAAAATCTGTTGGATTGGATAGTTGCAATCAACCCTAGAGCGGCATTGGACGGCTACAAATAAATACATCTAGGATTCTAGGGTAACCATTCGTAGATTATTTCGAGAATAGCTGGATTTTTAGACCCATGTCCACTCTTGGATCGGAATTTTCATCTATCGGGACATATCGACATATATTTTAGTTGGATTCTAGTTCAATATTTTTGGCGTTGGATCCTACAAAGTATTATTATCTTATCATGTATTCTCGTTGGTTGCCAAATTAAATATTACAAGATAATTACGGTTTTACTGTCGTATGTGATTTGTATTAGTAATAAATATAATACTAGAAAGTAGTAATTTATCACAGGAAACATTCTGAATAATTATGTAGTCTAGTTTCAATGTTAAGTGATATTTTGGTTTATGAGCGTGTTTAAGCGAGGCTAATGGTCACGGATGGAGAACATCGTATTTGATGAAATATTGAACCTTAAGAAACTGCAGACACCTTTTTTTTGGGGTGTGGGAAATCATCAAATGACTCCTCCGGCTCTGAGCAGAGCGGTAGGGAGTGTCAGACTTCTACTGACTAAAAACCACACATGTTTCTTCTTAGCCCTTTGTGTCGAGAACGCGGTATCTCTTTCGAACAACGCGCAGTCCCGACGGAACTACAGCTATCTTAATTTTAGAAAGTTACTTTAATCATTAGATCTGAAACATCTTTTAAATTATAATATAAAACACTTAATTGATGTAACACGTTGTACCTTTACATTAAATATTTTTATGTATTTGAATAAGGTGTACAGTGCCCGGCGATAAATATTGCATATCGACCTTTAGAAAGGTAGTAGGTACCTTTGTACAGATAAAGATCAATTATACTATATAGTTAATACAATATAATTGTTAATATATGACACGCCAGTCATTTTATATATAATATTTATATAATATATAAACAATTAAATTATAACTAATTATACGTACCAATCCAAATGTCGATGTGCAATATTTATCGCCGGGTACTGTATGTTTGTTGTAGCTTAATGATTTCTATTTAAATATTTACTATACTTAAGATGTAACGTTTTTTATTATTTTGAATATTAAGATTATTCTATGAAGTACATAAATAATTGTTAAAAAGTTCCGCCAGTAACCTACAGAAAAATTGAAAGGGAACCAACTGTCGTGGTATGGCTAACTAAAAGAGTGATGTATACAAATGTCGATGGATGGAGAGGGAGAGGAATGGTAAGAAAGAAAAAGAAGTAAATGATAGCAGGACGGTTGACAGAGGAGTATGGTTGAAAAAAAAACTTGTTGAGCCGACCCTGAGTAACATAAGACAAGCGCATGGAGATGATGATGAAGTAAATATTTGTTTACATCAAATACGAGTTATTAAACTAAGTTACCTTACAACTATTACCTCGAGTCCATGTTGGGAGCACCGTCATATAAGAATGCATATTATTATCTCATGTTCCTTTACAATTTAAAAAAAAAGCAAAAATAAAATTAATAACTCTTACAAGATAACAACCAAAACAGTACAAATAAAAACATGCCAAAAATAAGCGCACAGCCCAAAAGAAGAAAAGCTCTCTAACTCTTTTGCGTTCCCCCTCGGATGCGTTGGTCGAGCCAAATCAACTTCGAAACCCTAAAATTGATCGATTGTACAAAATAAACTTTTTCTTGTATTTTTAATAGATATCAGTAAAATATAGATTTGTATCAAATCTAGCCAAATTTTATAACCTACCCGGTTTTCTTTATGGGCCCAGCTATACATGGATTCATCATTCAATAACCCTCCTCTTGGGCTTCGCCGCAGTCGGGTAAAAAAGGTTATTGGTTCCTCTGACAATTGAAATTCGATTTTGGGTAAATTATAATAAATATAATAATCAACTAACAGAAAACTAGCTATTCAATTCTACAGCTTAGCTAGTCAAGTTGCAAATAACTGTTATTACGATGTACGAAGCCAGTCATACGCCCGACAAACTTAATCCCCTCTGCGGCAATTCAATCATAGCTAGCAGTGTTATCGATATAATTAAAAGGGGACCGTTAGAACTGACCATCGATAGCGAGCCCGGTAGTCGCATAATCACATCGATAAAATTATTACACATCAAAACATTGTGTTATAGCGTAAACAATCTTTCCCGGTCATTCAAGGCCGATGTATGTAAAAACGTTTTTCAGTGTTAAATGAGTTAAATGATTTAATGTATATCCTATAATGTATTATATTAATATCTTGTCGAAGAAAATCTCAAGGCGATAAGTTTGCGCCATGCCGTAATAAAATAATTAACTTCAACGCAAACTATCTCCGTCCAAAACAAACGAAAAAAATGTGGAAATTTTAATTGCACTATTCACAAAAAAAAATGATACACAGAACAAGCACCATCTAAAAATGCTGGCAATCAATATTGAGCAAATAATCAAAAACTTATAAAAATTAAACAAAAACAAGTACATTCGATTTTTTTATAAAAAGAGTAGCGCGAAAACGCGTAGCGTTTCGAGCGCGACGCGTACGTCACACCGCGCGCTTACCCGAGTGAGGACTGCGAGTACAGCGACTCTGCGAGTATTGCGACTCCGCGAGATGCATCACCCAGCCGTCGAGCCTGTTATGCGGCTATACTCGTCAAAAATGTAGGCACTCGAGAAAATCCGCACGGTGAAAATTCACAACAACAGCGGTAAAAAATTGTAGACCTAATAGGACGCTGAGAAATTATCCTGAAATGCCAATATTTTGCAGCGTTCATTGAATATTTGTCTGGAAAATTACGGCAAAAATATTCTGCAACGTTTGATTAAGTTATTTTACCTGTGAATTTCCTTCATAAACGTTCACTTCACAACACAAAATTATTAGAATTTACATGTATTGTCACTTAATTTTTTGTCTAATTTGGCCTTGTTAAGTTGATATACGATTGACTTTGTAAAAAGAAGGTTTTGTATACCGGTTGCATCTCAAACTCGATATTACATGCGATCTTTATTCGCACAATATATAATGTACGATCGTTTACGAGCACCATACAACAATGTCAAGACCGAACTGAGCTGAATCAAAACTTAACTTAGTATACATTAACAATGAGCGCACTTGAAATATTTTTATTAATACGGATTGTATTGTCACCGCGATGGACGCTTTAATTATTCGGCTATAGTTGTTAATAGCGGCGACACATCATGGTTTTCCAGTATAACAAGACCTCACTTTGTATGGACTTTCCGTACAATGTGACATCCTCATAAACTGATTTTGCATAGCTTGATTGGTCGCCGTACGTACAATAATATCAGTCCACAATAACCGCATTGTTTTAAAATAATTCAATGTTGCTTGTATAAATTAGTAAGCTCATTCTTTATGATTCACTAGCTTTAGCACGCGAATTCGTGTGCGTGAAGGTCGAACACTATCTCACGGGAACGTACGGTAGGATATAAGTATCCTATGTCCTAAACCAAGTCATAGTCCATTCATATGCCAAAGGGTCATAGACATTTCGTTATGAACTATGGGCGTAAGACCAACAGATTTGAAATATATCTTATGTAGCTTATAATTAGGACTTCACTTATTTCCAAAACAACACGCATATAAATCAGCGGACAACTAAAAAAAATAGAGTCAACTTGAAATATGTTGCCATTTTGTGTATTTTCGTTATTTGTCTTTTAGGACTTATAGACTACTACATTCGTCTCTTAATTTAAGATGAGAGTCATCATCTTCCTAGCCGTGTCCCTTTTTAGGGTTCCGTAGCCGAATGGCAAAAAACGGAACGCTAGTAAATTCGTCATGTCTGTCTGTCCGCCTGTCTGTTCGTCCGTATTTCATAGCCCTTTTATTCGGAAACTATTCAGACTACACAGTTGAAACTTGGTAGGCAGATGTATTCTGTGAACCGCATCACAATTTTTATACAAAAATATAAAAAATCAAAGATTAAGGGGGGTCTCCCTATACATGGAACTAAAACCAAAACTAGTATTTACAAAAGTTTTTTGTAAATACTAGTTTTTCAGGTTATAACTTTACTAAAATTACCTCCATGACCCTTTTACTATTCAAAGCATCCATTAGTACAATGTTTTAAGATTGCTACATTGAGTTTTACCGTAAAATGAGATTTTTGACCCCAACAATCGTAAAAAAACTCGTTTCCCAACAAAAATTTTTGCGTAGGGGTACTTAGTTTGATGTACAGAATGCTTGGTTCACATATGTGTGAAGGGTTCATTTACACCCCGTATAGTAAATAGTTCTGAGATATAGCACATTTTAAAAACCGCAAATATAACTTTATCACAAAATATGTATATCGTAGTAGGGAAGCCCTTTGTAATTCGTCTTATTTCTTGTTAAATCGGCAACAGAAAATTAAATATTTGCTATAAGTTTGTTAGAGTTCCGCAGCCGAATGGCAAAAAACGGAGCCCTTATAGATTCGTCATGTCTATCTGTCTGTATGTCCGTCTTTTATACAAAAATAAAAAAGATTAACGGGGGTCACCCCATACACGGAACTGAAACTAAAAAAACTTATTTCATCAAACCTATTCGTGTGGGGTATCGTATACAGGGTGTCCAAGAACCTGGCGTCCAACTGGATTCCCACGATGCCCCAAGTTCTAACAGTACTCAGAAAAATATTTTAAAAAATCCACCCCATGTACTTACAGAATTATACTGATTTCAAAAAAAAAGGGGAAATGAGCACCCTGTGACATACTTTTGAATGCTGTGACTGCTAATGCTGATAATTTCGATATTTCTTGGAGGTTTTGTAATCTAGGGTATTGCTGTGTCTAAATAGAATGTAAAAATAAAGTACTTATTGTACCATTTTAAAATAAAATATTATTTTAACTAAAGGTGATATGGAAAACTATTGAATTTCGCAACTTTGACCGACTGTAGTGTAAAAAAAATGTACCAAAATAGTATGGCAAGTGACGTCAAATTTTGACGCGTTTATTCCTCTTTTTAAAAAGGTATAATACTTACACATTAATTTGAAAAAAAAAATTTTTGATAATATTTTTACTCAACAACCCAATTTTTACGATGTCTTACAGAATTCTTAGAAAGAAAAATTTACGACGAATTGAATCTAACCTCTAAAGAATTACTATTGTATGCTCATAAAAATAACAACAGGCCTCTCAAAAAACAGGTTAGACCGTAAGGGACGGTATGTGCATGCATCTCACCATAGTGATTCGTTATTACAACAGGAGGGAGCAAGACAGAAACTATCTTTGCGATTTGCTGGTTCTTCTTTATGGTACCCCATTATTCAGGTAAGAGTGAGGGAGAAAAAGGTTAGAGGTGCGAGTGAGATAGATAGTGACGCTATCTGGGATCGTGCTATTTAGGATAACAGTACGGTCAGTACGCGTCACTGCCTCCTGCCGTTACTACGCACCTCTCTCTTATTGTTACCATTGATCACGTACTACGATTTAAAGCTTTGTTTATTGGACTCGATTACTCTTTGTGCTCTGGACTTTGAAACGAACTCTTTACGACGACCTTTGCCTGTGTTTGGACAGTTTGTGTTTTGTGTGTGCTACCATGGCGACCTACACTCCGCAAGAATACGCAAATATGCACTACATTTATGGAGAATGTAGAGGTAATGGACGAGCTGCAGCGAGACTTTACAGAGAAAGGTATCCGAGGGCTACGCGATATCCCGACCATCGAGTTTTCATTAATGTGCACAGATCACTATGTGACGGGCGGTTCCCCAATCAAGTAGCTGGTGAAGGACGACCCGTAAATGACTTCATACGCGATGAAGTTTTAGAGGCGGTGTCGGCAAATCCAAGCATCTCTGTGCGAGGAATAGAAGCTGATACGGGGATACCGAAGAGCACAGCACACAGTATTCTCCAAAAAGAAGAATATCATCCGTACCACGTACAGCGAGTGCAAAGTCTTTTACCTCGAGACTATCCGAGCCGAGTCGCGTTTTGTGAAACAATCCTGCAAAAACATCGAGAAGACGAAAACTTTATCGACAAAATTTTGTGGTCAGATGAATCAACATTTAAGAAGGATGGCTACATGAACCTACACAACTTGCACGAGTGGCATGTGGAAAATCCGCACTTGATGCGAGAAGATAGATCCCAGTACCGGTTCAAAGTGAACATGTGGACCGGTATTCTCTGTGGGAATATTATTGGTCCATTTGAGATGCCCGAGAATTTGACTGGCGAATCATATTTAAATTTTCTTCAAAATGATTTGCCAAACTTACTAGAAGAGACCCCACCAGATATGTGGTTCCAACACGACGGCTGTCCAGCACATTTTCGCGTATCCGTTAGAGAGTTTTTGGACGAGCAATACCCGAACAGGTGGATTGGGCGATCAGGAACAATCCCGTGGCCAGCCCGCTCACCTGACTTAAATCCGCTGGATTTTTTTTTCTGGGGAACTATGAAGGAGCTCGTTTATGCGAAGCCCATTAATGACATCGCTGACCTTCGTGAGAAGATAACACAAGCAGTGCAGGTGATACGTCAAAAAAGTTACTCGCGAAACATAAAGCGGTCCTTTTTAAGGAGAGTGAGAGCTTGTATTGCCGCGGGTGGTCAACATTTTGAACATTTATTGTAATAAAATATCTTTAAACTAACATTCTTTGCTTTTATTCTACTGGGAACCCATCTACCTGTGTGTATTTCCTTCTTGCTCACTCTTGGAACCGAAGTAAATAATAGTAGTAACATAACAGTTTCTAAGATAAGAAAGGGTCCGACAGTTACCGTTAGTAGGTAGGCACTTCGTAAAAATTGGGTTGTTGAGTAAAAATATTATCAAAAATTTTTTTTTTCAAATTAATGTGTAAGTATTATACCTTTTTAAAAAGAGGAATAAACGCGTCAAAATTTGACGTCACTTGCCATACTATTTTGGTACATTTTTTTTACACTACAGTCGGTCAAAGTTGCGAAATTCAATAGTTTTCCATATCACCTTTAGTTAAAATAATATTTTATTTTAAAATGGTACAATAAGTACTTTATTTTTACATTCTATTTAGACACAGCAATACCCTAGATTACAAAACCTCCAAGAAATATCGAAATTATCAGCATTAGCAGTCACAGCATTCAAAAGTATGTCACAGGGTGCTCATTTCCCCTTTTTTTTTGAAATCAGTATAATTCTGTAAGTACATGGGGTGGATTTTTTAAAATATTTTTCTGAGTACTGTTAGAACTTGGGGCATCGTGGGAATCCAGTTGGACGCCAGGTTCTTGGACACCCTGTATATAGACAGGTCTTTAAAAGTGCCATTGAGGTTTCTAAAACTATAATTAAAACAACGTGTTGCATTCTTAGTTTATCAGCCTAGTTTGAATAAATGAGTTTTGATTTTGATTTTGATTCCAGAAGTGCCAGCAGAAATGAAAACTTGAACATTAACGTTGTGCATTTTTTTAATATTTTCGAATGGTTAGGGAACAATTTCAGTACAAAATGAATTGATTGCGCCATCGTACACAAACGTGTCAATTTTTATTACGTAAACATTTTTAGACATTCGCGAAAGCGCCCTGCGCCGTCTTAGGATCGGGTCACGTGTCCACCTCACGCGAGTTTTACAGTTTTTACCTCTCATAAAAAAAAGTGCACAACGCCGCAAGAAGTTTTCGCTTCAAAAATACGACACTAGCTAGCAGTTTAGTTTACACAATGGTGTGTACACAATTCTAAATACGCATTGAAATATTCGATTTTTCATCTAGTAAATGAGAGATAGTTTTAAAAAAAAAAAAAAAATGTTTATTTTCATAAATTGTAGTACAACTAGGAAAAGAGTGTTTTCGATGAACTCTGGCACCCAATGTAAGATTTAACTTGTGTTTAGGGTGCCAGCGTCCTCGCCTATGAATTGAACTTGCGACAGACTTTTTCAATGTGTATTGCGCGGGAATATCTGCAAAAACTCTTTTTTTTTTTAATGTCGTGGTCTTTCATAGTGATTGTAACCAAAGTTCTGTGACATCCTATCAAAGAGATTCTTTCGTAACAAATAAATAGTTACATATTTTATTATGAAAATCTTTTTGATAACAATTAATGTATTATCAACAATATTCACTCGAATTCACAAACCTTTCAATAAAATTAAATCCTGTCCGAGCATAAACATGGTGTAGCGGACATAGTACAGGGCAAATAAACCGGGTGGCAAATGCTTTTGTACTTCTCGTCCCCCAGGGCTTAAGATGAAAACATACTACTTATAGGTAGGTACATTAGTACCGGTGCTAATATTTGAGAGGACAGAATCACAAAAGATGTTTTGTGAACATTATCAACATTAAATTGTATTTGAAATAAGTTAAGTTGGTACTTATACTTAGAGTGCGAATTATTCTCGGTAGATCCATGATGGATCTAGTGGTATCATATTATAGAGGCGAAAGTTCGTATGTGTGATGATTACTCCTTAACGCTCAAACGGCCTCCTTCATAATTTTGGCACCCTGGTAGTTTGTGTAATAACAAACTACCAGGGTGCCAATTGCAAATCGTTTATTTTCGAAAACAAGGGCAAAGTAGGAGATGAGTAACAAAGATAGTAAAGCCTTACAAAGTACCAGGTGCCCAGAAACAGGAAGGAGGTGTTGAATATTGTTAACTATCTGCGCCCGCGGTGGTAACCGAAAAAGATAAAGTTGCACGCGCACACGAACTGAAACTTGGAAAAAGAATGACATCCAATTTTCAAGAACTTTTTGTCATGATAACAAATGTAATTTTTAAGGTCTACTCACCATAGAACCGTTTTTATTATAGGTTGGTCGCGATTATTCTAAGAATCAATACCCTAAATACAGGATATCAGGTTACACGAGGGTCATATTGAAGGAATTCTGTAATCGATTCTCGTCCTAAATATGTAAAATAAACTATAACCTTAATTTACGCTCTCTAGATCTCACTTTATTAGACATTTCTTTTTTGACATTGTCCTACGCCTACCTATGTCCTAGTTTTAAAATATGAAGGGAAAATGGATTACGCTTAAGTCATTGATTCACGCACATTTTCTGTGATAAACGCAAGGGTTGCGAAACTTTTCCGAAGTATTTGATATGGTTTTGTCTGTTATTATTAATAAGTATAATTAAGTACTTATTAGTCTTTTTTTGTTTATCATGAAAGCATGCCCTATAGCAGGTTTCAATATGTCCGTCCTTCATACTTACATACTGTATGGTCCGGTCAAATTATCCCAGAAAATTCATTTATAATGGTGTTTTGAACAATCCTACCAATTTACTGCCGGGTGGGTATTAGTGTAACCTTTGATGTCTAAATTGACCAGACTATATCGTACTACTCCATTTATTGTTATTATCATATATAATAAGGAAACAAATTCCGACTAGATCCCTCATGGATCTAACCATTGGATCTACTGAGAATAATCCTAGAGAGCATTGGTGCACCAATGAAGGCGGCACGAGTCGTAGGTTCGAACCCAGCCAGGCGTGTTGCTTTGTTTTATTTATTTCTTCACCAGTGCACTCAAAACGGTAATGGAAAACATCGTGAGGAAACCAGCATGGCTTAGGCCGAAAATTCGAAGACGTGTGACATCTACCAATCCGCACTGGACCTGTGTGGTGGATTATAATAGCCCATTCCCTCTCATAGAGAGGATGCCTTTGCCCCAGAAGTGGGAACATTTTAGGCTGATTATGCTAGAGTCCTCTCTGCGATAATATTACTAGGAGAGTCTATCTAGTTTTGTAATGTTCCATGTCCTCAAACGCTAACAACATGCTGGCTGCGCTCGCTGGAAGGCTTGATTGCGCCATTATCTCCCACTGTTGTAAGCGACATGTGGCAGGTTGATGCAATTGACGTAAGCTATATTTTATTGACTAACTATTACTATTTTTATTGTATTTAATTTTATTTTGTGTATGTAATGTAATGTGACTGTTAAATGTATTTGAATTATGATATGAGTCAGTGATACTCGAATTAAATGATTTTATTTTATTTATTTATTCAACGTGGAAATCCCTTAAAATTCCTGAACAGAATATGAATTGGGCATATTAACGTTTGTGTTAACACATACCAATGATGTGTCACGATACACATGTTTACTTAACAAGACTTTAACAGCATAAACAACCGAGCGTTGAGTTGCTTTGCAATAACTTCTTGCAATTATATAGTAATTGGGCATTATTGTTATCTTTATTTACGACTAAAAGATACGTCACGGCAGCTTCACACGGTATTAATAAAAGCTAGCGCATCGATAACCGACTCAGTTGAATAGGCACAGTAACACTAATAGCTGTTATTATTACAGCTTCATTTAGTAACAGTTCGTAGTACGTCAATATCGAAGGTTGTGTTGTTACTTAATAAGTGCAACAAAAACTAGTAATGACTTTGCTAGTTGTCTATTAGATGTAAGGATAGCTACAGGTGGTTTATGCGTGTAACTGGTGGCACTACAGCCTTATTCGACATTGTTTAAGAGGGATCTTGCAGGTTGTCGCGCTGCGTCTAACCAGCTACCGTAAAGTACGATAGGGACAGGCTACAGCTCAGACCGATTATATCACAAAAATTTGACGAGATCGATGTTTGGTCTTCCCCATTTTCTACTGGAAACCTGAGCCGATGCAATAATTATTGTTGTTTTCTAGGTTCCTATCAATTTCTTTTATGTTAAAAACACGTCCTCTAATCACGACCGTAAAACATGGGTCATTTTGGGGTCTACAGTCTACCTTGCTTTTATGAAGAAAATAAAAATGAATGCTCTGGAGGGATTATTCAGGAGGAAAAAGGTGAATAAATTTATACGTAGAATCGCAAACCCCGTTCCTTGTTAAAGGACCCCGTCATCCCATAGGAACCCGCCGCGCCGCCGACGACGGCCGCGTTCACTTTTCCCCTTACGGTAAACAAGTTAGACAAGGGCTGATTCATTTTGTATCGCGAACCTATTATTTATGATCCTTACAAACGAGATTTGCTATAAAAGGATACCACTAGATGCTACTATTAGCTACACATATTTTTGTAGTAAAAAGTCGTTGTGGTCTAATTTAGACAATTCAGTACAACATATTGTTTCGTCGTTTTAGAATAGTCATATTTTTTTTTTATTTCGTCAGTATTTTCTTATAACAATAGGGTAGTTACAAAAAAAATCTAATTAGTCCGTCAGAGATTTCCAAAAATATTGGATTTATTTTTTTCAAGTATAATACAAACAATGAAGACGATACAGTGCTTTGAAAACTCGTGTGACGTCATTTTCTGAGACGTTAGCATGACATTCTTAAGCGGCCAGTGACGTCACAACCCCCCGGTTAAATCTTCGACGCGTTTTATCTTCATCAATTTTGATTGATTTGATAAAACAATAAATACGTATCCAATATTTTTCGATAATCACATCAAGCATCCTACATCCCTATTACAATCTTGTGTGATAATCAGGAATATTGAAATTAAATAGTAGAGAGTCAACGAAAAGGCAAGTTTTTCACGCGTTGAGTAAGAGGCGAGCGTGCGACAAAAGCCGGCCGAGTTCTCCGACCTTTTAGTTAGGGCACATGTCTGATATAAATCCACAAAAGATGTAACGAAATTGATTGCAATTATTTATGTATGTGATCGATTTTTAATTTAGTTTGCCCGTCGAAATTTACACTCGTTGAATGAACAGTGATTGTAAGTTTCATCAGTGTTTGTAATTGTCATGACAATCATCAATGATGTTACCTACCTTGGTCTCTTCAATTAGAGTTCCGTAGTAGAATGGCAAAAAACAGAACCCTTACAGATTCGTCATATCTGTCTGTCTGTCCGTCCGTATGTTACAGCCACTTAATTCGGAAACTAATATAAGACTACATCGTTGAAACTTGGTAGGTTGATATATTCTGTGAAACGCATCATCATTTTTGTTACCCCCATACATTGAACTGAAACTAGGTCTTTAAAAATAACATTGAGATTTCTAAAATCGTTTCATCATGTCAATCGTTTGAAAGTTAGACACTTCCAAAGTGGTAAAATAAAAACTTAAAACTTTTTAACTATGAGTATGAAAAACCTAAAAAAAACATGCTGTAGATCGCGATGAAAACCTTTCAACCAAAATAATAATGGTTTCAACCAGATATAGTAGGTAAGCAGTTATTCAGAATATAGCACATTTAAAAACCCGCATATATAACTTTGTCACTCATACAAACACTATGAAAAACAAACAAACACGTACATGAATGGTTCCGTATCTATTACGATGGTACGGAACCATTCGACTCGCACTTAGCCAGTTTTTTCCTTATTGTTTAAATTTTGTAACCAACATAGTGCAATAATAAGATCATCATCATCAATAGCCTATTAATGTTCCCACTGCTGGGACACAGGCCTCTTTTTGAGCGGGAATTGGCTATGATCTACAACGCAGGCCCAGTGCGGATTGGTAGATGTCACATGTCTTCGAATTTTTGGTTCTAAGACATGCCGGTTTCCTCACGATGTTTTCCTTCACCGTTTTGAGAGCAGAAGTGATGAAATCAATCACACAAAGTAATGTGCCTGCCTGGGTTCGAACCCACGACCTACTGTTCGTAAGTATAATAAGATAGATACAATTATAATTACTAATACTTTTATTCTTTAAGTTTAACACAAACGTTCATAAACAACTGTTTGTTGAATAATTAAACACAAATGTTGTGGCCGTTATTTTTTTAAGTTCACATACGACGCGTTCGGATACGCGTGGAATCTGCAAACCGCGTTTGAATACATGCAAAGTGTATAAATTATTGATTTTTGTTATGATTAAAAAAATATCAATGACTATTTTATTATAACTTTGAACCCAATTTTAAACAACGGAACAAGGTTCCCTAAACCCTCGACCGTAGAGATTTCTTAGTGCAAAATAATTATCTGACTTAGATATGAGGCTGAGGTCGGTGAATTTCTTACCAATTAAAATTGAGAGTAGAATACAGTACAGTACAGTAAGTTTTTAATATCAGTTTGATTTATGCGTGGTACATGAAACTTACTAATGTACGACACCAATTTCTATTAGTGAAGATTATGAAAGTAAATCAAGTGAATATTGTAAGCAAGCTGAAAATTCTAACTGTTTTGTCTTTTGTGAAGTGTCATTAAAAAACCGTATTTGGCTTTGTTTTCCCAGTACGAAATAGAGCTAAGATCATGACATAGATCATGACATGACAGCCCATGATTTCTTATTAAACAGACTTACCAATACCTGCCTACTTGACATGGTGTTGTAAGAAACTCGAGTCTTGGAGTATTATTTAAAAAAACTTGAGCTATTTTTGAAGACTCGAGTCTTATATTTTTAGAATAGCGAAATAGCAGTGTCACCATTGCATACTGCATGTTAATAGTAGTGTATATGGATTTGATTATTAAATGAGATTTCTAATATTATAATATACATAGTATGCAATGGTGACACTAATAATTCACCTTTCTGGCCTCCTGGTAGTTTGTGGGACTTTACCTTTACTATCCTGGTTTCCTATCTCCAATAAAAAAGTGCATGGTATTAGAAAGGCATAATATACATTTGATTTAAAGATTCCAATACCACCTACCTTCCTGTTATCTGTTCTCCTGTTAGTTTGTGGAACTTTACTACATATCCTTTCTTTTCCATCTCAATAAAAAAATTTTTTCAATACCTTCTGCCTACTTATATTCTCCTGGTAAATTGTGCCGTAGTAGTACCCTAAACTGATAAATGTGTTATAACGAATGAGACACTTGAGTCCCGCTGGTTTCACGATTTTGTAACACCCTTAGATCGTAAAACTAGTGGGAACGAAAAGTCCCATTTGTTCTACTATAAATTGTTTAACAGTAGAACTAATGGGACTTTTCGTTCCCACTAGATCTACAATTTCGTACCACCTTGAATCGCAGAACTAGTGGGAATAATCCGTGATTATGATAAACTTATATGGATATGGGTCGCGAATCGCGCCTCAACTTCAATAGACAATATGTTAAAGAAAATAAATAATAGTGAGTAATTAGTAAAGGATTGTTCTCAAATCATATTTTGATACCTGTATTGTGGGAACAATAGCACCTCATAACGCTGTTTTGTAAAGGTACCACGTAGGGCTGACCGTAACACGTCATATTTTCCAACATGTATCTAGTAGACGTATTGACAGACCACACAAAAGAACATCCCCTTTCATGTACAGGGTGTTTGTGTTTGCTCCACAGCCTCAACTCACAAAAGCATTGTGTTAACAAACCATAACATAGTTTGTATTCGATTCAGTTGGTATTCGAATTTCGACGCCGATTGACGAGAATCTGTTAAAAAATAAATCATCCATTAACGTCACATTTTTCTCGAACCTCAATGATGTACTGGGTACTTAAAAGATACTCTTGGAATGGAACAAGACAATACTTAATTACGCACAGACAGCCGTCAATCTCATCCGGTATGACGCTAAGATAAATTATACAATGTTCGAGCCAGATATCTGTATCGCGTGTCGAATTTTCACTGAAAACAGAGTAACGCTTCGCCAATGCGCGTTTTTCTTAGAAATTGGGTCGCATACCGTTGTGTAACGTCCCGAGAGTGATGCGACCACTACGGCTATTGTGTACGTCTTTTTAATATCGAAGAAACCAGGATCTTCATTCAAATCACAGCACATTAAAAAAAAATGCAACGAGAACTGGGACGCGAAGGATACAATCATAAATGAAAAGAAACATGGAACCCTGGCCATAAAAGAGGATTTGAAGAGTAATAATCACACTTCACACCAATATTATAAAGGCGAAAGTTTGTGAGTGTGTATGTTTGTTACTTCTTCACGTAAAAACTACTTAACGGATTTGGATAAAATTTGGTACACAGATAGTTTATAACCTGGATTAACACATAGGATAGTTTTTATCTCAATTTTATCTTCCTGTGGGATAATTCTCGAGTTGTAGCGGGTGAAGCCGCTGGCAACAAATAGTATTAAATAAAACTCAAACGTGATGATTACCGGAGTATTCCTATATTTATTGCGCAAGCTGACTACATTAAAAATCTAATTTAACTGCGACCGACTTTAGTTTTACGGAGCAAGTTTACTTGGCGATATTTTTCCGTGCGTGTGGTCGACCTCAGTCGGAGAAAATATCAGTGAGCGTAATTGAACGGCTGTTGTGCCTTTAGGCGTTACTTACCCACCAATTTAACAAACGTCACCAGACGTCTGTTGTCGGTCATTTAACAGGATTTAGTAAAAATCTCTGAAAAAGATACCTTAGGTCACCGAGCATAGAATACGACGGGCGCCTATTTGTCGCAAGACTCTTCAGTTCGCGAGGTGTAGGCTGTAGCACGTATTTTATTATTCGAGACTGCCGCTTCCAGGTCGTGCATTTGCAACTATTTGTATGCTCACGATCGTTAGTACGGTAATGGCCACGATGGCACAGGAATAATGCTCAAGTATTTTTATAGTGATTATAGTTAGGTTGACGAAGTCGCGGGAATATTTGGATATGGACTCGCAGAACTGGAAGCAAGTCGTATTAAAAGTTACCCCCACAGTAAGTCTGAAAGAGCACATGTCACAAGGATACTATTATCGCTTCAACTAGACAAACAGGTGCAACGAAGAATAATGGTCAGATTTTCATGTGAGTTTTTAGGGGTCCCTAGCCGGATGGCAACGATTTTTATTCAAATAAAAAAAATGTGGGGGGTTGTTACATGTATTATAAAAACAATTTTCTAGGTGTCATTCCGAATCAAATGAGCTATCGCACATATTTATAGGAGTTTTATTTCTATTTAACACGTTTTTAATCTTGTTGACTAGACTACTATAGCTACCTAGGTCTATAAAACTATTTTTCATTACTCATACTCTGAAAGTAGGTCATTACATGCCTGCGGAGCGGGTTGGATGTACTACTTTTCAGCCCTATGGAGAATCGCTTTCAACTGACAGCTGTCAAATTATTAAAAAAAAATTGGTCTATTTCACATTTTTATTGAACCATGTTCCAACTTTTTTACAGCCACTCAATTACAGCGCGATTTAAACCTAAAATAAAACACGTTTTTAAGAATAAAATTATAATAAGACTTTTAAATAGTTTAGTTTTAACTATTTCTCTAAAACGACATAGATTTTGACAAAATCTTTGCCATTTTTTTTAATGATGAACATGAAAAATACTGGCTGTATAGCTGGACGACCAGAGGACAAAAAAGCGACAACTTTATTTAATAATGTATGTTCTAAATAAGCGGGAAAGCGACAACATCCGATCAACACTCATTATTTCTTTATTTAATAATTTATGTTCTTATTTTCCTCGTATTCGTAATGAAAAGCACAGTGTTTACCTCGGGTAAATTACTTATTTAGTCCCTCAAAACCCCGCCTCGGGACTAATTAAGTAACGATTCCACCCCTTGGGTAACAATATTATCTCCAAGTAAATCGTTTGAAAGTGGTAAAATGTGTTTCTGGCTCTCATTTGTTTTTTTTTTTTCGTTTATTTGTTATTTTCACTAGTCTATTGGAATAATTTTGCTGATATAGGCGTATTAATTTCATAAAATCTGTCTTTTTTTACAAAAACGTATCGCAATAGTGGTCGTTACACATCAATGAATAAATGAAGGCATACTGCCGGATCTTAGAATAGCTCAGGTTTCCAAAGCTGTTACTTTAATTGAAAATAGTCGCAGTCATAAAGAACTGGCTCAAACATTGCGAGTTTCCAATTCCGTTATCTTTCGAATTGTTAAACGTTACCGGCAGACTGGAGGAGGGCAAGGTCACAAGAGAGTCATATGAGCGAGAGACGATCAATGTGTGGCGAGAACAGTTCTGAGAATACACTTTGACTTCATCTGAAGTCAGATCTACGCTCCAGGACGTTAGACTTAAAGAAGCTGGAATAAAGCCGTACTTGCCAGCTAGAGGACCCTTGCTTACCACAGATCATCGATTAGGTCGGGCTTACTTTGCTCGCTCATACCAAAATTTTCCCCCAGTCATCATCTGGAATATTGTTCACTGACGAGTCTAGGTTTTGTCTTAAGGCGTGGATATACGTAAATTGACCTTTTTTAGGATACATTAGACCAATTTTTTTTCCGCAACCATCAACGGATTGTTTTTCAAAAAAAAAAATATTAATCTACACAATCCAGAGCAGGACCTCTTCAGCACAAAAAAAAAAAAATTTAAACATCATAAATAAATATTCAAAGTAGCCTCTGTTTTTTAACTCACTACAATTTTTCTAATAAACTATCAATCATAGGATATTTTTATTGCCATTAATATAATAGATAGTCATGCCGATGGGACCTTCAGCTTATTTTTGCCAATAACTGTCTTAATTATTAATTTGGATTTTTTTACGTAATCGCAACTCGCAAATCGCGTAGCTCCTACCCGTCTGGCGCCCAATAAATCGGTTGCGGGAGAGTGAAATGTCAGTGGCGTATATCCAGCTCAAAGTCAAATGATAGAAGGTTTAAAGTTTGGAGACGATACGGAGAAAGATACGCTCAGTGTAACATTGTCGGAAGAGAGTCATGTGGTGGATGGAGGGTCAGTAATGGCATGGCGAATGCCGCCCGCATTTGCATACGGGCACGAACGGAGTTACACATCGTAGAAAATCGATCCCTGACTGCGGCTCGATACGTAAATGACATCTTAGAACTGATTGGCATGCCCTTTGCCCCATATATCGGAGATAATTTTCAATTAATGCAGGACAATGCGCGGGCTCAACTTGCCGCGATGTTTCGGGGTATCTTCGCGAGGTCACGAGGTGTTACGTGTACGTTCTGGATGAAAATAGCAAGCAAAACTAAAGTCGCAAGGACGGGGTGAACAAATGCAAGGTTCTTAATAGCTGGCACACGTGTCTCGAGTGGCAATGGCGCGAGTAGTTAGCGGCCCAAATCTATGGCGTCGATCTTGTTTACTATATGGTTTGCATCGATTTATTTAAGTGATGTACGACTTGTGTCACCAATTACGGACGCCGGCGTTTCAACAAATACGGACGCAGACGTGTACCCAATGTCAGGGCCACATCAGCGCAGTATCGTGAACTGATGCTAGTATAAGCACGTAAAGTATTCACTCTTCTTCGATAAACAAAGATGCATTCTCTTTCATTGTTCCACTCGTAGAATGCAAAGTAGTCAAGCCTCGCCCGTCTTGCCGATGAATTAGTGTTTTACCTGTAGTTTCTTGAGCCATTAGCGTTGGTATATGTGACTTTCTTTAATTTCTGCCGAGAAAGACTATTTCTATAAGTGTTGTTAGGGTCAACTCACACCGAGACGCGACGCGACGCGACGATACTAGAAGAGGCCAGTGATTTCGGGCTGCGCCGCGCGCCGCCGCGAGACGCATTGCGATCGCGGAAATGTGTATCTTTTCGTGTAGAAAATAAAGTTGTATTTTAAGTCACTCTTTTAAAGTGTGCGCGCAGCGTTGCGTCGCGCCGCATCTCGGTGTGAGCTGACCCTTACATGAATGTAGGTATACCAATTATCAATCCTGGAAAATAGGACCTAATTAAATGCAAGAACTGATGGTAAAAATATACTTTCAATCTCATTTGCAATTTCCGCTATAAACCTAAGGTTGGTGGTATGATGACTATAATTACACCCTCAGAAGATTCTAAAGTAATAGTATAGTAAATTGCAATAACCTATTACGAATTTGATAGAAATGGAAGTGCCTCAGGGCTTACCAGCTCATTCTTCAGCCCAAATATGTATATGTACGTTTCTCGCCCTTACTCGACACGTTTTGACTGAGCCGGGAGGCGAACTATACATTCGATTTAGTTGCCCATCCTGTGCTAGATCAGAGGCTCTAAATAAATTATCTGTAAATTCAAACGTCTTATAAATCAAAAATACAACAGCTCTAATGTATTTGGTTTCTATTTTTGGGATACAACTAGTATGCATGTATGTGCGACAAATAAATATGTTTTCTTTCTTTATCCAGTAAGAATTGATAAGTCCTCAAACTATACAGGGTGTAAATCAACCCATCACACAGCCGACAACCAAGCATTCTGTACATCAAACTAAGTACCCCTACGCAAAAATGTTTGCTGGGAAACTAGTTTTTTTTTTGGGGTCAAAAATCACATTTTACGGTAAAACTGAATCTAGTACTCTTAAAACACTGTGCTAGTGGATGCTTGGAATAATAAACGGGTCATGGTAATTTAAGAAGAGATGTTGGGGGTCAAACTACCAAATTTTGCACAGCTGTTTTTGTAAATACTACACTCGCGAGCAACCAAATCGACTCAAGCCTATGACGGCGCACATATACATTGATTTTCCTAAAACGATAAGTGGTAATTACAAAAGTGATATGTCATTCGAAAGCTGAAGAATTAGGCTTTCAATTAACATCAATACCTTAAAAAAAAACTAAGCGCTGATTTATTGACACATTTTAATTGGCCGTCAGCGTAAATTACCTCTTTAGGAATCCACGACTTGCGCTACCTGCTCCCGCTATAAAACCCCCCCACTTCCGGTTTATCTTATCAGTTGCTTGTTACAAGTTGACCGGTACACATCTCCGTAAATTGCATTCCTTGTTTTCGCTAACCCATGGATACCACACCAGAAGAAGCCGCTCAAGTTGTTGCCTTGTTGCAACAAGGGTTAAGTCAGCGAGCAATCGCTGCCCAGCTCCACTTGAGCCAGTTTTCTGTATCCCGAGTATACAGACGGTTCCAAGAGACTGGTGCCTTCAATCGGAGACCAAGAACGAGCCGCCACCGGTGCACTTCAGAGAGAGACGACCGCTTCATTGTCTCAACCTCGCTGCGCAATCGACACCTTACGGGCGTTGATGTGCAGCAAGAACTGAGACGTGTACGACAAGTGGCTGTCAGCGAGTGGACAGTGAGAAGACGCTTGAAGGAAGCCAACTTGACGCCAAAAAGACCTGCGACGGGCCCTAAGTTGACTGCAGGCCACCGACAAGCGCGCCTTCAATTTGCTCGAGAGCATCTCAATTGGAGCGTTGCGCAATGGCGATCGGTCTTGTTTACTGATGAGTGCAGAATGTGTCTGCATGGCAGTGACAGGAGAGGCCGAGTCTACAGGCGTCCGGGAGAACGATTTGCCCAATGTTGTTTCGCTGAAACAGTGGCATATGGCGGCGGTTCCTGCATGATGTGGGCTGGTATCTCTTTAGAGGGAAAAACCGAACTTGTTTTCGTGCCTGGGGGCGGCCGAGGAGGCGGGCTAACAGCTGATCGGTACATCACCGACATTCTACTGGATCATGTTGTGCCCTACGCAGGGTTTGTCGGTGAAGACTTCGTGTTAATGCACGACAATGCCCGCTGCCACACGGCACGAGTCACTCGACAGTTTCTGCAAGAGGTCGAATTACGCACGATGGACTGTCCTGCGCTCAGTCCTGACATGAATCCCATCGAGCACTTATGGGACGAGCTTAAAAGAAGAGTTCGGGCCAGAAATCCAGTCCCTTCAAGCGTAGACGAGCTAAAGACAGCATTATTAGAGGAGTGGGACGGCATTCCTCAAGAAAATGTCAAAAAATTGATAAGGTCCATGAAAAACAGACTGCGGGATGTAATTAGGGCTAGAGGGGGCAATACGAAATACTGATTTAAATAAAATAATTTTATTTTTAATTTTGTTTGTTTAATTTGTCAAATACGAGACACATACCCTTTTTCCTAAATTCCCGTTTTTCCTACTCTTGCATTCAGACATCATTTATTTCAAAAATGATGGATGGATTTCAATGATAATGATATCAAATTAAAGCTGACATCTTAAGCTTTCGAATGACATATCATTTTAATAATTTCCATTCATAATTTTAGTTGTATCAATGTATGTGTGCGCCGACAAGGCTTGAGTCGATTTGGTTGCTCGCGAGTGTAGTTTTTAGGTTGTAACTTTACTTAAATTACCTCCATGACCCGTTTATTATTCAAAGCATCCACTAGCACAGTGTTTTAAGAGTACTACACCAGTTCAAATTTGTTTGTTTTTCTTATAAACAAATCTGATATTTTTGCTTCCAATTGACAATAACATTGATGCATTTTTGATTCTTTATTGCAATGACTTGAATATTTAGTTTATGAAGAATTGTATTTTAAACCGACTTCACAAAAAGGATGTTCTCAATTTGATTGTTTTTTTTTTTATATACTTACGTTCTTCCCGTCATGCGTCATTGCAACAAAGTTTTACATGCGTTTCAGTAGTTACGACTTACCTTGTGCGCAAAATACGTGGAGTTGCGGACGCCAGGTCGTTATACGAGACTTACCTTAGGTCTTGCAAGAGTGCCTCCCCCTGCGCGATGGTGGCAGCGCAGGCGTCGAGGCTGGCGGCTCGATGCTGCCCGCATTGGTCGAGCGCTCGCCTTGCGGCCTCCGGCGTGTCGTCCGATGCGCAGACGCCGCCGCCACTCCGCAAAGTTTCGAGCCATTGTAGCAGCTAAACAGAATAAACAAACATTATTTTCGCATTTTTTTTATAGTTATATTTAAGTTCCATGTAACAGCGTGCGAGTCTATAACCAACTGTCATACAAATACAGGCTCCGGACTGTTACTGAGAAAGTCTAAGCATCGAAGCCAAGGATCTCACGATTGATTTATTGGTGACAGATGAAAATGCTAACTAGTTTCAAGTGTCGTTCCTTTGCAGTTTGTATGTAATTTTATAGTATACGTTTTACGATAATATGTCAGCCTGTCAGGGCAGAATACGTTTTTTTTTGTAATAATATTAAACTAAATACCATTAATTTTACGATGATGAATGGACGTCCCAATCCTAGCTATTTTACGCCAGTAACAAGAGGTCAGCCAAAAAGAGTTATAGATTGTTTCATAGGAATGTGTCTGAACCACCATTACAAAATTAACAAAATACTATTAAAATAAATGTAATGAAGTATATAGATTGTAATTATGTAGGTTGTAAATATTGTTAACTTCTTTTGGGGTTACCTTTTTAACTGTGGGCCCACCGTGTATGATTACAATGACAACATTTTTGATTAAATTTGTAAGATTTTTGTAAAAACTGCTATTGAATTGATTGTATCACAGTCATGATACTTATTGCAATTTTTTGTAGATTCTTAGAATTCCTTCGATTTGTTGACCTATTTAAAACTTTTAAAGTAGGTAGGTACCGTTATTTATTGTAAAGCCTGCATTGTCCTGTCGTACACGTTAACACACAAACACAACACTTGCATAATGTCAAAGACATAATTAAGTATTTATAAAGTTTATTAGAAATCTACTGAGAACAAAAACTAAATAATAAATGAAAAGCAAAATCAAAAGGACAAACCCTTTTGATTTTGATTTTCAATTATTCGGGAATCGTTGCAGGTGGCTGTTTGCGGCTACTGCCAACCTCCATGTACAAAAGCATAAGTTTATGTATGTATGAAAAGCGAAATCAAGTGTTCAATAAGTAGAGATTCTTGGCAGTTGTTACAATACAAATGCTAGTGAAAGTCGAAGGTAAGGCCACGCTGACAGATGGCTTGCTTAGCGGCTAGAACTTGGCATTCCCAAGTAAAGCAGGCACGGTAATACACACACCCATCGTAATACGTGCGTGTTGAGTAAGGCCACGAGATTATAGGCAAATATCAATCGGAGTTCACCGTTCTAAATAACTCGCGACTTGCAAGCATTGGGCAATGTTTAGGCCTCCATTTGGAATAGCAGTTCCTTAGTTACATGCATAAGATCACGCCTGCAATCTCCGAAGGGTAAATTAGAGGTGGATACATCTACACAGGATCCCCCCACTCACTTCCTTACATAAATAAAGACAGTCACACAGGGGTAGACAGAAACTGCAGAACGTCACCTGTATATCGATTCACTTGCAAGTGTAGTTTATTATTAAATGTTTACGAAGGAATATCCATTTTTTTTTCGATCTTGAATATAATACTGTAAAAATAATGACGAAGTTTTGTTTTACAAGTGCCCATGTAGGCCTATGTGAAATAAAATATTTTGACTTTGACTTTGACTTGACTTTGACTTTGAAGTGAAAACAAGACCAAAATCAGCCAAACAAAACAAAAGTTATAACCAATAAAACTTTTGTTTCTGTCTCTTTCTAGATAAACATTTAGTATGGATGTTGTACGTCGATCATGTACAATAACGTCATGAAAGTTATCGGATCTCTCTGTGTAATCAGTAGTTTCAAATGCTTATAACTTAGTATTATATATAAATGCTAGCGGACGTCGTCCTGCCCGGACAGCAGCGCCACCTACCGGGTCCAATTGTGAATCTAAACCATTCTCGAATCCACTGGACCACACACAAAAAAAAACATCTAAATCAGTCCAGCCGTTTGGGAGGAGTTCAGTGACAAACACACGTAAAGTAGAATTATATAGATAAAGGTCATTTAAAAATAATTTCACGTTGCTACGAGTATTTCTGACGTTAAGACGCTTTGTTTAGAGTGAAAAATAAAACATGCATATGCTATCAAAAAAAAAATACAAAGTGCAGGATGACTATCCCAGTATTCTCTGCCTTTTATGCCTCATAGTCATACACCAGTATTGGCTGATGTTAAAACTGTCCAAACCATGTCAGAGGCCCTTGTGGCGGTTTAAAAACTCTGACACCAGGGTGTATAGGGTCGTAAGACCTTACTGCCCACACAATGAGAAGAAGAACTAACCTCTTTCTCGTGCGTATACAATAGTACAGCCAGGTCGAGTCTTCGTCTTCTCCTATCGACTCGAGCTGCGAACGCCGCGACATGAGCTTCCAACTCTCGTGCCACGCCCAACACTTCCTCAGGATCGCACTCACCAGACCGAGCCAACTCTTCGGCACCAGCGAGAAGCTTTTCTGCGTTCGTGTATGTATTCTGTTGGGAAATCATTAAGGAAATAAGTTATAAAACGACTGCCCTGGATTTTTTTTTATTTTTTGGTATTGCAGCTATGTAATACTAACAGGTGCAGTGGTAGTCAAAAAAAAAGAAACAGATTTTCATCAATTATCACTAAGCAATGCGTTGAAATCCCAGGGTGCGAAAAAAAAAATCGTGCGTACAATACTGATACTGTTAGCCTGTATCATCCTACTACAGGGCAAAGGCCATGCCCATGACTTCCCGTTATTTCGATCTAAGGCCAGGGATAATAAAATAATAACAGTGATCCTGAAGTTTCTTTGAATAATCAATTTCGTAATTGCTTGAAAACTAAGTTTGAATTTCACTGGAAAGTCATGAAACTGAAAGTTAATCGAAGTCCTTGACAGTCACATAGTTTCAGCGTTATTGTGCGTACAGATTATGTAACATGTTATGTAACTTGTGATTTATATGATGTGTATGCACCGTTACTTTCGTTCAATGAAACAATTCTTACGTTCGCCTTAGTAACTTAGTACTTACTTGTGCTACATTTTCAAAGTGTTCATGAGATTTTTGATAAACCCTAGCTTTATGGAGATTCCTTCCTATTCCAGTATTCTTCTGTAAAAATACTTCACCGTGATTTGCCAACCAATCTAGGACCTGAAACAAAAATATATTTTTAGTCATATTAGATTGTTCGACGGCTTCACTTGCGTGAATGTTATAAATTAGCAAGTACTAACTATGGTGCTAAAAAGAATCGCATGTCCCAATTTTCCGAAGAAATCATTTAAGTTGTTATTATTTCAATAATGCTTATCTTTCATGACATAATACCACATTTAGTAATCTATGTAATCAATCCATCATGTTGACATTTAATAACCCAATAAGCTTATATAGATTAGAGATTATTACTACTAGTATTTTTATCATAGTAGATAACATTCGAACGCTTTTGAAATCTAGGTCCCGTATTCACTAACATCGAACTGTTTATGGGAAGTCATATGACTATCTCGCTCACTTTCGTAATGCAAAAATGCGATTTTCGGGGCCATTCCTGGCCTGCTTCCAGTTTTCTTTAATTTAAAATGTGCTTGTTTTTTGCTTTTCTGTTTTTTCAGTAGGGTTTCAACATTTTTTTTTTATTTCCAAGTTTTTAGTTCTTTTGTGTTTGTTCTTTGGGTGGTCGCGTGAAATTCTTCGCAGATGATTTAACTTGTGTGTTTGTTTATTTTCTTTTCGAGACTTCTGAGACTTTGACTTTCTTTTCAACATATAAGTGTCATATATTTTTGTAATTTCCTTTTAAAACCTTTCATGTTGATATCCTACTCGATGCTAACGGTTTTTTTTTTAAATCCGCGATGTGGCTTCCAAAATCCGCAATTTTTCTTTGTTTTTTTTTTTAATTTTAATGTAGCCAGTGACACTCGCACCATCAGGCCAAATCTAACGACGTATATTTTATTCAAATCCCTTCATCCGTTTAGGGAGTTATGAGGGAACAAAGAAACAGACATACATACATAGACGCCAAACACATAACCTTCCTTTTGGGCTTTGGGCTTCGCCGCAGTCGGGTAATAAAGAAAGACTTTTCGAATCGAAGCATTTGAGAATACAAGGGCAGAGTAATGCTCAGTAGTTCGCATAGTTATCAAACATCAGCTTCATAAAAAATAACCTCGTATGTAAGTTCGACTAGTTTATATCCCACTCAAAACAAAACTTGAAAAAAAGCCAAGTCGCGCAACTCCTTTCTTCTACCGTAAAAAGTAGTGAGATCCATGTAATACCAAGTCAGTTAATTTATTCAGTCCCTAATTAAGGGACCCTCTATCTTAAGATAAAGTGAATACGAATATTAATAATGTTTGATGTTTTAAATAAAAGATTGACTTGGCCATCGCATCGCATTCGCCAATGTTAAACAGGCCATTCTTATGGCTAATCGCCATCGCATTGGTGCTCCGGTGCCAAATCCTCACTCGCGCGCCCGATCGTAGATGCATATTCAGCATTTAGCAAATACTATTTACCACCGCACTACTTGTCATTATCTGTGACCCGTTCATGACGTCCCTAACATTTTGACGTCTGCAGTTCTTTGTTTGACAGTTTAATGTATGTAAACATTGGATCATTGCGGTGTTTTTTTTTTTGTTTATTTACCTATTATTTTTAATTTCTTAAAAATGTAACGTACGACGTTACATGTTAATGAAAACCGCATTAATCCGTTGCGTAGTTTGAAATCTCTAAGGCCTCATTTACAGACAGGCGGGACGTCGCGAGGCGCGTGCGGCGGGGCGTCGCGAGGCGCGAGCGGCGTGGTGCCTCGCTGCGCGTCGGACTTTTTTTTTCCGATTACGGAGAGGCGGCGCGTGCATACACAAATATATAATATGGCAATATACGATGTTGTTCATAAAGACGCGGGGCGGGACGCGTGGCGTTGCCCGCGGACTCTTCAAGCGGGTAGCAAAGTACGCGGCGGATATCCCCGAGGCGCACGCGGCTCACGCGGCGTTCTCCATCGAACCGACTAGTCGGTTTTAGGTATTGATGTTATAAGTTGTGATGCCGTGATGTATTTGGTTGACTATACATATAGGTATAATCAAAAGTTGTAGAAGACATCCTTGTATAACCATGAAATACAGCATAACCTCTTTCTCTTATTGACCTATGAAGAGTTTCATATTCCCCAAACATCTCTTGTTCTGATGCTGTAAACACTGGGCCACTTCTTATATTAAATAGTTCACTTTTTAACATATATTTTTTTTTTTTTAAATAGTTGATCATATATCTCCATTGCGACAGTGAATACTTCTGCGTTGCGCGATTTTCAAATAAAACTGTAAGAAATTTCCGCCGCGGGCATCGCTTTATCGAGAATTGCCGCTGCGTGAGCCGCCGCCGCGTGATTATGCTTTGATTTGAGTAATGTCATATTTACAAATGAAAAAACTTAAGTCCAGTGAACTCGGACCCTTATGTTTGTGGTGCCGAAGTAATACGCGATAAACCAGTGGTTATGTAGTGTCCAATATGCATGATTTGGTCATATTACAGTGAACGTGTGGGGATAGATAAGTAAGTGTTGCCGATCCGGGATTTATATTTTTTAACGTGTGGGGATAGATAAGTGTTGCCGATCCGGGATTTATATTTTATAATGCTTAAATAATATTACATTACTTTAGTACTTATTATTTATGTTAACTGGAGACCGGGTGGTTATTGTAACCTATTAGATGACTAACGTGTTTTTAATAACTAAAAAAATCAAACACAACATAATTATTATCCTTTTAGTATGTTTTTGTGCAATTGTATAGCTATTAACCACCTATTTGAATCATTCAACTTTTCACTTTTGTGACAAAATAATCCGGTCACCTGTTTGTCTTTGTTGAGGATAAAAAAGCTTGAACCCCCTTTCCGATTTTGGAAACGAAGCTATGGCCTCTATGGCTACGTAAGCTATGGCCTCAATAAGAAGTTTTCTATCATACTATAATGTTAAATAATAATGTCAGTTTTTTATTAATAAACTAAGAAATAAACCTCCATAATTTGTGTGATTGTATATTTTTGTTTGTCTCTGTTCTTTTTTCCTGTTGCTTACTGAATACCAAGTAGAATATTATATTTTTGAATGTTATGCGCACTTGTTAGCTTAATAAATATATTCCTATCGGCTTCATTTGATACGTTTTTCCTAACTTCCTACTTACCTCACGTATTCTCGAAACAAAATCGTTTTTTTCCTATATCTCAACAGAATAGGTTATATTTAGTTAGTCCTTTTTATTTCACCTACAGGTGACACCAGGGTGTCTAAAATGGCCGCTTTAGCAGAATCGTAATCATGTTAAAAATTTAAAATTCTTAAAATAGACTTTATAGTTATAGACATTAAAGTCCATTTTAAGAATTTGAAATTTTAACGTGATTGATACTAAGATTCTGCGTGGATTCTGATAAAGCGGCCATTTTAAACCCGCAGGTAATCCGGGTTTTGTCATTGCGGAAAGTTAAAACTTTTAAGGTTTAATTTCTTATTATTAGTTAGGTAGGATTTTTACAAGTAAAAATGCTATCTGGTAGAAACATAAATAAAACTTCTGCCACAAGTGACACTGGGGATTGAAGAGTTTAATACGAGTATCACAGTTGTGGAGAAACAAACACTATCTAGTAATTATTTCGAAAACTTGATTTCGACGTTCACAGAAAAATAGGCTCGAAGGTATCCATGCAATTTTGCAGGTGAATTTGTTTTTTTGAAGGTGTACCTAAAGTTAACACGATATCGCTGATTTTGTGCGGAGAGGCACCGAAAATATTTTATACAATATTATTAAATATTATTTTCGAATAAAAAGAAATTAATAAAGATGAAGTAATAATCTATATGTGTTAATTTATTGGTTTCATTTGGTTTAGTTTCATTTGGCCGCATAATGAAAAACTGCTTATTTTCGTCAGATTAGGAAACACATCCATAATGACCTGAGATCTTTATCAGGTCATGTTTGTCTGCCACAACTGTTAGGCTTGCGCATTACTGTCACATACATTACAATGCATATTGGTCAAGCAAGTTGGACTCACAAGTGAAGTCTTTCTATGCAGCGACCAACATTTGCATCCCGTTGAATATGCAAACATACATAAGCTCACACCTTTTTCCTGAGGTAAGCAGAAACTACAAAACTACTCCTACTACGATCCGATCCTTACGTACTCCCTAGCCTAGTCCACATTCATAATTATGTAAAAAACATAAACTGCTCATTCAAGCACGCCGGTTGCAAGAACTACGCGTCCGACGTTTTCGAACATTGTCATCATCATCAGCCCATCCTCTTCCGACCTAACTTGCATGTGTTGCTACACCACTCACCTGCCTACAATCTTCTTTGTACAAGAGCAAGGCGAGCCTCTGATGCAGCTTGAGCCTGGCCTGATGGTACCTCGCCTCCAGCGCTCTATGGTGTCCCAGTATCTGATGGATGACGGCTAGTACGTGGTTGGCACCGGAACTGTAGTCGGCTGCCGGGTCGCCGCCGCTGCTGCCTGCGCTGCTTACCGTGCCATCGTTCTGTACGAATGCCAATGTTGTTAATACACACACACACAATATAATGCATATACACAGCACATAATACTTTTCATTAATTGTGATGACTAAATAAAAATCAAAAAGTGAGGAACAAAACTGATAATCGCATTTCGTAACTGCATTATTGGCCAATTTAGTTATTAAACTAGATGTCATCTCTCTAATGTCCATAAACTCCCACAACAAATCTGTTAAGGGCTTACAAGCCTATCGCAAGATGTTTTTCAATGATGTGGACGAACAACATCGCCATAACCTTAGTGATCTAAGGCACCATTCAGGACCTCAGTTGGTGTGACTTGTATCTTTCGCGAAAGTATAGATCTGTTCAAACTTTACGGCGGTCGGAAGTTCGAATAATTGCGAGCAATATACCTTATTGACTATACAGTCAAAACATCATGCATCTTCTGCGCCCGGTGACGCCCAAAAGTGTATTCTTTGCAGCTTTACATTAGATGATCTGAGCCAACATAAAGTTTGAACTGTTTTACCTGCGCAGACAGTCACTAGTTTGAGCAGATACCGTCTTTTCAGAAGGTACGTCGACATCACAGTAATTCTTCTAGTTTAAATTTATTTCTCCGCAAGATATGCCTTTTCGGCAATGGGCCGCAGTTGTAGGCAAGGCCATCAGTTTAGTGTCTTTATTGGGTAGGCAATCCCAACAATGATTTTACAAGGGACGTGAAACTGCAGTTCATATAAAAATGTTTTTTACCATATTATCAGCAGGGTCGGTTTGATGGCACACTTGAACCAGATGATCCAACTGGTATAGCAGCTTTTTACTTGTAGAATGGACCTGTAGCAATGCAAAGAAAGTAATTGTTATTGTTTCATTAGTAACACTTGCCTCAGATAATCACATTTGAGAGATGAAGACATTACAGCTTGGTACATTTTTTTACCACAAAGGGACGTCACAAGTCCCCACTCATAATCTTTGACACGTTTTATTTTCGTATTTTTATTAATGTGATGAAAAATAAACACGTATCCAATATTTTTCGATAATCTAACAGACAGACTAAACAGAATCATTTTTTTTAAGTTAGGAGACATCTCTATTATGATCCAGTTGCCTTCATGGACATCTACATGTTTTCTCACACCAACCACTTTTCTGATCAATTCAGGGATAGCAATAGTTGCTGTTTAGTGGGATCATGGCTATTAATACAGAAACTAACCTCAGTATAGGCTTGGCACATATGCTCATACAACTGACGATGTCTCTGTGCATGTTGTTCGAGCGCTCTAGGATCATTGCAAGGTGCTCCGCCTTGCCCCGTTGCCAGTTGCAAAGCTACCGCGCACTGGGCGCCCCAGCCACCGACCGCTGACACGTAGGCCTCCGCTTTGTGGTGGAATACAACGGAGAGAGACAAAACTGCTGAACGTTCCTCCAGACCTGGCAAAAGAAAATAAGGATGTTTTACTGACGAGTTAAGAGAACATCAAAACGCATCTTGTATCGTAAATAAAATCGCCAGGGAACGTTTTAAACACTCGGGGTTGATGTAGCTTCGCAATAGTGAAAGAATTTTCGGAACCGAATCAGTGGTTTCGAAGATCACACCCCCCGTATAACATCAACATATACATATAACAGTATTCCTTTTTAGAAGCCAGTTAACTAAACATCGGCCATGTTCAGACTAATTACAATTATATCAGAAGCGGGTTTAATAAGCCTGAGGCATCTTGGTAGAGATTTTTTCCTGGCGTTGTCAGGATGTCGCATTACTAGCTTCGAGATTAACCTTTGTCGGTCAGTAAAGACTCACCAGCCGACAGTTGTTTGTAGGCCCGTTCGAGGCGATGCGCAAGCGCCGAGATCTCGGACTCGGCGTAGTGGCGCTTGTCGGCGAGGCGTCGAGCAGCCGTGGTGACGCGTGCCACGCTTGGTCGACCGCCCCCCGTACAGGCAGCTGCGAATCTGATTAATACATGGATTATTTTAGTGCACAAGAGAAATTACTTTTATAGTTTTAAGGTTCTATTTACTATGACAAATTGTTTTATATCCTAGGCATGTTACTCTGTAAGGTATTAATGTATAGGTTAAAGTTGTTTGAAAATAAATATTTTTTATGTCATGTTCAAGGCCGAATTTTCATGACGATGCAGGCTTACGCTTTAACAGAATAAAAGCAATACCTCTTAGTCTTATTTTGTTCTACACATGTTCGATGGGAAAAGATATTATATCCAATTTGATGGTAATGAAGATCTAAGAGGTACTGCGCTTATTCTGTAACAACATGTACAAAAAAAATAGATCGATTCTAAAGAACCTCTCTTGCTAAATCCCTATATATACATTTATTGCTTTGAATAAGCAAGCTAGCTTGATCTGAAGAAGGTTGGAAGTTAACATACGGCAACATACAATTGGATCATTTATTATAAACAAGTTGAGCATGCTCCTGTTCTAACTTGCTTCAACTGCTCTCATCATAATATTGTTATTATAACGATAGTGAAAAATGTGGCAACTTAACGGCGTTGTAGGTAGTATAGTAGATACCTGGCGTGTTCTTCCTGCAGCCGCTTAGCGGCGGCACAAGAGCGGCCGATCTCCACGTACGTCGCCAGGAATGCGGTGCGATGATTCACGATCCACTCTAACATCTGAGGAAGGTGTGAGTATTTTTATTAGAGATTTTACGCTGAGTTTGTTTAAGATGCCTCTCCTTGGTTTGTAGACTGAATATTTACAGTTCGCACAATGAATTAAAATGGTAAATCTTACACAATGTGTAAACGGACTCTTTGCGATGCCGTTAAACGAACATTATGTACTACAATCTTTATAATGTGGTCAAAAATCACGGTTTACGGTAGAACTCAAAACAGCGCACTTAAGCAATGTGCTAATGGATGCATTGAATAGTGCAGGGGTCATGGTGGTATTTAAAATAAAAATAAAAGTAAACTTAAACAAACACAAACGTTAGAATTTTGACGTCTAATACATTCGTTGCTACAATTTTCCCAGGTATAGTCCAGAACAATAGAAAATTATCCCAATGTCGGGAGAACGTGCGTTTCGGCTTCGTCTTTTTACGTCCAATATAACGTCTGATTAGATTACTGCTCATTTGATTTAAGGTATAAATAAATAGAGGAAGATTGGCACAAGAAAAGAAAGGCCTATACCCAGTAGTGAGTGAATTCATGTTGTGGATGATGACGATGATAATAAATAGAATATTCGTCGTAAAGTAGGTTTATAGTACCCACAAACCCACATAAACTATATGTTATTAACTTATTTATTTATGCATCATAAAATTAAATAAAGTTTGTATTATGCATGATACTTCAAGTTAAAGTAATTACTTATGCAAATATTCTTATAAAATAGACAACAATTTAAATAAAAAAAGAAACATCAAGAAAAGTTAAGTTTTTTTTTTATCAAATAACGAGTCGAATCTTCAACCTCTAATGAAAACGAATAAAGTAACCAACCTTTTCGCAGTCCTGTTCAAACAAGCGCAGCTGGAAGCATTGATCGAGCTGCATCTTCTTGTGCTGCCACAGTTTGTGCGCATGCGCATGGGCCGAGCGCACGGCTGACAGTTGCGTGCGCACGGCGCCCGAGGAGCCGCAGTGGAACGCGGCCTCGCCACCGCTGCCACTGGCCTCGGAGCACAACGCTTCCGCTGCTTCTAAGCGTTGTAGGACACGTTCGCCTGATGGGGAAGTTGTTTTTTCTGTATTGTTAAGGTCGTTAGCTTTTACATTTTTCTACCTAAACTCTTTCACTACGATCTGGACTCTCTCACGTTTCTCTTGTGATTGCTTGAATATTGCACATCTCCTTTGGTGGAGTCCGGGTCTTATTTTCGAGCTAAGTTGGCCAGCGACGCAACATACGCGATTGTCACGTCGACGCCGTCGCGTCGCAAGTCACAAAGTACGTGGTCGCGAAACGCTTGTTGTTTGTAATTCATGATCAAACGGTTACAATCGTATATTGAAGAACAATGTCTTCCAAGGCCAGTCTCAAGCAGGACAGCCGGTTGGTTGACAGTTGGTTCACGAGACTTGGCAGTAGTTTAATGATAGTAACTAGTACACTAGTTACAGGAAGCCACCATTAACGACTAAAAGTTGCAGATTGCATATTTTTTACAGAACAGGGGAGGGGGAATACTATTCTATCACCTTTCATTAGTATGCTTGGACATTTCTATCTAACAATAACACAGTAAATGTGTTTTTAAATGTGCATAGGTACATGCTGCAATAATGCATAGAACATTATCTTGTGCAAATTAAACATCCTGTAATCGAACGAAATGTAGGCGAAACACATTATAATAAGTCATTACACATGTAAATAAGTATGGTTTAGTATTAGAACAATGAATGTATCTACATCAAAAATTTAGCAACGAAACTCACATTACTCATCTATTATTTAAATGAAATAGTTTTGCAATCCAAATTTATGTATACTGCAGATGAAAATGTGTCTGTTTTTAGCGGTATTTTTGTATTCGGAACGACGAAGGACGCCGAGAGAGCCAACGCTTCCGATTACCTATTAGGGGATGAATTTTCAGAAATCCCTCCTTAGTTCTCACCTTCTTTATGTAAGGAATTCTTGTGCAAAATTTCATGCTTATCTACCGTGCCAGGCTGTTCAGAGCACCACAAACAATCGAAACACATCACTAACACTAATGTTCATAACACGACACCCTTCAGTGTTCCACCAGAACGAGTGCGTGCGCAGACAAGCCGCTGAAACCTGAGGTTATACAACAACCGCTTGACCGCCTGCCTGCCTGCCCGCCGTTCAACCGTAACACCACGTTATATGAATCAAAAATAAATAGACAAGCAATTCCGCAATTTAACGTTTTCTAATGCACTTTATCATTTATTATGTGCATACTTTAAACGTGTATGGATCCGTAATTACGCGATCGCTGATTATAAACGCATTTAACACTTCTATTTGTCTATCGAGTATTATTATTACCTTTTAAAAAATACGTCTGAAGCTGAAAAGTGAGCCGGTAGTTAAAAATGAGTTTTTTGGTCCTGTAAAGTTTTCAATGCCGTGTTTCTACATCTTTATGTGTTTTCACATACCTTGTCCTTCCAGTTCGTCGACGGGGACTTTAGCAAGTCGTTTGCTGATGTCTGCGTGTGCATCGATCGCTCTCCTTGCGCCCGTGACGTCATCGGCGAAATCTGCCCTTGCGACATCTTCTTGCAGGTCGTCGAGCCGGTCTAGCAGCTCGCCAGCTTGCCACATTAGCTCTTCTAAAGCCTACAAACAACAGACCATGTAAAATATATTCACAATAAAGCTCTAGAGATTTACATATAACCTGAACTTAACAAAGGACAAACACAAACGTGAGGTCCACTTGTAAGGTATGAGTTCTTCACTCTCTGAATAAGGGTAGCCAACTAACAATAGTCAGCCAGTGCATTATTTACGTCCCGCTTACTAAGTTATGAGGAGTGGTGGCGAGTGTATTGGCTAAAAGAAACAATTCACGAAATCGCCGACTACATTGCTTATATTTTGCTACGAAACATAATATTATGTTGACTGTGTCTATCATTACATCAGTTAGCGCATTCATTAGACAGCTCAGCTAAACATCGGTATGTAGAGAAGTAGGTACAGTTTCAAGTGTTACTTATTTTTCCAGGTTGTGTGCTTCGTAAATCGAGGAAACATATTTAATTTGTGTATTTATACACACGCTCCAAAACAGTTTCACCAACGCGATGATGGTGACGTCATTGGTGTCTGAGTGTGCGTCAGCGCACGTATGGCGCATACCGAGGTGTGGGCTATATGGGAAGCACGATAGCATTACTCACAATCTTCAACAACGAATTCCTGTAATTGTAAAATTTAGGCGAGTGTGTAATGTATGAATATGCTTACCAATCTAAGATCTATCCATTGCGCGTGATCATATTGCAGTGTACCTTCTAAATCGGGAGTAAGTTGCGAATTATCTATCACTTTAGGCAGTGCTTCTAAGCTAATCATGGTCGTCTGAAAAAGAAATCATATTATAAAATTACAATATTATACAAAATTTAAAATTATAAAACAAGTTTTGGTAATTTTATTTTATTAGTCTCATAAAAACTTACTTCAAACTTGTACTTATGTGCTCCTATCGTTGTGCGTTGCTTTTGCCAAAAATTGTCAGGTTTTACTACCAGTGCCTGATGGACGGATGAAGGGAAGTGTTCTTGCAGAACTTTTAGTATAGGTTTTATTGCTGCCCATGCTGAACCTCGCATATCAATCAATATTGTGAATCCATGTGTTCTCACTGAATCACTAAAACAAAACAAAATAATAACATCACACCTTATTTCTCGAAGGCTTAGGCACAAGTGTACTCATGTTGCCAGTTCAGTTTTTTAGTGCCCTCAGACTTGGCGCACCGTAAAATGCATGTTCAACCACTACACCAATATGACAATCAATGCATATTTATACAAAAGTAAGTAATCGAAGATTACTTCGTAACAATCGCGTAATTTTTGATGAATAGTTACAATTAATGGGGATAAGACATTTTTTTTTTTTTTTCCCTTCTAGTCTGCTATCAGTCATCACTGACTATGATCAGATGTGTGGAAAGATGAATCATATTTTTGCAGAATCAGGACCAGTGTCCAAACTCTGCTTAATCAGGCAGCACAATATCAGCTTTTTTGAGTCTCTTAGCATAATTTGGCATCAATAGTGATCGTGAAAGGGGATTAGGATGGTTGGTCAATCTATCTTTGTATTTCTCTAGATAGCGCTTCGCTTCTTCTAGAATTGTTGGAATTTCCAGGTGTTCATGTATTTCTGTGTTGCGAGCATACCAGGGCCTGCAGTCTGTACAAAGATAGCGATCGCTTTACGACAAAATTCGGTCGCAAAGCTATAACGATGCGGATTTAAGTTGGTAGCTAATACCGGCGGGTCGCGCCCGGCTCACGTCCACCTTAAATCCGCATCGTTATAGCTTTGCGACCGAATTTTGTCGTAAAGCGATCGCTATCTTTGTAGAGACTGCAGACCCAGGGCGCCGCAGCTAGGACCCTCAGGATACTGTTTTGACTCCTTTGAATGCACATGATGTTTGATTTACTTGCGGAAGACCTAATTGAATCCCATATGTCCAAATTGGTTTTATGATAGAACAATAAACTCTAACTTTGTTGCTCAAGGTGAGTGATGATTGTCTGCCGAGTAACCAAAGCAAGTTCTTGAATCGGAAGAAAATCGGAAAGGATAAGACATAAACGTGTTATTTCCACATATTGCGGTCACCTCTACAAATATGATGTCAATCACCTATCATATTTTCTTTTTAAGAAGAGTATGGTAACGTAGCAACTCTTGGCAAAATAGTACTCTTATGGACAAATTCAGCTGAATTGAATATTTACAAACCACAAGAAAGCTACCGCACTGTACACAATTACTTTGAAGTGGACAAGCATGTTGAGTCTCGAGGCCTATTGTTCCAGTTTCATGTTAGTGTATGAAATTACCTATTATTCCCATTCTACTTGGAAACATATTTTGCAACAGTGTCGAGATTCACTTAAGTAATAAATCAAGTTCTTTTTTCAGTCCTAAATGTAACCCTCAGAACACTTAACAAAAATAGACTTTCTTAAACTTGGCTGTTTGACACTGCCAGCTCTATTGATCTAAATGAAAATTCCTAAAAACGTCAAATCAAAATCAAATCAAAATATTTTGATTTCACATAGGCCTACATGGCACTTATAAAACGTCAGTAAAAAGGGGCACCGGGCGTCAAGCTTATTTAGCCTTACCCTGAAAGGTGCTCAAGTAAAACACATATTCATCACAAAAATAAACATCTAGGTATAAGGTTTGAGCTAACTGTGGGAAATATAAGTAACATCTGGGGTCAATGGAGTTATTTTTAACCTGTGGCTTAGAGCTAAGACATAATAGTACCTAACAATAACAATTTAATACTTATAACAAACTTACTATGGTAATTTTAATAATGTAGGTATAATTAATTTCAAATATTTACCTGGGAATACTGATCAAATAGTGCAGCAGGCGCCTATAGTCATCTGGCGCGACTCGGTCTCGCCTGGAATTCGCCGGGAACCATATAATCGGCCCCCCACGGCGGTCTCGGCCACCGGTCAGGGCCGCTACTCGCTCTTGGAGTAGCGGGAGCACGTCCAGGGCGCGCGCCCCAGCCTCCATCGCTGCCCCTACTCAGTGACCACTTTGGAGATGCCTGTGTAATGTTGTTTTATTAAAAATGCATGTTGGTTTTGCTCTGAATTGAGTGGTTTGTCGAAGCAGATATTGATGTTGGCTTGTGATAAATTATGGCAGCAGCATTGACAATAAAAACTAGTGATAAGAGGACTATATTACTTATGTAATTTATTAATACATACTTAGTGCAATACAGTTACAATACATAAGCAAGCAAGGAGTTAATGCTGCAATGGTTGTTCTCATACAAAACACATTTCTAAATTATGATTGACTACCAATGCACATGTAAGGGGACAGATAATGTGTTTGTTATAGAAATAGTGCTGTTATTTTTAATACTTTTTCAACAACAACACTTTATCTCATCAAGTCAAGAGTACACTCTTGACTTGAAACCTTGGACCTTTATATTTTTCTCTTTACACATTAGTTTACACAGATTGGATAGAGAAATCATTTTGTAAGCAAACTTGGAAAGCCGTGGTGGAGACCTTTGCCCAGCAGCGGGACAGCGTAGGCTGTTTCTTGATGGGTTACTTTCAAGATTACTTAAGTATTACATCTTGATATTAACCACATACAATGCATAAAACAAAGAATGAAATAAAGGATGCTCATCCATTCCATTAGCCTTACTATCAGGAAGGAGCTATGGATTCCTAACAATTAATGTTTGTAAAATTCTAATTGGCTTGATTACCCAACAAGCTTATCAAATTAATGAGTAAATTTAAACATTTGACCTACAATGACTCACGGCCATATTTTGTTGATAAGTGTAACAAAATAATTGGTTACTTCCACTACTAAAATAAGTTGCCTTGGGGAATTTTACATTTTTTTTGCACAAACTGATGTAAGGAAAATGCTCAAATAAATTATATTTAGGTTCAATTATTGCCACCATGCGTCTAATTTACCATGTTCACCTAATCTATTATATTCTATCAATGTTTATATTTCTTGAAATAGTATTATTTAGTGATCAATTGACCCTTAAGTAAATAGATATATTTATACTTGAATTCAACTAGACACAACACACACAATTTAGAATAATTTGTATAAACGTCCAGGATATAATTTATAAACAAACACTTGTTAATATAAAAGGGAACCTGTTGTGCAGTGTTTATCTATAGTAAACAAAACTTCAAACTATGATTGGTACAAAGACTTGTACATACTTCTGTCTGTGCAATGAGTTAAATAAAAGAAAACTATATTTGATGGATAATTTAATCAATCAAATAATAGTCAATCCACTCTATTACGAACCAGGGTCAGTTGTTTAAATAAAAATATCAAGCACCAAAACACAGTACAAAACAACACAAATAAATAAAAGGAAAATCCTAATATAAATAAATAAAAGTGCACATGTAAAAAGTGTAAACATTAAGCAGTATATCAATCAGTCAACACAGCATCTATTTAAATTAATTCTGTAATCAAAGTATGTTTCTTCTAACTAAGATTGCACAGATGTGTATCAAATTTATGTTCTTTCATACTTCACACAAAGTTCTGACAGTGCTCATTGAACTTGAGACACAATTTTTTGAGATAAACAAAATATTGACTAAATTAACAGTTTCTCAAATTGCATTAACTTAAGTGACGAAAGAAAAAAAAACTTAAGTTCTTTGTAAAGCTTACATCCAACGCCAAAAGTCGCGAGGCTTGTATTGTGTAAAATTATTATAGAACATGCTCACATTTTCAATTAACTGATACCAAAAGATACAATAGTAAATAAATGCTGTATTACCGTATGTCTCCAAACATTTACACGATAATTTTATTAAACGCTGATGACAAATTGTTGCAGATATTATATAGCTAGCTATGTCACAACAAATAACCTCAGCCATCAATTTGAACTAACCGTGGTGACTCAAAGCTGTTCGTTAGTCAGGTATAAAGGTTCGGCACGCATTATTGTCACTGTTGTTTTTTGCAGTATAACATTCGTAATAAATAGGTATAATCATTACTGTCCCTAATCTTATTGAAAACACACAAGCTGTAATAAAATGACAAACCGTGGAACACCAACCACCACAGGCACAATGGCGCGCCAGGGTTGTTCAAACTTCAAAAAACCGGTAAAATGTAACGGAATTGTGCAAAACCGCTACTCGATTTAAAATTACTCGAATTAAATTATTCAAGACTCGATTATTTTCACATAACACCTTTAATGAGTTACGTACAGAAATAACTAATCTGAATGGAATGAATTTGAAAATTCTGGCCTTCTAATCTATATAAACAGATTACCTTAAAGTTACAAAGATAATGTAGGTGTTATTAATTTAACAGTTTGGATGCAATTAAAACGGGGTCCTTGCACCATTGTTGAGTCTAGAGCAGCGCAGTGCATTAGCATTGTGGAGCTATTCAGCGTCTAGAGTAGGGCTATAGTCATGCGTGCTGGAACAGGGCTATGTTAAAATGTCAATAATTACTCTTATAATAGTTGCTGATGAGTTAATATTTTTATATCATTTTGCAGGTTGACAAAATGAAATAGTCTTTATAGTTGTCCAGCTTGTATTAGCATGTCCTCGTCAAAACTCATCGTTTACACTCAAACATAGATGCCGTACGAGTGCATATTGTTTAAATCTCGGAGATTAAAATACCTACGGGCGAAATGGCAACGTTCAAAATATCGAAAATTTAAATATCGACGGACCAACCGAAAACTAAAATAACGTATATTTATGTTTCTATAATTGTTCACAGTTTTAACCTTACCTATTTCACTTTGAACAAAATGACGAATCATACAATCTGCCTGTGACTAGATAATAATAATTAATGAACCAATCATATAATATAAAATCTACCCACCTTTTTTCTCATATAAAAATAAAATTCAATTGAATTGAGAAACTCCTCCTTTTTGATGTCGGTTAAAAATTTAACAACTTACATAAGTATAAAAACTCTCGATATTTTAAATCTAGGTAAGTCATTTTAGGATGACGTATAACAATGTTCGACGTTACGACGTAATCGATTTATAAATTTTCGATGTTACGATGTAATACGAGTAGATCAATTTTCTATGTTTTGGTGAACATTTATATTTTACTCAGGTATTTTAAAGTTCTTCTGGCGTGTTGGGTATTTTGCATGATCCTAGTGATGCCTGCCCATTAGCTAAAGGTGAAAAGTGGCAATGACGAAGCAGATTTTCTTCAAACAGAGTTATGTTTAAACATCGGATTATAATGCACTATCAAAATGCCGAAATATGCACAAAAAAAGGGAAATAAATATGCACTTATTCTACGAATTAACGTTTATTTATATTAATTCTTGTGACAATATAGGTATAATACAATAACATATTTTCCCAGGTTTCCTGCAGCAAACTTGTGATGTTTGTCACTTAATATTGATTTAAAGGCTAAAAATGACCTTTCGACATCAATTGACGTTACCGGGCAGGCAGAAATTGAAAGAACAATGAGATTTGTATGGATCTCGACCGACCATGTAGCAAGTTCTCCTATATCAAATGAAAGAGTGTAAAAATACGTTGAGAGAGATTTGATTGTATTCGAAATGTAAATGTGGGAATAATTGGGGACAAAAGTTATTCACCGATAAAGATAGTGAGTAAATATATTTTGATTTTATTTCATCAAACCTTATGTGGGGCGACTATTGATAGGTCTTTTTAAAATGACATTGAGGTTTCTCAACCATATTTGTACAAAGTTAATCGTTTGAAAGACACTTCCAAAGTGGTTAAATGTGTGTCCCCATCTAACTTTTAAACTAAGAACGTGAAAATCTAAAAAAATAGAGAATGTAGGTTGCAATGAAATCAGTTTTAACGAAATGTAGTTAGCAGGTTTTGAGATATAGCACATTAAAAAAACTGCAAATATAACTTTGTCATTCATACAAACACTATGAAAAACAAAGTTATTACAATATTAGTATTTTTGGTGTCTATTAAACAAACAGGCGGCACTGATCGGCAAATTGCAGAAAACGTAATAAAATTCGGATTTCGCGGGCTACCCTGAAGCATCCACCTTAACAACGTAACAGGTAATATTATTTTATATTACTATTATACGCCGGCTGAGCATAGCTCTCCTTTCGAACATTTTTCTCTACCCTTGGCCATACATACTACGCATACTATAATGTAAGTATTGTAAATTTCTATTTTGAATAAGAGTTCCAAAAGTTCTGAATTTAGACGATGCCTTAAGGTAACGGTTATTTCTACGACGGCATGGTTGGCGCAGTGCACAGAGTACACTATAATTGACTACAATACTGGGCGCAGTGGGTCGAGCAATCGACTGCTGCGCTGTGTCGCGGCTCGATCTCCGCACTGAACAAATTTTATTTGAATGTCCAACAGATAGTTTTTCGGGTCTGGGTATTTTTGTAAGTGAGTTTATATGTTTGTGAACGCACCCACGATACAGGAAAAAAAATTATAGTGTGAGGCAAAGTCTACAAAAAAAAATGCAGAAATACCGATTCGTTAGTTCATAAGTTCATTAGCCCCATCACTAGCTCCGAGTGTTTATTGATTTTTTGACATTACTGCTAGTTATCATCTACGTTTGAATCCGTTTGAACCTGAATTTCCTAACGATTTGGAATAAAATACCTTCATTATACTGAATATGTGTAAAATAAACAGAATGCCGTTACAAGTGCGTCAGGTATGTTGTTGGAAATTTGAATAAATCGTGAACAAATAAGTAAATACAGTGGCATTACACATACAATATACTTAGTACTTTCAATAATATACTGCAATAAATGCAGTGAAAATCTACTTGCGAAAAAGGTGTATTATAACTTTGGTAAAATCTGCTCAGAATATTGCGTTTTGAAACTGGATTTGTCCACAGCTGTGCGAATATTAGTGAATGAACAAAAATATTGCTTGCTGATTTATATCAGATTTTTCATTAATCCATGACCACAACAGTTTAATTAGAAACTGGTTTCATAAATCAACTAGAATTCAAACTAGAATTCAAACTTGAAATAAAAGTTTGATTCAATACATCAAGAAAAATGGATGGTCACAAAAAATACAAATCCAGTTTCCGCCCTAATTGTATAAAACATTAATATTAAAATTTATTAAACATTCTACTAACACTTTCATGTGCAATACTGCAATGTTCATTGGCTTTGTGGCTTAATGTGACGCAGAATAATCAAAATCAACTTAATTGCCAAAGAGGAACAAAAAAAAATCCCAGCCAATGGAGTACAACAACTCTACTTTTAATCAAAATGATTGAGAGCATAGATGTTTCGCTCTTTAAAAATGTATGGTTGACTGTGTCCACTGACCACAATGACCACAACCATGTCAAAAACCATGTAATACAATATTCCTAGCTGGCTTTACTAATGTTAATGCTATGCAAAACTGCAATGCAATGGTGATGTGTAATGCGACTGTATAATATTTTGTGTGTGAAAAAATATTATATTCCTAAACCTAGCAGTTTTCAACGTGATGCACCCAATAATAATATTGCAGAAGTAAAAAGATATTACCACCATGACTCAAAGGACACAAGTGCCGGAGTTAAAATGTATGGAACCTGAGAACTACAAGAATTATTTTAGGGCAATATGTTGGAGTGGCACCAAGTAAGTGTGTTTTATTTTGTATTCTAGAGAATTAAACATACCCACCAAACTTACCAAGCTTCAATAGGTTGTAGTGGCGGATTATAGACGATACCTTCTAATAGAGAGGAAGCTTGAGACTCAGCAGTGGGAATATTATTAGCTCATTACACTTTTGCTTTTGAGAGAGGATTCCAGTTTGAGAGTGGCAAAGTTCTGAATGAGAAGCAGCAGTATTTTCATGTTCATTTATTTCGGGCTACCCACATAGTGTTAGTAACAATAATCTTAAACTACCTACTAGTGTTAGTAGACATAATACACAGCTTATACAGTATCTGCAAATAAAGCACTGCCACGAAGACGAGCAAGCTGCGACTCGCTTCCTTTACTTATGATGGCTGCAAAACCATCAATATGCCTTTCCGCAAACATCCCTGGTGCTATAGATCGCCATGGCAGCCCCAACAATATCCTGAGCGCGTTATTAATACTAATTGTTCGTTCAATTCAGACAGTTGATACAATTTTTATATTCAAAATAAAAATGACCTAGAACACAAATAATCATTAAACATTAAATTACATATCATTATGAATTTCAATTACGTAATCATCTTGATCACAATTAATTTAAGTTAAAATCATCTAAAACTCAAGAACATTAAAATAACCAATAAAAATAACATTATACTGGCCTCGTTAACAAGTAACGTTTTTGCATCAGTTTATTCTTAACTTTAGTTTGTATTTCTAGACATTGTGTGTCATGCACAATAGGAATCAATACATTAATGTAAATTGGTAAAATCATTGTTATGGGCATAATATAATTGGCCTCTTGAATTACAAGCAACAATGGTTGGAGAATAGTTGAATCATCTTGAGTAATCAACCTATAATTTCCCGAAAATATAAATAAGTTGATCTCTGTAAGAAGGATATAATCCATATTTCACCATGCAGACCGCTAACCGTGCTGGTTTGATAGTTAATAGTAGGTGTATAATTTGACATAAACTTGCAGATACCAGGCCCCAATCATAGGTGGCAGCAATCATAGGATTAAAAGAATACTGATTCCTTTAGTTTAGAAATTATTGTGTGCACAATTTGTAATATACCATCAAGAACTGAATTAAAAAGAAGCACAGTTTAATCCACCTCATATCTCAGTTTTTCTCTAAAATACCTACCATATTCTAAATGTTCAAAGTGCTCTTGGTGCAACCACGATTAACAGAACAGGTTGGGAAGAAGATATTACTATCAGCTTCTGAAATTCGGTCAATGTTGAAATTTAATGAAATCACAAGTTGTGTTTAATTTTTATTGATGGTTAGAAAATATTTTGTTTGTAAATAATAACATAACATTTTGAGGAATGGCTAGTCGGAGGTCTTATATGTATAGTGAGGATCAAGCCTGATGCCATCAATGATGTATTAATTCAGATTGGGGCAATTACTGAGCAATTCCTATGGAAACAGTCGATACCACTATGCCCAACCTTTACTTGGAATCAAATCCAAAATCCAAGAAGTAAAAGAAGTGTTTTAGTAACAACATTTTTTTATCATGCTATGACCCACTTTTAATGTTCCAACATATTTCTAAGATCTATTTTATTCAATACTGTTCATTTGAGAACATGAAACAAGTTCAATTTATAGTTTCCACAAATAAATATCCTTTTCTGGGAATCACGGAAATCCATTCATGGAAATCCAATTTAGTTTTCATATTGCTACATTTTTCTCTGAAAAAGGAATGAAAAGAAAATTCTGTGAAACGATATTAAACGAAAAGCTACTTTGACCTAGTAACACGGAGGCAGTTTCTTTACAGAATGTATATTTTGTTTATCTCATTTTATAAGTTTCGTAGACCTAATGTAATAAGAAAAAAACATTTTTTGATTATTACTTAAACCATTTCTGAAACAACAAATCAATTTTAGGAGAGAAAAGCGAGGCCCCAAGAGGATTGGTAAGAAAGAGAAACTCCGGCGGCTAAAAGCGGCTAACGCCCTTGCCGTTTGCTATGCCCCTGCCCTCCTGGCCAACCCATCACATTTCACGGTGTACGCCAGCGTTCGGAAGACTATACTCGCACGCTGGCGACATCTGCATAACAACTCTGACTGGTCTGATGACAGCGACGGTGAAGAGCCGCCGGCAACACAAGTCGGCAAACTGCCAAAGGTAAGGATATCCCGGTCAAGGAGCCCGTTCATAATACTCATGATTATTCTCCTGGTTTTTTTTAATATCACCTAGTAACGAGTAAGGTATGACAGGGCAGTATGTTATTAATTTAGCTTCCCTTCTCATAAAAGTACAGTGTATGTAAACTTGTTGGGAATTATTAATTCGAGGGGTCTGGAGTAAAACCGGTTGTAACTACTATTGGCACGCGACTTTCTACGGAACTCGGTCTTGTATTATGAATTCGCACAATAAGAGACCTTGTGTCTGGGATCTTTCGAGCGAAAATTACTTTTTAAAGAACTAGTATTAGACACAAATAGGTCTTTGTGAATGATTTTGATTAAATATACTTCTCAAAATAAAAGTGGACAGGTGGACTAGTACATAACGGTATTATTTAAATTTTATTTACTGAACTTGATTGTGCGCACGAGATGGTCCTATAAAAATCGTTCTTTAAGTACCTCCATCCATTACCTTGTACGCCTCTTGGTATTGTTGCGTTCAATGTGCGTAATCTTCTAAGTTCTCTTCGAAAAATAACACTACTTTTCCATATTAACTGTGTGAACCGCCAGTCTGTGGAGTTCACTACCGACCTCTCAGTTCCCTGAACATTATAATCTGAATCTATTGAAAGCTCGAGTGACTCCAGTCATGCTCCACCATCATTACATCGGGCAAAACCATCTGTTAAAAAAATATTGCGTGTCTCCAGATAGTGTCCATCGGTGTCTCTTCCACCTTGAATAGGGAGTAATATAATACGAACACGCTAAGTAGGCAGACCCCATAGTCATCATATTATTGACATAATTCGTAAAACTTTACATGACGAGTATCGGTATCACCAAAAGTTTGACAACCAGTCTTACAAAGAATTTCATATTATCCGTTCATTAACTGCAGTCGCTCCATGTAAAATACTGGTTTGTTATGAGGCGATTTCACTTCACCATCTTCCTGCATTAGTCCCACGTTATTTTGAGTCGATGCAACTATATTTTCTTACATTTTCCCCTGTTAATCATTTACTCTTTTTTTATTCGATGTACGTGAGTAAAGACCCCATAAAGACAGACCTCGGCAAACACTGAAATGACTGAACTGAATGATGTACTTAACCAAGATTTTGTAACAATATTTTGATTTAAAAGATTATCCATGGAGTTTCTTGCTTATGCTTATCCATAGAGATCTAAAACCTACTAACACACGTTATTATGCCTTGTGACTAACTGTACCTTCCCAATTTTTGGTTTTTGACATTCAAAAGTGCCTGTAATATTCGAATTGATAAAATATTTTGAATTTGACTAAATCAGAATTACCGATTCCTAATATTATGTTTTGTTCATGTGTTCACAGATTACAGGAATAGGCCTTAAATCCGTCTTCTCCCTGATATCGCAAGCACGGCACAGCAATGCACAGTTCTGTGAACAGGCGCTTATTGCTTTACTAGACATACTGCAGGGCCATGCTCCTGAAGAACTGGCACAAGAACCTACAGACGTAAGTATATACTTGGAAGTTCTTTGCATCTTGGCCACGAGCTCAATTGACACGCTTCCGAAAACGACTGCGTAGCACGTAACAACAAAATAAAGAAAAGTATGACAACAGTCATATGGGTGAAGACACGGATGTCGCACACGCATATCACTTGATTTATATCAATTCGTACGCTATGAACGAGATTTACAATAAAACAAAAAAAAAATAGTTGGCAATAAATTATGAATTCAAAAGCATTCTTACATTTTCAGATCATCGGAAACCTCCACGCCATGCTTGTGGAGGTAGCCAGTGGCAGCGGCCCTAGTGGTTCAATGGAACGACCGAGCACTCTGACTACTCTTAGTAGCTCATGCCTCATAGCCCTCTCAGTGGCCCGAGGTGAATCAGAACTCATCCTTAACGCTGTGGCGTCCCTGACTATGTCCGGACCCGGACTCTCCGAACAAGACCTACAGGTCAGTGAGTAGTGCTAATGAAACAAGGAAAATAATGTGTTGTTTTCTTTTAACGTTCGAATAATATGACATTCTTATTGACGAGAACCGCCTTTAGGGCCAGCATATAAAGAGCTGCAATATGCTCAAGCAGTTTTTATTGATTAATGTATAATGAAACTAAGGACACAGTCGACCCGTGCTAAACTCAGAAAATCAATGTAAAAACAAAAAAAAACAGCTTCGGTGACATTTGTTTAAGTGTTATCGTTTTTTTTTGCCACCGACTTCAGAAACTGATTTTTTTTTCTGAACCTTATTTTTCACTTTTTTGTAGTTTTTTTTTTTTACTTTTTTTTGTTTTTTTGAAGGCGGTTTTCTTCCTTTTTTTTTGTTGTAATATCCTAGACAAATATTTTCTATGCATTTGGTACCTTCCATCATCAGCTATTCAGCTCACCTCGATAACCTGAAAGAATACAGCCATATATGCGTCCCTTTAATCTTTTATTAACGAATCATCCTCCAACTGCTACCCGTTCAGGAGTTATACTTTCCATCATCAGCTCATCAACATGAAGTGGTGACCTAATACCCTGAAAGAATACAATTATCGCTCCATAAGTACGTATAATTTTAAAAGAATTTTGTTTTAACTCCTAACCGTTGAGGAGTTGTACCTTCCATCATCATCAGTGAATCCACATGATATTATGACGATCAGACGAAAATACTTGAACAACTTCAGAATTTTTTTATCAATTACGTAGTACTATCGAGATAGAACAAGAAGTCTGATTCAATAAATTGTTTACAGATACCTTTAAACCTAATCACACTCCAGCGGAGCGTCCAATCGGTGATACTCGGCTCTCCGTCCCGCAACCTCTGGTTGAACTATGGCGTCCCCCACCAGTGTTTAGTGAACAGCTTCCCCGTCGATCTGCCCGCGCAACTGACCGGCCCTGGCGAGCTCGTGGTCCGCTCATTAGTGTCCGATGGCTGCTTCTTATATGTGTTTACGTCCAAAGGCCTGCTTAAGATTGGATCAGGGTATGGCAGCTCCATAAGGCAGCATGTTTATTTGTACAAGCCGGACTTCTTTGCCAGCGATCGACATGGCTGGCTAGGTTATTGTAAGGTGAGCTACTATTTAAGGGAGTGACCAGACTTATTAAAGTTGGATAGATCCAAGCTATAGAGGAGATTATCCCTTTTTTTTTGCTTCTATGGGATAGACAGAAAGCGCTTTCTGACCAACTCAAATCGATTCCACGTCTATAAGTGTGATCATTTCCCTTATTTAAAATGATCTTTTATTTCTGTTCAGAGAATAAACCAATGTTGTCTTTACTATGTTGCAGAATAAATTATATCTAAGGATAGGCAGGAAAAAGACTGAGGTTTATGAAATAGATAGGGAGACTTTGGAAGTGAGGAATATGATACGACTGGAACCCGGCCAACCGGCCCCCGTCGACGTCAAGTCAGCTGTTTTTACGGACGGAACGCAATTGGGACTGATATTATTAACTAATTTTGTAAGTACATCTTTTTATTTTACAACAAGTTAGTCTAAAGCTAATCCTCTATTTGGATATATAAAATGCAAAGCTGACTGACTGAGGATCAACGCACAGGCGAAACCCTTATTGCTACAAACTTAAAATTTCGCACAGGTTTTCCTTTTATGTCGTAGATATTCTCTAATAAACGATTTTTCAATGTTCAACCCCCTATGAGGTGAAATAGAGGATGAAATTTTGTAAGGTTAATCGAAATTTTTAATATTCCCGACATACACGCGGGTGGAGCCGCGGGCAAAAGCTACCATAATATGTAAAGCTTTTCTTTTCCAGCTGATTCTTTAATCAGAAAAATTCAGTCGTAAGTTTCTGAAAGATCCGATGTAACGTTAACTGCTGTGACTGGTTGACCGTAAATAACAAAAGCCAATTAAGTCATCTGACATCAGATTCATTGACTTGATCTTGAGCAATTTGATCTTTATTACAACTGTACTATGTTACGCGTTTGCAACTTCTTATTAAGTTGTCCTTTATTGCAGGACAACCTTACAATCCGTCTGTACGACGCTGACGCCCCTCCGCAGCGCGACGAAGGCACAGCCACAACAACGCTGGTGTCACAAAAAGAGATCAACGTGCATCTACTCAGGCGCAGGACATTAGTCCTCGGCCGCAGTCCGTTTGAAGATGGACAGGCGCGGCGCCCGGTGGAGTTGGATGCACCAGTAGCTATGCAGCTCGATGATTGCGATGAAGACCCTCTGTTGAGCATACATGCAGGGCAAGACTTTGCTCTTCTGACTACTGATTCCGGAAAGGTATGTAGTTTTAAGAGTTATATGACTGTCTTGACAAGATCACGGTTTTCAAGTGGATTTAACACTAGATTCAAAATATTGGTGCAGGTTGCAGTACACACATTAATTCTGCACAGTTGGCAGAGCCATATGTATATTTGCTGTCTGGCTGTCTCAGAAATGTGTGTAAGCCATAGGTGACTACATGGTGGAAAGATTTTCGCTTGCCCAGTCCTCGTCAACACCACTCCCATTGCACCTGTCACTCAAACTGTCAGACACTACCTCAGTTAAGCGGTGGACCTGTAGCTACCGATTACAGTACACTTTCTCTTCAACACTTTGAAAATCAAAATCTTCAAGTAACAGTACACGAGGTGGCCTTATTCTCGCATTTATGCTTATCCTTCATTTAGGTATACTATACTGGCAAAGGCGCTAGTCTTGGCTACAAGGCAGCTTCGCCTACCGGCCGATGGACCCTGATGAAGGAGACGATATTCTCCAGGAATGAAGCACCCAACGCCAAGAGGTGCAAAGTTGTTCAGGTAAGCCTCACTGTGTAGTTCATAGAATAACCTAGAATGCCCTAGATATAACAGTAATTTATACCCGTTCAAATAGTATGATATGCCTCATTTTTTTTTTACAGGTTCCTTTTTAGGTCTGATGTTCCAACCGAATAGGTGTTTAACACTTAAAACGTTGAAGAAAAATCTTTTTGCAAAAAAAAAAAACAAAAAATCTCTTTTTTTGTAAAAAAACTTTCATCAACTCTAGGAATTTCTCCTGTATTGTGGGTGCGTTCACAAACTTACATACACAAATACCTGAACCCGAAACAACTATCAGCAGGGCTATTGCGTATCTTTTACATGACAGTGGCTAACCTTTAGTGCCTATCAATTACAGTCAAATGGTTCCATTTTGTACTAAACCATAACCATAAATCCATAGACAATATGATAGCCACTGTCATTTAAAAGATACGCAATAGCCCTGCTGCAGGGCCAAAACTTCGACGAGATGTGATATCCACCATTCCGCACTGGGCTTGCGTGGTGTATAACGGTCTGTTAGAAAGGCTATTGTTATTCTAATTGTCAATTGTGTTATGACTGATATTATTGATATCAATAGTTTATCGCGACAATTGTTACAACATTTCTCCAACCAATTTGATCAATATTAATATCAATCAATCAATTCAGAATGGAGTATCGATAAATGATTGAATGAATTGCGTTAGGTCAGAAATCAGAGTTGGATACAGATTGGTCTCCCCCCTTTGATTCTACAAATAGTATTAGGATCCAAAAGTCTACTGTTTGTAAGTTAAGTAGACAAAGTGTGTGGAACAGTTTTTCATCCCGGATAGGTCACACTTTTTTACCACTATTACAGACACACTATTTATTTTTTATTCTTATATTTCTTCCAAGGCTTGTATCCTCAAAGGCATGCCAGCCTCACAATAACTTAACCTGCTCTACATTAATCTTCACATCAATAAATATACATATATAAAATCAATGCCACTTTTCGTTATAATTTTATAACTCAAGAACGGGCTCACCTATCCAAAGCAAATGTTTAGGCTTTGTTCGGACTATTTAGTAGATGGTTTTCAACTTCAATAAATGGCGGATCATTTTGTTAATGGGGATTTTGCTGTCTTGGACCCGGTGGGTGGCGCTGCTGACCAGCAGCGCCACCTACAGCCAGCCTACTAGTCTTGATCTGTCCGCGTTTTATAGCAATAGGGTCCCTATTACATGGACTTAAAACATACTTTTTTTCCCAGTTGTATACGTCCCTGTGTGCCTATTGGCCTTGTTCTTTTCTGTCTCCTGCTGATATGGAGGGAAGTGGAAATTTCTGTTTTTCCTACTCCTCCGCTATTCTTTGCTGATTAATTTCGTTGCGGGATCCAAGACAGTCAAATCATTTCTCTGGGACTTCGTTGAGCTTCATTGTCTCGGCGCTTTTCTTGTGGTCGCCACTGTTGATTCTGGCTTACAGAAGTTACAGTGGTTTGGGAATAGTGAGGCGGGCTTGTCCCATACTTTTTTTTTTGGAGGATGGTTTATTATCAAATGACTCCCTAACCTACCTTTCTACCTACATCCCCCTCCGGAAATAAAAGGCTTGACGTTCTATTCTATTGGTATTACAGGTGGCTGTTGGTCACGAAGGTGTCCACGCGATCCTGGTGCTGGACAATGGCACCGCGTTATTCACGGGAATCGCACGCCGTGGCGAGGATGGTGACGCCTTGAAAAATAGGCGCCAACCTAAACCCACTCGCCCCAAGAAAATATTAAGGGTAAGGAACTATTTATCATCATCATTTCAGCCGAAAGACGTCCACTGTTGTACATAGGGCTCCCCCAGGTGTCGCCACATTAACCGGTCCCATGCGTCTTGCATCCGCGGGCCGAGCAGTTCTGTAGTGGTGACCACGATCCGGAAGACGTTGCGTTGGAAGGATTGCACTAAGTGGACTGATGACCTGCTGAAGAAAACAAACAAAAATATTAAGAAAAAAGGATATTAAAATGGTTTAGTGGTACTTTTATGATGTAGGTCGTCGGATGAAGTCGGTCTGCGGATAGGTTTCCTACTGAAAGATTAAACATTAGCAGCAATGCTGAGTTCTGATCTCTAGTGTAACTAGGTTTCTGGCAATTCAGATTACTATTCCTTTTAGACATGCAAATGTAAATTAATTCGTTAATTTCAGGCGGAAGGGCACTTCGTTGTATACGCCGCTTGCAACTATGGGTCAACTGCGCTAGTGACCAGGAATGGACAGCTGCTGATGTTTGGCAAAGACACGCAGCATTGCGAACCCACCGGACAAGTGCATGGCTTAAGAAACGAGAGGATTGTTCAAGTAAGTTAAACCTGATGTTAAATCGTTGTTCACATGAAAAAATAAACTACCTTGTGCACATTCGTACAGCTGGTTATACACGCACGCCTAAATAAAGGGTACTTTTACCCCCTTTATACGCGTTCAATTTTGATAGATAAGCCTGCAAAAAAAAACTTCTTATTTAATTTGAGTTGGAGAATGTTAATCTTCTAATATTAATAATGCTTTCCCCAGGTCGCTCTTGGTAAAGCTCACGCGGTAGCTTTGAATAGCTTGGGACAGGTTTACACATTCGGCATCAACAACAAGGGCCAGTGTGGACGTGAATTCGGGTACACGAAAGAGAGTAAGTTATTGATGCGATTATATTATTTTTCTTAGTTTGGGGATTTCATATCAGCGACGATATAGTCAAAGTCGCAGGAAACACGTGGGTAGCGTGGCAGCAAAAAAGGGGACGCCTGTATGATGATATCGGCGATACTGCTACAAGCTGAGCAGTGTACCAGACTGGTTAGCAACTGTTAAAACTCTCGATTGTTGAATCATTGAGGGGGTAAATTACTAACTTGACAGGTTGCTTTTGTCAAACGTTGTTTTGGAAACGCGTTTTGACAGTTCATAAAAAGTATGTCAGCCTGCGTCATACCAATGCAGGGCAAAGGCCACTCTCCATGACTTTTAGTTTTTTAGATCCTGGGCTAATGTGACCTTAGACTGGTCGTAGGTTTTGTCCAGCTCGTTCCGTCATCATCTACGAGGTCTGCGGGGGCTCCCTATTATGTATATGACTCCTCACGCTCTGGGCAGAGCGGTACGGAGTGTCAGAAGTCTACTGACTAACAACCACCCATGTTCCTTCTTAACCCTTTGTGTCGAGGCTGCGGTATCTCTGTCGAACAACCCGCAGCCCCGACTGAAAGTCGTTATCCTTGAAGTAATAAATATTTGTATCGTTCTCAGAGATATTCCCACCTCGCCGCCGCGAAGGCAAAGACTGCGTCCGTCTGTGCACGACGGGGCATACCTGGACGACGGATTACTGCCGCGTGTGTGTCGCGTGTCGCGACTGCACGGGCTTCGGGATCGCGTGCCACTTGTCGCAACTGCCCAATAGAGTGCCTGGAGAGTAAGTATAATTGTCTATGTACTTTAAAGGATCCAGGATGTATCCGTTTTGGTTTTTGGGGTGCTGCTTCCGTAGAAATTTAAAAACGTTTATTCGTTTATTTCCAATCGGGAAGAAATCTAGAACGACAATGGAGCATACAAAACATTGGGACCCTCTTGCATTCAAATGGCATCTGAAAGAAATTAGAAGATTTATTTTTATTTCTTAAAAGACAAGGACCAAAACTCGTACCAAGAATTCTCATGTTTCAAGATCATTTCGATTCGAGTTGTAGCGGGCTAGGCCGCTGACAACAGCTAGTGAAAAATAAAACCCACACCCGTTTATTATTTATTCGTCGTGATGTACGTGCAGCTAGAGAAAAGAAAAAATCCCGAGTGACGGCTATGACGCGATGCGCTACGGGCCAATCACTGCACATTCCCCGCCCCGCGCCTCACTTCATACCACCAAAGGGACCCAATAAGTAACTTTTGCGCGGGTGAAGGTCAGCTCTCAAAAATCGTGCCGATGATTGTACCCCTACGCAATAGTTTTGTCTGGGAAACAACTTTCTTTTTAGGGTCGATAATCAGGTTTTACGGTAAAACTCAATGTAGCACTCTTAAAACATTGTGCTAGTGGATGCTTCTTTGAATAGTAAACGGGTCATCAAGGTAATTTAAGTAAAGTTATAACCTGCAAAACAATTTTTTTTTTTACAAAAATAGCTGTGCAAAATTTTGCTGTGGAACTTTGACCCCCAATATCTCTGTAACTAGGGGGTTCCCGGGTATGGTGTAGAACAAAAAAAATATCGCAGTGGTGGGGAGAACAAGTGCCCTTCGTTTGCGTTAAGGGTACTTTTACTCGGTAACTTGTGCACAACTCGCAGCCCCGATGGGTACTTCACCCTTTAGGTTTTGTTTATTTTCTTTAAATAGGTATATATTTATTCTGTACGTGTGTTTGTCATTAAACTCCTCCTAAACGGGTGGACCGATTTCGATGACATTTTTTTGTACGTGTTCAAGTAGATTCGAGAATGGTTTAGATTTACAGTTGCACCCGGTAGGTGGCGCTGCTGTCCGGGCAGGACGACGTCTGCCAGGTCCGCTAGTTATTTATGAATTCTATTTATTATACATGTTTGCCACCTGCCGCGCGTCTCGTGTCGGCCAATTTGTAAATAATATCAAAAGTACTTCTATTTTTCACAACAGGAAATGCGGCTGCGGCGAAGGCGACAGTGGGTGCGCCGTATGCGGTGTTTGCCGACAGTGCGGCGAAGGGTTTGCCCCTTATGCTCCTGTACCCCGGCTCAGACGTCCCACGAGCGTCGCCGTCAGGTACATGGATGATGATGAAGGAGAAGCCGCAGCTTTGCCTGACCCCAGAGCCGGTAAGTGACAGCACTGATGATAGAATACTATACAGTATGTTAGTTTAAGCGAGGGACATTTTTTTTTTTCTAATGGTCCGCCTCACTATTCCCAAACCACTGTAACTTCTGTAAGCCAGAATCAACAGTGGCGACCACAAAAAAAGCGCCGAGACAATGAAGCTCGACGAAGTCCCAGAGAAATGATTTGACTGTCTTGGATCCCGCAACGAAATTAATCAGAAAGGAATAGCGGAGGAGTAGGAAAAACAGAAATTTCCACTTCCCTCCATATCAGCAGGAGACAGAAAAGAACAAGGCCAATAGGCACACAGGGACGTATACAACTGGGATAAGCCTAGTTGCCTAGAACCACGGATATTGTTGTCATTAATATTACCGGGTCCCAAGTTGTGAGCTGTTATATTTGATTCCAATAATAGGTATGACAAAAATGCTTGAACGCACGGAAATTTGTTCTAGTTTCTACAAGGTCCGTATAGTAAATAACTTCGGATGTAACCTGTACACTATCCAACATAATATTACGTTCATTCTGCCAAAGACTACACTCCCATAAAATGTGATGTGCAGATTGTTCATATTCGCAGTCAGATGTAGAACATTGACAAAAAGGCGACGCAACAAGCTTGAAGGAAAATAATTTACTCTTGAAGTAACCATAACCAGTGAGAAATTGGGCAACACAGTGATCCACCTACAGCCATGTCCTGGCCAGCCGCTCACGAACGGATGGAAAGAACTGGTGGAGGTATCGGCCTTTGATGGAATTATCCCACCTACATTGCCATTCTGACAAAAGATCCTCCCAGACGTCAGTCTGTGGTTTAAGTAATCTAGCTATTTTAGTACGGTCACGTTGTGTTAAAAAGTCTGCGTCCGCGGTCTCTCGAGGACATATTGAAACCTGCGATAGGGCATGCTTACATGATACAAATAAAAATATGAACAAAAAAAAAACTGATAAATAACAGACAGAACCATACCAAACATTTCGGAAAAGTCTCGCCACCCTTGCGTTTGTCACAAAAAATGTGCGCGGATCAATGACTGCTACACTACTAGACTAGCTATAATTCATTTTCCCTTCATATTTTAAAACGGGAACTATATTTTCTATCACCAAAATTTATATTTGTCATCAAGTTGTATCACCTAATAAATAGACGCCACGAAATATTTTCGTTCTCAGATAAACAAAAATTGTTCCCAGGTATGAATTATCAAATTAATGTTAATATATGTGTAAAATAAGAGATCGATAACCAATAAAATTATATTGAATTACATGAATATAAACTTCGTTCTTATAATAACAGTTTTGTTACTTAAATAATAGCTCTGTGCTCAGAATGGTAGATCTGTCACCAAATAATGCTGACAGAAACCCTAACCCTAGAGGGTCGACGTCAAGGTCACCCCGAGGTTCGGTTAGTTAGGTTCCTTTAATCCCTGCAGACAGAAATAGGAGCCCCGTGCAGCGGGGCTCCTTCGACCTGCTGACGGACAGTTAAGTTTTTTTGAAACTTAATGAAATTAGTGATATCTTTAAATTAGTTTGCTTAAATACTTATTAGGACACACCTATTAGAATACATACAAAAACATTTATTTGGTACTAGACCTTGTATCTCAGGATTTTAGGTGATTTATTGTGGAACTGATTTTGCATTGTTTGGTGACTACATTTTGGTGACAGATCTACTATTTTGAGGACAAACCCTATTATTTAAGAAACACAAAACTAATTAAATTGGTGATAGCTTAAATGATACCCTTTTAAAACTAGCGTAGGACAATGACGCAAAATAAATGTCTAGTAAAGTGAGATCTGGTGAGCGTGTGGGGGCCATGGGACAATTAAGTCACAAATTAAGGTCATAGTTTAGCTGCGGGTTGTTCACAAGTTACCGCGGCCTCGACATTTACGGCTAAGAACCCTTCCGCTCCGCCCAAAGCGAGAGTAGTCGTTTGAAGATTTCCCACGCTGCAAAAAAAAGGCTATATTCCTCATTCTCCGTAGAAAAGGGAGGCTACTTGCACCTGAAGAGTGTTGTGGTTGCTAGGCTACTGGCCGACGGTAGCTGTCGGGTGTACTAAATACGTGATAACCGTCTGCGCGTCGATGTCCCTTCCACCCTATTCGTCAGGCTATGTTCATCAGTAGACGTGACCAGTGGTAGCGGCCTCGATTAACGAATAGTAAGTCGAACGGGTTCGAACCTAGGCAGGCGCATAACTATGTGCAATTTATGTAGTGTCACCACTGCTTTCAAAACGGTGAAAGAAAACTTCGTGAGGAAACCAAACCTTATCTTAGAACCAACAAAATTCGAAGACATGTGACATCTACCAACCCGCACATGGCCCTCGTGGTGGATAATAGCCTAACGATCTCTTAGAGAGGAGGCCTGAGTCCCTGCAGTGGGCACATTTTAGGTTGATGATGATGAGATGTCGCCACACTCCGTAGCCAAGTGAAAATCAGAATTAGGTAGAGCATATGCATGGTGCGATAGATAAGATACTTCAAAAAAACCCGACGCTTAGATAATCCCTTAAAGGATTGCAGTTTAAATATGCCTTGTAAAGTAGCATGTGTTTAGATTGAATTTTCAACTTTCGGTTCTTAAACCAATTAAATTAATTAAATGAAATGACGCCCTTCCGTACCTAACATTAAATAGCCACCGTTACCGTCTTAATAGAGGTGCTAATCATGTCTTCCCATTTCAGGTCTTAACGATAACGCCTGTGACGGAGCTATGGCTAGAGACGACAAAAAAGCCGGTGAGTATTCCTTACGTAAATATCTTGAGTGCATGATTAACAAGGTTACTTGTCTACTTGATAACTCTATTCATAAACAAGAGAACAGACAGGGTAAAAGATGCTACACGCATATAAAAATTGAAAAAAAAAATTGCTATAAAAATTCATGCTTCTACGGCTTTTAAAATAATGCATGTAAAAAATACCATTAATGATTTCGAAGCGCACTTTTTCAGCTTGCTCCGTTAATATTAATTCCTTAATGTGTATGTCATATACTTGTCGTCATCTTTGATGATGATGCTTATAACCCAAGAGCCTACGACGGCCAGACCTCCGTTATTTTATAAAATCTGAAAGTTGGTCTGTGCATGTCCCCTATGCAGGTAGAAACGACCAGCGAATAAAGAATTTGGACTGTGGTTACTTTGGCAGGTAACAGGTAGTAAAGGTGCTTAAAATAGTTCCTTAGTATGCTTTATACTTTAACGAAAGTACTGGAACTGGCCGTCGTAGCCTCTTGCTCTATTAGTTAAAACATAATCAGCACTTTTTATAGTCCAAAACACGACTAACCAAAACGAAGAAGCTAATCAATACTTCTTCTGCTTTTTCTTCAACCTTTCACCACCCAATGCTGAGTGTAGGTCTCTTCCAGTGCACGCCATTCTTCCCGGTTTTTCGCCTTTCGCATCCATCAATACTTGCTAGTGTTTAATTATGGCAGAACAATTGACGCAACAAACTCTTTGGGAATTTGTAATTGGAATCTCTCTCTACAATCATCAAAATCAAATTTATTCATTTATATTTAATCATTACTGCAGATCTTGATAACGCCTGTGGAGGAGCCTCCGCGAAGGTGGACAAAAAAAGCGGTGAGCAATCCTTAACACTAGAATATACATAGTAGAAATAAGTTTCTACAGGCAACAAAATACTGGTAATAACACAAAGCACAGTGAAAGTAGTCATAGAATAATACTGTCCAACAGCAGGGTAAAGGCTTCTCCGCATACAGAGGAAGCATGAAAACTGATCACCACGCTTGCTCGAGGAGAATTGATGGATTTCAGATTAACTTAGGAATTGTACGTTTCCTCAATGTCAAGATAAACTTTGAAACTGCATTATATGAACTTAAGAACACATTGATACTTGTCCGGACATTAAACCAAAACGTGAAACCAGGGCCATCACCAGAATTGTAGGCGACAGCTAGTGAAATATAATTTTATCAGTCAAGTAAGCAAGTAGGCTGGAAGTCGTTCTAAACGAGCCTTTTGTCACAGATCTTGATGACATCACCGAAGTCTTCGCTATTCTAGACTCAAGGAGTGGTGAGCATTCGTAGTACGCTAGGTTGTTTCATTTTAGAATAGGACAAATAGATGCGCTAGTCGTTTGCTTATGACTTAAGTTACACATAGGTTTAAGCATCAACACATCAGATCCCGGTTTAAATATTGCCGCACCTATTTGTTCTCAAATCCGATTTTATTAATTTGAATAAAATACACGAAGTAAAAAGAATAATTTGAAAGAAAATGCACAACAAAAGGCTTTACATTAGTGATACGGGTAACATTAATAGAGATAGATATATAACTATATTCTTTCTTTTAAGAAAAAGAAGGCGTCCGGTTCAACGTATTTGAAAGTCCTCAAGCATCCAGTGTAGAGACAGACCGTGATGCGAGTATCAACAAAGTGACCTGCTTGCCGCCGGCTCGGATCGCCGTGCCTGGTGGACACCGCATTGCCGCCGTCGCTTGTGGTTTGCACCACACTGTTCTGCTTACTGATCATGGTAAGTTAAAGAAACCTTAACATAATAAAGGATGAAAGTGTACAGGGGGTTTTTAGTTCAGAATGATGTATAAAAATGGTTACTTTTCACAAAATACATAAAATGTACTATTCATAATAGTAACTGCGTCTGTGAACATTTTTACGCAATTTATATTTTGATCCGCTTATGTGGCAAAAAACCAAAATATCAGCCGTTTCGTACAAAATGTATGGAACAATGAGAACGGTGTGTACGGGCTTATAATGATGTACTGAACACAAGGTAACAGTTTGTGCGTCGATGTCCCTTCCACTTTCCACCCTGCATAATAAAGTTCGTTTTATAAACGTTGCTTGACTGTAAATGCGACGTTTATAGGATATAGCACTTAAGCATTGCACAGATTCAGCATTTTAGATTCTCCAGCCATCTGCTCTTAAGGACGTGGTTCAATGGACGCTTGGTTGTCCACTTAGCGTTAGCTGCGTTCCTGCTGTTGTAACTTACTGATCTCAAGCTGACCACAATTATACTGTTATGAATTTATGATGCTTATTACGAAGATCTCAGAGAGAATGCCGATCAAAACGAAAAATATATATTACTAGCTTTTGCCAGCTGCTTCGCCCGCGTGGATGTCGGTAAACTTGACAAATTATATACTAAAACCTTTCTCGAAAACCACTATCCATTGGTGAAAATAGCATGAAAGCCGGTGTAGTAGTTTTTGAGTTAATCGCGAACAGACAGACAGACGCGGCGGAGGACTTTGTGTTATAGTATGTAGTGATTAAACAATGACATCACAACAGCTTGCAACTTTGTATCGTGTTTGTATGTCCCATTATTCTTAGAATACCACGTTTTAAATCGTTTGCTAATGTTAACATTTGTTATAGGTGAAGTCCTAACATTTGGCTCGAACCAGTCCGGCCAGTTGGGCGTTGGCGACGTATCGGTGCATCATAGACTGGTGCGCGTGCGCGTGCCCAAGGCTATGGGCGTCACCGCTGGCAGCAACCACACAGCTGTCCTCACTAGAGACGGGGAACTATACACGTTTGGGAGTTATCAGGTTTGTAGTCATTCAGCCGAAAGGCAAACAGATCTGTTCAGATATGCGTTTCAGGAATGATCAACTATCTTCGGAATTCCAATTTCATATTTGTGAGCAGTGGCCCAGTGGTGGATGCCCCCACTCACGAGCTGTTAGTCGTGGGGAAAATATCGTGAGCAAACCGGCATGTCTTAGAACCAAACAATTCGACGACATGTGACATCTACCAACCCGCACTAAGCCCGCGTGGTGGTATATAGCCCATCATACTCCTAGAGAGGCGGCCTGAATCCCTGCAGTGGGAACATAATCGGCTGATGAAAAAAAATGAAAAAGTGTTTATTTGGAACTTAAGTCAAATTAATTACAATTTACTTCTGCCAAACTAGAGAGCAGTTTGTTGGCAGACGTAGCTCCCACGATACTCTCAATATTAACGTATGTGCGTTGACTTTTCCATTTACATAATTACTTACCAAAATTACTCCAAAAATACTCTTAAAAAACAAACATGTTAAACAGCTATTATTAAATTTTAAATAACAGACAAATTGCTGAGGTTTTCACTAAAGTTAGACAAAAGATAAGATTCAACTTTGTTTTTAAATGTTCTTTTTGTTACATCAGTTTCAAATGGTAGGCTGTTGAAAATACGTGGTACTAAATATTTTTTACATCGTTGCCCAAAGTAATTATTATAAGTGAGTAGTAATGATGATGATGATGATTTTAATGCCAAATGAAGAAGTGTGATTTGAGTAGGTACTATGCGAGCCAACTAAGAATAGGATCGCGCTCGCTGCTAACTTCACACGATAGCAGTACTTATCTGACAGATAAGTACTGCCAGCAAAAAAAGAAATGCGAATAAGAGATGTGATGTTTTTTATTCATAGATTTAATTATTATAATTATGTTCAGTTTTATAAAATATTGTTTCTTGAATTTCGTAAATAAGTAATTTTGGATAAATTAATAATTTGTGGAAACAGTATTCATGGACGGACTGGACTTCATTGTTATTTTTTGTTATCATTGTTGGTTTTGTATATTTCATTATTTTATTAACATGCTTTTTTTATAATGCGATAACAATAAACTAACTAAATAACAATATGCGACTCCCGCATTCCCCTTTAACTCAAGGGGAAGATTTATAAAACCATGGTTAGACCTGCTGTCGTGTATGGATCAGAATGTTGGGCCACAAAAGGGATAAATGAAAGGCAATTGCATGTGGCTGAGATGAGAATGCTAAGGGGAATGTGGGTTGTGACGCGAATGGATAAAATAAGGAATGAGTACATAAGAGGAAGTCTGAAAGTGGCGCCGTTGAATGAAAAGTTGTGTGGTAATCGATTGGCGTGGTATGGACATGTGATGCGAAGGAATGAAGAAAGTGTTGTGAGGAAAATGTTGAGTATGAATGTAGATGGGTATAAGAGTAAGAAGACCAATGAAACGATGGATGGACTGTGTGAAGGATGATATGCCTAGGAAGGAGGTGACTACTGACATGACGAGAAATAGAGAAGTATGGAAGAAAAAGACATGTTGCGCCGACCCCAAATAAATTGGGATAAGGGCAGGAGAATGATGATGATTAACATGCTTTTTTTTCATATCCTACTCATGTATAATTAATTCGGCGTAAAATTGATTAGAAATACCAAAAAAGTGATCGTTACATAATTAAACAGAGTATGATTTCTTCATTGATTTTTCTGCACACCGTACGCTTTGGTTATGAAGTTCGCGAGTATTGCTGAACAAAATGGCGTCTTGACAGCGCTATTCTTAGTTGGCTCGCATAGTAGCACACTAAGAGAAAACTACAATACAAACGCGCAATCATAGTGCACTATTACAAAACTGTTACCGAACCAAAGTTATTGGCTTTGTCTCTGTAGGCCGTTACTTCGCGGCGATTTTTGTGTCAATTCGACAACACGCAGCTTACCGAGTCGCACACATTTACTGGTTTAACTGTACACTGGTGGACAAATTATAACCCACACTTCTTTCATCGGCTGTAAGATTTACTGTAAAATTAGTAAAAGTTTCTGATATAAACCATTTATTTATTTTATCTTCTTTCCACAGAAAGGTGCACTTGGTCGTCCGCGAATGGAGGAGCCTCTTCGATCAGATCGCAGCCCCATCTGGTACGCGACTCCCGGTCGCGTCCCCCGGCTGGGCTCTCGCCACTCCTGCAAGGCAGAGGCCGTGTCTGCATCTGGAGACCAGACCTTCGTACAAGTGTCTCAGGCACTTATCAAGACGGACACACTGTTCAGTTCGACTATTACGTCGAATGCTAATTCTATTAGTAAGTATTGTTTGTGTATGTTTGTGTATGTTCAAAAATGTTACTTTGGAATTACGGAATAACACTATTTGCTAGTTAAATTACCTTGTTTTATTTAATCTATTAATTTATCTAATTTATCAAGTCGTTGCAAACCTATTAACTTATCTAATTTACCAAGTCGTTGCACCATAAAGGTACCTTTTGTACCATTTTGGTACCAAAGCTTCTTCAAACAAATTCTGCAACCTATTCTGTTTTTTCAGTTATCCTACCAAACCGGTCGGAACATACATTTAAATGCATTACCATAAACAAAATGGATGGCACGTGCAACACTTGGACTGGTTCGGAGCAAGTGGACTTTGTTAACAGCCTAGCTTGCCTAGACCCCTTATACGACGTGCTCTGGTGTTACCAACCACAGATGAGAGTCATGAAATGCTACAACATCTTAGCTTTCGACTCGCACAAACTGCAGAAATGTTGCAACGATCCCGAGTCCTACTTCGGTGAAGGCGAATTTGAGTACCCGAATTACGGAAGCATGAAACGCTTAGAAGATTTCAAGAACTTGGAGAATTTTGACCTGTCGTGTCGAGATGAGAATAGGCCGATGGATAATAATCTGGCTCTGTCGAATATGTCGGTGTTAAACCAGGAGTTGGCTATACCGTCAGCTGCTGGATGCTCCGTTACAAGGATGCATGCTGCGTTGCATCTGTTGGGATGTTTGGATTCTTTGACTTATGCTCATGATGTCAGGTATGTGGAATAACAAGCTGTGGAAATGTAACGCAACATTGTTTCAGCTACGTAGGAATTTTGTTGGCAGTTTGTGTCCACTAAATCGTAGAGTTGTTGCACGCACATGTTAAGACATTTTTGCTGGCGACTTGTTTTCAAAAATTGAAGATAATTATGTGGCTGGAACAATGTTGTGCATCACCTAGAACACAAGTCTATAAAAATAATTGTGTGTTTATCACCAGGAGACCATATGTTATATTTATTTGTAGGTTACATTCAGCGGATTCCAAAAGTGATAGCTTGGGATCGCCAATACTGCCAGTCAAGGAAGACTATCAGACTGTGAACAGGTTTGATGGTAACGGCGGCGGCTGGGGCTACTCCGGCCATTCCGTTGAAGCCATACGATTCATGTGCGACACTGATATCATACTGGGTAAGTTTGTGTAACTTTTGTATCTACCTGTGTTCTAAGGCTGCTCAAGGCATCGTGCCAGCATCACACCATAAAAGGGTATTTCACCAAAAAAATCTAATTAGTCCGTCTGTTAGATTATCGAAAAATATTGGATACGTGTTTTTTGTTTGATCAGATTTATAAACATTTACGAATATAAAATTTGTCAAAGATCTTTGACACGTTCAAAAACAAAGTGACGTCAAAAGCCCCCGCTTTTGACGTCACTTTGTGGATAAAAAAGTACTAACCTTGTGACGTCACACAACTAGACGCGACTTTTCGAAGCACTGTATCGCCATCATCTGTTGTTTAAGTGAAAAAAGATAAAATACGTGTCCATTATTTTTTGAATATCTATCTGACGGACAAATTAGATTTTTTTGGTGTAATACCCTATTGTTAATTTAACAGGTCGGTCAGTCTCAAATTTAAAATGCAGGTTTTCTGATGTCGCACCTCTGATGAAAGTTGTCTAGTCTATTTGCTCGTTAATAGATTCTCAATTCGTAATACTGGATAGTATATTCTAGCAAAGAATAAGCATTGCCATGGTCGACTAGAAGTCTTTAAATAGACTACGGACCCAGGTTGGTTGCAGAAAAGAAAACCTGCAGAGATGGAGATTCTTAAATTTCTGCCCTGCAGGCTTAGCACGAGAACCGTAGAGAAGGGTTTTGTCGACGGAAGAAAAGACAAAAATGACGTTTCCGTGTAGACAGTAGAAAGATGTCTACAGTCTGTAGCATGGCGATTATAAAATCAAATGTGAAGAGAAGTGTCTTCACTACCCTAGACAACTGTCTATAATGTCAAGCATGACGTACCATTTTTCTCCGATTTTGACAGTTTGGATTAGAGAACTTTCTTCCGAAATAGTCTACATTAAAAAGGACCTAGACAGAGTTTCTTTAGTTATTTTTTCGTTAAATCTAATAATTTTAGGCGGTGCTTTATAATACACTATATAAAGTAATAGGTGCTTTGTTGTATTCTGTAGTAGTATAAGTACCTTCTTCTATTTTTGAATTTGAATAAATTCATTTATTTCTTTACTAACATGTTGGGTTCAAATCGACGATATTATTTAAGTTTTTATATGGGTAAACTTGAGCGTAGATGGGAAAGAGATGCTGTTAGGGAGCTCGTGGGAGCTTTCGATCTCCCAGAAAGTGAGCCGGTATATTTAAAATTTCATTCAATTTGAACCAGTAGTTTAAGAATTATAACTAATCAAAGTTCCTTAGTTTTGTCACTCACTGTCTGACTGATTGACTGATCATCAAAAGTCTAAGGCACTCCTAGCAGACATAGAAGCTTAAAAAAAACTTACCAACCTTTTAAATAAAAGATTGACTTGGCCATCGCATCGCATTCGCCAATGTTAAACAGGCCATTGTAATAGCTAATCGCCATGGCATTGGCCAATGTGATGCAGTGGCCAAGTCAATCTTGTATTTAAAACATCAAAGGTTTTTAAGTAGGGATTAAATATATTAACTGACTTGGTATTACATGGATCTCACTACTTTTTACGGTAAAAGTGAGTTGCTCGGCTTGGCTTTTTTTACAAGTTTTGTTTTTAGTGGGATATGTACTTACTTTTTGCGTGACGCCATCACAATTTACTATAGATAAAATCGCAACACACAGTACGGTGTACTTGCACACAAATCCGTTTTAATATTTAATTTAGCCGCACTAGGAGCAAACAAATCACAGATAATTCTAAATATGTCAAACATTCAGAATTTGCGTTATGTTATTGAAGAAAGGTCCGCTCAAAACAATGCTTCTTTGAGAACGAAACGCAGAAATATGATAAAATTGGCTAGTAATTACACGTCACTAGCGACTACCCCGTTGCTATGGAAAAGTCACTGTCTCTGAAGAAACCTAAGTCTAGGTGTGACCTCGTGCTCGGGAAGGAGAGATTTTGAGAAGTGTAGACAAGCGATTTCTATTCTATAGTAGAGTAGAAATAGAAAGCGTCGTGCTAAGCCTGCTGGAGTAAATGTGTTTCTGTTCTTCAAGCGCACTTAATATCGTGTCCTGCGTGACATGTTATTTGTCCACTGTAGAAATTGATGGACGCTACCGAAAGCGCCAGATTAGTAGCTCAAGTTCTAGGCTGGCACAATTTAGACAGCCCTCGACACGCTGAGAAGAAGCTAAGTTTTCTACTAAACAAACCAATGAACAATGATTATTGTATTCCAGTTGGTATCGGCCTATACGGCGGTCGCGGAGACTACTCAGCCAAAGTGAAAATTTATGACGTTGGTGTCGATGGCGGTGACCAAGAGGGAGACGGCGAACTGTTGGTCGAGACCGACGAGATCGTGTTCGAGTGCCCGCCCAGGGACCGCTTCCCTGTCATGTTTGACAACCCTATACCGATGGCGGTGAGTTACATCATCATAATTTTAACATTTGTGGCAGTGGATGTCAATACGAGATTTTTGAATACTTATGACCGTGACTGTCGTTCGCCTTAACTTCATTGTCATATTTAGCTGTCAATATTAAATAAAATGGAAATGAATGAAAACGTACACGTAACAAGTCGTCATAGATACATAAAGTCAGACTTGTTACCAATGAGGGTCGCTATTTATAAATCTACTGAAGTCGTCTTACCGCGACGGTTTTATATTAATTCTGACAGATACTCAGTATTCGCACATATTTAAGTTACTCATCTTCTTTGCAGGCAAACCGATGGTATGTCGCATGGGCCTGCATAAGCGGTCCATCCTCAGATTGCGGCTCCTCTGGCCAGGCAATGGTCATCAACGACGAAGTAGGTTTCCATTTCAAAACCTCCAAGAAATCGAACAACGGCACTGACGTGAACGCCGGACAAATCCCGTGTTTTATCTACAGCATAGTCACCCCAGACCAAGTCTTACCTCTCAAGGTTGTAGACATCGGTGAACCGATCATAGTTCTAACTAGGAACTTCTCCAGAAAAGTGACTGTACCGTGCTTCAAGTCACTCATATCGTTACTACAGTGGAGTTGGGAAACCTTCAAAGAGGTAATTCTAGAAACAAACGGCCTAGTTCCGATTAACTACCAGAAGTTGACCGTTATGAAGCATCAGAAGAGACTGGTGTACGTGATTAGAGCATGCTTGAGACTTGTGCGGTCCTACATCAATGAGATATATCCGCAGAATAACAGGAAGCGGAACTCTCACGAGTACATGTCTTACTTCGAAGCTATTGCTGAAGTACGGAACCTGATTCAGGCGATAATGGCTGACCAGACACCAACGTGTTCCATGTTGCCGAGGAAACCGGGAAAGAACAAAGCACACAGAGTTTGCTACGTACAGTTCGCTTTAGAATTGACTACGTCGATATTGAGAGAAGCTCATGATACAATCACGGCTTGTTTCCATGCCTTCTTTCCTACTCCTACACTGAAATGGAATCATCTCTGCTCTCTGCTGTATAACGTCAAGGTATGTCAACTAATAAATTGAAACCTGGCCACATACATATGTAACTCATCGAATTTAAGAAAAAAAAAACCGTTTTGCAATGGATTTATCCCTGTTATTAATACATTTTTGATGCTACTTTTCTAAAGCTCGATATGTTAAATTAGGAATTGGTACACTTTTAGCCGGTCAAACGGCTTGAGAGGTTCAGAGAAGTCGCTTTATACCATAACGTACTCTACGTTACGGTATAAAGCGACCCGACCCCTCTAACTAACCAAGCGGTATGTTCGACGCATTCATTGCATTGCTCTTCCTGACCGGCTTAAGCCGATTTAACGCTGACTGTTGTCACCCCTATATAAGTGAATTTCGACTTCGCCTCAAGCTTACCCCAGTCTCGCTTCATCCGAAAATGAACCTTATTTCCTTCAGTTTATTGCTGTTATTCGTATGTTATGTTTGATCATAGTCGCTTGTAGTAATATGGTATTTAGTGCTAATTACTAATATCGCATTATAAAACATATCTTACAGGACGGTGTAGTGCCGCCATCACAGGTCCGTGAGTTGACATCGACTTGCGCCGCAATGTGCGGGTCGCGAAGCTTGCGTGACGTGTTACAATACGTAGTTCCGGTCACCCAGAGCTATATCAATACTTACGAGAACCGACGTCCGGATAGCAAGGTAATACTGGTTAACACTTATAAATAAATATAAAGTACGTAATATCGCGATCGGAAAGTACAAAAAGTATAGGTCAGTATAAGCAGTGAAACCACACATCATTCGGGTCGACATGGTGGGTAACATTCGGAGAAAAGCCGTATATAATTGTACCGAACTGTTTTGTTATAGTAAAATATGCTGGCCTGATTTCGGCGATCGGCGTTGCTGAACTAATTGTTTCAAATCCGTTTTGTTGTTCTACAAAAATACTGGCCTGAATGTGTCGGCCCGACCAAGTTTGTAGCCCCCCTTTCATCAAATTTTAGGGGTGTTTTGAACTCGACACAAATATTTTGTCATAAATGATTGCTTAGCAAACTGATAATGTATTTTTTGACGTTGTGTAGGTACTTAAAGAGGTGCCCTCCAAATCAGCAACCGTTCCGCGATCGTCACACGCGCAGAAACCGCCCCCAATACCACCTAGGGCTAACAATACGAGAGTGAGTTTATTCGCTTCTTTAGATGTTCCACCAGTGGTTGTGCGTAACATTATCTTTGCTCATTTGCTTATTTTTATCATCAGTAACCTATTAGTATCTAGCTTTTATATAAATACGCATCAAATTATAATAATATGCACTATCCAACATTCGTTTATGTATACAAAATATGACACTAGTGCTTCTCATGTAAATCAGGATAAGTATGGAACACGAAGACATTCATGTTGCGCCGACCCCATATAAATAATGGCAGGAGAACATTATCATACTCCGGCCCTTATCACAAATAGGGATGTTTACTGACTAACAAAAATGTGATTCTAATTAGTCCGTCTGTTAGATTATCGAAAAATATTGGATACGTATTTTTTGTTTTATCAAATCAATAAAAATTGACGAAAAAAAAAACGCGTCAAAGATTTGAGTGGGGCCTTGTGACGTCACTGACCGATAAAAAAACCATACTAATGTCTTAGAATATGACGTCACAAGAGTTTTCAAAGCACTGTTTCGTCTTCATTGTTTGTTTAAGTGAAAAAAGAAAAAATACGTGTCCAATATTTTTTGGAAATCTATCTGACGGACTATTTTTTTTTTTTTTGTTAACTACCTTATCATTTATTTGCGGTCGGCACAACGTCTTCTTCTTCCATATATTGTATAAATCAGCTTTAAAACTTAGACGATCCCTCGGGACGGGACGTGCACGGGATGGCTTTTAGTGCCGCCATCTCTTTCGTGGCCTGCCTCGGCCCCGCCTGTTCTGCTATTTTGTCCCACAGATTGTCCGGCATGTAGCAGACATATCCTACCCAGTCCCATTTTAGTTAGGTGCCACGTCAGGTATATTTGTTTAGAGCCCAATATACTGTTTCGAACACGATCTGAGAAATAAGACTAGGTAGTCTCATTTCAAGATAAAAATAACATAAACTCGTCCTTTTATTAACATTATTGGGCGCATGGACCTTATTTATTTATTGCGCTGTTCCAGATTTCCTCACTTTTGTTAATTTATTTCCTTGTTAGTGTTATGTTTTGCCTTTTTGTTTTTAAAATGGCAATAAAGGTCAGAAAATGGTTCAGAATAGTTCACCAACGCAAATACTGAAGTGCGGACCGCTTTTGCCCTTGTCACATTAATGTGACAGAATTGCCCTAGATCTTGGTATTGGCAGAGTTACTATGACGAGAATTACCTAAGAAAATTTGGAGAAACACCAGTGGGGAAGAATAAGATTTCTAATTAATTCTAAAAAGACAATTTTGATGCCGCTGCAATCTCAATCAATGCATTTGTAAATATTTATATCGATTTGACCAGCAGGCCTATTGCGTATCTTTTTAAATGTCAGTGGCTATCATAGTAGCTATCAATTAACTGTCAAATGGTTCCAATTTGTACTAAACCATAATCAATTTGACAGTTAATCGATGGACACTATGATGGCCACTGACATCTGAAAAGATACGCAATAGCCCTGCTGAGGTACTTTTTAGCACTAGTTACTTTAGTTTGTAATTTTAATCTAAAGTTAGACTTTATGAACACTATTAACTTGATTTAACAGCCACCGGAGAGCTCTGAAGCCAGGGCAAACCACACTGAATGGCACTTACTGGATGTGCTGCCTCGCTTGCTGGACATTGTGATGATTCCTATAAAGCAGCAGATGATGACGCGCCCGTGTGGCCAACCGCACGACCACGGCGAGATCAAGCAGAACGAGACACTCTCCGAGTTCTGCTGCAAACTTACAGCCAGGATCGTGGCTGAGCTGTCCACCAGTACTACTAACCTTCGGGTGAGTTTCTTACATCTCGTGCTATAGGGTGACAATGACAGAAAATCGGAAAATCAAATCGATTCAAAGCCGCCTCCGCGTACGGTGCCCCCTTTGCCCCCAACCCCCGCATTTTGCACCAGCGGGGACGTCCGACTAGCGCTATACACCGATGCAGACTGAGTGCGAAAGTGGCCACTTACGATTTTTGTACGTAAGCTAGGCACGCGAAGTGTTGCTGTTGCGTTATCTAGTTCTATCTACATCTGTGGGTAACATGCTGATCCATGCAGTATGGGTTTTTTTTTCAATCTGACTGGATTCTTCGTCAGAGTCGTTGCTGAAACTGTCTAGCAGTGTCTGACTTGCTGTTCATTGCAGTATGGTTTTTTTTAAAATCTGACTGGAATCTTCGTCAGAGTCGTTGCTGAACTGTCTAGCAGTGTTCATATCAGTTTTCTGACATAATATTTCTGTACGAAGACGTATAACTAAAATATTGTTATGTGTTTCCTAAGGTTTTACTACTGTAGATCTTGAAAAATCATACCTACCAGCCCATAGGAAACTAAGACCTGCATGGCCAGTGACACATTCCAGCTAAGAAAAGCAAAGAGCACTGGGCGTGGGTGGTGGATTATGGCCCACTCAGACGCCCCTGCTCTGAAAGTACACCTGTGCTTGTAGACATAATGTACTTATTATGCACAAGAAATTTCTTGTACTTTGTTTTCTTAAATTAACTATAATAATAACTCATTACAGGAGAACTGCGACTCCAACACAGTCAAGAATCTAGTGACCCCATCCCGCTTCATGCGTATGAATCAAACTCGCTCCTGGAATACTGGTAACGGTAGCCCAGATGCGATCTGTTTCACGGTGGACCAGGCTGGGATCACGCTCGTTGGGGTCGTGGTGTACGGGGGTCCCGGCAACTACGACTACTCGTTAGAACTACTGCACGACGTACGGGTGAGTGTTTCATCACAGGTACAAAATAGCTTCGCAGTGGGGTTACACTCTCCTGGGTTTAAACCGAAGCAGCCACTTACGGCCTTATTACAAAAGTGGTTAAACCTGGGTTTAACTTAGACTTGGTTTATCTCGCATGCCGTCACTTTCTTTTGAATGTTATCGAAGTGAGACGGTATGCGAGATAAATAATGTCTAAGTTAAACCCAGGTTTAACCACTTTTGTAATAAGGCCGTAAGTACGTTAAAAAATCTCGCAAATTCGCGTATATCGAGATCTACGAATAAACATAGTCAAAATTTTTTACAAATAAATACGAATAATTTTAATCAATCACTTTAATTCTAAGAATACTTTATGCAGTATAACATCATCAGCCATAAGACGTCTACTGCTGGACAAAGGCCTCCCCCATAGACGCCATAGCGAACGGCAACCTGCCGTTTGTATCCACCGGTTGCCCGCGACTCTCACATATGCAGTACATAGATACTATAAATTATTTTTTACGTAAAAATACATCGATTGTATCTCCAATAAATGTTAAAACACGACTGCCAGCCGAGCTAAACACGACGGAACAAACGAAACGAACGAGGAAATCCCCATAGAACAAAGTCGTAAAGTCGTAGGAAAGGGAATTCCCAATTCCTCAATCAGAATGTTCAGAGGAAGCGATGATTTCCGTAGTTTTCGCGTTAAAATGCTAGGCATTTACGCGTTAAAATGCTAGGAACGTGAAATTTGAATATCGTGTTAAAGTGAAAATAAAGGGGTCGCGTAAAGCGGGATATTACTGTAAGCATTAACTACTTCTTCTATGCTTGAGGTCTTCGAATTATCATAATCATCTAATTCGTTTCCACAGCTCCGTGCATCAGTGGACGAAGCTAACCCAACTCATTGCTGGGTGAGCGTGGAGGTAGTGCACGGGAGCTACGCCGCAGCTGAGCTGCAACACGACACCACGGAGATCAAGTTCGAACGGCCTATTCCTTTGAAGGTAAAGTAATACTGACCTTACTGGTGAGGCTCTTCAGAAGGGACAGGTAGTACTCGCAACCGGCGTGCGTGTATGACCAGCATGACTATTGCGTATCTTTTAAATGGCAGTGGTTATCATAGTGTCCATCAATAACCTGTCAAATGGTTCCATTTTGTACTAAACCATAACCAATTACCAGCTGGCAACAGCTAGTTAGGTTTAAAGGCGAAAGTTTGTGAGTGTGTGAGTGTGTATGTTTGTTACTTCTTCACGTCTATACGGCTGGAGCGATTTTAATCAAATTTGGTATGGAGTTAGCGGACACCTTGGATTAACACATAGAATAGTTTTTATCCCGATTTTATCTTCCCGTGGGATAATTTTCGAGTTGCAGCGGGCAAAGCCGCTGGCAACAGCTAGTTGAAAATACACACATCAAAAGTGTCTAGGGATCAAGCATTTTTATGCGGATTTTTTGAGATTGAGATGTGGCTTTGTAATAAATTTATGATTTTATAAATTTATATGGATCCTTTTTGGTGCATTTCATAATTTGAATCAGGAACTGTGAATCAAATTCGAGTAAAAGATGAAAATCAGCTGTCAATATTTTCCCTATAAAAACATACAACGCATTGAAGACATTATTAGTGCTACTGTTTCCCTACTACTGATTAAAACCAACGTTATTATGGAGCGGCGACGTCATTTAAGCAGGGAAGAAATGCTCAGAGCCGTGGGAATGATAGAAGCTGGTTCCCGGCAACGTACTGTCGCTTTAGCTCTGAATACAAGTCAGAGTGTTATCAGTCGACTTTGGACACGTTACCGAAGCACTGGTACCGTGGCTGAGCGCCATGGAGGACGGTATCGCTGCACCACACGGAGACAAGACCGATACATTCAAATCTTAACTCGAAGAGCTCCAACAATAACCGCCATGATGTTAGCCGTGAGGCTTCATCACTCTTCAGGGAACTTAATTAGCGACCAAACAGTCAGAAACCGCTTGCATGAAGTGAACCTTCATTCCCGAAGACCGCTACGGGTACCACCTATAGCAATGCACAATCGTAGGATTCGATATCAATGGGCTCTTGAACACAGAAATTGGGCAGAAGAACAATGGCGTTTCGTGTGCTTTTCTGATGAGTCTCGTTTTGGTATGAGACCGGATACAAGACGTATACGACACTGGAGAACCCCTGGACGCCAACAGCGATTAAAATCCTGCCAGGAAGTCCATCCTTATAGTGGTGGAACCATCATGGTATGGGCGGGTATTTGGATCAGAGGCAACCTCAACGCTCAAATTTATGCTGAGACGATTGTATCAGACGTCATCGTTCCTCTACAAGTGCAAATCGGTCCCTTATTTCAGTTAATGCATGATAATGCACGACCGCACACCGCAAGAGTTGTAAGACAGACTCTCGCCGCAGCTAACATCAATGTCCTGCCCTGGCCTGCTCAGTCGCCAGACTTGAACCCGATTGAGCATGCATGGGATATGCTACAGAGAAGAGCTCTGCCGAATATGGAGGGTATCCAGTCGCAAGAAGACCTTTTTTTGTTGTTGCAACGAACATGGGCGGCCATTCCACAGCGTGATTTGGATGAACTCATTTTGAGTATGCCAAACCGATGTTCTTGTGTTGTTAGTGTTCGCGGTAGAAACACGGATTATTAATTGTTTAAGTTACCCAATAAAATTTTAAAGAAAACTGTTATTTCAGTCTTTTTTTCGAACTTTAATGTTAGTGGTTCAAATGTCAAAAATCCCTTTCTTAGGAAAATGGCAAATTTCTTTATTAATGCAAAGGTGACTTGGTTTATCGTTACTGTGACAAACGAAAACACTTTATTTGATGAATCCTTAAAGAAAATTTTAATTAATATCAATCAGGAGAAAAGTTATTGCAAAAATATATGTTGATCCCTAGACACTTTTGATGTGTGTATTTGTGAAACATAGTATTGGTTAAGAGGTGAATGAAGAAAATATCCTCAGCATATGCAGAATAATAATATGTGGAGGTCGTGGCCTATTAATAACTGCACTCGGGTCGATCTTTAGGTTAAGCTGCGCTTGCCTAGGTTGATCTATGGATGGATGACCGCCCATTACATACCGAGTTTCCTCCGTGCCTCGTAAAGCACGTTAAGCTGTTGGTCCCGGCTGCTATGTATAGATCTTTGGCTGTCGTTACAGGTAGTCAGTGACCTCAAAGTCTGAAAACCAGTCTTACCATAGGGTATCCCATTATGTATTAACTGGGTTGTGGAGGTCAGATAGGTAGTCGCTCTAAGTAAAATACAGGTATTGAGCTGCATCCAGTTAGACTGGAAGCCGACCCCAACATACTCGTAGTTTTTAAAAGGCTAGGCAGAAAATGATGATAATAATATGCAGAACAATAATAGGGAAAGAAGAGATGTATGGATTTATTATTCTAATGTAATACAGAGTGTAAACGAACCTTTCACGAAGCCGTGTAAATACAGGTTGTAAAAACATACACACAAACTGTTAAAACATTGTGCTAGTGGATGCTTTGAATAGTAAACGGGTCATGGAGGAATTTAAGCAAAGTTAAAACCTGAAAAACTAGTATCAAAGAAAACAGCTGTGAAAAATTTGGAACTTTGACCCCCAATTTTCCTAAATAAATATCGCAGTGACGGGGAGAAAAAGTTCCCTTCGGCTCCGTTAAGGGTACTTTTACACCCTTTTTAACCAACTATATCTACTTATAACAATGTACAGGAGGATCTACGCTACGCCATACGTTTCTGCAACCACGGAGGTCGTACTTCGAACGGCGACTGCGGCCTGCCGTCAGTGATGGGGCCTGACGGGACTACCTTCCGCTTCGCCTCGTGCTCGCTCAGCTTTAACGGCACCACGCAAGCGAGGGGGCAGATACCCGCTCTTATTTATTATGGGTATGATTTTTTTAATGGAATATAAGTTTTATTAGATTTGTCACAATATGTTTTTTTGGAGCCTTAATACAGGACATGCCACACCTCTCTTGCCCGTCGTGCCCAACTTATTGCACGCACGTCAGAGACTTAAACAAGGCAAACGAAAACTGTACGTAGCAACCTGGACAGCTCGTCCAGGTTGCTACGTACAGGTCGGACAAAATTAAAGAAACAAGATTACTGCTGACGACACGGTTGGCGCAGTGGTTGAGCGATTGACTGCTGCGCAGCATGTCGCGGGTTCGATTCCCGCACGGAACAAATATTTGTACGACCTACAAGTATTTGTTCCGAGTCTGGGTGTTTTTCTATCTATAATATGTATGTATTTACAAAAAAAAATGTATATAAGTAGTTTATCAGCCATCTCGTTACCATAACACAAGCATTAGGTTGCTTAGCTTGGGACTAGATGGCGTTGTGTGAAATGTCCAAGGATATTTATTATTATATTTATTACTGCTAGAATATTGTGAGGTGTAATAGTGGTGCACCGCTGTTCGATGTTTTAATGCTCATTGAAACTATCTATCAATGGATTTTAGGTTTTCGCACTTAATCCTTGAAGTGGACCATTGTCCGTGAGCCATGGTGGCCGATTATTCCAACCAGTTCACCTCCCTCCAGAAGCAGATCAGACTTCCCGGTCTCCTCATACCATCCGCAAGGGATCTTGGTGCGCACATGCGCCACCGTGTCCTCTTAGGGCTTAGTAAAAAATGTTTTACGTTTTTTAACAACGTCTCCCAGTGTGTTTTACTGGGAAATGTTGTTAAAAAACGTACGTGCTATGTCTCGGCAAATATTTCAGCAAGCAAGGAACTCCATGGTTAGTGGAATATACGCGAGACTAATAATGATAATAATGCCAAGAGCCTCGACCGGAGGAGACTCTCGTTAGGCAGCTGGATACAGAAAACGGTACTCCCGGGCACGGCTCGTATCTTAGGAGGTTCCTTTCTCGGAAGCCTGGAGCCCTGATCGCCGGTAGTTTGGACCCTGTTCCCGATACCGGTGGGCTACAATTTTTATGCTTTTTTTATTGTTTTTTTATAAGAAAAAAATGTAAAAATAAATAAAGGAAATAATAATGGTAATGTTCCCATTCTTTTTCAGGACATCAAAAACCCTATCAAACTCTGCGCAGTCAGCCGACAGTTTGCTCTGCTCGCTCCGCGCCATCACGCTCCGTACGGCCTACATCGTGATGGAGCGCGCAGCAGAGCTGTTCTGCAATCTTCGCAACGAGCTGACTGCCGAGGACTTAAGGAGAAATGCTTCAGTCTTACAGGCATCACCGGCTATCAATATTCTGATCCCGTATACACTGGCTAACTTGGATGGTGTTGATGATTCTAAGGTGAGCCGGATTTAGCGTTATGAGACTGACTTTGTAGCTAAGATAGGTTGCAGCGGCGCATGACACATTTCTTTTTTTTTTGTTTTGCTAGGGCATGCTGATTTCCTCTGCAGTCCACTGCTGCACATAGGACTCTTCAATTGGCTACTTGATTACTGTTAAAAATTCACGGAAATGCTATGTATATTTCAAAGGACAAACAGAAATAATACGATGTATAAAAAAAGTAATAAAATCGATAAAAAAGTGGGATAGCTACACGCTTTAGAAGTTTCTAGTGGGGGCATTTGCTATCCTTGTCGCGCGAAATGGCCATTTGTACTACGTAATTATGCCATAGTTGGTTTACTAGCGTTTTATCGATGTCTTTGTCTAGCAAGTCATTTTAAATCGGTTAAAACTAAGGATATTACACTAGGTGTGTTACTTTTGCCTATCTTTTTATTTACTGTTTCCAGATCACTAGTAAAAAAAAAATAGTAAGTACCTAATTCTAAGGTGCACCTGGCGTTGGTTGATATTTAAAGTAAATCAGATGTTGGTTTGTTACAGAGCGTCATCAAGGTCCTGGAGATGATTCACAAGCTACTCCCTCACGTGGCTGCAATGAACCTACTTGTTCCCAACGTGGAGGAATGTATCACCACCACGGGACACTACTACACGTGGCTCGAGAGCGACCACCCATACAAACAAGCCACCGTCACTAACATGAGGTAAGGAATATTCACTGTCCCGTCAGGCCTGCGAGTTGTTCGAAAGAGATACCGCGACCTCGATACGAAGGGCTAAGAAGGAACATGGGTGCATTTTAGTCACTAGAAGTCTGACACTCCCTTCCGCTCTGCCCAGAGCGGGAGGGGTTATTTGATGATCACTTCAGTAATTATGGTTTAGATGAACAGAGCTGTATGAAGGGATTGGTTTAGAAATTGGGCCTAAAAATACACTCATCTTAGTGGTGAGGTTCTACAAAATGTTCATAGTACACGGTGCATAGTACACGCGGTGAATCATCATCTCACCAGTATTACCTAATCGCGCTTTGTATGAACTTCCGGTACGATGAGAGATGAGCTTAATTTTGTTTTTCAAAGCTTTGTTATTCGTCGTGCGTACTCGCATCCGGCGGCGTGTGTGTAAGTCCAGATGTATGAATACGGACAAGGCGCAAAGAGTATGTAAGGGCCGTAGTAGGTGGCCGGAGGACACGGTGGAGCACACAGTGGAGGTGTGCCCCGCTTGGGCGGAGCCCCGCCGTGTTCTCGTAGCGGCGATCGGCGGCGGCGACCTCTCGCGCCCGGCCCTGGTGCAAGCCATGGTCCGGGGCGAGGAGGAATGGGACGCCGTCGCCTCCTTCTGCGAAGCAGTGATGCTGGCGAAGGAGGTGGCGGAACGCGAGAGGGAGAGAACCTCTCGTCCCAGCCGCCGCGGGAGGCGCTCCGGGCGTCGGGGGTCCCGCGATGACCTCCGGCCACCGTAGACGCGGGCCTGTGGACGGTGAGTGATGGGCTAACTCGCCGTCCGTCGACGAAAACAGGCCGTGTCGACGGCGCGTTCGTGTTCCACGCGCGCCTCAAAGAGATGTCAGCAACATGGGAGGGGCCCGAAAGGGCCGACGCCTGTCGGGGCCGCGGGTAGTCCAACGGTTATCGCAGCCTCGACATAGAGGGCGAAGGAACATGGGTGGTTTTTAGTCAGTAGAAGTCTGACACTCCCTTTCGCTCTGCCCAAGAGCGGGAGGGGTTATTCGATGATTTTACACCCACCAAAAAAAAAAAAAAAAGGGCCGTAGTAGGTGACAGTGAGTCATGGGCTAGCTCGCCGTCCGTCCGTCTTATGATGACGACAGGCCGTGTCGACGGCGCACGAGTGGTCCACGCGCGCCTCCATGAGATGTCAGCAACATGGAAGGGCCAACGCCCGTCGGGGTAGCAGGTTGTTCGAAAGAGATACCGCGACCTCTACACAAAAGGTTAAGAAGGAAAATGGGTGGTTTTTAGTTAGCAGATGTCTGACACTCCCTACCGCTCACTCGCTTCCCAGAGCGGGAGGAGTCATTTTATGATTTCCTACAAACCAAATAAGAAAAAGATAGAAATGTTGCGTATAAATATATGAATCATAATGCTCGTGTTCAGTATGGATCCGAATATTCCGAATGCTGGCCTGTGATGTAGATGAATGAAAAAAGATTGCATGTAGCGGAGATGAGAGAGTGTAGGTGTATGTGTAGTTAAACGAGAATGAAGCAGTGTGCGTTTCCAACAGATTACATCCACTTTTTTCGTGTCTTCATATGTGAAAAAAGACTCCTAACTGTTTTGTTTTCTTTAGGGTCCTATTCCCGACAAGCGTATCCTGGATAGTCCTAGAAATGGACCCGCGCAGCATCACCAAACAGCCCGAAGACACTCTCACTGTCTACGCCGTGGCCGGAACACCTAAACATCGATGTCATTGCGCCAATGAAGTCCGGGTTTCAGATCCGCCTTTCAGAAAGGTATATAAGGTAGAAAGTCGTTCATCACCCACGTCATTCATTAGTGCTAATGCCTACTATGACATACTTACGAATCTTATGGAGATAGACTCTGGATTAAGACCCCTCTTGACCTTCTGTCATAGTGGCCAATCCAAGCCTGCCACGCGAGAGATATTAAGGTGTTTAAGTAATAAGTATGTTTATGTATTAAAATAGTAAGTATTTAACTAATTGAACGCTTTATTATAGACACAATTAAAAAGCCATTGTTTTGTGTACAGATAGGGTTCGCAACAAAAGAAGAATAAATTATCATTATTTTGTTTTCTAAATACAAAAAATATTTTTTATTTATAATATATTTTCACATTAACCTGTTTATTGGCTTCAGACCTTTGCTTCTCCTTCAACGCAGTGGAAGCGAAGCGTAGAAAAAAAAAACATGACAAAAATACGTTTCGTTTAAATATTTTATTTCTTGTAAAGTGTATAGAAAAACGTCGTTTGGTACACGTTGGAATTCCCTCGCTTGCGGTTCGGTTGTAAATTCGACTCGACTACAATAACAAAGTTTCCCCACTTGTATTAAAATGTACTATTTTAATTTAGCACAGGCAAACAACCAACACAGTCGGACAAACCAATTTTTATTTGAAATATCTCTGTAAACGTAAGTGAGTATGATAAATTGAGGTAAATACGCAGAGCCTACGCTTAGCCTGGGTGATGAATGCATTCAAACTACGCTCAGCTAACTTCATTCATTGTAGAATGCCCTTGACTCTTTAGAACCAGTTTAGCGGTACCTATAAGGGGACAGAAAAAAAAACAAAATGGCGGGTAGGTTGATATGTATACACAATCATCGGTGATTGTGTCATATCAACCTACCCGCCATTTTGTTTTTTTTTTAATCATGGTTCATGATGAAAGTGGTATGTATGGATAGAGGACATAAAGGGTGTAAAAGTACCCTTAACGCAAATGAAGGGCACCTGTTCTCCCCACCACTGCGATCATTTTGTTGTTCTAGACTTTTTTTGTTCTGGTACAAAAAAAGGCTGGTTCTGGCCAGATATTGGGGGTCAAAATTCCAAATTTTGCATAGCTGTTTTTAAAAATACTAGTTTTTCAGTTTATAACTTTACTTAAATTACCTCCATGACCCGTTTACTATTCAAAGCATCCACTAGCACAATGTTTTAATAGTGCTACATTGAGTTTTACCGTAAAATGTGATTTTTGACCCCAAAAATAAAGTCAAGTAAAAAAAAGTTGACGTATGTGTGAAGGGTTAATTTACACCCTGTATAGACGAACAAAATATGTCCAGTAACACGGTACCCCAAAGTGCCACATTACCGAGATATTATTTGGAGGTAAAGATCGACAAATGTGTACAACGACAATTGGTAAATTTAAAAAAAAACATCCTTATTACGTGTATAGGCGTTAAATTGTATTGAAATAATAGTTTACAGTTAAAAGGTCTACTTTTTATGTGGTCATTGTACTCATATGTCGATCTTTACCTTTAAATATCTCGATAACGTGACACTTTGGGGTACTGTGTTTCATAACATTATTGGTTCGTCTATATGTCCTCTATCCATACATATCACTTTAAACGTGAACCGCGATTTCGGAAAAAAAAAACAAAATAGCGGTTGGTCGATATGCCAGCTTCCATACAAAAAAGTTCAAACCCCTTTCCTAGTAGAATTCTGTATTGACTCTAGTTTATTTAGATATACATAACTTCCAAGTATATTTGAGCAAGCTTATCGTCATGCAAGGTAAAGTTCAGAAAAAAATCCTCAAAACATGTTATTAAAGCTCCTATAGATATTTTGCTTTTTATAAGTATTTAAATATACCTTTTTTTCTTGGTTTTACTAATGGGCGTGTTCTTGACCTCGATCACGCCTGTTGGGAAGACCTTCCTGCCTAAAAGATGCCTGTTCACTCTTGCTTTGGAAGCACTTGTTTTTTTTTGTGTCGTCCACTGTCCGGAGATCTGGAGTCAGGATCCAGTTTTAAAAAATATAGAAAAAAAAATCTGTGGTTATTTTTTATAATATTATTCGTGTTCTCAGAGAGAGTTTAAAGTTTCCCCACGACTCTTATTTTAGAACACGTAAAATACGCCACACACACCACGGTATTTGGCCGCTTACTGGGGCCAAGTAGGTCAGCGCCTACAGGGTTTTTTAAGCAGAGCACGTTGTCTTTACAACGTAAATTCATACGTAGCTAGGGGTAGAAAGATACAGATTTCAATGTTCAATGCCGCGAAGAGCGCGATAGGTGTCGATGCCTTGGGGTTTAACTCTAAACATTGAAATATTTTTCTTGTTACTACTAGCTACGTATGCATTTACATTGACTAAGGATAAAAAACTCTTTTCGTGAGCTGGCTTTAACTTTAAAAGCAGTACCACCGCTAAGAACGAAGGCGAAGACTATTTGTAGTGTGGGAACTGGTAAATGTGACTAAAAAGTTTTTACCTCATGTTTGGAAAGATGCTAATAAATTCTAAGTTTGCCAATATTTTAAACTTCAGGATACAAGTAAAATGATTAATTTTACTGTGTTTTTTCCCTTTAGCGCCTAGTGCAACTGACGAATGAAGGCGAGGTTGAAGAACTTGGCGAGGAACCGGACACTGACGGTGTGTGCATGCACTACAACTGCACGTACGTCAGCGTGACGCCTCGACTGGCTAACGAGTAAGTACTACTGATACTAGTACCCTAAACCATCCCACAGCTGGGCAAGGGCCTCTCTCCATGACTTCTAGATTTTTCAGTTCAAAAACACTGTGGACTACGGGTCGCTAGTCTTGTCCAGATCGTCCCACGATCGACGAGCACCCGAGGTTTGCCATTTTTTTTCCTTAGCTTATATTATTGTCCCATTGCTGGACCTCCCCATAGCCTTCCACTCATTCTTCTGTGAGGTTTTCTCCCCCCAATTTGTTGTCACAAACGCTTCTAGGTTATCTCAATCCCACTTCAAGCCAGCAGTCTTATTGCCCACAACCGCGATTCCAGTTTTCGAGCGTATTGTGGTATTATTACGTACTCTGTCGCTGAGATTTATACCCAATACGCTTTATTCCATCGCCATTTTTACTAAAAGAAATTACCAAGTCGTTTATTAGTAACAGGATTTTATATCCATTCATTTTTTTAGGCCAATGCAATGATTACTACCTAACAGATTTTGTAGAAAGTTAAACCAGAAAGGATATGAGCTTCAGTAATATTCGTGTCTCCGAATTTTCGCGAATTTCGTGCTTTTTGAGTAACCCCAACAGACGCCAATGCTTTGAAGTTTTGTGTAATAGTGCGACTATCACCGCTCCTTTGTATGAAGTTTTCTCCCTGTCAGGTATCCTACACAGAATAGTATAAGAGCAGATTAAGTATTAGTAACGTTAAAAAATAATTTTCGCCTAAAGTATTGAGTTCATTTCAATGTTACGCAATGTAATTATACAGGATTGCATTCCTAAAATTTCAAATTTCGATCATTTAAACACTATCCTCAGTCCAAGTCCACGCTACCACGTCATCTCACTCAGATGACGAAGCAGAAGAGTTCTACGATTTACTCGACAAAGCCTGTGACGAACATCGAAGCACTTGAAACATAGTTTTGGGTGACTTTATCGCCAAAGTTGGCGAAAGGCAAGATCTAGATAACTCGAACATCTTGGGTTCATATACGGCCTCGGAACCCGTAATGAACGTGGATTACGCCTTCTCCAATTTGTCTTTGGCCAAAACTTATGTGTAGGTAACACTTTCTACTATAAAAAAACCCCATAGAAGTTGGACCTGTATATTCCCTAACAATCAAACCAAAAAGGAAAAAGCATTACACTCTTTTTATGGGGCAGTCGTATAATAGACTACATTCTCACCTCCAATAAACAAATAATTAAGAACATCCATACCATTAATCAAATAAAATTTAGTTCTGATCACAGACCTGTTCGCGCAGTAATTAAACTCGACACGATATTAACCACTAAAAATATACGAAAAACCAAATTCACAAATAAAATAAACAGTCACTTATACTAGGCAGTAAACAGAAGAAAATAAAAAAGCAAAAAACTATCAAACGAAACTGTAAAATTAATAAAAGAAAGGCAGAATCTATGTGCAAAAAAAGATTTACACTACAGACTTAAAGGTAAAGAAGTAAAACGTGGTATAAGAACAGATGTTAGAAATTACTCTCTCGTCGGTCTCGGCAGGCCACGAAGGAGATGGCGGAATGAACTAGATCGGTTACGTCAAAACTGGATGGAGGACGCGCGGATTCGCGAGTAGTGGAAACAGTGGAGGCCTTTGCCCAGGAGTGGGACAGAAAAGGCTAGCAAAAAAAATGTAAATAAACACGTTAACATACATGTTTTTGTTGCAGTCCTATAGACTGGCCACAAAAAGGACTGCTGGTACCAGGAAATGAAGTAATATTCTCTTTGGAAACTGCTACCGACTACCTGACTGAGTTCAATAACTCTCACAAGTAAGTTATTCATTTTAGAAAACTGTTAATGCCTCTAAGTTCTAACATCTGTGTTGGGTATCGCGTACGACGCGCGGGCCCTTATCTCTCACGGTGCGGAGGCCTGTGTTTCAGCTGTGTTAATATTATTGACTTAAATTAAATTGCCATCGACCACGCAAAGAAGCAGAAAATAATATACTCATTATGATGTTGTGTAGCTGTTTTGCAGCTAAGTTAACAATCGTTTTCGTCGAAAGAGTTAGATAGCAACTGAAGAGATACACACATTGCATAGAGCTTACATGGCATAGAGGGTTAGCTACTATGATATTTGTTGTGTGCAATATGTTTTAAAGCGAAAGATGTTAAATTAGCGTGAAACCTTCAATGTAGCCCTTCAAATTCGATTTTTTCCCTTGAGTAACTACAAATAGTCACGCAAGGAAGTGATATGAACTGAGAGGTTTGTATTATTGATTTTAATCATTATTATGTAAAGTCACATTTGTTACGGTCTCAAATCCTATTTTATTTAACATTTAATTTGTCACTGACCTGACTGAGGAGAGCAACGGTGGCCCAGTGGTGGCGGCCCCGACTTACGAACAGTAGGTCGTGGGTTCGAACCCAGGCAGGCAAATTACTTTGTGTAATTTATTTCATCACCGCTGCTCTCAAAACGGTGAAGGAAAACATCGTGAGGAAACCGGCATATCTTAGAACCAAAAAATTCGAAGACATGTGACATCTACCAATCCACACTGGGCTCGCATGTTAGATTATAGCCCATTCCCTCTCAAAAAGAGAGGCGGCCTGTGTCGCAGCAGTGGGAACATTAATAGGCTGTTGATGATTATCGTCGCATTCAATTAACTTATCGGAAAAAGCGAAAGATGCAGTGACAGTGTTAAAAATACCCGTAAAAATGTCATTGTTTTTATTTAGTTCCGGATTATACCTAGGCACCTTCTAGTAACGGAGATATTCGGGCTTAATTTTCGCGTTGCCATTAAGATTTCGGTTACCGGAGACCGTGTCGTGTACGAAACGGTAACTTTTATGTATTAAGATTAAAAGCTTTATAGAATAACATATCACCCTCTTTTCAGTGAGGACAATCGCTTCGGCTTCCGATGCTTATGCGTGGGTTACGAAGACACACCACTGACCACTCAACGCATAGGGCTTGTGGCCCTTGAAATGGAATTGGTGCATGCTGGCGCCGCTTACGCTACCATACTCCTGGCCCCGGATATTGAGATACCACCACTGAGTTTTTGTAAGTATACGTATACCAATTTATTTTATGTGTTCTTACATACTTTTCTATTACTTACTCGTCATCTCAGCAGTGAACCCCTTTTTACCCGACTACGGCAAAGCCGAAGGAGGGTTATGATTTTTACTGGCTATGTATGTATGTATGTGAGTATGTTCATCTGTTCCTTCATAGCTCCACATCTACTTATCGGACCTCTTAGAATTAAATCATATTATAATTTAATATCAAATGAGGAAATTTCAAATTTCGTAAGGTCTTTGGAACCTTCGGCTCAGCACCAAAGGTTCAAAATCGACCAGCACGCTTAATGTCTTTTAGGACATTTAACATATTTACTGCTGATATAATGTATGCTGTCATAATGATCCCGTTTTAATAGCTGCTTGTTTAAGCTGATAATTTCGTGAATGAATGAATTATTCATCTGCGGTTAGGTCACTAGCGCCAACCAGTTGAGTTTGTAACATAAATAGATTCCTTAGAGGAGCACATTCATTTCAAAGTCATAAAAATTGTCACCTGTATTTTAATTGCAATTTGGTACCTACTTGATTACTGTTAAAAAATCACGAATATGTTAAATTATGTCAATTAACTAACAGAAATAACAGGATGTGTGACCTAGTCGAAATATCGAGACCTCTGCGCTTTAGCTGAAACATAAACCTTCGAGAATGAAGATGGTGAAATGATTTTTATACTAATATAGATTTCTATTTTACTCAGAATCAAAAATAAATATGTATAAATTCAAAAGTTGCCCAACTTCTTTATTTTAAAGGCTATACGAGCATCATTTATATATTTTTTTAACATTCAAAATGTTTGCCTTACTCATCATTTTTAAATTAACTTCGCCTCGGAAGAAGGAAGAAGTTTCTGTAGAGGTCGTATCAATAAACTGTGATTATCAGATATATGATTTATTTTTTTGTAATGATTTATATTGTTCCAAATCACAGCGACGAAAACTATGTCCGTGGTCAGAATGTGTAGATGCAGGTGTGCAGAACCTATTGTCGGCTATTGAAACATACTTACATCCTCTGTAGCATACTAATCGATTTTGCCGTCTATGACCAAAACACTCGCCGTACAGTGTCTCAGTAGAAGCCATGAAATTGGGATTTGCGCTTGGTTGACGGCAGTAAGCTTGCCCCCCCATTTATAGTGGACTTAAACGTAACTGCGTAAATGTGGGTTGATTTAGGTACACCTTTACCCAACCTAACCTTTCGGAGATTATAGGCGTGTTGATATGCAGACCCACAATTGCCAGTTATTCTTTACCATTCTAGACTCCTGACTATTGAGAAATTCTAGATGGTAAAACCCAATAGGGTAGTTAACAAAAAAAAACTAATTAGTCCGTCAGATAGATTTTCAAAAAATATTGAACACGTATTTTTTCTTTTTTCACGTAAACAAACAATGAAGATACAGTGCTTTGAAAACTCTTGACATTTTTTAGCGGGCAATGACGTCGCAACCCCCCATTCAAATCTTTGACGCTATTTATCTTCGTAATTTTTTATTGGTGTGATAAAACAAAAAACACGTATCCAATATTTTTCGAATATCTATCAGACGGACTAGATAGAAGAATCATATTTTTTAAGTCAGTAAACATCCCTATTACACTAGGTCTAATCTAGTAATCAAACCGGTGTATGAGGGCATCCTCATACTAAGGTCATTTTAGTTTTAAACGCGCAGGGGGCGTTCATCCTTTTAATGGTTAGGTAATTACAAAGTGGAGTATATCTGTATGAATAAGTATTACAAAACGTGGAAACCCGGGGGAGGGGGGCGGAGCTTGTCTGTATTCTGGACTGTATGTACTTGTACATTCAGTGCCCAACATTACCTGACCCAGTGTATAAAGAAGAAGAGGGGTCAGGTAATGTTGCCACTGACTGTAGTATTTTTGTAACAATTATCAAAACTCAAATTTTGTCTCTTTTTGTCCAGCAACCATAGTGGACGTACAGGTGAACGCTATGATGGGTGGGGGCCCCATCGGAGTGGAAGGAGAAACTCCGCAGGACGGGAGCGAGGCTCTGTTGCTATCACGAGGACTGGAACTGTCCTCGCCCCCTTCAATACATCATGTGCTGGATGGGCAGCCGTTGCTTCGGTGAGTTTATTTTTATCTCGAGTTTGTAAAATTACTCCCCTGATGTGAAGTGAAGATGCGACCTAGGGTGTTGCAGCCTAGAAGAAGTTATAAGTATTGCGTATTGGAAACAAATATTGAAAATTAAATGCAGGGAGGTTTTGATGCTATGAGCCTCACACTAGGAATCCCAATGTCCTTTATATCAAATACCTTACTTGCCTTTTAGGGTTATTTTACCTTTGAAAGCAGTAGTAGTTCAGATCTCAAGTGTATATGCGGCGAATCTTCACAGACAATAGCCCACCTTCCATATTGAGCTGCATGTCCTGACACCTGCACACTTCACGATCTGATGACAGCATCAGCAAGCGCAGTTCGCATAGCTGAATATTGGGCCTGATTTATTTAGTGAAGATTGGTCATCAACACGCTATTTAGAAGAAGTTACCAATGAAGATAATATTAGAGAGAAAAGCAAAAATAAAACTTCCATACATCTCTAATTCTTTTGATAATTACGAACACAAGAAAAAAACACCCGTCCTTAAATAATGTTCCGTCAAATGGCATCTTTTCTTTGTTTGTAAAACAATATAGATATTGATTCATAACTTAATTTTGCATTCCACAATGTAAGCAAGTTCTGATTTATAGGACTATATTGAGCAAGTTTATACCAATTACCCAACCGGTAAATTTCATAAGTTGTTGCACAGTTACAATCATGCATAAAACTTCCTGCATTTATACTAATTACAATAATTGTTTACAAACATAAGCTGCAAATATAAGTGCAACGCGAGGAATGTTACGCCACTATTATTATGTCAAACGGTCATGTTTTCATTTCCAATACGCGATACATACTAACGTATTATGTTTAAAGTCGTGTCTGAAGAAATCAGCTAAAGAAAACGGCGATTAAGATTTTTCAGAAGTATACCTGGTGTAAAGAAGTATCGAGGTGTTTTCAGCATTAGTTTAATTGCATAGGTATTCTTCGCACGTCCTTTGTTATATTGGAAGCTAAACCACTGGAATGATGAAATAATTAAGTTATTTAAAAATATTCAAGAAGAATATTTATTCAAAAATTCAACTTCCATTTGGTGACATGTACAGGAAATGGCACCAGATGATAAATTATCATCATCATCATCTTCCTGCTCGTATCCTATTCTATTTGTGGTCGGCGCAACACGGTTTCTTTTTCCATTCTTCCCTGTTAGACGTCACGGTGGCATTAACTCCTTTCTCATTCATATCATGCCTCACACAATGCATCCATCTTTTCTTTGGCCTTCCTCTCCCTCTCCATCCATGAACATTTATATCGCATCACTTTTTAGGCACAAACGTTTCATCCCTCCTCATTACATGACCATACCAAGATAAACGACTTTATTTCAATTTTTCTGAACCAGAAGTTAAATATTTATATAAAAAAATTATTCAGTTTTGTTTCAATCAACTTAAACCGTAGAGACCCGATCAGCGCTTCATTGCAAACATTGTACATAGGATCCACTTTATATATTATGTGCAGTCTGCATGCTCCCATAATAGTCCCATTGTTAGCTACATCTCTACACCGACGGCACGGAATTCTCAGCGGTCTACGGTCAGCTCCTAAGGCAAGTATGTGATATGAAATATGTATGACAACAATTAACAGGAGGATGTATCGTCGTAGCAGAACCGTAATTGTGCATATTGTCATCGTTGTTCAAATAATTCGAGAACTATACAGGGTGGGACGCACATACGGTGACCAGGTATTCCGTACGTCATTCAGAACACCGCCACATCGAAATATTCAGAACAAGCTTTTGTAAGCGATTTCGCCCGCGTGGATGACGAAACTTGACAAATTATATACTACAACCTTCCACGGGAACCACTCTATCTTATAGGTGAAAACAGCATGAAAATTAGTAGCTTTCGAGTTTATCGCAAACACACGGACAAACGCCACGGAGGACTATGTTTTGTAATACGTAGTGATAATGTACTGTATACGTGATACGTATGTGTTTTGGTGTCCGTCCAACCATGTATGGTATGAAAATTGACATCATAAAACGAACACGCACTAACTGAAAATACACATAGATCAATTTGAAATGGCTTGTGTTAAAACGCCAAACAGAAATGCACCTATTTTCATCATCATTTCAGCCAAAAGACGTCCACTGCTGGACAAAGACCTCCCCAGGTGTCACCACATTAACGAATAAATTTGAAATACCTGCCAGAACAGATAAATGCTTAAACCTAATTTGTTTCATGAAGTATTGTTGGAATTAAACTTTTTGCCTTTTTATTTTGTGCCATAAAAATATATAAAATCCTATAAAGTTAATTTAAGACATAATACGTTTTACATGTAAATATTTTATTTCACGGCTTTCAGTTTAGTGTCTAACAATTTTATTTAATTTTTTTGTTAAATTGTCTTACTTTGGACGATGGAACGAACTAACCAAAATTAAGCCAATAAAACCCCAACCCTTCGATACATTTTGTATCAGTTCTTTAATATTTTAATTATTATACAATAATATAGTTATATTTTTATAATTTAGTTCTTTGCCGCACATTTTTCTACAACAAATTTTAAATTGAGCCAAAAGTCTGACAACCAGTTCTACCTGTCACACTGGGTAATATGACACCATGTTACCCAGTACTCACTGGGTTGTAGAGGTCAGGTAGGCAGTCCATGTTAAATACTGGTATTTATCTGCATCCGGTTTGACTAGAATCCGACCACAACATACATAGTTGGAAATCGGCTAGGCAGATGATGATCATTTTTAATTGAGCCACATCTGTGGTCCTTTGAATAAGAATAAAGCCGTGTCCCTTATCAGAAGGTACATACCTGACGAATTACTCGTTGTAGGGCTGTCAAAGTTACGTGACGAATAGTTCAAACCAGCGCAACAATAATATTACTTTCAACTTATTATATTTTATAATAGGGGATCGGACTGGGTCAAAAAAATATGATTCTAATTAGTCCGTCAGTTAGATTATTGAAAAATATTGGATACGTGTTTTTTGTTTCATCAAATTAATAAAAAATTACGTAGATAAAACGCTTCAAAGATCATGAGTCCGGGTTGTGACGTCATTTGTAGGTAAAAAATGTACTGACATGTGACGTTTTCGAGGAGTTCACGAGTTTTCGAAGCAAAGTATCGTCCTCATTTTTTGTTTATGTGAAAAAAGAAATAATACGGTTTCAATATTTTTTTGAAATCTATCTGAGGGACTAATTAGTTTTTTTTTGTCCGATCCCCTATTGCATTCGCTCTTTATACAAACAAGTATTTGAGAGTTTGTTTACCTTCACGAAGTCTTATATGAGCTCATTGTTATACTTAACGGCCAATAATGCAACCTTTGTGACGATAGAAAATTTATTTCTTCTCGACAATTGTTTAAAACCAGTAAAAGGCGCAATGTGTTAACAACGTCACCAGTAAACCATTTTGTCCTCTTATTCCTAGGCACTACGGCTCCTAATAGATTAGCACCTCTTGGTCAAATGGCTATAGGTCGAATCGTAAAATGTCAAAAACGTGCACAAGTTGCTGCATTTGGTTAATGCTTTTAGTAGGATATTATCATATTGCTAATAGAATAACCGCACCTATTGTTACAAAGTGGCCAAGTAAGTCATTTAGAGAATGTGCAATATTATGTACTTTATTATGCGCTCAGATTATGCTCATAGAAAATATCCATACTGACTGACCGAAATGTCATTTTGTTTGATTTGTCAATCTTTACGATGTACCTTAATTAATACAAAATATTATTGTTTCTTTGTAATTTCAAAATAACAGATAGAGTACGGTAGTACGGTACATATAAAAACACATTTTTTAAGTAATGTCTATCTGTGTCTTACGGTTATTCCCCGAGCAACATGTACTTTGAAGGCTATGGGAAGGGATGTTGTGGGCTGCGAGATGTTGTAAGAGATACCGCGGCCTTGATATATGGCTTAGAATGAACATAGGTGGTTTTTAGCCAGTAGAAGTCTGACACACCCTTTCGCTCTGCCCAAGAGGGGAGGGTTTATTTGATGATTTCCCACCACCCAAAAAAATGCTATATATTTAGGACACTATGAGGAGCTGCTCGCTCCACTAAATACAGTAAAACTATTGATTGATTCTAGCGGACCTCAGCGCCACTTACCGGGCCCAATTGTAAATCTAAACCATTCTCAAATACACTTGGACACACACAAAAATTTTCATCCAAATCGATCCAGCTGTTCAGGAGGAGTTCAGTGACATACGTACAGTAGAGTTATAAATATAAAGATTTATTTGCGGTCGCATATCAGTAATTACATTTAAAGTACGTACCTATACAACGGAGCGTAGTATTTGTGTTATTGTTCTGTTGCATGAACACATACTGTCGTTTGCAAAACTACTAAATGTGAGTTTACATCCAAGTTTTACGTTAGCAAGTAGGTCGCCACAGCTCTGTAGTTACACATAATTTTATAGTCACTTATATACTGTAGGTCATTTCGTCACGTTCGCGATGCATTGCGTCATTATATACTAGCTTTAAAGTGTTTCTTTCGCATATTCGCTAAACATTCGCACAGCTATCACCTGTCGCAGGTACATCATATCTTCAACATTCTCTTGCCCATAACCTAATTCAGTTGAGTTGGAATAATGAAACACAAATAGTCGTTGTACTTTTTATTAATCACAATAATTTAACGCTACCATTAGAAAAAGCTAAATAGTATCATTTGCAACACCACATCGCGTAATACTGATCTGTGTTAAACTAATGTTGGCACTTTTATATTGAGGGAGCATCGCGGCGGATCACTGATGCTTCCACAATTACGTTAAATAAACATGTTAGGGCCACGCGCACAACGCGTGCCGGGGGTCACGACGTTACAACCGTGCTATGAAAACTGTTGTCAAATCCAGACCTGTATTGCAGTTCCTCTTGACGCACATATAATTCACCGAGCGTCCGGTCTATGGAACCAGTCCTCTATTGTTTGTTTCCAAATACACACAGAGATCATAGAGGCTCTTACGACATAAAGGAATCATAAATCGGTAGTCAAAAGCTCTGCTCTCTCGACAACAATATGGAATTCCGTTTCCCTGTAGGTCTTTCCATCTGGCATGACTATTTGCACTTTCTTCTTTTTTTCGTTTTCACGTCTCACTATAAAAAATATGGCAATGGCTACAAGAACTAACACTATGATGACCCCTATCACCACGAATATCCAAAAGTTATGTTTAAACGGACCGCATCTACTGTCTACGTAGGTCGGCAACGATACGTAGTAGCCCTCCAGCTCGTACCAGCACGTTACAGTACCACCTTGTTCTTTTAACACTTCTTTCCAGTTCTCAGCAAGTTCACAAGCACAAGATGTGTTTAGGTTTAAGCCGTCCACTCTTAAAGTCAGTCTCGTACGGTTGTACATTAGTGAAGACGGTGTCAAGTTAGTCACCGTGTTGTTGTCGATGAGCAACTCCTGCGGTCCCATGACCGACGCTATCTCCAAGTCCACAGTGAATCCAAAGAACGCACCCTTCCTTAAATTAGTTACTGTATTATTTCTAAATGTAATTGGTCCTCTCGTAACTATGTGAAATCCGTCTCCTTCCAACGTTTCTATGTAGTTACTCTCTATGAGGACCCTCTTTGGTGAATTGACAAGAAACGTTAAACTATACAAATACTTAACAGTAACTCCTTCCATCCGGAACAGGTTGGTCACCTCCACGTCTGATAGAAACCTGCTCGGAAGCGTATTGATCCTGCCACCGCGCAGTACAAAGTTCTCCACGGCGAATTTCTTGAAAGCTTGTATTTCGATATTCTCGAAGACATTGTCAGACAACTCTATGTTATTGACTCCTGACAGGCTGGAGAACGCGAATGGCTTCAAGAGCTTGATTCGACTGTTGCTGATGACGATATCGTTGACGCGTCCCTGTATGGCGTGAGAGGCGATCTCGTCTATCGTACTGTTGTTTATCAAAATTCGTAGTCCTGGGTTCATTTCATTTCGATTGGAGAAAGGAGACCAAGATAGCGCTCGCTCGTTAATGACAACGTGATCCACATTTCTTATTTCTATATTACGTAGTTGTATAAGATTTCGAACTGTGTCGGGTAGGAAGGTTACCCGAGAACAGTTATTGATAATGATTCCAGTGGCAGTAGATGGAACTCTGTAAGCTCCGTCAGGCCGTAGGGTCACCTCCTGCAACAAATTTAAATAATGCTATTGAGATAATATTACTTTACCCTTAAAAGCCACAGCTGGCTGGAATTATAATGGCAATACTGGAGAGTACCTTGAGAAGACATGATGTATCTTAAGAATAGATATAATATTAACATACGCAGGTAGTGATCACTATTTTATGTAAATTTTTATAAGATCATAAAGATGGTATGAGTCACTGTTACTACATTAGATCATCTTGAAACATTCATGTTGGGCGATATTAAAACTACTATTATGGGTGTTACGTACGGTATATTCTCTGGTGCATGTGCATATGACTCTGGTGAAGGCATCGCAGCGACAGGCGTCCTCCTCGCAGACGGTCGGCGTGTTGGACTGCGCGAGAGAGCGCGCGTGGAGCGCCACGATCACCCACCACCACTTCGACCAGCGCATGCTGTTCTCACGTCACCATCTCACTCTGTTATTCACACACTGAAAACAATAAACACGTCAATTAGGCATTTATCATCACTAGTTGACATTACCACAAATTAATTACTTCACTAACATTCAATTTTTCTCGTATTTTGTAAATCGACTAATAGAGCAACGCATTCACGGGCTAGCGAAGTCAATCTGAGTCAGCTAGGTATCGGTCGTTATCGCGACCGCTGTTATCAGATACGTGGAGGTAGGTACCTACAGTAATGGTGTGACTTACAAAAGTAGAGATAACGGACAGTAATCGAACTGCAGATAGTTCTTAAAACGAGTAGTCGAATAGACGAATAATTTTTTGAATCAAGAGGAGTTGTTAGGAATGTGTTATAGCAGCGTTTTACATTACCTAACTGATCGATTACTTAATTTCGTTAGTTGGCGTGAATGCCGTACTTATGAATGTGTGTGCTATAAAACGATACTATACTGTTTGTTGCTTTTAAATACCTGTGAGTTACTCAGCGCAGCGTAGGTACATGAATTTAGCAAGACTAACAAGGGAGATAGCGTTCTCGATATAATTTGATAACGCCTACATATCGACGCTTGAAAGGCAATCCTTACTAACCGACATAAATCCGTAAAATGATTTATACCGTATGTTAGTTTAGACGACGGACATATTGAAACCCAATATGATACTTATAAAAATATGAACAAAAAAAACACTGATAAATAACAGACAGAACCATACCATTTTTTTCGGATACTCGTAAGTCTCGACACCCTTGCGTTTATCACAGAAAATGTGCGCAGATCAATGAATTTTAGGTATAGGTAATCCATTTTCCCTTCATATTTTAAAACTGGCGTAGGACAATGGCGAAAAAAAAACGGCCATGGGGCAATTACGTCACAAATTAAGGTTATAGTTTTTTTTCCATATTTGGGACGAGAGTCAATTACTGACCTAACACCTTGTATATACCATTCGAACCGCCAGATTTTTGTACGTCGTTTGGTCTAGGTCTCATAGACCTACGACGAGTTTTATTGTCGCTTAGATAGCGTGATTTCGGTCAAATCTACCTTTTGTGCTTACTAAACAACCCAAAACAAGTGATTTTAAGAATATCCAGCAGTTACGAGATTCTAATAGGAATGAACTTAGTCGGTTTTTACCCGACTACGGTGAAGCCAAAAGGAAGGATAATGATTTTGGCAGTCTATGTATGTATGTATGTATGTTTGTATGTTCCACAGTAGCGCCTACACTACTGAACGTATTTTAATAAATGAGGTGTCAATCGATTCGTAAGAATAGCGCGGGTGACATAGGCTATATAAATTTTAACAATTCTTTTTATGATGGATTTTAAATGTCAAATGCTAAGCTCGAAAAAAATTAAATTGAGATAATCATAACATGTTTGGTATCAAATGACGAGAAATAGAGAGGTATGGAAAAAAAAGACATGTTGCGCCGACCCCAAATAAATTGGGATAAGGGCAGGAGAATGATGATGTTTGGTATCAAATGAGAGGTCTAGGCGAGCACATTTTCAAATATGTTGATTATATTATAGTGTTTGTCATCATACACGCTTAGAAAGCGGTAAAAAAGGTCTCGCGGTCTGATATTTACTCGTACTATTTAAATAGTAAACCAACATTCAGTAGAATTTTACATCATTAAAGTAATATACTCGTATTATAACGGATTTATTAAATAACACTAAAATAAATTTCAAATAAAAATATAAGTTAAAAACTAAAACCCGACTACAAACCGCGGTCTTAAAAGTAGTAAATAATTCTTGCCTGATATTCATATATTGAATTTATATATTTCTATTTAAACATATAAAGTAAAATATTATAGAGGTCAGTCGTAGTCACATGCCACCTTGCTAACGGCAACAGCAGCTGACTTATGTATTAATGAAAACGCAATGAAGGAGCATCAGTCTCGGTGGCAGAATCGGTGGCATGCGACTACGGCGCGGCGCGGCGGTCCTCTATAATAATTTTACTTATATTTAAATAGAAATATATAAATTCAATATATTAATATCAGGCAAGAATTAGTTACTACTTTTAAGACCGCGGTTTGTAGTCGGGTTTTAGTTTTTAACTTACATTTTTATTCATGTATTGATTTTTTCAATTATTTGTATTTAAGTACGTATTTTCACTTGTTAAGTTTTCCTTTGAAATGACACAAAGCAATTGTATGTGGCTAGATATTTTAACTTGATAATATATTTTGTGAGTGTCATTTGTTAACCTGAAATAAAATGGAAGAATTATTATAGCTTTATTTTTATATATATACACTTCTGGACACATCTATTGGCCCACCTTAGAGTTTAGGTTTCGATGGCCCCTACCGAAATATGATTGCTAGATTGAACAAAAACTTGATGCAGTTTTAAGTCTGATACATTTTGCCATCTTTTTCGATCGTATTGTTTTAAATTTGAATTCAGAATACCATACGACATGGAGCTACGCCTAACAAGTCGGATATGCGCCTTGTTGAAGGCAATTGATTTTTGAATAAAAAACATGTTTTATCAAATAAAGGTTTAATTTAATAACGCGTGTTGCCTCCATGGGCATCTACCACAGCTCTCATACGATTAGGCATAGAGTTTATCAACCGCTCTATGAAATTTTGAGGGATCATCTCCCATTCCTCTTCTATGGCAGTTTTCAACTCCTGCATCGTCTGGGCAACTGGCTGACGAGCCCTAACACGTCTTTTTAGCTCGTCCCACATGTGCTCAATGGGGTTCATGTCTGGGCTTCTGGCTGGCCAGTCCATGACTGTGATGTTCACATCCCGAAGATATTCCCTGACGATGCCGGCCGCATGGGCTCTTGCATTATCATGCATAAAAAGGAAATTTGGGCCCACATAGTCCGCGTATGGTATCACGTGAGGTTCTAAGCACTCACGAATGTACCCTTCAGCATTTAATGTTGGCAGCCGTGGTCCTGTAACAACCTCAAGTTGAGTTTTGGCGCTCGCGGATATACCGCCCCAGACAGTCCATGAGCCACCGCCATAAGCAACCCTCTCTTCAAAGCAGCATTGTGCGAAACGCTCTCCCTTACGTCGGTAGACCTTCTTCCTTCCATCATTGCCATGTAACACAATTTTAGACTCATCAGAAAAGAGTACACGGCTCCAATCTTGCTGTGTCCAATTTAAATGACTGCGTGCGAAATGAAGGCGCGCTGTTCGGTGGGCTCGCGTTAGTTTGGGCCCATTAGCTGGCTTGTGTGGTACCATATCGCGTTCTTTTAACCTTCTCCGAACAGTTCGAGCGCTCACAGATACTCCGTGGAAGTCGCGAAGTTGGTTTTGTATCTCAATGGAGGTAAGGTGACGATTTCTCAAGCTGGTCGTCACGATGAATCGATCCTGCCTTTCAGTTGTGACCCGAGATCGTGGCCTTCCTTGGCGACGAACAAAGCCGCCAGTCTCTAGGTACCTCCGATAAACATTTCGGACCGCAGATCGACTTAAATTAAGTTGAGCACTCACGTTTCTTTGGCTGTGTCCGGCCTGACTAAGTGCCACAGCTTGGGCGGCGACTTCAGGTGAAGTATCCATAGATTATTGATAAAACCTCACCTTAATGTTTAGAATAAGTAATGTTTGTTGCAAAACCAAAGATATCAATCACTTTTTCAAGAATTAAATCCAAGTAAACCAATAAAACCAAGTTTTCTTAGTATACGATTGTTTGATATCAACAAACAGGCTCCAAATTGTCTTTTGTTTCATTAAATTCTGTGTTCGAAATTCAAAAAAAGACTATTGAATGAAATTGTGAATATGCCAGGTTCAAAACTGCATAAAAACTTTTTGCTCGACCTAATATAAAATTTTAGCTAGGACCAAACGAAACTGAAAATACAAGGTGGGCCAATAGATGTGTCCAGAAGTGTATATATTTTCAATAAAGACTTTTATTCAATAAATAATTGATTTCATTTATTTCTGTGCATGACAATAATTACATAAACAGTTCTTGGTTAAATGTCTGTTACGAAGGGAGGTTTGGGGTTATTTTAATAACTAAGATACAATTACCGAAATCAAAAAAATTACCATTAAATAATGCTTAGGTAAATTTCCTTGTTTTATTTTAAACTGTCAGATCTTTTTATAATAATCGTTCTGTATCAAAGATCTAAACTAAAAAAGTTTACCTATTTTTACATGTTACTTGTTAATTGTACGTGGTTAATTTTATCTAACCGACACACCCCGGTGTTTATAAGTGTCAGGGGGCCAATTCTCGATTTTAGAGATGGTGTCGAACTCGACAAAAATTTCTAATGACGTCATTTTTTCGACAAATTTAAAAGTTGCTATTCTGGGGATGTCGAATTCGACATTTGTCGAAAGCTAACGTTAGAGTTCATGTCGAGTGCTTCTGAGCAGTAGAGATGTCATGTCGATTGTAGAGATACGTCATTTCTGAGTGAATTCGTTGAGTTTTGGATTGTACACTGTGTTTTCTTTTCTTTAATTTTTAAATTAAATACGGCTTGGCATCTCATACTTACTGGAAATTCGATTTATACTCTTTGATTTGTGCCCTTGGCTTGTTTGATTTTTCCCCTCCATGTTAAAATAAAACTTTTAAAATGTAAAACAGCACCCAATAAAAATGTAAACACAGTACATGTAAACATAACAAAAGTTTTGAAGGAACTGCAAAAAGGCGCAAATTCTGACACTGACAGACAGTCAACTGTCAATTTGTTTCGAACTCGACAAAAATTTCTAATGACGTCATTTTTTCGACAAATTTTAAAAGTTGCTATTCTGGGGATGTCGAATTCGACATTTGTCGAAAGCTAACGTTAGAGTTCATGTCGAGTGCTTCTGACTAGTAGAGATGTCATGTCGATTGTAGAGATACGTCATTTCTGAATGAATTCGTTGAGTTTTGGATTGTACACTGTGTTTTCTTTTCTTTAATTTTTAAATAAAATACGGCTTGGCATCTCATACCTACTGGAAATTCGATTTATACTCTTTGATTTGTGCCCTTGCCTTGTTTGATTTTTCCCCTCCATCCTACTAATCCTACTAATATTATAAATGTGAAAGTTTGTGAGAATGGATGTGTGGATGTTTGTTACTCTTTCACGCATAAACGGCTGGACCGATTTGGTTGAAATTTGGTATGTAGATAGGTTATACCCTGGATTAACATATAGGCTACTTTTTATCCCGATTTTATCTTCCCGTGGGATCATTTTCGAGTTGTAGCGGGTGAAGCCGCTGGCAACAGCTAGTGTTAAAATAAAACTTTTAAAATGTAAAACAGCACCCAATAATGATGTAAGCACAGTACATGTAAACATAACAAAAGTTTTGAAGGAACCGCAAAAAGGCGCAAATTCTGACACTGACAGACAGTCAACTGTCAATTTGTTTTTTTTATTTCACGAAGAGCATACGAAAATCTTGAAACACACTAAACGTTTCGTTTTATACTTAAATAAGTAGGTTTAGTCAGCGTTTTAAAACAAAATCATTCATTAACTCATAGCTACCTAAAACAGAACGTGCGATTCTTCATAATGGTAACATTATCTTCACTCGACTCGACATTTTATTTATTTTTTTTTTTATTTATTTATTAAACTTTATGCACAAGCAAAAAACTGTACAAAGGCGGACCTAATGCCTTGGGCATTTTCTACCGGTCTACCTTAGGGTGATGCAGAGACAATATCCAGTAGGTGCAACAACAGAAAAAAAGACAAGAAATATTTATAAATAAAACATATAAGAATAAATACATATATACATACATATAACAAAATATATAAACTTAAGAGAGATCAACAAGAAAAACTACAACAACTTAGTCTTGAGACGAATCTGCCAACTTCTTGTGAATATGCTCACGAGCTTTCACTTTGAAAGTGAACCGACTGGTCACCGTCCTGATACTCTGAGGGAGCGCATTCCAAAGGAAGACCGCCTGGACAAAGAAAGAGGATTTTATAAAACCAGAGCGGTGAGAAGGACATCGTAGAAGACAGTTATTGGCGGAACGAAGATTCTTGCTGTGCGCAGAGCATAAGTATTGACAATTAGACGTGAGATAAGAAGGAGAAGTGGGTTTGTGAAGAAGAGAAAACAGGGTTGTCAAGGCTCTCAATGCTCTGCGCTGCCGGATGGGTAACCACCTTAAAAGCGATCGATGTGCAGATACATGATCATACTTGCGGAGATTGAAGACGAATCGAATGCAGTTGTTAAGAAGTCGGTCAAGTTTATTGAGGAGATCTGCATTCAGGTCATAGTAGCACACATCACCATAGTCAATTATGGGGAAGATTAGGGACTGTACAAGCATTGCCTTAATGTGTGATGGGAGAATATTTTTCAGCCGATAGAGCGATCGCAACGTTCCGGTGACCTTCCTGCTCACAATCGCGACCTGCTTACGCCAGTCGAGGCAAGTGTCAACATGCAAACCCAGGTCCTTGACGTCAGAGCTAAACGGAATCACTGTGCCGTCAAAGGTAACCGGTGGCAGCGTCAACCCATTCAGCCTTCTTAAACTATGAGGGCTCCCAACAATAATAGCCTGGCACTTGGTTGGGTTAACCGCCACACCGAAACGATCAGACCAGTTTTTAACTGCACGTAAATCCCGGTTTAGCTCCTCAATCGCACCGGATAAGCTGTCAACACCCGCCTGACAGTAGAGCTGTAAGTCATCAGCGTAAAGATGATACGCACACTGAAGTTCGGTAGTTATGAGATCTATAAAAACAGAGAACAAAAGTGGAGATAAAATACCGCCTTGTGGGACGCCAGTTTCAAGATTACGCCAGCTGGAGTTAGAGTCACTAGCAAGAACTGACTGCTGACGCCCCCGAAGATAGGAAGAAAACCATTCCAGGACCTCGGGAGAGACCATGAGATTGGAGAGGATGGATAACAGGACTTCGTGACTGACGGTATTGAAAGCATTCGAGAAATCGATCAACACTAAAACCGTAACTTTAGTGTCTTCCATTCCCCGCCTCATATCGTCAGTCACTTTAAGGAGAGCAGAAACGGTACTGTGCCCGGGCCTGAACCCGGATTGGAATGGACTGATGAGGGAGTTATTGTGAATAAAGTGGGAGAATTGCTTGTGTACACAGGCTTCGAGTACTTTGGATAAAAAGGGAAGGATGGAAATTGGACGAAAGTGACTGGGGAGTGTGGGATTAGGAATTTTAGGTAGTGGTCGAACATGGGCTTTCCGCCACAGGGAAGGGAAAACACCGGAGAAAAGGGAGAAGTTAACTATATGGGAAATTGCAGGAAGGAGCTGATCAACAACTGTCACGATCATGTGTCGACTGATGTTATCACAGCCAACGGCTTTGGATTTAATGGATAGGATAATCTTTTTGATCTCTCCCGGATCAACTGGGGTGAAGGCAAAGGAAGTAATATTGAGTCGCGTCAGACCAGCAAGGTAGTCAAGGGTTTGACATTTGGTTAGACTATCAAGGGTGGGAACAGTAGAGAAATGACGATTTAGATCGTCTAAGCCAAATGTTTTAGGAAGGTCTGAATGCCGCGATCTGCCAATACCGAGAGTTCCAAGGAATTTCCAGATATCGGCAGGAGAAGCAAAAGTGATATTATCAAGAATGTGGCGGCGTTTAGCGTTGCGTATCATCTGATTACAACGATTGCGAGCAGTTTTGAAGAGGGTCCAATTATCATCAGACCGATCCTTCTTAAACCTCCGAAACGCGCGGTCCCTCCGTCGCATCGCCATCCGAACTCCTCTGTTCATCCATGGCGCAGGTGGGCGCTTCAGCTTGACTCTCCTGATAGGAGCGTGGGTGTCGTACAGCTTAACTACAAAAGTATTGAACAAGCTTACTTTCTCGTCAACTGTAGCGGCTTCCTCCAGGGGTGTCCAGTCAATACTTGATGCATCCTGAGTAAGCTTTTCACGATTCATCCGCGCAAAGGCACGCCTGTACTGGAATGTAGGTTTGGGTTTAGGAGGTTTAAGGACGTAGGACAGGAAAATAAGATCGTGATGGGAAAAACCAGGAGCGTCAAGTTGACCATGTGAGGAGACAAGGGAGGGATTGGAGGTGAGGATCAAGTCGAGCCAAGTATCATCACCGGAAGTGTTGTGGTGAGTTGGTTGGAGAGGCAACACATGCAGACTAGCTGACTCGACCAGATGGAGAAGTTTACGGGTTCGATGGGAGTTGTGGGCAAGGAGATTGGTGTTGAAATCCCCCATGACGATGTGATGTGCATACTCCGAACCTAAAGATTCTAGGACCGATTCGAATTCGATGAAGTAATCAAGAGAGGGGGGACAATACACAACACCAAGAACGGTTTTTGCTCCTTTGACACAAACCTCTAGAAAAAGAAACTCAGCCGAATCATTACAGGAAGAAGAAGAGAGAATTTTAAAAGGAAAGTCAGAACGGAGATATATAGCTACACCACCCCCTCTCTTACCGACTCGGTCATTCCGTAACAGGACGAATCCTGGGAGAGGGTAGGTGGTGGATAGAAGTTCAGGTTTTAGCCAAGTTTCAGATATCAGGACGGCGTGGACGTCGTGGTTCGAGAAAGTTTCATACAGCTCATTATAGTGGCTTGGAATGCTTTGAGCATTTATATGACAAGCGTTAAACAGCCGGCCAGTATTTTGGTTGAATCTAAGACGCAAAAGTTCCCCAAGGGTTTCCGTAACAGAACAGAAGCTATCATCACCAGAAGAGGCAGTAGATTCGTTAGCAGAGAAAAAAGATTCGTTATCATAAGATGTTGTCATAGATACAAATAGATTATAAATACAATAAAAACAGATCTAAATACTAAATAAAAATTATTATAAATAAATAATAAAAAGAGAACTACACGAAATACTAGTAGGACGTTTGCATCTCTGCACCACCCGCCAGCTAACATCATCATTACAGACAGTGAATACAAGAAATAAAATAAGAAACGTTGCATCAATAAAAAGTAGTAAAGATAAAGGTATTCGGAACGCACGACATTTTCGTGACATTTATTTCTATTTTGACTGAGAATACGGAATTCTGCTCAATTCGACATTTTTTGGTAGAGATAGAGATATTCTTAATAGACATAGAGATAGACTTACGATCTCGAACTCGAGATAAATGGCGAAAATCGAGAATTGGCCCCCAGGTATCTTATTTTGGCAATTTGGATAACTATAAAATAATGGTTACTACGAGTCTTAACATCATTTTAATCGAACAATTATGTTAATTTTTATGTTTTTTTTTTAAAGACTTGTACTTTAAATCACTCTCCTGTAAAGTTTACTCAATGTCGCATGAGGGTTGCCTTTCAGTCGGGGCCGCGGGTTGTCCTCTGGTTATTGCGGCCTCGAAATAGAGGGCGAAGAAGGAACATGGGTGGTTTTTAGTCAGTAGAAGTCTGACACTCCCTTTCGCTCTGCCCAAGAGCGGGAGGGGTTATTCGATGATTTTACACCCGACAAAAAAAAAGTCTTGTGACGTCACAACGTTAGTACATTTTTACCCAGAAAGTGTCGTCACAAGCCCCCTCTCAAACAACTGATGATCTTTGACACGTTTTATTTTCGTGAAATTTTATTAATTTGAAAAAACATTAAAAACAATGGTTGCCTTTCAAGCGTCGATATGACATTGTGTGTATTAAACGGCATCTGGAAGACAGTCATGAAAATTTTATTGAATCGATAACGCGTCCATTCATTACGTCAGTCGATAGTCGATATTTTGAGCCCCCCACCTGCTCTCCCATGGAATTTGAAAAACGCGTATTTTGGTAAAAATGTTCTTCATTGGTTTGGGTTTTTTTAAAACAATATAACTAAATATGATTGTGTAGGATTTTGCCATACTATTGTAGAGAAACATGTTTAATTATAGTCTATTGAACTCAGTTTTTGAGATACAAACAGAAACACATGATATTTGCTTGTGATATTGGCGAATCTTGAATTTTTTCAAAAAATACTTACATGCTATCTCAAATCAAATGACATTCATGATATTCGGACGCGGAGAAAAAAACATTGACCTAAAAACCACTTGTTGACAAGAATAGAAGGAGAATACTTAAATAAACTAATGAATGGAGGTCCAAACAAAGAAAGGCTTTGAAACCTGTTCATTACATAGGCTTCATAGAATCTATTGGAATTGCCACTGGAATCTATGACCTAGTTACACTGAATTTAGATCAAATCAGTTGTATGTATTCCTGGTGTTTAACATCTCACTATGTCGGGTTCGGGTATTTCAACTAATCTATCATACATGATATTGTCCGAAAATGGCTATCAAAACACTAAAATATGAACGAATGGAAAGTGTTTTTAATGAAGCTTCTAAAAAACTTAAGATTGCTAAAGAGCCAGCTTACAATATTCATTCACGCTGTTTGAATTGTGGTTTAATTTATTTATTCCAGTTTTCAAATCACTTCAAGAATTATGGGGAAAAATACTTGCTAGTGAATAATGTATTAAGTGTGTGTTAATTTGACATTTCATAATATCTGTTTTGTCGACTAGTTAAAACTTTTTCAAATATTAATGTATACAGGGTGTAAAAGTACCCTTAACGCAAACGTAGAGCACTTGTTCTCCCCACCACTGCGATATTTTTTTGATTCTAGACCATGGGAACGCCCGTAGTTACGGAGATATTAGAGGTCAAAGTTCAAAATTTTACACATCTGTTTTTGTAAATACTATAAATTTGTCAGGTTATAACTTTACTAAATTACCTCCATGCCTTTTACTATTCAAAGCATCCACTAGCACAATGTTTTACGAGTGCTACATTGAGTTTTGACCAAAAGAAAGGTCGTTTCCCAGCAAAAAAAATTGCGTAGACTACTTAGTTTGATGTACAGAATGCTTGGTTGACGGCTGCGTGATGAGTTTATTTACACCCAGCATGTGGCCAGTTTGTATTAAGAACTTTTTGTACATATTTAGTATTTTTCTTTGATTGATGAAGCGTTCCTCAAAAATGTCCATGAGTGTAGTTGAGAATTAGTGTTCTTCGTCGTGTCGATTATTCCATTAAGTAGGGTTTATTTAGCTTTAACGAGAACTCTCAACTCTGCCACCTCGACGACTGCGAATGCGGTTAGTGGTGGGTCAGTCAGCCACGTCAGGTGCATGCGGAATTATGATAAAACTCCTCAAGTTGAAAATGCAAGTTTTAATGACATTCCGTACCATTTATCATCAAAGTTTGACGAACAAAATGAAATAAGTTACTATAGACCGTTATTTAAACTGGCAAAAATCTACTCGTAAAATGTAGTATGAAAAGTTCCCCGGTTCGTTTTAAACGGTACCAACATAAAAACTAATTAAATTGGTGTGTTTTCACGTTTGCTCCAGTATCACGGTACTTTCGATCGACTGGCCGCGCCCTTGCACGGATTCGTTCGTGAGTTTACTTAAATATAGCAAGAATGTACATCTATAAGGGCATTCCATCTTTAATGCGTCTGCTGGGTATGCTAATTACGATCTTCGGTTCGTTTTTTTGCTTTAAAAATGGCCGTGAATTACGCGTAAGTAACTTCGTGTTCTCTGAAATAATATTGTAAGTGGCGCGTGTCTGCCAATGATAAGGCGCTTCGAAACAACTCTGCACACTACGACTTAGTACCTAACTGATCTGTGCGATTTCATGCAAATCAGTGAGAGCTTGTTAGGATTTTAGAGTACTTACCTAGTGTTTTTCCAAGAAAAATCTGCTTCAACTTCGTGTGAATCATTTCGTACTGAAAAGTGCGAAAAGTATTCACACGAAGTGGGAACTGCGTCAGCCGTCTGTGAGCGCGTAAGTACTTGGTAACCTGTGTGGTGCTAATATTATGAATAATAGCTCTAGGTACGTTGATTATGAGTAGACCGTAATTTCCGTTCAAATCGTCATAAACTCATCATCAGCTTAGTATACTAGATAGATTTATTTATTCTACTTAATATGTGAAATCTGAGTTGTAAAGCGAACCCCCCCCCTCCTGATCAGATGGTCTGAGTAGCTAAATGTCCAACTACGCGAAACTTCTAATGAGCAGTAAGTCGGGTCGTGGGGCTTTCGGGACCAGGACCGCGGTCCAGGATTCCCCCTATAATAATAATTACTATGTTTTAGTGGTAGTCCGGGATCCACCGTCCACTTTTGCACTTGATTACTATCAAGCTAGTTTTCCGTGAGCAGCTTCATTTTGATGAGACACCCAACAATTTCCTGAACGAAAACTCTCGATTGTGGTAGGTAATACGGCAGGGATTAACTATGTTGATTCTTAAAAAAATATTTATACTGGTTTTTATTTGTTAAATCTGATGATAATCACCTAATTTATTCGAAAAAGTATTAGTCCTACAAAATGTATGGTTTGATCAAAGAGTCCTCTTCCAACATATATCGATAACGAGGTCATCAAAAATGATTAGATACTACATAATATTTTTTTGTTGCTTTGTTAATATTTATATAATGTTTAAATTTTATCTCAGTCCTACGCTCAAAAGCAGTATACTTACAGATAGGTACATAGTGTAAAAATAATCGCTACCAAGCTGAATCTTCGTGAACAGCTTCGTTTTGATGAGACGCCCAACAATTTCCTGTGCGAAAATTCTCTTTTGTGGTAGCTAACAGAGGTAGCAAGAACAAAATAAAGGGTGTAGAAGTACCCTTAATGCAAACGAAGGGCACTTGTTCTCCCCACCACTGCAATCATTTTTTTGTTCTAGACCATACCTGGGAACCCTCCAGTTACGGAGATATTGGAAGTCGAAGTTCCAAATTATTCACAGCTGTTTTTGTAAATACTAGTTTTTCAGGTTATAACTTTACTTAAATTACACACATCAAAAGTGTCTAGGGATCAATCATTTTTATGCGGATTTCTTGAGATTGAGATGTGGCTTTGTAATAAATTTATGATTTTATAAATTTATATGGATCCTTTTTGGTGCATTTCATAATTTGAATCAGGAACTGTGAATCAAATTCGAGTAAAAGATGAAAATCAGCTGTCAATATTTTCCCTATAAAAACATACAACGCATTGAAGACATTATTAGTGCTACTGTTTCCCTACTACTGATTAGAACCAACGTTATTATGGAGCGGCGACGTCATTTAAGCAGGGAAGAAATGCTCAGAGCCGTGGGAATGATAGAAGCTGGTTCCCGGTAACGTACTGTGGCTTTAGCTCTGAATACAAGTCAGAGTGTTATCAGTCGACTTTGGACACGTTACCGAAGCACTGGTACCGTGGCTGAGCGCCATGGAGGACGGTATCGCTGCACCACACGGAGACAAGACCGATACATTCAAATCTTAACTCGAAGAGCTCCAACAATAACCGCCATGATGTTAGCCGTGAGGCTTCATCACTCTTCAGGGAACTTAATTAGCGACCAAACAGTCAGAAACCGCTTGCATGAAGTGAACCTTCATTCCCGAAGACCGCTACGGGTACCACCTATAGCAATGCACAATCGTAGGATTCGATATCAATGGGCTCTTGACCACAGAAATTGGGCAGAAGAACAATGGCGTTTCGTGTGCTTTTCTGATGAGTCTCGTTTTGGTATGAGACCGGATACAAGACGTATACGACACTGGAGAACCCCTGGACGCCAACAGCGATTAAAATCCTGCCAGGAAGTCCATCCTTATAGTGGTGGAACCATCATGGTATGGGCGGGTATTTGGATCGGCGGAAGAACTGAGTTGATTTGGATCAGAGGCAACCTCAACGCCTAACTCGCCGTCCGTCCGTCTCACGACGAAAACAGGCCGTGTCGACGGCGCGTTCGTGTTCCACGCGCGCCTCAAAGAGATGTCAGCAACATGGGAGGGGCCCGAAAGGGCCGACGCCTGTCGGGGCCGCGGGTAGTCCAACGGTTATCGCGGCCTCGACATAGAGGGCGAAGAAGGAACATGGGTGGTTTTTAGTCAGTAGAAGTCTGACACTCCCTTTCGCTCTGCCCAAGAGCGGGAGGGGTTATTCGATGATTTTACACCCACCAAAAAAAAAAAAAAAAAAAAAAAGGCAACCTCAACGCTCAAATTTATGCTGAGACGATTGTATCAGACGTCATCGTTCCTCTACAAGTGCAAATCGGTCCCTTATTTCAGTTAATGCATGATAATGCACGACCGCACACCGCAAGAGTTGTAAGACAGACTCTCGCCGCAGCTAACATCAATGTCCTGCCCTGGCCTGCTCAGTCGCCAGACTTGAACCCGATTGAGCATGCATGGGATATGCTACAGAGAAGAGCTCTGCCGAATATGGAGGGTATCCAGTCGCAAGAAGACCTTTTTTTGTTGTTGCAACGAACATGGGCGGCCATTCCACAGCGTGATTTGGATGAACTCATTTTGAGTATGCCAAACCGATGTTCTTGTGTTGTTAGTGTTCGCGGTAGAAACACGGATTATTAATTGTTTAAGTTACCCAATAAAATTTTAAAGAAAACTGTTATTTCAGTCTTTTTTTCGAACTTTAATGTTAGTGGTTCAAATGTCAAAAATCCCTTTATTAGGAAAATGGCAAATTTCTTTATTAATGCAAAGGTGACTTGGTTTATCGTTACTGTGACAAACGAAAACACTTTATTTGATGAATCCTTAAAGAAAATTTTAATTAATATCAATCAGGAGAAAAGTTATTGCAAAAATATATGTTGATCCCTAGACACTTTTGATGTGTGTACTTCCATGACCCGTTTACTATTCAAAGCATCCACTAGCACAATGTTTTAAGAGTGCCACATTGAGTTTTGCCGTAAATTGTGATTTTTGACCCCCAAAAGAAGTCTTAGTTTGATGTACATAATACTTGGTTGACGTTTGGGTTGGGTTGGGTTTGGACGCTTGGGTTCATTTACACCATGTATGTCGATGAGATGATTCTCAAAAAAGACAATGACCAAAACTCGTACCACGAATTGTCACGTTTCAAGATCGAAATGTAATAGTAAGTATTTTCATAATTTTTTACAACATTATGCGGTTGGGATTTCATTTTTGAATGGGGAATTTAATTTAAAGTATGAATATTGTTTTACTCCCTATAGGTACATGGGTTCTCACAACCAGTTCAAAAGTCGTTCTGTTAGATCTGTCAGTAAATTTTGACAGTTCAGCTGACTTCACATCGTAGAGGTTTCCCTACAATACCTACTTGCCTGGTTTTGCGGTTATTTTCGATTTTATAAAATAACTCCGAAACTTTGATTTAGTTTACAAAAAGAACTGTTTAGGAGTTAATATATAGTGGTAAATGTAGACAATAAAAACCAAAGTGCAGTTTGATACGGGATTCCAAATATTCATGAACATGATCCTTTGCACTTTAAAACTCGAAAAACTGTTTGAGCAAACTAGCAGAACTTTTTAAAGACCTATCCAACGACATCCTACACAATGGACAAATAAATCATCCCCACTTTAATGAATACTGGGGATACTCTAAAAAAAAACATAATCAATATTTTACTTAAGCACTTTGTCGGCGTAACTCATTTGTATATTCATGCCAAATTACAGCTTTCTAGTACTAAGAGTCTTTGAGATTAGTGCGGGGGGACGGACGGACAGGAAATTATGATAGTCATATAATCTCGTCGTTAAATACTGGGTGGTATAAACCAGTTCTTTTTTGGGAAAACGAAATAGTATATTTAAAATGTATCTTTAATAAAGTTAAAATTAAAAAATACTATTTAAATTCATTTGAGCCTAATAATTGCTTTTACTACCTTTCTACCCCGAAGCAGCGATATGTGATGTAATAAATACCAGTGGACATACTTTAAAACAACCAATATTGGAACCAAATGATAAAATATGATTTGAAAATATTTTTTATTGTACTCAATCCAACCTCATACCGAATTTGTGCAATTTATACATAAAATGTGCAATTTCAAATGAAATAACGTAATTCTGATATAATTATCAGAATTCCGATTTTGAGATCTAATATCGGAACTCAGTATCAGAATTGAAAACCTACCGATATTACATGCCCTACAAACGACGTATATTTCATTCAAATCCGTTCATCCGTTTAGGAGTAATGAGGGTACAAAGAAACGGACATACATACAGGTCAAACACATAACCCTCCTTATGGACTTCGCTGCAGTCGGGTAAAAAAAAACCTAGTAATTTCTCGCAGAGAAAGTCGCAGGCAACAGTTAGTGAGTAAGTAATTTTAAACATGGCGTCTCAAAGAATGTTCATTGCACCTTTGTTATCGCATGTTTCAGGCTTCATATTAATCATTGTGAAACCTGAACTCTGCATTGTTTAATAATGCTTCGTACCAAAAAGGTTTAAGGGGACAAAAGGAGCTAAACGCGAGTTTTATAATGCATTAAAGTATAGGTATTATTCACTGCAGTAAAAATCTTTTAACGGGTAACAACCACACTAAAATACATGTGATCCTTCTGATTTTTTGGCAAATAATTCTACAAGCTACATACTAAGGTCATAGTGTAGTTTAAAAATTCACATATCAATGTATATTCATAATCATTATGATATTCGATTTAGCCGCTCGATAGTGCCAATTCCCGCAATTTCGAGTACCCACACAAACGACATTGCGGGCACCCGTCTCGTTTAAATTTTACCCTTGATTCGTCAATTGCTCAGGGCTGGTTGCACTACGCTGAAATACTTGCACGAACTATTCGAGACTTTCCATGTCTGGCGTTACATGTGACGGCTTAATATACGAGTACATACCCTATATACTTCGACATGAGAAGCATATTGGTCGGATCTACAAATACAGAGAGTTTTGTACATTCGACCGACCTTATGCTTTTGAAAAAAGATACTATATGTGGTAGTTATACAGTGTTCGTTAAAATAGCTCGACATCCCAACTATTCTATATTTGTGGTATGAACAGGTTATTCAAAGGTCATCTTAGACGTGATTATGAACTATGATTATAAATTACATGCTTCAGGAAATGTACTGCACTGCGCTATATGTCAATACATTGTTGTTTGTTTGTAATGCATATACTGCGCATTTTATAGTGCAAATTGGAGATGTAATTAAAATTAATTATTCTAATCATTAAAATAATATTCTTACAGGATAATTATGGCATAATTTTTTAATAAACAGTAAAAGTTGACTCGTGTAGGTATGGTTATCTATCACACAATATTAAAACTATGCCCTAAGCCCACTAAAGCAAAACTTTCGCTAACCGCACCTTTACGTGTACGGTCTATCAATCTATGTCTACGACTACAATACGGCAATATTATAGGCACCCAAAATATAGTGCCGTTTACTAACTAGCTTATTTTTAAGAAAATACAAGTAATATGATACTTAAGTTGAGTTTTATATTGGAACTTTGTATTATTACAGTAAGTAATGTTAATGAGTTAAATAGCTTATGTCCGCGACTTCAATCACAGCGTATTTTATTGTCCCACAGAATCGTACTACTGCAACTGGGATAAAAAACCAATACCTACTTTAATTTTTTTCGAGTCTCGCTTTCCTCGAGATAACGCATTAGCACGGCAGTAAGATATTTAACAACTTAGCAATGTATTACAACTTACAAATGTTGTATAACTTAGCAATGTTTTACTTGTCTAAGTATGATGGTTATGAACTAACAACGCAAGCAATAAAGCAACTGCGATACAGTGCCCCGATTATGTCAGCCATAATTCTTACGAAAGCGCATGAACATTATTTTATAGTTGTTTTACAAAATTATTTGAGAAACGTAGGTGCGATAAACATTCTATCTCTGCCTACACTGGTAAGGAAAAAAAGACTTCAGAGGCAGACGTACCCAAAAATACTCTTATAATACCTCGAGCCTAAGTAACAGGTACTTAGGCTCAGTACCCCCCAAAAAAGTAAAAATAATGGGCAAGTGTGAAACGGGCTCGCACACGAAGAAAATCAGAACCATTTCTAGGAAACATTAAATACGAGTACCTCTCCAATACATCCGTATTCAATGCACCCATCAGCACATTGACTAGAAACACAGGGGTGAATAGAGACTAAAGTTTAAACGGATTTTAACATTGAACTTATTTGTTGGGTCACCAACAAGCAGGTAGTCAATTTTATTTGCTTAATTTCACATTCTCAAGACTCAGACATTTTGACATATTAATTCAACGTTAAAATCCCTCTCCAAGTGTGGTTTCGATTCACCTCTGCGTATCTATTCGGGGCTTTCGGGTCTGGGACCGCGGTCCAGGATTCCACCTCTATTTAATAAAATAATTAATAATAATTGGAGTAGTATTTCGAGACCACAAGAAGACGACGTTTAAGTACAGTTAACACGTCGGGGCTGCGGGTTGTTCAGAAGTTACCGCGGCCTCGACAGGGCTAAGAAGGAACATTGGTGGTTTTATTTATTTGTATAACTTCTAATTTTTTGGTTGACCGTACTTTTAAAAGGCATAAGTTTATTTATTGTATTTGTGATCCTGAAATACTACTGGAACATAATTATTATTATTATAGGGGGAAATCCTGGACCGCGGTCCCTGTCCCGAAAGCCCCGCGAGTCGCGACCCATCTATTCATCCCGTTTTACAGTACTAAAGTAAACAATGCAAACGCGGTCAGCTGTACCGTCCGTTTGTAAGCTTATCTTATCGGTATCGATCAACGCGCCCAAATTCTCAAAGCCTACTCACGTGGTATCGTATAAGGTTGTTATGTGTGTTTGTGTATCGGTTTTCACTCAATTTGCCATCGATACGGTAACAAGACGGTTTCGTAGGCTTCTATGATCTGATCATCTAGTTGATTATTCATTGATTACGTCATTCTTTGACCTGGTTGTCTTTCGCTGAATGACTTATGTCTAAAACCTCTAGTGACACGTTTCACGTTTACCTCACTTTGATATTTGATACGCTATAAATGTAATACTATTACTAGGTTATCGTACATCGTGTCTTTGACCATTTAGAATGAGCAGTGGTTTAGTTGTTGCGAAGTACTTGCACTTGACTTCACCTGGGTTGGAGCTTTATTTTCGAAGTGTATAAAAGATCTGGGGGCACGGCAGTGCCCCCGCCAAGTCGAGCAATAAAGCGTCACGACCGTATTATTATCCTTTTCTCGAACCACTTCAGGCCGTTTTCGACCTCCTATAATTTCGTTGTGGATAAAACTAGAAGCCTTTTAGTAAGCAATTAGGCATTGTAGAAACTCGGTATATTTCAAATTTCATTCTATTTGAACCAGTAGGGTTCAAATAGAATGAAATTTGAAATATACCGAGTTACCGAGTATACAAATATATAAATTTGAAATTTGAATGCGATGCGATGGCCAAGTCAATCTATCTATTTAAAACATCAAAGATTTTTAAGACTGAATAAATTAACTGACTTGGTATTACATGAATCTCGAAGAACTGTGTTGCGCGACTTGGCTTTTGTACCCGAATGCGGCGAAGCCCAAAAGGATATTACAAGTTTTGTTTTTAGTGGGATCAGAATTTATCAGGAAATAAAACGTAAAACAGCATTGCGATTGCAATAAAAAACAAGTCTCAACAGAGTGGTTTTTAAACCATGCACAAGCTTAAAAAATGGCAGGCTTCGCGATTTGTTCACAATCGATGATGTTACTAAATGGAGCGGAGCACGTCCCTTCTAGTTTATTGAAAGTAAATAAACTCAATGCGGAACGCAAACTCGTACGCACGTACTGGACTGCAGGATGCAGAATTATGTTTTATAACTTCATAAATAATCTAGGCCGTATGTAGGTATACTGACACAAAATGAACTAAGCTAAAGCAGGGTTAACGTGTCAACTTTCCAATAAAACAATTGTTTTGACGATTTTTGTTAAATTAATCCTTAGATCTTTTAGATTCTAAATCAAATTCAAAAGTCATAATTATAATATTGGGCTGAAAATGCAAGTTTTCGAACGTCAAGAATTGCATTAAATATATTATTCCTCTAAAATGCTCGTTCTTCGCAGATTTCTAGTTTTGTCAAGGGAAAAGAAATGATGAAACGACTCCCCAGCAATAGATCCGTCTCAGTTAGACCTTGTTTCTATACAACAGTACCAATGCTTGAGGAAGAATTAAAATTTTCTTTACAGTCAAGTTCACTATCTGCGTACCCAACTGTACAGTCTATCATTATACAATACAGCTAGCGTAAAGTTCTTACCGTCTTAAGATTTTTACTTAAACCTAATTGCCTCCGGTGACCTCATCATCTTAAAGGTCAATTGCCTGATAGACATGTGACCTGATTTGGGTAATGATGGTATTCAAGTTGCTCGTTCTTACTGAACATAATCCAATTAAATTTTAATTTTGAACCCTAACAACAGACTATCACTGTTTTATAAATATTTTTAGTTCTCTGGAGCTACTTATCGTACTACTTCTTACAGTCAAATAATTCAGTCTGTAACCAGATTTGTAACTACTGCCCTAAAGAAAAATAATGTAATTAAAACGGCTTACGACATTGACAGCTGATCAAACCGGTTTTGATGAAACTTCTGATCGTGTTCAGTTTCATTTGAATTTCAATTAAAATCGAATAGAGAACAGTTAATATTTACTCAAAAGTTTTGTTTATGTTTTTGTTCTAAACCGTTTGGCTACATATTGCATCGACGCGACGTTCGAGTTAACAACTTGTTCATCAATCACTCTCCCGCAGATATAAGATATTTTTATTATAATGCAAATATGAGCAAAGAGTTTTATTGCGCATAAATATTTGTTTAACAGTGTCTTTATTGTCTGTCTGACCGCCTTGTGACTTGTACTGGACAATGGGGCAGGCTTGCAGGGGAAAGTGTCGAATACCACTCAACTTGAAGTAAATGGAGCATCCATTCAGTTGCAGGAAGCGAATACAAGACTAACCTCTTGCCCCTCTCGGCATCGTGACGTTAACGTAGCACTGCCTTCTATTACAACATATTGAAAATTCTACATTCCTAAGATGTTGTTCTTGACTTTTTTTTCTGACGGTCTGCGAGCTATATAAATGCGCAGTTTATTACTATTGTTTCAAGTCACGCACAACATAGCATATCGGATTTATAGATTGAAACAGTGCACACGTAATGGCAATTTCTGATTCGTGGTCGTCGCATACCGAATAAAATGTACGAAAACTTCGAAATACGTTCGGAGTTCGGACAGACATTTCTAGTTTGTTACAAATTCAACACTGTCGCGGGGAAATGATCAACACTAAAAATATTAAATCACGGACCACAGCCAGTTTGGCTTTATTGAATTAAGCCCTAATTGAGCGTTTCCCGGCTCAAATGTAGTTAGCTGCATACGAGATACGAGTTAGGCCGCAGCCAAGTAGGAGAATAATATATTACCTACCTCATTTATTTGTATAACAACTATGTGAGATAAAAGGATTTTATAGTATTTTCTTTAAATTCTGTAACCACTTCCAATTTGTACTTGGAAGCTGGCCGAAATTCTTATTACTACTAGTATTCTATTGCTTATAGAAATAGACTATCATGCCCATTGCATAACCCATGATAGTTGTTTGGTGGGCAGGGCAACCAAATAAAAAGGTCTTAAAGGTAGAGAGTGATAAAGTGGTATCTACTTAAGTTCAATAAAGTCCTGTGTTAGTCGTCGGTGGCCGTTGACTCTATCGACAGTTCTCAAAACTGGGTCTCAGTTTGTTTACGCTTAACAGCACTCTATGGGATACGGGATGGGTCGGCGGCACTTTCGCCGCCACGACGTGCTTATGTTATGCTTATAATGTACTCGTTCCATGAACCACTCATAGAATGTGACTCTATGTACCTAATCTGATAAGACATGACGCATGCGAAATGTTAGTATGTCGCAGCTCTCAGGGGCCCTACTGCAACGCGTCTAAAACAGTCCTATTTTAACCTTAATTTGCGTTTTCGTACCATCACGTCCTTCTAACAATCTTAATGTATTCCTGCAAAAAATATCAGTTTTGATAACGTTTTGATGGCGTCCTCTCAAATAGTTCATTCAATTGGTGTAAGGGTTGTATTAAACGCGTTGCCCAATCCTTCGGCAGTTACATGCATTATGTTATGGTGTCCTAAATTCGTCGATTGGATTGTACGTATTTCCAGTAATTACAGTGCAACATCATTATCATTATCAGCGAGAAATTGTCTGCTGGACGTAGGCTTCCAAGCATCGCCACATCGACCGATCTTGTGTTTCTCGCATTCGGAAAAGGAGGAAGAGCACATCATAATATGTATGACATGACTATGGCTGTGCTGGTGATGATTTTGTAACGGTGTTGAGGTGTTAAAATAACTTGACAGTAAAATTAAATTTATTTAATAAATAATTTAATTTAATACTATTTCACAGGTTATTATTATAATATTAAGCATTTGAAAATTAAATAAATCCCGAACCCCGTTACGATTTATGTGCTAGTTTGGCTATCAATATAAAATATATTATTATGTTTTCAATTTTTCAATTGCAAGACACGGACACAATAAACTCTGGACGCTTTCTCGCTCTGAAATTTGCATCATTCCAACTAGTTCTACTGCACAGTTCTACGATAGAACTAGTTGGTTTTTTTCCCTAGTTCTACGATACGTTCTACTAGTTCTACGATTCAAGGTGGTACGAAATCGTAGAACTAGTTGGAACGAAAAGTCCCATTAGTTCTACTGGTCCTATTAAACAATTTATAATAGAACTAATGGGACTATTCATTCCCACTAGTTCTACGCTATAGGGGTGTTACAAAATCTAAATAAATTAAGTTAATAGGTACAAACTACGTGTTTGAGAATAAATAATTTTTAAATGTTTTTTTTTATGTCAAGATTTAGTTTGTGATCATTCCACAATTAAGTAGGTTCGTTGTAAATGACATACCGTACTCGTATTGCGTTGACATGGCTGCCACTTCATATAAAAAAAAAACGATTATGATACCAGCCAGTTACAAAAACACTGGTCCGATTCCTATCATGTTATAATGAAGGGCTTAACCTCCTTTGAAACATTTTCTTACTTTGTCAAAGAAATTCCTCAATTTTTTTTACGGATTTTACAATTATTTATTTTGAAATTTGAAACCCTTAAAAATGAAATTTTGATGCGATATAATATTTTTATGTTCATTAAAGTTATATTTTGTTTCAAGACTATGATTTCGGAATACGGTTCGAACCAGATTCTTGTGTAAAGCAAGGAATAGACAAATCTTACAAATCGTTCGTTCTTTCCCCGCACTAAGCAGGAGTAAAACAATGTTGTTTTGTAGAGGTCATGGATTTAGGCTTAAGACAATAACTTTTTTGGACCAAGTGTTATTGTTTTAAGCCTAAATCAAAACGTTCGTGCTATAAGATTGTTTTGTTAAAGGTGGTAGTAGGCCCCTAGTAGGTACATATATTTTGCCCATGTAGGCCTGAATGTTATTCGAGATTTCGATTATTTTGAATATGCACTTTAAAAATGTTGACAGCTTAATTTACTCACGCGAAACTGAACGTCAGCTTTAAAATAAGAACATCCCTTTCTCCAAAATGACCGGTTAAAAAACAGTACGAATTCCTTATGTCTCACACGCAGGTCGCAGATGAGTCAGACATTTTAGATGTAGCCAGCAGAAACATAAATAAAATATACGTTACAAGTAAAGATAATTCGTTCGCATACACATGATAGATGAATCAATTTGCACCGCTTGTGTTTCCGTGTGTTCATACACTTCAGTACTACTGACGCACAACTGCTCTTCATACTCAAGAGCCACGTGTTTCCAAAACTTTGATCTCGAGCCAAGTCTAATAAGCAACATTTGAACGGTAAAAAATCAATAATAGTACCCACCTCATGAGAGCAGTTCAGTGATTAGCTCGAACAACTGATTGGTTGGTAAACAAAACGCAAAATCACTGTTGCACACACACGGCACACATTTCGATTACTAGCAGTTTTAAATGATGATCTGGAATCTATTACGTGTCACTTGTCCAGTAAATGACGCTATATTATTCAGATATTAAAATGAATTATTAAGGTAGTACGCGCAACAATGCGCGCGTCAGTAACGCTCAGTTCCCGCGCAGGCGACTGATACGCGACATGAAGCAAGCCGATCAGCCGAGAGGTGCGCAAGCGCCTGCGCGGTTGGCGTGACCTTCGCTCTAGGTACGCGCCTTTAATTCACAGTGTATTCTAACGTTTTTGAATAACGCACTTGTTTGCTAAAAAGTGTAATTTCGTATAATTGTATGATATCGCACGATTGTAGAGTAACAATTGTATTAACAACAGTCAACTGACTGCCGCAGATGATAGATAATTTACGAAAATATTCCACATCAACAGACAAAATTTAAACAATGTTGTATCATTCTAACTGCCGCACTCAGAGAGCTTTAATGCTTACTTAGGCCATCACTTAGGAAAGGTTTTGACAGTATTGTCATACAAAAGTCTGTCAAATCTGTACGAAGTGACCGCTTAAGAAATCATTAAATATCTCTGAGTACCGCAGTAATCAAGCTTAATTTTTAATGAGATTATTATACAAAACGGGGATGAACACAACTTCAGGGTGATTCTTATTGCCGCCCAGCAAGAAATACTTTTGTAATTTTAATACCGGGTTTCACCGAAAGATAAGCGACCTCCAGAGTAGTAGCATATTATAGCTTAAATTTAATAAGTACTAAAAATACAAATAATTCTAATCGCTATTTAATGACTTAATCGGATCATACTTACCAGAAGCTGACGAAACGGTGACATTGGTGACAAGAAGGCGTTATCATAATTTTAACCAGCCACTGAATGGTACCTGGCACCAAGCAACGCTCCAAATAGGTGTCGTAATTCGTAATTTTTAAGAATTTCACTTTCTCCATGTGAGCGGTATTAATCTTATGATTTGCTTGTCGTTTTTACCCGACTACGGCAAAGCCAAAAGGAAGGGTAATGATTTTGGCAGTCTATGTATGTTTGTATGTTCCACCGTAGCGCCTAGACTACTGAACGTATTTTAATAAATATGGTGTCAATAGATTCGTAAGAATAGCCCGGGTGACATAGGCTTTATAAATTTTAATATTTCTTTTTATGACTGAATTTAAATGTCAAATTCTAAGGTCGAAAAAAAAATAAGTTGAGATAATCATAACATGTTTGGTATCAAATGAAAGGTCTTGGCGAGTACATTACAAATATGTATATTATATTATAGTTCAAGTCAACATATACTTTTAGATTGCGGTCAAACAGTACTCGTGGTCTAGTCTGTGTTATTTACTCGTATTATGTAAATAACAAACCAACATTAAGTAGAATATTACATTGTAAAAGTAACATATTATTACGTATTTATTGAATAACACACAAAAATAAAATTCAAATATAAAAATAAGTTTAAAAACTAAAACCCGACTGTCCTACGAATAAAAACGCAGAAAAGAATTAAACAAGAAAAATCGTCTAGTAAGTAGATAATTTGATAAATTATAGAGGACAGTCGTAGTCACATGCCACCTTGCTAATGGCAACTATCAGCTGACTTCTGTATCAATGAGAACGCCATGAAGGCGCATCAGCAGGGCTATAATTGCGTATCTCTGTTGACAGATTTATTGATTATCACTTTGGCTCCGTGTGCCAAACTAACTGTCAAATGGTTCCTTTTTGTACTAAACCATAACCAATTTATCAGTTAATCCATGAACAATATGATAGCCACTGTCATGTAAAAGATACGCAATAGCCCTGCAGGTATCAGTGGCATGCGACTACGGCTATCCTCTATAATTTATCAAATTATCTACTTACTAGACGATTTTTCTTGTTTAATTCTTTTCTGCGTTTTTATTCGTAGTCGGGTTTTAGTTTTTAAACTCATTTTTTTATTGTGTTGTATAATAAATACGTAATAATATTATGTTACTTTTATAATGTAATATTCTATTTAATGTTGGTTTGTTATTTACATAATACGAGTAAATAACACAGACTAGTCTGAAAACTGTTTGACCGCAATCTAAACGTAGGTATATGTGACTTAGGCCCGGTTTTTCAATCGCCAGTTAACTTTTATTTGACGAATAATTTTGTCATTTTGACAGTGTTTGTATAGACAATCTGTCAAAACATCACATTTATTCCTCAGGTAAAAGTTAACTGGCTATTGAAAAACCGGCCCTTAAACTATAATATAATATACATATTTGTAATGTACTCGCCAAGACCTTTCATTTGATGCCAAACATGATTGTTATGATTATCTTAATTTAATTTTTATCGAGCTTAGAATTTGATATTTAAATTCCGTCACAAAAAGAATTGTTAAAATTTATGTAGCCTATGTCACCCGGGCTATTCTTACAAATTTATTGACATCTCATTTATTAAAATACGTTCAGTAGTTTAGGCGCTACGGTTGAACATACAAACATACATAGACTGCCAAAATCATTACCCTTCCTTTTGGCTTCGCCGTAGTCGGGTAAAAAAAGACAAAGTGTTATCCAACTAGTATCAAAATGTACTTTGAGTAATTTGTGGGTACTGGCTGTAATGTGACACTTACTACTACGGCCTCGGCTTTTGTGGCTTTATATTTGGCCCTAACTATTTAGTTACATGGATTTCCATGTAAGTATATTAATAGACCCATATACCTACCACCTGCGTAATATATTTGGTTAATTTTGCGGTTTAGGCTGTTCATGTCATTGTCCAAAAATCTACAATTCCAACGGTAATTTATTTATAAGTATTTGAACTAAATATTGACGTATTTGTGCGTGGTGCCAACTTCCAACAAACATAGGACTTCCCCGAAAGTATTATTTATTTTAATAACAGGAAGTAATCAATGTGTTGTGTAATGAATGTATTGATCTACTAACCCGCACTGGGCCCGCGTGGTGGATTATAGCCCATCCCTCACCTACAAAGGAAGTCTGAGTCCCTGCAGTGGGAACATTATAGACTGATGATGATGAGTTAGTGTAATGTGTCGAGGTGACGACTCATAGTGCTGAGAATCAAACGCAGTATTACAGTACAAAGCTACTTACAGTATTTTCACAAACGTGCCGTCCACTGAACGTTGGGAGTTGCCACCGTGCCGTGTAGTGTGGCGTTTTCCAAGAATATGACCTGTATTTAAGACCATGCACTCTAAAATAATTTCCACGCAAGCTTCGCCCCATTCACCCCGCCACTCCGCGCGATGTGCTAGACGCTAGCACATCAGTAATAAAGTCGAATACCGCGTGCGCTCTTTGATCGCGTTCGAGCACGAAACTAAATGTCGTAAGTCTCAATTCTTATTTCGTTTATAACTAAAGTAGTAATTGATCTGGAGAAAAAATATCTTGTGGCTGGATAGTAAACTATATTTTCTTACAGTGAACATTTATTTTAGACATAAAGGCGGAGCAATCTTGAGGAAAAATGTAATAATCGTTAAAAAAGACATGATTTTCGAATAAAAAATTAATCGAGCGAATATGCTACAATTACGTAACTGTCTTGTACATGGAAAGAAAAAGATCCAATAAATCATATACTAAAGTTCCATTTTGATTGTATGTACGACTGTTTCAGAATATTAATGCAAATTAACATAAATTTAGGGAGCCTCCTCTTAATATACAGAGTGCCTGAAATCCACACATACACGCACGCTGCTACACTAGGATATTCTCTTTTATCGTGATTGCGTTTACAGACATTTAAAATCATATACACAATCTTAACACCCAAACTCTGAACTATCGGAGGCTTTAGCCCATACAAATATTTGTTCCGTGCGGAGATTGAACCCGCGACAGGCTGAGCAGCAGTCAATCGCTCAGCCACTGCGCCTATCGTGCCGTCAAGCATGCCGTCATAACTCGATTAATCAAGTAATTTTCAGTGGTTAGTCGGTTGTAAGTGTATCTCTTACTATACAGACACCCCCTAAATGTGTAATCGCTAATAGACCTGTATCAACATAGTTGAAGACTAAGAATGGAATATCATGGTTTTAATGTTACCCAAGTTTTAAAAGCCCCCCCCTATGTTCCTTTAAAGTGAGACTAAATTCCAGATTAAATAGGTTTCTCAATTGGTCTGAAACGTAGGAATTTTGTGGACTAAGAGAGCTAGAGCCTTATTTTATATTTGAACAGTGTTCCTAAAGTTCATTGTAGCGACTGGTTTGATCATTTATTTGTCGAAAGTATCCAGCAAATAGCTTTTAACACAGACTTTAGGAATTTAAATGAAGCTGCATTGTGTTTGATTACAACGAATTCAGTGTATAAACTAAAATTTATGCCGTTAATTCGTTTTAAACTCGTATCAGTAGTTCCTTTGTGCGTAACAGTTTAACAATGGCGTCGTATTGGTATACGAGACCAAACGCCAGTTTCAATGGCACTCACACTCGGCAATAACAAAATAAACTGTCATCGCCCGTTTCGAGTATAACAGTACAGGAATTAAATCATGCGTTGGACGCAATTTCCCTTTGACGTAGACGCGCGACCGCGACGCGTCCTGCCAATTTTGTACAAACGAACGACACATACTGGTATTAATTACTCTAGTATTATTAATTAAACTGTAACTGTATACTAGTTACCCGGGCTACTGCAAATTATGATCACCTATTTTAGTCAAGTCATCGAGTCACGAATTACTAGTTCTCGGTACTATTTCGAAACTCAACTGAGACTGCAATTTGTATCGTCGTTCATGGGAATGTCTCAGGCAAATGTAGTCATTAGGTCTATAACTGAAACCTCTTGATTCCCTACCAGATCAATAAGCTAGTATTCCTGGATTTGCCTTAGCTACCGAACTAAAGCCGACAAACAAAGAGAATAAAGCTGTTTTATTTTGATTTGACTGTATGTAGGAATTAATTAAATAGACTCAACTTTTACATATCGCGCGACCGAGTATGTACCTAAGTTATAAATTGACTGTCTATATTATGTCCTCTAAAACTGTAACAAAATAACTGAAACAAACCACCTACTTTTATTGGTTGAACGATTTAGTTGTACAACAAGGGTAGATAACAAAAAAAATCTAATTAGCCCGTCAGATAGATTTCCAAAAAATATTGAACACATATTTTTTCTTTTTTCACGTAAATAAACTATGAAGACGATACAGTGCTTTGAAAACTCGTGTGACGTCATATTCTAAGACATTAGTAAGACATTTTTTACCGCTGAGTGACGTCACAAACCCCCACTTTAATCTTTGACGCGTTTTATCTTCAATTTTACTAATTAGAATTATATTTTTTTAGTCAGGAAACATCTTTATTGTTAGCATACTTAAGTAACCCGGGGTTTGGTTTAATCTCAGTTCCACACGGACATCAAAGTGCATCGCTACTAGGGCTTTCAGTCTCGATGCATTACCGAGTCCCGGGAAAAAAAAACCGAGACTAAGTGTGGTCTCGAAATTCCCGGGAAAAACGAGACTTTCGGGACTTTTTGGTTTGTTCCCGTTAAATTACACACAGACTTACTTATCGGAACAAAATGGTCCCAGTGTTACAGACCCTGATTTATCATTTAAAGTTCTTCTTGATGTATGTACCTAACTCTCACAAACTACCAGGAGACCAGAAACATGAAGGAGGTATTGTATAATGTTAATAGGATAACCTAAATCTAAATAATTAGGAAAAGCATCTGATTACCTAGACATCTATCATTGACATTGAATTATTACTTTATAAGGAGATTTGATAACGTATTGCATAGAGGTCGGTAGTCCGACTACGAAAACTTGGAATTCCTTTATATTTCGATGAATCGGACCAAGTGAACTGGTAATCCTTCACCTGTTTCGACTCCAAAATCGGACAACGCGGTCCTAAGATTTAGTAGTTCGACTGGCAAGATTCTAAAATCGAACCAACTGGAAAAAAAAGTTCACGTAGTCCGTTTGATCGGACTATGCGGTCGGACCACGTGTCCGTAACCATAAGTATTTAGTTGATATGTTTTAAACGTGTATTAATTAACATACCTTTCAAGTTAACGAACACATTGTAGCTTTAACTTTCGCGCTTTCACAATGAAATTTATAATATTGTGTAGACAAAATCTGTGTTAGTGTGTTTGTCAACAAGTTTATTCTTATTCAATCTTAAAAGATTCTTATTTTTCTTTATGTGTCAATGATCTCAAATTGTGTTAGACCAGTATAAATGCAGTATGCCTCCTGCACAGCTCTATCATTTGCGTCTACTAAATCCTGAAAGGTGCAAGTGGTTGTGCAGGATGGGCAGCATAGGAGGTGGTGCATATCCTGCAGAGGGGCGCCACACTGGCAATTTGTTTGGGATGGATTAAGGATACTCCATTTAGCCAGATTATATCTACAGCAGCCAACCTGGGCTCGCAATCGGTTAAGAGATTTCCAGATAAGCCACTGCAGTTCTTTTCCGGGCGGTAGATGTTCTTCCGGGTTGCTAAAATGTGGAGGGAAAGGATATTTCTTTCGCCACAGTTCGCATCTTTCATTCGACGCACCGTCTTCTAAGGAGATTGTATGTCTTACGGCTTTTTAAGCGTGATGGTAGTTGATGCCCGTACGGGGGGTGGCAATTGCCTCGTTCCTGTTTTCCCTTTTCGATACGACTTGCTTTCGCGTCGTACATCTGGTGGAGCTATACCTGCAAGCGGGTAAAACATCGCAAGGGGGTAGGTCTTAAGCACCCCGTTACAATGCGACAGGTGTCGTTAAGCGCTATGTCAACTATTGTCACCCTCCTTTGCATGGGGGGATCGATGCCACACTGGGCATGCGAACTCCCCAGCAGAAAAGGATAGACATAGGCTGGTTGTGCGGAGTACCTGTGGCGATGCTGGGGTGCAAGAAAGGAGCCTCCCCGAGTAGCGTTAAAAAAATTCGTACTGCGATTCCAAACGCCCGGCGCACCCTGGACAGCTAACACTCGGTAACGTAGACTCTAGCTGACTAATTCTTTCACCGCGATGACTCAAACACAAATCTTTAAAGATAATACTAAGCTCTATTCTACACTCAACAGTGTAGCCATTGCCATATCCGTGTTACCATCATAAAAAATGTTGGTTTAGTAGATTATTTAATAATGATTTTATGTGACTCAAGTCTCAAAAGTCTCGTTATTCCCGTGACCGAAAATGTTAGTCTCGAGTCTCGAAAATACCAAAAAATCGTCGAGACTCGAAATTTTCGAGACCGAGAGTCCCGGGATGAAAGCCCTAATCGCTACCCTTGTCGACAGGTCACTGCCACTGGGTTATCAGCGTAACCAAACATTTTTATCTCAATCATCCGCTTGGGAACTTTCAAGGTGAACTCTTTGATGGCCTTTGTCAGAGGTCAAGATATAATGTTGCTACTTCATGACGTAGATGTTTTAAGCTGTGTCACATGTCAACAATTTGGGCAACGTCGTTACGGGGTTTTGCAATTTTTTTGTCCTAAGTTAAGGAAGACTTGAGGTTAATACTTTGAACTTTTTGTTTTAACCGGTCAAAAGTAGTTTAGTTTCCATTAAAAATAACAGGTGATCGATCTGAACATTACACGCCACGGTATGTAGCAAACGTGTCTGAACAAATTTTCTTTTATGTTATCCGACATGCACTTTTTATTGTAAGCAAATAAATATATCTTGTCTTATGACATGTTAAGTAATAAAACCTAATCCCATCTTTATACTTACCGACCCGTAGATAAACGCGGTCTATGGAGTGATATTAATTTAATGGCCATTCCATAGGCTTGTCTGAGGCCATGGCTTTTGTGCGAAAGCCATCAAACAGTGCTTGCACGTATTGCAATTACCTATTATACCTATCTGTGCTTTAATATTGTTACCTGTCAGTTTACATCCATTGTCAAATACACACACCAATTATTCGCTGTGGGGAATTATCTTATTATTGTGAATGCCTGATAATTACGCTTTGTGTATCCGCAATCATAGTATCACGTCACCATAGTTAACCGAACCAGGAATTCAGGATCGATTAATTAAGGATTTCTCGTTAGTAAGCCGCAGTATGGATTATGGAGTGAGGAGCTCGTGGCTTGATATTAACAGCCGCTCGTAGCAATCTTTAGGAAAAGCCGCGCTTGCGTACATCCCGATTTTCCTCGAAAACAAGTTACGCCGTTGCTCCCGACTGTCATTTGTAAATCAGATCTTTGACTGTCGGTCGTAACAGGTACTCAGTGGCTCGAAAGACTGACGTCTAGTCTTACTAAACTTTAGTAAGACAATAGTAACTAAAGGGTATCTCATTACCCAGTACCAGCTGGAGGTAAGGCCAGATAGGACTTTTTTTCATGACAAATTCTGGTATTCAGGTGCATGCGGTCAGACTAGAAGCCGACCCCAACATAGTGGGGGCAAGGCTAGACAGATTAAAGCCCAGTTAATTTTTTGAGGCTCAGTTTCTTTTAAATTACATTATAGACCTAACTAGAACTTGTGACAAGTAAGTGTCAGCTTAGAAATCAGTGCCACTCAGAATAGGCAATTTTATTATTCAAACGCTCGCTTTAATTCCGATACAAAAAACTCCGAAGGAACTGCCTATTACTTTGTTAGATTTTTTTTAATTAAAAAGGAAAAAAATGAAATTTCTAAAAAATTATCACTTTTTTGTAATATCTTGTTATTTATTTACTTATGTACACACAAAATACAAAAAAGGAAAATAAATTTTTAATAATGTTTCTAAAAAATTTTCACTTTTTTTGTAGTAAGTATCTTGTTTTTTTTTTATTTATTTATGTACACACTAAATACAAAAAAAAGAAAAATACATAAAAAAATATAGAAGAGCACAAAGGTTGCTGTTTTTGCATCTAATATAGGTATTATTTGACATTGGAAAAAATATAACTTCACTTGTTAAGAAATTGTTTATAAACAAACAGACTATTTTGGGATTCAAAAAAAAAACAAGAAATTACAAAAAGAAATCATATTTTAGAAAATTCTGTTTTTGTTAATTAAAAAAATCGACTTATAAATTAATAAACTGTATTTTAGAAATTATTAACAAAAACTGAATAAGTACTTTTATTTTTTTACTTATTTCGTTAAAACAATCGCAATTTTTGATGTGCTAATAAACCTTTAAAAGAGATTTTTCTTGGCGTCATTCCGAATCGAATGAGATATCGCACATGTTTTTAGGAGCTTTACTTCTATTTAACGTTTTTGAACTTGTTGCCTAGTCTATTATTAAAATAATGTTTTATCATAACATCGTCTGTTATACCTGAAGGATTAGGCACTTAAAATCAGAGGTGTAAGTTCCTAATACACACATTTTATCAGTGATGGTCAAGTTCCATGCGAACGCTAACCAACGAAGCAAATGGAAATACTTAGTAGGTACTTTGGTAGCGAAGCGAAATTTTATTGTTCACGAAGAGACAAAATAAACCTTTGATGGTGATGAACGTATTTATGTTATTCTGTAACTGTACGAGTGTACAATAAGGAAAATTATTTTGTCAGAATAATACTTACCTGAATAGTGTTGATAGCAAATACCTATAATTTGTAGCAGATCGTCAAACAAAGACTATACAAAATAAAAACATAAGAGCTCCACGATTTAAATACCTACCTGTTGTTATTTATAAAGGACCGGTTCAACAACGTTCGTTATATTATTATTATATATTTATGGCATAATAGCTGTTGAGGTATTTTCCGTTGTGATCTTTAGTGGCGAAGTATTATTTAACGTTTACGCTGTTATGTCTTGTAATCTCGTTGCATAAATTATGTCTGACTGAATTGATGTTTTGTGTACTTCATCGCGATTCCTTTATTAAATTGTGTTGAACATGAGCTTCGTAATGTTCGGGTGCCTTTCATTATTATTTCGAAGTATTGCATTATTCTAAGTAATATAATACCTATTTTTCTTTTTTCTTGTTCTTATTATCTTGCGATCAGTCTTCGAGACTATGAGCAGATGAGGTGACTCTGTTGGCATGTAGGGCGCTACTCCCAGTGGAGGCTACCTTATCGTATACAGTCAGTCAAGCTGACTATGCTGCTGGTCGAAGATGTCCCGTCGTTTTTTCAATCGGCGGATGCTTTCTGGGATAGTGAGCTGGCCCGCAAGCTGATTCGGGTGCTTCAGTAGCCGAGATTTGTAGCTATCGGCGTGTGTTATAATTTCCTCCTTGACCGTAGGAATGTTAAGAAATTGATGTATTTCTGATGTTTTGATGAACCACGGTGCATTAGAAATTTGTCTTAAAATATGGTTTTGTGCTCTTTGCACTATCATAATGTTGGAGGCACTGACTGATCCCCAAAGTTGGATGCCATAAGTCCAAATTGGCTTTAATATAGTTTTGTATATAAGCATTTTATTATCTACGGCCAGTTTTGAGTTCCTTCCTAGCAGCCAGAATAGGCCTCTGTATTTGAAGTTAATCTCATTTCTTTTTGTTTCGACATGTTTCTTCCATGTGAGCCTGCGATCAAGATGCATGCCCAGATACTTTACTGACTCGTGATGTGGGAGTTGGGTGCCATTTATAGTGACCGGGTTACAATTATTTTTGCGGAGGGTAAATGTGATGTGAACAGATTTGGATACACTGGCGGCAATTCTCCATTTTGCCAGCCATTCTTCGGTTTCATATAGATTGCTTTGCAGAATGTGAGATGCTTGTATTGGACATGTGTGTGAGGCAAGTAGGGCTGTGTCGTCTGCAAACGTGGCGACTGTGACCTCAGGACTTTGCGGCAAGTCGAAAGTAAACAAGGTGTACAGTACAGGTCCGAGAACCGAGCCCTGTGGTACTCCCGCAGATGTTTCGCAAAATCCTGACGTGCATTGGCCTTCTCTGACTTGGAATATTCTGTGTGTAATGTAGGATTTTAGTACACCATAGAAGGTATGTGGTAGTAATGTTTTTATTTTAAAAAGCAGACCTTTATGCCAGACTCTGTCGAAGGCTTGCTGTATGTCAAGAAAGGCAGCTGAGCAATACTCTTTCTTCTCGAACGATTTTCTAATTTTCCTGTGTACTCTATGTACTTGTTCAATGGTAGCATGTTCTTTCCTAAACCCGAATTGGTGGTCTGGTACAATCGACTTTTCATTGAGAACAAGTAGCATTCTTTGCAGTAAGGACTTTTCAAAGAGTTTAGAAATAATCGGTAAGAGGCTGATTGGCCTGTATGAGCTGATGTCGTGTATTAGTTTTCCAGGTTTATGAGTCATTACTATTTGTGATACTTTCCATACGTCTGGGAAGTAGCCTACTCTTTGAATTGCATTAAAAAGTATAGTGATATACACAATTCCTTTACGAGGTAATTCTTGAAGGACTTTTTTATCAATCAGATCACAGCCTGGGGCCTTGCCGTTGTCCATTGAAGCGATATTCCTACATATTTCTTTAGGCGTTACCAGTTTCAATGGCAGGTCCAATTGGAGATCTTGGTTAAGGACGAGGTCAATATCTGATTCATCTGCGTTTGGCGACGGGCTATTCGGCTGAAATACTTTGCTGAGGTGGTTTGCAAATGCATTACCTTTGCTTGTTCGGTTCTAATCCAAGTTCCGTTTTGGTTGCGAAGCGGTGGTTTATGGTGCAGAGGTCGATCTAGGTTTTTACAGGCCCTCCATAATGAATAGTCAGACGTTTTTGCAGCTGTAAGACCTTCTAAGTATGTATCCAGAGCGACACCATTTGCTTCATTTATGAGCGTTTTAAGTTCTTTGGTAGCTTTGTTAAGTGCCTTTTTGTCAGTTGGATGTCTACTGGTGTGCCATACACGCCGTAATCTTCTTTTCTCCATAATTTGAGACCGTATGTTTTCTGAGTATACTTTATTTTGAAAGGGACGTTCGGTGATTTCCGGTGTTGATTTCCAACAACTTTCTTGGATAATCGAAGTTAAGTTTCTAGCAGCAACGTCTATGTCTGACTCAGTTTTCAATGGTATTCTGAGGTTGATACCGTCTTCGATCAGTTCGCGGAATGATTCCCAATCTGTGCGCTTGTTGTACAGCTTGGGGTTCCTTTCAGTGTTTAGAACCGTGGTGCCGATAGTCAGTATTACAGGGACGTGATTAGAGTTCGCATCGAGGCTTGTCTCTATGTGGTAAAACAGCCCGGATAAGCCCTTTTCAATAAAGAAGTCTATGAGTATGACATCTGGAAGTTTGTTTAGATCAGTGGGCCAGTTAGTGGGGTCTGTTGTGGAGATTGTTCTGAGGTGGTTTTTGTCTAAGCTCTTTTTGAGCTCTTTACCCCTTGTATTCGTGAGTCTGGATGCCCAGTGTACATTCTTTGCGTTCCAATCACCTCCGGCTAGAAAGCGGGTGCCTAAGGTCTTAAAATATTCATCATAATGTTCCTGTTTCAACTTATGTTTAGGAGGGCAGTAAACGGCAGAGACATTAAACGTACCATTTCGATCCTCTATGGCTATAGTTGCTGATTGTATGCACTCAGTTTTGTAATGTGGTTGTTCGAAACGTTTGATACTAGACCTTACTATTATTGCTGCTCCGGCATGTGCGGTGCCGTCTGGGTGATCTGTGCAGTAAATGCTATAATTCTGTATCTTTATACTGCTATTTGCGGTTGTGTGTGATTCCGGCACAAGTAGTATGTCTATGCCGTGAGTATGTAGCAAAACTTCTATATCTCCTTTATTTGGAGATAGCCCTGCTGGGTTCCAAGTTGCTACCTTAAGGGAAGTCATTTCGACATTTTAGTGACTAGAGTTGTAATGAGATTGATTAATGTACTCATTTGTTGTAGGATAAGATCATACTTTTCTGTTTGTTTTACAAGCATCTCTTCTATGCTTAGTGATTTGCTTGTTGTGGGGGCATTCTCGCATTTGGTCGTTTTACCAGATTTAAATGCTTCAGCGTATGATCTATGATTATTGTTCGACCTTGAGTAGGGCGCAGGCTGTCGGGTCCATTCATTTCGATCTTGTTTCAAGTTTTCTCTGGTCTTTAAGTGTGGTTGTTTGTTCGATTTTCTTGCTAGTATTTCCCTATATACTTCACACCCCTTGAAGTTTGCTGGATGGTCGCCTAGGCACAGTGCACATTTTGCGGGGGTATTACGATCCCTTTTTGGGCATTCTATCTCAATATAATACCTATACCTTTTTTTTGCTTGGTGGAAAATCAATAAATAACCTCTCCCGCTCTTGGGCAGACCGAAAGGGAGTGTCAGACTTCTTCTGACTAAAAACCACCCATGTTCCTTCTTAATCCTTTATGTCGAGGCCGCGGTATCTCTTACAATAACCCGCAACCCCGACGATACCTGCAGCGGCCGCAGCCCCGACGGGAATAAAATGTACCTTGCATTTTCATTCAACTTCGTGCTCTTATTGCTTAGAAGTGCTTCTCGTTCACGATCAGTCACCATGATTTTGAAAATTGCATAAACGTCTAGGTTTACGTTTTGGAAAGTCACTCGGATTATCACAAATTGCGCGCAGCCGACCCGAACATGATGTAGCAATGTTAGATACAGAAAAATGTTCGCGTTTGACGATTGGCACTTGAGTCGTCCGCTTTGTTGTTCAACAAGCAGGTAGGTGTAGGTACAAGCACCGAGTACCGACCCGAATGGATTTGTAGCACCCTTTAGCACTCGGCTTTTCAGCGCTCTACATACTTATTATAGTCGCAGGATTAACGGTGGATGTGAAGTCATCTTGAGTCGATAGGATTACGGTTGCTCATCTTATATTTAACATCTCCATTCAAGTTTATTCAAACTCTCCTATTCAAGTACGTGCGTAGCACACGTACCTACATAACTAACCGTATTTAATTAATGGACCGCAAAAATAAACAATTCATCTTTCTGTAAAAATACTATACGACCACCTTCATGTGTAGAGGATAGAGTTGAAAGTTCTGTGAATTGATTGGCTATATTTGTTCAGAAGGCATAATGGAGACACTGTGCAGGCTTCCGACTGAACGTAATTTTGTTTGAATGCTGTCCGTAAGTTTACGTAACGAGCGGCGTATGAGTGTCTGTTTATTTGTTTCCGATTCACGGCCCGTATGGTAGGTACATAGACTGTAACCTGAACACTTACTGCTTTTTAGGGATTTGTTTTTGGGGTGTGGAAGTCATCAAATAAACCCTCCGACTTCTACTGACTAAAAACCACCCATGTTCCTTCTTAGCCCTCTGTGTCGAGGCCGCGGTATCTCTTTCGAACTACCCGCAGCCAAGTCACTTACCTTTAAAAGGTGAATCGTAAGCTTTAAAATATGAATTGCGGACTGTCCAAACTGTTAAGCTTCAAACTTTTCTTTATATGCAATGTGAAACAATACGAGGAGATGCGGTAGCATGAATGAAGCTTTTCAGGGAAACTAGATTATTTTGTTTTGGTTGTCATATTCCGGACGTGCAGTTGCGGACACCAGCTTGTTGTACAATACAATACAGTATTGGTTTAGCTTTGTAGCGTGTATTCAATATTTTGTCGGAATAATTTATTTGCTACCATCACCAGTATTTAATCCAGGGTGCTTTGTTGAATTTGCAGAACCTCTTTGTACTCGTATTCTCGTATGGTTCTAGTTCAATACACTCAATAATGGTTCTGTGAACATTGCTTTTCACAAATAACATTGCACTGCTTTTCTAGGAAACATCAGCGCGTACCACTGAAGGACCAGATTTATAGCTAGAACTACTATTATAGAACTTTAGTTGTTACCAATTAAGATTGCAATAGCGGAAAGGGCAATCCTTTCCCTAATATCTCTTCGTACGAACCAAACCAAACGAATCGTGTATCAAATCAAAATCAAATCAAATCATCTTTATTGTGGACTATAGGTATACATCATAAATACAGGTCTTAAATATCGACCTTGGACCTTGGAATATTGACCTTCGGTCTTGGTATCGTATTTCATTAGAAAAAAAAAATGTTGAAGATCACGATAGATGATAATTCGAGACCATTGAGGTATTCATGACATGAAAAGGCTTATTTTTACCCGACTACGGCGAAGCCAAAAGGAAGGGTAATGCTTACTAGACGATTTTTCTTGTTTAATACTTTTAAGACCGCGGTTTTATTAGTCTGCGTTTTTATTCGTAGTCGGGTTTTAGTTTTTCAACTTATTTTTTTATTAGTTTTAAATGTAACACTGTTCAAACTTAGAGAATTAGTAATTTTTTTTATCATTTATATGTCATTCAGATTTGTAAATATGTCCTTATCTATGTATTATCTATATGTATACATAAAATTCTTTGTCCTGAATGACTGACAGATGTCGCACAGCCTAAACCGCTGATTGTAGAGACTTGAAACTTGGAGGGTGTGTTCTTTGTATGACGTAAGCATCCGATAAGAAAGGATTTTCCGAAATTCTACCCCTAAGGTGGTATTCATTCGTCATTTAAATTGCAACTTTTTTGTGAACTTTTTCTATAATGCTATTCTGTCAGACTACTGACGCACTAATTCCTTCTGTAATATTTAGGAACAGCCTATCAAAAGACTACAAGCGACAAGTGGAAAGGCTGTCTGGCATTATAGATGACCATCTAAGTAGCAGATGAAATCTATGGTAAATGTGTGGTCAGGAGAACCTGCATTAGGAGGAAAAACCTACAGCAGTACGGGTTGCCTTAGTCGCAAGTCTGAAGTCTTACACAATAGCCGGTGAGACTACTCCAAAACAAGGCAAGATGTCAATTCCTTAGTAAAAGTGGTGTCAAGTAGTGAAGGCATGGGAAGGACCTTTAAATTATATAAAAAGAAAATTGTTATATTTTTTAAAAATTCAAACAATTTAACAAAATAATTTATATGGTTGAACAAAATGAATAACGTAAAGAGCAAATTAAAAATCTTATTAGAACCATTTTCGACTTCTACGCAGACGAAGTCGCGCGAAGCTAGTATCTATATAAAATGTAGGTGGGCCAATGACCGTTAAGTCTGGTATCGTCAACCGTTATTTGCACATCAACTGATCGGCACGTCACTTTAATGCATTTTAGAAGCTAGCAAATAAATTTGCATTGATGCATGTGTGGTAATGCAAAAATTATTCTTTTTGATTTCATTAAGTCCTTTCCTTTGATATCCTTATGAATGACACACAACTGAATTATGCACTCTTATATGACGAAGCGTTGGTACGATATAATAATATAAATACCTATTTAAATAACTTAATATACATATATTCGCTTTGGTCATTGAAAGCGAAAGCTTCAGGAAATTGTCCTAGAAAAAAATCTGGATGGGCAGAAACGTACAGAAACCCCAATAAAATGAACGACATATTGTATGATGCGGTTAGAAAGAGCGTGAATACTACTATTGTAAATAACAACCAAGTTAATTGAATTACGATGCATCGCTCCTTGTTGGATTTTGATGCCACTATCTCCTGCCTGCCAGCACTAGATTACCCATGAGTACATGGGAAATCCTAAATTGAATTTTGATGCAACATTCTCTTGCCAGCTATCAATTATCCAGTATACGTGATTACATGAAAGCTCGAGACATTTTTAAAAGCTTTTATTTACTTCTACATGACCCGATGTCTGTCTTTAAAGGAATTTACGAGTTCATTTTGACACACTTCCTGGTTTCCGATTGATCTAAAATATTGTAAGCCTATGTCTAACAATGCAATATTATGATAACATGGATCTGATCTGATGATGGAGCTGGAAGGTGGCCATAGGAACCTCGTTATAAAACCAACAACCCCATAGAGTTTGGATGAGACGTGTGTTTGGAGTTTGGTTTGTCGAGTACTTTGTCTTTTGGTTGTGTCCAGGGTCCGATGATCGAGCTGGGAGGGAGCCATAGGAACTCCGTTTTAGAACTACATAACCCCATCGACCTGGAAGATGGCCATAGAAATTTCGTTATAAAACGACATAACTCAATCGAGTTTGAGCTGGTCTTGACGAATAAGTTGTCTTTATATGGTATCTAGGGTCTGTTGATGAAGCTGGAAGGTGGCAATAAGAACTCCGGCATAAATCGACATAACCCCATTGAGTTTGGGCTTGTAAGATTTGTCTTGATGAGTACTTTATCGTTTGATGACATTCAGTCTCTTAATGGAAACAGAAGTTGGCCATAGGAACTCCGTTAAAGAACGACAAAACCGCATCAAGTTTCGAGTTCGTTAAAATTCGTCTTGACGAGTAGGTTCTCTTTAGATGGTGGTCAGGATCTGCTGGTGAAGGTGGATGGTGGCCATAGGAACTCCGTTAATGAACGACATAACCCTATCGAGTTTGGACTCGTTTGATTCTTCTTGTCGAGTACTTTGATTTTAGATGGTGTCCAGGGTCTGTTGATGGAGGTGGAAGGTGGCCATAGGAATTCCGTTATAAAGCGACTTAAACCCAACGAGTAGTTTGTCTTTAGAGGGTGTCCAATACTAAAAGTCAAAAAAGATGAAGAAACAACCAGCTTTTATTTTTTTTTAAATTAAAATGAAGAAGAAGTTAAAAATAATTTAATTCCCAGACATAAAAGCGTGTTACACCTTCTCTATTTCTCTTGCTGTCAAAATGTATCCCACTAAAAACAAAACTTGTAAAAAAGCCAAGCCGAGCAACTCACTTTTACCGTAAAAAGTAGTGAGATCCATGTAATACCAAGTCAGTTAATCTACTTAAAAACCTTTGATGTTTTAAATAAAAGATTGACTTGGCCATCGCATCGCATTCGCCAATGTTAAACAGGCCATTGTAATAGCTAATCGCCATGGCATTGGCCAATGTGATGCAGTGGCCAAGTAGGCTTCTAGTTTTATCCACAACGAAGTTATAGGAGGTGAAAAATGGCCTGAACTGGTTCGAGAAAAGGATAGTACGGCCGTGCCGCTTTATTGCTCGACTAGGCGGGGGCACTGCCGTGCCCACAGATCACACATTTTGATTGTAATTGCTGTAACTAATTTTGGTATAAGGTAATTAATATGCACGCACTATAATTAAAGCTCGCTGTATTCACGGTCCGTTGGGTTCATCAATGGCAATCAGTTTTAGCAATTATGTAGCTTTGGTATTTATAATATAATAATATCTATACATCTTCAATAATATCTATCACATTTCACCTGGATATATATTATAAATGTCGCAGTCATCGGTATTTGATTGAATGACTAGGCCGAACGTTGATTATCTTGCTTTTTCTCTCGTCCATCATTCATTCCCATGAATGATTGATAGATGATATCCCCCGCCAAAATGGATGCTAACATAGTTTTTACCCGACTGCGGCGAAGTCCAAAAGGAGGGTTAATAAAACATTTTATTTAGTTTCACCTGTCCCGATATTTATTTTTATTTATTAAACTTTATGCACAAGCAAAAAACTGTACAAAGGCGGACCTAATGCCTTGGGCATTTTCTACCGGTCTACCTTAGGGTGATGCAGAGACAATATTCAGTAGGTGCAACAACAGAAAAAAAGACAAGAAATATTTATAAATAAAACATATAAGAATAAATACATATATACATACATATAACAAAATATATAATATCGATATCTGTCCGTAACAGGATTTTGCAAGTTAAATTTGAGACACGTTTACGATTGAGCAGAAATTTTGCAAGCATATGTGTAACGCCTAACAATGCAATGGCATGGAGATGATCTGATGATGGAGCTGAAAGTTATAAAACGTCGCAACTCCATCGAATTTAGACTTGTTTGGTTCGATTTTTTTTTTGTTAAACGTGGTCAACGTTTAAAAAAAAACTATGTATTTCTCCTGTATCGTGGGTAGGTTCACAAAGATTTAAACTTACATACACAAATACCCTTGACAAGCTTTGACAAGTTCTTTGTCTTAAGATGATGTCCATGGTCTGATGATGAATCTAGAAGGTGACCATAGAAACTACGTTATAAAAAGACACAACCCCATCGAGTTCACGTTGATTGTTGATGTGTATTGACGAGCCCTACTTTATCTTTAGATGATTTCCAGGGTCTGTCGATGGAGCTGGAAAGTGGCCATAGGAACTCCGTTACAGAACGGCATAGCCCTGGGCATTTGGACTCGTTTGATTCGTCTTGTCGAGTAGTTACTTTGTCTTTAGATAGTGTCCAAGGTCCGTTGATTGAGCAGCAAGGTGGCCATAGGAATTACGTTTTAAACCACTTCCCATTACCACTACCTCATCGAGTTTGGGACTCGTTTGGTTCGGCTTGTCGAGTACTAAGATAGCAGTTCTTCAAATCGATGAATAAGACTGCTCTGGTATTGTTTATACATTACGAAAAATACGCTCATGGACATAAATTAGAGGAACGGATCAGAATAAAGACATAACAGGTTTTTTTTGTATATTGTGTAATTTTTATTTATATAGTAAGCACGCTTACTATATTTAATTAAAATCAAACTAACTTCTGTTCAAAACGCAAGACTAATGCACAGAAATGTTAAAAATGATGTTTTGATGAATTAACCTTTTAATCAAATTTCATCATAACACAATCACATTTGTATGTGATTGTGTTATGACATTACGAAAACTTTTTGTAGACTGTTTGAGTACATTCAGTACTTGCTGTTACTTCCTCTAGCTGTTAAAACTGCCTGCAATCTTCTCGGCATGCTTTTGATTAAGTTATCAATGAAATCTTGTGGTATTTGTTTCCACTCTTCTTCCAGTACCCTACCCTTTTCAGATACCCTATGTTTGTTGCTGTTTTACTTGTTCGTCTGGCTTATCCCAAACACGTTCGATGAGATTTAAGTCTGGCGAACGTCAATTACGACCTCTCGAAGATACCCCGAAACTATCCCTGCATTATGGGGCCGCGCATTTTCTTGCATTAATTGAAAATTATCTCCGATATATGGGGCCATGACAATCGGTTCTAAAATGTCATTTACGCCGCAGTCCTACAAGACCTAGACTCAGTGAACAATATTTTCCCCCAGTCATGATCATTCCTATTTTGGTGTCAGCGAGCAAAGTAAGTCCAAGCTACTCGATGATCTGTGGTAAGTAGGGATCCTCTAGCTGGCAAGTACGGCTTTATTCCAGTTTCTTTAAGTCTTCTTTGGTGCTAATTGTCACCTGTCGAACGTCCTTTAAAAAGTAAAAAATAAAAATAAAAAAAATCATTTTTTTAAACAATATTTTATTACTTGTTGTTAAAATAAACTAAAACGTTAAAAATAATTCTATTCTCATACATAAGACATGAAAATACACCTATAATTCTCTTGTTGTTAAAATGTAACACGCGTAATAAAAAAGTAGGTAATTTTTCTCTCACTTTGCCACGTGTCGTGTGGGTATTCTAGGTATATGTACATATTAATGCTCGTGATAGTACCATGCTCTGTTGAGATATTTCTTAGGTATCACGGTGATGCCTGCGCATCAGCACGCATCAGGTCAAGGATTTCATAGTTTTGCAGTTTGAATATCGTTCAAATTAGTGACACGAATCAATCAGACCTGGGTGCTTACTCTAGAATATAATTCCGATAGATCGACATTGGTCAAACGTCAGTTGGTTAAGTTAAACGTCAGGGATTGGATAGACTCAGTGAGTCTAGCCAATCCCTGACGTTTGACTGACAATTCTAATGTCGATCTATCGGAATTATATTCGAGAGTAAGCACCCTGTTTATGAGTCGACATTAACTAGAAAAGAGGTGATGGTTCAAACGGCAGAGCAGATTTGCTTTTAACATAGCTATGAACACTGTCGCTTAAAAAACGTTTCAAAACGAAATAACTAAATCAAAATCGTGGTTTTGCGTCGGGGATTAAAAAGGACTAAGTGCTATTCAAAATACAGCTAGCAGCTATCGTGGGAGATGTGTCCCATCCCATTACATTGCGTAGTTCTAGTTACATAATATCGTGGAAAACCATAGTTCCGTATGCACATCGGTATTGGTTATCGCCCCAATCGGCACTAGCTCGCCGGCTGATTGCGCACGTTTGCGGGCGATGTACCCCCGTACAACCTGTTACATTGAGGCATTTGAGGCTTGTGACCGCTGATTTTCTGCTACCAACGTTCAGCAATTATTCCGGTTTTAGACCTCCGAGGTTACATTAATTCCCACCCAGCTGAAAATTGGTAGGATTGTTCAAAACACCATTCAAAATGATGTGTAAAACGTCCCCATCGATCCGACTCCTAGAAAAAAAATTACTCGGGGTCAAAGGTCACTAAAACGGGTTTTTCGCGATTATCCGAGACATTCGAAATTAGCCGAGACAAAATAGGGTAGTTAACAAAAAAAAATCAAATTAGTTCGTCCGTCGTTTTTGTAAACTTTTTCCGGTGTCGGATCGATGGGGACTTTTTACAAATCATTTGGTGTTTTGAACAATCCTACCAATTTTCAGCTGGGTGGGAATTAATGTAACCTTACCCCTATTTTTGGTCTAACTTGACCGGACTGTACATGTATTTTTGCAGATGCATTAATAATTTAGTCCTAGTTGACAGCCCCGTTGTTCTAACAGTCATTAGCGCTACTACTTATGTATTACCAAGTGCCGTATCTTGAGATTGAAAAGTACTCAAGGTGTTTAATATATAAAATAACTAGCGGCCCAACCCAACTTCGCATTACCAAGTGCCGTATTTTGAGATTGAAAAGTACTCAAGGTGTTTTAATATATAAAATAACTAGCGGCCCAACCCAACTTCGCACGTTGTAGAATTTTTTGTAGATCTAAACCATTCTCGAACCTACCTGAACACACACAAAAAAAAACATCGAAATCGGTCCAGCCGTTTAAGAGGAGTTCAGTGACATACACACGTACAGTAGAATTATATATATAAAGCTATAGCGTACTCCTTGAAAGTCGCTAAGGTATTTATGTGGTGGGATATTCTGATATTCCGCTCTCTAGTGTTTTAGAAATAACCCACTGTCATGTTGAGATGTAACAGTTTTAGAGCCGATACGATTGGAGGTTGGTAGGTAGCGTTCACGCTAAAAGCAATATTGTGCTCTGTGTCAGTTAACTTACTCTAATACTAGAACTACTTTGTGTCACGGAAATGTAAATAGGTTGCTTCTCAAGTTCGGTGATGTTTTCTAGTTTATCAGCATGCAGGCGCAGAATATATCCCGTCGGGACTGCGGGTTGTTCGCAAGAGATACCGCGGCCTCGACATAAAGGGCTAAGAAGGAACATGGGTGGTATTTAGACAGTAGTCGGGAGGGGTTATTTGACGATTACCCACGGGCAAAAAAATAAAAAATATGCGTAGTATATATCAACTGATTTTTTTCCTTAGGAATGATACGTAAGAGAAGCCGGTTGACGGGAGAATAGAGTTTTTCACCAAAAATAAAAATAAAGTAGTCCGTCAGATAGATTTTCAAAAACGAATGGACACGTAGTTTTTCTTTTTTCACTTAAACAAAAGATGAACACGATACAGTGCTTCGAAAAGTCGCGACAAGTCGTGTGACATCACAAGGTTAGTACTTTTTCACCCACAAAGTGACGTCAAAAGTCCCCCCCTCATGGTCTTTGACACGTGTTATTTTCGTTTTTTTTTATTAGTTTGAGAAAACAAAAAACACGAATCCAATATTTTTCGATAATCTTACAGACGGACCAATTAGATTTTTTTGGTGAAATTCCCTATTCAGGAAGAAAACGTATTGCACTGACCAAAGTAATTTGAGGGGAGATCAGATAATAATAATAATATTCCACAACTATCACACAACGCCATCTAGTCCCAAGCTAAGCAGAGCTTGTGTTATGGGTACTAGACAACTGATAAACATACTTATATATTTCTAAATACATACATATTATAGATAAATTACACCCAGACACAGAACAAATGATCGTGCTCATCACACAAACATTTGTCCTGGGTGGGAATCGAACCATGGAAGAAAATTTCAGGCCAGGTGCCACGTAATTATTTGACTACTTTCATTGCTTTCTATGAGAGGGCTCTTTTTCCTCACACATGGTTCATAATGTACATTGGCTGCGCTTTTTATGACCTACGAAATTAATTTAGAAAATAATAGATGAAGCTGTAACGACAATACATTGTATCACTAAAAGGTGTGCAGTAGGCTCAGATGCAATAGTTCCATTGGGTCCTAGCGTAGATCTACTTTCACAATCCATGTGTAAAGTTATAATTTCACATAAAATCGATTCTTACGTAGTCTTCAATTAATAGGATTAGGATTGCATTTAGGTAAACCAGTTATGTATTTGGAGTGTTATTGGTGTAAATAAAACTGGGTCAAAAATACAAAAGATGATTATAAGTTGATTGTCCAGAACTCGCGTATCATACATAAATATCATTGTGTGCGTTGTGATAAAGAGCGTTAAGATAAGATAAACGAAATAATAACTTTATCGTTTAGCACCACATAATGAAAGTAGGTTGTCTAAACGAATAATGGAGTTATTAGGAAAAACAGAAGATAAAATTAAGATTTGTTTTGTTGGTGCCTTATATTTTATCTGAATGGTCTTCATTTCTTTGATTTGTTTGAAATTTAATTCAGCAGATTTATAAAGAACCTCACTAGCTGATTCTAAATGATTTAAGGTATTTTTAAGGGTTGATGTACCCGAACAGCCTAATTCAGCGTTGCAGTGCCAGACCAGTGAAACCTGGTCTGGGGAGATTAGGATACAAAGTAAACAATGCATTGCTCGTTATAACATTTATTAATTATACTTAATAGTTGGAAAAATGGAATAACACAACATCTTTCTACACGTAGTCTCCCAAAATAACACAATTTTCTTCTTTCTCAGTATAATTAAACACTACTGACTACTATTTTATGGCAAAAAATCATGTAGTTTCAAGTGACATCAATATTTTCGATTAAAATCATTAAATTTTATTTTTTATGAAACTAAGTTCTAAAATATATATATTAATATTTTGGATAGGGTTTTGAGGACTAAAATAAATAGGACTTATTATAAATATCTTAAATATGGCGTAGTTGATAGTAATTGATATTTTGAGCTCAGTACGTTAGGGTAAATTTAATTGAAAGTGACGACAAAAATATATTTGTATACTCTGGGATGTAAAGTTTTATAGAAATGTATATAATAAATAGGGATTTGATATATCAAATAAAACTTTAAAAAGGATTCACTAACCTTTGGGACGATAGCTCGGGGTGAATATTAATTAAATATTAAATACCTACAACATTTATAATTTATGCAATGATTCTGGTACGTTTCTACTGCTATTACATTCATAAGTTTAAAATGTTTTTAACTGCTATGTTCTACTAACAACAATTGTACTGTTTGATTTTTTAAATTTACATTTAGATAATTTTTTGGTTTTTATTGTATTAAAATTTTAAACGGACTTTGTTTCTACTGTAATTTCCTTTAATATATTGAATTATTAGTATAATATTGAAAATTGATTAAATATGATATCGGTAGTCCATGTTTCTAGCTGAATCATTGTATGATAACATCAAACGTTGCGACTTTACATTCTTATTAAAAAGCGCCAATATATAAAGCATTGTTAAACAAGAAACGAACCCATTACAGGCTCGTATAATATCAATAGATCACGCCGTTGCTCGGCTCAACATTAAGAATTAATTACAACTCATAAATTATTTACAAATAAACATACAACAGTGTCTGGCACGACACATCACTCAAAGGTAATAATTACAAGTTAAAGTAAACAAAATTAATATCACAGCAAAGAAATGTTTAAGCATCATCTCGATTGTCGCGTCGCTATCATTCGCCCGTTTAGGTTGTTACGCAGGGATCCAATTCCATGTAGAAGTCCTTGCCACGTTGTCCGGGCGGCGACGGCGGTCGGCGATGCGTTTCTTCGCGAGGGCATCTCTTCTCAGCCCTATCGCTAAGCGCTGGCGCCGGCCGCGCTCGGGCCAACCCTCAACCATGCCGTAACGATGTCCCCTCGCCAGGGTCCAGGCTGGTGGGCTTTTCCGGCAGAGGACGGTTTATCATGTTAGCCGAAGTGTTGGACGAGTTCGATTTGATGGTAGACATGCCGTGGGATCCGCCCGATTTCTTCAGTGACTTGGATAGTGGGTTAGCTGGGGATCCTGATGTAGAGTTTTGCTTTTCGCGCACGGCACGGAGATAGGGACCACGCGGCACCGCTTGTTCTCCAACAACATCGGGCAGCAGCGTTAAAGTGTTTCCTAGAAGAGTCCTTTTCTCTTTGTCATTGTTAGCTATCTCGGCGTACAGGTGCACAGCAAAATCTTTCGGTTCGAAATATTCGTGAGCGAGGGCAGTTTGTCCGTTGTACGGTGAAAGAGGTAAGAGCTTGTCCAGAGAAGGGGTACGAGTTCCAATGCTAACCATTTGCTTCTTGTTCTTTCCAATGCGAGGAGTAGTATTCTGAAATGGTAGCTCATAAATATTCTCCTCTACATGATTCAGTGTGGGTGACATTGCAGCTCGGCTTTCCTCCAGTTTGGTTAGCACATACAAATGTTCGATGGTCTCACGAGCTTCAGTGTAATTTTCCGGATTTTCTAAATTCTCTTTCAGATGCTCCAGTAATTCTTTAGTCAGCTCTTCAGGTAACGTTTGAGTTGTTTTATGTTCAGTAGGTACGAGTTCGTCATTCAAAGTTGACTCTTGCGTTATATCATGAACTCGTATTGGTTCATTTAAACAGTGACGCTCAGAGTACTCGTTTACTGAAAGTCGAGATATTGATCTTGCATTATCTAATCCAGTAACGACGCCACACGTGCAGATTCGTTCGCAAAACGTGCCACAACAGGAGTTGGAAGACATAATTAAATTTTTCACATTGATACAATAGCCCTTACGGCGCATCCATCGTATAAGGCTTATTATCATAACTACAACAACACATCCCAAGCAGGTTACTACTACAATTCCAATAACCTTCTTATCGCGTTCGCTTATCATTTGTTCATGACGATTCTTATGTGGAAATCTTGGATTCTTTATTTCAATAGAAGTTCCATCTGCTTTACGAACGTACGACTCGCAGTGAAATGTTATTGAATCTTTTTCACATACTCCATCAAGGAACTTATTGAATAAAATATTTTGTTCTGGTTCATTAAAGCATCGCGCCAAGAACTCGTCCACCGTACAATAACTATCTGACTTATAAGAATACTCTTCAGTGGCTAGGACTTCATACAGCCAGTTACTTATATTGCAGTAGCAAGTTTTTCCAAAATAATTATTTTTGTAAACCACAGAGTACGCGGTATTTTTTTGAGCTTGGCCTATAAATTTGAGACTATTGGGATAAGCAGTTTCAATTTCGTTCCCAATAAAAGTTAGGTGGTGTCCAGATTGTTCATGTGTCAAGGTATCCAAGGCAACAATCGCATTTGGTACGAGTTCGTCAAACGAGTTTCTCTCCATGTGTAGTTTATTCCATGAAGATAGTTCAATACTTCGCTCCATCAGTTGGTTGAATTCAGAATCTCGTATAACAACGGAAGCTACAGTTATGTTGACGGCTCCCGTGGCCATATTTTCAATCCTGAAATTAAACAAAAATAAGTTAATAAATTAAATTAACGTTACTCTATACGTTGGGTGTACAAGTTTTGACAGTCGGAATACTAAGAGTTTTTTTCTGAGAATATACTCGTACTATCCAGAAATTCAAATAATTTCAAAAAACATGTCGGTGTAAATGATAGGTTTTCAAAACTCACAGTGTGTACGAAATATTAAGGTTTCCGACCGCCGATTGAACCGCTCTTGAAGCGATTTGCTGAATTTTGCAGCCGAAAAAATATAGGTTGTTAATCAGAGATCTCTGAGAGAAGGCATCTTCATCGATATTCTGCACCGAGGAGTTGAGCGCCATCACGATGTTGTACGTGTTGGCAGAGAAGGCTCCTGCGTAGACCTTATGAATCCTAACGTTGTCCAAGACTATTTCAGCTGCAGAGGATCCGAAGGTAAAAGCAGGGACGGTGGGCACAGTGATGTTTTTCATCCTGACCTGTAACATGAGAAAGTTAAATTGAGCATAGAAATTTATAAACTCGCATGGTCACTAACACTTTCATTATCACTGAAAATGAGACATTATAGTAGGGGATCGGACTGGGTTAAAAAAAATATGATTCTAATTAGTCCGTTAGTTAAATTATCGAAAAATATTGGATACGTGTTTTTTGTTTTATCAAATTAATAAAAATTGACCAACAAATAACGTCCACTCATGATATTTGACGCATCTTGTCAAAGATCATGAGTGGACGTCATCTGTTGGTGAAAAATGTACTACCATGTGACGTTTTCGAGGAATTCACGAGTTTTCAAAGAAAAAATACGTGTCCAATATTTTTTGAAAATCGAGCTGACGGACTAATTATTATTTTTTTGTCCGATCCCCTATTATCGAGAGCTCAAAACAAACAATATGCCGCTGTCAGTGTTAAATTGCGCATTGTTTTTAGGTATCCGCGCATCTGCAAAATATTTCGCTACGCGCTTGGCGTTGTTGTTGGCTGAAAAAAAAGGTTTACTAACCGACATCCCAGGTCCATGTTCGCCCACGTTGCCGGCAGATCTGTCCAGGGTGAAGGCACCGTATCCGAGTTGCAGGGATCCAACATTTGTAATATTCATGTTTAGCAGCCATGAGAAAGTCTGTCCCTCCACCGAGACAGTTTCGCAATTTTCGATCTTGACGGAAAGTGGACCTGGAATCAATTAATACTGTGTTACTAACATTTTTGCAAGGATTTGGTTAAAATCTTGGTAAAATCCTTCACGGATTTACAGATTTCGTTATCATATTGCCAATTAATCAATAATATTTAAAAATCGTATTTGATTCTGTAGTTTGGGTACAGGAAGTTCAACGGCTTTTATTTAGGCATAATATTTAAGCTTTCGTATTACACTCTCCTGTCTCATGACTCTGAGTCATTATCCTTTGGCACACTAATATCGAGTCGGGGAAATAGTGTATTTTTAGATGCTATCCGCGGACTGGTGGGATAGCGCTCCTTTACCGTTATCTGTCGACTCCGGAGGTGTCTTCGATTTGGTCTTTAACTAGTAAACTGTTATCTTCCTAATTTATGCCATTCTCAATTTCTCACCTAGAACATTCATTTTTGACATCTAGGTACTTATATAAGTAAATAATACAATCGCTGTTATTTATATTACTTACAGTAACGTTTCCCGTTAAATCTATAGTTCATTTACAATATACAACTTTCTAAATGCAATACCTATATTAACAAGTGAATAAAACTCGTATAACGGTGCTTAAGTTCAGTTGAATGAGTACGTCGATAACGACCAGCGAACAAGAACCTTACAATACGTGTTGCTAAGTGAGCAATGTATATAGATTGGTGATTTCAAGAGCTCTTACTAAGTGGCTGCGTCACCAATCGAGAAAAGATTGCATTGAAACCAATGGAACTGGTTTCCACTAACCTGCGTAAAGTAGGAGAATATAATAATGTCCTTTGATTTTGGCTACAGTATATGACAAAGACATTAGGACATTAGTCAAAAGCGAGTCTCACTCACACATCTAGAATGTGTGAGTCTATCTGGCAGGCCCTAGCGAGATTTATCAACGGGTGATAGCTTTTCTTAAAGACATTAAGTATTCTAAACTTAACTAGCTGATGCCCGCGACTTTGCCCCGAGAACCACTCTATCCATTGGTGAAAACAGCATGAAAGTCGGTGCAGTAGTTTTTGAGTTTGTCGCAAACAGACAGACGCGGCGGAGGACTTTGTTATATAATATGTATTGATAGTGAAGTAAAATATTTTGTACTTCGACAGTTTTTGTTTGAATGATGAATCTCGTTGAGGCCTGCCAGATAAACTCACCCATCTAGAATTTTGTAATTAAGTAAAAATAAAACAGTTTAAGGACTTGTTTGGGACAGCATAAGTAAGCATAAGTCTATAAAGAAAAACAGTGCTTCTAGCTAGCGACATCCTTTAATTTGTTACAAGACAAATTAAAGGATGTGGGAGTACAGGAATTCCAACATCAACATTTATTTCAGATATCAAAACTTCAACTCAAAATTTCGCACAAGCACATAATATACGCAATCACTGGCGTGTTAGTATTTGATAATTACGGGTTAGTAAAAACAGACATACGGCTAGTATATTAAAGTCAAGACTTATTATATTATTTACAGCTAAGCTTAAGCGCAAAAATCGATTTAGTGAAAATCTGAGATAAACATTTAACAATTTTGAATTTGTTAAAATTGGCCCTAAAGTTGTTCTAATGACTGCATGGAGCCAGTTTGGCAACCCATCCATGATATCTTGGATATCAGATTGAGGGATTTTGTGCCACTCCGCTACCACAGCCGTCTTAAGCTCTCCTAGGGTTGTAGAAGCTGGTTGTCTTTTGAGGTTGTCCCATATGTGCTCGATTGAGTTAAAATAAGAGACTGCGTGCTGGGCATGGTAAAATTTAAACCCTGACCTCATTAAGGTGCTCATGGACGGAATATGCGGTATGCCAATGTGCATTGTCATGCTAATCTATAGTTATCACCAATGAACAGTGCAAGAGGTATGACATGGTCTTGAATAACTTCCTTCACGAATCTTGGAGCGTTGCACAGGCACTACGCACGGACTTTTTTACACTTCGTCCGTCCCAGCGGACAAAATCAATTTAGGGAAAAAAGAAAAAAATCCACGCTCGTGGACAAAAAGAAAGGTTTTTCTAAGATTACTCGAAAAACGCTGACGCTATGTGTATTTTAAAGTTCCAATCCAAAAACTAGACACTTAGAGCTTTTTAAACATACGGCCTGTTGAAAATTGACTTAAAATTTTAATTTTTTTGGATCCTTTAATTTTTTCAGTAGTTTTATTCGAAAAAAGGGAATATTCAGATAGCGATTTAAATACATGCCAAAGAATTGTATGTGTGATAGTACAGATTTTGACGCGTTAATCAAGGGTGTGTCCTTTACACTGAATTATTCGAATGAGGCCGGAATTTTGCACATCTAGACGAGAATTTATGACCTCCTGCGCTTAGCAACGTAAGTCGGCCGTAGCTATTGCGAGGCGATGACGAATTATTATGTCATCTTGTTACGATTTCTTTGTGTAAAACTGTCAGGTTAAAGAAGGGATGGAAATTGAACGTATCACTAGCTGTGTAAGGTGAGCATAAGGAAATAGGACTGTGTAACATAATATACAGGGTGTAAACGAACCCTTCACACAGCCGTTAACCAAGCATTATGTACATAAAACTAAGTACCCCTACGCAATTTTTTTTGCTGGGAAACGACTTTTTTTTGGGGCGAAAAATCACATTTTATGTAAGAACTCAATGTAGCACTCTTAAACCATCGATGTTTAGAATAGTAAACGGGTCATGAAGGTAATTTAAGTAAAGTTATAACCTGAAAAACTAGTAAGTAATTAAAAAAACTGCTGTTATTTTTTTTGAATTTTGACCCCCAATATCTCCGTTCCCAGGTATGTTCTAGAACTAAATATTATCGCAGTGGCGATGAAGGGGAGAACAAATGCCTTTCGGCTTCTTAAGGGTTCTTTTACACCCTTCATACCTACATACAATCTTAGTAGGTATTGGATTACAATAGGGATCTGACAATAAAAAACTAATTAGTCCGTCAGATAGATCTCCAAAAAATATTGGAGACGTATTTTTTCTCACAAACAAAAATTGAAGCCAACACAGTGCTTCGAAAACTCGTTAACTCTTCGAAAACGTTAAATGATAGTACATTTTTAACTACAAATGACGTCACAACCACATCTTATCTTCGTCAATTTTGATTAATTTGAATAAACAAAAAACACGTATCCAATATTTTTCGATAATCTAACTGACGGACTAATTAGAATCATTGTTTTTTGGCTCAGTCCGATCCCCTATTAACCTGCTCAGAAGTCATTGAGTGATCGATTCCCGCACATCCCCTCTCTTCTGCGTTTCTGGTTTCAGAGATACAGATGTGGCCGCGGGTAGTCCTCTGGTTATCGCGGCCTCGACATAGAGGGCGAAGAAGGAACATGGGTGGTTTTTAGTCAGTAGAAGTCTGACACTCCCTTTCGCTCTGCCCAAGAGCGGGAGGGGTTATTCGATGATTTTACACCCACCAAAAAAAAAAAAAAAAAAAAAAGAGATACAGATGTCAGTGCCTAGATGCGACTTTTATTAAAAGCACTTGTACTGGCATTACTTAATCAAAACATCAGTTTATTATCATCATCTATAGTATTTTTCATAACCTAATAACTAAAATCAATCGTAATTAAAACCCGGGCAGGTCAATATTTTGCTAGGGTTAATAATAAATATTTACAATGAATGAACCAAAAATTTTAAACTGTGTTATCCAACCGGAAAACAAATCTACTTAATTATTATATATAATTCACAAAACTACGTTATTTTTTAAATAATGTCCAAAAAACCAAGTCTCGTTATTTATTTTAATAATTAATTGCAGCTCTACCATCAAATTACTTACCTAGTTCTAGCTCTTAAGTGTAATAATACTAATCAGTTACTAAGAAAGACGTAAAATGATACTTTTCACAATACCGTACAGATGTTAAGCACATAATTAAGCGCCGAGTTATTCGACAGTAATGCAAAGCAAACACATTCATACACACATTAGTATATGTATATGTAGGTCTTTATGAACGGCGGGGACACAGAAATAGTCCAGAATTAGTCATCCAGCCGCGCGCAGGCCATGTTGAGTGTAATGTAGTAAGCGAGACTTTGTAAAACTTGCGAAATATACTTTATTGTTTGTATAACTTTAACTTTTCTTTAAACTTTTGAAACAAAGCTGCCAGTTTGCTCTACATCACCTCTGTGTTTCATGAAAAACAGAGGACTTTCCATGAAACTTAGGATCAAATCTAGTTATAATCAATAAGTAGTTAAAGTCCCATGTAACCGGGATTAACCCTATTATGGATGGATGGTTAGTAGTACGTTTACTACCCATGTAAGGCTGTAACGTTACCACTAATGAGAGACGGGCCTCACTGCGAGACTGAATGATTAGGCATGTCTGGTTCTAGGATATTCTGTACTCCTCACGCAAGTTGTGGTCCTCCACCTCTGAGAACGATTTATAGTATTTACTTTGGTATTAGTAGGTAGGTCTATGTTCTTAGCACATATTTAGGTTGTCAATAAGCTATGTGTGTGTGTGTGTGCGGAGATAACGACTGCATGTTAAATGAGGCCGATAAATAACTCACACAACCGAAGCGGTTCACAGTCACCGCATTTAGTTTGCTTGTACATAGCAAGCGTTTGCGCATTGTGTAGTCAGTCACTGAAATATTTATTTTCGAAACGAAATACTTGAGCACAATAACATAGATATGAAAGAGGTTATGTAAATATATTTGATGTCCCTGACTCCTGTACTAGGTGAATAAACTTGTGCTACAAGAGCCGCAGTGTCCTCTCCGGGCGAACGGGAAGTTACTCAAAGGCTTTTGTTTCAACTCAAATGATTTATACCGGCCTTCTATGTCTTCGGCAATTAACAACAAAATGATAATGAAACACTAGCTGTTGCCAGCGGCTTCACCCGCTACAACTCGAAAATAATCCCACGGGAAGAAAAAATCGGGATAAAAAAAAACTATCAAATAATAAACTAATAAATAATAATCTAATAATAATAAACTATCTATGTACCAAATTTGGTCCAAATCCGTTCAGTAGTTTTTGCGTGAACAAGTAACAAACATACACACTCACTCACTTACAAACTTTCGCCTTTATAATATTAGTGTGATTAAAATAATCAATTCTATTTCAAAAACCGCTTTTAGCTAATTATCCCACCGGGTGACCATTAAACGGGCAAAAATCCAAAGTTCTGACTCAAACTGGAAAATACAATAGCACTTTGCCAAGATTCACAACTCTTGAAATCTAAAAAACTTCTAAAATTTTTGAATAACAGATGATGTGGTTAGGTCTCGCTTAACAGAGGAAAAACTTTATGAATATATGATGAAAAAACTTACAAAGCTTTGTCACTGTCGACCTATAATTCGGAAACAAAAACCCAACTCAAGAACCCTTCTTGTCTTATCAGTACCTAGTTAAGTAATTAGCAAATCACATTTTACCATTATTCACACTATTACCGTAATTTTGACTATACTAAATCATCATCTCATTGGTTTAGCCTTTTCCCTACTACTTATGTTTGAAAAGAACTGATGTTGTAGAGAATATGAGTAGGATACTATGACTTCCCAATCATGTGTAGTCGATCACCGATATTTGCCCTACTATAACGTGATTTAATTTAATGCTGGTTTATTTTGAGAGGCCGCAAGCATTTCCCGTATTGCCGTTCCGGGCAAACGTGGTGGACACACACCGTTAACACCTCCCTGGAAGCCGCGATGTGGTATATTAAAATTTGTTTAAACTTAAACGACGTTGCACGTAACGAGTGAAAGGTTTATGAAAGTACATACTTATTTCTGAATTATAGGCAAAATATACTCGTATTTATTTAATAGATCCTATTTGCCCTCGAGTAGAAGTAAAGCTCCTAAAAATATCTGTAAATGTACTTATATGAAACATTTTCCTATACTTACATAATGTATGGGAGCGCAGCTCTCAAAATTGCAAATGTAAGTTTATTTTTAAATTTTACAGTAAAAATCATCGTTTGGAGGTTCACATAATAAGAGGCAACTACGAAACCCTACATTGTGCGTGGTCCGACATGCACTTGGCCGGTTTTTATGTGCTAAAAAACCCTTAAAAATCATTTTTCCAGGCGTCATTCCGAATCGTATGAGCTAACACACATATTTTTAGGAGCTTTACTTATATTTAACACGTTTTTGAACTTGTTGACTAGACTATCATGAGTACAAGCATGTGTTTAAGTCATCATCATCATCTCCCTAGGAAGGAGATATGCTATAATCCACCACGCGGGTCCTTTGCGGATTGGTAGATGTCACATGTCTTCGAATGTTTTGGTTCTAAGACATGCGGGTTTCCTCACGATGTTTTCCTTCACCGTTTTGAGAGCAGTGGTGATGAAATAAATTACACAAAGTAATGCGCCTGACTGGGTTCGAACCCACAACTCACTGTTCGTAAGTCGGGGCCGCCACCATTAGGCCACCACTGCTACTCACACCTCTGCTGTGTTATCGTTTACTAATTACCAATTTACCCGTCACGTATAAGAAAACAAGTTTATACGGAATTTTAAAATAAACAGTATTTTTTTGGCCCTTTTTTTATTATTTGTTTATATTTTTTTGTTGATGGCATTAGGTTTGCCCCCTATTACAATGGGGCTTAAACTTAACTGGCAAAATGTGTGTGTACTAATGGCTGTAGCTCTGCCGAATCCTTCCGGGATTACAGACGCCATGCTAAGTTTTATGGTCCGCTAAATAGCCGGCCGTTCTGTAGTGAATCGTCGATCTAATGACTCGATTTTATCTCATCTTTGGTTCGGGTGTGTAGTTACAGCATATTGTATGTTTTTTGTGTGCGAGTATGCAGCGCGGTATGACATGTGCGTCAGTGCACAGCTTCTGTCCACATGTCGACATGTTGCGACATCGTCTCCAATCATACGTTCCCTCGAACGTACTTACATTGCAGGAAATTATCGAGCACTGCCATTTACTCATTCTTGATGAGGTAGGGTTTGTCCGCGACCGTTAATTATTTCTTATTAATATAATAATCTTCCGAGAATAATATAGATGGACTTCGTCAAACCGTATAGAACGTCAACAGGGTATAAGTTAGCATCGATTGCATATTAAGCATTGTCATTGCGTGACGTATCTAAGTATAGTTTATCTATAGGGTGGAAAGCTAAAGTACGCCCTGGAGGGAAAGTACCCTAAATAATATTTTATCCGACGCTTAAATTATTCGGATTTTTTAAAAGGAAGTATAACTTTTATCGAAAAGTTGAACTGGAAATATAACTACTTAACTCAAACTTGAAGTGTGTATAAATTCACGTCAATATGTAATCCTACTAAAAACATTCTGTAAAAAACTAGCCAAATGGAGCTTCTCGTTTATCTCTCGAAAAAGTAATGAAATCTAGACAAAGTCGTGCCAAGTCTAAGGTTCCTTACAGCGATTTCTTTATTATTATGGTTAATGTTTTGTGACTTTAGCAAAAGTTTTGTGTATTGCCATTCGCGTACATTATACTAAGAGTACAAAATAACTAACAACTAAATAAAGTAACACAAGCTGAGGGTTCTTCGTCAGATACTTCAGACCTTCGATTTATGTCATCAAATGAAGAGGCAAAGAAAGTTAAATATTTTTTGTAAAGGCGGTATGTCGGTCTTTAATATGTAGTTTGGTTGGGCTCTTGTGTTTTCAAATAAGGGTCACCAGGTACTCCAGATCTTCGGTTATTCTAGTTTTCCCTTCATGTGGCCATTAATCCCTAACTAACTCCCTTATGGGAAGTACTAGTTCTATTCTGATGATCATGAGTGAGTGAGTGTCATAAATGCGAAACTTTGCTTTTTTATTTTAAGTGTGATTTTATAGCTTACTGGATGACGAAAATTTCTGCGTTCAGCAGGGCTATTGCGTATCTTTTAAATGACAGTGGCTATCATATTGTCCATGGATTAACTGTCAAATTGGTTATGGTTTAGTACAAAATGGAACCATTTGACATTATTTGATGTACACTATATGATAGCCACTGTCATTTAAAAGATACGCAATAGCCCTGCTGGTCTTATTCAGAGGTTCTCAAATAGGGGCCTGAAAATGCGGCGAAATGGTCCCAGTAAAGGATGGTACGGCAGTGTTTGCTTCGCGCTCGACTAGGCGGGGGGCACTGCCGGCCCCCCGATACCCAGAACCAATCGTAGCCTTAAATAAACTTTTTAACAATGCATATCGTTAAAAGTAAGTTTTTACTTGACACCATTTTTTATAACTATTAGTAGTTACTCTGCTAGCTAAAACTGCAGCGACGAACATTTTCAAAATCAGCAACATAAATATTGGCGTTTTCAACTATGACGTGACTGGTAGTTTACAAAGCTTAAAGTTGAACTCGGATTAGTTATACATATATATTAGGTACATATGAAATTGGCGTTTTGTACGGGAGGAATATAACATTTTTTTTTTAAATATATTTAATTAATCAAAGTATGCACCGTTGTTATCTATGCACTTTTGCCATCTCATAGGTAGTTCATTGATCCCTTTACTAAAAAAACCATGGGGGCGTGAAACAATAAACTCTTTGAAGGCGGTTCGGACCTTGTAAAAAGTTGTTCAAATTCCGGAAAAAATGGTAATCTGCTGGAGCAAGGCCCGGGGAGTACGGTGGATGTCGCAGACATTTCGATTGTAGCTTATCTAACTAAGTGGTTGTTCATTGTGCAGTGTGTGGTCCTGCGTTGTCGTGAAGCAGCAGTGACTAGAGCGATTGACCAATCTCGGTTGTCTAGCAGCTAGTTCTTCGTTAATACGGGTCCAGTGCCTTCATTATTATTTGCAGCCTATATTTTCCCACTCCAAGGCTAAGGCCTTGTCGTGGCCGCGGGTTGTCCACAGGTTATCGCGGCCTCGACATAGAGGGCGAAGAAGGAACATGGGTGGTTTTTAGTCAGTAGAAGTCTGACACTCCCTTTCGCTCTGCCCAAGAGCGGAAGGGGTTATTCGATGATTTTACACCCGCCGCGTTAAAATATCCTCGAATAACATTTTTCTAGACGTCAAAAATCAAAATCAAAATATTTTTATTTCACACAGGCCTACATGGGCATTTATAAAACGTCGATAAAAAGGGGCACATTTCGCATTATCGCTCATATTTTTAAGAGCATTACTTTGAATTAACACGTTTTTGAACTTGTTGACTTGACTTCTACGATACAGGTGAAAATCTTAGTAAGGGACAAAATCACGCTGAAATAAATAGATCTCAGCAACTGGGACACTACGCGATAATGGTAATAATCAGTAGAGTTCAGTATATACGATGTGTAGTACAGTGCATGCGGGTCGGACAATACGAACGGGTTTGTTTTGTCAACAGGTAAGTGGTATAAGTACTGTGCTAAAGAAGCGCTGCGTCGCGTCGGGGTGACATGTCTCAGAACAATGACGTCTTTGTTGACCATATTATGTGACGCCTCTGTTTTGTCAATAGTCGGGGTTTGTAACAGCTCCTTTATCTAAACACTTTTAGGTTTAGTCAATGCGTATTACTAAACCTATCAGACTTATCTAGGGTGACGTAATTGTGCGTCATTTAGGTTTTGTTAAGTGTCCACTATTATGAGATTCTAGTATCTCAAAAAACCCATTTACTTCATTACAATAACGTTACTCTACTTTTAAAACTTCAATTAGGCATTGCTTTTTTATTTAGTTTGCATAAAAATGACTGAAACTTTGTCTGAAATTAGCTTAACACATAAACATAAGCTTAAAAATCATCTTCTCATTTGCCTAGCTTTTTCTCAACTATACGGTAACCGGATACAGCTGAATTGTCTGCATAGCCTGTATTTAAAAAGGAACGACTGGCTTTTTTTAAATTCCCAAACCACTGTAAGACTGGTGAGACAGGTCGCAAGCGCGGTTTAACCTAAAGATTGGTCCGAGTCCGACCGGCTGTTATTATCCAGCCAGGAGCTCCTCTCATCAAAAATATAACAAGATTAAATAAAATCTTAAGAATAAGCGATCTTATTGCACCTAGAGTTGTGCTTAACGACAAATCATAGAGCAGTTTTTTTTAACGCTGCAACGTAAGGTTACAATGTTGTAAAGCATATTTTATGAACAGACGATACGATCTAGTTAAAAATTCCTAAATAGTTCGTGAGATCGTCAAATTACATCAGACCGGTTATTCAATGCCTCGATTATTTAATTAGTTGAATGTCGATCAAGGGTTTCCAGAGAGAACGCATAATATCAAATACAATGATATGGAACACCAATACTTGTAGATAAAGCATAATAAATGCATCTAACTTCCACATGTCAAGACTTCAAGCGCAATCAGTTAAATCAAATAATGAACGTCGTCCATCTAGTGAAATATTGGCCGACGACCTGATAATCAGTGCCATCCGGCAGCTCGCCACTATCGGCCTACCGACCCAAACCGGCCGCAATCTAAGTACAACATGTTTAAACGCATCTACATTGCCGCATCTTGTCTTACTAGCAAGATTCATTATCAGCCTAGCCATTTTCTAATATTATATGAATCAGCTCCACAACTTAGTTAGTACTGTCAGACTTCCAGGCCACTGAATACCTGTAACGACTGTCATAGATGTTGAAATGACAGTCAGCAGAATTTAGCGTGGCGGTTAGGCTTAGCGTGCTTTCCGAAGCACGGACGAAACTACGCATTATAATGAGGGTCACCCACCCTTCCACAGATGGTCCTAGGTAAGTGCGGCTTAACCTTAAAGATGTGTATTGATGATTGATTGGTGGCTGGTATTATTTAACCACGAGCTCCTCCTCTTGCCAGCAACAAGAGTCTTGAATGACACTTCAATGTCTCTCTCTTGAAATCCTACTTTCTACTAATATTATAAATGTGAAAGTTTGTGAGAATGGATGTGTGGATGTTTGTTACTCTTTCACGCATAAACGGCTGGACCGATTTGGTTGAAATTTGGTATGTAGATAGGTTATACCCTGGATAACATATAGGATAGTTTTATCCCGATTTTATCTTCCCGTGGGATAATTTTCGAGTTGTAGCGGGTGAAGCCGCTGGCAACAGCTAGTTCAATATAAACGACTAGCTTGTGCCAGCGGCTTCGCCCGCGTGGTGTTCGATAGTTGCCCCACGGGATCGTACTACCGGGATTAGAAGTATCCTATGTGTTAATCCAGTTTATAAACTATCTGTTTTGGAAATTTCATCCACATCCGTTCAGTAGTTTTTGCGTGAAAGAGTAACAAACATCCATCCACCCATAGACACAAAATTTCGCATTTATACTCCAATATAAAGGAATTGAAACCCACACTGCATTATATTGAATCGAAGACTCGAATCCCGGGCTGCGGGATGTTATAAGAGATACCGCGGCCTCGACATAAAGGGCTAAGAAGGAACATGGGTGGTTTTTAGTCAGTAGAAGTCTGACACTCCCTTTCGCTCTGCCCAAGAGCGGGAGGGGTTATTTGATGATTTCCCACCCCCAAAAAAAAGGCTCGAATCCCAATTATAGAGATAATGTGACTAAGTCGGAAATGTGGGAAGAGTATCGAAACCATTGAAGAACGTCTGATGTCTTATAATTAGTTTGCATCAGATAAATAAATAAAAAATAAATAAATAATATTCCACAACATCACACAACGCCATCTAGTCCCAAGCTAAGCAGAGCTTGTGTTATGGGTACTAGACAACTGGTAAACATACTTATATATTTCTAAATACATACATATTATAGATAAATTACACCCAGACACAGAACAAATGATCGTGCTCATCACACAAACATTTGTCCTGGGTGGGAATCGAACCCACGACCTCCGGCATAGCAATTAGGGTCACTAACCACTAGACCAACAGGCCAGTCAAAACAGATCAGATTCGAGTAAACTGCCTATAATTCTGTAACAGGGATGTTTACTGACCTAAAAAAATCTGATTTTAATTAGTCCGTCTGTTAGATTATCGAAAAATATTGGAAACGTATTTTTTGTTTTATCAAAACAATAAAAATTGTCGAAGATAAAACGCGTCAAAGAATGGGGAGGGGGTTGGTGACGTGACTGACGCTAAATAATGTCATACTAATGTCTTAGAGCATGACGACACACGAGTTTTCAAAGCACTGTATCGTCTTCATTGTTTGTTTTCGTGAAAAAAAAAATACGTATCCAATATTTTTTGGAAATGTATCTGACGGACTAATTAGTTTTTTTTTGTTAATTACCCTATTCTGTTGGTCCTGATGTCAGTCGGCCGAAAATGTGGTTTCGAGAGAATCATGAATAAAAGTTGATATTATTATAATATCAATAATCAAAACAGTAGTAAACACTGAACAAATTAAATAATAATCAAGACTTATCTTGTTAAACAACATCTCTCAAAAAAGAGGAGGTTATGTGACTCTTTGGTAAATTGATCCCACTCAGATTGGACCCGCGGCCGCGGGATGAATCTACCATTTGCATTATCTATATTACTTTTCTTTACTCGATTGGACCGCTGTCAAAAAAGAAAAAAAAAGCGTGTAATTTCAAATTTGATTACAATTGGGTTGAAAGTTGTAAGTAGGAATAAAAATGATACTAGACTAGACTATAATGATGTTTAGCTGATACTTATGTATTAGCATCGCGCGGAGGTCTTATATAAATTCTATTAACTTTGTTTAGGTACTTTATAAATTATCCTCTATATCTATAGTATGCAGATTGCCTTTGTCCATGAGGATAATGCGCTGATATGTTCTAGTTACAGTTTTAAATACCTAACTAAAAAGGATTAGTAAAATAAAACGGTTTTTTTTTGCAAAAAAGTTTGTTATTGCGCGTGTCATTAGTTATTCACCTCCATAATTATATTTCAGATATATAATTCATAGTGAAGCTTAGCAACAAATCGTATTAATACTAAGTACTTAGACAAACGCAGCCAGCTGCCCCGTCACCAGGATTAGAAATTCCAACTTACAAAATGTAATTTATGTTTTGACTGGTTGTGCCTATAAATCTGCACTTACGGTTCACCAATAGTAAACTCTATTTGTTTATGCAAGAAAATCGCTGCGCAGCTTATCGTAACTTTGTGACATGAAACACACTTCCAAGTATGCAATCACATCTATATAATAAAGCGGAGAAGATTCTTTAAACATTGTTTTAAGCTTTCACGGGTTTTATCTAAACTTAAACTGTCAAATGTTCCGAGATTATAATATCACTCAAAATTTTGACACTTGCAAGCGCCATGATCGGCGGGATGACCGGAGGATACGTGTGGATCGTTAATAAATTGTCAGGTGCAGACCAATCTGTCTACCATACATTTCAGTCGGCACAAAGCGAAACACAAAAAATTCAATCGAGAAGATATTAAATAGTCAAGTACGTGGAATCCGGTTTTAAGTATGTTCAAAGGTAACAGCCGGCGTCGTTATAAGGGCTCCACAAAACCTTGTGATACTGTAAGTGTTTTGCCGTGATTTTATATCGAGTTCCAGTAGTGTGCATAGCAAAAGACTAAAGAAGATGGTCGATAGACTGGTCTGCACTGGACCTAACCATTTATTTCCCATCCTCCCACATTCTCTAGCTATCCCGCGATCATGGCGCTCACAACAGCGTCGAAATTTAGGGAACTCATAGTAATGGGCTAAGATTTACTGTAGAGTTGTTATGCAGAAGAGATTCGACTGTGTTAACAGCTGAAACAACACAAAAAATGGTTTTGCAGAAGTTGCTCACTCAAAATACGGTGTTAAGTACTGAATTATCTATACCATTACGTGCAAGGATTTAAGAACCCTGAACTATACAGGAATATTAATATAGTGCAGAATCAAACCTAGAAACGAAGGAAAGTGAGAGAACGAAAAATACCAACCGATCTGATGAGACATTTACTAGGTACCTCAAAGAAACAGCTCATACGACTAGAAAGGGAAAGAGTCTTAGATAAACTTTTTTGAGATGATTACTCTTACAAAAACATGGACGAAATAGTAGAAAAGATCTTAGATGCACCATCACTACAAAGATTCAAGCTCCACAGGAAGCATTACAACTACAAATCCATCAGGAAAAGACGTCTCATACTTATACTATACCTATTACAAGATTTGGATAAACTACAAAAAAATATATAAGTCGGAACGAAAAGGGAAAAATTATTTCCACGAGAATCCGGCCGGAGCGGTCTGACGAACGAACGGACCGACGGATTGAACCGAAAACGACGAAAATGACACCGGCCAGCAATCCCAAATCCCATCAATGACAGTATAAGTTAAGATTGTTTATGTTAGGCGGTGCACTATCGGTCGCCGAATGCAGAAAAATTCGCATTGCATAAAGAGTAAACAGGACGAACTGGACAGGTTCCGTCAAAGCTAGAAGGAGGATAAGTTTTGCCCATCAGTGGGAGAGCAAGCCAGGAAAATATAACAAAAATGGTAAAAGTATAAAAGGCTAAGCACTAACCTTTAATGTTTACGAAGGCCTTCTCCTCCACACGGAAGACATCGCAGTTCTCAACGTCCAGCTGAAGGCTGAGAACATCCAGGTTGGAGGCAGCATATGATCTCATAAAGACGATTTCGGCTCCGGTGATGTGGATGCGCCTGGCATCCCGCAGCTTTGACAGGGAGTTGGAGCCGAACATGACAACTCCAGCGCCACTCACTATCAGGTCGGTCGTGGTTTCTGGTATATCTCCCTCGAAGAGGTCGAGTTTCTGCAAACCACAAAGTAGTTTTCAAATCTGTTAGATGACTGACCGCAGTAGTTTTCAGTATTATGACAAACAACAGACTGACGTCATAGTGCTATGAGTTAAAAACATCTGCTGCGCTTATTTTTGTCATTCGGTTTCTAAGCTATTCTGTCTTGTCTCCATAACTGTTTTACCAAGTATCGCTAACCTAATGACTAACATGAATAATTAAGTATAAACGTAATAAGCTATATTATTATTATTAAATCAGGTCATGTTGATGTTTAACGTGAACCTGTGAGTGTAAGACAATACTAAGTGGTTCATAACAGACGCTTTGTTTGAACCGATAACGATGTTTTTCTACACACGTTTATTTTACCTACTGTATACCTACTAATGACGTTAAACGAGCTTTATGCTATAACGAACCTTTGCAGTAAAACAAAAAAACAGGTAAGGTTACTAAAATCGTACTTGAATAATTTCGTAATCAATGTTACTGTGCATAGGTATTATGAACTATAAATTGAGTGTGTAAAGACATTAAATCCTATACTAAGTACAACGTTTGTATCATGCAGCTAACTTGTAAGCTAACATTCAAACAAGATAAACGATTCCGGTGGTCCTTAAAGAAGAGGGGTTCAACGGATACGGGCTGCTGATTAAATTACGCATGATGTGGGGAAAGTGAACGACTTGGGCCGGGTGGACACCTACGCGCCCTGTGCAGCGCTCCCATTGACACCATTCGCTTAGCCTTGACCAAATAAATAATCAGTAAACACTCTTACTTTCGAATGCGACTGTTTCCCCTAACAATAATTGCTACGGTGAAATATTTCGAACAATCCCCATTTTAGACGCTATGTTATCAAATAATGGCGGCTTCTTGTACAGAGTGTTATCGAGACGCTGGTATTCAGTCCCACTAACAAAGATAACGAATATGACTCAGCGCGCAATGAAGATATTGGAACAATGCGCGTTACGAAAAATTCATAACTGTTACGTAGGTATTTGTTTCAGTGTGCTCTGTTAATTTCGGCGGCTATAACATTTTGGAATAGTAGCTGCAGTTTACGCTTCTTCGGACTCAAACTATGTAACTACAAAGAAACGAATAGATGACACGTCCGCTCTCACATACGCGCAACGAAATAAAAATAAACGGACGGACACACATACACCGACACCAATCGGAATTCAAGTCAGTGCCGGCTACTTGAACTTTAGTCGTTTATAATATCTTCGAAGTATTCGGTAGTGTATCTACTTATTATGTTAATGATTATATCATTTTGCTAATAGGTTCTGTCATAGTCATCATAACAAACTAGAGTTACCAAGCTTTAGTGAAAATTGTAATGTAAAACTACTAATTTGCATTTTCACGATAATTTCATAGGTCCGTGGCAGACGCTCAGATTTCTCATATTATTATTTTAGTGAGTTTAAACAGATCTATTCTAAACGTCTGAGATTATCGGCTTAAATATAGTTTGCATACCATACCGTGGTGTAGTTTCAATGTTAAACACTGAATTAAATCGTCAACACAACTCTGTTAATGACGTCACGGTCGTCATCCCAGCCAAGAAGTATTAGCGATTCACGTTTTTTCATTCATCGAAAGACGATAAAGCTCACAGATGTGTCCCGGTGTTGTGTACTCAATCAACATGAGTCACAGTCGAGTCTGTGCAGTGTGCACTTTTGTAAGTGTTACCATATACGGCGTACAGTTTCGAGATGACCGCGAAATACTCGAGTACTGGTCATTGCGAATTTTCGTCCAACTCAGACATTCGTTTAAATGTTACTTGCTATATAAATTTGCTTTATGACCTAAGGTATTATTTTGAATAGTTACCTTGTCGTGAGCCAAGGGGTTTCAGTAATATTGGTGTATCAAAGACCTGTCCGTGTCCATGTACAACCTGCAGCGGATATTGCGTTTCATACTTGCCCTATCGATACCGATCGGTACCTGACTATTAAAATGAAAATGTCAGTTAGACATTAAACGGATGTTTAGTTATAGCGTCGCGCTTGAAAGCTATTAAAACAAGAAATCTGTGATAAACTTGGAAGAGAATGAAAATAATAAAGATAAATAATGATCTTTCTCGTAGACATAATGTTGTGGTCGACGAATTAAGTCGGTAGTTGGCTCGTTACGTGCGAAACCTGTTAGTTGGGTGAGCCATACGGTGGCTCAGAACAACATGACTCGTTTCTTATAATTCGAGTTGCAATGTTTCTACTTGTTACTTTATAATGTCACAGATCGGAAGCCAATGATGGCCTAGCATTAGGTCGTGCTCCAGCTTGCCACTTGGATGGACATGGGCATTGCAGAATTAGTTGGATTCGACGGACGGCGAACACAATGCTCGGAGACTTGAGAAGACAATGGGTGGGTGGGATCTCGATTCTACCGCGCTCAAGTGTCTTAAATCACGGCATGTGTATTCGCCAATAATATTGTCCCAGAATCCTCCTGTTTTGAAGATGTTAAGTGTCAAAAAAACCAGAAATAAAATATTGAGGCAGGATGTAACACAACAAAGGCCATGATTTTATCAATGCAGTTGTTGTCTTTCATAAAAACTTATTTAATTACATAATGCTTAGTCGTTAGAGGTTAAAACTAATACTACATGTCATGTTCCTATTATCTATACTAATAAAGTTGGTGACCTGTGAGCGAGACCTTTTTGTTTACCTTTTTCATTGGGCGTCAATTAGCCAGATTTGCGTCGCAAAGCGCCCGGCCAGCACATCTCAACACATGCAATGTCCGGTGGAAAATGAACTCTACTGAAGTGACGTAATTTTAAAATTGGTTTGGATATTGCGAGGCTACTACTTACACTGTACGGTTCAAGTGTAACTGAGTCATTTGAGTCACTACAGAAACGAGTTGGTTGTGATTTCCAATTACTTACAGACAATTAACTCAAGATTTTACAAATGTCAATGCGATTTTTTCGTATCGATGGCGTTTATTACATTTTTAAAGGGAACATTTTCATGTGTTCCGACTGTTTTTCCACTTCCATCCAAATATTCCTATAACTTTCAGGGACTGTTTAATAACAGTATGTATATGTAATTGGTATTATAATAGTTTTATGTAGCGACCTTGTCGGCAAACAATGAAACCGCTTGTGTATCAAGCGTTTTCATTGTAGCGTAAAGAAGTACTGCAACCGACATATTATATAATTCAACTGTACGTGTGTATGTCACTGAACTCCTCATAAACGGCTGGACCGATTTTGATGAAAATTTTCGTATGTGTTCAAGTGGATTCGAGAATGGTTTCGATTCACAATTGGACCCGGGAGGTGGCGCTGCTGTCCGGGCAGAACGACGTCTGCCAGGTCCGCTAGTATATAATATAAATTGGAATCCCTGGCAGGAGAATGGTGATAATGGTATTTAAATAATGTCAAGTTATCTTAAACTCAACCCGATGACGGCGATATAAGCAATAAACACACAAATACAATAGCCATGAAAATTGACTGAGTAAATGTGTTTACCGAGTATTACATCAGACATTATGTCTAAGAATATTACTGAACTTGGACATAATAAGTGCTAGATAATAGCGAACGAGGTCTCTCTGCTCTTTGTGCGTTGTAACTTGTATTGCAAAAAACTATCTACCTTCTGCTTTTAAGCGACCGGGCCGGACCGGGGCGGGGTCAAAAAGTCAGGAAATAATTGTCACTAGCTGAAAACGCAGGCAGGAAATTGGAGAAAGTTTTTCGTTTTAAAACACAAATTAATAACGTAGAATGTGATGACCGTCCAATAAGTCTAATTATTTACTAATTAATGCTAGGCACGGTAAATAAATCATACAGTGTCAATTACAACCGTCTCAGTTCATAAAATTCTCAAGAATGCTATTTTCATCAACTCGAGAGACCTTTCTGATCTGAAACGGTTGTATTGGTGATTTTAATAATTGTTACTCAGTAAATAAACATTTGTTATTGCCGCGAATCCCGTTGCAAAAAAAGTATGAAAATTCGAATTTCGCCAGCTACCTTGTCAACCATAACCGAATTTTCGGAAAATAGGTTTCAGTGAAACTGTTAGCAGTGGGTTCAGTCAAAAAGCAATCTTTATTTCCTGGAAACGTTTTAACGAATCAAATTTTGAATACAGAAAGAGCGGTAACATTTTATAAATCTGGCTTTTGAGTTACGAGCTTAGTTTAATCTAATGAAGGGGGAGTTGCATAGAGCATACTCCTCTTTTAAAGATGCCTGCACTTGACTCTTAACTAACCGAACGTCTCAGTAAATGTTCCCTAACTAACTAACTATGTTAACCTATCTTCACAGGTCGTTGTCAATACAATAACAACGATTTGTCTTTTGTTTAGTAATCCGGAAGTTTCGATACTTTATTCATAGCATTGAACAATAGATTTGGGGAAAGTTGTAGAGAGTTACATTTTCTAACAGAGTTGCTGTTGCCCTCAACTTCTTTTGCCTTGATATTTTCACGAGTACAGTAGAAAAAACTAAGCTTATGTGCTATTCCGAACTATAATATATATTCAGTTATTTGCCGGTAAATGTCACGTCAAAATCGGTCCAACCGTTTCGGAGATTAGCCGAAAGAAACAGAGACACAAAAATATAATTCTGTTATAAAATACCAAAACATAATCTTTTTTAACCCCCGACGCAAAAACGACGGGGTGTATTATATTTTGACATGTCAGTGGGATTGTGTGTCTGTCTGAGGCGTCGTAGCTCCCGAACGGGTGTAGCGATTTCGATTTTACTTTTCTTTGTTTAAAAGGTTCAAAAGACGAAAGTTTTCTTAGCTATGTTTGTTGAAAATCGGTCCAAGATGGCCGCCGCCACAAAATGGCGGATTACATATATTTTCTCAACATTTGGGATAGGGGCAAGAGAATGATGATGATGATGGTGATGAATTGATGATAGATACCTATACGTTGATAATTCAAGAAGATGCAGAGATATTATAAGTGATGTGCCGTATCATCAAAAAATGTATATCCGCGGACACGGATCCGAATACGGATATTTAGGGTCAAGATCCGCGGATACGGACACGGATCTATAATTTCTCACTTTCTTTGTGTAATAGTGATTTCATAAGATAGTTGATTTAGTATCTTTGAGTAATATACTATTGGTATGGTAGCTTACTAGAACATTATGTTTGCAATTAAGTGTATCAAATATTAGATTTAAAGAAATAAAAAATACTCGGAATGATTTTTTTTATATTATACAATTTAATTACATAATCTAAGTTATTATGCAACATTTTATCCTGTCAATTGAACATGAAAATTAACAAAAGATCCGCGAGAAAAGTGACGGATACAGATACGGACATTATTTCTCCCGCGTATATCCGCGGTTACGGATATCCGGAGCACCACTATTGCCATGCCATCACCCAGTTTGGTTTTACATGGGCCTTGTACATAACTGGCGAAATGTCGGTGGACTAATGAGTACACCTCTGCCTAACCCTTCTGGGATTACCGGCGTGATGTTAGTTTTTTTTACTTTTATGTTCTCCTTATCTTGCGTCGGGGTTTTTAATGTTTTGATTTTTGTACCTGATTTCTTTAGTCAAAATACTTTCACTGTTATTAGATAACTCTTTAGTTCAACAAATCATCCTTTCACATTTTATCATCATTAGTCATTAATGAAACAAAGAAAAACTACCTGTAATTACTCAAGTAATATATAAGTATTTTACATTCATAAAGTTATTTCTTGTTAATTGCCATTATTAGTTTTAACAATACATGTAACCTAACCGTAATTATTTTCTTATAAATCTCTCTTTTTCGGCCCGTTCACCAAGAGTAATGATGACTCCATGCAACAAGCGAAAGTGCGTTATGTAATTTCGTTTTGTACTTCTTGGTTACTTATGTTTGGTTTTATAATAATTATCTATACAGGGTGGTACGGGAAAAGATCGTTTGTCCGCATTCAGTAGAAATAATGAAAATAATAATTACCTATATTGATTTTTTTTTAAATAAATATAAAAACAGCAGTTCCTCCAAACATTTTGTCTGTAGGATTGCATTTTTTGTAGGAAACAGCTGTTTGTTTTTTAATGGTCGATTTAATAATTCCGGAATGATGTTGTTTCAATACAGATACCATCTATCATTATAAGTTTCCAATATTTCCCGAAAGAGCGAAAATAATCTTTTAAAATTCGTGAAATTGCGAATTTTAACGTTAACATTATATAATTCCGTTGCAAAAGGCGATACAAACAGACATATTTTTTGTTCGTGGAAGCTTTGCAGGTCGTCAAACGAGTGGCGGAACTGGCGGAGCTCGGGTCTTGTTAACAAACATCAGTCAAAGCTTTAAAGTACTGTGAAAAACAGTTACTTGTAACATTTAAAATGTTCCCTCTTTAGTTTATTTCATGTAGTTCCCGTTTACATCAACATAGCTTATGAGCATAATATAAACATTGATCTACTCTTGAAATAAATATTAGTGATGTACGTCCAGCCAAATGCTACTTCAATGCGATTTGCGCACATTGATCTAAAATAATACTGATGATTACATATATATCGTGAAGTTTGTTTTATTTGCCATTCACTGCTGGATATTTATTTGTATCAGTAGTATGAAATGAAATTAAAATGAAAGTATTATCATATCTTATTATAAAAGAAACTTACAGTTACCATCTAACAGCTTTAAACTACTTTTAATAACTAGCTATTTAAAATCGTATAAATTTTGGTCTATTTAAAAAGCTACATGTCTAGACGTACTTTTATTGGTGTTCCGATAGTCTCTAAACGTCATACGAAAGTTTACGAGGCTTTTTATAAAAGATTCATCGCTCCACACGTTGAAGTAGCTGGTTTGAGATGCAATGCTGAGATTAAAATAACTGAAGTTTTTAATATATTATATCCTTTTAAAAAGTCAACATTTTCAATATTGCCAGAACTTCTGCCTCTTTGTGCTGACAAATCGTTTTCGACATTCAATGCTACTCTTGTGTCAGCCCGTTTCAATCACTTTCCGAACAAGTTTACGTTTTGCGAGTGGGTCCAGCAAAATTTTCATTTTAAATATGTATATTATAAGATGTGGCTTGACAGAATCACAGCTGATAGTAAATAAACATGTGCAGTCAGCATCACCAATGTGTAAATACTAAGCAAAAAAAAAACTGTGGCTTCCAAAATGCTATGTTCATGAAAATGTAATACTTTAAACTCAGTAGGAGAAAATTCATTTTAAAAGTTGCTTCGTGTATACTGATTGGTGCTGGTGAAGAATAATAAGATTAAGTAGCAGAGGGTGACTCAAATTATTAGAATCGAACCCAGGACCATATGCAGTACAGTATACCAACGAGGCAGCAAGGTTCTTGTTATCTAATACCCCGAAATAGGACTTTAGGGATTTGAAAGTGATGCCAATACAGACACAGACGTGTTAATTGGAACATTTTCTACCTATTTGAATTGTAACAATAGCGTATGTTATAGACGAGATTCAGTGAATAGGGCTCACCGTGTCTAAAATTTTACCGTCAATCTAACCATACCCGTCCAACACATTTTTCGACATGCTTTTACGCTTCCCTGCTAGCAGTAATAGTGTTACGATTTTACGATAGCCCTCTGTCAAACGTTACTTACTCTATTGCACAGTGTTTTAGAAACCCCAATTTTGTTACATGGCTTTTTTATTGCAAAAATCATTAGTTTATGTATTTCCAAGGACTACATTGAAATTCTTCCATCGATACGACCTTTAGTTTTTATGGAAAACTTAAATTATTAATAACTTCTGAATAATGCGGAATTAGCTTGTGATTTAAAGACTATTGATAGATGTGTGTATAAAGAATATACTGTATAGTAAAATTTCTTTCTTCTTTGTTAACTAGTAACGTTTGAATGATGGGTATCGTAAAATCGTAACACTATTACTGCTAGCAGGGAAGCGTAAAAGCATGCATATTTATATTGTGGTATTACGATACACGCTGTTAAAATATCCTTTTACACGTGGTAATTACGGTATCGGCTTAAATATTTGTAATTAAATAATCGTATGAAAAGCTCATTTGTATATTAAAATATTAGTGTAATGGTTATTTCAACAGTAAAATCTCATTAAATAACTCCCCTTTATTTACTATTATTTTGTCATAATTTGTAGTATGTTTTTTCTTGATATGTTGCAAATAATATTGAACGGGTATTCATAAAAGCTTATAAAACGTTACTAATGTACTATGTGGATTTTGTATCAGAATACCGTAGTAGTGGCCTCGCTCGTCGCAGGAAGCGATCTCTCATTACGTTTTTTTATGGTTTGTCCGATGCTCCCGCCTGGCCGCGCTGCGTTCACGATGCGTGCTGAGACCGGCTCATATGATAAGTTTTATTTATTTTTTCTACAATAGATCAGATTATTTTTAGTAAACTGCCGTATTTCAATGTAAATAACAGAATTCGAATGCGAATTGATCAAAGGATGCTTTGTCAGTGTGCTCTCTCGTGTTGCGTTGTTCAACTGAATTTTCAATTATGATTCGATTAATCAATTAAAATGTGCTTAATTTCCGATACGTTTTATTCTGTGAACATTTTGGTTTTGTTCATTATACTGTAAGAATTAATGAAAGGGTCGGGCAAGCAAGGTTCAATATAATTATACTTGTCAGCGGGTCGGGTCGGTCCCTTCGTGTTCTAACGTCTCGAGATGCAGTTACTCGTTTTCTCAAGCAACAGGTGTTAGCGTGGAGCTTTAAGCTTTTTACACAGCTCTACTACAATATAAATTCCGACTTCTCGAAGTCGACTAACAAGCACTTGTACCTACTCGATGCATCCTTACTTCTCGTTCTTGACATGTTGTTTTAAATGTACTTACACATAATTATGACCTCCCTGTTTTTATTTGTAAGTCCTTGAACATTTAAAAAAAAACTTTTGTATCAAAAGTTTACCCTTTACGACCGGTTTATGTGGTTCTGCTATGTTGAACAACACTCTTCCATTTTAAAAGTGTATATTTTGCATTGCCAAAGTTGGCATCAGTCGCTTTAGTCACGCAGTGGTAGTTTTGAATTGATACTCCTAATTAACTACAGTTTTAAGTCCCCCCTTAACTTTCAATCATTGACCATTTCAATAGAGCGCCTCCAATTTTTACTGACATGAATAAAACGAGATTCTCATTTCGACGCGTATACAGGGTTACAGGGAAACTCAAACTATTCTTTTATATGGGTTGTACTAGAGGCCATTAGCAACAAATTAAGACCCGTTAACTAGGGGTCAAAACTGGATAGTTACCGAACTGTGTCGGTTCTTCGATTTTTTTATAATGGAGTTATTAAATGGCAAATGAGAAACGAAAAAAAAAAACAGATAATCAATCAAGCTTCCCATTTTACGCCGTACGCAATTAATTTGCTTGTATTCGTACATTTGGCGCCGCCTCAAAATTCGTTACTTCTATATTCATTTAGAAGCGTATTTAGACTAAAAGGAATGTCATTTTTAATTCGTTTTGTCAGTCTCAGTGGCCGTCTGCTTAATTTTTGGTTCAAGGGTTTATTTTCACAATAACTATCATATCCTCATAGTTCCTGAACAATTTGAATGTATCTATCATTGTGAACAATTATTGTGAACTAGCGACTTGTAATTGACCCACAGCAGGAAAACCCCACTTCTCATACAGAGAAGGATCGAGTAGTAATCCATACGCCAGGTCAAGACTAATTTGGCGATTACAGACAAGTTTATGTTTTCGTAATTTTATTTTCTTCATCGACAACCTAAGGTTAAAGTAACTAGTGCTCCTAGTATATCGGAAAAGTCTCATGGGTAATGATCCCGGGAGCAGGAATCCCTCATTAGCTTGGCCATCACGGTATTCATTAACTGAATACTTGCACTTCTTGTAGCAACGTCAAGGAAAAACCTAAGAACTGCGCCATATCTCCCGATTTCGAAAATTTGATTCAGGGGTATTACACGTTTCCATACCTTCGAAATGTCTTACGTTTGTGACCACTTTGCCAAGTAATCTTTTGTTTCAAGAACAGTTTTTTCTTTGGTTGAGCAGTTTTTTTTTAATTTTTTAATATCCGTATTTCGATCAGTTTCGCAAGCTTCATTTTGTGGTGTTTCCTGAGGGAGCATTCACACCACTGCATTACTCCTCTGTTCCTCCATCGCCTTTCAGTATCAATCCTTGAACACATCTACGCACTTCGTCGTTGCTGAATGCGTCTGTTAATTACCTTGTATCCTTTAGTTGGTTTCCAAATATGACTGGATTCATGTTTTTAAAAAGGATTCTCATCTTTCTTCATTTTTTGTTTTTGCTTAGAAATTGTAATCATTAACAGTAAATTATTAAATGCGGTCATATTTAAAGGAAATAGAGACAAATTGGTATTGGTTCGTTGCTTTTAGTACATCGCACGCATGCAGATGTTGAGTCCTCGGCCAGTAGACAATAGCCCCGCGAGGGCATACATACTACGACAGTAATTAACTTCCTGTTTTATTCGATGCTACAATCGGTGGTCACCACTGTGTTGGCGTGGAGTTACTCGCACACGTATCAATTTATCCAAATGTACCGTTAGCTCATATGAAATGGCCCCACAGTTGTTTTAGATGCGCAGTGTGTTCTAAAATGATTCACAGGCAATCATTAATATTTTTAGACTTTCGAAAAATTTCGATCTTCATTTCCCCGCGTTTGTTATTGGTTATCTCTGTTTACTTTGTTAGCTCATCTGTTTTGTATAATTTTATTTTCAAGTATTTATTTTTTGATCTCTATTTGCATAAAGTTTCTGCGTGGTCAAGACATTCTGGTGGTAGATGAATAATAATTGCATGAAAAGACTGTTTAGATATGCGTTAATTTTTAAAACAGAGGTAATACAGCAACGGTCATTGACACATACTCCTATATATTTTTCAGGTTTCTGAACCGTGTCCAATATTCCGCTGAGCGCTGTAAGATTGACATTGTTTCGATGCGAGACGCCGGTTTCCTTCATACGAAACATATTTTAATTTAGAATATCTGAGTCGTCGTCTACATGGACGCATGTATTTGTGTATGAACTAGACTTGAATTTTGCGGGTGCCGCGCCACCGCAAATAGCCGGGTCGGGAGAGCGGCGGCCGATACGGTTCCTGAGTCTTGACGCCCAAGCGCCTTCTATGGCCCATCGGTATTAACAAAGTTATCGTCACACCGACGTTTAGCCAACAACGTTAACGTTTCAATCACAGATTTCCTGAACTTAAGCAAATTATACATGTAGATAGGTACATTCCTTAATAGGTGTTCTCTCCTAACGACCAAATAAATCAAGTTTAAAACAACACGGTCTTCCAATATTTACGTAGCCGTTAAGATAATATTTTAATGTAAGAACTCGGTACTGAAGTACCTACCTAATGCCTCGGTTTATTAACAATGACCACGATTGTCCATCTAATTTAGCATTCGGTGTGTATGAGTAATGAGATCATTACCGCTCAATAAAGTGTATTATTTGTGTGACGCATAAAAGAAAAGTAGGTTCCAAAGCTGTACTAACTGTATAGGTTACATATATATATCGTAAAAAAATGGTTGTGTTGATCCACGCCTTGTTGAGAGTGCAGACAATGAGTCGAGGGTCGAGCCTCAGGTAAACTCTTTTTTATTTACAACTTTTTGTTCCGACCACCGATTTTTGCTCCGGCCTCCATATGATTTGTTGTTTATATCGTAATGAAGCTGTTTTATGACGTACAAGCTGTACCTAAACTCAATGGTTGTTTAAAAGACTAAGCGCAAAGATGATATATGTCAGTGTCTTTGGAATTGTTGCAGAATGCACTTTAGAATTGGTGTCACAAAAGCAGGAAATATCGTTCCTTGTATGTTTTGTTTGGCACAAGTGTGACGTTTAATGCTTGTTTTCAGTAAAAATGAATTGGACAGTGTTATTTAAAAAGTAACTAACAAATTAAAATGTATCCAAATCCAGCTGCATCCGAAATGTGCGTAACTATTGAGGTCACGTAGCGTAGGTAAATTAAGGTGATTCAAAACTAACCATTTTCCATTTGAGAAGTGTCGGTGTTAGCTTGGTGCTATTTTTGAAATGCTACTCTACATTAAATTAGTCCTGTGGCATGACGTTTTGTTCATTTTAAAACAACATTTACTCCATGGTTTTCGTCGTAAGGTGTCTTTAACATGTTCCGACGTGCTGTGAATCAGAATAGAGCTCCTTCCGTTGTTTATCGTTTCCTCCTCGCAAGGGCTACTTATCGTATGTTTGATTTACATTAGCAATAATTAAACTAGTTCCCGATTATTCAACGTGCCCCGCCGTACAAAGAAGTCCGCTCAACAAACTTTTGAGATAAATATTATGAACGGAAAACTTTTCTGACACTTGTATTCCTAGAATAAGTTAATGTCCGAATAACTGAGGGCGGCTGACCGTACATCTGGCGAAGCACGTTCACTTTTGTTTGTTTGAAACATACGAGTATAGTCTGTTATAGTTCAGACGTACCTGATCTCTTGTAAGACTGCAGTTGACGATCTTCCAGGACGGGTGTGCGTCTGGGGAGCAGTTGCAATAGTCCAATTTGCAGACACCAACATGTTCACCACTTATGATATGAGTTAGCGCAAGAACCGCGAGCAACGCCGTGCGAGGCGTCATAGTGCGCGCGTGGGCGCGAATGACCGCGCGCGTCGAGCGTCATGCAAAGACTGGCACGCCGGCACGGTATCACTCGGATCGCCGCTGTCTCTCACCATGTGCTAGTGATGCCTTGCACTCGCGCTCCTCGCTTATTATAGATATCGGTGATGCGATTTCATTTGTATTATTAACACTCAAAACACTATTTAGTTATCACCATTAGAATGTTCAATGCTAAAACGTGATCATTTTTAATGAGACGATAATTATGACAAATTAAAATTAATTTTTCACGCCCTGAAGAATTTTGAGTAGGTTTTTTTCCCGGGCTCTGATTCAATGTGTTAATGTTTTTATTAATTACTCCGTCGAATTCGCAGTAGGTACAATTTTGAGGCAAAACATATTAATGAAATACCTAGTGCGTAGGTAATAATTTCCGTAGTATTTACAACACACCGAATCTTCCATCCTAATTGTGTCAAGCTTCAAGAGGGTCCATCAATATGTACGACTACCCAAGACTCCGTAAGGCGAAGCAGAGTAGATACTCTTAAAAGTACGAAAAATACTTATTCGTTTCGCAGCGCGGTTAAACCTTTACCTTTACTGAATATAATTTAAAGGTTTATAATGAACATTATTCCTTAAAATACCCATATAAAAATGGTCTGATGTATTTTTTTTGTAAAATGATAAGAATAAAAATTATATCGACCAATAGCATTTTGTTTTCTGGATCCTTTTAATCCAAGATGGCGGCTTTGGGACAAGGTTTGCAACCCCGCAAACTGGGATTTAACTTTAAACTGACTGCGTCCTAACAAATGCAACTTTTCAATGGACTGGTACGAATAGAACAAAAGTGATGATAAACCGCAAAGATGAGGGTAGCAACTTGTTGCCTATTTATTTGCTAAACGTAGCAACGAGTCGACTGAGTCGACAGCGAGCGAGTCAACTGAGCGGGCATTATATTTTTATGAACACAAACAAATATCAGATAAATAATAATATGTTGTGCTGCTTTTATGCACTTAAAGGTCATTATTGAAATATTGGTGTGATCAACTTACTGAGTGTATCATATTGCATGCAAGTATTCATAGATGATGAAAAAATTTAAATTAGTTCTAGACAAAAAATTACCTACTGAAATGATTATTTTAACACAACCAGCATATATCTTCAATTAATTTTAATGTTCAGTTAAAATGTATTTTTATTTCATGCTTTTTTGATTGATAAGAAGATAAACTTTTTCTATCATATATAATACGGTTCGTAAAATATTTAATGTTCACACAATTACCTCCTAATTATATAATCAATCCGTACCAAAATAATTGCCACAGCAGTATTCCATCGAATAAAATAATACTTTGACCGCACATCATCGATAAACATTGTCCGTTGCACATGCCTAGGGCTCGATATACAGAGGTCGCTGGGTGCTCGCAGTTAGCTCGCGAACCTGCGAGCTTCAATGTGCCGTGTGCGTGTGCACTCACTACAACACAGCGTAACCCATGCAGTCCTTAGTCCCCAGTGCGTAATGACATGATGAATGCGCTACTCTTGCAAACAAAAGAATCTAGAAATCTGGGCTAAATGCTCCTCTTAACCCTGTTTGTGGCATTTTTTGGCAGGTTAATGTTATTGAGGACGGATGAAACGCAAGTGACCAAAAAGTGATGGATGGAGAGGGAGAGGAAGGCCAAAGAAAAGATAGATGGATTGTTTGAGAAATAATAGCGCTGTCTTTGTCTAGCAAGTCATTTTTAATCGGTTTAAACTAAGCCATTTTTAAAGATATTACACTAGTATTTTTACATTTCGCTATCTCTTTATTTACTGTTTCCAGATCAATAGTAAAAAAATTAGTCAAGTACCCAATTATATTATAATTATGAGATCTATAAAATAATTGATGATGTATTGTCTTAATAGTGTGATTAAGGGATTAATCATAATCAATCATCATTATGATTGCATGCCTTGACATAGAGATACCGCGGCCTTGACATAAAGGGCTAAGAAGGAACATTGGTGGTTTTTAGTCAGTAGAAGTCTGACACTCCCTTTCTCTCGGCCCAAGAGCGGGAGGGGTTATTTGATGATTTCCCAACCCAAAAAAAAGCGTGCCTTAAGATTCAGTTATTGAAAGCTCATTACTTAACTAATTTTCGGCCTAATCTGTGCTATTACTTCGTATTTTCGGTGCGTATCGGCTCGTTTTTGGAAATGCGTGTACCTTTTGCATACGCGCAACTCTTACGAAGTTTGACGTGCGTATTAACGCGGATGTATCTTTCCTTTTGGAATTTGGTGGCTTTTGTTTGTTTCATAGATTTTTTAACCCGTCTTAATTTCGCAACTAGAATTTTCATATGAGATCGGGATATCATCGACATTTATTACTAGTCATTCGAAACGACGAATCGTTAAAAAATATAACAAAACAGTTGGGCTGAAAAGTTCGTATGCTAGCATAGCAAATATCGTTTTTTTGGTAGAATTTGATTTTATTATTTAATATTATTTTATTATGTAGCGGTCATACAATTTTTCGATACCATATTATACTACGATTTGTTTTTAGCCCCAAAATAGGCTTCAGTTTTGGCGATTTCCTCTTTATCGGCGCAAAATTTCTGTCTAGCGAGCGCTTCAGGTCTCAGAACAGGAAAAAGTTGCTGGGGGCCAGATCTGGAGAATACGGTGGATGCTGAAGCAATTTCGAAGCCCAATTCATGCAATTTTGCCATCGTTTTCTTTGATTTGTGTGTGTGTTTTTGGTCGATTAGGAGCTCGCGCGGCACCCACTTTTCTCAGAGCTTTCGCATACCCAAATATTTATTCACGATAAGTCCAACACGTTCCTATGATATCTTTAGGGTATCAGCTATCTCAATCAACTTCACTTTACGGTTATCCAAAATTATTTTGTGGACTTATTTGATGTTTTCGTTGGTAACAGCCTCTTTGGGGCGTCCTCGTCCTCGGTTCTAATTTCGCCTCGTTTGAACTAGCAAACGACTTCTCAGCCATTGATTTGCCTGGTACAAAGTCCGAATAATGTTTATTAAGTCAAGCAATCGTTTTTTTTTTCGCCAAAACACACACGAAAACAGAACACGAAGTTCATTTTTATCCATTTTTTTCAAACTAATAAAAGTTGCTTCACTTAAAATGCTATAACTCACAAACTAAGTAATAGTACGACAGCTGTCGAATGTATACACGTGTCTTTTGAAGGTAAGGGATAACTAAAAATCGAAAGGATTTAATTCTAGTAGCGCCATCTACTTATATGTCAGCCTACGAACTTTTCAGCCCACCTAAAACAAGTTAAATCGTCTGCAAAATGTTTACATTGCTAAACTAAAACGCTAGAAATAATTAATAGAGATTTCAAACACAAAGCTTAATTGAATACCATGCTGGCGTTTGATAGCGCAAATGTGGTTGGACTGCGTTTTAAATAACTTCCAAAACTCGAATACCATCGTAAACTGTATCATAACGAAACTAGTCCACCGTTTCTGATGTTTTCTGTTTACGTAAAGTTACTATCTAACCTGACATAAAAGCTCGACAAAACTAATATTAGTTAGTATTATTTTTATGTATTTTCTCTTCATGTTTATCTATAGAACGGAGAACCAATTAATTCGCTGTAAAGTCTTCTCTATCTCCCAGGTATAATCGGTTATTGATATCCGATTAGTTCTAATATTTTATACTGATATAGAAAATGGCGGCTAAATTGATAAAATCCTAGCCATATCATTTCACAAGAAACAAAGTGGGATACTTGCACACACATAAACCGACACCCTTTTCCCACGGGGTTAGGCAGAAACCATAGAATGCCTGCTACGATGCTTACATACTCTTTTTCAAAACTTAACTTTCGTCAGATACTGCCGCACTCAGAGAGCTTTAATAATTACTTAGGCTATCACTTAATAAAGGTTTTGACAGTTTTGTCATACAAATAATGTCAAAACCTTTACTAAGTGATGACCTAAGTAATCATTAAAGCTTTCTGAGTGCGGCAGATAGTGCAATTTAATTAGTACCGTATTAATAGTAGAGATAGACAGACGTGAGTGTCAACGCCGCCAGGATACGCCCTAGAAAGACATACACTGATCATATTGGTGCCGTTCTTCAGAAAGGACAGTTGCGTAGTACCTACTCGCAACCGGCGAGCGTGTAAAACCAGTAGCTCTACCATGAGTTGTCATAGAAAACATACTCGCTAACGTTGAACTCGCTAGCGTGCTAACGTGTATCAAATAGATATCGATAATGCTTGCACCATGAGATTTACGGAGTCTTACGCAGGCGCTAATGTAAGCTCCATAGATTGTGTCGTCTAGCTAACTTCACTCTACTTATGTTTTGTTTCTTTCTTGTCCACTAATAAGAGGAGAGAACGATATATACACAAATAAACCGACAAAATAGAAAAGTTGACGGTTATTAGACTACTTATAGTATTTAGTGGTTTTTGAATTTTTATTCCTTATAATATGTCACTGTCGTGTATTCAATTTGTAATTTTGTTTGTTGACCTTGCGTCACAGACCTGTGTTGTGTGGTTTAACAGTTTACATTAGTAGATTCAAACAGATTATTTAAAACAATGAGGACCCTGTGCCTCAGTTTCAATTGTTGGTAGAGTTCATAGAAAGGTATGTTTCAACTTTCTTCAAAATGATTGTGTTTTGTTTTGAGAGAACTGCATGGTAGAGGAAAGTCACCAAATATGAAATACACACATCAAAAGTGTCTAGGGATCAACATATATTTTTGCAATAACTTTTCTCCTGATTGATATTAATTAAAATTTTCTTTAAGGATTCATCAAATAAAGTGTTTTCGTTTGTCACAGTAACGATAAACCAAGTCACCTTTGCATTAATAAAGAAATTTGCCATTTTCCTAATAAAGGGATTTATGACATTTGAACCACTAACATTAAAGTTCGAAAAAAAGACTGAAATAACAGTTTTCTTTAAAATTTTATTGGGCAACTTAAACAATTAATAATCCGTGTTTCTACCGCGAACACTAACAACACAAGAACATCGGTTTGGCATACTCAAAATGAGTTCATCCAAATCACGCTGTGGAATGGCCGCCCATGTTCGTTGCAACAACAAAAAAAGGTCTTCTTGCGACTGTATACCCTCCATATTCGGCAGAGCTCTTCTCTGTAGCATATCCCATGCATGCTCAATCGGGTTCAAGTCTGGCGACTGAGCAGGCCAGGGCAGGACATTGATGTTAGCTGCGGCGAGAGTCTGTCTTACAACTCTTGCGGTGTGCGGTCGTGCATTATCATGCATTAACTGAAATAAGGGACCGATTTGCACTTGTAGAGGAACGATGACGTCTGATACAATCGTCTCAGCATAAATTTGAGCGTTGAGGTTGCCTCTGATCCAAATCAACTCAGTTCTTCCGCCGATCCAAATACCCGCCCATACCATGATGGTTCCACCACTATAAGGATGGACTTCCTGGCAGGATTTTAATCGCTGTTGGCGTCCAGGGGTTCTCCAGTGTCGTATACGTCTTGTATCCGGTCTCATACCAAAACGAGACACATCAGAAAAGCACACGAAACGCCATTGTTCTTCTGCCCAATTTCTGTGTTCAAGAGCCCATTGATATCGAATCCTACGATTGTGCATTGCTATAGGTGGTACCCGTAGCGGTCTTCGGGAATGAAGGTTCACTTCATGCAAGCGGTTTCTGACTGTTTGGTCGCTAATTAAGTTCCCTGAAGAGTGATGAAGCCTCACGGCTAACATCATGGCGGTTATTGTTGGAGCTCTTCGAGTTAAGATTTGAATGTATCGGTCTTGTCTCCGTGTGGTGCAGCGATACCGTCCTCCATGGCGCTCAGCCACGGTACCAGTGCTTCGGTAACGTGTCCAAAGTCGACTGATAACACTCTGACTTGTATTCAGAGCTAAAGCCACAGTACGTTGCCGGGAACCAGCTTCTATCATTCCCACGGCTCTGAGCATTTCTTCCCTGCTTAAATGACGTCGCCGCTCCATAATAACGTTGGTTTTAATCAGTAGTAGGGAAACAGTAGCACTAATAATGTCTTCAATGCGTTGTATGTTTTTATAGGGAAAATATTGACAGCTGATTTTCATCTTTTACTCGAATTTGATTCACAGTTCCTGATTCAAATTATGAAATGCACCAAAAAGGATCCATATAAATTTATAAAATCATAAATTTATTACAAAGCCACATCTCAATCTCAAGAAATCCGCATAAAAATGCTTGATCCCTAGACACTTTTGATGTGTGTAGTATCCTAATATGGAATACCTTCATTTCTCTAAGACTATAAGTATGAAACGCGACACTCGACCATCTTCTGTTCCATTCGGTCTACTAACACGTACGTGGTGCAATAGACCGAATGGAACAGAAGATGGTCGAGTGTTGCGTTTCATACTTATAGTCTTAGAGAAATGAAGGTATTCCATATTAAGATACTATTTCATATTTGGTGACTTTCCTCTACCTTTAGTTCTAATGAAACTCGTTGTGTTGACATCAAATCCGTAACATTATTCATACATATGCACAAACCTTTACAGTATTCTTTAGAGAGTCTATAAAGTTTAATAAACTTTCATTCATTTATATTTGGCAATTGGTGTCTAACATGAATTCTCATTTCGGAAAATCATTTCTCGAAATTACGACGACGTTATTCACGTCGTTGGTCTTCTAATTCAGCGGCCACTAACATATTTCAACCAAATAAGCTTTGCAGACATTATTTTGACTGCATTAGACTCAAAAACGTACATAATTTTGTTGTAAACATATGTTTCACACGCCAAAATGCTAGTGAGCTACGTAACCACTATAGTAAGCGAATTATTCGATAGGTTCAGTGAAATTAGTGACTCATGGTACCGTTTTGTATGGTGACAGCTGAAAAACGTTAGTAACTATAGAATAGATTACGTTAGGTTTTTAACCTATCGTCATCTATAGTGCTCATGTTACGGATTGTAATTCTTTCCGTGACCGATAGAGGCGCTGTACGATATTTCATACAAATAATTTACGGAGACGCTTGCGAGATTTGGCTGTGTAAACTCATGGTAGAGGTACTGGACGAGGCAAAAGGAGTAGTGTGTAAGGATCGTAGCAGGTGGCGTTCTGTGTGTTCGGTTTCTGCTTACCCCCTACTACTGCCTAGGGAAAAGGGCGTGACTTTATGTTTGTATCTATAGTAACCAATTCTTTAGCAATACAGTATTATTGTTTATCCAATTAAATACGTTGTACATTGGAAATAAGAATATTATAATCGATATCAGAGATTATAGAGCGGCGACAGAGCGACCTTCTTACGTCATCAGGTGGAGCACGGGACCCATAGTCCCTTATCTAGGTAACCGTGTTTCAACTAAATGGAGAAGCTAGGTGCGCACCTGAAAATTCATCTCCTCATAATTAAGGTACTTAATAAAAAATATTCAATTAATAGTCCGGTCACATGAAATCAAGAAATAGAGGTAAGGTTACATTAATTCACACCCAGCTGAAAATTGGTAGGATTGTTTAAAACATCATTATAAATGAAATGTGAAAAGTCCTCATCGATCCGACACCTGAAAATAAATGATTCGGGATCAAAGGTCACAAAAACGGGATTTCCAGCAGCCAAATTTTCGCGATTTTCAGCAAAACGGTAAGTTTTATCACAAAAATTTGCCGAGACAATATTTCCATAAAAATGACCAAACACTTTTATTTGTAAGAACCACCATTTTAGAGATATATCGAAACTAATAATCGGATCGATGAGGACATAATAATTATCATTATAATGGTATTTTGAATAATCCTACCAATTTTCAGGTGGGTGGGGGTAGGAACCTCGGATGTCTAAATTAAATTGTCCGGACTATAATAGGTAATACGCTTATTCGATTGGCAATCTATGCAATTTGTAGTTTTGAGGCATGGGTAAACAACAAAAGGCAGTCGGCATTATTTGTGGTTAGCTCATAATCGACTGAATTTCCAAAATTATTCACAGTTTTGCGGTTCTATTCTAGTAACGTATAAAATTTGGTTACATTTTAATTAAAGTGTTTTTGAACTGGAGAACTTGTTCAAAGTTAGGTATATTGCATTTCAAGTTATTTCATTATTTTTAGTGGTTTACACGGCTTCGAAGTTCGACTTATTGACAATATACTTGCTGATAAGGTGGTGCTTTGTTACAGTTAGTTAGTCAGTAGCTACGCTTTTGTGTTCAATAGTGTTTTTGTTTGTTAACAGGTGTGTTTCGACAGAGCGGCAGTTCCTGAGTGACTTCGTGGCCGGAGCGGAGAGTACGGCTGGCGGCCGCCTGGCTCGCTGGTTGGCACCGATGTCGCGCGTCGAGCCATCCAAGTGCGAGATAAAGGCGCCGACGCAGCCGGTGCGTCCATCTGCCAAGATCACACTGCCGATACTCATCCGAGATCAATACGGTGATAACGTGTCTTCACCGGCCCTGAGAGTTGAGGTAAGTTATTACTAGATTTAGTTGTGGTCAAACAAACCTGCAGCCGTAAGTAGCTCACAAACAATCATGCTGACGGCTTAGAATTCTTTATAATGCAATGTTATGTTTCAAAGAGACACGAAGCGCGCGTCGCGTGGCCTCGCGACATTAAAAGGCAAAAAAACATCATCAACAGCAGGAACCGGGCAAAGCAAAATACCTACCTATGCAAAAACGAAAATAAAAGCAACCCGTTATTTTTTTAGTACGGAACCCAGATTAAGCCTGCTCAAAGCTCGCCCAACTCAGTTAAGGCTAGTCGTATCTGAAAAGACAAGGAATAGGTACGCAAGCGGGGAATAGGTAAATGCGATTGCCGTTTCATACTTAATCTGTTCTCTTTGGACATTCTACATATTTTGCATTTTTCCGGCACCGAGAATGGTGTGTCACGTGCCACGTGCATCCCGCATCACGTAACTCAGTCCACCGGGATTGATTGGATTTCGTCTATGCCTCTGTGGTGAGAAGAGGCTAACCGTCCCAGCAGGTGCTATTGGATTATGCCATGAAGAATTTTTCAGTAGCGGCTCGGAGAAAGATTTGTGCTTGCCGCGGTTCATGAGAATTCGGTCTTTTTAATTTTTATGGATGGTGGGAAATCATCAAATAACCCACCCGATAATTTTAAAGTGCGGAGTGTGAGGCGTTGTCCTAATAGAGCGCGACTACGCGATCATCGCAAGTTCGCGCGAATTTTAGTCGTACGAATCCGCGATCAAACGTATTGATGTCGAAGAGGTGTCCTGATTTAAATTCGCGCGATGCGGTCGCGCGACCAAAATGTTCTAACGACCATACGATGATCGCATCGCTTACTCACGCGAAAATCGCGTAGTCGCGCTCTGTTAGGACAACGCCTCAGACTTTTACTGACTAAAGACCACCCATGTTCCTTTTTAGGCCTTTTGTCCGAGGCCGCGGTATCTCTTTCGAACTACCCGAAGACCCGACAGGAAGGAGGTCGGTCTTAATAACAATGTATCTAAACGTAACTGGCGATCTTTATAAACAAACGCATGTGTATCCGGGTATGTCCACAGGGCTTGATTTGTTTCTGCCAATGAATGTTTCGTGAACGAGTTCGGTGTGCAGTACTCGGAACAATGTGGCCAGTAGGTGGCGCTGCACGCTGGCTAATAACTCTCTCCGCGCACGTACGAATTTGAGGTCTATTCATCTGGTTTAGAACGAATTGTTTGACGAATATGTTTCTGTTTGTATGTCCCGTATTTTTTACCCGACTACGGCGAAGCTAAAAGGAAGGGTCAATGATTTTGGCAGTCCATGTATGTATGTTTGTATGTTCCACCGTAACGCCTAGTTGACTGAACGTATTTTAATAAATGAAAAGTAGTACACAAGAAAAATCGGCTAGTAAGTAGATAATTTGATAAATTATAGAGGACAGTCGTAGGCGCATGCCACCTTGCTAATGGCAACTAGCAGCTGTCTTCTGTATCAATGAGAACGCCATGAAGGCGCATCAGGTATCAGTGGCATGCTACTACGTCTGTCCTCTATAGTAATTATCAAATTATCTACCTACTAGACGATTTTTCTAGATTACTACTTTTAAGAACGCGGTTTTATTAGTCAGTGTTTTTATTCGTAGTCGGGTTTTAGTTTTTAAACTTATTTTTTTTTATTTAACTGACTTTTTTAATTGAATTTATTTAAGTGTTATCTAATTAAAAAAACTTTCATGATGTAAAATTCTACTGAAAGTTGGTTTGCTATTAAATAGTACGAGGAAATAGCAGACTAGACCGCGAGAACTTTTTGACCGCATTCTAAACGTTTATGATGACTAAAAATATAATATAATTTACATATTTGTAATGTGCTCGCCAAGACCTCTCATTTGATAGCAAACATGTTATGATTATCATTTAAATTGACATTTAAATTCCGTCATAAAAATAATTGTTAAAATTTATATAGCTAGCACCCGCGCTATTCTTACGAATCTATTGAAACCTCATTAATTAAAATACGTTCAGTAGTCTAGGCGCTACGGTGAAACATACAAACATACATACATACATACATAGACTGCCAAAATCATTACCCTTCCTTTTGGCTTCGCCGTAGTCGGGTAAAAATAACAATAGTTTGTAGAAAGACCGGATGTATTTCCACATTTTATTGGTGTTTTACATTTACTTGTTGCGTTATCAGCAGATGGGGCATTTTTGCGGGCTTCAATAAAAACCGGTTGCTAGTTAAGTATTATGAACGTCGTAGATTTTTTCAACCATTACCGTAACAGATGAGTATAATCATAACATTATATAAATAGTCTACTGCGGTACTCAGAGATATTTAATGATTACTTAAGCCGTCATTAAGTTACGATTTGAAATACTTTTGTAAGACAAAACTGCCAAAAATCATTTGTTCTGTGTCTGGGTGTAATTTATCTATAATATGTATGTATTTAGAAATATATAAGTATGTTTATCAGTTGTCTAGTACCCATAACACAAGCTCTGCTTAGCTTGGGACTAGATGGCGTTGTGTGATAGTTGTGGAATATTATTAAAAAAAATAAAAAAAAAAAACCTTTAATAAGTAATGGCCTAAGTCAGGGATGGCGAACCAATGGCACGCGTGCCAAATATGGCACGTGACACGATATTTTAGGCACACCACCGAATTTTTATTTTTCATTTATGCCTAAGAGTAATAATTTTCAGAGATAAATAACATAAAATTCGATTAGAAGCCGCTTGGTTTGAGGAGTCCAGTTCAACATGCAATCTACTAAAAGTTACCTCTTACAACCTTGTACTTACTATGCAAAAAGTTCTTATCAGCAACAACAGAAGTTACACTAATGTTATTTTAATTTCAATTACGCGTATAATTGAAACATTTATTATGAATTTATGATATAGGTCAATTTTTTTGGTAGTAAATAAAGTTTAGTTGAAAATATTTACTTTAATTATCTACCAATAAAGGCTGAGCAATATTATTGAATGGCACGTGCAAGGTCTCAAGAAACATTGCTTTGGACAAAATGACACGTTGATCCATAAAGGTTCGCCATCCCTGGCCTAAGTTATCAGTAAAGTTCTCTGAGTGCGGCAGTAAGGCAAACATAACATTTATTTATTTTCTGACTACTTTGGCCCATAGATAAATACCTTCCAGACTAACATTCAAATAATATAATACAGGTTGTGTTAGTAAATAGAACCTTAAAACTAAATTAGTATCACGTCACTTCGCTTGTGCACGAACCGAGAGTCCTGCTAGCTCTGACACAACTGACGGCCGGTCATTGTCTTGAAGAGGTTGGTTGCGAACAGCTCGGATCCTCTTTATCAATACTACTAAGGCTAGTAACATCACGCCTTTAATCTCCGCAGGAATAGTAAGACGTGTATCGAATAGTGCACCCATATTTCGCCAGTTATGTGCAAGTCCCATGTAATAGGGGGATAGCCTATTGCCAACAATCCGGCACAAATCCAGACTACATGGCTGCGGGTCCCGTCGGGGCTGCGGATTGTTCACAAGTTACCGCGGCCTCGACATATAGGGCTAAGAAGGAACATGGGTGGTTTTTAGTCAGTAGAAGTCTGACCTTTTGCTCTGCCCAAGAGCGGAAGGGGTTATTTGATGATTTTCCACCCGCCAAAAAAAAAACTGCGGTAGCAGTTTTCTTTTTTTTACTGAGAAACACCTGATTGAACAACCCAATAGCTCTTTGTCCAACCTGGGAATCGAATTCTGGACCTCATGTTCAGCAATTGCGCTTGCGATCACTAAACCAACGAGACAGGTGAAGAGGCAGTCATTTAAGTATTAGTTTTCAGTTATTTAATCAAGGTTATTGTGCCCCGCTACGGCGTAGCGGTTGCCTTAAGTCTACGGCTTCGCGCCCGCTACAAGCACGCCGGCTACGAAACTTTTCTTTGATGTATTGACCGATTCTCTTTGTCAGAAGATCTACACCGTAAATACGTAGTATTTATATGATGGACAATATTCAGACCGTTTTTAACAGTTTTTTACCGGTATGTCAAGAGTAGGCTCATTTATTAATATCACTGGTCAACAAAAAAAAACAATTTTCGTTGCCGTGGTTTGTAAATCGTATTTTTCCATACCTTGGCATGCGATTAGCTAAAATACAGAATATAAAAAAATAACTGGTTGGAAAATAACAATTCTTTGCAATTGTTCAAACAATTTCGGATTGAACAGTATGCACCGGGTGGCTCCCTGGCAACATTCATTTATATCATCAGTAGGGCTTTTTAAAGAGGATCGCTCAAAAACATTGAGGTGGAATAGTTTCCAGTATTCATGCACCAATTCCTCGTAGATTAGAGGGACTTACAAATAGCAATTTTGTTTTATTAGTAAGATCAGTTGCAATTCTTTTTTTCAAATACCTAAAAAAATTAAGCCAAATATATCATATGAATTTTTATCACGTTAATTTTTATACATAAAACGTACCAAAAAAGTAAAATTGGATTAACGGTAAAAAGTTGTGTTGTCCAGAGTATTTAAAAAAGTTTTCTTTTGCTTTGAGCTTTAAAGGTTATTCGTGAAATTGTGCATATTGCTTTAGAATTAAGCTCAACTCACGGCACTGGGCTACCGGTGAATAAAAACTATCGTCTGCACAAGCCCCGAAAAAGTGTCCGGAATTTCAATATTCAGTTCCGATCAGTTAGCCGGATACAATGCGGAATATTTATTATTTCGAGTAACCTTGGCTGGAAAGTTGTTCACTACTTTCGAACGAACTGCTCACCTACATTCTGCATGCAAGTGCTCGCATAGTTTGTGATCCGATATTCAACAAGTTAATAAACAATCTAAGTTGGGGTTGGAGACTATTGTTTACTCGGATTAATTGTTTTTATAGCTTGTAGGTGAGTCTTAGTATCTAATGTACTCTCAGTTGTAGTGTGAAAAAATACTGAAGATTATGCGGAAGGGTGTGTATGAGCAGACAAAATCAAAACTCATTTATTCAAATTAGGCTGAAAATCACCACTTGAGATTTACTTTACTTATTTACAAGAGACGCCCCCAAATCGCCCACCCGTCGACACTTCCTAGGGTTTTAGCTCAAATCAGTCTAAACTCTAACCTATTCCCTATTCGTTTTTATGCTTGGTATCTCACACACATACTTAAAGGGTGTTAAAGTACCCCTAACGCAAACGAAGGGCACTTGTTCTCCCCACCACAGCGATCATTTTTTGTTCTAGATCATACCCGGGAACTCCCTATTTACGGAGATATTGGAGGTCAAAGTCCCAAATTTTTCCCTTGCGGTCTGTTAGAACTGATTCCTATATTGTACTGATCTCATAATGAACAAATATCAAAATAACCTTTTCCCATAATGACTGTTTTTCTAAATGTGTTTGTTTCAGAATGTCGGAAATAAAACTGTCAAATTCATGTACAGTCAGTAACACTTTATTTTTAAAATTAAATAACGAAAGTTTTATTCTCTTCTAAAAACAAAACAATATACAGGGTGTTTGGTAGATGGGTGCAAAGCCTGAAGGGGGTGATATTTTAGACCATTTAGAACTTATCAAGATAAACTTGTCTTAGACGAAGTCTGTTCCTTGTATTTTTTTTCGAAACTCTAAGGTTTTTAACAATAATACCCATTTTTTTTTCATTTAATTGTTAATAGTGTCCAGTAAAAGCTGTTATGTTATTATTTTTTATTTATTTATTATTTATGTAATGTGTGATTACTCAAACAAAATAATTCCAAAGCATCTGAGTCATCAGAGAAATATTCTACGCCATATTCAAGTTTAAGAAACTTTTAAAAATCAAGCAAATGTTTTGCTTACGGCATAATAAAAAAAATTAAAAAATAGCCTCAGTTGTTCAAACCTTTTTTAAAACATGCTTGGTTATTGCGCTTTCTTTTGAGGTACTATTTACGCAGATGTCTCATCAACTCTTGGAATTAGGATGTACAAAGCAAATTGAGTAGGTATGAAAATTGTTATTTTCGAACAGATCAATAAAACAACATTTTTGTTAAAATAATTTATTGTTCATGTTCAAAATGTTGACCGCGGTTTCTTATACAAGCGCGTGCCCGTCTTCTCACTTCTGTAGTTGTGATTTTTAATTTCATCTCCTGCTTCATGACTTGAAAAGCCGTTTGGATTCTTTCTATTAATTCTTCTCTAGTTGAAATTTCAACGTGCGAGTAGACGAGCTCCTTGGCCCGTCCCCAAACGAAAAAATCCACAGGAGTTAAATCGGGTGATCGAGGTGGCCAAGGGATGGGCTCGTCTCTGCCAATCCAGCTCTCTGGGAAACAATTATTTAAATTTTCTCTCACGTTTAGGGTCCAGTGTGCTGGACAACCATCTTGTTGAAAAATCAGTGGTCTTCTCATTGTCAATATTGGTATTTCGGTCTCGTCCAGAAGCTCTGGGAGATAGTTTTGGAGGAATTCCAGGTAATTTCTCCATTTAAATTATCTGGCAGGAAGTGGGGACCAATCAACGTTCGGCCGATTACTCCTGCCCACACGTTAACTGAAAATTTCCTTTGGAACGACACTTGCTTCTTCCAGTGTGGATTGTTCTCCTTGTCGGTCCATCGATGAAGATTATGGAAATTGGTAATTCCTTCTTTCGAAAATTTTGACTCATCGGTCCACAAGACGGATTTTAAAAACCATGCATCTTCAATGTCACTATTTAACAAAAAGCGACAGAACTGAATCCTTTGGGGGGGATCTTCATTTTCCAAACCTTGTACACCCGTGCCGTGGAAAGGATATTTGTTTTCTCGGTGCATCGTATTCCACACCTTCCATACCGAAATGTTGAGGTTTCGAGCTACTACTCTGACGCTCGTAGTAGGATCTGCATCAAAAGCTGCAATAATGTCTTCCTCGATACTTGGGTGATGTCTTCCCGGGTTGAATCCAGATTCCGCGCGATGGATTCCAACTACAGAAAGCCGACGAAATGTGTTGTAAAACACTCTGACATTAGGTAATCTGCGATTCGGATATCTCTCTTGGTACATTCGTCGCGCCAAAGATCTATTACCGTCAGCTCTGCCATACATGAAGACGATATCCGCATATTCTTCATTCGAAAAAGTAGCCATAGTCGATTGATCACACAAATAAAAGTCCAAAATCACTGAAGGAGCTCACAGCTAGGGCTCAACACCTTAAACACCTCCAAAATCAACACGTGAAGGAGCGCACAACGTCATGCGGTGAATTGTGTAAACACGAATTTGCAATTAAAACGTCTAGTCACAAGGGCAGTCGTTACTTGACTAACTGAGGGTCCGAAGATGTGACGAGTCCACTCGACTACTCGGGTACTAGGTAGTACTAGTGTAAATAGATAACGACTTTATATCCTTAGCAACTAAGCTGATTTTTCTATTGAATAACAGCAGTTCAGTAGACGCTACCCGAGAGTCGAAAAAAGGGCAAGTTTGTTGTCGTCGCGCGGCGGCTTTTGTTAGCGAGTTCCCAGAATTTGATTGGTGCGCGTGCACCATAGTTCTAAGAATGAATCAGTTACCAGTTCTAACAAAAAACAATAGTGCATTAGCAAAAATGTTGCATTATTTTAATCTGTTTAAAAATTAAATATTCCACCTCAATTTGCTTTGTACATCCTAATTCCAAGAGTTGATGAGACATCTGCGTAAATAGTACCTCAAAAGAAAGGGCAATAACCAAGCATGTTTTTAAAAAGGTTTGAACAACTGAGGCTATTTTTTTTATTTTTTTATTATGCCGTAAACAAAACATTTTCTTGATTTTTAAAAGTTTCTTAAACTTGAATATAACGTAGAATGTTTCTCTGATGACACAGTTGCTTGGGAATTATTTTGTTTGAGTAATCACACATTACTTAGATAAAAAATAAATAAAAAATAATAACATAACAGCTTTTACTGGACACTATTAACAATTATTTGAAAAAAAGGGTATTATTATTAAAAACCTTAGAGTTTCAAAAAAAAATACAAGGAACAGACTTCGTCTAAGACAAGTTTAGCTTAATAAGTTCTAAATGGTCTAAGATATCACCCCCTTCAGGCTTTGCACCCATCTACCAAACACCCTGTATTATAATCTTAAATAAGGTCAATAGATCTATGATTAATGTATTCTCTTTTTATAGTTGCAATATTTTTATAGAAACTGATTTCTATCGGTTGCGATTCATTCAACTGTTTTTACCCGACTACTGCGAAGCCCAAAGGGATTTTTAAAAAAAACGTTGCCCCGCACTAGCAACTACTCCTGTACCGTGGGTGCGTTCACAGACATTTAAAGTCACATACACAATTACCTACCCAGACCCGGAACAACTATCTGTAGGTCATACAAATATTTGTTACGTGCGGGGATCGAACCCGCGACACGCAGCGCAGCAGTCCATTGCCTGAACTACTGTGCCAACCGTGTCGTCGCCGTCGAAGTATTTTAAGTGATTAACTGAAAAACTGAAAATAAAAAAGTAGTTAAAAAACTAAAAAAACCCGACTGAAAAAACTGAAAAGCAAAAAACAAGCACATTTTAAATTAAACATAACTTGGAAGCAAATGGAGTCTATTCTATTTTAATCATTTTACATTCAAATGGACCCCGCCTGCTGGCGCAGTAGTTCGTGCTCCGCCTAAAGTCGCGGGTTCGAGTCCCACAGGCTTTTTCTAAACTCTATGTGCACTTTACCGATATATTCAAACGCAAACGGTGAAGGAAAACATCATGAAAAAACAGGAACGAATATTACAAATGTACCTTTTCTGTCAGACGATAAGAGTTTCCGACATTCTAAAACAAAGACATTTAGAAAAACAGTCATTATGGGAAAAGGTTTTTTGATATTTGTTCATTATGAGATCAGTACAATATAGGAATCAGTCCTGTAACAGACCGCAAGGAATTTTTTACAGTTGTTTTGTAAATACTAGTTTTTCAGGTTATAACTTTACTTAAATTACCTCCATGACCCGTTTACTATTTAAAGCATCCACTATCACAAATTTTGTAAGAGTGCTACATTGAGTTTTATCGTGAAATGTTATTTTTGACCCAAAAAAAAAGTCTTTTTCCAGCAAAACTTTGTGCTTATTTTACATAATGGATGTACAGAATGCTTGGTTGACGGCTGTGTGATGGGTTGATTTGCTCCCTGTGTAGACCACATATCACACGCAGTTCATGTTTTGTTTTAGTTCGTATTTGGTGATATTCTGTCGGTATTAGTTGGAATGAAATGCAATCTAGATTTTAGACAAAGGACAACTCGTAATCAATACCATTGCTTTGTCGACGTACAATAATTATGATTGTTTCACACAAAATTTGTTCCAAGTATTGTTAATTTGTGGTGGTAGTAGCACACTAATAGATTAATGTATTACAATTACAAAGCGCTCACCCTTCGACACTTCCTAGTGTTTTAGCTGAAAAGAAGTGGCGGAACGAACTCCCCAACAACACATCTGCCTGTTAGGTTGGTTAGAAGAACCAGACTCGATACAATAGTAAGGTGCAAGTTAATGACTATAATATACACAATTCAATAATTAAAAAGTATATAATTAAAAATACATAAAAACAACACATAACATATCAGTAAACTAATCTTGGAGAAACAATCTAAATAAATAACAAACATTGTTGGTTGTTATTCAAACATGTTCAAACTCAGCGACCAACTATTCTTATCATTTAAGTAGTCGTAAAAGGAATAGTAAGCTTTTAAACAAAGATTAGATTTTACTTTGGCTTAAAGCGCATTAAATGGCAAGTCTAAAAAAGAAGATGGCAGTTAGTTATAAAATGTTATACCGAGACCGACGAATGAATTATGGACCTAGATTTCTAACATTGGGTAAAGCGAACTTAACTATTTTAGTTTTCTTGGCATTAATAACAAGGTTGTTTGTTGTGAACCATTCCGTAACGTTTATATTATAAAATAGTTTTGCATATTCTCTAAATCGACGGCAAGCTGAATTGATTAAAAAACATTTTAGTTTCCTAGGTGATCGGTAATTACCTCCAAAATCGCTAAAAAAGATGTCGGTTTATGAAGTCGATTTTCGGTCAAGCCCAGAACGATAACGTGCAATACGGACTCAATTTTAATAAATTAAACCAGTACCCTTTTAAAAAAAAACTATCTTCGCTTATTAATTTTCCTTCTCTTTGCGTCGATGGACTGTAAACGTTGAAAAATTACATACAATGTTTTTCCTCTTTATTTTTTTTTCTTTGTATTACTTACCTGTACAGTGATAAAGTAGAACAAGTTTATTATTTCATCGATGTACTGTTGAGTAAGCTTTAGTATTTACCTGTTATTTTAAAGCTTTATTTTCCTGTATGCCTAATAATTTACATAGAAGTTAAACTAAGTGGGCTGTAATACCAAAAAAAAAATTGATTGTGCGTTGAATGCATTTATGCGTTGGTTTTAGGGCTATAAACGTTATTTCTATTCTACTTAAATAAAAGTAAAATAATTATAGAGGTCAGTCGTAGTCACATGCCACCTTGCTAACGGCCACAGCAGCTGTCTTATGTATCAATGAAAACGCCATGAAGGTGCATCAGGTATCAGTTGCATGCGACTACGGCGGTCCTCTATCTGGGGGCACGGCAGTGCCCCCGCTAAGTCGAGCAATAAAGCGGCACGGCCGTACCATCCTTTTCTCGAACCAGTTAAGGCCATTTTCGACCTCCTATAACTTCGTTGTGGATAAAACTAGAAGCCTGAATTCCAATTAGGCTTTGTATAAACACGGTATATTTCAAATTTCATTCAATTTGAACCAGTAGTTTAAGAATTATAACTAATCAAAGTTCCTTAGTTTTGTCACTCACTGACTGACTGACTGACTGACTGACTGATTGACCGATCATCAAAAGTCCAAGGCACTTCTAGCGGACATAGAAGCTTAAGAATACAATTAGTGTTTAGTGTATAAACCATGGAAAAACTAAAAAAGCCGATACGATGGCCAAGCCAATCTTTTATTAAAACATCAAACGTTTTTAAGTAGGGATTAAATATATTTACTGACTTGGTATTACATGGATCTCACTACTTTTTACGGTAAAAGTGAGTTACGCGGCTTGGCTTTTTTTACAAGTTTTGTTTTTGGTGGGATAATAATTTTACTTAAGTATATTTAAATTGAAATATACAAATTCAATATATGAATATCAGACAAGAATTCTTGTTTCTACTTTTAAGACCGCGGTTTGAAGTCGGGTTTTAGTTTTTGAGGTTATATTTTTTTCTATTAATTAAAGCTACGTTTGAGCTGTAATGAATATTCTTAATTACCTCATATTGCTTTTTAATATGCAGTTTACTTGTCATTTTGTGTTCGTCGTATAAGAGGTAATTAGTACGAAAGACAGTTTCCTCTGTTCACATTAGTGCCCATCAGTTCTATCACGGATACGAGGAACCTGTCGCTAACAGCTTCTTCAGGATAATTATGACGGGGACACAAGGCTTTCCTCCTTGAGTAAAGGAGAACCGAGTCGTGAGCAACACGAGTCTATGGCTTGATCTCAAAGTACTGTCATGTCCATACTTTTAAGAAAATTAGAATCTCATACATTCATTCCCAAAGTACTCCACCGATTATTCGCTATCAATTGACCTCAATTCACCTGGGTGAAACTTATATCACCCTGGTTAATTGAAGACACAAATTTAGTGTTCTATAACCGCGTTCAACACTTGTCACTGTAAAATTCCTTTGCAATTTTGCATCTAACAGCTTTTGATTACTGTACTTAAAACTGTGTTGTTCGCGTTTAGTTTTTGTGAGAAATTGTGTTTTTGAAAGGAATTACTTTTCTGTTGTCCTTTTATTCATCCTTGCGGAAAATACCGTACACATTGCACAATTCCACAATTATTTCTGGAAAATATAAAGTCGTAAGTTTCTTTCTATTTGATTGAGCGACGGACATCCGCTTCCTATCTAATAATTCCTGTGATGAAAATAAAGCTTCAATAATAGCATTCAACTCTGATTTTTAGGGTTCCATTTTTTGCCTTTCGGCTACGGAACCCTTATAGATTCGTCATGTCTGTCTATCCGTCTCTCCGTCCGTATGTCACAGCCACTTTATTCGGAAACTATTAAAACTACACAGTTGAAACTTGGTAGGTTGATGTATCCTGTGAAACGCTTTACGATTTTTATACAAAAATTTAAAGATTAACTGCGGTACTCATAGATATTTAATGATTACTCAACTCATGGTATGCCGAGTGTAAAGACAATTAAAAAGCTATTGTGTCTCGCGTGGATCTACGTTCCGGCACACGAAAGGTTAAGCCGTCACTTAGTAAAGATTTGACATACTTTTGTTTGTTTTGACAAAACTGTCAAAACCTTTACTAAGTTATGGCCTAAGTAATCATTAAAGCTCTCTGGGTGCGGCAGTAAGGCAACCCTACCCATACACAGAAAGCACACTAAAAAAATATTTTTTTGACAAACCTATTCGTGTGGGGTGTCTTTAGAAATGACAATGGGGTTCCTAAAACCATTTTTAGGGTTCCGTAGCCGAATGTCAGAAAAAAACATCCTGCGAATGTGTGAACAGTTGTTCGCGATGGCACTCGTACTGGATACGAATATTCGTCGAGTGACGGCGCGGAGTGCGAACACGATTGTGTAAATGCGGTATTAAATACAGTTTAAATTCCACGAACTATAATCGCAGTTGGTGGAATTATTCGCAATTGAATAACCGTAGTAAATATTACCATGAACAGTGAGCAGTATTGGTTCTAGAAAAACTTTAGGTTAAATGTATTTACTGTTCATGTTGCGTCATACTTACGTAAGTCACAGCACACTGACATGGTCACTAACATTATCATTAACACTGCAATCAACATCATCACTGATAAATGGTTTATCCGTGATCACTGTGCTTGCAACAGTGCCTAAATATCGTGTACTCAAAACAAATGGGAAACATTTTCATTTTAAAACTGATTCTGTAAATGAAACCCTACCGGACTATTCCTTTTTTTCACTCAAATACCTGGATAATATTCCAATTCATATTTTCAAATTGCGCGGCGGGATGTATTGCAAAAGGATAGTTCGTTTCAGTAAATATTGGAAGGGTTAGTTAGGTAATACCCGGCCACAGTCGCGTTTGTTGTCGACTAGATTGCGTTTTCGAAAAAAGTTATTCCTTTACACATGAAATCGTTTTCATACTATAAAAAATTGTTTACTGAAAAGTGTGTACAGTGGAAAAAAATATAATTTAAACCGTGTTTCAGGCCACCCCATTCTAGCTACTTATAGTTTATTTTACGTTGGCATCTTGTAGCTACAGAAACGATTGACCCATTACGTCATGCCTGTTTTCCCTGAAGATCAGTTAAATCTTATTAAAACTCAGTAAGTAATTGGAAGGTGCTATCCTTGTTAGTAACTGCGCTGATGAGGACTATTATGCCAGCGCCTGAGCTTGGTGTATGGCTGCAGGGTAGCGTAGGTTTGATGGAATTTCATAAAGCAAACTCTAAGTTTAACAAACCATTTTAAAATATTTTTTTTACCCGACTGCGGCGAAGCCCTAAAGGAGGGTTATGTGTTTGACGTGTATGTATGTATGTCCGTTTCTTTGTTACCACATAACTCCAAAACGGATCTTATCAAAGCACCCATTAGCACATTAGCTTAAAATTTTGAGGGTGCTGCATAAGTTCTACGGCGAAACGTGATTTATTCACCCCAAAAAAAAGTAGATAAAAGCAATCATTTTTGCGTAGGGTCTAGTTCGATGTTTGGTTGACGGCTTCATTTAGGGTACGTTTACACCCTGTATTTACCATTCACCCTTTTCTTTAAATTGTTTTTTTAAAGCATTTAAATTACTAGAATTCCGCACAGTGAGTGTGGATTAAATTCTCTCAAAACTGTCAAACAATTCACAAACTCAAATATAAGCAATATTGTATCGTTGGATTTTCAATTCTCAGTGTTAAAACTGAGCGTTGAATATTGAAAAGTAGTTGTGGCTATTGCTGAAAACGGGCATACATCGTTTGAAATTTCATCACGTCGCGTCGCGGTGTGTCAAATAGTCCATCTTCCTGTTACCTACACATCGGACATTGTAATTAAATTACCTGAACACCAGGCATATTTAATCGATCGGTCGTGTTTCAAATATTCTAGTTAAGAGGGAACACGGAGGTGCGATTGTTCATAAAAATATACTCCTTCTTCTTGAATAATGCCTCTACACTAGAGCAATCTTTTTATTTCATAAAATTAAGTTTTATTGTAGACACGTCCCTGTAATTGGGTCCCTGGGTGTAATTTATCTATAATATGTATGTATTTAGAAATATATAAGTATGTTTATCAGTTGTCTAGTACCCATAACACAAGCTCTGCTTAGCTTGGGACTAGATGGCGTTGTGTGATAGTTGTGGAATATTATTATTATTATAATTACTGTGGATGTGATTAAAGGACTATAAGCGAAAACTAAAAACTTATGAACATAAAATAAGAAAAGGGGTTTGAACTTTTTTATATGGAAGCTGGCATATCGATACAGCGCCATTTTTTTTTAATCACGGCCTACTGTGATATTGGTATGTATGAGTAGAGGACACCTAGACGAACAAAAAATGTCTTGTAACATGGCACCCCAAAGTGTCTCGTTATCGAGATATTTGAAGGTAAAAATCGACATATGAATACATCGACCACTTAGAAAATACGTAATTACGTAACTGTAATAAAATAAAATAAGCCTTTATTACTGTTACTGTTTACAATCTTATTCTTACATACTATACTAATAACTACTTATATTAATACTACACTTAATTATGTTCCTTAAAGTACCTACAACATCGGTAATCGGTTTATTTTCTGTAGCAGCTTGTCTCGCGACAAATGCCTCCTCTAAAGACTTCCATGCAGCTCGGTCCCTAGCTATTCGGGTCCATTCAGGGCCCGCCATTTGCCACATACTACTTGGAGAAAACTATTATTTGACATAACATAGCGTTTCATTGGGATGCGAAGCGCTTTGCGCGTGCGCATAGTAATAATCAACTGGTAACGATTAATTGGATACATTTAGCGCCTATACACGTAATAAGTCTATTTTGATTGATTGTCGTTGTACTCTTTTGTCGATCTTTACCTTCAAATATCTCGGTATCGTGACACTTTGGGGTACCGTGTTACTGGACATTTTTGTTCGTCTATCCATATATACTACTTTCATCGTGGGCCGCGATTTCGAAAAAAAACGAAATGGCGGGCAGGTTGATATGCGACATCGGTTCAGCCCCTTGTGTGTGTCTAATGACAAAATTATGTGTAAGTATAAGAAAAAAGAGAAATCATAGATCTCGTAAATTTTTCGTGATATAGTCGATCTGAGCTGCAGCTGTTCCTATCACATATTCACATCTATATTCGGGAGCAGTCCTTGACGCAGCGTGACAGTAATAGTTTCTCCAAATACCTATTTTTAGCCCTGTTCTCTCTTAAGTCATCTTCATCTGCCTAGCTTTTTTGCAACTATGCTGGGGTATGCTTCCAGTCTAGCCTGTTCCTTCATAAATCATTTGCTGAAATTCCAAAGAACTTCACATAACATAAAATAGATACTTATGAGCTCTTTATACATGTCGAAAGTTCCTTTCATAGAATAATGATATTGTTTATTGAATAATTATATAATTGGGTAGTTTGTTCGGAATCGTAATAACTAAGATATGGAAGACTTTAATTTGGGAGTATGTGAGTGGAGCTTTAGAATTCACGAGTACCTAACCTACAGTCGAACAAGCTAAAAAGTATACAGGTTGGTTGGTGGTCGCAATTTTGTTTTATAAAGCGTATCGCACTAAGCAACTGTTGCCAAACGCTGTATCGTTTGACAAAACCTTTAGATTTATCTGTATAATCTTAAAAGTAAATACAAGTTAGCTGGCTGTATACTTATTACCGTGCGAATGAAATCATAAATTTTCATACTAATTAGTGCCCGCCGAAGCACATTTGTGGTTGTGGTTGTACTTACATGTGAAACAAGTTTCGCTAATTTGGTAATATATAAGGCCATGGCTAGCCTTAGGCTAATTCAAGTAAATTAGCGTCTCATTAGGCCCCTATCACACAGCGTATTTTAAAGGAGCAGACGACGCGCGCAGTGGAAGCGCGCATACGCGCTTCGAAATTTGAACGCAACCTTGTAACCTAAGCACACGAGGCGATCGTGAAACGCGCGTCGTATACGCGCAGATACAGCGATCCTAAGCAAAGCCTTTGTACACGCTTCAAATGTGCTAGTAACACACTATGTGCTACGCGCGTTTGAATCGGATATAATAATATTACATCTTGAGATGTAATATTTTATCGCTCGTCATACATTTTGTACTATCTCAAACGCGGGATATAATACATAGCTCTAGATGTAATATACAGGGTGTAAACTAACCCTTCACACAAACGAAAACCAAGCATTCTGTACATCAAACTAAGTACTTACCCCTATGCAAAAAAATATTTTTTTTTTTTTACTTTCTTTTTGGGGTCAAAAATCACTTTTTACGGTAAAACTCAATGTAGCATTCTTAAAACATTGTGCTAGTGGATGCTTTGAATAGTAAACGGGTCATGGAGGTAATTTAATTGTAAAGTTATAACCTGAAAAACTAGTATTTACAAAAACACCTGTGCAAAAAAAATTGCAGTGACGGGGAGAACAAGTGCCCTTCGTTTGCGTTAAGGGTACTTTTACACCCTTTACATTACATCCCATAGTCAAAAGTCGGCTTTACAACGGCCACTACTGCGTTACATCAAGGTGGCTTTACAAAAGGCAAACGTAATAAAATAAATACCCTTTTACAATGAAGCTAACTCTGAAATCGCAAAATTCTGGTTTTTGGCCATTTCATGTAAACATGAAAAACTAGCTGAACCCGGCCTTGCCAACTTGGAACCAAGCCTTGCAATGCCCTTTTTCCTACCTACTACCTACCTACGTACCTACTACCTACCTACCTACCTACCTACCTACCTACCTACTACCTACCTACGTACCTACTACCTACCTACCTACCTACTACCTACCTACCTACCTACCTACTACCTACCTACGTACCTACTACCTACCTACCTACCTACTACCTACCTACCTACCTACTACCTACCTACCTACCTACTACCTACCTACTTACCTACCTACCTACTACCTATCTACCTACTACCTACTACTTACCTACCTACTACCTATACCTACCTACTACCTACCTACCTACCTACTACTTACCTACCAACTACCTACCTACCTACCACCTACCTATCTACTACCTACCTACCTACCTTCTACCTACCTACCACCTAACTATCCAAAAAAAAAAAGTATCCCATGTCCGTCTCTTGGTTCTAAGCTACCTCCCCACTAATTTTCAGCCAAATCGGTTCTGCCGTTCTTGAGTTATAAATAGTGTAACTAACACGACTTTCTTTTATATATGTAGAAGATTTTAATTATAATAAAAATAATAATCCTTCCAAACCGGTTTCGGCTACGGCGACCGTTTCATCGTCAACCTACTGGCTGTGCTACTGGCGTCTATCATAGGCTCTCATGTGGCTAGAAAAATCACCTTTGTTTACAATATACTCGCACAGAGTGAACACGTGAGAGCATCATCATTAACAATATTAACAGTAATTGATTGCTGCTGGTCGTCGGGCTTTTAGTTCGTTACGCTTCGAATCCAGTTTTGAGAGCCGACGAGTGTCAAAGTGAAAAACTAAATGAAATATACACGCGAATGGGCAAGAATGTAACCGAGTGTGACCCTATCATCGTACGTACGACCATCGACCGACGTATTCGCTGAAAATTTCCTGCATTTTTCCAGTGAGTGAACAGCATACGCTTCTGGACGTGTTAACTGGTGTTAATGTTATTGCTACTAAAAATTGCTTTTTAACTGTCGGTAAAATACCATACTGGAAATACAAAATTTTTGCTATATTCAAATTTATTTACTTCTACAACGTGTTCCGTTTGTGTGTAAAATCAACGTTGGTTGACACTGAGACGGGCAGGAAATGTTCGCCGGTAATACGAACGTCATTGTATTTTGAGTTCCGTAATAAACGTGTGTGCATCCTAATAACGAGCGCATTAATTAATAACAGCAACGTAAACAATACTTAACAGATACCCTTTCAACAGACAGAAGCCGCCAGGCATGACGCTGGCGATTAGGCCCGGATTTCACCAATGCGAACAAAAGCGGAGCGGGGAGATGCACAATATTCAACCAATAACAGGAGATGCGAGACACGCAAAGTAGATTTCAACCAATGAAATTGGTTTAAATTGGTCGGTGTCCGCACGTCAGCGTCGAACGGCTCGCACTCAACTCTATTTTGACAAAAAAAAAAACACAAAATCCAGTAAACTTTCAGTGAGCCGATTTCCCGTATTACTATCCCTACGAGCGCACGGGAGCGTAGCGAAACAAAGTGCGAGAATCGACCAATCACATTGGTTGTAATCTCCAGTTCCAATTATTCGTTTCTATCCTACCACGTGTCCGCATTCGTGTTCGCGTCTTGTCTCCGCGTTGTTGGAAACCGGCCCTTATTAACGGCTGGATTGTGCAGTGGACAGGCATTCGGAAAACTGCCTTCGGCACATTAAGTTTCCTGTTTTCACGGACCATTCCGAAACCTCAAACAACATCGTTAAATTTCTACCTGAATTGATATTATAATCTATACTAATATTATAAAGCTGAAGAGTTTGTTTGTTTGTTTGAACGCTAAGATCTCAGGATCTACTGGTTGGACTTGAAAAATTATTTTTGTGTTGAATAGTCCATTTATCGAGGAAGGCTTTAGGTTATATAACATCACGCCACAACCAATAGGAGTGGAGCATAAATGAAAAATGTTGCAAAAACGGGAAACGATATTCCTTATTGAAAGCTTCCGTTGCGTGCGCTGCGAAAATGGTTTAAGTTATGCAAATATTGTGTATTAAAGAAATGTTCCTCTTTAAAAGTTCTACGAAAAAGTCCGCGACAGCATATATCTATCTACTAAGATTAACTCACTGTAACCATTTTTTACTATCGAAATGTTAGGTTAAATAGAATTATTTTTTGCGAAGCTTATTTAACCCATATGGTATAAATCTATATCTAAATAAATATGTTTGTTAGAAAGGAAATTTAATATAGAATATTTGTTCCTTTTACTATATATAGTTTAAACAAATACCTTAGAAGATATCGCAATGTTAAAATGTACGCGCGACAAAATAATTACGCGGTCTGCCGGCCCTCGCGTCCCGATGTAGATACGAGTACGTGGAGATTCTGGCCTCCGGGAAATATAAATTCAAAATATTTATGGCACCATAATATTTACAAGGTGATAGTGTATAATTATTGTTTTGTGAGCACTAGCGGCCCAGTGGTGGCGGCTCCGACTTACGAACAGTTGGTCGTGGGTTCGAACTCAGGCAGGCGCATTACTGTTTGTAATTTATTTCATCACGTGCCACTGCTCTTAAAACGGTGAAGGAAAACATCGTGAGGAAACCGGCATATCTTAGAACCAAAAATTTGAAGATTGTGACATCTACCAATCCGCACTGGGCCCGCGTGTTGGATTAGCCCATCCCACTCCTAGAGAGGAGGCCTGAGTCCCTGCAGTGGGAACAATATAGGCTGATGATGATGATCGTATATTTAACAGTAAGAGATTGGCACCTATAATAATTCTCACTTTAATAATGTAATCTAAGATTCTATCAAATAGTATAGAGAGGAAAGATTAGTTTATTGTTTGTTACGATTTAACTCAAAAAATACTCAGACGACTTGGAAAATTCTTTTCACATTAAAAAGCCAATTGAAAAATATTACTATGTTGGATAGTCGATCTATCGAGGAAGGTTGTAAGTTACATATTATTGTGACGCAGACGAAGTTGCGTGGGTCAGCTAGTGTAAATATACAAACACGCGGCAGTTTCATAATGTAGGTAAGTTCTTACCTACATTATATTGATGAGAACTTTATTTATCATGTCCTCTATCTATACAGGTAAAGGAAATGATTTATTTGAATTTGTACATACTTTTTAAAGAACTCGATAAAAAACCGGCCAAGTGTGTGTCGAACCACCCACAAAGTAAAGTTCCGTAGTTGCCCTTCAAAATATGTGGATGTACTAAACTGATTAAGCTCCCGGCCTACCTGCCTCCGACGATGATCATTAGGTACTGTAATTAGGTAGTATAATAAAACATTTTGAAACATTATTTTGCAGTTTTAAAACCTGTGCATACATTATGTTCAGGAAAATATGTTTATACCAAGTACATTTTTATAAGTTTATCGATTATTACTCGTAAACTTGTAATGCCTCTTCTCTTAGCTGTGATAGTTTTCCATTTAATTTTGTTATCTATAGGTACTCACTACCACAGTGATCTGGGGGCACGGCGCGGCAGTGCCCCCGCCAAGTCGAACAATAAAGCGGCACGGGGCCGTACCATCCTTTTCTCGAACCAGTTCAGGCCATTTTTAACCTCCTATAACATCGTTGTGGATAAAACTAGAAGCCTGAATTGGCAATGTAAAAAACGGTATATTCAAAATTTCATTCAATTTGAACCAGTAGTTTAAGAATAATAACTAATCAAAGTTCCTTAGTTTAACCTTTCCGTTAACCTGTCACTTCAACTATTATTAGTTTGTTTTTATTTTGTGTATGTTATTTTTAGGTTAGTTGCTTGATAATAAAATTTTATTTTATTTTTAAGTTCCTTAGTTTTGTCACTGACTGACTGATTGACCGATCATCAAAAGTCTAAGGCATTTCTGGCAGACATAGAAGCTTTACATTTGGAAGACAATTAGTGTTTAGTGTCTAGATCATGGAAAAAAATAGTACATTGTAATACAAGGGCCTAAAATGACCCATTATATACGAGGTAGTTTTACTACCGAGCTTTAGCGAGGTAGTAAATAGGAACCGAGTTGTAATGGGATTTTAGCGCCGTGTGTTACACCGTACTTTACACTACGATTGCGAGAAAATAAAATAACCATGTTCAATATGAAAGTTTAATGTACAATTTGTACAGTTGTTCAAAAATGATATGTTTTTTCCCGGCAACTTAATTTCAGTCCTCTGTGAAGACGAACATTGTGTAATCTGTGGGGTAAACGTAGGAGATACAAAACGTTGTTCAAGGTTTGAGGGTCCCTCGTTCGAATTTTCTGAATACACAATCAGCTGAGTTGACTCATCCTTTGATGTCGATGGTTGTGGCCTAGTTGGGAGAACATTGATGCGTTCTGTGATACGCTGGGTGATACCAATTTGTTTTATACTTGAAGCTAAATGCATCACGCACTGCGCAGGTCGCGGCAGACGGGGGAGAGCACGTCGAGATTTACTTTTTCCCCTAGCTAGGGCAATGAATGCAATTTTACGCCCGCTCTGGTACGCTATTATGACGGTATTTTTGAGCAAGAGGAGTGAAAAAACAATTTCTGTGTAGTTTTCTTTTATTAAATTATTTTTAACAATTTATTTTTAGTAGCAATAATGTAACCTTTATTGTTTTATACCAATCAGTTGTTTACATAAACTCATTCAACATAACATCAACTTAACATTTTCAATGTTTTACGTTACGCCCACGCTCCCCAAAAATAAAACATATTTTAAGGGGGGCCCTGGTGCAAGCCATGGTCTGGGGCGAGGAGGAATGGGACGCCGTCGCCTCCTTCTGCGAAGCAGTGATGCTGGCGAAGGAGGTGGCGGAACGCGAGAGGGAGAGAACCTCTCGTCCCAGCCGCCGCGGGAGGCGCTCCGGGCGTCGGGGGTCCCGCGATGACCTCCGGCCACCGTAGACGCGGGCCTGTGGACGGTGAGTGATGGGCTAACTCGCCGTCCGTCCGTCTCACGACGAAAACAGGCCGTGTCGACGGAGCGTTCGTGTTCCACGCGCGCCTCAAAGAGATGTCAGCAACATGGGAGGGGCCCGAAAGGGCCGACGCCTGTCGGGGCCGCGGGTAGTCCAACGGTTATCGCGGCCTCGACATAGAGGGCGAAGAAGGAACATGGGTGGTTTTTAGTCAGTAGAAGTCTGACACTCCCTTTCGCTCTGCCCAAGAGCGGGAGGGGTTATTCGATGATTTTACACCCACCAAAAAAAAAAAAAAAAAAGGGGGGCTCCCATACAACAAACGTCATTTTTTGTTTCGGTACGGAATCCTTCATGTGTGAGTTCGACTTTACAGTTTTTTAGCCATAATTATAGGCTTAAATGGAATAAATCTCAAAGAAATTCATTTCCTGTTTAATGATTTATGAAAAATCTGTGTTTTTTATACGTTTCTGGAGTTAGTGTTATCATGCTGTTTTCTATTTCGCGCTGAAACTTTTCTTTTAGTGCTTATTCAGTTTTGCTGGTTGTAACCGTAGGTTCTGTAATTTGAAGTAAGTATGTATGTCTTTTTGTTTTTCGCCCTTCCAATACCTAACATCACTTTTGTAATCCCTGAAGGCTTAGGCAGAGATGTACCTAATAGGGTAGTTAACAAAAAATATGTAATTAGTCCGTCAGATAGATTTCCAACACATATTTTTTTCTTTTTTCACGTAAACAAACAATGAAGACGATACAGGGCTTTGAAAACTCGTGACCCGTCATTTTCTTTGACTGGCCTGTTGGTCTAGTGGTTAGTGACCCTAATTGCTATGCCGGAGGTCGTGGGTTCGATTCCCACCCAGGACAAATGTTTGTGTGATGAGCACGATCATTTGTTCTGTGTCTGGGTGTAATTTATCTATAATATGTATGTATTTAGAAATATATAAGTATGTTTACCAGTTGTCTAGTACCCATAACACAAGCTCTGCTTAGCTTGGGACTAGATGGCGTTGTGTGATAGTTGTGGAATATTATTTTCTGAGACATTTGTATGACATTCTTTAGCGGCCAGTTACGTCACAACCCCCACTCAAATCTTTGACGTGTTTTATCTTCGTCAATTTTTATTGATTTGATAAATCAAAAAAAATACGTATCCAATATTTTTCGATAATCTAGCAGGCGGACTAATTAGAATCATATTTTTTTAGTCAGTAAACATCCCTCTAGTACACCCACATTTCCAATGGTGAGAGAATTTTAGAAATTTGCGCAGTAGTTTTTGAGTTTATTCATTACAAACATACATACACACAGACAAAAATACAAATCTTTTCTCTTTATAATATTAGTGTAGGTTGATGGCAATAAAAAGATCCTATTATTGATAGTTTAGGAGAAAAACGGTAGAAGTTTATTTTTTATTTTTTTTTAAGTGAAGAGGACATGCTCTAGAATGTGTAAATCCGGTGATAGTTGCGGAAAAAAAAGGTTCTAATGTATCCTAAAAAAAGCCAATTCACGTAAATCCACGCCTTAACTATAAATTTCGGGATTTAAATACGACCGGGATCCCGGGATCGCATCTGCTATCGCACTGTTTGGTATACCGGGTCACTAAGTGTGTACATTAAGCTTTTAATAACTTAGCACATTTAAAAGTCTATTTTTTCTCATTTGTCTCGCAGGTTGTGGTGCAACGGCTGAACTCGGGCTCCGGTCGCTCGTCGAACGCCGAGAACCAGCCCAACAAGATTCCCGACGTGCCCTACCAACCCACCGTAAGAGAAACCATGTGCTTCCATGCCATTTCTATGATGAAGGTAATTATGACGGTATAATCATCTCTAGGAACCACGGACTAGCACTCGTCACGAGAAGCACTGATGGTTCTTTCATATAGAAATGCACTGGCATGGCAGGCCGCGGTCTGGCGCGTTCTGCATTCCAAACACTTATGTATTGATTTTGTTCCTTTACCTATTAGCACAAAAACGACTAACAAACGACTGCGACCACTAAACGATTTCAAAACGTTGTTATATTTCTGTCAATCGTTTGAATATGAACGAAACAGGATTATATTTTAAATAAGTTAAGGCTGAAATGCATTTGTTTTTCTTAGTCTATGTTGTCCCACTGCTGGGCAAAAACCTTCCACTCTTCCCTCTGTATGGTTTTCTCCGTCCAATTCGTCGCGAACGCTTCTATGTCGTCACGCCAGCGTTTTCTAGGCCTCCCTTCGGCAGCGACGCCCGTCTTCTGGTACCCACTGCGTGACAACTCTGGCCCATCGGTCCTGACCCAGCCTGCAGACATGACCCGCCCAATCCTACTTCAAGCCAGCGGCCTTACTTGCATTGCATTTAGTGGTTGTTGTTTATTTCCCCTCCTTAAACGAATGAAGTTTCCAATGGCCACTAGTGTCGATCGCGAGTGACTCATGTGCTCTAAACATCACCATTATCCTGCTGAATTTCCTTCTTCTTCTTCCATACTTCCTTAATAATCGTTATCTCATCAGAAACCACCTTTCTAGCCATATCATCCTTCACACAGGCAATCCATCTCTTATTTGATCTTCCTCTCCATTTACACCCGTCCACATTGATACGCAAAAGTTATCTCACGATATTTTCGTCACTCCTCCGCATCACGTGCCTATAGGAAGCCAACCGATTACCATACAACTTTTCGGTTACTGGCTCCGCCCGATTACCATACAACTTTTCAGTTACTGGCTCCGCTTGCAGGCCACATCACGTCCACGTATAACAAACACCATACGTCCCCTTAGCATTCTCATCTCAGCAATTTGCAACAAATCCATTTTATTCATCCGTTTGTGGCCCAACATTCTGATTTATATAAAACAGCAGTGCAAGTGCCCTTACCAGCAACGAAATTAACATAGAACAAGATAAATGAAAACGCCTGGTGGTTTAACGTACCACATAACTATTTTCACGCTCCCTGATATCTTCGTGTATGTTCAACACGGAGTCGTGTATTTACACGTAAATGCAAATGGTGGGTAGCGGTTAGGTGGTGGGGGTGTGATTCTATGCGTGCCTTTGTTTAATGAAAATTTATTATTAAGAAAATTAAGTGTTAGACAGCTGAAGAATTTAATGCTCGTCCAATATGAAAGAAAGAGCAAGGCATTTAAAATAAAGGCAAACAAAGCGCACTTTACTAAATTAGTTTTAGATGTTGCTTGCCTTTAATGAATATCCAGAAAATTGCATGCGTTTTCTGGAAATTCATTGAGTTGCTTTAAGGTTGACAAGCTCTACTATACATAAAGTAACATAGCACACATTACATCCAATTATCCAAAAATGTTGTCTCACAATAACATCAATTATTCTGCGGGGCGGGTTTGTGAGGCTTTCAGTGACTTCTTCCACGACGTATTTGGAGAACCCTCTGACTATAGTCTCGCTAATTCATTGACAACGGACGAGGAGGATCACTGCCCTGACATAATTTCCAACTAACAATTCACTTCGTCAACCCTTGGAGAGGTCGTTCGAGTGCATAAGGACAATAGATGTGACGGTATACCGCCAATATTTTAGAAGAACTGTGCAAAATCTTTGGCACCTCCAATTAGTGTTGTTTTTAATATTTCTTTAAAAGAAGGTATCTTCACAAATGATTGGAAAAACCTCTCATCGTTCCAATTCATAAAAAGGGTTCGCAGACAATGATAGGAAATTATAGGGGGATTTCTATACTAAATAAATTGGTAAAGTATTTGAAAAACTGGTATACGAAGTGTCGTATACCAGTTTTTCAAATACTTTACCAATTTCTATCTATCCATATGTACTCACAGGAATCTCTGGCAAGCAACATGGTTTTTTAAAGAAACTCTGACTACTTATCTCTAATTTATCCAGTTTCTCTTTTCTTAGTTATTGATTTAAGGTCATGTCAAGTATTTAAAAATATTGTATTAGAAAATGAGTGTCAAATATGGTCCCCCCAATACATAATTTCTAAAAACCAAATAGAAAGGATTAAAAAAAAATATTATCTGTCTTAATATGGTATTTCACAAAAAAATCTAATTAGGCCGTCAGATAGATTTTCAAAATTAATGGACATGTATTTTTCTTTTTTCACTTAAACAAAGGGTGAAGACGATACAGTACTTCAAAAAGTCGCGTCAAGTCATATGACGTCAAAAAGTAAGTACTTTTTTACCCACAAAGTGACGTCAAAAGCACTCATGAACTCATGATCTTTGACACGTTTTATTTTCGTCAATTTGTATTAATTTGATAAACCAAAAAACACGTATCCAATATACCCTATTATCGCCTCCGTAAACCTCCGATGTCTTACGAAGGTAGCTGTCAAACCTATGGTCTGCTAACATAGGCGTAAAACGATGGACATGACGTGTTTGCTGTATGACTTACTCAATGGACGCCTTGATTGCCCGGAGTTGGTCACACACATGACATAACTTTTAATACACCCTTACAGGTACGGCGCACTCGTCACACGCCGATGTTGCGTGTTCCTCGGCACTCCACTAACTATGCACAGAACTGTGTGTTGACTCGCATTGCTCAAATTTTATACCTACTGAAATTGATTTGTTTAAATGCAATAACAGTTTTTGCCGTTATCAAATCAACTTCTGAGAATTTCGAGCTATAGTTTTTATGATTCGTTTCTTGAATTGATTATTCAAGAAACGAATCATGAAAACTAAACGGAGATTTAATATTGACAAGCAGCCATTCTTCTTCTTCTTTATTCTATTATTTAACCTTTTTATTTCGTGTAAAGTTTTTCGAAACTGCGATCTAAAATCTATAATTATAGATATTGGTTATTTAGCATTTTCATTTTGTTGAATTGGAAATATCCGGCATTAGTCCGTTCGCATGTGTTATATTATATCCAGTTATACAAGGAAACCTGTAATTGGCCATAGAAACTGTAAACACATATTTTGTCAATTATTTTTGTATCGCTGTTGGTTTCCTAAATAAATAAATAAGCATCGCGCCTGTAATCTTTGAAAGGTTAGGCAGAGGTGTTCCTAATAGGCTGCGGGATGTTGTAAGTAAGAGATACCGCGGCCTCGACATGCCCAAGAGCGGAAGGGGTTATTTGACGATTTTCCACCCGCCAAAAAAAAAAAATAAGGTGTTCCTATTAGTTCACCCACATTGCTTCAGTTATATTAAAGTCCCGTTTAATAGAAAGCGCGGAGCGAGCGTATTCCCATTAACCTAGCACAAAACTGCGTTACAAATTCGTATCGCAACACTGAATCTCGATATTACTCCAGCATTTTATCTGTAGTACCTACCTACCGTCTGTATTCCTCCTGCTAAGTTGTTGTTCATGTTCGCATCAATTATCAACGGTGCAGGTAATTGGCACTTGAAAACGATAGTGGTCTTATTGTGAAGGCCGCTATTTTTAGAGTTCCTGTAAGGCTTGTGCTCTTTTCAATTTAATTTCCTCTCTTCCTTCGTAATACCCTAACGGGAAACTTTCAAGTTAAGGTTTTTCTGATTCGTGTAGGTTTTACTCGTCTGCTTTCCTATTAAGGCACTTATCGAAATGTAGGGTTTCGAATCAGATACTTATAACAGACATAAATCATGCTTGTAGAAACTAATAAAACGTTGTCAAACTTATACATATAGATTCGTATCGATTCTCAAAGGTTGTAATGTAACAGGTAGAAGTTATTGAAGTGAAAATTTCTTTAGCGGCATTGTGCACTTTTTTTCTAATGGGTAAAAAATGTTCAACTCGCGTCAGGACACTTGACCTGATCGAACGACCTGAGTGTGAAACACTTTAAGATTTTTATGCAATATTATAAATAAAAAATTAAGACTCCCTATAAATGGAACTTAATTTTTTAGGGTTTCGTACCTCAAAAGAAAAAATCACTTTGTGACGTCTGTCAGTCAAGACCCCTTTTCCTCAGGAACGCGTGGAGGTATCAAACTCAAATTCAAATCAAATACTCAGGTCTACTGTCCCTTGGAGCTGTGAGAAAACTTCTTAACCAACGCAATTAAAAGATACAGTCGTTTATGCTGCAAAGGGGTTTAAACTTTTTAAAATGGAATCTGCAAATCGACCCCCGCCATTTTGGTTGTACTCATTTGTCGATCTTTACCTTGAAATAACTCGATAACGTGACACTTTGGGGTACCTGTAATTGGGATTTTTTTGTTCGTCTCTATGTCCTCTCTATCCATACATACCACTTTCATCGTGAGCCGCTATTTCGAAAAAAAAAAAAACAAAATGACGAGCAGGTTGATATGCCACATCGATCTATCCCCTTTTCGATACTCGCAAGGGATTTAAAAAATAATACAAAAAATCGGTACCGGTATGGAATGACGTAAATATCGTGAGGCAGGTTTTGTGTATGAATTTAGTTGGGTACAATAGTAGAGGAAGACCAAAGAAACTATGGATGGACTGTATTAAGAATGATATGGTAAGAAAGGAGATGTGTCATGAGATGACGAGAAACAGAGAGGAATAGAAAAAGAAGACATGAAACCACCAATGAAACAAATGAAGTGGGATAAGAGCAAGAACGTGATGATGAATGATTAGTGCTACTGCTATGGGCTACTATAATAACTAAACTCAAACTCAAAGCATTTATTTCAATTAAACCATTACTGGCACTTTTGAATGTCATAAGAACAATTCATAAAACAAAACTACGAAAAACTACGAGTGCAATACGTCATTCCGAAAGCCACCACGCCGAACCACACGCCGCCGAATGCCCGCAACGACGAACACTGCAAGCAAAAAAAGCACGCAGCGACGCACACCGCAACAACGAATGCACGAGACCTCGAATCACGGATCAACGAATGCACGCCGCAACGCGCAACCGCCGCCCCGCGACCCGGAGCCCCGCGCACCAGCCACCACGGCACGCGCCGCCGCGCGCCCCCGCACCCACAGCACTCGCCGCCGGTAACATCCGGCGCCGCGCAACCCGACGCAGCAACCCCCGAAACAACGTATTGCACTCCTAAGCTACAGTCACAGTCACAAGGCATAATAACTTGTGAAAGTACTGTAGTTGCCAGTTCCCTAGCGTAGATCTCTATGGAGAAGAACGGGCAAGAAACTCCATGGACACTCTTTTAAATCAAAATATTGTTACAAAATCTTGGTACATTACATCATTCATGTTGAGATGGTATATTATGTGAGAACTATGTAGCAAGACGTGCAAGTTAAGAGCGTCCGGAGTAAAAAAGTATAATAAACAAATCAAAAAAAATATGTATATATTTATAAACCATGGCAACTAAGAGATGACCAGTCTCCACTGACAGCGCCCGTTCACGAACATGACGCATGGATCAGCACCATTCAACTCAACCATTTTGAAGGGAACTAAATGATCCGACACACGCGCCACCATCAGCGAGACATTTGAGTGAGCATGACATTCTCTCAGCCACCAGGGCATCGTCATTAAAAATAATATATCTAAATGTAAAAAGTGGCTTTATAGTACATAGTACTCACACATGTGCCATGCAATTATATAATATTAAGATATTGAATCTATACAATGCAAAGAAATAATTACAATCTTCTGCAGCCTCTACAATAATATTCTCCTATAATCTCTTCTTAATTCTCCTCTACAATATTCTAATAAAATATAAAATAAGGTAGTTAGATCGGATAGTCGATTTATCGAGAAAGGTTGTAAGCTACATTTATGTGACGCAGACGAAGTTGCGTGGGTCAGCTAGTAAAAAAAAAAAAAAAAAATGTACCATGGCAACTAAGAGATGACCAGTCTCTACTGACAGCGCCCGTTCACGAACATGACGCACGGATCAGCACCATTCAGCTCAACCATTTTGAAGGGAGCTAAATGATCCGACACACACGCCACCATCAGCGAGACATTTGAGTGAGCATGACATTCTCTCAGCCACTAGGGCAAAGTCACTAAAAAAAAAATAACTAAATGTAAAAAGTGGCTTTATAGTACATAGTACTCACACATGTGATATGCAATTATATAATATTAAGATATCGAATCTAAATAACGCAAAGATATTTTTACAATCTTCTCTAGCTTCTACAATTACTTCACATGATAATAGATTTATTTGCCCCTATGGTTGTGGAGCAGGACCAGCATTCAGCCAAGCATTTTTATCATCAATGTAATCCCCCAACTTATAGTATGCTTGCCTACATAGTGTGCGTTTTATACAAGATTTAAATTTCGTCTCATTCAGTTGAAGAATGTGAGGGGGTATTTTATTGTAACATTTTAAACAGTACCCCATGAAAGATGTGTCTACTTTAGCTAGCCTGAAACCTGGCTGAACTAGTTGGTCCCTATTTCTCGTCTTATAGTGGTGTCTATCACCTCTTTTGCTAAATAAATGCAGATTTTTCCTAACGTACATGATGTTTTCATAGATGTATTGACAAGGTACTGTCATGATGTTAATTCCCTTAAACAGCTCTCTCAGAGAATCGCGTCTTCTTAGACCATATATGGCTCTAATGGCTCTTTTCTGCAGAATAAATATAGACTCGATGTCTGCAGCCCGTCCCCATAGTAAAATACCGTATGACATAACACTATGAAAATAGCTAAAATAGACTAGTCTCGCGGTATCTACGTCAGTAAATTGACGGATTTTCCTAACAGCATATGCTGCTGAACTCAGCCGTCCTGCAAGAGATGTTAAATGCGGACCCCACTGTAGCCTTGAGTCAACCGTTATCCCCAAGAAAACAGTTTCATCTACAAACTCTAGTTTTTCTTGATTCAATACTATGTCGCAATCAGTACTTTTGACGTTTGGTAAAGCAAATCTTATGCACTTCGTTTTTTTCCCATTTAATACTAAATTATTAACGTTGAACCAATTATGAACCTGCAGTAGGGCGTTATTTACGTCATCGAGATTTGTGGCACGTCTGTTTACCTTAAATATTAAAGAAGTATCGTCGGCAAACAATACCATTTCAGGTTGGTTTTTAAATAAATGGGGTAGATCATTAATATAGACTAAAAACAGAAAGGGACCTAGTATCGAACCTTGTGGCACACCCATACTTACTTTTAAGCCCATTGAATTGACACCATTTATTTGTACTTGCTAATGTCTATCGTTTAAATACGATTTCATTAAACTGAGCGCAAGTTTCCCTAACCCGTAATGTTCAAGCTTTATGAGAAGGGTTTCGTGGTTGACACAATCAAATGCTTTCGAGAGGTCACAGAAGATCCCTATGGCATCTTGTGATTCTTCCCACGCAGTAAATATATGTTTTAATAAGGTGACACCGGCGTCAGTTGTACAACGTCCTTTGGTGAAACCATACTGTTTCGCATGTAAGATTTTATTGGTGTTAAAGTGGATGAGCATTTGATTAAGCATTACCTTTTCAAACACCTTGCTGAAAACGGGCAAAACGGATACGGGTCTATAGTTATTGGTGTCTTTACTGTCACCGGATTTAAAAAGTGGTATTACCTTGCTGTATTTCATAAGGTCCGGGAAGACTCCCTGGTCCACACACAAATTAAATATTAAGGCTAAGTACGGGGCTACAGTCTCAATAATAGCTTGACAAACTTTAATCGACAGTCCCCATAGATCTTCGGTTAATTTGACTTTAATTTCCTTAAAAGCTTTAATGACTGCTATGAGTTTCAATTTAAACATATAAACCCCATGTTTAAATTGAAACTCAACCGGACAGGCTGGAACGTTAGCTCTTAATAACTCAATAGAAAGCAAGGGTGACGAATTTAAGGTTTCAGTAGTTTTCAGTGGGATACTAGTGAAGAAATCTACAAATTCTTGAGCAACCTCGTTTTTACAACTTAAAAGGCCACGTGAAGTCTCTAGAGTGATATCATTATTATATTTTTTATTTCTATTCGTTTCACTATTGATAATTTTCCAAACCGTCTTTATTTTATTATCGGCGGATTTAATCTTGTTGCTAATAAATAAGGCTTTAGCTACTTTGCAAGCATTTTTAAAAATTTTAGAGTAAGTTGCAACATATTTATTAAAAGTTTCTGAGTTAATGTAAGGCTTAAGACCGTACAGCTCAAACAAGCGCTCTCTACTTTTCCTAATGCCCTTAGTTGCCCAGTCACTGAACATAAACTTAGGGCAAATAGATTTAGATTTCGTTTTTATTGTATTATTGAACTCCGTGTGAATTACCGAAAAGAATTCCTCATAAAATAGATTTACATTGTCGATAATCTGTCTTGGAATGCCTAACTTACTAATTAAATTTTCATTAAACTTATTTAAATTGCTGGGTGTTATTTGTCTAGATTTTATTTGGATTTTTTGTACTGGTGTGTAGGATTCGAAAACAACGATTTGACCGCTGTGATCCGAAGGAAGGTAATTTACTATGAATTTATCCAAGTAGTTGCAGCAACAAAAAATATTATCCAGACATGAAGCAGTATTTGTAGTAATTCGGGTTGGTTCCGAAAACACGTTTAACAAATTAAATGATTTAAAAAGATGCAAAAATCTACTGCTACTACTACTACTTACTGACAAAAAAAATCTAATATCGAATAGAGGATCGGACAGAGTAAAAAAAAATGATTCTAATTAGTCCGTCAGCTAGATTATCGAAAAATATTGGATACGTGTTTTTTGTTTTATAAAATTGACGAAGATAAGACGCGTCAAAGATCATGAGGGTTGTGACGTCATTTTTAGGTAAAATTACAACCATGTGACGTTTTCGAAGAGTTCACGAGTTTTCGAGGCACTGTATCGTCTTCATTTTTTGTTTATGTGAAAAAATAAAAAATACGTGTCTAATATTTTTTGAAAGTCTATCTGAAGGACTAATTAGTTTTTTTTTGTCCGATTCCTATTCTAGTCCATCTGGGTGTCTAAAATGGCCGCTTTAGCAGAATCGTAATATTTTATTAATCACGTTAAAATTTAAAATTCTTAAAATGGACTGTATATTTATAGACAAAGTCCATTTTAAGAATTTTAAATTTTTAACGTGATTCATACTAAGATTCTGCGTGGATATTATGTAATATGATATTTTTTTTTTATTTTGATATTGTGAATGTGAGGACTATGTGGGTCTTTCTTTAATTGTAACGATTGTCTGCCAGTTTGAGTACTATTAACAACCCACCCAAATGTCCTTTCTTTGGTATTGTTCGTTGTGACGTTGAGCTCCTCGAGTTACACATCTTACACAATATTTATTTTTTTGTTAGTAAGTACGCCCCCATTCACTGGTACGCTGAAAGAGATTTCTTTATAAATAAAAAAAAATGCAACAGAAAATAGTACAAAGGTTTAATAAGTCGAACTCCACGATAACTGACAAATGCTTGCAATGACTGGACTGGTCCACTAAACCAAATATCAGACCATCTCAGACACTAATCTGCATAGTCTTTATGTGTGTATTATACCTAGATTATGTCTGGACCTTAAACTTATTGTTAAGCCAAACCATTTTAAAAGATAAAAGAGTAACCTTTGGAGTCTCTTGGCGGTTCTTCTCCTTAGGAATCGACTAATGCACCGAACAGTGCGACATTTTACAAGTGCCCTTGTAGGCCTATGTGAATTAAAATACTTAGATTTGATTTGATTTGAGATAGATTACCAAAAATTATTTTATACCTACCTACATATTTTTTACGTAAACATAAAATAAAGACTACAGTGCTTCTAAAACTCGAGTAACGTCACATTGCAGTACATTTTTGACCGGAAAGTGACGTCGCATGCCATGACTTTGACGCGGTTTATCTTCCTCAATTTTTATTTATTTGATAAAACAAAAAAAACATTGATAATTTAACTGCAGACGGACCGAAGGAAACATCCCTATACTGATCGCTGAAATCCAATGAACATTTACCTAAGTTTCCGGTGAGTCACATGCGCCTGGTGGGAGACAAGGTTATTACCGGAATAGCTCTAGACAATGATATCAAAATCAACAATGGCTTTGAATTACCTAAATTCCTAGTAATTCCGTTAGAAACCCGATTGCCTGCGTGTGACATGTTATCAATAGCATTGGCAGATAACATCGCGCCTATAACTACCGAAGGGCTAGGTAGAGGTGTACATACCTTCTTATTATAAGCCCACACTACGAAGTCGGATAAATCGAGGAAACTTTTACAGACTGCGCCGTTCCTGAACGAACGAATAATGATGATAGCATTTTAAATGGGAATCAAACTCGTCTACTCTCAAGCGTTGTTGCGCTTCCCATACGCGATTCGGGCGCGCCATTCAATTATTGATACACATGGGTACATGTAAAATGTTGGTTTGGTTTTTACGCCACTGACATTTCACCCTCCCGCAACCGATTTATTGGGCGCCAGAGGGGTAGTGGCTACGCGATTTGCGAGTGGCGATTACGTAAAAAGAATCAAGAAAGTTATTGGCAAAAATAAGCCAAAGGTCCCCTCGGCATGACTTTATATAATATGACAATAAAAAGATTCTATGATAGATAGTGATGGTTAAATTTTTTTTTTGACGTGAAGAGGACATGCACTAAATTGTGTACATTAATATTTTTTTTGGAAAAAACCGGTGATCGTTGTGGAAAAACAAGGTTTTATTGTATCCTAACAAAAGGCCACGCATATTCACGCCTAAAGCGCCGACACCGTAATATCACGGGTTCTAAAAACGGTACCCGAATCGCCACACACTTAATATTACCTACGTTATTTTATTAAAAAGGTTCTTTAATGTGCACAAACTTGAAACAAAGTTTGTCAATTTTAAGATTCAGGGTGTATATTTATTGTTACGGGCAGTTTGCAATGTTTCCAATAGTAAAACATTTTTGAGGTTCAAATGCAGTGTGACCAATGCGAGCCTACCTGTATCGCCAATCACGTAATTTTACGAGTACTAGGAATGTAATAGGTTGCTTACGAATAATAGAAATTACTACCAGCATTTGCTATGAAAGCGTGTACTTTTCAAATTAACCATAGTGTTACTTTAGTAAGGTACCTGAATACAATAAAGTGTATAAAGCTTGAAATACTTTGAATTTACGACAAAAATATAGCAAAACTCTATAACGTAGCACCTCACTAGTGCAGACAATCTCCGGTCGCTGAAAAAACTACTGAACGGATTTAGATAAAATTTGGTACACAGATAGTTATGATTAACACAAGGATCGTTTTTAACCCGATTTCATCTTATCGTGGGATAATTTTCGAGTTTTAACGGGTAAAGCCGCTGGCAACAGCTAGTGTTAAATAAAATAGGATTCACGACCGTAACAAATGTGACTTTACTGAGTAACAATAATTAAAATCACCAACACAACCCTCTCAGTTCAAAGTCTCTTGAGTGACTGACTATTTTATGAAAAAGCATTCGAATTCTGCGAACTACCTTGTCGCATTCACCTGTAGATATGTTTTATGGATATGGATAAGGTGTTTAGATGCGCCGGACAAAACAAACCGCGGAGTTCAAAAAGGCACCACGAAACAAAAAATCAAACTCTAAGAATTTCTTTCTTTTATTTGAATAGTTTAATTTTGACAATTTATGTTGATTACTCTAAAACTTTAATTTGTGTAAATTATTTAAACATATAATTTGGGTTGATTGTTTAAAAAAGACTTCTTATTGGTGTTGCTTATTATAATATTAATTAATAAAACTGTGATTAGTATAACATTTTTGGCGTTTATTTTGGAATTAGTCAAACGTCGTGACAAAAAGTCGGAAATAAACGATTAATACAACAAAAAGTATTTTGAAAAGAAAAAATATTAGTCGATTTTTCACGCTTTAAAAACAAACGATTAATCCATAATTGTTTTTTTTAAGTAGTCTGTCACATCCCTAGAACGAACAACGTGCCCATCTCCCACTGATATTGTCACTCTACAAGAATATATAATATATTAGTCTTCATAATTATTTACGTAATTCAATAACAACTAATTATTATTCAAGTAGAAACTCAATTCTCGAAAAATGACGTTTAGTAACGGTCGTAAACATAATCGCACCTTTAATGGCGATTATGTTTACGTAGGTCTCTAGTTAATTGATTGATTGAAGACTACCATGCTAGAAAAAATAAATAAATGTATGCATCGATAAATAGATGTTCCCAACACTGTTCCAACTTATGCCTAAAGTGACGTAAGTCAAAGGAGGTCGAACGGAACTGGAGGTAAGTCAAAGGCAGCAACTTGGCGCTTAAAGGGTCAGAATTGTGTATAAACAGAAGTTTTGAAATAGCGCCTCGCCGAGTCGCAGTCCAGTCCAAAGTCGGCTGTATGTAGGTAGGTATACAAAAAATAGTTTTATGAGAGCTTTGACCCACTAGAAAATATACCTAAAACGCTTTGGAATGGCCGCAACTACAGTCCTTTCACAGTTATTATGTCTGTGGCTGTAGGTAGCTTATTTTCACCCAACTGCGCGAAGCAAAGGAGGGTAATGTGTTTATTAGCCTATGTATCTGTAAATGTAAAAAACGCGTGGACTGATTTCGATCATCTTATGTCATACGATTTGTCTTAATGTTACGAGACTCTAAAGACGTGACAATAATTAAAATTGAATGTACCACCAGACGCCATATTGTGAGAAACATTTTTTTTTGTTTTTTTATCCACCGTACTATTAAATAGTTTCCTATGAATAGGTAATCATATTCAGCAAAATCTGGTTTATTTCGTAGCCTAAAGTAAAATGATCCTACAGGATGGAAGATTATAAAATTTGTACACCCAAAATGAATCGGCCCTACTAAACTGCATTAAGATCTCCAGCGTCTATAGAATAGAATAGTATTTGTTATGTACATTATACAGAAAACATTTACCTAACAGAAGGCATTTTAACTACATAGGTTAACTCAATGGGCGATCTTATCGCTGCAATATTTTGTTTTTTCAAGACATTACTAGTTAGAATTTTTTTTTTTTGATGGGTGTAAAATCATCGAATAACCCCTCCCGCTCTTGGGCAGAGCGAAAGGGAGTGTCAGACTTCTACTGACTAAAAACCACCCATGTTCCTTCTTCGCCCTCTATGTCGTGGCCGCGATAACCGGTGGACTACCCGCGGCCCACTAGTTACAACCTTAGCTTACCTTAAAGAGAGAGGGAGGAAAGTCTATTCGAACGTTCTTTGAAGAGTTTTACTCCAGGCGCGCACAACGACAACAACATAACGAAATCAGAAGTGGTATAGGATTACACTTTGCAAATCAAAGCTGCCTTTGAATATTGTTGGTAGTCGTGGATTGTATTAAGTACTCCTCAGCTGTTCTTTTACGATTAATTTAGTTGCGGAATCCATGACGTTAGAATCGTTTCCCTAAACACATCGAGCTTAATTCTCTTGGTTTTTGCTCGTCTTCGCCACTGTTGTTTTAAGCTTTCAGAAGTTGCATGGCTGGGAATAGAGTTGAATAGAAAAACGAGTAATGGAATCTATTATTTCTTTACAGGCTTATCAAGACTATTCGTTCGAGGAGCTTCGCTTGGCGAGTGAGACGTGGTCTGACGGCAATAACTTACGCGGTGTATTCGTCCATAACGGGCGTATTCCGGCAGAGCGACTGCCAGTCCGAGACAATCCTGATGGGACCTATTCCGCGATCTGGGTCCCGCGATCCCCGGGAGCCTATATCTTTAGATGCACCCTCGATGATCATCCAGCATCACAGGTTAATTTATTTGCTTTGTTTTATTTGCAATAGAATAAAATCAATATAACCGTTAAAGGTTTTAAATTAGTATTAGTATTAGTAGTACCGTCAATAGCATTTGAAACGGTATACGGGGAACGGGTTTCAATTGTCAAGAGCGTGAAATCCTGTGGTTTAATTGTATAAAACTCTAAAAAGGGCCGAATATTGAAATATATTTGAAACATCAAAATAAAATTCAATAAAAGTACAATTATAATTGTACCTGCCTCACGCCCTGTATACGAGTTGGACGGGAAGGGCCCGCCCCTCGCAGGCCTAAAACAGTCAATTTGGACGCTCGCTCGTCCAAATTCCTGACGCGCTGCAGGAGCGAGGCAGCTGCAGCAGTGCCCTTTTTTTTTTTTTGGCGGGTAGAAAATCATCGAATAACCGCTCCCGCTCTTGGGCAGACCGAAAGGGAGTGTCAGACTTCTACTGACTAAAAACCATCCATGTTCCTTCTTAGCCCTCTATGTCGAGGCCGCGATAACTAGTGTACCCTCAACGCGTAATTGTACTGAACGTGGAGACCGCTGTAGGATTTCTGCAAATATGACACCCACAGACTGTTCGTATAAAAAGATGTGCAGTAGGCTCGAAACAAGGTGATCTTGACGTCCTTGGAGCTACGAATAAACCCGCGGGCAATCATATTCGCCCTCACCGACAACGCCCTCCTTTCCCGCCCAATATCAGCGTCGTCCTTCAGGTTAGACGTCACAATATGGCCAAGATACATAGGAGTGTGTACTCGCTCCAAGGGAACCCCACATAGCCTTACTGGTGAATCCTCCAACACTTGGAACCCGCATTAAAAATCGTAAGCTCGCTCTTCTTTACGTTATATTTCAAACCATGTACATGAGCGTATGTTTCGCAAATGATTACAAGCACTCTTAAGAATGGTGGAAGACTGTCACTCTCTTACCCATATGTCTTCGTTGTACTTAGGAGCTGACAATAGAAGTGGCCGAGAGTGTGGTGGAGCCTGCTGAACGTGCCGTGCAGGCCGGGGGCTCACTCCCCTCGACACCTCTGAAGATGAGAAAGTTCGTTGCGCGCATGAGCGCAGGGCTCCGGGTGAGGGCTAGCCCCTCTCTGCAGGCCGAGGAGATTGGCCGAATACCGCCTGACGCTAACGTCTCGTTTGTTGAGGAGGTAAGTTTCTTTTTTAGGTTTCCGTTTCCGTTGCCAATAGTTGACAAAAAACAAAATAAGTCCGTCAGATAGATTTCAAAAAAACATTGGACACATTTCTCTATTTATAAGAAAACAAAAAATGAAGACGATACAGTGCTTCGAAAAGTCGTGGGACGTAACAGTTTGGTACATTTTTTACCAGAAAGTGACCTCACAAGCCTCATGATCTTTGACACGTTTTATTTTCGTAATTTTTTATTGATTTGATAAGACAAATAACACGTATCCAATATTTTTCGATAATCTAACAGACGGACTAAACAGATTTTTTTTTTTGTCAGGAAACACCTTATTGGCTATACCATTGGGAAATGGCAAGGTAGATGATGCAGCCAAACGGAATGGACAGACAGACGGCATAATTTTATGTTTAATTACGCGTCCGTCTGTCCGGATGACACAGCTGTATCACTCGCTGTCAATTTTTATAATTTTTTTAAATTACTCAGTGCCAAGTCAGTGTAATGAGTTAACGGAAACATCACGGGCAGTAGTACAAGAAATCGCGGGATAGTAAAACGCAATTACTTCAGTAAAACTTGTCAAACCGTGTGAATAATGTAATAATTGTATGTGTATACTGTGACATCTACCAACCTGCACTGGGCCCGCGTGGTAGATTATAGCTCATCCTTCTCCTAGAGAGGAGGCCTGAGTCCCTGCAGTGGGAACATAATAGGCTGATGATGATGATGATGAATATAATATACAAATAGCTATCATAATATAACATCACGCCTGTAATACCCGAAGGGTTAGGTAAGGTTAGGTTGGACAGATAGGACAGAGAGGCATTTCATTGACTTAGTATCTACATGAACCATTTTATATCCAAGTAACTACAAGCACATAATAGGTTTTTAAAATGGTTGATGTTAGATACTATGTTTTAATCTTGTAATTTTTGCATTTTGAAAATGTTTACTGTAGATACTAGGTTTCCGTTTATTATTTTTGGGAGTTTTTGCTATCCTACAATGTGGAGAGTGGTCTATAAGGTCGAACACACGCACACAGCCGAGAGGTGTACCCATTAAAACATATTCCCCAGTGCCCCCATCTTAACAAATTCGCTTTATTCCCCAGGTAATGAACAAGGATGGCAACTGGGTTCGTCTGAGCTCTGACTCTATTCGCGCTTACATTGAGGAAGGCGCTGAAGTGGCGTGGTCCTTACAGCATCACCGCCATTTCGACAGAGCACTGCTGGTGCCCGTAGAACTTGCAACTTCTCCGCCGCTAACTGATATCCAGGTACCCACAAAAATACAAATACAAAATCTTAAATTTTTTAACAAAAGGTTTAACATTAGTTGGTGATTGGAGCCTCCCTTTAAGCAAGTAATGCCTGTGTTAGGAGACTCCGCTCTTCCACAGCAATATAATAAATTCAGAACCTTAGATATAAACAGTATGTTTGTGTGTATATGTATGGGCTTGTGTGTGTTTGCGTATTTGTATGAATGTATGTGTGTGTGTGTACATGTATGTGTTTCATTTTGTGTGTTGCAATAGTGCCTCAGTGTAGACACTGAGGTACTATTGCAACACACAAAAGTTTTAAACTGACATGTTCGCTCCATGTAAAATACTGGTGTTCAGCTGCATCCGGTTAGACTAGGCATATTATGATTGTCATTAAAACTTTCATAAACACTGAACACAGGATAATCTACTCAAACTCAAAGCATTTATTTCAATTAGACCATTACAGGCACTTTTGAATGTCAGAAAAACAAATAAAACTAAGCTACAGTCACAGTCACAAGTCATAATAACTTGTGAAAGTACTGTAGTTGCCCATTCCTTAGCGAAGATCTCTATGGAGAAGAACGGGCAAGTAACTTCACGGACACTCTTTTAAATCAGAATATTGTTACAAAGTCTTGGTTACATCATTCTTGTTGAGATCTTAAATTTAGGTGAGATAAACAGAAAAGTAAGAGAAAAGAAATACCACGAGTAGACCGCTTTGTCTGCTCATTTACATTTATCCGCAATAACTTCACTTTATCCGTGATCACGTAAAATATCGGGTCTCCAAAACAAAAAGTAAATGTTCCGTTTTCAGTGTTAAGTAAGTTAAATAAATGTTGTTATGAGTACATGCACTTGGTTGCGCATAATAATAATATATTAAGACCAGGCACTCTAAAATAATTTCCACGCAAGCTCCGCCCCATTCACCCCGCCACTCCACGCGATGTGCTAGACGCTAGCACATCAGTAATAAAGTCGAATACCGCGTACGCTCTTTGATCGCGTTCGAGCACGAAACTAAATGTCGTAAGTCTCAATTCTTATTTCGTTTATAACTAAAGTAGTAATTGATCTGGAGAAAAAATATCTTGTGGCTGGATAGTAAACTATATTTTCTTACAGTGAACATTTATTTTAGACATAAAGGCGGAGCAATCTTGAGGAAAAATGTAATAATCGTTAAAAAAGACATGATTTTTGAATAAAAAATGAATCGAGCGAATATGCTACAATTACGTAACTGTCTTGTACATGGAAAGAAAAAGATCCAATAAATCATATACTAAAGTTCCATTTTGATTGTATGTACGACTGTTTCAGAATATTAATGCAAATTAACATACAATTTAGGGAGCCTCCTCTTAAAGAAACGTTCCTTTCTCATTTTCAAGACAACTTCTGTTCTGCATGATTTGGTTAAGTGCAACCATCCCGGCTACGGCGACGGTACGAGCGACATGCAGTCTTGGTCACAAGACGAGGAAGATAGCTTGCTAACTGGTAAGAAAATTCACTGATTCATTAACTTATATGTTTGGTGTTACTGTTAGTAAAAGTTGGTTATACATAAATAAATAAATAAATAAATTATTATTCTGAGTATAAGTATGTAATGTAAGGGAGGAGCTCGTACCTTAAGAATAACTGCCACGGGTCGATCTTCAGGTTAAGCCGCGCTTGCCTAGGTCGGTCTGTGGATGGGTGACCAACCGTTACATACCAAGTTTCCTCCGTGTCTCGGAAAACACGTTAAGCTGTTGCTCCCGGTTGCCATATATAGATCTTTGACAGTCGTTACAGGTAGTCAGCGACCTAAAAGTCTGACTACCAGTCTTACCCAAGGGTATCGTATTACGTAGTATTAACTGGGTTGTGGAGGTCAGATAGGCAGTCGCTCCATGTAAAATACTGGTATTCAGCTGCATCCGGTTAGACTCGAAGCCGACCGCAACATAGTTGGGAAAAGGCTAAGGGTTGTAAAAGTATTTAATTTGTATATATATAAGTATATATAGTTATTTGTATATAAATATAAGAATCGCAAGTCGCTGTGTGTTTGTGTGCACGCTAATCTCTGAAACCACCCAACCGACTTAGATCATTTTAGTGTTTAACTCTTTTGTTGCTGACTGTACCTAGCCTTGAAACAACAGTAATAATTGTGGTCTAATTGTTTTTGTTCTATTTGGTTACAGACTTATCATGTATTGAGACCAGAAGTTTCCCCATAATTCAGGTAATTATAACAGTTTGTGGCTCGCTAATATTAGCTTCACTAACTGACTTTAGTTACATTAAAAGCAATGTTAGATTAAATTGTTTTTATTTTGAAGGGCAATTTAGTCTTCTTCTTGTTGCCATATCGAAATTAACTTTCTTTACTATAATTTGGTATTTTGGAGCTGATCTGACGATAGAGCCAAGAGGCGTATCGTGTGCTACGTTTAAAATCATTTTTTTTATAGGTAATATTGATTGTGTTAAGAAGTATAAAAGAAAAGTGATTGAATTAATAGTTTCGTAGCGAGGTGGTTGACCGGGTAAACGGAAGTAGAAGTAGAATCTTTTTGCGCCGGGCCCAATTAACCTCAGAACTACGATACTAAACTACCCATTATTTTTTAGAATGTTACTGTGACATACTTGTCTGATGAGTATGAAGGATCGTTTAAAAAGCAGAGATTGTTTCTAAAACTATCATGTCCTGGAATTTGATGATCGATATTAATTATAGTCCATTGAAAAGTTACATTAATTGGATAGCATTTGTTAGGTGAAGCAATTTATATTTTTAGATATTACTCATAACTTTTTTATTCTTGGTTCTAACACTAAAAAATATCTGTTAGAAGTTGTAGATAATCTTATTTGCAACAAAACATTACATTTTTTTTGTGAGAACCATTTGGACCACCCCTTTTCTAAGATGGTGGCCGTGGGACAAGGGCCACAACCCCACAAACATGGATTCAACTTTAAATTGACTCCCCTTGATATCTAATTCATAAAATTGCGTCCTCTAACAAATGCAACGCAATTGTGGGTATTTGACTACTGTTATAAAATCACGAATATGTTGTGTTATTTCAAAGCACTAACAGAAGTAACACGATGTGTGAAAAAAGTAATTAAATCGTTAAAGAAATGGAGTAGCTACATGCTTTAGAAGTTTTTGGTTGGGGCACTTTCTATCCTTGTCGCACGAAACGGCCATTTGTGCTACGTAACTATGGGCGGTATGACATGGGATTTCACATTTCTGTGGCGCTGTCTTTGTCTAGCACGCCATTTAAAATCAGTTAAAACTAAGCCATTTTTTATCGATTTTGTAACCTTTTTCACACATCGTGTAATTTTTGTTAGATCTTTGAAATAACATTAATTCGTGAATTTTTAACAGAAGTCAAATACCTAATTGTAACTTTTCAATGGACATTTTATAAGTAGAATTTGCCACAAGTATTATTCTTCCAGCTTCCTTATCGAACCTCGGCTTAATTTGTGTGTGCTATTTCCATGACCAGCCTGATGGCAGTATCTTCGTGCTGCCGGGATCTTCGGAGCCCAGCAAACGAGACCGGGTCCTCTCGGCGCTGCCACCTGCTGCTGCCTCGCCCAAGTATGTCTTCTTTCTAGGGTCCCGTAGCCTAATGCCGAAAAATAATACCCCTATAGATTCGTCATGTCTGTCTGTCACATCCACTTTATTCGGAAACTATTAAGACTACACAGTTGAAGTAGGTAGGTATTCTATCAACCGCTTTACGATTTTTATACAAAAAAAAAATAAGAACTGTAATTAAAGATTTTGTTATTCATGATACCTATTTGTGTGGCGTGTCTTTACATAGGCATTTGAAAATAGGTAACATAGAGGTTTCTAAAACCATTTTTCTTAAAATCAATCGTTTGAAAGATAAAATCTTCCAAAGTGGTAAAATGTGTCTCCCTCTAACTTTTAAACTAACAGATTGAATAATAAAATTATATGCTGTAGGTAGATCGCAATGAAAACTATCAATCAAAATGGTTTTGAACGAAATATAGTTAGTAGTTTTTGAGACACTGCACATTTAAAAAACCGCAAATGTAACTTTGTCATTCATACAACCACTGTGAAACCCAAACTTATCACAAAATGTTATAACAAATTATAGGGGGCTTTCTTACTCCGATGGTATGGAATCCTCCATGTTTTTTTTTTATATAGTGTGTATTTCGGCCAGAAACTCAGAGGGTTAGTAAACTGTCAATTAGATCCAATGGTAAATAGGTATGACGAACACAAAAGCGTAAGCACACAGTAAATAGAGGTCCTGCGTATGAAAGGTGCTCGCCACTTAGTCCCTCGTATCCACTTAGTCTCACTCCCGATAAGCTTTTAACCATTTTCTTGACATCTTTAGCTATAAAACCGAGATAAAAGGATTTCCCAGCATCGAACGACAGCGACCCTTGAAGCGCAAGTGGCATACTGTTTGCTAAACCATCACATCCGCTATGCACATCTAGCTCGTTCCGACTTTTATAAATATTTCTCTGCAGTCTAAAATGCTCCTTGAATACGGATGCTGTTCGTTTTGTATCTGCCTCACAATCTTCACCCACAGGAAAACCTGTTCTGGGATGTAATTTATTACTTTGCTCGATGGGCGAAGATAGTCACACAGTGGGTGCCTGAAGACGGCTGACGTAACCGAGGCAGGCCTAAGAAACGCTGGCGTGACGATCTGGACTCATTCTTAACGGATTTGATGGAGAAGGCTAATTGTAAAAAAAAAATTGTAAAGCCATGGCGGAGACCTTTGCCCAGCAGTGGGACAGAGTAGGCTAGAGAAAAAAACTCGTTGTGTTCAAAACTCTCTGAATTTATTTATACCCGACTGCGTCGAAGCCCAAAAGGAGGGTTATGTGCATGAGTCTATAATATTCATTCCATGCGTATTAGTTCCTTTAGAAGCATTTTTAGTTTCTTCATTGTATTATTAATAGGACTATGACCATAGGTATTCCGAGGAACTTCTATATCCCAGAGCGAATTGCATGCTTGCCTTCCTGACCCGTCCAGCTTTATGTCTGTACGACAGTGCGTCCTGAAGTACTTGTGTACACCTCGTTAATAATGTATTTATGACTGCCATCAGAACACATATTTTTTAGTTTTTGTTTAAATATTGTCGCAGTAATTTCTGTTGTCTTGGCGCAGCTTGTGCTTCATTCGATGTGCAATAACGAGTACAAGCTATACTTCTGTGGCAACAGTTTCACTTTGTGCATTTCTGATAAAAAATGTTGATATCTATATAAAAAGTATACTAACGCATATACCACACAAAAAGCACTTCCCATACAAAATATTGCATTGCAAGTAGTAGGGCCCAATATTTTTTTCGACCCATATTTCTTAAGGAAATTATCCAGTTTGATATACTTTGACTGTCGACTTTAATATGCTTTAAATATGTTGAGCATACTGAACATGGTGCGGATATTGTTGTTCCACAAAATATCATATATGTTTACTTGTAGTTTACAGTTTGAATTTGAAGTGGGCGTTGATGGACCCTAGTCCAAAACTTTGAGGAATAACGAAAACTATTTAAAGGAGTCTCGAGGCCAATTTTGATGAAAACTTGATCGGAATTATTAGTTTTTTGAAAATAAAATATGCCTAGCTTTGAATAATCGAGGCCGTTTTAGCCGAGTATTCCAAGAATGCCTTCAAATGGTCACAACAGCACTCATATTATATTAGCTTAAGCAAATCCAACCAAACCAATGCGCATGCTTCATCTAAAAGTTGCCAAACAAACGTCTTTTGATATTGCAGACGATCCCAGCGCAGCAATGGCAACAGTGACGAATGGTGGTCGCCGGTTAAGCAGCGATTTGGTGACAACGGGGATCCTATAGCCATTCAAGAGGTTTGTGTCTACATGCTACGCAATAAGGTCCATAATCAGCTTGTTACGGTACAATTTTAAAGGAAATTTCAGCGTGAAAGTTGTCTCATCACAATTACAGACCGCAGCGACTCGAATATTAGATGTCTCAAATCGTTTCCAGCGACTAAGGTTTTGCTACAAGTACCATCCCTTCTCTCTGGAAGGTTCTTTTGATTCTAGAACAGACTGGCTTTCACAAAATGTTTTCTTTACTATTGAAACCACATAAGATACACTATTTCGAAGCCTTTTTTTTTGAGGGCGGGAAATCATCACATGACTGCTCTTGCTATGGGCAGAGCGGTAGGGAGTATCAGACTTCTACTGAGTAAAAACCACCCATGCTCATTCTTAGCCCTTTGTGTCGTGGCCGCGGTCATTCGAACAACACGCAGCCCCGACGTGGGGTTATTTCGAAGCCTATAGAAAACATCCAGAAGAACTAGTATTAAATTGCTGCGATTGTGTCATTCAACTAGAAAGATGGTTTCGATACGGCCGCCGTGGGCAGTCTCTGCTTACCCCGTCAGGGGGCGCGCAGTACGGGTTGTAGACCTACGTCTTTTCCCCGAGGTGTCATTTGTGTCCGTCACTGCGGACACCTCTCGTTTGGGGCGGCCTTCATGGGCCTTGGACTGCGGCAGGTGCGTGGGCTCACGTCACCTGGTTTCGATACGGCAATACTGCAAACATGACTTCTTAGCAAACGCCATAACTTTGCCATGTAAATAAGTGCGTCAAGTAGGCTGTTTGAGTTTCCTCAAGACAATTAACTATCGAGGTCATTTTTGTGACTAAGTTATAACTGTTATAACTTGTTGTTTTTTAAAGTTGCGGTAAGACAGATGCGGTACTGAAATAGGCAGAGGACAAATAAATAAAGATTGTCTTTATTCAAATAAACAATACCTACATCACCAAAGTTTAGCACCATTAGGCCGTCTGTTAGATTTTCAAAAAATAATGGTCACGTATTTTTTGTTTTATCAAATTAATAAAAAATTACGAAAATAAAACGTGTCAAAGATCATGACTGGGAGCTTGTGGGGTCGCTTTGTGGGTAAAAAAGTACTAAACTTGTGACGTCACACGACTTAACGCGACTTTTCGAAGCACTGTATTGTCTTCTTCTTTTGTGTAAGTGTAAAATGAAAAAAACACGAGTCCATTATTTTTTTAATCTATCTGACGGACTAATCAGTTTTTTTTGGTGAAATACTCTATTTGGTTCGATGTACCTCTCCAAATATATATGTATAGATTAACAGTCAAACTGCATTATGGCATCTTGCATACTTGCCCGCTTATTCGATTTGGAGCCACTTTAGCATAAAAATGTTCTAAATGATTCATCTTGATTCAGAGCTTAAAGATAACGGGAGTAAATATGCTTTTGTTAGAAAAACAATTAATGACTCATTATATCAAAACAGCGAATGACTAACATAGCCGCGAACGTAGGACCAGTTGTTTGGGGAGAGGCCTTTGACCGACCGTTTATGTATTTCTGATAATTGCAATCACGATTAGCCATGACGCTCCAAAAAACCAGAGACACTTGTAACTGCTTCGTTTTTCAATGCAAAGTAATTTCAGATATATTGGAGATCATACAGTTATTGTTTTACTGTGAGGTGTACACGTAAAAAATAAAATATACAGATTGTTGTTTTGGTGGTGTGAAACCAAATCCCTAACGTATTATTTTGTTTATTCTTTTGATAACTATTAGCTGATTGTATGTCTCACTTATTATTATTCCTTATTTCATATGGTTATGTTTGTTTGCAGACCGAAATAGAACCGGAGCCGACCGTGGAGAGCCGCAGCAGCGGCAAGGTCGCTCAGACCGGCACACAGACCTCGCCGGACAGAAACGAGGGTGCCAGCGTGTCAACCATGCAGGTCTACTTCGGGGCGTCTAAGGTATGTGTTTATATCGTCCATAGTAAGGAAAATCCCAAATAAAACCTGTCGTTGGTTATCTCGCTCATCAGAATAGAGTAGATGTTTTTTTAGAGTAGGGTGAGAAATCATCCAATGACTCCTCCCACCCCGGTCAGAGTGGAAGGGCATGTCAGACTTCTACTGGCTAAGAACCAACCATTTTCCGTCTTAGCCCTTGTGCCGCGGTCGCGGTATCATTTCGAACAACCCGCAGCCTAGAATAGAGTAGTCTTTAGTCATAAGTTTGCCCGCCTGCTTCATTCGCGCTTGACGTGGCTCCTGATTCATTAGTAAATGTGTGGTTACTACACAAATGGTTCGGATCTTTATGATTTAAGACACTTTGAATCATCAAATAACCCTTCCCGCTCTTGGGCAGAGCGAAAGGGAGTGTCAGACTTCTACTGACTAAAAACCTCCCATATTCCTTCTTAGCTCTTGTGCCGAGGCCGCGGTGTCTCTTGCGAACAAGCCGCAGCCCCGAGGGGGATGATTCAAGGCACTCAGGCGGTAAAACCGAGAGCAGCTTCTCTCAGTTCGTATTGACATGAACTTAATGTAGTACTCAAAAAACCCACTCTTGGGTACAGTTAGGGTATCAAATTATGCACTATGAGCAAGCCGAGTTGGTTGCAAATGTCAGCGGATTGTCTACAAAGAAGCTCGTTTATCTACATTCTACCTTATCGGTATACCTGAGTCATAGCTCGAGGAACACACTAACAGGATAAAGACAATAAATATTTGGTTATTATGTCGTTAGAGATTTATAACTCGGATAAGTCCATAAGGCCATTATAATTTTATTAATGTGATCCGTAATAATTATACGAACAGGAAAACTATATACTATATAAACATGTATGTTCAATTAAGTTACGATTTTCAAGATGAGGAAAATAGAGGTGAATACTTGTTCTCAAGAGAATGTTATAACAATATAAATTATTACTTAACAGTGTTTGTTTTTGTGACGATAGTATTATGGAAATATCTGTAATAGGGGATTGGAATTAGTCAAAAAAATATGATTCTAATTAGTCCGTCAGTTAGATTATCGAAAAATATTGGATACGTGTTTTTTGGTGTCTCAAATTAACAAAAATTGACGGAGATAAAACGCCTCAAAGATCATGAGTCGGGGGTTGTGACGTCATTTGTAGGTAGAAAATGTACTAACATGTGTGACGTATTTGATGAGTTCACGAGTTTTCGAAGCACTGTATTAACTGTCTTAATTTTTTGTTGTTGTGTTTGTTGTGTTTAATATTTATTGGAAATCTATCTGACGGACTAATTAGTTTTTTTTGTCCGATCCCCTATTGTGTTTACTTCTTTCATAAATGTAGATATTGTTTACGAATTTATTCAAGTAATGAGTAGAAAGGTGTATGATCTGCTTCATTGGAGCACAAATGTCTCTGTGTATTTCTAAATGTGAACAAAAGAACAGTACTGGCATATATAATATTTATAACTTGCAATACTAAGGAAACACAAGTAGCAAACCGCAAATTTGAGGAAATAACCCATCTAGTGTGAAGAGTGTGGTGAACAACGCACGAATTTCGCTTTTATTACATCGACAAGCTTTCCTGACTCAAGTCGATTGGTGTTGCCGCGTCTTTACACTGGCGGTATGCTCGTTTTCAGAATATTCCACATATGGAATGTCAAAAAGAAACCGTTTAACATATTCCTAAAAGAGTTTCCATGAAGTTTCTTACCCGTTCTGCTCCATAAAGATCTACGCTTTAGAATGCGAAAATACTGTACATTTAAGGATATGTTGTCTTATGACTGGGACTGGGGATTTGGTCATAAATGCTGTAACTGGCCTACTTGAAATAAAACCTTCGATTTCCTTTATTCATAATGGCGTACAGGATACTCCCGGTCGCCTCAGCCCGAAGTCTATGGCCCGTGAGCGTCTAGCCAGTCGGTCCCGTGCGTACAAGCGCACGTCGTCATCACCGCCGCCGCTGCCATCTCGCTCCGCGCCCGCGCCGCCGCCGCCGCGCAAGCACGCGCTCAGCCCCAACCAGGCGGAGAGCCTACGAGCAGTGTTCGGTTCTATGCTGTGGCATGAAGGTATAGTGTCCTTTGTTGTTATTCTTGCAAGTTTAGTCGGAACCTCTAACCAAGGCAGCCCGCGAAATTTGATTTTCTTACGTTTTTGGCAATTTACAAATAAGTATGACTAATGAACGATACTTTACTAAGAACTGTTTCTACCATCCTCGTTTAATTCTCAAAATATATTTTTGCTATTCGGCTTACACAGTACCTTCATCAGAAATACAAATAATTTCTCTAGTATTGAATTTTATTTCAAAACCTAAGTCAAGCTAATAATTTAATTTTGTCGTTTATCAGGAGTTAGAATTTAAATTGTGAATGCTTGTGTATCCTAAACTCCGAAGATGACAATTTCATTCTTACAGGCATAGTGCACGACGCGATCGCGTGCGCAGCTTTCCTGAAGTTCCACCCGCAGCTACCAAAGCAGGGCGCTCGCGTGGTGACGCGGCCCTCCCATGACGCTGCGCCAGCCAGACTGCAGCGCCACTCCGTCGAAGTCGCCAATGCTGGTGAGCATTATGAGAGTAGGAAACAGACAGAAAACCATCATCGTCCTATCCTTTTTGTTTTGTTTTTTTTTTTTGGATGGTGGGGAATCATCAAATGACTCCACCCGCTGGGAGAGAGCGGTAAGGAGAGTCACACTTCTACTGACAAATAACCACCCTTGTTTCTAGCTTAAATAAATCTAATAAAAATATTAACAACAAACAAAAACTCTGATAAATAACAGACAGAACCACACCAAATATTTCGGAAAAGTCTCGTAACTAACAGACAGAACAAAACCTGCGCACATTGTCTGTGATGAACGCAAGCAGCCTTATTAGAAAAGTGGTTAAACCTGGGTTTAACTTAGACTTGGTTTATCTCGCATGCAATCACTTTCTTTTGAATATTATTGAAGTGAGATAAATGATGAGATGGCATGCGAGATAAACCAAGTCTAAGTTAAACCGAGGTTTAACCACTTTTGTAATAAGGCCGATTGGGTTTATCACAGACAATGTGCGCAGGTCAATGACTTTTAGGTACAATCCATTTTCCCTTCATATTTTAAAACTAGTACTAGTAGTACAATGGCGAAATAGAAACGTCTAATAAAGTGAGATCTGGAGAGCACAATTACGTCACAAATGAAAGGCTTTTTTGTATATTTGGGACGAGAATTTAATACTGAATACCCTCCTTCAATATGTCCGTCGTTTTACCTTACGCACTGTATACATGACGATATAATGTCTGAAATAAATACCTATTTATTAACCCACGACGCAAAAAGAGGGGTGTTATAAGTTTGACTGTGATGTGTTTGTGTGATATGTGTCTGTCTGTGGCTTCGTAGCTCCGAAACGAATGTACCGATTTCTAATTAGTTTTTTTTGTTTAAAGGGTGATTTAATCGAGTCTTCTTTGCTTTGTTTGGTGGAAATCGGTTCAGCCGTTTAATAGTTATGGGGAATTAAAGTGGGAACAAACATCGAAAACCAATATAACATAACAAAAAATAGACTGTCGGTGGCTTCGTAGCTTCCAAACGGATGAACTGATTTCTAATTAGTTTTTTTACCTATGTTTTGAGTCGGGGGTTATTTAAATTTAAGTTTTTATTATGATAATCTCGTTTGCTAGGTCTGTACTTACGCATCCACCCGACGACGCTGGAAACGTTGACGCGTTCCGGCATCGAAGCGAGCACGAGTCGCATGCGGAAGGTGGACTTCGACACGCCGATACGTGAAGAGGACAACATGCCAGGACCTAGCAGCGAACCAGGTTCGTCAGCTCTTTTGTAATGAATCGTTTCATTGGGAGTCAGTGTGAATCGTCCAAAATCAAAATCAAAAGTCATTTATTCAAACTAGGCTGATAATCAGCACTTTTCGAACATCAAAATTTACTTACAAGAGACACTAGGAAGTGTCGAAGGGTGGGCGTTTTGGGGGACTAACGCCCACCCTTCAACACTTCCTAGTGTTTTATCTGGAAGAAAGAAGTGGCGGAACAAACTCTGTCTGTTAGGTTAGAAGAACCAGACTCAATACAATAGTGAGGTGTAAGTTGATATTATGATTTCCTACAAACACAAATCAATAATAAAAAATGAATTATACCTAATTATAATAATATAAAAATATAACATATCAGTAGGATTTTTGGAGAAAGAACATAAATAACTAAAACATTGTCTTGTGTTCAGCTCAGCGATCAACTATTATATTTACAAAATACAATTTACACAACTAAAATAATTATAATAAAATATATATACAAGTATCGAAAAGAGAAGAATTACAGGACGACAATAAATTCGTCCACATTGCTGTCAACAGGAAAAGTGCCCAGAAGGCTGGCAGCATTCCCACGTTGGATGGCAATGCTGATTCTTTGGCCAAAGAATAGGCCAGCCCTCTGGTCACGTGAAGAGTCGACCAACCGCTTGGCAATTTCCTTAAATATTAGGTGAGAACTCGGACCCCAAATACACAACTGCCAATTAAGTTGTTGTATTTGCGCCGTTTGAGGTTTTCAGCACCTGCAGCAGCCGCCCCAGCACAACTCACCGTGCTAAGAAGATGGGATGGCTCAAGGGAGTCGACGCAAGTTGCGTTTCACACCAAAGACCTACCCAACTTCCATGGCATTATGGCCATACCATCTGGTCTCTTCCCATCGACGCCTGCCAACCCATTGGGTTCCAAAACAGCAGGCACACCGGCAGTGGCCAGAGCACGACGGATAAGATCATTAAAGCTGACGTGCCGCGCAATGCGACCTGCTATCTTACTGCAGGAAAGGCCATGGTGTCCGAGGCTCTCGACTACTTCACCACATTGACAGTGATGTGGAGCCCCGCACGGAGCACCCAATCGCAAACATGTAGCGAGCCGGAAGGTTGTGTCACCTACCATAGTGCCTATATTAGGTGACGGTAGTGCCTGAAGCCAGAGGCCCGACTCCCACTCACCCATAGCTAGCAAGCGGACACGCTCAGTAGTATTGGTAGACGTATTAATAAGGTTATTCCGTACCAACCTGCAGAGCGGCTTATCCCACTGGCTCTGGGAAAATGGGTTCTCAGGCCAATCCGTATTCGGGTAAGCCATTTTCCAGTCGTTCTCTGCATCCGACAAGCACGGCATTTCCGAGTCAACCAGGGATAGGGTTAAAAATTTCCTGGTTAGGTTTTCAGTGCTGTGGAGCTTACACTAGAAATTTTGCGGACGCCGAGGCAACCAAAACGAATTGGAAGGGTGACTTGCTGCCACGCTCGGTCGTCCAGGGCCACATTAAGAATTAGTTTTTTGAATAATTTGGTCAATTTTGTCAAAAGTTGTGGTTTCTTCCATAGAGGAGAAAGCGAAGAAAATACATAAAATTTGGACCAACACAACAGTATCGGATAAGGGTGAAAGCCGAATGTGGGTTACTATTGAAGAGTCTATCCGAAATATCATGAAAATGTTTAATTTTGTCATCGATGAAAAATTCAAAACTTTCTTCTAAAATAGCGAAATACAGGGAACTTTTTTCTAATATTTTGAATTTTGACGCAAATGAAAAGCTAGTTCGAAAATAAAACAATAGACTTATTACTTTCGTGCGCGAGTGTACACCTACGCGAACATTACACATATGTGGCGCAAACTATAACAGTAGTTCGTCAGTGGAATAGAGTGGCTAGCTAAACAACACTACTCTATAATAAATCCAAGAGCGAGAGACAGAAATAAAGAAAAGAAAAGAAAGAAAATATATGTTTAAAAAAACATGGAAAATCAATTATACTGGATACTGATACTGTTAGCCTGTATCATCCCACAGCTGGGCAATGGCCTCTCTTCATGACTTCTAGTTGTTTTGTTCTAAGCCCAATGTGGACCAATGGTCACTGGTATTTTCCAGATCGTTCCGCCATCAAGAATAATTTCACCAAAATACTTATTATGTTGGGAGGCCTTTGCCCAGCTGTGGGACAAAACAGACTCATAAGAAAACTTGTTTTTACTTTATTCTAATAAGTTGATCTTTCGCAGCGGGTTCCTCGCGTTTCGTAGTGAACGTGCTGCCTCCAGCTTTGCGCGCGTTAGTTGCGCTTTGGGACGCGCTCTACGATGCCGATCAACTGTCCTCGGCCACAGACAAGTAAGACCTTTCTATGAATTCCGTAGTAATTTGCCGTATTAGGCAGCCAGTTCACAGAATCCTATATAATATAGAGCAAGATCCCGGAACCGCCAGACATTACTTATTTTCTCAGAAGTAAAATGTATGGGATAATGTAGTGTTTGTATGTACTTTGCGTGTATACCTGCTAGCTTGGCAGAGTGTATTGAGTTGTCAGGTACCAGGTGCTAACAGCTAAAGGTAAAAATAATACTCACTTTACTACTTACTTACATTCGCAGTGTGATTTTTAGGGTTCCGTAGTCAATATGCAACCCTTATAGTTTCGCCATGTCCGTCTGTCTGTCTGTCCGCACTATATATCAAAAACTCTTAGTACTAGAAAGCTGTAATTTAGTATGATATACAAATGAGTTACGCCGACAAAGTGCTAAAGTAAATTTAGAAACATTTTTTATGGTATCTCCAATACACATTAAACTGGGGATGATTTTTTTTTATCGTGAATTTCATTATGTGGGATGTGGTTGGATAGATCTTAAAAAATATTGCAAATTTGCTTAAACAATGAAATATTAAGACTCCCGTGTGCCAACCTATACCGGTTGTACTTGGGCGTGTGAAAAAAATCGTTATAGTAGCCTTTATAACGAAAATAAAAGGAAAACTAACACAGCTTAGTAGACAAGTTTACGAGTAATAGTCGAGCAACTTATCAAATGTACTTGTATGAAATATTTTCCTAAACATAATGTATGGGAGCGCAGGTCTCAAAACTGCTAATGTAAGTTTGTTTTCTTTTTACAATAAAAATCATCGTTCGTAGGTTTGCAGGGTGGTTAATCAGTTTAGTAAGTTCACATATTTTGATGGGCAACTACGGCGCACACAACATCGTGGCTACATTGTACGTGCATAAATAACAAGTGCATGTGTATGCACTTTTATTTATGATATTCAGGGGACCAAGTATTTTTGTTAGCAGCCAGACCAATCGGAGAATCCAATCATCTTCCCAGACACAAAGTGTTATCTAATTAAAGTTAAACACTTCCAAAAGTTAGTCAACATCTCTATTGTAACGATAAGAAAAGATCGATGTGATTTGGATAGACTTGTTGGTGGCAGCAATACACCAACACCATTGTTTTAATAAACTAGCACTACGCACGCGATTTTGTCCGCGTGTAATATATTATTGGTATATGTTATTCGGTAAAGATGTGGCCTTCTAATAAAGAAAGAATTTTTAAAATCGATCGAGTAGGTTATGAATCAAAAAGCGATATTATAAAAAGGAAAGCTCTTTATAATATTGCTTTTGTGACTGTAAAGTATTGTTTAAAACGTTCTTAACTTCTAATTACCAATTCTGAAACTCGGATTGTGTTCATCATCATCATCAGCCTATAATGTTCCCACTGCAGGGTCTCAAGCCTCCTCTCTAGGAGAGGGATGGGCTATAATCTACCACGCGGGCCCAGTGCGGGTTGGTAGATGTCACATGTCTTTGAATTTTTAGATTCTAAGATATGCCGGTTTCCTCACGATGTTTTCCTTCACCGTCAAAGCAGCGGTGATGAAATAAATTACACAAAGTAATACGCCTGCCCGGATTCGAACTAAAGACCTACTGTTCGTAAATCGGGGCCGACACCACTGGGCCACCGCTGTTCTCCATTGTGTTATTACTTACAAAACATTTTATTTTTCTTCTAGATTGAAAAATGTGGAGAAGATTGAGAACGATGAAACAAGCTTTGGCCGCAAAAAGAAAGAATACAATGTGACAAGCGGCATGCCATATCGCGGTAATGGTAACTACTGAGTGTATTGCTTGAAAAGTCTTTAACTTAAATATAAGCGCAGGTTAGGCAAAATTCACACCGAAACACAGATTACCAGATACTACCCTCCATAGAAAATGTTCAATACCTACCGCTATAATAGCCTTTTCACTTTGAAAAAAAAGTAATAAAATCCATCAATAAATGGTTTAGTTTTAACTGATTTTAAATGACTGCGCTAGAAAAACGTGACGTACGCCATACCGCCATAGTTACGTTACGGTTACGTAGTACAAATGACCGTTTCCCGCGACAAGGATGGAAAGTGCCCCCACCAAAAACTTAAAGCATGTAACAACTCCATTATTTAATCGATTTTATTACTTTTTTACACATCGTGTTTATTCTGTTAGTTCTTTGAAATAACATAACATTTTCGTGAATTTTCAACAGTATTCAAATAGCCAATTTCAATTAATGCTTTGAGTTTGAGTTCTCTACAACCAACAATTCTTGATCTGTGTTCTATGAACCATGCAATAGGACGAAAAAAATATGATTATGTTTAGTTCGTCTGTTAGATTATCGAAAAATATTGGATACCTCCGTGTTTTTTGTTTTATCAAATCAATAAAAATTGACGAAACAAAACGTGTCAAAGATCATGAGTGGGGCATTGTGACGTCACTTTCTGGTAAAAATCTACCAAAATGTGACGTCACACGACTTTACGAAGCACTGTATCGTCTTCTTTTTTTTGTTTACGTGCAAAAATAAAAAATATGTGTCCAATAGTTTTTGGATAGCAATCTGACGGGCTAATTAGATTCTTTTGGTAACTACCCTATTTGACTGATACAGTGCAATGCGACCTTTGCGGCAAGCGCATGCCACCGCCCCTGGCCACCCACATGCGCAGTAAGCACCCCGGCTGCAAGACCCCCACGTGCAAGGGGTTCGACCGCGCCGGCAACTATGAGCAAATCGACCCCGCGCCTGGCACCGAGGACCTCTACCCCACGGCCTATTGCGGGCAGATGATCAAAAGTAACTATTAACGTTCTATACTTCTTAGTTTGTTTCAGCTGGTTCAATTCTAGAGTGGTTAGGGACAAAACGCTAGCTAGCAGCTAGTTTTCAATGATTAATTTTTTTTAGCCGCGGATTCGCCTGCGTGAATGTCGGTCAAATTATATACAAAAAAAAAATATCCATTGGTGAAAACAGCATGAATATCGGTGCTGTAGTAAGGCAACTAACACTGCGACACAAGAATTTTATATACATATTTAGATATACTCGTACGAGTATATATAATAGATAGATTAAAGTCAACACAACATTTTTTTTTATAGTTGTCCAACTTTGGTACATTTTCTGCGACAAATGCTACGACAAGGCGATGAAGGACGCTCCTGATATGAGACGAGGAGCTAAGAGTCGCGCAGAAATGTCGGCCTGCGAGCGCTTGGAACTGCCAATCAACATCGACCATAACACTATCAAGGAGAATGCTGTGTTCCTATTGGATCTAGCACCGCTTACCACTCCAGGTATGTGCTGATTTAGTAATCATCTTCGTCTACCCTGATCTCTTGTGTAAGTAAGGATTCCGGCAAGCGCAGCGCGTGCCCTGTGACCTACGATCTCTGTGCTCGGACCTCATTGGAGACACATGCGTTTTTAAAAACTTTTTCTTACTCTATGATTTTTTTGTTGTTCGATCGAATTATCAATTACATGTCAGTTACTCTGTATTGTTCCCAAGTAAATTAATATTACAGATATACTTAAAAGTAAATCCAAGTTTAGTTTTTCCCATAATTAAGTTCCCTTTTACTTGATACATGGAGTTGGTGTAACACTCTTTTTTCTTCCACTTAATCCTGTCACTCGTTAATTTTACATTTACCCCCCTTTTGTCATATCAAGTTTCGAGTAGAATAAGTTATGAAAACGTTTAAGGGAATTTAATCACAATTATGATGGTCGGATACCTTGACTTTAACAATTTTTGTAATGGCCGGGCCCATTGTCTACAAAATACAAACATTCAACTGACATGCTTCTTGTGACAGAGACTAGACAAGACAAATGACAATACTCATTTAGTGTACGACATGAGTATGTGATCATCATATCAGCCCGGACTGACCCACTGCTGAGTATAGCCCTCCCATTTTTACTGCCACACTTCCCGGTTTGAGGGTGTACCCATGCCCCTGAATGGGGCGTAAATATCCTTGCCTAATTGCCATCAAACAAATCGGCGGAGAGTGTCGACTCTCCGATCATTAAAAATTTTGTAAGATGGACAATCAGTGAACATTAGTTTGGGGATGTCCTTTTCACAATACTATTAAGCCTGTGTTCTCTGTTAGATTTCAACTACTAACAATAGATATAACTTGTTTTATTATTTACTAACACTATGGATCACGTTGTCTGAAAAATAAATAAATTATTATAATTAAATAACATCGTGAGGAAACCGGCATGTCTTAGAACAAAAAAAAATCTAAGACATGTGACATCTACCAACCCGCACTGGGCCCGCGTGGTGGATTATAGCCCATCCCTCTCCTAGAGAGGAGGCCTGAGTCCCTGCAGTGGGAACATAATAGGCTGATGATGATGATGAATTGCCATAGCCACATGTTTTCTCAAAGATCATTTTAAAGCTCTTCTCTATTCTTTAAAAACTCCTTTTAATTCCTCACAGATGACAGTTAATTGTTCTTAACCGCTGTCTGCATGTCTCAGAACCAATCAGCATGGCGGCGTGGGCAGACAACGCGTCCCGCTCTCCGCCCACACCCCCGGGCAGCGTGTGGCAACCAGCGCCACCCTTCCAATGTCTGCCGGCATTAGGAGCTGCCCCCAAGACTTATGCCGCGTCAGATGCGGCGCGGTACCACTCGCTGGGCAGGCCCATGCCGGCCGCGGTCGCGCCTTTGGTAAGTACAGTTGACCCTTATAGGCTTGAGGGACTATACACACTGATGGTTCAGGCAGCTGACCAGCTTTTTCCCAAACTATGTTGGGATCGGCCTCCAGTCTTACCGGATGAAGCTAAGTACCAGTATCTTACAAAAAGCGACTGCCTATCTGACATTCACGTAACTGGGTAATACAAATCCCCATAAATGTCAGATTTTTGGCTTCTCTAATGACTGTCAATGATCTACATAATATGACAAACGGGACCAATGAAACTCGGTATGTAATCAAGGCCACCCAGTCCCGGACCAACCTGGGTTGTAATTATTTGGCCACAAGCTCCATGAATAGATAGTCCGATGATGGAGAAAGTCGGGATGGTTTACTGGGATGGTTTTGGTTACATAATCACAGGCGGTTAGAGCCAAAGATTGTTGCCGTTCACAATAAAAAAACCTTGAAAACTAGTTCAGTGATCGGAACTAAATCTTGATTATTGAAGCGAAATTTCTTTCTAACATACTTGATATGATTGTATTAATAGGGATGTTTATTGACTTAAGAAAATATGATAGACTCATATTTTTTATTAGGCCGACTGTTAGATTATCACAAATGAATGGGATACGTATTTTTTGTTTTATCAAATCAATAAAAATTGACGAAGATAAGCCGCGTCAAAGATTTGAGTGGGGGTTTGTGACCGGTAAAAAATGTCATAATAATGTCTTAGAGTATGACGTCACACGAGTTTTCAAAGCACTGTATCGTCTTCATTGTTTGTTTAAGTCAAAAAAAAAAAATACGTGTCAAATATTTTTTGGTAATATTATATGACGGACTAATTATTATTTTTTTGTAAACTACGCTATTTTTCGAATTTCTAAGACATAAGTTTAGAGCAAGCCTTGTTTGAACAGACATCGGCATTCGGGGGCATGGAAACCAGCAGCGGGTCCAACGCGCCGCGAGTACATCGCTCCGTGTCTATGGGACAAGCAGATCAGCGCGACCTCGCCAACGCGGCGCGTCCCCGGCTGTCACGAGACACGCCCATGGACCAGGACACGCTAACCGGTATAATATATCAACACCGTGATATTATGACGATTTCATCGTCCCGTCTGAAAGCCTTCCACTTGGACATGTTTTGCCTTAGCCGACTTCAACTCCGAACCCAAATTGACAGAAGCAGTTACTTTTATGAAAGGTCCATTTTACGCTTTATAACGCAATTAATATTATGATCTGCTAAAGTGGCCATTTTAGACCCCCAGTTCTCGCATAATATTTTTCACAAAAAAAATTACAAATATTTTTGTTACTCGAAATCATCATACTAAACTGTAAGTATCTGTCCCCTAAGGCGCCGGATCTTCCCTGCTAGCTCAGCCCAGCGCATCACTCCGCCGTCTCATCGGTGCCGGAGAGTCCGCGGGTGGTTCCCTCTCCGCATTCGAAGCTCCTAAAGTGGACTCGGAGGCCCTGATGAACAGCCCCGTGATGACCTTTATACTGGGCAAGAGAGACCTACACGCGCACAGGCAGAAGATGGATGCGGCTGTCCGTATAAATACTGTGAGGCAGTACGCTTTTGAGGTGAGATTTACATCTTATTTCGTATAGACGAAGACTCTAGTCAACAAGTGCTTTTTGGGTCAAAATTTTGGTTTGTTCCCGTTTGGTCACACCATAATGTTTCACTGTTACATCGAAAAAAAAACCCCGTTGAGTCACACTGTAACTCAATGCCACGTTTTGTGTTTCACTGTTATCTCCTAAGAGTCAGTCAATTAGAGTGTTTAATAACGTAAATTTAATTTGGATGTCACGTACCTATGTAGATTATGCCAAGGCTGATCGCGACACGCAACGCATTCGAAACAAGTGATACCGCGCGCGTCGTTTGTCGAGACCCACGAGCAAATCTCGAGATCGCGAGCATAACATAAGAACCTAACGAGGATGTGTTTCAGGCAATGAACTGGCTGCTCCGCTCGGCCACGCAGCCGACTTGCGTGCATGATGTCATGTGGTTCTTCTGCAACGCCCTTGAAAAATTCGCGCGCATCGTGCCGCCGCCTAGCCCTGTGGTCGACGATAATAGAGAGGTAACGTACAGTCGAATAAGCTGATAAGTACACAGCCAGCTAACTTACATTTACTTTTAAAATGATACAGATACATTTAGAGAGTGATGTCACACGATACAGCGTTTAACATTAGTCGCTTAAGAGGAAATGCAGGCGGAGAGATATTGAAAACTCGGTATTTTAAGAAACTATCGCTGTCGCTCTGCGAGAGCTAGGCGCCCGGGCGGTAGATAAGGACAACTACAGATCCGACTCAATAGCTTAAGTAAAAAGTCAAATTTCTAGGTTTGGCTCTCGCCTATTTCCTCCTCGAATATTGTACCAATTTATAAGATATTTTAGACAGGAATGTATTCTGTGCCCCTATGTTTTTCTTTTTTCGTTAGTAGTTGTCAAATTTGTACACTAGGCCTCTGTTGACCGCGATCTACTTAAGCAATTTTGAGCATTTTTTGAGGGTTCTAGTGCTTAGAAAAATAATGGATCATCAAAAAGAAAAACAGGGGCGTACAAGTAGTTAATATTTATTATTCTGTAGAAAAATCATAGCTTTATACTCATAACAACAGGTGAGAGCGTTTCTATGGAGAAAAGTGAGGTCTTTTCTCTATAGAAACGCTCTCACCTGCATTTCCTCATAATGTGAAACGCTTTATAAAACAAAATTGCAATCAACACTTTATTGTACATTTCTTTGACAATGCCCTGTTTTCACGAACACTACGAATGCATAAGAACTATGTTACTGTTTGAATTTAAACTGCCGACACTGTGAGCTAGGGGTTGAAAATTTATTACTGTGCCAAGTAAGATTGAATCAACAGCGTAGTGTTTACGCAAGAAGGTATATTACTTTTTAAATACAATAAGAACATTGTTGATTATGTACACATAATGAGTTTTACTAAGATTACCTGGGGCTCTTCTGGTTTAACCAAAGATGAGATATGTGTAGCCTTAAGATAAAAACGGGCCTAAGAGCCCAAGATACCGTCGCTACTTGCCGGTTATCTGAAAACCTTTTTTTTGTTGTCATAGCAAAACGCAGCGGTTGAAAATCCTCGCAGCATTACTCCAACCGCCTCAGCTTCAGCCATCTGCCCCGGAGCCCGCTCTGCCCGAGGCGCACGCGCCGCTTTCCACGCGTTCTTGGGCTCGGTGAGCGCACTAGCGCCCTCTCTACCGCCTGCCAGCGCGGCGTTGCTGCAGGCTGTAAGATGCTGGGCGCTTCACTACTCTCCACATGATAGGACGTTCCTTCACAGGTAACACTTTATTCTACTAATAGCTGGTACCCTGCATGCGTTGAAATGCACTTTTTATACCTAACAACAAAATTTTTCTGTATTATTTAATTCGTATATGTATTTGTGTTTTCTATTATTTCATTTATACGAACCATATTAAACAGTTTAGATCTAATTTAATGCTTATATGATGAAGCGTATGAGCCATTTGTATGAGTGTCAATGATGAAGCATCTCTACAAGCCCATTCTTACCGGCTTTCCTTCGGCAAAATTACACTCTACGATTGAGTATGTCTGTAACTAACCACTCTTGCGAACTGTTAACGCTGCCCGGATAGATCACAAGTGTTCAGTGTGATCAGCAAGATTCTCTCGCACTCGGAGGACGGTGCCTACGAGGAAGGTCTGCTGGGTGCCATTCAGGAGAGCTTCCATAGCTATGTCAACAAGGTATCATCTCATTTGCAAAACTGCGATCGGTTTATTCACAGTTAATGTGATGCGTCAAAAAGTTTATGTGACGAACGTACGAATAAGTCATTATCATCTCCCGGCGCTTTTTTTATTTTTTCTTGGAGTTGGGAAATCATCAAATAACCTCTTCCGGTCTTGGGCAGAGCGAAAGGCAGTGTCAGACTACTACTGATTAAAAACCACTCATGATCCTTCTTAGCCCTTTATGTCGAGGCCGTGGTATCTCTTACAACATCCCGCAGCCCCGACGGGCATCTTGCCGCCCTTGTGCCATGTTATCTGGGGTCGGCGCAACACGTTTTATTCTTCCATTTTCCTCTTCTGTCAATCGTCACACTATCGTTTACTCCTTTTTCCGTCATATCATTTCTTACACACTCCAGTCATGTTTTCTTTGGTCTTCTTCTCCCTCCATCCATCAACATTTATGTTCATCAGCACTTTTTTAGTCACATTTTTTTTTTTAAATCTTTGTAACAATAAATCCGTTATTACTAATTAATGTAACAAGTTAAATTTTAACATGGTTACAAAACAGAGGTCCCCAAACTAGGCTGTGCCTGTTTCTTGGGGGCCAGAGTTGCGTTTACTTTAAATTAATATGTACTTATTATCTACGAACAAAAAATAAAATGATATTAGAATTGTACAAACGTAAAGTAAAAAGTTTATTAGGTAGCGAAAAGGTTTTCTCTATCTACCTCTATAACAGTGCTTTTGCACACCAAATGGAAATCCCGTATTGAAGTACTGACTGACACAAACCGAGGTAAATTGTACGTAGAATTTTAAAGGGTGTACAGTTACGTAGTTTTTTCATAACATGTATCAGATTCCTAACGCGACCAGAGAGCAATGAATTCATCCCTCCTTATCTCATGCCTATAGAACGACAGTCGATTCCCTTTCAACTAAAAACATTTAAGGTGAATTCGACAAGGTACCCTGCGAAATTCGAATTTTCTTACGTTTTTTACAATTTATCGACCAGTGTCAGGTTGTTTGATAAATAAAATAGGATTCGCGACCGTAACAAATGTGACTTTACTGAGTAAAAATAATACGGATGTATTGTGAAAGAAGTTCTGATTGCTTCGCGTATTTCTTATGGGACACTTTTAGATTGTTCCAGGGGACAACAAACCGTGTTTTTGGTATTTTATTGAGTTAAACATTGGTCTGACTTCCAAGTACACTTTAAGCTTAAAATAAGACTTAAGATGACCTTAAAGCTAGACCATCTACAGCTACCCTATTATGTCATCGATGGTATTCTGACATGTCCGCTTTGTGCTCGTAGTTTTCCGCCACTGTTGGATATGCTAGCCACTTAAGAGCAGCACAACAGAGCTCTTGACAATCTATAGAAAGCCAGCGAATGCAGTCGCTGTGGCCGAAATCGGCTAGGTGGCATTATCATCATCAAGCTGTTGTTCTTTACTGGAATTGCTGTGGCGTTACCACAGCAATTCCGGTAAAAAACAGTTCGCATCCAAGTAAAAGACGGACGTGTTCAAGCTATGTCCTGTGGTGTCGTATTTGTCAGCCAATAGATACGAACTCACATGTCCCTTATGTGTGTTTCCAGGAGAATTACGTTTGGAACTGTCCTGACGTGACGGGATGGTGTGACATCAGCGTATCCTCCCGCCAAGGCATGGCCGGTGCCCTCACCGATGGCAGCACTGAGACCTTCTGGGAGTCAGGTGATGAAGACAGGAACAAAGCCAAGTGGATCCAGATGACGTACCCTGGAGGTACTCCGGATGACCGCCCGCATATTTTGTGCGTGCATATTGATAATACGAGGGACCCACAGGTAACCGACCAGGTATTATATCACCCAAAGGAATGGTTTTAGGTATTTAAATAATTTAATTATTACTGACTGGTTTCTATTTTTTATTCTGTTTTCTCAATTACTATTATGATCTGTTTAATTATTATTTTCACTAATACGTTTGTTTTCATCCAAATCGAGCCGAACTGAAGGGTGGACCCTTCAGTTCGGCTCGATTTGGATTTAACCACGCGTTCGACGCTTCTTTGTTGACATTTAAGTGGCATAAGTCTTGGCGATGTCTTCCGTGTAGAGACTTCTTGGTCCATTCAAGGAGCTTAGTTCTTTCGTCAGTTATTTTTCCATTTCTCTGCTCAGACTTATCTTTTAAATTCAGGGCTGTCAAATGTTGTGTAGGTTATTAATATCAATTAGACCTCTACCTCCCTCTTTCCGCGGTAGTGTTAATGATCTGCATACAAGATCGTGGATGGTGCTTGCGGGATTTGGTCATATTGGTGTTAATTTTTCGTTTTTGGTCCACTTGATTTAATTATTATTATTATTTAAATGTATGACTATTTTTTGTTGATGGTCGTTGTGATATTGATGAGCTATAATGATTTGTGTTGTTATTTTTATTCAAAACTTGATATTTTGATAATTATTACTAAACTAAGTGTAAACAGTTATGATCAACGATCTAAAACTGTTTCAAAACTGCCTGTTTTAATCTGAAATGCGCGTTATTTAAGTTGGCAACGTGATGATGAATGATGCGGACTTCGTTATAGGTTCAGATTGCCCATAATAGGAATGTTTCCTGACAAAATATGATTCTGTTTAGTCCGTCAGTTAGATTATCGAAAAATATTGGAAATTTTTGTTTTACTCGTATTAAACTAAAAACGGAAATAAAACGTGTCATAGATCACGAGTGTCACAAGCCCCCTGTGACGTCACTCGACCTTTCGAAGCATTGTATCGTCTTCATTTTTTGTTGACTTGAAAAAAGAAAACAAAGTGTCAATTATTTTTTGAAAATCTATCTGACGGTTTAATTATTTTTTTGTCTACTACCCTATTCTCATAACTTCCCACATTGTAGAACAAGACGCTGCTGGTATCGTTCCTGTACAGCGGCGGGTCTAACGAGATGTTCCACATGCAAGACGTGGAGGTAGATCCCAAGTTTGCTACCTGGCTCTGCTATACTATGCCACGTAAGTAATCCCACCACCATAAACTTCCTTTCACCTTTTGCTTATTTTTTGTTTAACAGTACACCATGATATGGTCTTTGACAACCACCCTAAAGCCATCGAAATGTAGTTTCTGTAGCCAAATCGGCTAGATGGCATCATCACTCGGGTTCTGTCACAAAGTGAGCACGAGTAGCGGTGGCAGACTGGTGGCGGCTCCGACTTACGAATAGTTAGTCGTGGGTTCGAACTCACGTGGCGCATTACTTTGTGTAATTTATTTCGTCGCCGCTGTTCACGGTGACGGACACCATCGTCAGGAAACCGGCATGTCTTAGAACCAAAAAAAATCGATAATATGTGACATCCACCAACCCGCACTAGGCCGGCGTGGTGGATTATAGCAATCCCCTCTCATAGAGAGGACACCTGTGTCTCTGCAGTTGGAACATTATAGACTGATGATCGTGATGACAAGTGATAGGAATAGGTAGTGCCTATTTGCCTAAACTTCGAAGAACAGAGACAAGAAACGGAGACTTCCTTAGGACTAAATTTTTTCCGATACATCTGTCCCGAAATTTCGAGACAACACATAAATACATTTAAAAGTTCAGTATTAAAACTGATTGTCCTAAATGCTTCAAATATTAATTTGTAAACTTCAAAATTTAATTTGTACTTTGATTTGAGTAAAAATTGCATCCCTCAACGTCAGTAAAATAAATATGACATAGATATTTAAAGATAGATAAACATAAATTTGTTTCTTAAATCTTTCCTTCTGTACATTTTGTTTCATGGTTTCCAATTACGTCATATTTTAAAATAATATACATTTGTTACAACAATATTCTATATGTTTTATTTTTCCTTTAGAGCCCATTAATTATTTAATGAACCTAGAGCGATATCGACCGGCGATTTTTGAGCATTTTTTCTTTCGTTTTTTTTTGCATAGAAATCTCCTAAAAATCGCCAGACAATATCGGTGGTGTGAAAGGACCCTTACGTTTTAACTAGTTAATGCCCGCGGCTTATCCCGCGTGTACTATTGTTTTTGTATCCCATGGGAACTATACTTTTTTTTAATAGGAAGTAGCATATTATGTGCTATTCCATACCTTAATCTATATCACTACCAAAATCAGCATTTTCAGTGGAATTGACAAACTATCACATTTATAGACAAACTTTAGATAAATATAGACGAATTACTTATTCCAAATAACACATTTTTTTAAATGTATTTAAGTGTTGTCTCGAAATTTCGAGACAGATGTGCCGGAAATTATTTAGTCCTAAGGAAGTCTCCGTTTCTTGTCTCTGTTCTTCGAAGTTTAGGCTAATAGGCACTACCTATTCCTATCACTGGTGATGACTGTCAAAACGACGTCATCTTCTGAATCTTTCTAATTTAACAGCCGCAGTGAAGTGATTACATGATACTGTTATTTTCTCTAAGCTAAAAGATGTGTTCTAATTCAGGTGGGTCCAGCACTTCAATCCGAGTGCGTTGTGAGTTGCGCGGCCCCGAGCCGGCGGTGCGCGTGCGCCAAGTGCGCGTGCTCGGCTCGCCCACACCGCACGCCTCGGCCGCGGCCACCCCCGCGCATGTCCTCTATGGACTGTCTGAGACCGACACCTTGAGGGTGTTCCGACTTCTTACGTCACAGGTTCGATTACATATTAATGGGATACTAGCTGTGCCCCGCATTTTCAGCCGTTTTTATTCAAAGATCTACTACTTTCTTTCTATTATTAAAACCTTTTGAAAGGCCTTTGCCTAGGTGTGGGACAGGTAAGGCTAACAAACAAAAACGAAGCTTTAATTTGATTCTACATACATACATAAACTTTTTTTTGTGATTCTAATATAAGATATTCTATCACCACCCACTTTGTTCTAACAGAATCCTTACTCAATACGAATACAGATATTATATCAACCAAGTTTCATTGCGCAAACCATAAAGATCCCCACAAATCCTAATCGTATCGACTCGAAGTAATACTAAATCGTCTTCTCAGCTTTAAGTAAAAACTCCTTTTACCTAATCATTCTTAATATATGTTTGCTACAAAAAAAATCTGTTTAGTCCGACTGTCAGAATAGAAAAATATTGTATACTTTTTGTTAAACAAATTAATAAAAAATGACGAAGATAAAAACGCGTCAAAGATCAGGAGGGGGGGTTGGCCGGTAAAAATGTAATACAATGTGACGTCACACGTGTTTTCGAAGGACTGTATCGTCTTCATTTTTTGTTCACGAAAAAAAGAAAAAATATGTGTCCAATGTTTTTTGGAAATCTATCTGACGGACTAATTTAGTTTTTTTTTTTTGTCAACTACCCTAATTACAGGTGTTCGGTAAACTACTGGAGTGGGACCGCAGCGACGGCGACTCGAGTACGGAGGCCGGGGCCGCGGTCGAAGACGGCGCCGCTGTTGACGATAGCGACCTCAGAGAACATGTCGTCGGCATACTGTTCGCTGGACACAAACTTACTACGTTGCAGACTCAGGTATGTAATGAACTTTAAATATCTCTGTAACTACCGCTAGTTACGGAGACATTAAATATAAAAGGTACCGAATGGCAGAGGTCAGTAAGGGCGGTTAAACCTGAATAGCCTACAAATGTTTAAATCCGGCTGGTAATTTGTGATTAATTAAAATGTTTTGTATTTGCTACTTTCGTTTGTATTGACAACTATCGATTGGTAACTATTAGCCGGGGTAAAATCGGTTCTTAATAGGTCACAGGGAACCACTGGTCTAGGAACAAAAAAATTAACGCATTGACGGGGAGATTCCGGTTTTGTCATCATTTGCCTAGCCTTTTCTCAACTATTTTGGGGTCGGCTTCCAGTCTGACCGGATGCAGGTGAGTGAGATCCAGTATTTTACATGGAGCGACTGCTTATCTGACTTTCACAACCCAGTTAATACTGGGTAATACGATACCCTTTGGTAAGACTGGTTGTCAGACTTTCACATCACTGACTACCTGTAACGACTGCCAAAGATCTATACATAGCAGCCGGGACCAACAGATTAACGTGCTTTCCGAGGCACGGAGGAAACTTGGTATATAATGGGCGGTCACCCACCACAGACCAACCTAGGCAAGCGCGGCTTAACCTAAAGATCGACCCGAGTGGCAGTTATTTTTAAACCACGAGCTTCTCCTTTCGGCTTCGTTAAGGGTAGTTTTACACCCTTTATGTCCTCAGGTGATGACGCACATAGTGGCCGCCATCGGAGGCGAAGCGGCGCGAGTGCGGGACGACTGGGAGACAGCCCTGCTGTGCGCGGACAACGCTGAGCGCGCAGCTGATGACCAGCCCGCTCGGCCGCCGCCGCTCATGCAGGACAACTACTGTTTTGAAATGCTATCGCTGGTAACTATCTATATATATAAAAATCAATCCCACTTTTTGTTGTAATTTTATAACTCAAGAACGGGCTCACCTATCCAAACCAAATGTTTAGGCTTTGTTCGGACTATTTAGTAGATGGTTTATGTGAAGTTTTCACAAAATCGGTCGGGCGGTTCTTCATTTATCACAATTTTTGTAACAAATGAATTTAATAAATGGCGGACCATTTTGTTAATGGGGATTTCACTGTCTTAGACCCGGTAGGTAGCGCTGCTGTCCGGGCAGTACGACGTGCCAGGTCTGCTAGTTCATTATAAATTATTCGAATGTTTAAAGAGAAAAGAGAAACAACGTAAACATTTTATGCAGTGCCCTCTAGTAACAGTAGCATTAACAACATAACCAATGTTGTTTACTAAATATCTCTTGGAACCTTTTGTTGTCTCGCTTAAAAGTAGACTGACTCGCTCCGACCGAGTCGCGACTGTCGGTCCTTTTATACACCGAACACAAAAAAGATGTTCGAAAAAAATTAGTATTATTAACTCAAAACGAAAAAAGCATTCACAAAGATAAATAACTTTAAGATAAAAGAACCAACAAGGAAGAAGTTACTTTACGCCCTCGGCACACTGTCGAAATTACAATGGCAATTGCCGCACGCGGTCTGACCTTGAGAATACAATCGAACTACCTACGGAATGTACTCGAGTCCTGTAGGCACTACACAATTATTGGCGAGGTTTCTTGAAGATTCTAAATGACCGTCGTAAAACTATTATGAACTTAGTCTACTTTCAATATTAATCTTTTGGGGTCACGCTTAATTGCATGAGACAAAAAACCACGAAGATGTGGCTGTTTAGGCACAGCCTTGCCTATCCCATCAGGGTTTACAAGCATAATGTTTATTTTGTCTATGACTTTAATAGGCCTTATCTCTTTTCCTGCATCATCATCAGCCTATATTGTTCCCACTGCAGGGACTCAGGCCTCCTCTCTGGGAGAGGGTTGGACTATAATCCACCTCGCGGGCACAGTGCGGCAGTGTGGCATGTCACATGTCTCCGAATATTTTTAGTTCTAAAACAAGCCGGTTTCCTCACGATGCTTTTCTTTGGCCGATTTGAGAGCAGCGGTGATGAAATAAATTACACAAAGTAATGCGCCTGCGTGGTTTCGAAGCCACGAGTTACTGTTAGTAACTCGGGGCCGCCACCACTGGAACCGTTGCTCCACATGAAATGTTTACTAATCAATGAAAATATCCCAGTTATTGGCGCTTAGTGGGAGTGCCGTGGGACGAGCGCACTTAGCGCAGAGGACAGAACTACTCGCTGATCTGCTGGACCTCCTGCACACTGGCAGCGAGAGGGTGCAACGTCAGGTAAGCTCATCGTCATTATTTTAGCCGAAAGACGTCTACTGCTGCATACAGGCCCCCAAGTGTCGCCACATTGACCAGTCCCGTGCGTCTCGCATCCAGCGGATCCCCGCAACCTATAAAGCTTATGAAGAATGGACCATACAAGGTGTTACATAAAAAACGCATGTAGTCTCTCAGACTGTAAAAACTGTGAACAACGTTTTTACGGGTCCTCGAAATTAGCAATAAAAAATATTGAACTTTCCATAGGAAGTGATGTGAAATGCTGATCAACAAATTGATGAAATAACTAAAAAAAGTTAGGAATTTCCAAAAGTCATACAACAAAAGTGGTTTGACGGCATGGTTGGCGCAGTGGCTTAGCAGTTGACTGGCGCGCTACGGGTCGCGGGTTCGATCCCCGCACGGAACAAATATTTTGATGGCCTACAAATAGTTGTTTCGGGTCTGGGTATTTGTGGTGAGTTTAAATGTTTGTGAAAGCAACCACGATACAGAAGAAATCCTAGTATGGGGCAACGTTTATTTTTGTAAGTAACAAAGAAAACAAATCAGTATTATTTGTTAGTTTCGACATTTTAAATGACAATTATGATTTTAGGTTATATCACTACTCAAACGCATGATCGCAGAAATACCTCCGCAGAAGATGTTGGCGGCTGTAAACTATGGCAATGAACTCAATGCGAGGTATGAAAACTTACTCATATTTAAAATCGATATAATTAGCTATTGCCCACGGCTTCGCCCGCGTTTATAGTGGTGTATTTTTTTTTCACACATCATGTTATTTCTGTTAGTTATTGAAATAACATAACATTTCCGTGAATTGATCAGTAGGCAAGTAGACAATTACGTTACGTCAGCACATCAAGCTACTACAATTTGTCAAATTTCTTTTATAGATTTTCAACTTAATCACCAAAGCTTTAGGATTCAAGTTGATTTATTGGCGTCTGTACGTACATAAATTCAGATTTTTGAGACTTGGCTCCCGTGTAAAACTGTTGTTACTTTTCACCCGTAATAACTAAAGCAAAATACTTATACGTGGTGTTTGGTGCATCGTGTACCAAATTGAAATGGCCGACATGGGTAATCTGCTATTCTTTAAGACCCCTAAACACTTCTCATGCCCTGTGATTTTTTCGACTGTACTATAGCTACACGTCTAAGTAATCCATCAGCAACCGCTGTCATGTTTTAAATAATCCATCAGCAACCGCTGTCATGTTTTAAATAATCCATCAGCAACCGCTGTGGTGTTTTAAATAATCCATCAGCAACCGCTGTCATGTTTTATATAATCCGTCAGCAACTGCTGTCATGTTTTAAATAATCCATCAGCAACCGCTGTCATGTTTTCTTTGACAATCAATACCTCCTTGAAATACAAGTTGTACCTTCTTTTCTTCCAGAGTGACTCTCCTAGACCACCTAGTGTGTTACCTAGGCAAAGCGATCACCGTCCAAGTGAAGGTGAAGGGTACCAGCGGCGCCACCCAGTCTACGGTGACGATGGGCGGAAGCGTGGGACAAGGCGCGCCTGCAACCTGGTTCATGCGGGGAGAGACTACCAAGAAACATGCACATTTGGTTGCTAAGCTACTGTCGGATATGGCTGAGGTATGATCGTTTTTACTATGAAATGGAAATCTTCATCATTATACAAGATGATTTTTTAGTCATCTGTTTAGTTGGTGCATGAATTTGCTACGTGACCTATATAATATTATGTACTCGCCGTTTATGTTATTTGTTCGATACATCTTCCCTAACATAAATATAAACTCTTACAGGAGAAAATATCACCGGCCTGGGGTCATGAGACGCGCAATGCGCTCGCTACGTACGTAACTGCCGTGGCTCAGTTGTCAGACTCGGAGCGAAGGCCTAACCGATGCATTGGCGGCCCTACCATGTGGGTCGCGCTAGCGGCTCTGTGTGTAACTGAGGAGTCTTATGTGGAACTGTGAGTATACTATCATCATCATTTCAGCCAAATGCATCCTGCCAGCGTTTGGAGAGCACACTCCGTAAGGCCCAGTCGTAGCCTATGTTCCACAAGCTAAATAAAATAAATAAATATCCTTGGACATTTCACACAACGCCATCTAGTCCCAAGCTAAGCAACCTAATGCTTGTGTTATGGTAACGAGATGGCTGATAAACTACTTATATACATTTTTTTTTTGTAAATACATACATATTATAGATAGAAAAACACCCAGACTCGGAACAAATACTTGTAGGTCGTACAAATATTTGTTCCGTGCGGGAATCGAACCCGCGACATGCTGCGCAGCAGTCAATCGCTCAACCACTGCGCCAACCGTGTCGTCCTTCCGTAGCTTGCTAGGTAACCTGCCCAACTCCATTTGTCTGCCTCCATGAGTCGATTTTCATGATCAAAAACATTAAGTAATGTATACATATTTCTAGTATAAACGCCTCGGGAGACGGCCGCGAGGCTCGTCGCGGGGAGCCTGAGGGGCGACCTCTCTGTTCGAACCACGACGACGGCGCTACGGTCGCCGTGATCGACTGCCGCAGCTGTGGCGCGCTGTGTGCTGAGTGCGACCGCTTCCTGCATCTCAACAGATCGGCCAGGACGCATCATCGACAGGTCAGGAGTCAGAATTATTTATTTGTTAAACATTCTCAATTCTTTATTGCGTCCCATAATGTTTACAGTTGGTAGGGAAAAAGTAACATCTGTCTCAATTATGGACCCTGTCGGGAACAGCATTTACCAAAGTAGGAGAGAGAAGAAAGAACATATGGCGATCGCATGAGGGATTTATAAGCAGTTAAGGCTCTTGCTATGTTCAGGCTTACAAAATAGTAGATGCCGAGTAAAATAATGGTGGATCAGTGGTAACGGTGAACACACCCGGTGTTACTTATTCCATTACCATTGTTCTAAACAGGACAAAAAAAATATCGTGATGAATCTAAGCGGTTTTATAATCAATAACTTGAATGCATTGTCAAATCCGCACAGGGCCCGCGTGGTAGGTTATGCGATATAATGGCCCACTCCCTCTCACAGAGACGTGGCAGTAAACAGAGACTGGGGGAATGAGAAAATTCGATTTTTTTTTGTCATCTGCCCTAGACAATAAAATCTAGTTAGTCCCTCAGATAGATTTCCAAAAATATACATATTTCTTCCTTTTTCACGTAAACAAAAAATAAAAACTATACAGTGCTTCGAAAACACGTGTGACGTCACATATTTTTACCTAAAAGCAACGTCACAAGACTCACTCTCTATCTTTGACGCTTTATATCTTCGTAATTTTTTCATAAAACAAAAAAACACGAATCCAATATTTTTCGATAATCTAACTGAGGAACTAAACAGAATAATATTTGTTTAATTAACAGATATGCAAAGAAGAAGAAAGTGCCATTCGCATCGACATCCACGAGGGTTGCGGCCGAGCCAAGCTGTTCTGGCTCCTTCTGCTAGTCGACCGCCGGACCCTCAAGGGTCTGGCTGAGTTCAGGGGCCTGGAGACTGGCATCTGTGACATGGGTGCGGGAGAAAGCGCAGCCATCTTACCCGGCCCACCCGGCTTAGCGGGCGTGTGCCGGTTCTGTGGCACGAGGGGTAATGCCGGTCTACTGGCCATTGGGAATGTGTGTGCCGATCAGCAGTGCCAGGTGAGAGCTCTTTTAGGTCATCGTTGCTAGACATAATATGAATTGCGTAAAAAAAGCGTAAACTGGACCTTTTATAATAGTAACCGCGTCTGTGACCATTTAGGAAAATAATATGAATTGCGTTGAAATTCGTAAAATGTTCACAGACGCAGTTATCTGCTAAAGTGACCCCCAGTTTAATTTCCTAGGATATCGCTGACCTATATCTTTATCTTTGCGTCCGTCGCACTGCGGTGAAGTATAAAGGGCGCGATCAATTGCATAGATGCAATAATAAGATAAGTGGGCGTCATAAGCGCGGCTCTGAATGCATCAATCTATTCCCCCTTATTTGCACATCAATTGGCACAACTTACTCGGCGGCTCGTTATTCAATATCTGATCCTGGAACCTAGAAGCGTGTGAAAAGGACCTTTGGATAGTCAATTAAACTAGCTGATATCTTACTGTCATCCCACAAAGGTTCGGCTCGACATAGTTCGGACTGAGCCGAGTGGCATTTTCCGTTCGGGGTTCAAAATCTGCACCTCTTTTAGTATTAGTATTGGTACAGTTCGAACAAATTATCTTGGCAGGTCCGAACTTCGTGCAGAACGCTGCGCAGTAACATTTATTAGGAACCAAATGGTGACATGAGGTGAAGTTCGGGGGGCGGTAGTCTAGGCTAGAGATGCACCTTACATAAACACAATCAATCCTTTATACGATCAAATATCGTAATCGATTAGTTTTATTTGGAATACGTTATTATTAGTGTTTAGAAGATATTTAAGTGAATACATTAACTAATAAAGTGAATTTAATCATTAATAATTGAGTTTTCGTCTTTATTACATAAAAAATGTATAGTAACATTATGTTTTCTCTGTTAAAAGACATGATTTACTTATATTTTAGAAATCTATTACAGACTTCTTGAATAACGAATATTTACGAATATTTAAAACCTCAATATAAAATTGAATAGAAACATCTTTTTATTACTTAATTTCAATCGATTCTAAGAATAATCGATTAAACGACACCCATTGCACATGCACATGCACATCTCTTTTTGTTAACTTCGTGACCTTCGTGCAAGTTCGGCAATATTCGGTACGAGGTATTATATCTCAGTCACACGACAGCATTTGTTTAGTGTTTGTGTTGCTATCTCTGTCTTGAGCACATTCGATTAGAAAAGTTTTCGTTGTGTTTTTGTTTGTTGTTTTTAATATTACTGTTATTTTTTATTATTTGTTAGAAAAGTTAGTGGGCACTTATTTCGTCAAATATGCCACCAAAGTATAGTAGTGTTTTAAATCGCCAGGCGAGAAAAAATATTTACGATTTAACTCAGTATATGAAAGGGGAAAAAGAAAATGGAGTTAAAAATGTAGACTAGGTATCTAAAAGTGTTTTGATATTTATTTCATTTGTATTTTCTCACTGTATTAGGTATTTTCTGATCGTATATGTGTTTATCTGGCAATAACAGTTTTCTTCGCGAGTATACATGCGCAAAAGTTCGCAGAGCCTATGTTCAGACCTGCCAAGATAATTTGATCGTACTGTAATCAATTACACACGATTTTGCGGTCCTATTGTACAGAATCATGTGTTTATACCACTGCATAGTGGGTAGCAAAATTATACTCCGACATTATCGATCTTCATTAATAGACTCCGGACCCTGGTTAGTAGCAGCAAGGAAAACCTGCTGAGGTGGAGATTCATAAATGACTTTGCCCTGAAGTGTAATTTTGGTACCGTGCCCCGCGTGTCCTGTCCTTGTTTGTTTATTACAGGCTCCTTATTCACAACGCTTCGATTCGGTTTCGATTTCGACAAGTCGTTAGTCTATCTTTTTTTGGCATTATGAAAGTGAGCGAAATAGACATACGATATGTTCGATTCTGTGTCGATTCGATTGTTTGTGAATAGTGACACAGGAATTGATGGACGCTACCGAGAGCGCTAAATTAGTAGCCCAGTTTTGGGCTGACGCAATTTAGATTGTCATCGACACGCTAAAAAGAAGGATTATGTCTGAATCTGACTGGTCTGCCGTTATTCAACAGGAGTACGGCAAGGAGGCCTGCAGCCGCGTGCTGCCCTGCAACCATTTGTGCGGCGGCGTGCGCGGCGAGCGCACCTGCCTGCCGTGCCTGTTCGGGTGCGCGGGCGCAGACGAGGCCACGCCCCTGCGGCAAGACGCCGACGACATGTGCATGATCTGCTTCACCGACCCCTTGCAGGCGGCTCCTGCTTTACAGGTAAGCTCGTAAAAGGTAAACCTATTGGATTTTTCTAGGATTGTTGCTCCGACGATCCTGTAGTCGCAAGTGCATGGGATTCTGAGTTTTATTCCCAATCCGGTAAAAGCGGTATTGGGTTATTCTATTACGAATTTCTCAGAGTTAGAAAGTTGATCGAGTGACATTATTTATATGACAGTATTTTTTTTTTTTTCTTCCATTAATTACTCTCTTTTACAGTGGTTTTTAATCATCCTGACGCCCTTTGGTACGAATAGTTCCAGCACTGATATCAACATTTGTGCCTTACCTACATTACAAAAATTTGTGAACTGATATGTTATGTACTTTTTTATTTTTACATTGTTTATAATTGTATAATTTTTTGTTATTGATTTGTGTCTGTAGTAAATCTAAATTGAACTTACACCTTACTATTGTATCGAGTCTGGTTTTTCTAACCAACATAACAGACAGAATGTGTTGCTGGGGAGTTTGTTCCGTCACTTCTTCTTTCCAGCTAAACACTAGGAAGTGCCGAAGGGTGGGCGTTTTGGGGGACTGTCTCTTGTAAATAAGTAGAGTAAAGTAAATTTTGACGTTCGAAAAGTGCTGATTATCAGCCTAATTTGAATAAATGACTTTTGATTTTGATTTTGACACCCCACGTCTCTTTATGCAAGGTAAGCAGTTATTGGGGCTACGACTGGTCTTTGGTTTGCACACATACTTGTGCGTACAGTACAGTAGGATTATAGATGATGACCGGCCTTGAAGAGGTTGAAAATATTAACAACATCACGCCTACTAGCAAGGCAGAGATGTACCGTAAGCGCACCCATGTTATACAATAGTGTAAACCTGTTTAATTTCCAGTTGAAATGCGGCCACGTGTTCCATCTTCACTGCTGCAAGAAGGTTCTGGCCAACAAATGGAATGGCCCCAGGATAACGTTCTCGTTCTCACAATGCCCCATTTGCAAGGTAAGCCGATTATCACCTATTTTAATTGGATATTTCACTACTGTTAAAAAATCACGAAGATGTTATGTTATTACAAAAAGTAATAAAATTATTAGGAAATCATATTACTACTCATGCCAGTTTTAAACATCTCTATAAAAGTTGGTTGATACAGTCTAAGACCAATGCTCCTAATTCCACTCCTGATTACCCGAAGTCCTGACATGGCTCGGTCATGGTTAACAGATTTAAAAGAAATAACGCACACAATCTATGGTAAAAACATGACACATGTCATGACATGACCAGATAATTAATGCGCTTCGAAAATCTTCGTCTCTTCTATTCATTGCAAACGTCTCGCCACAGACCGTAACCTTTACAAACTGGACTTTGAGAGAGATATTTGCAATCGGCACTTGTATGGCTGTGACTCGCAGATCATCGCACGTTCGGATATTTCCCGAACATAGACGAGGATTACCGAAGTGTATACCTTAAATGTTTACCCTTAATACTCCCAAGGTAGCCGGCGAAAGTCCAATTTTCTTAAGTTTTTTTGCAATTTGCCGCTCATTTTCATATGTTAACAAAAATAAGATTCGCTACAGTAACAAATGTGTATTTATTAAGTAATAATAATAATAATTTATTTACTTTAGATAACACAGATCCATAATTTTGTTAGTAGGCGCACTTAAAAAATAATATTATAAAGTTAGTAAAACAACACTCAGTTCGTATAACTTCCTTGAATGCCTTTTTCATCAAAAAGTCACTTATGGAAGTTATACGAACTGCAGGGCTATTGCGTATCTTATAAATGACAGTGGCTATCATATTGTCTATGGATTAACTGTCAAATTGGTTATGGTTTAGTACAAAATGGAACCATTTGACAGTAGTTGATAGGCACTATTGGTTAGCCACTGTCATTTAAAAGATACGCAATAGCCCTGCTGAATAGGGTTTATTGGTGATTTTAATCATTATTACTCAGTAAAGACCTTTACTGAACAGTTTCAAATACCAATTCTAGGAGGACATGAATCATTGGACCCTGGAGGAGTTACTGACTCCAATCAGACAACTGTTCGAGGAGGTGAAGCGGAAGGCCACAATGCGGCTGGAGTACGAGGGATGCGCCCTGCCCGGCGGCGCTAAGGGCAAAGTCGTGCCGGACCCCTCGACCTACGCCATGGATAGATACGCCTACTATGTGTGCCATAAGTGTGGGAAGGTGGGTCTTAACGTGCTTTTCAGGGTTTCGTATCCAAAGGGTCAAAACGGGACCCTATTACCAAGACTTCGCTGTCCATCCATATGTCTGACAGCGGGCTGTATCTCAAGAATCACGATAACTAGACAGTTGAAGTTTTCGCAAATTATGTAGGTATTTCTGTTGCAGCTTTAACAACAAATACTAAAAACAATATAATTTTGATTCCCTGTTTAACCATGTCATTATTTAAAAATCTATGAATGCAGTTTAAAAAGTTTAAAATAATGTCTTCTTTTAGTAAAATGTTCCATCTACAATAATTCAAGGTACTTTCCCTCCGTGTGGCATAGACGTGGGTCGCCCTGTAAATAGATCTTTGGCAGTCGTTACAGATAGTCAGCGATGTGAAAGTCTGACAACCAGTCTTACCAAAGGGTATTACCCAGTATTAGCTGGGTTGTGTTAGTCAGATAGACAGTCGCTCCATGTAAAATACTGGTATTCAGCTGTATCCGGTTAGATTGGAAGCCGACCCCAACATATTTGGGAAAAGGCTAGACAGGTGATAATATAAGAAAACAAAGTATAGCTATATGAGTAAAAAACTACTGCTGACGTAATCACCATTTAAACTCCCCACCACCCATGTCATAAAAAATCCAGAAACTGCCCCCCTTTAGTGCTTCGTAATAATTGAACGGCCCCATTAAGGGCTTGCTTGTGGACACGTGGCGCGTCGCGCGGCGCATGTGAAGGCTCCTCGCGTGCTATTTTATTCATTTACTGAGAGGCGAGTCCAACGCAACGAACGCTGCATTTGATTTCATCATTTCGTCTCCGTAAATTAGGCCTAAGGCCTTTTTTTACATACTGTTACGGTTAGCCTGTGTCATCTCACAGCTGGGCAAAGGCCTCCCCCCTTGATTTCAAAATGTTGCGTTCCAGGGTCAATGTGGACCACTGGTCGTTAGTTCTGTCCAGCTCTTTTACATAAATGAGTTATTTTGAAATGCAACGTTGGCATCCAGGCATACTTCGGCGGGCTAGCGCGTTGCGAGGTGGAGACGAGCGCGTGGTGGGAGCCGGCCGAGCTAGTCTGCGGCGGCTGCAGCGACGTCGCCGGGGCCCGCACCTGCCCCAAGCACGGCGCCGACTTTTTGGAGTACAAGTGCCGCTACTGCTGCTCGGTGAGTTCCCCCTCTTCCCTAAGGTGTTCGATGAGCTTCGCGTCGCTCGCTACGTGATGCGGGTTCGATCCTCGCACGGAACAAATATTTTGTATGGCCTACAGATAGTTGTTTCGGGTCTGACTATTTGTGTATGTGAGTCACAATGTTTGTGAACGCAATCACGATACAGGAAAAATTCCTAGTTAGAAAAGTTTTTCAAAAATTTGAAGACATGTGTAATCTACCAACCCGCACTAGGCCCGCGTGGTGGATTATAGTCCAACTCTCTCCTAGAGAGGAGGCCTGAGTCCCTGCAGTGGGAACATTATAGGCTGATGATGATGTTGATTGGTCGTAAAATGGTTTACGGTAGAAGTTCAAGTCTCGTATTGTAAATGAAATATCATTATTTTATCACTAGATTATAGATTTTAGATTGAAGATTTTTTTTTTTAGATTTATGACAATGTCATAATATGAGCAAGTTTTACAAAATGTCGGTTGGACCAATTAGCCTTTTAACCGTGGATATATACAGGGTGTTTGGAAGGGAGCTGTACATACGCCTAGGGTAGAAACTAGGGATAGTCTGCTACCTACCCCCGCCCATTATATTGACCTTGGCCTCAAGGTTTTTTTTTAATTTAAAATTATTTCTTTACCTTACTACGGTACTTCAGGCCCCATAACTTTTCTTCTCCACAATTTTCTGGTGTAAAATAATTTTTTGCAGGACCCTAAGACTCTAACGATTAAAACAAGACCATTAGCCGACCGGTCCCATGGATAGATTTTGAGCTACAGGTAGTTTTAGTCAAAAAATCAAATAAAAAATAATAATAAATTTAAAAAAAACCTTGAGGCCAAGGTCAATATAATGGGCGGGGGTAGGTAGCAGACTATCCCTAGTTTCTACCCTAGGCGTATGTACAGCTCCCTACCAAACACCCTGTATATTAGTCTGTAAGGTGTTTATCTATGGGCCAAAGTAACCTGAAAACGTTATGAGTAATGGTTAATGGTAATGGTTGAGTACGGGGTGTCTCTAATGAGATCTAATATTATAACTGGCTAACGTTAATCATCGAATCATCGAATGCAAGATTCGATGCAATTATGCATTTTCGCTGAGTGTTCGCTTAAAACTCGAACACTATATGTTACAGGTGGCAGTATTCTTTTGTTTCGGCACGTCACACTTCTGCAACTCGTGCCACGACGACTTCCAACGCGTCACAAGCATTCCAAAGCAGAGCCTGCCGCAGTGCCCCGCTGGTACGTATACACCATTCGATAATACTGTTATATTAGCTTTGATTTCTATTTTATTGTGCATGCTGTGGTCTCCTGTAAATGAAGCAATGGAGGAATCTATATCTATAAATAAAAAGCAACTTCCCTTCGGGGCTGCGGGTTATTGTAAGAGATACGGAGGCCTCGACATAAAGGGCTAAGAAGGAACATGGGTGGTTTTTAGTCAGTAGAAGTCTGACACTCCCTTTCACTCTGCCCAAGAGCGGGAGGACTTATTTGATGTCCCCCCTCCCCGCGCCCCAAAGGGCTGGAAACTTAAAATTTCGCACACGTATACTATGACGTAGGCATTCACTATAAAGGTAGGATTTTTCAAAATTCAACCCCAAATGGAGGCAAAGTTTTTATGGAAAATCGGCATGTTCAAGCGGGCGAAGCCGCAGGCAAAAGCTAGTAAATAAATAAATAAATACGAACTTATAGCTAACAATTTCACAAATGTTTACCAATAGTACTTCTACCAACTTCATCATCATATCAGCCCGGAATCACCCACTGTTGAGTATAGGCCTCTCCTTTTTTCTGCCACACTTCCCGGTTCTGTGCATACCTTATCCACGTGTTTCCGGCGACTTTGACGATATCGTCAACGAGCTTTAGGACGGCCCTGGTCTTTTAACAACTTCATGCGAGCTCCATAAAATTCTTGTCATCATTGACTTAAAAAAATGTGATTCTATTTAGGCCGTCTGTTAGATTATCGAAAAATGTTGGATACGTATTTTTTGTTTAATCAAATCAATAAAAAATTACGAAGATAAAACTCGTCAAAGATTTGAGTGGGGATTAGTGACGTCACTGACCGCCAAAAACTGTCACACGAGTTTTCAAAGCACTGTATCGTCTACCTTGTTTGTTTACATGAAAAAAGAAAAAATACGTCTCCAATATTTTTTGGTAATCCATCTGACAGACTAATTAGTTTTTTTTTGTTAACTTCCCTATTCATTTGGGAACGGCGCAACATATCTTCTTCTCTTCCTCCATAGATACTTCTCTATGTCTCGTCATCGTCGTATCATCCTTCACACAGTCCATCCATCGACTCTTTGGTCTTCCTCTACTTCTTGTATCACTTTAATTGTGGTCTATGGGTGATAAGATCGTTGCCTAGTGGTACATGGCTTGATAACTAGTACTTGCACCACGAGGAAAGTACTAGTTATCAGGCCAGTTATCAGTTGCTTGTGTGAACGATCGATTATATTTTCTATTCGTTTTTACGTGTAGGTAACTAAGTACTTGATACAATTAACTTGTGCTTGTTCATAACCCCAATATGTTTCATAATACAGCGGTGATAAGGTAGCGTCCAGGTATTACGTAACGAACTTGGGGGGCGGGTCTTGTAAAACGTTACGATGCGTTACAGGGGCGCGAGGGGGGTTTGAATTACGCGTTACGTAGCATTGGTTTTTTTTTAACGTGAGATCCTCTCACGCATTATTTAAAAAGTTTTTTTTCTCAAAATATCAAATTTAGATAACAATGGTCTTAAGTTACGTAACGTTTCTATGTCTCCAAAAATTGCGTAACGTAATACTTGAACGCTACCTAATGGTATGTATAACTTTTGTTCAGGTCCCAAAGGCGAGCAACTACCCGGCTCATCTGAGGAATGTCCCCTGCGCGTGTCGCATCCAGAGACCGGCGAGGAGTTCGCGCTCGGCTGCGGAGTATGTCGGCATGCACAGGGTTTCTGAATAATGGAGTGTGCCATACACGACATGGGACCGCCAGGCTCCCAACGCTATGGCCAATAAACATTTAAAACACAACAGTGTCAACAAAAATTACACTACTACGAAATAAATAGACCTGGTGATAACAACTTTTATGGCTTAGCCATAGTCGAGTGTAAACGGATTCCACTAAACTATGTCGATATCAGAACAATTATACGGACTTTCATAACGTTATTTTTACGCGTGATTTTACGACGGAAATACATTTTAACATTAAAACACGTAATAATTTGACGAATAAGCAACGGATAAAAATGAATTTAAAACACGAAATAACATACGAGTACCTAACGATAATAATGTTTTGAGAAATATTTAACAACTATAAACGTGCAACGTTGCTCTGTCCATGTTCGTGCGAACTAGCTTGTGTCATGGCGCGCATGACGTCGATCAGCAATATTACTGAGCAGGAGTTCCTTAACGTTGCACATTCATAGTTACTGCCTGAATACTCTATTTTAACATGGAAACACAAAACTAATAAGACTTTAAAATAACACAAAAATACGACCTTACTCCCCGGATATTTAAGAACCAACCCTCAGAAAATAATTACTGTCAAATTCAGGCATTCTCATAATGCAACCATATTTTATCCATATGTTAGACAATGATTTTAAACTCATAAATGTTAAATCGATATTATGTATTAAGAATATAAAAAATCTCAGTGTTGTCACCCGTAAAAAAGTATTATTAGTGTCATTATATCTCTGATTATGTGTCTATAGTTACCGTATGAGATGGATCGAAAGTTTCACATAATATATCGAAATTCGTCGGTTTTAACCAAATTCCTGTGTTCGGCCGAGGTTTAGCTTATGCTCCGAACATCCTGTTGAACAAACATTTGATAATATGTAGGATAGACTTATAGTCGGTCTGTATCCTGCATTTTGCCAAATGTACTCAGTGCTAGTTAAATAAATCAGACGGAAAAAACGAATTGAAGTTGATTTCTTGTAAAAATGAAACTATTTAACGGGCAACATAACCAAAACATAAATATAGGTAGAGAATGCCTGCTGGCATAGAACTAGATTAGCCTACTGTTCTATTTGTACAGTAGAAATATTAACTATTTTAACTATGGTCTACTAAATCATAAAATATTGTTTTTTCTACGTTTCTAGAAAATATAGTTTCAGACTTATATGGGTTAAGTCCGCCTATGTATGTACCACTATTTCACATGAAGTTGAAATAAATAAAAATATGATTTAATAAGCTTAACTAATTATACACTAAGAGACTTGTGAGGCCTCGAGAGCGGCGGCGGGGGTAGCGAGCGGGAAGCACTTTAACGTGATTGTTTCAACCGAACTTCGGCCGAACTTGACATTCGGCACAATCTACTATTCGATCCATTTCTATTAAACATTAAATTAAAAAATACAGATATATTCATAAATGTTTTCGCAGGAGTGTCTTAATTTATCGACGTGGAAGCGGCCACAATTTTCGATGTTACTTCGACACTGTGTTCAGTCGCGTCGTCCGAACAGAAATGGTAATGACATAATTTTTGTGTTTATATGTGTTTATTTGTTGGACACAAAACTTATTCTGATCGGCTCAAGCGTATTCCGCGTCGATAAGTGTGTGCACCTCTTTATTGTTAGTTCAGTGTCGTATTTGACGTAAATCTACGATCTTTGATGTCCAATGTGTAATTGTTGTGACTCTGCAGTGTTGTTCTATCCACTTGAAGAAAGCCTAGTCCATATCTTTAGGAAGTCTTCTCTCCCCTCCTTAGACTGACATATTGTAGTCAGTTTTCTGGCTGTTATTTTAGGTAGAATAACTTAGTTTAAGTCCGTGTCCGATGCAGTCTTTATTTCCAAACATTCCACCGCGCTCAGTCAAACTGCAGATGATTAATCGTTTCCCCATGCTCGAACTTATTTGCGTAATATAAAACAAAAATGTAAGGAATTCATTTACAATATACCTATTCAATATATTTCCATTTATTGTAAGTTTTGGAATTTTCAATGTTTTTACGCCGTTGATTTGCAGTCTGCCAGATTTACTGTTGTAATTATATGCCCGTGGAAAGTCGCTGTTTCGAAGGCGGTCGTTAAAACAGACAGCAGCAGCAACATGCCTCATTGCAATGGCTCCGTTGTGTTCTCCTATCTACATGGCCGCCTGACACAATTTTCATTGAAAACATAACATCAGGGTTAGACCTCATGATTTCACCACACGAAACATACCTGCGTGTACATACTCAGAAGTCGTATCAGAAAGGTGTGTCTATTGCTATTGCAGCTGCTGTTTGCAGTCGCGACCTGAAGTGACTCGTGCGCTTTGACGATCTATATCAGATCATAAACTGGCATTTTTGTATGTTATTATTTTTTTATTTATGTTATTTTTTTTTTTAACTGTTAGCAACCGTTCCGTTTTACTTCACTTTATAATCAAAAGGAATATTTATTATTTTCTTGAATACATTATTATATACATAGATGTCGTAGGAATAGAAGAGATTTATCGTTGTTGTACTAATAAAATTGATGTATAACTTATCACGATAAAATAATATTAATAGTTAATAAATTTGTTTACCTCACTGTCTACAAGTTTATACGTGTTGCCATAAAATTTCCGCAGACGCTCCGTTATAACATACTATCCGGATTACCATAATTATTATGTATATCATTATATATTATCCACTAACGAAATTTACTACGATTCTTTCATTCTTTCGAAATACTACATAATTATTTATATTATTAAATTTTATAATTTTAATTATCCTTTATCAGGGAAATTGAAGAAGTGCATTACTTATTTATTGTAATAAATATATAAATTAAAACGAAATAACACAACGTTTCAATGAAGTGGATTTTAAAGGAATTGGCAAAGCAAAATAGCACAGTCATAACATAACGTAAACTAGAAATCTTTAAGTACCCTGTCCTTCCGTGGAGTGAATTTGTTGTAACGGAACTGTAACTTTAGTATAAGACTGCATTCGAAGACTTGAGAGTGGAATTTGGAACGAAGTATGACAAAAATGTTTATTGGACGATCATGAAGATGGGATTATGTGTAGGGCGATGCTACAGCGAAGTCTGTAATACTTCGCAAGGGGCAACAACTTCTCCGCCCCAAAGTATTTTAAATACAAGGTTTAAAAACTTGAAACCGTATGATATTATAATTGTATTTCAAACCTTAGTGGTCTAATTGTAAGCGTCTTATTTAACTTAACTTATTTATTAGATAGATACTATCGAAATCTCTTTTTGATAATGATTTTACAATGTTAAATCGTGGTTAAATTACTTTTGGTGTACCATTATTTATTTAATTAATTACTTAATTAAATGGTTGAGGGTTTTTTTGTGCTTTGTTTTTAGAAATGTGATCGTCATTGTGATATGTGATATGATAACAGATGACACGTGTCAACGAAAAAAAAAAGGGAAGTGATTATCAAGTCCTAAGTATTAAAAAAAGCTGCTGTGGGTTCCGACCTGATATGTTTGATCAGAGCTATGTTTCTCACTGATGTCATTTCTCAATACCGCTGTTTATTACTGTTTGATTTTATTAAAATAGAAAACATAATATGAAATTATGATTATACTTTTATTGACAGTTTTCACAAAAAATAACTATGTGTTATCGATCATTGCACCTTAGATGTAGTTTATGAGTCTAGTGTTGTTAAGACAATGATTATTTTACAATAAAGCTTAAAATCCATACAAAGTTTTTCATTTCGCTGTCCTGTGCGAAAGTTTTAATGACAATATTCGACACAATATATATTTTAATAAATATATCTCGACTACATAATAATAATAATAATCCCGCCTATTGACCACTCCGCCGGCTCATCTAGGGAGACCATTCAAGAGTTAAATGAAGATAGAAGGAAAAAATGGTCGACAGAAGAAATGAAGGAGTTAATGTATTGTTTCTATAAAGCTCAATCTCAAGGGCCTGGCTATATTAATAGATTAATTACATTATTTAGAGATAGAAACCCAACTAATCCAAAAATTCATAAATTTAACGGCAACACACTCTCAAACCAGGCCCGTAGAATTATTAAACAAAATGTTATATCTCAAGAACTTCTAAGCCGCATAAAACATGAGGCTGAAGGGAGAGAAACAGAAAACACACAAATATCAAGCAACATGGCAGAACCAATTCCAGCATCAGACACATCCAACACACACCATGACACGTATACAAATACACCACATGACACTCACACAAACACACAACCCCCACTGGTACAAACGGAATTACTAGACCAACTAACTAGAAATGTAACAGTTACTGAGGACCAAGACCCGTTAATATTGAACTTTTTACAAGTATTAACTGAAACTAAGGAAACTCTTATAAATGACAGACTCTTATTACCCAAAGCAAAAATAAACAAACATTTTTTACAAAACCTACATGCACTCGATAACTATTTACCCAATCTATTAATTACTACAGACACACTTAGAGAATTAAACAATATTATATATGCTACAGCCAAAACACTAATACTAAATAATAAGCAAATACCATTTGTACCTCGAAACGTAATTAAACAAATATCAGATCCACCCTGGAAGAAAAGAATAAAAAGTAGAATAGAAAAAAATAGGAAAGAGTTAGGACAACTTTTAGAAATAGGCAGAGGCGTAAATACTCGCAGAATGAATATTGTAAAAACTAAGCTTTATAATAAATATAACATACAAAGTGAAAATGAACGGAATAATACAGAAGAGGTACTGAAGCAAAAGATTAAAGCACTAGCTGGTAGAATAAAAAGATATGAAGAAATCAGCAATAGAAAAGAACAAAATAGGTTATTTAAAGAGAATGAGCATAGGGTATATAGAAGTTTAGGAAACAATAGTACCACTAATGAGATAAAATTACCCAGAAAAGAGAACCTAGAAGAGTTTTGGAAGTCAATTCTGTCTAAACATAATACAATACAATAAAGACGCAAAGTGGATAAACGAACTAGAAAGGTCATCAGACAGAATAGATACAATAGAATCACAAGAAATCACAGAAGAACAAGTTAAAATAGCCATTAGGAAATTGCACAATTGGAAGACTCCGGGGATTGATAAAATACAGAACTATTATTTAAAATATCTTACTAGTACACATAAATATTTTGCTACAGTATTCACTAACATTATAGGTGGTAGACAGCAGGTAGAAGAATGGTTTACTACAGGACAGGTTATTTTGATACCAAAGAATGAAAACACCGAAGATGCTAAAAACTGGAGACCAATTGCTTGTTTGCCTAGCAGTTACAAATTACTGACATCCATACTAGCCAACCAATTGTACGACCATTGCCAGGAGAACAGCATCATGGCAATAGAACAAAGAGGCTGCCGCCGCGGAGCCCGGGGCTGTAAAGACCACCTGATGGTCAACAAGGCAATTTTGGAGGACGCACATCAGTCCCAGAAAAATTTGAGTATGGCGTGGATAGATTATCAGAAGGCGTTCGATAGTGTATCACACGAATGGCTTCTGAGAATCCTTGATATTTACAAATGCCCGCCCATGATCAAGGCTTTCCTTAAAATTGCAATGCCTACATGGAAAGTGATCATGACAGCCCGTGGAACCACCGAGTCTTTAACTACTGAACCCATTTACATCAAGCGTGGCATATTCCAGGGAGACTCCCTGTCACCGTTGTTGTTCTGTCTGGCAATTAACCCAATCTCATTAATCCTAAACAAATATGAAATGAAAGGATACAAACTTAAAGATAGCTTCTGGGTAAATCACTTACTGTACATGGATGACTTAAAAGTATACGCCAACAATAAAAACAATTTAAAAGTTTTGTTAGACAGTGTTGAAATATTCACAAACGATATAGGTATGAGTTTCGGTTTAAGTAAATGTAATACTATACACATTAAATCAGGACACAGGAATAATACAATAGGTGAGGGACATATACTACTGAGTGGAGATACATTTAAACAACTAGGAATAGATAAAACATATAAATATTTAGGAATACACGAATCTGGTAAGATAGAGCATAGTCAAATTAGGGAACAGGTAACAAAAGAATATTTTAAGAGGACTAAAAAGCTACTAAACACACATCTAAGCGCACGAAATATCATAAAAGGCATAAATACTTTTGCAATACCAGTCCTACTGTACTCATTTGGAATTATAAATTATATGAAAAGTGATTTAAAAGCTATAGATATAAAGACTAGGAAATTATTAGCAATTAAAAAAGCACAGAGACAAAAAGCAGACGTAGAAAGATTATACTTACCAATAAAAGAAGGGGGTAGGGGGTTAATAAATACACACAATATGTATAAAACACAGATACTGAAATATAAACATTATTTGGAAAGAGAGAAAGACGATTTAATAAAGGTGATAGTTCAACATGATAAAACTAGAGATAAATATTCAATAATAAAAGAAGCACGGGAAATAGAAAGAGAACTTCAACTACCACAAAGTAATGAATATACAGACGCAGAAATAAAACAAGCAATAATCAAGAAGCAAAACGATAAGTGGAGAAATAAGCAATTACATGGACAGTTTCCTAAAGCAGTTTTGGACCAAGCTAATATAGACAAAGAGAATTCATTCAAATGGATAAAAAAGCAACAAATTTCACCCTCCATAGAATCAGCAATATTTGCCATACAGGACCAGGCTGTTGTGACGCGTCAACATCAACGCGACATTTTAAAAATAGATATAGATGGTAAGTGTCGCCTATGCGCCAGCAAAGACGAAACGACGCAGCACATCATCTCAGGATGCGAAAAGTTAGCAGGCACGTATTATGTCAAGAGGCACAACAACTTGGTTCAGTATGTCCACTGGTGTCTGGCAAGAAAACACAATATCGAGGTGGCGGGTCTTTGGTGGAAAGAAGCGTTGACAGAGCCGCAAGTTAAAGAAAATGTACAGGCTAAAATCATGTGGGAAATACCTATACAGACTGATATTACTGTAACACATAACAGACCAGATTTAATATATGTAGACAAGACCAACAATAACACATTTCTAATAGATATAGCGGTACCTTCCGACTACAACATAGGCGCTAAAGAAATAGAAAAATTAAGCAAATACCACCTTTTGAAGACAGAAATTCGGCGCTTATGGAATACTCAAACCACAGTTATCCCAATAGTAGTAGGAGCTACAGGCGTTATTAGTAAAAGTTTACAAAGATACATAGACCAGCTGAATACAACAATAGACATAACAATCCTACAAAAGCAAGCATCCTTACACACAACCACCATACTCAGTAAAGTATTGGGAGACACTGTGTTTGTTAATAGTACACCTCACACACAAGAGACCACACCAGACACACAACAATCAACACACACAGTAGACTCTTTGCAATTATCCCGCAGTACCTCACACACACCAAATACACAAAGTACAATCCGCACACGAAGAAGGAGATAGGGGGAAATAGATATCTTTTTTCCTGCGGGATGCAAGACGGGATATCTATTCCAAAACCGACGTAAGGTCGAGTATCGGAAAACCGAAACAGAAAATAATAATAATCCAACGTCCACATAGTTATCATACAATTTCTTCGTGCAATTTTCGTTCGTTCATAGTTTGGCACCAACATTTTCATGTTTATTTAAAATATTTTACTAATTTCAATCAAAATACATAGAATACAATAAAAATAAACAAAATTCAAGAAAACACCATAGAAGAAAAATAGATGACATGTAATATACATATTATGTCATCGTAATTATGTATGTTGGCACACCGTACACAGAGTGGCTACTCTGCCTACCACAACACTTATTCGTGAAAACGAGTGAGTAACGGACGTACGTGGTTACTAACGTAAGTGTCCAGTCGAGTGAGGAGATGAGGAGTACTTTGGAGGGTGCGATCGGAGAATATCGGTTCATGACGCCCGAACTTAGACCTCGCTTACATCGTTTGCCCATGTATAACAGAAATTGTGCGCTGGTAGCTGTTCTGGATTCGCAGTTGTCAAGCTATTTTGTTAACTGCAAAAACCTCACTGTATTGCGCGGCTGTAAGGGAGAGCAACAATCGCCCTCGAGTAATACACTTTGTGAGGCGGGTATTTGCGGGAACAGATATCAGTCCTAGAGACTAAATGGCCCGTAGCACAGAACGCATCGATTTCTGAAAGCAGAAAGTGTATGCATGGGCAAACCGCGTATCCGTAGGTATAAGCGGGCGGGTGGAACGGCACACTCCGAATCGCACCTTTCGATAGGGATGAAAGGTGGGTTTACAGACCTTGGAAGCAACCGGGCCAAGGTGTGACTGACACGTGCCTCATCATCATCATTATCATTTCAGCCAAAAGACGTCCACTGCTGAACATAGGCCTCCCCCAGGTGTCGCCACATTCTCACATCCAACAGGAGGACCCGCTGGGTGCGAGCCGCACGGGACCGGTCAACCTTCACCACTGACATTTAAAAAGCCACTGACATTTAAAAGATACTTAGGTAAGAAGGGCTATTGCGTATCTTTTAAATGACAGTGGCTATCATATAGTGTCCATCAATTAACTGTCAAATGGTTACATTTTGTACTAAACCATAACCAATTTGACAGTTAATCCATGGACAATATGATAGCCACTGACATTTAAAAGAAACGCAATAGCATAGCCCTGCTGCAGGCCGTAACAGTGAGACCAAACGATGCGTTGGGCCGCACACCGGCGCGTGGCGGCGCGGCGCCGAGGGATGGAATAGAACCCATGGGATAAAACACACCCTGTTCTTCCGTTCTACGTGTGGCAGCCTGTAGCACTAATTAATTTCACCTATGGCACCGCACCGTGTGCTCTCACTCTAAATCACAAGGGCCAGATGATGATAATAAAATAACTTAAACTGATTATAAAAAACCGAATAAGGGTGAGTGTATGTTGAATTGTTTTGGAATATCGGAAATAAGATAGATTTTGAGAACGGTCCATAAACGGCACTACTGTAATCAATTTTTTTATTTTAATATAAAACGTTGCCCCACACTAGCAATTTCTCCTTTATCGTGGGTGCGTTCACAAACATTTAAACTCACATACACAAATACCCAAATACCCAGACCCGGAACAACTATCTGTAGGTCATACAATTATTTGTTCCGTGCGGAGATCAAACCAGCGACACGCAGCGCAGCAGTCCATTGCTTGAACCACTGCGCCAACCGTGCCGTCAATAGCTACTCGTATAACAGTGGTGCAGTAGGAATGCTGCATTCGGCGCCGTGCATACGACTTAGCAACTTTCGAAATGACGTATCCACTCCTGCAGTGCAAATCCAGTTCGATTACTATACGAAAAACTATATAAAAAGTTATCTTCTTAATAACATTCTAACGATCTAATAGTAGTTCGTCACCACGGCTAACGGTCTCATTGATCCATTTGTTGTGCAGCCTCGTCGGGGTTATGAATTCCATTCTGACCAGTCCATTGTTATTAAGCGCGGAGCACAGTCTTATTTTCTCCAGCCCTATGGAGCTGATGCCTATGACACCACTCGCGTCTAACAAGGGCCCGCCCGAGTCCCTTTCACACTCGATGGACATCGACGAGACACAGTGGTTTGTCACGCACTTTGTCGGAAGCGTTGATTCATTTTTACTTGTATTAATATATCGTACTATAAGCGCATTCAGCAATTGTGGCGGCGTCCTCTTAGCCGAAATATCAGTGCCTTCTATTGTCAGAGATCCATTTGTGTTAGTGTGACCAACTATAGTGACGTCGTAGCCACCTAAAGTGTTGATATCTACTGTACTAAGCACAGCGAACTTCTTCAGCTGGATCGGTTCGGTTCTCAGGAGTCCAATGTTATTTTGACTCTTCAGTAGGGGGTCATGGAAACTGGGATGTAGGACTGTCGATCTCACTTTTGCCGTACTACTTTTGCTGGTTCCGTATCGTATAACTGTCTGGATCATCAGGTTTTTAGTGAGGTCCTTCATCGGGGTACTGCTGGCGATGCAGTGGCCGGCCGTCAGAGACCACGTGGGCCTGAGGGCGACGCAAGTGCATAAGTGAACAAAGTTCGCAGCACCAATTTTATTATCAAAAGATAATGTGATTAGGCTTTCCAATTTCATTATGAACGGATATTCATTGTTTCTAACGTCTCTAATGCTTCCGATCTTAAGACTTGAAGGCAAGCAACCAATTCTTAATGTAAAATAAGTAAATAATATGTACACGATGCAATACATTTTGTGTTACAATGCTTGCTTACATATTTTGTTGATACTGGCTTTCGATTACGACCGCGTAGTTAAAATGTTATGTGAAAATAAATATCGAAACCAAATACACTGTACAATGAATTCAATCAAAATAAAAGAAAAATAAGTTAAATTTGAATAATGTTGTAAGAATTATAAAAATTGAATCATATGCTCGTAATAGTTATATGTACGGTTCATTCTGTATTGCATATCATTGGAGGCATAGTGGCGTCCAAGATGAGTTTCCATGTTTCTAAACTACATGTTGGGCCACTGAATACTTACGTTGTGCACGGCCGCGGTGTTCACCTTCACGTGGAGTCTGAGATCCGCGCACTGCAAGGTTCCTGCATGGACATTCAGCTGTGCGGCATAAGAACATGTTAAGAATAAAGGCAAACGAGGTTTTGTTTGCATAGGTAAACACCCCGTATTCAAAGGAATGATTAATTACAGATAGCTTAACACTCATAGAAAATGTCAAAGGTATGCTGAAAACGGAATCAATATAGGTAACTGTCACAGTACGCAAGGTTAGTGCGATGGACTTTTTCGCGGTAACGATGACGGGGGGCGCAGCCTCGTCATTGCAAAGTAATAATATAATAATAATAATATTCCACAACTATCACACAACGCCATCTAGTCCCAAGCTAAGCAGAGCTTGTGTTATGGGTACTAGACAACTGATAAACATACTTATAAATTTCTAAATACATACATATTATAGATAAATTACACCCAGACACAGAACAAATGATCGTGCTCATCACACAAACATTTGTCCTGGGTGGGAATCGAACCCACGACCTTCGGCATAGCAGTTAGGGTCACTAACCACTAGACCAACAGGCCAGTCTATAATAAGTGGCGAGGCAAGAAGGACCGACTGCCGAGACTGCTTAAAGTGTTGGATCTGATGGTAGTGAAGTTCCCCAGCCATTTTCGGTTCCGGGCCGCGCCTGTTGAACATCGGTTACGACTGGGTGCGGCGCACCGCCGACCTCCCTAGCTACGCTGACGATTCCCTGGTGCTGGCACAGGGGGGTCCCACGACGCCACGGCCGAAAACGTTTAACGCTGAGACAATTTAGGATCCGGGCGAAATGACCATCATACGAAATGACCATGTCGCTTTGTTCTCTTCAGAGCAAAACCAAATTTATGACACCGTCCTTGAAAGCGTTGGGTAAAATCAGGGTAAAATGTTTATTTGGATGCTCCTGGTGGAACAGGAAAAACATTTGTTACCACTGGCATACTTGCAGAGGTCAGGTGGCAAAGCAAAATTGCCATTGCTGTAGCGTCGCCACGTCGTCAGGAATCGCTACCACACTGCTTCCGGGTGACAAGACAGCACATGACAATCATGTTTAAAATTCACATCGATTTAGAGAGCGCAGAAACGCCTGTTTGTGGTGTGTCACGTAACAGTGATATGGGACTCGTAATCAAGGATTGCTCTCTGATCGTATGGGATGAGTGTACGATGGTCAATAGGAGCCAGTTGAGGCCGTGGACAGAACCCTGCAGGAAATCCGCAGGAACAGTTAAGTAAATTCACTTGTTAGTGATGGGCAACTACGGAACCTTACATTAAGCGTGGTCCGACATGCACTTGGCCAGTTTTTAAAACTAAATTAAAATTTGCTAAAACCCACGACGTTTTTTGTTCCGTGTGGGTATCGAACCTGCGACACGCAGTGCTACTGTCAATTGTCCAGCCACTGCGCCAACCATGCCGTCATATAGATGTGGGGTGATGTTAGCCCTTTGTGTAGAGGCCGCGGTATCTCTTTCGAAAAACCAGCAGCCCCGACGGACGTCGGGCTGACATCTATTTGAGGCGCGCGTGGAACACGAACGCGCCGTCGACATGGCCTGTTATCGTCATAGAACGGATGGACGATTAGTTGGCCCGTTACGCAATGTCCACATGCCGTCGCCTACGGTGTCCGGAAGCCATCACGTGACCCCCGATGCCCGGAGCGTCTGCCGCAACGGCTAGGACGAGAAGTTCTCTCCCTCTCACATTCCACCACCTCTTTCGCTAGCATCATATAGCATCTAGGACTCTTATCAACAAAATAATTTTAGAATTAGAATATAATAGTTAGTTTAGTTAGTTTAATATTTGATATTTTTTTCTTATTGTTTATTTTTAACTACTTTTCTGTTTTATAAGCTCAGAATAGCGCACTGCATGTTAGATTTAACTTTTAATATGCTGTGGAAAATGTCGTAGGTTATACATTTATAAGCCTTGTGTATTTATAACTTAGTGTAAGATTTTAATGTATAACTGTTTATTTTCCCGAATAAATAAAAAAAAATAAAAAAAAACACTACTTTGCAGAAAGAGGCGACGGCGCCTAATTCCCTCCCGCCCCGAACCATAGCTTGCACTAGGACCGGACGCGAAAAGTCGCCGCCGCCAATAGGGGATCGGACTGAGTCAAAAAAATATGATTCTTATTAGTCCGTCAGTTAGATTATCGAAAAATATTGGATACATATTTTTTGTTTTATCAAATTAATGAAAATTGACGAAGATAAGACGCGTTAAAGATCATGAGTGGGGGATTGTGACGTCATTTGTAGCTAAAAAATGTACTATCATGTGACGTTTTCGAGGTATCACGAGTTTTCGAAGCACTGTATCGTCTTCATTTTTTGTTTATGTGAAAAGAGAAAAAAATACGTGTCCAATATTTTTTGGAAATCTATCTGACTAACTAGTTATTTTTTGTCCGATCCCCTATTGCCGCTACGAGAACATGGTGGAGCTCCGCCTAAGCAGAGCAGACCCTCCTGCTCTGGGTGGAGCGGAAGGAAGTGTCAGACTTCTACTGATGAAAAACCACCCATGTTCTTTCTGAGCCCTTTGAGGCGCGCATGAAACACGGACGCGCCCACGACAAGACCTGTCGACTATAATCTACCTTTTTTAGTGGTGGTAAATCATCAAATAACCCCTTCCGCTCTTGCTTTGGCAGATCGAAAGGGAGTGTTAGACTTCTACTGACTAAAAACCACCCATGTTACTTCTTAGCCCTTTATGTCGAGGCCGCGGTATCTCTTACAAACAACCCGTAGCCCCGGCGGGACTAAAATCTTCCTCTGTTTTAAATTTCATCAAGATCCAATTTCTTTGCATTACCTTCTTCTTATTTTCAACAGCGCGGCATCAGTAAGTTAACGCAGCGTAATGATCCAATGTACTTTATCTAAGCGACGCATTTTAGTTTTAATTTATTCAGCTTAATTTTAGCTTTATTAATTCAGTATAGGTACTCGTAGTATATTATTTAGTATAAGTTCAATACTAATTAATGTAATTTATTATTGCATAATGTTAACAATTGCAAATGATGTGTTGCCGAATATGTAATCAATAGATTTTAGTAGCAGGACCTAAAGGTTTCATTGGCAGGACCTGTACAATATCACAGCGATTTAGCATAAAAACCTTGTCAGATATTAATTTGAATAACATTAAAATGATCTCGTGCTTACTACACCAGCTGTACTTATTACTATCGTTCCAAGTTTGCCAGTAAAGCGTTATTTTCAAAAGATTTTCGTTGATTTAGAGATAACATTTTAAAGTATTATCTAAGTCGTTCTCTAATCCTTAGCATTGTCTTGCTAAGATTAGAGATTTAAAATGTTTACATAACCTGCATCTTAGTGGTAGATATAGTTCTACAAAAGGTTTAGTGTTGGTAAACAATATTTGATGGGCATTGTACGCGAAGAAAAACATCAATGTCTGTTATTTACATTCGGAATACCGGCGCGTGACTCACCGAATTTGGTCGCGATGTCCTAGCCCGTTGTATCTTGGTCGTGGTGTGATAACGCGGGAACACTTGAGAGCAGCAGCGTCGCTGATAAGCCGCCTTACAGATCGATTGTGTCGTCCGATTGATACCGTGTTTTATCTCCAGATTATCTAGGACATTGCTAAATCTTCGTCATTTCTGGTGCAGTGTTATTATGTCAACAGTCGTGGTTTCGATAGATCTAAGTATCATGTGTGCCTAGTGGAACTTGAGTTAAAATCGGTCGGAGATGGTCGGTACTCATAAAATAAAGGTATGATTTATTTATTATTTTGTTTTTCGTTGCTAGGCTACAGCTTAATGTTTCAGCCACATTTTGCGGTGATTTTTATGTCTTTTATATATTACAAAATCTCGTAACCATATCTGTACAGATTACTGTTAATATTTTCCGATTTTCAATACTTACATAAACTTTGACTCCTCATGAATACAGACTCAATCTTACTTATTCAGTAGAAATCTCAGTTTATTAGAACAATATGTATGTGTGGCCTAGGTTATTATTTCCTATAAGTACCAAAATAAAAATATAACTGAAATGTAATGAAACCACAACAATTGTAACTCCTAAAACGGAGGGTTAACCTGAATATAAAAATAAAGTTTGTGTTGATTATACTTATTTCATTCGAATCTAGATAATAAGAGTATGTAATATTTAAGTTACGATAGCTTTCACATAATGCATATCGCTTCCAGAATATGTAGGTATGCATATGACGGTACGTCACCCGCGATTTATTTGGCTAATATCGTGATACCTCGGCTAATATGCGTGACATTCATAGAATTTATTACCCACGAATAGTATCTTTCTAAACGTGATTTTTTTCTAGAGTTGGATTTAATTCGGTCCGGAGTACGACTAAGTACTAATATTAGTAAACATAAATATTCCCCTAGCTGCTCTTACAAAAATCAAACATATTAAGTAAATGTTAAACTCAGCAATGAAAACGACTTCCATGAAGCCAAGCTACCATCAGGTACCACTAGGTGGTAGGTATTACTTGAGAGCCAGATCATCAAGACTGAACGCTGCGAAGTCTGTCAGCCAAGAACGTATTGACTATGATTATTATCAGTATCTTGAAGATTCAATCACCTGAAAATCACCGACCAGCAGCTTTTTTTTTTTTTTTTGTAGCTTTAAATTTCAGTGGCTATCATATTGTCCATGGATTGACTGTCAAATTGGTTATGGCTTAGTACAAAATGGAACCATTTGACAGGTGATTGATGGACACTATATGATAGCCACTGTCATTTAAAAGATACGCTATAGCACTGCAGAGCTGGTACAAGAGAATTTCCATAAGTACTATCGTTTTGCTATCAATTAAGTAGCTTGTCTTGGTCAACAGATCCTACCATAAATCTACTAAATACTCCGTTCGTTTTGTTACATTGTAGAAAAGTATTATGTATGAATGGATGGGGCGAGAAGTGTAAGAATTGTAGCAGGTCATCAATGACGGTGGTCTTGATTAACATATTAATATTGTTTCTCCTTATGTTAAAAAACACCACCACCATTACAGTCGCGGTCTCTTGACCGCCAGTGTGAAAATGCAACGTCTTTCTAACACTTTGTTTTTGGCAAATAACAACTGACCAAACTGGTGAAAAAAATGGTGTGATCAAACCATGGTCCCTCTTTTAAAGACTTGCTAAAAAACAGACATATTTTAGGGTTATATTGACACTTGTCCCCAGGAATGGCTAAGTTGGCCATTAATCCGGGCACACTTATGCACGGCTGCAGTGGCGGTGAGCTTCCACGCCACTTGGCACTTCCCCCGCGCTGCGTTCATCCATGGGGGGGTGCAGTACGGAGTCGCAGTGACCGTAGCACTGCTGATTGTGGCACTGCCCTTGGCCTTACTGCAGCTTTCGATCGGGCAGCTAAGCCAGCAAGATGCTGTTGGAGTTTGGAGAGCCGTTCCTTTTTTTAAAGGTATGTAGCTCCCTGATGGACACAACTTACAAAAGTCATCAACATATCGGCGAAATGTTGACTGAGAGCCAACTTATGTTGCCAAAATTGGTGTGTAAAGTCCACAAAGGTACGGTCAACCGGTACGGCCATAACAGTAGATGCAGTCGACACGATTGCACATTGCGATAATTATTTCAAATTGACGTCACTGATAATTCCAGCAAATTACTATCTAGAGATTGTATCGTTAGTATTTTACTATGAAAATAATTTGTAGTCGATACGGAATGTCAACTAGAAGTTCTGATTCGTGTGACTGACTCCTGTATTAATTCGATTTGGCAGAAATATAATAACCAAAAAGCCGATTCGAAGCAATCACTACATATTTATACACGGACCTTCATTACTTTCGTTAGTTACTTAGTATGATGTATATTTATATGTTTGTATGTACCTGAGGGCACACCAGCGATGTTCTTAATAGGCAGATCCAAGTCGCTGTGGCCGAAATAGGTCGGGATTATATGATGTATAGATATATATGATGTATAGAATGCCTGGTTCAAGGCTTTGTGAAGGGTCAGTAGTCTGTTTACACCTTGTATATAGTTATTAAATTTATTCACCCGGGTGTTTCAAAAACTCCTACAGACCCAAACAAATTTATTTTGATTCTACTTACTTATTAGGTATTTATTTTCTAGGTGTTGGATACCTGAGGTTACTGATATCTATCTTGGGCGCTATATACTCCATCATCTTCTTGGCGATGACATCAACATATTTGCTTTATACGATAAGTAACTCATTGCCGTTTTGGGAATGCGTCGAGCTGGTACTTGAACAAGTAAGTTTTTGGAGTATTATTGCATTTTTAGGGTTCCGTAACTCAAAAGGAAAAAAACGGAACCCTTAAAGGATCACTCGTGTGTCTGTCTGTCCGACCAACCCCCCCCCCACCTTATGTCCGAAACTACTGAGCCTAATATTTTGTAAAAAAAAATACAGAAATTAGTTCAACACTTATACAGGGTGTTTGGAAGGGAGCTGTACATACGCCTAGGGTAGAAACTAGGGATAGTCTGCTACCTACCCCCGCCCATTATATTGACCTTGGCCTCAAGGTTTTTTTTTAATTTAAAATTATATCTTTACCTTACTACGGTACTTCAGGCCCCATAACTTTTCTTCTTCACAATTTTCTGGTGTAAAATAATTTTTTGCAGGACCCTAAGACTCTAACGATTAAAACAAGACCATTAGCCGACCGGTCCCATGGATAGATTTTGAGCTACAGGTAGTTTTAGTCAAAAAGTCAAATAAAAAATAATAATAAATTAAAAAAAAACCTTGAGGCCAAGGTCAATATAATGGGCGGGGGTAGGTAGCAGACTATCCCTAGTTTCTACCCTAGGCGTATGTACAGCTCCCTTCCAAACACCCTGTAGATTACAGGAAAAGCTATAAGAAGTCTATGGTGCTAAAATAACATGGAACATCTCTCGATATCTACTACAGTGGTACGGAACCCTTCATGTGCAAGTCCGACTTGCACTTGGCCAGTATTTTTCTTCCTCTTAATCCTATCCTTGATCATCTGTATTTTAATTATGTTCATTTTTTTTTATTCTGTTGCTCCTAACCATACGCCATATTTTTAATTGAAGTCTTATTAATTAAATGTTTATAGCAGTACCAAACAATATTTTGAATTTTCAGCATGAATATGTCAATACCGTGAATGCATCGTCTTGTCTGAAGTAAGTTTGAATTTCTCTTCCTTCTATTACTTCGACAGGGATGTTTAATGACTAAAAAAAATACGATTCTAATTAGTCCGTCCGTTAGATTATCGAAAAATATTGTAAAGACCAGGTAGGGTGGTGGCCAATGAACCGCGTGTACCGTATGAACCATAGTACCCACCGTCCATACGCTACGCTACGTGGCAAACTTGCACAATAAAACGTGTCACGACTCGCTTGTCACATCATGCAGTTTGGTCATTGGTCTAGTCGCCGACCACTCGTCGCCATAAACGACCGCGTGCGCCGCGTCTTTGTGTTTACTCAAGCAAAAAGACGAGAAAAATGTGAGTTTCTTTTTGTTATTTCTTTAATAATCTAACTCTTACTAAACTTTGTGTGATTGGTATGTGTAATGTAGGTCCTTGTGCTTATTTTAGACTTACTTTTTTTTTAAATTTCCCTATGGTTATTGTGTAAAACATACCCTAATATTTCTAAAAGGCACGCAGTGAGCCATTTTTCCTGGTTAAGCAATGAACCACCATGGTTCATTGTGTACCACATCCAAGTGCTTAGATAACATTGATTGTATCAGTGCAGATTTTTCACTTAGGATGAGTATTAATGTGAGTTTAATTACTATTTGTTTATTTCAGCATGGGACGAAACACCGCAGGGCGGGAATCCCGAAAAAATGATATCATACCAGAACAGCTAACCAAACAGGAATAGATAAACACTTAGGACTAAGTATCCGAAATGCAGGCAAAGGTTGCAATTGCAATCTTCCCTCCAACACTGCGAAGATAGGTACATATCAAGATACTGATACAATCTGTCGTGTAGACTAGAGCACTATTAGGATGCAAGTAAATTGTTTACTGACCAACAAGAAGATAGCATAAAGGAATGTTCATTAAATTGTGCCAATAAATTCTAAAGCAGTCAATATTGAACAGTTAAATCGTGAAAACTCCATGAAATGGCAGGCCAAGATTGGTCTAGGGGGGCTTATGCCAAGACATCCCTAAATTGACAGTGGAAAATCCCGAAAAATACGTCGGAATAGCATATTTGAGAGATATGACTCCTGAAAGTTAAAGAGACCAAAATAAAAAGTTTATTATGACTGTAATAATTAAGTTCTAAGACTGATTCTGTGGTTTTTATATAACCCGAATCATAATAAATATTTAAACTTATTACTGTTATATTTATTTTCAACTTAAAACGAATGTTTATTGGTTTTTCTATTACTGTGATTCATTGTGTACCACCTTGATCATTCAGTACCACACCCCAGGTTCATCGTGTACCCCTTATGAACCATTTGACTTCTTCTAGAAAAACATCTATTAATTAGTCAATAGCAAATATTTTCCATTTTGTTTAACGCAGTTTGGTAGTTTACTAAATAACCTATGTTTTGAGATAAAAAATATTTACTTAGACTCTAATAACGACCGCTCCAGAGCTCTTCAAACTTTTGGTGGTTTAATGGCTACCAGCCATTAAACCACCAAAAGTTTGAAGAGCTACGCCCCCTACGTATTTTTTGTTTTATCAAATCAATAAAAATTTACGAAGATAAAACGCGTCAAAGATTTGGGTGGGGTTTGTGGCGTCACCCGCCGGTAAAAATTGTCATACTAATGTCTTACAATATGTCTTACACATGAGTTTTCAAAGCACTGTATCGTCTTCATTGTTTTTTTACTAGGGAAAAGAAAAAATATGTGTCTTATATTTTTTGGAAAATCTATCTGATGGACTAATTAGATTTTTTTTGTCAACTAACTACCCTATCACATGTATTTATTTCTATTTTAGTTTTTTTTTCTCTCCCTACTGGTCTGTCCAATTCAGATTACAGTAATTTCTATGATTGCCTCGTTCCATCTTGAAACTATACGAGTACCTTCAAGAAAAAAAATGCCCAGTCATCTATTTTTTTCCTTTTTTATTACTTAGATGCTTGTATCCAATGTGCGCTGTTATGTTTATTTTTGTTCCAGAGACACATTTATGGCACCAGTAAACGAGAGACCAGAATATTATTTAGCGGTATCACTAATCATACTTGTCCTGTGGGTAGTGTTCCCTTTTGTGTAAGTATTGTATTGACTTCATTCAATATTTATATGTCGGAGTGTGGGGTATTCTCCATGATGATGATGATTATTTGTCAGCAGGGCTATTACGTATCTTTTTAAATGTCTTTTTAATGAACTAACTGTCAAATTGTTCCATTTTGTACTAAACCTTATCCAATTTGACAGTAAATTGATGGACACTATGATAGCCACTGTCATTCGAAAGATACGCAATAGCCCTGTAGGATGGGTATGTCAAATAACACTCGCTGGTTGTTAGGTCAATGGTCTGTATTGGTAATCACAATTCGGTTCCAAAATAATAACGGATGCTCATCAATAATCACATGGAATGAACTAGTGAAGTCAGTTCTGACGTGATCACGACCGACCGACCGACCGTAGCACCGTTCGCTATCCAAGTCTCTTAGAAGTCTCTATAGCAGCGCTCATGGTTCTCACTCCCATTGTACTCTGTGCAGGGCTCCGTCCATATGACAACTCCCTTCTTTTAAATCTATCACACGACATTTGTCACTGGTAGCCAGCAGAGCTATTGCCTATTGGTTATGGTTTAGTACAAAATGGAACCATTTGACAGTTAATTGATGGACACCAATATAGCCACTGACATTTAAAAAGGTAAACGCAATAGGCCAATGGCCTTCTGTACTAAACACACTCGAGCATATTATAGAGGTTGATAATATTTGCTTGACATTCCAATATTAAAGTTCGGCCGTTCAGAGAATGCGTTCCTGACACGTCGCGATTGAACTGACGACGTAACTTTGTAATGGCGTTGCAGTTACGATAAAAATATTTTTGCTGGTTCTTTACCGTTTTAACAATTGATGAGCATTAAAACAACATTATTATATCAATAATCAATGAATGTTATAATTTTGTGCCAAACTGAGTGTCAAATAACTTGGTAAACAATATTTTTCTAAATCTATACTGCGCTATTACAAGGTTATGTCAGCGCTTTATATTTGTAGTGCTGTGCTAAAAATAACAGGCAAGTATCGTAATCTGTTCTTATACAGATAAACTTATATTTTAATATAAAATAATACGCTTTGTTTTTCTTTTTAAGAATTTGAAAATAATGGACTATAAGATAACTTTTATGAAATATAAAAATAAAACTATGACCAAACCGAACGCGCGAAAGAAAGTAGCATTTTTATATTTAGGTTGAAAATGGTAACCCCAAATGGCGTTGGGCCGCCATTTTGTGACGCTAAAACAGTCGTCTGTTGTCGTTTCGTGCGCATAGACCACGTTCTTCAAGTGTTTTAAAACGAAAATAATCTTAAAATAATGCGGCGGTTCATTTTGGAGGAACGGTAACGAACTCAGTGTTATGTTGTGCCCATCACTAGTCGTGACTAACTGATAGGTGTCAGGAACGCATTCTCTGAACGGCCGTAGTATAGTTCTTATTCTATCCACCTACAGAGACTACGGTCTCTGATCATTAGATTCGTCTTGATATCGCGAGTGTCACTCGCTACATTGTAATTGAAAAAACAAAGAATATCGCGGATTTGAAAAAAAAAATCCGTTACCATCGTGTAGGGACTGTAGGGTATCAAAATGAAGGGTTTTAAAAGGAGATTAAAATATATGACACTTAAATGTTTATAAGTCACAAATCCTTTAAATAAACACAAAAGTTAAACCATAGACTGCGAAAAATTTTACGCGACTAACGAAAGAACAAACACAAAAGAACTAAAAAGTTGTAAATAAAAGAAGTAACAATGGTAGTTAAAAAACTAAAAACCCGACTTAAAAAACTGAAATTGCTTATAAACTTGAATATTAATTTATGAAATGAAAATATAATGGACCCCGCCTGCTTCCAATTTTTGTTTAATTTAAAATGTGCTTGTTTTTTGCTTCTCAGTTTTTTCAGTCGAGTTTTTTGGTTTTGAATGGAGTTTATTCATTTCAAACATACACACACACACACACAAAATACAAACATATAAATCTTTCCTCTTTTTAATATTAGTGTAGATATATACCTACTCTATTTTCCGTAAGTACCCAATCATTATGTACGTATCAGTTCTTTAAAGTAGATAAAGATATATTTGTCACAAACGTATATAATTGTCCCAACCATGTAACAACTATATAAGAGCAATTTTACCAACAGAGTATTTTTCAGTTTTTACAACCCAGTAAAACTGATGAAACGGATATTCTACGTGGTGGGTCCAGCAGTCATCATCCTTCTCGTGGTGATCATGGCCTGTATCAGTAATGGGGAGCACTTGACTTTGTTCTCGAAAGTGGAAGACTGGCAGAGTTTCCTTGACCCTGGAATATGGCACGGGGCTATTGTACAAGCACTGTTGGCTTCTCAGGTCGCTGGTGGATATCTCATATCGGCTGGTGATTCCATTTATTCCAGTACTAATGTGCAGTGGTAAGTTTTTATGCATTTTTTGTTCTTACTGTATGTCCAAGATCAAAATTAACTAGTCAAAAAAATTTTCTAATCTTATGTTTTATGTATTTTACTATTTTATTTTTATCATATTCCAATTACGATACCTGGGGGTCTAAAATGGCCACATTGGCAGATCATAATAGGATGATAATATGAATTGCGTTAAAATTTGTAAAATGGTCCCAGGTGCAGTTACTATTATATAAGGTTAATTTTACGATTTTATACGCAATTCATGTTATGATCCTATTATGATCTGCTAAAGTGGCCATTTTAGACCGCCTGGTCTATCACTTTTGTCCGCTAATTAATTTTCAATTTATTTTCTAATTCTTCTTACATAAGTCGTAAATTTGCCTTTGTTGACTGTAACAATCTAACAACGTAGTTATTTCTATTTAAATACGTTAAAAGAGGACACAAACGCAACGTGTCCCTTAAAGCCTATACTTTACTGCGTATTTTGAATTTTTAAATTGATATACTGATCCTAAGTAGCGTAGTAATCACTGAATGTCATTAGCGCTGGAAACTGTTCGCGTTCATGATTACGAACGTATCACAAATTATTTAGCCACATACGTAAACAAGGGAATCAACACTAAGTGACAATATTCATTTGTCAATTTATTTATTTTCCTAGGCTCGTATCATAATAACCAGTTATTTTATGAGATGTTTCATTAACTATCTGCTTTGACAGACATTTCCTGTAACGGTGATGGATACTTAACTTGTGGCGGCAATTTTGTGTCTGAATGACGTCGATTGTTAACTAGCTTAGGCATTTAACGTGAGTAGATACAGTTATAGTATAATAGTAATATTTAGTATATACAGTGTCTTAAATACAGAAAAATCTCCTTATTAAATACTGATTGCAGTATTGGTTAACATAGTTTTTAGTTTAACGGCTAAAACTTAATCGAAAAATTAATATTTGAGTTTCTGAACTAACTAAAAGTTTTCAGCGAACATAAAATGTTACTGTCATGATTATTATTGCCTCTAAATACCCTCTTTAAACACACTAATATTATTTTAAAAAAAAGTATATTTGTGTGTGTGTATGTTTGTAATGAATAAACTCAAAAACTACCTGACCGATTTGAAAAATTCTTTTACCGTTGGGAAGCTACACTATCCTCGAGTGACATAAGCTACTTTATATCCATGTATTCCCACGGGAACGGGAACTACGCGAGTGTAACCGCGTGACGTCCGCTAGTTTCAATTTACTGTAAACAGCTTACACGAATAACAAACACTATCACAATTTAGCCTCCTCTAGAATCAAAAACTTTTCATTATCAAGGATTACGCAGTGCATAAATTGTTCGAACAAATACTCGAGTTCTATTACGATTGTAGTATTTTCTGGTACCTTCCATTCTTTGATAGTGCAGTAAGCGCAAGCCGCAGCTCCAATTGAGGATCTAATTTAATGGAGAGCGTCCGGTCGCCTGATCGCGACAATCGGTATAACAATGGCCAGAAACTTGCTAGCTCGTACATACTATCACTGCTTTGCAAGAACTTAATTTAAAACGTTATCATTGCGAAAAACGTGGTCGTTTTGCATACGTTTCGACCTAATTAGCTAATTTACGTTGCGGTAATTTTTTTACAATTTACCAAAAAGACATTTCAAAAATCTTTACATTGTAGGTTCCAAATAGTTGTCCATGAGTTTTTGGTGAAACCTGCATCGGAGGAATGATTTAATAAAATACGTTATCTAGAATTTTTTTTTTTTATTGTAGATAGGCTCGCGTTTGACTACTATCTCACCTGATGTTAAGTGACGATGTGGTCGAAGATGTAGCACGCTGACCTAGAAGTAACCTATTCACTCTTGACTTGAAGACCCAAGTAAAGAGAAAAAGACCAATTTACTTTAATAATATTGTGGTAAAGCAAACAAACTATGTATTTTTAAAAACTAATTGTTATATAAGCTTCGAACGAAAAATATACAATTTCAGCGGGGAAATCTTGCAATGTCTCGTTTATTTTATCTAATATGTTCCACGTTACAGTCGTCGTTTAGTTTGAGGACCGCATTTACTAATATGATCATTAGTTACAAAGAAATGTTGTACCTACTTATGTACAACTAGTTAATGTAACGTTACAGGTAGACAGTGGCTCTTATGTCCGACTGAACATGTCTTACCAAAGCAAATAGGTACTGGTATTCAACTGCATCCTGTTGTATTGGAAGCCTACCCCAACATACTCGTAGAAAGGCTAGACAAATGTTGATATACAATATGTTTATTAGTATAAACTACAAAATTGCACGGGAAACGGATGCGCTTTATGTAGTATGGAGTATGGCCAATCAAACTATCCAGCTAATGCCGATCTCTCATTGTACGGGGATTCTGTACAAAGCGAGGATTTGTTATACTGGGATTTTTTTCGGTTAACGCGACCAAAGTATATTCATCCCCCTCTTTCAACCCCTTACAACTCTTTTCTCGCATTAAAAAGTATCCTATGTCCTTTCTCAGGCTCTAGACTATCTATGTACTAAATTTAATTTAAATCGGTTCAGTAGTTTGGGAGTTAAAGCGCGACAGACAGACAGAGTTACTATCGCAAGGATGATAAATTGATCTTAATGCAGTCATTTAAATTAAAATAAAATATTTTATTGGGATTATTATCAACAGTGTATGTTTATTATTATTACTATACACACAGCGGTTCACTAGTTTAGTAGTAAACTGTTACGTATTTCGGTTTTTAATATCTTGGGAATATCAGACTGATAGTTTTAATAGGACCCCGCGTCGCAGATTTTGGGATTGTGCTCGATTAACGGCTTAAGGCTCGTCCGCTAAGGGCACGCCACGATAGTGGCGGTAAGTCCCCTCTTTGAGGAGTGGCTAGAGAGGCGCCACGGCAGGTGACGTCTGACGCAGGTCCTCACCGGACACGGTTGTTTCGGGAGGTACCTGCACCGAATCAGGCGGGAGGAAACGCCCGGATGCCACCATTGCGAGGATCGGCCGGAGGACACGGTGGAGCACACAGTGGAGGTGTGCCCCGCTTGGGCGGAGCCCCGCCGTGTTCTCGTAGCGGCGATCGGCAGCGGTGACCTCTCGCGCCCGGCCCTGGTGCAAGCCATGGTCCGGGTCGAGGAGGAATGGGACGCCGCCGCCTCCTTCTGCGAAGCAGTGATGCTAGCGAAGGAGGTGGCGGAACGCGAGAGGGAGAGAACCTCTCGTCCCAGCCTCCGCGGGAGGCGCTCCGGGCGTCAGGGGTCCCGCAATGACCTCCGGCCACCGTAGACGCGGGCCTGAGGACGGTGAGTGATGGGCTAACTCGCCGTCCGTCCGTCTTACGACAAAAACAGGCCATGTCGACGGCGCGTTCGTGTTCCACGCGCGCCTCAAAGAGATGTCAGCAACATGTGGGAGGGGCCCGAAAGGGCCGACGCCCGTAGGCGCCGCGGGTTGTCCACAGGTTATCGCGGCCTCGACATAGAGGTCGAAGAAGGAACATGGTTGGTTTTTAGTCAGTAGAAGTCTGACACTCCCTTTCGCTCTGCCCAAGAGCGGAAGGGGTTATTCGATGATTTTACACCGCCAAAAAAAAAAAGGCTCGTCCGCTATTACATGATGTCACAGGCGTGATCTGAAGGTATGTTTTCTTTTCAGGACCTCCATAGCATTCTTGATTGCGAACGTATTGTCAACGTGGGTCAGCGTGGCTTTTTGGTTCTCAATAGGCGGTCCAGAAAAGGACACCAGTGTATTCGCAGTGCTGATCCAGGCTTATAAACTTGGAGATGACTTCACTACCGACATAACGTGGCCAATAACAATCTTCGTTGCTTTATTTTTCTCTGGATTAATTACTATGGTAAGTTCAACATCAGCATAATATTGCCCTTGCCTCACGTTACTTGGGGTCGTCCCAATTAACATGTATTTTCTGCCATTCTCTTCTGTCATCGAAAAAGAAGTGAATTTAGTGGTAATGACCATTAAATTCACTTCTTTTTCTTTATTTAATAAAAGATTGAATTAATGAATGATTTATTAGCGAAAATATAGGTTTTTACATAAGTTCTTGATTTACATAATAAATGGATTTCACTATATTCGGCATTTCAGTCATGCAAATAATTTAGATTTTGCATCTTTTGGTTATACAAGTAGCATGCATTAAACATTTATTAGTCAGCTATTACATAAAAATATTGATGATCATTTAAATTTCGGTTACAATGCAATTACTTGATAAACTTAAATACAATACTACTCATTTCAAATAATAATTAATCAATCCACATTGTACCTAGACGCCATAATAATATTCATTGTTCAAAGTTTCTTAATCTTTTGATAATACTTGTAGCATGCAACATACATTAAAATTTATTAAATAGCAGTACCTAACATAAAAATACTGATAGAATTTAAATTTAGATTACAATGCAATCAATTGATACAATTAAGTACAGATCTATTTGTATAATTAAGTAAGTATAGATTGATTTGATATTGAAGATTGCGTGAAGAACATATACAGGGTGTTTGGAAGGGAGCTGTACATACGCCTAGGGTAGAAACTAGGGATAGTCTGCTACCTACCCCCGCCCATTATATTGACCTTGGCCTCAAGGTTTTTTTTTAATTTAAAATTATTTCTTTACCTTACTACGGTACTTCAGGCCCCATAACTTTTCTTCTCCACAATTTTCTGGTGTAAAATAATTTTTTGCAGGACCCTAAGACTCTAACGATTAAAACAAGACCATTAGCCGACCGGTCCCATGGATAGATTTTGAGCTACAGGTAGTTTTAGTCAAAAAGTCAAATAAAAAATAATAATAAATTAAAAAAAAACCTTGAGGCCAAGGTCAATATAATGGGCGGGGGTAGGTAGCAGACTATCCCTAGTTTCTACCCTAGGCGTATGTACAGCTCCCTTCCAAACACCCTGTAGAAGGAATGACACACACAATCCATGCATCATCTCCTTGGTTTACCTCTTCCCCATCCATAGTCTCATGTGATTCGTCCCTCCTCATCACATGCTTACCAAGGCAGTCAAATCCTTTTCAACTTTTCTGTTATTGTCGCTACTAAAAGGAACTTAATTATGGGAAAAACTAAACTTGGATCCACTATTAAGTATATTTGTAATATTAATTTATTTGGGAACAATACAGAGTAACTTAATGTAATGTACATGTAATTTATAATTCGATCGAACAAGGAAAAAGCCATAGAGTTAGAAGAAGTTTTTAAAAACGCATGTTTCTCCGATGAGGTCCGAGCACAGAGATCGTTAGGTCACAGGGCACGCGCTGCGCTTGCCGGAATCCTTACTTCCTTACACTACTTTTACACTTCTTAATGATACTTACTTTATCAAACCATCCCATTGTCTGTCAAAGCCCAATCGGGATTTAGTAACGCGTCTGCCCGCGACCTAAATCGGGTGCCCTTTTCTTTGCGTTAGTTTTTGACATAATTTGATGATGAAACTTGTTTCTATCTCGCTCAAACTTGCACAGAGTCAAGGAGAAAGAACAAGAACGACATTTTGTCTTAGTTCAACAACGAACAACGCTTCGAACTGACCAAAGCAAGCGCCCACTTCAGTAGAGATCAGTGTAACTTGTGGTCTCTGGAAACACTTTTTCGCCCTAATTTCTCCTGCCATTGTCAACAGTCACAACATCTACTATATACGGTTCCGTAATATTAATATCAATCCTCAGTTAGCCCATGAACTTTTAGCCCGTAGCTTTTGGTTTTGTTTTAAATGTGAGATGCAGGCGGATCTAAAATCTGGTCATGCTTTGAGTGAGTTGAATTGCTGTTGGAATCAAAACATAGTCATAACCATAAAGTTTTTTCCTAAAAGGTGTTATTTGTATACTTTAGACCTATTGCAACCTTAAGTAGATCTACTCCAACCCTATAATTATGAACGATTGCATTCCCTGTTATGAGGGTTGGAGTGCGAATTTGTGACCGCTGTTTTCTGACTGATTTTCTCTAAATAACATGAAGTCGCATTCGAACAAATACTAATAATAATAAATAATAAGAAAGTTCCTCTCACAAGAGCCCTGACCACCGGTAGTTCGGACCCGGTGCCCAATGCTGGTGAACCACAATTTTTTATATTTTTTAAATATTTTTTTTTGTTAAGAAATATTAGAAATATATTAACTGTATATAAATAAATAATAATATTTTTCTTCGTTTTGTTTGTATTTTTTAGCCGTTAGTTCTCCAAGTATTAAATTAATAAATACTATTATATAACTTTCAGTTATCCCTACTCTACCCTATCTACGATCGTTTCCGTCGTGTCGGCGGTGTGAAATGGCGGTTGGTCTCCTTCGGGGGGTCTCTCACGGGCGCCTTCCTCACTCTGGTCGCGTTGTGGGGGAGAATGCCTGTCCTCACCTTGCTGACTGACTACGCTGTGCCACTTCTCGTCAGCGTCGCCACTGTGCTCGAAATATTGGCCTTCGTATTTATTTACGGTAATTGGTTAATTGATGTACTTATTTAGATACTTCCAAGTTGCTCGCAGAAATATTTTCACCATTGTCTAATTATCCGATAAAAATAAAGTTTTGCAGCGATTCTGTCGATAACTTTTTACTAGTTTTTACCACAACATGTAAATTAGTTTCGATCTTTAGGACATTCGATAATCTGAACTTTGATATTTAAGCCTTTCGATGTCACAGCAGTAGTTTTGTACGTACTATTAGTGGCCATTATTTACTATTTGATGACAATTATATAAAAAAATTGACGATGAATTAATTGGGGATGAGTTTCATTTTAAATATTCTGAGTTAAAAAAATAGAAGCTATAGAATATCTTTTTCGATGGCAAATGTTAATATTTTAGAAGTTTACTGCTTGAATGCATATTACAAATTTAGATCACATTAGTGGATAAAATATTGGGTTATATAATAAGCTCTATTGGGTTATATACACATGAAGTCCATCCAGCCATTTTGTAGAACTTAATCTTTGTTTGACTTTCAAGTGTCCGTTCATCTTACATTAACTAAACGGTCTGTTTTACATTTGTTTGTATTGTGATCAAACCTATAGATGTTAGTTTGTTAAAATGTTTCCTTCACTTGCACCGATCTGTGCAAATAAATAATTGAAAACCCCGAACCTACATCCCGCTGACAGACAGGTGGACGGACTGAGGGCGGTCACCCTTCAGGCACGTTACCCTAAAAAAAACATCGGACAAAACTAGAAATTAAATTCTCTATCCCCATGTCTAGTCTATTAAATTGATCGGACGACACCCACGGCCCGGCCCAGCGAAGAAATGTTCTTCCTAGTCAAAATCGCGAAAAAAAAGTCGTCGTGGTTATGTTGCCCTTGTCCCAAATTCGTCCTCGTGACCTAACAAACTATTTCGTCAAAATACATTCAGAAAAGGGAAATTACAAATGAAAGGTGAGTAGGTTAGCAGCTGTCACACAATTAGGGTGAGCAATACAATTGCTGCGAGGGATTCGAACCCTTTAATAATACAAAAATAAATCTTTTCAATGCCACATCGAGGGTTTCAAGGTTGTCCGTTGGGGCTGCGGGATGTTGTAAGAGATACCGCGGCCTCGACATAAAGGGCTAAGAAGGAACATGAGTGGTTGTTAGTCAGTAGAAGTCTGACACTGCCTTTCGCTCTGCCCAAGAGCGGAAGGATTTATTCGATGATTTTCAACCAAATTTTTATGTTTATAATGAGGTCAGTTACTTGTAGTCTATTATGAAGATTACGGTTTTTTTGTGAAACAACGGAACGTGCCTCGATGGCCCTAGTGGTCCTGGGTTTTGGTTGCCGGGTCGGGGAAAGTGTTGTTGGGTTTTTAGATTTGCCCGGTTAATGCCAATAGGACGCCTCCTTTTACGGATGGGACTTTTTAACATAACTGACGAAATATAGGTGAACTATTACAATATACACCTCTACCCATACTTTCGGAGATATTGGGGGTCTAAGTTCCGAAATTTTCACACCTGTTTTTGTAAATACTAGTTAGGTAATTCAGGTTATAACTTTACTTAAATTACCTCCATGACCCGTTTACTATTCAAAGCCTCAGACCACATAAAAAGTATAGACGGAACTCTGCGAACAGCAAAGTGAGGCCGGTCACACTACGCCTCGCATACACGCACACACGTCTCAGACCAAATAAAAAGTTTAAGCCCAAGGCGTAGTTAATGTTGTACGTGTGTGCGTGTATGGTGTATGTACACGGCGAGGCGTAGTTTGACCGGCCTCACTTTGCTGTTCGCAGAGTTCCGACTTTACTTTTTATTTGGTCTGAGCCACCAAATTCCAATCTCCGGGCTAGGTACTACTGAATTCCCAATAAAAAAGCCAGTCTGAGTTCAAAGCATCCACTGGCACAATGTTTTAAGAGTTTTACCGTAAAATGTGATATTTGACGCCAAAAAAAAAAGTCGTTTCCCAGCAAAAATTTTTAGGGATACCTACTTAGTTTGATACAGAATGCTTGGTTGACGGCTGTGTTAAGGGTTAATTTACACCCTGTATAATAGGTACGATATATTTATGGCGCTTGTTATTTTGTGACAGCTCTAGCTAGTATTTATAACCTACCGAAAAGATTATGCCGTGTAAACTATTATGTACTATGCAAATGACGTGAAAATAATCACATAGGACGACGACGCTGGGTCATATTGACCCGAATTTTAACGATATTTTTTTACCTTTTTTTATTTTGTTACCTTAATTTTAATTACTATTTATTAAAAAGGATTCCTTGTTTAGGCAGTAAGAATAGAAGTTCTAGAAGTTATCTTTTTTTTTTAATTACACTTTCAAAATCAACTATGAAAACGTAACATGGTTTTCTTAGCATATATAGGATTCAATAATCTTAAGTACTTATAGAGAGATCAAATCGGCTTTAAAATATAAAAATAAAAAAGAATCACTGCCGTAATCGGAGATATTGAATGATTACTTAAGCCGTCACTTAGTAAAGGTTTCACATATTTTTGTATGACAAAACTGTCAAAACCATTACTAAGTGATGGCTTAAGTAATCATTAAAGCTCTCTGAGTGCGGCAGTTAGTCTTATACGTCGGTGTGTGCCATCATTCGGCCCAAGGAGCTGCTGCAATTATTGCAGTATGGAAATGGTCGGGGCAAATGTAAATGTGGCACGCATTACAAGTGTGAGACGTTTTCTATCCTTTATAAATGGATAATCTTGACATCTCTCGTATCTCCAACTACAGAAAGGTTCGAACCACACGACCAAGGCAAAAATAAAATATGTTAGTTTGAAATTGCCTCGAGTCAATATGACCCAGTGTCATTGACGCTAGGTTTAAATAGCTTGCGTAGTTAAAGTAATAATCCTTCAATTTTATTTTCTCTTTTTTCTAGGTTGGAAAGTTCTAGTAGAAGACGTGGAGTTCCTGACGGGTCATGAGCTACCAAGGTTCTGGGTGCTGGGCTGGTGTGCCTCCCCTGGAATTATTTTGCCAATCACAGCGTGGTGGATGACGGTGATTGTGATCAGAGACAACGACTGGATCCAGAAGCCTTGGCCAGCCATCTCTGTTATTTCCACTGCTGCCATGGCATTCCTCATTTTCATTGTCTTTGCTTCAGTTGCTGTAGCGAAGCAGGTTCAATTCGATTTCATTGGGGTAAGAGATGTTTAAAGATGCGCTATCATTTTATTTGCTTATCGAATATTTTGTGTGTGTATTTTATTTGGCATTATTCTGCTAACGCTCATGTAGATTGCGTTTTTTGGGTAACTAAAAGTTAAACAGGACTTGCTAGCGATCTAGATCAGGGTGTCTAAAATGGCCGCTTTAGCAGAATCGTAATATTTATAATGTGAAAAATTTATAATTCTTAAAATTAATAAAGACAAAGTCCATTTTAAGAATTTGAATTTTTTAACCTGATACCTACTAAGATTCTGCGTGAATTCTGATAAAGCGGCCATTTTAGACCTGCAGATCTCGCTGCGATCGTGGTTAGATGATACTAAATAATATTGGTTGTTTAAAAATAGATATATTATGTTTACGTAATACATAAGCTTAGCGTCATCTGCAAACAAGCCAGGGTTCATTGCAGATGACGATATGACTTAACAAGTATTATTCTATGACGTTTGAAAATTGATAACTTTTTTTAGATTTCCCATGGAAAGTGTAAGTGTGGTGTAAGTATGTAGAACTTATAGATATTTTACAACTTTTTGGCGTGTTTCAGATAAGATGGTAATTAAACAATCCTGTAAACACGTAATAAATATACTTAATGTCAAACATTTCACGAAATTTGATTTATTATTTAGGTATCTGATTGTGATAACCAGTACGATAAAATATGATACAAAATTTCGTAGTATGTGTAGTACACACTTGTTTAATAGCCTACTCTATTTCAATTTAATGAATCATTAAATCGAGTTCCTTATTACTCGTAGGCAGATAGTACTACGTTTATATTAGGTAGATTGTACAAGGCTCATCCTCATTGTTTTCCAGCTTATTTTATGTACCTACAATTTTTTGCAAATAAATTTTTACTTACTAACTGCCGCACTCAGAGAGCTGTAATGAATACTTAAGCCGTCACTTAGTAAAGCTTTGACATACGGTTGTATGACAAAACTGTCAAAACCTTTACTAAATGATGGCCTAAGTAATCATTAAAGCTCTCTGAGTGCGGCAGTTACTTACCTACTTACTTTAGTATGCGAGTGCGAATGTGACGCCATTTTCCTAAGCGGCATCTAATATACTTTTCCTATTACCTTAATTTTAAGGCCACAGCCTTGTTTAGTCACGCATGCTAAGAATTCATCACTAGTTCCTGACTTAGAGGCAATGCTTGCTCTTCCGCAGAAACTCAAGTCTTCGTTCAAGCCGTCTCGACACTGGGGTCCGCGAGACCCCATCACGCACTACTACTGGCTGGCAAGGAGAGATGAGCTCGAGCGAGGAAACGTACTTCGCAGGAGATACCAAAGGAGAGAGTTGGGACAACTCTCAGGCAGACCCAGCTTCCTGACCGTGACTTCTGAGACCACAACCGAAGAGAAAAAAGAGGACCCGACCACTACCAATAAAACTCGTTCAAACTCCGATGACGTCTTGTATACCGTATGCCGTAAGCAAGCGACGAAAATCATTACTGAGGGCAAAAGGAGACATAAGTCCTTAGACTCTTCTCCCCCCACCGAGAAAGATCAACCAGCTATAGAAATGAAGACTTTTACCTTCAAGAGCAACACTCCTGCAAGACCGGTGCCGTCTCAAGAAAATAACAATAACGTAATAGATATCACTAAGACAATTAGCAAGTAATTAGATGTATGTTGTATTGTATAAATATGATGGTTTCTAAAATACCAAGTTATTTTTATTATTTTTTAGAAACAAAAGGCGTTATTATATGTACATTTTTTTGTGAAAATTATAGGAATAATTTGTGAAATGTTTACTAATTAAAAAGGTAATTAACGAGCTTTCTTTTATTTCTTTACAAGTAAAGACTAGTCTTTTTTCGTTTATTTTTCACTAGCCAGCATCTTGCTCTCGCGGAGTTCGATGTGTTAATTCAGGTTATAGACTATTTGTGTAGAAAGAGAAACAAACAAATTATCCTTCTCTCCATCCATCCGTCCTCACACACTTTCCACCATGAAAACCATCATAGACAGACACTTATTTTTTTCGCTCATAATATCATTGCCACTACGGTGCAATGAACAGCAGGGCTATTGCGTATCTTTTAAATGACAGTGGCTAACCTATAGTCCCTATCAATTACTGTCAAATGGTTCCATTTTGTTCTAACCATAACCAATTTGACAGTTAATCCATAGACAAATGATAGCCACTGTCATTTAAAAGATACGCAATAGCCCTGCAGATCGAATTCGCTAGTTAACAAAGTGGCCCTGAATGTTGCTGATGAACGAATGCTTTTTTTTTTTTGGCGAATGGAAAATCATCGAATAACCCCTCCCGCTCTTGGGCAGAGCGAAAGGGAGTGTCAGACTTCTACTGACTAAAAACCACTCATGTTCCTTCTTCGCCCTCTATGTCGAGGCCGCGATAACTAGTGTACAACCCGCGGCCCCGCCGGAAGAACGAACAGTGGACATGGCTTCTGTCTGTATCCAGCAGAAACTTATTTCCATTGAAATTATAATGTTAATAGACATTGTGACAAGACCAGGGGACTAAAATTGCCACTTTAGCAGATCATAATATGAAAATAGCGTTAAAATTTGTATTTACATAAATAGATACTGCGTCTGTGATCATTTTACGAATTTAAATAAAGCATTGTCAATACATTCATTTAACAATATGGATTTAAACATTGCGAATTTGCAACCGTGGCGGAATCACGTGACCCATGTTTATTAACCTTGAACGAGAAGCATCTCTATTACTCAAACAATTCTCCTTTGTTGGCACAAATGTCGGTATTATGCATGCTTTTCACGAACCCATCACGTCACGTATGTTAGCAGTATGAAATTACGACGTTGGATTGTGCAGCTACCCCGCTTGTGCTGCCTTTAGACTATTAGGCTTGGCCTGTTGGTCTAGTGGTTAGTGACCCTAACTGCTATGCCGGAGGTCGTGGGTTCGATTCCCACCCAGGACAAATGTTTGTGTGATGAGCACGAGCATTTGTTCTGTGTCTGGGTGTAATTTATCTATAATATGCATGTATTTAGAAATATATAAGTATGTTTATCAGTTGTCTAGTACCCATAACACAAGCTCTGCTTAGCTTGGGACTAGATGGCGTTGTGTGATAGTTGTGGAATATTATTATATTATTATTAATGTTCCCACTGCTCAGACACAGGCCTCGACTCTTTGGGAGGGAATGGGGAATCTACCACGCGGGCCCAGATCGGATTGGTAGATGTCACAAGTCTTCGAATTATTGGTTCTAGGACATGCCGAATTCCTCAAAACATAAAAAGTAGGTAAATTACACAAAGCAATGCGCCTGGGTTCGAACCCACGACTTACTGTTCGTAAGTCGGGGCCGCCACCACTGGGCCACCACTGCTCTCCTACAGAACACAGATGTTTATACTCGTAATATGGTTCTTTTCGCTCTGGTAAATCATTTTCAGGGTTCTTTCACACTATATATTCTAAAATAGTTGTACGGGAGAACTAAGTGAGTAAAATAGTTGTACGGTAGAACTAAGTGAGTAAAATAGTTGTACGGTAGAACTAAGTGAGTAAAATAGTTGTACGGGAGAACTAAGTGAGTAAAATAGTTGTACGGGAGAACTAAGTGAGTAAAATAGTTGTACGGTAGAACTAACTGAGTAAAATAGTTGTACGGTAGAACTAAGTGAGTAAGAAATCTAAGGTCAAAATATTAGAACTAGTGGGACCGAAAGTTACCATTGGTTCTACCAGTTCTATAACACAAATATTCTATACTAGCCTTTGCCCGCGGCTTTGCCTGTGTAGAAAAATGTCGATTTTTCATACATACTTTCGTGCATTAAGCTTCTAGCTTCTAGCCCTAAAGGATTGGCTTATTGTGTATTGATCCTCAGTCATTCAGCTTTACCTTTAAATATTTAAATACAGACAGATTTGTTTTCACTAGCTCTACGTTATGGCTTAGTTCGTATATGCACACTGTGCAAAACTCGCAGTAATGCGAATTTAACCCGCCTTGGATTTGCTAGAACTATAATAGTCTCGGGCTACGGAGCAACCGGGCAACCGGTGGATGCAAACGGCAGGTTGCCGTTCGTTTTGACGTTCTATGGGGGATGCCTTTGAGCAGCAGTGGACGTCTTATGGCTATGATGTGATGTAATAATATTCTCAGGTTACTCTGCGAGTTTACACTCGAAGATTACGTAGTTAGAAATCGGCAAGGACAAAATTAAATAGGAGATGAAAAACCAAATGTAGTTAAGTCTCACAAACTAATAAGAGGCCAGAATCGTGAAGTGGTATCGTAAATTGTTAATAGGAATCTCACAATCAAATCTATGCTCGTACATTTCGCTTTAAATCATGCAGCATGCAATTAAGCTAGAACTTCTGTGCCACTCAAGTAGCCCGGAGTCTCGATTTGTGCCTGTTTGATGGCAATAGGCTCGCCCTCTATTATTTATAGCATTGGACTTAAGCGACATGTCGCTATGTAACACCGGTCGGATTGTTACGGGATGCTTAAAACCTTACGACACTGTACGCACTGGTGGCTTATCTTTAATAAGGCTGCTTCAGAAATATGCGAGGATGTGCAGCAAGAAATGAGCATAAAACTAACCAATAAGAGAGCTACCTTAGCTCAATGTGTGTTCTAAAAAGTAGCTTTACTATTGGTTAGTTTCACACTCATCTTTCCCTACACATCCTCGCTCATCTTATCTGACAAACAACAGCTTAAAATTCGTGCGCTGAAATAGAAGCTTTTCGTACTGAGAAGGGAAAACAGCAAAGACACATGTATGTATACATCAACCTCTGTAGGAACACCAACTTCCTCTAGTTCACCTTCTCTATAGAAGATTTATATTATCAGTGCGTGCCTTTTATGGGCCCAGTATCTAATAAATAAATGAAGGGTTCGTAATTTTGGAAGTAAAACTTCTTTCGGCACGTTGGGCACATTTTTTATGATATGATTTTTTCTCGGGAAATAGCCTAAGAGATTGTGAATAAGATTTTAGGAATTGTTGCTTACACACGTTCGGGGCCCTTGAAGCCTTGGGGCCCTGTATCATTGATAATAATAATATTCCACAATTATCACACAACGCCATCTAGTCCCAAGCTAAGCAGAGCTTGTGTTATGGGTACTAGACAACTGATAAACATACTTATATATTTCTAAATACATACATATTATAGATAAATTACACCCAGACACAGAACAAATGATCGTGCTCATCAAGTCATCACACAAACATTTGTCCTGGGTGGGAATCGAACCCACGACCTCCGGCATAGCAGTTAGGGTCACTAACCACTAGACCAACAGGCCAGTCAAGTCAAATTGATACGTCGGTAGCTACGCCGTACTTAAACGACACGCAGCACTTCCATACGACACTGAATTTTCTTAAAAGAGGTGGAAAGAGGCGCCAGTTCAAAACATGCTTTCACTGTTCACAGTTTTATATGTAGATCATATTGTGTATGTCATGTATCTCATGTGTATGTCATGTATCTTCAAGTTATCTTACTAATATTATGTAATATTATTACGCGAATGTATGTAAGTATGGATGGATGGATGGATGTTTGTCACTCTTTCACGCTAAAAGTACTCACTCAACGGATTTGGGTTTTTGGTACGCAGCTAGTGTCCTATTAAATTATAAGTAATAATTTACTCAACTAAATATTGCTTGACTTGTTGTTTATTTTTTTAATTTATTAAGTTAACATACTATTATTTTATACATTTTTTTATCAGTAAATTTATGTAACATCCTATCGCCTGATCCTATCCTAAGAGCAGTGGTGGCCCAGTGGTGGCGGTCCCGACTTACGAACAGTACTAAGTCGTGGGTTCGAATCTTACTAATACTTAATACTTTGTGTAATTTATTTCATCACCAGTGCTCTCAAAACGGTGAAGGAAAACATCGTGAGGAAACCGGCCTGTCTAGAACTACAAAATTCGAAGACATGTGACATCTACCAACCCGCACTGGGCTCGCGTGGTGGATTATAGCCCATCCCTCTCCTAGAGAGGGGGCCTGAGTTCCTGCGGTGGGAACATCATAGGCTGATGATACTATCGCTTGAAAAATAAGACCCTATTTCAGGCAAAAAATGTATGTTACGTTTCGAATGTAGGTAATCATCTTTATATTATATTTAAATATTTATTTTTATTTTATTAGCTCATCTCAACCACCGACAACAAAACAAGCAACCGACACAGGTTATGCTGCTAGTCTCTCCTGCCCAGCTGTCCATAACCTGGAACCCCCAGGACTTAATGTGGCGAATGAGAAATCTATACACATCTTTGCTATTTTCCATTTAAGGCGTGGATATACGTGAATTTGCCTTTTTTAGGATACATTAGAACCTTTTTTTTCCGCAATCTTCACCGGTTTAAAAAAAAAAAAAATTACACAATCTAGAGCATGTCCTCTTCACTTAAAAAAAAATGAAATTTAAACATCCTATATAAATATGCAAAGTAGCCTCTGTTTTTGAAACTAACTACTATTTTTCTCCCAAACTATCAATCATGCCGAGAGGACCTACGGCTTATTTTTGGAAATAACTTTCTTAATTCTTTATTTAGATCTTTTTTACGTAATCGCTACTCGCAAGACGCAAATCGCGTAGCTGCTACCCCTCTGGCGCCCAATAAATCGGTTGCAATGTCGGTAGCGTATATCCAGCTCTTAAAATGGCCTTGCTTTGTAAAGACTTCCAGTACAACGAGATAGGTATTTGGATATACTGAATTAGTATGGTTCGAATGGTCACATCAAATAAGATTACGAAGAAAGTTATTATTATACATAGTACTCAGTCAAGGGAGATATCACGCGTAGCATCAACGACTAAAGTTGCTTGAGGTACTACAGAATTCCCAATAAAAAAACCTATATACTCGCGCTTTTCACCCGACCCATCCGAACCAAGGACCACACGCTCAGGAGTCGCGATTGCAACCACGAGTTCACCGGGGCAGATGAGTATGGCCTACGGCCTCTTCTGGGTGTTTGGAAGAGGAAAACGCGATAGACCGACCTCAAATAATTTTTTAAAGGACCTGGAGAATAACAATGCGGTGGGGACACCGCATTGTTATTCTCCAGGTGATTTTATTGATGAAAGGGATTTCATCAATAAAATCATCGCCCCCGATTGTAGAATCATTTCAACTTTCCCACGATAAGAACTTAGTACTTACTTACTTTAGAATCAGTTCTTCAACATCCTTAATGCGTTTACAGTTAAACCTATTAGATCAATCTTAGTGAGTTGTTGTTCGGTTCGCGTACTAACGTCCGCTCCGATCACGCGGACAAACGCAATTATTACGGAATTACTCATTAATTTACTATTAAAAATAATAGTAACAGGTGACAGCACTGACGATTATTTGTAATAGACAAGTCCTTGACTCGTTTAACAGAAATCGTATAACTGAAGGTAAAATGAGAATATTTTAGTGAATTAATTGTTTTTGAAACAGTGACGTTATCACCACGTGATCTTATACATGACGTGCGCAAGACTGTAAGTTTTTTACTAGATATTATTCCATCATTAACTAGATAGTTCGATCCTCATCACGTGCCTATTTGTGTTATTGATTCATATTTAATTTAACGGATGTTCATTTTTATACAGCTCTAAGTAAAAAGATTGTTTGAAGAAAAATCAACAAAAAAATGTTTAAAGTCTAATACGACATGTAGGTACTCTATTTAGTTTACTTTACTCATCATCAATTATTAGCTTATTCCACGTATATTGGGGTCAGCTTTGCAGTCTAACCGGATGCAGATGAATACCAGTACTTAAGTTTCATGAAACGACTTGCCTATGTGAGCCCTGCAAGGTCACATAGGCAAGTCGTTATTGCGTATCTTTTAAATGTCAGTGGCTATCATAGTGTCCATCGATTAACTGTCAAATTGGTTATGGTTTAGTACAAAATGGAACTATTTGACAGTTAATTGATGGACACTATGATAGCCACTGACATTTAAAATGATACGCAATAGGTCTGCTGGTTTATAATCGCGGATACTCGTATGTAACCGCTGGTCATCTATCAACGGATCAACCCAGCCAAGCATTTTGATTTAATTATTTATATAGTTTTGTCTCGCTTCACCTCGTTCTGCGGTACCCCAAAAAGATCCCAACTCATTTGATAGATACATTGAAATATACTTGCAAACGACAGGAAAACGCGTAAAACATCGAAATCTACTTGAAATAAATTATAACGTTTTTTTAATTACGCTGTAAGTGTAACGTGTCAACGTAGGAAATTACGACATTTGGCTTTTTGAGGTGTCACTGATATAGGAGTAGAGGAAGACCAAAGAAAATGGATAAACTGTGTTAAGAATTATATGGTAAGAAAGGAGGTGTCTCATGAGATGACGGGAAACAGAGAAGTATGAAAGAGGAAGACATGCTGCTCCGACTAGGGTTGCCAATTTTTTTGCAAGAAAAACAGTATATTCACGTCGTAGAAAGAAAATCAACAGTATTTCAATAAAATGAAATGTTTTAAAAACATATTTCTTGGTGCGTCTCGCTTAACTTAGCAATTTAGTGTCATTTTAGAAGGCTTTATAAGCTTCACTACAAGTGAAATCAAAATTAAAGCAAATGACGAGCTCATTTTTTATTAAATTTATGGAAGATCTATTTCTGTCAGCCCGCCATTTGGAATTAATGACAGAAAAAACAAAGATGTACAGTGATGTTAACAGTAAAAAGTATAATTTAGAGAAAACAGTACCTACTTACCAGTATAATACTTTTGATTGATTTATTTGGTTTTAACTCTGGGATTTGTTAGTTTCTTTATTTTGTTTTGCCACACCGTTTCGAGAGCAGTGGTGTGTGGCTACCTGTACTACAGGTTGTTCGAAAAAGATACCGCAACCCCAGACACAAAGGGCTAAAAAAGAAAATGGGTGGTTTTAGTCAGTAGAAGTCGGACACTCATTTCCGCTCCGCCAAGAGCGGGATGAGTGATTTAATATAATGATTTCCAACATGTCAAAAAAGAAGTCTCCATCTATTTACCTATGTGTAAAGTGAAGTACAAATTATGGGCGCGTAAAACAAGAGCGTCATAATGAGAGGCCATGGAATAATATTACAATAGAAGCTTGTTAGTACCTCAGTCGATAACCATTGTGGATTTACATGCGGTTATCGAAGTGAACACTTTAAATGTTAATCCGTGGACTTAGTGCGTGTTTTATCACTGACAATACTCGAAGCAATTTAATATGGTATTAAAGTGGTGTTCACTAAGTTACAGAAATATTAAAAGGGAATCGAATGTGAAATAAATGAATGTGAATGTGAATGTGTGTGTGTGTGTGTGTGTGTGTGAATGTGTGTATGGAGATGTTATGAGGAGGGACGAATAGCATGATGGTGACGATATACTATTGATGGAAGGAGAGGGAGAGATGGAAGAAATTGTGTGACAAATACTCGTAATATGAAAGAAAAGGAGTAAATAAAATGATAGCGTGATAGTTGACAGAACAGATAGACAGGAAGAAAATATCCCCCTCCCCCCTTTCACAGATATTTTGAGTTTTTGCCATGTTGAAGGTTAGAGGTATATTGCATTTATAACAGGTGTCAGTCTCGAATGTTCTCACTGGTAGGACACGGACCTACTGCCTATAGCGATGTTTCCTGACTAAACAAAATATGATTCTGTTTAGTCCGTCAGTTAGATTATTGAAAAATATTGGATTCGTGTTTTTACCCGACTGCGGCGAAGCCCAAAAGGAGGGTTATGTGTTTGGCGTGTATGTATGTATGTATGTCCGTTTCTTTGTTCCCTCATAACTCCTAAACGGATAAAGGGATTTGAATGAAATATACGTCGTTAGATTCGTCTTGATGGCGCGAGTATCACTGGCTACATTAACATTAAAAAAAAACAAAGATGATTGCTGGTTTTGGGGGCTAACTTGTGCATTTGAAAAAAATAAATAAATCCATCACCATCGAGTAGGGTATCAAAATGAAGGGTTTTAAAAGGAGATTACAAAAATATATGACACCTATATGTTTAAAAAAAATTCAAAGTCACAAATTCAATAAACGAACACAAAAGTTAAATCATCTGCGAAGTATTTTACGCGACCAACGAAAGAACTATAAAGTTAGAAATAAAAAAAGTACTCCAGGCGGGGTCCATTATATTTTCATTTCATAATTTAATATTCAAATGAACCCCGCCTGCTTCCAAGTTTTGTTTAATTTAAAATGTGCTTGTTTTTTTGCTTTTCAGTCTTTTCAGTCGGGTTTTTTAGTTTTTTAACTACTTTTTTTTTTGTTTTATCAAATTAATAAAAATGTAATAAGATAAAACGCGTCAAAGATCATGATGTTTTGACGTCATTACGTGGTAAGAAATGCAGTGCGATGTGACGTCACTCTAGTCTTAATTTTTTGTTTATGTGCAAATAGAAAAAAATATGTGTCCAATATTTTTTGGAAATCTATCTGACGGACTAATTAGTTTTGTTTTATTCATCGGGTGGGTGGTAGATTTCACATGTGTTTTGATTCTAGGTCACGCCGATTACCTATTTATTTATGTTTTTCGTCATCTTTCGGAGAGCAACGGTAATGAAATAAATTACACACAGTAATGCACCTGCAGTAGAGCAGTGGAGGTTCAGTGGTAGTGGCCCCGACTTACGAACAATGAGTCGTGGTTTCGAAGCCAGTCAGGCCCATTATTTCATCACCACTGCTGTCAAAACGTTGAAGGAAAATATCGTGAGGAAACCGGCATGTCTTAGAATCAAAAAATTCGAAGACATTGTGACATCCACCGACCCGCACTGGGCACGCATGGTGGATTATAGCCCATCCCTCTCTTAGAGAGGAGGCCTGAGTCCCTGCAGTGGGAAAATTATAAGCTGACGATGATCCACCTGCCTGGGTTTAATTTAAACCCACGAGTTACTGCTCAAAGTCGGGGTCGCCCCCCTAGACTGCCGCTGCTTACCTAAAGAGGAATATAATTTCATATAGTAGGTAGGTGTCACTTGGTGTCAAATACCTATCTGTACCTATGACTACCATTGTCCTAAAGTGATACTTCGAGACAAATGACCAGGTTCAAACCTAGTTAATGCAGGTGACTTTGAAAGATAGCTTTTACCATGCTTTTACAGTACAAATTATAAAACAAGCGAAGTCAATAACTGCATGGCTCACTTTGATTGTTTTGGAAGAGCTCGTGGCTAAATCAGCCGCTTGGATTAATCTTCAGTGTATTATGTGCATTGGATCAAAGTTAAAAAATTTGCTAAACCCAGGGACCATTTTGGTTACCCATTGAAAGGGTTCTTGATAGGGTTTTGTTAAAGTGTTGTTTTAAAACCAATTTCATATTTATTACACTCTTTTACGAAAACCCTCATCAATGGATAACCGCTTCCAAACCCTTTCGATTTGATTACCTGTATATTCAAAAACCCATTCTTGGTGGGTTATACTTTTTAATGGTAAGTCGTTTTGAACGGGTTACCCCTTCAACGACTGTAACAGAGTTACCCATTCGGACTACAAGTATTGTAATTTTATTTCTCGTGCCTTTACTTTAAAGTACTAAACTGCATGCATTCGGCATATAATAATATGCGTCAAGTCGCAACACGCAGTCTAGACCCTAGCGACTCCACACACATACGATTATAGTTATTATTGCAGTGATTTTAAAGTTCAATGTATTTTTTTTATGGAATAGTTGGGATTGTTTCATGTATAATCTTGTCTTTTTTACGGAATCATAAATGTCCTTCGATCGTCTCACTCATCATTTAGTGCACGAAGGGAAAGGAGCAAGCTAGCAAGCAAGCCTCAACATAATTTTGTCTGGTCAAGAATGTGAGAAGGCAAAAACATTAATAGCGCAGACTTTCCAACAGTTGCAATCTCTCACATTATCTGAGTCTCCAACGGAAATTTCTGAATTACCAGATGACTCTAGCGCCAGGCAGCATGTTCAAATAACATTACCATTAGAAAATTATTTAAAAGAAACTGAGGCAACTCGTGGGTTAGCTGAGAGGTCGTCATTAAATACATTTGATGGAATGTTAAGTAAATTAAGATTTGAACCCAGACTACCCTTGAATACCAATATATTAGCCCACTGGGCAAACAAAGGAGCATCAATTGATCCCTCTCTAATGAAAGTAGTTAATGTAGTGTTTGCAGCTCCTGCAACGCAGGTATCAGTGGAGCGGTTATTTTCATCAGTAAAATTTATATTAAACCCTCTAAGAAGTAATATGGGTGGAAGTTTGTTACAGGATATAATTTTGATCCGTTCAAATCAAGATTTATTCGAATGAGAGAAATACTTTTAAAATGTGAAAAATAATATGTACCTACTTATTTACTATCGAGGGACCGCTAAGTAATAATTTTCCTTTGTTCTCACTAGTTTCAAAAGTAAAAATAAAAATATGTAAGTATTTACCTATTTTTTTATCGTTGGGAGACCACTAAGTATATTAAAGGTGAAACAGTAAAAAATATGGTTTGCTCTTATTAGTTCGATTCATTAGTTCGAACGTCGAAATAGCGAGATTTTTTTTCAGTTATTCGACCGGAACTTAGGATGTAAGAGCGAGCGAAACGAGCAAAAAAATTTTTTTTTTTGCTGTTTCATCTTTATTATACTTAGCAGTTTCCCAACGTTCAATAAATAGGTGCTTACATTTTTACTTTTTAAACGCTTTTTGAGCCAATTGTATTTTTTTTTAAACCGAGATTTAATTTTGTTAATTGTTGATTTCAAATTCTTGTGTAATAATTCTGGCAGTAGCGGCGCCTACTATTTGATCCTCTTCCTTTATAATTTTAAATAATGATGTCGTTATTGAATAAATAAACATCTTCAAAAAAACATGGTATTTATTTAAAAAAAAAACATAATTTTTCAGTATTACTGGTTTTGTTTTGATTGTTGTTCTTGAACACTATGCATGACTCTATGAACTATTTGATGCATACATTTGTTACGTCGCCCTTCTTCTAACTTGCTTAGATATTTTGAAACTAATAAAGAAAAAGAATAACACTCATGAATATAATCTTCCTTGCTATTGTCTGAGTTATCAGTATTTATAGCCTTTTTTTTTTTTTTTTGGTGGGTGTAAAATCATCGAATAACCCCTCCCGCTCTTGGTCAGAGCGAAAGGGAGTGTCAGACTTCTACTGACTAAAAACCACCCATGTTCCTTCTTCGCCCTCTATGTCGAGGCTGCGATAACCGTTGGACTACCCGCGGCCCCGACAGGCGTCGGCCCTTTCGGGCCCCTCCCATGTTGCTGACATCTCTTTGAGGCGCGCGTGGAACACGAACGCGCCGTCGACACGGCCTGTTTTCGTCGTGAGACGGACGGACGGCGAGTTAGCCCATCACTCACCGTCCACAGGCCCGCGTCTACGGTGGCCGGAGGTCATCGCGGGACCCCCGACGCCCGGAGCGCCTCCCGCGGCGGCTGGGACGAGAGGTTCTCTCCCTCTCGCGTTCCGCCACCTCCTTCGCCAGCATCACTGCTTCGCAGAAGGAGGCGACGGCGTTCCATTCCTCCTCGCCCCAGACCATGGCTTGCACCAGGGCCGGGCGCGAGAGGTCGCCGCCGCCGATCGCCGCTACGAGAACACGGCGGGGCTCCGCCCAAGCGGGGCTCCGCCCAAGCGGGGCACACCTCCACTGTGTGCTCCACCGTGTCCTCCAGCCGATCCTCGCAATGGTAGCATCCGGGCGTTTCCTCCCGCCTGATTCGGTGCAGGTACCTCCCGAAACAACCGTGTCCGGTGAGGACCTGCGTCAGACGGAAGGTGAGGGCACCGTGGCGCCTCTCAAGCCACTCCTCAAAGAGGACTTACCGCCACTATCGTGGCGTGCCCTAGTATTTATTATTATCTTCCATTTCTTTAGAGTCATTTTCAAAAGACAAATCGGGAGTAGACGCATTATCGTCTAATGTCGGTTGCAATGTCGGCTTTGACACGCATGTAGCATCGGTTGTCCTTAATTCCTCAAAATATATTGATTCACTTTCGGCTGAGCTTTTTTCGCTGTCTGAAATATATATATTATTATGCTCTAAAAAAAATAAGAATTATTATTTTATAAGTAGTAATGAACAATTTAGTGGCATATTGTCTGGGCTATAAAACTGTAACTAATCCACGTCGGTATAGATCTGATATTTAATATGGTATATAGTCTTAATAAGAGGAACAAAAACAAAAATTTTGTTTAGAATTTTTGTTTGTCTGTCTCTATATTTATTAAAAATAGCTGTGCCCGCGACGTCGTTCGCGTGGCGGTATTAGATATTTTCCCGCAGTAAAAGTTACATTAAATGTTCTCAAGGATGTTCAGCTATCACCATACCAAATTTAATCAAAATCAACCGCGTACTTTTTGCGCGATGCGTGCACAAACATACACACAGACAGACAAAATGTTCAAAAATCGGTGGTTTAGTATCTATATTGATTATGATTACTTATTACACCCCCATTAAAAGTTTTAAAATAATATATTCAATGTACAGACAAAGGTTATTTACAGTTTTATTATATGTGATACTTAAATAAAATACACATATTTACCTTTGTTCATCTTCAATATTCAAATGTTATTTATAACTTAAAAAGAAAGCACCGTCCTATCAAACCGAGCAAGAAACACTAATGAACGATTCTATATGATTCCAAACTTCCAAGGTCAATGCCTATTCCTCCACTCCAGCGTAATTTAAAATGATTTGATTTAAAACCCTTCGATTACCCCGACAAACCCTTTCAAAGGGTTATCTTCTTCAAATGGAAATTATACAAGAGCCGGTAACATCTTGTACTGGTTAACTTATTGATAGGGTTACCCTAACATTAGTGTTATGAAAGGGCTACCACTACCAAGAGGTAACATTTTCCGTTACTGTAGGCGCACAATCTGTAACACTTTCGAAAGAATTAACTTATATTCGGGGTTGTACGGTCCCTGGCTAAACCCGAAATAAAAATGATTTGGTCAATAAATTGTATCACTCACAGCGCATGCTTTAGGAAAATGTTATAATGTATACAGTGTGATTCTTTATAATGTGCACATATCGAAATGGGGGAATCTATGCTTAATTTTATCGACGGAAAAATTATTAAAAAAAATCTAAATATTTTTTAATATTTTATATGGAATTTTTAAAAATTTTGTCTGCTACTGTGACCCCAGTGTAAACAAAACGGTGTAACTTTTAAACTAAATTATCTATCGCGATGAAACAAACTCCATAATGATTGGAAGCAATTAGGCGTCCTCGTAAAATGAAAATTGTGGAAAAAAACTACCCTCAATTGAAAATAAACACGTTTTTTGATCAAAAAAACTTTTTTTTTCATAACTTTTTACATAAAATTGTTTCATCGCGATAGATAATTTAGTTTAAAAGTTACACCGTTTTGTTTACATTGGGGTCACAACAGCGGACAACATTTTTGAAAATTCCATAAAAAATATTAAAAAATATTTAGATTTTTTTAAATATTTTTTCCATCGATAAAATTAAGCATAGATTCCCTCATTTCGATATGTGCACATTATAAAGAATCACACTGTATATCTCAGAATGTACAGCCTTTCCAATTCTTTATTTTTATTTTATTCTTTCTTATTTCAATATTGAAAGTTTGAAAAAAAATGTTCAAGGCTATTGACAATTTGAGAATTCAGTTGCAAGTCCCGTTTCAAGGTATTTTATATTTTCCTCTTAATGCCGTGTGAGTAACTGAGTATACCTCGGCAAGAGCCCGAGGTTAGTTAATGAATGCGTCTACCAACTACATACCATACTTTAAGCAAGTTAAATCATTGGTCCCGGCTGTCATGATTAGTCCTTGCAGGTAATCAGTGGCCCGGAAATCTGACAACCAGTCTTACCAAGGTATATACGTATTACGCAGTAATAACTGGGTTGTGGAGGTCAGATGGGACTTTTTGTCCCTTCATATAAAATACAGTAAAATCGCGATTTAGTGTAAAGGGTGTAAAAGTACCCTTAACGCAAACGAAGGGCACTTGTTCTCCCAACCACTGCGATCATTTTATGGTTCTAGACCATACTTGGGAACCCCCTAGTTACGGAGATATTGGGGGTCAAAGTACCAAATTTTGCACAGCTGTTTTTGTAAATACTAGTTTTTCAGGTTATAACTTTACTTAAATTACCTCCATGACCAGTTTACTATTCAAAGCACCCACTAGGGCAATGTTTTAAGAGTGCTACATTGAGTTTTACGGTAAAATGTGATTTTTGACCCCAAAAAAAAGGAAAAAAATTCCCATCAAAAAATTTTGCGTAGGTGTACTTAGTTTGATGGACAGAATGCTTGGTTGACGTATGTGTGAAGGGTTAATTTACACCCTGTATGAACCTCAATTATCCAGATATCCGATTATCCACCCAAATTGTTCACGGTTGGATGTTTACTGACTTAAAAAAATATGATTCTAATTAGTCCGTTTGTGTATACTTACGTATTTTTTGTTTTATCAAATCAATAAAAAATTACGAAGGTAAAACTCGTCAAAGATTTGAGTGGTGGGTTGTGACGTCACTCACCGGTAAGAAATGTCATACTAATGTGTTAGAATATGACGTCATACGAATTTCAAAGCACTGCTGTATCGTCTTCATTGTTTGTTTACGTGAAAATAGAAAAAATCTATCTGACGGAATAATTATTTTATTTTGTTAACTACTCTTTTACCGTAGGTATTTTTATATCCTATTGTCTAAATGACGTCGGTGCTATGTGAAACACTATTTATAAAAGTCATTAATTTATTGATTGATTTTACTTTAAAATCGATAAAGTACCTGGATTTTCGATAATCTGGAATACCTCTGGTTTTAATCAAGTTTGAAGTTGCAATCACTGCAAGATTTGCGAAAGATGATTCTCTTTGTGTGTTGATGACTTTGATTTTCCTCCTTTACTAATCGTTTGGTCAAGGGGAATTTTGTAGATAGAATTTCTTTCCTGTTGTATCTCACGTACGCATTTGAAGGTCCATTGATACCTATTTAGGGGCTATTCAATTATATTAAATTATAATCAGAGATATAGACAGTGTAAAAGGAGTTCATGGTTAGATTATTACCTACTCTTATCAATCTTCAAGTTAAGCCGCGCTTGTCTAAGTTATTCTGTGGATTGGTGACCATTCATCACGGAGTTTCCACCATGCCTCGGAAAACACGCTAAGTTGTAGATCCCGGCTGCCATTTCAAGATCTTTGACACTCGTTACAACTACGCAATATAACAGGGTTGTGATTCGCTGCATGTAAAGTACTGGCATTCAGCTGCTTCCGATATCACTGGAAGCCGACCCCAAAATAGTTGAGAAAAGGCTACACTTATAATATTTTATGAAGAATAAAAGATTATGATCCTACAACATACATTACGATCCTAGATATCATATCATGCAAATATTATCTAGATTCAATTCAGGCACTATCCATCATCTGCCTTTTCCTGCCTCAACTATATTGTTTATCAGTTTTCTACATAGAGCGACTGCATATCTGACCTCCACAACGTATAGCTAGTACTGGATAAAACCCCCCCGCCCGCACCCCCTAGATAAGACAGTTTGTCAGACTTATGGGCCACTGACTATCTTACTTCAGACGCTACTGTGACAAATAAATAAGCATAGTGGTCAATAGGACGAAGATTCATAATGCATTATAATAATCCGAGCTAAGTCACTCAGTGTGAATGATATTGCAAAAAATACGATTGGTATGTTCTAAAGACGTTATAAATAAATACAAGTACAGTCAGCGTAATCTTAGTAATTGGGGATCGGAAAAAAAAAACTAATTAGTCCGTCAGATAGATTTCCAAAAAATATTAGACACGTATTTTTTCTTTTTTCATATAAACAAAAAATGAAGTCAATGCAGTGCTTCGAAAACTCGTGAACTCTTCGAAAACGTCATATGATAGTACATTTTTACCTACAAATGACCACATCTTATCTTCGTCAATTATGATTAATTTGATAAAACAAAAAACACGTATCCAATATTTTTACCCGACTGCGGCGAAGCCCAAAAGGAGGGTTATGTGTTTGGCGTGTATGTATGTATGTATGTAAGTATGTATGTATGTATGTATGTATGTATGTCCGTTTCTTTTTTCCCTCATAACTCCTAAACGGATGAAGGGGTTTGAATGAAATATACGTCGTTAGATTCGTCTTGATGGCGCGAGTGTCACTGGCTACATTAAAATTAAAATAACAAAGATAATTGCTGGTTTTGGGGGCCAAATCGTGGATTTGAAAAAATAAAAATAAACCATTACCATCGAGTAGGGTATCAAAATGAAGGGTTTTAAAAGGAGATTACAAAAATATATGACACCTATATGTTTAAAATAAATTAAAGGTCACAATTCTATAAACAAACACAAAAGTTAAATCATCTGCGAAGTATTTTACGCGACCAACGAAAGAACAAACGCTAAAGAACTAAAAAGTTAGAAATACAAAAAGTAGTTAAAAAACTAAATAAAAAACCCGACTGAAAAGACTGAAAAAGAAAAAACAAGCACATTTTAAAATAAACAAAACTTGGAAGCAGGCGGGGTTCATTTGAATATTAAATTATGAAATGAAAATAGAATGGACCCCGCCTTTTTCGATAATCTAACTGACGATGACGGACTACATAATTAGAATCATTGTTTTTTGTCTCAGTCTGATCCCCTATTCCCCGCAAGATTTCTTTCTTATACATATACCTTTTGTGTATTTTTTTGTTAACTAGCGTGTTATGTATACCTATCGGCCTTCCCCCATGATAAAAGTGTATTTACTGTTTATATGTTACGACATAGTTATTATATCTCACCTTACTTACGTTACGTATCTACGCTGTGCTGTTTACCTTATTTCTTATAGATTAAAAACCGGCCAAGTGCGAGTCCTACTCGCACATGAAGGGTTCCGTACCATCGTAGTAGGGGTCGCTTTTTATTTTTTTTTTTTAAATTATTAAAAATATTTTTATTATATGATGTAACTAAAAATTTATGCTTTTCGCAATTTTTCCTTTATCTGTGTTATAAGACGTTGCTTCGTACCAAATTTCAAGATTCTGAGTTCACGGGAAGTACCCTGGAGGTTTTGATTCCCTTGCGAGTGTCGAAAATTTGCGGCATAAACGGGAGTATCTTTTGATCGCGTTGACTTAGAAGTTTGATTTTTTCACAGCTCCAAGAGACCATAGTCTTGAGTATTTGATATGAATTTCAGCTTGATACCTCCACGCGTTCCTGAGAAAAAAGGTCTTGACAGACAGACAGACAGACAGACAGACAGACAGACGGACAACAAAGTGATCCTATAATCCCCGGGTTCCGTTTTTACCTTTTGAGGTACGGAACCCTAAAAACTGATTTTCTGGGGAGTGCCAGTGATTCTGCTGTTTTGCAAAATTTCCTATTAGGTACTAGAATTCGAGATATCCTTACTCGAGGGCAGTACGAACAGTGAGTCGTGGCTTCGAACCCAGTCAACCGCATTACTTTGTGTAATTTATTTTATAACACATTTGCTCGTAAAGGGTCTCTTATTTCACCAATTTCAATATCGTTGTGTATCTCATTACGTACTTGTGCGGTAATGTAATGTAAATCGCACGGTTTAGGAAGATGCTCTGTCAAAACGAACGGTACCTACTTTTTTAAATCTTAGCAAAGAGTTTTTATTTCAGAAAAGTGGTCAACATTTTATGAACAAAATTAACTTTGGGAGATAAAATATAATAAATAAACATTTAATTCTTTAATTTTATTAATTTCGACAATAAATTACAACCATTAATATCTGTAGCAAAAACAAAAATATTAATTTACTTTATTAATAATACTGGCTGTTTTGTGCCTATGCCCGAAAAAAAATCGCATCGCTTATTTGTTAAGAAATAATAATCAATTTTACTAATTGCTCAAATTTTCATAACTGCTTTAATTAAAGATTTATTCGTTTAAGAAAGTCCGAGTTTTATTTATTTCCTCGCAAATATGTTATAAAACGTCGTATGACATACGTGCGCTTTGATAATTACAGCCTCTGCTTTCTTTTAGCCCTCGCCTACGGCTCGGGCAAGCAATATCGCCTCGGCTGTAATTTTCAACTTACCGCACTTATATCATAATGTACTATTATCAACACTGTTCTCGAAACGGTGAAGGAAAACATCGTGAGGAATCCGGCGTGGCTTAGAACCAAACAATTCGAAGACATGTGACATCTACCAACCCGCACTGGGCCCGCGTGGTAGATTATAGCCTATCCCTCTCCTAGAGAGGACACTTGTGTTCCTGCAGTGGAAACATTATAGACTGATGATGATGATAACGTAAATAACAATATTATGTGCAAAACACAAGCAACTCGTACACATCTCGGAATTTTAGTTTAACAAAAATGTATCCTGAGGTACAATATTTTACTTACCTACACATAATAGGTTGGCTCGTGCATGTTGTATGTCAAATTGCCTAGTTTTCTCATTATGGTCTATTACTGTCATGATCATTATTTAACTTACATGTGTAGTTTTACTTCTCGTGTAGCCTTAATCGAAGGTTTAAAGGAAGTAAACAAGACTAACTGGCACTCATCACAAGATAGTTACAATATTTTAAGTAAGCGCTACTCATAAAGTAACTATAAATCATGGTCATCGTGATATTCATGCTCCTGTTTCAAGTTATTTGCAAAAGGATATCGTCCCCTTGCTGGAAAACCCAAACCCAACTAACTGCACAATATTTATTGTGCAGTTAGTTTCCAGAAAACGAGTTTAAATGTCCGAATCGTAAAATTTCTATTAAAACAACTGTTAATGAGGAGAGTACGTGTATTTTTGATTTCTTATTGTATTCATTATTCGGGTGAAAGAGAAAAAATAACTTAATTCTCAAAACAAGTAGGAACAAAAGGATTGGCTTGATAAGTGCTGCAGATAAGTGGTTTTTCCTGTAGCCGCGATGTTTTCTTATCTTTTAAAGAAAAGAGTTTTAACAGCAGTTTTTTTTTATGAATTTAATAAAACAAAATTTGTATGTTCACCTTAATTGATAAACTAAGTAGAAATGTTTAGACTCTTTACACAGTTATCAAATTGTTATTGTTCATTAATCTTATATCATGCCAAAACTACTTAAACGGTGATTAAATGTTATTCCCGGCGAAAAACATTGCTTTAACCGACACTTATTGGGTTGTGTCTGTTAAGGTGGAAGCTCACATCTGGCCCGCGAAATTCTAATTTTCTTACGTTTTTGGCAATTTGCAGGCCAGTGCTTGGTTGTATGTTTATGAAAATTTGATTTGCGACTGTAAGACGTATGAAGTTACCGAATTATAACCATCAAAATTACTAACTACTAAAGAACGACGACTAAATTACTAAAGAATGACTTTTACATGCAAAAATCAATCTTGACATGAAAATGAACTTGGAGGGTTGTATTGATAATTTTGATGGTTATAATTCTAATAAAATAAAATAAAATAAAAAGGAGATTCTAACGGTATGTTTAACTAATTTTTGCCCGTAAGTGACTTTAGTGGCTTTAGTGTGATGTACTTAATTTAATTCGGACTGGGCCTTTTGTCATCAAACGGGCCAGACTCACTTTGTTTAAATTCCTAACGGGAAAAACTCAATAACATTTTGCCCGATCTGGGAACCGAACCAAGCTCCTCAAACTCAATAATAATAACTCAGATTATAATCACTTAGATAATAATAACTTAGATAATAATAACTCAGATAATCATCCATGTTGATTTATAACTTAATCTCTTTCATTTAATTATCACGTCAATTTCGCTTTAAACCCACGTGCATAAATGATCTGGTCATGCACGTCACGAAATAGTTTACTCATTTACTATGAATCAAGGTAACATAAGAATAGGCTATCAAAATATCCATTAGATGACTTAAGACTAAGAAATACCCAATATTAAGACCGTTACATCTTCACATAATAATTATTGATACTTACTTTAACCATATTCGCAGAAAGGTAAAACCCGACTGGTGCAATCAATTCGTCATCAGTACTGGACAACTTCAACAAGGGTCGAGAACTCAAAGAATCTTGCCCCTCCCCGTGTGCATTTGTTAGTAAACTCGCTCGACTGGCCGTACTAAGGGCGTTGCACACACGCGCCCGCGCAGGTTTCGATCGAGGCGGCATTCAACTCTCAAGTATCGTGCGAAGCGGATCGCTAGCAAGCGGTGACGGTCGTGCGCAAGTTACAAAGTTATCTACGACTAGTAGACAGTTCAAGTGGACAGTCTAGGGTCCGAAGACTAAAGTGATGTCGAAGGATAATCCAAGGTTGAGTCGGTTGGGAGTCCTGGCTCCTGCCGCGCTTTCTGCCTGTATGGACGCCTCGGTCCTGGCTGTGCCGGCTGCCGGAGCCATCGTCTCCACAGTCCTGAAGGAACTCAGCAAGGCTTTTATGCTGAAAAAGTAAGTACTTTTCACTTTTTTGAGCTAGTTTATCAATATTGTTTTGAAAAGAATTTTCTATGTCATTTGTTTAAATTTTGATTTTTGAAATTAGACTTACTTTTGTTTTGTTTATGGCTTGCGATATTTTGTTTTTTTTTTTATGTTTATAACCATTTTGTCGGGTAACATTTATTGGGGTTGTTATTGAAATATTGATAGTATTTACTTCTTCGTTCTGAAGGAGATACAGATTTTTTAGAGCTAGGTAAAGATATTAATTTCATTTTAATTTTTATAGTAAGTAGTTTAATTTGATTCGCTATAGTACACCCGCCATTTCGACCCTCACAAAAAATGTCATTGAGATAAACCCCTTTGACATTAGATTAGATGATATCAGTGAGGCTATCGGATTAAGGTAGTTGACAAAAATCGAATTAGTCCGTCAGGTAGATTTCCAAAAAAATATTGTACACATATTTTTGCTTTTTTCACGTAAACAATAAATGAAGACGATACAGTGCTTCGAAAGGTTGCGCGACGTCATAGTTTGATATTTCTTTTACCAGAAAGTATTTTTTTTTTATTTGATAATACCAAAAACACGTATCCAATATTTTTCGATAATTAATGTAACTGAGGGACTAAAAATAATCATATATTTTTTAGTCAGTCGACTGTTAAAACAGTCTAAGTAATAGAAACCCAAAAAAAAGTATTACCTATAATCCTCTTTCATACAACTCTGTTTATCAAACGATATTGTCCTTCACATCCTTGTTTTATTACTCTACTTAAACTCATAAACAATCTTAAAGATATATAATTATGCAGATAAAAAAAAAGATATCGATAAAATATTCTGTTTACACATTCCCGTCCCATAAAGATTATGTAGAAAACGAATGATTAATGTGAAATTAGTTGGTATCGGTATCAGTATTGCGGTATCGGGCTTGTTATCTCCTGGTATCCCTACATGGTGGAGCATCCAGGATACACGTAATGACTAAGAGGATGTCGTCACTGCGTTCTTGCACCTTTTTTGGACGAGCGTTTATGAAAACAAGAATCCGCTTGCACATGCTTTAGAGAACGAAGGAGAGGAACTTGAGCTTGATCACTCTTTGGCCAGTTGTGGTTGTTTTTGTTTCAACTGGTTTTGTTCAGTTTATTTGGAATATTTCTGTTATTGACTGAGAATGGAATCGTACTGTAGTGGTTGTTGATGAATGCTGTTTTCGTTTTGAAACTTGCCAATTTTTGAGAAACTTATGCCCGTTTTTTTACTAATGCGATAAGTCACACCGTGAATGAATAAGTGTTTCATAGATCTATCACTGTATAGAATTTATTGAGACATTCGTTTAGATTACGCGTATATTTATTATTATAAAACGAAATATAAAAATGCATAGATCTTTAGAGCTTGAACTTAAATATATATGACTAATGAAATAATTTGCATGAAAATGATTATTGAATCTCGAATTAATATCAATGCATTTTTGTATTGGGGCAAATACATAATTAAATAACAGATTAGAAACTTGACACAAAACAACATAACTTTTTTTGAGTGATTTCTTCGTGTTCTGATGGAAAATATTAAAACTCCAGCATTTTTGTGGTTACCTACAACAATACACAATAAAAAATAAAACTCCTGGCTGTACGGCCTCACTGATAGCTCCATTGACATTGCATTGGTTCCAAAATAGCCTTTTGGTCTGTTTCAAGTTGTCATTCGTTGCCTGAACAACTGAACGTCACTCAATTGTTTTGCCTTTCCGGAACCTCTCCACTAACATTTGAACTTTATGTTATGGTATTGTTCAAATTGACTTTTAAGTATTATTACGAATCGTTTGGATGTGAGAATAGAAAAGTGTTGTTTTTAGACGTTTTCAGGCAATTTTTTAATTTTTTTTTCTTCGTATTTTAAGAACCATCCTCGTACTTCAGTTCGTCCTCATCCTCGTAATCGGTTCAGCCGTCCTTCGTTCGAGATTTGCGCTTAGCAACACATTAAGCAATTTATTTATATTTTATAGAAAGAAGAAGATAAGCCTTCTCTTATTCTGAGGACAGAAATAAGGTCGACAATGGAACGACCTAACCCAAAAGAAGCCGATTAACTCGCGACTTAAACATATTTGGGTCGTATGAGCTTGAAAACACAACAATAGGCATGGGACTTCAAACAAAACTTGTCAACTACAAATACCTAATTGGTCATTGTTTCCTCATTCAACATCATCCGTCTCACCTTTTGTTAACTACGTATGTTGGGGTATGTTTCCAATCTAAGCAGATGCACCTGAATCTACCTTCTTCCTTAAAAATATTCTAAGGAATGAGGAAAATTTTGTAATGAAAATTTTGTATGTGGAAAATTTTGTAATGAAAATGTTGAATGAAACAGATGGCTAGAAGAGTGGACTGTTTCAAGGATGATATGGCCAGAATGGAGGTGACTACTGAGATGATGAGGAATAGAGTATGCAAGAAGAAGAAAGGTTACACTGACCCCAATTATATTGGAATAAGGGCAGGAGAATAATTTTGATGACAACCATGTCATAATAGAACAAACAAAAGTCCCTCGCGTAATCATCCAGAGCGCATTGCAAGATGACTCAAGCAGTGACGTCATCCGGTCACCGGCTGCATCACACTTTATGATAAAACCCAATAAGATGATTGTAGTGCTTAGAATTTTGATTCGATTCTTATAAATAATTTTCAAGGATAATAATTCAATTTCCGATTAGTTTGAGGAAAACAATCTAACGGTAAGATAGAGGAACTCGATAATACCTGGCGCCCAATAAATCCGTGTTGGGCCGGGAGGGTGAAATTTTAATGTCAGTGGCGTATATCCAGCTCGTAAGAAGATGTCAACATTTTCATTCATAGAATTAAAATAATATTAGATCGATTTAAGTGTTGCGTAAAGTAAAATAGACATATCATCATCAACATCCTCTCGAACTCTCGCGCCTCGCGCCTTGAGCCACTGCTCAAAGAGGGGACTTACCGCCACTATTTTGGCGTGCCCCGTGTTTGTGACCTTTGATATCGATTTTTTTTTCAGGTGTTGGATCGATTATGACTTTTCATATTCCATTTATAATGATGTTTTGAACAATCTTCAAATTCCAAAAAAAAATCAGCCGGGTAGGAGTTAGAAATTACCTTGGATGTCTAAATTGACCAGACTAATTAGTTATGTACGACGTAGGTATTACTACCGACCAGACTGTCTTAATATGTAGGTATAATGCTGAAATCGATACAAACAATCATTGTATGATATTGATGAGCTAAAATCTTTCTCAATTTATGTTCGAAAGGTACGCGGCTAAAATTATATTCATAGCGCCATCATTCGATAATATACCGACTGTGTGGCTTTTTCTAAAAGATAATATATGACAGACAATTGGCTATTTGACTGCTGTCAAAAATTCACGAATGTTATGTTATTTCAAAGAACTAACCAAAATAACACGATGTGTGAAAAAAGTTATAAAATCGATCAGAAAGAAAATGGCTTGGTTTTAACTGATTTTAAATGACGGGTTAGACAAAGACAGCACTATAGTAAACGTGACGTCATATTTCATACCACCATAGTAACGTCACGGTTACGTAGTACAAATTTTAATGGCCGATTCGCGTGACAAGGATAGAAAGTGCCCCCACCAAAAACTTGTAAAGCATGCAACTCCATTTTTTATCGGTATTATTACTTACTTTTTTCACACATCGTGTTATTTATGTTAATTCTTTGAAATAACATAACATTTTCGTGATTTTTTAACTGTAGTCAAGTAGCCAATAATTATGCGCGCGAGGATTATTTATATCCTTTTCTGAATATACAAAATTCCTATTGACAATTGGGATTCGTACAATAGGTGTTTAGAAAAAACTAAACACTACTAAACACCTAAGTATTCCATTGTGAAGCTGTGTTTTCAACATCTTTGAAACGATTTCCATTATCTTACAAATACTAGCCTATTTGACAATTAGATATCTTTGGGATGAATGATATATTGTTTTATCAGTGACACATTCAGATCAGGAACTCGTGGATAAATAATAACAGCCATTTGGGCCGATCTTCAGGTTAAGCCGCCCTTGCCTAGGTCTGTCCGTGGATGGGTGATCTCCCTAAACACACCAAATTTTCTCCATGCCTCGGAAAGCACGATAAGCTGTTGGTCCTGGCAGTCATTAGATTGAATATCTTTCAGTGGCCCGAAGGTCTGACAACCAGTCTTACCAATGGGGTACATTTTGTATGTTTAATGTATATTATCAAATATCTACTAATATGGATGTTTACTGACTTAAAAATGTGATTGTAATTAGTCCGTATGTTAGATTATCGAAAAATATTGGCTACGTATTTTTTGTTTTATCCAATCATTAAAAATTTACGAAGATAAAACGCATCAAGGATTTGAGTGGGGGTTGATGACGTCACTGACCGCTAAAAATTGTTATACTAATGGCTTAGAATATGACGTCACATGAGTTTTCAAAGCCTTGTATCGTCTTCATTGTTTGTTTACGTGAAAAAAGAAAAAATACGTGTCCAATATATTTTTTTTATTTTATTATTTTGATGACGGACTAATTAGATTTTTTTAGTTAACTACCCTAATGGGTTGTGGAAGTCAGATAGGCAGTCTCACCAGACTTACTAAATATGATATGAATAACATTTATTATTTTTGCTAAACTGAGACTTGATCCGTACCTAAAATATTTAATTTACGGCGCCTGTTACAAAAAAATTAATAATCCAATCCATCTTGGTATGGACATGTAGTGAAGAGGGATGAAATGCTGTGACTAAAAAGTGATGGCTGAATAATGGATTAACGTAGCCAGAGAAAAAAAAAATGGTTTGGTTGTTCATGATATCATGAAAGAGAAAGGAATAAATTTAATGATCTCGTGTATCTATGCTCTCTAGCATAGAAGAAGAAATGTGTTCCGCCTAAGTAGAAAGAGACAAGCGCTGGGGGGTGGCAATCACATATATCTAATCTTATCTTACTTCTTAGTAATAAATATTATAAACGTGTTTTTTTTTAATGTTTGTTACTTATTCACGCAAAAACTACTGAATGTTTTTAGATAAAATTTGACACACAGATAGTTTATAACCTGGATTAACACATATCTAGGATACGTTTTTATCCCGATTTTATCTTCCCGTGGGATAATTTACGAGAGTTATAAATAGAACAGTCTCTATTCACCACTCTTTTGGGATTTTATAGGTAAGTACTAGGTATGTTTTATAAATTATTCTTTCCTACTAGGGTATATCATATGTACACTACAAACATAATTATAAAACAAATAAAAAATAAAAAGGGTGTAAAAGTACCCTTAACGCAAACGAAGGGCACTTGTTCTCCCCACCATAATCACCAGCGATAATTTTTTGGTTCTAGACCATACCTGGGAACCCCCTAGTTACGGAGATATTGGAGGTCAAAGTTCCAAATTTTGCACAGCTGTTTTTGTAAATACGTACTAGTTTTTCAGATTATAACTGTCCTTAAATTACCTTCATGACCCGTTCACTATTCAAAGCATCCACTAGCACAATGATTTAAGAGTGCTACATTGAGTTTTACTGTAAAATATGATTTTTGACCCCAAAAAAAAAAGTCGTTTCCCAGCAAAAAAAACTTGAATAGGGGTACTTAGTTTGATGTACAGAATGCTTGGTTGACGTATGGGTGAAGGGTTAATTTACACCCTGTATAAACATATTGTGTCCTAAGGTTTTTAACTTTATCAATATTGAGCAGAACCAGTGTAACCTACATACACAACTTATTAGTTTTTTACAACTTTGTTTATCTCGAATGAGGAAAAAAAATGAATGAATTGCCCAACGCACGTTTAGCAACACAAATGCGCCTACGCAGCAATTAACTTTAAAGGATAACGCACATTTGGAAGGTCCACAACGCAAGGCAGAAGTTTTTTCAAGCCAAAGGCAAACTATTTATTTCAAATATGCTATAATTTACATTACTGGATTTCTTACTATGACAGATAAATAAATAATGTAAAATAAGTAAGACTTTCATTTTTCAAAACATACATTCGATATAAAAGCATTTCTATGTCATAAATATAATTTAATATATATAATTTTTGTGAAACATTTTTGTGCCTGACAGTACATTTGAACAAAAATTGCTTCGATTTAACTAATTGAATAGGGGGCGTCAGCCACAGGTGCTCGACCACGGACGGGAGGCCTAAGTCACGGACGAAATTAAGAGGCACTGTTGAAAGTCAAACCTTAAAACATTAGAAATGGAATTGATTCTATTATTACCCAGTCCCAAGGGTACAGACGCCCCCGTCGGGGATACGGGTTGTTCGAAAAAGATACCGCGGTCTCGACACAAAGGGCTAAGAAGGATCGAGGGTGGCTTTTAGTCAGTTGAAGTCTGACACTCCCTTTCGCTCTGCCAAGAGCAGGAGGGGTTATTCGATGATATACCACACCCCAAAAACAAAAAGGGTACAGACGTCAGCACACCCAGCTAAGCCCCCCACCGCGTCTGTCCGTCTATTCGCGATTAACTCAAAAACTACTGCGCCGATTTTCATGCTGTTTTCTCCAATGGATACAGTGGTTCTCGAGGAAGGTTTTAGTTACAGATATGGATAGACCTAAATAACGCAAGAGCAACAATTCGCATGCCATTTCGCGTGCCTAGCTTACGTACAAAAATCGTAAGTGGCCTGGCCCCTGTCCACAGTCTGCATCGGTGTATACTTACCGTATAGCCGCGCTAGTTGGACGGCGGCGTTCTAGTGCAAAAGGTCCCGTTCATGGCAGCGTCTTTGAATTGATTTAATTTTCCGAGTTTCCATCACTAAATAGTGCTTGTGACGTTATAATAGGTAGTCAAAAAATGGCACGCTTGGTTTGTATATAGATCGTGACCTAGTTCTATCTACTCGTATATCTGAGGTTTTAGTATATGATTTGACCGACATCCACGCGAGCGAAGCCGCGGTCTTCAGCAGTTCAGCTAGTTTTAATATATTTTCAACATTATCAATTCCGTGGTCCACACCGCGACTTGTGTGTAGAAATCCGATGCCCGATGCGATACTGCGGCAGTGCGCGCTTCTCTTTAAAATATATGCAAATAAGGCACAAGTTTTGAAAACTTTCAATGATTTCTGGCTCTTGAATTAACTAATTTATTATGCAACCTAAGCATAACATTACACGTGACCATACGTGCCCCTAGACCGTGTTATACACGTGTTCGGTAAATAATAATTTGTGTCGGTTCAGCACAATTTGAGTTAACCCAAACGTAGGTATTCCAAATCTTTCAAATCTAAACTATTCTCGAATCCACTGGAACACATGCACACAAAAATTTTCATCCAAATCCGTCCTGCCGTCTAGGAGAAGTTCAGTGACAAACACAAGTACAGAAGAATTATTATTTAAAGATGTATTCGATTGTATCATGTCGATCCGTACAACAGCATAGCACTAGCACCCCTAATGCGCTTTATAATTATTTCTCCATCGGCAGCTTATTTCGAATTTCATTGAGGTAAACACGTGGTAAAGGAAAACATCGTGAGGAAACCGGTCTTAGAACCAAAAGTTCGAAGACATGTGACATCTACCAACAAGCACTGGGCCCGCGTGGTGGATTATAGCTCATCCCTCTCCTAGAAAGGAGGCCTGAAGTCCTGTAGAGGGAACATTATCTATGCTGTAGTGATCTCTTGGGGTCTGTGGGCTGTCTGTGACAGTCATTTCAGAAAGTAGGTACTGATTTCATGTAAGAACTGTCCTACTAATGACAGCCGAGAACAACGGCTTAAGTGCTTTTCGAGGCAAGGAGTAAACTTGGTGTGTGGTGGTCACATCCACGGACCAGTCTAGGAAAGCGGGACTTCAGCTGAAGATCGACCCAAGTAGTATATTTTAGCCACGAGTTCCTCCACTTGAACAGTATTTTTTTGAAAAACATAGTTACCGAAGTAGATATTTAAAGGACAAGGCCAGGAAGGTTGTATTTTAACCAGCTCGCGTTTTTAACAGACCAAATATGGATTATTTTCAATGATTTTGAAATTATCCTCAAAATTACATCACCCTTCTCAATAAAACGAAGTGGTCAAAATAACCTCGGTTATTTTTTTATTGATACGAGTTAAAACATAAACGTCAAGGAGAGATGTATGTAGAACCCCTGGTTTGCCAAGAAATATTGCTTTTTACCTTCACCCACGTAAAATAATTCGCCCTTGTTTCCTCAGACATGTTTAGTTTGGATGACAATGCATAGTTAGCTAAGTCTAAAATAATTCGCCCTTGTTTCCTCAGACATGTTTAGTTTGGATGACAATGCATAGTTAGCTAAGTCAAAAAGAAGACTGACTAGTTATTTTTGATGCATTCCTATGAAATAAAATGAAAGTGTGCTTTTTACCCGACTGCGGCGAAGCCCAAAAGGAGGGTTATGTGCTTGGCGTGTCTGTCTCTTTGTTCCCTCATAAATCCTAAACGGATAAAGGGATTTAAAATATACGTCGTTAGATTCGTCCTCCTGATGGCGCGAGTGTCACTTGCTACATTAAAATTAAAAAAACAAAGAAATATTGCGGATTTTGGAGGACATATAGCGGGTTTGAAAAAAAAATATCCGTTACCATCGAGTAGGGTATAAAAATGAAAAATTTTAAAAGGAGGTTACAAAAATAGTTGACACTTTGTTTAAAAGAAATTCAAAGTCACAAATCCTATAAACAAACACAAAAATTAAATCATCTGCGAAGAATTTTACGCGATCAACGAAAGAACAAACACAAAAGAACTAAAAAGTTGGAAACAAAACAAATTAATAAAACCAAAAAACCCGACTGAAAAAGTGAAAACCAATAAACAAGCACACAAAACAACAAACTTGGAGGCAGGCGTTGTTCATTTGAATATTAAATTATGAAACCCCGCCTGCTTCCAAGTTTGCTGTTTTTTGTGCTTTTTTTTGCTTTTCAGTTCTTTCTGTCTGGTTTATTAGTTTTTAACTACTTTTGTAGGTTTTTTAAACTGTTGTATTTCATTTTATTACTTCATAAACCGTTGTTAAGCCGTTGGTACCAGCTGTCATTCCGAAAGTCTGACAACTAGTCTTAATAGACCTTATTGTAAACTCAGTGCCAACTGGGTTGTGAATGTCCGAGATTCAGGCTCTCCATGTAAAAAACTTATCTCCCCCGACCCCGACATAGTTAAGAAAATGTTAGGCAGATGAAGACACCAAATCACGACCGTTAGAAAATATATAGTTCAATTCCAATTTCCGAATTTGCTCCTGTCAGTGTCACGTAGGCCATTGGTCAGAATGATTGGACTAATAAAACAATGCCTCATTAACGGCGAAAGGGATAAAATAAAATAACATAAAGCCAAATGGACGCAGTAGGAGTACCAGCCACTAGCCACGTCGGCAGTACCCCAACTTGCAATGATGGATAAAGTACAATCATGAGCATTTTCCATTGCAGTTTTAATACTGTGTTTTTTTATTTATTCGTCTTTGTAATATATTATTAACAATTTAAATGATTCTTAAAATAAAATACATAATTGACAAAATAGTAAAGATTATACATACCTAATAATATTGTTCTGTCTATGTCGGGATCAGGGCCTGAGGCGCCGTCGCCGGTGGTTAGGGCTCCAGAGATAAAAAGCTCCTAACAAACCAAGCCGTATTGTGGAGTACGTATTGTCTTCTGAAGGCCCTTGATGCAACAATTTTACTTACTAAATATGTCTTTATTTAATAGATTTCCAATGTTTTGTTATGTTGTTGTGTTTGTTGTTGTTATGTTATGTTATGTTTTGTTGTGTTTCCTAAAGCATAGGTTCTGATCCCTCGATCACCGGTAAGCTTCGCTTGCCAAGGTCGGTCATAGATGTAGGACCATTTATTACATTATCTAGTTTCCTTCGTGATTCGGAAAGCACGTCAAAAGAAAATAAAAACAAACCAGAGACTGTCATTATTAAAATTGATGATCAAAGACAATGGTCATAACCAGACCAGACAACTAGGGGTATCGGATACCCAATAACTGAAATGTTGAGGTCAGATAGACAGTCGCTCCATGTGAAATGCACGTAGTCAGCTGCAGTCGGTTACACTACACTGCAAACCGGTGATGATGATGACTATGCTAAGTGATAATAATTATTAACCATTAATTAGTTGCGTGTCGTCCAGAGGACCCCAAGCAACTTAGATTTCATCTTAATGCGGCAAGTAAAGTGGAAGCAATTTTAGTGGTTCTAAAGGCCGTTGTCATCTATGTATAAGGTACAAAGACAAGGGCTGCGGGATGTTGTAAGAGATACCGCGGCCTCGACATAAAGGGCTAAAAAGGAACATGGGTGGTTTTTAGTCAGTAGAAGTCTGACACTAACTTTCGCTCTGCCCAAGAGCGGGAGGGGTTATTTGATGATTTCTCACCCCAAAAAAAAAAGTACAACACAAAAAAAACGAGAATCCAACGTATTAATTATATTATGCATACTTTGGCTTTCTTATTATTAAACACAAACTTTGGCTTGGTGTTCAATACACGTATGTATTGAACACCAAGCCAAAGTTTGTGTTTAAATGATATTAATTTTCACGAAGTTTTCTGTTTTCTGTGAACACTGTAATTATAGTCTTCATCTTTTGTTTAAGTGAAAAAAGAAAAAATAAGTGTCCATAATTTTTTGGAAATCTATCTGACTGACTAATTAGTGTTTTTTTGACGCGTCACGAGAGCAGCGGTGGCCCAGTTGTGTCGGCCCCGACTTACGAACAGTAAGTCGTGGGTTCGAATCCAGGCAGGCGCAATTCTTTGTGTAATTTATTTCATCACCGCTGCTCTCAAAACGGTGAAGGAAAACATCGTGAGGAAACCGGCATGTCTTAGAATCAAAAAATTCGAAGACATGTGACATCTACCAACCCGCACTGGGCCCGCGTGGTGGATTATAGCCCATCCCTCTCCTAGAGAGGAGGCCTGAGTCCCTGCAGTGGGAACATTATAGGCTGATGATGATCTCGCGGCTAAGCGTTAAGTGTGTACACATTAGCTTGCGACTGTACTAAACGCTGTCGCTTACTGCATTCTTTATACAGTCTACACTCTTTATCACTTATTGTTTAAACCGCTCTTTATTTGGCCGTAAACTCATTAAGTTTCAAGGTGTCGACGTCGGCACCGCATAATTGTGCTATTAAAATAATTTTCACATTAAAACGTACAAATCGGGTGTTACTTGCGTCAATGTACCGGTAAATGATGTACCCGCGTTTTGTTTTAATGTTTTGTTATTGAATCGGGACCTCATTCTTCATACATAGCTGGTTAGCTATACCCATACCTCAGAACCCACAGCCATTCCCAGAAGCATGACAATTGGTAAGAGTGTGACATTGGCTTCCGATATGCAGTAGAAACAATGGTGATTATTGATAACCTCAGTAGTTTTTTCAATTATATCATACAGTATGCCGCACATAAGAGTTGACAAATCGAGTACTTTCATTGTTCAATCAAGTTGTATTCTAATTAGAGCGGTAGGTAAATCCTCGTTTATGTCGGAGTGTAATCTGGCCTAATACGTGTCTGTTTTCAATTTATGAAAAACGTAAACTTTAATATCTTGAGTCTTCCAGACAAGTCTCAGACAACATAGAATCAGAATACTGACCTGACCTGACTTTGACTGGCCTGTTAGTCTAGTGGTTAGTGACCCTAACTGCTATGCCGGAGGTCGTGGGTTCGATTCCCACCCAGGACAAATGTTTGTGTGATGAGCACGATCATTTTGTTCTGTGTCTGGGTGTAATTTATCTATAATATGTATGTATTTAGAAATATATAAGTATGTTTATCAGTTGTCTAGTACCCATAACACAAGCTCTGCTTAGCTTGGGACTAGATGGCGTTGTGTGATAGTTGTGGAATATTATATTATATTTTATTATTATTAATATTATAAAGAGTAAAGATTTGTATTTTTGTGTATGTGGTTTGTGTATGTTTGTAATGAATAAACACAAAAACTACTGCGCCGATTTCAATTCTTTCACCATTAAAAACCTACATTCACCCTGAGTAACATAGGCTACTTTTTATCCTTGTATTCCCACGGGAACGGTAACTACGCGGGTGAAACCGCCTGTGTCACTGCATGGCCTCCCTTCCCTTCTTCCACTTTTCGCGATCTAGTGCGATAGTGGGCCAATAGGGATGTTTACTGACTTAAAAAAAATGTGATTGTAATTAATCCGTCAGTTAGATATTACAAATAAAAAAAATAAAAAATAAACTTTTTTCAAAAAAACAACCGACTTTAAAAACACCAGAAAGTGAAAAATAAACTGCAGAAGAAAAATCAGCTTCTGAAGTCGATGACATACGTTTGTTTGATTTCATTTTTTGCCACCGACTTCAGAAGCAGATTTTTCTTCTGCAGTTTATTTCTTCTGTGCTTTCTGCCTACCCCTATAGAAAAAGGGCGTGAGTTTGTGTATGTGTGTAAATAAAAAAGTAGGTATCCTAGATACAACCTCCTTATTTAGTCAAGTTCAGAATGTAATACCCATAGCAGTCAGTCGTGACAAAGAACAATCGTGGGTCTACTCTAAAGCCTTAAGAATACTGTAGTTAATAATAGGTTTTAATGATTACTGTTTAACATTTAAGATAATTGCTCAACAAACATTGTTTTGAGAAGCGTTATAAACTGTTTCAATGTACTTACTTAAAGACTAAGGTACCTATTTAATTTTGCTTGCCACCTCAGCCAGTAGGTATATTAAATCAGAAACTGAAAAGCAAATAACCATAATCGTAAACTAGGTGACAAACACTCGCTCGTTTACGGGGACGCTGCTTTTTACCCGACTGCGGCGAAGCCCAAAAGGAGGGTTATTTATTAATTTACTGCGAGGCGGGTCCACCGCAACGAACGCTGCATTATAAACTAACGAGCTAAAAATTGCTTCTTGTAAAATCGTCGTTTGAAATCGTTAACGTATTCATACATCGCCATGTGCTTGAATTAAAAACTAAAAAACCCAACTGAAAAGCAAAAAAACAAGCACATTTTAAACAAAACTTGGAAGCAGGCGGGATCCATTCTATTTTCATTTCATAATTTAATATTGAAATGAACCCCGCCTGCTTCCAAGTTTTGTTTAATTTAAAAAATGCTTGTTTTTTGCTTTTCAGTTTATTTAGTCGAGTTTTTTAGTTTTTTAACTACTTACTTTTTTATTTCCAACTTTTTAGGTTTTTTGTGTTTGTTCTTTCGTTGGTCGCGTAAAATTCTTCGCAGATGCTTTAACTTTTGTGTTTGTTTATGGCATTTGTGACTTTGAATTTCTATTAAACATATAAGTATCATAATATTTTTGTAATCTCCTTTTAAAACCTATTTGTAAATAATTTACTCCCAAATCAAAAATCAAAAATCCGTATTTTTTCTTTGTATTTTTTTTTAATTTTAATGTAATATCAATGACACTCGCGCCATCAAGACGAATCCAACGACGTATATTTTATTTAAATCCCTTCATCCGTTTAGGAGCTATGAGGGAACAAAGAGACAGACATACATACTCACATACATACATACACGCCAAACACATTTACGCTCCTTTTGGGCTTCGCCGCAGTCAGGTAAAAACGCACAACGCGCCGCGCGACTCCCCCCGCGTCTCCGTTATGAGGACTTAGGCAGAGGCAGAGGTGTACCTAATACTTTTGTAAATGCACATTTCGCTAATATACAACAACAACGCAAGAGCAGTGGTGGCCCAGTGGTAGCGGCCCCGACTTACGAACAGTTGGTCGTGGGTTCGAACCCAGGCTAGTATTTTTCCTTCATCGTTTCACTTTACTTAAATTACCTCCATGACCCGTTTACTATTCAAAACATCCAATAGCACAATGTTTCAAGAGTCGAATCACATTAAGTTGTACCGTAAAATATGATTTTTGACCCCAAACAAAAAAATCGAGTGTACAGACGGCTGTGTGAAGGGTTAATTTACACCCTGTATATACTAGCGGACCCACTGGCAGACGTCGTCCTACCCGGCCAGCAGCGTCACTTACCGGGTCCAATTGTAAATCTAAACCATTCTCGAATCCACTTGAACACATACGAAAATTTTCATCAAAATCGTAGTGTTTAGTAACAAACACAAGTAGGTACAGAAGAAATATACCTATATTTAAGATTTACTCGTCCAATTGAGAACCTCCTCGTTGGTTTCAAAGTTTGAAAATGATATTACGTGACTCTGGAAAACCGAGAAAAACAAGGAAAGAGTTACATCACCATACGATTACGTCATACTGACTGTAAGTTCACATGAAACCGCCACGACTTAGGAAACAAAAAACAGCCTATTACCAAACATTGTATTTAAAGTAGAACTCGACACTTTTTTAAAACTATGTCCAAGAAAATTTCCCACATGGACATGTATACTGAGTACTTGCTTACATTATATATGTGTACCTTGGTACTTAGTTTTAATAGCCATTCAGTAATTACTTGTATCGCATTAAGCAAAATTGCAAGCAATGTTGATTGATTATCATAAATAATTTTCATGCGGGTATTTTTGTATAGTACATATTATTATTGTGGCCAGGGATGCGACTTGTATTTAACATATATTCATTCAAAAAAGTATAGGGAATTTAATTTTGTTTTTTTTTTGTTGTTGTTAGATTGGCACAACTGTTTTTCATTTTGGCGCGGAGTTTGAGTTGCATCTGATATAAATTAAATACAGTGCTGTTTTTACCCGACTGGTAATGTGTTTATCAGTCTATGTATTTAGTTATATCTTATTTAATGTGTATAGCGAATTTCACTATAGACAAAAACACCGAACAAAGAGTTTGTCTTAAATTTTGCATCGCCAATTGAATTTCATGTTCGGAGTCACTGAAAATGTTACAGAAGGCTTACGGTGAATTGACTTTATCAAAAAGACGTGCTTATGAGTGGTAAAAGCGGTCGAGATGTGATGGAAGATTTGCCTCGCTCTGGTAGGCCATCAAAGTCTGCAAATGAAGTAAAATCGCAAAAGATAAGGAAATAGTCTGAAAATCCTCATTCACCTTTGAGAGAGATAACCGCCGAACTTTCTGTATCTCACGAGTCGATCCGTACCATTTTAACTAATCCTTTGGTATGAAACATGTTACCACTCGGCTAGTTCCAAAAGACCTGAATTTTCTCCAGAAACTCAATCGCATGACAATCGCGGAGGACATGCTAGAACGAGTCAATTCCGAAAAGAATTCATGAAACGCATTGTTACTGGTGACGAGTTTGAACTGAAACCGAAAATAACACGCCAAAGTCGATCAAAATCAAAATCATGTTGACTGTTTTCTTTGACCGTCGCGGTGTTGTGCACACGGATTTTTTTCCGGAAGGTCAAACGTAAGTAAGTATATTATTTGAGCTATACGCGGCGTATAAGAGAACAAATTCGACAAAAATGGCCTGATTTGTGGAAAGAAAATTCTTGGGTTTTGCACCACGATAATGCGCCTTCGAACAAGGCAATCATTGTAAACGAATTTTTGACCAAATATTCAACAAATACCATCGAGCAACCACCATATTCACCAGATATGGCTCCAGCCGACTTCTTTCTTTTTCCTAAACTCAAATGACCACTTCGTGGCACCCGTTTTCAATCGGTAGAAGACATAAAGAAGAATTCGCGGCGAGAACTGAGGGTCTAAAATGGCCGCTTTATCAGAATCCCCGCAGAATCTTAATATGAATCACGTAATAAATTTAAATTACTTATGGACTTTATGTCTATAACTAAAGTCCATTTTAAGAATAAGAATTTGTTAACGTGATTCATATTACGATTCTGCTAAAGCGGCCATTTTAGACACCCTGATCTAAATTCCGGAAACAGCGTTTCAAAATGTTTTGATGATTGGATTATTCGTTGGCGTTAGTGTATCGTTTCAGAAGGAGAATACTTTGAAGGTGATAAAATTTTGGATGAATAACAAACATTTTGTGTATTATTGATCTTTTCCCGTTACTTACATAACAGAGCAGTAAAATCATGTAAACACGTTGTATAGATTTACTATGAAAATGCCACGAAATGGATTGCTTTGCTGTCGATTACTGATAAAAATAAAGATTATTTCATTACAAACTAATGTTTTAAATTAAATTAAATTATTACTTTTCAAAATTCATTCTCAACTGCAATTTTTTAGACAACCCGTTTTGCAATTTATTTATTGACATATTTAACTGAATATAAAATACCTTTCATCCATTAACCAGCTCAATAAAGGTCGTTCTATGGGTGAATCTTATACATAAAGGGACTAGAAGGAACATGGGTGGTTTTTAGTCGGTAGAAATCCAACACTTTCATACCGCTTTGGCCAGAGCGGGAGATAAGTCATTTGAAGATTTGACACCCTCAAAAAAAGGGTTATGTATAAATGTGAAAGTAACTCCGTCTGTCTGTCTCGCACGCTTTCACGCCAAAACTACTTAACCGATTTAAATGAAATTTCGTACACACATAGTCTGAGAAATGACATAGGCTTTTTTATCCGAAAAAAGGACTGATAGTTAAAAGGGGGGATTAAAATATTATTTTGGTCGCGATAACCGACATTCACGGATGAAGCCGCGGCGGGCATATATTGGTCTTAAAATAACACTTGGCAACTAACACATACACATCCTTGAACATAGGCTAGTCACATGAAAATATCTTAAGTACCCCGTATGATATACATAATCCACGTATTTTTTTTTTATGTACGCATACATGTTTAAAACCTTATTGTTTCCGGCATACCGGTGTTCTTTTGAAGCACTAATTTATGTTCCTTTGTCTCTTTACATGTCACTCTTTAAAGTATTTAGTGATGACACGCCATCCGTATAGCGTGTAACTCCTTTTCCTGTTCTGGCATTTGTTCAATTTTTATCTAGAAAATCATGATCTGCTTAGCAGAATTTTACATGACGCCACTGACTATCTGACCTCCACGACTCAAGTAGTATTGGGTAATATGTATGACACCCCTTGGATAGTCTGCTTGTTAGACGTTCGTGTCGCTGATTACCTGTAAAGACTATTAATGATCTAAACATGTATGCCGGGAACCACGGCTTAAGGTGCTTTCCGAGGTACGGAAGACACAACACTATAAAATGTAGGTAATGGTTGCCCATCCATCCAGAACATCGACCCAATCGACCAACTTATTTTAAATTTAATCAGATTTTACCACTGTTACTACTAAGTAACTGTGGTAGTTTAGCTGGAAAGCGTCCTCAATAGCCGCACAACACTGTTCTTTGCCATAAATTGTAAAAATCCATTTTAAACTATTTCGTTACTGTTCTTTGTTTGTTCTTTGTCTGTTTGACGAGAAACAGATAGTACCTATTTAAGAAAAAGACATGCACCGCCAACCCCAAATAAATTGGGTTAAGGGATTGAGATATACCTAGCTGAGAATATCTAAACTACAGTAATGGATTTTGATACACTTTCAATCCATGTTTTCGGGCATCAATTTGGTTCAATATAATAAGTAACACAAAAATATTTTATGACGCCGTAAAAGCATATGCAAAACCGGACCCATGCGCTCTCTAACCTGAATTGGAACAAGCAACAAAAACAATATTGCCTTCATTCCATTCAACTGGCAACGTAGTTCATTGGTCACATAGCTCCCTCGAGTACCACCGAAGGTCTCCCCGAAAGGGAACTTTCGCTTCCTCGCCCTGACAATAACTACTCTCAGTACTCGCACTTGTTGGACTAGTTTCGTGGACTAAAGACAGGTACGCATTGAGGATTCGTTCGCTTTCGTAATGGTTAGTTCCTCATTCGGATCCGTTTTTACAATTAGATTTAATTTATCTCGCACTGTTCGTATGTATGTTAGTTGTCCGCTTCAAATTTTGAAAACCATTTTTCAACAACTTATTGGTATCTGATTTTGCTGTAATTTCCCATAATTGTACCTTTAGTTGTGGTGTCAATATATTTTTAGTTTTATATACATAACATTTATATGATCCATGATCCGAGAGAGAGAGTACTCCTCAGCGGTTAACAGCACGGCCAGAGAGTTTGTGATCACGTTTCTATTCGCTTTTTAAGAGCCCCTGTATTTATTTCACTTGCCTATGTTTGGGCATTATGCTATGTTTGTGTGCAGCGATAACATGATGAACAGCGATGAACGCACACACGGAAAGTTCAAGTGTCGAAATTGCTTGAACTGCGATTGAATAATTTGATATTTTAGACGATTATTATTTTAAAAGATTTCTAAGTAAACAGGATTGACAACAGCTTATGATATTAAGCAATATATTTGTGCTCTTATAGCTTTTACTTCCGCACTCAGAGACCTTTAATGATTACTTAGTAAAGGTTTTGACAGTATGTCCTACAAGAGTATGTCAAACCTTTACCAAGTGACGGCTTAAGTATTAATTAAATGTCTTTGAGTACCGAAGTTAGAGTATATTGTACATAATGTCCTGTTGTGTTTTTTGTACACCTGCAAATTTCTTATGTCAATCCAATATAAGATTATTCATCACGGTCTTTACTGATACAATGTCACTATCCGAGGGTATGCAGATGCATACCATGTTACCTACATGTATGCATCTGCATGCAAGTAAGAAACGATGATTTAAATCCATATTGTCAAAACTTAAATGGATCAAACTTGATAAAAAGTGAAGTCTTCCATAATGTTTAACTAACACTCAAATTCGTTCAACCTTCAATTACTCAGATAAATCAATATTTTCTTTACCAACATCTTCAAATATGAGTATAAAAATAAGATTAGGTTAATAAAATTCTGTTGAAGGTATCGCTAAAATAAATCTGCGATATTCAGTTCAGTGTGTACTCACCCCAACATCGGCAAGGTGCTTGAATGATACAAGAAACCGGTTCAAGATATTATAGTTTACCGGTCACAGAATACTTAATCGTACAATAGTTATGCAAAATGCACGTAATAATACACGTAATAACTATAATTTATTGTTAATTACCACTATTAAAAACAAACCGGTTACTTTCCGATTCCAAAGCGGTGTGCGAGTGAAATGCAGTTATAGACTTATAGCACTATTTCGATTGATGTACGGTGTCACAGCCTACGATCATTATTTGTGTCGCTTTGAGAACAGATGGTGAGACTGACGGAAAACAGATCAAACTCTGTGTCCGTGGCGGGAACGATAGTTTAATATAGTACACCTCTTGCGTTATGAGGGCTCCTGGTACCGTGCACTAGTCTCGCGTGAGCGTTCATCCTCTTTTACTTACCTCCAACCTAACTAGCAGAGATAGCTCACAGTTAAAACTATTTTCAACCGACTTCCAAAAAGGAGGAGGTCCTCAATTCGTGATTTTTTCCCGATACTTATCTCCGTCATTATTTCATTTATGAACCGATTTTCAAAATTGTTTTTTGTACGTATTATTCGAAAGAGTATATTCCTATTCCTATTGTCACCAAGTCAGGATCTGATTATGGGATCCCAGGGAAATCTTCAACACTTTTTAAGTTTTCCATATATTTTACAAAAAAACAGATAAGTACCTAGGATATAGGTTCAAGCACATAACTCTTCATTTGAGTTTCGCCGCAGTCGGGTAAAAAAGAAATTATGATCTCGAATACTCAAAAAGTCACAGATAAAGTGAATAGTTGTGTAAGTAGTAGGCCATTTAAAGTCACTTAGGATTAACGAGCTTTACACGGTAATATAATTAATTGTTGTATTTTATAAGTAGTTAGTTATATGTATTGTACACATTCACAAATATAGTTTCGTATAGTTTCGTTGTGTTTCGTGTATTTTAATTTTATTTTTAATTTGATTGTGGATATTTTTAAATTGAAATTTTATATTTGACAGTTTGACATTTTTGATTTTGATTAGGTATAGGTAGTAGTTGAATTTTGTTGATGATTTTTTGAATACACACATCAAAAGTGTCTAGGGATCAAGCATTTTTATGCGGATTTCTTGAGATTGAGATGTGGCTTTGTAATAAATTTATGATTTTATAAATTTATATGGATCCTTTTTGGTGCATTTCATAATTTGAATCAGGAACTGTGAATCAAATTCGAGTAAAAGATGAAAATCAGCTGTCAATATTTTCCCTATAAAAACATACAACGCATTGAAGACATTATTAGTGCTACTGTTTCCCTACTACTGATTAAAACCAACGTTATTATGGAGCGGCGACGTCATTTAAGCAGGGAAGAAATGCTCAGAGCCGTGGGAATGATAGAAGCTGGTTCCCGGCAACGTACTGTGGCTTTAGCTCTGAATACAAGTCAGAGTGTTATCAGTCGACTTTGGACACGTTACCGAAGCACTGGTACCGTGGCTGAGCGCCATGGAGGACGGTATCGCTGCACCACACGGAGACAAGACCGATAAATTCAAATCTTAACTCGAAGAGCTCCAACAATAACCGCCATGATGTTAGCCGTGAGGCTTCATCACTCTTCAGGGAACTTAATTAGCGACCAAACAGTCAGAAACCGCTTGCATGAAGTGAACCTTCATTCCCGAAGACCGCTACGGGTACCACCTATAGCAATGCACAATCGTAGGATTCGATATCAATGGGCTCTTGAACACAGAAATTGGGCAGAAGAACAATGGCGTTTCGTGTGCTTTTCTGATGAGTCTCGTTTTGGTATGAGACCGGATACAAGACGTATACGACACTGGAGAACCCCTGGACGCCAACAGCGATTAAAATCCTGCCAGGAAGTCCATCCTTATAGTGGTGGAACCATCATGGTATGGGCGGGTATTTGGATCGGCGGAAGAACTGAGTTGATTTGGATCAGAGGCAACCTCAACGCTCAAATTTATGCTGAGACGATTGTATCAGACGTCATCGTTCCTCTACAAGTGCAAATCGGTCCCTTATTTCAGTTAATGCATGATAATGCACGACCGCACACCGCAAGAGTTGTAAGACAGACTCTCGCCGCAGCTAACATCAATGTCCTGCCCTGGCCTGCTCAGTCGCCAGACTTGAACCCGATTGAGCATGCATGGGATATGCTACAGAGAAGAGCTCTGCCGAATATGGAGGGTATCCAGTCGCAAGAAGATCTTTTTTTGTTGTTGCAACGAACATGGGCGGCCATTCCACAGCGTGATTTGGATGAACTCATTTTGAGTATGCCAAACCGATGTTCTTGTGTTGTTAGTGTTCGCGGTAGAAACACGGATTATTAATTGTTTAAGTTACCCAATAAAATTTTAAAGAAAACTGTTATTTCAGTCTTTTTTTCGAACTTTAATGTTAGTGGTTCAAATGTCAAAAATTCCTTTATTAGGAAAATGGCAAATTTCTTTATTAATGCAAAGGTGACTTGGTTTATCGTTACTGTGACAAACGAAAACACTTTATTTGAAGAATCCTTAAAGAAAATTTTAATTAATATCAATCAGGAGAAAAGTTATTGCAAAAATATATGTTGATCCCTAGACACTTTTGATGTGTGTAGTTAGTATCATGTGCATATTATATTGGCCTCCGATGATTTTTATTTTATTTTTTACTAACTTTATAACATTATTTTATAAGTGCGCCTACTAACAAAATTATGGATCTGTGTTATCTGAAGTAAATAAATTATTATTATAAAGAAGACAGGGCAAGAAACTCCAATCTTATATAATTTTGTGTTAATGTTTTTCTTTCCATAATGATATTAAGATTATCATCTTGTGCAATTAATTATAAAGGAAAAGCTTTCTTGATAGGTACTAGTTGGTATACCTACACTAGGTGAATCGTAATAAAAAGTTATTATTATTATTATTTAATATGCGTAGACTGTTTCCGAAATAAGGAAAAAAAATGTTTAGCCGTGAACCAAAAACGTGATGCATCAAATTAATAGTTTGCCTAAGTTATTAACCACAAATTGAAGGTTTTAGGTAAACATATACAATAAGTACAAATAAGATATTTACAGATCTTGACCTCCTACAATCTACTAAAAATACATTATTTGAACATCCAGATAGGTACCGTAATTCATTCGTGGTTTATTTTTGATCTTTCGAAAAATAGTACTCTAGTACTTATTAGTTGCTACCTGTTAAGATGTCAATAGCGGTCATTAACCCACCTACATAAATTTCTTAACTTTGAAATCCAAACTCGCATTTGCCAAGGTTGATCTGTGGATGGGTGACCAACCATTACATACCGAGTTTCCTCTGAGCTTCGGGTGGCCTCGGTAAGCACGCTAAGCTGTTGGTCCCCGCTGTCATTTTAGATCTTTAACAGTCATAATAGGTCGTCACTGGCCCAAAACTGAAATCCAAGAGGTCAGATAGGCAGTCGCTCTATGTTAATACGGGTACCTATTCAGTATTCAGCAGCCGGTTAGATTGGTAACCTGCCCCAACATAGTGCGCTACGAGATGTTCTTATTTTCGAACTAGAATCGTCAACATTTCCTCATCTTGACTGGCCTGTTGGTCTAGTGGTTAGTGACCCTAACTGCTATGCCGGAGGTCATGGGTTCGATTCCCACCCAGGACAAATGTTTGTGTGATGAGCACGATCATTTGTTCTGTGTCTGGGTGTAATTTATCTATAATATGTATGTATTTAGAAATATATAAGTATGTTTATCAGTTGTCTAGTACCCATAACACAAGCTCTGCTTAGCTTGGGACTAGATGGCGTTGTGTGATAGTTGTGGAATATTATTATTATTATTTAATATTATTATATTATATTATTATTTTATTAGATTTTTGGCTAAACCTATTTTAGACATGTAGAAAATCTGCCATTTACTTCAAGTTAAATTACCCAGTCTTATCTGGGTTGTGGAGGTCAGATCGCGCTGTCGTTCGCCAACTAGATGGACTGATCAAATAAAAGAAACGACGTCGTCCCAATTCCATGAGATTTTTTTTTAGTACAGTAAAAACATAATTTCCACTTCAGTCCATATCAGCAGGAGACAGAACAGAACAAGGCCAATAGGTACACAGGGACGTATAGAACTGGGATAAGCTCAGTTGCCTGGCACCACGGATATTATTTTCATTAATATTACTGGGTCCTAAGTTGTGAGCTTGAACGCACGGTGTTCTAGTTGTGATAGACGCGCTGGACAGAAACCGGTGGAGGCTCCAGTTGCAACCTAAACGCTGACCACAATTCTCAAACATAAGGGACCGGCCAGAGAGAGAGAGAGGAGGTCAGATAGGCAGTCGCTTCATGTATAATAATGGTACTCAGCTGCACACGGTTAGACTGGAAGCCGACCCCAACATAGTTGGGCAAAGGATGATGTTAAAGAGTGAAGGTCGCGGTCGAGGTCGATATTTGAAAATACAAATATAGCTGTCAATCAAAATATTAAGAAATGTGTCCTTGGAAACTTCTAAGAAAAGATCAAGACAGCGTTAGGTCCGATTTTGACCACGTACGCCACAAGATTAGTCGACCTACGAATGTTTGTCCTTCCGCTTCAACGTAATTAGGGACATATTCGTATAACACAATATATAGAGTACATAATATATCGTTAAAACCATCTGAGTCACGAATTATCATACCATGTCGGTCCTACCATAAAAGTACACAGTAAACACGTAATTGGTGTTGTCCCCATAAAACAGAAACATTTGCGGTTTTTGAGTAACGCGGTTGTAAACATACACAATAAACAAAGTGACGCTCTATTGTTAATATGATAATTATATTGTCTAAACTATGTATGTATGAAGGTATGTTTTTATGTTTTCGTGTCGCCCTCCGTTGGAGCTCGTTGCTTAGTAAGTTCAACAGCAGCTCGGGTCTCACCCATTACATAATGAGTTAATGAGTTTTACTAACTTAGTAGTGGAGATCAGATAGGCAGTCGATCCATGTAAAATACTGGTACCATCAATATAATTATATAAAAATCAATGCCACTTTTCGTTGTAATTTTATAACTCAAGAACGGGCTCACCTATCCAAACCAAATGTAAAGGCTTTGTTCGGACTATTTAGTAGATGGTTTATGTGAAGTTTGCACAAAGTTCGTCATTTATCACATTTTTTGTAACAAATGAATTCAATAAATGGCGGATCATTTTGTTAATGGGGATTTTGCTGTCTTGGACCCGGTAGGTGGCGCTGCGGGCCGGACAGTACGACGTCTGCCAGGTCCGCTGGTAAATATATATTTGTATGACTGGTATCTACTCAGATACATCACAACCACAACCACAACCTGCCCCAACACAGTTTGGAAGATGGTAGACAGATGATGACTTGGATCACTTTACATACTAAAATAATGAATAACGGGGAATGAAAACATTTTGAGGGAACGCTGTCCTAGAACACTGATGGCGAACCTTTATGGATGATTCATAAAGGTTCGCCGTGCCATTTTTTAAAAACCAATGTTTATTGAGACTTTGCACGTGTCTTCCAATAATATTGCTTAGCCTCTAATGGCAGATAATTAAATTAAATATTTTCAACTAAAAACTCTTTATTTAGTACTTACCAATAATAAAAAATTGACCTACATAAATGTTTACGACGGCGACCGTAATAAATGTTTCAATTCTATGTGTAATTCAAATGGAAGTAACATTAGTGTAACTTCTGTTGTTGCTGATTTGATAATTTGTTTATTTAGATAACACGGGAGACTTACAGCTAAACCAAACAGATCAAGGACAGTACAATAGTCTTAAAGCCAATTACAGGTCTCCACTATTAAAAAAATAATAAGTAACTTATATGTATAATACGAGTCAATAAAGGTTGTAAGAGTTTACTTTTAGTAGATTGCATGTTAAACTGAACTCCTCTACCAAACGGTTTCTAATCAAATCAAACGTTATTCATCTCTGAAAATAATTACTCGTATACCACAGATGAAAATATGGCTAAAAATATATAAATATGGTATATCAATGGCCCGCGTGCTATTGGTTTGCTATCTCTGATCTAGAACCAAACCAAATTCGAAGACTTGTGATCATAGTCCGTTCCCTCTCAAAGAGAGGACGCCTGTGTCCCAGCAAAGGGAACATTAATAAGCAGATGATAATGATGACTTACTGAATCTCCTGTAAAAGCCGTCAGTTCCCTTATCACATTTCACTGTTATTATCCCTTATCAATACCAATTAAAAAGTTTATTTCGTAATCGTAACGCCTTCTACGTTATAGGTACCTATATCATACATACATAAACTCACACTTTTCCTATAGGGGTAGGCAGAAACCACAGAACACCTGCTACGATCCTACTTACTCCTTCTGTCTCGTCCACATTCATACATCTGGTTATACACGCACGGCGGTGGTCCTTTTACTTAAGTTCAAGTAAATGCTAGTAAATTATTCTGGTTTACATTTCGTTGACCACAAAAAAATTACAATATATATTTTTTAAAAGCTACAAGAAATTTAATATGAAGTGGAAGTATCTCCAGCTTTGGGTACGCTACAGTATGTAAATGACTGGTTTCAAAGAAATTCCTTAGCACATCCTGTTCAACAATAATTGCGGGAGGAAGGACATTCTTTCTTTCATAATTTGCGAATAATTATTTGCCCTTGCGGAGTACGGAAGGCTGTTATTAGCAACAACTTACGGATTTAAATGTGTCTCTTTGTCCGCCAGCGCGTATAACTTAAGCGGTTATTTTATACTAGCTGTTGACAGCGGCTTCACCCGCTACAACTCTAAAATTAGCCCACGGGAAGATAAAATCAGGAAAAAAACGATCCTATGTGTTAATCCAGGCTATAAACTATCTGTCTACCAAATTTTATCCAAATCCGTTCAGTAGTTTTTGCGTGAAGAAGTAACAAACATACACACTTACACACTCACAAACTTTTGCCTTTATAATACCTATAAGTGTGATGTGATTATTTGTTCACGCACTTAAGCACGCACGCACTTAAGTTTTGGTTTGTTGCGATCGTGAGTGCCGAGTATGAGGTCCCGGGATCGATTCCCGGGTAAAGCAAATTGTGGGGGAGTAACTGGCTTCTTTGATCCGGAAATTCTCAGTTGCAGTCTGGATTTGTGCCCGTATTATAACAATAGGGTCGCTCCTTATGGCATGGGACTTGTCTAAACATTATTATACTGTCGAAATCACACTAATATTGCAAAGGCGAAAGTTTGTGAGTGTGTGAGTGTGTATGTTTGTTACTTCTTCACGCAAAAACTACTGAACGGATTTGGATAAAATGTGGTACACAGATATTTTATAACCTGGATTAACACATCGGATAGTTTTCATCCCGAGTTTATCTTCCCGTGGGATAATTTTCGAGTTGTATAAATGTTTAATACATACTTCTCTCTTACTCGTCATCATGGTTTTCATTTATTAATGCTTTTATTTTTTCTTGAATCGTTTTGTTTCGGTACACTTCCGCACTGAATTGTTTCTGCATTTCCTATTTGACGGTTTTTTTGTAATGTTTTGTTTAATTAGGTCAGTCGACTGGTACCTACTTGCAATCTTTTCAAGCGTGTAATCAAAAGGAAGTTAGACGAGACATTGTGAGCTGCGTGATTGAACTTACTGCGAACTTTGTATTGATTGCAATGCGATTTACTACGCTTTTATTGTAAGATTTTTACTTCTACATTTTACGTTCGATTGTTTAAAAAGATAGCAATTTTAAGTACCATAGGGACTTGATTGAAATTGACTTGGTCTTATTTGGACTTTTCTTCTGTTTTATTAGAAGGTATTATACAGGGTGTAAATTAACCCTTCACACATACGTCAACCAAGCATTCTGTACATCAAACTAAGTAACCCTACGCAAACATTTTTGCTGGGAAACGACTTTTTTTTTACCTCGTAAATCACATTTTAAGGTAATGGTCAATGTTGCACTCTTAAAACATTGTGCTAGTGGATGCTTTGAATAGTAAACGGGTCATGGAGGTAAGTAAAGTTATAACCTGAAAAACTAGTATTTACAAAAACAGCTGTGCATAATTTGGTACTTTGACCCCCAATATAGTTTCCCAGGGTTTCCCAGGGTTCCCAGGTATAGTCTTGAACCAAAAAATGATCGCAGTGGTGGAGAGAACAAGTGCCTTTTTTTTTTTTTTGGTGGGTGTAAAATCATCGAATAACCCCTCCCGCTCTTGGGCAGAGCGAAAGGGAGTGTCAGACTTCTACTGACTAAAAACCACCCATGTTCCTTCTTCGCCCTCTATGTCGAGGCCGCGATAACCAGTGGACTACCCGCGGCAGAACAGTGCCTTTTTTTTTTTTTTTTTTTTTTTTTTTTTTTTTTTTTTTTTTTTTTTTTTTTTTTTTTGGTGGGTTTAAAATCATCGAATAACCCCTCCCGCTCTTGGGCAGAGCGAAAGGGAGTGTCAGACTTCTACTGACTAAAAACCACCCATGTTCCTTCTTCGCCCTCTATGTCGAGGCCGCGATAACCGTTGGACTACCCGCGGCCCCGACAGAGAACAAGTGCCCTTCGTTTGCGTTAAGGGTACTTTTACACCCTTTATATTCCTTGTTTGCGTAAAATATTAAAAAAATAACCCCTGACATTTAATGTTTCAGGTTCAGTACATAACTATTTGATGATTTTAATATAATGGTGGCAGTGTAAAGTTTTGCGAATTTTTGTTTTATAAGCGAGAGGAGCTCGTTGCTAAATAACAACAGAGAGTCGGATTGATTTTCTGGCGAATTGAGGATGTACCTTTTTCTACAGCGTGATGTGATGAAAATCATCATCAATCTACCAAACAAGTTGATGAGTTGTGACGGTTGGTGCAGTGGCTGAGCGATTGGACGACTGGTCTACAGTTGTTCCGGGTCTGGGTATTTGTATATATATGTGAGTTTAAATGTATGTGAACACACCCACGATACAGGAGAAATTAATTGTGTGGGGCAACGTTTAAAAAAATATATATAACTGATAGCCATGCGGGATATTACCACCGATTATATATTACCTCGAAATAACTTTTTGCTGTAAATATTAATACGGGTGGCGCATGTAACATGTCCTCTTGTACCCACACGTATACGGGTTGATGTGATTACTGATTATGATTAATGCGATTATGATTACTGATTACGATAGCGCCAGTGTCTAATCAAGCAAATAAGTATTTGCTTCATTAGACACTGACGCTGTCGGACGAACGTCTACGATGATGTCGGGGACCGGGCGGTGCGCCTCGAATGAGCCTAGGCAGGATATCTGGCTAGACGCTAGGATGGCGGATGGAGCAAGCCATTGACTGAGTGATGGCCAAGGTTAGGCTGCAGGAACCAGGGCCGTCATTAGCTCGTTGGGTAGTCGCGGGAAACACCTGGATGAGAAACGCACAAGATCGGGACATGTGTCCGAAGATAGGGGAGGCCAGCAGCAGTGGGTGATACCGGGCTGATATGGTGTGAATTGATTCCTTTGAATATTGAAGTGGTACCTATTTTCTGTCTAACGCCATAATATAAACACAATCTAAATACGGGGCAGAAAAGGCTACCTCATACATATTACATAAAGGGTGTCAAAGTACCCTTAACGCAAACAAAGGGTACTTGTTCTCCCCACCAATGCTATATTTTTTTGGTTCTAGAACATAAGTACCTGGGAACCGCCCAGTTACGGAGATATTGGGGGTCAAAGTTCCAAATTTTGAACAGCTGTTTTTGTAAATACTAGTTTTTCAGGTTATAACTTTACTTAAATTACCTCCATGACCCGTTTACTATTCAAAGCATCTACTAGCACAATGTTTTAAGAGTGCTACATTGAGTTTTACCGTAAAATGTGATTTTTGTCCCCAAAAAAAAGAAAATTTTTTGTGTATGTGGGTTAGTTTGATGTACAGAATGCTTGGTTGACGTATGTGTGAAGGGTTAATTTACACCCTTTATAATACCTTATATTAAATTTTGATGGTACGGAAATTATGTTCGCTCGCAATATAACGATATCCTTTGGTAAGGCTGATGGTAAGACTTTCAGACTTTCAGGACACTGACTAACTCTAACAGCCGGGACCAACAGCTTAACGTGCTTTTCGAGGCACGGAGGAACGACACGGACACGGACACGGATGTCATGGGTGGTCAAAAATGAAGGGTTTAAATAGGAGATTACAAAAATATATGACACTTAGTTTAAAAGAAATTCAAAGTCACAAAACCTATAAACAAACACAAAAGTTAAATCATCTGCGAAGCATTTTACGGGACCAACGACAGAGCAAATTAACACAAAATAACTTAAAAAGTTGAAAAAAAAAAGTAGTTAAAAAACTAAAAAACCCGACTGAAAAAACTGAAAAGCAAAAAACAAGCACATTTTAAATTAAACAAAACTTGGAAGCAGGCGGGGTCCATTTGAGTATTTGAAAATAGTTTTTTTTTTCAGTTTTTAGTCGGGTTAATTAGTTTTTTAACATTTTTTTTTCTTTTAGTATAAGTACATGCTTATGTGATATCTCAATACAAAAATATTGAGATATCACATCACAAAGTTTTATCGTTCACGGAAAGCGGATAATTCTTTCGACGTAATGACTTAATAGGAAAATTTTACGTATCAATTTCTTTTTTCAAAAATGATGTTAGTGAATGATACCTAATACCTACCTAGAAAAAATTTGGACGGTGACTAAAAAGTCATCTAGTAAAAAGATTGTAGGTCGGTTAATAATATTAATACCAATCATTATAAGTAACCTTTTAATATTATCATTTTATTATAATCTACTTCCTCAATCAGTTCGGTATGTACTTACCAGACTTACCTTCTTTTTTTTCACAATAATATGGAACGTTTCGCAGCCTAGCGTCTTCAAGGCGACTTTTTTGTCGCAATCGATTATTTTAATAAACGTTTTGTGTCGCATTGTCGGATGACTGAGGAGCTCCAAGGGCTGGGTACTGGACCACGACCGCTTGCGTATAAATTTGTTATAAGTATTCCTAATGACTATGCCTACGTGATCGAGATCAGAGCAGCAGTTCTGTTGTTTTTAAGAACGCTTGCATTGTTTTAGCATTTGTTAAAGAGCTGAGGTGATGATGTGCCCCAGTCGTGGGCGTTGGTAACTTGTGTCAACTCGTTACATTTGTTGGCCACTGCCAACAATGGCAGATCATGAACTCCAAAACGGGCAGACTCGTAAAGTTAAAGAAGTGATGAAGTCGGCCGACATTTGAAAAGTTTAGACATCCCTGCATAACAGTATTGACCACCTTATATATAGGGTAATTAAGCTATGATTTCGTTAATAGAATGCGACTGTCTTTGACATCTAAGAAAATATAAAGTATCATATATTAATAAAGATGTCAATAATTAGTGTTTCCTTATCGTAGGGAAATTGTGCAAGTACTTCATATTTCTTTTAAGTACTTAATTGTGTACTTGTTCTTTGATCCAAGGTATTAAAAAAACAACACTTAACTTAAACTTGACAATAATTCTAAGAAAAGAAAAACCGACCAAGCGCGAGCCGGACCCGTGCACGAAGGGTAAACCATTATCTATAAAAATCGCGTTTGTTGTAACTTTGTAAGGGAGCCCCTCTTAAATATTTATTTTATTTTGTTTTTAGTATTTGTTGTTGTAGCGGCAACAGAAAGACATAATTTGTGACAATGTCAACTGTCTAGCTATCGCGGTTCTTGAGATACCTACAGCCTGGCGACAGACAGACAGATAGACAGCGAAGTCTTAGTAATAGGGTCCCGTTTTTACCCTTTGTGTACGGAATCCTAAAATTAGAACTCGCCAAAAACCTGATCTAATACTGAACCCATTTTACAGATGGTTCCACGGCGTGATGTCAGCAAAGGAGGCAGAGCATCTGATCTTGGAAAAGGGCAAAAACGGCTCCTTCTTGGTGAGGGAGTCGCAGGCGCACCCGGGGGAGTACGTCCTCTCCGTCGGGGTGCGGGGGAGGGTCAGTCATGTGATGATTAGGAGACAGGTGAGTCTTTATATGTATATTTTTTTACCGAAACGTGGTGGGCCTCATCAGAAAGCTCAAAGTCACCGTAAGGGCAATGGAAAGGGCTATGCTCGGAGTTTCCTTGCGTGATCGAATCAGAAATGAGGGCATCCGCATGAGAACCAAGGTTACCGACGTAGCCCGAAGAATCGCCAGGCTTTAGTAACAATGGGCAGGGCACATTGCTCGCAGAACGGATGGCCGATGGGGCCGAAAAGTTCTGGAGTGGCGACCGCGAACTGGAAGACGTTGCGTTGGAAGGCCTCCCTCAAGGTGATCCGATGACCGTTGCGGAGACCCGCTGGATGCGAGACGCACGGGACCGGACAATGTGGCGACACTTGGGGGTGGCCTATGTCCAGCAGTGGACGTCGTTTGGCTGAAATGATGTGATATTTTTTTAACGTTGCCGCACAATAGGATTCTTTTCTGTATCGTTTACAAACATTGAAACTCACAAAACAGACAACTAGACCCGCGCAACAAACTCACGCACGCACTCACGCGCAAGTCATACAAATATTTGTTTCGTGCGCGGATCGAACCAGCAGCAGGCAATCGCTCATCAGCCACTGTGTCAATCGGGTCGTCAAATATTATTTAGATCGTGAATGAACGCAGTTTTAGAAGCGTTCCTTTGTTCACACGTAACGTTTTTCCTTAATCAGATATTAAAATGATTGTAACAGAACATGTATTGGTCACTAATAACAAGACGTTATTAATTTATTATTCTAGTCCTGGAATAAATTATATTATACCTACGTATCACGGTATCATGGGTCAGAGCATAGAAATATAAAAAACAGGGTCAGAGAGTCAATCGAATGAACTAGGTAATTGGATAGGTCGGGATCTGTTATTTTGACCTTTTGCCAAAATAGAAGCTGATTGGCAATAATTGGAGACAAATTAGTTCAGAATAATTATATTATTGCGTTTTTAATGCCAATCAAGCTATGCAAATCGTTCGATTCTTCGTACAAAGCGAAAGAAATCTGTACGAACTGTAGCAATTGTAGATTTGTGTTGCCTTGTGTATTCACTGCTAGATAACTTGAGCTTGATTATAACTGTTTAGTCTCAAGTGTCTTTTTACGAAATGTGGGTGTACTTTTAGGTAAGTACACCTCTGCCTACTTCTCCGGGAATTAAAGGCTAGATTCAATGTTACGTGATTTTCTTCTGCAGCAAACATTGTTCTTCACGAGTAAATTGCTTTTAGATTTCAAATTTGCTTTTAAAATGCTTCCTTCTGGCCATTTTAATGTAATCGCAGAGGAAAAAAGCTTTATTGATTTTGAAAAAGTGACAACACGACTATTGCTGTTCGTTATTGCAATGAACCAAAATAAGCTTAAATTAAATCAGTTTTCAAATGTAAATAAATATAGATTTGTCGTGTCAAGTTTACTTGATACGACAATTGTCTGATTCGCTTTGTAGCGAACCAGGCCAAATGAACGTGTGACTATTTACCTACTGGCACAGTAGGTACCTAATTATCTACCTGTCACTATGTATAGATACATTCCTATTACTAGGATAATGACGAAGCAATTATAAATCAGTCAATATCTGCGTCATCTTCAATGCAGAAGACCACATTCTGCGTTTTTCTTATACCTAGACTTTTTTCTTTGCATGGAACTTTTCGTAAAAATCAATTATTCTAACAAATGAACATCCATAAACGGACACAGGTACCCAAGTCACTCTTATGGTCGCCGCTCGTTGAAAACTGCATTTCGTATTGTATGTATCACTAATTAAAGAAGTTTGTAAAGTTAACTGTAAACTGAAATATTGTTAATACTTATTGAGGGGAGAGCAGTGGTGGCCCAGTGGTTGCGGCCCCGACTTACGAACACTTGGTCGTGGGTTCGAACCCAGGCAGTCGCATTACTTTGTGTAATTTATTTCATCACCACTGCTCTCAAAACGGGGAAGGAAAACATCGTGAGAAAACCAGCATATCTTACATCTACCAATCCGCACTGGGCCCGCGTGGTGGATTATAGCCCTCCTAGAGAGGAGGCCTGAGTCCCTGCAGTGGGAACAATATAGGCTGATGATGATGATGATTGAGGGGGTACTCGAGCGTATATTAGGAATTAGACATGCAAAGAAGCTATAGCTTTTAGATGTATGATATCGGTAATAATCTTGATGTAAGAGTCGAAACGAATTGGATTGACGGAATTTGCCGTAAACCTTATAAACGTATGGCGCGTTTGTGTTCCACGCGCGCCTTAGAGATGTCAGCAACATTGCAGGGGCCCCGCAAGACTAGACGCCTGCCCGGGCTGTGTGTTGTTCGAAAGAGATACCGCGGCCCACAGAACAAAAAGGCAAAAGGAACATTTATTTATTTATTTATTTACCACTAGTTATAGCAACATTACAGACAATACATCCAATACGATGCTATAGGACACAACATAAAACAAAAATGTAAAATTAAATTAAACTACAGAAAAAATCGTAAAACATGACAAAGCTCATAGTTGAACCCCATTTTCAATAACGGACCGGTGATCCTTTAGTCAGTAGAAGTCTGACACTTCCTTCCGCGACGCCCAGAGCGCGAGGAGTCATTTGATGATTACCCAACGTCCAAAATAAAAAGGGTTATGATCGTTGAAACTTGTAGTTATACCTACGAAACGCGTCGAAAACGATTTTTCCGCGGCGGGCAGGAGGAATGAAAGTATGACTGAAAACGGGGACTACGGCGAAGTTTGGTTGAAAAACTCATCTGCATAGTTAATTTACTGTAATATAGTATTTATAGATAGTTTGTAGTTGTGCAACCTTACTTAAAATGAAGTCAGGGACTTTCCTACACTTTCCACCATGCTTACGAGATAAGTCTTGTATGCGCAAAATGCATCACTATGAAATACTATGAATTAATCGTGTGAAATGTTAAAACGCGAAGCATGTTGTTTGTGAACTGTGGAATTCCTCTTGCCACCATAACTGTGACGACAAACAAGGTCGGGTATAATAAGTATGGATCACAACAGTAGGTACACACTAATCTATTACATACGTACTAAATTATTTCACTAATCAAATCGACAGCGAAATATAAATAAATAATCTAATAGCGTAACGAATAACATTTTTATCAACATAAATATGACTACAACATATTCCTTAGCTATGAATTAAGTCCATTGATAGTGGGAAACATTGTATGAAGTGTGGCAACATTACGAAACACGTGGGAAAATTTAAATTTCGAGGGGTTTTGGAGTTTTCAAAGATGTCACTAGTGTCGTTTCCTCAAGAAATGGCGCCAGAAACGACCAAAAAGCGAAAATTTCAATGAAACTGCTAACCCCCTTGGTTTCTGCAGCGCTAGTGAAATTTTGATATTTCACTAGCGCTGCAGAAATCAAGGAGTTAAAACGTTTTTACGACCAAAACACGTTGATCCCTTGGGTTGCCAAGACTAATATTTTCAAAGTCCCATTTCCCATAGTTACTAGAACAGAATAATTCCTTAAAATTGGCGCGAAACGTACGTTTCATTATCAACCAAGGGTCCAACTTAATTGGTGCTAAAATACTACCTACATCCCCAAACCAAAGCGTATTTGCCACCCCCTAAAGCAAAACTAGCTATAATGGACCAGAATTCTTGACCTGCAGCTAACTCGAGACCATAGTATTAATGTATTGCATCAACATGCCTAGATAAACTGGATGCGCTGTACACACATGCAGGAAGCTGGGTTGTACGGTAGTGCCAAATATTATGCTGGGTCCTTTACACAACAGAGTGCTAAACGGAGATAGAATGAAATAGCATCATGTAATGGTTTACAGCACACACATGTAGGGTGCACAATGGTTTCAGACTTGCAGGGCTAGACCAAAGTGAGAAAAAATATCGAACCCTTCACGCAACAGAGTCAACAGAGAGAGTAGATTGAAATAGCACCATGTTTATGCATTCTTCTCTTAGCCTACGTAATAACTACACTTATATCTATCTACAGGTCCAGCCCCATACCCTAGATATTTCATAAAGTGGAATGAGCGAAAGTTAGTCCCCACGAGAAACTATTTTTGTAAATACGTCGTTTCGCCTAGAAATGCCGCCAAAACTGCGGATCATGGTACTAGGAGTACAGGTACCGCAGGAGCATACGACCGCCGTGATTGGCTCGGATACTGGCTTCCACTTCAACCAAAGAGTATATAAAACACCTCAAAGGGGGAACTAGTTAGGGAAGACCAGAATACCATGACCTGCACCTAACGGGAGACCTAAGTATTAAGGTACTGCATCGAAATACCTAGATAAACTGGATGCACTGTATAGCACACACATGCAGCATGCAGGGTGTACCGTAGACACGAAATATTATGCTGGCTCCATTGCACAACTGAGTCTGAAAGTAAGATAGAATGAAATAGCACCATGTTTATGCATTCCCCTTTTCGAAATCAACCTACATTATATCTAGACTTATAGTGGTACCATCACCCTACCCCATCCCCTAGCTACATTATCAGGTGGCGCTATGGCGCTAGCGTACAAGCGTCCAAGGTATTAAGTATACAAGCAGAATTCTTTGTAATTCTCGTACACCGAACGAGTTTTGTTTTATAAAGCGTTTGACACTTATGTTTGACATCAGTCTCATTATGTATCTGTGTAATCTTAAAAGTAAAGATATTCATGTTCATGTTCAATGTCCTCGTTGTCCAATTCGAGTAACCAATAGAGATGGCGCTAGTTTGCACGATAACATTGGCGCAGTATTTAAAATTTCGTAAAAGTACTCAATAATTGTTTTGAAGAGTAATATTGTGTAATTTTTCAGTAAATTTGTGTTTAATAACAATCTTCTATTGTTTGCACAATAATATCAAAATAAGTGGTGTGTTCATAAAAGTGCGCAACAAAAAATAGGTTTACAAACAAACAGTGCATGCTTATAAGTACACAATAGTACATTGTTATCCAAGGGGCGAAAATTACTTATTTAGTCCCGAGACGGGGTTAATAGTTCGAGAGACTAAATAAGTAATTTACCTAAGTTAAACACTGTGCTTTTTATTACGAATACAAGGAAAATAAGAACATAAATTATTAACTAAAGAAAAAATGATTGTTGATCGAGTGTTGTGGCTTTCCCGCTTATTTTGTTATTTTTTCCTCTGGTCGTCCAGCAATACAGCCAGTATTTTTCATGTTCATCATTAAAAAATCTGGTAAAGATTTTGTCGAAATTTTAGAGAAATAGTTAGAACTAAAACTATATTAAAATCATATTAATTATAATCTTATTCTTATGAACTTCATGTTATTTTTAAATTGCGATGTAATTGAGTGGCTGTTTAAAAAGTTATAACATGGTTCAATAAAAATGAGAAAATAGACCAAGTTTTTTTTTAATAATTTGACAGCAGTCAGTAGAAAGTGATTCTCCCTAGGGCTGAAAATTAGTACTTTCAACCTCCTCTGCAGGTATGTTGACCTACTTTCAGAGTATGAGTAATGAAAAAAAAATTTTTTATACAGCCACTAAATTACAGCGCGATTTAAAATTAAAATAATATAGGAGTATAATTATGTAATGACTTTTAATTTAGTTACTTTAGTTTTCATTATTTCTCTAAAATAATTTAGATTTCCGCAAAATCTTTGCAATTTTTTTTAATGATGAACATTAAAAATACCAGAGGATCAAAAATAACAAATTAAGCGGGAAAGCGATCCGATTTAAACTTATTTTTTCTTTAGCTAATAATTTATGTTCTTATTTTTATTTTCCTCGAATTCGTAATGAATAGCACAATGTTTATCTCGAGTAAATTACTTATTCAGTCCCTCGAAATGTTAGCGCCTTTACTACGTTACGGGCGCCAAACCCGGTCTCGGAACTAAATTAGTAACTTTTACATCTGGGATGACGATAAATATGTACTATACTCACTCTAGAACCGTAAAACATAATATTTCGAACTCCTCTTCAAAAATATTCCGAACTTCTTTGTCCAAACCTGTCCAAATGATCCCCAACCAAATAAGGCTTCAAAACAATTGGACGTAACGAACAAAAAATAAGAAGAACAGGGGGACATTAAGATTTTTTTGCTTGTAACAAGATGTGTTTGTTAGTTTGGATTTAAATTGGCCTCAATTCCACCCACTTGCAAAACAAAAAGCGGTATGTGGACATAAGACCCTGTTCTAAAGTATCTGAAGCTGCTTTTCAATTGACCGTTCGAGTTTCTCAGTGACCAGTGGTGGGCCAGTGGTTGCGGCCCCGACTTACGAACAGTAAGTAAGTCGTGGGATCGAACATGGATCGAATCCAGGCAGGCGCAATACTTTGTGTAATTTATTTCATCACCACTGCTCTCAAAACTATGAAGGAAAACATCGTGAGGAAACCGGCATGTCTTAGAACCAAAAATTCGAAGACATGTGACATTGTTAGGACTCACCTAGAGAGGAGGCCTGAGTCCCTGCAGTGGGAACATTATAGGCTGATGATGATAATGACGAGTTTCTCCATCATCTGCATAGCGTTTTCCTAACTATGTTATCGTCGGCTTCTAGTCTAACCAGATGATGATTTCTCCAGTATTTGATATTGAGCGACTGCCTACCGAGGCACGGAGGAAACATAGTATTTGGATGGTCACCCATCCATGGAGTAATCTAGACAACCATCTGCTATGTTTACATAATGGTAGAATTTTATTAATAAAGTTATATTTATTTATGTATACACAAAATACAAAAAAAAAGGAAAATACATAAACAATAAGAGCACAAAGGTACTGCCAGCAGGCCTGCGAGAGGAAAGTTGAATTAGAAATATAGACACAGTGTGTAGAAAAGGCAAACAGTAATTAGAATTTAGATTAAAGAATAGGAATAAATAAAGTAGAGAACTTACTGCGGTACTCAGAGATATTTAATGATTCCTTAAGCCGTCACTTAGTAAAGTTTTGACATACTTTTGTATGACAAAACTGTCAAAACTTTTACTAAGTAATAATATAAGCTCTCTGAGTGCGGCAGTTAGAGAAATTAGTTTTTTTTGTTGAAATATTTCAAAACAAAATCAATTAGTTTTCTAATGAAACTGAAACTCTGTAGTTAAGAAATCAATTCTAGGACAGAATAAAATAGTGCATTCGTTGTAACTTATTTTATCGTATCTAAGATCAATTTAAAGCTTTATTCTCATTTGATTTTTTTTTTACTGTCTGTTTCATAGGTCTTGTGCTCGCGAAGGAAACTGCTCGGCATGAGGACCTTGGTTCGATTCCCGGGGATTTTTTTAATCAGTAACCACGGAGTCTGGTTTGTGCCCAGTTGATGGCAACAGGCTGGCCCCATATATGGGGATGGGCACCAAGAAATGTGTGTGTACTATTAGGTAGGTACACTTCATAAGACCTGATGACTTTGAAACGCCTGAACTGACATGTAGTAGCTATGAAACATCTCAATCAAGTCACCTTTCAAACAAAAAAAACCGCTTCTAAATCGGTTCATTCGTTATATATGAGCTACGATGCCACAGACAGATACACAGACACTTCTAACTTACTTTTTGGTGGGGGTTAGAAATGGAGTATATATTTGCAAGTTCCCAACTTCTAAAATCATAGACATCGTTAACAGGCTTCTGCCTCGGAAAGCACCGGGCTCCGACGGCATCACCAACAGGGTGATAAAACTCTTACCTCCTCAGCTCATAGTGCTACTGGCTGGCATCTTCAATGCTGCCTTAGCTAATAACATTTTTCCGCAAATTTGGAAAGAGGCCACTGAAATAGGTTTTCCCAAGCCAGGCAAACCTAAGGCCGAGCCGTCGAACTAGCGGCCAATCAGTCTCCTGACCACGCTCGGCAAAATCTATGAAAGGCTTATTTATAAGCGGCTCAAAGATTATGTCGAAGCAAAGAGCCTCATTCCAGTTCTCAGTCCAGGGCCTGCAGTCTCTACAAAGATAGCGATAGCTTTACGACAAAATTCGGTCGCAAAGCTATAACGATGCGGATTTAAGTTGGTAGCTAATACCGGGTCGCGTCCGGCTCACGTCCACGTTAAATCCGCATCGTTATAGCTTTGCGACCGAATTTTGTCGTAAAGCGATCGCTATCTTTGTCCAGACTGCAGGCCCTGATGCTTGCATTTGCCTGACTTTATCACTTTTTAGTCACATGTGATTCATACACCCCCATACCTCCAGTGCGTTTTAGAAAACAATACAATATTAAATAAACAAAGTACGTCCATTACTCAATTTACAGTACCTATGTTAGTTCAAACGAGGGACATATTGAAACCCGCTCTAAGATACTAATAAAAATATGAATAGAAAAAAAACACTGATAAATAACAAACAGAACCGAACCATAGCAAATATTTTGTAAAAGTCTCGGCACCCTTGCGCTTAAAGAAACGTCTATAGTGAGGTCGCTCAGCAGGGCTATTGCGTATCTTATAAATGACAGTGGCTATCATATTGTCTATGGATTAACTGTCAAATTGGTTATGGTTTAGTACAAAATTGAACCATTTGACAGTAATTGATAGGCAGTACCTATAGGTTAGCCACTGTCATTTAAAAGATACGCAATAGCCCTGCTGGAGAGCGTTCGAGAGACAAATACGTCACAAATTTTATGGACATGTGATGCGAAGGAATGAAGATAGTGTTGTGAGGAAAATGTTGAGTATGAATGTAGATGGGTATAAGAGTAGAGGAAGACCAAAGAAACGATGGATGGACTGTGTGAAGGATGATATGGCTAGGAAGGAGGTGACTACTGACATGACGAGAAATAGAGAAGTATGGAAGAAAAAGACATGTTGCGCCGACCCCAAATAAATTGGGATAAGGGCAGGAGAATGATGACCCTCCTTGAATATGTCTAACACACTGTATTACCGAAGTAGACAGTCTTTGAAGATTCGCACAGAGTAAAACTTAAAAAAAGAAATAATCTGAACAGATGGTCTCTCATTAATGGATATAATCCATAAGTATCATCTACTAAGGCGGGTCAATAAAACTATTTAAGACGTCGTAATAATACATATTATTTTTTGCCTAGGTATGTCAGAACTACATAACTTAGCAATGGAAACGAACCGCGTGGGTTGTATCGATGACTGTTTTCAAGATCAAATTGTGTGACACACAAGCCGGAAGGTTGCACAGCGGTTTGTTGAGATACCTATTTTATAACGCTACAGGAATCATACTTAGTGATGTCATTCTTTGATTCACGAGAGGTGAAGGTTTTAGGTTGAAGGTTGACCTTCGGTAAGGTCAGATTGAGGTTATTAACCTTGCTTTAATTTGTGGTTTCCCTAATGAGTTTTCGGCCCGATTATCCAGAAAACGCAAGGATAAAAACATAAAGTAGTATTTATAAACTCTAGAATTGTAGAGATGTATCATGTAGTGGTTCGAAAAATTAAAATAAAGACGTTTTCAATCATTTCGGCCTTATCCACCTCGTCCAAGTTGTGACACAATCACATTAGGTAGGTACCAACCCGGTAGGTCGCCTTAAGCTTGTCTAACGTCGTCGTGTTATTTAGAGCTACTGAATTAATTCTTACTGAGAAGGCACATTTTTTTAATTGCCTGTCCGTCCCACTGCTGCAAAATGAAAGCCTAGATGAAATAAAATCGGTTGCCTTACGCAGACTTAACGAAAAATAACGGAAAATGATCCCAATCTCGAGCATATTTATCAGCCAGTGCGTCTGTGTGTCCACACCGCAGTACATAACAACTTAGTCCGATGTTTACATATGCTAATACAGCTAACAATGCGGGCACACTGCGCGTCAGCCACTCCATCGCGTCCAATCGCGTCGTTTACTTCCGAACATACTCACGTAAGTCAATTTTTACTCAACAAATTGTACAAATAAGCTTTAATTTCACACGTTTTTCGATAGATGCCCCAGTTTTTAAACGTTTACCTAGTTGTACTCCCGAATATATTCTTGTAAATAATTTTAATATAAAATCTTCTAAATTCGCTCTTCAGATGGTGTTGCAAAAAACCATGTTTTTTTAAGTGTTTAAGCTTGTCGCTACTCATTGTCATACAAAGTCTGTTAAGTATTGCATTTGTGTAGTAACATGTTATGTATTTTGTTGTTTTTTGTTCTTGAATAGGTAGTGCTAGCTATATTTGTTATTGTGATCTAAATCAAATGTACATATCTTGCAAAATACGTAGAGAAAACTAAGAAAAAATGTTCTTAAGCAAATAAATAATGATTTGTAAAGTTTTCTGAATTAAAAGTATCCCACGATTGCTTCTTAATTGTACCTACTTATTACGTCTTGTCTCACATTTTGTCCTTCGTTTAACATACTTAGGTAACATTGCTGATAACTTCAATGTAACCATTACCTAACTAGTATACATAACTTAACTTCACGCTTGTCCGTTTCCGAAGTGTTAGGTTGAGGTGTAAGCTTCCAGATATCGCCATTTACGTATGTTAAATTGAGCAGCCCTACTGGCAATTGGCGTCAATCAGGAACACATCCAGATTCCGTGCTACTTTTGCGAAATCCCTAGTGGAAAAACCTAGAACACCTTTTTTGGAGGGTGAGAATCATCTAATGACTCCTCGTGCTCTGGGCGGAGCGGAATCAGTCAGACTTCTACTGACTAAAAACCACCCATGTTCCTTCTTAGCCCTTTGTGTCGAGGCCGCGGTATCTCTTTCGAACAACCCGCAGCCCTTTTTTTTTTTGGTGGGTGTAAAATCATCGAATAACCCCTCCCGCTCTTGGGCAGAGCGAAAGGGAGTGTCAGACTTCTACTGACTAAAAACCACCCATGTTCCTTCTTCGCCCTCTATGTCGAGGCCGCGCTAACCAGAGGACTACCCGCGGCCCCGACAGGACAACCCGCAGCCCAACCTAGAACACTTGGACGGACCTACGAGTTGCAACCCAGGTGCTCATAGTTAGTAGGAGTCTTTAGTCAACTGGACCAACTTGCTAATGGACCCGCGTCCAACCCACGAAAAACAACCCGCGCCCGCGCCCGACCAAGTGAAAATGTTATTTGTTCGACAGATCCTGTGGGTTCATTTCGACTGGGTCCAGTAACCAAAGACGTAGTAGCTGGACCCTCATCATCATCATTTTAGACGTCCACTGCTGGACATAGGCCTCCCCCAGGACCACCCTCGTCCGTCATGACCGGTCCCGTGCGTCTCGCATCCAGCGGGTCTCCGCAACCTTCATCGGTCCACCTAGTGAGAGGCCTCCCAAAGCAACGTCTTTCGGTTCGCGGTCGCCACTCCAGAACTTTTCGGCCCCATCGGCCATCCGTTCAGCGAGCAATTACCCTATTGGACTATAAAATTATCGTCGAGGTATATAAACGTGAAAGGTCAGCGACTGGCCACCATCTCGCCTGCCGTGCTTTTGACACACTTTAACAAAATGTTAATTATTTATATCACACAGACGATAATTACGTTGCGCAAATCTATTATACCTTTGACATATAAAGAGAATTGCACATTGCACGGTGAGTAATTTCTATATAATTTATTCTTTATTCTTTCAATTTATAATTATATTTTTTTGGTTTATTTAGTTTAGTTGCGTAAATTAATTTGAATTTAGATTGCATTCTATGTCAGTTTCTTGGCACTGTTTAGTATGTGTCAAACCGTCATGAACTAAACCATAGACTAAACGCAGATACGTCTTTAGACTCTGACACCGACAAATTAGAATACTTCAGTGGTATTTGTACGTATTTGTGTGGAGATGTTCATATCTGGATGTCCACGTCCGCAATTAATTCGTAGCCGTTATGTATAGTGTTATCTTATATTTCTATTATTGATTTCTTATCTAGAGACTACCTGAAACTTATGTAGAAATACTTCTTAACGGAAACCTACGTACTTCAATGTAATACCTATTTTACTGTTTATTACTATGTACCAATCCTACTTAATATTATAAAGTCTGTATGTATGTATGGATGGATGTTTGTTGCTCTTTCACGCCAAAACTACTAAACAGATTTGGATAAAATTTGGTACACAGATAGTTTAAAACCTGGATTAACACATACGATAGTTTTATACCGATTTTATCTTTCTGTGGGATAATTTCCAAGTTGTAGCGGGCGAAGCCGCTGGCAACACCTAGTCTCTTTTATAAGTACCTTAGTGATTGCCACGTTGGTCTGGGTCGTGGGGCTTTCGGGACTCGAACGGGACTGCGGTCCAGGATTCCCCCTATTATAATAATTATTATATGTTTGAGTGGTATTTCGGGACCACAAATAAAATAAACAATGAAGATTTGATTTGAGTTGAAAAAAAAAAAAAAAGAACTAAATTTATTAAAGGATAAAATATTATTTTCTTTTATTTCAAAAATAGTAGCCTGACTTAAAATGAAACAAAACAAATATTATGAAATGTGTATAAAAAGTTTAATTAAAAATTTGCAGGAGTTCACAGGGGTAATGTAATGTGTTATGAAGTACTACGGTATCATAAGTTAATAGGAGATTAATCATTTCTTTCGGGTGGTCATCCCGTAGCTAATCTTCAATATGACACCCTGATACAAAGTTCAAAATACAGTACTAGTACGTTAGTGGCGGTGGCGGTGTACTTAGTAAGTTTAAAAAAAAAAACAAAACAAAACAAAAAACAAACTTATAAGTATATTAAATTTGTTCTTGAAGAAAACAAATAAAATTGTTCTTAATTAGTTTTAACTTTCTAAATCATAAATCATTTGTTAACACAGGTACAATAAATAGTTGTTATAAAAAAACCATGTGACATTGATTGTCACATGGTAGAAAGTTTAAGTTCATGTTGAATTGAGTGACTTTGACCTTGAGTTGTTCTCCCCACCACTGCCATCATTTTTTTGTTCTAGCTAGGCTATACATGGGAACCCCCTAGTTTTAGAGATATTGGAGGTCAAAGTGCCAAATTTTTCACAGCTGTTTTTGTAAATACTAGATTTGCAGGTTATAACTTTACTTAATTCCTCTTTACCGTTTACTATTCAAAGCATTCACTAGCACAAAGTTTTAAGAGTGCTACATCGAGTTTTACGGTAAAATGTGATAATTGACCCCACAAAAAAAAGTCGTTTCCCAGCAAAAAAATTTGTTTAAGGGTACTTAGTTTGATGTGCAGAATGCTTGGTTGCCGGCTGTGTGAAGGGTTAGTTTACACCCTGTATGATGAAAAATCGAATTTCGCGGACCACACTGAATCAAAGACGCAGTATCTGATGGTAGTTGTTGTTTTACTTTTAGTCTATTCCGTTAATAAGAAATTAGCATAATTATATCTGTTCAATATATTTAGAATGTATGTATAATAGATCTTATGCGCATTATCATAGGAAACTTATTACTAAAAAGCAAACAGGTGAGTCAGAAGTGCATACTTGTTTATTGGTAGTATGAGGTGGTTATTCTTAGAAATATTCGTAGTATGAATCAAGTTTGAAGTCAGAGTTTCATGCCTTATTTGGTAATAATGTGGGTTGAATGCAAACGATGCGAGTTCAGGTATTAGCGTTCTGCCCCAGCTTCACATGGAATCATGACATCTACTACTTATAAACCTTCCTCTTGAATCACTCTATTTATTGTTGAAAAATGTGTTAAAATCCGTTTCGTTGTTTAAAAGACCTAACCGTACAAACAGCGGGAGCGACTTTGTGTTATCTATGTCCATCCATACCATAGATTAGAAAACCAACGTCCATTTAAGGCTTTCAATGTATTTGAAACCGGCACCACTTTATTACAGTAAAATGATTACTGAGTTGATAGTAATGTAGTCGGCCCCTTAAACATACCACTTAAAACTTAACTGACGTACTATTCGGTACACGTCTTACTGCCGCACTCAGATATATTTAATGATTACTTAGACCATCACTTAGTAACGGTTTTGACAGTTTTCTCATACAAAAATATGTCAAACCTTTACTAAGTGACGGCTTAATAAATCATTAAATATCTCCTGAGTACGGCAGTTAGTTACCCATCGAAGATAAGAGGCATGATGATATGTGAAAATTATTTACTTTAAGGTTTATACATAGGCCAATAAATAATAGAGCTGTTTCCTGACTGATTCTAATTAGTCCGTCTGTTAGATTAAAGAAAAATATTAAAAACGTATTTTTTGTTTTATCAAATCAATAAAAATTGACGAACATAAAACGCATCAAATATTTGAGTGAGGGCTTGTGACATCGCTGACCGCTAAAACATGTCATACTAATGCCTAAGAATAAGACGTTACGAGTTTTCAAAGCACTGTATCGTCTTCATTGTTTGTTTACGTGAAAAAAGAAAAAAATATATATGTCCAATATTTTTTTGGAAATCTCTCTGACGGACTAATTAGATTTTTTTGTTAACTACCCTTTTGTTACGGGCGTCTCTAACTCTTTAATAGGGTCGCGAGTACCCTAGTCGCCCTTATTATGCCTTGTATGTTGTGACATTGTTGCAATTATAATGAATATTCAGCTCATTACCTCTCGACAACCTATTAGCCTAGATGTGCACATAAGCATCATTAATTTTGTAAGGGGGGGAAAACATGGCCTTTCCCACCTTCACACTAAACTTTCTAGGAAAGTGCAAGTGTGTATCAGGACCTCTTTATTTCCCAAAAGTGATTATAAACTGCCTCGTTACAAAGAGAGAGTGTTTTTCGATAGATAAGTTTTCCAATTCCCTGTAAATTTTATACATTAAGCACAGACATATTTAACGGTTTCTTATGTGTAAAAATTTGTGCTATTGCATGCTATAATATTGGCAAAATGTGTGTTACTAAATATTTTATATAAGGTCCCATTAAAATAGGTGGAACAATAACACAGCGTTCAGTACGTCTAACCAAAGATATCCAAGCAAAAAAACACTGATTAAAGCAAAAAGAAAGAAATCAGCTAACTTAGTCACCTAATTCTGAAGTTAGTTACCTAATTCTGAAGTTAGTTACCTAATTCTGAAGTTAGTTACCTAATTCCTAATTTTATTCTTTTTACTTTAATCAGTGTTTTTTTTTGGTTGGATATCTTTGGTTAGACACTGAACGTTGTGTTAAAATTTGTCACCTACTTTAATGGGACCTTATAAAGGGTGTCAAAGTACCCTTAACGCAAACGAAGGGCACTTGTTTTCCCCACCACTGCGATCATTTTTTGGTTCTAGACGATACCTGGGAACCCCCTAGGTACGAAGATATTGGGGGTGAAAGTTCTAAATTTTGCGCAGCTGCTTTTGAAAATACTAGTTTCTCAGGTTATAACTTTACTTAAATTACGTCCATGACCCGTTTACTATTCAAAGCATCCACTAGCACAGTGTTTTAAGAGTGTTACATTGAATTTACCGTAACATGTGATTTTTGACCCCAAAAATAAAAGTCGTTTCCTAGCAAAAAAAATTGCGTAGGGTAGGTACTTAGTTTGATGTACAGAATGATTGGTTGACGTATGTGTGAAGTGTTATTTTCAACTTGTATAATAAGAAGTTCATGTACCTACCATATTCGATGCAATTAATGAATTGAATTGAATTGCTTTAGGGATCGCAAGCTGGACTGCTAAGTATGAGATCCTGAATTCGATTCGCTGGTTGGGCAAATAAAATTGTTATACAGGAATATACAGGGTGTTTGGTAGGGAGCTGTACATACGCCTAGGGTAGAAACTAGGGATAGTCTGCTACCTACCCCCGCCCATTATATTGACCTTGGCCTCAAGGTTTTTTTTTAATTTATTATTATTTTTTATTTGATTTTTTGACTAAAACTACCTGTAGCTCAAAATCTATCCATGGGACCGGTCGGCTAATGGTCTTGTTTTAATCGTTAGAGTCTTAGGGTCCTGCAAAAAATTATTTTACACCAGAAAATTGTGGAGAAGAAAAGTTATGGGGCCTGAAGTACCGTAGTAAGGTAAAGAAATAATTTTAAATTAAAAAAAAACCTTGAGGCCAAGGTCAATATAATGGGCGGGGGTAGGTAGCAGACTATCCCTAGTTTCTACCCTAGGCGTATGTACAGCTCCCTTCCAAACACCCTGTATTAGTCAGATTCCTGATTTGCGCTCGATTGATGGCTATAAGCTCGCCCTGGCGAAATGTGAGTGGTAATATGAGGTACACCTCTGCCCAGGTAAGTAAGATGCAAATATGGGTAGGTACAGTACATGGTGCTTAACAAATATAGGTAGGTTCAGCCATATTTTACCAATAGGCATGCAAAAGGTAGAATTTTACGCGGACACAATTAAGGCAAAAAATACAAGTAAATAAGCAAATAAAAGTAGATACACTGAATATTTTTTAAACACAACTTAAATAGATGCAGCACAATTTATAGATCAACATAGAGTGCACTTTTTAATAGAATATTGTACAAATCTGGCAGGTGTATATTTTAAGATCCGTTTTCGGCGTTCAAATATGGTTTGAACGGATATGGATCATCATTTCATTAAAATTAAATTATTAAACACTAGAATTACAAACAATTTAATAAATAAATTGAGCAATAGATAAAGAACAGATTAATTATATAAGCCAATATTTCGGCCAGGCGTAATCTTATGTATGTTAATTCTCAGACCAAGAAATGTTAATTATATATTTTGTCTAATAACCAGACTCAAACGGGTATAGCACTTAACTGTTCTCAAGATTCACTTTGCTGAGTAAGCGACAGCTCGGCTTATACATAACCCATATACATCATTATCTATTTCAGCCAAAAGACGTCCACTGCTAGATATAGGCCTCCCCTAAGTGTCGCCACATTGACCGGTCCCGTGCGTCTTGCATCCAGTGGAACCCCGCAACCTTCACCTGATCATCGACCTATTACGACCTATTTTGTAATAGTGTGATTTCCAAAATGCTATGTTCGTAAAAACGTGAAACGTTAATCAACTCAGTATGAGAAAATTACTTTTATTTTTAAAGTTGCTTCGTGTATAGATATTGGTGCTCGTCTCGTGACTGTACGTGTGCCATACCCCCCCCCCCCCCACACATACACACACATCCCCCCCCCCCTGCTTCCATTCTCTCACCAGCCCAGACAATAATGACTGTCATCATAGCATGGGAAGTGTGAATACCTCACCGTTGCGTGTTTATTCTGACCTGAATGTGGACCTACCTTTACTATGTGGTGTACTAGTTTTTATCTGATTACGTATCTGTGGGATTTTCTTAGTGTAGGTTCTCAGGTTCACTGTGTTCGGACAACAGCATAGCTATTCACAACCACTCGATTGTCCGGTCATATCCAATCGATCAATCGTACCATCGAAAATCGCTATTCACAAAACCGAAGTTGATTATCAATTCTGACGACAGCCCGCTATTTGCTATCGGAAGTGCAATCGAATAAGAATAACAACCCCATTTTGTCCTTCACTGTACAACAGGGTTGGTATCAGTTACTCGACGGATATTCAGTACAATATAAATAGTATAACTTATAGAAATACTCATTAGGGTAATTTTAATGGCTACATAAAAGTAGATTGACCAAAAGCAGTACCAAGAAGTCTCTTGGTTCAAGAACAAAATATTGTAAATAGTAATTTGTTTTAATATTTTTTTACGACATTATGCGTCAGGGATTTGATTTTTATATGGGGAATTTAATTTAAAGTATCGATCCCGATCCTCGATGGGACAAATATTTGTATGGCCTACAGATAGTTGTTTCGGGCCTGGGTGTTTGATTTGTGGATGTGAGTTTAAATGTTTGTAAACGCTCCAACGATACAGGAGAAATTCCAAGAATGTGGCAACGTTTTATTAAAAAAAACGATTTTATTACTAAAGGTTTCGATTTATCGATCTCATCCCTAAATTTGATATACAGTGTGATTCTTTATAATGTGCACATATCGAAATGAGGGAATCTATGCTTAATTTTATCGATGGAAAAAATATTTAAAAAAATCTAAATATTTTTTATGGAATTTTCAAAAATGTTGTCCGCTGTTGTGACCCCAATGTAAACAAAACGGTGTAACTTTTAAACTAAATTATCTATCGCGATGAAACAATTTCATGTAAAAAGTTATGAAAAAAAAAAGTTTTTTTGATCAAAAAACGTGTTTATTTTCAATTGAGGGTAGTTTTTTTCCACAATTTTCATTTTACGAGGACGCCTAATTGCTTCCAATCATTATGGAGTTTGTTTCATCGCGATAGATAATTTAGTTTAAAAGTTACACCGTTTTGTTTACACTGGGGTCACAGTAGCAGACAAAATTTTTAAAAATTCCATATAAAATATTAAAAATATTTAGATTTTTTTTAATAATTTTTCCGTCGATAAAATTAAGCATAGATTCCCCCATTTCGATATGTGCACATTATAAAGAATCACACTGTATAGCTACTCGCCTGGTTTTAAGCTGTATCATTAAAAAATACTCCGAAACCCGGAAATGGTTTACAAAAATAATCTAGTAGGAGTTAATGTGATGATAAGTGTAGACAATAAAAAAGTTTGATTTTGAATTAGCATGGTACGGGATTCCATACATAAAAAAAACATTGCACTTTTTCACCACGAGTGTTTATGTACTACAATGTCGATCGAATCTGTAAATAGCATTATTGTCAATCGTTCGATCCAAAAATCTGATACTCGAATCTGAAGTTCGATTCGACTTCGATTCGATAGAAGGTATGCTAGGCTTGTGAATAAGTAAGTAATTAGCGTGTTTAGATGTTTGCAGTTCGTTTTTAGTCAGAAATTAGAAAATGTATTTTTGAATGCAGAGGTGAAATCTTTTCTCCAGCCACGCTCTGATCTTCTCGTGTCGATCAACAACAGCTCACATTGTCTTGTTCACACATCTAGAATCCAATCCAAGAGAAATATATGTCACGTGAGGCGGTTCCACAGCGTCATAGTCTTACCGTGTTTGGAAAGAATCGATGACACTTATTTGTCCGGACTGTATTACTGCCAGCAATTTACTCTGATTGCATGTTCTGGAGCATGAACCCATATTTTAAAATTATACTAAAATATCAACAATATCCGCTGGCAAAGATCCAAATAAGAGTCGTATTAGATCGTATCTTATAGACGCACAATTTTCCTATAAAACATAGTAAACAGTTGAACGTGAGCAGAATTCGTACGTGACCGAATGACTGCGCCTGCGCAGGCATAATAATGAACGTAGAAGGAAACACCATGGAATATGAAGGACGTCTTGTGAGATACGTGACTACTGTCACTGTGGTGTGCCCTAGGCTGGCCATTTAGGTACCTGCCTACTTATGGTTTTTCTTTTAGGCTGTGCTTTTATCCTTATTTATTTTTTATCTATTTATCTGTCAAAGTAGAAAGCGTAGGTACTAAACACTAGAAGGCGAGTGAAGCAACCTTTACAAACACCAGGGGTTTTAAGGGTAGTCTGCTAAGCCTAGTATAGAACTGATTTGAGTGTGTATCAAGCAACGACATGATCGCTGCTCTCGAATAAATTCTTAAGTTGCGAGTCCTAGGCTCACACCACTATTTTCTTATGCATGGGGAACCTTGGTAATTATCGAGATCTAAGTTCAGTAGGAGTAGATCGAATCGAAGCTAGCTGGGAACGCGTGGAATAAAACTAACATTTGACAGATGTTGTACGGACGAACTGGCAAAAATTCATGTACCCACTTTCCTGGGATAAAGGAGTTGGAATTTTTTAAACATCTCGCCTTTTTTTTTTGGTGGATGGAAAATCATCGAATAACCTCTCCCGCTCTTGGGCAGAGCGAAAGGGAGTGTCAGACTTCTACTGACTAAAAACCACCCATGTTCCTTCTTAGTCCTTTATGTCGAGGCCGCGGTATCTCTTACAACATCCCGCAGCCCCGACGGGCGTCGGCCCTCACGGGCCCTAATCTTCTCGCCTTATTTGAAGTAATGACATCATCAATTTAATCAAGTATATTTTTGTTTGTCAACAGCACAACAAATACGACGTGGGTAGTGGGGAGCAGTTCGACGATCTGGTGGGTCTGATAGAGCACTTCAGGTCCTACCCAATGATTGAGACGTCGGGTGACGTCCTGCGGCTGTTGCAGCCAGTCAGCGGGACGAGGCTGCGGGCACACGACATCGACCGCAAAGTACAGGAGATGCAGGTACCTGATCTATATTATTTTGTTTACCCGTTTTTTCGTGTCTTGAAAAGCACGTAAAATAGTCAGTACCGGCTGTCATACGCAGTTTTTGGACAAACAGTAATCTACCACACTCACTTTCAGTATTCGGAAGCAAGAGAGTATTGCAAATACTTTTTTTTTTGTCAAAGATTTACTGTAATTCGATCAGTTCCGTCTCTCCTTCTTTAATTCAGTACAAGGGTGTAAAATTACCCTTTTCAAAGTTGGAAAACACTAGTGAATTCATGTGGCTATGGCGATACCTGGGGATCTTCTTGTTACGGTGATTTAGAGGTCAAAGTTCCAACTTTTTAATATCATAACTTCTCTTTAAATACCGCCACGACGCTCGCGAGTACTACATATTTCATGCATTCATAAGCACAATGTTTTCAGTGCGGAACATAAACACCACAAAATTCTTGCTTGATGTACTTAATGTTTCCTTTTGCACCGCGTAAGTGCGTATGCCAGATTGGCTGAAAATAAGTAAGCAGTTTAAGTTAGAGTAGTAAGTAATACGCCTCTTTAAAGTGAAAACTGACAAGAAACTCCAAGTTCTTGCCAGATATTGTTACCATGCATTGTTAGATCAGACATACTCGTAGGTATAGGATAATTAATACGCTAATGGAGATTTATATAATGTTTATGTCGCATGGACGGAACGGTTTCGAAATTTTACTAAAGCGTTCACGTGACGCTTGCACAGCGTAAGTTATTATACGTTAAGCTGTCGCAACTCGCAAGTTTTTCCAGATGAGCGTATCCAATCATCATAATATTTGTGACAAAGAGCTTTTATTGTTATGGCTAGCGACTGGTTGAATAAAACATGGCGTGCCTAAGATATAACCCATAAAATTAGCACGTGTTTGTTAACATGCGCCTGCGCATTCTATAAGATGCCACGAGTCTGTCTGCATAGCGTATGCGCGTGATAATGTCATGTAGGCCAATCTTACGCAAGAAACGGTGGGAAATATACATTTTATTCTTAGCCGTTGAGATTGTTTCATTGTGTTTAGTTTAAATACTCATGAGATTTTAAATTAAACTATTTGGTTTGGCATTACTACTAACTATAGTTAAAAGCAGTCTGCACAAATGAGAAGAAAATAAAGTCGATGGATGTAGCTAACTAAGGGCCAATTTTTCAATCGCCAGTTAACTTTCACCTGGTGAATAAATGTGATGTTTTGACAGATTTTCTATACAAAAACTGTCAAAATGACAACTATATTCGTCAGATAAAAGTTAACTGGCGATTGAAAAACCGGCCAGGATGTAGTTATAGTTTAAAATCAGTTTATAAGAGAAACACGTGTATACTGTAATATGTGTATTAATACCTGCTTCCAGGAGATCGAAGACTATCAGAAGCTGGACAGCAAGTCCGGTTTCGACGGAGAGTTCCAGTCGCTGAAGATGCTAGAAGACAGACATGTGTTCACCAACTTCGAGGGCTCCAAACCAGAGAACGTGATCAAGAACAGATATAGAAATATCCTACCTTGTAAGTATTGCTACATTAGTGATGATTGATGATACAAGCCTGTTAGTGAATCCAAGACAAGAGTCTCTCAATCGATAAAGGCATGTTCATCGAGACCACACTCTTCTTAAAGAGATTGACGTCTTCTATGTTTACTATATTTACAGTTTTATTCATGTCAAATTAAGGAGACGGCCGATCTCGATGGGTCGTAGTGGCCCATATTGGTATGAAATAGCTCAGTATCCTATTATGAGTGTGGTGGTGGATGGTATAAAAGAAAGAGGTCAAATACGGAGATGCCGATAATGTTGATGTAAAATAAACTGGCGTAAACTCGAGTAAATGGTGCAACTAAACAATGGAATTCTGTGTAGAAATTGAAATAATGCCACGTAGACTCTGACTTCCTCAAACATGCTTGCATTATTCGTATGTTCTCTTTAAATTTATAAATGCAAGCCTTGTAGGGATAAGCCTTTGTCTTCTAGTGTACATCTGTATCGGCTAATAATATGAGGATAGCGTTATGATGTTTAACGATTCTCAATCATCTTTCTCTCATTTACAGATGACCAAACCCGAGTAGTGCTACGTCGACGAGACAACCGGCCGGACTCCGACTACATCAACGCCAGCTACGTCCGATCTTCAAGACTCAGCGACTCCTTCTCCTCAGTACAATCCTCCAATGAAAGCTTGGATAGTGTTAAATGTGAGTAGAAGAACTAAAACAGTACGTGGTTTATTAACTTATTGCAGGTCAACGTTGTTCGTTCATGGAGTCAGAATTCAATGTCGCAAAGTTTGAAATATAGCTCGATAGATGGCGTTGTCAGGAAAGTGTGCACTTTCTGAATCGCGCTATGGTTTCGTTACAAGTTCTGATATCTAGTCGGCGAAGGGACTTGTAAGCGAATTACTACGAACCAATTTGGTTCAATCTTTCCGTAATTTTTGAAGAGGGTTGTGCGCAAACCTAGTTTGTGTAACAACCCTTCTATTAGAATGAATTAAAAGCGAATGTTAGCACTTACTGCGTGCTATGCAATTGCAAGTTACATGCGTTTTCGTGTGAAATTATTATAAAAAAACCGTTTGAATCGGATTTTGTAAAAACAACATCAAGGGTTTAAATTTTTTTTTTGTACGCAACCCAAATGATTTTTCCTACCGTTTTGGAGCCTGAACAAACAGATAGAAAGACAGACAAGCAGACAATTAAAAAAAATGTCGTATTGGGGTTACTTTCATTTTATTATGCACTAGCTGACCCACGCAACTTCGTCTGCGTCACAATCACCACAATGATATATAGCTAACAACCTTCCTCGATACATCGACTATCCAACCTAATAATATTTTTTCAATTAGCTTTCTAAAGTTGAAAGAATTTTCAAAGTCGTCAGAGTAATTTTTGAGTAAAAAAAAACCTAATCAATCCTCTCTATAATATTGGTTAAAATTACCTTAGATTTTATTATTAAAGTGAGAATTACTATAGGTAGGTACCTACCTAATCTCTTACTGTTAAATATACAATCATCATCATCATCATCAGCCTATATTGTTCCCACTGCAGGGACTCATGCCTCCTCTCTAGGAGTGGGATGGGCTATAATCCAACACGCGGGCCCAGTACGGATTGGTAGATGTCACATATCTTCGAATTTTTGGTTCTAAGATATGCCTCCGAGTTTCCTCGCGATGTTTTCCTGCCTGGGTTCTAACCCACGACCAACTGTTCGTAAGTCGGGGCCGCCACCACTGGGCCCGCTGCTCACAAAACAATATACAATAACACCTTGTAAATATTATGGTGCAAAAAATATTTGGAGTTTGAATTTCCCGGAGACCAGTATCTCCACGTATCTACATTGGGACGCGAGGGCCGGCGGAGTCCGGCGCGGCGGACCGCGTAATAATTTTGTTGCGCCGACATTTTTACATTGCGATATTTTCTAAGATATTTGTTTAAACTATAATGGTAAAAGGCACAAATATTTTATATTAAATTTCCGTTCTAACAAACATATTTATTTAGTTATGGATTAATACCCATACCTATGGGTGAAATAAGCTTTGCAAAAAATAATGCTATTTAACAGAACATTTCAATAGTAAAAAATTGTTACAGTGAGTCAATCTTAATAGATAGATATTATGCTGTCGCGGACTTTTTTGTAGAGCTTTTAAAGAGGAACATTTCTTTCACACATAATATTTGCATAATTTAAACCATTTTCGCAGCGCATGCAACGGAAGCTCTCAATAAGGAATATCGTTTCCCGTTTTTACATTTTTTTTTCATTTATGTCCACTCCTATTGGTCGTAACGTGATGATATATACATATATATATAGCCTAAAGCCTTCCTCGATAAATGGACTATCCAACACAAAAATATATTTTCAATTCCAACCAGTAGATCTTGAGTTTATAGCGTTCAAACAAACAAATAAACTCTTCAGCTTTATAATAAAAACTGTTATTTAAAATTACAAAAAGACACTTCAATTTTATTTATTTGTATAAATGTTTGGAGCTGGTTTCAGCGTAAAAATCTCCTATTCCACAGTACGTCAATAGGGTATTACACTAAAAAAATCGAATTAGTTCGTCAGATAGATTTTCAAAAAATAATGGACACGTATGTATTTATTATTTTTTGATTTAAACAAAATATAAAGACGATACAGTGCTTCGAAAAGTCGTGACAAGTCGTGTGACGTCACAGGTTAGTACTTTTTTACCCACAAAGTGACGTCACAAGCCCCCACAAAGCAAAAACATGTATCCAATATTTTTCGATAATCTAAGTAACAGATGGACTAATTAGATTTTTCTGGTTTGTACATTCAATACCTAACCGAACAACACATTGTTATCCAACGGGGGAAAATTACTTATTTTTAGTACCTACTGAGACGGGGTAATAGTTCGAGGGACTAACTGTCGCACTCACAGAGCTTTAATGATTACTTAGGCCATAACTTAGTAGTGGTTTTGACAGTTTTGTCATACAAAAATATGTCAAACCTTTATTAAGTGACGGCAGAAGTGAGTACGGCAGTAAATAAGTAATTTACCCGAGGTAAACACTGTGCTTTTCATTACGAATACGAGGAAAATAAGAACGTAAGTTATTAATTATAGCAAAAAAAAAATAGTGTTGATCGGATGTCGTCGCTTTCCCGCTTATTTTTTTTTTATTCTTCTGGTCGTCCAGCTCTACAGACAGTATTTTTCATGTTCATCATTAAAAAAATTGCAAAGATTTTGACGAAATCTATTTATTTATTTATTATAAGCACACCAACAGCACAATCACTTACAATACAAATTACATAACAACAAAAATTTACATTTCAGTAACTATGCAAATAACAGGTATGCACGACGTTGATACATGAACATTAGAGACAAAGGAAAACAATAAATAGGTGTGCCTAGTAGGCCTTAATCTAGATCACTACAAAACAAACCAAATTGAACTACTTAGACATGATCTCATCACATTGTTTAAATACGGAGCGTCTGTATGAAGCGAAACTCATGGAGAAAATATCAATGGGGTAATCTATCTGTTTAGATCGTTCATTATATTGCCTTGCCATACGTGTTAGGGGGCTATTAAATGTGGTATTTAATGTGGATGTAGGCAATTCAAAATATACTATGATGAGATGACACTTGCTACGTTGGCTGGACCGAAAGTTAAAATAGTTTACCAAATGTGCATCTATGGAACCATTAATAATTTTATGAAGTTTTAGTAAGTCGCAATGACTACGTCTTTCATTTAAGCTAATCATTTTAAAGTGCCTTAACCTGTCATTGTTATCAGGTATAGCTTTACGAATACCGTTTTTCACACATAAATACCTAACAAAACGGGCCTGAACAGATTCCACATTATTAGTATAACTTGTATAATAGGGGGACCAAATAGTGGAACAATATTCCAAGGAGCTTCTTACTAGTGCGTTGTATAGTAAAATAATACTACTACTATTACGAAAAGGTTTTGACATACGACTAATAAAGCCAAGCATTCTTTTAGCCTTACTAACAATATTTTCAATATGATTCCGGAATGATAAGGATGTATCGAAAAATACTATGTTATTTTAGAGAATTAGTTAAAAATTAATTATATTAAAGTCATAAATCTGCCTTTGTCGTAAGATTCTCTTTAATTAGCTGGCGAAGGATCCAGCATTAGTTTATAAAATCTTGGGTTTTATTCCCCTTAATTAATAATTATTTCTGTTTTTTGTATGTCTGTTTTTTGTATGTCTGTTTTTTGTATGTCTGTTTTTTGTATGTCTGATTTTTGTAACAATGAACGGTTTATAATGTATACTAATCAATCTGTAATTGAATTTTTACTCCTATGTTTAATGCATGTCCAGGCAGCCTTTAATTAAGGCTACACCATAGAATGTCACTGTAATTATGAGTATTTCAACGTGTATTTTGGTGTATGCTTTGTTGGTTGCCCTTAAATAAATAAGTAACTTTATTCCTAAGTTAACTTGATTTTATTTTTATTTTAAATCGCGCTGTAATTGAGTGGCTGTATAAAAACTTGGAACATGGTTCAATAAAAATTTGAAAATAGACCAAATTTTTTTTAAACAATTTGACAGCTGTCAGTTGAAAATGATTCTCTCTAGGGCTGAAAAGTAGTACTTTCAACCCACTCCGCAGGCATGTTATGGCCAGTATGGCCTACTTTCAGAGTATGAGTAATGAAAAATGTATCTACCTAACCTACGTGATCCGAATTGTGGAGGTACAGGAAAATTATTATTTGTTTGGCCAGTAAGCTAATTTGACCATTTCCTTTGCAGAGAGCAAGGATTGTAATTGGTTCTAGGAACCATAACAAGGTAGTTTCGGAGTCCTCTTTGTTTTGTTTTATTTTTTTTATTATTTGTAACAATAATAGTTTTAAACAAAGTGAAACTGGAAAACCATACGTCACACTAAAAACCTAATGGAATACCAATGAAGATGACAAACAATGAACAAATACCTACTATTAAATATGCTCGTACACGAAGTACATGCGGTTTTGTCTCATTTGAATATTTATTGTTGCGCTTCGAGAAAAACAAGTTTGAGTACCTACCTGAGCAATCATTAGCATCCACAACCGGACTTAACCCACTGCTGGAGAGCGTCTCATTGTTTGTGCTTGTCTCCAGTCCGTCACCAAGTTACCATGTGGAAGACACTGAAGCCACCTCAGTTATCTGTTTAGAACCTTGGCAATAGAAACTGAGATGTCAACCAAGTAATAAAGAGAAGAATCCCAATAAATCACGTTTAGGATTAACGAAAGATGATGATGATACTTACAGTTTTTTCTAATAATTTCAGCGTTAATACTGAACAGCGAAACAAAGAAAGCTCCGCCACTGGTCACCAAGTCGCTGTCAGATGAAGCTCTCAGAGAAGTCAAAAAGTCGTTTAATTTGGACAAAATTAACGGAAACCTGTGTCGAGATGTAACAGGTAAGAAAAAAAAACACATCAGTTACATTATTGGGAAAGAAGAAACTTGTTAATGAAAATAAGATAAAAAAGCCGAATCTTCATGTTTTTGACCGATAAAATCTAAGCCTTTCTTCTGTTTTCTACAAAACCAAGACATATTTTTATGTAGATACAGAAGAATAGAATAGTTATTTTTATGCGTGACTTGTTCGGTTTTGTAGTGTCATTCTTTAGTGGCCACCACGATATGAAACTACATAAAATAAATGCACTGCGGATTCCTCAAATCAACGATGTAGCTGCAAATTAAATAGTAAGCATAAATAAAATAGTTACAGTTAAAATAAATGCATTGCTATTTGCTGATTCCTCAAATCAACGATGTAGCTGCAAATTAAATAGTAAGCAAGAATAAAATAGTTACAGTTAAAATAAATGCATTGCTATTTGCTGATTCCTTAAATCAACGATGTAGCTGCAAATTAAATAGTAAGCAAAAATAAAATAGTTACAGTTAAAATAAATGCATTGCTATTTGCTGATTCCTCAAATCAACGATGCAGCTGCAAATTAAATAGTAAGCATAAATAAAATACTTACAGTTAAAATAAATGCATTGCTGATTCTTCAAATCAACGATGTAGCTGCAAATTAAATAGTAAGCAAAAATAAAATAGTTACAGTTAAAATAAATGCATTGCTATTTGCTGATTCCTCAAATCAACGATGCAGCTGCAAATTAAATAGTAAGCATAAATAAAATACTTACAGTTAAAATAAATGCATTGCTGATTCTTCAAATCAACGATGTAGCTGCAAATTAAATAGTAAGCAAAAATAAAATAGTTACAGTTAAAATAAATGCATTGCTATTTGCTGATTCCTCAAATCAACGATGCAGCTGCAAATTAAATAGTAAGCATAAATAAAATACTTACAGTTAAAATAAATGCATTGCTGATTCTTCAAATCAACGATGTAGCTGCAAATTAAATAGTAAGCAAAAATAAAATAGTTACAGTTAAAATAAATGCATTGCTATTTGCTGATTCCTCAAATCAACGATGCAGCTGCAAATTAAATAGTAATCATAAATAAAATACTTACAGTTAAAATAAATGCATTGCTATTTGCTGATTCCTCAAATCAACGATGCAGCTGCAAATTAAATAGTAAGCATAAATAAAATACTTACAGTTAAAATAAATGCATTGCTGATTCTTCAAATCAACGATGTAGCTGCAAATTAAATAGTAAGCAAAAATAAAATAGTTACAGTTAAAATAAATGCATTGCTATTTGCTGATTCCTCAAATCAACGATGTAGCTGCAAATTAAATAGTAAGCATAAATAAAATACTTACAGTTAAAATAAATGCATTGCTATTTGCTGATTCCTCAAATCAACGATGTAGCTGCAAATTAAATAGTAAGCAAAAATAAAATAGTTACAGTTAAAATAAATGCATTGCTATTTGCTGATTCCTCAAATCAACGATGCAGCTGCAAATTAAATAGTAAGCATAAATAAAATACTTACAGTTAAAATAAATGCATTGCTGATTCTTCAAATCAACGATGTAGCTGCAAATTAAATAGTAAGCGAAAATAAAATAGTTACAGTTAAAATAAATGCATTGCTGATTCCTCAAATCAACGACGTAGGTACTAATAAAATAGTAGTTATAAGCACATCTGAGCACACGTGCTTCCCCTTAGTATCTGATTTCTATAAATTTTCTGATATCAGTGAAAGACAAATCATACATCGCGGCACAAGGCTGCCTCTCCAACACAAAGGACGACTTCTGGCGAATGATCTGGCAAGAAGATGTTCGAGTTATAGCTATGATCACTAATGAAGTCGAAAATGGGAAGGTACGTACATTGGCTAGAACTCCTTCACCTTCATCAGCATTATATTGCCCTTATTCCAATTCATTTGGGATCAGGGGGTCTAAAATGGCCACTTTAGCAGATCATAATATGAAACTATAATGAAAAGTCCATTTTACGCTTTTTAATGCAATTCGTATTATGATCTGCTAAAGTGGTAATTTTAGACCCCCATCGTAACGTATCTTCCATACCTCGCTTTTTCAACTTCTCCACTTTCATAGCCTATTTTTTTCTGACCACCTAAACAAAATACTACATATTCCTGCAACGACTTATGTTTTTTGCGGCAAGTTATGGTAATTCAATATTTAAATCTTTTCCATCAACGCTTAAAATAAGTACAAACACATATTCATATACTATTACTAGCGAACCTGGGTGTCTAAAATGGCCGCTTTAGCAGAATCGTATTAAGAATCAAGTTAAAATTCTTTAAATGGACTTTATAGTTATAGACATTAAGTCCATTTTAAGAATTTGAAATTTTAACGTGATTCATAATAAGATTCTGGGTGGATTATGATTAAGCGGCCATTTTAGACCCGCTGACAGACGTCCAATTGTAAATCTAAACCATTCACGAATCCACTTGAACACATACAAATATTATCATCAAAATCGGTCCAACCGTTTAGGAGGAGTTCAGACAGAAAATTATACATTTAAAGAAGATAATCAAAGAATTAAAAAACCACTCTGTATGGCAACGCTGTTTCTTTGATCTAGAAAGTCGATTTGTTGATTGTGTGTCTCTTTGTCGTCTTCTGTTTACTTGTATTACTTAAGTATCGTCTAAAGAACACACGGTGGCGAAATCCATTCCGTACTTTTTCCTTTCCTCATCAGTTTGCCACTCATAGCTGTTACCTTCTGTTTCGTTTTGTTTTACGTAATTCTTTCTTCTTCTGCAACCTTTGGCCATCCAAAGCTAAGTTTAGGGGGACTTCCAAATTCCTCCAGCTTTTTCGGTTTTGTGTAATTTGTCTTTACTAACATGCTACGCATTATTGAATTAACAGCTTAAAACACAAAAGTTAAGTACCTACATTGATTTATCTCGTCATTAACGGGACATTATTTGATTTTATTTACAGAAAAAGTGCGAACGCTACTGGCCTCTGTCAGGTCACGAGGAGAAATTCGATGGTCTCACAGTCAAGTCTATATCCGAGACAAACTATGAGGAGTACCTTCTGAGGGAGTTCGATGTCTGCGATGACAAGAGCTGTCGAATTGTCTTTCAATATCAGTTCACGGTAAGAATTTTGATAATAGTTGTGACATATCACACGGTAAAGAAACTAATGAGCAAAAATGAGGTTATGGGTGCGATTCCCAGACCGGGCAAAGTGTTAATTATTGGGTTGTCCCGTCAGGAATTAAAGACATGATTTTATGTTATGTTTACGGTAAAAAAGTTAGGATCACACGTCAACATTCAAAGGCTTTAGTTAAAAATAAGCGCAGTAACTATACCAAAATTATTACAGTGAAATCACCGTGTAAGGACAGGTAGCCAGTAGTTCCCGTTGATGTTTGTCGTGGGGACTTCTACTTCAGCGAAGTCACCCACACTATTCGGTATTTAGATAGTGCCGATCAAGTTTTTAGCAGGGATAGAGTCAAACCACACTAAACTTGCCCGTCAGTCAGTGGGTTTTAACTTTTTAATAGAAGTGATGATTAACGAAAGTGTGGAATCAAAGGAATCCCTTGAATTATTATCCCATACCTATGAAAGAATTAAAAGCATGAACACCATATTGAGGACAACTGTTTTTCTTAAACTATGTACGACCTAAAACAGCAACAAACACGATATTACTGAGAATAATTTCTTTATGTTCCGCTCCAGGCTTGGCCCGACCACGGTGCCCCTGGTGATCCAGACGGAGTGCTGTCCTTCTTGGATGATATTAACAGAAGAATGATAAAGAACTCACATGACACTGATGCACCAGAACAGGTTGGTTTTAGAGTAAGCAGCTATAACATGCACCAATTGAAATTCTACACTTAGCTGATGAAGTTAGAGTAGACTGTTGACTCGCGAAAATGTGAACTTACATTGTTGTTACAACACACACACACATTTACATTACACACATTTCACATCACACACACACACACACACACATACACACACACATTTTACTTTTTTTTTTACAGTGTTTGTTTGTTGTTTACATTGTTGTTTGAGGAGTAGATTGATCATTTGTTACTTCATCAACAAACTTGGGTTGCCAAGAATCCCAAGGATGTTGATGTAGTACTGTAATACAGTTTGAATTCTGGTTCTTTATTTGATCAATGGAAGCATTGGTGCCCTAGTGGTTGCGGCCCCAACTGGTTCCATCCCATTCCGGCCGGCATTACTTAGTGTATTTTATTTCATCACCACTGCTCTCAAAATGGTGATGGAAAACATCGTGAGGAAACCGATGTCTTAGAACCGAAAAATTCGACATGTGAAATCTGTGAAAACGCGTGGTGCATTATAGCACAGTCCTCTCCTGGAGAGGAGGTTTGAGTCCCTGCAGTATGAACACTATAGGCTGATGATAATGATTTGATCAAGTGATAGATTGAGATTTTAAGATTTCTAGCGTATGCAGAATTTGTACTTCTCTTGTTTAAATGATTATAAACATAACTGCAGTCATTTTTGTATACCTACCTACTGAAGAAACTCAATTGATTAATTTGTACTAGTGGGGAATAAACGTTTTTAAATTGTAGTAGCTATTCTTCCTTTTTCTTTCGCCTGTTCTAAAAGTCTTAAATTTTATTATCTGTATTTGTTTAATGTTGAAGTAAATGTTTCAGAACATCCTGTGCGTGCATTGTTCAGCTGGCGTCGGCAGGACGGGTACATTCATAGTCCTCGACATTCTAATTGACAAGATCAAAACATCTGGTGAGACTTAACACTATACATATCTATGTTTGTTTTTTTCTGCGAATCTCTTACTAGTTAACCATCTTGCTTCTGCGAATATTATAAAACGGCTTCATATTATTATTATTTTTTTAGATCGCATCTTTTGTTTTTTTATTGTTTTATAACTAAGCGAATTACTTTCTATTATTTACCAACCCTAATTGCGAATGTTTTAGATCTAATTATAACTAAATTCTTTAGTCTTATCTATTTATGTTCCTAAGGTGTAAGACATGTTATTTCACTTATTATTTCATTTAACCCTTAAACGAATTGCTTACTACAGTTACTTAAGTATATAACTATTGTTCATTGGCAAATTTTATTGATTTTCTACTCTTTACACTTATTTTATAGAATTTCTAATTTTAATTTAGTTTTTTTATTTTAAGTCTTAAGCGAGTTGCTTGCTAACAATATCGCGATTGTAATGTTATTATTCAGAAGTAATAAATCACACATTTCGCCTGCTATAAATATATACTCGAGTCAACTTGCTTGCAATATTAATTAGTCAATTAGGTAGGTACACCATGATCTTACCGGCGTACTTTTCTGTTATAGGCTTCAACTGTGACATCGATGTCCACTCTACAGTGAAACTGGTTAGGGCACAGCGGAATGGCATGGTGCAGAACAAATTGCAGTACAGGTTCATATACCTCGCGCTGCAAGAGTACATCGACTGCAGGAACATGAAATTGCGGAAAAAGGTATATTGCCGTTCGATAGATAGAATCGACTGCCTCGGTTAGTATTGTGTCCGTAAACCTGACTGAATTATCATGTCGCTTAGCAGTGTATCGGGTTTCTCAGTACTATTTCGATCAGCCTGATATCTTCCTGGAATGCATTCCTCATTTCCTGCCCGTATCCCATTATATTTGGGGTCGGCGCAACACGTTTTCATTTTCCATTCTTCCCTGTTAGACGTCACGGTGGCATTTACTCCTTTCTCTTTCATATCATTCCTCACACAATCCATACATCTTTTCTTTGGCCTTCCTCTCCCTCTCCATGACAGTCACATGCGATTCGTCCCATTCTCATAACCAGTCAGAAGTAGGTAGGTAGAGTTATTTTATGTACTTGCATTGCATCGAAATGTTGATATTAATATGAATCTTCCCGGAATTTCCCGAAAAAAATTATGAATGATTTTCTTTTGTTTTGTTTGTCAAGCGATGTTGTGTGAATCAAAAATGTGGCAACATCGCGCGTGTGCTCATTGTAATTTTGCAGCTTCGGACCTCCGATGTCGTTGATGTAGGCAACGTCGCGCGTGCTGTTTAAATTGTGTAAAAGTAAATAACTTTTTTATTAAAAAAATAATCACGGGATTTTTCTGCTCTTCAAAATTAATCTTGGGATTTGAGGCATATCCGCTTTATTCTATCGCTGTATGAAATCAGTGTAAGCACCCACGATACAGGAGAAAATCCTAGTGTGAGGTACAGCAAAAAATAAAAACAATGAAGCATCGGTAAATACATAGGCTTACTAAGGGAATATGCAAATCAATTGCCTACGGCACTATAAATATGGTTGTTTGCCATAAGGAGGGGAGTATATAAGATCCCATTTCCCCTAACTGTCCAAACGCAGAAACGGTTCATAAAGATATACACATAATATCAGCCCCTACGGGTAGAAACAAAGGGTGTAAAACAATTGTGGAAAACAATTATTTATCTGTTGTCACTTTGGAAACCGCCCACGACACAGAAAACAATACACCTACAGAAAAGTGGAGAATCCATTTAAATTATGATGGATTATTTGATAAATCTATAGATGTCAGAACTCAGACGGCAGTTTTTCCACTATCCTGAGCATTCATAATCGTAAGCCATACCTGCTTTTTTACTATATTTTCATGATTTTTTTTTTATGTTTGTTTATGTTTTTTCAAAACAGATGCACGTGAATGTCAATATTTTGTGCGGAGCAACTGCCCGTCTGAATTCACCAACTCAACTGGTAGAAATACCACTATCATAAGGTTAGACCAGTTGGCAATTTGGCATATTGATTCTAGATGGGCTACTGGCTGTTGCCAGGAGCTCTAAGGAGACAACACAACTTTCTTGATAAAAAAATACATTTTGGGTAGTTACAATGACCATTTTATTACTGTTTTTCGTTGATTGCTGCCTATGCACACAAAAGCCGAAACAATGCCTCATTCATCAGCGCATCAGCCTCCGGAACGAAGTTGTACTTGCAATAGTTAAAAACATTTTATTCAACCTACATTGTATTTGCATCTATGAAGACAAGATATTTCACCAAAAAATCTAATTAGTCAGTCAGATAGATTTTCAGGACATGTATTTATCCTTTTTTCACTTAAACAAAAGATGAAGACGATACAGTGCTTAGAAAAGTCGCGTCAAGTCGTGTGAGGTCACAAGGTTAGTACGTTGTTACCCACAAAGTGACGTCAAAAGCCCCCACTCATGATCTTTGACACGTTTTACTTTCGTCAATTTTCATTACTTTGATAAAACAAAAAACACGTACTTATCCAATATTTTTCGATAATATAACAGACGGACAAATAAGATTTTTTTGGTGAAAGACCCTATTTATTGGATGTGAGAAGCAAAGGACTGCTCGATGTGACCTATGTGCAGCAGTGAACGTCTTTTATTCGAAATGTTGATAACAAACTGCAGTATTTTAAGTAAATACACTTAAACGCCTAACATAACTTTTATCTGTTTCAGATATACACATCGGACGCAAAAACCAATCGTTAAAGAACCAAAGTGTTTATTTAGATCTATTTATAACTTAATCCAATCAATTTAGTTTTCGTAAGCGGAAGTTCCGATACAGTCATAATAATTTCGATTTTAAGTTAATTTTTAATAAACCATTGTATGAGTAAGACCTGTCTTTTTCATTTAATAAGGGTGAATCCATTGACTTAGGAATCGAACGAGTTGGCGTGACATGCGCATGTGACGAAGAGGAATACGGAAAAACTCGTGAGGAAAGTTTTAAGTAAGGAGGTTCGTTTTAATCGACCGTGAAGTGTCAATATAATAGAGTAGTTAACAACAAAAAATCTAATTAGCCCGTCAGAAACAAGCACATTTTAAATTAAACAAAACTTGGCAGCAGGCGGGGTCCATTCTATTTTCATTTCATAATTAAATATTTTAATGAACCCCGCCTGCTTCCAAGTTTTGTTTAATTTAAAATGTGCTTGTTTTTTACTTTTCAGACTTTTCAGTCGGGTTTTTTAGTTTTTTAACTACTTTTTTTATTTGTAACTTTTTAGTTCTTTAGTGTTTGTTCTTTCGTTGGTCGCGTAAAATACTTCGCAGATGATTTAACTTTTGTGTTTGTTTATAGAATTTGTGACTTTGAATTTATTTTAAACATAGGTATAGGTGTCATATATTTTTGTAATCTCCTTTTAAAACCCTTCATTTTGATACCCTACTCGATGGTAATGGATTTTTTTAAATCCACGATTGGCCCCCAAAACCAGCAATTATCTTTGTTTTTCATTCAAATCCCTTCATCCGTTTAGGAGTTATGAGGGAACAAAGAAACGGACATACATACATACATACTTACATACGTACACGCCAAACCCATAACCCTCCTTTTGGGCTTCGCCGCAGTCGGGTAAAAATATTGGACACGTATTTTTTCTTTTATCACGTAAACAAACAATGAAGACGAAACAGTGCTTTGAAAACTCGTGTGACGTCGTATTTTTTAAGTTTTCTAGCTCGCTACACTTGATCTTACCGTTACGGTTTTCTTTGTTGTCCAATCCTTCAATGTAGTAGTAAAATTAAGATAAATAACATTTTTGAATGATAAAAAAAGCTTCTCCGAGGCAGGGCATTTATTTGAGCTCGCTTCGCTCGCTCTTGCATTTCTAATGCCGAGTCTAGTCTAAATGCTCGAGTCTGAAGCATCATGCATAAGTCCTTTAAAAACTTGTCTATCTTTAAGAATTGTTGAAACAAAATATAATTTTCGTTTGTTTAGGTACTTGACATCTGGGACGGCGAAACTTATTGGCCCGGGCCGCCAAATTTCAAAATACGCCGCTGGATGAAAGTAAAACAACGATTATTTATGGGTAGGGTTGTATAACCCAATTTTAATAACGAAAAGCCCATTAATCGTAAATCGCCATAATGTGGCCATAATGTTACCTAGTTACTTTATTACATAAATATTGACACTTCATGGTCGCGGGAACTCTTCAGAAATGATCGATATTATAAAGAAATTGCCTTTGTGGAAAGACGCAGGCTAACAGTATCAGTTTTCCACTCATTACAAAAGTTAATAGCGTGAACGAGAACAGCTTTAGTTTATTTGATGGCAGTTATAAGGGTCATCTGCCCTAGTGTGCGACGTGAAGATCTAAAAACGAAATATGGTCCACACAACAAACAAAATAAAAACGACATTTTAAGAAAACTAAAAGAACCTACTTTAAACTAAATTATCATCATCATCATCGTCTTAATGTTTCCAGTCTGCTGGGACGCAGACCTCCTTTCTACGAGAGGGAATGGGCTATTATAATCCACCACGCGGGCCCAGTGCGGGTTGGTAGGTGATTTTTTAGATCTAGGACATGTCGGTTTCCTCACGATATTTCCTTCCCCGTTTTGAGAGCAGTGGTGATGAAATAAATTACACTCATTTCATTTCATTTTCAAATATCTTTATTTACCATAATAACAGAAACAAAATGCACCTATCCTAGCTACATTTAACACACTAAAATTAAAACACTTTATTAGGCTAGCAATTCGCCTTTCAAAGCTTACAAATGATAGTTTGGCTTAGACCGATAAAAACATAAAGTTAACACACAATATAAAAGGGTAAAAGTGATGACAATGCGTAAATTATTTAGTTAGTCACAATTTACTGCTTGCATGTAGGTAAATCGAAAAGAATCTGATCACGCGCAGTCCGTGTATGAACAAACAAACGCGTGACCAGTCAACGTTCAGCGGACGGGGACTCCCTGCCGCCCGCGCTCCAGCGAGTTAGCGACCGGGGACGGGACGGCAGCGAGCCTCTCGGGGGTCAACTTGCTGGTCGCACCTCTGTTGGTGGGAACAAAAGATAGTGATGAGGCAGGCGATACGTACTGTAACTATCGACATACGGTATCTTGTCAACAGTTGACGAACATATATTAGAAATTAAGGGGTTAATAGTATTTGTTTTGTTTTTATTATAGAATTTTAATGAGACTTTGATGATATAATTGAATAGCAAAGGAAGTTTAATGTTTTTATGGAATTTACGAAGATTTGTTTTAAATTTAGTTTGATACGATATTTTTATGGCTTTATTTTGTATTATTTGGAGTAGGTGATGGTTGGAAAGACATGTACCACTCCAAACAGGACAGGCGTAAGTTATACACGGACGGACAAGTGTAGTATAAATTCTTAATTTAGTACCGCTACTTAATTTGCTTTTACTGTTCATAATTGGGTTTAAAGCACCAAGGGCTTGGGCACCCTTCAAACGTAAGTCGGCAATATGTTTGGACCAGTTTAGACGACTGTCCATTCTAATCCCAAGATAACGCACACTTGCCTTCCAAGGTACTCTGTGGCCTGCTATTTTTAAGGTTTTTGTAGGGGGTTGCCTGGCACGAGAGAAGAATATTGCTTCAGTCTTACCCTCATTTATTTTTAGTTTCCATTTTTTGAAATAGTCCTGGAGTAACTCAATGGAATATTGTAGACGACCTATGATCAAGTCAACATCGTTCGAAGACGTGTAAGACGCTGTATCGTCAGCGAAGCAGGCTAATTTCGTTCGAGGTTGAATAGGAATATCATTTACAAAGATGAGAAACAAATAGGGCCCCAGAATCGAGCCCTGCGGAATGCCAGCTGGGATCTTGTAAGGTGAAGAGAAGATGTTACCGATGTATACCCGGAATTTTCGATCCCCAAGGTATGACTGTATAAGTCTAATGAGGGGCATAGGGACGCCAAGAGTGAGCAACTTGTGAAGTAGGCCTTCGTGCCATACAGTGTCGAAAGCTTTTTCGATATCCAGCAGAAACATACCTGTGGACTGCTTGAGATTTTGGTGATGGGAAATGTGTTCGCACACTCTGGCCAGTTGTTGGGTTGTTGAATGAGTAGCACGAAAACCAAACTGCTCATGGATCAGAAATTGCCCAGTAGCATGTAATAGCCTTGCATAAATTACTGACTCAAACATTTTGCCAACAGAAGGTAGCAGACTTATAGGACGGTAATTTATAGGTAAGGTACTGTCTTTTCCTGGTTTTTTAAGAGGTATTATCTTAGCCGTTTTCCAGATCTTTGGGAAATAACCCAGGCCAAAGCAGCCATTAAAAATTTTAGTTATATAAACTATAGCTTTTTGAGGCAAGTTTTTTAACAGCGAATTGTGAATCTCGTCATGACTTGCAGACTTACGAGATTTAAGCCTAGTTAGGGTTTTGCGGATCTCAAAAGGCCTAACCGGCTTTATTAAGCCAGGAGCAAAAGTAGATTCGTTATGACTATTTAAGATTGACATGGATTCCGCCACCGCAGCTTTGAGTTCAGAGTCACTAACCCAGTTGGTGGTAAGGTTCATATTGTCATAAAAGGCTTTAGCCAAAGAGTTACAATGATCGGCCGTAGTAGTCGTCAGAGAACCATCCGATAGTTTTAGAGGAGGTATGATCGTAGATCTAGGTTTAAGAGATTTAGTCACACGCCAGATATCTTGGGTCGGGTTGTCAACTTTAGCCAGTTTAGCGTTCCATACGCTATCAAGGTGGTTACGGATATTTGTGTTTATGTGAGCTTGTAGAGTGTTTATATTACTACGGTTGATTCGCCTAGCCTGGCCACTGGGCAGTCTCTGTTCAATACGACGCAAGTAATTTTTGTAACGAATTATTTTCTTAACATGGTAGGGTAGCTTGGTAGAGGTATAGCTAAGCATATCAGTAGTGGACGGTATGGAGGAGTCTCTAGCATCAATGATAGTTTGTTGCAAATGACCTATGGCAGTATCAATCTCATCTTTAGTGTTAAACGTTTTAGAACTAAGTGTTATGTTTTTATTGAGGTGAGAACGATATTTCCTCCAATTGGCACAGTTAAAATTAAAAAACCGGGTTTTAGCATTACGTTTCGGGATGCCTCCAATGGTAAAAAACATGGGGTAGTGGTTCGAAGACAGTGCTATGATCGTTTCGACATCACTAATGCAGCCTACATTTAAAGACAGTACCAGATCCGGGCGCGTTGGTTTGCGATTAGGGCAATAGTTTACTTGGGTAGGTAGACTAGGACTGTGTATAACGTAGTCAGAATCAAGCATAATTATGTCTGAAAAGAGTTCTGCCTCGCGTGTTAGTGTAGCTACTGTGCCAGTGTGAGTGGTTGGCATTAAAGTCCCCCATGATAATAACATGGGGGCCCAAGCCGAACAATAACTCAAGATCACTACAAAGCAATGGCAAATTGGGTGACAGGTAAACGGATAACACAATGTGATCAACTCCGGATATATTGACAGTAACACCGACAACTTCAATATGTTTAGTATTTGGAAGAGTTAAAACCGAATGATTAAGGTTATTTCTTACAAGAATTGCAACTCCTTGTCCACGGCCAGTACAATGTTTATCTTGGCGATAACAGGTATAACCGGGTGTTACTAACGTTGAATTTGGGGTTACTCTAGTTTCACAAATACCAATAATATCAACAGCTAAAACGGTTACCGCCAAATCGAGTAGTTCATGGATTTTGAAACGTACTCCATCGGAGTTCCAGGATAACAGTCGGAGTTCAGCAGAATCAGACATGTTTACCAAGATGAGACAGAACCAGCATTACCTTGTCTAACCAAGACGTGCAAGCAGCAAATTGTGATTTTATGTTTTTTAATGTTAATAAGATTTCAAACATCTCCTTTGTGGTATCATCATTTGTGTCAGTCGTAGGGTCTGAGGGAACCTGACTTTTAATCGATGACGTGTCACGGGTTCCTGTAGTAGGCCAAGATTTCTGGTTCACTGTTAGTGTCGATTGTAGCGGATTCCTCAGATTTGGCAGAACCACCGTAGACTTCGTAGACATCATTGGAGGCACGGACTTGCGTTCTAGAGCCTTCTTTTTAACGATGCTATCTAGATATGCTATTCGGACACTGCACTTGCTATAATTCGCCGGATGATCTTCCTTACAATTACAGCATTGCGCAGGTTCAGTGCGGTCAGATTTGGTACATGAGGCAGTTGCGTGAGGAGCAACACACTTCACGCAACGAGGAGGCTTGTTACAGTTGTGGGATGCGTGACCAAACTCTTGGCAGCGAAAGCATTGAGTACCATAAGCTCGGTTAGGCTTAAACTTGCTGATCGATACCACACAATTACACAGGTACCTTATCTGCCGAAATTTTGAAATGTCAGCTCCTGCTGGTAGCTGTACTAAGAAGGGGGGACAGGGATTGTCCAGTCCACCTCGAGGCTTCAGGGGTTTGACAGATGCACCGGTGAAACCAACTTTTTCCAGCTCTTCTGGTAGTTCTTGTTCGACATAGGCTGGAAGTCCACGAATCACTGATTTTGGCACTTTTTCATCCTTCCTGGTGAAAGTAACAAAAGAGGCATCTTGACCACGAAGACCATCCTTAACTGCCCGGTGGCCGTCAGCAGTGTGACATAAAATCGCAACCTTGCCTCCATTTCTGTATTGAAGGTGAAATTACACTAAGTAGTGGTAAAAGAAAGCCTGCCTGGGTTCTTCTAAACCTTCAAACCCACGACTGCTCGTAAGTCGGGGCCACCACCCCTGGGCCACCGCAGCTCTCGGAACCACAAAATAACGTTAATTTCGGAAATCTAAACTACAAAATAACCTTACTTTTGGAAGTCGACAGTCATAAAGCAAAAGCCATCGACTTCCGTAATTAAGGTTATTTTGTAAAATATTTTCATTTAATCAGTGTCATTTGACGAATATAAAAAGAAATAATGTTACTGTTGTATCTAGCCACCACAAATAATATTTTTAGGGATATTAAAAAACGAGCGAATAAAAAAGAACTTAGCGACTGCTGATAAGACACTGTTTATAAGTTGAGCGGTATGAATTTGAGTAAGTGAAAAATTAACTAAACTAACAACGAATATTGATTAATATTAAAATCCAGAACGAGCTTACAAAAAGTGGGTTGTGTTGTGAATTTGTTATATTACAAGAGAACCTCCTCCTTTTTGGAAGTCGGTTAAAAACGAATAATAATATAATGTACCTATCTGCGCATGAGCGCATGAGCCGACGCGGTGCGGTGACAAACGAGACGGGCTTCACCTTCGACGCCTTGCGGCACAATGGGGGGGGGGGGGGGGTTAGAGGCGGTGGCCGACATTTTGACACGCGGGGTTGCGATAGTCGTGGAGAGGATATCTCGAGGTCTCGAGGTGGCGCTTCACAAGTCGGAGGCCATGGGCTTCCATGGACGTGGGAATGCGCTACCGTCCGTCGCGATCCCAGGTAATGGTGGGAGGGGTTCCCATCGGCGTCGAGTGTACTTTGAAGTACCTAGGACTCGTCCTCGACAGCTGGTGGAACTTCGTTGAGCATTTCCGACGTTTGGCTGGGGCTGTCTTTAGGTGGCTCTTGCCCAATCTTGGGGGGCCAAACGCCTCCTGCCGGAGGCTCTATGCGGGGATCGTGCGGTCCATGGCCCTTTACGGGGCCCCGGTGGGGTCGCGGGCTTTGAGGATGCGGGCCGTCCACTAACTGAAAGCGCCTTAAAAGGTGATGGCCGTAAGGCAGTCCGTGGGTACCGCACGATCCCCCGCGAGACGGCGGCGAACCTCCTTGCCGGATTGCCGCCTTGGGATCAGGATAGTTCGAGACGATAGTTCTCGCGCGCCTGCATGATTGGCGCGCGGAGGCGCTGCACGCCCGTCGGGACTGCGGGATGTTGTAAGAGATACCGCGGCCTTGACATATAGGGCTAACAAGGATCATGAGTGGTTTATAGTCAGTAGAAGTCTGACACTGCCTTTCGCTCTGCCCAAGAGCGGCACACTTCTCAATACCTGCGCAAGAGATAGGTACAGTTTCGAATACGCTTAGAAGTGTCACTGACTCTGGCAGGGCGACCATCAGGGATTTTTATTTTGATAACACAACAATTTTGCCGTTAATTTGTCCTCTAGCGCTGCTGGGGAGACACCGCTCAGCAGAGCTATTGCGTATCTTTTAAATGACAGTGGCTATCATATTGTCCATGGATTAACTGTCAAATTGGTTATGGTTTAGTACAAAATGGAACCATTTGACATTATTTGATGTACACTATATGATATGGATATCATATAGTGTACATCAATGCCATTTAAAAGATACGCAATAGCCCTGCTGAATGATAAATAAAATCTTTGTAAAATCTAATTTTTATCGTTTGAAAAAAATATTTCTATCATAGGAATGATCTTATGAAATTTTGCCTAACTATTAGTGTAAGAACAAAATTAAAACAACATTAGTTTTCGAAAAGATGCTTGTTTTCAATAACTATTTCTCATTTCTGTGCTTTCATTGTGAGGGGATTAGTTACTGTCTTTAATGCCAAGAAACTTTCGGTGACCATGAAAACTGGTTAATTTATCTAGGTAGGTAATGCAGGTACCTGTGTGAATAAATAAGAAATAACAGATTACATGACTATTTACTTTTTCTAAAAACTTGCACAATATTTTGGATAAATGTTAGAGAAATAAGGAATTACATGACTTATTACTTCCATAAAAATATCACAACATTTTAAGTTTAAGAACCGGATGGACGTTGTTTTTTTTTATAGGACCGCTTGCAAGGTTTCTTTTTGCAGCGCTTCGATCGCCCACTGCAGCCGCGGGCTACATTCGCCAGGTACCTGCTTCCCTGCCGCTCTAAAAAGCCTAGCACGGCACTCCTTTTTAATATCTCTTCTGCCTTGCTGGTTAATGCACCCGCCTTCCACACGTCGCCAAACTTGTCCTGCAAGTAGTTCGTGATCTCTTCCGCCGTGGCACCATCTGTGTTCGCTACTTTATAAAATGCGCTTGAATGCATCACCAGTTTGCCTGTGTTCTGGTCTTGCTCCTGGTGGTTGCAGTCGCGAGACATCGTGTCACATCTAAGTTATTTGCTTTTGTTACGAATGTAACATTGTTTTGGAATTTTGAATGTTTAAATCAGAGCATCAGAGAATTTACAATAAAACTAAGAAGCTAAATGACATTGACAGGCCATGTTAATGACAACTGGTTTTCTTTCGGCTTCCATATAAAAAAGTTCGAACCCCTATAAATAATATTATTATTTACCATTTACCATAGGTAGGGTAGTTTCCTCTTGTGTTGTTTTTGAAATAGGAACAGACTATTCTTTCATTAAAATTATGTTTTAATGTTGACTTTAGTTATTGACATTTCAACGAACATACAACCATCTTTGTTTCAAAAATAAACTCCTAATTTTGGATTGGTAAATTTTATGTCTGAGTGATTTCATTAAAATAATGGAACGAGTATCAATGGAGATCGATAAGGAGGACCCCAAGCCCACTGAGAGCTCCCCGGTCCCGATCAAGCCCCCGGGAAAGCTAATCATCCAGTTTCTCCAGGAGATGAAATCAGGGGCGACTATAAGCGAGATCGTGCGGTACCTGAGCGATGAATGTGGGAAGGACACCGAAGAACTAACTAGTTCCGTAGTTGATACTTTAGAAAATGGGGCTGCCTTTGGTTTTTTGGAGAGGAAAGGTTCTCATTACTTGAATTGGGCAGCCCGTGAGGCACGTTGCCGACGTAAGCGGCGCAGACGACGTCGCAGCTGTGGCCGGCGCCGCAGAAGACGCCGCAGTTGCCGGCGCCGCCGCAGGAACCGCAGCTGCAGGAGGAAAAAGAAACGATGCCCTTGCTGACAGGACAATAAATTAAGTGTTGACAGTCCGATGTTGTTTTGTAAATTATCATGTGGTCTATAAAATATCATTCTGTTCTCAATGTGTTTTAGTTTGATTCTTTAAAATGTAAGCAGTTTATGGGTTTATGATTCACGTTTGAGCTACAGTAAAATGGTTTTTGCGCTTTCCCAGCTTTTGCATACATGACTGTGCTCCTTCCATGCAATTTGCAAGTTTTTCTGTTTTTCTGAAGCTGAGGCTGGTACTATTCCTACTTGCCTTCGTGATCTGCACTCCGACAGAAAAAACGGCTGTATGTGCTTGTCCCAATCCTTGCCTGCTTTCCATAACTTTGCCACATATCTCTCCAACGTCTGGTTGAATCGTTCCACCATTCCATCAGATTGTTGGTGGTAAGAGGTGGTTCTGGTTTTGTTTGTACCCATCAATCGACAAGTCTCCTGAAAAACTTGCGATTCAATATCGCTTGATCGCTGTGAATTTCTATGGGTACTCCAAAACGACCGAAGACTTCCTGAACCAGTTCATCTGCGACTGTTGTTGCTTCTTGGTTAGGAATGGCGAAGACTTTTGCAGGGCTATTGCGTATCTTTTAAATGTCAGTGGCTATCATATGTCCATAGATTAACTGTCAAATTGGTTATGGTTTAGTACAAAATGGAACCATTTGACTGTTAATTGATGGACACTATATGATAGCCACTGTCATTTAAAAGATACGCAATAGCCCTGCTGTTCTTCCATGCCAACCATGAAGTACTTGTTTCCGCTATCACTTTCTGGAAATAGTCCCGCAACGTCCAGTACTATTCGCTCCCAGGGGGCTCCAACGATGTAAACTTCTTACGCACTTTTGCTTCGTGTGTGGGGTCGTCACAGCCGCACAGCTTGTACATTTGCGACACCAGTCCTCCACATCATCTCGACAGTGGATGCAGTAAGGCCGGGACTCCACCAAAGCGGAGATGTGTGCGGTGTGCTGTGTGCTGTGCGAGAAGAGATGTTTTTCAGCTCGCGGGACTCCACCAAAGCGGAGATGTGTGCGGTGTGCTGTGTGCTGTGCGAGAAGAGATGTTTTTCAGCTCGGGTGCGAGGCGTTGAGTGCTCAGTACACGTGCACGGTACTAGCAAGATGGCCGGCCGGCGCGCGCGCGGGGTTCTGCGGGTTGCTAGCGGGCGAGAGGGGGGAGGGTGACATCGCTCACTGCACGCCGCTCACATCTCTCGTCTCCACTGCGCGTCGTCCGCGCACAGCTCACATCTCCGCTTCCATCGCGACATACAAATATTACACATCTCCGCACAGCGATCTCCACTGAAGCTGAGCGGAGAGGAGACGTGTCAATAACTCAATTCTATTGGTTGTTTAAAAAACATCTCCTCTCCGCTCGTCTCGTCTCCGCTTTGGTGGAGTCCCGGCCTTAAAGCGCTCTCTGATCTTCAGAAGAGTCCTTTTTACCCCCATATGTCCTCCTGAGCATCCATTATGGTAGAGTAGAAAACATCCGGTGATGTTTTACGGCTCTTGCCGTAAAACTTTCACCTTGGCTTTAGGGACAATCATTTGTAGAAGACAGCTGTCTCCTTGAGCGTTTCGTTTTCCCAAATACGGCACAAGACTCCATCCTGGATCTCCAAGCTGTTTCATTGTGTCCTATAACTTTTTGTGATGGAACTCATCGCAGCCACATCACTCCACTTGGGCTTTGGAGCACCAGCTTTGATCCAGTCGAAGATTGGCTTGATGACAGAGTCATTTTGTTGAGCCTGTTGTAGGGTCTCCTTCCATTCATCGCTGAGATCCGTTCTAAGTATCCTCACGGGCACTACTACTACCTTCGTCTCTTGCCTGGCACAGTGCTTGCAGTCTTCAGGACAAGGTCTTCTTGACAAGGCGTCTGCGTTACCGTGAGTTCTCCCACTGTGATGGTCGGTTACGAAGTCAAACTCTTGCAGTATTCTGAGCACAAACCCAAAAATGCTCTGATCTGTGTCGTCTTTCGGTACTAGCCAATCCTCTGAAAGAACCACAACCCTTTCCCTGTTGAGAATGAAGTCTTTTTGTCCTTCTGGGTCTACACACACAGTTTTCAAAAAGCGTTGACACGTTGAATTTGGCACTACTAATTTTGTTTCCGGTAGGTAGATCTTGCAATTGATGCATCTAAGCTACGTCTTCGCAAGTGCCGATCAAGATACTTAATCACTTGCTCCTTGTCACTTGGATTCAGAATGCATACTGCTGAGACGTTGTTGGCCTTTTTTTTTTGGCTGGTGGAAAATTATCAAATAATTTTTAATTCCCGCTCTTGGGTAGAGCGAAAGGGAGAGTCAAACTTTTAACTGACTAAAAACCACCCATGTTCCTTCTTAGCCCTATATGTCGAGGCCGCGGTGACTTGTGAACAACCCGCAGCCCAGACGTTGTTGGCCTTGACCAGAATTCGTGTCATCTTCCATGGGAACTGTTCATTGTTCACCCTTTCTATCAGAACACTTCGACCTTTGAGTCCAGAATTCTGTGGTAACTTTACTGGCACGATCGTTTCTGATCTGCGAGGAAGAATAATTTCCTTCAACCAATAATTTTAATAATATTTTTAATTCATTTCTTCACTTTCCCTGATGGTGCACCTTCCATGAAGACTTCTTCGGAACCACATTTTAAGACTCCTTGGTCAATGTCGATCTCACAACGATATTTCAGCATGAAGTCCAAGCCCCAATACTGGAGGCGGGCAGCCCTATCGCATGTTTACGTACCCCGCGGCTGTAGGCATTTACTTCGAAGATACGGCCGAGTTACAATACTTTAAATATTGGCATGCAATCTACCACCTAACATTACTATTCTTTTCTAAAGATATTCACAAAGAAACCAGTTAAAATGAAGTATGAGATAGCTACCAAAACATTTATTTCATAATAAAACAACCAGATAAAAACTACACTCATTTATTCTTATCAATATCGCCCTCTTTCTCTTCTCTTTTCAACATCATGTCTATCTCTGTCCCCCCGATCTCTCCTTTCTTTCTCTCTTTCCCTGTCCCGTTGCTCCCTAGAATGTTCTTTTTCTCTTTCCTTCCCCCGTTCCTTTTCCCTTAATCGTTCACCTTCTCTTATTCGTTCACCTTCCCTTAGTCGTTCAGCTTCCCTTACACGTTCACCTTCCCTTACACGTTCACCTTCCCTTACACGTTCACCTTCCCTTACACGTTCACCTTCCCTTACACGTTCACCTTCCCTTACTCGTTCACCTTCCCTCTCTCTTCTAATACGGTCACGGTCCCTTTTGCGGTCTTTTACTCTTCTTACGTCACGTTCTCTTGCCCTAAAAGTGAGAAAAAATAAATATTTTATTACACTGATAATATACAGAGCAGAAGATAGGTTCAAGGCTTTAACACATAATTATATACACTCAGTGGCACGGAATCTTGACCAAGCGCTTATCTCGCTAAAACAAAAACTTCCTCGACACAGCATCAAGTTGCTGTGGTGCTTAATGTACCATGTTCATCAATGCAGTATGCCCTAAAACGATACCAGGCACTGTAGGCGTCAGCTGCACGTCACGGCCCGCGACGGACGAACGGAGGAAGTGAATTTAAAAGCCCGTAGACCAACACGCGGTCAGACATCACCGAGTAGCTCAAACACTATTCGCAAGTGAACACGCCAGCTGGACCCACGAGCAATGGGCTCGAGTGTTGTTGTCGGGAGCGAGTGTGGAGAAGAAGAGGAAAGAGATTTCTACCCATTACCACCACACAAACTGTGAGTTTCTCTGTAATGGTTTGGGGAGAAATAAGATCCGATGGTCGTACTGAGTTGTTATCGACGATAACCGGCTAACTGCGGCCATCGATACATCGAGAGGTGTCCTCCAGGAGCATGTTTTAGTGTATTCGGGATACATTAGGCACCACCAATTCCTCCTAATACACGATAATGCACGCCCACACATTGCACACTGTGTTGAAGAATACCTTATGAAGTTAGTATTATTAATAAATTGCAGTAGCCAGCTTATAGTCCGGACTTAAACCCGATTGAGCATATCTTGGACATGCTCAAAAGAAAGATATAGTCCACTTCCGACCTGCCAGAAACTTTTAACCAACTTCAAATTGCAGCTCTGACTGCTTGGGAAAGCATACTGAAAGTTGATGTCAGAAACATCATTCCAAACATGCCAGATCGAATGCGGGCCATTATTAGGGCTAGAGAAGGAAACACCCAATACTAAAACATAGAGACAATGAATCAAACCAAGGTTTTTTTTTTTATTGTAGTGTTTTAAAATTGATAATGTTAAATTCTTTGTTTTCGCCAAAGTGCCCAATTTAATAAATGAACTTTTTGGTATTGTGACGTTTTCAATTTCAAGTTCTGAAAGCTTAAGAAACACTTACAGAGTGCATCTGTGAGTGCGAAATATCGAAAAAAATTACATGTGGCCAAGTTTTCATGCTGGTGAGTGTATTATAAATCTACACTAATATTATAAAGAGGAAAGTTTTGTATTTTTGTGTGCATATGTTTGTAATGAATAAATTCAAAAACTACTGCGCCAATTTTAAAAAATCATTCACCATTAGAAAGCTACATACACCCTGAGTAACATAGCCCACTTTTTATACCTGTATTCCCATGGGAACAGGATCTACGCAAGTGAAACCACGTGACATCCGCTAGTAGCTTATAAACATACATACATCTAGGCTGCAAAATAGTACTTGCTAGCAAGCCCCATATTAGACAATCTGTATCTTTGTTAAATCCCTACTTCTTAAGGTACATAGTGTTTAGTAAGTAAATGGTTTTTTTTTCATCTCTATGTTGCTAACAAACAAATGACAGTGCTTTGAATGGAGAATGACTTTGTAAAATAGTAAAAACTTCTGCATTGACCAATAAGATGCAACAGTGCAACTTCAATAATAGATTATCAAAGAATCACAACAACAACAGCTTGCTTATATTTCAATTCAGGTTCCTGTTACTGATAACAATAAGAGGCTACTAAAATCAATAGTATAAAAATTAATGCCACTTTTCGTTGTAATTTTATAACTCAAGAACGGGCTCACCTATCCAAACCAAAGGTTTAGGCTTTGTTTGGACTATTTAGTAGATGGTTTATGTAAAGTTTGCAATTCTTCATTTACCTATCACATTTTTTGCAACAAATGAATTCAATAAATGGCAATCATTTTGTTAATAGGGATTTTGCTTGGACCCGGTAGGTGGAGCTGCTGTCCGGGCCGTAAGATGTCTGCCAGGTCCGCTAGTGGTTTTTTATAAGGCTACCTTAAAATATTGTTGGTGTAATTTCAAGGTAATTGATTTATAATTATTGTTTCAGAGTTTATTAACAAACTAACCTGTCCCTTCTCCTGTCTCGATCTACCCTTCGTTCCTTTTCCACTTCCTTCCTCTTGATCTCCTTTACCTCAGTATCCACGTTTTCATCATCAGACGGCATATCCTCGTCCAAATCGTCATCCAAGGCCGAAACTTTGGGTTCCAATTCATTATTCTCCTCCAGAAAAGGACGCTTCTGTATTCGAGGCAAAATGACGTCACACAGGCGTTCCTCACGAAGTAGCTCGTCGATAAACTCATCTACGTGAACTATCTCAAATTGGCCTTCCCTGTTTTGTCTCCTCAACTTCCTATTGTCATTGTAAAGAGGTTCCAAATATTTGTAACAATCCACTGAGGTGCCTGTAAGTCGCATGTAAAATGCTCCCAAGGCACGCACATATTTGAACTCTTCATTCTTTATGAATTCCACTACAATGTCCTTTTCGGGCTGGATTTGCAGCATTTTTAAAACTAAACACAAAAACGGCGTCGGATAAATGAAACCTCCGTGTACGCCACCAACGTATCGTAATTCCATAGCCTTGTCGACTAGTAACTCTGCAGTTAAAGCAAAACATTCTTCCTTCCAGTATTTAGATTCGTATAAACGCGATCTGATGATCTTTTCTATCAAATATTGAGGATTTGTGCCTCGTATTGATTTTGCATCTTTTACCGTGCGGTTCGCCATTTTTTGTTGTGACTTTGGACTGAACTCACTGACTGAACCATAGAGTATAAAAAGTATATTACAGGAAGACTGAACTGACTGAACTGACCACAGAACAATATTTCTCGTATCGAAGGAGTACCAACTGACATAATCACAGCAGATTTCAGAAGAACATGGATTTTTTTTGTATTTTAATGACGGCTACTTGGACCTTTAGGTCGTCTTATTTAATTTTTCAAAACACTACACTAACTGCCGCACTCAGAGAGTTTTAATGATTACTTAGGCCATCACTTAGTAATGGTTATGGAGTTATTATTTTTTTTTATTTTTTAATTTTTATTTATTTACAGGGGTTTTCTATACAGAATATGTCACCCCGATAATTACATACAATTAAAGCATAGCGTAGGCTAGTTTAGTATAGGTATAATATGTGTAAACATATACCTATACTAAACTAGCCTACCCGCAACCTTATAACCATAATAATAATACAATAAAGTGTTCTGGTTTTGGAGTTCAGGAGTTATACAAAATTATGTCAAACGTTTACTAAGTGGCGGCTTAAGTAATCATTAAAGCTCTCTGAGTGCGGCAGTATGTATCACTTCACTTTTTATATCGATTTAATTAATCGTGTTTGTACTTTTATTAATTGTTCTAGCGCGGCGGGAGGGATGAAGTATCGCACAGCTAATGTTCAAACCACTGAGTTCAATACCCAACATCTAGACTATGCAAGTGCCACTCAAAAGCGTTCCGAGCAAGTTTACCTCGAAAGTGGATCTCATCTCTTTCTAATAGGGCGTCCAAAAATTTTGTACTTAGTTTTGGGACAGTTTTAATTATGTTTTAACTTTCTAGCACCCAGCTCCTCGCTTTGCATTGGTAACACTAAAAAATAAACTGCAGTGGGGTAGGTTTATGATAAAAAGACAAATAAATTTATTGATACTTGATAATAAAATATGAACATTTTAATTTAGTATCTTAATTTTAGTTATTTTTGTATGCACATATACCTAACCCTAACTTACATAATTATATTCTAATGAAACTTACATTTGAATAGAACAAAACAACAAAAACAAAACTAAAATGTGCAAACTCCATAATGTCTCTATCACTAATAGCACTATAATCCATTAAACTTAATAAAAAATAAAGTGTTTAATAGAAGGTTTTTTCAAATTTTCAAGGGTCTAGGAAAATTTCTTAGATGCAACAGCGAACAAATCGAGCCCAGTATAGCTTTTCACAAACAATCGAATCGAAGTCGAATCGATCGTGATCAGATTTTTGGATCGAACGATGTTTAAGGAGTATGTTAAACTAGACCTTATTATTTTTTGAAAACCTTTATTCTTAAAAATCTTATGTCAGATGTATTGCTTAGGAACCGCTGTTATTGATTAAATTATATTTTTACATGTCACAACCACGAGTATTATTTTATAATGATAAAATAGTTTTATCAAACGATTGTCAAAGGCTATTCACAGATTCGATCGAAATCGTAGTACATTAACAATAATAAAATAATTTAAAAAAAAATTACGCTGTAATTAATTCTGATTGAATTGCGTTTCCGATAGCAAATAGCTTTCGGCAGGTTTATATCTTCATCTCAAATCACAATCGAATCCATTACTCGGCTTCGGTTTTGTGAATAGTGATTTTCGATAGTACGATGGATCGATTGGATGATACGACTGACAATAGGGGATCGGACAAAAAAAAACTAATTAGTCCGTCAGATAGATTTCCAAAAAATATTGGACACGTATTTTTTATTTTTTAACATAAACAAAAAATGAAGTCAGTACAGTGCTTCGAAAACTCGTGAACTCTTCGAAAACGTCATAAGATATTTTAATTAAGGTGGAAGCTCACATCTGGCCCGCGAAATTCTAATTTTCTTACGTTTTTGGCAATTTGCAGGCCAGTGCTTGGTTGTATGTTTATGAAAATTTAATTTGCGACTGTAAGACGTATGAAGTTACCGAATTATAACCATCAAAATTATCAATACAACCCTCCAAGTTCATTTTCATGTCAAGATTGATTTTTGCATGTAAAAGTCATTCTTTAGTAATTTAGTCGTCGTTCTTTAGTAGTTAGTAATTTCACAGTCGCAAATCAAATTTTCATAAACATACAACCAAGCACTGGCCTGCAAATTGCCAAAACCGTAAGAAAATTAGAATTTCGCGGGCCAGATGTGAGCTTCCACCTTAATTTGAAAAAACAAAAAACACGTATCCAATATTTCGAAAATCTAACTGACGGACTAATTAGAATCATATTTTTTTGACCCAGTCCAATCCCCTATTGAATGATTGAATGGTTGTTATATAACTATGCATTACTTACTTTTTTATACTACTCAATTAAGTAGAAGCCCTCTCTCAAGATTAAACTCCATCGACCGGATCTCCTTCGCCTTATTTTGAAGTTAGGTTACAATAATGTGTTTTTCTCAAGAATGGTTCGTCGCCTTCATAATATTATGGGAGTGGTGCCAGGGCACAGGTGGCAGGCCCCTCTACCTTCTCCTGCTAAACGATAGTATTATATAGTTTTACACGTTTAATTCTAAAAGCGTTATTCAATTAGAGACCTTTGCGTCAGAAAAAAAGATTAAATCAACAGTTGACGCTAAAATAGAAAAGTTAAAAATATAAAGATTAATTTAAATGTTAGTTTTCGTAATTTTTTTCATGAGATTATTATGAGATGATAAGTAATATTTTTTTGATGAGATTATAAATACCAATATTGATAATAGATTACAATCATTTCATGATTCCCGTTTATAGATCTAGAACATAGTCACCCTAGTCGTTAATAGTAAAAGTTATATTTAAGATAAATATAAATAGAATAATAGAAATTATAAAAAACGCAAAAATACGAGTTCGTCGCAAAAATGTTTCCGCCGTGCTTTTTTTTAATATGGCTTCACAGTTTTTATGAATTTTGGCCATAATAAATTTTATTTCGCAAGAATTTATTATTGTAATAATAAGTTTTGTAAGGGGAGTTTTCTCAGGGTTTGTTATTTGGGCTATTTCAATGAGTCACGTACGTTAAATTAGTAAAAGTATATTCTAAAAGAGTAAAACACAGAACTGTAGGTAAAACAAAACAAACAAACAGGGGTTAAACGGTAAATTATGGAAAATGTTTAACGAGCGTTTCGCGGATGTGTTCAAAGCGCGCGCGAATCGTACTCCACTGTCCTTGAGTTCGCGCGTCGCGGGGAATGGTTTGCCAGGAATCGTGGACGGTGCTGCCAGATCACAAAAATGATTAAAAAGGTAGTGCTACAGTTTTTAAATAATAAATTAATTCCGCTACATTTTATGTGCTAGTTTAGCTGTTTAGGTGATTTTTGATTACTTTTTTTCGCAATGGCAATTGCAAGATTAGGACAGAGGACCCCTTGATTTTTACCTCGCTCTGAAGTATTTTCCCCCCTTCGAAAAGACGTTTGGAAAGTAAATTATTACAAAGTCTATTGGTTTGACATAAAGTTTATTTTTAAACAGCAATTTCGTATCAAAATTTTCTTCGTTGTACTAGCCCGCTTCAATCCATTTTGATAGAGCGTCTGCCAGTACCATAGCCAGTACTTACTAACCAATACTTGCCCTCAAAATCGACATAAACTCTTTCCCATTTCTGGAACTGACCAAGAGTATACTGCGAGTTTTGGGTTGTTTGGTCGATTTTCTTGGCATTTCTGACATTGCTTTAAAAAAATATCGATGTCTTCTTCGAGTGTTGGCCACCACACATAGAAGCGTGCTGGAGCTCTCTTTGCAGAAGTTCCAGGATGACCATTAGGTAAATACCGTAGACTTACTGTCAGTTTTCATTTGTTCAGTAACTATAACCATGATTATCTGGTTCTCTATCGACAGTTCGCTACGTTTTCCAAGGAACGGTTTCAGGTCAGGCTGTGAGAAGGTACTAACATCCCTATTACAGCAGCTCACACAACAGCAACAACACCAGGGAAACCTCTCAACAGACATCAGTACCAAAAGCTACGATGATGACGAAGCACCCACAACAACAAAACAAAACCTTGTAAAACATTTCAAGTGCGACAAGTTTAACCCAGACACAACCTCTGCAGAAATTTGGGGTGTGGGAAATCATCAAATGACTCCTCCCGCTCCGGTAGAGAGTGTCATACTTCTCCTGACTAAAACCAAACATGTTCCTTCTTAGCCCTTGTGCCGAGGGGCGAGGCGTCTCTTTTGAACAACCCGCAGCCCAGAGCCAGCCCAATCATTTTAATATTTGACGGTATTCGAATGCAAATCGTTTGCTATTGTTTTACTGAAATTGTGATGTGTACTGATATTTCGTAAAATTTTCGGTAAAATACGATTTTTCATAGTGGATTTCTTAGAAAATAACGTTGGCATTTGGCAACACTGAACACACATTCAATCAATAAACTTCCAACCAGTTGAGTTTATTTCCTGCTCTTTACGACTACCGTACCTAGTTACCTACAGAATCAAAACATCCAAAGAACCCCAATTTACTGTTTTTTAATTGTTGTGTCGCGTTTGAGGTCGGAACTGGCCGACACAAGATGAGAAGGCGGTCAGTGGGTCGTATTAGGGGCGACGAAGCTATGAATGCCTATATCAATCGTTTTGTGATAAATGATCGACAACAAGAAATTCAAGATTCTCATCATACCGAGCCTTCAGCTTATTATCATCTAAATCAAGAAAATCAAGATGATGAGGATAATGAAGGCGGAGAGCGTATAGGTGATATTTATATACCGCCATCGCCAGAACGCGCCCTGGCTCTCCAACATATAGGCCGAAGGGTGATAATCTCAAAGATTGTGAACGAAAACTTCAAGAGTTACGCTGGCGTACAAACATTGGGCCCATTTAACGAGGTAGGTAACTATTATTTATTTACGATAAAAAACTACAAGCATTTTATGACCTAAAGCATTTTAAATATTAATGGTTCCGTACCTCAATAGGAAAAACGGAACCTTTATAGGATCACTCGAGTGTCTGTCTGTCTGTTTGACTATTCCCCTCCATAATCTCCGAAAGTACTGAGCCTAAAATAAAAAAAAAATACATATAAATTAGTTCAACACTTAAAAATTACAGGAAAACCTATTTATTTACTTAAATAGTTACTTGCCGCACTTACAGTTTACAGACACAGCACAGAGGGAGCCGCGAACAACCCTCGTTCGCTATGTACAAAAGAATAATGTAATGTAACTATAACATTCCTGTCTTTAAAATTATTTGCCCGCCTATTAACAAAGCCAAGCGATTGGAAGGCCTTACCACAAATATTAATGATGTGCTCATTAATAGTCATGTTTACATCTAGAGTCAGTCCCAGATCTTTAATTTTGTTTACACTCTCCAGAGGGACCCCCGAAATGTGGTAGTCATGCAGGATGGGCGCATGTGAATGGGTAAAGGAAATGGCCTTGCATTAGTATTAAATTTAAACACTATTAATACCCAAAAATAGCTTCAGGTCAACTGTAAACATAAGACAGCTCGCCGTCCTGACTACAGGCAGGTTATTTGCCATAACAATAATTCCATGCCTGGCGTGAATACATTTATAAGTCGACTTCCATGTTCTTTTTTTGGGTATTACATCTTAGGCATTGGGAACATACAAATATGAAAAAAAATTACAGCTCCAAATATCCAGAAATGGAGCAATCGACTTTGTTAATAAGTTGACATCCTTCATTTTGACGTGTCTAAGTTTACAAGTCCAATTAAGCATTCTCATGTTTTTGTGATAAAACATTGATATGTTGATAAATTAACCTATACTCAGTACCCAAATTAATATTCGTTTTTTGATATCTCAACTTATCTACATATATAAAAATCAATGCCAGTTTTGGTTGTAATTTTATAACTCAAGAACGGGCTCACCTATCCAAACGAAATGTTTAGGCTTGGGCTTCGAAATGTTAGGACTATTTAGTAGATGGTTTATGTGAAGTTTGCACAAAATCGGTCGAGCATTTCTTCATTTATCACATTTTTTGTAACAAATGAATTGAATAAATGGAGGATCATTTTGTTAATGGGGATTTGGCTGTCTTGGACCCGATAGGTGGCGCTGCTGTCCGGGCAGTACGACATCTGCCAGGTCCGCTAGTACACTTATAAGTTTTCTATACTTAGGTACTAATTTTAAATGGACAAATTGAGTTATCAAGTTATGACCAACCTGTGCCAACCAATTTCTGTGTAAATTGTGACAAATCGAGATATCAGGTTATAAATTTACTACCGGTGGACATGGGGACCAATAAGAAAACTAAAGTAAAGACATTCTTCATTTTTTTTAAATTTAAAAAATTTATTCAATCATAACATCATTCAATACTAATGATTACGACTAATGATTGATTTATTTAGTTATGATTACGATTGAAGGTTTTAGTTATGATTACGATTGAATTTTTTAGTTGTGATTAAATCAATCATGATAAAAATTAATCATGACTAATCAATTGATTGAAAACTTTAGTTGATTGACCCAACACAGGTCTCAATGTAGAACTTGGAGGAATGTACACAACACAACATAATAATATAATTTTACTAAATTTTAGAGTAGTTAAACCAATGACCTCCTCAATATCGCTTGAGTAGCCGTCAATATCAACTATTTATTGCACTTTGTACTGATTGCGGACTGCAAGCAGTACTCTACTCCTTCCCAAATCATTTGCCCTGTGCTGACGCAGGACTGTATATCCCGGGGGAAATAATTCAGGATCACAAAGACTCGTTAAAAAAAATCGGTAAATGCAAAGAAATCAGCTGATTCAACTAATATCGCCTACTAACAAAAACTTTAAGAATGTTCTATGGTGCTAAAATAACATAGAAAATCTCTCAATATCTACTACAAACAGTGTTGCCGTTTTGTGTGTAATTACACATTTTGTGGGTAATCTAAGCTTTTCGTCTGTAACCCGTGTCTAATAAACATTTATGTGTGTAATTGTGTACAATCGGGCTTAGTCACTACAACTTGTTCTAGCGGTAGGGTCGGGTAGGTAAAAGAACGTTGGAATGAAAGACCGAATGATTATAATACAGTCAAATTTTGAACTTTTGTCCTATAATTTATTAGGTATATTGTTGTAGTCATTAGTTTATTTTGAATTTTGTAATGATCACAGTATGGCGAAGACTTGCTCCGGATTCAACTTTTTTCCGAAACCAGACGAATCCGTCAAAGCCAACTGAGACATATACCTACATTGATGATTTGTATAGTTAAAACTAGCTTCTGCCTTACAGGAAACACCAAATTTAAAGATCCTAGCTTCGAAACTTGACAGATTTTCATACAATCTTTCATTCTCTATTTTACCCGTAAGGCGTTTATAATTCAAGCATATTGATTGCGATGTATGAAAACGGTAACGATTTCAAACGACAATTTTACGAAAAGTGATTATTTGATTGTTATTTTAAAATGCTGTATTTGTTGCGGTGGACCCGCCTGACGCATTTCAGTAAATGAATAAAATAGCACGCGACTAGCCTTCTGCACGCGCCGCGCAACGACCCGCTTCTCCGTAAACGAGCCCTTAGTGTTTTTATTTTGCTTGTGATCTTTGGTTATACGTATTGAACGCTGTGTTAAAATTTGTCCGTCTATTTTAATGGGACCATAGATAGACATATAAGTCAGTCAGGAGTTAAGGACTTTGAATTTTATATACAAGATTAAGGTAGCTAATGTAAATACTTAACAATTGAATTTAGCGGGCATCTACAGCGGATCAACCTTAAGTGGCTCTATGTTTATCAAATAACACTATAATAAGATATTATTGAATCTGCAAACTTGGCGGTCTGTTTGGTGTGTATAATTGTGTGTAATCAGGGAGGCATGTGTGTGGGATTTGATCGAGATGCAGTGGCAACACGGACTACAATGGTACGCAACCCTTCATGAGCAAGTCCGACTTGTTGTTGTTTGTTGTGCACACACACGGCCAGTTTTTTTGCTTTCATTTAACTGTATGTATAATCCTATCACTTATACTCAAAACATGGGATATTTATCATGTTTATGGCGAATTGTCGAATATCAGAAAGCATTAGAGTGGTGAAGACTAATGACACCCTAAAATCGACCTTAGCTGTAATCACGACCAAACCACTGAATTGGGTTGCATAACTCTCAGGGCATCTTGGCAAAACGCTAACCCGCGCGCGCTTTTCTAACCCGGAGAATGGTTTCAACTGTGAAGACCCTGGAATCCAGTGGACAATGATTTTGTTGTGCCAGGTTCTTTACGGGTACAGATACAGATAGGAGAGATATAGAGGTAAAGATCTTCGGATCACAAATCGTGGTAGGGCACTATGTAGCTACCTGCACAGCTCTATACACCTCTAATATTGATGTTGTCTAAGCTGTCTTGACTTTCGTACGTTTTTTAACGGGTGACCACTGAAAACCAGCGCTGTGCTGTGGGTCCCCATAGCACAGCACCATGCTAAGTGGTAACCTGCTTGTCACAGTTACGACGTGCAACTTTTGTTGTAGTTTCCCTGCTTGTTGTATTTTTTTTCTTTTTTCAGTTTTTTCAGTTACTATTGTGATAGGTCTATTTTACGCTTTTATCGCAATTCATATTATGATCTGTCAAAGTGGCCATTTTAGACCCCCTGGTTTCCCTTTTCGAAATGACTTGCTATTTCGCGTCGTACATCTGGTGAAGCTATACCTGCAGGCGGATACAACATCGCAAGGCGGGTAGGGTAGGTCTTAGCACTTAGTTACAATGGGACAAGTATCTTTTAGTGCTATGTCAACCTCTTTTGCATACACGGATTGATGCCGCACTGGGCATGCAAACGCCCCGAATTTACTAATGTCATACTGTGACTAAAAAGTTCTGAAAATAAACTGGTCAGTCTGAGAAAGGAAGATCAACGTAAAGATGGATGGTTTGTGTGAGAGGTGTTGTCTGGCAAGGGCAAATGGAAAATAGACTTCTGGGGCTTAAAAATAAGAATGGGTGTGCCACAGGGTTCGATATTAGATCCTTTTCTCTTTTTGGTCTATATTAATTAATGGGTATATAGTATATAGTTCCTACATTATAATATTATACCATTTCAACATGAATGATGTAATGTACCAAGATTTTGTAACAATATTCTGTTTTAAAAGAGTGTCCATGGAGTTTCTTGCCCGTTCATCTCCATAGAAATCTACGCTAGGGAATGGGCAACTCCAGTACTTTCACAAGTTATTATGCCTCATGTTATGACTGTGGCTTTGTTTTGTGAATTGTTCTTCTGACATTCAAAAGTGCCTGTAATGGTTTAATTGGAATAAATGGTTTGAGTTTAAGTTAGAGAGACAGAAAAATATTTATAAAAAAAAATGCTTATGTTTAACAGTTATGTGTTTGTTGTATGTTTTATTTTACTCAAGCTATCTTTGTATTATACCTTTCAGAGTTTTACAGCAATCATAGGGCCGGCCGGCAGTGGAAAGAGTAACGCTATAGACTCATTGCTCTTCGTATTTGGGTACAGATCAAAGAAGTATTCGTTTCCTATACACTCGTCCTCCAAGTACCCGAATGTCCGAAGCGCAACAGTGACAATACATTTCCGTCGGGTTCATGATGCGGTATGTTTTGTTCATTTAACTATCAAATTGATCACCAAATTGTAACATTTTTAATTTCTTCTACATTATCCTGAAATAAAATAAGTCTTGATTTATGGAATTTTTCAGTAAACTCAAAACCAATTCATAGTATTTACATTCTTTAAAAACATATTTTGTTAACAGCATGTTTCCTAGTATGGATTTCATTTATGTCTACTTATAGTTTTGTAGTATTACACACAGAGAAACAAATTTAATTGAATTAAAAGAAAAAGTTACGCAGTTCTCCTACTAGAAAAATGGGCAAGCGAAAGTTAATGGTCATGGTCAATCAACACTAAAATATTTCTTTTATAATACAGGAAAATGGTGATTACGTTGTACTTCGGGACAGGGAAATTGTGGTTGCTAGAACGGTCTTCAGAGACAGGTCTTCATTTTATACTTTGAATAAAAAGCGGGTGGAATACAAAGACGTGGCTCGGAAACTGCTGTCCTATAGAATGGAAATCAATAATAAACGGTTCGTGATTACGCAGGTGAGTTCGGTTGGATGTTATAGCTGTATGCCATCGATTTGCTCGTTATGATTTACGGCCCATGTTATAGAGGGCGGGATTAGGGTAGTATTTAGAAATTACTGTAGATATGAACACAGCAATAACACAGTGATTCGGCGAGAAAAATGTTTGTTATACATACATACCATGGCACAACGGAATACACCCAAACTAAATCAGTCTGATATATTTTGTACTAATTATTGTGAGGAAACCGGCATGTCTTAGAACCAAAAAATTCGGAGACATGTCATATCTACCAACCCGCACTGGGCCCGCTTGGTGGATTATAGCCCATCCCTCTCCTAGAGAGGATGCCTGAGTCTCTGCAGTGGGAGCATTATAGGCTGATGATGATGATGACGTCTAGACTCTTATGTACAGTTTGGTTTATCTTTCTCTAGACAATTGGCTTCTCGACTACTGTTAAAAATTCATGGAAATGTTATGTTATTTCAAAGAACTAACAGTAATAACACGATGTGTGAAAAAAGAAATAAAGTTGATAAAATAATGGAGTAGCTACATACTTTAGAAGTTTTTTAGTGGGGGTATTTTCTATTCTTGTCGCGCTAATCGGCCATTTTTTTTTTTTTTAAAACGTTGCCCCACACTTGGGATTTCTCCTGTATCGTCGGTGCGTTTACAAACATTTAAACTTCACATACACAAATACCCAGACCCGGAACAACTATCTGTAGGTCATACAAATATTTGTTCCGTGCGGGAATCGAACCCGCGACACGCAGCGCAGCAGTCCATTGCTTGAGCAACTGCGCCAACCGTGCCGTCAATTTGTACTACTTAACTGCGGATGTATGACGTATGACGTCACATTTCTGTCGCGCTGTCTTTGTCTAGCACGTCATTTAAAATCATGAAATAACATACCACTTTCGTGAATTTTTATCAGTAGTCAAACTGCCAATGAATTTGATTTTTCTGTCTCATGATTGACTTCTTTGTTGGTTTAAGGTCGCAAGCGCGGCTGATTTCCATTCCTACGTCGGGCATAATGTTATTAAGTTTTCCAAGAATTTCCCAGTAGCATAGCAGACACGAAGTCCGGATTTGTATTGATGGTGATGGGATCGGTCCCTATTACATGAACCCAAACCTAACCTAAAAAAAATTGGCCAAAGAAACGATGGATGGACTGTGTGAAGGATGATATGGCTAGGAAGGAGGTGACTACTGACATGACCAGAAATAGAGAAGTATGGAAGAAAAATACATGTTGTGCCGACCCCAAATAAATTGGGATAAGGGCAGGAGAATGATGAATGATGATGATTTCGATTTTTGTGCCTTAGCGTGGGAGGGACGCAATGTGATTACGTTTTGGCGTTCAAAAGGTTAAATAAATTTATATCTGATGTTTGTTACAGGGTGAAGTAGAACAAATTGCCAACATGAAGCCAAAGGCTGCAAATGACCAAGACGTAGGCTTGCTGGAGTACTTAGAAGATGTCATTGGGACGTCCAGATACAATGTATGAATTTTATTTAATATTTTTCATTTTCTGTGGTGGGTTCCACTGTAACATGCAACACAACACTGCTGATTTAATAAAATAAGTTTGTGTATTCAGTAATAAATAACTTACTCATTTTAATACATGCCTTTTTGTTTTGCCATTATTTAGTGACAGTCAACGGTCCTATTGTGAATATCGGCCGGCTTTATAAACTGTACAACAGATGACTGAGCAGTGTTCTTGCGTGGAGACCGCGAGTCGGCAAACTTCAAAGGCATGCAATTGGATAATGTATATGTTTTGACTGATAGGTCGATTGACATTTGTTTTGCAAAAGAGTGTGTACAAATTATACAAATTGTATTTATTTATCTCAGGAACCATTTGAAAGGCTGGGTTTAAAAGTAGCACAGGACAAGGTGAAATTTAACAAACTTCAAGCGCTTGAAGAAGAGATGAAAAGGCTTGAAGCTCCAATCAGACATGCCGTAGATCTGATAAACAAGACCAATGCCTCAGTAAGGATCAGGAATACGCTGCTGCAGACACAAATGTAAGCAATAATAGAATATACTTAATTGTACGTACGGCGATGCATCACACTATACATTTCCATGTAATTTGATTTATAAGTTATGAAACACAATAAGATTGTCCCGGTTATCTTCGACGTGCATCGTAAAAGATCTCCTCATGATATTTTATCGTGTTACAATGCACGTCACATCACAAACAATACTACGATTTTTACGATGTTCCACGATGCCATGGTTATCTGAACTCCACAAGCCAGTAGGGTATCGTTATAATCTTACCCCTTTATAAGATTGGTTGGTAGACTTTCGGTTTTCTGACAGACACACTGATCTGTAAATTACACTACTACGGAATTAGTGGACAAGCTACTGATCTTGTATTTTATCAAACAGGCAGCTATGGGGTATTTACGGAGACGAGTTAGTAGAGCGCTATCTCACTCACTCAATTTTTTAACTACGATTGGTCAGTGATAAACGCTATGGCGGTGTACACAGTACGAGTACTTTTTAGTAGTCGTGGGCAAAACGGCTCTAATTCAACAACGCGTTTCAACGTTCAGCTTAGTAAAAATAGCATGATATTTATCCTGCGCTAATATATTAGTTTAGTACCACCCAACGTTCGATGCGCTGCGCTGCGTGCGTTTGCGTTATATAGTATTATACTGTTGTATTCAATAACGCGTCAAGCTTGAAACAAGCATTACATTGTATTATAGCGCCGCGCGCGACGTCGATTTCGCGATTATCGATATCGATGTTCCGTAATAACATAATATGTAACACATAAGTATTATTGTAAAATATTTGATAAATTACTAACTATTAAAAATATAGTAAACACTTATTTTATAAATAAGTTCAATGAACTTCCCTTTTTTGTTTTAAATGGTTTTTTAAATTCGTTATCGTTGTTTTAAATGATAACACTTTTTTGCAGTAAGTGCACTCTGCTTTTTTATCTATCTCGTCTATTTCCGAAAAATGGTTCCACACTTCACCAACTCGAACTCGAGGCATTTTGTATTTCGAATTAGGTACTTACAATACAATAATTCGAATTTAAAACTAAACACTATAGGTATTTTATATTTACAAATTAAAACTAAAAACACTTTATTTTATATTTACAAATGAAAACTAAACACTATAATTACAATTTAAATTTAACACTCTATACAAAACACAATAATAATATACAGTCACGTTCAGCCCACACACAAACATGCATCCAGCCAGTTAAAAGTTTAAAACATTTACTTAACAAATTTTAATGGCGACGGTCAACAAAACTGTCGAACAGCTGAACGAATACTGATCTGAATATATATTCGAAAACGCACGCAACGGCAAAACGCTACTAAGCTAAATAACGAATGAACGTTGAACATCAGAATGAATATATTCGAATGAATATAATCGTAAGTTGATAGTAAATATTACTGCGACAACGACGACATCTTACGTTTTTTTGAGAAAATCATTAGTAGGTACCGCGTCGCCCGTCCGTCGGTGACGGCAAGTGACATTTAAATTGATTTGGTGAAAAATGTGTCTACAAAATCTAATAGATGGCGTTAATCGCTAAAACGCTTAAAGCATAAAGACGTAAAAACAAATAGCAGGTTGCTTATGCTATTATTTTTAAACGGCTGTTTTATCCTACTTTATAATATAACGACCAAGCCTACTTTTTAGTCTATTCATACTTTCCGTACTGTGCAGACGTGCTTTTACTTGAGACTGTATGCTCAACTCGTGAACTGGTTTGTGTATTGGATTTTATGATTGATTGCTTTCCTGAGGACCTGGCGGCTTGTGAAATGGACTTTTAATTGTGAATTGAAATAGTGCAATAATAGCGAATATCGAACAACCTGCTGAGAAATGAAAACGGCGGGCTTTTTTGTCTACCGAGAAGACTATGATTTTAAATATGAACCACGCAATGAGAAATGCAGACTCTTCGGCCTCCAACGGTAACATTCTGAAAGCTGCATCTTCTTTAGGTATTCACTGGGCTTCTGTTCATAGAATTTGAAAAGAGTAAAATAATAGTGGTGAGTTAAATCCCCGAAGAAATCGAAGCTACGTGTGTCAATTGTTGAGACAATTGATAACTTTACAAAATGTGCCATCAGAAATATAGTCAACAATTTCTTACCTACATAAATTGAATAATTAACTCGATTTTATTGCTTTCCTTCATATCTATCAATAATATTAAAAATTAATACCATTACAAAAAAAAAAAACCCAAATAAATGGCTCTGAAATACGACAGATGAAGCCGCAGGTAAAAACTAAGCGAACTTTACAGAAGCACAGTGCGAACGCGCACTTACATTTCTAAGATATTGTTAACTCTCACTGACCCTAAAAAAGGTATTTTTGTCTTTGTCATTTGTATGATAATGTGTGATAGAGAAGGCGCTATACTAACTCGTCTCCGTGAATACACTATAAAAGTAAATAACCGGGTCTCTAGTCATGATGCTGCCAAAGTACTTTTATCGACCTTTTCCTATTTATTTTTTAGCTTATAATTTTCGAGGCGACTAATATCTTAAAAGACGACTAACTGCTGCACTCAGAGAGCGTTAATGATTACTTAGGCCATCACTAAGTAAAGGTTTTGACAGTTTTGTCATACAAAAGTATGTCAAATCTTTACTAAGTGACGGCTTAAGTAATCATTAAATATCTCTGGGTACAGCAGTTAGTGTTTGCAACTAATAAAATAACTTGACTCGACTATTGCGTTAAATAAGCTTCAAAAGAAAAACTTGATGCCAGTTTTTAAATAATACGGAGCCAATAACTGATTTATTTGTAAGCTAACTTTTACTTAAATGATACACCTTATTAGTCGCCAATCCCATTATAAATGGTACCCAGTCCAACATTTACCCATATTCGTTTTACTTAGTCTCCGCGTTAAATGAATACCTTTCTTTTTTACCCGACTGCAAGGAAAAGCCAATGTTTTTGCGACTATCTTTGTTTGTAATATTCTTTATTCCTTCATATCTTCCAAACCACTCGATGGATTTTTACAATTATGATTTCCCATAAATGATGACCAAATAATCTGATACTAGCTGTTGCCAGCGGCTTCACCCGCTACAATTCGAAATTTATCCCACGGGAAGATAAAATCGGGATGAAAACTATCCTATGTGTTAATCCAGGTTATAAACTATCTGTGTACTAAATTTTATCCAAAACCGTTCAGTAGTTTTTACGTGAAGAAGTAACAAACATACACACTCACAAACTTTCGCCTTTATAAAATTAGTGTGATAATTTTATTTGCTTAAGAAACTTCACATTTTTTTTAATCCCGATTGTCACTTATTCTCGTCGTTTTATAAGTACCTATGTGAAATAAAATAATTTGATTTTGCCACAAAATGCTTTCTAGTTTAGATTTACCGTGCTTACATTCATACTTCATACTTCTTATATTCCTTTCCAGTTACCAGAGCAACGATATATTACGGACCCTAGACGCAGTCTATAATGATTTGAAATTGGAACTAAACCGCTTGGATAACCGGGTCAACAAATTTGAGCAAAAGTCACAAGAGAAATGTTACAATTTTAAAGAGCTTACCGAGTAAGTCTTTCTTAAATAAGTTTAACATAATTTTATGAACCATTTAATGTGTTATAAGAACGTCACGTTTATAAGGAAAAGGGGACATCCTTGGAAAAACAGTGTCACTCTTTCTAGCTAGCAGCTACACTAATTTGAGAAAAGTTGTATGGATATGTAATGGTCCATAGAACTTTTCTGTCTATGGTAGATATTTAGAGGACACAACATAATATGTACTAAAAAAAGTGGTTCTTTGTTTTTGCCGTAATCGAGAGTAACAGTAACAACATCGTTCTGATTTAAAGGGTTCCTTGCCCTCCTTTGGAGCTGCGTGTTGTTCGCAAGAGATACCGCGGCCTCGACATAAAGGGCTAAGAAGGAACATGGGTGGTTTTTAGTCAGTAGAAGTCTTACACTCGCTCTGCCGAAGAGCGGGAGGGGTTATTTGTTGATTTTCCACCCGCGACCGTATTACTTAGCCTTCGCTATCCGTCCGTCCGTCCATGAGTCCTTCAGCGGGCTGTATCTCTTGATCAAATCAAATCAAATCAAAAGTCATTTATTCAAATTAGACTTTACTATACTTATTTAAAAGAGACAGTCCCCCAAAACGCCCACCCTTCGGTAATAGTTACAGTTGAAATTTTCACAGAATGTGTGTATTTCTGTTGCCACTATAATACAATAAATCCTTCATGCGCAAGTCCAACTCGCAATTGGCTGTTTTTTTACTTCTATCTACATCTAGTAAGGTGGCTGATTAGTTTTTAGAAACTGTTTCAATAATTCTTTTTCTAGACATGGCGAGCGTCTCGTCGAAGAAAAAGATAAATTAACAAAAAAGGTTCAGTGGTACAACATAAGGATGGAAATCGCAGAAAAGGAAATCGCAAAGAAAAGGAATTACAAGAAGTATATAGAATACTTCTTGATTAAAAAACAGAGGTCGACATTATTTTATTTGCATTCGGTAAGGATCTTGTTAGTTCCGCTTAGTTTTGGTACACAGTCATCATCATCATCAACAGCCTATTAATGTTCCCACTGCTGGGACACAGGCCTCCTCTCTCTTTGAGAGGGACACACAGTAACTACTTTCAATAGAGTTTCACCGCCCACATTTGAAATATCCATATTAATTTTAAGGATTCGTTGAGAAACCCTACAATAAAGGGTAACAGTATTATAATGCTAGCTGTGACTGCGACTTCGTCCACGTGGACTTAGATCTATCTTAGCTTGTTATTAGAACGCAATGTGACATTGTCTGTTCGTAAGTATGACAATTTTATGGTGTTGGTTGATTGGGCACGGTATAGACTCAAACTCGTGACTCCACGCCGCTTCAAAAATAAGCAACCTACTGTCTATCAAGCATCTACAAGCATAATAACTGTAAAAGAACTATAATTGCCTGTTCTAAAGCGTAGATCTAATAGGGAAAAATGTGAAGAATCCGTTTACACCTTTTATACGCTTTTCTCACTCTTTAATATGTTTATAACTTAACAGGCAAAAGCAAAAAATCGAGATAAACGAGAAAATTTTGAGAAGCTTCTTGTTACTCTAAAGCAACAAAAGGATACAGCACAAGGAGAACTAAACGCAATTATCATTGCCATCGGGTAAGTAATTGTGGTACATAGTTCAAACTTTATGGCGGCTGGTAAGTTAGCTGCAAATGACGGTCTGCGCATTGTACAGTCGACACGATGCATCCTCTGCGCCCCGCTGATAGCTAAACCTTTTCTGCGCAGCTTTACGTTAGATGTTTCGGTCACACCGTCTCAGTTCAAGTCTCTTAAATGCCTTGAAATAGTCACTCAAGAGACTTATATGAACTGAGACGGTTGTATTGGTGATTTTAATCATTATTACTCAGTAAAGTCACATTTATTACGGTCGCGAATCTTATTTTATTTAACATACAACTCGACACTGACCGGCAAATTGCAAAAAACGTAAGAAAATTAATAAAAATGTCGCATTCACCTTAAGAATCACTGTTATAAAACTGTATAAGCTTTAACTTCTATTTTTGTCGCAAAGCATAATACCATAAAACTAAAGTTAAAAATCTCTCAACAGGATACAAACCGAAGGCCTGCAAGAAACCAAAGACCGTCTGCAAGTCCAACTAATAGGTCTAAAGGGAATCGTCGAAGAAGCCAACAACCGCTGCGAGTTAGCCCAAGCGGAACTCACTGTATATTCTACGTACACGCTCAGCCCTCTATTAAGTACGCCAAATGGTCGCGAACTCTACGAATTGGGAATACTGATGTCAAACTATCAACGCGTGACAACGTCTTTAGAGTTCAAGAGAGCGTGAGTATTTTCGCGTTATGGGTTTTGAAGGGAAACCAGAGATATATATATATTTTCGGGTTATCTAGATAGTTGTACTTATTTTATTAAATGTAATACGTCTAGGGTGTAAAAGTACCCTTAACGCAAACGAAGGGCATTGGTTGTCCCCACCACTGCGATCATATTTTGATTCTAGACCATACCTGGGAAGCCCCTAGTTACGGAGATATTGGGGGTCAAAGTTCCAAATTTTGCACTTTGCTGCTTTTGTAAATACTAGTTTTTCAGGTTATAACTTTACATAAATTACCTCCATGACCCGTTTACTCTACAAAGCATCCATTAGCACAATGTTTCAAGAGTGCTACATTGAGTATTACCGTAAAATGTGATTTATGACCCCAAAAAAAAAAGTCATTTTTCCAGCAAAAACTTTTGCATAGGGGTACTTAGTTTGATGTCCAGAATGCTTAGTTGACGTATGTGTAAAGGATTAATTTACATCCTGTATGTGCGCATGATGTGCGCCTAAGGCCTAGGTACTATAACCGCTGCGTCGCATTGCTATGCCACAACAGCCTTTCAACTTTTTTCAACCTTTTCCCAATACATTAAAGTTTGTTTTAGAACGATTTTTTTTGTTTATATGATCTTCACTATGACTCCTGTTATTCCCGAAGGGTTAGAAAAAAGTGAACCTAATACACACCGTAGTACTTAACGATTGCATATAAGGATGTTTTTTGATTGACTGTAACATGGCCAGGACTTCTTAAAACATAGTGTTTTTTTTTCAGTTTATATTCAGGATTTTCATCTGAAATAGAAAAAAATGAACTTGAAATGGATGAAATTAACAACAAACTACAGAGTTTGAATAAAGAAGAAGAGGACATTATGACTTTGAGGTATATAGAACTTCCCATCCCATTGAGCTTAAACTAAATTTTAAAAAAATACTCACAAATGGCAAGAGTTCACTATGCTAAATAAAAAAATAACTTGAGGATTCAGATTATTGTGTATTTTATGTTCCTCAGGATATTTTTTTTCCTATATCGGATTATTTTCGATTTGTTTTTTTTTTATCGTGATTAATGTATTATCACATCGTAATATGTATATTTTGTCCAATAAATAGTTTCTGTTAAAATAATTTTCATTCGCTTAAAATATTCCTTTGAACTGGTGTTACCAGGGTTGTAAACACCTTGCTGCATCTGCTATGGTAAAAACCTTATTTTTGCATTCTAGTATTTTGATAATTCTTTCAGAGCACATCTAGAAGAACATCGTCAGGGTATGAGCGACAACACGTCACCTAACGGTACGACTTCTGATTTGGCGAATCGGGAGACTATGAACGGAAAGCTGCAGGTAATCTTTCAACGATTATAATATAGTAAGTAAAAACTACGGAGCCGTTACCTAAAAAATCGTTAAAATTACCAAAACTTTACCTTTCGTTAAATTTTTTAAATGTTTTAAACAGTAATTTAATCAAATTTAAAAAAATATTGGACACACAGTAGCGGGTACTGTAAGTGCACAGTTACAGGTAATGTTTAGAATAGTACTTTTTAATGTGCGTGCACAGTAGCGGGTAATGAATTTTAGTTAACGAGAAGGATAATACTTTTTAACCGACCGATTTTAGACCGATTTACGTGATTCTTTTTTCGTCCCATAAAAAAATAACATAGATTGGCCGAGTATTTTTCATTTTATAATCATTTTTTTTTTTAATTTATGAACATTTTTCGCTTATGTGTGTTCTCGAATAACTAAGACGGCACGGTTGGCGCAATGGCTCAAGCAATGGACTGCTGCGCTGCGTGTCGCGGGTTCGATCCCCGCACGGAACAAATATGTGCATGGCCTACAGATAGTTGTTCCGGGTCTGGGTATTTGTGTATGTGAGTTTAAATGTTTGTGAACGCACCCACGATACAGGAGAAATTCCTAGTGTGGGGCAACAAAAAAAAAAAAAACTTCGTCGTTTATGAACCAATTTTGATGATTCTTTTTTTATTGGAAAGGAGATATTTCAAGAGAGGTACCATGATATGGATGGAAACCAGGATGCTGAAGGGATCCCTGAGAAATCGAGGGCAACCCTCAAATTTCATAAGCACGTATTACATGTTTCGTGCTTTTTCTTTCTAACGCTATTCAAGCCATATCTATCATGTTGTTGAGCTGATGATGGAAGGTACTACTCCTCAACAGGTTAGGAGTTGAAAGCAATAATAAGGGAATCTTGAAGCTTAAGGGTTAGGTTTCTTGGTTGAATGTTAAATGCATAGTGAATATTCGTATGGGTATTATATAACACCTAAAAATAAAAATGAAAACCTTTTTTGCAAAAATAAAACAGCCGACTTCATAAAAACCAAACAGAGAAAAATAATTTGAGAAGAAAAATCAGTTTCTGAAGTCAGTGGTTAATGTGCTATCTGTTTAATCATTAAACGTTACTGTTTTGATTTTTGATGTTTTACAAACATTCCTTTTAACTGTAAAAAGTCAGTAAATCTTGTGCGGTAGTAACATTTTATTTCTCTCAGTGTACTTTTTAGCCCTTTGTGTCTAAGGCCGCGGTATCTGTTTCGAACAACCCGACAGGTGTCTTATAATCATCTTTGTGAGGAGCCCTCGCCAGTTTGTTAACTTTTGCCTGATATTGGGGTTGGCCGATAACATTTGTATATTACATATTCATGACATACAGGAGTTACTACTGACATTACTTAAATCAATTACAAAACCTTGTTCTAGGGTGACCTGGGGGGCAAATGTGCAACTTACGAAGACGCTTTATCGGCCAGCTTCGGCGCCTTTGACAGGTAAGTTCTTTTGTTTTGAATACCATGACAATTGTTGACATTATTAGTAATGTTTTTCAGAACAGTAAGGAGGAACTCGTGGCTAAAACGTCAGTGAAGTGTTTTACGTAAAATCTAACTAAAAAGATGGATATAAAACAGTAGTTAAAAAACTGAAAAACCCTACTGAAAAAACTGAAAAGCACAAAACAAGCACTAAGGGCTTAGTCCTTTTATCGCGGCCTCGACATAGAGGGCGAAGAAGGAACATGGGTGGTTTTTAGTCAGTAGAAGTCTGACACTCCCTTTCGCTCTGCCCAAGAGCGGGAGGGGTTATTCGATGATTTTACACCCACCAAAAAAAAAAAAAAAAAAAAAGGGCTTAGTCCTTATATATATTTATCCCGGGCAGCGAGTGCACGTTTAGTCAAAAATACTCACGCTACGTCTTTTAGTATATCACAGGATATTATGTGGGGTTTTGTTTTGTATTACAATGAAAGGGCTAAGTACATTACACAGACGCGACGACAACTCCAGTTCATAGTAAAGCATTGAACTGTGCCCTTACCGTAGAATTTTCCAATGAACATAAAAGAAGTCCTTCAAAGTTTGGATCTTCAACTTTTTAAACCATATCCCAAAATCAATGCTCAGACTCTTTGCAGATTAAATGAAATACGTCAAGAGCAAGCGGAACTAGAAGATACATTATGTGGCCTACTACGGGAAGTACGCGCTGGAAATATTACGATCAACTCACTCCAAGCCGAACTCAATGTTTTGGTTGAACGCGAATTCTTTTATAAGGTAGGGTAACTTAACTCTGTTATAAATTAGGTATCGGATATTCGTATACATATTTACTTAAAACTAGCTGGACCTTTTCTCGGGCTGCCTTAACCCTACAGTGTCTAAGGTAGCGAATTCGGAGAGGCGGCGCTTGCAGCGGCGCGATGTTTTGAGCGTGCACGCTCGACTACTGAACGTATGGATTCCTCTCTAGGTGTATTCGTAGCAGCGTTTTTAGCGTTTAGTTAAGCGGCGTGATCAGTGTTTTGGCGTTTTAACGAGCGTTTACACAGTGCTGCCAATAGCGGGGAAAATCTGCAATTTGCGCCCCGCTCGCACGCACGCGCTTGCGAAAACTAGTAGCGTGCACTCTGAACGCGACAACACACGCTTACTCATCAACAATTTTGCTAAATGATTTGATCGTTTTGACAGATCCATGTTGACATGCAGGAAGAGAAGGTGGCAGCTATCAGGATTGACCCGGAACATCCGTACGGGATCCAACTTACCAATATGAACGAAGCACTTAAAGCTGCTCAAGAAAATCTGGAGTACGCCATAAGGGATGCTAGCGAAGTAAGTTTATTTTTTACCCGACTGCATAACGAGAGCAAATACAGGTCTCTAAGTGTGAGTGTACTATAAACCTCTGCCCACTCCTTCGTCGATATAGGAGCGATGTTACGTAAAAGTCTGTAAAATAAAAACATTTTGATGGTTAAACAAAAAGTTCATATGTTTTTCAAATATGGACTAATGTGGAATATGTCAAAAACAAACGTAAACAATCTATACAAATATTGTAAAGCTGAAGAGTTTGTTTGTTTGAACGCGATAAACTCAAGAACTGCTCGTTGGAATTGAAAAATTCTTTTTGTGTTCGATAGTTGCAATAACGGGAAAAGATATTCCTTTTTGAGAGCTTTCATTGCGTGCGCTGCGAAAACGGTTTAAGTTATGCAAATATCATGTATGAAAGAATTGTTCCTCCCGCGCCAACATAAAATATGTCTATCTTTTAAGACTCACTGTAACCATTTTTTAATATTAAAATATTAGGTTAAAGGGAAATATTTTTGCGAAGCTCATTTAACCCATATGGTATTAATCTATATCGAAATAAATGTGTTGATTGTTAGAAGGGAAATTTAAAATAGAATAATTGTGCTCTTTATTCTATATAGTTTCAACAAATATCTTAGAAGATATTGCAATGTAAAAATATCTGCTCGACAAAATAATAGGGATGTTTATTGACTAAAAACATGAAATTCTAATTAGTCCGTCTGTTTTTGTTGTATCGAATCAATAAGAAGATAAAACGCGTCAAAGATTCGAGTGGGGGTTTGTGACGTCACTGACCGCTTAAAAATGCCATACTTATGTTTTAGAATATGACGTCACACGAGTTTTCAAAGCACTGTATCGTCTTCATTGTTTGTTTACGTGAAAAAAGAATAAATACGTGACCAATATTTTTTGAAAATCTATCTGACGGACTAATTAGTTTTTTTTTGTTAACTACCCTAATACACGGTCTGCCGGCCCTTGCGTCCCAATGTAGATTACGTTGAGATTCTGGCCTCCGGGAAATTCAAAACCAAATTATAAATAAATTAGTTTTGAATTACCCGGAGGCCAATCATCACCCCAGACAGATAATTACTCTCTACTAGCGGACGTCACGCAGTTTCACCCGCATAGTTCCCGTTCCCGTGAGAAAACAGGGATAAAAAGTAGCCTTTGTCTCCCGGGATAGTGTAGCTTTCCAACGGTGAAAGAATTTTTCAAATCGGTCCAGTAGTTTCGGAGCCTATTCGTTACAAACAAACAAATCTTTCCAAAAAAATATAAGTGTAGATTAGCGTTATGTAACTCGACGAAATCTGAAATTCGAAAAACTTTATTTCATATCAAAATGTTTACAGGTCGAAGAAGAGATACATGCAGTGAACGGAGTAATCGTCCTTCAGGATAATGTGACCGAACTCAGCAAGAAGATAGATGAAGCGGAGTCTGAGATTACCAGCCTGACGTTGGCTATCAATAAAAGCGACGTGTAAGTTTGTTTTAAAATCAAATTACAAGTTATTTATTCAAACTAGGCTGATATCAGCACTTTTCGAACGTGAAAATTTATTTACAGAGATTATTTTTAGAGACAGTCCCCCAAAACACCCACCCTTCGACACTTTCTAGTGTTTTGCTGTAAAGAAGAAGTGGCAGAACAAACTCCCCAGCAACACATCTGTCTGTTAGGTTAGAAGAACCAGACTCAATACAGTAGTAAGGTGTAATGGCTGCTACACACGTTACGTAAAATCATTACAATCTGACGGTACCTACAATTTAAACTGCACCGTTTTCGTAGTGCCCACACACGTTACCAGAAAACTGTACGATTATTCATTATTTGAGCCATTGGCTTTGACTGACGAGGCGATAGCAGTAGTTGGTAAAAAAAAAGCAAATGAAAAAAAAAGTCAAGAAAAATAAATCACGTATTTGGTGTAAAGAATAATGAAAATAATCTCATTCCCATGTTAATTTATTGAAGGAACTAAAGGAAACTATTTTATTTATAGTCGGACCGCGACTCACGGGAAAACTGAACGACTGACACACACCTTACGATTATCGACACAGTTTCTTCCGATTCCGATTTATCTATCCAAAATTTTCATACTGCTCCGTTCAACTGTACAGTTTTATAAAATCGGACAAAGTATCGGACGAAAAAATCATGTAGATTTTTAGTTGCAGTTTGAACCGTCAAATCGTAACGATTTTTCGTAACGTGTGTAGCAGCCTTAAGTTAATATTACGATTTACTACAGACACAAATAATAAAAATATATATACTACATAAAAATATTGATTATACCTAGTATTCCTTTTGGCTTGATAGTTGATTGTCAATATCAATCAAAGATCAACATTGCATATTTTGGTATAAGGTCGAAAATACCGGTCCGGTGAGGACCTGCGTCAGACGGAAGGTTAGGGCACATTGGTACCTCTCTAGCCACTCCTCAAAGAGGGGACTTACCGCCACTATCATGGCGTGCCCTACCCCACACACCCTTGTGTCAAAGTTTCTAGCGCCTCAAGGTCCTCTAATATGGTTTGACGACCGCCATTTAGCGGCCGGGACCACGGTCTTATACGTGCTTTCCGAAGCACGGAATCAACTTTTTATCAGACATTCAGAAGATTCAAGCTTGCAACGTCCTAGCGAAACTGGGAACGCACGACCACCGGGTAGCAAGGCAAACACCTAATAGCCCGTATTTTAATTTAATAGTCTGTCTTTCTGTTAATTCCGGCAAATCTCGGAAACGGGGATTTTGGGGATTGTTAGCCACGGATTCCGGGATCCGTGGAAACAACTCGCCGGTATCTAACTGATGGACTAATTATAATCATATTTAAACATCTTTATATCTTTGTGAGCATTTTAAACATTTTCACAAAATTACTGAGAAGGACCAGTCGTTACATTAATTTCCTTAAACTTTTCTCTGAGAGAGTGTTTCGGACTCAATTTTTTAAATTGATCTAACCGCCTGTTTTGCAGAACAAAATATTGTCTGAATACAATAAAATTCCGTTCGACATTACGCTATGAAAATAACGATTATTTCTAACTGCGTATGCTGCGGAGCCAAGCCCAGCAGGATTCAACTTTTCGCCTTTTTTTAACACACAAGTTTTTACTGGCCTCACGTAAGGTAGTTTAAACTTAAAGCATTTGGTGTTTTTTTTAAAGTATTGATTATTAATGTAATTTATGAAAATCTCCACACACTGGGTGCCTGAAGGCGGTCGTCGTCACCGAGGCAGACCCAAAAAACGATGGCGTGACGATTTGGACTCATTCGTGACTGATTGGCCAGAGAAGGCACAACACCGAGAGAGCTGGAAAGAAATGGGGGAGGCCTTTGCCCAGCAGTGGGACAAAATAGGCTAAATAAAAAAATAAAAAAATGAAAATCTCCTGCATTCCGACAAAAGGCAAATTTGCACATTTTAATTTAGGAAATAAGAAATTATCGAATAAACGTTGCGTTTGTTTATTTGTGAGTGAAAGCGAGGTTACGAGTCTAAGGCGAAAATCAGACGGCGGCGTCAGAAACAAATGCGTTTTTATACGGTGGTTCACATTTACCGAATCCCGTTTCTAATAAAATACCTACCCATTTTATAATTGATTCGGGTCGAGAATCATTAGTATACTAAGTAAAGTATACTACTTGATCGTTACTTCATTGAATTTAACGCACAATCGCAAAATGAAAGCTTGTATTTATATGTTTATAGTTTCATAAAAATCGAATAATCAATCTTTTTATACAGCACCGCGAAGAGAGCGAATAATAAAATCAAGAAGTGGAGACTAGTTGTGAGGCAGTCGGAGAGACAGATACTCAAATTAAAGAAAACCATGAAAAGGATTGAATTGAAGAGACCAAGATTACATAAGGAAGTAGTCGAGGTAACTCATGGTTTAAGTATTACTAGCCATGCTTTTCGGTTAAATTCGCCGTTTCTTTGGTTGCTCGGCTCTTATGAGTCATATTGTATAATTATCACTAGTTTCGGTGAACGAAAACATGGTATTAAAAAATAAATAATATCAAAATAACAGCTTTTAACTGAATGCATAGAAAAAAGTGTACTTACAACAAAACTAAACGCTAACACAATAGGTGTTGCTTGCACTTTAAAACAACTTTGTTTTCGGTGTAAGTCCGAATTTGCAAGCACAATTTTATGCGCACGTTTTTGAGACGCTGACTGCTTTGTGTGTAACTCGGGTTTATAAAAGCTTTAAATTAACTTGCCTTGTAGGTAGTATGTTTTGTTCAAATCTCGCAACTCAATTTCAGACCAGTCGAGACACCTTTAGTTGTATAGACTTAGGCCGCTTTCACATTAGGACGTTAGCAGCGCGAAGGTTGCGCGGCTGAAGCACATTTCTTCACATTTTATAAAAACAGCCGTAACAACCCGTTAGTATTTGTTTATAGTAGCGCGACCGTCGAGCTACTAACGTCCTAATGTGAAAGCGGTCTTATACTGCAGCCAAGATCGCATGCTCACAAGAGAACTCATCAACGGTTTGTAGCATGGACTCGCGTTTTTTTAAGTTTTATTTAATTATTAATGTATCAAAGGATCGGATTGGAAGTGGCAGATAAAATGCCTGCCTGGGTCTTTACCAGGGATGTTATGGATAAAACATTTAGGATCTGGATAAGGATACGGGTATAAGAATAATTTTGCACCGATTTCGGATACGGATATGAAATTATTTCGGATTATCCTCGAGATTCGGATAATTTCGATTACGTATATTAGAATCTTACAACACAAACTGACGAAGGACGTCTCGGCCGGGCAAAACAAACAGTGTTATCAACTCTCAAAAATATTTATCCCGCCAATTACTTGAAAATAACCCTAAATAATATTTTATCATTTTTTTTTTACTAGCCTGCTCAGTGTCACTCCAGGGCAAAGGCCTCCCTCCACACTTTCCACTTCTCTCGAACCCGCGCGTCCTCCTTCCAGTTTTGACGGAACCGATCCAGTTCATCCCGCCATCTCCTTCGTGGGCACCAGTTTCCTACTATTTTGGCCCACAGTTTGTTTGGCATGCGGCAGACATGTCCTGCCCAGTCCCATTTGAATTGAGCAGCCTTTTGGGCCATGTCAGCTATTTTTGTTTTGAAACGCAGCATTGTGAACACGATCCGTTAATTTAACACCTAGTATACTGCGCTCTATTGCTCGTTGGCAATCCTTGAGTTTGGACTTCTGGATGTTTGTCAAAGACCAAGTCTGTGCTCCATAGGTCAAGACGGGAAGAATACAACATGTCCATAAGTTTCCTTTTCAGAGTTATAGGCAACTCACCTTTAAACAGCTCTTTCATGGACCAGTAGCTCTTGTGACTTCTTTGTCTTGCCTAGCCTGGAAAGAGACTACTTTTTTACTATTTTATAATAACAATGAATAATAATTTAGATATCTCCGTTATCCGAAACTGTTCGAATTTTTTTTCGGTTTCGGTTATGGTTACGGATATTTTTTATTTCGGATATCTTGTAGTTTCGTTTACGGTAACAACGCTCCATAACTTCCTTGGTTTTTACCCAGGACATAAGTCGAAGCCGTTACTACACTACCACTACGCCTTTTCCTCCAACAAAATATTTAAATTAATTTATTTTCCAATTCCAGTTAGGTATACAAATAAGCGAAATCCAAGAAAAGATGACGGACTTAGAACCAAAAATAGGTAGCTTCCAGATGCTTAGGGACATTGCAGTACGTGATCGGTTGGAAACGACCGAGGCGATTATAGATATGGTGGCGGACATACAAGAGTACGAGGAAATAAAGCGCGAGCGAACGGAAGAGGTAAATATACATACATAACAACACGCCTATAATACCAAAAGAGCTAGGCACAGTGTACCTAATACAGCCACATTTTTAAAGTCCCATGTAATAGGGGTTTTGTCTATTGCCATCAACACGGCCACGAATCAAGACCTCGTGGCACAATAACTCATGGCATGATGCTCAGTAGTTGCGCTTTCGATTATTACACCTATGAAACATGCACCAGACCAGAGAGTTAATATATGAGACCCCATTAAAATAGATAGACAAACTTTTGGAAATCATTCAGACCACCATAATTTAAGTACAATGGTAAAAAATATGAACGCTTTATATTCCAAGAACCCAGAGCCGCGGGACATAATTTATTTTCTAAAGAACGAAAATCGGGTTCTTCAAGTAGTGTTTATAACAGGCAGTTTGTGTACTATAAGTGACTCACCCAAATGTTTGGCATTGTTCGTCGTGACGTTGAGCTCCTTGAGTTATAAGTCGAGCTCCACGATAACTGACAAATGCTTACACTGACTGGACGGGTCCACTCAAATCTGTGTGGTGCTTTCTTCGAAAGATCATCTCAAACATTAATCTGCATGGTCTTCATGTGTGTATATTATACCTTATTGTTAACCCAAACGATTTTAAAAGATTAAAAGAGTAACCTTTGTAGTTTCTTGCCGGTTCTTCTCCTTAGGAATCGACCAATGCACCGAACCGTGTCTCTTTTTACCGACGTTTTATAAGTGCCCTTGTAGGCCACTGCTGGGACATAGGCCTCGTATAAACACTTCTTGAAGAAAATAAGCTATAATCTGGGCTCTTGGAATATTAGACACCTACAAGAAAAAAAAACAGCTAACGAAAATACAATAAAAATGTTCGTTACCCAATATTTTAGGTTAAAATAAAATCACTCTAATCAGCGGCTTTGTTGCTTGGATATCTTTGGTTGGACGAACTAAAAGCTGTGTTAAAATTTGCCTATCTATTTTAATAGGGTATTTCACCAAAAAAATCTTAAATTGTCCGTCTGCTGGATTATCAAAAAATATGGGATACGTGTTTTTTATTTTATCAAATTAATAAAAATTGACGAAAATAAAACGTGTCAAAGGTGGGGCAGGTGACCTTGTGTGGTAAAAATGTACTAACCTTGTGACGTCACACGACTTGACACGACTTTTCGAAGCACATACAGTGCTTCGAAAAGTCGTGTCAAGTCGTCGTCTTCATCTTTTGTTTACGTGAAAAAAGAAAAAAATATGTGTCCATTCAAACTCTAACTCAAAGCATTTATTCATTATTTTTTGAAAATCTATATGACGGACTAATTAGATTTTTTTGATGAAATACAGGGTATTTCATTTACTAAGACAAATTGTATTCATATCACTTTTATGCTAGTCTGTAAGATAATTATATTATTATCTTTGAACCGAAGCTCCAATAGAAAACTGGCTGAAGTTTGACTTACGTGATACAATCTTCTTTACAGCTCCAATCCCTGAAACTGGAAAATCACGGAATCGAAGGCATCTCTGGGATCGAACCCCTTACTCCTCTAGTAACGCACACTACTCAAGAGTTGGCAGCGGTAGACATGGATGAATTGTCGGCCAAACTCAATCAGCCAATGTTCAAGATGGGTGTGATAAGGCCGAATATGGTGACTGTGTGGGTAATATCTTGGAACACAGACTTTTATAACCTTTAAATCATATTGAACTTTAATTTTAACCGACTTGTTCAAAGGAGGAGGTTCTCATTTCAGCAAACTCTGTGAACAAACTAAACTAACTTATTGACAGAATACCTTTCAAAAATACGTCGATTTCTTGTTGATATACGATTTAATGTGAACTTCAGTATTAAATAAAGAATTGATTGACTTTTACGTATCGAGAAGTAAAATAATTACTCACATAATTTATTTCAGAAATACAAAGAGAAGAAAATGTTATTTATACGTAACGAAGCAGAATATAATGAGATGAAAAAAGCAGATAAAGCTTACGAACTACTTAAGAAGAGAATGATAACAGAGTTTATGGAAGGTAAGCATTGATAAAGGTATATATAAAGGGTGTAAAAGTACCCTTAACGCAAACGAAGGGCACTTGTTCTCCCCACCACTGCGATAATTTTTTGGTTCTAGTCCATACCTGGGAACCCCCTCATCAACAGCCTATCAATGTTCCCACTGCTGGGACACAGGCCTCCTCTCTTTTTGAGAGGGAATGGGTTGTAATCTATCACGCGGGCCCAGTGCGGATTGATAGATGTCATATGTCTTCGAATTTTTGTTTCTAAGACATGCCGGTTTAACCCCCTAGTTGCAGAGATATTGGGGGTCAAAGTTCCAAATTTTGCACAGCTGTTTTCGTAAATACTAGTTTTTCAGGTTATAACTTTACTTAAATTACCTCCATGACCCGTTTACTATTATCACATCCGCTAGCACAATGTTTTAAGAGTGGTACATTGAGTTTTACCATAAAATGTGATTTTTGACCCCAAAAAAAAGTCGTTTCCCAGCAAAAATGTTTGCGTTGGGGTACTTAGTTTGATGTACAGAATGCTTGGTTGTATGTGTGAAGGGTTAATTTACACCCTGTATATAGGTATAAGGGATATATTTAAAGAGGCGCCGGTTACAGAAAAGTTGTATCGTCTGTCTTGGTATCTTGAGGTTTTTTTTTTTCGAAATTGAAATTGTTTATTAAAATAGTTGAATTACAAAATATTTACATTATGGCCTTAAAATGTATAGACATACAGTATATTCTGGATCTACCTGAACTAGGAATAAACTTGTATCTCAGGCAACTCGCTCGAGTGCTTATACATAAATATTATCTAATATTCCTTAAACAAATGACTATTTAATAACTTAGCTATAATAAGTAATTTTAATAGTTATATTTAACAATAGAAAATTCCTTTATTTAACTAACTTCTGAGAGACATTGCATTATTTTGCAAATGAGGCATAACACATAAACCCAAGTCACGTTTACTTTGTACCTATCTGCAGCGAAATATGCTATGATGAGGAATGCATGTGACTAAAACAGTGATGAATACAATATCTTTAAATTTTATTGTAAAAGAGTAGAACTTTACAATTAAAGTTTTATAAAAAAAAAAAACAAAAATGGTACATTTCAAGTAAAAGTACCGGGATGACTGAAATCAAACCTAGCTATATCGATTTATCGCCCCCGAAACCTCTGCATACTAAATTTCATGGATATTGTTCGAGCCGTTTCCGAGATTCAGATGATATTATTTATACTAGCGGACCTGCCCGAGCAGCAGCGCCACCTACCGGGTCCAATTGTAACTCTAAACCATTCTCCAAAATAAAATCAATTTTTCTTTTACTCTGCGGTTTAGCTCAGCTACAAAATTTTAAAGTTTATGATTTTTTTACGACCATTTTTCTCGAAGTTAGGCCTGTAGGAAATTTCCCAAAAGTTTTGTTTTTTTTTATCCCTTAATTTTATAAATTATAATATTTTTTTTTTAATAATTATTAATTTAATTTAATTTATTATTATTATTATTTAATTTTAGTTATTTAATGAAACTATACTTTTTTTTTTTTTTGGTGGTTGTAAAATCATCGAATAACCCCTCCCGCTCTTGGGCAGAGCGAAAGGGAGTGTCAGACTTCTACTGACTAAAAACCTCCCATGTTCCTTCTTCGCCCTCTATGTCGAGGCCGCGATAACCGTTGGACTACCCGCGGCCCATGAAACTATACTTAACCCTAAAAACGATGATTGTTTTAAATCGAACGACAAAGTTGTTGAGAAAATCTCCGGTATGTTTATTTACAAGAGTTCTGACCCTGTGGTTGAGACCGATCATAATGATGTTTTAAACTATCTTGTAGAATTCCTAAAATCTATAACGCCTGCAGGACTATCACCACACAAGGTTGGTTGTATAGTAATGCTTTTAAGACATTTAAACTCTACTGGTGAGTTGTGCAACGGAACCCGTCTTATTAGAGCGTTTGCTTCACGTGTCATTGATGCCGAAATTGTTTGTGATAGCCATGTAGGAACCAGAGTATTTATTCCTCCATTCCAGCCTCCAGCCATCTAAAAGTCAACTGCCTTTTAAAAGGTGGGCTTCAGTTTCCCATCCGCATAGCATTCGCTATAACCAATATAAATAAAAGTCAGGACAAACTTTCTACAAAATCGGTCTATTTTTAGGGTTCCGTACCTCAAAAGGTAAAAACGGAACCCTTATAGGATCACTTTGTTGTCCGTCTGTCTGTCTGTCTGTCTGTCTGTCTGTCTGTCAAGACCTTTTTTCTCAGGAACGCGTGGAGGTATCAAGCTGAAATTCATATCAAATACTCAAGTCTATGGTCTCTTGGAGCTGTGAAAAAATCAAACTTCTAAGTCAACGCGATCAAAAGATACTCCCGTTTATGCCGCAAATTTTCGACACTCGCAAGGGAATCAAAACCTACAGGGTACTTCCCGTGAACTCAGAATCTTGAAATTTGGTACGATGCAACGTCTTATAACACAGATAAAGGAAAAATTGCGAAAAGCATAAATTTTTAGTTACATCATATAATAAAAATATTTTTAAGTTGAAATTTTCACTGAATGTGTCTCTCTGTTGCTGCTATAACAAAAAAAAAATAAAAAACGACTCCCCTACTACGATGGTACGGAACCCTTCATGTGCGAGTAGGACTCGCACTTGGCCGGTTTTTTACCTAATCCTGTGTTCACTCATGGCCAGCTCTGTGTTGCCTTCTCTCGAGTTTGAAGATCTGATGATATAAAAATCAAAATGATCAATACCACTGAACAAGGCTTAAAAAGTGATAAAAATTTAAAGAAAATTTTGTATACGTAAAGAGAAATTTTATGATCATATCTGTTAAATGTTGCCAACTTCTCGGGTGAGTACTCATTGCAAAATTGCAATTGTTTTACTTGGCTTCTAAATAATATTTTTGATTTGGCCTTTAAAGTGTTCTTTATATAAACAAATTCAACATTATTTTTAACCAAATTTAAAATTCGATTTTCAAAAGTAGTAAGTTTTTACCTACCTACCAAAGTAAAGAAAAATACTGATTGCTTAAAACAACGGATGCATTCTTAAACTTGGTTTTACTTTGATGTCTATTAATTTTTCGCGGTCCTTTCTTTTGACGCCTTTATTTTGCCAAATTTTAATTTTATTTGCTAGATGTTCTGTCAATGGTCAAGTTTGACAACCGTATAGTAAACATGGTTGAATGCACATCACACTAATATTATAACATATTTTTTACTTCTTCACGCAAAAACGACTGAACGGATTTGGATACAATTTGGTACTCTGATAGTTTATAACCTGGATTAAAACATAGGATAGTTTTTATCCCGGGTGAAGCCGCTGGCAACAGCTAGTATTATATATCTTCCTGTTTTCTTTCATAAGCATATCTTTGTTCTTCATCACTTCACTGAGTGACGAATATCTTTTCCAAGTATTGGTAACTCTTCTTTCAATTTATTTTTCCATGCAGCTTTGAGTAGATATTAACTGCCCTAAGTATACCTATGCGTACATACTCTATTTGCTCATTATTAACTTTTATCGCATCTGTTTTTGATAAGATTGTCTTGATTTTTGTTTTATTTAAATTCATCGATAGTCCAGCTTTGTAACTTACATCTGCTAGTTGTTGCAACATAATCCTCTTTATATATATTTTTCTTCTGTACTTGTGTTTGTCACTCAACTCCTCCTATACGGCTGGACCGATTTTGATGAACATTTTCGTGTGTGTTCAAGTGGATTCGAGAATGGTTTAGATTTACAATTGGACCCGGTAGGTGGCGCTGCTGTCCGGGCAGGACGACGTCTGCCAGGTCCGCTAGTAGGTATAGTATAAATGTTGTTATATGACTAAGGAGAGGGAGTCCAGAGAAAATATGGATGTATTGTGTGTGCGTATGAAAGATGGCGATTGCAACAGCGTCGAAATATCGAGAGCTAATAGTAATAAAAAAAAAAAAAATTACGGAAAATAGGTACCCCGTAAGAGTCCCTAATAGTTTTGTTATAAACCTTTTATTTCTATTGTTTTACAGGGTTACGCGAAATAAACCGTAACCTACAGACAGTGTACAAACGGTTCACAACGGACGGTGAGGCTCAATTGAAACTAGTCGACCCTGAGGACCCCAGTGCAGGTATAATTTTCAGGTAATATCAATAGTTGATTTTTCAAATAAAATGTATTCGTTTGTACGATAAGTTTCATCATAACTTCAACACCAGAAACAATCATCATCATCATCATCAGCCTATAATGTTCTCACTACAGGGACTCAGGCCTCCACTCAAGGAGAGGGCCGGGCTATATAATCCACCTCGTCTTCGAAATTTTTGGTCCTTAGACATGCCCGTTTCCTCACTATGTTTTCCTTCACCGTTGTGATGAAATAAATTACACAAAGTAATGTGCCTGCCTGGGTTCGAACCCACGTCCCATACAGTGTTCTTAAGTCGGGGCCGCAACCACTGGGCCACCACTGCTCACCAGAAACAACTTTTACTTCGCGCCACGAAAATCTATAAATTGTGTAAACAAAGAACTCGTCTAAGTTACGTAGCGACAACTCAATCAACAACAAATAATTCGGAACTCGATTCGATTGTGATTTAAAGCACTGTTTTCTATTGTTTTGTGGTACCGGAACGCGTCTGACGCATTTGATATCCAGTACAGGGCCGGTACCACAAAACACTAGACGACAGCATATTTATATCGCTAAAATGTAACCCGACCAAGTGAAATTGCTCGTTAGTAATTAAACGTATTTTCATTTGAGTTGAAATAATTTGGAATTATTTGTTGTTGAATGAGTGGCCGCTACATAACTTATTAGAAATTATTTGTTTGCAAAATTTTATTTGATATTTTTATATTGTACATGGAGGACTTACAGCTAATAAAATCAAACAAAAAAGAAACCATAGTCATCAGAAAGCCAATTACAAATCCTCACATATAAACGTATAAAAAATATTTAATACTGTTAGCACATAGCAAAAAAAGAAATACATATGTTTTTTAATAGCATCTCGCGGCTGCGGAGTATAGATTATTCAAAGTTTTCCATTGCAAGGTAATCTATAGCTTTATGTGCTCAAAGGAGATTTTATTCATTCTACATTAAAGTCTTCAGTGTTGCAATGTAAAATGAATGAAATTTGATCTTAATAATGTATGGCATTGATTTTGTAGTTCTATAACTAAGCAGCACGTTCGAAATAAAAATAAAATACTCACCATTGGTTTGAGTTAAAGCTTATTAACCAAACCTGTTTTCCTTCCAGGGTGCGGTCAGCAGTCGCACCATGGGCTGAATTATCGAAGGTTCCCAATAATCACCAGAAGGCTCTAGGTGGACTAGCCTTAGTGTTCGCGTTACAACAGTATAAGCCGTCTATACTGTATGTCTTGGACGGGATCGACGTATCGCTGCGCCCTAAATATCTACCCATGGTTGCTAATTATATTCAGGTGAGTTTCCCTCGCATACTAGATTGACTTAAAAAATGTGAACCACAAAAAATACATACAAAAATAGGGGACCCTTATAATGGCTGATGTTATAAGAAAGGCTACATTTATTTTAAAAAAGAAATAGCCTTGGTTTTTTAACAAAATCCGATTCAAATAGGAAAGTTACCTTTTTTACTTCACGCGCACGAAACTGGCGGGTAACAGTTCGCACTTTTGGTACCAAGCACCCAGCATATCGAACAATCATTCTGTTGTGTGCCCACAAACCGCCTCCGAGTCATCGCTATACGTAGCTATAAAAATATATTTTGAACTTTGGCGTCTAAAGTAGTAGACCAAGATCCCAGGGCCACCAGACGTCACGTATTTTATGACGAAGGAAATGAATGAAACGCATGCCTACCTGCTTGCTTGCTTGCTTAGACGGCCAATTTTCAGGTATCGGGTTACTTACCTCATGTGATTTCTAAAAGCTGATTTTTACGTATATTTTAGGCAATATCCTTAATAATAAGTCGCCAACACACCCAGACTGTCCGTCGCCAACACACCCAGACTGTCCGTCGCCAACACACCCAGACTGTCCGTCGGCCGCTTCGAAATAGGAAGAACAAAGAGAAACTAAAACCCCTTAAGATTTAGCTAATTCATCGGGTTATTGCCATGCTATATTTGGCAGGCGCTCCAACATGCCCCTGGGCTTTGAAAGCAACGGTTTCAACGAGATTCTGAAGACACAGGCAATGGACTGATCCTGCTAAATGTCCGCTGAATGAGTCCAGTGGAGGTCTGTATGTCAGCTGCACGAGCGATGCCATTCGTTCCCGGGTGAACAGCCACAATACGTCCAAATCTCCACTTTCTGGGAGCTTAAAAGCAATACGGCCGACGGAAAGTGTCTGGGAGTATTGGCGACTTATTTTTAAGAAAATTCCCTAAAGTATACGGTAAAATCTGCTTTGGAAAAATACGCGAGGTAAGTAATGTTTTAATGTACCTTGATTACCTGATACCTGAAAATTGGCCGTCTAAGCAAGCTGTCAGGTAGGCATACGTTCTTAGTACATACGAACACTACTCAATCGTCAACATTTCCTTATAGATCTTACTCAATAGTGGCTAGTTTTCAATAAAACTTCTCATTTTCCTTTCAGGAACACAAGAGATTTGCCCAGTTTATAGTAACCTCAAATCGAGAAAAGTTTTACAATGCTAGCTTTGGTCAGGTCGCCCTTTACACGAAACGGAACCAGACACATCAAAGACAAAGAAGCGCAATGAATGTCATGAGTTAATTTCCTTAATTACATTGTATGAAATAATGACTGCGACGTGCGTTTTAAAACGGAGTTACATCAAAATCATGCAAATTTTACATAATTATTTCATGTCAAACTCGACAAAAAAAAAGTAGAATAATGTCAAATTAATTGGCAATTCATTATTTATATAATCACATTTTAATGTAAACTACATGTGTATACTGCTATATAATTCAAATTATAGTCTTAAGAATTAAAAAAAAATCCTATGAACTTTAGGAACCTCTAAAATAAATCATAAATCTCCTAGAGTCAAAAATTGCGTTTCGTAATACTTGAACGCTCCCTTATAAACGCTCGCTTATGCTTATGCTTAAGCGTAGTAAGTGGAAACTGCACTTTGCGAGTTGGTAGTTTTTTGAATTCTCGCAATTCGATCATTTTGATCGACAATTACTTGAAATGTGTGTCTTGACGCAGTTCGTCATTTTCAATAATAAATATTATGTTTTTGTATAAAGTTATGTTCTGAGGGTCTAAAATGGCCAACATGGGAGGGGCCCGAAAGGGCCGACGCCCGTCGGGGCCGCGGGTTGTACACTAGTTATCGCGGCCTCGACATAGAGGGCTAAGAAGGAACATGGGTGGTTTTTAGCCAGTAGAAGTCTGACACTCCCTTTCGCTCAGCCCAAGAGCGGGAGGGGTTATTCGATGATTTTCCAACCGCCAAAAAAAAGGGCCTAAAAAGGCCGCTTTATTAGACTCCACGCAGAATCTTAGTATGAATCACGTTAAAATTTCAAATTCTTAAAATGGACTAAGTCTATTTTAAGAATTTTAAATTTTAACATGTTTCATATTACGATTCTGCTTAAGCGGCCATTTTAGACACCCTGATAAAATATATTAGTTATTTAATATGACGGCACGGTTGGCGCAGTGGCTCAAGCAATGGACTGCTGCGCTGCGTGTCGCGGGTTCGATCCCCGCACGGAACAAATATTTGTATGACCTACAGATAGTTGTTCCGGGTCTGAGTATTTGTGTATGTGAGTTTAAATGTTTGTGAACGCACCCACGATACAGGAGAAGAACCTAGAGTGGCGGACGTTAAAAAAAAAAAAAGAAAAAAAAAAATTGTCTAAATAGTGTTTTGTGTTGTTTTGTCTGTTGTATTTGCCTTTGTGTATGTGTTTGTCTGTGCTGTCTACTGTGTGTACATAAATAGTAAAATAAATAAATTAATATTTTATTTTATTTTAATCATGCACGGTTGAAGCAATATGCTTTGGGTGTGGAGCTATTGTGGACACAGAGTGCAGTGAATCTGCGTCTCCAGATCTTGTTTTTTTATTGAATTATGTGTTACTGTAATCCTACCAAAGAATAATTATAATTATTGTCTCAATAGAATTGATACTTATTATAATTTTATTTAGTTTATTATTATTAAGGACATGATTTAAAAGTCAAAATATGACTGTTGGTTTAGTATTAATTAATTTATAATGGATAACCGCATGGGAACACCGCCTGATATTGTCTCTTTGTTTTTTTATTTTATTAAAAGATATTTTAATATTAAATTACTTGCTTTTTGCGGTAGATTTTTGTAACAATGTTTAATATTTATTCTCAATTAAAACATAAATAAATTAATATTTTATTTTATTTTAATCATGCACGGTTGAAGCAATATGCTTTGGGTGTGGAGCTATTGTGGAATACAGAGTGCAGTGAGTCTGCGTCTCCAGATCTTGTTTTTTTATTGAATTATGTGTTACTGTAATCCTACCAAAGAATAATTATAATTATTGTCTCAATAAAATTGATACTTATTATAATTTTATTTAGTTTATTATTATTAAGGACATGATTTAAAAGTCAAAATATGACTGTTGGTTTAGTATTAATTAATTTATAATGGATAACCGCATGAGAACACCGCCTGATATTGACTCTTTGTTTTTTTATTTTATTAAAAGGTATTTTGATATGAAATTACTTGCTTTTTGCGGTAGATTTTTGTAACAATGTTTAATATTTATTCTCAATTAAAACATAAATAGTAAAATAAATTAATTAATATTTTATTTTATTTTATTTTAATCATGCACGGTTGAAGCAATATGCTTTGGGTGTGGAGCTATTGTGGAATACAGAGTGCAGTGAATCTGCGTCTCGAGATCTTGTTTTTTTATTGAATTATGTTTTACTGTAATCCTACCAAAGAATAATTATAATTATTGTCTCAATAAAATTGATACTTATTATAATTTTATTTAGTTTATTATTATTAAGACCATGATTTAAAAGTCAAAATATGACTGTTGGTTTAGTATTAATTAATTTATAATGGATAACCGCATGGGAACACCGCCTGATATTGTCTCTTTGTTTTTTTTTTTATTAAAAAATATTTTAAGATTAAATTACTTGCTTTTTGCGGTAGTTTTTTGTAACAATGATTAATATTTATTCTCAATTAAAACACTTCGATTGCTAATTATAAGTTAGTTTGTAATTACTTAGAATTCTAAATGTAATATGTATCCACCAGTCCTGCCCCACTGTATAAGGGGCCGGCGCAGTATTATCTTCTGCTATGGATGTGGCCTTTTAGGACACGGCCTATAGCGATCATTGACCCTTTCCTTGTACATCTCTAACGAGAACAATTCCAAATTCCATTAATTTGTTTAGTATTCTTGTGTATGACAAGCTGAAAAATGTTTTCGATTGCATTGAATTTTAAGTTAGTTCGTAATTACAATTATATCTTCTTACCAATTCAAACCATATTACAATATTCAATAAAGTTCATTCTCAGTAGAAACAATAAATGAGTACACAAAAATGACTTTTTTTTTTATTCCTCTATCTTTATATTTATTTTAACTAGCGGACCTGGCAGACTGCGTCCTGCCCGGGCAACAGCGCCACCTACCGTGTCCAATTGTGACGCCGTCTGCTGGGTCCGCTTTATATATAATTATAATTTGAGTACTTTAAGTGACCCACCCAAATGTCCTTTCTTTGGTATTGTTCGTCGTGACGTTGAGCTCCTTGAGTTATAAGTCGAGCTCCACGATAACTGACAAATGCTTGCACTGACTGGACGGGTCCACTCAAATCTGTGTGGTGCTTTCTTCAGAAGACCATCTCAGACATTAATCTGCATGTCATGTTCTTCATGTGTGTATTATAGGTATAATTGTTAACCCAAACGATTTTAAAAGAGTAACCTTTGGAGTTTCTTGCCGGTTCTTCTCCTTAGGAATCGACCAATGCACCGAACCGTGCCCCCTTTTTTACCGACGTTTTATTAGTGCCCATGTAGGCCTATGTGAAATAAAAATATTTTGATTTTGATTTTAACAAAATAAAACGGGTTACATTATAGTCCGGCTACGACCCACTGTTTTTAAGATATAACAACTCAAACAGTTGTAAGAGTTTTAAACACGGGATGTACTAATACATAATAAGACGATTACATTTCTTTCAACTTTTTGAATCGATATATCTTAAAAACGGTGGCTCTTGGAAGTAAAAAGTGTTGAGACATTTTTATTTGATCTATATTTTTGTCTTTGCAAATATGATAAAAAGTTACCGTTTTTCTGGAAATCGCGAAAAAGCCGTTTTTGTGACTTGACCCCGAATATATTTTTTTAGGTGTCTGATCGATGAGGACTAAGGACCAAGAGGAGCTGGTGGCTTAATAAGAACTGCCACTCGGTTCGATCTTTAGGTTAAGCTGCGCTTGCCTAGGTCGATCTGTGGATGGATGACCGCCCATTACATACCGAGTTTCCTCCGTGCCTCGGAAAGCACGTTAAGCTGTTGGTCCCGGGTGCCATATATAGATCTTTGGCAGTCGTTACGGTAGTCAGTGACCTGATAGTCTGACATCCAGTCTTACCAAAGGGTATCGTATTACCTAGTATTAACTGGGTTGTGGAGGTCAGATAGGCAGTCGCTCCATGTAAAATACTGGTACTCAGCTGCATCCGGTTAGACTGGAAACCGACCCTAATATAGTTGGGAATAGGCTAGGCAGATGATGATCGATGAGGACTTTTTACATATCATTTATAATGGTGTTTTGAACAATCCCACCAATTTTCAGCCGGGTGGGAATTAATGTAACCTTGGATGTCTAAATTGACCAGACTAGCAAAAAATAATCGAAGTATTCAATTTATTAGGCTTACGCTATTTGCTCGCGCATTACCAATCTTGTATTTTAACAACACGCTCAGCGTCATACAGCGTACCTACATTCTAATATTTACACCGTAATGTTTTTGTCCCAGGGGCGGATCTACCAATGGGCTTTTTGGGATTTCTTTCCTAACTTTCAAAAATTTTATACATTCTTACAATATATATTTAGACTATACCATCTAACTAGCAAATCATCATTGTCGAAAACAGTTTTTTGACAAAATGGTTTATGCAGGACCCCAAATAGTACCCAAAGGCTTGCCTGGCAAAGCCCAAGTTCCGGGGCTTCTAAGCGCATGCTTTTGCATGCTGCAAAGGGCGCTCGAAGGTGGTCGCCATCGTGCGGGTGAGACTCTTTGCGAAAGGGGATGCGGGGCCCCGGTCGATCTTGACATCGCCAACGTCTTCAACATCATGCCCTGGAGATGCATCAGGGAGGAACTCAGGTATCATCGGGTGTCGCCCTACCAAGATTTGTCGCGTTTCACCTCTGCATTTCGATTCACCCTGGAGGCGAGCCTATTCCCATCAAATGGACGCCAACCCAGACTCCGTGCCTATTTCTGAGAAATTTTTGATCGAAAACATTACCAGACCCGGAAATCGACCTCGTGCACAGTAGGCGCACTTGCCACACTAGACCACAGAGGCAGTCTCTGTTGTTTTATTAAGAGACATCGGGAGTTCGTGTGTGCCGTGCTCTAAGGCGAATGTAGTTGATACGTGTGTTTTATTAGTTATTATAAACTGCCTTTGCAATGCCTTTTTTCCTACCTACGAACATCAAACCTACCTACCCACCTTAAAAATGAAGACATGTCTTAAGTCAGTGAGTGAATAGCGCCACGTAATAATATAGGATACCGAAGTAGTACTATTACTAATTCAACTTATAGTACCTTTATGTTGAATTAAAGGTACTATAATAACTATTTATTCCAGTGTGTAATCCTTTGGTTAATATTTCTCCGTTTCTCAGCTCCGCTGTCTCGCTTCGCTTCAGTGGATAGGCAGCCTTAGACTGTCAGACGTTCTGCAGGGCTATTGCGTATCTTTTAAATCACAGTGGCTATCATTGTCTATGGATTAAATGTCAAATTGGTTATGGTTTAGTACAAAATGGAACCATTTGACAGAATTGAAAGGCACTATATGTTAGCTACTGTCATTTAAAAGATACGCAATAGCCCTGCAGATCTTGCCTTCTCTCAAACCCATAGAGCCACCGTAGGCGCGAGCCTGTGAACGATGATTAACGGGCAAGCTCACCGTCTGTCCGTCCTATGACTATGACAGGCTGTGTCGGCGGCACCTTCATGTTCCACGCTCGCCTCAAAAAGTTGTCAGCAACATTGAAGGGGCCCCCCTTCACTGTTGCTAATATATTTTTTTATGCGAGGGCCGACGCCTGTCGAGGTTATCGAAATTCATACCGCGGCCTCGGACACAAAGAGCTAAGAAAGAACATGGGTGGTTTTTAGTTAGTAGAAGTCTGACACTCCCACCGCTCCGCCCAGAGCGGGAGCAGTCATTTAATGATTTCGCAACCTCCAAAAAAAGGCGTCTTAAGGATTAACATTACTTTAGTAGTTGATGATGATCCTCCTGTTCCTTCAAATCTTCTCTAATCACTGTTCTGTGTCAGTTGTCATTCGTTGCCTGAACAACTGAACGTCACTCATTTGTTTTGCCTTCCCGGAACCTCTCCACTAACACTTGAACTTTATGGTATGGTTTTAAAGCTCAAATTAACTTAAAAGTATTATTACGAATAGTTTGTATGGGAGTAAGTAAGTGTTGTTTTTAGACCCTTGCAGGCATTTAATTCTCTCCGTAAGAACCATCCTCGTACTTCAAGGAATATTCTATAAAAACAATTAGCGAAATCGGTTCAGCCGTTCTCGAGATTTGCGCTTAGCAACACATTTAGCGATTCATTTTTATATTATAGAAGATTTATTTATCAGGTTAAGGTATTTGTCCATGGGTCTTTGTTACCGGAAAATAACTGAATTCTATTAATAAATTGGCTTAGCATATAAATAATTCTGTGTGTGTATTATTTTTTGGGACACAAAACAAGGAAACATTTATGAAATAAAACCCCTTTTTGTGTGAGATGACAACAAATTATTTATTCAAAATAACGATCTTACATAACAGTTTTGGCAAGATGGGACGTTAATCCAAAAATATCAATTACTTACATCATTCACGTAATCCCTACCTTTATTATAGTCTTCTGACATTTTCTATGAGACCAATTACCTAATAGACCACACTTTCATTCATAATCTAGATTAACAGAGTAACTTGATCGAGTCTTGAAAAACATACCTTTTACCAGAGATTAATAGAATGTTTCATTTCGAATACGTCAGGACCTAAGGGACGCAATTTGAAAACTTCAGAAATGATTTTGATATGAAATGGCTTACATTCTAAGTATTGGTAATCGATAATTTAAATCTCACCATCACAACCCAATACGATTTTAATAAAGACTCGTTAAGTTATTCTGCTAATAAATGCACCACAAATTCTTTATACTACCTTATTAAATGCGCATCGACACAATTTACATTCCTAATTTTGCTCCACCAGACATACTTGCCTTGAAATTAAAAGTGAGGGTCTATGCAATGCGGATTCGATAGATACAAACATGAAATAGTACATTGTTATCCAAGGGGCGAAATTACTTATTTAGTCTCGAGACGGGGTTTGGCGCCCGTAACGTAGTGAGGGTGCTAATAGTTTGAGGGACTAAATAAGTAATTTACCCGAGGTAAACAGTGTGCTTTTCATTACGAATACGAGGCAAATCAGAACATACATTACTAACTCAAGAAAACTTGAGTGTTGATCGAATGTTGTCGCTGTCCCGTTTATTTTGTTTATTATTTGTCCGCTGGTCGTCCAGCTATACAGCCAGTATTTTTCAAGTTCATCTTTAAAAAAATGACGAAGATTTTGTCGAAATCTATGTCATTTTAGAGAAAGAGTTAAAACTAAACTATATGAAAGTCATAATATAATTTTATTATTAAGTAACTTTATGTTATTTTAATTTTAAATCGCGCTGTAGTTGAGTGGTTGTATAAAGTTGGAACATGGTTAAAAAAAATGTGAAAATAGACCTAGTTTTTTTTTAATAATTTGACAGCTGTCAGTTGAAAGCGATTCTCCCTAGGGCTGAAAAGTAGTACTTTCAACCCGCTCCGCAGGCATGTTATGACCTACTTTCAGAGTATGAGTAATGAAAATATACTTTTTCGAATGGTGGGACGATCCCGTGTATTGCCCTTTTTGCTCAACTATAATAGATTCCTACTAGGTGGCGAGGCAAAACTAGTAAGGTTTTAAGATAATTATGACTATTCCTAGTTTATATTTATATCTATCGAATACTGCACAGGTTTAGTCTAAGAGCAGGCCTTACATTGACCCATCCTCATTTGAACGAGAGAAGTGTTAGAACTAATTAATTGGACTTAGTTTCTTTACGCTTTTATCATAATTTGTCTTCTCATCCGATAAATCTCGCTCTCTTTAGGTACAACATACCTAAGTGTCTCACAAAAACTATTTCGTCAAATGTGAGTAGGTAGGACATAAGAGATCTCATTCAAAAAACGAAGACCGGCCGAAGTTGTACCAAACACAAAAAGACACATGTTAACCAAAGCATACGACAATTCTGTTATAATAACTACATTTATCAGCTTATCATTATAGCGGCTTGAGCCGAATACCGTATTTTATATAAACATTTCAATACTACGCCACCTATATATATGTATAGTACTACTTAAACATCAATAAGAAATTAATCCTGACGTGTGTTTGACCGGATTGACTTGTTCAAGCTACACAACAATAATGTGAACAATTTTATACCATTATTATATTTTGCAAAAATGTGTAGAAAATCTTTAGAATTACACTTGAGCGAAGAGTTTTTGAAACAAGAAAACACCTAGATTTGTTTTAGTGACCCGCACAGGATCTCTACATCAATGACACTGCAATGGCATCTACCTACGAATTGGGGTATACCAGTCAACGTCACTTGTAGGTACACTGATGCCAAGCCACGGATTCACGCGATACTTGCTCTTTTTTTTAAAAAAAAAAACACATTTTGATTGATATTGGTAGGTACGAATCATTGCCGAGGAGTATACCTCAACCTTAATATCCCGAATACCTCCTTAACTTTTCTCAAATATCTCCGATAACTTATAAGTCATCAGAACTAAGTATACCCTCGTGATAAATACGATACGCCATTAATTCAGCGAAATTCATAATTTAATTTGTCTGGACCGAAATTCGCATTTTTGCCCGATTTTTTTCGAAAATATTTATTTATTGGTTCGTTATCTTCCCTATGTACAAAAATAGCATTACGTGTTAAATTCTATCATTAAGTAATGCGGTGAGCTCAGTGTGAGCGATAGGCCCTCTCGGACACCTCAAAAGTCATACGTAAAGTCGGAACTAATATGTACAGGCGTAATCACCGGGACTATTCGCCTGTCACAATAAATCTACGTTACAAATTGTATCGTTACAGGTAACACTCTGTTAATTTACAGGTGAATACCCCATTAAGGTGGAAGCTCACATCTGGCCCGCGAAATTCTAATTTTCTTACGTTTTTGGCAATTTGCAGGCCAGTGCTTGGTTGTATGTTTATGAAAATTTGATTTGCGACTGTAAGACGTATGAAGTTACCGAATTATAACCATCAAAATTATCAATACAACCCTCCAAGTTCATTTTCATGTCAAGATTGATTTTTGCATGTAAAAGTCATTCTTTAGTAATTTAGTCGTCGTTCTTTAGTAGTTAGTAATTTTGATGGTTATAATTCGGTAACTTCATACGTCTTACAGTCGCAAATCAAATTTTCATAAACATACAACCAAGCACTGGCCTGCAAATTGCCAAAAACGTAAGAAAATTAGAATTTCGCGGGCCAGATGTGAGCTTCCACCTTAAGGTAGCGTCCTCATACGTTTTAGATTAGATACAAAATATTACATCTTAATACTTACTCAAAATATCTAAGTGAAGATTACCTAAAGGATTACAATTTAAGAATATTATCAAAGTTACATAAATACTACATCAGGCCGATTCGTTCAAAAAGTTCTCCTCAACAAAATGTTAAATCTGATCATAGAGGGCGAATCATGTACGGAGACGTCCGAGATACCACCGACCCTATCTCTTAGCAGTTTGGTGCCCAGTGTGGCTACGCCGTAGATGGAGCCTATCGTACTGATCCAACCATTCTATAATAATCTTTATCGTGAGATATTCTACTTGAAACTAAGGACACCAAACTCACTATGAGATACTTTACCTACATAATCTAACCTAGCGTCCTAGCTGATTTAAATTCAAACAAAATAGTGCTAATTTGTATAACGGGCGCATATCGAAAGAACGGATGTCTCAGGCTGTTTGTTAAGGCTAGGCACGTAATATGTATATCTTATGTGATAGACTTAACGATTCTGAATAATTATGACCTAAACTAATAAAGTGGTGTCATATACAAATAAGTGCATGCTAACTCAGTCTAGTTCGAGACTCGTCACTACTTATATAGTTCAGTTAACATTCGGCAGTGTTCGTTTGTCACGGTTTCTTATAATTATTGATGAGATGACAAGTTGAGAGGCCTCGGGTCATGAGTCTGAATCTACTAGTGGACACTTAACGATAGAGTGCTAGATATTTTTTTGAAAATGACTTCCATATTGAATGAGTTAAAAAAAAACAAATTAGTCCGTCAGATAGATTTAATAAAAATATTGGACACGTATTTTTTTTTCACGTAAGCAAACAATGAAGACGATACAGTGCTTTGAAAACTCGTGTGACGTTATTTTCCAGGACATTAGTATGAAATTTTTACCGCCATAAACCCCCACGATTTTATAAAACAAAAAATACGTATTCAATCTTTTTCGATAATCTAACAGACGGACTAATTAGAATCATATTTTTTTTAGTCAGTAAACCTCGCTATTAATGACAGTTTACTACAAGTACAGCAAGAACCACAGAGTGCGGGCATTTATAGAAGGTAGTCCTTATTGCTTAATCTTATGTGAGTACGTTACTATTTCAAATTGTGTCTTATATTATATTGTATTTAACCTTTTGACCGCTACAACAATGAAACACTGAGAAACAACAGCGGTTTACTAATAGAATAACATTTACCGTCGACTTATATTGTGTATTTCATGTGTAATGGAATATATTTGTCACCGTATGATGACTTGCGTTAGAACTAGATCATCATTGGATGACTGTGGTGGTCAAAAGATTAAAAGTGAGTGAAGGATCTCTAGCGTGTTGAAATAAAGGGATATAGACATTAAAAGTAGGTAATAACTCAAAATATATAGTGTTGTACAGAGTTGGGAACAAAATAAAACAAAACATATCAAGGATAATATATCGATCACAAAATTATATTAGAAAACATAACAGAAATAAAACAAATTGTATCAATATAAAGTGGAATAAATTAGAAGTCTTTAGATATTAAACCTAAATAGTCGATTAAATTATGCAAATATTATAACTAGCAATTAAACAAACAAAATATATACGTATATAAATCTTTAAACTATGTCGTAACGTAATTTTGGAATTCAATATAAAGACTAGAAATTGAGCGTTGAAATAGACTATATTTAAAGACAGAAAGGGACAAAGAATAGTAGTCATCTTTGAAACGCGCCACATGTCCTAAGCTATTAATATGAATCCTACTTTATGCCTACAATACAATATATACACATTTATCTTTTTCAAATTCTAACCGCTTTTTTTAAAACCTGGAGGCGGGAGCCTAAAGTTGTTCGTCACATTGTAAACATGTTATAAAAGCTGCATGCAAGATCTGTAAATGATAATTAATTATAGCTAATCGAGCTGCTCACAAATATTAATACGAGGTTTCCTGCCTCATGAAGTCATGACTGTGATCTCAGGTTTTATATTTTGTGATGATGCTGACTTTCAAATTCATCTTAGCTACCCATTGATAATTTTTTACGTTTAAACCCAATTAAACTTTATCACTTCAGATGCTTCCCCTGCTAAAGTCAATACAATAGGGGATCGGACAAAAAACAACTAATTAGTCCGTCAGATAGATTTCCAAAAAATATTGAAAACATATTTTTCTTTTTTCACATAAACAAAAATGAAGGCGATACATTGCTTCGAAAACTTGTGAATTCCTCGAAAACGTCACATGTCAGTACATTTTTTACCTACAAATGACGTCACAACCCCCCACTCATGATCTTTAAGGCGTTCTATCTCCGTCCAATTTTATTAATTTGATAAAACAAAAAACACATATCCAATATTTTTCGATAATCGAACTGACGGACTAATTAGAATCATATTTTTTTGACCCAAGTCGACCCCCTATTATGTTTAAATTATAATTATAATATTCTCAAAATTCCCCAACCTCAAGGCTATGCACCAACATGTACACTTCAGGCAATAATACCTGATCACATTCATTGAAAAACATTCACATTCCCATCAGTACAATGACGATTACATAATCATAAAGTTTAAATCTTGAGAATCAATGTTTAAAACCGGTTTAACAATAATAATGCGCATAATAATATAATGATAAAAAATAACATCCAAGATAAAAAATAAACTTACGCTTTAAGCCATGTAACAACTAAAATAAACTTTGGCCAAAATATTAAATTATCACACTGTGCACAGAATGTACGATACTACTGACCGTCTGAGCTCATCAATAATTTGCGCATTTGCTTTGAGCAAACTGGTGTTCCCATAAACATATTGAGCGGAACAAAACATCACGTGTCATTCACCTTTCTTCAGCATTTGGTTTTCACGCTCAAACGGTCAAGTATATAGGTCTAAATAAAAAATAATGTTTAGCTTTACGTTACAAAAATGTATGCTTTGCATTGGCTTCTATAGCCTTTCAACAAATGAGCAAAAAAACTAAACAGTACAAGATATTTTATAAGAAATTCGATCTCTACTTATACACTTTTAGTAATAATCAGTAATCTATCTTAATACTAGACCCTTCACAAGAGTTTACCCGTTCATCCAATCCAAATCGCGACGTGCTCAAGAACAGTAAACACGTAGAAATGCATATAAATAGGTACGTCTTTATGAATTGGACAGTTCAATCAAAGATGTTGGCAAGAAACTGTATAAAATGTGAGCGGTTATCACAAAGTGTGCCGACGACTCCGCCCCAATTAATGTTACGATTTGTGATGTTCAACTGGTATGTTGTGAAGTCTATTAGTTTTTGCTTCATGCTGCATGGTTATGGTTCATTTCGTTTTTTGCAGGGATGAATCTATTGCAAGTTTTATTCACCTTTGTCAATGAGGCGTTTTAAAGATATCAGATATCATGCCAATAACCTACCTATTTCTGCCACCCCAACATCTATATTGTATTTAAATTACAAGCCACGACTGACCTATAGATAGTTCATTGGAATTTCTACCTTACCTTACATTCTTCTCACCAATCATTGTGCCAGCATTTGTGCGCCAACTATGTTGGTCATTAAGGCCAATTTTGGTACCGACATACGAAGCCGTCGTTTTCAGTACTTGATTTAGGGTCGGTTTCTCAATAGCCAGTTAACTTTTAACTGAGGAATAAACGTGATGTTTTGACAGATTGTTTATACAAAAACTGTCAAAATGACAAACTTATTCGTCAAACAAAAGTTAACTGGCGATTGAAAAACTGGCCCTTAAAAATGTATAAATAAATGTCAATCATATCTCAAGGAGTCCAAGACCACACTTAAATATTTTATTTAGGACAGAATTTGTTGCACCGTTGGCAGTGATAATGTTTATGTGGAGCTTAGGGAAATCTCACAATTTGTGCGACTAAACAACGTATCATAATAGCTTAGTGCTAACTTATGTAATCAGCTAACTTTGGAATGTTCAGTAATCATTTGTATAAAATCTGATAGAAACAGACGGTCTGTTTTACTATGAAAAATTCATCAAAAATTCAGCCAAAAATTGACGTAAAATTCTACTTAAAACTAACTTATATTTGGCAATAAATAATTAAAGTAGGCCTTGAACTCCGTCACAGACTCATTCAATTATAATCTTAATACAACAATAAATTCACATTAAATACAATTATTAATATACGATTACTAGTAATGATTAACACTACTTATAATAATTATTCATTACAATAATAATTATTCATTAATTATATGAGTGGAATCCCTTACAATAGTAAAATAAATACTTAGTTATTAAAGTCAAATCTGCGAAATAAATCCTGCTGAATATTTATCATCGGAATTATTTTCTTTCACGTATTAGTAATACTGGTTATGATGTCCTATAAATTTTAAAATAAAAACTCCTACAATGAATACTGTACTACCGATGAATTTGATTCCGTTGCACTTTTAAAATAATAGAGTACAAGGCGCATACTTCTTTGTTTATTATGAATAACACACAAAAAATAAACGGATTGTGTAACCGGAATGGAAATATAAAGCGTGTTGCGCAAGTAACAAGGACAAGAGCAGGAATATGTTGGTATTCTAGACCTAGCCCATTAACTCTTCAGCTTAACGGCCGAATACTGAAACGCCACTCAAATATAAGTAACCCTCAAATCTAGTGCTGTCTCGGTCGCTCTATGCTGAAGTAACAGAGACAGAACGAGATTTAAGGGCAACTTAAAATTGAGTAGCGTTTCAGTATTCGGCCGTAAATAAACATAATTTCGTTGATGACCCAGATTTTTTTCGCAGAAAAAATCTACCATTCCATAGTATCAGATTAAATGGGATTAAATTATACGGTGATCTGGTTTCCCTGCCTTGTGCATGAGTTGTCATCTTGAACATAAATCGTACAGTCTGAAAAAAAAAATAAGAAGTTAAAAACGATGATGTTTCTTTGGAATATGTGGTATTGTAACGGCACTAAAAATGCAATAACATACAAAAATACTACAGCACAATGATAGTACAAAAGTAATACATAACATGTTACAATAAGTACTACAGTCCCAATATGTATGGCACAAAAAAGTCCTACAAAATCTAAATTGCGTTATTCAGTTTTCATCGACTATTTATAGAAAAATCTCTAAAGAAAATTTAAATAAAACTAAATGTCTGATGGCAAGAGTAGGGCCGGGCCAAGGCTTTGCCAAGTGTCTGACTTAGAAATAAAGAAAGGAGGTTTATTTGGCACATAAATGACAAGTGCACGCAACATTAATAACATGAAAACACAAAACAAACAAAAAAAACAATTACTGTGTGTTATTTATTATGCTTAGATATTTTTGACTTTTCTATTGTAATGGTAAATTTATTTATTTGTACTTATCATGGGGTAACCTAAATGATTGCATGATTTCTTGCAGCTTCATCTCCATAGGAAACGACCAATGTGAAATAAAAAAAAATGATTTTAGTTATGGGTAGCACTGTAGTCGAAGCCCAGAAAAGACAGTGTACTTTAGTTACGAGAGGATTAAAAAAAATATTTAATGACAATGTACCGTTTAATGAGCAGCCCTGATCTGGTTGAGGTCGTCATCGCTGTCGGTGGGCGGGGCGGCCTCAGAGCCGGCCAGCACGGTGAGGTGGGTTGAGTCGCTCTGCAGGGTGCTGCACTCACCGCCCCCGCTGCCACTCCAGTTGCCGCACTGGGCTTTCTTCTGCAGGGCTTGGACGTAGGACTGCAGAAATAATTATTTTATGTTATTCTTATTTCGGAAACTTACAGCTTATACAGACAATGTACTTAAACAATAGGCATTTGAAGGCCAATTACAAGTGTCCACTGTTCCACGAAAAAAAAAATAACAACAGAAAAAAGGGGTAATAATAAACAAAGTAACATGATCGAACAATATAAACTAAAAAAGTTGCGGGTTGAACTCGTAGGGAGCTTAACATTAAGATACGGGTGTTACGATACCGATTTGGGACAAGCCCGCCACACTATTCCCAAACCACTGCAAATCCTGAATGTCCGTATGTCACAGCCACTTTATTCGAAAACTAATAAGACTACACAATTGAAACTTGGTAGGTAAATGCATTCTGTAAAACTATATGTGTGGGGTGTCTATAGATAGCTTAGGTTTTTAAAAATGACATTTAGGATTCTAAACAGTTTTTTTTTATCAAAGTCGTTTGAAAGATAACTTACAAAGTGGCAAAATGTGTGTCCTCTAACTTTTAAACTAACAGAGTGAAATGTCTGAAGAAAATATATGTTGTAGATCGCAATGCACCTTTTTTTCGACGTTTTATAAGTGCCCATGTAGGCCTATATGAAATAAAAATATTTTGATTTTTGATTTTGCAATGAAAACTTCAAATCAAAATTGGTTTGAATGAGATATACTCGTAGTTTTTGAAATATGGGACATTCAAAACACCGAAAATATAATTTTGTCATTTACACAAACACTATGAAAAACAAACGTATGATATATTATTTTTAAGTTTTAAATAATATTCAAGTGCTAAATATTATTCGAGTAAAAAATAATCCTTCAGTTAGTTAATATGTTTATTTCTATTGCCGCTATAACAACAAATAATACAAATTAAAGAGGGCTTTCCTACTACGATGGTACGGAACCCTTTATGTGCGAGTTTGTTGCCAGTTGTTTTCCTGTTGTGTTAATTAAGAAACTTTGTCCAGTTTAGTGGTCTGAACTAGTTAAGGGGTATTGCACTTGTCTTGTATGTGTGTTGTGTGTGTTCCAGAACATACCTGCGAGATCACATCACCATGCGCAGTGCGGACTTGGTACAGGTATCTGTATTTGCGCTGCCTCATCTCCGTGCGTTGCTCGCGGGTGATCGGACGAGTCTGCTGGGCTTTCATGTGACGTTTTTGCGCGCTTATACCTATAAAAAAGTGTCTTGTCAGAACTATTAGAAGATATTGAAAAAATAAACGATGGATGAATGGTGGAACTTCAGGTTTCACCCACGTTTCATCAGTTATGTTTTAAGTCTCATGTTTTATTTGATTCCCCTCTAGGACCAGCTGACCGAATGTAAGCTGCTGGTCGTGACGTGTCTTCCGTCATCAAAACCATATCTAGGGGTAAGTCACCTGCTCACGATAGTTTAAGTATTGAACATTTGCAGAAGGCAGGTGTTCACCTCCCAACCTATGTGTAAGTCATTCTTATTTGCCGGCTGATCTAGTGAAAACTGTTGTGCTGCTAATATTTTGGATAGTTTACTGGACCGTTATTTAGGTGAACAATTAGAAATTAATGACAGACAGTTTGGTTTTAGGAATGGTTTATCAACCAATACTGCAATTTTGACGCCGCGGGAGGCGCTCCGGGCGTCGGGGGCCACGAGATGGCTTCCGGCCACTGTAGACGCGGGTCTGTGGACGGTGAGTGATGGGCTAGCTCGCCGTCCGTCCGTCTTATGACGACGACAGGCCGTGTCGACGGCGCGTTCGTGTTCCTCCCGCGCCTCAAAGAGATGTCAACAACAAGGAAGGGGCCCCGCAAGGGCCGACGCCCGTCGGGGCTGCGGAATGTTGTAAGAGATCCCGCAGCCTTGACATATAGGGCTTAGAAGGAACATGGGTGGTTTTGAATCAGTAGAAGTCTGACACTCCCTTTCGCTCTGCCCAAGAGCGGGAGGGGTTATTTGATGATTTCCCACCCCCCCAAAAGAAAAAAAGACTGCAATTATGACCCTAAAGAGTACAGTGCAATATTTGCACTGAGCAGGGGAGGGCACCTGTGTATGCATGCTTCCTTGACTTATCCAGTGCTTTTGACCTAGTCTCATATGACATTCTATGGAAGAAATTGTACAGTGAAGCTAACCTGCCGCCTGAAATAATTAATATGTTAAAATTCTGGTACGGTAATCAACATAACACCGTGAGGTGGGCAGGCACATACTCAGATGTGTACAGGTTAGAATGCGGGGTGAGGCAGGGGGGTCTAACATCGCTCAAGTTGTATAACATTTATATTAATAAGCTGATCGAGGAACTTAGCAGCACTGGCATCGGATGCTCGTTTGATGGTGTGTCTTTTAATTACGTCAGCTATGCGGACGATATGGTGCTACTGGTATCGATCAGTGCTCTCAGGAAGCTATTAAAGATATGTGAGTGCTATGCTGAGGCCTAAGGACTAATAATTAAATGCCAAGAAAAGCGAACTGTTACTTTTCATGGCCCAAACAAGACGTATGAAGTGGTACCTCCAGTCTCGCAATGTGGTGCCACACGCTTAACAGAGTAAAGCAGTTTAAGTATCTTGGTCATCGGGTCACTGAGGATGGCACAGATAACTATGATATCAAAAGGGAGCGCAGGGCATTGGCCGTACGATGCAACATGCTGGCCCGCAGATTTGCAAGGAGTGACAGTAATGTCAAGTTAACTTTGTCTAAGGCATGTTGCCAGGCTTTTTATGTGCTGCGTATGTCGACCAGATACACGCAGAAAGTGTTCAACAATGCTTTTAGGATACTGCTGTCACTGCGCTCCCTCTTGATATCACAGTTATCTGTGCCATCCTCAGTGACCCGATGACCAAGACACTTTAACTGCTTTATCTACTTTTTTCTGTTTTGTTGCTTTTTGTGTCTGTAGTCATTAACTTGCCTTACTATTGTATCGAGTCTGGTTCTTCTAACCAACCTAACAGACAGATGTGTGCTGGGGAGTTTGTTCCGCCACTTCTTCTTTCCAGAAAAACACTAGGAAGTGTCGAAGGGGGGGGGGGGGGGGGCGTTTTGGGGGCCTGTCTCTTGTAAATAAGTAAAGTAAAGTAAATTTTGACGTTCGAAAAGTGCTGATTATCAGCCTAGTTTGAATAAATGAGTTTTGAATTTGATTTTGCGTCGTTTCTATTGTGCTTCTGGGATGTTCGCGGCAGAGCGCACTGATGACTTCTTAGCGATCATTCATAATAGTCATAAGATCGGCGTCGCTGCTGCGTCAGTTGCGGGGTAGCGACAGCAGTCTTCTAGGCATTATTGCTAATAGCACTACTAAGACTGAAGGCCACCTAATGACGCACCTATCACATGCACTGCGGCATGTACTGTCGCCAGGTATCGCCAGTAGGTGGCGGAATTAAGTGTTATGTATTTGTCGTTGTATTTTTTTGTATTTATTGTGTATTCGTGAATTTTGCTAACATAAGTTAAGGAATACTAACAAATTATGGGATAAATACCCGATTTATTTAAAAAAATATGGGTTGAACCTACTGCCATCAACCGGGTACAAATCAAGACTCCGCGGCTGCTTCTGAGATATGCCTGATGGAAAAACCCACTTTGACCCACTTTGTCTGTCTCGTGGATCGGACCGCAGACTTCTTACAACGAGGTAATCTGCTTTTTCGTAACCATATTTTTAAACAAATTGTTGTACATAATATCAGGGTGTTACTCACTCTGCTCGTGGTAGATGCCGGTGGCGGTGAGAGCGCACTGCGCGGTGAGGCCCACGATGGCGGCGGCGGGCCAGGCAGCCAGCGTCAGCCATGATAAACGGCAAGGCGGGGCCACGGCCGGCTCAAGTTTCGCGCGCTCCCACAGCTACAACATTGTTATATAACTCCGTCATTTATTGTTACATGCAGAACCCCGGTATCCTTGCGCAACACATGAAATTATGAACTTCCTTACACAAAATTTAACCTTTAAGGCTGGCCACAAACGTTCGGTTTCCGAATTAGGGTACCAGATCAGGAATTTATACTCAATAGCCGAACCGATTTCGGAAGGGTTCGTCCGATAAGAGAATGCGATTGAGGGTATTAGATTCATCAGCCTACGTCTAATCATCAGTCCACTTATTAACTCGATTCTCGGCAACTGCCATTCAGTTGTTACCAGCTACCCCGAGAAGATCGTCGTTCCACCAAGCTTGAGGACGTCCCGCCATACACTTGTCGATTAACGGTTACCATCCGCAATTAGATTGTGTTATTCTAAAATACACTCTCCGAAATATAACCGAAAATAAATAGACGATATTAGGCTGGCAACTTTACTGCGATGTTCAAAGCTTTATAGTTTGGCTTTGAGAGAAAAGCCATTGTCAATAACCCTCTTGCAACGCAATGACCAGAAACGTAACATCATCACACTAATATTATAAAGGCGAAAGTTTGTGAGTGTGTGGGTGTGTATGTTTGTTACTTCTTTACGTAAAAACTACTGATCGGATTTGTATACAATTTAGTACACAGATAGTTTATAACCTGGATTAACACATAGGATAGTTTTTATCCCGATTTTATCTTCCCGCGGGATAATTTTCGCGTTCCAGCGGGTGAAGCCGCTGGCAACAGCTAGTGGAATATAACTCTAGTGTCCATTCGGCTATCAAAGAAAATGCAGCTTGTAGAAAAATAGATAAAAATGTATCGACCTATTTTTATTTAGATCTCACTACGGTCATTATAAACAGCGCTGACCTGACCCAAATGCGAAGTGACGGGGAAATACAGCGATCAAGCACAGAATTAACAGAAGCCTGAAGCGGCGATAGCTTGTTGAAATTACTTGCTTCGCCTGACATCTTGTATTATATTTTTATCTTAATTTCAATGTTCTCGATTATATTGTGTTAAATAGCGATTCCTGAATAAATTAATGTATACTATTATTATAAAGAGGTAAAGGTTAGATTTTTGTTTTTAGGGCGTAATCTCCGGAACGAGTAAAAATAATGTTGCACTGTCAAAGAACTACATTATACGTGGATGCTATAAATTATATTTATATCAAGCATATAAGTTGCGCTATCATCGTTTTTGCGGACGAAGTCCTAGAGCTTTTGTGGAGCGGGCTACACAAAAAAAAACCTCCATGGAGAGTGTGCTCGGAATTTTCCTGCAAGATCGAAGCAGAAATGTGCAGGAGGATCTGTCAATGTGGCGACGCATGGGGATGTTATATCTTAAGGTGAAGGCGACGAGGTAGCCAGCCAAATTCGAATTTCTTTACGTTTTTTGCAATTTCCCGGTCAGTGTCAAGTCTATTTACTGAGTAATAATAATTAAAACCACTAACCGTCTCAGTTCATACAAGTGTCAAGAATGCCTTTTTCATCAAATAATCACTCTTGACACTTGAATGAACTGAGACGGTTGTTTTGGTGGTTTTAATCATTATTACTCAGTAAATAGACAATTGTTACTGCCGCGAATCCCATTTTATTTAACATACGACTTGACACTGACCGGGAAATTGCAAAAAACGTAACCTTCTCTTATGGTGAAGGCTACCTCGTCGCCTTCACCTTAAGGAGTTGACTTCGTTTGGTTGAAATTAAAATGATGATAAAAGACTTACTATGGAGGTTCTTGCTGGTTTTTCTCCATAGAAAACGACCAATATAAGGATTATAATGGTGCCTTGAATGACGTTCCCTAGAATTAAAACACAACACATATAAAATAAAATGTTACTGACCCATTTAAGCATCATCATTCGCTCGAAGAAGTAGTCGAGTGACGTCGCGATCACAGCGCCCCCGTACACGCTCGTGCCGAAGATAGTCAGTACTGAAACAGAAGGAGTAAATAATATTGTTAAATAGTACGCGCAATTAGAGCTATTAGGCCCGTTGCATCGCTGGAGGCCGGAAAGCCTCGAGCGATGCGCGATGCGACTTGCCTCAACATGCGTCACGTGTGTTCGCGGTCGGTCGTAATGATCACACTAATATTTTAAAGCCGAAAGTTTGTGAGTGTATGTTTGTTACTTCTTCACGCAAAAACTTCTGCACGGATTTGGATGAAATTTGGTACACAGATAGTTTATAACCTGGATTAACAAATAGGATAGTTTTTATCCCGATTTTATATTCCCGTGGGTTGTAGCGGGTAAAGCAGCTGGCAACAGCTAGTTGGTATATAAACACTATAAACAGATCGTGACAGTCCTTTGACAGGGGTCAGCTACTCGCAGTATGGGAACCGAGAACCAATACACGAAGTGACTTTTAAAAGTGATTTTCTTCCATTGTGTTGATTAACGTCTTATGTTTTTCCGGACATAGCATTTTATTACGAAATAGCCCTTAACTCAAAGCAGAAACCGTTATTTCCTATGGAAATAGCTTTTAATTTTTGATCGTCGCTGTTTGACTAGTCGCCGCCGCTTTTCAATCAACGACGATAGATTTTGTTATTGCACATTATGCCACGAGTCCACGCTGTTTGTAATTACTGGTAATTTATAATACCACATGGTAATTATGTGGTATCGGCATTCAGTATGAAAAATTATATGCGTAACCTAATTATGATTTTTAAATAAATATTCAATGGTATGGTACCCTATTTAACATACCTCGTTTATTTTTACAACTTGGCATCTCGTTGTTGCCTTAATCATTTTTGACACTCCCAAGATGAATACAAAACAAATCGACTAACGTAAAAAACAGCTGCTTTTGTCCAATAACCGACGAAAAATAGGGTTTAGAATGAATGGAAAACTATTATTATTAAACTATTATTTACAGAATACATGGAAAACGTTTTAGCGTCGGCATCCCTTACACCCTGTATAGGCTGATGAACACATTACTCTCCTCCAGACGGGTAAAAAGAGCATTAAGTATGGGACACCCCCGTAGTCATCCTTTCGCATCAGCGAACGCGCTAACATACTTTTTGCTCATTTCGGAAAAGCCATCGATCAATACGATGTGGCCCTAACGGACAGTCGTAAGCAAATATTGTAGTCGAATCTACCGTTGAGGTTTCAGGACGAAAATAAAAGAAGGCGAACGTTCACAGGGCAATTTTGTAAAGGTAAAAACACCACATTTTTTTCCCCTACACTAGGAATTTCTCCTGTATCGTGGATGCGTTCATAAACATTTAAATTCACATACACAACCAAACACCTAGACCCGAAACAATTATCTTTAGTTTATACAAATATTTGTTCCGTGCGGGGATCGAACTCGCGAGAAGCAGCGCGTGTCGTCAAGAGACTCGGACAATGATCGAGTTCGGCAAAATTAGGTTTCTATGCGAAACTTCTGAATGGTAAATAGAACGGTCGTAATAAAATAAAATACGTAATTACTCCAAACGCCAATATTGCGAACTATATAATAAAAATAAAAAACGTTTCCCGGCAATATTATAATGAATGCAGGTGTTTTGACACCCTGGATTAACAATGCACCGTAAAGTGTATGTTTGTAGGTAGTTACGAACACGGGGATCAGGGGATGATGGATAAGCCTTAATTCAGCACTACCCGCGATGGTCACGTATCTACGTGATAACCAAGCCCTTTTACATCAACGCCTACCACGCTCAAAGGATTTACAGGAACTCAACAAATATTACTGCATTTTCAACTGAATTAACGGAATCCCCTTTCATTATGTGCAAAAACAACGACTGTCCATACAGACAGCAAAGATACCTGCTCAGTTTTCCCTTCCTTTATAAAATAATCTCATGTTCGATATTTAATATCTCAGGGTTAGTAGAGCAATTACCGTCAAAATGTTACCATCTCTGATTCTACAGTCGATCTTGACGGAAGAACACTATGAAAAAACTTTTAAACAAGAAATAAAACCGACTTCAACAAAAAATAAATTTAACACAAAAAAGTGAAAAATAAACTTCTGAAGTCGGTGGCAAAAAAACGAAATCAAACAAACAAAAGTTTTTTTTATTTTTCACTTTTTAGTTGTTCACATGTGCTTACCCCTCCGCAGCGTACCGGCGTGATGTTATGTTATAATCTGGTGTAAACAATAGACAGACAAGATTTCAGCAATCCAAGTCCATTTGCTATCTTTATTGAGGAGTTCTGTTGCCTATCTTCGAAGTTCTATATCAAATCTTCACTGAATTACATAATATATAATATAATATTCCACAACTATCACACAACGCCATCTAGTCCCAAGCTAAGCAGAGCTTGTGTTATGGGTACTAGACAACTGATAAACATACTTATATATTTCTAAATACATACATATTATAGATAAATTACACCCAGACACAGAACAAATGATCGTGCTCATCACACAAACATTTGTCCTGGGTGGGAATCGAACCCACGACCTCCGGCATAGCAGTTAGGGTCACTAACCACTAGACCAACAGGCCAATCTATGAAATGCCAATCTAATTGAAATGGAACCACTCCGAAAAAGTACTCTTCCGAAAAGTAACCAAATCGCTTCAAGTGAGCCTATAAAATTTAAAGAGTTCTCTCTATTTCTGCAGGATCCCACTATCAGATCCTTATTTTTTTTGGGTGGTAAAATAAAAATCATCAAATAACCCCTCCCGTTCTTGGGCAGAGCGAAAGGGTGTGTCAGACTTCTACTGACTAAAAACCACCCATGTTCCTTCTTAGCCCTTTATGTCGACCACCTGGGAAGTAAAGCCTATCGAACAAAAAAAAGATCCGACGAATTGATAACCACCTCTTTTTTAAAGTCGGTAAAACACATAAGGGTGTAAAACCCTTAACGTAAACGAAGGGCACTTGTTCTCCCCACCACTGCGATTTTTTTGTTCTAGACCTTACCTGGGTACCCCCTAGTTACGGGGATATTGGGGCTCAAAGTTCCAAATTTTTACAGCTGCTTATGTAAATACTAGTTTTTCAGGTTATAACTTTACTTAAATTACCTCCATGACCCGTTTACTATTCAAAGTATGATTCAAATCATCCACTAACACAATGTTTTAAGAATGCTACATTGAGTTTTACCGTAAAATGTGATTTTTGACCCCAAAAAAAAGTCGTTTCCCAGCAAAAAAAATTGCATAGGGGTACTTAGTTTGATGTACAGAATGCTTGGTTAACGTTTGTGTGAAGGGTTAGTTTACACCCTGTATGTTAACTTTCAAACTACGTACTGAAAAGTTAAAAGTAATTTGTTTGAAACATTAATTAATTTCAATATTGACTGAATCCTAAGATACTTGGATGGGCATGGTCACTTCAGTAATTATATTAGTTTATATTCTAAAGTTTCAAACTTGTGCGAACTGAGTTGCGGTCTGATCAAAACCATGTAGGTAGGTACACTAGATACTGCAAAGGATCGTCGCGTTCGAAGCTATAATAAGAGCACATGCAAGTAAGTAGTTGATATTTTATATTCAGTACATGACATATAATAATTATTTTCCACTCCGAAAAAGTACTCTTCCGAAAAGTAACCAAATCGCTTCAAGTGAGCCTATAAAATTTAAAGAGTTCTCTCTATTTCTGCAGGATCCCACTATCAGATCCTTATTTTTTTTGGGTGGTAAAATAAAAATCATCAAATAACCCCTCCCGTTCTTGGGCAGAGCGAAAGGGAGTGTCAGACTTCTACTGACTAAAACCACCCATGTTCCTTCTTAGCCCTTTATGTCGACCACCTGGGAAGTAAAGCCTATCGAACAAAAAAAAGATCCGACGAATTGATAACCACCTCTTTTTTAAAGTCGGTAAAACACATAAGGGTGTAAAAGTACCCTTAACGTAAACGAAGGGCACTTGTTCTCCCCACCACTGCGATTTTTTTGTTCTAGACCTTACCTGGGTACCCCCTAGTTACGGGGATATTGGGGCTCAAAGTTCCAAATTTAGTTTCTTGTACAGAATGCTTGGTTAACGTTTGTGTGAAGGGTTAGTTTACACCCTGTATGTTAACTTTCAAACTACGTACTGAAAAGTTAAAAGTAATTTGTTTGAAACATTAATTAATTTCAATATTGACTGAATCCTAAGATACTTGGATGGGCATGGTCACTTCAGTAATTATATTAGTTTATATTCTAAAGTTTCAAACTTGTGCGAACTGAGTTGCGGTCTGATCAAAACCATGTAGGTAGGTACACTAGATACTGCAAAGGATCGTCGCGTTCGAAGCTATAATAAGAGCACATGCAAGTAAGTAGTTGATATTTTATATTCAGTACATGACATATAATAATTATTTTGAGAAGTTTTTCAATACATACAGGGTGCATCCTCGTGAAATTCAAGAAGGTAACTATGCGACCCAAATCAATAATAAAACGGGTAGATTGTTTTTTTTCTTATAAATGAAAATTGTTAAGTGTGAACGAACGCGTCCTGTCTGATTCTCACACTAGTGCTATAACCGAGCTTCTATTCTACACACCCAGTCAAACGCAAACGTTTATTCGATAATTTCTTATAAAAAACTGCGTATATATTAATCATTGCAATTGATTATATAAGTATTTTATGACACTCTCTCGAGTTTTGACGAAGATACAAAACCGCAATTCGAAATAGAAATCAACGGGCCCTAACAGGGCCTGACTATTATTTTCTTTCTAAATAATAATTTGTGCGTGATACAATAATCCAGTGACTCATTAAATCATTATAGAGGTCAATTCGAAAAGCCACCCAAACAGAACCTCTGTACAAATAAACTCTCTAACGACCACTAATCATGATCACATTCTACGTCACGAACGATAACTGTATAACTGACTGTACAAATTACAAGTATTGCCTCCTTACACAAGTAACATGCAGTATAATAATAGTGTCAGTACTATCACAATGTTATCTGTCGAGATAAGATAGCGGCCTTACCTTTCTTCCAATACAGGTTGATGACGGCGAAGAATATTCCTGAGCACAGCAGTACTACCACGCAGAGCCAGTACTGCAACAAAATAAATTATATTCATTTAAAATTAGGTACGAGTAGATGACCTCGCGACTGCTGAACATGAGTTTGATTACCGGCAAAGTTTTGGCTGAGTCTGGATCTGTGCACGGATGATGGGAATATGCTCGCCCATTATTATTTGGAACTAATACATAACTGGACCAATGTGGGTGTACTATTAGGTACACAAAATTTGAGTTGTCGAATCGAAAGAAGAAGAATTAGGTACAGGCGCCTAATAGTGCCACAGCTTTTGGGGATTACTGTAACAACCAAAGTGACTATTAACTCATTGCATAGCATTATTCGCTGCGACTGCATAGGTATCGGGATATACATCCATTACTGTGAATCTACTTCATATCTTCATTTGACCTAATTAAGCATTCGTTGAAAGCAGGCTACACAGTTCAGCTCACTTAATAATACTAAGTTAGCTTTTGTATCATTTCTATTTCATCTAAGCAGGTCAGTTTTAAACTTTTAACCACCTATTTAGTTGACAAAAAGAACATTTTTCTCGTCTAATCATTCATGGCTACGGCCGTCTACGAAACCGTAGTTTCATAACTGGTTTCGAACAAGGAATGATTTGTCCTAGTACGTTACTAGTTTCGATGGAGGAATTATTTGTCTTTGTACGAAACCACGGTTATGTACCATGGTTACGTACAAAGAATTTACTGTTACGGTTTCGATGAAGGAATGATTCGTCCTTGTACGTAACTAGTTTCGCTGGAGGAATTATTTTGGTGATTGAGGTAGTTCAGTAAATCAGTAGACGCGTTGGCTGTCTACTGAACTGACCTTTATCTTGTAAATCTAGAAACTAGGTGGGTCTATATAAAAATAAATAAAAAAACAAATTTATAGTTATTTTAATAACTAAAACCGAAATTCTAACAACAAAAATATGTGGGTCGCGATTCGTAGTCTAAAATAAACAAATTTAAAAAAAGTCCCATTAATAATTTTTGCTTGCGTCACTTAGTTTGATGTACCTAACTAATCCTTGGTTGACGGCTTCGTAAAGGGTTGATTACACCCTGTATAATTTTTGGGTAATTTGCAGCTTGTCTAATTTTCGACTATGGGATCTTGGACCAATTATTATAAATTATGACATAAATCGCTAGTTTCGATAAAATAATTATTATTCCTTATTCGTAACTAGTAAAATTTCATATTATTGCAAAAATGTCTTGTACGTAATCGTGGTTTCGAACAAAGAAAAATAATTCCTCCATTGAAACGTTACGTACAAGGACAAATCATTCCTCCATCGAAACCAATTACGAAACTACGGTTTCGTAGACGGCCGAAGCCTTTTGCATAATGTAAGTGGGGTCACACAACATCACTCCTGAAATTCCCGAAGGGTTAAGCAGTGTGCAAGAACCATGTAAGGGAGAGTCCGAGGGTCGAGGCAGTGCAAATAAGCTACATAAAAAGCTGTGTAAACTACGGATTCAAAATGTAATGTACAGCTTCCGTGTATTTTATTAACCCGCTACATAATTATTGGAACATGTACCTAGGTAAATACGATTTAAATACTAAATAAGCAAACAGCACTCAAAGGATTTCCTGCAAAATTTGTGTGTGCAGTAACTGGTAGTTTTCGTTCATCAATTAATCATAAAGAGCAGCGGTGGCCTAGTGGTGGCGGCCCCGACTTACGAACAGTAGGCACGAAAACTAATAGGCACATTACTTTGTGTAATTTAATTCATCACCGCTGCTCTCAAAACGCTGAAGGAAAACATCGTGAGGAAACCGGCATGTCATAGAACCAAAAAATTCGAAGACATGTGACATCTACCAATCCGCACTGGGCCCACGTGGTAGATTATAGCCAATTTCTCTCACATAGAGAGGAGGCATGTGTCCCAGCAGTGGGAACATTAATAGGCTGGTAATGATGAATTAATCAATTGTTTTCAAAAGGTGGAAACATTAATCTGACTTCTACATTGGTTTAGTGGTCGTCAGCGCGTCTGATGAGCTGTTCCCCGTTCGATACCTGGGTCGTGCAAGGTATTATTGGGATTTTCCATTAAGGTTATCATTAGCAGCCATGGAGTCTGGATTTGTGAGTAAGGCTCTCCCCATTATACATGGGACCTATATGTATGATGTTATGTTATTATACTAATATTATAAAGAGGAAAGATTTGTATTTTTGTGTGTATGTTTGTAATGAATAAACTCAAAAAAGACTGAGCTGATTTAAAAAAATCTTTTAACATTAGATAGCTACGTTCACCTTGAGTAACATAGGATTTTATTCCTGTATTTCCACGGGAACGGGAACTATGCGGGTGAAACCGCGTGTCGTCCGCTAGTGTTATATGTATAAATGGCGTATGTCCGGCGTTATACACGTCCATAAACAGACATTTTTAGAACTGGTAATAGCAAGCGACGCTGACGGCATTAAACATGGCATTTTAATGTCAGTCCCATCAGTTACGGTTCAGGTGAGATTCATTATTAGAATTTGAGGGTTCATGGCATCCCAGAGAAATGGAGGGAAATTTGAGGGTTGCCCTCCATTTCTATGGGATGCCATCATCAAATCCTGATTTCCTTATCATGGTACCACTCTTGAAATATCTCCTTTCCAACAAAAAAAAATATATATTTGTTCAGGCGTCTTCGAGTAATCGGTGAATATACAAAAAAAAATATTCCGACGAATTGAGAACCTCCTTTTTTAAAGTCAGTTAATAAGATTTATCTTTTATCATCCTAAAACGGTCAACCTGAAAGAATACAACTATCCGTCCATAAGTACGTATAAGTAATTTTGTAGGAATTTTCTTTCAAGTCCAAACCGATGAGGAGTTGCACCTTCCATTATCACCGCATGCTCATGAGATTATGGTTATCAGACGCAAATACTTGAACAGCTTTAGAAAATATATGGAAAACGTAATCAGTCCCTATAAAATTTAAGGGTTGCCCTCGATTCCACCTCGTGAGTATACCCTTTCAAACACAGAAAAAAAATTAATAACGGTTAAACGATGATTACACCTGCAGTAACAATAAAATGTATTGGTACTATTTGACCGGCAACATTGGCTGACAATATTGCCAATACTGCTGGCAATTTTGGTATTTTACCGGCAGTGGCAACATTGCCGGCAGTATTGCCACCAGGCATATCACTAGGTGTGTATATGAGTACCCGTAGTAACCGTACGCCACAACCAGTGGCTAAAAACAGAACATCCTTACTTTACAATGCTGTTGGTTGATACACTATAAAGGGATTGAAACTATGGATACAACCTTTCTATGTTGAGTTGTTCACTAGCTGATGCCCGCGGCTTCTATTTTTTTTTCATAAAAAATATCCTATGTTACTTCAAAGGTACTTACAAAGTTTCATGATGATCGGTTAAGTAGTTTTCGCGTGAAAGCGTTAAGCAAACTTACATTTAAAATATTAGTAGGGATAACAGTCGCTTGCATGGCTAAATGATTTATATCACACTGTTCAGCATAGTAATTCAACCCATCTATATCTATCTATATTTAAAAATCAGTGCCACTTTTCGTTGTAATTTTATAACTCAAGAACGGGTTCATCTATCCAAACCAAATGTTTAGGCTTTGTTCGGACTATTTAGAAGTTGGTTTATGTGAAGTTTGCACAAAATCGGCCGAGCGGTTCTTCATTTATCACATTTTTTGTAACATATGAATTCGATAAATGGCGGTTCATTTTGTTAATTGGGATTTTGCCGTCTCGGACCCGATAGGTGGTGCTGCAGTCCGGGCAGTACGATGTCTGCCAGGTCCGTTAGTTAAATATAGATTGTTTTGAGCCTACAATAGTCGTACAATGCATGCCACAATTATCGCCCACACCAATGAACCATAACAACTTTTGTTTTGTGGTCAACACAAATGGACTAATCGGTTCCGAACTTTGTTGTAGTGTTGTAATGGTCTTACACGACATGTGGACTGTGAGACGCTGTCTATACAGGGTGTAAATTAACCCTTTGCACATACGTCAACCAAGCATTCTGTACATCAGACTAAGTAACCCTACGCAAAAATTTTTGCTGGGAAACGACTTTTTTTTTGTGGTCAAAAATCACATTTTACGGTAAAACTCAATGAAGTACTCTTAAAGCATTGTGCTAGTGGATGCTTTGAATAGTAAACGGGTCATGGAGGTAATTTATGTAAAGTTATAACCTGAAAAACTAGTATTTACAAAAACAGCTGTGAAAAATTTGGAACTTTGTCCCCCAATATCTCCGTAACTAAGGGGTTCCCAGGTATGGTCTAGAACCAAAAAATATCGCAGTGGTAGGGAGAACAAGTGCCTTTCGATTGCGTGAAGGGTACTTTTACACCCTTTATAGATGGGGAATTGGAAACTACGTACTACTAAATACTATACGATTGTAAAATTATCTGTTTTTATGGAAAAACAAGCTCAAGCTTCGTTTTGTTATGGGTTTTATTTATAGCAAACAAATATTGTCATCGTATCAACATTTCAAATTGATCGAAGTAGGTACTAGGAATCTATGACGTTGTACCTACATCAAAATACATGATTATAAGGTATGAGTCATTTCCTTTATCGTTATCGATAAAGGAAATGACTTTATAGATGGCATTATCGCAGTCATTACCTATGCATGTTACCGGCAAAGCTTCGTGTAAGTCGGGGGCTACACGGTCGCGAGTTCTCGCGAGTTAGCGATCCATCTCAGTTAGAATTAGTTTGTAACTGCGATGAACAGCCCACTGACCTGGGGCATGTCACTAAATTGAAAAATTGCATTTATTGGTATCCTGATGAGAATGAAACTGTTATACGTTGTTATATGTACTGTGTGCACCGTGTAACCGCGCAGGCAAAAGTGTGGTGAAGCCCCGTGAAGCTCGAGCGTGTGGTAGGCCCATTACACAAGAGCAATTCGATTTAAAGATTAGCTGGCCAATCTTCGGATCAACACGGAATGAAAAATTGGATAATCATCTGCCTAGCCTTTACCAAGTATGTTGGGGTCGGCTTACAGTCTGGACGAACGGATGAAGCTGAACTACAATTATTTTTTCTGCGACACGAAAATCAAATATTTCATAGTACCTAATAGTCTAGTATATTTGGTATAACTTGTAAGCGGATTCGGGAAGTAATAAAAGTGTTTTGTACCATTTTATTTCGAACGTACGCGTTGAAGATGACACGGTGTAATACTTAAAGATCGACCCGAGCGGCAGTTATTATTAAGCCACTAGCTACTCGAATAAAATTCAAGAAATTTAGTTCAAGACTGGCTAGAAGCTGATTAATAAAAACTTTCGGCCTTGCCCAAAACTTCGGCTTATTTGGGCCGAAGCCGAAGGCTGCACTTGGTTGCATCTAATTGAATACTTACTTATATATATTTTTTTAATACTGAGGTTAGTTACGGCCGAATACTGAAACGCGACTCAAATATAAGTAACGCTCAAATCTAGTGCTATCTCGGCCGCTCTATGCTGAAGTAACAGAGACAGAACGAGATTTAAGGGCAACTTAAAATTGAGTTGCGTTTTAGTATTCGGCCGTTAGTCTTGTAAGTAAAGTCGCTTAGCACCTGTCGGAGCTGCGGGTTGTCGAAAGGGATACCGCGGCCCCGGACACAAATGCCTAAGAAGGAACATGGGTGGTTTTTAGTCAAGTAGAAGTCTGAAAGTCCCAGAGCGGGAGGAGTCATTTGATGATATTCCCAACTACAAAAAAAGTCGCTTAGTATTCAAAACCTTTCGCCTGCACATTTGTATATCCGACAAATCGCGACGCTAAAACGTGTTCATTAATTAATCATCATTTAGATTTCACTATCGCTTGCTTCACTTTCACCTAATATAACTTGATTGAGAAACCTTTATCGGGTCTAATACGGTAAGTTATTTTTTGACTAAATTGTTTAATATTTTTGAAAGAAAGAAAGAATACATGTTTATTTATTTATTTTAATGCCACAAGTGCACTCAACAAACAATAAATATAACAATAATAATGCGTAACGTATTGCATAGTAGAAGTTCATCGAAAGTCTGGATTAAAATTGATGTGTATTTTATTTACAACGATTCGTAGAAAAATTAACTTGTTGCACTACGTAATGTTTGCTTTGAATCGAATTTGAAAAAAAATTGATATGCTTTGTTCATTTAGCTTTTATTACTTTTTTATAGACACGTCTTGACACGTCTACTTAGCGCCGAAATATCGGTCTTCAAATGGAAAAAGATCCTTTTGTCTTTGATTTTCGATATCTTAGCAACCAATGATCCAGCCGATTTTTTTGTATGTCTCGATTGATATATTTTTAATATAAGGCACTATCTGCAATAAAAATATGGAAAAAGCTCGAAAATTTTTATTTTCTAATTTTTTAATTTTTTGATAAATTCGATCGAGTGGTTCCAAAAATCGGCTGGCTGAATTAATTTGGGTTTTTGTGGTCATATTGAACTGGAAAAGGCACACTTAACATTATTGGTTTCCTCAATATTTTCGATCCAGAGCTAGATTTTCCAAAAAACCACCAACGGCCCTTTTTTTGTTGCATTTCCAAATTCAGGTGACAAAAAAAATTTTTTTTTTGAAAAGGCAATGACTAGTCGATATAGGGAATCCATTAAAGTTCTTGAAACCCGCCTTTAACTTGGTTGCTGAGATATCGATATCAAAGGCAAAAGGATCCATTTCCATTTGAAGACCGATATCTCGGCGAGAAGGGGACGTACCAAGGTCTATAAAAAAAAATATTAAAGCTAAATGAACAAAGTATCCGATCCATAGTAGTTCCGCCCGTATCCAAACAAAAAATTTTTTTTTTGTTGCTTTTTTTCTAAGATTACTCAAAAACTGCTGACGCTACAACATTTTAAAGAATTTATTTTTCCAATCCAAAAACGAGATACTTGGAGCTACGATTTCCTTTTTTTGATTCTTAGTTTTCTTTCTTTCTCTTTTCTCTCGAAGTTATGGCCTCTTGAAAATTGCCCAATAATTTGTTTTATTATTTTGATCCCACTTTCACTTTGACACACAGCTACAAAAACGACGAACAAAAACGAGATTTTTTTATTATAGGTCCATATTTAAAATAATAGTGTTTAATTTAAATTTTCCATGTTGTCTTTTCTACGAAAAGACAACATGGAAAATTAAAGAAATGTGCAGTGTGTAGACACTGCACATTTCTAATCCAACTTTCCGCTCGCACTCTTCTGTATTAAGAGCTGGATATACGCCACTGACATTTCACCCTCCCGCAACCGATTTATTGGGCGCCAGAGGGGTAGGAGCTACGCGATTTGCGAGTTGCGATTACGTAAACAAAATTCAAATAAATAATTAAGACAGTTATCAAATTGGCAAAAATAAGCTGAATCGGCATGACTTTATCTATACTAATATTATAAAGCTGAAGAGTTTGTTTGTTTGTTTGTTTGTTTGTTTGAACGCTAAGATCTCAAGATCTCTTTTTGTGTTGGATAGTCCATTTATCGAGAAAGGCTTTAGGCTATATAACACCACGCTACAACCAATAGGAGTGGAGCACAAATGAAAAATGTTGCAAAAACGGGAAACGATAATCCTTTTTGAGAGCTTCCGTTGCGTGCGCTGCGAAAATGGTTTATGTTTTTAAGTTATGCAAATATCATGTATGAAAGAAATGTTTCTCTTTAAAAGTTCTACAAAAAAGTCCGCGACAGCACATATCTATCTATTAAGATTACACTGTAACCATTTTTTACTATTGAAATGTTAGGTTAAATATAATTATTTTTGCGAAGCTTATTTAACCCCTAAGGTATTAATCTATATCGAAATAAATGTGTTTGTTAGAACGAAGATCTAATATAGAATATTAAGTTCCTTTTACTCTATATAGTTTAAACAAATATCTTAGAAGATATTGCAATGTTTAAATGTCCGCGCGACAAAATAATTACGCGGTCCGCCGGCAATCGCGTCCCGGTGTAGATACGTGGAGATTCTGGCCTCCGGGAAATTCAAATTCAAATTTAAAATATTTATTGCACCATAATATTTACAAGGTTTTATTGTATATTGTTTTGGCAGCAGTGGTGGCCCAGTGGTGGCGGCCCCGACTTACGAACAGTTGGTTGTGGGTTCGTAGTTCGAACCCAGGCAGGCGCATCAATTTATGTAATTTATTTCATACCACTCTAGAGAGGAGGCCTGAGTCCCTGCAGTGGGAACAATATAGGCTGATGATGATGATGATGATGATTGTGTATTTAATAGTAAGAGATAGGTAGGTACCTACTTATTTATTCTCACTTTAATAATGTAATCTAAGGTTCTACCTAATATTATAGAGAGGAAAGATTGTTTTTTTTTTGTTTGTTACGATTTAACTCAAAAATTACTCAGACGACTTTGAATATTCTTTAAACATTAGAAAACTAATTGAAAAAATATTACTATGTTAGATAGTCGATCTATCGAGGAAGGTTGTAAGTTATATATTATTGTGACGCAGACGAAGTTGCGTGGGTCAGCTAGTCTATTATATTAATGGCAGTAAAAATATCCTATGATTGATAGTTTAGCAGAAAAATTGTAGTGAGTTAAAAAACAGAGGCTACTTTGAATATTTATTTATGATGTTTAAATTTTATTTTAATTTTTTTGGGACTGAAGAGGACATGATCTAGATTGTGTAGATTCATATATTTTTTTTTGAAAAACAATCCGTTAATGGTTGCGGAAAAAATTATTCTAATGTATCCTAAAAAATCACAAAATCAATTCACGTATATCCACGCCTTAATGTAGTGTCTCGTTATGTTTTTGTGTGTACATAAATAAATAGTATTTTCGAACTCATCTGTTTATGAAACTGTTCCTATCTCCACGTTACAATCGTAATTACTCACGAAAATTGCTTTTAAAAGGAAAGTGTACACATATTGCTGCTGGTGACTGTCACAAAAACCATTGTACGAGTAGGAAATGCAAGGTAATTTAAATAGGTACTCGTACCCCTGCAAAAACTAGAAACTTGTTTGATGAATAACTTTTTAGTCATCTGTTACAAAGTGAGGAGATGAAACAGTTTTCCATGGAATTCGGTACAGGATTACCTAGTTTCAGTTAATATCTAAAGAGAGGTACAGAATTTAATGCAGCTTATTTCAAATTATATTTCATACTACCTAATATCTATACTAATATTATAAAGCTGAAGAGTTTGTTTGTTTTTTTGAGCGCTATGAACTCAGGATCGGGAAAAAATCTTTTTGCGTTGAAATAGTCCATTCATTGAGGAAGGCTTTAGGCTATATAACATCACGCTGCGACCAATAGGATTGGAGCATAAATGAAAAATGTTGCGAAATCGGGAAACGATATTCCTTATTGAGAGCTTCTGTTGCGTGCGCTGCGAAAATGGTTTAAGTTATGCAAATATAATTTATAAAGGAAATGTTCCTCTTTAAAAGCTCTACAAAAAAGTCCGCGACAGCATAATATCTATCTAATAAGATTGACTCACTGTAACCATTTTTTACTATTCAAATGTTAGGTTAAATAGAATTATTTTTTGCGAAGCATATTTAACCCATATGGTATAAATCTATATCTAAATAAATTGGAACGGAAATTTAATATAAAATATTGGTGCCTTTTACTCTATATAGTTCAAACAAATTTCTTAGAAGATATCGCAATGTAAAAATGTCCGCGCGATTTTGAAAATTCTTTCAACATTAGAAAGCTAATTGAAAAAATATTACTATTATATGTTGGATAGTCGATCTATCGAGGAAGGTTGTGAGCTATATAACAATATTATTGAGACGCAGACGAAGTTGCGTGGGTCAGCTAGTTATTAATAAAGCTTCATCAACGCTCAACTGCTTTGATGCTACGGGTGGATATAACATTCATTCCGAGTACCTTGGTAGACAAAGGTGCACAGACGTTGCCATTTCCCTTTTTGCCGCGTTTTCAAATAAAAGTTAAACTAGGAGTTCCTATTTCTAGGGCTTAAATAAATGATATGCGCCAGTATCGGAACAGTTGAACTACTCAAGAGCCACTAGCGAAGACATGCTCGTGAATAATATAGTCTTAAATTGCCTACAAGCGGCCACTTGAAACCACCTAATAAAGGTCTTCGTTTTTCATTTCCTGTGTATCTACTAAAGTCACGACAGAATTACAAAGTAGGAAAAGCATTGAATTATTTCTATGTAATTTCGATTTTGTGATAGGTACCTGATCTCTAAAATTATGCTCTATGATGCATTTCAGGGTTACGCTCTACGTAAGCACGACGATTATTCAAGAAACTACAAATCGGATCTCTCTTGGTACGGGAAATCTATACAAAGCGAGACCATGTTATACTGGAAATGTAACGCTTCATATACCGCCGTAAGTAGGTGTACGCAAAAGCGTTCATAACGTCATCATTAGAGATCTGATATTCGGATGCATATTTACCTGAAGTTTGAGTGTTGCTTATTATGGACGACGTAAGCAGTGCGAGTTCGAGTAGGTATCAAAATTGGCTATCAGACTACTGTTAGCAATTCAGGAAAATGTTATGTTATTTCAAAGAATTAACCAAAATAAATCGATCGATGTGTAAAAAAGTAATAAAATCGATCAAAAAATGGCACTTTCTATGATTGTCGCGTGAAACGGCCATTTGTACTACGTAACTATGTCGGTATAATATATGACGTCACATTTTTGTAGCGCTGTCTTTGTCTAGGCCGTCATTTAAAATCAGTTAAAACAAAGCCATTTTTTGATCGATTTTATTACTTTTTCACACATCGTGTTATTTTGGTTAATTCTTTGAAATAACATAACATTTTCGTGAATTGCTAACAGTAGTCACATAGCCAATTTTAAAACCTACTCGAACTCGCACTGCTTACGTCGTCCTTGCTAGGCAACACTCAAACTTCAGGTAAATATGCATCCGAATATCAGATCTCTGATCTCTCTCTCGGGGGCCGCGAGGATAAGAGATACCGCGGCCTCGACATAAAGGGCTAAAAAACAACATGGGTGGGTTTTTAGTCAGTAGAAGTCTGACACTCCCTTTCGCTCTGCCCAAGAGCGTAAGGGGTTATTTGATGATTTCACAAACCCCAAAATTTTAAAATTAATTCACATCAAATGTTAAAATTAATGGTCTTCCTTTTATTGACGTTTTTAACGTTTTTAATTCACTTAAGTCTAAAAACACAGGTGATTACTGGGGCATTTCTATTAAACTTTTAAGTAACATAATCGACATTGTAGCCCCCTGTCTTGCCGTTACTTTCAATAAATGCGTCGATTTGGGGACTTTCCCTGACCTTATGAAGAGCAGTAAAGTCATCCCTCTATTTAAATCAGGCAGTAAAAACGATATCGGTAACTTTAGACCAATTTCTATTTTACCTGCTTTTAGCAAAATTTTTGAAAAATTAATTCTCAAACAGTTGTTATTACATTTTAATTTAAATAATCTCCTTCATAATGATCAATATGGCTTTACAAAGGGTCGTTCGACTACGGATGCAGGTGTTGCTTTGTTGAAACACATATTTGACGCATGGGAGAACGCGCAAAATGCAATCGGTGTTTTCTGCGATCTCTCTAAAGCTTTTGATTGCGTACATCACGACACGCTTTTACGGAAACTGCGTTATTACGGTGTTCAAAATGAGGCCCTAAATGTGATAGATTCGTATTTGCAAAATAGATTCCAATGTGTAGACGTACATGGCGCGAAATCTTCCGGGCTACCGGTTCGGCTAGGTGTACCTCAAGGTTCAATACTGGGTCCGTTTTTATTCTTGGTTTAAATTAATGATCTACCATACTATTTAAAGGCTTTTTGTGACGTTGTACTATTTGCAGATGATACCTCTCTTATCTTTAAAGTAGATAGGAATAGACACGATTTTGACGACGTAAACAGCACGCTATCAATGGTCACGGATTGGTTCACAATAAACAACCTTGTTCTTAATGCCAAGAAAACTAAAATAGTTAAGTTCGCTTTACCCAATGTTAGAAATCTAGGTCCCAATATTATCCTCGCCAATCAGGAGCTGGAAACTGCCGACTCTGCTGTATTTCTGGGCATAACAGTAGATCCAAAATTACAATGGGGTTTACATATATCAAGCCTAGCGGGAAGGCTAAGTTCAGCCGCATACGCCGTCAGAAAAGTAAGACAATTCACTGACGTTGATACAGCACGGTTAGTCTACTTCAGTTATTTTCACAGCGTTATGTCATACGGTATTCTGCTGTGGGGCAAAGCTGCTGATATTCAAAATACATATATTTGTTTTGCAGAAGCGAGCGGTTCGTGCAATTTATCAGCTGGGTGCCCGAGTTTCTCTTAGAGATTTTTTTAAGGAGATTGGTATCCTCACTGTTGCTTCTCAGTTCATCTTTGCCAACATTTTATATATTAAACAAAATATCCACCTGTACACTAAAAACAGTGATATTCATAACTTTAACACTAGAAATAAGCATAAACTACGAGCTCCTTTTCACCGGCTTCACAAAGTTCATAATTCATTCGTCGGGCTTGGTATAACATTTTATAACAAACTGCCATCTTCTTTTCTAGACTTGCCATTTAATGCGTTTAAAGCCAAAGTAAAATCTAATCTTTGTTTAAAAGCGTACTATTCCATTAACGACTACTTAAATGATAAGAACAGTTGGTCGCTGAGTTGAACACAAGACAATGTTTGTTATTTATTTATGTTCTTTCTCCAAGATTAGTTTACTGATATGTTATGTCTTTTTTTTATTATTATTATATACTTTTTTATAGTTGCCTTACTATTGTATCGAGTCTGGTTCTTCTAACCAACCTAACAGACAGATGTGTGCTGGGGAGTTTGTTCCGCCACTTCTTCTTTCCAGCAAAAACACTAGGAAGTGTCGAAGGGGGGGCGTTTTGGGGGACTGTCTCTTGTAAATAAGTAAAGTAAAGTAAATTTTGACGTTCGAAAAGTGCTGATTATCAGCCTAGTTTGAATAAATGAGTTTTGATTTTGATTTTGATTTTTTGATTTTGATTGCTGACACTATGTTATTAAGCAAAAAATAATCCTTATGATGAAGCCTTTCTATCGGTATGATTAAGCTACAGGGTGTTCTTTTTTACTCGTGTAGCGGGTTCGGTTCCCGGTTCAACCATGTAGTTATTTAAAAATCTATGAATGCAGTTTAAATTATTTATTTCATTAAAATAATGTCTACTTTCAGTAAAATGTTCCATCTACAATATTCAAGGTACTTTTCCTCCATGTGGCATAGCCGTGGGACGCCCTGTATATAACCAGTGCCGAATGTACTACTTGTTTTATAATTCTTTTGAAATCGTCAGGTTGACTGCACCTTTAGTCCATTTTACTAGGAATTGTAAATATCCTTTTACTGTTTCAAATGCATTTTCTCTTTACTTTGTACCAGTATTACTTTAGATCCTTGCTAAGAGTAGTTTCCGTTTATTTTTTGTGATACTGAGAACGGTTTAATTAAACGATTTATAATTAAAAACAAGATGAAATTGTTTGTAATTTTAAAAGAGAATACATTTCGTCTTTACACTATTTACGGTCGCTGTTAATTCTGATATTCCAGTGAAGGGATTTAAATATATAAATTAACTTACGGACTTTTTTGGAGAGTGTCGAGATTCGAGTATGTTCCTTGAAAAACAAATTCTGGTCAATTGTGACACCTAAATTTATTTGGTTAGTTTAACTTTATCTTTGTTGTTACAGGAGCTGGCATGACAGTGGATGCTGTGAATTTTTATGTGTTCAATACCTGGAGACCCCTGAAGAACCGCCATACTGGTACAAATGACCTAATATTTTGTGTCACCATCTCCCGGTCTAATACGAGCCTATTACTACGAAAAATGTATTTGATTTTCGTTTCGCATTGGATTTAATGTCAACATTCGGCGCGATTCTCGACATTCCGACCAGATTTATAAGCTCAATTTTTTGTTATTAAAGTGCATTTTACGTAGAATCCGGGGGTTGCCCCGTACAAAAGTCGTCTTACAAAATATCAGAAGGCCTCATCATGCATGTTATTAGAAATGTATATAGATTTAATTATGAGACTTCTATTATAATATACAATACCTCCTCAATGTTTCTGTCGTCCTGGTAGTTTGTGAGACTTTACTATCCTGATTCTTATCTCCTACTTGTTCTTAACTATTTAAAATTATACAAATGCACGTAGTGGTTGCATCAATCAACTAATAATAGTGGGTGATATCACCAAGGTAAACATAGGCGACTAAACCCCTTTATTTTGTACCGGTACTAATAAAGTCATGCAATTATTGATCAAAATATTATACTTATCAACTTTTTTGTTACCTGTACTTTACTTACTTCTTTTTTCATGTGGTTCCAAAATACTACTCAAAAATAATTATTGAGTTTTTAGGTGGAATCGTGGACCGCGGTCCCCGTCTCGAAAACCCCACGGCTCATTTATTGGAGTCTAGAGGGATCGAGTTTTATAACTCATATACTCATATTATTTGACCGAAAATAAATATTTAACATTGCTATACAGGTCCTTTATTGCTACATTTATTGGGAACCGAGGTTTATCAATGCTCGAACAGATCACAACCTGACCGTGATACAAAACCAATATTGCGAGTTGCATTGCCAGTCGCCTTTGTGACTATATTTATGTTGAATCAGAAGGTTTCATATAGAGTATGTGTGTAAAGCTAAGCTACGCCCGATTTACCGAACCTACTAACACGAGATAACAATGATTCACTTTATTTACCCCGAATCGATGAGTTCGATGACGTAGTACGAACTTCGAATAACAAACATTAACAAAGTAATAGTCAAGACATCCTTCCTCGTCACCGACGTCACCATTCGTCATTAACTTATGAATATAAATTTAATTAACTCCAATATTAATATTCCATTTTACCACAAGTCTTATAAGGATTCTTCACCAGAACCCAATTATAATATCGATTTTTAAAAAACCAGCTATTCTGAATGTGTTTTATCATTTTACAGTATTAACTTCCAATTTTGGCGACAGTGCAGGACACAAAGATATTATATGTCAATAGGAAATATACTGCGTCCGTGGAATTGGTATTCTCTGCGATTGCGACCTACATAAGCATGATCACGATATGATCACGCTCAAAGTATATCAGAATAGACATTCAAGTTTGAGGATATGCAAATACTTACTGTAGTCGGGCGGGAGTCCAGGAAATGATCGTAGATGGCGAGGCCGGCGATAGCTAGTAGCACACCGGTGTGGAAGCCAGTCATAAACAGCCCCACGTACTGAATCAGCATAGTGATGAGGCCGAACAGAAGCCCGGCACACAGAGCCACACCTACAATTAATCAAACAAAGTAAAAAAGAAAACATTTCATTAACCAGATGCCGAAATAAAGCGACACCAACAGATTTTTCGTTAAGCTAAGTGCTGAGTGTATTGATTTTATAAAAATAGAAAGCCCTCTTTAGTGCAATGCACCTAAACAGTAGTTATGTAAAGACGATATATAAGACGTAATACGGGCCGAAGTGAATGCACCGCCAGACACGCTTACTACGATCGAAACTACTAATAAGTTATTAGATACTGGAGCTGGCTAGCGCATCCTGGAAAACATTTTACGAACGAACGAACGATATTTCCTGAGGTGTGGACGATGTTAGTTAGATTAGGGAGGGAATTGACTTACCGACGTTGCCGTATGGAGGCATTAGGTATTCCTGGAGGCAAATTAGATAGACTATCGCTGATCCGAAGGTGAAGCCAGTCAGAAACATACTGGCTTTGAAGCACCGATAGCCTAAAATAAATGACCTGGTTAGTATACAAACAAACAGCAGAAATAATATTTTTTACTTTATCTATTATACATATTTTAATTGTATTTTTCTTTTACGGGATGAATCGGATTTAAAAAGCAGTTTTAATTGTCCACAGCATCGATGTTGCGTTTTTTTCTCTCTTTTTATCAGTCGTGCACCGGATAGATTTGACCATTGGCAGAAAGACAAACTCTAATATTATTAACTTTTTATCTCCTACTTTTCTCATTTGGGCATGAATTTTTAATAGTTCATTTTTCATTTATAGTGCGTAGCGCAAAACATAGTGTTTGGCCTAGCGTTGCAGACTGGTGTCTGTCAGAGAATGTATTTTAATTTATTTCCTTTGCTCATTCTTTCACAAATTCTTTTTTAAGTTTTTTAATTAAATATAGGGTCTTTACCTCAATCTTGTCCTGAGGACAGAGATGAGGTCGACGATGGGACGAGCTAAACCAGCAGCTTATGTATGTGTGTATCACTTGATTTTAAGATTTAAATAAATGAAGTATTTTTAATGAGAAGATCATTATCGCATTGACTTAAAATAGGTTTTCGAATGCACACAGACTATGCGCAGATTTATCCCTACCCTTTATATCTGTTGAAAGTAAGTTATCAGCGCGAAGGAGAACGCATTCCATATCCTCCTTGCGATGCTATGATTTTAATTTTAAAACATAACTGTGTACACAAAAACGGTACTTTTTATAATTATTATGCATCTTACGTACGTTTTGTATACCATTCACACAGTCTTATGTTATTTTGAGATTGTTTAGGTGCCAACCTCCAATCAGTAACATTTAGAAAATCACATTAACAAAAAACGTTAATTATGTAAAAAGGTAATTAACTAATTATGAGTACCGTACATTTTACAAATTAATGTCCGACACACATACATTATGGATTAGATAATTTTAAAGGTACCTACTTTTATGGTTGGATCAAATTAGACCAGCAAATAGGTGTAAGGTTACACTAATTCTCACCCGGTTAATAATTGGTGGATTGTTCAAAACACCATTATAAATGAAAATTTGAAAGAGTTGTAATCGTCATAATATACCTACTACGTGCTTAGATTGCAAATCTTTCAGCTTCTTGAATCGATATATCTCAAAAACGGTGGCTTTCATAAATTAAAGTGATTAGATTTTTTTAAAGATCTTTTTGTATCTGATTTTTCAAAAACGGCACGGTGACGGCACGGTTGGCGCAGTGACCCATGCAATGGCATGTTTTTTAAATTGCATGCATCAGTCGCGGGTTCGATCCCCGCACGGATCATATATTTGTATGACCTACAGATAGTTGTTCCGGGTCTGGGTATTTGTGTATGTGAGTTTAAATGTTTGTGAACGCACCCACAATACAGGAGAAATCCCTAGTGTGGGGCACCGTTTAAAAAAAAAAACAATCCTACCAATTTTCAGCCCAGTGGGATTAGTGTAACCTCGGATGTCTAAATTGACCCGACTATAATAACCAAATCAAATTTTATCGCGTCAATGGTTGTTGTCGGTTTTATAATTAATCCTACAAGTTGGTCATTATAATTTAATGTATGTGTTCTCAAATAAAATATGTAGGTACCTATGTCAGGTACTAATCGTATTCATGGCAATATTTAAAAGTTTCTACAATGATTGAAATATTCATTATAAATATGTATTGATAACTCAATGTATGTACAACTTTATATATAATTCTTCTGTACGTGTCTTATAATATCTTCTGCAAGTGTCTATGTCACTGAACTCCTCCTAAACGGCTGAACCGATTTTGATGAAAATTTTTGTATGTGTTCAAGTGGTTGCGAGAATGGTTTAGATTTACAATTGGACCCGGTAGGTGGCGCTGATGTCCGGGCAGGACGACGTCTGCCAGGTCAGCTAGTAGAGTATACATGTTTTAAACTAAACTAAACTAAAAACAAATAAACTACAACAAGTAACTTAAATAACGCACATCCTGAAAAGAGTTTGTTCAGAATCGTCTAATGAATCGATTTATAGCATTTTTAATCTAGGTAATTTTTTGTCCCAAAAATAATTAAAATTGTCATATTAACCCTGTACAGTCAAAACAAATTGAAATGGACCATAAGTCAAAGTAATAAGACTTTTACATACAAATTCCATCATTCAATACAAAATAAAGAAAAATATAATGTTTTACCTGAAAATAAAACAGTTATTATATACGGAACCTTATTCTAGACCTATACAGTGAGACAGCATCTTTTCGGATCTGACGTCACGACCTCTCTTGTTCCCCCTCCCAACCGGCTCCGCCCCGCTGTGGCCGGGGGGAGGGGGCGTGGAGCTTGCCCGAATAGTCAGGCGCACTCCTCACATTGCATCTCACTTCCGGTGGATTATGAGTCCACCAGGCAGGATTCAAAATATAGGTCTAGAATAAGGTTCCGTATATAATAACTGTTTTATTTTCAGGTAAAACATTATATTATACACTATGAACCGTTATTCTAGACCTATACAGTGAGATGTGTTTATTATCGCCTGGTGGCAAGCTAAGTATATGCCAATGTGTGAAAAAGAAATTACTTATGAGTATTTACATTAAACAAAATAAAACTGTGTGAGAACATTATTATTATAAATGAAAGTGACTCAATGAAAAAAATTGCAGGGAATATTTATGAAAAAAAAATAAAAACTGTATAATTTTGTAAAGAAAAAGATTTTTATTGAACCACCAAAACTAAGTAGGTACCACAGTAAAAAGAACTTACACATACATAAGTTTTGCTATTCACATAACATGATAGTACCATAATGTATGCTATAATGATATGATATTCGAAGAATTAAGATTTGCTTTGAACTAAAGTTACCTACATTAGTTATGCATATCATATCTACTTAGATTAAATAAATCAATTTAACTGAATATAGCAATATGTTGCTTTGAACTGAATTATTTATTGAAATTAAATTGATTATTTAAGTAATCATTTATTATTTAGAATCTACACAGCTTCAAATGTCAGAGATAAATTGTTACGACTTTGCGATGTGTTAATTTCGGCTGAATAGAACCGTGCAAATGTGTTGGGGACACGCCAGTTCCCTTTTGCCATGATCTCGTCAATATTGTGGCACTCAAGCCAGTTGAGAGATGCTGCGGCACTTCGAGTACTACCAGGAGTAGCCTCTACTCCTGCCTCCTTAAGAATAGTTTTAACCCATCCTCCAATCACTGTTCGGGAGGCTGGCCTGACTCTACCACGAGTTGATATAAATAAATGATTAATGTCATTGTTAATTCTACGTGATGATGATACTTCTATCAACTTACGTATCCACCATACAGGGCATATGGATTTATCTGTATGTGTGTGCAATTTCCATGATGATTGTCTGTGTGTATAGCTATCTGTCTTTGAGCCAAATGCTGGGTGTAAAACAATATGATTAGAATTCTCTTCAAAATGTGCACTATCAACCCGTAACAGTGTCAGGTCATGTACTCTACGACTAGAAGCGAGTAGCAAAATCAGTGCTGTGCGACGAGATACTTGGAACAAACTTGCATGAGGCGGCTGGTTAGAGCTGAGCCATTCTACCACAATACGTGGATCCCAAATGAAAGAATTTTTAGGTTTGGAATCAACATTAGCAAGTGAAATAGCTTTTAATATTCTCTGAACGATAGGGTCACTGCTTATGATTTGTCCGTTAGAACAGGCCAAAGTGGCAACTGTTGATTTATAAACTAAAATAGTTTTATAAGACAGTTTAAGAGTTAAGTGCAAGTATGCAAGGTACTTAGCGACTTGGGCACCAGAGGGGTTTGTATGGTTGAAATTATTATGAGTACACCAATTTAACCATTTTTTCCAAATACCAGCATACATTTTCTTCGTGGAGGGTCGCCAGCTAGAATTAAGTAGGTCTATTTCGTTTTGAGACCAATTTGTTAATTCGGCACACCACCCTTCACTAGCCATGCCTCTAGATACATCTGGTCCACGTGAACCGGAGGCAGATAAGTCCGTGTATCTAGTAACCGCCGATGAAGATTGAATATGGGTAAAGGAGCGCTCACCGCTCTCCTCTTCAGGTCTGGCCGCCAAAACACTTTGGACCAGCGCGGTACTATTAGGATGTATCGACCCTTGCATAGGTTGAGGTGTGACAGAACTCGTGGAATTAGGTGTGGTGGTGGGAATATCCACGCTCGACGGTATGACCACCTTCTGCTGAAGGCGTCGTGAAACTCTGCTTTCGAGTCTTTGCAATCTCGTGAGACGTAGCGCGCAAGCACGTGTGCGGTTTTCGAGGCGAACAAGTCGATTTTGGGCCTTCCGAACTTGCGAAATACCTCTTGACATGCTTCCTCCATTAGGGTCCACTCCCCGGGTAATTTGAGCCTTGACAGCATGTCTGCTTCTGTGTTTACCTGACCGGGCAGGTACTGAGAGACCAGGTGAATCTTGTTCTCGTCCGCAATCTCGAATAACATGCAAGTTAGCCGGTAGAGGTTCTGTGATCGGAGACCGCCCTCGTTCCGCATGTAACTCACCACACTCTTGTTGTCTGACTGAACTAGCACGGTTGAATGACGTAGCGATTGCTGACGATTGGTTAAGGCCTGTATAACTGCCCACATTTCCTTTAAATTGCTGTGCCAATGTTTCTGCTCCGGGGACCATAATCCGCTCAGACAAGCGTTGTCTACTATGGCACCCCAGCCTCTGGCAGATGCGTCTGTCGTTACATAGTGTGAGACAGGATCTGGATGTATCGCTGTTCCTGTAGACAGAGCTCGTAACCACCACATTAAGGTCGTCGACACTTCCGGCTCGAGTGGCCGTTTTACGCGTGCTTGGTGCTTTGGAAGCCGATTGCAGGCTACTTGTAACGGGCGGCAATGAAGCCGACCTCTGGGCACAACGAAGGCTGCAAAGTTTAGCATACCTATCAAGCATTGAGCGTCGTGCAAACTCCATCGATTTACCTGTAGTATGTGGCGTATCATATTGGAGATTTTGGAAACCTTTTCCTGAGGCAAATACTTGGAATTCAGGGCGAGATTCCATTTTATGCCGAGATAGTCTACTGCCTTGGTAGGGATCAATGTGGATTTTTTGTAGTTGATCATCCATCCCAAAGTTGTTAGGACTCTTATAGCTTCCGCAGCATGGTCCATTAGGATTAATCGATCTTGGTTCACGATTAAATAATCGTCCAAATAGACGATAACTCGCAAGCCCTTCTCTCGCAGCACGTCTGCTACCCAATTTGTCACTGTCGCAAATGCCCTGGGTGCTGATGACAGCCCGAATGGCAGACAAGTGATCTGAAGGAGCTCCGGGCTCGACTTCTTTTCTGTTGCGTATAATACTCGCAGAAATGGGTGATGACTGGGGCTGACTGCTAGGTGAAAATAGGCCTGAGAAAGGTCTATTTTGATCGCCCAGTCGTTCGGTTGCAAGAAATCCGGCACACGGTACATATTTATTAAGCGAAACTTTGTTTGCATTACATAACGATTTAGATTTTTTAAATTGAATATCGGGCGATTGTTGGTATCTGACTTTTGCACTAAAAACATCGGACAGACATAACTTGGAGATGGATCTACTCGAATCAAGATTTTCTGTTGTTTCAAAATATCGATCTGTTCTGACATCAATAAGCTCGTTGGAGTTTGAAAACGTGTTAATAAGTCTGGACTTTGAAGTGGGGGTATTTTGAAAAAGGGAATTCGGTAACCAGATATCATTTTTATAATGTTCTCTGGAGCACCGTAATTCTTCCAAATTTGAATGTAATTTTTTAACCGCCCGCCATAAAATAAAATTTCTTGAGGATAGTCACTTACGATACTGATCGGATTTACGATTGCCGGAGAACCGTTTTTTGTTTTCGTTATGCCTTGTACCGGATTTATTGTTTCCCGACTTTCGGCCTCTACTTTTCGGGGGCGCTTGAAAGCTCGTGGATGGCTGGGGATCGAACCCAGGATTGTCACCGTGAAAGGGCTTGCGTGGTCGCTTAGCTGGAGGGCCATCCTGTCTATTCCGCATAGACATGGCATGAGGCTCTTCCGCAGAGCGCTTTTGGGCAGAGAACAACTTACTTGTACCACCAGCCTTTTGCAAAAAGGTGGTTAAATCCTGTGGATTAAAAAGGTTATATTGTGTTGGGGGGATCTTTTGCAAGTCCACCTTTACATATTTGTCCTTGACACCCGACAAAATGCAGTCACGACGTCTTTGAATGATATCAGCACGTCTCCCACAACTCATTTGCAAGAGATCCTCGGACACTTTCATGTAAGATGAGTTTTCGGAAAAAGAAGCATTAATCTTTTCATAAAGCGTGTCAGCGTTAAGTACACAGCCAGGCGATTGCGCCCATTCTATGATTTGCTGAAAATTGTTTCTTAGCAGCTCATTTTGTTGTATAAGCCCATGGGTAAAAGCTCCAAACGATCTATCAAGTAATCTAAGCCAAGAAGAATTTGTATCACAATGTCTAAGTTCAGTGTTAACATCGAGTTCGTAAAAACCTGGCTTAGCGACATACTTTTTATCAGTTTCTAGGTATCTAACCCTTTGCCAATCATTAGTATCAAAATGATGTAGTTTATTTAGTACATGTAATCTACCCTCAGAGGCATTTTCAACAGTAGGCTCTCTTAGGTTAGTGGATACTGGAAATTCGAATACTTTCGCCTTCTGTGGTTTACTGAGAAGGTGATTATTCCCAAGAGAAACCCTCAAGCCTTCAGATGGATGTAAGGAAATATCAGAATCAGATTCGGGCTCGGTTTCTTTGTTTGAAAAGTGATCGTTATTTTTTAAGTACGATAATATTTCACTCACTTGATTTGACAGCGAGTCTAACCTGCGCTTGTCAGTTTCTCGGGTTTCCTGCCGCAGTTGCCGGCGTCTCCGACGTGGGGCGGAGCTGCTCGACGACGATGAAGACGACGAAGAAGATGCCTGCGGTGAAACAGGGGGAGGCGGGCGACTCCCGTCACCCTCGGCAGGCGCTTTCGTGGATTTTTCCATTACTTATAAAAAACACGCACTCAAACACTAAAAGTACTCGAAACACTATTACCGAGTTTTCAAATAACCACTGAATAAAGTTTTTCCACGAACTAAAAATGTAGTGCTTTTTATTTAAACTAATAATTTTAAACACTAAACAGCAGCGCTGTTGCCCGCACTAGAAGAGGTGTGATCGCACCGAAAAACGATGCCAATGTGAGGAGTGCGCCTGACTATTCGGGCAAGCTCCACGCCCCCTCCCCCCGGCCACAGCGGGGCGGAGCCGGTTGGGAGGGGGAACAAGAGAGGTCGTGACGTCAGATCCGAAAAGATGCTGTCTCACTGTATAGGTCTAGAATAACGGTTCATAGTGTATAATAAACCTTATGACCAAAAAGTTCTCCAAGAATAGGGGATCGGACAAAAAAAAACTAATTAGTCCGTCAGATAGATTTCCAAATAATATTGAACAAAAGGTGAAGTCAAGTCAAGTCAGTGCTTCGAAAACTTGTGAACTCTTCGAAAACGTCATATGATAGTAATTTTTTTACCTACAAATGACGTCACAGCCACATCTTATCTTCGTCAATTTTGATTAATTTGATAAAACAAAAAACACGTTTTTTTAGATCATCACCAAAGATCACCAAATTTTTTAGATAATCTAACTGACGGACTAATTAGAATCATTCTTTTTTGACTCAGTCCGATCCCCTATTGGTAAAACTAATTTAGTAAATAACAATGCTTAGACATGTTAAATTAAAAATTCAGTGTATGTATTATGATTACAACTTAATATTCTAATTGGGGTGTTTGAGGGTGTGCGTTAATTACGTTACATGTTGTATATAAGGACAATATTTTTATACAATTACTATCGTAAACAACATCATATAAAAATGTGTTTTCTGTTAACAAATAAGATGGGTTCAAGACATTTTGAATAGGACTACTATGTATGTGTTTGATTACCTAGCTGTAATGTTTAATGGACTAAAATCTAAAAGTATGATGAAAACACCGGAATGCCAACATTTAACTATGGAATAATTTACCATCAATTTAGATATGTAAAATTATCAGTTTTAATAACGTTTGTCGTTCCCCGTTCCTATTTAAACTTCACAAATATATAATGAATACTGCATTCTAATCATAAATATAATTTTTGCCGCCATCTCACCCCGTAAGAGAAATAACACATACTTAGGGCTACATCACTTACCGAACAACGTATAAACTATCCCGAATGCGATGTACATAGCGCATAGTACGCTGATTACAGGGTCATAGTTATAATCGATTTGCGTGCAGAAAGACCCCTCCACATGGGGGCCGTTGAATTTGATCGTCATATTGGGGGGGCGCCGTGTCACCTGAGGAACTAACTGTCCCGCCGATGACATGTTAATTCACTGGTAGCCAAAGATTGCTATTGACTGGTCGAGATGAAGTTCTGTAAAGAAAAGTATTATCAGTATCTTGGCCAAATTCTCATTTAAAGATTAACAGCTTCGCTGCCAACTGGAATTTGGTGACGTCATGAGAAAATCCAATGTATTTTTTTTGTAAAATATGCATGGGGGACGTTTCAATATTTTTATTTTGGAAATATTTAAATAGTTTTAGGAGTTTTTGGTAAGAAAAAGCTAAATAAAAAAAATCCGCGAATTTGCGGACCTGGCACTCAGATTGACAGTTTCAACCTCAGTGCCAAGTCCGCAATTTTGCGGAGTAGTTTATTTTATGTATTATGGTTCATTTAAAACTATCTATGATATTTTAACAGTGCCGGGCGCGTACTAATTCATAGAAACCGAGTGGCGCTACTCCGCATATTAGCGGGGCCGGCACCCCGCGCTCACCCCGCACCCCGCTAATTTGCGGAGCTGGCAGCGAAGTTGTTAAGGTCTAGTTCAGATAGGTTTAACTCGCGCTTTTTTTTTGTGTCGAATTTCTGGAAATCTTAAAATGTCTCTTCCCGCTCTGGGTGGAGCGGTGGGAGTGTCAGACTTCTACTGACTAGAAACCACACATGTTCCTTCTTAGCCCAATGTGTCTGAGGCCGCAATATCTCTTTCGAACTACCCGCATCCCCGTTAGGATTGCTTGCGCCCTCACTTGCTGAGTATGTTAGCTGCCAACTATTCTTTCACTGAGTGTCCTGAAGCAGCAGGATTGTCCTAAAGTAATTGACTTATAAGACTAAACGTCTTATAAGAATCTAATAGACGCTTTGCCTAAGATCAGTGATCTAATAACAGCATCGCACAAGATGATTTTCGCTACATGTACAAACGATTCTATAACGTTTACAGGATTACTTCAAGCTTTTAATTATGCGGATGAACCATTTGAAATCTTTGAAAAACGATTGTTACTAGAAGTAGCAGTCTCAAAAGCGCAACATAAAAGACTAATAGCATAGTGTCGCTTTTGATCCTTTAAACGCATTTAATATAAATATTTGCTCTTGTTAACGTTTTGTTTCATTCTACTTTATGACATGCACTCTAAAAAGTCTTGATATAATATATTTCTGATATAGGTTAAGGATACTATACGAATAGGATTAGTTTGTTAAATATGGCACGAGCGCAGGATCCTATGGCGGCTTGAGTATTTGTTATTTATTAATCGAATAAACAAATAATTAATATGTTTAGTTTTGAAGGGGTATGAAGATATGTTTATTATCATCGAACAATTCGTCAATAAAATTAATTTCGCAAGCTTGTTGGCATACAAAACAAAAGTTACATAAGTATGTTAAACTAATAGAAATTATGATGTGGATCAATTGCCCTTTGCAAAAATATTATATTTTTTCTTAAGACGTTCAGCACGTTATCGTTACAAAAAGAATAAAGAACGAATGCATGAATGAACGATTCTAGTAATGGCATCACAATGACAACTTTTGGATCAATTACACCAGTAGTGCACGTGCCATATCGATAGAGGACTAATCGAGCTTGCTCAGTGCGTTTACCGGATCTTTATGGGACAATCATATATTGTAAAAGCACTAATATTACTAGATAATTTATAAAATAGAATAGCACCTTACTGGACTGTTAAAAAACAACTATATGGCGTAATATCGTCTAATAAATAAGCGTCCTATAAACTGCGCCCAGATCTGGTTCTCTCTGGTAGACGTTTTGAGGATTGCTATGGGACAAAAAAAATGCGAGCTCCTAGAATACTTACAGAACCATATTTTGCTACTTGGGATGCCTAACAAGCAAGTATTGCTGAGCTTTTTCTTTGATAGCTTTGTGGAGATTCAGTTCACGTCTGCAATGTGTCAACTACTATAAGTATCTCTTTTACTGACACAGAACCCACACATTTATATGATGTACGTTTCTCTCGCGAGAATATAGTAGGAAGCTAGTCGCTTATTGCTCGTCGGCGGTAAGGCAGAGTGCGTAAGAGTTTAGTAAGGACATCTTAAGCTCAGTATCCAGACATTTGTGCTGACATGAGCGGTGCAGCGACCAGTGTCTTCCAACTTTTTAGGATATAAAACGGAACCCTTATAGATACGTACCGTCCGTCTGTCTTTCCGTTCGTATGTCATGTCTCAGCGATTTTCCCAAACTGTTGAGCGTCACAAATGTTGTTATTATATTGTTTGGATCTAAGAAACACTTTGTGCGTGAGTCCGACTCTAAATTGTTTATTTTTTTACCATAGACCATTTTGGTTGACGCTGGCACCGCCAGTCAGGCTAATGTCTACATTCTTCGTCAAATTATGAAGAAATATTTAAGAATTCAAAACCGATCAAAGTGAATTATGAACACTATTAATTACACTGGCCTACAACCATTTTGGTGCCGGGGATTTTAGACCTGATTTTAAGTATGTCTTACATGGTGATATCGAAAATGTTCTGCTCTAGTGCCTGAAATAAATGAAAATACACTTTTCTTCTTCTTTTTTGGGCAATTAAAATCAAGAAATTGTGTTTTGAGTGATTTTCTCGAATGAAAGTGACTTGGACAATCTCGCATGATTCCCCAGCAATATAGTCAGCTATCATAATAATTATTATGAGTGTACCTTCCTTGGTATCTATTCTCCATCGTTTTTGTCTTGGCGGAAACGTTTCCCTTGTTCTTAGCTTAAATCTCCTAAAATGTTTTGGTGTGGATAGTGTAATATATGTCATACTTTTATTGCAACCTAAATCTTTGAATCGAATCAGCACTTCCTCTACTCATTCTGTACTATATAGTTGTTAAACTTATGATTTCCGAGAAATTTCGTGCAACTGCTACAAAGGATTTCCACATTAATCATAGAAGCCTTAAAATTGGCGGTGTCTTTAATTAATTGACGTATATGAGGTCCATTAAAGATACCATTTAGTTTTGCAGTACCAGGATTTTTCTGTGAAATTAACTGAAAACATTAATCATTTCTTTATAAGCCCTAATTTTATATGCAATGGCTTTGGTTCATTAATATCATTTCATTCCTCAACAGCAACAAAATCAGCTGTCATAGGCCAAGTTTTTTTAGTCCAATAACGTAATTTGCTTGGCTCGACTGTCCTGTGAGTGTGATTGTGACACAAATAAAGCATGTAAAATATAATATATAAACACACATACCTACACACACACATAATGTGTATATGTATTTCGTATAATAACTATTGACCCATTAAAAAATCAACTATCTTCAAGTCAACGCAGTTATGTTCATTAAATTTATTTTATTTAATTTAAAATAAATCAATTTATTTAAAGGTTTTAATGTAAACAATGACAGTCTACGAAGAATAATTAAAAAAAAATAATAGGGTAGTAGGTAAACTCTAGCTGATGAATTAGAATGACATAAATGTATGTTAAAATAACTATTTTATCGAGATAACAAAAAAAAATTGTTTAGGCTTGTGTTATTCAACAACGAAAAATTAATTTGTATTAATAAACATTTCGCGGCCACTATCTCAGAACATACGAGGGGGCGTTTTTAAGTTCGCGGAATGGAGGGCAAGGAGTGAAAATAAAAATACTAAATTATTTTTCTTTTTCAATATATTCACCTGCTACCCTAATACATTTTTCAGATCTTTCAATTAGCTTATGTATACCTTCATAAAAAAATGTTTTGTCTTTGTCCGAAAAATAAGCTGAAACCGCGTCCTTCACTTCTTCATCAGTTGAAAATTTCTTTCCACGAAGTTCTTTTTTCAGATTTGGAAAGAGGTAATAATCACTGGGAGCCAGGTCTGGGCTGTAGGGTGGATGGTCTAAAATATCGAAGCCCACCTTATGCAGGGCAGCCAACGCAACACGGCTCTTGTGAACAGGCGCGTTGTCGTCAAGAAGAAGGACACCTTTGGTCAATTTTCCCCTCCTTTTTTCTTTAATACTTTCTTTCAACCTCTCGAGGATAGAAGCATAGTATTCTCCGGTTATAGAAACGCCTTTATCTTTATAATCGGTCAACAGAATCCCTTCCGAATCCCAAAACACTGTTGCCATGATTTCCCAGCCGATTGTGACACTTTAAACTTCTTGGGTGGTGGTGTACCTTTTTTGTGCCACTGCATAGAGTCCTGTTTTGACTCAGGGTCATAATGATGAACCCAAGTTTCATCTCCAATAACAATTCGACTCAATAGTCCATCCTTATCTTCGTTACAGAGGTCCAAAAACGTGCGAGAACACTCCACGCGGCGTTGTTTCTGAGGCGGCGTGAGCATTCTTGGCACCCATCTTGCACTGACCTTTGTCATGCCAAGATGATCGTGTAGAATTTTGAAAATTGTTGTATCCGATACTCCAACCATTTCTGCAAGCTGTTTCTTCTTTAGTCTGGCATCTTCCAATATTATTTTTTCGACATTTTTAATGATTTCCGGAGTAGTCACCTCGATCGCCCGTCCGGGCCGCGGGTCGTCTTCAAGTGAGGTCCTGCCTTGTTTAAAAAGACAATGCCACTCGTAAACCATGGTTTTACCCGGGCAAGAGTCCCCGTAAACGGATTCCATCTCTTCCAGTATGTTTTGAACTGACTTTCCTTGCTTGGTAAGGAACTTTATTACGGCACGGTACTCGATTTTTTCCATAATGCACACTTTCTTCCCGATTGAGTTGTTTGCTTGACGATAGTTCAAAGACTAATGACCCAATTAAGACAAAACCTGGTATTTATACTAATATCCACCTCGATAATGACCTATTTTTATCATCTACCCTCCCATTCCGCGAACTTAAAAACGCACCCTCGTAAGTTGGGAAACAATGCTGAGAGGTGGCTAGAGTAGATCAGTGCTATTTTATTTATTTTTTTCTATTTTTTTTTCACTGTTATCTTATTTTTTTTTGCTATTTTTATTAATTTTTTGTTAAGGTAAGATAACAGTCACACAGTCGGCACACAAATATGCACTAAACGTCCGCGCGGGTATACGATTACCGTAAAAAAATATGTAGGAGGAGCACTTACAGGAGTGAGGTTTCACTCGACAGTCGTGGATGGACTGGAAGGCTTGCAGAGCGAGCACCGCGGTTCCTACCTACCGTCCACCCTCTCTTCTAAGCGCGCCACCCGACTCCTGCTGCGCACCACCACCGTACCCATCACCATTGCACATTCATTTAAACAATAACACATATCCTCTCCTCAACATTTGAATAATGACGGAGTTTATTCGATATCTGATTTGTTAAGTATAAAGAATGAATATCTGATTAGCTTAAGAAAATTAATGTAATGACTGTTCCTTCTCAGTATATTTATGAAAATCTTTTGTATGCTCACAAAAATATATAAAGCTGTTTAAGAAATATAGTGATATTCACAATATAAATACAAGAAATAGCACCCACAATAAGGCTCAAAAAATAGGTGGAACATTTAGATGCCAATGTGTTCGCTTTTATAATAAACTACCAAGCCAAATTCAAAATTTAAGCCTTGTATATAATATATTTAAATTCAAATCCTTTATAAAACGTAAACTTTGCCAGAAAGGATTTTATACTGTTAAAGATCATCAAAAAGCTTGGGATTGAGCTACTCCAATTTGAATCGACTTATTTTTTCTTTTACAATATGACATTTTTTTTTTACACAGTGACATTGTTTACTTTTTCAAGTACGATATTATTTTTTGACCAATATTTACTTGCTAAATATTTTATTTTATTTTTAGGTTTTTATTTAATTTTGTGTATTTTTGACATTTAATAACTTAATCACTTGACATGATTATTATAGGATAAATATTTTTTTTATTTTTATATTGTGAATGTGAGGACCATGGGTCTTTCTTTAATTTTAACGATTGTCTGGCAGTTTAAGTACTATAAGCGACCTACCCAAATGTCCTTTCTTTGGTATTGTTCGTCGTGACGTTGAGCTCCTTGAGTTATAAGTCGAGCAGATAACTGACAAATGCTTGCACTGACTGGACCCGTCCAGTCAGTGCAAGCATTTGTCAGTTATCTGTGTCCACTCAAATCTGTGTGGTGCTTTCTTCAAAAGACCATCTCAGATATTAATCTGCATAGTCTTCATGTATGTATTATACCAAGAATATGTCTGGACCTTAAACTCATTGTTAACAAAAACGATTTTAAAAGATTAAAAAACCTTTGGAGTTTCTTGCCGGTTCTTCTTAGGAATCGACCAATGCACCGAACCGTGCACCTTTTTTGTCGACGTTTTATAAGTGCCTGCCCATGTAGGCCTATGTGAAATAAAAATATTTTGATTTTGATTTTTTGAATGATTGGTAATTGGGTGCTTTTTTTTTAAAGGGTGTTGGACTTAATTTACAGCAATTTAGTCCTCGAACTCGAACTTGGGGTTCAAACTGGATTGCTTTGAAAAACCAGAACCATTTTTAGATATTTTTCATCTCTCCGATTTAAATTATTGGAAATCTACACAGTTCCGGACGTTCAGTCGATACTTTTAAAACTAGTGAACTAATGAATCCTCTGAAAACTACAACCTTAGAAAATTTAATGCCGTAAAGTTCATGATGGAAATTTTCATGAAACACGTCAAGACTTCCCTTGTGTTTCGGAGTGGTTTTCTCAAAACCAAGTTGCAATACTTGAAAACTATCTACTTCGAAACAAAGGTAGTCTTGACGTACAAATTCCAGGAAAGACTTCCCTGTAGCTCTATGAAACGGTACTACAGTACCTGCTTTTAACAAGTATATTACCAGAAATCAGCGCTTGTCTCTGGCAAGGTTTAAACTTTTTTAAACTTGGTAGTAAACTTTTTTAATACACGTCTTCTTTAATGCAAATTTTGCTGTTAACTATTTGATGTTAGTTTTTGACTGAATGGGCCGGTTGAGCCGGTTCCTGGTCGGTCAGATCAACTCATTTGTCTGTATCAGGTGTTATGCTCATGTACCCAATTACCAGTCATTACACTAATATTATAAAGAGGAAAGATTTGTATTTTTGTGTGTGTGTGTGTGTGTTTGTAATGATTAAACTAAAAAACTACGGCGCCGATTTAAAAAAATATTTCACCATTGGAAAGCTACATTCACCCTGAGTGACATAGGCTAGGCTTTTATCTCTGTTTTCCCACGGGAACGGGAACTACGCGGGTGAAACCGTGTGACGTCCGCTAGTCCTGTATAAAAAAACAACTCTTCCCTTCAAGTCTCCGCTCATCTTAGCTTCGGTGGAAACCGAGTATTAGTTCTTTGTTGTTCCAAAGTTACTAGTTTATTTACGAGGAAATACAAATACAGAGCCTACTCAGAATACTGGTGTAAATTAATGTATTTCATTGGCGTACTTTACTAAATACTTCCGAATGTAAAACACCACTTTGTTTTACATAGTGTTGAAGTAAATAGTATTGAAAATAGAAGCGATATTAAACAGATTCCATATTGGCTGTGGTTCTGTTTACGAAGCAATTCGAATGTTGATGAATAGAAAATACGCTGTAATATGTTTAGTTCCGATTGCGTCATCACAAATATATAAATAAAAAAAATACAAAAAATTGTCAGCGACCAAACAAAATAAACAATAATTTAAAAAGATTGTCTAGACAAGGATGACACTATCAAGATCTGACATCATACCTATAAAATGTCAATCAGAACAAACAATATAACATGTTTGGTACAATATGTACACAAATACCAAATACTACCATACTGAATATCTATTCAATGACACAACCATATCTTTAAAATCACTAGGAACATAATTATGTAGCTCAGTAGTTAGGATTCCGTGCACAAATGGCACCAAACGGAACCCTTATAGATTCGTTCTGACTTCTGGTGGTCTAAAATTGCCACTTTAGATCATAATATAATATGAATTGCGATAAAAAACGTAAAATTGACCTTTCATAATAGTGACAGCAAAATCTCTGCTTCTGAAGTCGGTGGCAAAAAAAAACGATATCAGACAAGCAATTTTCACCGACTTCAGAAGCTGATTTTTTGTTGAAGTTTATTTTTCAGTCTTTGTAATTTTGTTTTTTTGAAGTCGGTTTTTTTTTACAAAAAATTTTTTTTAGTAAGTAGGTATGTGAAATTGTGAAAATAATAGCGCGTGCCCTCCATACATGTAATTGATGATAAACACACATAGGGTAAGTCATATTGTGAGTGGTCCCAAAAGCACTTGAAAAATCATATCGTAGTCAATGGTTGATGACTGATGGTGATGAGATATAGCTTCTAATCTCAGACCAAATAAAAGGTAAAGACGGAACTCTGCGAACAGCAAAGTGAGGCCGGTCAAACTACGCCTCGCATACACGCAAACACGTCTCAGACCAAATAAAAAGTTTAAGACCAAGGCGTAGTTTATGTTGTACGTGTGTGCGTGTATTGTGTATGTACACGGGCGAGGCGTAGTTTGACCGGCCCCACTTTGCTGTTCGCAGAGTTCCGTTTTTACTTTTTATTTGGTCTGAGCTTCTAATGAACAACGAAAATTTTTATGAAGTAAGATTTGATATAAAAATTACTTTTGAGATATGGGACTTTTTCGTGAAACCACAGTACAGAAGTAATTTGTCCCCTATGCCCTATTGTGGGTGTACTATTAGGATCACCTCTCCCTAGCACTTTGGGGATTACAAGCGAAGGAAAGGTTATAAAAGTTTGTGAATGTTCCGCGGAGGATCATAGCTTCTTTGTGAGCTACCCACCTATCACTGTAACTGGTGATGTCTTGAAACATATTATGCTTAAATACCTTCGGCGTATTGCAACTGAGAATATGAAGAACCGTTTAGGTAGACTGGGAGCTTTAACGGTGAGCTGTAATATGCTGATCTGAAGGTTCTCACAATGTGCTGGTGCATTTAAAATTTATATTTTTAAAGCATACTGTCAGGATTTTTACTTGTGTAGCTTATTGTGGTATCCCAGAGATGGAAAAAGGAAGCGGGGAAGACCACTTAAGAGATGGGAAGATGAGTTGAAGCTACAGCGGGCCCTTACTGGAAAAGGATTGCATGAGATAGAACACAGTGGAAAATGTTAGAGAAGGCTTTTGCCAAAACGCACACTGAGCTTAGAAATATCCTATAAAAGAGGAAAACAACATTTCAAAATAGACGGAAGTTCAGGATAGAGAGCTTATTGATTGATTGATTGATTATTGTGCTATAACTTTACTCAAAAATCTATCAATACTCTTTCTTTGCATCTAGTATAACAATGCCTTCAGGATTCTGTTGGGGTTGCCATGATTCTCAGTCTCCTGAGAGTAATAGCTAACAAACTGGATCGTCTTTTTTATTTTTATATGTTGCACACTAGGAATTTCTCCTGTATCATGGGTGCATTTACAAACATTCAAATTCACACAGACAGACATGTAGACCCGAAACAACTATTTGTAGGCCACACAAATATTTGATCCGTGCGGGGACGCAACATAGAGTCCAATCGCTTAGCCACTGGGCCCACTGTGTAGTAATTTGCTAATGTTATAAGTCCACATTACTTGAAATAAATGTTTTACTATATCAACCGTTAACAAAAGACCTGTGGCCAAACAGTGGGGCAATTACAGGTTTATTAGGTGGATGGCGATAGCTATTGTGAATGGCCAGAATGGTGAGTGGGAGTCCTCATGTACTATGAGGAATCCCACTAACCATTCTGGCCGATGTTATTTGCTGTCTATGTCTGTGTGAGTTTGCATTTAGAAACTTCTACACACAAACTCTGATTGCATGTGTAGTTCCACCAATTCTTACTACATTACCTATGGGAATTGACTACAGAAACTGCCTAGCATATCCTGCAAAGATATGTTTAATTGTTGTTAATGTAATGGAATACAGAGCATATTTATATCGAACAATGATATCATGCTGCGGCACTCGGAGACGTTTAATGATTACTTAAGCCGTCACTTAGTCAAGATTTGACATGGAAAATCTCAAAATCTTTACGAAGTGATGGCTTAAGTAATCAGTAAATATCTCTGAGAACGGCAGTAAGTCTTTTAAACACTTACAAAAACGAAACTAGTAACTTTTGCTTTGAAAATTTCAAATTTCAAATGGTATATACGTTGGTTTGTTATCATCTACATTTACTAATTTATTATGTACCTCATAAACCGACATTCACAAATATAATTATTTTTTTAAATGCAGGTAGTTGTGTATTTTCGACTGCTTTGGACTAAGATTAATTAATAAGTACCTAATTTATTAGTCATAAAACAAATCAGTGCATAGATTTAGATGAAATCTTTTTAGAAGCTTGGGAAAATGCCCAATAAAAGTCAATAACAAAAACATGATTCGTCTTAGACATCGGCTGCTGTGCCTTGTTTCGTATAAACTTTCACTAAAGAAAAAATCAATGACAAATCTATTTAACGTACAAAGAATGCAATTCATCAGAACCAGTATTTTATTAAAGTTTTTACAAGAAAAATAATGTAAGTAAAAAAAAATATCTCACCAATCTATGTCGTGTCGTCACGATTTCACATTGTAAATTATAATCCAGAACACACACTTATAGGATCACGAAATAGCCCGCTTCTAGACCGAACGCATGCTTTTTATTTAAGTAAATATCCACAAAAGCCAACACTGCGCACTCGCGTCTACCTACGTAAAAAAATATGTAACAAAGGAGACGTTTCCACTGGTTTCCACCGAGTTTTCTCCGCGACAACTACGGTACCCAGTGTTGTGATTTTGTCCACGAAAAGTGATGTCAGTGCCTGCCACAGATGTAATAAACCAAATCGACATGTTTTGACATTGGAATCGAGTCTCAAAACCGATAAATAACAAATATATAAAAAATAATTTTACGTCAAATAGGATTATCTACTTGCAAAATATTTGTCAAAAATATTTAATTCTTAACAATGGGTATTACAATAAAAATACCGTTACCGCAGCGCAAATCGTAGAAAAGAAGCCACGGAAATACAACCCTAGCCCCAACCGAGCGACTAGCGAGTGCGAGTCCACCTTTGTGAAATTGTGAATACAAGTAGACGTATCTGAGGTATACTTCTGTAATTTTATCGCAGGGAACATTTTCAACATTATTAGTTACGCGTGTGTTAGTGTTCACAAAACTAGTATAATCACGGGGCGTATACAACTATACAAGATTTAAAATGTTTTGGCCAGTCATCCCCAGAGTTTAAATCAAACAACACGTATTTACCTCAGTGAACACAGTTCATTCGCCGTACCCGTTCCTGCATCACCCAAATTTCAAAATGAAACTCACAATTACAACTCTGAACGATGAAATCTTCGTCTTGGATGTATCCGAAGATTTGGAGTTGGAAAATTTCAAAGCGTTTTGTGAAATCGAATCCGGGTTTCCTGCGAAAGACTTCATCCTGAATTGCAATGGAAAACCGCTGTTGGAAGATAAGAAATCCTTAAAACTGCACGGTGTTCGCGACGGAGACGTTATCGTGCTTCTTCATATGATGCAGTCAGCCTCAAACCTCAATCAGACTGATTCCAGTCAAGGTACAAGTATAAAACACAATTTACTATGTATTTTAAAATTGCATTGTCATGCCTATTGTCATTGATGACATCTTGTATTTTCGTCAATTTCATTACAGGCAGCCAAGATCAAAACAAAGAGATGTATATTCCACAAAAAAAACTTAACAATGACAGTTAATGTCAATAAATATTTTTGTATATTTATAGGTTGAGCTACTTTTTTATAAATAATTTAATTTAAAACCTCACCATCCTTGCAGCTTTGCCGACTGGCTTAGCCAGTTTAGACTTCAGTGGCATCATAGTCCCACCAGCAAGTGCAAGCACTTCAATGGCAGCTAGGAACCCGCCGGTTGAAGAGGACCCACGCATCATCAGGGAAATGTTCTTGGCTAATCCAGATCAACTGGCTCTCCTGAAGCAAAACAACCCCCGATTAGCTGATGCACTTCTCAGTGGAAACTTAGGTACGCACATAATTACATTACTCGGAGTACAAAATGGAGGTAACTTGCATCTAGGTACATGGTTTATAAAAAGAGTATAGTAGTAGTGCATGTTGTTAACATATTATTGTAGTTTTATTATAATTCACTTCATATGGGAAGGTGGTATATTCCTTGCAATGAGTATTACATGGTTGAAATAATATTTTTATAGTTATTAGTTATTACTGTATTTAGTGCTTTCCATTTATTATTACATTGGTTTTTGTTGTTACTGTTAAAAGATCACCTTTGAAATAAGTCTAGCATGAAGGTTTTTGAAAGTCTATAATAAAACTTAGTACAGTAAATTAATCTATTTGTAATACTAAACTGTCTAACAAAATCTATAGTTATCTGTTAAAAGTAGCACAAAATTATGTTCAGGTAGATAAGGTAACTACAGCACTAAAACTAAATAATTAAACAGAACTATAATTTGCACTAATTCTAGTCAAGCATCTCAGAGAGTCAACTCCCGAGGGGGTATGCATTATTATTAATGGTTGTTGGAATAACATTGAGAAAACCAACTTTAGAGTAGTTCTAGATACTGACAAGGAATTAATAGTTATGTCTTACCAAAAATATGAACTGTACTACAATCTCAATCTGTGATTGTGCGCAACCCGAAAATGAAAATATCACATTTTATTCAAAGAAATCCATCAACACTGATACAACTATTGTAGCCAATAAGCCTGTTATAGTGTTGGGGGATTAATCAGAGCGCCATATATTAATTGTTTAGGTAACATGCCTGCATGACTGTTACCTCTTAATTATAGACTGAGAAAGATAAGCAAATCAAATATTTTGACTTTGGAGACTGCCGATGTGGAGCACAATGATCACTGAGTCCATATTGGACTAAGCAATCATTGTGTGAATGGTCTACCAATGGCTTAATAGCCTAGAGCCTAAACCAACACCTAAGGAGACTCTTTAGGAACTGGATGAGGAGCCTGATTCAGAAAGCGGTACTTCTTGACCCGCATTGTCGAGGGATTCCTCTCCCTGTAGCCTGTGGATAACCAATAGCTTGGACCCTGCCCCCAAAACCTGTGGGCTACTATTATTTAATATTTTTAAATGCTTCTTTGTATATAAATTTTTTATAAGATATTTTTTTTAGTATGGTTGAAGAATAAAGGAGAATAACTAACTGTAACAAAAATATAATGCTGAAAATTTAAATCTTGTTTCATAGATACATTTGCTTCTGTGCTTCGCGAACAAATCTTAGCTAGGACGGAACGTCAGCAACAGCGTATAAGGTGAAAATCATCACTGTTTGGTTTTATGATATACCTAGGTGTAAATAGGGAGACATGACTTAAAACCAGACTTATTTCAGGATGATGAATTCAGATCCATTTGATACAGAAGCCCAGAGAATGATAGCCGAGGAGATCCGCCAGAAGAATATAGAAGCCAACATGGAAGCCGCCATGGAGTACAATCCTGAAACATTCGGCACTGTGGTGATGCTGTACATTAATTGCCATGTTAATGGGTATGCTTATGATTTATATACTAGTTTTCTTTGCTTCATTTTGATCAGCTGTATGAGTAAGTATTCTCACTATTACCTATAAAATAAATAGTCATTAAAACACTTACTTGTTGCATTCAGATCAAATGTTGTCATGTGAATATTTGACAAGTTAATGGAGATGTAGCACCATGAATGATGATGTGATGTTATTTAGACCTTGAAACTTGAAAGCATATTTTTAAGGCACATTGATGTTGTAGATTTCCGGTGAAAGCATTCATCGACTCTGGTGCTCAGACAACAATCATGTCAGCAGCATGTGCGGAGCGATGCAACATCATGAGGCTGGTAGACACAAGGTATGTAATATTTATTTAAGCAGCCAAATTAAGAGCGTATTACACCAATCAAACTGATCGCGATCAGCACGCCTAAACAGGGTTAAGGAGCTGTCTGTCAGTATCAATATTTTATAGCAATTATGATGCGGTTTAAATGTAATCATCACGTTCATTGTCATTGGTAAATTTCGCGTAAAAAAAGTGAATTATTCAATGTCAGCCATTGTACTCTTCACTTTGGTGGAGGTCACAGTAAAACAATTTAGTTATAGTGGCAGGCCACATGATAATTACCACTTAATTAGCTGCCCAGTTCCAATTTCATTTGGCGGCTGTGTTGCATTGCAAATGTCTGCTATTTGGATCTTGGATCGAAGTATACCTACTACTGCTTTAACCGTCAGAAATATTGACTCCTAGTATACTTTGTTCCATGGCCTGGACATACGGACCTGAATAGACACACGATAATTTATATGATTCTTAACCTATCTGATTCCCGTTAAGATTCATCGAAATTCGGCCGAGAGGTTGTTATTGTGTTGACTAAAATTCTTAGACTGATATTTTTATCCTCGAGATTGTTTAGATTCACATATCGCATTCCGTATCTACCTCGGCAAAACGATTTAACGAGCAGCCGAGGCAGGCATAACTTTTTAGGGCATAGTAATACTTTGACATTAAAGCAGTGAAGTACGTAGGCGTGTTCTTTCAGGCGGCAAGCCGCCCACTATCTGAACGCGCCCCAAAAGGTGGTAGCTGTAAGGAGGTCCAGGGGTACCGCACGATTTCCGGCGAGGCGGCAAACCTCCTTGCCGGATTGCCGCCATGGGATCTGGAGTCAATAATCCTCCCGCGCCTTCTTAAATGGCGCGCGGAGGTGCTGCACCGGGGGCAGACAGACAGACCTCCGGTGCGATCGTCTTATGAAGACGGCAGGCCGTGTCGACGGCCGGCGTCGGCGCGTTCGTGTGTTCCACGCGCGACTTAAAAAGGGATGTCAGTAACATTGCAGGGGCAAGGGCCAAAGCCCGTCCCGCGGGTTGTTCGATAAAGATACCGCGGCCTCTTCGAAAAACATACCGCGGCCTCGACACAGGGCTAAGAAGGAACATGGGTGGTCCTTCCGCTCTGAGTCCTTTGACGATTTCCCAACCTTAAAAAAAAAGCGCGGTGAAGTAGGTACAATGTCAAATATAAGTCTCTTTCGTGACGCCTTTGCGAGATGCTGGTGTTTGATCCGGATCCCACACACATTTTCATATCAGCTAAGCTTCTTACACGTGCTTAGCGAGACCGTGTGTCATAAATCGATACGTTAGTCATTTCAAACCTTCAAGTTAAGACCGCAAGCATCCTCAGATATTAGAATTTCAAATGATTTTAAATCTTTTATTCAATTATTTTTTTGTAGATTCTAGAAAAAGGAACGAATCGTACGATTCTACCGTAACCTTTGTATATTATTATTTGAATTTATTGACGGGAATGTAATTTAGTAAGTTTACGTTTAGCAAGAACATTTTCACCCTGGCCACGGCGAAACATCTTGAGAATAAAACTAAAGTATAGAAATGTACACGTGCCACGTGTAAAATTCAGTATAAAGAAGCTGTTAAATTGACACAAACAGCCACAACATTCAATAGAAAAAAAAAGTAATTAAGAAAACAAACTGGTCGTAATCAAATTTCTGTATAACTTTTGTTCTATCCTGTTTCGTAATTACCTAAACTGGAAACTTTGGAAATTGAAACTGAACGGAAACTGGACTCGTTTCGCAATTTTTATTTTAAACGAAGTTGTCGAAACCCTATAAAGAATTATGTTGTGACCTTCTCGGCCTTTTACTTCGGTTAATTAATTTTTTAAATATACACGTGCCCTATCTGACCTTACAGAGTCCACGTGCCCTTACCGAGACTATTTTAGAAACATGAACAACACAGCTTCCTTTGTCTGGTAAACATGTTATTGCTACCCGCATTAGTGATACCTCGACTGCTTTTGTATGACATGACAAAACTGTCAAAACCTTTACTAAGTGATGGCCTAAGTAATCATTAAAGCTCTCTGAGTGCGGCAGGTTGTGTTATCCATGTGTTCGCCTTAACGTAGACTACCTCGGGAACCTGTCTCCCGATCTATTGTACATTTTTCTATGGGAGTTATTAGCTTGAGGTTTATTTTTCATCGTCTTTATATTGTTACGAGCTGGGTATGGGATAAATAAAAACACTACCAATTGAACACACGAAATAACTTTATTACTTGCAAAACACTTATAGACAATCGCAAAACACTACTGAACACTTTAGCGCACTTGATTTCTCTTAGAACCTTCCGTTGTCTCGCTTAAAAGTAGACTGACTCGCTTCGTCCTCTCCCGGTCCTTTTATACCCCAAACACACAAAAGATATTCGAGAAAATTCGCTACTATTCCATAAAGAATCCAGAAAAAAACATTAACAAAAAATATAAACTTAAAGATAAATTATCCAACAAAGAAGAAGTTACTTTACGCCGTAGGCATACGGTCGAAATTAAAATGCAAGTACCGCGACGACGGGCGGCGGACTAACTACCTACAGAATGGAATTAGGTACCTACTAGAATTCACGCGTACTTCTCAGTTATTAGCGAGTTTTCTCGATGATTCTAGATGATCGACGTAACACTGCCCCCTCCTTAGACATGCTCGTCCCGAGCATCATTAGTCCCGTGATATCGCGCTAATCGGTCTACATGCACAACCTTAGGCGCACCTCGCGGACCCTTCTGTATTCGGTAGGTGACATCGTTGATCCTGGTCACAACTCGGTATGGTCCATCCCATTTTGCTTGCAATTTCGGGGACTTTCCCTTGCTCCGCACTGGGTTATGCAACCACACCAGAGAACTTTCATCGAAACCCCTACTGTTTGCCTTCCGATCATAACGGGTCTTCATCTTCTCAGACATCTGTTGTCCGGATTGTCTGATATGCTCATACACATCATTTAACTTGTTACGCAGATCATTTGCGTAATCCGTTACACTGCGTGGGACATCAGGGGGAGTTCCGGTGATTAAATCTGCAGGCAACCGTAATTCTCTTCCAAAGTTCGCGAAGGCTGGAGTTACAGTCGTACTTTCGTGAACTGCACTCCGATAGGACAGAAGAAACGGCTGTATGTGCTTGTCCCAATCCTTTTGCCTGCTTTCCACAACTTTTGCCAGATATCTCTCCAACGTCTGGTTGAATCGTTCCACCATTCCATCAGATTGTGGGTGGTAAGAGGTGGTTCTGGTTTTGTGTGTACCCATCAATCGACAAGTCTCCTGAAAAACTTGCGATTCAAAATTCCTCCCTTGATCGCTGTGAATTTCTAAGGGTACTCCAAAACGACAGAAAACTTCCTGAACCAGTTTATCTGCGACTGTTGTAGCTTCTTGGTTGGGAATGGCGAAGACTTCTGGCCACTTTGTGAAGTAGTCCATGACAACCATGAAGTACTTGTTTCCGCTGTCACTTTCTGGAAATGGTCCCGCAACGTCCAGTGCTATCCGCTCCCAGGGGGCTCCAACGTTGTACACTTTTAAAGCACCTCTGCTTCGTGTGTGGGGTCCCTTCACAGCCGCACAGCTGGTACATTTGCGACACCAGTCCTCCACATCATCTCGACAGTGGATCCAGTAAAAGCGCTCTCTGATCTTCAGGAGAGTCCTTTTTACCCCCATATGTCCTCCTGAGCATCCATCATGGTACAGCCGTAAAACATCCGGTACCTTAGCTTTAGGAACAACCATTTGTAGATGACAGCTGTCCCCTCGAGCGTTTTCCCATTTACGGCACAACACTCCATCCTGGATCACCAAGCTGTTCCATTGTGCCCAATAACTCTTAGTGATAGAACTCATCGCAGCCACATCACTCCACTTGGGCTTCGGAGCACCAGCTTTGATCCACTCGAAGATCGGTTTGATGTCAGAGTCATTTTGTTGTGCCTGTTGTAGGGTCTCCTTCCATTCATCGCTGAGATCCGTTCTAAGCATCCTCACGGGTACTACTTCCTTAGTCTCTTGCCTGACACAGTGCTTGCAGTCTTCAGGACAAGGTCTTCTCGACAAGGCGTCTGCGTTACCGTGAGTTCTCCCACTGCGATGTTCGGTTATGAAGTCAAACTCTTGCAGTAGTTCAATCCATCTCGCCACTTGCCCCTCTGGATTCTTAAATTGTAATAACCACTTCAATGCAGCATGGTCGGTACGTAACTGGAATTTCCGTCCCAACAAATATTTACTGAAGTGCTGCAATGTCTTTACTACGGCGAGCAGCTCCCGTCTTGTTACGCAGTAATTTCTTTCCGGTTTAGACAAAGACTTGCTGAAGTAAGCTATAACAACCTCCTGATCTCCTTTCCGTTGAGATAACACGCCCCCAATTCCAGTATTACTTGCGTCTGTGTCGACTATAAAGTCATTTTCAGTGTCAGGATATCCCAAAATAGGAGTATTGCACAGACGTCCCTTTAATTCTTGGAATGCGGTGTCGCAGTTCTCGTCCCAACAAAACTGTTGCTTTTCCTCGGTGAGTTTGTGTAGAGGTTTCGCAATGTCAGCAAAATTCTTCACAAACCGGCGATAGTAAGAGCACAAACCCAAAAATGCTCTGACCTGTGTCTTGTCTTTTGGAACTGGCCAATCCTTGACGGCGACTACTTTCTCTGGGTCTGTTTGAACACCTTCCCCCGAAACTATGTGTCCTAAAAAGTTCACTTGTTTTCTGAAAAATGAGCACTTTTTCGGACTCAACTTCAGGTTTGCTGTTTGGATCTTTGACAGCACTCGGTTGAGGTTTTTAAGGTGATCTTCAAACGTACGGCCCACAATGATTATGTCGTCTAGATAGACAAGACAAGCGTCCCCAATCGATCCGGCAAGTACTTGTTCCATCAGCCTTTCAAAAGTTGCAGGAGCATTACACAATCCGAAAGGCATAACTTTAAACTGCCACAACCCTTTTCCTGTTGAGAATGCAGTCTTCTCCTTATCCTTGGGGTCTATTTCTACCTGCCAGTAACCACTTTTCAGGTCAAGTGTAGTAAACCACTTCATTCCCGTCAGCGTATCCAGTGTGTCATCGATCCTAGGCAGTGGATAGCTGTCCTTTTTCGTGACGTCGTTCAGTCGTCGATAGTCCACACAGAAGCGCACACTGCCGTCCTTTTTCTTTACCAAGACCACAGGAGAACACCATGGACTGGATGAAGGCTCTATAACACCGTCCTTCACCATTCCCTCAATCATGGTTTCCACTTCTTTTTCCCGTGCAACTGGGAGTCTCTTTGGTCGCTGACGGATAGGTAACTCGTTGCCTGTATTAATCCTGTGCTGAACCAGTCCAGTTCTACCTATGTCAGCATCACTCGTTGAGAAAATACCGGCGTACTGAAGTAACATCTTCTTAGCCTTGTCCATTTCTCCTTTAGTCAAATGACAGTTTTCTAAAAGCGTTGACACGTCAAATTTTCCACTACGATTTTGATTTCCGGTAGGTAGATCTTGCAATTGACGCATCCAAGCTACTTCCTCGCAAGTCCCGATCAAGGTGCCCTTCTTAAGCACTTGCTCCTTGTCACTTGGATTCAGGATGCGTACAGCTGAGATGTTGTTGGCCTTTACCAGAGTTCGTGCCATCTTCCATGGAAAGTCATTGTTCACCCTTTCTATCAGAACACTCCGATCTTTGTGTCTAGAATTCGGTGGTAACTTGACTGGCACGATCGTTTCCGATCTGCGAGGAAGAACAATTTCCTTCAAGCAGTACACTTTCCCTGATGGTGCACCTTCCATGAAGACTTCCTCGGAACCACATTTCAACACTCCTTGGTCAATGTCGATCTCACAGCGATATTTCCGCATGAAGTCCAAGCCCAAGATGCAATCGTCCACTATGTCGGCCACGATGACATTGTGCTGGTAAATTCTATCACCCAATTTTAACTCCACTTCCTTCTTGTCTCGGACGGTTATGTGCTGACCGGTAGCTGTTAACAATTGTATACGGTCGTGGTTATTGAAGTAGTCCCCAAGAAACCGATTCGCCAGGTGAGAATTGACGACCGTGTGAGAAGCTCCAGTATCCAACGTCAGTTTGCATGGAGTTCCGTTGACTTCGCCGTTGATAGTCAGACTGTTCCCGTCATGTGCTTGTGAGATCGAGATCCTCGGGGCTCTTTCAAAACCAGCCAGCACCCGCCCCCCAGTCCTGGCATTTACTCGTTTCCCTGCTGTGGCTGGGTAGTCACTTCAGCCACCCTTCCTTGTTGGGGCTGATCCTCTCTTGCTGAGCTGCGCTTAGGGCAGCTTGACCGAAGATGACCCTTTTCTCCACAAGTGAAGCACCTAGGGCTGTAACCTTGCGGGCGGTCGCGTACAGTTGACGCGACAACCTCCCTGACGCGGTGCGTACGGTGGTCCTGCCTCACTGCCTCCACTTCTAAAGCATGGGCCAAGGCGTCTTTCAGCGTCTCGTGGTGACCAAGTCTCACAGCAGCTCTAACTTCCAAGTCGCGTATTCCATCTACAAACGCCTGAACCAGATTTCCATCAATAAGTGCAGGGGCGGACTGGTATGCTTTGCGAACCAGCTTTTCCACTTCCAGGGCCCACTGCTGTAGGTTCTCGGCACTACGTTGAACACGATCCTTTAATTTGGCACGAAAGACGTGCTCCAGGTGCGCGTCGCCGTATCTAGACTCTAACGCCTCCAGCAGCTGTTCGTAGGTCACATCCTTGCCGAGTGCCTCAAGAATGGTAAGGGCCTGGTCTCGGAGACCCAAGGTGAGCGCTGTCATGGCTTGCGCTTTGGTCCACCCATTCGCCTTCATAACGGCCTCAAATTGGATTTTATAGGCCGACCACGAAGATGTTCCGTCAAATGGCGGCACTTTAAACCCGCGCACCGAAGGTGCAGCAATCACTGAAGTCACAGCCCCGTCTCCAACCTTAATTTCACTCAAGGCCTTCTTCACATCGGCGATCTGAATTTCGGCCTTTGCGATACGGTTGTCGTGCTGCTGTACCTGCTCCTTCATCACGCTCAGCTCTTTGCCCACTGATGCGTGAAGATCCTTTATCAGGAGCATCTGTTCTTCTTGACGGCGAGCCTGCTCGTCCTTATCACGTTGCAGCTGTTCCTGTAACTGGCGAGCCTGCTCCTCTTGACGACGAGCCTGCTCCTCTTGACGACGAGCCTGTTCCTCCTGACGGCGAGCCTGTTCCTCCTTGTCCCGTTGCATCTGTTCCTGCAACTGACGGGCCTGCTCCTCCTGACGGCGAGCCTGTTCCTCCTTGTCCCGTTGCATCTGTTCCTGCAACTGACGGGCCTGCTCCTCTTGACGACGAGCCTGGTCTTGCAGCAGAGCCATTAAGGCAGACAAGTCAGGCGCCGCTAGTGCTGGAGTAGATACAGATGGGCCAGCGACTGGCTCTGACGTAGGCTGGACACCGCCCGGTGTCTGTGTCGGGGAGTCTCCAAATCGCCTTTGGTCCATACCTTGTTGTCGCTGACTCCTCGTACGGATACTATCCGTGTCGTCCTTGGGTAGAATCGGCATTATTTATCCCTCACTTCTGACACCAAATTGTTACGAGCTGGGTATGGGATAAATAAAAACACTACCAATTGAACACACGAAATAACTTTATTACTTGCAAAACACTTATAGACAATCGCAAAACACTACTGAACACTTTAGCGCACTTGATTTCTCTTAGAACCTTCCGTTGTCTCGCTTAAAAGTAGACTGACTCGCTTCGTCCTCTCCCGGTCCTTTTATACCCCAAACACACAAAAGATATTCGAGAAAATTCGCTACTATTCCATAAAGAATCCAGAAAAAAACATTAACAAAAAATATAAACTTAAAGATAAATTATCCAACAAAGAAGAAGTTACTTTACGCCGTAGGCATACGGTCGAAATTAAAATGCAAGTACCGCGACGACGGGCGGCGGACTAACTACCTACAGAATGGAATTAGGTACCTACTAGAATTCACGCGTACTTCTCAGTTATTAGCGAGTTTTCTCGATGATTCTAGATGATCGACGTAACAATATAATTAAAGGCCAGAAGTACATACACCGTATATTGTCAAAGATAGAATAAGATTGCGTAATAATAAAAATATTATTCTACGAGTACAACCGCAAACCTGACGCGTACGAAGTCGCGGGTAACAACCCGCGACTTCGTACGCGTCAGGATTGCGATTTGCTTAAAATAAGATTTTGAAATATTAGTGATTATACTTCATTTTTTGTTTTTGTTTGTAACCTGATATGAGGAGCTAGTAGCTTAAAATAACTGCCGCTTGGTTCGATCTTTTGGTTAAGCCTTCCTTGCCTAGGTTAGTCCGTGGATTGGTAACCACCCATTACACATCGAGTTGGCGGATAGTGTAGTCTGTATAGTGAGTTGCCTTCGTTACTCAGAAAACGCGTTAAGGTGGAAGCTCACATCTGGCCCGCGAAATTCTAATTTTCTTACGTTTTTGGCAATTTGCAGGCCAGTGCTTGGTTGTATGTTTATGAAAATTTGATTTGCGACTGTAAGACGTATGAAGTTACCGAATTATAACCATCAAAATTATCAATACAACCCTCCAAGTTCATTTTCATGTCAAGATTGATTTTTGCATGTAAAAGTCATTCTTTAGTAATTTAGTCGTCGTTCTTTAGTAGTTAGTAATTTTGATGGTTATAATTCGGTAACTTCATACGTCTTACAGTCGCAAATCAAATTTTCATAAACATACAACCAAGCACTGGCCTGCAAATTGCCAAAAACGTAAGAAAATTAGAATTTCGCGGGCCAGATGTGAGCTTCCACCTTAAGCCGTTGGTCCCGACTGACATATTTTGATCTTTGGCAGTCGTATCCTAGTCAGTGGGCAAAAAGTCTGACAACCAGTCCTACCAAAGGTTATCGTATTACCTACCCAGGACTAACTGGGTTGAGGAGGTCAGATAGGCAATCGCTCCATGTGCTCCATGTCCATACTGCTATGGTATTCAGATGCATCCAGTTAAATCTGGAAACCAATCCCAAAATAGTTGTGAAAAGGCTAGGCAGATGATTGGGAAAGGCAAGGATGGTTTTATTTTATTTTTATTTACATCATTTATTTTCTCTTCACAAAATTAATAATGTGTAAGTACACATTAATGTTAAGTTAAGCCAACTTTGCAAGAAAAATGGGTTTTAGAAAAAACTTGTGTAGCAGGTCACCAAGCCCCTTTCGGCTAGAATTCGTTTGTACAGAGATACCGTGTAAGAATAGGATTTACAAAATAAATAAAAAGCAGTATTAGTTTAAAATATGTATCTTGGCTCGGTTTCGTCCAACAACAGGATTTCTCCCATCGCATTATCTGCACCGTAGGATACCTACTTGATCATATATTTGACGCTGTTCTGTTACCTATACAATTTTTTCTAGAACTACCTTTCAAACTACAAAAGGTTAAAGGCCTGAGGCAAGCAGCTTGGTTATTCTTTCACGAAAGATCGTAACTCACCACTGTACGGAAAATAGCGTGAAATGAACAATCGCCATCTATCGCGTACAAAGAGAAACTGGTTAAAATATAATTTAAAGAAAGCGATTAAATACACACTCAAGAATATAGGCTATGTGAATTTAGAAAGCAACGTCGTAGACTAATTTAGAGTACCTACCTTTTGCTAACTTTTTTAATATTTTTATTAGAAGATTGGTACCGATTTTTTTTCAATAGGTGTCGCAATTTGGATCTTCTGTAATATACTTAAATCTTTTTACTTACGCACAATATTGATGGATTCAATCTAATTATCAGCTTTATAATTTACAGGTGATTTATAGAATCACCTGTAAAACTTAACCAAACTTAACGTCCCTACTTTTTTTTGTAATATCTTCAATGTACAGAAACGCCATGTTTACATAATAATAATATGTGTGATTATTTTTTCGAGAAATATTTAAAGAACAAAATAAAAAAAGTGCAAAGGATTTCAATACAAAAAAAAAATGAAACTCTGAGTGAATAAAAAAGTATTCAAAAAATCGCAAAAAGTGAATCCACCACTGGGAATAAAACTTGCGATCAATGGCTTTAAGAGCAGTCACATACCCACTATGCTATTTACTCTAGTGACACTTGATTGAATGCTGGTCATGGCTGAAATGTCAAACAATTATTTGACGTTTAATTTTTAACATAATGCAATAATGCTCATCCCTTTTAGCAAGTAGCTTGATAATATATACCCAACATGGGAAGATTGAACAGAATCTGTGCAGTAGTTTTTGCGCCAACTCATAACATAGCTTTGGATTTTTACGATTTTATTATGTATAGATAAAAAATCACAATCATGGTTAACAGTGTAATCCCCCAATTTTGCCATCGTGATGGTTTTTTCTATATCACGAGATTGTCCTCTCAAAACGCTATACATTTCCAGTATTAGCTGGTCTCGCATTGTATAGGATTTCCGTACAGTACCTACTTACCCATTTTGAGCGGACAATCTCGTGTTTGTAAATGAATTGCGATAAGGGCTAGGGAATGACGATGGATCTTCAGGTTAGGCCGCGCTTGCCTAGGTGGGTCGGTGATTCGGTGACCGTGATAAGCAGATGACCATGATCTCAAATCTTCACTTATGTATAAGCAAAGCTCATTGAAACGCAGGTCGCTTTATGCGTGCGCTATCTTTCATTCTTTAACGACACAGTGTGATAAATCCTCTATTTCTTCGTAGATGGGCTGGCATCGCCAAAGGCGTCGGTGTGCAGCGCATCATAGGCAGAATCCACATGGTGCAGATGAGAATTGAGAAAGACTTCCTCACCACTTCTTTCTCCGTACTTGAGGAGCAGCCCATGGACATGCTGCTCGGCTTAGACATGCTCAAAAGGCATCAGGTAATGGAAATTTTATTGCCACGTATTTGGTAGTATTTTTGCTCGTAGGGGCTTATAGTTTCACTAAAACATTCATGACTTTTTTATATAGTGCAACATAGATTTGAAACGGAACGTTCTTCGTATCGGCACAACTGGTACTGAGACACCATTCTTGCCCGAGTCGGACCTGCCTGAGTGCGCCCGGCTATCCGGATGCTCCGAAGACGAAATTGTCAACCAATCTATGAGGGACCACGAAGAGCGGCTGGTCAAAGAAGCTCTGGAGAAGTCTAAGCAAGGTGGGCGTGCCAAAAAGAAATAAAAAGTACGATAAATATGGAAAGTTGTGGAGATGTCATTCGTTCTTGCACCGTAACAAAAATAGTAACGTAATATTATAAAACAATAAAAATCGTAAAACTAATCCCTTGTTTCTATATAGTTTGATTGCATGTGCGGAGTAGCTAACAGCTTGTCGGTAACGTGTGCATTTTTGTCGGGAAAGTTGTGTCAGTGAATGGAAACGGTCATGAAACCAGGTTGAGATATTTAATGAAACAATGGGGCTCAACTCGACAAGACATGGGTCTTTACGATTTTAATAATTTCGTTAATGTTCACCTTTTAGAAGAGTTTAACTGCTGCGATGTTTGAAGTATATCCGGTATGTGATTATTATTCGTTATTTTTACTATGTCATGACTTCATTGACTGTACTTTTTCGAGTAAGTAGAGTAGAAATCATGACAGAATGCGTTGTTATAACATATTGGCTTTTAATTTTTGGCTTCTGACTCAACTTATAGCCATTAATCTAAATGCAAATGCTTCAGACAACTGTTTAGCGTTTTAAAATTTCTATTTTTTGTCATTGGAATAGTTCAAAGACTAAGTTGCGGTCGCCAGTTGAATGCTTCCACTAAAAGGGTGTTGGGAACTAACCTAAAAGACTGTTTTCTCTAGATTTAACCTGCTTGTTATCATTGTATTGATCTCTATCACGTATAGCTATATCCTAACTACAAAACAGCCCTCTGTATCCGTGCCGCTTCTAACCGAATATCTGTCAAGAGGCCAGTTACATTAGGTACAACCACATTTTAAATAACAAATCAGGTTCAATTTGATAGGCTACAATAGTGATATAATTATTGAAGGTCAGATCAAAATGCTTTTTTAATTACTTTTTGTCTAGTCTGGAATAAGCGGAGCAGGTACGGCGGGCCTGCGTTGTATAGCGTATATGAACGTCCCCAGTAGAATGACAAGTATATTTGGACACAATGATGTTTATGACTATTATGTAACATGTTTGATATTGTACAGAGTCCGGTGGCAACGTATTTATTCCGACAACTAGCCGTTTGCCGCCACCGGAGCCGATGCAAATCAATAACCAGGCGCCGCCCACTAACAACCGGATGGGTAAGAATAATACACTCGCGGTCAAAGATTACGGGTCACTAACTAAACTTAATCTTAAAATTAATGAGCTAGCTGCATGAAGAAAACTATATGTTGTAGATCAGTAACCATTAGATAACATTAATTACAGGGTTTTCGTCATCGACCCGTACTATTTGACTGCAAGTGTGTGTATGGTATAATTAGGCTAATTTCTTTCTCCACGAAGTACCAACTATTAGTAGTACTAGTACAAGCTATTGTCCTTGTGTATTTATTCATATTTTATATGCGTTGTATGTTTATTGTATTATTTTTTGTCATTTTGTTTGCATGCCATGTACCTATCTGCGATAAATAAATATTTTTCTTTTTTTCTTCGTATTTTTCAATAAAACTTGTTTTTCTTTTTAATATGTTTTCAGTGCTGGGCGATCCTAGCCAGACTATCTTGCCCAATGATAACTTTGGGGAGGCTGAAGTAAAGGAAATAATGTCCCTTGGATTTGGATTTACTAGGGAACAGGTATGTGTTTGCATACAATATCATTATTTATCATCTTTATATAAATATATCTGCCTAGCCTTTTCCCAACTATGTTGGGGTCGGCTTCCAGTCTAACTGGATGCAGCTGAATACCAGTATTTTACATGGAGCGACTGCCTATCTGACCTCCACAACCCAGTTAATACTAGATAATACGATACCCTTTGGTAAGACTGGATGTCAGACTTTCAGGTCACTGACTACCCGTAACGACTGCCACAGATCTATATATGGCACCCGGGACCAACAGCTTAACGTGCTTTCCGAGGCACGGAGGAAACTCGGTATGTAATGGGCGGTCACCCATCCACAGATCGACCTAGGCAAGGCAATTTATCATCTTTAATTCTACACAAAATTCTGGTTTGAGTAACGCCACGAGTACAAATATGAATACGCGCAACAACATTTTAAAGAGCTTCACCTACTATATTGCTCAACGTTTTGACGGACTTGGTATTTTGGAAGTCATATTAAGAAATAGGTCTCAGCTTTTTTTTTTTTGGCGGGTGGAAAATCATCAAATAACCACTCCCGCTCTTGGGCAGAGCGAAAGGGAGTGTCAGACTTCTACTGACTAAAAACCACCCATGTTCCTTCTTAGCCCTCTATGTCGAGGCCACGATAACTAGTGTACAACCCGCGGCCAAATAGGTCTTAGCTCAAATACAAAATTGTTATTTTACTAGAAAACCGGTTTTGACTTGCTAAGTGTATACATACATAGTGCTCGTGCCTGTATTTTAATTTAATTGATATAGTTGATCCCGTTAGATACTGGAAAGGTCTGTCTATACAGACCGTTTCGGAGGGCATAGGCCGGCGTTTTTTTTTACACTAAGCGCGTTAGGTTTGTTCTTAATAATAAAAGAAGTGACATGTAAATAATCCTTATTACAATGATTCATAACTCTGGTTTGAACGTGATAAACAATCTGTTCTCCGAGCCGGTCTGTGTGAATGGACTCTTAATGTTAGGACGTCTACCAGTTATATTATTAACTAGCGGGCGTCAAGCGGGTTCACCCGCGTATTTCCCGTTCCCGTGGGAATAGAGGGATAAAAAGTAGCAAATGTTACTCAGGGTGAATGTAGCTTTCTAATGGTGAGAACATTTTAGCAACCGGCGCACTAGTTGTTGAGTTTATTCATTACAAACACAAAAAAATACAAATATTTCCTCTTTATAATATATATTACTAGCTGAACCCGGCATGCCTTGCAATGCCCTTTTTCCTACCTACTACCTACCTACTACCTACCTACTACCTACCTACTAGAAGTATCTGATGGATGTTTAACTGCTGAACAGTTTCAAATAATAGGCATGTTTCCTGACTAACCAAAATATCATTCTGTTTATTCCGTCAGTTAGATTATCGAAAAATATATAGATCAGTGCTTTTGACGTCACTACGTGGTAAAAAACGCGGTGCGATGTGACGTCACGCGAGTTTTAGAAGCACTGTATCGTCTTAATTTTTTGTTTATGTGAAAAAAGAAAAAATATGTGTCCAATATTTTTTGAAAATCTATCTGACGGACTTATTAGATTTTTGTTTGTCAACTACCCTATCCCCCGGTTCCATTGAAACCACAACAGGCAAAGGCGACCAGTGGTAAGACTTTGTACTCAATTAGCTGTTCTCGTTTCAGACTATCGTGGAACTACGGCGTTTCAACGGCGACAAGACTCAGGCCACCGTGGCTCTCCTCGCGAAGTCTCTGAAGTTCTAGGCGCCCTGTCTGACTACACTTACGAGCGTGGACCAGGCCAGACATTCTGTCGACCCCAGTGGATCACAGTCTGTCTTAACATATTGGCGATTTCAACTTAATTAAGACATATATTAATATAAATCATAATCCTCTGTAGTCAACAAAAAATAACCATTATATTAAAATGTTAATTAAGATTGTTTCAAAAGTTTAGTTTTGGTTGTTGGAATTTATGAATTATTTTATTGACTCGCTAATGCGATGTTGACAGCTATAAAAAGAAAGATTTTCTTTTAAGATCAGATTTATGATTGATGTACAGGTTCTAGTGTATTGGGTACGAGTAATAATAAAGATTACTGCATAAGCTGATGTTTTATAAGATTAACTTAGTTAATTACGCAGGATATTGTACACTAGTTTGATAAATTCAAACTTGATTGTGCCTACATATGGAATCGGATACTTACACTTGATGAACGGTGGTTTCAATGATTATATGAGTTACAATGTTTATTTTAATGACGTTTAATATTAAGATTATCTCAGACTTAGGAATACTTAGGAAGCATTAATCCTATTTACTTGGCTATATTTAACCACTGAACTTATTTATAAAAATAAGCGTATGTACTTGAACTGTATAACCGTAAAGTACGATCAAATTATCTTGGCAGGTCTGAACATAGGCTCTGCGAACTTTGCGCATGTATACTCGCGAAGAAAACTGTTATTGCCAGATAAACACATACGATCAGAAAATACCTAATACAGTCAGAAAATACAAATGAAATAAATATCAAAACACTTTTAGATACCTAGTCTACATTTTTAACTCCATTTTCTTTTTCCCCTTTCATATACTGAGTTAAATCGTAAATATTTTTTCTCGCCTGGCGATTTAAAACACTACTATACTTTGGTGGCATATTTGACGAAATAAGTGCCCACTAACTTTTCTAACAAATAATAAAAAATAACAGTAATATTAAAAACAACAAACAAAAACACAACGAAAACTTTTCTAATCGAATGTGCTCAAGACAGAGATAGCAACACAAACACTAAACAAATGCTGTCGTGTGACTGAGATATAATACCTCGTACCGAATATTGCCGAACTTGCACGAAGGTCACGAAGTTAACAAAAAGAGATGTGCATGTGCATGTGCAATGGGTGTCGTTTAATCGATTATTCTTAGAATCGATTGAAATTAAGAAATAAAAAGATGTTTCTATTCAATTTTATATTGAGGTTTGAAATATTCGTAAACATTCGTTATTCAAGAAGTCTGTAATAGATTTCTAAAATATAAGTAAATCATGTCTTTTAACAGAGAAAACATAATGTTACTATACATTTTTTATGTAATAAAGACGAAATCTCAATTATTAATGATTAAATTCACTTTATTAGTTAATGTATTCACTTAAATATCTTCTAAACACTAATAATAACGTATTCCAAATAAAACTAATCGATTACGATATTTGATCGTATAAAGGATTGATTGTGTTTATGTAAGGTGCATCTCTAGCCTAGACTACCGCCCCCCGAACTTCACCTCATGTCACCATTTGGTTCCTAATAAATGTTACTGCGCAGCGTTCTGCACGAAGTTCGGACCTGCCAAGATAATTTGTTCGAACTGTAATTTAACGTATAATCAATCTTGCTCTAATATAATAGGTCTCTTTGAGTTTTGTTTAGTTTCGACTTCTTCGCTTCGCTATTTATTATGTTTTCTGTAATTACTGCATTTTTTTCTATGATTTGGTTCACAAAGCCTTAGCAAACGCGGAATAAAGTTAAAGCCAGTTTAAGACCAGGCTTTAGTGGGAGGTGAGAATGCAATATGTGTGGAATATTATATGTGTACATATTACTAAAGATTACTGATGGGAATACCATTAGTGTTCTTTTGTAATATGTATCTAACCGGAACAAGTTTTACAGCCGCACTCAGAAAAAAATAATGATTACTTAGGCCGTCACTTAGTAAAGGTTTTGACAGTTTTGTCATACAAAAGTATGTCAAATCTTTACTAAGTGACTGCTTAAGTAATCATTAAATGACTCTGAGTACCGCAGTTAGTCGATTTTGTTAACCCCTTCTTATTTATTCTGCCTTTTTTTTTCAATAAAGTTTACATGAGTGGATATTACACGAATCTTCTGCCCAACTGCAGGACAGTTTGTCGGCAGTGTTCTCGCGAAAACAGCTCTTAGTAGCTATAGCAAAATTTTTAGTTTATTTTATTAATTTATTCTCCAATCCTCACAATTTGCATATTCAACTTTCAACTTACAGCGCCAGCACTTTCTGAATCCGTATGAGTAGGGTAAACACTATTTCATTCTGGAACGTACTGTATAGTTTAGTTTTCTACTTCTTAGCTTTCCTTTCCTTATTTCTTACCTGGGTAACCAATGGTTTTACAGGGAATATACTCTATCGGAAATACAACTTGAAACAGTGTTGTATGAACTAATTTTGTACCTTATTTAAGTAAGATATTTTGTATGTTTTCATGAATAAAGGTAGTTTTCAATATCTAACACTTGTTTCACTAATTACACCTCCAATAAATACAATTCGTAGCCGTTGAAAGGAGAAGCCATAGAATCATATAAAGTAATAGATAAGATCATCTTTCGGCTGTTTTTTTGGGGGGATGGGTTGTAAATCATCAAATAACCCCCTCCCGCTTTTTGGCAGAGCGAAAGGGAGTGTTAGACTACTACTGACTAAAAACCACCCATGTTCCTTATTAGCCCTATATGTCGAGGCCACGGTATCTCTTACAACATCCCGCAGCCGAATAGGTATCCCATGCGATTTGTGGTCGGTCGCATTTAGGTTTTTTTTTGTTACTTCCCTGCCAATTGTCAGCATAATTTACTACTCCTTTTTCCATCATATCATTCCTCACACAATCCTTCATCACATCTCTTTTCTTTGGTATTCCTCTCCGTCTCAATCAATCCATATTTATATATTTTTTTTTCATTTTAGTCATGCTTTCTATTTCTGCTCATCACATGTCCATACCAGCGTGAAAACTGATGAGATCCATACTCCGGGGCTACCACTGATACATTCCCAAAAACTCAATACGCTTTGGTCGCCTGGGGAATTGAAACCACGCCCTATGCTCTTCAGACACGCTTCCGACATTAGACCAATGAACCTTTTTCGTCGAATATTATAAAGTTTTGTATGCAATCGGATACCTGATAAATCAATAAACATGACAAAATAAAAACAATGTTCGTTTTAAATTCGTATAATATTCACACGTATTACAAATGTATAACAGATAAGTAGTAATTGTTACAAATAATTTGAGGACATTTAAATTTGACATCGATTAAATGCTTCATAATAGGTAACATCTAGAGGACTAGAATTCACACACTTTACTTACCCCTAAGGAAATTAAACTCGAAGGTTCAGGATTTTTTCTTGGTTTACCATATAAAATTCAAACCCACCCAACCCAAATAAGCTGGCATTCAAACGCATGGAAGATAATAGTGAAATGTAGACTGTATGTTGTATTAGCAAATTAACTATCCAGTTGGAATAACCCGCACGTACAAACAGGTACATAATTAAACTATCATGGTCTCTATGGTTAATGAAAAAGTGGCTTTTTTTTACCTACCTATTTCGGTTATATGGAATAAGATTCTTTAAATATACTCAAACATTATCGTCAGCATCAGGCGGTTGGCTGGCCAACTTATTTGCCATTGCTGTTAGAATATCTGTTAGTCTGGCGAATCTTTGATTAGGCGTGGTTAGGGCACCTCTTTCTCCCCAAAGGAAGTTAATGTGAAACTCTGTTCTGAACAGTTCGAGGAGAGTGGGGTCTAAAACGGGTCCTAATGAAGACATCTCTTGCACTACAGTTCTAGCGTTTCTTTTGAACATGTCAATTTGGTTGGGGAAGTGTCGGGCGGCATCTAAATGTGCTGCAGTCGCGTTGAAGTCAAACTCCAGGCTGTTCATCAAGCCGGTAGGGAACGTCTCGTCTAGCTGCATTAGGCCTCCGCCTTCGCCGTCTGTAAAAGCAAATTACTCAATTTAAACATTTCATTCTTGGATTCACCACTCAGCTGATAACGATTGGATGTCACTTACCAAACAAATGGAAGCACAGTACTGGTGGCAGGATATACGGCGCCGTTGTGTTGGGAGGCAAAGGATTCGTGCCTTCGTTCATATTTTTAAAGCAAGGCCTCAGTTTAGCCTCGAACATAAACGCATTGTCCGTGTAAACCCTTCTCAAAATATTCCACGCATTCTCCAGGCACTCCACCTTTGAAATATAGAAAAACGTTAGTTATTTTTCACTGAAAGTACGATAGGTTTATATTACTAAGTTACACCCGCGAACTAAACACACTGTACCTACATGGCACTCGGTATATAGTGTAGAGCAGCTGCTCTGTCCGTCAGTGGAGAATTCTTTGAAATCGGTATATATTAGGTTGAGGAAAAAGTCTTTTCGCATTAAAGTACCTATGTATGAACTTGTAATAAAATCTCTTAGGCTATACTATATTATTATAGTAATTATTGATATGTTTAATACCTGAGGCATACACAGCCCAAACATAATGGCTGAAAACCCGTAAAGATTTCCCAACGCAGTCTTTGTTTCAACTGCTAACAGAATCCAGTCGTTGATGGTGTCAGCTCGCTGCCTGTCTGTCTGACAGGTCAATATCGTCACAGCTATCAACAAACGAAAAGTCTCAATCCTGAAAATGAATACCAGATTGAAGTCGCGCGTATACCTCTTTAACGATAAGAATTTCATTCGCATGCTGATCTATGTATTTACCTACCTTTCTATAACATCTAAACGCAAGGGTCGACCTTGAGGTAAAAATAATAGTTCTAATCCTGATGCAGTTTTCTCCAAACCTTCAATTTGAATTGCATCGTCAAAGAAGAAATACAAATCTACTTTAGTCATGTGATTCGCTAAGATCCTTGGCCCCGACGTACGTAGTAACAGTTTGATCGTGTGCAACGTTTCAGATTCAAGTGGTTTTGATAATCCAGTCGGTATGATTTGTGATTGAAAGTTTTCTAAATTAATTCTTGAATCCACCACGTAATCCAAATTTTCTGATTGCAAAAGTTTTGCTTCAGTGAGTTCATAATCAAATTGTTGTTTGATGGTTGGTGTCACCAGATTGTAATCAGATTCCATTCTTGATTTATTTGGATCGCTGTGCGCTGAACTTTGAGTAGAATCTCCAGATCCATTGCCTGAATCTGATCCCGAAACTTGGTAGAGTCGTTGGAGTTCTAATCGTCTTTCATCGGCTTTTGGTCCATCGTATCTGGCTGGCTTGGCTGGAGGACTCATTGGGAGATTGGCATCCCAGGTGCTCGAACCGGAGTTAGGCTCGCTGCAAAAGTTTTTACCATGTATGTTTTGTTGACTCTGAATAACTCCATCAGCGCTGGCGCTTTTGCCATGAGTGACATGTTGTCCCATGTCGATAGGTGTCAGTGAGTGAGATCGTTGTTTCTTGAAAGGTATTCTAAGTTGCATTCCAGGCTTTGCTGCAAAATGGCTGTATAGACTGTATGGGTTTCCGTAGCAGCCGTCTGCAACTGGTGAGACGACGAGATTCATATCATCGTTCTGAATGTAATTCGTAATAGGCGTCACCCGGTTGGCTGGGTATTGAATCCTGGCTCCAGATGCGGCTGATATAGGTTTACCAGATCCAACGTAAGAGGTGATGAGATCGGCGACTGTGTCGTAGGCTTCGTCCTCGAATTGATATTGGTGTCTTTCGTACACCGTGTCCGGGTGGACGATGATCTGAAATCATTTATTATTTAATTCATAATTTAGTAGCTAACGAAAAGACTTTCGCAGCTGCTGTAGTGATTCTTTACCCGTTGTATAACGAAATGTAGATGTTGTCCATTGGAGCGGCAGCTGAGCACGTAGTTATCTGGCTGGGATGAAGAGTCCCTGACAAGGAACTCCCGGTCCTGTTGGAGCAGACTCTCGGCCGCTGTCCTGCTGAGTGCGCCGTGATACCAGCCGTGGGAGATGATCTGGTCTGATGGTAAGGAGAACTCCCATTCCAGCAGACCAGATGATGTCATAACATTCGGATCCTAGAATACGAGCAAATTACATTGATTAGAACTACCTATCACAAACTTATACTGTACTGTGTAATAAAAACAAGAATTTAACAAGAAAGACTTTAATTCCTTAAATTATCAGAGACCTTTTATAAAGGTAGGTAAGTAAGTACGAATGAAATGGGCAATTGCGAAATTTAGTAGGTACTTGACATAACTCTCTATTATACCTAACGGTTCAGTATGTATGGTACCTACCGCAGAAACGGTCGCTTCCTAGGAGCTCTTAATTGATCAAAACAGCCCTACATCCTCACCCACATAAACCTAATTACCGCGTACCTTAAGCACATTTATAAAGCAACCTACTTACAAATTGTACTGCAAAAAAAAACCAAACATCAGATTCTCGACGACCCCCGGCTTAAAAGTTGTAAGAGCTTTGTTATGCTCCACGCAGGCTATTCAAGACAAAATCATCAAAGGTGAAAAGCACACTGTGGGAACAAATCCACGCACCACCTCCCTCTAAACCACATCCCCAAAGATTTATTTAAAACCCAAGAATCGGCCTACGGGACAAGATATGCAGTAGCCGATTGCACACCCAAGTGGACCCGTGGCTAAATACACGTTGGTAAATAGGGGAACTAAAGATCCTTCCGACAGTGTGAATGCGGTGCTCCCAATCAGACGATGTCCCTCTTGTTGGACTATCCTAAGAGTCCCAACACCTGCACTATAGTCACTATAGAGGACACAAAAAAAACCGACTTCAAAAAAACCAATCTGGGGGCACGGCAGTGCCCCCGCCAAGTCAGACGCCAGACTGGAAGCCGACCCCAATATAGTTGGGAAAAGGCTAGGCAGATGAGGTTCCTATACAAAGTCACAGTTGCAAGTTTTGACTGCACAGGACGGCATAATTCTATATTTTTTATCGTTGTTATCTAGACGATATCTCGTGACGTACTAGAAGAAATGAGTGTGGTTGTAGTGTATGTGTGTGCGTGAGCGTGTATATTTTACTTGTTGGAGCGTGGTTTTGTGGCTTCAATGTTGATGTTCGTGGCGCTCCGTCTTCCTTTTTTTCTTGGTCTGAGCCTATTATTGCTTTCAATTCCTAACCTGTTGAGGAGTACCTTCCATTATCAGCTCATTAACATGAAGTGATGACTGCTAGATGCGAGTACTTGAATAGCGTCAGAAAGAAAAAGCACGAAACACGTAAGTAATATTGTGCCTATGAAATTTGAGGGTTGCCCTCGATTTCTCTGGGATCCCATCATCAGGTCCTGGTTTACATATCATGGTACCACCCTTGAAATATCTTCTTTCCAATAACAAAAGAATCATCAAAATTAGTTCATAGACGACGAAGTTATTCGCAAACACACTTAAGCGAAAAATGTTCATAAAATTAAAAGTACTCGGACAAACTAGGATGTTAAATTGTTATTGGACCAAATGGCAACTATTCCGCATCAAACTAAAAAAGGATCACGTCAATCGGATCATAAATCTCAGCGTAATCTATGTACCTACCTACATACAAAAAAAAAACCGATCGAATTGAGAACTTCCTCCTATTCAGAAGTCGGTTAAATAAGCCACACGGTGGACTTTAATACTAGGCTTACAAAAGAAATTGAAACAAGTTGTACCATCGACAAGAATTAAAAAGAACACAACAAAGCATTTATGTAAACTTTATCACCAATGTTTGTTTATGTTGCATTTATTTAATAAAACACTCTTAACATTAACGAAGCCCAAAGGCACTTGTTCTCCCTGTGAGTTAGACGCTTCGTAATTTTTTGCGATCAATTGTATGTACAGGCAGGACCATTTCTACCTGAGAACCTCTCCCCTAGCTACGGAAATATAGAGATCTAAGTTCAAAGATTTCCACAAGTTTTTTTTATTAAATAAATGTAGGTGCAACACGTTTTATGTTTTTTAAGCAATCATAACTTTACGCGGATGGATGCGTTGATTGGTATTAAACCAATCAACGCATCCATCGTAAAAAAAATCGTCTCCCACTTTTCATTTTAACACAGGTACTTTGTTTGACCTACAGAATACGTGGATCACATCTTCGTTTATAACTTGTAAACTATTTGGGTGTAAGCAGGAAGGAAGAAGCAACAACTTACCCATAATCTTATGTCAACAACACAATAAAATCAGTGTAAATAATGCACTATGACATAAAAATAAACAAAAAACGGCAATACACGCGCACAAAACGTAACACTTACCATTTCTTTAAATCACTTCATAGAAAAACTACTGAACGGTATTTATATTTGACTGTAAGCGAAACTCGTATTGAGAGTTAGCCGGCAGTCTCACCCCAAATTGGGGGTCGAGTCGATCGATGAAACAACCCGCCCTTTTTTACCGGCAGGTTGGTAGAAAATGGTCCCTAACTTCATGTGTCACAGTCGCGCATGCGTTTTGAATGTCTACTTTTGAATTTGAGAAGTTAAAGAGGAATCAGGATATTTTCGAAGTGGTCATTGTTGCACTGTTACAGTGGTTACAGTTTGATAGTCTTTCAAAATCAAAATCAAAATCAAAAAGTCATTTATTCAAATTAGGCTGATAATCAGCACTTTTCGAACGTCAAAATTTACTTTACTCTACTTAGTTACAAGAGACAGTCCCCCAAAACGCCCACCCTTCGGCACTTCCTAGTGTTTAGCTGGAAAGAAGAAGTGACGGAACAAACTCCCCAGCAACACATTCTGTCTGTTATGTTGGTTAGAAGAACCAGACTCGATACAATAGTAAGGTGTAAGTTCAATTTAGATTTACTACAGACACAAATCAATAACAAAAAATTATATAATTTTAAACAATGTAAAACTAAAAAAATAAATAACATATCAGTTAACAAATTTTTGTAATGTAGGTAAGGCACAAATGTTGATATCAGTGCTGTAACTATTCGTACCAAAGGGCGTCTGGATGATTAAAAACCACTGTAAAAGAGAGTAATTAATGGAAGAGAAAACAGACTTTGCTAAACATCAGTTAACTTTTTCTACACTAATATTATAAAGAGGAAAGATTTCTTTGTTTGTTTGTAACGAAAAGGCTCCGAAACTACTGGACCGATTTGAAAAAATCTTTCACCGTTGGGAAGCTACACTGTCCCCGGGTGACATCTTGACACTTTTTATCCTTGTATTCCCACTGGAACGTGAACTACGCGGGAGAAACAGCGTGACGTCCGCTAGTCTGAAATAAAACTTTTGAATGAAGTAACTTGAAACATTCGCGAGGCTTGATCGCGGCTCCTGTGCGTAGCCAAACTGCTAGATATTATGTGCCTGCAACCCATGCGATGAATATGCTAAACGCCCTGATTGTTCAGGAACTGGATCCAGATGTGTTTACGAGTAATAAAGCTTAAATTATTGCATATTATAATTTTATTTTTTTGTTATTTTTATGATATGTTGGCTTGATTGATTCACGCTTTGGTGCAAACTGTAAGTGCAGCAAATAGGTAGGTATCTAATTAAGAAAATAAATGTTGTAATAAGTATTCTGTTTTGGTCCTACTTCATTTGAGGCCAACATTCAAATGTCTTTGCTACTCCTCCTCAAATCTACTCTTTGGAGACCTAGGCCACTCTCGGCAACCAAAACAATGTCTGCAAACAGCACCAGGTAGTCTCTTGCTGGATTTCTTTAAACTTGCGTCCATTATCAACAGAACCGTACTTAGGTTCTACATCGCCCGTATCAACTGGACATGCTTCCCAGGCACACCGACTCATTGCCACCATCATTTTCATGCATACTTTAGCCAGGGACATTAGTGACAACTGTGTAGTCCTATAGTTTCATAACAAAATGGCATATCACAACCACTTTGACAGACAGACTGCATGATATGACTTTTTTGCCATTGGAATGGGAGAATGGACTGTCGGTGTAAAAGCGTTTATTCATATTAAATTTATCTGTCTACATGTTGTCATACTCAAAATGTTTTTTTTGAAATCTTATAATTTAATTATTCACGTTTTTTTTTAAATGCTACCAAAGAATCATATTGTGCCGGTGTCCAAGATGATGCTTACTATACGGGCAAGATGATCGCGGGGATCATGTGTGATCACCCCAATTTTGGGAATGGCCTAGGTTTTGGCAGAACTAAATAATCAATTAGTTTAGAGTTTACTATAATCTTTAATTACAAAATTAAATAATTAAATTATAACTTACAGACCTAGAATGAGTCGGTCTAATTAATAGTCAGTCCTAACTGTATCGAGTGGTTCTCGAGGAAGGTTTTAGTATAATAATTAATTTGGCGGGTGAAACCGCAAGAAGCTAGTTGCAGCGGCGACCTCTCGCGTCCGGCCCTGGCGCAGGCAATGGTCTGGGGCGAGTGGGAATGGGACGCCGTCACCTACTTCTGCGAAGTAGTGATGCGAAGGAGGTAGCGGAACATGAGAGGGAGAGAACTTCTCCTCCCAGCCGCCGCGGGAGACGCTCCGGGCGTAAGGGGCTTCGTGATGGCTTCCGGCCACCGCAACCGCGACCCTGTGGACGGTGAGTAGTGGGCTAGCTCGCCTAGATATTATAGATACCAGATACCTATGTACCAGATAAGTGTAACTTAATGCCTTATTGTGAAATTAAAAACAAATGAAAATAAAGCAGTACATTTGCAATGAACCTACAGAGAATCGCGTGAACCTTACCCTATATCAAAACATTTAATGTTCAATGAAAAAATGTTTACAAACAAGCAATTCATACGGAACAGAACCTGACACTACTGACTGCGTGTTTCTCTGTACGAAAACATTGTCATAATGGATCGGGGCTCATTTTACAAGCAATACCTGTAATGTGTCATTTAGTCGGTAATCGGCGATGGAAAGTGCATTTCGCGTCTTGTGTACCCTTCTCCTGATCCTTAGCCTGACTGCGCCCGCAGTGTGCTATGAGAAAAGTAAGATAACACAATTATTTTTTAAAGTGATTTGACAAGAATGACTATCCAAGTACATGAAAAATCTTATTTAGATAAGTATGTACTTGAAGTAACAGTTTTAACAAAACTTTAACTTACAGCATTGCGCAAAATCGTTCGTAACCAATCGAAAATGGTACAAAGACCATTCAGTGAAATGAATGGTCCACAGCAAACACACAATAATATCACCAATCATCACTCCATAAACAACAATGAAATGTTTAATTTCCCAGGAGGCACTCAAGCAAAGACTATTTTTCATACTCAACAGAGGCCAAAACTATCAAGCATAATGGCTGCACTTCAGACGAGTAAAGGCAAAATAATGCACGGAAATATGAAAATTACAAAACCAGAGGCTGCAAAAGAATTTCAAATGGCTATTAAAAATAAGAGGAAAGACTTTAATAAAGATTTCGGGACTTTACAATCATATAATGAAATACCAAATAACAATAGCAACCAAATCGTTAAATTGGCTATCAAAAACTATTATCAAATTCCAACGCCATCCAGGTTTTTCCCACCTCTAGAAGAACAGGATTCACAAAGCGTTCAAGACTTTGAACAAAGAGGGAGTAGCAAAGAGAATGCTGTTGTCATTCCTGATTTTCGTGAAACACCTAAAGAAAGGGACACTTTAAATGTGAAAAGTATTCTTTTACCTAAATTAAAAACTCAAACTGAAGCTCCGGTTATTATCAGTGAGGGATCGCCGAGTATCATAGACATCGATCCTGACAATGAAAAAGCGGATTTCCTAATTGAAGGTTTGCCCATGGATAGTACAATGTTCAGCTATAATCTGACTGCAGATCCATTCGCTTGCTCATCGATTCGATCAGCAAAAGCTGACATCGACGCTCAAGAAAAGTTTTCGCAATTCAATATAGAGGTAAGATCATTCTGCTGTTGGTATTAAGTTAAGAAACGTTAAAAAAAAATAACATCTGTTCATTTTACAGCCCTTCTGGATTAGTAAGAAGCATTTCTGGAATCATATTTTTGATAGCCGTTACGAATCTTTAATGATGAATTCAAAGTGGCCCTCTCTGAAGGTAATGCACTTCTAATTTTAGTTACTGTACCTACATACATCAACAGGTACAATACAAACTTATTTGATAAATATTTTCCAGGTGATAATAGTACCGCGTACGCACGTAGATACGATATGGAAAAAAACATTCGAACAATATCAAAAAAACAGCGCTAGTAAAATTTTATCGAATATCGTGAAGAAAATGCAATTCTATACTAAATTAACATTTAGTTGGAATGAAGTTTCACATTTGAGTTATTGGTGGAAAACAACTACACATAGAAATCGATCGGTAAGAAAATAACGAAATATATCTTACATAAGTAAAACGTGGCGGAAATATTCAATATAGTCTTTTTTTGTGTGATTTAGGCATTTCGAAAGTTATTAAGATCAGGTAGACTTGAAATTACCACTGGAGGTTGGGTTGAACCGGACGAAGCAACCACACATTTATTTGGACTCGTCCATCAGCTCATAGAAGGTAAATTGATTAGTTCAGTTTTATGTTCAGGGAATATTTGAGGTGTCTGATAAAAAAATCTATAAAACAAGTGTAATTTAAATTTTCAGGACATCAATGGCTAAAACAACATCTAAATTATTCACCAAACGTAGGTTGGCTAACTAGCAGCGTAACTCATAGCCCTACAATGGCGTACCTCCTCTCTGCATGCGACATTAATGATCTAGTTATCACACATGTTCATTACGCTTGGGAACAATTTTTTGCTGAGTATCAATATAGTGATTTTATTTGGATTCAAAATTGGGATGATGATCAATCATATGCAACTAAACTGAATGAAGCTTTGAACAGAATGGGTGTAGATCGATATCCAAAACACGCAGTTTTGACACACTTTCTTCAATTCAATTCTGATGAATTTGAAGCGTGCGGTCCGAATGGCCATCGTTGTGCAGATTATAATTTTGCCACGCATCATGGAAAACTTGATATCAGCGCATATAATGTTAAAGAAAAATCGGAGCAACTTCTAGAACAGTATTCAAAAACAGGAACTATATCCCCACACAATAATATAATTGCACCTTTAGGTGGTCCTTATTTTTATGAAATACAATCAGAATTTGATTTTCAGTACAATAATTATCAGAAAATTATTGAATTTGTATCAGCGAACAAAGATATTTATAAAGCTACAATAGACTTTGGGACAGCAAAAGATTATTTTAATAATATAAAAGACAAATATAAAAACTATCGCAGTCTAAAAGGAGATTTTCTTAATTTTGCTGATATAAGTTCTGGAAGCCCCGCATATTGGACTGGGTTTTATACATCTAGACCTTTCACTAAAATTTTGCTGAGGCGTCTGCAATCAACGCTACGATCGACAGAAATATTGTTTTCTTTCGCTTTAAATTACAACAGTTTTAGACAAACTAATATGACTATTATATTTGAACTCTTAATAAAAGCGAGGGAAACAGTTGCGCGACTTGCTGATCGTCATGCTGCAAGTGGCACAGTTACAGCGAACGTCTTGAAATATATTCATAGCGAAATTCTGACTACCGTTAGAGACTGCTGGTATATACAAGAAATGTCAGTGAGTTTTTTGAGCCTCAAACCCGAACATCACGTACCATACCTGCAAAAGTATGTCTACAGGAATGGTGAATTTATCACTTTATTAAGAACAGTTTCTCCAGGAGATCAAGTTTATATCTTCAACTCCCTAAGTCACGAGCGGACCGAAATAGTGGAACTCATAACTAAATATCCCAACATCAGAATAGTGGATCATACGAAAAAAGAAATAACAGTTCAGATAAATCCCATGTGGAAATATAATTCTGATAATATTATCAAGTTATCCAGGAGATACTTCAAAATTATATTTGCAGTAATGATACCTCCAATGGCGCTTGAGTTATTTAAAATTAAAGAAACATATGATACTTCGCAGAACGTTGCTGCGGTATATTGTTTAGCATGTGATGTGGACGATGTGTTGATTGACGGGTCAGTCTTTCCGTTTGTAATTCATCCAATACAAGCAGGTGATATACAGCTTGAAAGTTACAAACATCGACTGTTGTTCGACGAATATTCCGGCCTTTTGAAAACCGTTGTCGAGAAAGAAACAAACATTGAGAAAAGCGTTTCTATTGACTACGGCGCATTCAGGGACTCTGATGTTAATTCAGGAATGTTTTTATTCAATACAAATGTGAGCAAGCCTCTGCTAGACGTCTTGTCGGCTTACAGATTGGGAATCAAAAAGAATGTAGTGTTCATAGTATCGGGACTTGTTACGCAAGAGTTGACTTGCATTTACGGTCGACTCTTACAACATACAACAAAAATATTCAATCTGTTAAGAAGCCCTTTGTCAAATGCTATTTATATTGAAAGCACAGTTGATTATGGAGTATCTCCGAAGAACAGGGAATTAGAACTGTTTCTTTCCATTCAGACAGATATAGGAAATGGTAATCCCCCACAGATCTATACAGACAATAATGGTTTTCAATATACATCACGAATTTTAAATATTAGTAGACGTATTGAATCTAATATGTACCCGATTACAAGTATGGCTTTTATACAAGATAGCAAAAATCGGTTTACATTAATAACAGACCATGCACAAGGTGTCACCGCTCTACAAGAAGGGCAGTTACTGGTGATGCTAGACCGACGGGTGCTATTTAACGACGGCCGAGGCACTCACGAAGGTTTGGCTGATAGTAGGAACACGTGTCACAGAAATTTCATATTGCTAGAAAATTTTGATGATAGCTATAAAACTCTTACTTGGTATCAGCGTAAAGAAGTAAAGTTACCTAGTTTATCCGCATTTTACCTCGCCAACACTTTGGACTACCTCCTAGATATATTTCTTATCAACAAGAATCTGACGCACCTTTGCTACTTCACGTTCTTGCCACTAGTCAAAACTTCGTTTCCCTGTGACGTTGCTCTTGTGAATTACAGAGTGGTTTTACACAGAACTACGATACAAAATGTGATGCCGACTGCAGCTCTTATGACACTGCATCGGCAAAGCTATACCTGTTACATTGAAATTCCTTCAAATCTTCACTGTAGTGGAGACCCTAATTTCTCTGTACTAAAGATACTACGCACTGCCAAGTATGTGTATCAAACGAACCTCCCGGGTACCGACGAAGGCACTCAATCGTCGTATCTAAATCATGTCAATTTCCCACCAATGGAGCTGACGACGTTGAGGATACTTTTTTAAAGCAATGTTTATCGTACTTACACACATTGATAAACTACTTATGACACGTAGATACATAGTACGTGTAACCAGTACACCTGTGCAGTACCTGAAGGCTTTTCCTGGGATGGTGAGATCACATGCCAGGAGCATTGCTTATTTTATGTCAAAATAAAAGCTTAACATTGGATTTTCAACACTAAGCTCAGCGGCGAATATTTAAATTAATTTGTTTTAATTTTGCCACGAATTTAGTGACACTCAGTATTGGTAAAAATTAGAATTATTTGATTTCAGAGCACTCCTATTCTATAAACAAACCATTCAGCAACATTAGAAGCAACTTGTTTGGTGTTTCTAATCTACTTGCTCAGACACACAATCTCAGTGAGGATTGTGATGAGATGAAGCAAGACGTTCTGTATAGCTATAAGAATAGGAAAGAGATGGAGTAAACCGTGGAAAACCTAAGCAAACGAACTGTAATAATAGGAACGTTTATATACTCAACTTCTTGTCCGTCTGTAGTATAGGAGGTATTTCTAGGATTCTATGAGATGAGAGAAAGAATGTAAGTCTCAATCATCACGATGACGCTTTCATGGATCGCCATTTAAAGTAAGTAAGTAATATACGAGCATATATGTATAATAAGTTAAATATGTAATTATAGTTAAGTTAAACCAATCACTTAAGTTGGACATTAAAACATTTTTATGCTGTGGACAGGAATTTAAACGAAGTAAGAACCGTAAAAGATACCTAATCTAAGCTAATTCAAGCAGTTACTAGGTAAACTATAGGTACACGATAAAAATCGTATATCATGTAAAGACTCTAAAAAGGGTGTAAAAGTACCCTTAACGCAAACGAAGGACACTTGTTCTCCCCACCACTGCGATATTTTTTTTGTTCTAGGGAACCCGGGAACCCCCTAGTTACGAAGATATTGGGGGTCGATGTTCGAAATTTTTCACAGCTGTTTTTGTAAATACTAGTTTTTCAGGTTATAACTTTACTTAAATTACCTCCATGACCCGTTTACTATTCAAAGCATCCCCTAGCTAGCACTCTTAAAACATTGTGCTAGGGCCTAGCACAATGTTTAAAGAGTGCTACATTGAGTTTTACCGTAAATTGTGATTTTTTTTTGCGTTTATAGGGGTACTTACCTACTTAGTTTGATGTACAGAATACTTGGTTGACGTTTGCGTGAAGGGTTCATTTACACCCTTTAGAGGGTTTTCAAAAATTTGATATTATGTAATCATTACTAAGAAACAAAACAAAAGTTGTTCAGCTTCATGGTCCGAGAGATAACACTGACGGGAGGCCTAACGCATCTTTCATTGTCTGTAGCAATTAGTATATAATATATGTTTCTATAAGACGTGTTGACTGAAACAAATCTAAACAATTTGAAAATATACTTAATAAGTACTTTTCTGTTTTAATCGATATCCTAAGGTCACCGATTACCCTTTTCCCACCCATGTCGGGTACGCGAGGCGTTCTGTCTAACTGGATACAGCGGAATATATCCTAAGCAGTGGCGGAAGTGCTAGCCCCGTTGCAAATTCTATCCAGGGGCCCTGGCTCAGTCATAGCGTACTGGTTGTGTATTCTGTGCCGTGGCGGTATGGCGGCATGGCACTGGGGTTACCTTCCTTGTTAAAGGCATTTTGAGGGGATATCAGCCGATGATTTTTGAACACTAGGAACCACTTCTGAAAAACAAAAGTTGACTTATAGGTACAAAAAAGCGAAAAACGTATTTGTTTGTCAAGTTTGATTTCGTTTTTTTTTGCCAACGACTTCAGAAGCTGATTTTTCTTCTGAAGTTTATTTTTCACTTTTTTGGTTATCCTTTCATTGTTATGTTTATCTCCGATTTTGCAGTACTCTGACCTTTATTGTGATTGAAATAAGGTTTATATTGTTTGTGAGTTCCCCCATAGATGGTTTTTGAACAATGTTTTTGATCTAAATACTTACAGGCTAAAGCGTGGAAGCGCTTGGCGGTGCTACGAGTCACAGGTTCTAAAACCTGCAATTGTTTTTGGATTTTTTTATACATTTTTTTTTACGAACGATATTATAAATGAATGTATCTATCAGGGATGTAACGGAGGTAGTTTTATCGGAACCAAAGTCGGAGTCGGAGTTTTAAAATTTGATTTATCGGAGTCGGAATCGGAGTCGGAGGCAGGGTCAGAAGTGGTGGCATGAGAAAGAATTTTTGTTTGGGCAGAGCGGAAGGGAGTGTCAGACTTCTACTGACTAAAAACTACCCATGCTCCTTCTTAGCCCTTTATGTCGAGACCGCGGTATCTTTGTGAACAACATGAAACTTAGGAACAAGATTTCCAGATGGCGCCACTAATGTCAGGTTGGCTTTTAACTCTCGTGAGATAATACTACTAGTATTAATAGTGAAGTAAAGAGTCTTGCGTTGGTCTAGTGGTCGCAAGCGCGATTGCTATGTATGAGGTCATGTGTTCGAATCCCAGGTCAGGCAAAGTGTTATTGGGGTTTTCAGGTTCTTAGATGGGCCATAGGTGTTATGGTGTTTATTAATAAATAAAACTTAAGACTTACTTACTGTTTAAGTTGGTACACTTCACTTGTGCGGTCTGCCCTGTGGAATATGCGCGCGGAAACGGCTTCCGCTGCTTTAATATACGAACGCAGAAAAACAGGCGAAGGCGACAGGGTATAGCCACTCAAAAATATAAGTCTCAAGAATGCTTTTTTCATCAAATAATCACTCTTGAGACTTATATGAACTGAGACGGTTGTATTGGTGATTTTAATCATTATTACTCAGTAAATATACATTTGTTACTGCTGCGAATCCTATTTTAATTAACACTAGCGGACGTCACGCGGTTTTACCCGCGTAGTTCCCGTTCCCGTGGGAATACAGGGATAAAAAGTAGCCTATGTCACCCGGGGATAGTGTAGCTTCCCGACAGTGAAAGAATTTTTCAAATCGGTCCAGTAGTTTCGGAGCCTATTCGTTACAAACAAACAAACAAATCATTCCTCTTTATAATATTAATGTAGACTAGCTGACCCACGCAACTGCGTCACAATAATATATAACTTACAACCTTCCTCGATTGATCGACTATTCAACATAGTAGGTATTATTTTTCAATTAGCTTTCTAATGTTGAAAGAATTTGACGACACCGTTGGTGCAGTGGCTCAAGCAATGCTGCTGCGCTGCGTGTCGCGGGTTCGATCCCCTTACGGAACAAATATTTGTATGACCTACAGATAGTTGTTCCGGGTCTGGGTATTTGTGTATGTGAGTTTAAATGTTTGTGAACGCACCCACGATACAGGAGAAATTCCTGGTGTGGGGCAACGTTTTTATAAAAAATAAAAAATAAATAAAAAAAATTCCAAGTCGTCTGAGTAATTTTTGAGTTAAATCGTAACAAACAAAAAATCTAATCTTTCCTCTCTGTAATATTAGACAGAACCTTAGATTATTTACATTTTTAATGTGAGAATACAAAAGGTACCTATCTCTTACTGTTAAATATACAATCATCATCATCATCATCATCATCAGCCTATATTGTTCCCACTGCAGGGACTCAGTCTAGGAGTGGGATGGGCTATAATCCACCACGCAGGCCCAGTGCGGATTGATAGATGTCACATATCTTCGAATTTTGGGTTCTAAGATATACATTTCCTTACGATGTTTTCCTTCACCGTTTTGAGAGCAGTGGTGATGAAATAAATTACACAAAGTAATGCGCCTGCCTGGGTTCCAACCCACGACCAACTGTTCGTGGGCCGCCACCACTGGGCCACCACTGCTCACAAAACAATATATAATGACACCTTGTAAATATTATGGTGCAATAAATATTTTGAATTTGAATTTCCCGGAGGCCAGAATCTCCACGTATCTGCATTGGGACTCGAGAGCCGGCGCGCGGCGGCGGTCCGCGTATAATTATTTTGTCGCGCGGACATTTTTACATTGCGATATCTTCTAAGAAATTTGTTTAAACTATATAGAGTAAAAGGCACAAATATATCATATTCAATTTCCGTTCCAACAAACACATTTAATCAGATATAGATTATTACCATATGGGTTAAATAAGCTTCGCAAAAAAATAATTCTATTTAACCTAAAATTTCAATAGTAAAAAAAGATTACAGTGAGTCAAACTTATTAGATAGATATATGCTGTCGCGGACTTTTTTGTAGAGCTTTTAAAGAGGAACATTTCCTTCATAAATTATATTTGCATAACTTAAACCATTTTCGCAGCGCACGCAACGGAAGCTCTCAATGAGGAATATCGTTTCCCGTTTTTGCATCATTTTTCATTTATGCTCCACTCCTATTGGTTGCAGCGTGATGTTATAAAGGGTGTAAAAGTACCCTTGACGCAAACGAAAGGCATTTGTTCTCCCCACCACTGCGATAATTTTTTGGTTCTAGATCATACCTAGGAACCTCCTTGTTGGAGATATATGGGGTCTAAGTTCGAAATTTTGCACAGCTGTTTTTGTAAATACTAGTTTTTGAGGTTATAACTTTACTTAAATTACCTCCATGACCCGTTTACTATTTAAAGCATCCACTAGCACTATGTTTTAAGAGTGCTACATTGAGTTTTGCCGTAAAATGTGATTTTTGACACCAAAAAAAAGTCGTTTCCAGCAAAAAATTTTGCGTAGGGGTAGGTAGGTAGTAGGTACTAAGTTTGATGTACAGAATGCTTCGTTGACGTATGTGAGAAGGGTTAATTTAGGTACACCCTGTATAGCCTAAAGCCTTCCTCGATAAATGGACTATCCAACCTGTTATTTGATCTGAGTATCCAACACAAAAAAAAAATCACTTCCTACCAGTAGATCCTGAGTTTATAGCGTTCAAACAAACAAACTCTTCAGCTTTATAATATTAGTATGGATTAGTATAGATACGACTTGACACTGATCGGGAAATTGCAAAAAACGTGAGGAAATTTGAATTTCGCGGGCTACGTTGGCGGTTATCAACCTCAACCAAACCTCAACACAAGCAAAGCAACATCTGACGTAAATTTAGTTCCGTTACTTAGCGGTCAGGGGCGCTAATTGTATATGAATTCCATAGACATAATAAAAGAGTGGACTTGAAATACCTACAAAAATAGGTACATAACTACAACCAAGAATGGAACATAAAAATTTCCAACATTTTCACAGCTGTTTTTTGTAAATACTAGTGTTTCAGGTTATAATTTTATTTAAATTACCTTCATGACCCTTGTACTATTCAAAGCATCCACTAGCACAATGTTTTAAGAGTGCTACATTGAGTTTTACCGAAAAATGAGATTTTTGACCCAAAAAAAATGTTTCGTTTCCCAGCAATTTTAGTAAATAGTACATAATATGATGTACAGAATGCTTGGTTGACGTATGTGTGAAGAGTTAATATACACCCTTTAGAATCCAGCATTTAAAAGTTTCTGGCAAAGTTGAAGTTTGTTTAAGATTTTAATTTATTAAGGCTTACATTTTGAATGTGGCTTGGTAGTTTATTATAAAAAACTAATACATTGGCATCTAAATGATTCACCTATTTTCTTGAGTCTTGTTGTGGGTACCTACAATAATAATATGCTTATTTCTTGTATTTATTTTTACTATGAATCTCACTATTTTTTAAACATCTTTTATTTAAAAATATAAAGATGTACTGAGAAGGAACAGTCATTAAATTAATTTCCTTAAACTTTTTTCTAAGAGTGTCTCGGACTCAATTTAAAAGTTAATATAACTGCCCGTTCCTGCAAAACGAAGATGGTCTGAATATTGGCGGTATTCCCCCACAACAAAATGCTCAGGTACGACATTACGCTATGAAAATAACTGAAGAACACAAATCGGGCTGTCTCTACATCGGTTAAGTTACGAATTATGCCGATGCCTTATTTTCTGATCACAGTTCTGTGAACCACGGGCCGGACCTGGTACGGTCACTTGAACAGATATCGTTGCAGCGCAGCGAAGGAACTAGTATCGGAAACTATTACGGCAACGGTACAACACTAATCATGTTTGTAAACAAACGAATTAAATTATGAATTAACTTAAAGGGTTTCTGAGACGGAAATAAACCCAAATATTAACACTTTAGCAATAAGTTAATGATCACGTAACAATTTTTCATCGAAAGTGTATTACTCCTAAATACTATTGCATGAAAACGGCTACTAACCTGTGTAAAGACAATTGAGGTTGATTTTCCTTCTTTCTTGCACTACACTTTTTTCTTTTTTTTTTGGCGGGTGGAAAATCATCAAATGACCCCTCCCGCTCCTAAGCAGAGCGAAAGGAAGTGTCAGATTTCACAATACAACACGGGCCTACATGTTGACTTGCTGTTTTCTAACAAAAACATGCAGTTCTAAAGGTAAACTCCTCGTAATTTTGTCACAAATCGCAATAAAACAAAAAGTAAACAACCATTTGACAGCACAACTACCACGAAACTTGTCGCATAGTATGGCGAATACGGCACCTACCTACTATTGCGTAACTCGTAACATCAAATGTTGCCATTATGAGCAACAACTGATATATTGTTGTCTCTTTCATCAAATACGATTACTGCATTAGAAAGAACGAAACAAAACGATATTTCACATTCTGTACCCTATTTCACTCATATTTGTATAGGCAAATAATCTATAGAATGTCTCGGCGCCTCTATAGTTTTTCTACCTCTATGAAGAATTCCGACTTCTGAGACGTCATGCGTCCAAAGAAATTCTATACTACCAGAATAAGTAGGAACAAAATCGTGATATGTAAATTCCGTTTACAAATAAAATTTATCTCAAACGAATACAGTTCGTATTACTTTACTTTCCAAATGTCTTTTCGAAGGGAGAAAATACTTCTAAAATCTTGCAATAGGAATGTTGACTGACTTAAAAAGGAAACGATATTCCTTACTGAGAGCTTACGTTGCGTGCGCTGCGAAAATGGTTTAAGTTATGCAAATATCATGTACGAAGGAAATGTTCCTCTTTAAAAGTTCTAGAAAAAAGTCCGCGACAACATATATCTATCTATTAAGTTTGACTCACTGTAACCATTTTTTACTATTGAAGTGTTAGGTTAAATAGAATTATTTTTTGCGAAGCTTATTTAACCCACATGGTGTTATTCGTTAAACGAAAATTTGATATAGAATATTTGTTCCTTTTACTTTATATAGTTTAAACAAACATCTTAGAAGATATCGCAATGTTAAAATGTCCGCGAGACAAAATACGCGGTCCGCCAGCCCTCGCGTCCCGAGGTAGATACGTCGAGATTCTGGACTCCGGGAAATTCAAATTATTTATTGCACCATAATAATTACAAGGTGTTATTGTATATTGTTTTGTGAGCAGTGGTGGCCCAGTGGTGGCGGCCCCGACTGGTAGTAGTTATTTACTTTTACCCAGCTGCGGCGAAGCCCAAAAGGAGGGTTATGTGTTTGGCGTGTATGTATGTATGTCCTGCCTGCAGGGCTATTGCGTATCTTTTAAATGACAGTGGCTATCATATTGTCCATGGATTAAGTGTCAAATTGGTTATGGTTAAGTACAAAATGGAACCATTTGACATTATTTGATGGACACTATATGATAGCCACTGTCATTTCAAAGATACGCAATAGCCCTGCTGTTCTTTGTTCCCTCATATCTCCTAAACGGAAGAATTGATTTGAATAATGTTTTTTTTTTTTCCATCTTTATTTATTTAGAGGCTTTACCTTACAAAGGTACGACAGCCTCATCGTACCCTAACTAAATATATACTCCAAAACCCGTAATTATATAATGTACAAAAAAGTAAATATTATTGCATGAGCGAGGAAGATTGTGATTGAATAAAATACACACATCAAAAGTGTCTAGGGATCAAGCATTTTTATGCGGATTTCTTGAGATTGAGATGTGGCTTTGTAATAAATTTATGATTTTATAAATTTATATGGATCCTTTTTGGTGCATTTCATAATTTGAATCAGTAACTGTGAATCAAATTCGAGTAAAAGATGAAAGTCAGCTGTCAATATTTTCCCTATAAAAACATACAACGCATTGAAGACATTATTAGTGCTACTGTTTCCCTACTACTGATTAAAACCAACGTTATTATGGAGCGGCGACGTCATTTAAGCAGGGAAGAAATGCTCAGAGCCGTGGGAATGATAGAAGCTGGTTCCCGGCAACGTACTGTGGCTTTAGCTCTGAATACAAGTCAGAGTGTTATCAGTCGACTTTGGACACGTTACCGAAGCACTGGTACCGTGGCTGAGCGCCATGGAGGACGGTATCGCTGCACCACACGGAGACAAGACCGATACATTCAAATCTTAACTCGAAGAGCTCCAACAATAACCGCCATGATGTTAGCCGTGAGGCTTCATCACTCTTCAGGGAACTTAATTAGCGACCAAACAGTCAGAAACCGCTTGCATGAAGTGAACCTTCATTCCCGAAGACCGCTACGGGTACCACCTATAGCAATGCACAATCGTAGGATTCGATATCAATGGGCTCTTGAACACAGAAATTGGGCAGAAGAACAATGGCGTTTCGTGTGCTTTTCTGATGAGTCTCGTTTTGGTATGAGACCGGATACAAGACGTATACGACACTGGAGAACCCCTGGACGCCAACAGCGATTAAAATCCTGCCAGGAAGTCCATCCTTATAGTGGTGGAACCATCATGGTATGGGCGGGTATTTGGATCGGCGGAAGAACTGAGTTGATTTGGATCAGAGGCAACCTCAACGCTCAAATTTATGCTGAGACGATTGTATCAGACGTCATCGTTCCTCTACAAGTGCAAATCGGTCCCTTATTTCAGTTAATGCATGATAATGCACGACCGCACACCGCAAGAGTTGTAAGACAGACTCTCGCCGCAGCTAACATCAATGTCCTGCCCTGGCCTGCTCAGTCGCCAGACTTGAACCCGATTGAGCATGCATGGGATATGCTACAGAGAAGAGCTCTGCCGAATATGGAGGGTATCCAGTCGCAAGAAGGTATTCGGGGGATTATTTTTCCGTCCCAAATGTCGGCCAATAGAATTGCACCATGAGACGAAATGTACAGTTAACAAATAAGAATTTCATAATGAACATTTCCTTTGACTTTTTACTTAAACATTTCTTTTGACTTTTTAATACCCGATAATTTTGAAGCTCTTGTGGTATTATAAGTGAATATTAAATTATGAAATGAAAATAGAATGGGGGGTCCATTCTATATTCATCATGCCTGCTTCTTTTTTTATTACACATATTGCAACACACACAATGTCTATTCTTGAAAACAAAAAGCATTGTCAGGAATTTCCATGAATAAAAAAAAACAGAATACATTATAAGATATATGCAAGCTATGTTTACGTCAGCATGGGGGGAGGGAGTGAGAGCTTTGATTGCTTCTGCTGACAAGGGGGTAAATAAATTGTACTACACTTGAACGGCGCCTTATCGGAAGTTTCACTAGAGTGTATGTGAGTTAGGGTTAAGTCTAAGTGCATTCGAAAATAACTTTAAATACTCAATTTAAATGTTAATATTCTAATAGCAAGTTATTAAGTACCAATGTATGCCACGTTTTGGTGCAGATTTGTCATGATGAACCATACCATACATTGGAACAACTTTGTGCTTACCGTATCCAACAAAAATGTCTCTGTCTTTGTCATCATAAACTTAACCCATTGCAGTTTCTTATTTGATTGTAACCAATGCAATGTGAGTTGGGTGGTAGAAAGTTTTATCTTAATACCTAACAACTGCCTCATGAAGGTGATGACATCCACTTTCGAACTAATCTCGCTCGGAACGCTTTTGAGTTACACGTGCACATTCCAGTTAGATATAATTTCTTAGCATGCGTCATACATACTGTTCTGTCAGTTCCAGTTGCCAGTGACTTCCTATAGACTTACTTACTTACTTACTCTATGGTCTCTATGCAGTAACTGCCAGCCGTAGTGAGTATAATATAAATGTTCTGTGGGTTCTGTGCTGCCAGCATAGAGTATAGTTATATGCTGCCAGCCAGTTTGCCACTTGAGTAGGTACAGTACTTGACTTGTCAATTGTCATGTCATTCCATCTCCGACGACATAACAAATAGGCTGTGTGCGTAACATCGCATAAAAGTACGGAGAATATATTTTTGCTACAAATTTTAATCAAAATGCGATTTAGTGAAATGTTAAAGTGAACTAGAGCGTGAAAAGAGTTCTCATAAGTAGTATGCAGTGGAATTTTAAGTCATAACACTGCGTGTACTTGTGTAACCGCCGTCGACAATGAGAATAAATAAGTAGTTTACCTTACAGTCATTGTCTCCTTGATCTTTTTAGTGCGAACTGGCACAAAGTTTGCCAAAATGGGTTTACTTATATCAAAGATCTGGAGTTTGTTCGGGAATGAGGGTAAGTAACATAACTGTCTTTAGATAACAAATAGTTTGTTTGTTGCCGACGAGATAGCGTATAAGCTACTAAATACTTGTTTGGTTTAAGAATTCCTACTGATAAAACAGGCCTTTTGTCCAGTAGCGTGACCTCGTTTATTTGAGAAATTCAACTATAAAATTAATATGAAGATCAAACATTTGGTTCTAGAACTGTGTTGACAATCATAACTTGTACTAATATTTAACATGTTCATTGTAGCAATATAAACATGTTAATTTACAAAGTAAAAGTTTTCTATTCTTTTTTTGAGTAAAAAGTTTTATAGAGTAATTCTGGTTCTTGAACTGTCTAGGTTCGAAAAATAAAAGAGTTCTAAACATATTTTTCTGTTAAGAGTGTAACTGTTGTGTTTGTTTCAGTGTTGTTTTATATCAAAACAATGTTGATCACCATAAATTTTCCAGTTCTTCTTTAGGGTGCTATGTGCATTGTTTGCGACGGGACGTAGAAGACCTGTAATTCATAATTCATTTATTTATTGTTTGTTTGTAACTTCTGACATTATGTATTAGTGCCCAGATAAAACACATAATTTACAAAGTAAACATAACCTTAAATAAATAATATAAACACATATTTACAAAATAAAAAAATACAACAATGTGAACCATCATAATTCCTCAATACCTAAATGTAAGAGAGATCTTTAGCTGGCTAGTTACAAAAACTTGCCAAGCCCACTTGTAATCTTTCACACTGAAGATAAGCAAGAGAAGGTGATGAAAAGCAATTCATTAAGTAATAATGTACTACTATTACATTTGGGTAACACTTTCATCATTATTTTGTATAGCAAAATTTTCATTAATTTTTTACAATATTCAGTCACTGATACTAATATTAAGAAATAATTGTAACAATATTATTCTTAGAAATACATTTAGTCACATGAAGTCAAAGCCAAGCGCTAACTGCCGCAATCAGAGAGCTTGAATGATTACTTAGGCCATCACTTAGTACAACAATACACGTTGTACAACGATACAATGATGTTCAGCGACATTTGGATTAATGGTGTACAGCGACTTTAGGAATACTAGTGCACAGATACTTTTGAAATAGTCGTGTTTAACGACTTTTGTAAATTTCTGGTGTACAGGCTATTTTGTTTCCTAGTTGCGACTATAACTTATGGCATTTTATTGTGAACAGGTGTTTTGTTATGTTGATTCTGTTCATCGACTTTTGGTGCTGACTGTACCTACTTAGTTGATACTTAGTACTTACTACACTTAGTTGACAGTTTTGTCATACGAAAGTATGTCAAATCTTCACTAAGTGACAGCTTTTATGTGATCATTAAATACCTTTTAAGTAACGCAGTAAATCTTTATAAAAAAATTACTTATGAGGAAGTAATCTTATTTTACTAATATTATAAACATGAAAGTTTGTTTGGATAGATGGATGTTTGTTAGTCTTTCACGTAAAAACTACTGAATGGATTTGAATAAAAATTGGTACACAGATAGTTTATAACCTGGATTAACACATATGATAGTTTTTATCCTGATTTTCTCTTCCCACGGGATAATTTTTTACTTATTGCAGGCGAAGCCGCTGGCAACAGCTAGTGTTTTAATAAATCATTATGAATTTTTAAATATAAAACCTGGAAGTCATGGGGAGAGGCTTTTGCCCAGCAGTGGGGCAAAGCAAACTAACAGTAACTTAGCAATGTTTCTAAATAAATTCTTAAAGAAGATATATAAGTATCAGCAACGTTTGTTACATTTTAAGTAATCAAAACTTAGTGTTTAAGTTCAAAATGGTTCTACATTATCATGTAGAAATATAATCTGAAATACACTATTGTTTATTCCACATTGACTTCTAAGCATATTTTAAATTAAACTGAATTTTATGAATGTGCTATGGGACACCCAGAGCAAATGTGAGATGGTCCTGAGTTCTTTTTTATAGATAGATAGATATGATGGATACAGCCATTGGCACCAATCGGCACAGTGAAATAAAAATATTCAATTTACCATTGATTCTAAAAGAAGAAGACTGATGCTAACATTTCTTTTTATACCCATCCACAGAACACAAGCTTGTGCTTGTTGGTCTGGACAATGCCGGCAAAACCACGATTCTGTACCAGCTACTCCTGGGCGAAGCTGTCCACACCCGGCCGACCATTGGGTCCAATGTTGAAGAGGTGGTGTGGAGGAACCTGCGTTTTGTCATGTGGGATCTGGGCGGCCAGCAGAGCTTGAGATCAGCATGGAACACATACTACACTAATAGTGAGGTAACTGATAGTTTTAAAATTTTTAAGGTATTTTATTTTCTTGGGTGCTTGTGAATGTAGCTCTGATGTTATATGAGAATGTTCCGGTTTAAAAGAATATGTATAGAGTTGTACTATGTAGCGCTAACTATAAGTACTATATGTTATTCGTATCTGAATAATAACATCCGCTCGGGTCGCTCTTTCGGTGGGTAACCACCCGTTACATTAAAAGTGTCCGCCGTACCTTGGAAAGTACGTCAAGTATGTCATTGGTCACTGCTGTCATTTATACATCATTAACAGTTGTTAGTGGTTGCCAGTGACCCAACTGACAACCAGTCTTACCAAAGGGTAACCTAACGTATTATCCAGTACTAACTGGGTTGTGGAGTAAAATACTGGTATTCGGCTGCGTCCGGTCAGATTGAAAGCCGACCCCAACATGGTGGGCAAAAACTAGGTGATGACTCGTAAACTCCATAACGAGTCCATAAATTCAATCACTTAAAAAGATCCTTACATTTTTTATTTATGATCATTATGTCTTTAACCCTTCGTAGATCCACGCGAGGCACAATGGCTTTTTAATTGTGTCTCTAAACTCGGCATACGATAAGTTAAACGACAATTGTGTCCTTTTTTAATTTTTACCTTAAATAAGCTTTGGCATATATGTGAGGTGTTTAAGCAGCTCGGCGACAAAACGACCTTGTAAACGATTTTTAGCGATCTTGTACGCCTTCACATAATATGATTGTATTTAAATCGAATTTTGTGGTCGTCTCGATAAATAAACCCTTAGAGTAATCTTACTGTAAATATTGTGGACCCTATGAACAAAAACATAGATCAGGATACCTGAAGCTCATGCTAGATAATAACACTATCTCGGATCAATCTTCAGGCTAAGCCGCGCTTGCCTAGGTTGATTTATGGATGGGTGACCACCCATTACTTACCGAGTTTCCTCCGTGCCTCGGGAAGCACGTTAAGCCGGCTCATTTGTAGATCTTTGACAGTCGTCACAAGTAGTCCCAAATGTCTGACACTCTGTGCCAAGGGATATCATATTATACTGGACTGTGGAGGTCAGATAGGTAGTCGCTCCATGTAAAATACTGTTATTCAGCTGCATCCGGTTAGACTTGAAGCCGACCCCAACATAGTTGAGAAAAGGCTAGGCAGATAATGATGACCTATTGACAGATCGAGGTAGTGCTTAAAGTTACCTCAATTTCAAAAATATTACATTCAGCGGTATAATTTTCCTCTATCATCATCTTGTTCAAACAGCAATCTTGCCCATAATTAGTCGAGCTGAAATTCCCAAAACATATCTATGTGGATATTAATGTCTTTCCTTAAATTAATGGAGTAAATACCTGCTAATCATAAGTACCTGTATGTAGTAACACGTGATCGTGTGTAATACCTTCGTAGATTCAAAATGACGGCACGGTTAGTGCAGTGGCTAAGCAATTGAACTACTGCGCTGCGTGTCGCGGGTTCGATCCCCACACGGAACAAATATTTGTATGGCCTGCAGATAGTTGTTTCGGGTCTGGGTATTTGTATATATGACTTCATATGTTTGTGAAAGCACCCACGATTCAGGAGAAATTCCTAGTGTGGGGCAACGTTTTTTAAAAAGAAAAAAATATAAAATAACAAAGAACTGATAGGGAATAGTTACTTTGTTTCCAGCCCATTTGTAATCAATTACTAAATTTTATTACATTTTAGAAAGCTTACAGAATAAAAACAATATAATATAATAACAATAATGCATAACTAAATGGCTAGTTGAAAACCTCAACAGAAAAATAATTATAACATAATGATATTATGTACTTGGAATTAAACAGGATCGTCTTCATTAGGCGTGAACAGGATAAATCAAAGTAAAACATAGTTAGGTATAAATTAAGTTTTATTTACTTGACATAGAAACCAGTTATATTTACTTCGTACTTTAAACACATTCTTATGTGTTTTAAATGAATATTGTGTTTTCTTATCTACGGTTTTAATAGCTACATGGCGAATGATAACTTGAATGCATCGTGTCAAATCTGTGAGGACAAGTCTAACTGATAATATGGTAACAAATAAATCATGCATGTGGTGGTCCCAAGACTCGCTAGCGCCATTGCTGAAGGTCACAGTTCGGGTTAGATTCCCGGGTTGATACTGTGCGTGTTTCAAATTATCTTCGAGCTGACGATTTGGTTCGGGCTCAATCCACGAAATATTGGAGTTACAGCACGGGCTGAATATAAACTGTACTAATTCCTTTGAGAACAAGGCATGCATTCAATAAATATGTAGTACTTATATAATTAGCAGTACCTACTTATATATTACAGCAGGCCCAGTGGTGTTCGAACCCAAGCTGGTGCATTACTTAGTGTTATTTATTTTATCACCGCTGCTCTCAAAACGGTGAAGGAAAACATCGTGAGGAAACGGATGTCTTACAACCAAAAAATTCGAACACATGAGACGTTTACCAACACGCACGGGGCCCGCGTGGTAGATTATAGTCCATACCTCAGCTAGAGGAAGCCTGAGTCACATCAGTGGGAACATTATACGCCGATGATGATGATGAGAAATTTAATTTCGACTTCAATGATCAACCATAGGTGATTACATGACAAAAAAATTAATTAATCACTAAAAGAACATTTTATGCAATTGCCGAAATGAATTGCGTCTGATAGCGAAATGACTACATTGCATTCGCTAAACCACAGTTACATGACAATCTGTTGGTAACTAAGCAGTATTAAGCCATAATATCTGCGAACAGTTGGTCTTCGATAATATGCTATGGGTTAGATTAGTAATTGAACAAACTAGTCAACTTGGTATTCATTGTGGCTTAAGCGCGGCTATTGCGCATGGCGACCAGGGTTCATATTCCCAGCCCGGGCAAACTAATTATGCCATTTTACTCGCGACTACTAATAAATGATAAAATTGTTTTGTAAATTGGGCAAATATTATTCTGTCTATATGAGAACGAGCCTTTACCCTTTTTTTTGTTGCTTTGGAAGTCCTCATATGACCGTGGGAAATCATGTAATGAGTGTCAGACTTCTACTGACTATAACCCACCCATTCTAAACCCTTTGTGTTCCGGGGCCGCGGTATCTCTGTCGAGCAGTCCCCCAGTCGAGTAGGCACCTTACAGTGTTGTTAGGTTAGTCTATCTATTATGTTAATCTTGTATTGTCGTAATAATCACATTATTGAAAAGCATCACACAGATTTGGGTAGACTTGTCCGAACATATCACGAATGTGTATATCATTCTGTAACTCAAAACATAAGAAGCTCAATAATGTTAGGTTCAGTAGTAGACAAATCGAAGACAACTACAAACATACCCAAACAAAGCCGGATTCCGGTAGGGCCCAAAAATTGCAGGCTGATTATATGCTTAGTTGCAACATTTGCAAGTGCAGTAAGCATAATCAGCCTGCAATTACTCCGTTGTGTACAAAGCCTATGCCATAGCTATGCGATGTTTTATTTATACTAACGCTTGCAATAACTTACGATTGTGACGCCGATGAATGAAAAGTTGTGTGGTAATCGGTTGTGCATATAATACGGAGGATTGAGGAAAATTCCACGAGGAAAGTTTTGAGTACGGATGTGGATGGTGTAGGAGTAGAGGAACATCAAAGAAATGATGGATGAACTGTGTTAAAAAATGATATGGCATGGCAAAAAAGGTGTCTGATGAGTTGACGAGTTATAGGGAAGTATGGAAGATGGAGACTTAGCGCTTCCCTACTTGCTCGCATTCGTGGTCGTGCTAACACTGTACTGGGCTGTTTGCCCCATGCTGCAAAGGTGGGTTCGGCTTCATGTCGAAATTTTGAAGCCAATGTAATATTCCTTTTTTTTAAGTACATTGTAATTAACAAAATATGGACCACGTCTGTAATTAACATTTATTGCCATGACATTCTGGAGAACTACACTTAAATTACAAACTAAATATCCGTAGAAGAAAAAGCGATTTAAAAAGGTATTTTGCAAAGGGACTCAATAAGCCCTCTTTGACTTGAATCCACTATCCCAAGCGTTGATTGAATCTTGATTACGTTTTGACAATAAGGACGGTAGATCAACATTGCGCTAAATTCGCTTTGACCCTTGCTCATGCCAGCCCGCGATGCTGAGCGATTAGTTTTAAACCAGCCCCTAAATAATCTCTCTCTGATTCAGCCTGTCTCTTTGCGCCCCGCTCCCCCTCTTAGAGACGCCCTAAGCCGAGGTCCGTATCCCATACGGGCTTGCCCTTAGGGCTCTGTCATTTAGCCTATAAGTTCCTACGCCTTGGCTGGAGGCCTTACATTTAAGGCATCCCTGTGGATGCCTTGAATGTAAGACCGGACAATCCTGTGATTGTCCGGTTAAGCAACAGCCAGTATTGCTTAACCGGACAGTCCTTAGATGTCTTGAATGTAAAATTGCACCAAATTACCGATTTGCTTACCATGGATGACCTAAAACCATATCTTTAAATATACGAGTATAATTCTACTGTACGTGTGTATGTCACTGAACTCCTCCTAAACCACTGGACCGATTTTGAAGAAAATTTTTGTGTGTTCAAGTGGATTCGAGAATGATTTAGATTTACAATTGGACCCGGTAGCGCTGCTGTCCGGGCAGGACGACGTCTGCCAGGTCCGCTAAAGTGCTAATATAAATACAGATTTACACCAAGGGCTCAAATAACGTGATAAAAACACAAAGTAGTCGATACATAAAAATGTTTGTTTTTTTTGCTGTCTGTGATAAGGTCGTTGTTACGTTACTTCAGGGTCACGTAGTTGGGTGTGACGTTTTTTGTTGCAGTCATTTGTAGTTAAGTGCATTATTATTATTTATTTTTTAACAAACTTAATACATTTTTAAATATTTTTTATAAAACAGTTAAAAAAAAAACATAAAAAAGTAGCCCACTGGTATCGGGAACAAGGTCCAAGCTACCGGCCGGGTCAGGGCTCCAGAGAAAGTAACCTCCTAACAATTAACAATGCGAGCCAGCTACCTAACGACAGTCTCCTCAGGTATTAGTCGAGGCTCTTGGCAATTAAGCCATTGGCTGTAACGACTATCGGCACAATGATCGCTGAGTCCGCACCCCACATGTCGACAATCATTGGGCGCCGCTCTAATCGATCCACCCCCACTATATCAGGCTTATTAGCTAAAATAGTCCTGTCAGTGATGATGGATTGATCCCAGTACAGTGTGATATGGCCATTTTCGAGAACTGGGTCGGGCATATACTTGTAGTACGGCACTTCCGATTCCACAAGGTTGTATTTTAGAGCAAGTTACTGATGGATTATCCTGGCTACAAAGTTGTATCTATGCAAGTACTCTCCGTTAGCCAGACGAGAACATCCGGAGATAATGTGACGGGATTGATTCGCCCGGACGGTAGCATTTTCGACATATGCATGTCAACCGTACCGTCCTTCACAATAAATCTCCGGTAGTTATTCGTCATCATAACTTCGTCCATAATTGGAAAAAAGTGCATTTATTGTGTGGTGCTTGCACAAACAAATAACTGGAATCTCGCCATGGTTCACACCCGTGACAATCTTAAATTACGGGTATAATAAACCAGACAAAATGAAAGTTAAAAGCCAAAATAATAATAATTACTTTGCCCGTATCATATGTATACGGGCATTTATACAGGGTGTAAATTAACCCTTCACGCAGCTGTCAACCAAGCATTCTGTACATCAAACTAAGTACCCCTACGCAATTTTTTATTGCTGGGAAAGGTTTTTTTTTGTGGTCAAAAATTTTCGGTAAAACTCAATGTTAGCACTCTTAAAACATTGTGCTAGTGGATGCTTTGAATAGTAAACGGGACATGGAGCTAATTTAAGTAAAGTCATAACCGAAAAAGTAGTATATCCAAAAACAGCTGTGAAAATGTTGGAACTTTGACCCCCAATATCTCCGTAACTAGGTGGTTCCCAGGTATGCTCTGGAACAAAAAAAATATCGCAGTGGTGGGGAGAACAAGTGCCCTTCTTTTGCGTTAACGTTACTTTTACACCCTTGTGTTGGCGCAGTTTATATAATATACTTTATGAACTATTCGTAATTGAAGGTAAAAACATTTTTTTTATAAGTACGAGTGAGTGCCCTAGGACATAATCTATCTCCTCTACTTGCAATTTTTTGCTTACGATATGATCGTCGTGAAAAGGTAACAAACTAACAAAACAGAGTTCTTACTGTTGCATGTATAAAATACAGAGTGGAATTTTCCAACCTCATCTGGAGTGAAAGTAATCCAAATATTGAAGATAGCAAATGTTACTATCACTTACTCAGTAAAATTTGCTATCTCCTTCATTTAGAGTAATTTCCCCCTATATAAGACTGCAAAAAATCCACCCTGTTTAGTGAGATATATGCCCATGGAAGTACTGCTGTGCTATTGTTTTGTGCGAGGATTCCATTGTTTACTTTCTGTCTTTCCAGTTCGTGATAATGGTAATTGACTCGACGGATCGGCACCGGCTGAGCATCTGTCGTGAGGAGCTGCATCAGATGCTCAAACACGAGGAATTGACCAGAGCCTGCCTCCTGGTGTACGCGAATAAACAGGTGATTACAATTTCTCCTTTCCTTGCAAAGTATAAACGCGGTGGATCAGTCCTTTATACTGAATGTATGCGTACTCCATTGTCCGTAATTAACTAGCTGAGCAATCGGTAAGTTGTACGTTTCGGTGTCGGAGAACATAGCCAATTTGGCTCTGTTAGCATAGCAACTTACTTGGGACTCCACCTTCCCTCACTTTTTCTATGAAGAAAGCGATGAATGAATTGCAAGTAACTCGATACACAGGCAGAAAGAAGATGTAGTCGATTCTGCCGATCCTGCTTTGCTTTACACTGGAATGAAAGAATAAACAAAAATAAAGGAAACCGGTGAATCCCTTGCTTTTCGCAATAATTCACGCTAACGGACAATTTTAGCTATACTTCACATTCTCTGATTAGGTTTAAAAATATAAGGCAAGACGAGAGTAACCTCGCGCTGCTACTTATGACAATGTATTCGAAAGTAGTGACTGTCTCAGTAACTGTATAATAAAACACCAATCAGGCCATGGAATGTAAAAGTACTCAGATAATGTTTCAACTCATAATTAGAATGGAAATAGGCTAGGTACTTATTTAAATTATGCCGATGTTTTGTTCTTAGTACTATCTATTAATTACATTGCTTATTTACTTGAGTAGGTAATTTATTTCATTACATAATTTCTTAAGGCGAAAGTTACTTGGTAACAAAAATGAAGGTCAACCCCTCAAGAGTATATGAGATTATCGTAAAGCCTGTTTTACCCACCACCGTATAAGTCTCGTGATACAACCGACTTATGTATCGAAAACGCAAGAATCGTCTGTAATTTTGGTAAACTTTTTTGATATAAGTAAGCACAAGTATGTAAGAATGAAGTCCTAAAACTAAGTAAATAATGTAACATAACACCACACCTGTAATCCCCTAAGTGTTTAAGCAGAGATGTACCCATTTACACCACAGTTGGCCAGTTATGTTTAAGTCCAATGTAAGATGAACTAAGTCAGTATATGAGCTAAAAGAGGATCTTTAATTTTAATTAATTTCATAGAAATTCCTTTCTAGTTTTTGTCTGGTATCTAACGTACACGGACACTGAATCAACCACTGCTAAAAGTCATTAAGCCAAATATACTATATCAACCTAAAACGTTCCAGCAAAACACATGTTCACAACCAAAAAATGTGTACAGTACCTACTTATATAACAAGATTAATATAATGAAGCTTGGCATCATTACGAACGCGTAGCCAGCTGTGTCAATATAATATTTCGCTTGTGTGCGACTATAATGACGTAACTCGGTAAACTAAGTAATAATATCTGTCAAAAAGGATCGGGAATGGATGATTTGTTTATGGTTCCAAATTCAAATTTTTGTTTTTTTTTGTTGTTGTTAGATTGGCATCATAGCATGGCACAACTGTTTTCCATTTTGGCGCGGAGTTTAAGTTGCATCTGTTATATTAAATTAAATATAGTGCTGTTTTAAGATAGATCATATTATTATCTAGTGTGTATAGCGAATTTCACTGTGGACAAAAACACCGAACAAATAGTTTGTCTTTTGACGCCAATGGAATTTCGTGTTCGGAGTCACTGAAAATGTTACAGAAGACTTACCTACGGTGAATCGACTTTACCAAAAACACGTGCTTATGAGTGGTACAAAGCGGTCGAGATGTGATGCAAGATTTGCCTCGCTCTGGTAGGCCATCAACACCAAATCGATCAAAAGTCAAAGTCATGTTGACTGTTTTCTTTGACTATCGCGGTGTTGTTGATAAAATAAATTTGGATGAATATAGTATTATTGATCTTTTCCCGTTACTTTATTGACAGAGCAGTACATGACAGCGGTTTTTTTAAATTAATTAATATAAAAATATTTTCATTTCAATTATCTTCCATTTTTTTTTTACCCAGAGATGAAATGTTTATTCGTTACTTAATTTCATTTTCAACTAGTGGCCCATTTCGATAGTGTAGCTTCCCAACGGCAACGGTGGCAGAATTTTTCAAATCGGTCTAGTAGTTTATAAGTTTATTCGATACTAGCGGGCGTCACGCGATTTCACCCGCGTAGTTCCCGTTCCTGTGGGAGTACAGGGATAAAAAGTAGCTTTAGTCACCCGGGGATAGTGTAGCTTCCCAACAGTGAAAGAATTTTTCAAATCGGTCCAGTAGTTTCGGAGCCTATTCGTTACAAACAAACAAACAAATCTTTCCTCTTTATAATATTAGTGTAGACATACAAAAATACAAATCTTTCCTCTTTTTAATATTACAGATTATATTATTAGTGTAGTCTACAAAAACATCGAAAAACCAAATTTTTTTAGTTAAGTATGTCAACCTTGTCGCAAACAAGCGCTTTTTTATAACAGAAACAGTGTTAACAAAACTGTTCTTGAACGAACATGTACTTACATATTTACCGAGATATAGGTACAAAGTACATGCAAAATAATCTGTAAACGTCAAACTTGGTAATTAAATTACTGGGTAAACGGAATTTGTGACCGAAAGTGGAAGTCGGCAATCCTGCCTGACAACTTTAGATAAATTAGATCCTTTGGAGGTTTACTAGTTTCGGAAATACTTGATGTAGCTATAAAATAATGTTAGATATATTTAGGGTTGCCATCCGTCCGGGTTTCCCCGGATTTGTCCTAGTTTAGAAGGCGTCCGGGTAGCGTCCGCTTGGGGCTTCATATGTAGTCCGGGTTTAAAAAATTAAAGTCTTGGGCCACCCGCGAGACACGCAATGTACCCGCACGCCGCGATCATCCGTTGCACCGAGTCGCTAAAAAAACTTGACTGATGAAGAGATGACATGTCCGGGTTGTCCTGGTTGCCAAAGTTCTGAGATGGAAACCCTAGTTATAGGTTACCTTCTTATAATCGCCATCATTGTCTTCCCGCTCTTGTTCCATTCTAGTTATAAAGGGTGTAAAAGTACCCTTAACGCAAACGAAGACATTAATTGTTCTCCCCACCACTCAGAACTTTTTTTTTGTTCAATTCCTTACCTGGGAACCCTTTAGTTACTGAGATATTGGGGGTCAAAGTTCCAAAATTTTCACAGCTGTAAATACTAGTTTTTCAGGTTCTAACTTTACTTAAATTACCTTCATGACCCGTTTACTATTCAAAGCATCTATTAACACAATGTTTTAAGAGTGCTACATTGAGTTTTACCGTAAAATGAGATTTTAGACCCCAAAAACAATACCTATTGCCTATGGATCATAAATGTCATGTCTCCCAAATTCCTCCTGTTATTGCGTCACGAATTATAAGCGCATATGAGGGTCGACAGAAACCCCTTCGGGGCTGCGGGTTGTTCACAAGTTACCACGGCCGCCTCGACATACAGGGTGTAAGTGAACCCTTCTCGCAAACGTCAACCAAGTATTCTGTACATTGAACTAAGTACCCCTACGCAAATTTTTTTGCTGGGAAACGACTTTTTTTTTGGGGTCAAAAATCACAATTTACGGTAAAACTCAATGTTAAAACATTGTGCTAGTGGATGCTTTGAATAGTTAACGGGTCATGGAGGTAATTTAACTAAAGTTATAACCTGAAAAACTAGTATTTGCAAAAACAGCTGTGAAAAATTTGGAACTTCGACCCCCAATATCTCCGTAACTAGGGGGTTTCAAGGTATGGTCTAGAATAAAAAAAATATCGCAGTGGTGGGGAGAACTAGTGCCCTTCGTTTGCGTTAAGGGTACTTTTACACCCTTTATAGGGCTAAAAAGGAACATGGGTGGTTTTTAGTCAGTAGAAGTCTGACACTCCCTTTCGCTCTGACTAAGTGCGGGAGGGAACGTAACCCACGTTTACCTACGTCGTACTTTACAGATCGTACTTTGTACTTTGACACGTAAATGTACATTTATTTAGTTATTCCCATATACATATAAAAGATCTTTGAGAATCGTTACAGGTAGTCAGAGATCTGAAAGTCTGACAACCAGTCTTACCAAGGAGTACCATATTATAGGCGCGATGTTATGTTATGTAGTTGTTCAAGCTGAAATCAAAATCAATTTTTTTTTCACCTACATGGGCGCTTATAAAACGTCGACAAAAAGGTGCACGGACGGTGCATTGGTCGATTCTTATCGAGAAGAACCGGCAAGAAACTCCAAAGGTTACTGTTTTAATGTTTTAAAATCGTTTGGGTTAACAATAAGGTCCAGACAAAATCTTGGTATAATACACACATGAAGAGTATGCAGATATATGTCTGAGATGGTTTTTGAAGAAAGCACCACACAGACCGTACCGTCCAGTCAGTGCAAGCATTTATCAGTTATCGCGGAGCTCGATTTATAACTCAAGGAGCTCAACACTGAATATTCCCATCTATAGGCATAATACCTACAGATAATTTATGCCAACCCACATGGCGTGCGATGTTTATCTACTATGGGACAAGGATACCGGCCGTGAAACGTCATATTTAATGGTCCTGGCAGGAAGATCGGCTGCATAGGGGTCCAATTTGCTTGTTATCACTAATAGAGTGTTGCGCACTTGCAATTTGCACCACGTAAATGCCTGGGAACGCCAGCGTGATGTAAACAGGGACTCATGCCATATTAGTTCAATCGAGTTTTGCGAGTAGCGGGTAAAATATTGGGATAAAGGAATTGAGGCAATACTTTGAAAGGGATTGTTATGTTCTACTACTCTATTTTATTTACTTATTAGAGGGATGTTCCCTGACCTAGACAAAATGATTCTGTTAAATGATTCTGTGAGTTAAAAATACGAAGATAAAACGCATGAAAAATCATGAGGGACGGGGGGGGCTTGTGACGTCAGTTTCTTTTAAATTAATGTCATGCAATAGGACGTCACGCGAGTTTTTAAAGCACTGGGGGTCTACTCTCTTTCAACGAAAAACGAAGTTTCGATCGAATTTCGCGTGTTTCCTACCACGGTTCCATTCGTTCCGAAGTTTCAACGAAGTTTCGTTCGAACGAACATTTTTTGTAAATATCGTCTTCATTGTTACGTGAAAACTAATGATTTTATTTACTTCATTATGCTTAATAAATCAATAAAATAATCGTTAGTATCACTTCCAAAGTTTTGCTTTAATTCGCCACTTAGAGTCGTCTTGCTTTGAGGAAAGTCAAGGTCTTGAACCTATGAGATGTTATACTGCGGCTTGTGACCTTGTGGCCTATAAGGTAAACCGATTACCCCTTGAAGATCGCGGTACTCTACTGAATGTGAGTGAGGTCCTATGATTCTCGCATCTAGTGCTGTGGTAAAGCATTCTGTAGTGTACCCATCATTGCATAAACCTGAGTTTTTGTACGCACGTATGTAATAGTACATTATGATACAAGTGCGGAATGTTTACTTGTTCTTAAAAGTAAATAATTGTTTAAAATAGTCATGTTTATTTATAATATTCTTTTTACAAACATAATTTAATATTCAAAAAATATTTAGGCTATAAAGACTCAAATCAAAAAGACGAAATTAAAATAAAAACGCCGCCTATTTCCTGTATTTTAATCGATTTGCACTTACTATAAGGTGTAGTTATCTGTGGTAATTTTCTTTCCCGCCCTTGGTTGCGGAAAAATAAGAACAACGCACGCGTGCAAAATACTTTATATGTCGAACCTAATCGTAGTGCAATAAGACCTTGTTTTCGAGGAAGTGGATTGATAAAATAATGGTGAGACCGTGACTGATTACTAAACAGACGCCTCTGGTGACTCTTTGTTCTGGTGAATTGGTTCAGTAAATAAACCTAGATCATCTCTGAGCGTTCTTATGTACCTATATCCTCATCACCATCATCTGCCCAACCTTTTAGGGTCGGCTTCAAGTTTGTTCTCGGTGGGAGAGGGCAGGACATTGTAGACTCATCGACTAAATTCATGGTTATCTCCCACGCTATCTCTTTTACTGTGTGCAACAATGATATTATAAATAAATAAAAAATAGTTTAAAAACTACCCGACTACGAATAAAATCACAGACTAACAAAACCGCGTTCTTAAAAGTAGAATATAAAAAAAATCGTCTAGGAAATAGATAATTTGTATATTTCAATTTAACGTATTATAAGTTATTATAGAGGGCAGCCGTAATAATCGCATGCCACGTGATACCTGATGCTCCTTCATGGCGTTCTCATTGATACAGAAGTCAGCTGCTAGTTGCAATTACGCGTAGCAAGGTGGCATGCGACTACGACTGACCTCTAATCTGTTTTGGTGGAACATACAAACATACATACATACATAGACTGCCAAAATCATTACTCTTCCTTTTGGCTTCGCCGTAGTCGGGTAAAAAGAGGTAGATATCGCATTAGCACGCACAAATTGTTGAGGACAAACTGAGGCAATTGTTGCAGTTTAAAAACTAACTATCTCTTTCTATCTTAAATGTTCCGTATTATCTATCGCTCTCGTAGTTTTAAATTACTGTATACCTTTAAGTTAGTACTACAAAGCAACGATATCTGAACGCCATTCTGTATGAACATGGCGTATCTTTATCTATAATATCATTGGTGGACAATGTATATCAGTGACTAGCGGATGTCACGCGGTTTCACCCGCGTAGTTCCCCGTGGGAATACCGGGGATGGTGTAGCTTCCCAACGGTGAAAGATTTTTTTAAATCGTTCCACTAGTTTTTAAGTTTAATCTTACTCTTTAAAATATAAGTATAGCATATAGATTAAAACCTGACCGTTTCCTTGCTTCCAGGACGTGAAGGGCTCGATGACAGCTGCGGAGATATCTGAGGAGTTAGACCTGACGTCTATAAAGCAGCATCCGTGGCACATACAGGCTTGTTGTGCGCTCACCGGGGAAGGGTACGGTTCATTGTATAACATATTAAGTATATTCACACACTCTTATAGCTTATTAATATCATCTTCATAAAATGTTCCCACTTGCGTACGGCGCAGTACGCTCCACGTACAGAGGAGTTAGGTTAGCCAACGACCAGCCGTGCTATTGCGTACCTTTTTAAATGTCAGTGGCTATCATAGTGTCCATCGATTCACTGTCAAATTGGTTTTGGTATAGTACAAAACGGAATCAAAAGACAGTTAATTAATGGACACTATAATCGCCACTGACATTTAAAAAGACACGCAACAGCCCTGCTGGACAGGATAATTATGTTGCCTTATTAACTCTTCGAGATTCCACTCCTAAAACTGAGTAGTGTAACTGTGGATTTGCGAAACGTGTTTATATATTTATTGTTCCATTTCATCTCATATTTTAAATATTTATCTAATAAAATTCCCCGTTCTTATGTGAAACTAACTGTTGCCCACGACCTTTGTTCGCGTGAAATTATTATTAAAAAATAGTACTTATCTTTTTGAATCGGATTTTGTAACCGATTTCAAGATATTTTTTGCACGGAACCCTTATTCTAAAATACAAAAAGCATTTTGGAAATCGGTTTACAATTTTATTGACGGAGATATCGGTGGACACATAAAGAAAACATACATACACACGAATAGAAAACCTTTTTGGAAGTTTAAAAGTAGCCTTATTCATTTTAATATCAACCAGTAAAAAAACCCGTTAAAATCGGTCCGGCCTTTTTGATAGAACCGGGACAGACGAGCAAAATTAAAAAAAAAAATGAGTTTTTGTTTTATGAACCGTATATTTTCTTAGACATTCTGTATTAAGCTGTTATTTTGATATAACAAAGAGACATTTAAATTTTATTTATGTGTATAGTTTTCGCTAGTGGTCACAATTACACTATTCTATGTATATTTAGTAATGAATAAGCTAGAACTGTTAGGAAAACGAACTGTTATTTTCAAGAAAAGTATTCAAAGTTAAAATGATTTGTCAAAATAAGATGGTCAATAAGGCTTTGCGTGATTAAAGTCTGACGTACATATGATAATATCATATTTCTCCTACAATATAGTTATTTCTAAATAATCCTATTAGTGATTAATACTAATAAGATTACCTAACTTTGAATGGACGTCACGACTTTCTATTTTAGTGTTGGTTTTTAAAAACGGCTCATGACATTAAACATGCTTCTTATTAATGTTAAACAATATATACAATTTACAAATAGATACAATTTTTTTAAGCGGTTTCCAGAACATTTTCAAAGGACTATCAAGAACCGCGGAACACAAATTAATGACGTATTTTCGGATACACTTGTGTGTAGGAAATCATTAAGTGTTGTTTTAACGTCTTAATTGGACCAAAACAAAAATCACTAAACGTATTTAAAACAAAGTTTTGTTTCTCTCAACCGTTTGACAGAAAGAGACAAATTGTAAAACAACTTGTGTTTGGTGGTGCAAGCAGGCCTTCGACTCTTTTAATAGAATTAAATAAAACAATATGTATTAAGTATATAAAATATCATTATACGTTAGTCGAATTTCCACACAAACAGTTTTACTCCTAAAATACAATAAACGTAGAACAATAATGAAATATTGTTTAAGAGTTTTTTAAAGTAACGATTTACTTGTATCGATAAAGCAATCATGTAGTATTTAATGGGCAAATGGCAATGCTACGCTATAATTGCATAACGTGGCATAGCCTTTTAAACACTGCGTATACAGTCATGTTTGCTTTATCGGTCTTTATCGCGTCAACAATTTATTCATTTTCATGAAATCACTAGTAAAGAGAAATGCTTTAGATATTAACTACGCTCTTCATTATTTTGTATCGAATATTGTATCGTGGGTGCGTTTACAAACATTACGGGCCTATTTCACTACTTGCAGAATTTAAAATTTGTAGAAATAATTTGTCAAGTAACAGAAACTTAATCTTAGGTGGGGAAAGCGCTTTCAGGGTGGCGGAATTGATTCGAAAGAGTCACTGCAGCCCTGGAACGCAAAGGGCGTTAGAAGGAACCCGGATGGGTTTTAGTCAGTAAAACACACACACACACACACACTCCCCTAGGGCTACTCCGCCCTAAGCGGGAGACGTCATTAGATGATATCCTACCCAAAAAAAAGGTGGTGAAAGAGGCCCTTAAGCTCACAAACAGCCAGACCAGGACACCCTATCTGTAGATTAGAACTATTACTAAGTTAATTACTTCTATAAGTTTTCTACTTAACTAAATATATCACTATCTGTGACCAGTAAATTATGTTAATACCCATTTTACATATCATAAAAATATCTTATCATTGAGTTTATTTATTTAATACACAGAAAACCTCGTATTAATTATTATTTGCATTATCTAGAAAAACGTTTATGATGTGTGCTTTATGTTCTATTTTGATATCGTTGTGTTTTGTCCTTGTCTTTTTGTTGTTGTCGTAAGTGCAGTAGAAGATACGAGTATTGTGGCACCTAATGTCTTCACATCAAAGCCGACGGGAATAGCGACGACTTTCCTCCACCTCTAACGATCGGCGCGACTTCGTTTTTGTGTCCAATCTGTACAGATTCTTTACCAACTGCATGTAATTAAACGTGAGCTTCCTCACTGAGTAGTTTTGTTCTAGACCATACCTGGGAACCCCCTTGTTACAGAGATATTGGGGGTCAAAGTTCCAAATTTTGTACAGCGGTTTTTGTAAATACTAGTTTTTCAGGTTATAACTTTACTTAAATTACCACCATGATCCTTTAACTATTCAAAGCATCCACTAGCACAATGTTTTAAGAGTGCTACATTGTTTTTACCGTAAAATGAGATTTAAGACCCCAAAAAAAAGTGCTTAGGGGTATTTAGTTTGATGTACAGAATGCTTGGTTGACGTATGTGTGAAGGGTTAATTTACACCCTGTGTGATGGCACTGACAAATGACAAAAAAACTAGCAAACTGAGCCAGTCAAGAAGTGGTAAACAATATGTAGAGATTCGGTACAAAAAACGAAAACGCGCCGATACTTAGAGGAAGGCGTTTTAGTTGATTTGCCGTCGATATGTCGCCGCTTTGATGTCATGATAACGCTTTGATATTGGTATAAGTACAAATGTTTGTATTTAAGGTACTTTTAATTATGGTATATTTATGCAACATCAGCAACTGCTCGAGTCCTGTGGTGTTGCAAAAATATTAAACTATGTTGAAAATACCCTTTTTATGACTAGGAAACGCGTTTTGTCTCATCTTAATGTGAAATAATATTTGAGAAATTTCAAAATAAAATACATTTACTAATTTGTTGTATAATTATTAAATTGAAATCTGGATTACAGCACACACACTCTTACAGAGAGTAAACCGGTATCCCAGCACTGGGGACATTATATTTTGTTTGCTGTAAATACATCACATAGAACTTAGTATCTCATTGTTGAAAAATAATAATCTAACAAGCAATTGATGCAATTTGGAAAAGTTGTTTTTTTATATCAGTATTTTATATTTTATCAGTTAAATTCAAAATCGTTTAATACAAACACACATACAACGAGAATCTAAAATGAATATGTATTATGTATGCAGTGAAGAAACAGAGTTTAGTGGAATATAATTCTTATTATATTATTTTGTTTGAAGAAAAGACAGACGCTTTACCCTCTTTGCACTCATATAAAATGCGAATTGTCGGAATTGAAATCAACATCAATGTTTTGTGAAAGTACGCCATTCACTTAGCACTAATGTAAGTATTATATATTTTTTTTCTTTTCTTATTTTTTTATTATAATAAGTAGTGCTTATATGTTTTCTCACATAAATACATGATTTATATTTATTTATTTATATTTTATATCCATTTATAAATAGTATTGGTTTATTTTTTTGTGTTATGAAATGTGTAATAATAAAGTTCTTTTTACATTTCCAGGTAGTTTTTGCAAGACTTGCGGGGAGATGGAAGATGGATTCCTGGATTCAAGCGGACGACAACCGCATGGATGCGTGTCTGCCAGACAGATAAAGCGCCCAGCTGACGTGGAATGCCTCTTTTTTTGTAAATGGCAACACGCTGTTTGACTTAGGAAGTGGTCGTCTGCTTCACCGGACTATTCTGTGCGTACCTTGAGTACATAAACACCTAAGTGGCCTTACAACTAAGTGAATAGGACGCCAAGGGCACCGCTGTGGGGACGGACCTAGGCTTAGGTCTTCGCAATGGAAGGAGAAAGAAAGAATGACTCTAAACAAATCAGCATACCTCACACCGCACTCTTATATAATTAGGCGTATCTAAGAATGATTCTTACTAGACGTCATTTGCAATAATGTTATCCCTATAATTTGGGGTCCAAACTGGGTTCTTTTTGAGATATATAACTTTTAAAGATTTTTGGGAATTTTCCACCTCTCCACAATAAACTGTTGAATTTGAGAAACCTGCGCCGTTCAGGGTGTTGAACTGATACTCTTCTGATATCTCATGAACGTATGAATCGTTTGAAAACGAATTTGTTTAAAAAGTACATCTGGGACTTAGACATAAATAGCGAAATGTGAGTGAAGTACTTGGCACACCACTGCCTGAACCGTCAGGGATTACAAATGTGATATTGTTATCTACATCTTTTTAGTGTGTCGATGACAATTCAAATTGAGCCGGCCGAACATGTGGAGACGAGTTTGGCACTTTCAGTAGCCTCCATCAACTCCTGTGGTGTGCAAGTAGTGCAAGTAACAGGATGGGCAGGACACGAAAACTAGTCACGTATAGTTTTGTGGGGCAACACCATTTTTACACTCCAGGACAGTCATCTATAAATCTCACCCTGGTACCTCCACCAATCCTATGGTTTGTTATGTTAGTACATCTGCCTATACTCGTAGAAATCATCATCATCACACTAATATTAGAAAGGCGAAAGTTTGTGTGTATGTTTGTTACATCTTTACGAAAAAACTACTGAACGGGTTTGGATAAAATTTGGTACACAGATAGTTTTTAACCTGCATTAAGACAGGATAGTTTTCATCCGGCTTTTGATCTTCCCGTGGGATAATTTTCGAGTTGTACCGGGTGAAGCCGCTGGCAACAGCTAGTTAACCTTAAAATTAATGTTCTGAACTATTTTCTCGAAACTAGCATTGTTTTTGAGGCATTGCGCAAGAACGACGTCCTTGTTTCCTTAGCTTTCTAAAATCGTGCCACATTACCCACTTTTAGGACAGTAAAAATAGTAATTTCTTCTGTTGTTTAAACATTATTTAAGCGATATCAGAACCATGTATTAGAAAATGTAGTTTTACTCTTATCAGTAAGGAAAATCTAAAGTTATATCATGAAGACCACTTCGATACCTGTCTCTAGCAGAAACTTTAATTTTTACTTATCAGATCAAATATCGTTTTATAAACTGCATAGGCGACTGCAACAAAAACCTGCATTTCATCTTAACCAAATATGTTTTTTGATCCTAAACTAACTGTTGCAAGCGGCTTCGCTAGCTACAACTCGAAAATTATCCCACGGGAAAATAAAATCGGGATAAAAACTATCCTATGTGTTAATCCAGGTTACCAGGTTACTATTTGTGTACCAATTTTTTTCCAAAACCGTTTAGTAGTTTTTGCTTGAAAGAGTAACTAACATCCATCCGTCCATCCATACATACATACAAACTTTCGCGTTTGTAATATTAGTAGCATTATAAAACTGAATAAACATCTGTATCTACAAATGTACTCTGGCGGAGAGCAGCGGTGGCTCAGTAGCTCGTAAGTTCAAACCCAGGCAGGCGCATTACTTAGTGTGATTTACTTCATCACCATTTCTCTCAAAAATACTGAAGGAAAACATCGTGAGGAAAGCGTCATGTCCTAGAACCAAAAATTCGATTCGATTTTTCTACTCCTCCGCTATTCTTTTCTGATTAATTTCGTTGCGGGATCCAAGACAGTTAAATCGTTTCTCTGAGACTTCGTCGGGCTTCTTTGTCTCGGCGCTTTTCTTGTGGTCGCCACTGTTGATTCTGGCTTACAGGAGTTACAGTGGTGTGGGAATAGTGTGGCGGGCTTGTCCCATAAAAAAAAAACAATAATTCGAAGCCTTGTGACATCTTCCAATCCGCACTCCGAGTGGTTGTTAGACCATTCCGTCTCAAAGAGGCTTATGATGGTAATGATGATCCACAAATCTATAATGGGTGGTCTAACTTTTATGTACGCCTGTTTAGTTTTTGTAATTTCCTGTTGGACAAATAAAAATACTCAGTCTACGGAATTAAGCCCGGCTTCGGTCCTAATTCTGCTTAAACTAAGAGTATAGACATAAGAACGTTAAAACTGTGACTGTCTGATAGAATAGGTTAGAATACACCACATAAGGTACCAGGTAAGATCTGTCTCTTACGTGATCTGGTCGACCAGGACCCAGCGCATGTAAATCAGTTAACATCACATATTGGTAAAAATAAAATCTTCAACGAGGATGACTTGCATCGAAATAAGTGTACAGTCACTCGGCAAAGATAAAACGCGAATTTCTCGTAAAATAACGAGTGCAACTTGAGATATGACAAATGCTTGCACTGACGAAGAGTTTCTTCAAAAGACCATCTCAGACATTAATTTGTATGGTCTTCATGTGTGTATTATATCTTAGTGTTAACCCAAACGATTTTAAAAGATTTTGGAGTTTCTTGCCGGTTCGTCTCCTTAGGAATCGACCAATGCACCGAACCGTGCCTCTTTTTACCGACGTTTTAGAAGTGCCCATGTAGGCCTATGTGAAATAAAAATATTTTGATTTTATGACCTGCTTTATGATAATATGGGTTCCAAAATATTAGTTTCGTAACGTAACATAAATATTTAATTAATACAGTAAGCGAAAATTGGTTCTGAACGTTGCTAAGTTTATACACATTGCTGCTGCTGACTGTACAACCCAGTTTTTTTAAAATACTACGTTGCTTGGAACAATAGTTGCTTTCTGGTAATTGTCTTGGTAAAAGTGATGGAAAGATCACCATCATCATTTCAGCCGCAAGAAGTCCACTGCTGGACATAGGTCTACCCTCATTGACCGGTCCCGTGCGTCTCGCATGCAGCGGATCCCCGCAACCTTCACCAGGTCATCGGTTCAACTAGTAAGAGGCCTTCCAACGTAAAGTCACTCCAGAACTTTTCGGCCCCATCGGCCATTCATTCTGCGGGCAATGTGCCCTGCCCATCATCATAATTCTCTATCCCAATTTTATTGAGGTCGGTGCCACATGTCTTCAATGTGCGCCCTACCCATTGCCACTTAAGTCTGGCAATAGGGTGGTTAGTTTATTAGCTTATTAAAATTTAGTATTTGTTCGACTATTCAAAAGAGCCTGTAATGGGCCTACTTGAAATAAATGATTTTGATTTGATTTGATTTGGTTAACAAAAACAACTAATTAGTCTGTCAGATAGATTACCAAAAAAAATTGGACACGTATTTTTTTCTTTATTCACGAAAACAAACAATGAAGACGTCATATTTTAAAACATTAGTATGACATTTTTTACCGGAGAGTGACGTCACAAACCCCCACTCAAATCTTTGACGCGTTTCATCTTCACCAATTTTTATTGATTTGATAAAACAAAAAATACGTATCCAATATTTTTCTATAATCTAACAGACGGACTAATTAGAATCATATTTTTTTAAGTGAGTAAACATCCCTATTTTTGGGGCTACGTTGATAACCCCGGTGAAGCTTGCCAGACTATTTCCGAACTTTAACAGACACCACAAAAGCGCCGAGACAATTAAGCTCGACGAAGTCCTAGATAAACAATTTCAGAGTTTTAGGTCCCGCAACGAAATTAATAACATACAAGTAGGAATATCATATTTCCACCATTTTAGAAAGCTAATAAAACAAGAAAGTTGTGCCTATAATTAGTACGGAAATACTGTTGTTTTGAGAATACTGCCTCGAAAACCAAGGCAAGTACCGCGAGCATATTTACGTTTTCGAAGGATGATGCTATAAGGAAAGTATTACTTTAAGATCCTGAACGGAATAAATTTCGCACAATCAGATTTATGGTGGAGACTTGGAGAGGTAGAACTTGCAAAAAACTTAAACATCTCAAAATCAAAACAGTTTAGTTAGACCCTAAGATGTCGGGGTCAAAATTGTTGTAAACTAAGTCTATAGTTGCTGTCATTTATTGAGTTCTTAACTTAGAAATCCAAAAATAAGCTTGTTCATGTCTTGAGTAAACAACGATGCGTGGTTCATTTTTTTTGGTTCGTACCAAGAGATATTAGGGATTGGGCTATGTGTACGTTATTGCAGTCTTGATTGACAAAAACTATATTATGACCCTTTTCAAGGAATGCACCCAATTATCAATCAACCTGTAGTGCTGCTAAGTCCTCTTTTTTTTGGACAAGCCCGCAGCACTATTCCCAAATTACTTCAACTCCTAAATCCCAGAATCAACAGTCCTCTTATTAATCGTTTACCTTGTTAAGAGACCCATGGCCGTACGCCGACACTTTCATCAATCAATTCCAAATAGCAGTACCTCATCAACATCATTAGTAGTTCATCGACGGCACGGTTGGCGCAGATGCTCAAGCAATGGACTGCTGCGCTGCGTGTCGCGGGTTCGATACCCGCACGGAACAAATATTTGTATGACCTACAGATAGTTGTTCCGGGTCTGGGTATTTGTGTATGTGAAGTTTAAATGTTTGTGAACGCACCCACGATACAGGAGAAATTCCTAGTGTGGGGCAACGTTTTTAATAAAATAAAAAAACAAAAAAAAGTAGAGCTAGGTTGCGCAAACAAGTACCGATGCGCCAACGCTCTTTTTTTTGGCCGATGGAAAGTCATCAAATAACCCCTCCCGTTTGGGCAGAGCTAAAGGGAGTGTCAGACTTTTACTGACTAAAAACCACGCATGTTCCTTCTTAGCCCTTTATGTCGAGACCGCGGTATCTCTTACAACAACCCGCAGCCGATGCGCCAACCCTCTACCCTTGGTCATACCAGCCTTCGGTGCTGAGCCAGTCGTTTTTTTAAAGAAGCTTTTTCAATAACCTAGTTAATACATAACATCACGCCTGTAATCTCCGAAGGGGCAGGCAGAGGTGTACCTTACAAGTACACCCACATTTCCGTAAGCTATGTTTAAGGTCCACGTCCCATATTTAATTTGACTCTTTTCCGTGTTATACAGCAGTTACAAATTATTCGGCTTTATTACGGCGGCGCGGTGGCGGCGTGTTGGGCACGTTTTCATTTGTCTACACTAATATTACAAAGAGGAAAGTTTTTTTTGTTTGTTTGTAACGAATAGGCTCCGAAACTACTGGACCGATTTGAAAAAATCTTTCACCGTTGGGAAGCTACACTATCCCCGGGTGACAGGCTACTTTTTATCCCTGTATTCCCACAGGAACGGGAACTAAGCGGGTGAAACCGCGTAACGTCCGCTAGTTGGATATATGTATATACGAACGTGGCGCTCAAAAGGTTTGAATTTTCGAATCTTTAGTAGTATATCTGACGGTTTATTCCCGGTCGTCCTTACTGGATACAAATGAAAAATAAAATAAAAAATTAATTATTCATAAAAGTTAAATCTGTTATTGAATTCCCCATTAGGTACTGCATTTTGAGTCTCGGTCTATAGCAGAACGAGTGGGAAATAAAAAGTTCCAATCGTCACCACTGGGGAGGAACGAAACTTTTCTTCCCATTCGTACAGTGGGGACGACAAGGTGGGCACGACCGGGAATAAACCATTTAAACTCACATACACAAATATCCAGGACCCGAAACTATTGGAGGTCGTATATTTATGTATAAATAAAAAAAAATTAAAAAATCCTGCGAGAAATAATCATAATTATGTCACTGATCCTAAATAAGCTTAGTTACGGGTTGCTTATGTTCTGTTATACTTTGTAACTTGCTTGTAAAATATTAACCACAAATAAATATACCTACTCTACAATCCAGTGGGATTGTACAGTATATTCATTTGTGGTTAATATTCTCTCTTTATGTTAAGATCAGCAGTGGCTGATCTTAACATTATTTCAATTGAAACAACTATCTGTAGGCCATACAAATACAAGACTGAATGGACAAATCGCTTATTATTTCATTGTAATAGCTATCAGCTTATTTTTCAAAACCTAGGTCCTATACCAAAATGTTAAAAATGTGTGATTAGATTTTTAAGTTCAACACATGAGATAGGTACTTATGTTAGGTTCAAGTGATAATGGCACCTGAAAGATAAAATGAATTTATTTCTGCAACTTCAATAAACATTACATCAATGTGGACAACCTATATGTCGGGTTAAGTGCCACCTTTATCTATAATTTATTTATGAAACACTGGCGAGCTATTCTCATACAAAGACTAACTGAACATAGTCCCCGTCGGGGCTGTGGGTTGTACACTAGTTACCGCGGCCTCGACTTATAGGGCTAAGAAGGAACATGGGTGGTTTTTAGTCAGTAGAAGTCTGACATTACCTTTCGCTCTGCCCAAGAACGGGATATTATCTGATGATTTTCAACCCGCCAATTTTGTCCCACGAACCCATCACAGGTTATTAGTGTTGTATTGATTGTCATCTTCTAATTTTGAATAGTTTATTTTTGTAAAACATAACATCACGCCTGTTATTATTTTCCTGAAGGGTTAGGCAGATGTGTACCTAGTACACCCGCATTTCGCCGAAACTGAACTGAGCAATTCCTGATGCAAAAACCTAATAACTTTTTGTATGACCCGAGAATTGAACTTAGGATGGCATGCTTAGCTGTTGCGCTTACGACCACTAGACTATCGAGGCAAACAACCTTTTTTTTTAAACCTGCACTGGGGGGCCTTCCCATTTCCTACCAAGAGCTCTTTTCTTGTGCCGCCCCTAACCAGCCCTCATGATACGCGTCTAAATCGTCGCCACCTCTTTCTAGGCCGGCCTCGGCGGGCGCCGCCCGTTTTCCGGCAAACATCATGTGGAGGGTTTTGCCCAGCGGTCATCATGCATGCGGCTGACGTGACCCGCCCAATCCCACTTTAACCTAGCAGCCTTCCTGCCAACATCCACTATACCCGTTTTGGAGCGCAGCGTGGTGTTTCGAATCCTGTCTTGCTTTTTGACACCCTAAATGCTACGCTTCATTGCCCTTTGGCATACTCCAAGGCGGAACTTCTGAGTCTCGGTGAGTGATCATGTGTGAGCACCCTAACCTACTTAAAAAAGACCTAAACCTACTATTTTACTTGTGTAAAACATTATGTAATAATATTAAAAGTCTTGTTTGAGTAAAATGTGCAATCATTATATTTACTGCGCAGGTCACGTGAGTTCAGGGTGAGAATGATATCATTTTAAGATAGGTACCATGTAACATTTCTGTATTGTTACCTGTCCTTAGTATATTTAAAAATACCTCTGTGCACCCCTAGGTCGGGCCAAGTGTTATTGAATTTTTCCATCGCGAATTTTTCAGTAACAGCTAAGGAGTCCGGATTTATGCCCCGATGATGGCAAAAGGCTCGCGCGCTATTACATGGGACTTAAACATAACCGGCCAAGTGTGGGTGTACTCATACGGTACATCTCTGCCTAACCCTTGGGGGATTACAGGCGTGATGTTATGTTAAGAATTCAATTCAAAATCTGATCTGATTGTATTTTTATATGAGAGGGGATCTGTTTACCTATTTAATATTTTTCGAATAAAATGGATGTAGAAGTAACCTTAACGAAACCGAAAGGTACTTGATCTCCATATCATTGTGATCATTCATCGAGTGCCTACTTTCTGTAATTTTGTTTACCATTAATTAATATCGAATTTCTAGCAATTTGCGGTGTTTTGTCGAAAAAGGTAGAAGAAAGTACAAATTGTAGATAGAAGAAATAATAAATGTAACCATCGTTATCTGTTATTTAAAATAAAGTGTCTTGTTTATTAATGCTTTTTATTTCTTATCCTATCTGTTTGGTATGATTAATACCATTATACCAATACTTTGAATAACCCGCATTCTAAACAGTGCGCCAAGGGTCTTTTGACGTTTGAATGGTAGAAAACGCACCTCGACGGAACTACTTATTCAAGTGTCACTACATTTCGCGCTCTTTTGCAAACGTCATACGTCATTCAGCTTGATGCAAGGTGCACTAGATGGCACTAGGCGTTTCCGCGGGTCATAAATCAGTTGAACAAAGTTTTGCGACGAGTTAACTTTTTATGTACCTAACTAAAAAGTTTGAATTTGAAATTTTTATCGTGTTTGGATAATACTACTCGGTTACGAATTTTTATTATAAAATTACGGTATAATGTCTGTGTTTGCATATGTTTGCTAGAAATTCAAGTTTTAGTAAGTCTACGCTGTATTTCAATGTACTGCTAGCTTGGTTTGGTTAGGTTTTTAGGGTTCCGTAGCCGAATGGCTAAAAACGGAACACTTAAATTTGTCATGTCTGTCTGTCCGTCCGTATGTCACAGCCACTTAATTCGGAAACTACTAAGACTACACAGTTGAAACTTGGTAGGTAGACTGATGTAGTCTGTGAGCCGCTTTATGATTTTTGTACAAAAATAAAAATATATAGATAAGTGTGATTTTAAACTAAGATAGTAAAAGATCTAAAAAAAATATATTGTAGATCGCAATGAAAACTTTCAACCAAAATTGGTTTGAACGATATATGTATAGTAAATACTCATTGAGTTATAGCACATTTAAAAAACCGCAAATTTTAATATGACATTGTCATTCATACAAACACTATGAAAAACAAACTTATCACAGGTATGTTTTTCTGTTGCCGCTTTAACAAGAAATACGACGAATTAAAGGGGATTTCCCTACTACGTTGGTACGGAACCCTTCATGTGAAGTCCGACTTGAACTTGGCCACTATTTTTTAGTCTCATTTATAGGTTTTGCAATTAAGTGTTGCATAATTTTCTTTGGTAATGAAATTGAAAACTGTTTATATTCCAGGTAATACATAAATAAACAGGTACCTATACTGGTTATAAACTGAGTGTTATAATGATAACTGTACTTTTACATACAGTGGTTGCTAGTGAGCCCCAAACTAGACAGCTCTTGTCTTTATCTTGGGACTCGGTATTGGATTTCCCGAGTGGAGACCAGAGACCTGATAAGAAATGTAGTGATGGTAGTCAAATTGTGTGTGTGTGTAGTAGTAGAGTAAAAGTGTGTGTATGTATGGCCTATTTTACACCTACCTATTATTTTATTACCTTTTGCCCGCGGCTTCGCCCGCGTGGATGTCGGAAAATATACCATGGGAACGTACAACCGTGATTAAAATTACCTACCTACATTTGTTAATCTAGGTAAACAATGAGAAAACCCTCTTTATTCTCTATCCTGTGAGAATTAGAAAAAAATAGTTCCGTAAATAATCCCCGTTAACCCATTTACTCAAGGAATAAGATTTTTTATACACACTAAGGCCCACTTGTACCAAAACTTTGAGTTAAATAAATAACTCGAGGTTTACTAACTCAGTGTTAATGTTCTAAATTTTTAACTCGCATATTAAGTTGCACCAGTAAAAATTAACCCAGAGTCAACTAACCCTAGTCTTGTCATGTTCATTCATTCTTTTAACATCTGGCAAAATATCTCTCTCTCTCTCGCTCCACAGTACTTTATATAAGTCTATTTCTTTATGTCAGATTAAAAATATACACGTTGTTCTTTGCCGCGTTATATTGACTGTTGTGACTTGAGCGTGTTGCACATGCATTGTCGTTTACAGTTATTATTTTGCGAAATAATTTAGGCAGACGGACGCGGAAGATCTTCAAAATGGAAAAGAAACCTCGGATACGTGGCCTAAATTTCACAAATAGCGACAATTTGTTACTGTGCGATATAGTAGAAAAATATAAACACATTGTAGATAATAAAAAAAACTGATGGAGCCAACATTCTACAAAAACAAAAAGCTTGGTGGGAAGTAATAAAACTATTTAATTCTATTCAGACTATTGTAAAAGGAGTTCACTAAAGAGGCAATAATCACTGAAAATGTAATGTAGGTCACATGCCTACATGTGACCTACCTACATTACTTTTTATTCGCATTTGTATATTGCAATCTATTTTCAATTTTATCTAATATTTATAGAGAACAGTTTCTTTTTGTAGACGAAATCTTCTATGAAAACCTTTGTCTCTTTGTGAGTAAAAATGATCAGTCCGTTCTGCAATTCTTCTGTTATAAAAGTGAACTAATGTAGTCGATGATCTCTTCATCATAATCAGACAACAACCATTCGTTTATCATTTTGAGGACAAAATAAAACCGATATCATTGAATGCAACAAACACGAGACACAACCAAAGCGTAGGTACTTAGCCTAAAATATCTCAATTTTGACATTACTAACCCAGAGTTAGTTGACTTAACCCTCCCACATCAGTGGGTTAAATAATTAAAAATTTAACTCATGGTTAAGCCTTAACTCTTGATGGTGCAAGACATAATTAGAATTTAACTCCAAAGTAGTATTTACCTCTGAGTTAACCGTGTTAACCCAGCCTGGCGCAAGTGGGCCTTAATTTCGAAAAATCCTTATTCCTTGTCTACATTATAAAAGGAAACTTTGTGAAAATTTCAATTTTCAAGGTTACAAAATTTCAACTTTCACAGTTACTGTGTTTTGAACTAAGCATCTTATCTTTAATGTTTGCATGCCAACTTAATGGCGAAATGTGTCATTGCACTACATAATTATTATTTTACCATCTTTTGTAAGTACCACATTTGTTGCAAATAAATAATTTTGACGTTGACTTTGACTTTGACTTAAGGTCCAATGGCTGGGCGTTGATGAGTCAGTCGGTCAGTTAGGACTTCTCTTTTTTTTATTTATAATGATTACCTGCGTATTTTGTGCTACTTACGTATTTTCTTCGGATGATCGGTCAACATCATTTACAACAGGTTCAAAAAGGCAAATAGTTAGGCGCTGTTGCATTTTTGAAGTCACAGACCTAGATATTGTAAAAGGTACTAGGTACTGTAAAAGGGGGTTAATTGGAACCAATGGGTGAATAAAGATAAAACTGAAAGGGAATTTAACGTTCAGTTAATGTGTAATACCTCCAATGTCTCTAAATAATAAAGTCTAATTAAATTTGTAAAGAACAGAGTACTGATTAGTAATAGCTATCATTTTAATTTATAGTTAAAATGCCGTTCAAACTTGTTTCCATTCACCCCATTTAACCCGATCATAGAGAGTAGGCATGTCGAGGATCGTCTAGCTAGCAGTAAATTAAAGTGTTGTCAGGTGTTGGCACTCGGGGCTACGGGTTGTTCGAAAGAGATACCGCGGCCTCGGACACAAAGGGCTAAGAAGGAACAGGGGTGGATTTTAGTCAGTAAAAGTCTGACACTTTCTACTGCTCCGCCCAGAGCAGCAAGAGTCATTTGATTGTTTCCCGCCCAGAACTGTTTATCTTATTTAATTTACTTATTTTCTTTACAGATTACATTTAGGACTCGAGTGGATTGCGAGTAGAATAAAGAAGAAATGACTGGACTGTTTTTTTACTAATAATTTAAAGTTAAAGTTACATAAAATTCTAATTCCTGAATAACTGTTTTCATTATCTTTACTAAATAAATATATTCTAAAGAGAGACCTATCAGGATCGTCCATTGTTTTGCATGGAAGGGATATTATTACTTATTATAAAATAAACACGTTCTTGTACATTTTATTGAATTTTATTTCGTCTACTACATGTTTTCAGACAGAAATTGTACACATATTTTGAGATGCTAGTTTATATTTTATGATTAAATAACGTCAGTTAAAACCAAATTATACAAAGAAATACAGTTCTATTAATTGAGAATCAGATTATATAAACAGATTACGGTCAGTGATTAATTAGTACCTATTGATTAATCATGATTACATCCATCTATGATCTAATTTCCATTGACTAAATAGTATCGATGGTAATGATTTCGAGTAAAACCTTATCACAATAATATTTTTTTTTATAAAATTGATGTTCATGCATAATATTGTACAGATGATTAAAATCGTCAGGTGAGTAGTATGAGAATCCGAAACGTACCTAGCTTCAAGGTTAAAAGAGGCGTACGTAAATAATAAAAATGTTGATTTAATTTGTACCTACTAGACAAAATTAATAATGACCATCTCAAAATATAAAATTAATATCTTAAAAATATACACTTTCACAATCGTACAAAAAATATTCACAAAAGTTAAAAGCGGATATTACATTATTAAATAAATTACAAAAACTTGCAATATAGAGGAACAAGCTAATCGGATTAACAACTAAAGAACAAATGTTTGGTCCATAAAATGCAATTAGAAACGAGCCTTATTAAAAAAGCCTACACAGATCTTTAAACGTATAGAGATTTCAGTGTTATAATTTTTACCTATTTGTTCTTTTAGAACTGCATATTTTTTATTAATAAGGCGTAATAACTAAGGCAAGGGTGAACATAATCGTCAAAGTTCATATATTATAGACTTTAACACCCTTCCTTTCATATAAATTGTATGCCTAGCATATGCATTAAATTATAACTTACTATATTAAATTTATTGTAACTCAAATATCACTTTTAAACTTAAAAATACTTACTTAAATCATTTCAAAACATAAGAAACACAACCTAAAAGCCTTTGTTACAAAGTGTATTATTGTTTATAATAAGAATTTAAATAAGGAAGGATTCAATTGTACGAGTAACATCGTATGATCAATAGAAAAAAAAAACAAATTATTTAATTATAATTATTTAACTATCGGTAACTAAAACAATATAAATGTAGTATATTACGAAGTCATGAATAGTATCACAGCAAACTATTATGAATGTAAGAAGTTATTATGCATTATGCGTGTACTGTTTCCAAACATAGCGCTAACGTCTTAAGTATAACAAAAAGTCCAGGGTGTCCTTATACATCAAAGCAGAAGAAAACAATTTTTACAAAAGTCAATGATATAAGTTAGGAAGATTAATAATAAGAGATTCAAATATTATAGACTATAAGTAATAATTAATTGAACTAGTATAATTAAATCATTTGTAATAGAATCAATAGATAAACAGGTATAACATTTGGTCCTGAGGTAGATTTTTCTAGTAGTCGAAGCTTCCTTTGAACTAATACAGTCATTCGGCCGACAATAAATTATTCATATAATAAATATCAAAACGATACAGGGCAAATTACCATGACACAGTGAGAGCGTATAATGTGAATCGAAAATAATGTACTAATGAGCTATTACACGGTCAGTTATATTGCAGATTTAAGTATGCTAACAGTACCATAAAAAATTGCATTTTCCTACTTATTTTTCATAAATATTATCTAAAGCTCTGCCGAAGCGTGTTCTGGCAAAAAAGTTGTAAGTTATAATAAAATTACAAATGTTTTACACTTATTACCTCTAACAGTCTTTAAAACCTGATCTTATATGTCTTTACCTCCATGGCATCCAGGTGGATATCGCGCAGCCCGCTAAGAGTCTTGAACGTCTTCAAGCCTGTCAGACTAACTGCAGTTATATTCTGAATGGTCAGACCATTGAACCTGGTTTTGGGCGAAAATTTCGGGGACTTGCTGATTGGTTTGTCTCCAACGGCGCAGCTGTACCCTGGTCGATGCAGCACCATGTAGCTTTCGTTACTCGGGAAAAGTTCAAGCACATCGTCAGTAATGGTTCGTAGAGTCACCAAGTGTATGCCGGCCGGGAAGTTCTGCAGGAACGATTGAGATGCCTTGACCTCGATGTCACCTACTTCGCTGGTATCCAATAGATATACGTTGACGGGGTAGTTGAACGTTCGGCTCAGAAAGTCCGCGGTTTGCGACGGCAGCTGGTAGGGGCTCGCCTTCTGGTCGGGTCCGAAACGACGTTCGTTCACAAACTTGAAACCTTGCTCGCTAGTATCTCTCTTAGTTCGCGTGACACCCGGCATTGATTCGATCAAAATCCAATTTTGGAAAGTAGTAGGTTTGTTATCCACAACTCCTTCGCCGATTCCTCTGAAGTCATCATAGAGAGTCCGGCGATCAAGCATCACCTCTAAGCGTCCAGGTTCATACGCAGACGCACCTTGAGCGTGGTTAGTCAACAGAGTCAGCCTGGTCTCCTCGTCTTGCAGCCACGCCATAGTCGTTATTGGGTAATAGTTCGCCTCGATGCCTAGTTTGTTCACCTTTACTCTCTTCTGATACTGGAATCCGTTCTGGTCGGTGTAGAACTCTGGAATGTCTCCGTTTTGAATATCAGTCTGAATTCTCATAAACAACTCAGTTTCTCTATTCTTGGGTGGACTTTCGAAATCTACCAAGTTCTCGATGAGAATGGCACGTGACAGCGCTGGGTCCCCGATGTTGTATATTCTTACGGTGTGAACTAAAAACGGCAAGTACATCGTTGTGATTTCAGTAGAGATCGGGCCGGAAACTATGATTATGTTATCATCTTGCATTTTATTAGGATTAGTGTAAGGATGCAGGACATTTTTTTCTGGTGCGTCATAATCTGGCATGAAAAGATAAGCTCCTGAATGACGTTGCGCACTCTGGTATGCACCGAACTGTACATCAACAACAGTCCTCTTTCTAATATCTTTCCTGTAAACCTGTCGCAAGAATCCTGTGTTCCTGTTTACAAGAAGTTTCAACACCGCATTTTCCAACTGTATATCACCAGGCATCATTTTCTTGATAGAAAATACGTTCGATTTCTGTGAGTCTTCACAATTGTTGCAGAATATAACGCAGTGGTGGGAGGTGTTGGTGTGCTCCTGTAGCGTGTAGGAGATGGACGTGAGTGGCGGGATGGTGGCCACGAACATGACGTCGAAGTTGGTGTCGCTGACGACGCGCTTGCCGTTGTCCTGCACGTCGATACTCGGCGTGATCTGGTACATGACGTGCTGCCTCTTGTGAGTGTCGTACACGCGGATGTTCGAGGTGTTGGCCCTCACAGTGATCACTTCCGTACGGATTTCAGCCAAGGGGTTGAAAAGCACAATTTTCTTCTTGTCGACGAAAGACACCTGCAGTTTCTTGGCCGGTTTGCCGTACGTTTCCCATTCCGTTTCGCTTTGTAGTATACTCTGCGAGTGCAGCGAGTGATCAGCGATCATTAAAGTGGTTAGAGCAGCTTCTTGCAGGCGGATGCAGTGATACAAACTAGTGAACAGTTTAGTTCCGTAATCTTGCATCACGCTAGATTTGGATGTGCCAGTGATCGCGTCGTGATGTTGAAATAGACCCAAGTTCCTTCTAGCGTAAATGAGCTGTTCGTAAGATTTTTCTAATTTCTTCTCAGATGCTCCAAACCCTTGGTGGCCGTTGATGTAGTTCGACACAAGAGTGAATAATATTTCTGCAGATCGGAGTTGATGTTCGAATTGGCGAGCGAGAATCTTCAAATAAGGTCTGGTCGTGTAGTAGCCTGACCAATAAGCCGGTTTACCCTCGCTAAAGATGTCTGAATACACGAAAAAATCGCCTTTTAATGTCGGTATAGTGTGGTGCCTCTCCTTCATTGCGTTGAAGTAATCAACTGGAGTTCCGAACTGCACGTCAGCATTGAATATCTCCTTGTGCGCATTGATGTAGTTGAACAGTTTCATGTAGTTAATGTATTGAGCATCGAACTCGACGCTGTACTCGTATCTGAAGTCGTCTCCTAGCGGCACCAGCACCACGTTGTGCGGTGTAAGGGATCCGATACGCTCGTACTCCTCCACCAAAGTCTTCGCCTTGCTGTGCAAGTTATGGTCGGTTATATCTTCATGTTTAGCCGTATATTCCGAGTATTCGCCAGGGATTTTACGGAAGTCAAAACTTAGACAAATGGATGGATGTGGACCGCACGTGCTTTTTATCGAGTAGATGTCGAAAGGTTGGTTGTGGACAATCATGGAGGGTTTGGTGGTTGCCCAGCCCGCCATCCAGTAGAACTCTTCAATCTGTCGCTCGGCCAGCCATTGTTTCCAAGCGTAATGGATTCTTTGTATAATGGTTCCTTCAAGACCGCTTTTATCAAGAAGATAAGGTACAGTTGCTCCGTGACCGAAGGGGTCGATGGACCAGCCTGTCTTCGGGATGACGCCAAGGTTCGTTTTCACCCAATGATGGCCTAAACAATACATCAAAATATAATAACCGTAACGTGATATTTTCAATCATAATATAAATAAGCAGTGGTATTTTTACCTTCAATGAACTGGTCAATTAGCGCATAGATATGCGTGCACGCCTCGTCGGGCATCACCCAGCCGCCCGTGGTGATCTCGAGCCGACCTTCTTTGATCAACTTTTTCAATAACTGTAATAAGATCAATCATTATAGATAGTGTACTAATAAGTTCACTGATAGTTGACGTCTTTTTAACCTTATTACATAGGACAAAAGTGTGGAAAGTGGCAGACGTCTTTGAACTCGGTAGAGTACCTTTTTCGAATGTTTCCCGCTTGTGGACTAGAACTAGGTTCGTCAATAAGTAGTTCTATTTATTTTCTCAATTGTCCTATCTTTATCTTTTAAATGAAACACACGCAAACTATTAAAATAATTTCATATTCTTTATATAATTATTTTACAACGTTTAAACAACTACAGATTGTTAAGTAATTATTTTAAAATTTTAGAGCTTTAGCCATTGCAGAGAAAATACGCGTACAACGCTCGTCTACTCATGAAATTAATTAACGCTCAATAATTATTGTAATTAGTGCATATCTGTATACCTATTCATGAAAATTCCCTGAAACACCTGCAGGTTTACGTGTTACGTGTAGCTATGTCGCGAAATTAATTTCGAAAAAACCTTATTCATTACTCCTATCTGCATGTGACTAAATACCTATACGTATCTACACGTCTAAAGAAAAAAAATATAAGATTAGATTCTGTATTGTACCAAACAAACAAAAACGAAAATACGTGACCTCTAGTGATTTGTCAATGACAACTTCACTCATATTTACAAATACAATGTACCTTTTGTTTAACAGGGTGAGACCTTTCCCACCAAGCGTTCAGAAACGAGATCTCTGTCCAAATGAAGGTCATGTTCGGGTACTGGTTCAGTTTGGTCACAATATTGTTGATGATATTCTTCGTTTTCCATTCAAAGTACTGCTCGAAGGTCTTGAGCCATCCTGGGTCATTATGAGAATGTGGGACCACTATTACCTGTCGTCGAGAAGAAAAATATAAAATAACTTCACAGGATTTATTGAAATTGCAAGGCTACTTTTATTAACGGTATTATTTATCGGAAGTGACTTGATACGGCTTCGTCAAACTTATAGACAAAGTTAATCTAAGTCAGAACTCACTTTCAAGTTTCTGTAAAGTCTGAGTCTAAGGTTTCGATCAGTTTCATTTCACGACAGACGCACTTATTAGAAGGCATTTGAGTATTGGACGGTGAAACTTTACAGATTAGTAATTTATATTATGAACTCGATCGGACGGCACGGTTGGCGCAATGGCTCAAGCAATGGACTGCTGCGCTGCGTGTCGCGGGTTCGATCCCCGCACGGAACAAATATTTGTATGGCCTACAGCTAGTTATTTCGGGTCTGGGTATTTGTGAGTTTAAATGTTTGTGAAAGCTCCCTCGATACAGGAGAAATTCCTAGAGAGGGGAAAAGTAAAAAAAAAAAGAACTTGCCTTCAGTCTGGGCCTTGTGCTATCGTTGTGTATCTTTTCATAGCGATCCTCAAAGGATTTGTCCCAGAACTCCTTTGTGCGTAACCAGCTTGGCTGAAACAAAACATTATGCAATTAGGAAAGGTAGGACGAAGCTTGGACATCGGCATGTCCTAAAAGTAGGCAGTCGAAGTCAAGTGCCATCGACAAGCTGGGCCCAGTACGGGTACTTGTCCATTGTGGCGTGGTGGGTGGTGGCTCACTCCTTGTGTCCTAACAGTGTGCCCGCTATAGCCTAATTATGGTATACAATAACTTATTTTATACTACACTTGCTTGGTAAGTATACCAATACTACCCCACTAAGAGGCTTGAAAGCTGTTCATTAAACCTTCTCAAAAATCTAGGCAGTTATATTGTATGGAATTTCATTACTGCCCTGAAAATCAGGGAAGTAATGCGTTAATTACTAACGTGTTTTGTTTTTTTTTTTAAGTCTTGATGACGTTGGCAATCAAACGATTCAAAAAGTTCTAGAACTTTTAAAGCAGGTAGCATACATTCCGATAAGGCCGGCAAACTTCAAATCTCTATACGATAGAGCGAGAGACCTGAGAGTTGCAACCTGTGAAACAAAGGCGTTCTTTAAAGCCGCGTCCCCACTAGAGCCGCGCGGCTCTAGTGGGGACGCGGCTTAACGTCTTTTGACGCGAAAACTGTTTGACGCGCTAAAATTTTAAGAAAAAAAAAGACCTATTGCTTGTTGGCGTATTTTGTAGAAACAATTTTCTTGGTAAAGTTTAAAGTTTGGCGGTGGCACAAGTTAAAATAAGTGATTCCAGTGACAATGATAGCAATTTATTAACATCAACTCCACCCGACCGACATAATAGCAGATGCTAACTTCTTTGTGCCTAAGTGTAGTATAAAGCAGTAGGTATATATCACTCGAGGGTAAGTACAGATTACTAAACTCGTGTGGTTTACGGCCTTCCGCTTCGCGTCGGGCCTCAAATGCACACTCGATTAGTAATCTGTGCCTTACTCCCCTTGGTGCATAATCTATTATTACATTTGATTGCTTTGTGTTTTATGTGTAATTAGCTGATCGTCCTGCCCAGACAGCAGCAACACCTACCGGGTCCAATTGCAAGTAACAAAATCCCCGTTAACAAAATGATCCGCTATTTATTGAATTCATGTGTTACAAAAAATTTGATAAATGAAGAACCGCTGGACCGATTTTGTGCAAACTTCACATAAACCATCTACTAAATAGTCCGCCAAGTCTACACATTGCGTTCGGATAGGTGAGCCCGTTCTTGAGTTATAAAATTACAACGAAAAGTGGCAGTGATTTATATATAATTATATTGATTATTACTGTGTAGTGTGTATGTTTGAACAACTTTACTTCTACGTAACAAAAAGATTTTTAGACCTTACATACAACAATGAAGTTCATAAAACATTATACTTAAATACTTAAGTATAATGTTTTATGAACTGTTTTGTTTGTTGTTTTATGTTCTTATACATACGTATAAGAAGGTAGAAAAACAAAATAAAAGCGCAGGTGACATTTTTCGTACCAATTTCACACGCGATAGAATTACTTTATTAAATCATTACAAAATAATTGATGTGAGATGGAAGCGACGCGTGTTATTCACTTTCATTGGCACATATTTCAGAAAGCGAACGTAAAATTGCCGCCCGCATGGACGCGTATGATGAATATATGTATAATATTCCGCAAAATGTTACAGATTTGTAGATAAACTAAATTAACCTTAAGTTTTAGATTTTTAATCATCTCCTAATGAATAAATCCTAACCTAATATTTTTATGTTTCTGTACTCATTGATAGGTACGTCTTTTTTCTATCACAGACTAACTGTGTTCAAGAAATGCATTGTTTATAAATATTTTTCACTGAACAACTTTCTAATCGTTTGTCTTTAACCAACAGTGGTGAGGAAAATGCAAGTATGTGGCAGTTTAGTACAACCAACTTAAAACATAGCTTGTTTAACGGTGATTTTAGTAAAATACAATACTATTGCAATTTAATTCAAATACGAAAAAAAGTTTCGTATTATTTATTTACGGGACGCCCTTTAAATGCACGTAAGCTATTAGTAGGACTAGGGACCTCAATACTCCCGGCGCATGTTAAGCGAGGGCGACATTAACACATCGGGAATGCTGGTTTTACTTGCATTCTGCGGCTATTGCTAAAAAATATGAATATAATTTTTTGCTAAATATTCGTGTCCAATTGTTAGTTATATTTAAGGCGAGGTTGTAGGAGCGCAGTAGGCATTTAGCTATTAGTTACCTACGCTTTTGCAAGTCTCCCTTAGATGAACTCGCTGACCCGCTTTGAGCCACAGTATAAAATTGTAGCAGAAGGTTTTTTCAACTTTGTTTTACAGAGTTTATGTTGATTTTCGGTAGGTAGGTGGTGGTAGGTAAGCGGTAGGTAGGTGGTAGGTAGGCGGTAGGTAGGTGAACTTGTGTCTTACCATACTGTCGGATCAAATCGTTTCATTTGATGGGTATCAAATGACTATACTGTTGTCAAAATTCAACAGTATAGTCACTCGTATATTATGTTCGCTGTATTCAATAAATTCATCCCCTTCCCCAAAACTATCCACACCCCGTTCTAACAACCAATTTCATAATACACAAAATCACACCTTTTCATTTGATAGCCATATTGAGGAAGTTGTGAATAAAAATATTTATAATCCATCGTTTTGTGGCGGCGGCCATTTTGGACCGATTTTCATCAAACATAGCTAAGTACATTCCCTACTAATTCACCTTTCAAACAAAAAAAAAAAAAATCAAAAAGACAATACAATATGTTTTCAACATTTACTTCAGAATAAAAATTTCTCTCTACTGATATAACTTTCATTTGAATTCATGATCAAATCTTTTAGCAGTCCACGTTTAAAATTGTGATTTAGTGTCATGTTTGATAAAAAAAATATATCGAGCCGATCATTCTAAATCGCGTTTCTATCTTTACGATTTACTTGAACCATGTATGTATTTCAAAAATCTTATTAAAAAGTACTGCCACCTCGCCTCGTTCATTTATTGAACACGTAGTTCTTTATTGAATGCGGGTTTTCATTGGTTTCAAATAGGATACGCAAGTTTAACGCAAAATACTTGCTACTTGCTTGCGTTGTACTTGCTTTTTTTTCAAAGAGTACTGTGCACTTGTGTAAGTGACGAATTTACTTTGCTTAAAACTGTTTGTGATGTAAGTTTATGTATGTTCTTAGTGAGTACCGTCATTGAAGTGCCATAAATATAAATAAATAAGTAGGTAATAAATATACCTGGAACTTTATAAGAAGTGACAGCTGACACGAAAATAGGATAATAACGAAGGAACGTCGCCAACAATGTCAGACTTTCTAAGCCGCCTCAAGGGTCTCTGACATCCCCCCGCTGACGCAGAGTCTCCGGCCTGAGCTCGTGGAGGACGTGGTGAGCGCTCTGTTCCCTTCGCGAGGGGAGCATCCTCCCCCGCCAATGGCTCCGCCATCCGCGATGCCGGAAGCGGACCATTCAGGAACCGATGACGACATTCCGGAGGTGACTGGGGTAGACCTGAGAGCGGCGGTACGTAGGCTGAGTGCCAAAAATACCGCCCCGGGACCCGATGGCTTGCCTGGCAAAGCCTGGGTCCTGGCCTCAGAGGCTCTTGGGCCCCGACTAGAGGGGTTCTTAAGCGCATGCATGGAAAGAGGCCAGTTCCCGCTTCGTTGGAAGACGGGGAAGCTGGTCCTCATCCAGAAGCCGGGGCGCCCGGCGGACTCGCCGTCCGCATACCGGCCCATTGTGCTGCTCGACGAGGTGGGCAAGCTCTTTGAAAGAGTAATTGCAAACCGCCTCGCCGAGCACCTGGAGGGAATGGGTCCGGATCTTGCGGAACACCAGTTTGGTTTCCGCAAGAGGCGCTCGACGGTGGACGCCATCATGCGCGTGAGAGCCCTCACGACGGGGGCTGCGGTCTCTCGGGGCGGTGTGGTCTTGGCGGTGTCTCTCGACATCGCCAACGCCTTTAACACTATGCCCTGGAGCTGCATTAGGGAGGCACTCCGGTATCACCGGGTGCCGACCTACCTTCGTCGTGTGGTCGGGGACTATTTGACCGACAGGGCTGTCATCTACCCTGGTCAGGACGGACAGTGGAACCGGCGAGAGATGTCGTGCGGTGTTCCACAGGGATCGGTTCTGGGGCCGCCCTTGTGGAACATCGGTTACGACTGGGTGCTGCGCGCCGACCTCCCTAGCGGCGTCAGCGTAGTCTGCTACGCGGACGATACGCTGGTGCTAGCTCAGGGTGGGTCGTACGAGGCGGCGGCCGACAGTTTGACACGCGGGGTTGCGATAGTCGTAGAGAGGATCCGGCAGCTGGGTCTCGAGGTGGCGCTTCACAAGTCGGAGGCCATGGGCTTCCATGGACGTGGGAATGCGCTGCCGTCGGGATCCCAGTTAATGGTGGGAGGGGTTCCCATCGGCGTCGAGTGTACTTTGAAGTACCTAGGACTCGTCCTCGACAGCCGGTGGAACTTCGTGGAGCACTTCCGACGTTTGGCTCCCAGACTGGAGCGGGCCGGGGCTGCCTTTAGGTGGCTCTTGCCCAATCTGGGGGGGCCAAACGCCTCCTGCCGGAGGCTCTACGCGGGGATCGTGCGGTCCATGGCCCTTTACGGGGCACTGGTGTGGGCGCCTGCTTTGAGGAAGCGGGCCGCCCACTACCTGAACGTGCCCCAAAAGGTCATGGCCGTCAGGATGGTACGGGGGTACCGCACGATCTCCCGCGAAGCGGCGAACCTCCTTGCCGGATTGCCGCCGTGGGATCTGGAGGCGATAGTCCTCGCGCGCCTGCATCAATGGCGCGCGGAGGCGCTGCGCCGGGGGGTCACTCCGCTGCCGCGGCAAATTGCTGCGCGGCGGACAGACTTCCGGTGCGATCTCATGGCGACATGGAGACAGCGACTGTCGCAACCACCTGCAGGGCACGCCACGATAGTGGCGGTAAGTCCCCTCTTTGAGGAGTGGCTTGAGAGGCGCCACGGCGCCCTCACCTTCCGTCTGACGCAGGTCCTCACCGGACACGGTTGTTTCGGGAGGTACCTGCACCGAATCAGGCGGGAGGAAACGCCCGGATGCCACCATTGTGAGGATCGGCCGGAGGACACGGTGGAGCACACAGTGGAGGTGTGCCCCGCTTGGGCGGAGCCCCGCCGTGTTCTCGTAGCGGCGATCGGCGGCGGCGACCTCTCGCGCCCGGCCCTGGTGCAAGCCATGGTCCGGGGCGAGGAGGAATGGGACGCCGTCGCCTCCTTCTGCGAAGCAGTGATGCTGGCGAAGGAGGTGGCGGAACGCGAGAGGGAGAGAACCTCTCGTCCCAGCCGCCGCGGGAGGCGCTCCGGGCGTCGGGGGTCCCGCGATGACCTCCGGCCACCGTAGACGCGGGCCTGTGGACGGTGAGTGATGGGCTAACTCGCCGTCCGTCCGTCTCACGACGAAAACAGGCCGTGTCGACGGCGCGTTCGTGTTCCACGCGCGCCTCAAAGAGATGTCAGCAACATGGAAGGGGCCCGAAAGGGCCGACGCCTGTCGGGGCCGCGGGTAGTCCAACGGTTATCGCGGCCTCGACATAGAGGGCGAAGAAGGAACATGGGTGGTTTTTAGTCAGTAGAAGTCTGACACTCCCTTTCGCTCTGCCCAAGAGCGGGAGGGGTTATTCGATGATTTTACACCCACCAAAAAAAAAAAAAAAAAAAGGGTCTCTGACATGGTTTGACGACCGCCATTTGGCGGCCGGGACCACCGCCTTTTACGTGCCCGCCGAAGCACAGTATCATCTTTTTATCAGACAATCAGGTGATTCAAGCCGGCATGTCCTAACCAAACTGGAAGCAACTTAACAAAGCATACTCCCATGGGAATCGACCCCACGACCACCGGGTCTCAAGGCAAACGCCTTAACCACTCGGCCACGGAAGCAGTTGATGATGATCACTAAAAAGAACCAAACGTGTCACCGAAACAAATTGTTCGAAAAACCCCAATCAAATTGTGTCTTTGATGCTACATACATTATTTATTTATCCCTTCAATTCATTTAGATTGATTACAAAGGACCAATCAAGGAAAAGGATACGAGTAGCTCGATGAAGGAATAAATCTATTCTGCTATAACTTGGGCGGAGTTTCCTGCGAGGAAATTGGATCATCGCAATGTTCCAATGTTAACTGGTGATCAGACAGAAGTGGGACTAGTGACCCAGAAGTTGTCAGGTGTCTAGGATGCGCTTCATGAAAATAAAAGAGGTTTATCGTGAACTCTAGTAAGTTATTACTGGTTTTTAGTAAGTCAGATAGGCAGTCGTTCCATGTAAAATACTGGTATTCAGCTGCATCGGATTAATATAATAATAATTCGAGTTGAAGTTACTATATTTTCCTAACGCAGAATATACGAACACAAGAGGAGATACTCAAAAACGATTTCTACTTGAATTTTTATTTAAATTCCCGTTCCTGTTACTCGTTCGCGACCTTTATAAAAAGGAAAAATAAGAATAACCTAAGATCCCTGCGTTTAATATTGTAGAAAATATTTGCATCAAACAGCGCTCTGGTCTTATATCTTGCTAATCCAGGGCTTAAGACTCATAAATATGGGGAATTATAAAACGAGCGAATAATAAAAAACTAAGCAACTGCTGATGAGATACTGTTTAAATAACTTGAGCGTCATGAATTTGAGTAAGCGAAAACATAACTGAAAGGTTTTAAGCTTTCAGCTTTTTTCTAAAGCTCTGAGAGGTTTTCGATGTGTGGCTTAAACATAATTGTAATAGAATAAGTTTTTTAGACATTCAATAAATAAACTAAACTAACGACGAATATTGATTAATAATAAAATTCAGAACGAGCTTCCAAAAAGTGACTTGTGGTTAATCCATTTCAGATATAAAAATTACTATGTGAGCGACTAGAAATACAGAAAGGGAGACTAACATAGTTTTACATAACGATATGTACATAATTTCAATTCAAAATTCCTTGTTTTATTTTCACACACACAATCTCAATCACTCACACAAACAAAGCGCTTAGGGAAGTGAGCTAATTGAGATCCCGACATACCCTGCGAACCCGCTAATAGGACAACTTGGATGCAAGAGCGAGCGAAGCGAGCTTGGGACTTGGGGCACCCCGACTCGGGACAGCTTAGGTTAGAAGGGGATGGCGGGGTCTATTCGCTCGCTTCGCTCGTTCACTTGACCCCGCCAACCCCTACGTGGTTATTTTTTTTAAACCACCCAGAAGTAGGAGCCTCGCGAGGCGGGGCTCTGTCGACTAGACCTAGGGAATGAAGTGGTTTTTCTATTCGAAACACTTCATTTAAGATAAAATGCCGCACAGTATAAATAAATCATTTGTTAAATATTGAAATAAATGCAGGACGTACCGTTAAATATTAGGTCGCTTAAATATTTAATAATATTTTCATGATTAAAATCAACAATACAACGAGGGTTGTATTGTCAGTTCATACAACTTCCTTGAATGCCTTTTTCATGAAATAGTCACTCAAAGGAATTAAATCAACTCAAGAGATTAAATCAATTCATGCTCTTAATGATTATATCTCTATAAATACATACGCACTACGTGCGCGAATCAATGTGCACCGTTCATTACATTTAATCTCGCCTGAAATTCCCGGAGGGTTAGGCAGAGGTGTACTAATTTGTACAAACACATTTCAGTAGTAATGACTGGCATTATTTGTTGTCAGTCATTTTATTAACTCTATGCCTATTTCTCCTGTGATTAGAGCGAACATGGCGTATCACAGTAATACCTGTAATTTCATTCAAAATTATCGGGGCGGGGGGGGATACTGAATTGGGTACGTAATAATTTAGTGCCTAGACTATGAATAGGTGCAACTAGCTTTTCTCTGCAAACTTACGGTTGATTTAATATTGAACATCAAGATGTTTTTACCCGACTGCGCGACGCAAAGGAGGGTAATTTGTTTATCAGTCTATGTATGTATATGTTTGTTTCTATGTGGCGTTCTAGAGACCAAATGAGTAGGCCGATTTTGATAATTCTTACGTCAATCGATTCGTCTTAACCTTGCGAGTGGCACTAGACATGACAGTAATCAAAATTCACCACAGCGACAACCAGACGCCATATTGTCAAAATAAAAAATAAAAGTTGATGAACTATGTCAAATGGGGTGTCGTTGAATAGGTATTTTAAAATCATCTTTAGGATCCTTTTATCATTTTTCATTTTAAATAATAGTTTAGGATATATAACGATTTAAAGTTGTTTAACAAAACAATTATTCTCGCAAATTTTCTCACTTATTGATTTATGTTTTTATTTCAAGTATAAACGATATACAAACAAAAAAAAAACAGTGAAAAAGCATGAAGAAAAAATATTTTCTCACTAATTGATTTATGTTTTTATTTCAAGTATAAACGATATACAAACAAAAAAAAACAGTGAAAAAGCATGAAGAAAAAATATTTTTGCTAAAAAAATAACTTTTATTCTTCGCCAAGTCGCCGAGTGAAAAAAGTTTACCAACAAGCTCAATAGATGGCGTTGTTCATTTAATGCACTTTTGTTAATCACGGTGTTAAGATTCTCCGCGTCTACTAATTGAATTCTTTGTGAAAAACAAAGAACATTGCGGATTTTGAGGACGATATCACCGATTTAAAAAAAAAAACCATTTCCATCGAGTAGGGTATCAAAATGAAGCGTTTTAAAAGGAGATTTCAAAAATATATGACATTTTTATGTTTAAAAGAAAATCAAAGTCACAAAACTAACACAACTAAACAAACACAAAAGTTAAATCATCTGCGAAGAATTTTACGCGACCAACGAAAGAACAAAATAAAATAAAACTAAAAAGTTGAAAATAAAAAAAGTAGTGAAATCAAAAAAAAACTTGACTGAAAAAGCAAGCAACATTTTAAATTAAACAAAACGAAAGCAGGCGGCGTCCATTCTATTTTCATTTCTTTATTTAATATTGAAATGAACCCCGCCTGCGCCTCCAAGTTTTGTTTAATTTAAAATGTGCTTGTTTTTGCTTTTCAGCTTTTTTAACTACTTTTTTGATTTACATATCCCCTCGTTTTTCAATCAGTTGCTAACTAAGAATGTTTAATGTTTGTAAGATTACCTATAATATCGCTTTCTACGAGTATCAGAGGACAAATTTTGAATTTCGGAGATTAAGTACCATTTTCAAATTAAAATTAGAAAGTTCTATTCCATTTGTTATTTTCCTCACGTGCATAATATTTAGTTGAGGTAACGTTATGTAAACTGCACTTTCAAACACCACATGAGGTGCAATTCGAAGTAACTCTGATTTAAACAAAAATATCTAACATTATCAACAAGACATATGAGGTCATCTATCGATAATAAGGTAAACGCTTGAAACTTAAAAACTTGAATTTGAAAACTTATTATTTATTTACCCTCACGGTTAAGAAATAAAGCAGTGATTACTTTAGGAGTTTTCATACAATTTTAAGCAGCGACTTCGATAACGTTTTCTATTTTATTTACTGGATATTCAAAGTTATGGATTACATACCGTTTTGTTTTTTGGTGGTTGGGGAATCATCAAATAACCCCGCCGCCCGCTCTTGGGCAGAGCGAAAGGGAGTGTCAGACTTCTACTGACTAAAAACCACCCATGTTCCTTCTTAGCCCTATAATTATGTCAAGGCCACGGTATCTCTTACAAAATCCCGCAGCCCCGACGGGCATGGATTCCATACCCTCAGGCAACAATATTATTACTCAATAGCTAAAACGTTTATATTACTTGTGTAATTTAAGATATAGATATTGTTTTAAACCCAAGCCTAATAATTATTTCTTCTTCTTTCTCGTAGTGAAAAAGTGTTTACTTTATCGCACTTTACCCGTGTTTTAAACATCTTTAAGACCATTTTAGTAGCTTTCATATCACGTCTACTTGCGTCACCCAAACAATACAATACAAACATCTATTTTTATAAATAAAAAGAAAAGTACTGACTGACTCACTCATCAACTTCCAGCTTAAATCCTTGGACCTAGAAAGCTGAAATTTTGCACAGACGTTCCCTTTATAATGTAGGCAATGAATAAGGAAGAATTGTAACCCCTAGGGGAGTTAAATAAGAAATAAACGTTAAAATTGAAAATCGTCAATTTCCCGCAGTTAAAGCCGCGGCAATAGCTAGTTATCAATGTATGTGAATTATAAAAATATTCATAATTGTTTTTCTGGCAATTAGCAACAGTTTTCAGCAAAGCATTCCAACTAGTAGCAGAGAACTCTTAGGGTCCTCTTTAGGTTCTTCCGCATACCATTCACAGGATATTGATTGAACGACCAATATCATGATATATTTTTTTTATATTGGTCGTTCTCTTCTTTAAAAAAGGGAACAAGACTCTACTAAAGAACTATAGACCCATCTTGCTCCTTAGCCACGTAGGTATATAAGCTGTTCTCAAGAGTCGTCACGAATCGTCTAGCGCGAAGACTCGACGACTTCCAACCACCGGAGCAGGCCGGGTTTCGAGGAGGATATAGCACCATAGACCACTATGACCACATACAGAAATCCGAAGAGTATAATCGGCCTCTGTGTCTTGCATTTGTGGACTATGAGAAGGCTTTCGACTCTATCGAGACCTGGTCTGTTCTGGAGTCATTGCAGCGATGCCAGGTAGACTGGCGATACATCCAAGTGCTGAGGAGCCTATACGAAGACGCCACAATGTCCGTCTAAACTCAGAACTAGCAGACAAAGCACATCCCATTGCGTAGGGGGGTGAGGCAAGGTGACGTAATTTCCCCGAAATTGTTCTACAACGCGCAGGAGGATGTGTTTAAGACGCTGAACTGGGAAGGACGGTGCATCAACATCAACGGCGAGCATATATCGCACTTGAGATTTGCAGATGACATCGTCATTCTGGCTGAATCGTTGCACGACTTGCAACAGATGCTGAATGGCCTAGTGAATTCTTCGGTGCGCATTGGTCTCAGGGTGAACTTGGACAAAACCCAGGTTATGTTCAACGAACACGTCACCCCAGGACCTATTGTTGTCAATGGCGGTCCTCTCGAGGTTGTTCGAGAATATATTTACCTAGGGCAAACTTTGCAGTTTGGTAAAAACAACTTTGAGAGAGAGGCTAATAGAAGAATCCAGCTGGGCAGCTTTTGGGAAGCTCCGTCAGGTCTTTTCATACGCATTCCGCAGAGCCTAAAGACTAAGGTCTTCAATCAGTGCGTCCTACCTGTTATGACATACGGGGCTGACACGTGGACAATCACGGTTCGGTTGGTCCATAAATTTAAGGTCGCTCAGCGAGCTATGGAGCGAGCTTTGCTAGGAGTCTCTCAGGGATCGCGTCCGAAATGAGGTAATCCGTCAGAGGATCAGAGTTGTCGACATAGCTCACAGAATAAGCAAGCTCAAGTGGCAGTGGGCAGGCCATATTAGCCGTAGAACCGATGACCGTTGGAGTAGACGTGTTCTTGAGTGGAGACCGCGGATCGGCAAGCGTAAGGTCGCGCCCTCAAGCTCGGTGGAGCGATGATCTTCGCAGAGTGGCTGGTAACAACTGGATGAGAGTTGCCGAAAATCGACTTGAGTAGCGCAATATTAAAGAGACCTATATCCAGCAGTGGTTTGTAATAGGCTGATGATGATATTATCTTTAAAAATGCAGTAGTTCCCATAGGCCTTAAGTCAAAAGAGGCACGACAAAGTAAGAACAAAAATATTAAGAAGAGATTGCGAAAGTATTATATTGTTATTGTTGTCAATTAACTATTAATAATGCTTTATTTTTAAACTATTTCATAGTATGTTTTTTTTTGCTTTGTTATATCATAAACTATTAATTTAAGAGAAACTTAAATAATTTGTAATCGCAAAGAGACTTTATGGAATATAGATCAACTTTTGGGGAAAATTCACCTGTGTGCGCCACTTCGCGGTAGCTCTTTATTTAATTACCCTTTCTTGAGAGAAAGCCGTGCACGGAATGTCGTGCGTAAGCTTAAGTTAGCATTTCGCTTCATAAATTCTGAAAAGCTGACAATTTCTCACAAAAGGTTGAGTAGCTGGGTTCCATATTCTGAGACACGGATAATTTTAGAAGGTTTTCAATAATTTTGAATGAGTTCAAAACATAACTAACGAACTATCGTAGGATAGTTCGTTAGTTATGTTTTGAACTCATTACACATTACATATCATACTCCTAAAAAATACCAATAAAATATGTACCTATATGTATCAAATGGATGAAAGGGCAGCGGCAATTCAAGATGTACTTTTCATAAATAATGGCCGACGCCGAATAAGAGGGCAGGCGTGGCCACGTTATTATTAAATAGATTACAAATGCTTGGTTAACCATTTTCCGACTACCCTTTAGTTTCGAACTCTACAGCGATTATGTAAGTACCTATAACTCTCTATAAGTATATTACAGTCGCAAATCAATAACCTCGTATTTATGTCGTGGCTATCATTTATGTCGTGTTGTTCCAACTGTTTCGAGGAAGAAAATAATAATCTACAACTATTTGAGTTATAGATTATTATTTTCTTCCTCGATTTTTTTTTTTTAATTATTTGATTCCAGCTTTATTTGCACTCGATAAAGAACACAAACGATGCTAATGATCCGGAATCAATAGTTCGAGAGATATCGTTGGGACTTTAACATTCGATTTAGTTCTTCAGTTATTTTATTTATTTCAAAATGCAATGCGGCTCGGAACCCAGCGAAGTTGGGTCCTCGAGTTCGCGCTGAAAACTTTTTATCGGCGCCGAGTCTCGTGACGAGACTCTCGTCGGTCATGCGGCTCCCGGCCACGTGACTCAAATGAATATGGGTAAAGGGACTGAGTAAATACATCTCGTACAAATTACTAAAGTTACCAGCAAATAACTCGTCCGGATTCAGAGTTGAATGGGATCGTTTTGAGAATTTTTAAATTAAATACACAATTTGACATGATAATATTTACAATTACTTTTTAAATAACTGTTTAATTTCGATTGACATTTTATTAGAGTTTCTATGGACATAAATTCCTGATTTCATTATTAATGTTTACTGTTTGATTTTTATATTTCATTTGTTTTAACTTTGATAAATTAATTAGTGTACGTAATATTTCAAACACAATGTGAATTGTTACGTAAATGAATAAATGAAATGAAAACCTTTGGGCGGGCTAATAAAAAGCAGTTTTTTTCGGGTCTGTCATAGCATGGTTTCCAAATTCTTTTCATTGGTATTATGTTGTGTTGAAACTACATTGTTCGGTAAACGTTGCGTGCACAGGAGTGTAAGCCCGTGGTGCAGCACTCGCATGCATACCGCTCTTTTGTCGTTATCTACAGCGAAGCGTTCCGCATCAGTTTTCATTAATTTCTCGCTAACAGTTTTCTACAACAGTAGCTTCAGTGACTTAATTAGTATCGTAGGAGCAACCAGCTTTACAGATGCTTGCATGCAACAATAATCACGATTCAGTAAACCAACATCCAGGTGGAGCGTAGACCATGCCCGTGTTAATTGCTTTCAAGTTTACCTAGGTGCTTCTAAAACTTCAAAGATGAAAATGAAAGTATGACTGATGCTGAAGTCCATCAATCAAACAACAAATTAATAAGAGACAACGAAGTGCTGACCCAGTCTGGAAACAAAATTTCTGAACAAGCGGAAAGCGGGAACCTTAATAAAGCTTAAAGTTTTAGTTCGAGTAACAAGTTTTTTGGAAAAGTGCACTTTGATAACGGATGGGCGAATTTGGGGAACGTGGGCAGATGTGCCATATTTATTAATAACTCCCGTAATTTTTCGGATTTCTATTTCGTGGAACTTTTTGAGTACGTGGAATAGGGATTTGACATTTTGGTAAATTGTTTACACGAATCAATAGACGATTCTATATTTTTTTCTCGATACAAAAAAAATGCAAAGTTATCTATCTCTATTTTTTCCTTTTTTTATTTTAGGAATCATTCAATGGAATTTAATTTAAAACATAGAGAATTATTATATCAAAGTTAAAAGTAGTTAGTTTACGAGCAGTCGTGTAAGTCACTACGTAGTGTAATTTATTTCATCACTACTGCTCTCAAAACGGAAAAACATCGTGAGGAAACATAAATATAAATAAATAAATAAATAAAAAAAATAAAAAAATATCATATCATAAATATCCTAGAACCAAAACTTTGAAGACGTGTGACATGTATCAACCCGCACTGGGCCCGCGTGGTGGATTATAGCTTATTCCGTCTCGTCGAAAGGGGGCCTGTGTCCCAGCAGCGGGAACATTACATATGACGATGATGATGATGATAATGTAGTTTAAAGTAAGTTCTTTTAGTTTTCTTAAAATAACGTTTTTATTTTAATTGTTGTGTTGAGTTCTGTCATATTTCCGTTATAAGATATTGGGGGTACGAGTTCTAGTTTTTCAGGTGATTACTTTACTTAAATTACCTCCATGAGTTTGCCGTAACATGTGATTATTGACCCCAAAAAAAAAAGTCGTTAGTGTCTTAGTTTGATGTACAGAATGCTTGGTTGACGTATGTGTGATGGGTTAACTTACACCCTAAATACCTCCATTACTTAACGAATTTGTATTAGCTACATATTGTACTACATTATAAAAATGGTTTCAAATTAAATATTTGAATTATTTGTCTACTCCATACCTACCTCCTGTGTGCTAATGTGCTTAGCTTTATGTGATTGGAAATATTATGGTCACTTTATTTTCAACACATATTGTAAATATTTTAATAATACAATGCTACAAAGTATGAAATCATGTGGGATAACACCTATTAAACAGGGTTTGTCCACACGATCGCGGTACCTATCAGATTGAATTAGCCACGGATCACGGCGAGTTGTATTTCACTGACATGGTGACTGCTAAAAAAAACGTAAAACTTTTTAAATTACATCAAAAAGTCATATAAATTACAAACAACAAACTTTAATTGTATATATTTATTTGCGTTGAACTGGGCACAAAACTGAACTCCAAGGCTGCTAGACTGACTAATTTCTAATCCAAAAAAGGTGGAACTAATTTAAAAAAAAAACTAATTTATTTCTCTACAACATACCAGAGTATATTCAATAATAGTAATATGGTACTATGTCTTAGGTATTGTAAACGCTTACGTGTGCTTTTCTCAATATGTATCTAAGACCAAATCTTTAGAAAAGAATGCACTAACATTCAATCACATAAAGTAAAACCTGTCAACAACTGTCGTCTTATCAATTATGTACTCGTATTATAAGAGTATATACGAGGATACGTCTATTCATAGGTCACAGAAACCTTCAGTTATGTAAGACTTGATTACATGGTTCATGCTTCTTGATCGATATAAGCAAATTATCGGACGGCAACGTGCTCTATGTGCATTATACCTTTGCCTCCTGACCCGCTTTACTGGTAAATAATTAAGAGAGCTCGGGGCAGGCAGAGTTCTAATTTAACTGATGTATTTTAGAAATTAGACATCGTTCTGGCATTTTATATACAAGTTGATTACTTCTTTGTAGTTTAGGCAAATAAACTCTACCTATACATATATATAGATCTCTGATAATAATACAGTATAGTCATCATCATCAGCCTATATTGTTCCCACTGCAGGGACTCAGGCCTCCTCTCTAGGAGAGGGATGGGCTATAATCCACCACGCGGGCCCAGTGCGGGTTGGTAAATGTCACATATCTTCGAATTTTTGATTCTAAGATATGCCGGTTTCCTCACGATGTTTAGCATACAGTATAGTATGTAAATGTATCTACTTATCGCCTATAAGCATCTAAATCTATTAAACAGCATCTATTTCACCATCTTCCTGTCTCCGGCACATATTTATTACTAGGGCTCGGCAGCGCACTTTTATTTAGTGCATTCTCCTATATCAACCGTCACTCTATAATCACTATAATTCCGTCCTCTATGAAAACCGTCACTCTATAATCACTATAATTCTCCTTTTTCTTTCATAGCATACCACACACAAACCATCCATCGTTTCTCCCTCCTTTCATCAACATTTAAGGTATGTTTACACCCTTAATATACAGAATCTATTTACTTACCTTAAATTTCCTACTAACTTTAAAACATTACATTGTAAAACTGTAAAGTTTCTTTGAAAGATATATTACATACAGATAAAGCTATAAATACATACATGATATGTATTAGTAGCTTTTATCTAAAACTTATGACGTTGTTGTTAATTTTGAATTTGCTAGGCTTCATCAGTCCAAAATGTATAAGAATATTAACGAGTTATGTTTACTTTTAGAATGTTCGTATGATGTTTATTTTTTATTGACATTTATTGATATTTTGACGAGTTTTAACGTGTTTTTAATTTTGGAATGTTTTTGTGATTTTTATTTATTGTTGACATTTTATAGATTTTTAATGTGTGCGAGCGTTTTGATGATGTTCAAATTATTTCTGTGCTATTTTAATTTAATTTATTTGTATTTTTTTCTCATTTTGGGTTTTTTGCCTGAAATAAAACACAATTTTTATTTTTTATTTTTATTATAAACAGGTAACACGAAAAGTTTGAAAACAGGCCGTAATCGCCACAGCTACGTAGGTAAACAATTTCAAAAATTCTTATGTAATACGCCATTACTTAGTAGGTACCTACAGTAATTTTCATACAACAAAACCTAATAAAAAGGGTTCCGTACTCGAACAGTAACTAACGGGATCTGTCCGTTTATCCATCCATCAGTCCGCCTGTTTAAGGCGAGGTTACAGTACTTTTTAAGATTACGTATTTGAGTTTTTTAATTAATAAAAATCATAACATAAAAATTTTACAAGTTTCAAGTAGAACGTAAAGATAGAAACGCGATTTAGAATGATCGGCTCGATATATTTTTTTTATCAAACATGTCACTAAATCACAATTTAAACGTGTAGGTACCTACTGCTAAGAGATTTCATCATAATTGTACATGAAAGTTATATCAGTAGATTAGAATTTTTTATTCTGAAGTAAATGTTGAAAACATAATTATTGTATAATTTCTTTATAATTTTTCTCCAAGAAGAAAATCTGGCCTAGTCCGACTGGACATGAAGGGTTCTCTATCATATTCGTAGGGAAGCTCCCTTTGATTTGTATTTGATTTGTTTTCTTGTTAAAGCGGCAATTGAAAAACATATTTTGTGATAAGTTTGTTTTTCATAGTGTTTGTAATATATGACAAAGTTATATTAGCGATTTTTTAAATGTGCTTTATCACAAAAACTATTTACTATGAAGGGTGTAAAAGTATGCTTAACGCAAACGAAGGGCACTTGTTCTCCCGCGATGACCTCCGGCCACCGTAGACGCGGGCCTGTGGACGGTGAGTGATGGGCTAACTCGCCGTCCGTCCGTCTCACGACGAAAACAGGCCGTGTCGACGGCGCGTTCGTGTTCCACGCGCGCCTCAAAGAGATGTCAGCAACATGGGAGGGGCCCGAAAGGGCCGACGCCTGTCGGGGCCGCGGGTAGTCCAACGGTTATCGCGGCCTCGACATAGAGGGCGAAGAAGGAACATGGGTGGTTTTTAGTCAGTAGAAGTCTGACACTCCCTTTCGCTCTGCCCAAGAGCGGGAGGGGTTATTCGATGATTTTACACCCACCAAAAAAAAAAAAAAAAAGGGCACTTGTTCTCCCCACGACTGGGACCTGGGAACCACCCCCTTGTTACGGAGATATTGGGGGTCTAAGTTCCAAATTTTGCACAGCTGCTTTTGTAAATACGTTTAGTTTTTCAGGTTATAACTTTATTTAAATTACCTCCATGACCCGTTTACTATTCAAACACTAGCACAACGTTTTAAGCTCCATCGAGTTTACCGTAAAATATGATTTTTGACCCTAAAAGTTCTCTAAAAGGCTTAGATTTAGACATTTTCTTAATATCAAGTAATAGGCATTGTAGAAATAATTCCAAAAAACGCATTACAAGTCTCTCCATTCACTTTCGTTTCCCTAAAGTAGTTAAGAAATGTAAATAAATTAATGAACGTAATTACAATTTAGACTGAATGTTCTTGTTTATACGAGTAATACTACACATACGGTATACTGCACCGTGGCACGGTGGCACACGCGCTCTGACCGTCACCGCAGTCAAACAGAGACAGCAGTATTACGTCTGATTGCACTTGCCTCAAATTGAAACTCCGCGTTGGCACCCATAAAAGGGTTTATTTATGTAGCTTATTATATTCTTAAAAGCACGTTGACGATTCAACAAGTTAATCTGTAAACGTCATGAACTCAAGTTTTTTTAGACCTTTTATAGATAGTAAAATATAATGAAGGAATACAGCCAATAGCTTAATTGCAAAGAGCCTCGACCGATTTTTAAGGAGACTCTCGTTAGGCAGCCAGATCAAGGGCTTGATGCAGAAAACAGTACTCCTGTAGGGCTCTTGCGGATCTTTTTATAAAAACTAACCATTTGACAGTTAATTGATGGACACTGACATTTAAAAAGATACGCAATAACCCTGCTGCACTGCTGCAGGGTTATTGCGTATCTTTTTAAATGTCAGTGTGGTAGAAAAATGGACCATAATAGGAAAATAATATGAATTGCGTTAAAATTCGTAAAAGGCTCACAGACGCAGTTACTCTCATAAAAGATCCATTTTATGCTTTTTAACGCAATTCATATTATGATATGCTAAAGTGGCAATTTTATTCCGGTTCCTATCTGGAACCCTGACCGCCAGCTTGGGCCGTTTCCGACACCGGCAGGCTACTATTTTTATATAATTCTGAATACTATTTTATTTTGAAATACTCAAAATTGAAATTAATGCGTAAAGAAATAAATAAAGTAAATAAATTGTAACGTACCTGAAACTCGAAAGTGGGGTATATGGCGACGGTGTCGATGTCTGCCACGCTTTCCTTTAGCACTGGGCATTGGTCCGGAGTAAGCTGTCAAAGAATACACAATCAGTATTATGGATGACAATACTATAAAAGAACATTCGAAACGTAATTGACAAATTGCTGACAGCTGTGGTTGGCAAACCGGATGGACAATCCGCTGAAGTGCCTGTTCGCAATCTGTCATCAACGGTTCGACAGAATGTTTATTAAATAACAGCTGCTCTTTGTTCCATTTTTATTATACTATATATTTAAAAAACAATGCCACTTTTCGTTGTAATTTTATAACTCCAGAACAGGCTCACCTATCCGAACCAAATGTTTAGGCTTTGTTCGGACTATTTAGTAGATGGTTTATGTGAAGTTTGCACAAAATCGGTCGAGCGGTTCTTCATTTATCACATTTTTTGTAACAAATGAATATAATAAATGGCGGATCATTTTGTTAATGGGGATTTTGCTGTAAAATTGAAACTTTTTGGAGCCGGTAGGTAGCGCTGCTGTCCGGGCAGGACGACGCACAGTGACCAATGCCTTAAGGCATTGATTATTATTACACTTACCCTAAGGTCTCAAAATGATTTTTGGTCAATTTGTCGAAATTTCGAAAAATATTTTTTTTCAGACTTTAGGGTAAGTGGTGCACATTATTCTAAAACATGAACACTATGCAGACAGTAGTTCAATAGATATGTCATTTCAAAGTTGTCTCGAATGCTACATTATTGTAACAGAGCCCTGTTACAATAATGTAATGATTTATCGATGTAAGTATTCAGAGAATGCAGTGAATTGAAAAATATGGTACCCATAAAAAGGGTTTGTACTTTTTATTGGTGTATAAAAAAAACAATAATCACAAATTTATATTACTTGCAAAAAAATATACAAAATAATGTTCAGATATTTACTGACTTTTCTAAGTCTGGACCAACGAAAATGAGCTATTCAAAACAAGCCCCAATTTAATATCATAGAAAATGTTTCATTTGCATATTTTGTTGATAAAAATATAATTAAATCAGTGTTTGGTGTCCCACTGCTGGGCAAAGGTACATTGAACATGTTAAGTAGTCGATACGATGACTGGTAGAGAATGTCTTGTGGCATTAAGTCCGCTTATGTACCACTCTTGTACATAAAGTTTAAATAAATAAATGAATACGTTAAAATCACTAGTATCAGTATCTTGGACAGTTGCGTGTAATGACAAGACGCGACATAGTATCAATAATTTTATTTCTAAGACTTCTTTTTAATTCTCATTACTTTTTCCACTGAATATTATCATTATCATATAGTATTCCAACTTCACACAAACAAACGGACGAAGCGCGAGCTATGCCTACGCGGTTCGATTTTGGGATGCGCTCGAGATGCAGACAGTCGCGACTGTGCCGCAGTGACGAACGAACGGTGCGATTTTTCATCAAAAATAAGTCACGTGCATATTTATATGTTTAATATGACGAGTAGGAAATATTAAGCTGTTTTCGGTTGTATGAATTCCTCAATAACGCATTCAAAGATAACTTTTTTAAATTACCTGGAAACTTTGAAATAATTTTACTTACTAGTAGGTAGGTACCTAATGTGTACCTATGTATTTTAATCGATAAGTATTTCCTTTTATGTCCCGAAAAAAAAGATGTCTAGATTAATAAATAAAGTGAGTAGAGTAATTGTTTATATAAAAAAGTATATTTACAATCACAAAACTAAATGGAAACACAAAGTAGGCAAGTGTAATTAAAATACTGGAGTCGGGCAGCCCATGGTTATGTACCGCGCGGCTGTAGGCAATTATTTCTAAGGTACTCCGTACGGCCAAGTTACAATACTGTATGATATTTTTCTGTGCTTTTTCGCCCGCATTTTTATTCCTTCTTCATATTTTATTTTTACCTCAGATGTAAAGATAAAGATCTCATAATGCTTCAAGCACCGATACTTGACAATAATTTAATAATCCAGTGCATCGCCTTCATAATGAACTCCCTAGCTCTACTGGGAGTAAGGGACCTGTAATTACCTCTTGGTTGACTCCGCTGAGTGTATTCGTGAGTACGAGTATATGGACCATGATGAGTTTAAGCTTATTACAATGAAATATCTGCACTGCGTTTCAAAATTTACCGTAGCTTAATAAATCGTTGTAGCTCGCTAAATTCAAACGTATGTTTGTCATTTTCGGGTCAAAAATAACACAGTGAACCCATTAGATTCAACAATAAAACTATATAATATACTTATGTTAGTGTCATGACTTCCTAAAGTGTAGTCTACAGCATTTTCATTGCATAATTATAATTAATTGATAGTACCTATTGGTAATTTGTCATCTAAAATTGCTCATGGAGGAAGATCTGTAGACCTTGCTATTTTCTCTTTACACTTAGAAGTAATTTGTTCTATTTTAGGAGCTATTAGTTTATTACCTTTTTAGAGAAAGTAGAGAGCGAAATTTTTGGAAACCAAAAAAGATTTTAATAAGAATACCTTTACGATATAATATCTAATTACTAGCAAAAAATCAGCATTACTTAAGTTAATCGTGACGAGCAACGATGCGTTTTAACACAAATGTTTCAATCGTATTTTCTTCTTCAATACCACGTGGTTAGTGCTTAACCAGTTGTCGGAGTTGGTTGCCGGCCATGGACTCCTGACTTGGCTTCACATGCCGTCGAGAAATATCTCTCAGGCACATTGCTATCAAAGCATCTTTGTTTGCCGCAACGAACGATATGGACGATGCGCTGAGTTAGCACTCACTCACTCCACTCTCCATTCGAGTTTCGTCTCGTTTTGACCAAACTGAATAGTTGTAATGAATTTGTCTTGCAGATTAACCAACCGAAATCAAGTTTCTAAGATTATTCTAATCGTCCTAACTTAACAGACGTGGTTCATTGCAGATATTCTGGTATGTATGCAAGTCTCTTTATTTTCTAAAAATAAAATAATTAAGTTCGAAGTATCAGTTACAAAACGCAGGAAAACTCGCTTCCATGGGCTACCTTAGTACTTTCAACTTAAAAGTTAAGACGAAAAGAAAATTACACAAAGTTATTGCGGAGGTTATATTAAAGCTACTTTAACTAAAAATACTTGCCTCTTCCCTTCTTCCATTATAATTTTGTTGAGATTTGACATAATCCACGCCGGAAGCATAGGTCATACCTGCAACAAATAGAAAACAATATTAGGAAATGTATACGTATTATCACAACTTTTCAAAGAGTAGGTCGGTTATATAACCACAATTTTGATTGTGTAATGCCTTCAGATAAAATATGTAGTGCCTGCAAAAGTTGCAAAATAACTGTGTGTGTTTGCACGGAGATACAATAAACACAGTGATTACATTGCCCTGATTTTATGTGTATTGTGGTAAACACGAAGGGGCAACTAGTAAGCAGTTGTATTGTATGAGTTCACGAACTAAAATGGAAAATGGCAGCCACACATCCGGTCGGTTATCTCGACAATACATGGGGAGCTGATATATCGGTATGGTTCCGGCGACTGTTTGCCACCAGAGATGAAACTGACTCGACTGAAACAGAAATAAGTTATTTGTGGTAAAATAGATATTGCATTTGCCTCGTTATTGGTTTCGCGGACGCAAATGCTACTACGGAGTATAAGATGAGGATGAAGTATTATTTGGGATTTTTATCAGACATATCTGAGGACCACCGCTGCGATGGACTTAACCCTGCAGAATTGCGGATCTTCACGGACGGATCCAAAACAGGTACTGGTACTGGAGCGGGGTCTTCTCGGAGGATCCAAAACAGGTACTGGTACTGGAGCGGGGTCTTCTCGGAGGATCTCAATATCCACATAGCCGTACCTTTGGGGGCCCACAACACTGTCTTTCAGGCAGAATGCATGGGCATCTCCCTGGCGGCATCTGCCATATTGGCTCGGGAGGTAAAGGATCACTCCATCCAAAACAAGATGTGTTTTGGCTACAATTTTTGTTTAACGATGACATCATAACTTTTATTGATTATTTATTGAATTTTGGTTTTTATTTATTGACATTTTATTGTATTTGACATTTTGCTGACATCTCGAAAACGATTGTAATTTGCTTAGTTTGATTATTTCTTTAATGACATGATGTATTTGACTATAATTTTATTTTATTTGATGACTTCTATTCACTATTTTACATACTTAATTAATTCTTGTTTTTTAATTATTATGTGACATTGCATGCTTATTTGAATGAACTTCTAAATTGCACAATTTCTAATTATTGTTAAATACCTTAAATGCTACTATTATTATTTTACAAAATTGTTGTGCCCGACAATCCATGTGAGCTAAATATTATTGTTAAGATCTTATGAAACACATGTGATATGCAATAAATGATTGAATTGAATTGAATTGAATCCGCATACTCTCAGCAGCATGGCAGTGCTGCTGGCATTAAGGAACCACGCGGTCAATTCCAGGCTAATACACGAGTGCCACCAACGCCTGAACTAGGTTGGTGACCTCCATTATGTAACCATTCAATGGATTAAAAGATATAGCGACTCCTGAGGCAACGATGCAGCGGACGAGCTCGCTCCAAGAGGCTCGAGCAAGGCGACGCTGGGACCAGACAGAACCCATCGTGCCGCTCCCTATCGGCTATCTTCGCACGCTGGTAAGGAAACTTACCAAAGAAATTCACGTTAACCTTTGGCTAGACCACGGCGAGTGCAGGCAGGCCTAGGAGGCGCTTCCCGCCATCGACGCCCGCCTAAACAAGACTAAACTGCAGCTACGCACAGTGACGGCTGCCCTCACTGGACACGGTACTTTTAACAAGCACCTCTTTGTTATAGGGGTCCCAGATAGTCCTCTGTGTCGAGCCTGCATGGAGGAAGAAGAAACAGCAGCCCACGTGCTCTTGCACTGTCCGGGGTTGCCCCCATACAGGGCCAAGTACTTCGGTGACCAGGATACTCTCCGCGATATTTCCAGTAAGGGGTTGCTGGCTTTTCTGCCTTGGGCGTACCCCACGCACAGGCTTCACCACAGTCTTGCCTGCGCGATTACACGATGCACACGGTACATCACGCGTGTGGTTCGTAAAACTGTATTACCATTAGGACCAACCACGCAATGTACTGTGTATACCGTGTAATCGCGCAGGCAAAAGTGTGGTGAAGCATGAGCGTGTGGTAGGTCTATTAGGCGTGGAGTTGCGGACACCAGCCCGTTGTACTTATACTTATATATCAGACATCTGTCAGTAGAAGCCACAGTACCTGGATTTGTGCCTGGTTCAGTGCAATAGCTCACCTCCAATACGTGAGACTTAAAACATAACTGGGGAAACGTGGGTGTTTCTCTCCAATTCATTTAAACATTTGCATCATTTTATGAATGATAAAGTTCGATCCCCGCACGGAAAAAATATTTGTATTGCCTACAGATAGTTGTTTCGAGTCTGGGTGTTGATTGTGTATTGTGTACGTGAGTTTGAATATTTATAAACGCAATGTTTAAAAAAAAACAACGGGTTGCACTCCGGGAGTGCCGGCAGAAGTGAAAACTTGAAAATTAACGTTGTGCATTTTTGAATACTTTCCCTTTAATCCTTTCTTTCCCTATTGTTAGGGAATAACTTCGCACGAATTGCGTCATTTATCTACATAAAAGTACTATAATTTATGTAGTTTAATACAATATTCAATTATTGCGCTTTCGCACACACACATGACAATTTATTTTACTTTCATGAAAAAATTAACACTTCAGAACTATTACAATTACAAAGGAAAAAAAAAAAGAAAAATCAAAAATTCAAATAAAATTTAATTTTTTTGACGCGCAAGCGCCCTGCGCCCGTATTACGGTCAGGACACGTGACCATATGACGCGAGTTTAACATTTTTTTCACCCATCCCAAAAAAATTAACAACGCCGCTAAAGAAGTTTACACTACAAAAAAAAGTTTCTGAACAATTACCTAAAATACTCGTGAGAGCGAGTTTTCAGTCACAAGTTCACATGAGGTATTCCGAGAAATACCTTCAAAGTAACTTTTAGCCAGCTTAACTGTTCGGATCGAAACATAAACAAAGGTTTCGTTTACAACCAAGCGAAAAGCGTTGGAAGTTTCGAGTGTGAACATTTATTTCTTTTTTTAATAAGTCAAATAAAATAAATTTGAAACCTACGAAAGTACAAGTTGGTAATTATTCTTCGGCGCCTCCTTTATGTCCTGAATATAGGCAAGCTCGAATATCGTGCTAGCGATGATTGGGGGAAGACTAGACTGTCCTTTCATTCGGTAAGACGTAATATTCTAATAGATATCCCTGTGGCTGTCTGTACCAATCCCAGAGAAAGGATTGTACTAAATAGAATTTTGATAATAATTTGATTTTATTGTGTTGAGTATACGCATCTAAATAGCACGTGTAATTTTATTTTGATAAATGGCAAAGAGTGTTTTTAAATATTGATGGATGGAGAGGGAGAAGAAGGTCAAAGAAAAGATGGATGGATTGTGTGAGGCATGATATGAATGAGAAAGGAGTTAATACCACCGTGACGTCTAACAGGGAAAAATGAAAAAAGACAACGTGTTGCGCAGACCACAAATAGTATGGGATATGATGATGAAATGGCAAATATAAGTGTTAATAACCTGAATATAATGATCATTTCATTCATTCGGTTAGAATATTCGTTCAATAAATAAAATCCTAATACGAAATGCAATGCACTATATTACATTTCTCTAGACAGGTATTCAGAAAGAGCTTTGTCTGAACTTAACGTTATTGATTTTTACTGTCAGATGACACGACATTGATAACTCAAGACGACAGGCTTGTACCAAATTAACTCTCTTCGTACTGGGTAATACGATGCCCCTTAGTAAGACTGAATTTCAGACTTGCAGATCACTGACAACCTGTTACGATTGTAAAAGTTCTAAAACGGGCCAAGTGCGAGTCAGGTTCCGTACTAATTTGTATTATTTGTTGTTAAAGCGGTAACAAAAATATGCATTTTGAGATGAGTTTGTTTTTCATAGTGTTTGTATGAATGATAAAAAATTTATGTTTGCGGTTTTTAAATGTGCTATATCACAAAAACTACTGACTATGTCTCGTACAAAACAATTTTGGTTGAAAGCTTTCATTGCGCTCTACAGCATATTTTTTAGATTAAGAGATATCACTTTCTAAGTTTAAAAGTTAGAGAAGGGAGACACATATTGTACCATTTTGTAAGTAAGTGTTAAGTATATATTAGTATCTTTCAAACGATTGACTTATGGAAAAAATGGTTTAAGAAACCTTAATGTAATTTTAAAGACCTATCTATACACACCTCACACAAATAAGTTTGATCAAAATTTTTATTTTTTATTTCAATTCCATCTATGGAGAGCTAAGTATCCCTTTATCTTTTATTATTTTTATTTTTGTATAAAAATCGTTAAGCTATACTTCTATAATTTCCAAATAAAGTGGCGGACAGATGGACAGACTGGCATGACGAATCTATAAGGTATCCGTTTTTTGCCATTCAGCTAGGGAACCCTAAAAATAACAGCCGAGACCAACGGCTTAACGTGCTTTCCGAGGCACACAGGAAACTCCATATTAAATTGGTGGTCACCCATTCACAGATCAACCTAGGCAAGCTCGGCTTAACTTTTAGATTGATTTGAGCGGCTGTATCTAGCGACGAGCTCCTTACGAAAGTTCAAATGGCACTTTTAAAAACTATAAAAAGTTAGCGCAGTTTAGTAAATACATATTATAATAATGACGGTGATGATCTCTCACATGTCGTCCTCATCTATTTCGAAGTTGGAAGCTGGCACGTCACTGACGTGGAACGGTAACGGTACGGTTCCATAACTTTATCTTTGCAGACGGACGGCGCAATCACAGACAACCCTTCGATAAATGGATAGAGCATCAACAAAAGCGGCAGGTGGACCGGTCCACAACGATGTTCGCCGACGCCGCCGACGAGAACTACGTAAATGATTGTCACTTTTGTGCGATACCACAATATTCAATCCATTTAGTCATAGACAGGTGCCATTTGCGGGGCTTGAAGTTAAATTTAAATGATTGATTGATTCGCCGTTTATTCAATTGCAGGTTTCCAAGTTTAATATTGATTGGGAAATTGTTGCCTCGATTTGCGAGTATTCAGCTTTGCACCAGCTAAAATACTCGCAAATCGAGGCAACAATTTACCATTTTGAAAAATGCAATTCTCAAAAAAAAAAAAAAAAATGCTCAAGTGGCTTAACAAAAAGATTTAAAATCCTGAACATAAACAGTTTGGATAGATCATTTCCCTTTAATGCACGTTGCTTCCTCTCCTGGTTTAGTAAGGTTATAATTTATGCAGAATATGCAGTAGTCATTTACCTAGCTAATTTATGGTGGATGGTGAAAATACACATGCAACATACATTCACAATACTGGTAACTTCAAGTGGAATCAGATTTAAGAATACAACTGTGCAGTAACATCAACCCGCATAATCACCAACGTAGATTTACAGTACCTACTAGAATAATTGGTCTGAAAAATGCTTCTTAACTTTTTTATTAGAAGGTTCATGATAACTGCGCTTCATCTGTGGTTAAAAAGTTTAGGAACCGGTTTTTTTTAATACTCCCTTCCCTAGCCGAGCTTCATCCATTCCAGCAGGGCTATTGCGTATCTTTTAAATGACAGTGGCTATCATATTGTCTATTGTCAAATTTAGTACAAAATGGAACCATTTGACAGTAATTGATAGGCACTATAGGTTAGCCACTGTCATTTAAAAGATACGCCATAGCCCTGCTGGTGTCCGCCAAAACGCGGCGCTTGTTAGCATTATTAACGTCAATGTCATCATAAATTTTCTGATGCATAATGCATTTCCATTAGAGTCGTTTAAGTACAACCGAGCCGGCCGTTCACCTTTCATGTAACGAAGGAATACAGACAATCATTTACGGTCGCCTCTTCCATATTATGATGTATTCTGCTCCTTGATTTACGAAACTAGCCTTTTTTTATGGAGGGTGGGAAATTATCAAATAACCCCTCCCTCCCTACCCTCCATGTCAGACTTTTACTGACTAAAAACCACCCATGTTCCTTCTTAGCCCTTTAACATCCATCATCATCATTAGCTAGCTATAAAGGGTGTAAAAGTACCCTTTACGCAAACGAAGGGCACTGGTTCTCCCCACCACAGCGATATTTTTTTTCAAAGTTAAAAATTTGGCACAGCTGTTTTTGTTAATACTAGTTTTTCTGGTTGTAACTTTACTTAAATAAGCTCCATGGCCCTTTTACTATTCAAAGCATCCACTAGCATAATGTTTTAAGAGTGCTACATTGAGTTTTACTGTAAAATGTAATCAATGACCCCCAAAAAAAAAGTCGTTTCCCAGCAAAAATTTTTGCGTAGGGGTACTTAGTTTGATGTACAGAATGCTTGGTTGACGTATGTGTGAAGGGTTGATTTACACCCTGTATACTCTTTGGGAGCCAAGCCTTTTCTCAACTATGCCTGCGTCAGGTTTCAGTCCAATTAGATGCAGAAGATGCTGAATACTGGTATATTACATGCAGCGACTGCCTTTTTTACCTCAACAACAAATAGCGTAATACGGTACCCTTGATTAGACATACTCCGTTGAAATGGAGGGGTGCTGTGTCGGTCGGCTGTTTGCCCTGGGTACGTTCTACGTTACGTACTGCAACGTTCCACTGATTATTATTTTTCTTTATATACGAGTAGGCTTCCCATTTTCAAAAAGAGAAGATTAAAAAATATGTTTACTGACTTAGGATAATGTGATTCTAATTAGTCCGTCTGTTTGGTTATCGTAAAACATTGGATACGTATTTTTTGTTTTATTAAATCAATAAAAAATTACGAAGATAAAACGCGTCTAAGATTTTAGTAAGGGGTAAGGGGTTGGTGACGTCACTGACCGCTAAAAAATGTCATTCAAATGTCTTAGAGTATGACGTCACACGAGTTTTCAAAGCACTGTATCGCCTTCATGGTTTGTTTACGTGAAAAAAGAAAAAATACGTCTCCAATATTTTTTGGTAATCTATATGACGGACTAATTAGATTTTTTTTTTGTTATCTACCCTATTGATGGCATTCCTCGTCATATTGGATTTTTCATTTTGATATTTTGAGATGTACATTCTCAAACACAGCCTGTGTTTGAGAATATATTTTAAATTTTACTGTGAATAAATTTGAACTCTGTTTGCTCTGGCTTCCTCTCATCGAAAGTTATCGCCTGATCCAATACACCGCCCAGAGCGGATTGTACTTTATATCTTTTTATATTTTATTCAGTGTTTGATCACGCTCGTCGCCTAAGCGCACTAACGTTGTCTTGCGCCAATGTTAAGCTTAGGTAAAGGATTCGTGGCAGGAGATACTTTCGAGTATTGCAGTGGCCTATATGGACATTTTCACGCCCCATTTAAACGAGGTTTGATGCACAAATTAAAATTATTCTTCAAGAACCCATCAAAAAACGCAGCACGATTTTGTTCGCCGTTGCGGTGTTGAAGTGTCCCTGTGTCTTGTTTAAATCCTTTAAAAAGTATTGAACAGACAAACATTATAGGATGTTATGATGTCTTCTCTGTGTTCACTTTTGACTAATAACAGTTTTGAGTTGTCATGAAGATGATATAGTATAATCACTCCTATATTTGCCTAACCATAGAACTTGTAATTATATCGATGCAAGGATTTTCAATATTTCATAACCGATCATAATTATATTCGTAGCCATTCCGAAAGTTTAAAATAATTGGACTACGAGTAGTAGCGTTATGCCATCAAGACACACAATACCGCAACACAAATCTAAATAGAGCATCTCCAGTACAAAGAGATTGTATCTCCGCAGCTGCAGTATTTAGTAGCTACCTGTGTTGGGTCCTTGTCCTTCTATGTATTATGAGTGCGTCTGTTATCGTTACCTCGTGTCTTGATAGAAAGCTGGTAAGTAATACATGATCGCGGCGATCGTTTACATCGCTTAATCGTAACTTATTGAATGAGAGCGGTAGGTACCCTATTGTTTATAAGTTTCTTAGTACGGAAGATAACTACCCGTTAATCTGACCCGAGTCTTTTCATATCGGCTGAAAGTCATATCGATTAAAAACTAGTTTAACCATAACACAGCAGGGGCCTGCGCTTCAGTTGTTCCAGTAGTGGGAGGATACCCAATATATTATTTTTTAAACTTAGTAATACTGTAGAGTATTACTAAGTATAATAATAATACTGGATGGTGTTTTGGTTAAAAAGTGTATTCGATTCCTGGATCAAAAACTATTGTTGGCCGAGGCATGGTTTCTTGCTGCGGGTTGACAGACACAAAGGGCTAAGAAGGAACCTGGGTGGTTTTTAGTCAGTAGAAGTCTGAAGCCCCCTACCCCTCCGCCATAATTTGATGATTTCCCACCCTCCAAAAATATCCATGGTTTCTTTGACCGTTTCGACCAATAGTTTCAAGGCTAAAGTCCCATCAAAAAGAATAAATTACGCAGCTGATGTGTATTCCCCTCGCTTTCATGCAGCTGATATTTTTTAATAATCGTCGTACAATTTTTTTCCGTTATGTATACTTTGTCATGCTGATGATAAGTTTTGTATAACTTTGTAAGTTTGGATGGCCCTCATAGCTGTGGCAGCTGACCGACATTTCGATGATTAGTGAACGTTACGAAAATGAATTGAAATTCAATATAATATGGTAAATGGTGAAGTTGATCGCAAGAATTGCGCCGTGACTCCCGTGATAATAGTAGTCACTCCATTGCTTTTTGAGATCAATCCATACCTACTCGTAGAAATTCAGTTTTCATAGTTTCCTAATGCACTTTTTTCCTTTTCAAAGCCTTGATGGACCGCCTACGTTCCGTCCGTCCGTTAAGTAATGTAAACGGGAGTATCTATTACAATTAGGTTCAGATCCAGTTACTTAGTTTATGCTTCAGGATCGATAACTAGTTGATCGTATTTACATGATTAAGTAGCTCAGGCTTGTAATGTTTTCCTACTCCTCAGCTATTCTTTTCTGATTAATTTCGTTGCGGGATCCAAGACAGTTAAATCAATTCTCTGGGACTTCGTCGAACTTCATTGTCTCGGCGCTTCTCTTGTGGTCGCCACTGTTGATTCTGGCGTACAGAAGTTACAGTGGTTGGGGACTAGTATGGCGGGCTTGTCCCATTATAAACAAAATAGATCTGGCTTGTCGTACAGGTCGGTGAGTATCGCTTAAGGCAAATGCACTTGATTTTTGAAGCATTTCTTATACCACTTAGGTGCTATCGAAGTGCACGGCCCACGGCTTAGGCTACTTATTTGGCGCCCAACAATTAAATTCTTTGGAAAATCACGAGCGAGTGCGAGAACGTATGTACGCAACGAATTTAGTCTGTAAAGGGACCGTTCAAGTATGATGTGTATTACGTAACGAATTTGGGGGAGGTGGTAAAATTGTTTTTAGGGTTCCGTTACTCACAAGGAATAAACGGAACCCTTATAGGATCATTCGTGTGTCTGTCTGTCTATCTGTCCGACCATTCCCCCCCTCCCATATCTCCGAAACTAATGAGCCTAAAATTTAAAAAAATACATAAGTTAGTGCAACACTTATAGATTACAAGAAAACCTACAAGAAGTCTATGGTGCTAAAATATAATATATCTACTTTAATGGCACGGAAAGGAAGAGCAAGTCAGTTTTTTTTAGGTAGATTCACTCACGCATTTTGAAAACGTTATTTTATTTCAAATTATAGGTAAAAAATGGTCACTTGTTGGTCACGTTTTACTGGGGGGAGGGTACAGAATAATGTTACGGCGCGTTACATGAGGGGGGGTGGTCAAAAACATCTTGAAGACTCATGCGACCTCTCGTTACCGTAGATGCGAACTGCCTTTCTGAATAGACAAGTTCGGATCGAAGCACACCCTTTGATGTTATATTGAATGAATGCCTTTGGTCACAAACAAGTTACGGATGCGTAGTTCTGCTATTCCACAACTATTTGCTCGCAAGCGCAACCAGCCGCTAGAATTTGCAAAACATTATGTTGGATTTGAATACGAATGCGAACATCAAATAAACACTTTTTGACTCGTAATTGGTAAAAGGTCGTTCAAACGTTTAGAGAGTTGATTCGACTGAAGTTATTTGCAGTTTATGTATGATGAACAGCGCTTTTCGCGATCCTAATTTGATTGATAATATTATGACATTCCCTTTTTATCTTTCAAAACGAATCGGAACAAATTCGAGACATTGGGTTCCGAACAACAATGGATGATATCTTATAATTGCATTGTAGTGCAGTTTGCGCGTAAGACTTAGAACCATCCCGTCGGGGCTGCGGGTTGTTCGCAAGAGATACCGCGGCCTTGACATAAAGGGCTCAGAAGGAACATGGGTGGTTTTTAGTAAGTAGAAGTCTTTCACTCTCTTATTTGATGATTTTCCACGAAATCAAACCAACTAATCCCAAATTCAACGTAGAACGTTGAAAATTTCGCTGGACCGCACTGGATTTATGTCGCCAGAGACAGTAAAAAAATAACAAAATTAGGCATAAGAGTTTTTGTTTATATTGAAAAATTTCTTACTGTATGTTAATAAATAAAAAATAAATAAAAATGTTTATTGCTTAATCTTAATAACTTATTCTAGTTACAATTGGGAGAATCTATTTAAGCAAATAGTATGCTTGTATTAGGACAAATTGTAGTAGGTATGTAAAAGACATTTTGGTCAAATATGTAAACAAAAAGGAACCGTAAATACGAAGTACTACGGATCAACAGACGAAAGGATCTACGTATAATTCTGACCAATGTGCAGGTGTGCTCACAGTTGAGTATTAAATTTATTTCACATCCATGTTTAATTGCTTCATTAGGAATGAAGGCTGGGCCTGGGTGGGCTGCGGGATGTTGTAAGAGATACCGCGGCCTTGACATATAGGGCTAAGAAGGAACATGGGTGGTTTTTAGTCAATAGAAGTCTGACACTTTCTTTCGCTCTGCCCCAGAGCGGGAGGGGTTATTTGATGACTTCCCACCCTAAAAAAAAAGAGAATTGCTGGTCCAGGGCTCTTCTATAATTTTAACTTGTTAGCCCATATATATATTATTCTAGTTCGTCGATATATATTTATATTATTTTCCAGGTTTTCGTGGTTGTTGTATGCTTCCTGTTTGTGTTATTGGTCTGTTATGTATTAGCACTGTACCCATAGGTTTTTATTGAATTATGTAGTAATATTTATTATTTCTCTACGGTTGTGTGTTGTTTGTCCTGATTGGTTTAATCCCTCGATCCAAGTCCTATCGGTTCGGAATTTTTGATTCCTGTAGTTTTTATGCTCATATTTTATGTATTTACTTGTTAGTTTATAAGTATAATGAGCTATGTTCGTTTTTTCTGATCGGGACTTGGCTGGCGTTTCTTGTAATTTGTGGAGACAAATTACAAAAAACACCAGCCAATTATTATTTTTTAATTTTACTGGTATGACTTTAGGTTCTTTCTTCTCGCCATTTCGAATTCCTAACCGAAAATATATTTTTGTGATTACAGATGTGACGGGAATAGGGAGCAGCCAATTTCACTTATATTCTATCAAAAATAGACCAAGATCTTTCTATACAACTCGACATATTTTCTGTCCGAGGATGGGGCAACCCGTAGACTCGAGTTTCTACGAATGGTAATACATAGAAATTCTTTCCACAGCAACGAGGAAATAGCTAGCGATGAAAGATGAAAATATTCCACGTAGTTACATTAGGATTAGTTAATCCAAAAAAAAGCTGTCAAGTGCACGAGGCTGTCATGTTTTGCCCAGACCTTTTTGCAGAGTTAGAACCAATTATTTACCGCCTATGTATCACTATTGTGCATACAGTTTGAATAAATAAATATTTGCTTATTTGTAAAAAAATATGTATGTGCGCGACGTGAAAACGATAGCTTAAAATGCTTTGGAAAGTTATTCACTTATTTCAGTTTAGAAATTGTGTACTCTGACAAGTGCGTGTTCGTTTCATGGGTAGCAACTACACTTCTCATCAAAAAAATCGAAACACCTCGCAGTTTATGATTTGATAAGGATTATCAGAAAAATGTGTATATTTAGGAATAAATGTAAAATGTCATTTAATAGTGAGTAGTATGAGGTTTTTAAATCCTAAGTTAATGTTCTAAATTCAAATGAAGTCTTCATAGGTTTCGTATTTTGTATAATGAGTAATTTTTACCCTGTATGGAATATGAAGGAAATGGGTAAAACAACACGCGTAAATGAAAAAAAAAATGTAAGAAACGTTTATTTAATAACTTGTATTCCCTCCGCGAGCTCTTATTACTGCTTCCATACGGTTCTTCATCGATCGGATGAGAGTCACGATCACATGTTGTGGTATATTATCCCATTCCTCTTGGATTGCATTTTGCAGCTGGCTAAGTGTTTCTGGGGCTGGATCTCTTGCTCGAATTCGTCTCTTTAATTCATCCCATAGATGTTCAATGGGATTCATGTCCGGGCTTCTTGCTGGCCATACCATAATGGAGATACCGACTTCGGTAAGATAATCTCGTACGACGCCCGCGGTGTGAGCTCTAGCATTGTCGTGCATGAATATGAAGTCGTTGCCAATAAAATGTGCATAGGGCATCACATGAGGTTCAAGACACTGTTCGATGTACCGATGAGAGTTTAGTGCAGGTAGCCGTGGCCCAGACACAAAGGCAAGTTCTGTCTTACCGTCGGCGCTGATTCCTCCCCAAACCGTCCACGAACCGCCACCATAGCTGACCTTTTCTTCAATGCAGCATTGTGCAAAGCGTTCTCCATCTCTTCTGTAGACCTTGTTCCTTCCGTCGTTACCATACAGCATAATTTTACACTCATCAGAAAACAGTACTTTGCTCCACTGAAGGTATGACCAAGTTAGGTGCTCGCGTGCAAAGTTAAGGCGCGCTCTTCGATGGTCTGTAGTTAATTTCGGCCCATTCGCTGGCTTATGCGGTGCCAATCCGCGTTCCTTCAACCTTCTTCTTATTGTAGAGTCACTTACAGCTACTCTTCGTACAACGCGAAGCTGCTGCTGCAGTTGAAAAGCGTTAAGGCGTCGATTTCGTAAAGAAGTTGTTACAATAAATCGATCATCTCGCTCAGAAGTGACCCGATTCCTGCCAGATCCTGAACGGCGCGTGAACGAACCAGTCTCCCGATAGCGTTTGTAGACTCTATGAACAGATGATAAGCTTAGATGCAATCTTGCAGCCACAACACGCTGACTAAGTCCAGAATCCAGCAATGCCACCACTTGGGCGGCTTCTGCGGGCGAAGTATCCATATGTTTTAGAAAAAAAAGTTTTTTCAGACGTCCCAAAGTCACAGTAAATGAAATAAGAAACAAAAAGTTTAAAGACAAGCGCTAATTTTTAGTTTTTAAACGAGAAACGTACTCCAACCCTAAATACACATTTGTCTCAAAACAGTGATTAATTTCATTTATAGGATAAACAAATGAAATTCTAATTTCGAATTTTGATTTTTTTCTTCTTACTGTAATGACCAAACTGCCAGCTACACAATAATGTTTTTTTTTCATGGAATTAATTCTCTTTTGTAAAAAATTAGGACAAAAACAATAAAAACGAAAGTGTTTCGATTTTTTTGATGAGAAGTGTATATACTTTTAATAACAACCTTTCCTTTTAGATTTCTTTAAAAAATTCTGTATTGTTCCCAATTTGACACCGTTATTCATCAGGTAACATATTCAGAAAGTAATAATTCAAACAACAAAAAGGCGATTCCCTGTCGGTAGTTTACATATTTCGATTACAAGTTGCCCCTGGCGGCCTGTTGTTCATGTTCAGGTTCCATGCATGTCAATTATTTTAGGTGGCATCCAGCAAAGAAAAGCGAATGAAAAAAAAAGTGCGTCGCATAAAGGATTAAACCGATTTCAGTACAAAAGAATTGTGGTACTGACCTTGTTACAAAGAATTTCTAAAAACCTTGTTTTCACAAAGGAACTCACATGTGCAAATCTATACCTTTATCTACCTTAAAGTACTGTATTCTACTACCAAGTCTTTGCAAGTTTCTTATTCGCACAATAACATGAAGGGCTCTGTGTCTCGTACCTAATCCTATTTTTTACATGTTTTTTAGGGTTCCGTAGTCAATATGGCACCCTTATAATTTCGCCATGTCCGTCTGTCTGTCTGTCTATCTGTCCGTCCGTCCGTCCGCACTAAATCTCAAAGCCTCTTAGTACTAGAAAGCTGTAATTTGGCATGAATATACAAATAAGTAAAGCCGACAAAGTGCTAAAGTAAAATATTCAAGATAATTTTTTCTAAGGTATCACCAGTACACATTAAAATGGGGAAGTATTTTTTTCTCGCAAAGTCCATTGTGTGGGATGTCGTTGGATCGGTCTTTAAGAAATACTGCGAGTTTGATTAAACAGTTCTTCGATGCAGGGATTCGTTTGTGAAATATTAAGCTTTAAAGTGCACTATGTTAGACTGAAGTGTGCCAACCTAAACCACTTATACGAGTTTTGTTTGGGCGTGTGAAAAAAATCATGAGCATGTATTTATACAAGATGATTTTTTAGTCACCGTCCAAATTTTGTCTAGGCCTTAGGCATCATCCATTAAAACCATTTTTGAAAAAAAATATCGATACGTAAAATTTTCATATTTAATAATTTTCTCGAAAGAATTATCCGTTCTCCATGAAAAGTTAAAACTTTGTGATGTGATATCTCAATATTTTTGTATTGAGTGATACTTAAAGAAAAGACACGTATTCAATGATTTTCGCCAAAGATATCAGAATTTGGACGGTGACTAAAAAATCATCTTGTATAATAACGAAAACAAAAAAAAAACTATCACAGTTCAGTATGCTTTACAAGTTTACGAGTGATAGTCGACCAACTTATAAAATGTAGTTGTATGATATATTTTCCTATATAACATAATGTATAGCAGCGGAAATCTCAAAACTGCAAATGTAAGTTGGTTTTATGTTTGCAATAAAAATCATCATTCGGGGGCAGGTAGGCAGGGTTATTAATCAGTTTAGTAAGTTAACATTTTTGATAGGCAACTGCGGAACCCTTTCCTCATTATGCGTGGTCCGACATGCACTTGGCCGGTTTCAAGTAAGTAAATGTTTTGCAAATCCACAGTTACAGATTCTAGTTTGTGGGCCAGTTGTTTGAAACCTTTGTCAAATAGTCGGGTAAATATTGTTACGCCGGTCATCTAGAATCATCGAGAAACCTCGCTAATAACTGAGAAGTACGCGTGAATTCTAGTAGGTACCTAATTCCATTCTGTAGGTAGTTAGTCCGCCGCCCGTCGTCGCGGTACTTGCATTTTAATTTCGACCGTATGCCTACGGCGTAAAGTAACTTCTTCTTTGTTGGTTAATTTATCTTTAAGTTTATTTTTTTGTTAATGTTTTTTCTGGATGCTTTATGGAATAGTAGCGAATTTTCTCGAATATCTTTTGTGTATTTGGGGTATAAAAGGACCGGGAGAGGACGCAGCGAGTCAGTCTACTTTGAAGCGAGACAACGGAAGGTTCGAAGAGATATCTAGTGCGATAAAGTGTTCAGTAGTGATTTGCGATTGTTTATTGTGTTTTTCGAGTAATAAAGTTATTTCGTGTGTTCAATTGGTAGTGCTTTTATTTATCCCATACCCAGCTCGTAACAATTTGGTGTCAGAAGTGAGGGATAAATAATGCCGATCCTACCCAAGGACGACACGGATAGTATCCGTACGAGGAGTCAGCGACAACAAGGTATGGACCAAAGGCGATTTGGAGACTCCCCGACACAGACACCGGGCGGTGTCCAGCCTACGTCAGAGCCAGTCGCTGGCCCATCTGGATCTACTCCAGCACTAGCGGCGCCTGACTTGTCTGCCTTAATGGCGCTGCTGCAAGACCAGGCTCGTCAGTTGCAGGAACAGATGCAACGGGACAAGGAGGAACAGGTTCGCCGTCAGGAGGAGCAGGCTCGTCGTCAAGAGGAGCAGGCTCGTCAGTTGCAGGAACAGATGCAACGGGACAAGGAGGAACAGGCTCGTCGTCAAGAGGAGCAGGCTCGTCGTCAAGAGGAGCAGGCTCGTCGTCAAGAGGAGCAGGCTCGTCGTCAAGAGGAGCAGGCTCGTCAGTTGCAGGAACAGATGCAACGGGACAAGGAGGAACAGGCTCGTCGTCAAGAGGAGCAGGCTCGCCAGTTACAGGAACAGCTGCAACGTGATAAGGACGAGCAGGCTCGCCGTCAAGAAGAACAGATGCTCCTGATAAAGGATCTTCACGCATCAGTGGGCAAAGAGCTGAGCGTGATGAAGGAGCAGGTACAGCAGCACGACAACCGTATCGCAAAGGCCGAAATTCAGATCGCCGATGTGAAGAGGGCCTTGAGTGAAATTAAGGTTGGAGACGGGACTGTGGCTTCAGTGATTGCTGCACCTTCGGTGCGCGGGTTTAAAGTGCCGCCATTTGACGGAACATCTTCGTGGTCGGCCTATAAAATCCAATTTGAGGCCGTTATGAAGGCGAATGGGTGGACCAAAGCGCAAGCCATGACAGCGCTCACCTTGGGTCTCCGGGACCAGGCCCTTACCATTCTTGAGGCACTCGGCAAGGATGTGACCTACGAACAGCTGCTGGAGGCGTTAGAGTCTAGATACGGCGACGCGCACCTGGAGCACGTCTTTCGTGCCAAGTTAAAGGATCGTGTGCAACGTAGTGCCGAGAACCTACAGCAGTGGGCCCTGGAAGTTGAAAAGCTGGTTCGCAAAGCATACCAGTCCGCCCCTGCACTTATTGATGGAAATCTTGTTCAGGCGTTCGTAGATGGAATTCGCGACTTGGAAGTTCGAGCTGCTGTAAGACTTGGGCACCACGAGACGCTGAAAGACGCCTTGGCCCATGCTTTAGAAGTGGAGGCAGTGAGGCAGGATCACCGTGCGCACCGCGTCAGGGAGGTTGTCGCGTCAACTGTACGCGACCGCCCGCAAGGATACAGCCCTAGGTGCTTCACTTGTGGAGAAAAGGGTCATCTTCGGTCAAGCTGCCCTAAGCGCAGCTCACAAAGGGAAGATCAGCCCCAACAGGGAAGGGTGGCTGAAGTGACAGCCCAGCCACAGCAGGGAAACGAGTAAATGCCAGGACTGGGGGGCGGGTGCTGGCTGGTTTTGAAAGAGCCCCGAGGATCTCGATCTCACAAGCACACGACGGAAACAGTCTGACTATCAACGGCGAAGTCAACGGAACTCCATGCAAACTGACGTTGGATACTGGAGCTTCTCACACGGTCGTCAATTCTCACCTGGCGAATCGGTTTCTTGGGGACTACTTCAATAACCATGACCGTATACAATTGTTAACAGCTACCGGTCAGCACATAACCGTCCGAGGCAAGAAGGAGGTAGAGTTAAAATTGGGTGATAGAATTTACCGGCACAATGTCATCGTGGCCGACATAGTGGACGATTGCATCTTGGGCTTGGACTTCATGCGGAAATATCGCTGTGAGATCGACATTGACCAAGGAGTGTTGAAATGTGGTTGCGAGGAAGTCTTCATGGAGGGTGCACCATCAGGGAAAGTGTATTGCTTGAAGGAAATTGTTCTTCCTCGCAGATCAGAAACGATCGTGCCAGTTAAGTTACCACGAAATTCTGGACACAAAGATCGAAGTGTTCTGATAGAGAGGGTGAACAACGAGTTTCCATGGAAGATGGCACGAACTCTGGTAAAGGCCAACAACATCTCAGCTGTACGCATCCTGAATCCAAGCGACAAGGAGCAGGTGATTAAGAAGGGCACCTTGGTCGGCACTTGCGAGGAAGTAGCTTGGATGCGTCAATTGCAAGATCTACCTACCGGAAATCAAAATCGTAGTGGAAAATTTGACGTGTCAACGCTTTTAGAAAACTGTCATTTGACTGAAGGGGAAATGGACAAGGCTAAGAAGATGTTACTTCAGTACGCCGGTATTTTCTCTACGAGTGATGCTGACATGGGGAGAACTGGACTGGTTCAGCACAGGATTAATACAGGCAACGAGTTACCTATCCGTCAGCGACCAAGGAGACTGCCAGTTGCACGGGAAAAAGAAGTGGAAACCATGATTAAGGGAATGGTGAAGGACGGTGTTATAGAGCCTTCATCCAGTCCATGGTGTTCTCCTGTGGTCCTGGTAAAGAAAAAGGACGGCAGTATGCGCTTCTGTGTGGACTATCGACGACTGAACAACGTCACGAAAAAGGACAGCTATCCACTGCCTAGGATCGATGACACACTGGATACGCTGACGGGAATGAAGTGGTTTACCACACTTGACCTGAAAAGTGGTTACTGGCAGGTAGAAATAGACCCCAAGGATAAGGAGAAGACTGCATTCTCAACAGGAAAAGGGTTGTGGCAGTTTAAAGTTATGCCTTTCGGATTGTGTAATGCTCCTGCTACGTTTGAGAGGCTGATGGAGCAAGTACTTGCCGGGTTGATTGGAGACGCATGTCTTGTCTATCTAGACGACATAATCATTGTGGGCCGTACGTTTGAAGATCACCTTAAAAACCTCAACCGAGTGCTGTCGAAGATCCAAACAGCAAACCTGAAGTTGAGTCCGAAAAAGTGCTCGTTTTTCAGAAAACAAGTGAACTTTTTAGGACACATAGTTTCGGGGGAAGGTGTTCAAACAGACCCAGAGAAAGTAGTCGCCGTCAAGGATTGGCCTGTGCCGAAAGACAAGACACAGGTCAGAGCATTTTTGGGTTTGTGCTCCTACTATCGCCGGTTTGTCAAGAATTTTGCCGACATTGCGAAACCTCTACACAAACTCACTGAGGAAAAGCAACAATTCTGTTGGGACGAGAACTGCGACGCCGCATTTCAAGAATTAAAGGGACGTCTGTGCAATACTCCTATTTTGGGATATCCTGACACTGAAAATGACTTTATAGTCGACACAGACGCAAGTAATACTGGAATTGGGGGCGTGTTATCTCAACGGAAAGGAGATCAGGAGGTTGTTATAGCTTACTTCAGCAAGTCTTTGTCCAAACCGGAAAGAAATTACTGCGTAACGAGACGGGAGCTGCTCGCCGTAGTGAAGACATTGCAGCACTTCAGTAAATATTTGTTGGGACGGAAATTCCAGTTACGAACCGACCATGCTGCATTGAAGTGGTTATTACAATTTAAGAATCCAGAGGGGCAAGTGGCGAGATGGATTGAACTACTGCAAGAGTTTGACTTCATAACCGAACATCGTAGTGGGAGAACTCACGGTAACGCAGACGCCTTGTCGAGAAGACCTTGTCCTGAAGACTGCAAGCATTGTGCCAGGCAAGAGACTAAGGAAGTAGTACCCGTGAGGATGCTTAGAATGGATCTCAGCGATGAATGGAAGGAGACCCTACAGAAGGCTCAGCAAAATGACTCTGATATCAAACCGATCTTCCAGTGGATCAAAGCTGGTGCTCCGAAGCCCAAGTGGAGTGATGTGGCTGCGATGAGTTCTATCACTAAGAGTTATTGGGCACAATGGAACAGCTTGGTGATCCAGGATGGAGTGTTGTGCCGTAAATGGGAAAACGCTCGAGGGGACAGCTGTCATCTACAAATGGTTGTTCCTAAAGCTAAGGTACCGGATGTTTTACGGCTGTACCATGATGGATGCTCAGGAGGCCATATGGGGGTAAAAAGAACTCTCCTGAAGATCAGAGAGCGCTTTTACTGGATCCACTGTCGAGATGATGTGGAGGACTGGTGTCGCAAATGTACCAGCTGTGCGGCTGTGAAGGGACCCTACACACGAAGCAGAGGTGCATTAAAAGTGTACAACGTTGGAGCCCCCTGGGAGCGGGTAGCACTGGACGTAGCAGGACCATTTCCAGAAAGTGATAGCGGAAACAAGTACTTCATGGTTGTCATGGACTACTTCACCAAGTGGCCAGAAGTCTTCGCCATTCCTAACCAAGAAGCCACAACAGTCGCAGATAAATTGGTTCAGGAAGTCTTCTGTCGTTTTGGAGTACCCTTAGAAATTCACAGCGATCAAGGGAGGAATTTTGAATCGCAAGTTTTTCAGGAGACTTGTCGATTGATGGGTACACACAAAACTAGAACCACCTCTTACCACCCACAATCTGATGGAATGGTGGAAAGATTCAACCAGACGTTGGAGAGATATCTGGCAAAAGTTGTGGAAAGCAGGCAAAAAGATTGGGACAAGCACATACAGCCGTTTCTTCTGTCCTATCGGAGTGCAGTTCACGAAAGTACGACTGTAACTCCAGCCTTCGCGAACTTTGGAAGGGAACTACGGTTGCCTGCAGATTTAATAACTGGAACTCCCCCTGATGTCCCACGCAGTGTAACGGATTACGCAAATGACCTGCGTAATAAGTTAAATGATGTGTATGAGCATATCAGACAATCCGCACAACAGATGTCTGAGAAGATGAAGACCCGTTATGATCGGAAGGCAAACAGTATGGGTTTTGATGAAAGTTCTCTGGTGTGGTTGCATAACCCAGTGCGGAGCAAGGGAAAGTCCCCGAAATTGCAAGCAAAATGGGATGGACCATACCGAGTTGTGACCAGGATCAACGATGTCACCTACCGAATACAGAAGGGTCCGCGAGGTGCGCCTAAGATTGTTCATGTAGACCGATTGGCGCGATATCACGGGACTAATGATGCTCGGGACGAGCATGTCTAAGGAGGGGGCAGTGTTACGCCGGTCATCTAGAATCATCGAGAAACCTCGCTAATAACTGAGAAGTACGCGTGAATTCTAGTAGGTACCTAATTCCATTCTGTAGGTAGTTAGTCCGCCGCCCGTCGTCGCGGTACTTGCATTTTAATTTCGACCGTATGCCTACGGCGTAAAGTAACTTCTTCTTTGTTGGTTAATTTATCTTTAAGTTTATTTTTTTGTTAATGTTTTTTCTGGATGCTTTATGGAATAGTAGCGAATTTTCTCGAATATCTTTTGTGTATTTGGGGTATAAAAGGACCGGGAGAGGACGCAGCGAGTCAGTCTACTTTGAAGCGAGACAACGGAAGGTTCGAAGAGATATCTAGTGCGATAAAGTGTTCAGTAGTGATTTGCGATTGTTTATTGTGTTTTTCGAGTAATAAAGTTATTTCGTGTGTTCAATTGGTAGTGCTTTTATTTATCCCATACCCAGCTCGTAACAATATGAAAAAGGCTATCGTTGTCACACGGTTTGTTATGTGTTACTAAATTACAAACATATTCATGGTAAATAAATATTTTTAAACATTACGAAAGCTTCAAGTTCTTATTGCAACATTGCACTACAATGTTGCTGACATCTTTTTTTAAGGGTCGACGCCTGTGGTGTTATTCGAAAGAGATACCGCGGCCCGGACACTTAAGGCTAAGAAAGAACATGGGTGGTTTTTAGTCAGTAGAAGTCACTAACACTCCTTTTCGCTCTGCCCAGAGCTGGAGGAGTCCTTTGATGAATTCCGAACATTAAAAAAAAAGCAAAGTTAACCAATGTTTAAATAGTTCCAGATAATGTAGGTAGCACTGGAATATTATTTAAGCGACCACCCGGTAATATTAAACAACTCTTTGTATTGGACGCGACAAACTCGAAACTAACGTATAAAGTAGACATTTTCCGTCCTCACAAAACATTTTCACTGATTAAATATTTAACTACAGGTTAAATATTCAACCAGTAAGTTCTAACAACGTTACTGTTATAACATGGTTTAGTTTCCGTGTTGGTGTGTTTTGTAAATTATTAAAGAACAAAAACATGTGTGAAAGTTTGTTTGTTTTGTTTTAGTGAATTTCTGAAAAAATGCTCTTTTTAACACTGTTCATGTTTTGTGGTTCAGTGGCAGATTTACTTAAGCACGTGCTTAGATAATACCAGCCGATTGCTGTTCCACGGGTGGGCAAAGGCATTTTATCATACGGAGATGGCACGAGCACTCACCCCGCTTGCTCGAGTGGGATTGACGATTAAGTATGTACTTAAGAGCATAAACTCCAACAGAAAATTGACGGGCCTTGCAACAATTTTTTCTCTTTAACTTCATAATCGAAGGTCCTTCACGTTTCAGAGGGCACTCGTTTAAAAATGATATCAATGGGATAACGGAGCAAAGTGCTGCCTTCATTATAAAAACAACTTTCCTTTTCTATTGTTTGTAGTCTTGGGAATCGGTTAATGCTACCAGATTATTACGTTTATTCTTGCAATTATAACCAGTAATATTTTAGCAGACATAATAATACATATTTTTTAGAAAATTATATTATAAGTTATACCGGCTGAAAAATATCTAAATCTCGTAAAGTAAAACTACTATTAATAGATTACCCCGACGGGATGCAAAAGCACCCTTAACGCAAACGAAAGACACTTGTTCTCCCCACCACTGCAATATTTTTTTTTGTTCTAGACCATCGTCATCGAAATGAATACTAAGAAGTGAAGAAGTTACAAACATACACACACTCACACACTCACTTTCGCCTTTATAATATTAGTGTGATTATAGGGGGATGAGTCCACGTCACAAGTACTAAACTTGTAACGTGACGGGTTTCAAGTTTGTTTCTAGTGCTAGCGCCGACAGAGAGATATATCTGCAATCGTTGCTTACAACTCAATGCAAATAATGAACAAACGAAGAACTGTTATTAGCAGTTTGTTTATCTAAATTTCAAAGTAAGTTGTGGATAAATGAATAATAATACAGCTGTTACATTATAGGAAGGTATTAAATGTTACTTACTTTATAGGGTGACAAATTATATGAATGAGAAAGGAGTAACTGCCACTGTGACGTCTAACAGAGAAGAATGTAAAAATAAAACGTGTTGCGCCGACCCCAAATATAATGGGATCAGGACAAGCAGATGATGATGACTTACTTTCATTGGGGTCAAGGCAGAGAAACTACACCTATTACGTTTTTTTTTTTCAAGAATGTTTTTGCTATTGCTATGCATCATCATCGGATGATAAAGTAGCTAATCTTCTCTTTGGTTGCGCCATTCTCCACTTTCCTAAATCCGTCAGAGTACTCTGACTCTCTTCAACAAATAATAATTTGTTATTGTGAAGAGCATTATCACCGCTATAGAAAATACTGTGACAATACCACTGTTCAGTTTCTTTTATGGCATTTCAATTACATAGAAAGCTGTGGCCTGATATGAGTTGTAATATTGTTCGATATTACGTTACTTACGTTGACGTCGTGCGTTCGTGCTATTGTCTGGTGGGGCTTCCCTACGTACCATTAACTCTCACAATTGTATAGCGTGTCGTGAGACAGACACGAGACAATACAATAAGAGTACTTAACAGAACGCGTTGGAGGAGAGTAAGGTCCGGTGCGACTGGTACGGCGCGCACGCAGGTCCCAGGCGAATTGACGATAGAAAACGGAACGGGGCGAATTATCTACGTTGTAAACGAAGACGTAGGCGCCCCCAACATTTTACATAAACAGAAAATGATTGAACTAACAATTCAAACTGGTGGATCATAGGTGGAATTATTTTCATTAATTAGGCCGTAATCAGGCTTGCGGGCCCTCAACTGCTTGGAGGATATCACATGATTTAAAATATTTTTTGCATTTCCCGGTTTTAGAATGATTTGTGTTGGATGTCTTTTAGATGACCCTATCGGAAGTTGCCACTGGCACTCAATGAATACTCTCGGTTGTCAATACAGCTATTACGGTCTGTATAAATTCTGAAGTTCTCGAAACTATCACCAACAGTCGAGTCTCTAACAAAGTTGGGAAGTTCGTTAGAGTCGGTTTCAAACCAAACTGGATGCACCTGCTAAGCAGGTTTAATAAATACTTTAATTAGTGCAAACTCTAAAGTTCGCTAACAACCAATTAGTAAGTTAATAGTTTTGAAAACCGTAAGTTCAGTTAATCAATTCAGTCCCTAGTTACTAGAGATGGAAACCTTACTTTTTAAATATAAAAATAATGTTTTCTAAAGATGAAAAATCGATGCCTTCGGGTAGTGTGGATTGACTATCCTATACTAAGAATTGATTCATTAGTCATTACACTAAAATGTTTTTATAGAGGAAGCTTTAAAACTTCCAGAGGTCATGTCGTCACTGAATATTCAGTTCACGTCAGTGAGTTTTGTTTTAATGAAAAAATCGTTTATTAAGAAAAATTTAATCGTCAAGCACACATGCTTGTTGTTTGATTCTCACAGGTTTTTTTAAATATTAATGATGTTATCGCTTATACGAAGTCCAGTATCATAAGTCATACACGCACTCGTCATGGCTTTTACCAAACGTTACTTAAAATCAAAACCAGTGTACGATTCAATTGTTTGGAAGATATCTCAGTGACATGTTGTAATGAACCCTCGATACTTCAGAGTTGGCATCTTCCGCTCCCTAATAGAGTCGCGCTAGGTCCGCGGTGTGCAGGGGTCGACGTACCCATTCAGCTGTACAAACAAGTCACAGTCCGCACATCGGATAGACAACACAAACATATCGGTTTGTTCGTGGAAACAAGAGCAGCACGCACTTTTCATTACTGCTGGCCGCTTTTACTTAACTTTAATAACACTTTTTGCCGCACTTAGAGAGCTTTAATGATAACTTAAGCCATCACTTAGTAAAGGTTTGACATAATTTTGTATGGCTCAACTCTCAAAACCATTACTAAGTGATGGCCTAAGTAATCATTATAGCTCTCTGCGGCAGTTTACCACCATTTTAAAATGCATTTTTAAGAAGGTTAGGCAAGTCTGATCACAGGAATCGACTTATATGTTCTATTACGTTGCAAGTGCCCACACTGGGTTAACTGAAATAAAATATTTTGGTAATTACAAAAAAATGGGCGATAGGTACTGATTGCGTTTATCAAAACTAGCTTCCTACCTTTTAAACGAACTATTTTGGGGTCGGCTTCTATTCTTATCGGATTCATAAGAATACCAGTACTTTACATGGAGCGAGTGCTTTCCTGACCTGCCCCAGTAAGTACTCGGTAATAAACAGCAATTTTTTTTTGAATTTTTGCAATTCAATATCTATCAGATACCTTCAACTATGTTTAATAAAATCAGTAGATTGAAGTAAATTCATATTGCATTTCAAGGGAATGTTATGGTTTTCGTCGAAAGGAAAATGAATTTTGCGCATAAATTTTTGATTTCAAAATGAAACTCATATCCTTTTATTCAGTTTTATTTGTGATCAACTTGCTTTGCTCGCGGCATTTCTGCAGATAGTCCACGAGAATATGCATTCGGTATGAAAATTAATTATAATCGTAATCCGTTCAGTCATGAAACAACGTGAAAATGTTTCAGACAGAGAGTTACATCATACGCATTGTACGGATAAAATTTGTGTTCCTATGATGCCGTCGCACATAAGATGAAACGCTTTTATGCGGTCAAAATAGGAAAAATAACTAGTCGTATCGTAAAAAACTACAATATCAAATGAAACGCAGTCGGGTAAATAGAGTATTTGCTGAACACAATTAAAAAAAAAACATTATAAACCTTGTTTTTAAGTTCTGCTCATTCCTCTTTTTTTAAGCCTTTTATTTTCTTAATCTGATGACGAATATCGTCAAATTTTCCGGTTTTCGCTCTCAAAAATACATAGTTTCTGTTGATAGATTTGTGTTATTATTCGATTTTATTGAAGGGTCATTATTGAATGGCTCTTCATTAGAATAGATGATAAAACCACACACGATGTGTTTTTGTTTTTTCTGTGAATTCCGGAGTTTTGCACGGCCCTACCGTGCTCTCCCATAGAAATTCGTTGTTTAAGGGTGTATTTGGCTGTCATATGACTAATTGGTTCGTGTAGACTGTGTTAGAATGATGCATAATTATTCTGAGTAATATCGAGACATACGTAGCATAACTCGCATAGCATATTGAGGTATTCAATCTGTGCCTAACCCTTCGGGGATTAAAGGCGTGATGTTATGTCATTGCTTACATCTTTGATATAATTTAGATCCCCGTTTTTTCAAATAACTACTATAGTACATTTTGATACAAGTGCGGAAAGTTTGTTATTGCATGTCGAGGCGGATTGAATACAAATAAATGTTTCTTGTTCATAAAAGTAATTAGTTGTTTAAAATAATCATGTTTATTTATAGTATTCTTTTACAAACACAATTGAATTTTCATAATGTAAAGACACAATCAAAATAACGAAATTATAAAAAAATACACCACCGACTTCTTATTAAATCGACTTGGACTTAGTTTAAATCGATATGGACTTAGTGTAAGGTATTTATATTTATATCTGTGGTCATTTTCTTTCCCGCCCTTGGTTGCAGAAAAATAAGAAAACCGCGTGCGAAATACGTTGCATGTCGAACCTAATCGTAGTGCAATAAGAGCCAGTTTTCGAAGTGTATTGAAAACTATGTATCATTAATATGCACAACATGAAATGATTTTTGAAACTAAAAGGCATGTCCATAAAGTATATAAGCTTCTAACAACGGAAATGAGAGAAATGCAGGATTTGCAAATATGATATTTGATTCCAGCTCACAGAATTGTGGTGCTAATCTTTGTACTTGCATCCACTTAAACTAACTTGTATACAAGTGCATGAAGACATCTTGTCTGAGCTCGCGGTATAATAAAGCCGCTTGAAATGCTAATTGCGCTTGCTTTCGGTTTGACTGTATTGCAGAATTCAGTTTCAAATTCACTTGGTAACGTGTATTTTCAAATGGAAACGTAAATTGAACAGTGGTGAATGGCTTTAAGTGAAGTTTGTTTTGTTTGGTTTTACAGACGTCCATAAAGCTTTAACACAGTAATACACATACACGTGTGTGAAGCTCGGAGCACTAAGTGCAACTGGCACTGTTGCTAGAGATAAAAAAGGTAAACATCGTTTCACACCAAGGTAGCAAATACCTACTAGATATCTAAGTGTCCCAAGAGAGCTAGATACCTTGCGGGCAACGTACAGTTAACGTATACACCTATCTATGCTATGGTGAATACATTCATACCTAAATGCGAATATCATTCAAGTCTATATCGGTAATACTTTCTATTACAATATTAAAAAATATTCGTAAAATAGATACGGTACGTACGACGGCGTTTATGATACAGAATCACGCACGTGTGGAGCTTTTAGAAAAAACGTATTCATATTCGTTAGACCATATCATGGAAATCATTGAATATTCTCAAGATAAAATATGAGTAGAAGGTCAAAGCCTCATAAATACTTACGTATATTTTTCATATCAATATTTTTATTAAGAAATGCTAATAAGAAAATAGTTGGCGTAGTTGTTTTCTCTTCAACGTCTTTATAACACTTGAATTAATAAAGTATCGGGAACAATAGCAGCGGAAAACACTGAAAATATCACACCATTCCTTTTAAAGTGCATCCTTCAGTTCGTTTTGTTCAGCGGAAGCTGAATTATCAGCAAACCGTTCTTGTTGTGTCTGAATTTGCATCAATTTAATAAACAACATCGTTGTAAAAGATTCAATTTTTCAAAGGTTTATGGTTCAGTATAGTTTTTCTATCGTAATAATGCATTATTAAGCCAATGTTAGATATTTTAGACAGCATTGTTGGATATTTAGTTGCAACCGGTAGACTAGTTGATAATCCGAATATGACTGTCAGAGATGTCTCTTGCAACAGTAACTACCGCTGGTAATATTTCTAGTTCCACATCACGTTCAATGCACGGTTTTAACCTTCCCAAGTCAATGTTGCACTCAAAGCAAGTCACTAACAAGTCATGCCTGTTTTAAAATTATCTGAAAATCCATTTTCCGTTTACATGGAGTTTTATAGGGCCGTTAATCTTACTGCTCACACGATCAGAAGAAGATGGAGTTTTATATATTGTTTTCTCCTAATAAAACTGTTTATCACGAACGTTGTAGTGTGAATAACACGATTACAGTTACAGGATACAGGGCAGAAGGTACACCGACGCTAACGAACACCGCATAGAAAGGGGTTTGAACTTTTTTGTATGGGAGCTGGCAGATTGACCCCCCGTCATTTTGTTTTTTATTAGATCACGGCCCACGATGAAATTGGTATGAATGGGTAGAGGACACTTAGACGAACAAAAAATGTCATGAAACATAGTAAAGTGTCACGTTATCGATATATTTGAAGGTAAAGATCGACATATTATGTACGGTGACCACATAAAAATAGACCTTTTACGTGTCTATAGGCGTTGATTATTATTATTATGTTTATTGAAAGAGAGTAGGTAGATTACATACTATTTATTAGGAGCACAAGAAAACTATTCTTTGACATAACGTAGCGTTTCATTGGGATGCGAAGACATTTTCACGTGCAGATGATAATGATCAACCTGGGAACGATTATTTGGATACAATTTAGCGCCTATACACGTAATAAATCTATTTTAATGATTGTCGTTGTACACATTTGTCGATCTTTACCTTCAAATACCTCAGTAACGTGACACTTTGGGGTGGCGTGTTTCTTGACATTTTTTGTTCGTATAAATGTCCTCTATCCATACATACCACTTTCATCGTAAGCCCCGATTTCGAAAAAAAAAAAAAGAACTAAATGGCGCTGGCGGGGAGGTTGATACTTATGCCACATCGCTTCTATCCCCCTATCGTAATGAGATAATAATACATTTTGATACAAGTGCAGAAAGTTTGTAATTGCATTCGAGGCGTAATTACACCCAAGCCGAATGGCGAGGGTGTTATGCGGTCGAGAAAGGCAATAACAAATCCCACGTGAATCAAACGACGTTTTTAAATACACTTTCGAAGAATTAAAACTATAAATATTTATGTCTTCAATTATTAGGAGACTATGATTTGTTGAAGGATAAGCTAAGGTATGAAGCCGCTAAACAGCTTCACAGGAACATTATAAAATTCATTTTTTTTATAAAAACATAAATCTACACTAATATTATAAACAGGAAAGATTGTTTGTAACGAATAGGCTCCGAAACTACTGGACCATTTGAAAAATTCTTTCACCGTTGGGAAACTACACTATCCCCGGGTGACATAGGCTACTATATACTTTTTATCCCTGTATTCCCACGGGAACGGGAACTACGCCGGTGAAACCGTTGACGTCCGCTAGTAAATGATAATTTGTTCATGTAATTATTTTTTTCAAATAATCATGTTTATTTATGGTATTCTTTTATAAACACAATTTAAATATTTCCACTGTTTACACAAATGAATCAACTTTTCCTTATAGATTTTACTTTTAAATTAATAAATGCCATGATCAGCGTAAATACTCGCTTCAAATGAGAGTAAATACATTTGGGGAGATATTCAGAATGATGTGCTGAAAACGTGTTAACTGTTTTAGCGTCAGTGTTCCTTCCAGTCTATATATTTTCGATCACTAATTACTAGTTTGATATTCCACTTCATGTACCTGTAAAATTGCATTCGGTCAGACTAAAAGTAGAGCGGCAACATATTTTGGAAACGGCGAGCAAAATACTCCGCTTTGATTACCCCTGGATTTTGGTTTCTCTTTGTTATCTTCCGATACACAATATGTTACAATACGCGGGGTTTTTTTGTCGCAGGCATGATGCCTGGCACTATGCATAACCGAAGTCTACTAAACACTTTTTTTTGGGGTTCGGAATACTTGGGAAATCATCAAATAACCCGCTCTGGGCAGAGCGAAAGAGAGTGTCAGACTTCTACTGGCTAAAAACCACCCATGTTGCTTCTTAGTCCTTTGTGTCGAGGCCGCGGTATCTCTTTCGAAAAACCCGCAATCCCGACAGGGAGTCTACTAAACTCAAATGATTGGAAAATTTTAGTTCAGTGGTTAGTGAAGGTACATTGAAATAACCTTTAACTTGAGAGTGAAAGTAAAAATAACAAAATCTGAGATTTAAAGCGTGTGAAATTATTGTGTTTGCATTGTCTCTATTTTATTATTGTCTAAGATTCAATTGTGCCTGACGTTACGCTGTATACATTTTCAATTTTGTTTTTCATACAACACATAAGACATTTTATGCCCGTTTTACTAACACAACTGTACACTTGTGTTACAACACCAGTTGCATGTATTGCCTTTTCTATAAACTTGCACGGATGTACGTGGTTTTGATTTCCTCAGAGAGTGATTGAAGTAACAACCTCCGTCCAGGTTTCGATTACTCATCCGGATTATTAAACCGTGTGTGATCTACCTATATGTACTGTGTAGCATAAACATTACAAAACAAACCTGAGTCAGTCGACTTTTTTATATAGATACAAAAGTCGACTTTTCCTGTTTCCTTTTGACCTTCAATTCCTACAGACTTCCCATCATATCTTAACATCATCAATCTTAAGATCTCAATTTAAGATTTATTCGATAGTTCACTGAAGCGACAGTAGGGAACTTCAGTGAATTTTATTTCTTATTTCATAATTTCATCTATAGTAATATTATAAAGCTGAAGAGTTTGTTTGTTTGTTTGTTTGAACGCTATGATCTCAGGATCTACTGCTTGGAATTTAAAAATTATTTTTGTGTTGGATAGTCAATTTATCGAGAAAGGCTTAAGGCTATATGTATATATTATTCCCGTCGGGGCCGTGGGTTGTCCAAAGGTTATCGCGGCCTCGACATAGAGGGCGAAGAAGGAACATGGGTGGTTTTTAGTCAGTAGAAGTCTGACACTCCCTTTCGCTCTGCCCAAGAGCGGAAGGGGTTATTCGATGATTTTACACCCGCCAAAAAAAAAAGGCTTTAGGCTATATCACATCACGCTATGACCAACAGGTGTGGAGCATAAATGAAAAATGTTGCAAAAACGGGAAACGTTATTCCTTATTGAGAGCTTCCGTTGCGTGCGCTGCAAAAATGGTTTAAGTAATGTAAATAAAATGTATGAAAGATATGTTCCTCTTTAAAAGTTCTATAAAAGATTGACTCACTGTAAACAGTTTTTACTATTGAAATGTTAGGTCAAATAGAATTATTTATTGCGAAACTTATTTAACACATTATGGTATTAATCTATATCTAAATAAATGTGTTTGTTAGAACGGAAATTTAATAAAGAATGTTTGTTTCTTTTACTCTATATAGTTTAAACAAATATCTTTTATGATATCGCAATGTTAAAATGTCCGCGCGACAAAATACACACATCAAAAGTGTCTAGGGATCAAGCATTTTTATGCGGATTTCTTGAGATTGAGATGTGGCTTTGTAATAAATTTATGATTTTATAAATTTATATGGATCCTTTTTGGTGCATTTCATAATTTGAATCAGGAACTGTGAATCAAATTGGAGTAAAAGATGAAAATCAGCTGTCAATATTTTCCCTATAAAAACATACAACGCATTGAAGACATTATTAGTGCTACTGTTTCCCTACTACTGATTAAAACCAACGTTATTATGGAGCGGCGACGTCATTTAAGCAGGGAAGAAATGCTCAGAGCCGTGGGAATGATAGAAGCTGGTTCCCGGCAACGTACTGTGGCTTTAGCTCTGAATACAAGTCAGAGTGTTATCAGTCGACTTTGGACACGTTACCGAAGCACTGGTACCGTGGCTGAGCGCCATGGAGGACGGTATCGCTGCACCACACGGAGACAAGACCGATACATTCAAATCTTAACTCGAAGAGCTCCAACAATAACCGCCATGATGTTAGCCGTGAGGCTTCATCACTCTTCAGGGAACTTAATTAGCGACCAAACAGTCAGAAACCGCTTGCATGAAGTGAACCTTCATTCCCGAAGACCGCTACGGGTACCACCTATAGCAATGCACAATCGTAGGATTCGATATCAATGGGCTCTTGAACACAGAAATTGGGCAGAAGAACAATGGCGTTTCGTGTGCTTTTCTGATGAGTCTCGTTTTGGTATGAGACCGGATACAAGACGTATACGACACTGAAGAACCCCTGGACGCCAACAGCGATTAAAATCCTGCCAGGAAGTCCATCCTTATAGTGGTGGAACCATCATGGTATGGGCGGGTATTTGGATCGGCGGAAGAACTGAGTTGATTTGGATCAGAGGCAACCTCAACGCTCAAATTTATGCTGAGACGATTGTATCAGACGTCATCGTTCCTCTACAAGTGCAAATCGGTCCCTTATTTCAGTTAATGCATGATAATGCACGACCGCACACCGCAAGAGTTGTAAGACAGACTCTCGCCGCAGCTAACATCAATGTCCTGCCCTGGCCTGCTCAGTCGCCAGACTTGAACCCGATTGAGCATGCATGGGATATGCTACAGAGAAGAGCTCTGCCGAATATGGAGGGTATCCAGTCGCAAGAAGACCTTTTTTTGTTGTTGCAACAAACATGGGCGGCCATTCCACAGCGTGATTTGGATGAACTCATTTTGAGTATGCCAAACCGATGTTCTTGTGTTGTTAGTGTTCGCGGTAGAAACACGGATTATTAATTGTTTAAGTTACCCAATAAAATTTTAAAGAAAACTGTTATTTCAGTCTTTTTTTCGAACTTTAATGTTAGTGGTTCAAATGTCAAAAATCCCTTTATTAGGAAAATGGCAAATTTCTTTATTAATGCAAAGGTGACTTGGTTTATCGTTACTGTGACAAACGAAAACACTTTATTTGATGAATCCTTAAAGAAAATTTTAATTAATATCAATCAGGAGAAAAGTTATTGCAAAAATATATGTTGATCCCTAGACACTTTTGATGTGTGTAATTACGCAGTCCGCTGGCCCTCGTGTCCCGATGTAGATTCGTGGAGATTCTGGCCTCCGGGAAATTCAAATTCAAGTTATTTACTGCACCATAATATTTACAAGGTGTTTTTGTATATTGTTTTGTGAGTAGTGGTAGCGGTCCCGACTTACGAACAGCTGGTCGTGGGTTCGAACCCAGGCAGGCGCATTACTTTGTGTAATTTATTTCATCACCACTGCTCTCAAAACGGCGAAGGAAAACATCGTAAGGAAACCAGCATATCTTAGAACAAAAAATTCAACTTACTACTTACTTAGAACAAAATATGTGACATCTACCAATCCGCACTGGGCCCGCGTGGTGGATTACAGCCCATCCCACTCCTAGAGAGGAGGCCTGAGTCCCTGCAGTGGGAACAATATAGGCTGATGATGATGATGATGATTGTATATTTAACAGTAAGAGATAGGTAGGTACTTACAGTAATTCTCATTCTCTCTTTTAATAATGTAATCTAAGGTTCTATCTAATATTATGGAGAGGAAAGATTAGATTTTTTGTTTGTGACGATTTAACTCAATAATTCTTTCAGCATTAGAAAACTAATTAAAAAAATATTACTATGGATAGTCGATCTATCGAGGAAGGTTGTAAGATATATGTATTATTATGACGCAGACAAAGTTGCGTGGGTCAGCTAGTAACTAATATATAGTCTCACTTACCTTCACAACACAATGGTGTCTGAGGTAGTCGGTTTTTTTATTCCTTTTATGGAAAAACTAGAATCTCCTACAATAAAATATTCAGAACTTTGATTTTCCACACGGTATTTATATATACCTACCAACGAATAAAATATATAAATTTCCGTCATAAAATGTCGGGGATTTTCCATAAGAGTATTAATTAAACTGTGAAGAACTTTGCACAATAGAAAAGAATATTGTTATATTCGATGTAAAAATTGATCTAAAGAACTAAAAATCTATTGCCGCTTGTATGAAGGAACTTTACTTGAGAACAGCTACACTTCGGGGATTTCTATTTTTAGTCGCGTTCGTTACTGTCATGAAAAGGATATTTTTTTGAGAAAACCTCTGCGATGTCGCGAAGTGTATTTTTGGATGCAAACCCCTCAAAAACATGTTGGACCCTAGCAAAGCCGGGGCGGACGGCTGGCGTTGTATAAAACTTAGCACTTGTCCTGTACCGTATGAGTGAGAAAAAATTGTCCTCAGGGATTGCACTGCACCGTGGCTTAACGGTGCACCGGCCACAACTGAGTTCGAGATCCGGCACACGTTCTCAGAAATAATTAATGCATCCATTTTAATTAACGCAAGTCTATCTCACGTTGCAATAAGATACTTAGAAGATTTAATACGGATTGTGGCCAGTGTAACAGGAAACACATTTAAAATCGTAGGGATATTTCCTGATGTGAAAAGCTGGTTAAGTCCGTCTGTTAGATTATCGAAAAATATTGGATACTTACGTGTTTTTTTGTTTTATCAAATTAATAAAAAAAAAAACACAAAAAAAAAACGTGTAAAAACTAAACTCGAGTAAAAAAAAACAACGGGTTGCACTTCGGGAGTATCGGCAGAAACTTGAACTTTAACGTTGTTCCTTTTTTTAATATTTTGGAATGGTTAGGGAATAATTTCGCACGAATTGCTTTATTTATCAGTACAATATTCATTTATTGCGCTATCGTACACAAACATGACAATTTATATAAGTAGGTAACATAAAAAATTTAACAATTCTAAACTATTACAATTATTTTACATTAACAAGTTTTTATTGACGATGCACTTGCATACTGCCATTGTTTATTTAGTAATAACATAACGTAAGAATCAAATACTCGCGATATAATAAAATTTCCGACGAATTGTGAACCTCCTCCTTTTTTTGAAGTCGGTTAAAAATATTATAATGGAAAGGAGGTTAGTTGTGTTGATATCCTACTAATACTACTAATGATATAAACGCGAAAGTTTGTAAGTATGGATGGATGTTTGTTACTCTTTCACGCAAAAACTACTGAACGGATTTGGATAAAATTCAGTTCACAAATAATAATAATAATATTCCACAACTATCACACAACGCCATCTAGTCCCAAGCTAAGCAGAGCTTGTGTTATGGGTACTAGACAACTGATAAACATACTTATACAGGGTGTCCCAGAACTCAACGTCAAGCCGAAACGGGGTGACAGGATTGATCATAACCATCACGAGAAAAATCTGAAAAAAAATCTATCCCATGCAGTTTGAAAATTATAGGCATTTTAAGAAAAACCTAGAAATTTGATCAAACTGTACCATTTTTCGGTTATTGTGGTTATTCTTTTTTATTTTTGTTCATTTGAACTTTGGAAGCGTAATCCTAAATAACATTTCTAGAATCCCAATAAAAAATAATGACACAATTGCCTCAAGTTTCCGTTTTCGTTTCCGTTTTGAGTTGTAGCAACACCTAGTTAAATAATAAATCATAACAGTAGAGATATATAATACGACAAGAAACTACTTATCACTATTTACCGCCACCGGTGCGCGGTGGCTCAACAAAAAGGCCGACTCGGTGCGAAAACTAAGAACTAAATGGTAAATTAAGTACGTAAGCTATATTATTATTTACAAGGAAAAGAGCTATGGCTGTATGAATATTTACATTAAAATAAAATAAAATACATGAGATAGAAGTAAGAAACGGGACTCGGAAGGAAACAAGACTTAGGAAAGGTGTAGAGTAAAAAAAGTGAAGACCAACTGGACTCTAAAGGGTCGATAGGTTGGAGTCGCGTCACAACACCAACTTTACGTCGTTGATACGCGTTCCAACTTAACATCTTCAGACCTTAAAAGATAACTTTTGACCGACAGGTGTCCTATTTCGACTTTTCAGAGGTCGGCTACGCGACACCGCGCCGAGGTCCGAGAAACACGACACCGGCATTGCGTGTATAGTTATAAGTAGTTTAAGAATTGTTAATATGTATTAGTTTGTTTTTGTACAAGAAAATAATATTTTATTTATGGGCCTTGGTAACCTGACAATAAAATTATTTGATTTGATAAAGGGGGCAGGAAAAAATTGGATGGTTCAGATCTCCCGCTTCAGCGCCAAGATGAGCAGGCGTTATTAGAAGAGAAGGCTAACCGAATATCAGTTGTTAACACTCCAAGGCTGTCCATTGTGCTTTTACCCTTCTTATATCCAACTGTTTATAAATTTTTTGTATTTTTTTTTTAATCCAAAAACTCGCGTTTAGCTCGTGTTGTCCCCTTAAAGCTGTGAAAAAATCATCAAACTTGTAAGCCAACGCAATCAAAAGATACAGCCGTTTATGCCGCAAGCCGCAAACCGACACTTGACACTACTTCACGTAAACTCGGAATCTTGAAATTTGGTATGAAGCAACGTCTCGAGGCACTGATAAAAGAATAATTGTGAAAGCATAAATTTTTAGTTACAGCATATAATAACAACATTTTTAATCATTTTAAACTTTGTTTGTACGGAACCCTCGGTGCGCGAGTCCGACTCGCACTTGGCCGGTTTTTTTACATTAGCGTTGCTTTAGAGGTCACAAAGTTCAGGGGTCGCATAACAAAATTACGAGCTGAGGTTAACACAGACGGGTCATCATCCCTTTGATAAGGCGTCTGCCCGTCCCCTAAACGGAGACGGTATATCGTTCCTGAAACAGTCTATAATTGCATTAAACATAGGGTGGTATTGGGGATACACGTTATGAGATTATTAACTGCCTCGCAGAATGAGCGCGACCTAAGAGTTTACATTTCATAGTATTCGGAATTGGCGTATGTTTATGGCCGACGCAGTTGCGGAACCCACATTGCTTTTAATTTGACAGTTCTGACATTCATTTCGTTATTTACATTGTTCTGCAGTTTTTCAATTATACTCGTATGAGTCAATATGGAAAAATCGATTATGCAATTATTTTAGCCACATTTCAATGTGGCCAAAACGTATTTATAATATCTGCCTATAACAATGGGACTAAAGAGATAATTGCCACAATGTGGTTATACGCGTAGGCATGATATTAAGTTAAGTGACCGTCCGATCAGACGTTATAATATGGCTGCCCTTAGTAGCACATACGTGTACATAAATCTTCTGTTTATGTTAAGCTAAGGGCCATAGTCCGATCAAATTAGACCAGAAAATAGGGGTAGGTAAGGTTACACTAATTCCCACCCGGCTGAAAATTGGTAGGATTGTTCAAAACACTATTATAAATGAAATGTAAAAAGTCCGTACATCCGAGTTCATCAAAGTCGCCGGAAAAACGTGAATAAGGTACGCACAGAACCGGGAAATGTGGCGGAAAAAAGGAGAGGTCTTTACTTAACAGTGAGTGATTCCGGGCTGATATGATGAAGATAACTTTTAAATTTTTGATATTTGACGAACTTTAAAAACTGATCTACGTCAAATCAAATGACAACTGTCAAATGACCAAATGACAACTGTCATTTGGTTTTGACGTAGATCAGTTTTTATATAAAGTCTTCGACAAAATATTTGTAAGCCTTTGCAACTTTTCATTTGTCCGAAGCACCCCAGTCTTGTCGTCTTTCGTACTTGTCACAATAGCATGAGTTGGAGAACTTCGAGATTGAGAGCTATGAATTCATTTCAACAGAATTGAAATAAATATGATTTAAACTCTGCTATAATTATTTACCCAAGACCATTTAGAGAAAGTTTAAAAATATAATTTATATTTTTCACTTTTGAATCTCGAACTGAATTTCATAGAGTTTATTAAATAAACCTTTGGCTTCGGCGGCCGAGGGTTGCGGGGATTGCCAATTAATCGGGCACTAGTCCGCATTGACCCCTACGTGGTTCATCACAGTAATTATTATGCGCTTTTCCAATTCGTTTCTCCTTTTATTCATTGCTGTTTAAAATGCGGAATAAATATTTTGTCGTAGTTCAGGATATATAAGTATGTGTTGTGATTAAATCTTGAGGCCAAAAAACTTGCCTGTCGGGGCCGCGGGTAGTCCACCGGTTATCGCGGCTCGACATAGAGGGCGAAGAAGGAACATGGGTGGTTTTTAGTCAGTAGAAGTCTGACACTCCCTTTCGCTCTGCCCAAGAGCGGGAGGGGTTATTCGATGATTTTACACCCACCAAAAAAAAAAAAGGCCAAAAGACTTGATGTTGTCCTAGTATGAGGTAACATTTTTTTTAAACAAATAAAGCAAAATAGTGGGGCGCGGACATTCTCATTCGGGTAGGTTCCGATCAGGTGTTTAGTATGCAGCAAGGAAAATAAGGCAGTTAACTTATGTAGCCGTGTGTACTATGCTTACTTCCACAGTATTATGTCTTAACAGCTTACAGCAGAATGTGGGGATCGGCAGCACGTTGATTCAATTTAAATTACTTTTACGAAAGAGTCCGCGTTCTTTAAAATAGGTCCTGGCAGGTCCTTACAGAAAAAAATAAAGAGTAAATAAACTGACTCTGCCTCCAATTTATTTCTTGAATGTATTTTATATGTCCGCAAACATCGAAGAAATTAGAACAATTCTAAATATTTTTATTTTACCATGATATTTACTAACTAACTTGGTCAGCTATGAAAACGAAAGATGTAGTCAAATGCTGTCTCTTTTTTACTATTTCATTTTTTAGTTTAGCTAGCTTGTTAAGTCTGGTTTGTTTTGCTATAGGTCCTCTAAAATACATAGATTCCACTCCGTTATAAATAAAATTCCGTAATAAAATATAAACTGAACATCAATATGATAATTTGTAATAAAAACGTTAAAGAACAGCATTGCATATCTGCGAAGAAAAATATTTTTCTACCGATTTCCTTGAAAGGAAAAGCTCCCCATTTATCGATAGGTACCTGTAGTTCGTTTTAATGATCACAAAGGCTTCTCAGACGTGAAAAAGGAATAGTGAGAAACACTGAAGACGGCAGATCTCTTTAAATGAGTAAGAATTAAATAGACGTTTTATTTGTTCTGGACCAAATTATTGAGTACTCGTAGAAATTGTCATCAGTAAAGAGTTTTTCTTCTTTACTCTTTTGTTTTGCGAGATTCTCAGTCATTTCGAATTACTTTTGTTGCGGGATTTGTAAGATAAAAGTAAAAGAAGCAAAATTATTTACTTACGATTCATTAGTATTATATTTATTACATTATTTATTATTTATTATATTTATCTAGGGAGTCGAGAAAGGCCAAAATAAACAATAGGTAGATGGCTTGTGTAAAGGATGATTTGGCTAGAATGAGATAGTATTAGATATGTATTTGACATGGTGCGCTGACCCCAAACACATTGGAATAGGAGTAGGAGTCTTTAATTATGCATCTAATTAATAGCATGATTGTACAATTTTATTTGGGTGGTGGGAAATCATCAAATAACCCCTCCCGCTCTGGACAGAGCGAAAGGGAGTGTCAGACTTCTACTGACTAAAAACCATCCCATGTTCCTTCTTAGCCAACTTCACAACAGCTTCTTACCAACTTGCCACACTCGACTCTGTAGAGCGCAGAGCCAGGAGGCTAATTGGTGACGATAAGCTGGTTGCCAAGCTACATAGCCTGGCCCACCGCCGCAAAGTTGCAGGTCTTCTACAAACTGTACTTCGGAGCGTGTGCGCAAGAGTTCCATGGGCTGATTCCAACATCTCCCTTCTTCCATCGAGAGACTAGACGTACTGCAGGTTATCACCCATACCTTATCGATGTTTCACACATTCGTACGAAGCGCTTTGCTAAATCTTTTATTTTGCGCACAGCCTAGGAGTAGAACTCCCTACCTGCGTCGGTTTTCCCGAGTTCATATAACCCCAATCTATATAAGTTGCGAGTAAATATGCTTCTTCTGGGTAAGCTCGTACCATCGTCGACCTCATCTCTGCCTTTAGGGCAAGATTGCGGTCAAGAGTAAGCTCATGTCAAATAGGTCGCGGTATCTCTTTCGACCAACCCGCAGCCCCGACGAGCATGATTGTACTTAAAATAGTGTTGTGTATACCTGTAATTGCTACTTACAAAAGAACCCTAACCTGTATGTTTTTATTATTGAAAGTAAAATGTATGTACTGTGTGTACCTATTTTATTTAAATGAATACGTAAATATCATAGAGAAATACACAGTATACTGTATATTTGACGTAGTACGGTAAGGTATCAAATTATTATAATTTGTCCATCTATTGCACGAGCAGATTTCTAGCATGTAGTTCAGATAGACTACACCGTAGTGATCTTTAATGTAATGAACGCCAGAGTCCCAGACGGGCGTTACGTTACGGTCGACAGCAATCTAGAACAGGTTAAGCAAATTGCTTTAACGTAGTCAACGTTAAAGCAATTTGTCACTACCAGCAGCTCTGTTCTCTCAAATATGAGGGTATGCCTCATATTATGAGCGGTCTGCTAGTTTTCTAGCGTTCCACGGCTATGCCACATGAAGGGAAAGTACCTTGAATATTGTAGATGGAACATTTTACTGAAAGAAGACATTATTTTAATTTAAAAAAAAACAATTTTACTGCATTCATAGATTTTTAAATATTTACATGGTTGAACCGGGAATCAAACTCTATACACGAGAAAAAAAAATACTCTGTGGCTTATACGGATCAAAAGGCTTCATCATAAGGATTATTTTTTGCTAAAGTATCTTGAATATTTCAAGGTAGTTTCCCTCCATGTAGCATAACCGTGGGACGCCCTGTATATGGCAAAGCCAAATTGCCAATGAAAAAGGCGATCGCCTCCCATTTGGTGGCTTAATTTGTTGCATTTTAATACGTTAAGTTATCAAAGATCATCTATCAACAAAGTATAAAATATGCATATTGCTCAACGGTAAGGGACTTCAGTTATGAAAGTATAACGAAGTTGATTTTATCACTATGACTAAAGTATTTTTACGTTTTTTCATGTACAGTGGAACGTAGTTAAGTTAGACTTCAAGGGACCTGCAAATTTGTCTCAGTGTATCCCGGTATAAATACATATATGTCTCATATACACAGGGTTCCATTAACAGAGATCAGAATACAGGTAATATAAGTATTTAGGTGCGATTATTAAAAAAAATAACGTACTATACAAACATTATACGTGAGTTTTAATCCTTTTTTAATATTTAATTCTACAAAGAGAATATTTTGGCACATTAAATTCGAGACAGCCTTCATGGCGTGTATTCCTACTTTCATAAACTGATATTAATTTCAGTTTTTCACCTACATAACGATTTGTGTTTCGTTTCGGCATTTTTCAAATAAACATCCGTAAATCTGAAAATCATTGAGGCTCAAAATTAGTTAAGTGCGGATTTTGCGGGTAGAATAAGAATGAGTAAGTAAAAAAACAAAACGATGTTATCTCAGTTACAAAGGTTAATGCACATCAATTTCACGCGCGGTATCTTCTTTGACAATTAAATCGTAAGAACCAATCCCAGCTATAGAGATTTGCTTCGCCCCACTAACAGAGGTAATTTAGTGCCAAAGTGTTGGGACCTCAGTGTGAGTTCCAGTTATGGATGTTCTCACTTATTCAGGTCCCACTTAAACTATCTATCCCAGGCATTAAGTATGTCATTTTAGGGGAACGACGGGACAATTAACTTAAAAACTAACCACTAAGATAAAATAACAGTCATATCCGTAGTTAAAGGTGCTGATATTACATGCTGCTTAATACCTACGTTCTCTATTATGATACCACAATTAACACGCGCTTGTTAGAGAGCAAAGTTAAATCACAAAACGGACGAGTTCCGAGAAAGACCGCGGCGCGCGGCTTTGTTAACGAATGGGTTTCAGTTTTAAGCCTGGAATACACATGGTACTAGAATAGCATGCATGTTTGCTACTAGGTAGTATGCTCATTTGTAGCATGATTTCAGAGTGTGTATATTTGCTCTAAAGGACAGACCTCAAAAGCATACTTTTTACGAGCGTTGTTCTTCTTTAGCACCTCTAAGTGACATTATAATGCCTTTTTCGTCAAATAATCACTCTTGACACTTGTATGAACTAAGACGGTTGTTTTGGTGGTTTTAAACATTATTACTCAGTAAATAGACAATTGCTACTGCCGCGAATCCCATTTTATTGAACATACGACTTGACACTGACCGGGAAATTGCAAAAAACGTAAGGAAATTCGAATTTCGCGGGCTACCTCGTCGCCTTCACCTTAAGAGCCCGTGCACAAATTTCACTCGCCTAAGTTTAGGCGCTATTGCAATGCCATGAAATTGGAGCGACAAAATCGCTTGAACTGCGATAGAATAATTTGATCTTTTAGACGGTTTTTATTTTGAAGTGACATAATTTTATAGTAAGTAGGTACGTAGGCTTAGAAATAAAAGTCTAGAATATGAGTTGTGTGTACAGCATATTTATCACAATCGACATAAAAATGGTTAATTTTGGTGTTAGGAATTAACATACATACATTTAGACATTAAATAACCCTTCTTTTGGGCTTCGCCGCAGTCGGGTAAAAAAGCGATAAATCAAAATTACGAAAGGTGTCTATTTTAATATTTATTGTAAACTGGTTGTAAAAGCACTTTAATACGTCAAAAAATAATTATGTTTTCGTCTCTTTTTAACCGACTTCCAAAAAGAAGGAGATTTTCTATTCGTGTGTATGTATTTTTTTATGTATTACCGCGCATATGTCCGTTAATTGTCGACCGATTTTCTAAATTATTTTTGTGTTTGAAAGGGTATACTCCCGAGGCGGTCTCATCATCATCATCATCATTAACAGCCTATTAATGTTTCCACTGCTGGGACACAGGCCTCCTCTCTTTGATTTACCACGCGGGCCCAGTGTTGATTGGTAGATGTCACATGTCTTCGAATTTTTTGGTTCTAAGAGTAAGACATGCCGGTTTTTCTCACGATGTTTTCTTTCACCGTTTTGAGAGTGGTATAATTGTCACCAAATCAAGATCTGATGATGCGATCTCAGAGAAATTGACGGCAATCCTCAAATTTTATCGGCAATGATTACGGTTCCATAAATTTTCTGAAGCTGCTCAAGTATTTGCGTCTGATAATCATAACATCATGTGGAATTGTGGATGCACTGATGATGGAAGGTACAACTCCTCAACGGTTAGGAGCTGAAAGAAAATTTCTTCAAAATTTTACGAACCTATCAACCGATAGTTGTATTCTTTCAGACAGTTAGATTGATCTGATGATAGATGGTGAATCTCTTTAATCGACTTAAAAAAGAAGGAGGTTCTCAATTCGTCGGAATCTTTTTATGTACGAGTATTTTCACCAATTACTCGAAGACGCCTGAACCGATATAGAATTTTTTTTTCAAAGGAGATATCCCAAGGGTAGTAAGGAAATCAGGATCTGATGATAGAGAAATCAAAGGCAGTCTTCAAATTTTATAGGCACGTATTAGGTGTTTCGTGCTTTTTCCAAAGCTTTGTAAGTATTCGCATCTACTCGTAGCAGTCAACCAAATACAAAACTGGCGAAGCCAAACATAGCTCTATCGGTATTCTAGCTGAAAAGGGCTTTTGAATATGGGTGAGAATTTTCAAACCTATGTTTATATTAATGGCAAATTAATATAAACATAATTTTGAAAATTCTTGAAACACATGTGTCAGACGCAGAACTCGTCTCTTATAATTTACCAAAAGGAAGCTTCAAATTCTTCATAGATTTCTCACACGTATCGATCAAAATTTTTGAAAATCAGATGATTTGTTGCACGAGGCCTTAAGCTGCTTACGTACGAGTACTTAGTTATTGTTTCTTAAAGTGAGCTTGTAAAAATATTTATAGCTACACGTTTTGTGTAAGCAATTGTTGTATGACGGAAATAAATAAATAAAATTTATCACTTTCGTTTTTGTATTGAATTACTGTCCAGCCATAATGGAAATGTCATTCATATTTCAATCAGAACAATACCCTGGATTGACACGTCCATTATAAGTAGTATTTAGTTTCTCTGTCCATTAACTGTTATAAATAAGAGCTGTCAATTTTTTGGATAGCTCTCCGCCAACAGCGATGTGGAGGGATAATTATATTGATTTACAAAATCTTTTTTATTTAAGATACTGTATAACTTAACAAAACGTAAATTTGAGGGTGCTGTCGACTTTTTGAGTGAAATCCAAAACAAAACTTCTTTTTCTTATCAAAGTCTGTTATAATACTGTCTCGAACACTAGTACGTGAAAAAGTAAATCAATAATCAATATACACACATCAAAAGTGTCTAGGGATCAAGCATTTTTATGCGGATTTCTTGAGATTGAGATGTGGCTTTGTAATAAATTTATGATTTTATAAATTTATATGGATCCTTTTTGGTGCATTTCATAATTTGAATCAGGAACTGTGAATCAAATTCGAGTAAAAGATGAAAATCAGCTGTCAATATTTTCCCTATAAAAACATACAACGCATTGAAGACATTATTAGTGCTACTGTTTCCCTACTACTGATTAAAACCAACGTTATTATGGAGCGGCGACGTCATTTAAGCAGGGAAGAAATGCTCAGAGCCGTGGGAATGGTAGAAGCTGGTTCCCGGCAACGTACTGTGGCTTTAGCTCTGAATACAAGTCAGAGTGTTATCAGTCGACTTTGGACACGTTACCGAAGCACTGGTACCGTGGCTGAGCGCCATGGAGGACGGTATCGCTGCACCACACGGAGACAAGACCGATACATTCAAATCTTAACTCGAAGAGCTCCAACAATAACCGCCATGATGTTAGCCGTGAGGCTTCATCACTCTTCAGGGAACTTAATTAGCGACCAAACAGTCAGAAACCGCTTGCATGAAGTGAACCTTCATTCCCGAAGACCGCTACGGGTACCACCTATAGCAATGCACAATCGTAGGATTCGATATCAATGGGCTCTTGAACACAGAAATTGGGCAGAAGAACAATGGCGTTTCGTGTGCTTTTCTGATGAGTCTCGTTTTGGTATGAGAACGGATACAAGACGTATACGACACTGGAGAACCCCTGGACGCCAACAGCGATTAAAATCCTGCCAGGAAGTCCATCCTTATAGTGGTGGAACCATCATGGTATGGGCGGGTATTTGGATCGGCGGAAGAACTGAGTTGATTTGGATCAGAGGCAACCTCAACGCTCAAATTTATGCTGAGACGATTGTATCAGACGTCATCGTTCCTCTACAAGTGCAAATCGGTTCCTTATTTCAGTTAATGCATGATAATGCACGACTGCACACCGCAAGAGTTGTAAGACAGACTCTCGCCGCAGCTAACATCAATGTCCTGCCCTGGCCTGCTCAGTCGCCAGACTTGAACCCGATTGAGCATGCATGGGATATGCTACAGAGAAGAGCTCTGCCGAATATGGAGGGTATCCAGTCGCAAGAAGACCTTTTTTTGTTGTTGCAACGAACATGGGCGGCCATTCCACAGCGTGATTTGGATGAACTCATTTTGAGTATGCCAAACCGATGTTCTTGTGTTGTTAGTGTTCGCGGTAGAAACACGGATTATTAATTGTTTAAGTTACCCAATAAAATTTTAAAGAAAACTGTTATTTCAGTCTTTTTTTCGAACTTTAATGTTAGTGGTTCAAATGTCAAAAATCCCTTTATTAGGAAAATGGCAAATTTCTTTATTAATGCAAAGGTGACTTGGTTTATCGTTACTGTGACAAACGAAAACACTTTATTTGATGAATCCTTAAAGAAAATTTTAATTAATATCAATCAGGAGAAAAGTTATTGCAAAAATATATGTTGATCCCTAGACACTTTTGATGTGTGTATTTGGTGCTGGTGACTTACTGCAAGTTAATAATTTTTTTAAATTATAATTATTTGTAAGTAATAGGTACATTTTTTTTGCACATTTTGTGGCACATCCCCTTTTCATTTTTGAATGGAAACGAGATACATAATGACAAAAAGGCCTCAATAGTTCATAATCACTGATCTAAATTGAACGTAAAACCTTGTGAAAACATCAAATTTCCTATAGACCTTTCTGGATCGTACCGAGTAGAGTAGGGCTTAGGGTGGACGACTTATAACCAAATGAATCCTCCATTCCTTTTGGATTCAGACTGTCGGATTATGCGAATATTAGAAATTCGTCCGTGTCTGAATAGTTTTTTTAATAACTCTTACTAGCGCTTTCAAATCAGTGCGCCCGATAATTTAAAGCGTCGTGGTTTTTCTACCATTGGCTTTGGATGTTTGGCAACCACTCACTCACTTGACGGCACGGTTGGCGCAGTGGCTCAAGCAGTTGACTGCTGCGCTACGTGTCGCGGATTTGATCATCACACGGAACAAATATTTGTATGGCCTACAGATAATTGTTTCGGGTCTGGGTATTTGTGTTTGTGAGTTTAAATGTCTGTGAACGCACCCACGATACAGGAGAAATTCCTTGTTAAGTGTACAAGGTTTTAAAAATTAAAAGAAAAAATAAACCACTTACATTTTTGAACGTGCAAACAACAACGCTCGGAGTATTGGATGGTCAATTAATTTCGTAGAAAAATAACAAACAGCTATGAAATATTCTTAAATGGCAGAAACTCAATAATCTAAGTAAATATAAACGAAACATTTACAAAGTAGTACAAAATGCAGCAAAATTTAAAAACAAAAGTATTTTTTTTATGTTATGTTGCGGAAACAAAAGAATTTTACGATTCTCGTCAGTACAAAAAAATAACCGTTTAGTCCACTTTCGGCTCCTCGGCCCCTAAAAAAGATTTCTTCATTGGTGTCCACTCGGCCCCTAAACATAGTCCACTTTCGTCCTCCAGGGGGTGAGTTTGAATTTTCATACAGAGGACAGGCATACCTCGTCCACTTTCGGCCCCTAGTTCGATAAAAACCTAAAATTAATATTTTGGTACAGTGAGGTACAGCAGACTAACAGCGAAATTCAAGAATTGATATTAAATCAATTAAGTATTTATTTATTTTACGTAACCAACAAGAAAGAAAATTGAATACATACATGTCACAAAATTAAATGACGTACCTACCCAAAAAGTACTAGGTTAGCATAGGTTGAAGGTGACATTTCAATCATAGTTTTTTTTTTATTTTTTTTTTATTGCAGATAGGCTCGGGGGGATAGTTTATAGTATTTCTAACTATGCTAGCCTAGTACTTTTGCTGGGTTATATTAACACAAAGGACAAATTCAGTTTTAGTCAAGAGAAATGAGATGAGAAATAAAGAAAGCTACCAGGAGGTCAGAAACAAAGAAAGTATTGTGTATTGTGATACTACTACTACTACTTCACCATTCTGGCCTCCTGGTAGTTTATGAGACTTTACTATTCTTGTTTCGCATCTCCAACAAAAAAATACTGCATGGTATTAGAAAGGCATATAGATTTGATTTAAAGATTCTTATTTCCAATATCTCCCTCCTATTTCTGTTCTCCTGGTTGTTTGTGGCGGACATTACCATCTTTTTTTAACAATCAACTAAAAAAACTGGTTGATGTCACCCACGTGATCATTAGACACTAAACCCTTGAACCTATGCTAGCATACCTAGTACTTTTGTTGTGTTATATTTACACACAAGACAAACACAGTTTCAGTCAATTCTATGTATTATTGAATGTAAACCCTTAATCCTCGTGCTTCACTCAGGTGTGAAGCACGAGGACTAAGGGTTATGTGTCTCACTTATGTAGGTTCTCTACATAGGTGAGACACGGGTCCGAGGGAATACTTTATATTTTGAAGATATAATAAAAAAATCGTAAATGTACCTTGGGGGCCGAATGGAAACTTAAAAATGATAAACTTTATAAACTCCACTCTGGGCCCCCAGGGCCGAGTGTGGACTATAGTTAGGGGTCGAGCGGACACTTTAATTGTTGGGGTCCGAGCGGACGAGAGTGGACTAAACGAAAATAACGCCATAAATGAAAAGGACAACTGAAACTTCATTTTTAAATTCAGTTATATTTATTTGAAATGTTTTACTTTAATAGTACCTACGTTAGTATTCTGTATGTTATATTTCTTATCATTTTGCTTATCTTTTTTTATTCGAACTACACAAAACTACAAGTTTTTAATTTGGCATAAGCTCATTTAAATCAAACCAATAAAAAGGAAATCTACGCTAAACATATTCTTTTCTTTTAGTTGCCATAGTTTACTAGAAAATAAATATTTATCGTTTCACTCATCAAATGACAGCCTCAATAAATTTTCAAAGGGAGTCTGATACAGTGCTAAAACCTGATCCAACAACCATTAATTATTATTTAATATGCATGAATTGTGTTATTGAAAACTGGCAATTGGTTCAGTTATTTTATATCAAAGGGACTAATTAGCGAATTAACTAGTAAAGCATTCGTGTGTTTTACCAACTGTATTCTGGTTGCCTATGTAACGGAAAAACGTTATGAAATTTTAAAGAAATCGTTTTAATCACGATGCCTGAAGTATTTGTATGTAATGTATGTAGATTAATGTATGTTACTATCTGTCCCAGACATTTAATTTATATAGTATATTGTTTGTGATAGTAGGACAACAACGTGACTAGTGGTGGTTAATATATCATATAGAAAAATAAAGCACCGTGCTTAATACACATAACATAAAGCAAATGCTATCATGGCTCTCACAAGTTGCTATTTGCTTATTGCTTTTACATCGCACTCATGCATGCTGCCACTCACCGCGCTTGCTTTAAGTCACTTGACTTAAAGCAAGCGCGGTGAGTGGATCATGATATTATGCCTATGCGTTAAAAATCACGTGCTTTAATAAAGCATATAAAAAGAATTAAGCATTAAGCAAGTGATTGCCTTAAAGCAACTTTGAACACCACTAAACGTGACAGTCACCATCTAAGACATTTCCCTACTCTTTCCCTAACAATTTTGGGGTCGGCTTGCAGTCTAAGGATGCCGCTGAATACCAGTATTTTAAGTTTGTGAGCGACTGCCTATTTGACCTCCACACTACAGCCCAGTTAGTACAGGTTAATATGAAACCCATCGGTAATAGTCGTTTTCAGACTTTCGGGTCATTTACTGACTATAACCGCGCGGTTTGCCGTCTTGTTTGGGCATGTTTTGAACGGTTAGCCTGCAAATTGTAAATGTCGTCTTGCGAACACGAACAACGCGGTTTCGCATGAAAATGACCAAATTTTTCACGATGACATTATGCGAAAGTGACATTCTGTGTGTCAAGACGTTAGGCACATAGTATTGGCACGCTTGCGTGGTGATATCGCAGCTATTCAAAGTTTATAGCCTGCACGTTCAGCGGTCAGACTTGCCGATTAGGACTACCTAAGTGAGTAACATAATATCGCCTATCAAAATGTTGGTGTCACGAGCACAAATATGAATACAAGAAAAAAAAACAAATGATATTTTCTTGGGAATTAACGGTTTCAACTTTGAGATAAGACCTATTTCGTAAAACTATGGCTTCCAAAATGTTCAGTGAAAACGTAAATCAACACGGTAGCAGAAAATCACATTTAAAAGTTGCTTCCTGACTTTACACAAACATTTCGCCAGTGATGTTTCGGAGAACTTTCGTCTATGAACAAAGGCTACACAGACCTTTAAACCAATCTGTGCACTGTGCTGTGTTTACGGTGTAGATCACAAGTAAAGCTGGCGTCCCACGAGCGACGGCTAGCTTTTGAGTTTGTCTTTTATTAAAAAAAATACCTTCTTGGTGGCGTCGATGATTGCAAATGAAATATGTTTCGTCTAGAATTCAACAGAGTTAGCACCCACATCACGTTTAGTCACACTCCTTTTCAAAAGAGTTTTCAACTTTTCCTTATTTTTTCATCAATGATTTTCTACAGTTTTCGCTGCCAGCTAACTAGTTTTGCCGCAACCAAAACTGCTGAGCTTTTGTTCCACATCTCAGACTTTTGTAAAAAAAAAAACTTGCGGCCTGCAACGTCAATACTGAGAATGTCGAACATGTTTCGAATATTAATTATGAGAATTGAACAATGTTAAAACAGAAAAAAACCACTTCTATTAAAACGAAAACTCATAAAGTCACATCAAAGATTAGTCAATCAAATCACAAGATTGCGAGAGTGCCAAGCTAAAATTGATTATTCTTATTATTAAACTTTCTGCTTTGCTTAGCCTAGCCTTGTGTGTAAATATACGAACTTTGAAAAAAAGGAAGCATTCGAGTATGATACTGCATTTTGGTTGGCATCGTAATATTCTGTATTTATTTATAACAGTGGTGTTTTTTCTTTACGTTCGTAAAAGAAAAAAAACTAAACTTAACTTACTTTTAAACTTCTCCAATATCGTGGTGCGTTTACAAGCATTTTAACTCACATATACATTCTACTAAAGGATGAGCCAATAAAGATATACCTAATTACTCGCTGCATGTTGTTGTTTTTAGATCGTTTATTTTATTTTATCTTGGTTCACTAACGAGTTTTCCTTAATCACTCCTAGACTAACCTACAAAGTAAATATAAAACTGTAATAGTACATTACTGCCGCGGTCTATAATGACTACTTTGCTGGTCGCGCTGATGATGGCCGACAGCGCAGCGTAGCGCAGCTCCAGGCCGACACAGCGCGGTCAGCGTGCAGCACTTGATGGACGAGCTGAGATAAAGGCCGAGACCGTAGGCCGAGGCCTTTACAGCGAGGACAGCAAGGGCTGCAATGATGGCCAAGCTGAAAGGCCTAGAGCGTAGCTAGGCTAGCTCGAGGCAATCATAGCGTGACCAGCGAAGCAGTCATTGTGGGCCAAGGTTTGTATAGTGCTTTACTCAAAAATGCAAGTACCTAATCTAAATAAAACCAGCAAGTAATTTAAATAAAAAATATATTAATTAACTAGACTTTTAATTAAAATGACAATTATGAAAAGTACAGTTACTAAAATTCAACACCGACTTTCCCGGTTTGATATTACTGATAGTTTGCGATAATTCTAATGCGGTGTTTGACTGCTGGATTATTTCTTCATTTATTACTTCATTTAAATCTTTTTTTTTTACCTTTAGACGTACAAACAGCTGTGTTTTAAATAAAATCTTTTTGGAATTGATTTTTTAAAACGTTGAAACGTCAAAATAGCGGCCGGCAAAACATTGCCGGCCTGTTAGAGCGGCCAGCAAAACTTTGCCGGCCGCTCCTTGAAACAGACCGGCAAGGTCGACTTTGCTCAAACAAGTTTGTCAAAATAATGACAACATTACATGCATTTTTGAGTAAAGTAATATTCTCACTCGTCTTGCATCGTAGCTTTAGAAAAATAGACTCGGATAAACTAGAACAAGTTTTTTTTTGTTATTATCTGCAATAATTATACGTATAGAATCTGAATGATTATTTATTAATTAACGCTTGGAACGGGTTTTTTTTTTTTATTGGGACAAGCCCGCCTCACTATTCCCAAACCACTGTAACTTCTGTAAGCCAGAATCAACAGTGGCAACCACAAGAAAAGCGCCGAGACAATGAAGCTCGACGAAGTCCCAGAGAAATGATTTGACTGTCTTGGATCCCGCAACGAAATTAATCAGAAAAGAATAGCGGAGTAGTAGGAAAAACAGAAATTTCCACTTCCCTCCATATCAGCAGGAGACAGAAAAGAACAAGGCCAATAGGCACACAGGGACGCATACAACTGGGATAAGCCCAGTTTCCTAGCACCAATAATAGGTATTATTATATATTTGATTCCAATAATAGGTATGACAAAAATGCTTGAACGCACGGAAATTTGTTCTAGTTTCTACAAGGTCCGTATAGTAAATAACTCCGGATGTAACCTGTACACTATCCAACATAATATTACGTTCATTCTGCCAAAGACTACACTCCCATAAAATGTGATGTGCAGATTGTTCATATTCGCAGTCAGATGTAGAACATTGACAACGGGATATTTATCATGTTCATGTTAATATTGAGTTCCCAATATTTCGGCGCTGGTGCAAGCGCCATCATCACGGATAAACGCATAGTTAATCCCGTTACAACTATTAGTCTATTAACGAAAATTATCGGTTTTAAACTTGAAGGATTAATTTTCCGCTGACCACTAATAGAAATTTAACTGGCACGGGCCGGAATTTACAATACTTGTGATAAGCAGTAAACACAAGGGTGTTGTGATACTTGTGATACAGGATACCTAAGAGTGGAATATGGGGATAAACGTTTAATTTTGGATAGCGTGCCAATCAATGTGTAAACGACCCTTTCAAAGACGGGAAGGCAATGCGCAATGACACTAATGACAGGCCCTTAAAGCCCTACTAGATAGACATGGGTGATATTTAGTCAGTAGAAGACTAACACTCTCTTCAGCTCTGCCCAGAGTGGGAGGGATCATACAATTTGATGATTTTCCACCCTCAAAAAAAGGGGTCGCATAGGTTTTAACTTTTTATATATTAGTTGGGGACTAATATAGAATAAATTAAAACATATGCGACCCATATAAACCTACCTACCCTTATAAAGCTTGCGCGCTTCTCTGAATTATAGAGTAATTATCTTTTATAATCGGATTATTGATGCCACACCTCCCAGTTAAAACTTTAATCAGTATTAAATTATTTTACCAATATGTTACTAACATTTAACTACAAACTTATTCAGATGTTGGATTTGGGACCTATGAAAAACACGTGTTGTGCGACTTCATTGGTTTGGAAATTTTGATGTGTAAATGTGAGAAAAACAATATCCTATGTGATAACCAGACTACAATCTATATCTGTGCCAATTTCACTTAGATCCGTTCAGCCATGCCACTCGGGTCGATTTTTAGGCCGCCAAGCCGCGCTTGCCTAGGTTGGTCTGTGGATGGGTGACCGCCTATTACATTTCGAGTTTCCTCCGTGCCTCGGAAAGCACGTTAAGCTGTTGGTCCCGGCTGCCATATGTAGATCTTTAGCAGTCTTTACAGGTAGTCAGAGACCTGAATGTCTGACAACCAGTCTTACCAAAGAGTATCGTATTACCCAGTATTGACTGGATTGTGGAGGTCAGACAGGCAGTCGCTCCATGTAAAATATTGGTACTCAGCTGCATCCCGTTAGACTGGACGCCGACCCCAACCAATTTGGGAAAAGGCTAGGCAGATGATGATATGATAACACAAATATGAAAGTAATTATATTGTAATACATTTATATTTTAATTCAACAGTACATAAAATCGTCCTTTTTGTAATTTGTATGTCATTTGGCAAAACAGCGCACTACGTAATTTTTAAGAGCTTATGTTTAATTATTATCTAATATGTTTACGAATAAATGGTTCTTATTCTTAGTAAGATGTGTTTATCCTTATCAACCCAAATATGTACCTACCTACCTATTATTATTTTTCCAACCTTCATTGCAATGAAACTGATACTGTCAATAACTTCAAGGCATGCAGAATGCGTTTTGTATACATTGTCTGTCTCAGACGGGGTCACACAGATTTACACAAGGTCGTCTTATCAACAAGTTCAAATTGATAACCTAGCGACAGATCATTGAACATTGCCTTTTTGTTGTTACTTACTGACGTCCTAACATGCATACCTACGTGCCTAGAATTTACAATTGTACTTTATTTATTTATTGAGGCACACCAACGAAATATTTACAAAGATTGTAACAATTAATCATAAATCTTCTGTGCTGTGTAAATAAATCACTTACAGGCATGCACAGCATTTACAATATAAGGTGAGTAATAAATCTACCATAAATTATTTAGAAAACTAGGCACATAATTAATATTACATTATAAAATCGAATAAAAAAAAAGAAACAAAATTAAGTATAAAATTAAATTAAATTAAAATTGAATTAAGCAGGTTATCTCATAACAAAACATTTTTGTAATATAAAATTAAATAAAAAAGTAAAACAATCATCGTAATATTATGTCAATCAAATAATAATAAAATAAATCGAGATTCAATTAATTGTGTGTATTGTACACACACTACAAACGTACAGTGTACACAGTAGACCGGAGTTCAATTTTACGCAGGTAACTTTTAAATGGAAAGGTAAATAAATACGGCAAATATTGATTAGTGTAGGAAGATTTGAAACAAAGAATCTGAAGGGTAAAACCACTGCCCAATTCCTCAGATTCAATTAGTTGATTCTTGGTTAATGAATTTAGTTACAAGGGTTTCTGGTATAGCCATTATGTAGTTATATTTTAATTGTCTATCTAACTTTATTTTTATAATAAACTATGGAAACCAGGGCAAACATTTTCGAAATGGACTTCTTCTTGGATCTCTGAACTAATGGAACTGTGTTGAGCTTAAATTATTTATGAGATGGATAAATGTGTGGACGGTATAGAATTTTCTTGATATTAAATCAGTTGTTGCAAAGGTGTAATTTTGATTGAGAAAAAATACTGTAAGCCGTTGGGTAAAGAGATTCGAGGATCAGGATCTGCAGAGTGGTATAAGATCTGGACTCTCAGCGACGTTTTATGGTAGATGAATATGGAACAAATGGTTTCATCATACCTTCTAGACGTTTCTAGAACAATCTTCGGAAAAAGAAAAGACTTCATGTATGGCGCAAAGAAAAAACTTATTGATGACAACAACAATCGTATGGGTGGATTACTGTACCTATTCCAAAATCCTGGTCAATTGGAATGTGTGTTGTGTGTGTTAGCTGCTTTACGGAAACATTCTAGATTACTCTGGATTCTATAATTTTCCGCTAAGAAGCAGTCTTGAAAATTTCAGCATAATCCACTATTGAGCGCAAAAGAAGGTTCAAGAGAGCTGTAGAACTTTCTAACGAGCATGAGAATAGTATTTAGAGGTCGAAGTTCAGCTTGCAGGTGTGAAGAATGCTTTGAGTGTAATCGAAAGCAATTTTAGCGAACTTTGTTAAGTTATGCTCTGTATACTAGTTAGCCCGTTATGGTACGTGTTGCCGCGCTAATTACTTATTACATTCACCGGCGCATCTTTAACAAAGTCGGTCGATGCTCGCATCGCATTACACATTTGCTTGTAGAATATTAACAAGCACCTCAACTCTCTCGCAACTCTATTCTACACTTTGTTTCAGTTACTATGAAAAGTTACCGAAATTGTAAAGTTAAATTTCGTGTGTGAAGCACTACGACTACTCAGTATTTAATAAGCCTAGGTATATAAGTTGTGAACTTCGTCCATTGAACGAGCTAAGTCTAAAACCCTGTCAATGGAACGGAGAAATAAAATTTATTTCATCGTAGGAAATTAAATATGAGACACGGTATCAAATAAATTATTCTCCTACATGACTTAGAAAAAACTTTAGAGAATTTTTTTTTTTCATTGAATCTGTCACTAGGAGTTTCTACTAAAATGAAGCGGCATCTCAAATACCAACGTTCTTGACTGCGCATTGAGAAAGTGCTTCATTCGGGTAATATCTGTAATTGAATTTGTTTAATTAGCCATATTGCCGCTCGTAAGCTACCCCGAGCTCTGATTTGCTAATAATGACAATTTAACCCGCCGTTTATTAAATATAGGTAAAATGGAGAAAATTCAAAAATTTTCAAGACTCGATGCAAATTAACTTCCGTTGCTGGATAACGATAGATAAGTCTCGGAAATGAGATGGACCATGAATTCGGTCCGGCAAATTAAAATCTTTAAAAAGTTATTATAAACAAAATAATAAACTTTAATTTACTATACTTGAGTGATCTTGTTACGTATACGTATAAGAAAGGCTCCACGAAGCCCAACATTTTTAGGTAGATTATTGAAATTTTATGTAATCATTTAAGATAGCAAAGAACTTTTTCGATCATTAATTCATATTTTGGAATTAATATTTGTTACTAAAACAGTAAATTTACCGGCAGTGCGCCCATGTCGTTACGACTGGGCGGAACCCCATTTTCAGCGTTGAATGAAACCTAAAATATAGAGATAGTACAGTTGCAAAAGTAAGAATGTTTTTTATTGAAAATTGCCTGCTCTTTGAGAATCTTTTTCCCAAATTCCATAATTATGATATTTTTTGAGTTATTGACGAAAAGCTGAAGGCCATCTTTTGTTTACTTTTTTTTGTTAAAACCAATTGTATTTTTTTATGTGTCCCCGAGATCCATTTTTGTATATAGACGTCTAGCTATCGCTCATACTTTTAGGAGGTTGATCAAGAATTAACACGTTTTTGAACTTGTTGACTAGACTGATGGATGCGTGACCATTCATAACATTACGAATGTCCTGCGTTAGTCAAGGCTGTTATTTGTAAATCTATCTTCGATAGTCGCAACAGGTAGTCAGTAGCCCGAAAGCTTAATTCTAACAACCACTCTTACCAAGGGGTATTTTATTACCCAGTAGGTACTGACTGGGTTGTGGTGGTTATATCGGCATCGGCCGTTTAAAATAAGGTTCAGTTGCTAGTGGTTAGACTGAAAGCCAAACCCAACATAGTTGGGAAAAGGCTAAGCAGATGACGACGATTTAAAGTGAGTCGTCAATCGAACTCGCACAACCTTTAAATTCAAAAAAGTATAATCGTGGTCCCACTTTTGATTGGCCAGTTACACACACATTGGCAGTGTGATTGAGGTGCTCTATAAACTTTTATTAATTTGGATGATTATTTATCCGAATTAATAAAAGTTGAAAGAAACAACTACATCGATAGAGCACCGCATTTCAGAATCGCGCGGCGAGTCGGTTATCACATTTTACCTTCCAATCCTAGTGATGTAATTCATCAGTAGGATTGGATGGAGGCGGATAATATGTTCCATTTGACACCCAGCAATAACTATTTGAGTTAATCCCGATGCATTTACATTTAGTGGCATTTTAGTTGCAAATAAATTCATATTTTTCACATTTCAGTGAGTGACGACTGTTTTATTTTCTCACGCGGAATCAACACCTGATGGGTGTTGAGTTGATACACAACAGGAGCTGAGGCATATTTGAGGAGTAGTTGATAGCACATTTGATGTAGAAGCTAATCTTGAAACGTGACAGGCTCACGGGTGCGAAATTTACTGCAAGCGCACCTCTAATTTCTTCTCAATTGTAGCTTCTTATAATGAGTTTGAATGTTAGTCACCAATGCAATAAGTGCAACACACACATCCGTCTCTCAAATTTCTGTCATGTGTATGTGTGCATACACATGACAGAAATTTGAGAGACGGATCTACAGGCGTCCAAGCATCGGTAAAACTTTGTAAATGCACGATAAAAGCCATAATAAAGTCAAGTCCCAGTCAGCAATACCAGGACGAAGTGAATTATTACTTCATTAATGAAAATTATAATTATGACTACTCACAGCGACAGTCATGCCGAGGAAAAACAGAAGACAATGCATCAAAACCAAGATAAATCACGAGTCGATGTTACGGGAATCGACAAGGTGGGCATGATTCGTTAATTCGTACCGGGTAGTGCTGAGGCAGGACCACGATTAGATTACAGAGAGCACAGGTGAAGCGGCTATTATCAGGATTCCATGAAATAGTTTGTATGGAATGTATGCATTAGAAATTCGGGACGAATTTGAGCGGTTGTCCAATGTTTGCAAAAAGTGTATATTTTGAATGATGGAATATACACACATCAAAAGTGTCTAGGGATCAAGCATTTTTATGCGGATTTCTTGAGATTGAGATGTGGCTTTGTAATAAATTTATGATTTTATAAATTTATATGGATCCTTTTTGGTGCATTTCATAATTTGAATCAGGAACTGTGAATCAAATTCGAGTAAAAGATGAAAATCAGCTGTCAATATTTTCCCTATAAAAACATACAACGCATTGAAGACATTATTAGTGCTACTGTTTCCCTACTATACTACGGCCGTTCAGAGAATGCGTTCCTGACACCTATCAGTTACTCACGACTAGTGATGGGCACAACATTACACTGAGTTCGTTATTATTTTCGTTTTAAATTGGCGGAATCATTTAATATTTATATTTTAGTTATTTAAGTGGAAACCAAAAAAAGGTAATATTCATATAATAAAATTGTTTTATTTATTCTTTGTTACAAAGTTACAATCTGTATTTCTATGCAATAAAGTAAGCACATTGAATTGAATGTGCGTACAGAATATTAATCAGACTCCGATTCGCTTGAGGAGGTGGTGCCTTCATCATCTTCGCCTACATGTATAATTATATTATTATCAATAACAGAATCAATCCTCATATCTCGGTCATAATGTTCCAAAATCAGGTTTTTAGTCTTCTCAACAACCTTTGCCCAGTCATCTCTTGTGACTTCCCCGCAGGCTTCTTTTAATAGGGTCATCATCTTTTTCGTGCTGAATGGCGGGGAAGTATTGTGGCGGGCGGCGTAACCTTTTATTTGAGCCCAGATTAGCTCGATCGCGTTATATTGGCAATGATACGGTGGAATTCTTAGAACGCGGTTAACTCGCGATTAACTCACGGGCTCCACTTTTCAATGTTTGTCCACGTCTAGGCATTATTATGCACCAAAAGTAAAAAGAACGCAATACAAAACACAATCGAAGTCCGATTTAGCGCCGATGTCAGTTTGAAAAGCAGAAACAGTCCATTAAACGAAAGCCGGGTAATCAAATAAAAACAGATCGAAAACACTTGAAGAACGTGGTCTATGCGCACGAAACGACAACAGACGACTGTTTTAGCGTCACAAAATGGCGGCCCAACGCCATTTGGGGTTACCATTTTCAACCTAAATATAAAAATGCTACTTTTTTAATTTTACTTTCGGTTTGGTCATAGTTTTCTTTTTATATTTCATAAAAGTTATCTTATAGTCCATTATTTTCAAATTCTTAAAAAGAAAAACAAAGCGTATTATTTTATATTAAAATATAAGTATAACTGTATAAGAACAGATTACGATACTTGCCTGTTATTTTTAGCACAGCACTACAAATATAAAGCGCTGACATAACCTTGTAATAGCGCAGTATAGATTTAGAAAAATATTGTTTACCAAGTTATTTGACACTCAGTTTGGCACAAAATTATAACATTCATTGATTATTGATATAATAATGTTGTTTTAATGCTCATCAATTGTTAAAACGGTAAACAACCAGCAAAAATATTTTTATCGTAACTGCAACGCCATTACAAAGTTACGTCGTCAGTTCAATCGCGACGTGTCAGGAACGCATTCTCTGAACGGCCGAACTTTACTGATTAAAACCAACGTTATTATGGAGCGGCGACGTCATTTAAGCAGGGAAGAAATGCTCAGAGCCGTGGGAATGATAGTCAGAGTGTTATCAGTCGACTTTGGACACGTTACCGAAGCACTGGTACCGTGGCTGAGCGCCATGGAGGACGGTATCGCTGCACCACACGGAGACAAGACCGATACATTCAAATCTTAACTCGAAGAGCTCCAACAATAACCGCCATGATGTTAGCCGTGAGGCTTCATCACTCTTCAGGGAACTTAATTAGCGACCAAACAGTCAGAAACCGCTTGCATGAAGTGAACCTTCATTCCCGAAGACCGCTACGGGTACCACCTATAGCAATGCACAATCGTAGGATTCGATATCAATGGGCTCTTGAACACAGAAATTGGGCAGAAGAACAATGGCGTTTCGTGTGCTTTTCTGATGAGTCTCGTTTTGGTATGAGACCGGATACAAGACGTATACGACACTGGAGAACCCCTGGACGCCAACAGCGATTAAAATCCTGCCAGGAAGTCCATCCTTATAGTGGTGGAACCATCATGGTATGGGCGGGTATTTGGATCGGCGGAAGAACTGAGTTGATTTGGATCAGAGGCAACCTCAACGCTCAAATTTATGCTGAGACGATTGTATCAGACGTCATCGTTCCTCTACAAGTGCAAATCGGTCCCTTATTTCAGTTAATGCATGATAATGCACGACCGCACACCGCAAGAGTTGTAAGACAGACTCTCGCCGCAGCTAACATCAATGTCCTGCCCTGGCCTGCTCAGTCGCCAGACTTGAACCCGATTGAGCATGCATGGGATATGCTACAGAGAAGAGCTCTGCCCAATATGGAGGGTATCCAGTCGCAAGAAGACCTTTTTTTGTTGTTGCAACGAACATGGGCGGCCATTCCACAGCGTGATTTGGATGAACTCATTTTGAGTATGCCAAACCGATGTTCTTGTGTTGTTAGTGTTCGCGGTAGAAACACGGATTATTAATTGTTTAAGTTACCCAATAAAATTTTAAAGAAAACTGTTATTTCAGTCTTTTTTTCGAACTTTAATGTTAGTGGTTCAAATGTCAAAAATCCCTTTATTAGGAAAATGGCAAATTTCTTTATTAATGCAAAGGTGACTTGGTTTATCGTTACTGTGACAAACGAAAACACTTTATTTGATGAATCCTTAAAGAAAATTTTAATTAATATCAATCAGGAGAAAAGTTATTGCAAAAATATATGTTGATCCCTAGACACTTTTGATGTGTGTAGTTTCTCATAATAATACCAATCATGCATGCATTAAACTCTTCCATTTCAGCATTTTAACCGCGGAGTGCGGTTACAATGCTGAAATGGAAGAGTTTAATTGCAATACCAAATATTGCTGCGCAGTTTGGTACTATTTAATTGTCACTACATTACCAAAATTATTCTACCGTGAAAATTGGTCTACCTACGGTTCTATATTTGATATAATAATTGTTAGTCGCAATTATGCTATTGAACTTCATAATTGATTGCGGTTCTCCCAAAAGCAAATTTGGAAAAGTTTAAAATTAATTTCTGTATTAATTATGGTCTTGTTCTGAATGGTTTTCGATGAAATCATTTTAAATTTTGCATCAGCCCTGCAGTCGCTTTTAAAATGTCTCGTACGAATGCGGGTACGTCATTATTTCGTTCATCAGCGCACTCGACTGTAGTGTTATTTTGTAATTTCCTTTCAAGCAGCAATTATGTAAGTTGATTTTAATCTAAAAATGGAAACACTAACTAGACACATAACGATGTCGTCTAAGTTAATTTTATCTCGTAATGAAATACATTACACATAAATTGGAAGTTCTAGTTCAGATGAAACTCGTAAAAGTAAAGTGAAAATTATATCTTGACATCTGTTTCAGTATCCTGTTACGGAAGTTTGCAGTTAACATGACAAAAATTAAAAAGTTATGACATTAAAACACTACGAGTACATCTAAACAACAAAAGTTTACATATACATAAGTACATAGACACATGGTAGGGACGGTGTCGCTTACACTGATATCGTGATAGACTTCGGAGGACAGAAAAGAAAACGACGAAAATGGAAGTGGCAGGGAGACGAATATCGATTCGCAGCATGCATTCGCTAAGTATTAGGTATGCGCGGTCACACCTCACGCCTACACATATTATCTCGCCTTTTTTTCTACATGGGTGCTCAAGAGATGCTACATATAGAGAGGGTTTGCGACACATATCAGCACGGAAGGGCATTTTTTAATTCTGCTATCCTTTTCTATAGCTCAGAACCGACATTTCCAAGAGCGAACTCGCGCTGTGTTTAAGGATTATCCCTTCCGCGCTGATAGATTTCGCCAGCGAACATCAAAAGCTCTATAATAAATAAAAGTAGTTAACGGTTCAGAATCAAACGCTTGTATAAACTGAGGGATTTATTTTACATTTCGGTTTGAGTGTGCCTCTTTTAATCTGCAACTGACAATGCAGCAGTCAGGATCATTCGGCACTCAAATAAATCGAATGTTTTCAAGCGTTGTGCGTTGATTATTTTCGTACAGTTTTAACATCAATAGGCCGTGTAGAGTGGGAAGGTATGTTAGCCTTGATTTAATATTTGTTTGCTCTTTCCCAAGCATCGATATTTACCGATACAGTTCATTTCACAACAGATTAATGTCAATATGAAAACCTAGCTTGGATAAATTGAAGTTCCGAAAATGGAAAAGTACCGAAAACTTTTCTCGAATTAAAAGTTGCTGTAGAAAAAAATAACGTTATACAAGCCATTGACTCCTATCTAGTCTTATTTAGACTTTAATCTAAGAATTACAAGCTAACAACAAAAAAATAAATCGCTAAGTTGCTGACTACTGCTTAAAAGGAAAACCATCAATGCACAAGCAAACAGTCGCATGCAGCCAAAATGTACAAGAAAAAAAAAACAATTAGCAATATATCGTATACCGTATGAGACGCAGTTGACAGATAATCATGATGTTACAATTTACATACTTAAGGTGCACATTTCCACAATAAGCCTTAGCCTTTTTCCAGTCTAACCTTATGAAGCTGATATATTTTACGTGGACTGGCTATCTGACCTCTCAGTAAGTATCTCTAGTAGGTAACTAATCTTAATAATTATAATAAGTAGAGTAAAAATCTAAGTGCAAACAAAACGCTCAGCTCTCTTCTTAAAAAGTTCAAAGAAGTAAAGCACGGCTAGAATAAATACTAATAAAAGAGATTACATCTAAGTGCTAAAACACACAATTAGCGCTGCGGGCAACTCAAAAAAGGATAAAAAATACTGCGACCCAATTACGTATATCACTTCCCATCTCAAAAAGAAGAATTGGATAGAAATTCTGCATGCTAAATCCATTGTTTCATACGTTCGTAAAACACTTTTTATCTTTCTTTATTTTGCCATGGAAATGGAGAATGCTATCTTTTTAACCGACTTTTTGTTGTTGCCAAGGAAACACTTTCTAAGTCTTTTTCGTCGTAGGAACTGGAGTCGACGGGTCACTTCATGCTCGGACAGAAGAGATGTGGAGTTGTATAGAAAGAAATAACTTTGACTATTCTTGGTAGTAAGAGATGGCAATTTTGAAATTGGACAGAAATAAATTAAAGAGAGAAATTGCTGCACACAAGACAAGAAGTAGGGTCTGTAACAAGTTAAAAATACATCAGTCGGGAGTAAGACTGAATATTTAGTGTTCCACCGGAATTTATAGCTATCACGTTAACTGTTTTAATAGCATAATGTTTTATTATAAACCGACTGTTCTACAAATTGAACCGTGCAGCAATTACTGAAAGATGACACAGTTACACAACGACAAGACTTAATAAAATCGTAGTTCTACTGATTTCTGTACAATTTACTTTTGCCGTTCGTTTTAGATTTTAGTAAAGATTTCATAAAATGCTTGGGAAAATCCCACGAGGTAATTTATGTGTATAAATGATGAAATGAAATTTTAGAAAAAGGGACGATAAAAGAATCGATGGATGGCCAGTCCGATAAGGGATATGATAACAAAAAAGTGCCGAAGAGGAGGAGTAAGAGATGAGAAAATGATTATGCAGCTTCGGAACACACATACAAACATCATTTGTGATTAGGACACAAGAATAACTAAATGATGATGACATGAAGCTATTCTTCCTATCGTTTGTGAATGTAATAAAAGCTGATCGAGTATTTTATACGATTTTGTTTTCGTAAAAAATACTTCCGTAGATAGAAGAAATGCAGTTATAAAAAATAAAAATGCATGGCCGGAACACGATTTAATTAGATCCAACTCGGTTCAGAAACAAATGTTTTTTTTTTGCAAAATTATTTTATTTTTGCGATAACGACTGTCAATCAAAAACCCCGTGATATCTCAATGCCCATATATTTGGAACTTTTCGACAATCGGTATCGCTGCTAGTGGAATACCACTTTAACTTAGGTCCTCGTATTGGCGTGCACTCCTTGTATGGATTGTATGGCTTGAGGAGCCACTCAACATTTCGAAAAAAAAACTCTTTAGCAAAACAGTACTAATTAAGATAAGTACCAATGATACAACGAAAGTACGCTAACGATAAAGATGGCGGTGAAAAAATTAAAACGGTCGGTAAATCAAGAAATTACCTCATCATTTCCATGACGCAAGTCAACTAATGGATAAACCAAACACATTGAAATATTACGAGCTATTTAAAATCTCTGGGATGAACCATTTTTTTTTGGCGGGTGGAAAATCATCAAATAACCCCTCCCGCTCTTGGGCAGAGCGAAAGGGAGTGTCAGACTTCTACTGACTAAAAACCACCCATGTTCCTTCTTAGCCCTCTATGTCGAGGCCGCGATAACTAATGTACAACCCGCGGCCCATACCCGATGAAGAACACTCTTGAAATCTTGACCTAGAACATTTGCCTTGCACTAGACATTTTTTATCAGCAAGTCTATTTTAGTTACTACAAAGTTCACTTCTGTGTATTAATACTACGCCAACTGTTCGGAGCAATAATACGGCTTATTTTAGACTAGCTGACCCACGCAACTTCGTCTGCGTCACAATAATATAGCTTACAACCTTCCACGATAGATCGACTATCCAACATAGTAATATTTTTTCAATTAGCTTTCTAATGTTGAAAGTATTTTCAAAGTCGTCAGAGTAATTTTTGAATAAATACGTAACAAACAAAAAATCTAATCTTTCCTCACTATAATATTAGTTTAGATTACCTTGGTTTATATTATTAAAGTGAAAATTACTATAGGTACCTAATATTATCTTACTGTTAAATATACAATCATCATCATCAACCTATATTGTTCCCACTAGAGGGACTCAGGCCTGCTCTCTAGGAGTGGGATGGGCTATTAATTCACCATGCGGGCCCAGTGCGGATTGGATTTCACCGTTTTGAGAGCAGTGGTGATGAAATAAATTACACAAAGTAATGCACCTGCCTGGGTTCGAACCCACGACCAACTGTTCGTAAGTCGGGGCCGCCACCAGTGCTCACAAAACAATATACAATTACACCATGTAAATATTATGGTGCAATAAATAAAATTATGGACCGCGTAATTATTTTGTCGCGCGGACATTTTTACATTGCGATATCTTCTAAGATATTTGTTTAAAGTATATAGAGTAAAACGCACAAATATTCTATATTAAATATCCGATCTAACAAACACATTTATTTACATATAGATTTATACCATATGGGTAATAATAAGCTTCACCAAAAAAAAATTATATTTCAATAGTAAAAAATGGTTACAGTGAGTCAATCTTAATAAATAGATATATGCTGTCGCGGCCTTTTTTGTAGAACTTTCAAAGAGGAACATTTCTTTCATACATGACATTTGCATAAGTTAAACCATTTTCGCAGCGCACGCAACGGAAGCTCACAATAAGGAATATCTTTTCCCGTTTAGATTAGTTATATTGATTGATGATTAGTATAGATTATTGGCTGGTTTGGATTTTACTTTCTTTTGTTGAAAACATACGAATATATTTTCTCAGTATTAGGTATTATAAAAGAAAATGTAATGCTATTAGAGAAATCTTTTCATGGACTAGAAGATAATTATCAGCTTTTCAAGGAAGTGACATGTTGGTTATGTTAGGGTGGATTCAACTAACAATATCCTATACGTACTAAGTTTACTTTTAAAAATAAAATAACAAACTTTCGAAAAGCGTAATTAATAGGAGCAATTCCTATTAATTACGAACATTTTTAATTTGAAATAAATCCTGACATCGCAAAATAAGAAGAGCTGTTCGTTCGTATAACTCGACAAAATGCATAAAACAGCATTTTTTTTTCTGTAGTTCAGGGACGCTCTCAAGAGAAAACTTGTGCTTATCTGGATCCCTTTTCAAGCTTTCAATTAATTTTTGTATAATCACTATATAAAGAGTAATTGAAACGTATAGAGCAGTTATCTACACTACTGGCAAAAATTAAGGGATCAAAACCAAAATCCAAATTTTTGCTAAATTTTCGACTGGCCGAAACTTCGAGAGAAATGGTCGAATTTTTTTTGCATAAAATACCAACTTCAGAAACACAACTTACTTTTTTCACTTTTTGTGTTTTTGAAGTGAGTTTTTTTTTTGAAAAAAGTTTTTTTTTTATTTTTTCATTTTTAGTAGTAATATCCTATGCAAATACTTATTTACTATGAATTTAACATTTAACCAAGAAACCTAACCCTTCATATAGTTCTTCTTATAGTTTTTGGATTGGAACTTTTTTTTTAGTGTCAGCGTGTTTTGAGTAATCTTAGAAAAACCAGGAAAATAATATTATTTGTTTTAAGTTTTTTTTTTGGTGTACGGGCGTGGAATTTTGTTTTTGCTCAACCACTATAAGGATCGGATACTTTGTTCGTTTAGCTTTAATTTATTTTTTATAGACCTTGATACGTTCACTTCTCGCCGAGATATCGGTCTTCAAATGGAAAAGGATCCTTTTGTCTTTGATTTCGATATCTTAGCAACCAATGAACGCACAGAAAGTTAAAGGTGGGTTTCAAGAACTTGAATGGATCCCTTTTACGAGTAGCTATTCCTTTTTCGTATCCTTTTTTCTTTTGTCACATGAATTTAAAAATGCAACGAAAAAGGGCTTTTGGTGGTTTTTTGGAAAACCTAGCGCTGGATAAGGTTAAGGTAAGGACGGAAAACCAAGGTCACTTGTGACAAGTGTCCAAAATCTCTCTGCGATGAACATACTAAGGATATGTGTCAAGAACGTATAACCAAAAATAGTTTTTTTTTTGTTTTGCCAAATAAGCAGTCTTTAATAATCTATATAAATAAAAATGAATTGTAATTTTGTTAGTCTCGCTAAAACTCGAAAACGGCTGGACCGATTCGGCTAATTTAAATCTTAAAATATTTGTGGAAGTCCATGGAAGGTTTAAACGGTTAGAAAGTGGTAGGTAGGTAGGGTAGTAGGTTGGTAGGGTAGTAGGTTGGTAGGGTAGTAGGTAGGTAGGGTAGTAGGTGGGTAGTAGGTGATAGGTAAGTAGGAAAAAGAGCATTGCAACGCATGGGTATAGCTAGTAAATAATAAATGTAATTAAATTCGTGTTAGTTTCATAAGTATAAATTTATGTATTTTGTGGTCCTTAAAAACCTATTTTTTTTTTTTTGGTGGGTGTAAAATCTTCGAATAACCCCTCCCGCTCTTGGGCAGAGCGAAAGGGAGTGTCAGACTTCTACTTACTAAAAACCACCCATGTTCCTTCTTCGCCCTCTATGTCGAGGCCGCGATAACCGTTGGACTACCCGCGGCCCGTCCTTAAAAACCTTGGGTAGTAATTGTTTCTCATGGAATGGGTAGGGTTTAAGGGTTAATACAACGCTGCTTGCAATAACTTAAATCGTATTGTATTTTATTGCAAAGTCTTGCTCCTGGAAACTGGATTAATCATTTAAGTAGGTACACTGGAGAAGTATTTGAAAAAAAAAATATTAACTTAGGTAATCAGGTTAATAGTAATAACCTGAATAAAAGAGACTACGAGTAAGTACCTACATATAAAGGGTGTAAAAGTACCCTTAACACAAACGAAGGGCACTCTCACTCTGCCCAAGAGCGGAAGGGGTTATTCGATGATTTTACACCCGCCAAAAAAAAAAAGGCACTTGTTCTGCCCACCACTGCGATCACTGACGGCTGTGTGAAGGGTTAATTTACAGCCTGTATACAACGGCGATATTAGAAAACAAAAGTACTCTTGACCATCGCTGTCATTCGGGAACGTGTCTAAAAGCACACTTAAAAGGGTGGCAGCCCTGCCAGGTTGAATGGCAATGCGAAAGACCAGAAATTTACACCAGTTGGCGAGAGATTCTTGTATAGGCAAACATCCACTTCCTGAGAACTCGATAATATCAACGAACAGCGAACAAACTTGAAAACGCCGGTATAAACTTGCTCGGATGAACGGACGCTCGACAACGGGTATTGCAACTTTTATCACGCAAACAATACGATACAACAATTTGTGTGCTGCATAAACGATAGAAACAAGTTTTTATTAAATAAACCGAATGAAACTTAAATATGGGTACCTATACCATAATCCGTCGGTCCTAGCAAAACATAACGATAAGAGGAACACTATAAGCCCGATTTACAAAACTGCCATCGAATATTCATGACTTTTCATTTACGCAACGGCGACTACATTTCGTAAATTTTACCGATTTTATTATTCAGCCAAACTCCAATAAAAATGGACATTCTCTTTTGGTTGCATTATCCTGTGGATTGGTGATGAGGATTCTATCAAGAGCCTTATCAACAACCTACCGTAACCATCAGACTGCATTTAGTCAAAGGATAGTCGAAACCACTGAATAGAGAACAGCAATCCATTTACTTACCCTAATGGCGGCTCACTATCAGTACAACATGTATCTACCTACTACTAATATGTATAATGAACTGGACACATTGCATCTAATCATTGTTATCAATGCCAGTGCTAAGACAATATAACCATTTGTCCATTAATAATACGCATGATTCGGGCTAATCTCCCAAATTGTGCCAACTTAGCCATATACATCATTCACCATAATCACTTCAGCCCAAAGACGTCCACTGCCTCTCCCAGGTGTCGCCACATTGACCGGTCCCGTGCGTCTCGCAACCAGCGGGCCCGCGCAACCTTCACCAGGTCATCGGTCCACCCACTGGGATACCTTCCAACGCAACGTCTTCCGGTTCGCGGTCGCCACTCCAGAACTTTTCGGCACATCTGCCAAAGGTTCTGCGAGCAATGGGCAGCCCGCGCATTGCCACTAAGTCTCGCGATTCTTCGAGCTACGTTTGTAACCTTGGTTCTCATGCGGATGTCCTCATTTCTGATTCGATCACGCAAGGAAACTCCGAGCATAGCTCTCTCCATTGCCCTTTAGGTGACCTTCAGCTTTCTGATGAAGCCCATTGTGAGCGACCACGTTTCGGTCCCGTATATAACCACTGGCAACACACACTGACTTTCGTCTTGAGACAATGTGGTAAGTTGGACGAGAAGATACCACGCAATTTACCGCGCGTTTTGTCCATGTTAAAATGAACATGGACAAAACCAAGGTTCCACTCTTTCGGAAGCTCTACTGAGATCATCGAGCATTGTACTGAGGTCTTCCATGGTCTCAGCCATGAACACTATATCGTCGGCAAACCGAAGATGAGTGATGTACTCGCCATTGATGTTGATGCCAAGTCCTCTCCAATCCAGAACCTTGAAGACATCCTTCTGTGCAGCGGTGAAAAGTTTCGGAGGTATGACGTCTCCCTGTCTCACACCCCGCTACAGAAGGATAGGTTGCGAGATCCGGTCCTGAAGTCGAACTGACATGGCCATATACATACTGTTTATATATTTTATGTACATAGTATTTTACTCGTTAAAAGGCTATAACCATTAGTTATCACGATAAAAATCCTAACTACGATTTCTTTGTTCATGTAAATATAAAATGTTGTTGCTATCACAAAAGAAATGAATATTATGGTGTAGTTTTAGATAAGTTCTGAAATCGACACCTAGATTCTGACAGCCAACTAATAAGCCATTTCAAATTCTAATGTATTTAACTATTTAATAAGCAATTTCATTTGACCTGACATGATCGGTTATCGGAATCAACAACTAGTGTAGTAATCACTTCCCATCAGGAATCTGGATCAGATCTATAATATCATTTTAGCTGCTTCATCGCAGTTAAGGTCCGTTCACACCGACCGTGACGTACGTGCGCAGCAGTCAATCGGTCCGGACCATGGTCCAGACAGCCCTCGCGTCCCAATATAAATACGTGAAGATTCTGGCCATTTCTGGGCTCCGGGAAATTACAATGTATATTTAACAGTAAGAGATCCCTATAGTAATTCTCACTTTAATAATATAATCTTAGGTAATCTAAACTCATATTATATTGTAGATAGGAAAGACAAAACTCAAAAATAACTCTGCCGTCTTTACACTGAAGAGAAGCTGCAGAGTTTGTTTGGTTGAACGCGCTAAACTCAGGAACTACCCACTGGTTGGAAAATAAATAATATTTCTATGTTGGATAGTCTATGTATCGAGAAATGCAGACAAAGTTGCGTGGGTCAGCTAGTTCCGTATAAAAGGCGGGACGCGCATTATAAAAAATAGATGTCAATTCTTCAAAGCTAAAACCAACCCATTATAACAGTACTCTTCGAGTGGTTTGATTGGAGCTTTCATTGGCGAATCGGGAGAGTAACTAAACGGGACGTGCCCCATCCACGTTACACAGAATTTTGTCGCGATTTTTGTTGATTTTCTTTGTTACTAACGCGAAGTAAGGGCTTGATTTTGGAAATCACATTCTAACGAAGAGGCATTCTGAACACTAAGACTATCACCATGACAAATGCAATTGGCTTCAATAATGTTCGCTACATGATTGGGCGCTTGCTGAATAGCCGTCCGTACGGTCATGGCATCCTCATTGCCGTCATGGCATCCTCACTGCACGGCTCGTTAGAGTCGTAAAGCGATAATGGGGTTTTAGTCAAGGGGTAATCTTCTGATAGCTTTTGGCTATTATCGAAATTATGTACGTTAAGATTCACCTGTGATCATTCATTAGTTAGGTAATGGAACTGACGCATGGGCTTACTCTTAATTACTGCGCTTTGGTGTGTCGGATATTCGTCGGATTTATGAATTATTTTTGTAGGGTGTTATTTGTTTCCTCTTGAGTCACTGGCGACGATCAGTGAACGTAGCTTGTTATAAGCCGCATAAGAAGCGGAGCGGTGAAGTGAATTTTGTGGTCGTCTGGTGCGCGGTGAGGCGGTGAACGCTGCTCAACCCGAGCGAATCCAAGGATTTTGTAGACCCAATGCGACGTGTGATCCGCTTCGTCGGCCGACCGCGTGAATGAACGGTGCCGTGTGACAGACACCTAAGAGTTGCTTGTCAAAATCAAGGAGGATGACTAAAAAAAATACTGGGACCTTTAACCCAGGTGAACATAGGACACTAAATGTTTTAACATTGATTTAGTATCCTCAATTCGCCTAGGTGAATTGAGGACACTACTTTGTTCACCTGGGTGATATCACCCAGGTGAACATTAGACACTAAACCTGCGCTAAGGCAACCCTCAAAAAACCATTTTCTAACGTTTATTGCAAATTGCAGGTCAGTTTCAGCTTGTATGTTGAACGAAATAAGATTCGTGACTGTAACACGTGTGTATTTAGAAGTTAAAATAAGGCTTTTTTTTATTTTCGAAGTGACTAATAATATCTTAAAAACCGACTAAGTGTTAGCAACTAATAAAATTACTTGGCAGCGATTAAATATTTTTTTTAAAAACAAGGTGTTATAGAAACGAATAACTGGCAGCTGCGTCAAGCTAGCAAATAAACTAAGTCAGTGGAAATATTAAGCAAGGTGCTATGAATTTGCGATTAATACCAATTTTTTTATTATTCCTGGTTTAATTGCAGTATCGGGTTAACCTTGGCCATATAAACCATTTATAGGTTCTGCCAAGTATGGCAACAGAAATACATACACACACATACAATAACTCACGCCCTTTTCCCATGACGGTAGACAGAAACCACAGAACGCCACCTGCTACGATCCATACATACTCCACATTCATACATCTGGTCATACACGCACGCCGGTTGCGAGTAGGTACTACGCACCTGTCCTTTCTGAAGAACGGCACCAATAATGTCTTTCTAGGGCGTCCCCTCCCGGCGTTGCCACTTACATCTGCCTTTTAAATACCTTTCGTGAAAATTTCAATTGTCTAGCTATCGCGGTTCTTGAGATACAGCCTGGTCCTGACATACAGCGAAGGTTTAGTAATAGGATCCCGCTTTTATTTACCCTTTGGGTACGAACTAAAAACGGTGACTCATGGTAACTTCTTATGAAAAATTAATTACCGCAAAACCATTTTAATATAAAAAAATAAATAGTTAATTGAGCATTGTGCAAGGCCTAACGACCCGAAAGGTTCATAAAAAATTAAAAATCTTAAATATTTGTTTCGATACGAATTTAAGTAACAATAGAATCCCACTTGTTAGAAATGTTAATACGCTGAAAGACACAAAGGATTTATGTTCCTTTGCCGTTATATGCATCAATGCCCAGCTCTTCAAAATTATTTCTTTCGTAAGGGTTAAGATTTTTAGATTTCTTTCCCAAAGTTTGTTGATCCATTGTTTTGTTTGTTATTGTACTACCAACTAAGTGAGTGGTGCACCACCCAGTAAGCAGGCAGTTCAATACCGTCAGATATGCCAGTATTCAGCTGCATCCAGTAACATCTGAAGCCGGGGTCAGTTTCCAATCTTACCTACTAAAGTTGGAAAGGGGCAGATGAAGAATATCACAAACGCAAATCATGTGTCTCTCGACGTACTTCTCATCACGGTCATAGCCATTCACAAAAAAGCGTAACAGGAAATTGACTTAATTAAAACTGCACTCAACAACAACAATATATATACAAACTATAGTTAGATTAATTTAAATGTATATGTGTGTGTTTTATGTGTGTGTGTATTTGTATGTTTGTAAACGCACCCACGATACAGGAGAAATTCCTAGGGAGGGTATATGTTTAAAAAAAAACCGACGGGCATGTCTACTTATAGGAGGCAAGTAAAATGCATTAATCTCACACAGTCGTTTTGTATTTCAAAAAACTCTAATTGATAACCTCCATGTATAGAAACTTGGCTGCCAGTCTGTTTAAAACTCATCGTGCACTTTAAACTTCTTAATATAATTATAGCATTTAGCAAAAGGCATTTGTTAACTCTTCCCTGACCGAATAAAGCATAAAGTAATGCTGACTGCTACTGTTTTAATCTGAACCCACTAGTGTCCCCATAATAAATTTTTAATAAATTATCGGAAGTGCACCTCACACTCTGGCCACCCCCGGGCGCCATATGCATCGTAAGCAAATGGAGGAAGAAGCGAGCATTGACACAAGATTAAATTAACTCGTTGGAAACCGTAGTAGGAATACCTACTAAGGCTGTGTGCAACACCACGTTAACATGAATCAAACGCGACGTTAAGGTGAAAGCGTCAGGATAGCCGCGAAATTCAAATTTTCTTACGTTTTTTGCAATTTGCAGGCCAGTGCTAGGTTGTATGTTGATTGAAATGTTGGACGCGAGTGTAAGACGTATGTAGTTACAGAATTATAATCATCAAAATCATCAATACAACCCTCCAAGTTCATATAATTCGAGGAACGACTTTTTCGAGGTCAAAGTCATTCCTCGAATTATATGAACTTGGAGGGTTGTATTGATGAAATTTGAATTTCGCGGCTATCCTGACGCTTTCACCTTAAAGGGAACTATAACTTGTACAAACCACAACTACGAGTACGTACTCGACACCTGATAATGCTGAAATCCCTCTGTGAAATATTTTGTATTGTATTTTCAGCCCCTTTCATTTAAAAGTTTTCATAATTAAAACACAGCCAAATTGCATAATATAAAGCGAAACATAATCAATTGTTTGTCATAATGTTATATTAATAACTAAACGAAAATAAAACTGCTTTTAAACACTCATTTTAATTAAAAACCATATAATGGAATTTTCATTAAAAAAAATGTTCAAAGAGTTTTCTTCCTTGTTAAAAGCTTTTTGTGAAGTCAAGTTTAGTTCACTTACGTAATAAATTGCAATATTATGTGTAAGAAATTAGTTGAGACGCGACGAGCGCTGGAGAGAAAAAAACAACAAGTTTTTAAATATACTTTGGCATAAAAGACTTCTTGTAAAATCAAGCTCAAGTGTACACTGAATAATATGCAAAGTGCTTATAGCAATTTAATTTCAGACAAGCTTTGAGGAACAAACAGTTTTTATTCGGGAGGAGGCTATATTAAACCTAGTGCAGAAAACAAACAACAACAAGATCTTATAACATAATAAAAATGAATGCACTGCATTCACAACGAATTTTAATTAGCTGTGTTGATTTTAATTAATTCCACAAAGCCTGCTCGCATAATAAAAGTTCCAAGTCTGCGAGTAAATTCGTCAGCATATGTAAATAATGAGGGTTGTTAGAATATGAGATTGTAAACAGAACTATTGTTTCATGATAAAAGATTTGCACCTCGTTTAGTCCATCGCTGATATTGCTCGTATTTTATTAACGCTGACATTTAACGCAATAGGTACGTGGAGGCAGATAAACAAAATGTTTGCCAATGTAACATTTACAACGCACGCACCAACGTAACCACGTTGGTGCGTGCGTTGTAAATGTTACATTGACGCACCGTCTCATTTGACAATATTTTTCACTTTTGTAGAATACGATAAAATTATTAATTTAATAATAATACAATGTTCAGGAACGATTAGCGCAGTGGCTCTCGCGGGTTCGATCCCCGCACGGAACAAATATTTGTATGTCCTGCAGATAGTTGTCCGGGTCTGGGTGTTTGCGGCTGTGAGTTTAAATGTTTGTAAACACACCCATGATACTGGCGAAATTCCTAGTTGTCCTACAAAAATTATACTAATTGTTAAACCATTTCGAAGAAAAAGGTTTCTAATCATTATTTTCGTTAAAATAAAAAAAATGTGTACTTACATTCATTTATTTTCTTAAAAATTTTTGTTTATTTCTTTCTTTCTTTTTCTTTTCTTTTTTTATAAAACGTTGCCCCACACTAGGAATTTCTCCTGTATCGTGGGTGCGTTCACAAACATATAAACTCACATACACAAATACCCAGACCAGGAACAACTATCTGTAGGTCATACAAATATTTGTTCCGTGCGGGAATCGAACCCGCGACACGCAGCGCAGCAGTCCATTGCTTGACCAACTGCGCCAACCGTGCCGCCATTTGTACGTACGTCGTACACACACAGGTAATATTAATAAAAGGACCAATGAAAACTGTCAAGCGAGGAACCTGTACATTAAACGAAGTAATACTACGCAAAAGTTGGAAATAAAAAAAAGTTGTTAAAAAACTAAAAAAAAACCCGACTGAAAAAACTGAAAAGCAAACAACAAGCACATTTTAAATTAAACAAAACTTGTAAGCAGGCGGGATTCATTTGAATATTAAATGATGAAATGAAATTAGAAGTCGGATTTTTTAGTTTTTTTTGGATTGAATGATCGCAGTTTACGGGTGCGCTTTATGTAACGAACATTAAGGTGGAACCACCATGGGAGCCCGCGAAATTCTTTCTTACGTTTTTTGCAATGTGTCGGTCAGCGTCAGATGTATGTTATCTATACAGGGTGGAATTTTGTAATGCCACCTGGAGGGAAAGTACTCTTAATACTGTAGATAGAAAATTTTACTCAAAGGAAACATTCCTTTATTTTTGAATAGAAAGCAAACTGCATTCAAAGATTTTCGAGAATTCTCTTCTCCCACACCCGGGAATCGAACCGGCTAAAATCTGAAAAATTAAACCCTGTACTTTTATAGCATCGATCGTTAGGTTCAATTATAAGGATGAAATCTCTCTAACAAACATGATAAATTAAATAAAAGGAGAACCAGGAAATTTGAAGTTACAAATTCAATGAGTCAAGTTAAAGCTTTTTAACTAACATCCATCTTTTGTAATGCAGACTCCTTTACGACATACTCGTAGTTAAATAGTTTTTAAATGTTTCAAACGTTTTTTTTTTAAATTATTGGACGCCAATACACATAACACAATACTAGGTTTTTGTCTATTTGACCGCTTTTTTTCACTTGTTTATAGTCGCGCGACTGTCGCGATTCTAACGTAGTGTAAAAGAAGCCTTATATCTGCATTTAACAACAAAATTCAATGAATACACAACATTATTAACATTATAAATAAATTATGATATCCAATGCGAAAATAAGCAAAATCTATTAACTTAATGTCTGCACCGGATTCATCACATTAAAATAATTTCAACTGCCAGTAGCAGAGATTTAAACATGGTTAATAACTATTGGTTAAATTAATTTTCAGTGCCGCGGGCGTTTCGGCTAAGTTTAAACAAACATTGAATATCCAGCAAACTGTAACTTGTCATGAAAATGTAACAACGTTTTATCTGGCCACGTTCGAGTCGGACTCGCACATAAAAGGTTCCGTACTATCTTAGTAGGGAAAGCTTCCTTTAATTTGTATAAGGTGTTGTTATAGCGGCAACAGAAATACAAATTTTGTGATAAGTTTGTATAAATAAAAAAGTTGTATTTGCGGTTTTTAATTGTGCTATAACTCAAAAACTGCTAACTACACTACTGGAAAAAATTAAGGGATCAATAATTCCAATTTTTTGGGCAAATTTCGACAGGCCGTAACTGCGAGAGAAATGGGCGTACAAAAAATAAAAAAAGAGAAATTGTAGCTCCAAGTGTCTTGTTTTTGGACTGAAACTTTAAAACTTTGTAGCGTCAGCGGTTTTTGAGTAATTGTAGAAACAACAGCAACAAAAAAAATACATTTTTTTTTTGTTCTATGGTCGTGGATTTTTTTTCAGTATAAGGATCGGATACTTTGTTCATTTAGCTTTAATTTATTTGTTTTAAGGACCTTGCTACGTCCACTTCTCGCCGAGATATCGGTCTTCAAATGGTAAAGGATCCCTTTGTCTTTGTTATACATATCTAGGTAACTAATGATCGCACAGAAAGTTAAAGGTTGGTTTCCAGAACTTAAATGGCTTCCCATTACGGACTTGCCATTGCTTTTCAAGAAAAAAAGCAGTTAAAAAACTTAAAAAAACCAGACTGAAATAACTGAAAAGCAAAAACCAAGCACATTTAAAATTAAACAAAACTTGGAAGCAGGCGGGGTCTTTCAGTTTTTTTAATCGGGTTTTTTAGTTTTTAACTACTTTTATTTATTTCCAACTTTTTAGTTCTTTTGTGTTTATTCTTTTCTTGGTCGCGTAAAATTCTTCGCAGGTGATTAAACTTTTGTGTTTGTTAATAGGATTTGTCACTTTGAATTTCCTTTAAACATATTATAAGTGTTATATATTTTTGTAATCTCCTTTTAAAACCCTTCACTTTGATACCCTACTCGATGGTAATAGATTTTTTTATTTTTTTGAAATCTGAGATATGGCCCCCAAAATCTGCAAATTTCATTGTTTTTTCTAATTTTAATGTAGCCAGTGACACTCGCGCCATCAAGATAAATTTAACGACGTATATTTTATTCAAATCCCTTTATCCGTTTAGGAGTTATGAGGGAACAAAGAAAAGGACATACATACACGACAAACACATAACCCTTCTTTTGGGCTTCACCGCAGTCGGGTAAAAAGAAATTAAAGCTAAATGAACATAGTATTCGATCCTTAAAGTGGTTAAACACAAAAAAAAACACGCCCGTAGACCAAAAAATAGAACAAAAAAAAATTGTTGTGGCGGTTTTTTCTACAATTACTCAAATACCGCTGAAGTTAAAAAAAATTAAAGTTCCAAGCCAAAACCTGGAACTGGATACTTGGAGCTACGACTTCTTTTTTTTATATTTTTGTTCGAGCATTTAGTTAAGTTTACTAACCCTAGTCATTAAGTTATTTTGTTGTTACTAACACTATGGACACTTGTCTGAATTAAAGAGTTTGAATTTAAATTTCTCTGGAAGTTACGGCCTGTTGATAATTGCCCAAAAATGTGGATTTCTATTATCCCTTAGTTGTTTCCAGTAATGTACATAATTTTCATTAATGTTAAAAGTTTACATAGCGATTTACAGTATATATTTTTTTTTTACTTTTCACTCTCTTATTGTAAAACTTACAGGGGGGGAGGGGGAGAAAAAATGGTTTTAGAAACCTCAATGTCATTTTTAAATACCTATTGCACCCCACACAAATGAGTTTGTTGAAAATCATTATTTTTGTTTCAGTTTCATGACCGGGGAGCTCCCTCTATTTTATTTTTGTGAAAAGTTGTTTACAGAATATGTATGTGTGTTGTGTATTTTGTTGGTATCTACATACCAAGTTTCAACTGTGTAGAATAATAGTTTCCGAATAAAGTGGCTGTGGTATACAGACGGACAGACCCACATGACGAATCTATAAGGTCCGGATTTTGTCATTCGGCTACGGAACCCTAAAAATAGCCCATGTCTGTCCGGTAAAAGATTTTTCAAATAAATACAGTAGATGTTTTTATTAGTAAATTTCGGTTTGAAGTTCCGCAAAGACGATTCATATTACATCTAACTAACCACAAATAACATAGAGACTGGCACATATAAAGAGAGGGATATACCCAGCGGTGGGTGAACAGTGATGTTTACTGACCTAAAAAAATGTGATTCTAATTAGTCCGTCTGTTAGATTATCGAAAAATATTGGATACGTATTTTTGTTTTATCAAATCAATAAAAATTGACGAAGATAAAACTCGTCAAAGATTTGAGTGGGGGTTGGTGACGTCACTGACCGCTAAAAAATGTCATACTCATGTCTTTGACGTCACACGAATTTTCAAAGCACTGTAACGTCTTCATTGTTTGTTTACGTGAAAAATAAAAAATAACGTGACCAATATTTTTGGTGATCTATGACGGACTTATTAGACTTTTTTTGTTAACTACCCTTCAGGCTGTGGAGGATGAAAGTGAAGAACCACAAACATTTTTTTTTAATAATGTATGGTTAGGTATTTATTCAGAAATAATTAGAGGATGCAACGGTGGATGCAATAGTAATTTTGAATACGACACAGCATGCGGAAATTGTCACGAAAGATAATGGAGATTAGATAGCGTGAGATTTCCCGTCCAGTGTACCATACCTACTTTACCGCCAGTCAGTGTCCAATCAATAATTTGATTGCTTTGTTAGGGTGATTGTGATATTACAGGAACACAGGACGTTGCTACAGTATTTAAACTAATCAAAAAAGAAATTCATATTGACAAATCTTCAGAGAAGTATTTTCCGTGACTAACTAAAAAGATGGAAATAAAAAATTTGTTAAATAAGTAGGTATCTAAAAAATCGACTGAAAAAGCTGAAATGCAAAAAACAAGCACATTTTAAATTAAACAAAGCTTGGAAGCAGGCGGCCATTTAAATTTAAAATTACGAAAGAGAATAAGTTTTTAGTTAGACTTTTTTTATACGATTTGTCAAACAAATATATTTTTTTAAACATATAAGTTGCATATATTATTTTTATAAAACCCTTCATTTTGATATCCTACTCGATGGTAATGGATTTTTTTTTAACTTCGCTTAATCCCCTCCCTAAATCCGTAATATTTCTTGTTTTTTTTTTTTAATTTAATGTTGTCAGTGACACTCGCGCAATCAAGACGAATCCAACGACATATATTATATTCAAATCCGTTCATCCGTTTAGGAGATATGAGGGAACAAAGAAACAGACATAAATACATACACGCCAAACACATAACCCTCCTTTTAGGCTTCGCCGCAGTCTGGTGAAAAGAAAACAAACAGCATAAAAGATCCTACTATATTGTACACTCGCACGGCTGTGAAGTCATGAGACATAAAACTTTATCTCATAGACGACAATCGTGAGTTTAAACTGTTGGTCATCTAAAGTTACTACAACTGAACTTAGTCTGTGTAATTAACTGGATATAAGCACGAAGTTTACTTCATAGGCAACTTGAAAACAACAGTTAGCTTTCTCGTTAAGAAAAGCGGTTCGATGAAAAATACTTGGGAGGTACTTATCTAACTTAATGATTCGATTGAAACTTGACACATAATCCTATTTTGCATAAAAACTTGTACATATTTGGTATATAATAATTTCACTGGCAATCACACTAATATTATAAAGGCGAAAGTTTGTGAGTGTGTATGTTTGTTACTTCTTCACGTAAAAACTACTGAACGGATTTGGATAAAATTTAGTACACAGATAGAATATAAACTGGATTAACACATAGGATATTTTTATCCCGATTTTATCTTCCCGTGGGATAATTTTGGAGTTGTAGTTGTAAATATTTTCACGAAAACCCGCGGTTCATCGGACTACAGAACATATTTACAGTGTTACAGCGATTGGCAATTTGGTGATCATAGAATCAAAAGCGAAAGCTGCATTGCCAAATTTTACGCGGTTAAAGTCGTGGTCACAGTTTTAAACAAAATGAATGAAATTACCACAACAAAGTTCGCAGTTTTCCCTCGTACGCTCAGACTCCAGAAGCTGTAAATGGGAACTGACCCTGTGAGGAATTTGAAAATTAAGTATTTTATGAAACTTTGCCGTCGTGATGCGTCATGTCCCCGTAGAGTGCGCTAAGAGCAGCACAAACTCTGACAGATGCGATCTTAAAATTTTAGATAAAACTGAGCCCTTTTGATTGTTTTTGTCATAATTATAAAAAAGAGTATGTCTAGGTCATTTTTTTTTCAAGTTAAATCTTTTCGTATTGGTCTGGTAGTCCTATAACCACGGCCGTGAAAATGAAGCATTTTATAGGGTCATATTTTTGTTTAAATTAATAAATATGACAGAGTCGTGTCTATTGGATGACATATCCCACAGCTATTTTAAAAAAAAATGGAAAAATAAATCGTCTATGTCCTCATTTCCGTGATACTCGTATTGTCGTTCTGAGCTGTAGCTGTCCATATATTGTCCTCAGGCTTCTTTCTTCTAATATTATCCTCGCACGCCCTGCTCCCTCTTAACAAGCTTTGGTAAACTGAATTTACAGAGTTGCGCGGTAGTCGGTACAGATCAAAGGGCCCCAATTGATAGTTTTGTAAACTACACGTACACAGCTGACATTTTTGACTTTGTTAGTTAGGCTTTTTTTATTTTTTCTAACCCCTGACGCAAACAGAGGGATGTTATATTAGTTCAACGACTATGTGTTTGTGTCTTAAACGGGTGAACCGACTTGTTACATTTGTAATTTTGATTTATCGTGGTACGTATCGCTTTCAGACAATGAACTATTGATCAATAATGGAATGGTCCATTTTAATATCGTTTGGTTGCAACTCGCCTGATTTTAAGCGATGATCCTGCCCAGACTAGACCATGCTTGCCTATACGTACACCGGGACTATTGAACACAGATTCACTCGAATTCGACTCGAGTACTTTTACGGTCCCGTTGGGGCTGTGGGTTTTTCGAAAAAGATACCGCGGCTTCGACAAAAAGGGCTAAGAAGGAACATGGGTGGTTTTTAGTCAGTAGAAGTGTGACACTCCGGGGAGACACTTGATGATTTCACACCCTATAAAAAAAAATACTTTTACTGATGACGAGTGTTGATAATCAAATTGTACGCTTTTTAAAACGCGCATGTGTGCATAAACACAACGCACACCAAAAATATCCGCGGTGCGAATGTTAAAGAGACCACACACAAGCTTCAAAGTCAATAAGCCTGACGACGAGTGCGACAAAACGCCAATTGTGTTAAGTACTTGTGACGAACACTACGTACGTCGACAACCACCGTAGGCATTTCTGCGTCAATAAAATGGATTATTGTACATTTGAGAATTAGTCCGGTCAAATTAGACCAGAAAATAGGGAAATCCAGAAAATCGCGAAAAACGCGTTTTTGTGACTTTTGACCTCGAATAACATTTTTCCAGGCGTCGGATCAATGGGGAGTTTTTACATTTAATTTATAATGGTGATTTGAACAGTCCTACCAATTTTAAGCCAGGTGACCGGACTAAATGATAAACTCCAACATTGTTTGCTGATAACGTCGAAAGTTGCCAGGTACACTTATTAGAGGTTTTTTTGGCTATCTAACACCAACCGAAACTTAAATAGATCCCATTAAATAAGATTTATTTAAACTAAGGAGAAAAGTGGAAATTATCTTTTAAATCTCATTCCATTAGGGGCGAGAAAAACATAACTCGGTACTCATATTAAATAGGTAGTAAGAGCAATCAATGATACCAAGAATACCGAACTCAGTTACACGATTTCTTGAATCGTACCGGAATCTACTTATGTAAATCCTTCAGATCAGGTAAACTGAAAACTTAAGCTTTTTCCTTTCTCGTTCTCCGAGCGCGATTTTTACTTTTTGTAGGAGCATACTTGTAGGAAAAAAATGACTGAATGAATACCGAACACGTGGGTACACAATGTAAGTAACTACGGAGCTTTAACGGTAACAATAAATGTTTTATGACGAACGCACACCGTAAAAGGAGACGCCATGTTTCCTAATGAAATACACCTACTAAAGGTTATACTTGTTTGGAATCCATACTAGTAGCGATAATTTGTAGATAGATCATATTATTATTATTTATTACTGCAATGCCCTTTTGCCTACCTACTACCTGCCTCCTACACAAAAAGAGAATGAAGATCCTATGTCCGTCTTCTGGTTCTAAGCTACCTCCCCACCAATTCTCAGCCAAATCGGTTCACCCGTTCTTGAGTTATAAATAGTGTAACTAACACGACTTTCTTTTATCTACACTAATATTATAAAGAGGAAAGATTTGTTTGTTTGTAACGAATAGGCTCCGAAACTACTAAACCTTACACCGTCTAAAAGTAAAGTCTTACACCGTTGGGAAGCTACACTATCCCGGGTGGCTACTTTTTATCCCTGTATTCCCATGGGAACGGGGACTACGCGGGTGAAACCGCATAACATCCGCTAGTATATTATATATAGATAGATGTAGGTACGTACCCCTTTTTTTTTTTTTTTTGGTGCGCGTAAAATCATCGAATAACCCCTCCCGCTCTTGGGCAGAGCAAAAGGGAGTGTCAGACTTCTACTGACTAAAAACCACCCATGTTCCTTCTTCGCCCTCTATGTCGAGGCCGCGATAACCAGAGGACTACCCGCAGCCCCGACAGGCGTCGGCCCTTTCGGGCCCCTCCCATGTTGCTGACATCTCTTTGAGGCGCGCGTGGAACACGAACGCGCCGTCGACACGGCCTTTTTTCGTCGTGAGACGGACGGAAGGCGAGTTAGCCCATCACTCACCTTCCACAGGCCCGCGTCTACGGTGGCCGGAGGTCATCGCGGGACCCCCGACGCCCGGAGCGCCTCCCGCGGCGGCTGGGACGAGAGGTTCTCTCCCTCTCGCGTTCCGCCACCTCCTTCGCCAGCATCACTGCTTCGCAGAAGGAGGCGACGGCGTCCCATTCCTCCTCGCCCCGGACCATGGCTTGCACCAGGGCCGGGCGCGAGAGGTCGCCGCCAGGCACGTACCCCTTTTTTTTTTTTTTTTTTTTTGGTGGGTGTAAAATCATCGAATAACCCCTCCCGCTCTTGGGCAGAGCGAAAGGGAGTGTCAGACTTCTACTGACTAAAAACCACCCATGTTCCTTCTTCGCCCTCTATGTCGAGGCCGCGATAACCGTTGGACTACCCGCGGCCCCGACAGGCGTCGGCCCTTTCGGGCCCCTCCCATGTTGCTGACATCTCTTTGAGGCGCGCGTGGAACACGAACGCGCCGTCGACACGGCCTGTTTTCGTCGTGAGACGGACGGACGGCGAGTTAGCCCATCACTCGCCATCCACAGGCCCGCGTCTACGGTGGCCGGAGGTCATCGCGGGACCCCCGACGCCCGGAGCGCCTCCCGCGACGGCTGGGACGAGAGGTTCTCTCCCTCTCGCGTTCCGCCACCTCCTTCGCCAGCATCACTGCTTCGCAGAAGGAGGCGACGGCGTCCCATTCCTCCTCGCCCCGGACCATGGCTTGCACCAGGGCCGGGCGCGAGAGGTCGCCGCCGATCGCCGCTACGAGAACACGGCGGGGCTCCGCCCAAGCGGGGCACACCTCCACTGTGTGCTCCACCGTGTCCTCCGGCCGATCCTCGCAATGGTAGGCACGTACCCCTTAGAGTTCAATTTACATAAAAATAAGACATTTCACATAGGGTGAAACAATGGGCGGTCTTATCGCTTTAAGCAATATTTTCAAGACAACCTTTGAATGGTTTAGAAGATGAGGAAAAACAATACTGCAGGAAGTCTTTTAGATTTAAAATTTGTCGCAGAAACATGACGAGCATACAATGAGACATTAAAATAAAGCAATACACATACAACACATTACAAATATAATATTTTTGCTGGGAAACGACTGTTTTTTTTGGGGTCAAAAATTTCATTTTACATTAAAACTGAATAAGTATACTTAGCACTCTAAAACATTGTGCTAGTGGATGCTTTGAATAGTAAAAGGGTCATGGAGGTAATTTAAGTAAAGTTACAACCTAAAAAACTAGTATTTAACAGCTGTGCAAAATTTGGAACTTTGACCCCCAATATCTCCCGTAAGGTCACAGGTATGGAACAAAAAAATTATCGCAGTGGTAGGGAGAACAAGTGTCCTTCGTTTGCGTTAAGGGTACTTTTACACCCTTTATATTGTGCCTCATTGAGATAGAAGTGAGAACCAAGAAGAAGTGAGATCAAGATACAATATCGTGATCAAGGCTGGGGATAATATCCCACCCAAAAAAAAAAAGGATGGGGATATTATGGACGTGGCGGCAACTAAACTAATTTTTTTTGTTGCTTTTTTTTCAAAGTTTGCTCAAAAACGCTGACGCAACAATTTTAAAGTTTCAATCCAAAAACTAGACACTTGGGGCTACGACTCGAGTTACTTTTTTGATTTTTGTACGACCATTTCCCTCGAAGGTACGGCTGTTGAAAATTGTCCAAAGATTTAGTTTTTTTTATCCCTTAATTTTTTTTAGTTGAGTACTTCTTCATAATTCTAACCTTCTGGTAGTTTGTGAAATAAAATCACAGTATCTACTCTGCTGTAAAAATATACATGTTGGTAAATACAAATAAAACTAAAAGATTCGGCTTGACTCCTATGACTGTCCTTTATCATGAAATAAGGTAGTGGGTCCAGTCGAGCAGGTCTAATGTTGACCTGATTGACTGCTCCCAAGGGCTCATTTCGAGTGTGTCCAGTTGACTAAAGACTCTAAACTGTCTGTCTGTTGGTTTTAACGGAATATGGACACAGGTTGACCATGGCTACGGGACGCTACGAGTTACAGTTCCAATCCTCAAAGGATTATTTCTGACCCCGACACGGCCGGGGGCAAAAGCTAATATGTAACTATACAGGCTACAACGTTGTTCACTTTTTATTGAGCTGTACAAACTTACACAGGTAAAAACAAATAAGTACACGAATGCAACTGAGTCTCAGTGTTATAGAAAATAAGTTATAAATGCGCTTTGTTCCGAGTTGGATAATGCCGCCACGTTGCGATAACAATTATTATTGTCGTTTGCACGTAACATAATGCTTTGTTTTTGTCTAGACTGCCAGTTTTAATTATATTTGTGTTTGCGAGGAACAGAGACGGCAGATTCCCATTGACGTGTCACTGTCAGACAACGTATTAAACCTCGTCTAAAAAAATGGTATTAAAATAAAATGATGTTTCTATAACATTAAACAGTGTGATGAATTAATGTCTTTTCGATTGTAAAGATGTTACAAGGCATCATAATAATAGATTCATAAGAATACTCCGACAGTAACCTTTGCATGACAGTTTCAAGGAACTTGAAGTTTATACATTTTATGGCACTTCCCAATGTGCTTGACTTCTCATTCAATTAAATAGTTCCCACAGTGTTCAATATGATACCGACCACGCCCCCAACAAATTTTTGTTATTTTTTTAATCAGTTCAATTCGATAAGGTTGATTGTACTGCTAAACCGGACTATCCTGTGGGGCAACTTTGATCCCCAATATTTATTTATACAAGAGTGGTACATAGGCGGCAATATCTCCGTAACTAGGGGGTTCCAAAGTATACCCCAAACAAAAACAAAAAAAAATCGCAGTGACAGGGAGAACAAGTTTAGTGTCCTTCGTTTGCTTCAAGGGTACTTTTACACCCTTTATCTTTTTAGCCCCAAATGAATTTAAGACGGGTTATAAATTAGTTAGGCCCCCTCAAACTTTCCTCACATAGAAAATATCCTATCGGCAATTGTTTTTAAATCTGCTTTTTTTCTAAAAAGCGCAATTCTAATTTTGTATAAATGTATAGGGGGACTATATTTCTTGTCACCAAGTTGTATCACCTAATATATAGAAACGTCACCACTAAATATTTTCGTTCTCAGATAAACAAAAAGTGTTTCCAGAAATGAATTATCAAATTAATGTTAATATAATTATGTGTAAAATAAGAGCAACAAAAAGGTAGTGCATTAGATGAATATAAACTTCGTTCTTATAATAATAGTTTTATTACATAAACAATAGTTTTGTGCCCAGAATGGTAGATCTGTCACCAAATAATGCTGAAAGAAACCCTAACCCTAGAGGGTCGACGTCAAGGTCACCCCGAGGTTCGGTTAGTTAGGTTCCTTTAATCCCTGCAGACAGACCACTGAACTATTATAATACATACAAAAACATTTATTTGCTACTAGAGCCTATATCTCCATGATTTTAGGTGATTTATTGTGGAATTGATTTTATACTGTTTGGAGATTACGTTTTGATGACAAACCTACTATTCTGGGGACAAACCCTATTACTTAAGAAACACAATACTTATTAAATTGGCGATAGCTTAAATGATACCCAATGTATATATAGTGGGTACAATAACTGCACATATAAAATTACAAATCATTGAAAAAAAAATTAAGTAGTTAGACAATGATAACGTTCAGATAGTAATTAAGGCAAATAGGTAATGACGATAATTGCTTGCTTTGATGGTTAGATACATAATACGTAATATCACGATCACGACACACCATTCTACCAAAGCAGTGTTTGCCGCTATTTTTATATCATTTTACTTTTTTCCTCGTAGTATTGTCAAAGATATTTTTAAAATGCACATCTGTATTTTTTTCTGCACACTAAGTAACTCCACTAATTAGCTGAATGCAAAGGTACCAGAAAAATTAATGCTGTGCAAAAAAACCGAACATGTCCTAGAAAAAAAAACACACAAAACGAGAAGACCTTTTTTATCGACTTCACACCAAAAGTGCGTGAGTAAACTGATGACATGTAATTGCATTTTTTTTTTTTTAGTTAGGTATTCAGTTCAGTAAAAATAAACTATTATTTCATTTCGTAAATTGAATCCAAAGTTAACTACAAAATCGACGGCGCAAGCTCTATCGCGTTTAGAGCCTAAAGAGTTTGCGCCGTCGATTTTGTAGTTAACTTTGGATTCAATTTACGAAATGAAATAATAGTTCATTTATAAAATAAAATTACGATTCTATTAGAAGATTACTTTAAAAATAATGAGTAATTTTTAAATTTTCTTTAAAGTGATTCTAAGGTATAGAAAAAAAATCCTGTTTGTGTAGACATTTTGTATAAATTGCGATGTTTTAACATTTTTTTTCTGCTATATTTTGTATATAAAAGTAAGTAGTAAGTAGTAAGGGCTAAGAAAGTAAGTAGTTTTAGTCAGTAGAAGTCTGACACTCTCTCTCGCTTTGGCCAAGAGCGGGAGGGGTTATTTGAAGATTTTCCACCCGCCAAAAAAAAAACTAATCTGCACAATTGAATGAACGGGCAACGCATAACGACCGAGTTCTATTCAGACGACCAGCACTCCCGACCTTTGCTTTTTTTCAATAGAATCCACTTATGAAGTTGATTGAGAATTCCACGTATTTTTAGAATTAAGTAATCTGTGGTTTTTAGGTAGTACGCCAGTTATATAGACATCTTATACATTCACTAATGGCTAGTTAAACAACGTCTACTTACTGCCGTACTCAGAGACGTTTAATGATTACTTATGGGGTTCGCAAGGGCAGACACCCTTGGGGGGTTGTTCGGAAGAGATACCGCGGCCTCGGCACAGGGGCTAAGAAGGAACATGGGTGGTTTTTAGTCAGCAGAAGTCTGCCACTCCCTTCCGCTCCGCACAGATCGGGAGTTATTTCACGTAAACAAACAATGAAGACGATACAGTGCTTTAAAACTCGTGTGACGTCATGCTCTAAGACATTAGTATGACTTTTTAGCGGTCAGTGACGTCACCGACCCCACTCAAATGTTTGACGCGTTTTATCTTCGTCAATTTAAATTGATTTGATAAAACAAAAAATACGTATCCGATATTTTTCGATAATCTAACAGACGGACTAATTAGAATCACATTTTTTTAAGTCAGTAAACATCCCTATTTGTTTGCACACTCAGTACAGACGCTATTTATTTTGTTCGATAACTTTTTTATATTCATTGTAAATGAGTAATACCTATTTACATACTTTTTAAACGTCGTTTTCCTGTTCCCACCAACTGCCAAGCATTTAAGTATTTATGTAGTCGTAGCAACTCAAGGAGTAACGTAAGACGCTTGACTTAGACTCTTGAAAGAGGACTGAATAGCAATTTCTTGAGAAAATCTTCTACAGGAAGTTCTCCTTAAACGTATGAGAATAGAATGAATCTTTTCACGTGGCAATTTATACATGAGTACCTAGTGTATGATGAGTTTTATTACGTTCTAGCTGACCCACGCAACTTCGTCTGCTTTACATAAGCATAACCTTTCTCGATAAATCGACTATCCAACATGAATCGAATTAAAACGTAACAAACAAAAAATCTTAACATAATATCTCTTTATAATATTAGTTTAGATTTAGTTTATAATTGCTATAGATATCTCTTACTGTTAAAAATACAATAACACCTTGTAAACATTATGGTGTACCTAATAAATATTTTAAATTGAATTTCCCGGAGGCCAGAATCTCCACGTATCTACATTGGGACGCGAAGGCCGGCGCGGCAGCGGCGCAGTGATCAATTCTTAAAGGTTAGGGTCTCAAAATGATTTTCAGTCAGTTTGTCGAAATTTCGAAAAATATTGTTTATCAGACTTAGGTTAGTGTTGCACATTATACTAAAACATGAACACATGCACAGTAGTTCAATAGATATGTCAAAGTTGTCTCGAATGCTAAATTATTGTAACAAGACTGATTTATCGATGTTTTGCGCTTCTATTCAAGTTAAATAAGTATTCAGGGAATACTGCGAATTGAAAAAAATGAAGGTTTGTACCTACTTTTTTACCCGACTGCGGCGAAGCCCAAAAGGAGGGTTATGTGTTTGGCGTGTATGTATGTATGTATGTACGTCCGTTTCTTTGTTCCCTCATAACTCCTAAACGGATGACGGAATTTGAATAAAATATACGTCGTTGGATTCGTCTTGGTGGCGCGAGTGTCACTGGCTACAAAAAAAAAAAACAAAGAAGTTGGTGGATTTTGGGGAACATATCGCGGATTTAAAAAAATATTTTATTTCTGTTACCATCGAGTAGGGTATCAAAATGAAGGGTTTTAAGAGGAGATTAGATTACAAAAATATATGACACTTATATGTTTAAAATAAATTCAAAGTCGTAAATCCTATAAACAAACACAAAAGTTAAATCATCTGCGAAGAATTTTACGCGACCAACGAAAGAACAAACACAAAATAACTAAAAAGTTGGAAATAAAAAAAAGTAGTTAAAAAACTAAAAAACCCGACTGAACAAACTGAAAAGCAAAAAACAAGCACATTTTAAATTAAACAAAACTTGGAAGCAGGCGGGGTTCATTGGAACATTAAATTATGAAAGAAAATAGAATGGACCCCGCCTGCTTCCAAGTTTTGTTTTAACTACTTTTTTTTTATTTGTATATAAAAGAAAAAGCTATAATGACAGATTAATATAATGAAAAAAAAATACAAAATAATGTTCTGATATTTACTAACTTTTCTAAGTTTGAACTGTGTTACGTACACAAACCGGCAATCACCGGTGCCGCGCCGGGCCGTGCGTATATAGCCTATAAGTCCTATAACCTTCCTCGATAAATGGACTATCCAACACAAAAAGATTTTCAAACAGTAGTTCCTGAGTTTATAGCGTTCAAACCAACAAACATACTCTTCAGCTTTATAATATTAGTATAGATTTAGTTCTAAGTGCAGGCACTAATTAGGTAACGCTCAGTTCGGGTTGCTATCGCTCCGCCTTCGCACGGGTGCTTGCGTAACATTAAGATGACGTATGCTATTATCAAGACACATCTCTCGGTAGTCGTGCACTTAAACGGAGGTGAAAACCACAAGTGAACGAAGATCTAAGCGATCACAGACACGAAAAGCTACTTAGATGTACCTAAATAAACAACTTGCGGGCGCCAGTTTGATCAAGTTTCTTTCATGCAAATTTCCAAGCGGGAAAATGTTTTTATCTCTGAAACTAGGTACACTAGCCGTCAAAATCATTGCCAGACTCTCGTGTTTTAGCAGATAAATATTATGTATTTGTTGTCATTATATTATTCTTTAAATATTCTTCTAAAAAAAATCCGCCAGTATCGGCAACAAGGTTAATGTTACGCAGCGGTCAGGGTTCCAGAGATAAGAACATTCTAACTATGCAAGCCGTATCCAGAAGTAATGCTTTCTGAATCATGCCCTTGATCCAGCTGCCTAGCGTCAGCCTCTTCAGGTATCGATCGAGGCTCTTGGCAACTAAGCCATTGGGCTGATGCGACTACCGTCACAATTACCAATAGCTAAGTCTACACCACACATTGTCGACAACCTCGCGAGTCGAGTCAAGATACTTGATTTGCTTATTCTAGCTCTAATGCCGAACAGGATTTCACGAGGTCTCTGGACCGTTATGACACCAATCACTGTGTGACGCGATCTGATCAATCCACTAAAATTGTATCAGGCTAATTGGCTACAATAGTCCTGTCAGTGATTTAATTTCATTTTTTAGGGTTCCGTAGCCATGTCCGTCTGTCTGTCTGTCTGTCCATCCATCCGTCCGCACTATATCTCAAAGACTCTTAGTACTAGAAAGTTGTAATTTGGCATGAATATACAAATGAGTAAAGCCGACAAAGTGCTTAAGTAAAATATTGTATTATTTTTGTAGGGTAGCCCCAGTACACATTAAAGTCGGGATAACTTTTTTTTTCTCGCAACGTCCTTTGTGCGGGATGTCGTTGGATAGGTCTTAAAAATACTGAGAGTTTGCTTAAACAGTTCTTCAGTGAAGGGATTCGTTTGTGAAATATTAAGCTTTAAAGTGCAAAGGAGAAAGAGCAAAATGGTCTATGAGCGGCCAACAACGAAATAGGTATTAAATGAAAGTACTATTACTAAGGACTAACTTTTACTATGAACGTAACATTGCAGCTCATTTAGAAAAAAAAATACATATAGGTAAAATACTTAGATAATAAGTGCAAGAAAATGTGCAAACCCATTTTATAAAATACTTATTAACATTAGTTTATGTCTTCAAAAGTATTTCAAAACGTTGTCAGCATACCGTTTACAAGACTCAGCTCAACAATGGGTTTACTACATGGACTACCTGAGTTCGAACGGCCCAATCAGCTTCGAGTGCAAACAAAAGAGCCGAGGTGTGGGGTGCGTGTGCGTCACTCGGCGCAGTCCTTCGCTTACCCTTGTGACGTTGTGTACTGTGCGCTCATCTACGGATTCTTTTTCAAACGTTTTGACCCTGGCTACCCTCTGGACTGTGTTTCTTCCTAACCTGATAACCTGGCTATTAACTCTGAACTTCTGTACGTTTGTGCTTGTGTACTTGGACTCTGGACTTGTGTACGCCAACGGAACATTATTGAAAAATGGCAGAAAATCGACCTATATGTGTTTTGTGCAATCGATCAGTGGTTAATAGAAGAAGGTTAGAAATAACCCATGCTCTTTTTGAGGAAAATGCTGCCAATGCTCAATATATTATTGAAGCTATAGCTCCACAGCAAGTAAGTATTTTTAGACTATTTTTTGGTTGTTTTTACCCGTATGTACGCACCCTATAGCGGTGATGGCCTCATAATATTGTGTCACGATGTGCATATGCGACACATCGTTGGGTGAAGTGTGGGCTCTTTATTGAAAGTCCACGTTACAGTTTTGATTGTATTTTTATGTACGTCCTTTTAGTGAATTATGTTATTTCCTTAAGCGTATGGTTCTTTTCTAACAATACTTAAGTTATAGTCAAAACAGATCTTCTCTCTCTTTTACACACATGGTGCATATGGAAACAGAGCCAACGTTATCTAGCTTCGAAATATAATAGAGGCCAACCACTCATTAACAATGCGTATGAGCATGACTCATTCGTCACGTTGAAAAAGAGCTCGGCATGTTCTACTATACAACACATGATTTAACTGAAACTGCTGTGAGTTTTAAATACTATGTTATAAACTATTTTCCTTTTCAGGTTGAATACAACGGCCGAGAATACGTTTGTCGACCCTGTTGGCAACGAGCTCAACAGGCTGTGCAGCCAAACAATAACCCTGCCCCGCACGAATGTGTTCTTCAAGTGGAAGAATATTCACGAGTGCCTAGCACCTCGGCAAACTGTATGTTTGACAGATGCCGTAGTGTTTCACGTCGTCGAATGCCTGAGAATGTAAGGATTACTCTTATGTTACATTCTAACTTATTCATACCAGACAGTGCCAGAATATGTGATGCACATTTAACATCAAATGATTGGGAAGAGCTCATTGATAGTCCAAATCTCAGACATGATTTTAACAGCTCTCATTTTGTGCAAATACTAGAGCTTTTTAAAAAAGCTGTTTTAAATAAAAATATTCTGGACTTTGAAGATATTGCAAATATGGATCCTAATGAGATTCATATTCGATTGGGCGTTAGCAGAGATCAATTCAATACAATCTTGGAACAAACGCCTTCTTTGTCTGAGTCAAACGCCAAAATAAAACTAGCCATTTATTTAATGAAGTTGCGAACTGGTGATAGCAACGAGAGATTAGCCACGCTCTTTAACATAAGTAGAAGGACTCTAGAAAGGCATTTAAAAACCGCGCGTGATGCTATATCTCTGGATTTTAAGCCACGACACCTGGGACTCGACCATTTAAATAGAAGAATGGTCGCTGACCGTAATCTTATTGTACCAAACGCGTTATTTGGAAATCCCGAGTCTTCTCCAGAAGAAAGGAAGGCAGTAACAATCATGGATGGAACATATATTTATATACAGAAGAGCTCCAACTTTTCGTTCCAGCGACAGACCTACAGTCTACACAAATACGAAAATCTATTAAAACCGTTCTTAATGGTGTGTTCCGATGGGCATATAATTGATGTTTGCGGGCCCTATGCTGCTACCGACTCAGATGCCAGTATTTTGGAAAGAATTATAAATGACGAAGAAGGCACATTTCACTGGTTTTACCGGGCTGGCGACATATTCATTTTAGATCGTGGGTTTAGAGACGTCTGTGGCGATTTGGAGCGATGCAACTACAGTGCCTATATGCCAGAAACCAAAGACCGCGGTGCAGACCAGCTTACTACTGAACAGGCCAATAGAACTAGGCTGGTAACTCTATGCCGCTGGGTAGTGGAAGTTATAAATGGCAGGTTCAAGCGAGATTTCAAATTGTTTAGGCAAGAATATTTTAATCGCGCCTTAAGTCACATGTTTGAGGACTTTCAAAACGCAGCGGCACTCATCAATGCGTTCCAAACACCAATACAAGATAGTATTCATGCATCATCGTTCGTAAATATAATTAATGAACGTTTTGAAATACCGAACCTCTTAGCGGACTATGTTATTCGTCATAACATAAATAGACAGAGGGCATCATTTGAAAGACTCAGCAGCGACCAACCTATTTTTGAAGACTTTCCGGTTTTTTCTGAAGAAGACCTAATTCTGTTTGCACTTGGCACATACCAAATCAAGTTGGCTCGCAGCTACTACGCTGAACACTTAATTGAAGGCTTATACAATATCGAAGTATACCGGGAGCGACAAATAAGTCAGCTCAGAGATTTTATTGAAGAAGAAGATATTTGGTTATTACGTGTGCGAATACAATCTAGACATGTAAGGTCCAGAATATATTATTCTTATATTGTAATTAACCGACAAAGACAAAATAGAGAAGCAATTGCTCATTATTATTGCAGTTGTTTGAGTGGAAGGCGCACAATCGGTTGTTGCGCACACGTTATGTGTGTAGTGTGGTATCTGGCATGGGCTAGACATCAAGACGAGGATATTTTATTACCGGCATCAGAACTCAGTGCTATTATTGTACATTAAATGTATGAATGTGGACGAGGCAAAAGGAGTATGTAAGGATCGTAGCAAGTGGCGTTCTGTGGTTTCTGCCTACCCCCATGGGAAAAGGGCGTGAGTTTATGTATGTAAATGTATGTAAAATAAATGTATTGAAGTAAACAAGTCATTTTATTTTATTTCCTTATTTTTAAGACTAAATCTTAGTAATTAATACGCTAAATCACAGGCTTACATATCTAAAATAAAAATTTATTTAGTTCCATTAATAATGACACTACAGATATAAAACTTCTTGAACCCGTTATTGTAGGGTGATATTAAACCAAAAAAAAATAAAATGTTCCTGGCCGCTGATAGACCAAGTGCCGTACGATTTTGCCCATTCTCCTTTATGTTCGACTCAAGTGTGCCAACCTAAACCACTACGGGTTGTGTTTAGGCGTATGAATAAATTCATGGTAGTAGCATATACAATGTGGAGCAGGACGATTGACATTCCTCTAAACCACGTAAAGAAAGGCATGCTCTTGACCCGTATACAAAAAATCAATCAAATCCAATGACTACTTTAGCCACAGGAAATTATTTTTCATTTTCTTATTTTTCAACATGATGTAGATCGGAGTCCGTAATAATAGGTAAACATTGTAAGGTCAGGAACCTGTGCAAAAACCTACGATTCTATTCTCAACGTCTCAATACGCTTGAAAGACAGAGAAAGGTGTCATACGATCCCACTCTGACGCGCCCCGCACACTCCCACAAAATACTACAATTATAAAGAAAAAGTAATATTACTTACGCAAATAATGCATTAGTGGTGCATAGAAAATTGCGAGTGTGTGTGTGAGCGGAATTTTTTTCGGCAAAAAGTCCTTGACTCGGTAACTATGTCAGTCAGTGCATAGCGGCGCCCTTTGAGGAGAGCACACGCCTACTTTTTTTATCACAAGACGAGCCGCGCGCGCATTGTCGTGATTTTATGAAAAGTTTGTTGTTATTGTGATTAAAGACGATTTATGATATTTGGATTAGTGCATAGGTTACTGTGACTTGTTGGTGTTAGTGTAATATTAGTTATTTAGGCATTTATTAGGTAGCTAGTTTTGTGATTTAGGTTAAGTTAGTAAGTTTTTTAGTTTAATTATGCCTCAAATAAGGTTTTAAGTGATTAATTATTCAATCAGTGATCTTTTATTAATTAACAACTCGCAACTTAGTGAGTTTATGCCGCTGATTTGTTGTTCTCCGATAAAAAGTACCTACGCCCAACATCGCCGCCGCTCGCTGCACCCCGCGCACTAGGTCAGTGACTTTTCGTAGTTAAAGCGTGTTTACTTTTTATGCAGTTGATTCTGCTATTTATTTTGTTTGAAAATTGCAATTTTTAAATTTTCCACTAACTACTAATCTTCGTGTTTTAAAATGTTTCGATGGACTAGTACAGTGCTAGTTTTAATTTAATGTCGTAGTTCCAGATCCACATTGTATAATGAAAATAAAAGGGAAACTATCACAGTTAAGAAGGCTTTATAAGTTTACGAGTAATACTCGACCAACTTATAAAATGTAGTTGTATGAAATATTTTCCTATACATAATGTATGGGAGCGCAGGTCTCAAAACTGCAAATGTAAGTTTGTTTTTTTTTACAATAAAAATCATCGTTCGGAGGCAGGCAGGCAGGGTGGTTAATCAGTTTACATATTTTGATGGGCAACTGCGGAACCCTACATTGTGCGTGGTGCGACATGCACTTGGCCGGTTTTTATTAATATTTCTGGATAATACGAGAAATATTGTGTTAATAGCTGCGATCGCGAAATTCACACAAAAAAATGCATTATTTTTTATAGAAATTTAATTAGCCTTGACTTTAAGCAACTTACTGAAAACTTTAAAGTTCTGCCTGCATAGTTTTGTTGGTAACAACTTTGTAAACGCAAATACTAAAGTGCCTCATTTTTGGAAAATATTTTTTTATAAAGCTACAGAATCTTTCTGGTTGGCAAAAACCTACACTTTTCTTTTCTAGTCTATTGTCGTGCATTTCCTAGTCTAGCTTAAATGAGAGTGTAAGACCCCTTAGCTCCTCCGAGGAGTGGATTGAGAGGCGGGGCTGCAGGTTGATCGAAAGAGATACCGCGGCCTCGGCACAAGGTCTATGAAGGAACATGGGTGGTGTTTAGTCAGTAGAAGTCTGACACTCCTTTTCGCTCTACCCAAGAGCGGGAAAAAGGAGGCCCCTTAGGTCTCCAATCAAAAAAGCTGGTACAAACGATTTTCCGTGAGCGATACACTACACAAAACACTAACTACTAACGTTATATCGGCGCCCACATAAAAACAAAGTCATTTTCTTCTTTTTTTCTCTATCGCCGCTCTGCGCGGCTGTGTAAAATGCTTACAACATAATATAAGTGTTTAAAAAGCGCAGTTGAAATTCTGTGGGTTCATTGAAAGTAGTACATAATTATCTGTCAACTGACTATTTGACTACCTACTGTTAAAAATTCACGAAAATGTTATGTTCATCATCATTCTCCTGCCCTTATCCCAATTTATTTGGGGTCGGCGCAACATGTCTTTTTCTTCCATACTTCTCTATTTCTCGTCATGTCAGTAGTCACCTCCTTCCTAGCCATATCATCCTTCACACAGTCCATCCATCGTTTCTTTGGTCTTCCTCTACTTTTAAACCCATCTACATTCATACTCATCATTTTCCTCACAACACTATCTTCATTCCTTCGCATCACATGTCCATACCACGCCAATCGATTGCCACACAACTTTTCATTCAACGGCGCCACTTTCAGACTTCCTCTTATGTACTCATTCCTTATTTTATCCATTCGCGTCACACCACACATTCCCCTTAGCATTCTCATCTCAGCCACATGCAATTGCCTTTCATTTATCCCTTTTGTGGCCCAACATTCTGATCCATACACGACAGCAGGTCTAACCATGGTTTTATAAATCTTCCCCTTGAGTTTAAGGGGAATGCGGGAGTCGCATATTGTTCCCGTGACCTGCCGCCATTTCATCCATCCAGTGCTAATTCTAAGCTTAACACTACGATCTATTTCGCCATCGCTTTGCACAAGTGAACCGAGATACCGAAAGTCGGAGCAAACTGGAAGAAGCACGCCATCTAGCGCAATGGCTCCAGAACTGGAGAGAGTTATTTCAAAGAATTAATAGAAATAACACGATGTGTGAAAAAGTAATTAAATCGATAAAGAAATGGAGTAGCTACATGCTTTAGAAGTTTTTGGTGGGGGCACTTTCTATCCATGTCGCTCGAAACGGCCATTTGTGCAACGTAACTATGGCGGTATGGAATGTGACGTCACATGCCTGTAGCGCTGACTATGTGTAGCACGTCATTTAAAATTAGTAAAGTAAGCTATTTTTGATATTACTTTTTCATACATCGCGTTATTTCTGTTTGTAGTTCTTTGAAATAACATTACATTTTGGTGAATTTTTAACCGTAGTCAAATAGCCAACTACAGCAAGTTGTTAAAAAGATAATCATCATCTTATACCAATTCATTTGGGGTCGGCGCAGCATGTCTTAAAGGATAATGTGATTATCTTATATTTGTCAGCCCGCTTATTTTCATGCAAAATTTTAGCTTTGCAAACTTATGCGGGACAGTACCTACCTACGTCAGAAGTTGAGATGAACAAAAAAACAAGAGTAAAGATGAAGGAGCTGTAAACAAGAGTAGGTCATGTTTACACGCAGCGTGCTAATCGTATTACTACCGTGCACATGGATCGATGTACAAACTATTCGTAGTTAAGTCACAGTGGTCACCTGGCCTTGGGTGACGCTGGGTGTGACTGGAAGCCGTCTACACGCCGTAGTTTTACGAAATTGAATGAAGCCGAATGTCACGGCCAGTCAAGGTGATTTATATGCCGATTCGACAGTACAAGAGGCGAACATTTCAATAGTAAACAACGCAATAGTATAAGATCTATCCGTTGGAATGCAACAAAGAGGACACAGAGACTTATTGCTTTGTGTCTGTAGTAAGTGGTATATACAATATATACATCATGATAACAGAAGATTACAAAAGTATTGGTCAATCGACGCAACTCGTGTGCAAACTCTAAACTACAATTTCGATTTATTTATCGGTATCAAACTTGTCAAACGAGTTTGAGCGTCACAGTGACTGACGGACAAATGGACGCTCAAACACAGATTACAAATCCATCCGTATAACCGGAGGAGGGCCGGTCTGTACATTTTCACGATATATTTTCTGCGGACTTCAAGCCCGCGATATGGCCTTAAGAGGATTTTCTTCGTGTAGTTTGAATAAAATTAAATATGAATATAGGAATGAATGAGGATGTACATTGTATACGCACTGAGATTTTTATGCGAGTCGTAATATCATTGTTTATGGCATTGAAATCGAATATTCTAACAGCGTTTAACGAATAATGTTCACTTCTAATAACATCATAATTATGTCATTCATCATCGTGGCATGGGGAAGTAGCGAGGAAAGGAGGCAGAGACATAGTGTAGCCACTTTACTCGTCATGCCGCAACGTCATGCTCCTCGTCCTGCCCATCGCTCCCTATGTTGTCGGTTTTTGTTTTTGTACCGTAACTACCGTTCAATGATGAACACAGAGAAACAGAGACGTGCTGCGAGAACTCTTAATAAGTTAAAGAAAGAAGATTCTAAGGGTAGTCTAGGTGAGAGGTTAAGCTGAGTTGAGGCTGAGAGGCTATTTCAATTCAATCCAACACCCCATACCAAAACTTAGACCAGGTCAGTTCACATTGTGGGTTACGATGATGTATCGTTGGTAAGTAACTCGACGGTGATTGCGGTTCCATCTCCAGGAAATGCCTTAACGTTTGCGTACCATTTTTGTACAGATTTTTATGCAGCATTTGGAGTTTTATTCATGTATGTGACATTATTGTGAAATCGCGTAAGGGTGCAAGGTGAGGGTTTCTTCAGATTTTGGGTTCTATTGGGTATAGAACCCAAAAGGTCAGGTCAAGGTCAGGCAAATTGTTTTTGAGTTTCTCCGTCAGACATTTTTAATGGTCGAATGGATTTATTCAGACGCCAATACTTCAAGCTATTACAATCTGTCCAATATCTTTAACTGATTTTTAATTTTATCGCTAAAGCATTAGGTTCAAGGTGGACTGGCAGAATTTGAGTAGCTTGATGTGCTAGCGTCAGTACCCAGATCATATCACCAAACTCACTCCTTAATACTAGGGTGAAACGAGGGTGGGTGTACTATTTGTAGGTATATATGTGTCTGACCCTTACAAACAACTCTGAATTTGTAATGGTTTTCGGTGCGACTTTAATCTCCTTGGTTGACGAAGATTGACTTTCAATGAATCCATATTAAATTTAACTTATCAAGGGGTTAGATTACAAAACCTCTTAAAGTAATAGAAGATTTCCTGTTCTTTTTAAGAAGTTGTTTTGCTAAAGTAAATGGATGTTGCATGACACAGTTATTGACTTCACTGGTTCCACTATAAATTAGTTTGTCGCGTTAATTTGAAATTCGTTAATTTATTTATTTCCTCCAGTATTTTGAAGCGCGTCCATACCAAGTGTTTACAAAGTGACGTGTGTTTTGGGCAGAAGTATTTGCTCCGATATAATATCACGCTGACGGCTGTGGTAACGATGGTAAAAATGGTTCTTTTTTATTTATTTTCATGCTCTATTTATCTGGTAAGGGAATAAACGTATGTGAATATTTGAATTTTTTGTTTCCATATACATATTCCTGCAACTCGTTTCAACAGGATGGACCGGATATGTGAACAGTCTCATACATTGTTGACTTTTCCATTACCGTTATACCTAGCTGATAAAATGTCTTTGTCTAGGCCCTTTGAGCCCCTGATGATAATTAATTTGTTTTTTTTTTTAATCTGTGAATGTGGATGGGTATACGAGTACAGGAAGACTAAAGAAACGATTGATTGCAAGAAAAGGTGTCTGATGAAATGCCGAGTAACAGAAAAGTATGGAAGAATAAGTCATGCTGCACCAACCCCAAATGAATTAGGATAAGAGAAAGATTATGAAGGCGTGATGACCCACAATTCGGATTTATAGGCCGACCACACGCTCAAGCTTCACCACAGTCTTGCCTGCGTGATTACACGGTGCACACAGTACCTACATCGCGCGTGTGGTTGATAAAAATGTATTACCTACCATTACCAACCCACACGCGCAGGCAAGACTAGTGAAGCCTGTGCGTGTGCTAGGCCCAGTATGCACTGTACACGCGACAACGTAAAAATAGAACGTTTTACTTTGTGATTAAATACTACATAATACGAGTATTGCTGTATTGCGACCCGGGTATTTCTAATGGGTGGGTGTACATTAATGATGTGATGTTACCTTTATGTTATGTTAAACTATATTCGTTTTTACTCTATGACGGGCAACAGAGTATACAAGTGAGTATGTAAAACGCTTTTTTGCAAAGCTATTTTATTTTTCCATTTTTAGTTGTATCCGATACAAATATTTATTACCTATGCATTTAATATTGAACCAAGAAACCTAACCCTTAACCTTCATTCAAGATTCAGTGAGGTGACGACTGCTAGATGCGAATACTTAAATAGCATTAAATTAAAAGAAAAAAAATGAGGATTGACCTCGATTTCTCTGGGATGCCATCATCAGATTCTGGTTTCCTTATCATGGTACTCTTAGGACATCTCCTTTCCAACAAAAGAAGGATCGTTTCATTAAATCGGTTCATAAATGACGAAGTGCGTAAACAAACATAAAAAAAAATTATTTATTTATATATATAATTCTACTGTGCGTGTGTATATCACTGAACACCTCCTAAACGGCTATACCTATTTGGATGTTTGTTGTGTGTGTTCCAGTGGATTCGAGTATGGTTTAGATTCACAATTGGAGCCGGTAGGTGGAACTGCTGTCCAGGCAGGACGACGTCTGCCAGGTCCGCTAGTATAATTATAAATAATATATAAATATGTACTGTCAAATCGAGCAACCTCCTATTTTTGGGAAGTCGGTTAAAAACTCGCATGTCACTGAAATTGAATTCGCAATCTCGTGAAAAAATCGTGTAATAAAAACTTTTCTCAGATACATTTTGCACACATTAGAAGTCAAAGCCACGCGGGGACCGACCCGAGGACTGAATACAATGCAGAGCCAACTTCAGGTATTTCGCATCCCCAAAGTTACCTAATTGAGTAGGCGAGCGCCTATGGTGCCAGAGACATTGCAGCCAATTAAATTCGTGGTGTTCCTCGTCGGGAGGGAGCAGCGGACTTAGGTCGTGGGGTCGAACCCAGGCAGGCGCATTACTTTGTGTAATTTACTTCATCACCGCTGGTCTCAAAACGGTGAAGGAAAACATCGTGAGGAATTCGGCATGTCTTAGAACCAAAAAATTGGAAGACATGTGACATCTGCCAACCCGCACTGAGCCCGCGTGGTGGATTATAGCCCATCCCTCTCCTAGAGAGGAGGCCTGAGTCCCTGTAGTGGGAACATTATAGGCTGATGATGATGATGACGTTCCTCGTCAAATTCACCTAGCTAAATTAGCGCTTACCGCATTTTAGGTACCTACATACTCGTAGTTTAGCTCTGAACACAATTACTAGATTAATTTATTCACTTACTTACGCCAATGAATGTAACACCAATGAATACCTAACCGCCGAATCCCGACCATCGATGTTTTATTCTGAAATGTGCTTCACCTACTACGGTGTGGCATTGGGATAGAATTCAAAAATTGAAATCGCTCACAGGCAACGCGCGACGAGTTGACGGTCAGGGCGTTTTTCTTCGCTCTTTCGCAATTACAACCCTCGAATGCGTGTGTTTAATCTGAGAATTTCACAAAAAAAAAACCACGGATTTACCTATAACGTGTTACTTTTGTTTGCATTTTCCACGTTTCCAGTTTTGGCAGGGTTTTCACGAAATTCGAAGGACACAGGTAAGTAAACTACGATTTTTCATCGTAGCAAACATTTTCGTGACAATGATTGAAATGAAAATGGCTGACTCGAATATCCAACACATTCGACGAGCAGCCGATTTAAATGGATATTTAACTGGAGACCGGCCAAGAATCCTGGTGGGCTCGTAAATAGAAGAATTGATGAAACTCGCGTAAAGCCGTAGTGAGACATAGCAGCTGTTTATTGCGAACGTGCGGCCTTCCGCTGAACTGTGGCCTATAATCCGTATTCTGCCTAATTAAGAACTGAGTCATCGGTCTACAAGTAGACCGTAGGTAGGTAACTTGCGCTGAGGTGTTTACGTACTGGTCAATTGGTGGATATTATCCACCATAACGCGATGTCCAGACAACGTAATAAGCGTTTTAATGTTTGGTAAATAATCTAACAACTTCTTTAAACGAGTTCTTAAAGTTTATTACGTAAACCAAAGGATATTATTTCTAACAACAATTTGACTAGAATGGTCAAGGTCGCGGGAGGTTTTCATGTTTTTTGTTGAATATGTTTAATTATGTGCATAATTTTTATCTAAGTGCCTTTAGCAAATACTTGGGTAAATAAGTCCAAACAAGGATGGTTGAATATTCACTATCCTAATATGGAGATATTATCATCATATCAAGGACTAGCGGACGTCACGCGGTTTCACCCGCGTAGTTCCCGTTCCCGTGGGAATACAGGGATAAAAAGTAGCCTATGTCACCTGGGGATAGTGTAGCTTCCCAACGGTGAAAGAATTTTTCAAATTGGTCCATTAGTTTCGGAGCCTATTTGTTACAAACAAACAAACAAATCTTTCCTCTTTATAATGTTATTGTAGATAGAAAGAAATTGCGATGTGTCAATGTGTGATGAACTGATGATATAAGTTGCCATTTTGAAGTTAGTACTTGGAAGATGGACACTCGAGCTTCCATTATAATATGATATTATGATGATAGCTCACTAAACATGTCAGATTGAATTGACATTTAAGTAAATTGATAAGGTCCTCTAAGGTAGAGTGTAATTAAAAATCCTGGAAATTTGCAATCATACAAAATAATGAAATAATAACTTTTTAAATACAACTAAATGCAATTTAAATAATAAGAAAACAAACCTGGACAAAAAACCAATTCACAGAATGGAATAAAATAAGTCAAAATTACTTTAAAAAATAATAAAGTTTCTATATTATGGGCACTTACTTGGTTTGTTGTAGTGAGATGCAGACGCATTATAGAAGTAACAGTAGATACCAAAAGCGAGGACTATCAGCAAGAGAAGCAGGATACGGGTGGAGAAGGGCCGGCAACGCAGCACCCGAGTCCTCATCGTGGACACTAAAATGAAACCATTACTATAAAAAAAAGGTACAAAATGATTATAAAAATAATTAAATTCACATAAGCAAACAATAATCTACTGCAAATTCACTCTTTAAAGGCTATGATAACATTATGCAATTTTAAATAATTTATATTTCTCCAAAAAAAAGTTTTAGAAGAGTTGTGCCAACTTTTTAACTCACTCGTAAGTGATAACTGTTATCGTAAGCATATTTTTAAAATTACGAATAAATGTGTTGCTTTGTACTAATATAATTAAAGTAAGATTGAGAAAATAGTAAGTTAGATTTCATTACATTTATTTAATTTTTACAACTTTATTTCTAGATTTACAAAAAACGTCATAAATCGTGTAGGTGTAAATCTAAATTAATTTCCTGCATTACCATAATAATATTTGTGTAGGTAGAGAAACTACTACAGTATTTATACGTCTTCAAGTTTTAAATACTTACGCTACGAACTCTATTTCTATAGAAAATTACCAATTAACGACGATTATCTACTACCCATAAATAAAATAATAATCTAAAATATTTACCAACGTTGAACCCTAACCAGCAAGCTTCAAGATCGAAGAAAACTTAAAAGATAGGTAATTCAACTACGTTTAACAGCCAACAAAAACAATCCAAGCACTAAATCACTCTTTCAGCATCAAAAACAATCCAAATAAGTAAAACAATAATTTTAAAAAATTACAACAAAAAGTTTAACCCAAAAAAGTGACAGCTAAAAATAATATTGCTTCGTCTTAGATCGGCTCAGGACGAACTAAACTGTAGGTAAACAGCATAAATGCGGCAAACACTTCAAACTATTTCAATTAATTTAACTCACATTTTTTAAGTCACCACTTCTCAAGGAAACAATGCCCACATTTTATTTTTCGCGAAATAAAATCGAATATTTATTTAACTGTGCTGTATAAGTTATCGAATCACGCTTTTATGCGGCAGCTGACGCCAAAGCGTGCTTCCAACACTCCGTGATGCGACTAGTCGGCTACAGTACCGATTGGCAACGGCAACCTGCTCGCCTCAGAGTTGCCAGCCTTACTCGAAAGAGCTACCAAGCTAGATTTTTATTTAAAAATTGGGAGTTTATTGTAATTTATTTTTATTCTCATAGCTTTTTCTTACTAGTTTCATAGCAGTTGTTTTAATAATGACGCCACCCCGAATGCGAATCACAGAACTTAACTAGAAGGTTGGTTTTACAACATAAAACTGTCAATAATTCCAAAGAAAGTAGCGACATCTTCAGTTTGGTAGTATAAACAAACCAAAAGATAAGATTTAACAGGTTTATTTTTATAATTTGATGAAATATTAACTCATTTAATAGATAATAGGATTATTAAAGTGGAAGCGCCAGGGTAGCCCTCATCCCTCATATAATATTGTGACACAGCCGTAGTTCACCCACCAAACTCAAGGTGGCAGTACATTCCCTTTTACAATGACATGTTTGTAAATTTTACTTCACAGAGTTGTTCCTCTTTCCCATAAAGTTACTTTACTCTTTGCACAGTTTAAGCGGATACCAGCCGAAAAAAAATATACTATGTTAGTAGGAAAAAGGGGCAACAAAGTTTGAAAGTTATGAAGTACATAATGCAACAGCTACAAAGTAAAGTGGGTATGTTATTGCTAATGATCATTATTTTTGGGCGATGACGTATTAAGGAGCTTCTAATTGATAAAGATTACCGATTCAAAGTTATTTTGAATGCTTCTGAAGTTTCTTTTGTTTCACAGTAGGTACCTACCTAACAGTCCGAAAAAAAATTTGCACCAGTGGGCAAGGTACATATTCAAATTCAAATTCAAATTCAAATTGTTTATTGCAAAACATAATTATATTATTATTATACCTATGTATAAATATAATTATGACGTTCTTTGAGTACCTATTTTATGCAAAACTAAAATCTTTTAAGGTAGGTACGATACTGTGGACCAAGATAAACACAATATTAATAATGTTGGAAATATTAAAATAGGTACCTACACATAAAATATTAAAATAAATTAGCGAGCTGCGTGGAAGCAAACAGACAGAACAATTTTATTATTTGTAGCCTTAAGCCTAGGTAGTAAATTGTCCACAGTAGCTATATTATCTATACGCAGTAGCCTATCAGTGTAGTGGTAGAATGAAAATCAAATAGGTAGGTACTCAATGTGTCGCAGGCAAGGAAGGCGGCGTATCGTGTCATTATTCTTACTTTGTTTGAACAATTAAACATGCGATTTAACGACCTCGGCAATACCGGAATCAAAGTCTCTCATATCAGCTTGGGAGGCGCGTCGTTCAGTAACTTCTACGGGTAAAGTCTACACTCATTTAATAATGTAAATACCTAACAGACCTTGTTTTCTTTGCTTGCGGTGTTTATTGGCGCTTTAATAGGTCCGTTAACATTTTGTCTGGAATCTTGTACTGTTAATATTATCAGAGAAGCTTGTGCTGCTCGAGTGTATTTTTAAAGTTAAATCCGTTTAGTCTAGGTACCTATATATAGAGGCGGCACTGACGAATTATCATCTCAAACGACCGGTTACGGCTGTTGTAAATTGTACCAAAGTTCTCCGTTATTGTTTGTTTTGTTCCATATTCGCGTTTATTTTTAACTCGACCGAGTGATGTGGCAACTCGTAAGATATCTTTGTTTTTATTTTTATAGAGATCGGATTTTGTGTTTTTGATTTCGATTTCCTCAAACAGCTGAAGCTCTGTTGGGGTCAAGGCCGTTATAAAGATCGTTGACATTGATGACATTTGTCGCGTTACGAACGAACAAGAATTTCGACACACCATTCTTTAACGCTGCACAATGTAACCACCAATTAATAAAAAAGTGGAACTTTATTTGATAAATATTTTTTTGTATTCAATTAAATATTCAAATTCAATCATTGACAGTTTTATGTCTGTTTATCCAAGGAGCGGTTATAATTTTTTGACCTATGATAAAATTGCACAACCTACCTATTGTTATCTTCGAAAAAAGAGTTAATACCTAAGTACCTATAAACGGTATCATTTATGTAGGTAGATATATTTTGCAATAAATTAATCGTGTTATCACCGCGTTAGTACCAAGCGTATGTTTACGTAAACAATATTTTTACGACATAATTACCTACCTATTTTAACTGTTTTTTTTTAATTCTGGCTTATTCTCTTTGGGAGATAAAACAAATAGGTCCCTAGACTTCATAATCTTGTTGTTTCAAGTGGTTCCTTAGCGGTATTACACTGCTCAATGACTTTGACAATAGGGGATCGGACAAAAAAAACCTAATTAGTCCGTCAGATAGATTTCCAAAAAATATTGGAGATCAGATGTATTTTTTCTTTTTCAGTCCTTCCGGTTGCAATTGAATGCTAATATTTTACGTGAAGCGACAGCCTATCTGACCTACACAACCTAGTTAGTATTGGGTAATACTAACAACCTGTCAAGTCTGACAACCAGTCTTACCACAGGTAACACTAGTAAGACTGGTCCGCAAAAAGTCTTATCAAACGTAGGACTGGTAAGACTGGTCCGCAAACAGTCTTATTAAAGGTAAGACTATAACGACTGGTCCACAACGAATCTTACCTAAGGTAAGACTAGTAAAACTGTCAGTCTTACCAAAAAGACTAGTAAGATTGGTCTTATCAAAGGTACGTTCCGTGCTGGAGGGGCCAGAATCTAGTTTATTTTTTGATTCATATAGGGTTTTGGCCACATGAATCAGGCTTCAGTATTATTATCTTTGTACAAGAATCTATAACCCAAGAACATCACACGAAACGCAAGTTGAAATTTTAAAACAATAAAATAGATTTTATTAAGCAGGCAGTGTTATCAGCATGCTACCTGAACTAAGCACAGATGAATCACATATTCAAATCAAATCATCTTTACCTTCCTAACACCGAGATTTAAGCCAACCAGCAGCACATCTAACTTCTAGCTCATCCGTTACACGACTGGCATCCCCCCACGCGGGAAGCCAGACTCTCTAATTATTACTCGATTAAGTACAGTCAAGTGAAGCTTTCGCCACATTACTCAGTATTATACGACGGACACTTCTTATTTATAAACACACTAACGTAGGGACATCGACAAAAAGAAAGTTTCAAACTTTGCTTTCTTGTTTTATAATGTCGTTTTATTAAATAAAATCAAGGTGGTCCATCAAAAAGCAGGTTTAGTGTCTAATGTTCACCTGGGTGAAACACCCAGGTGAATTTTAGACACTAATCCATAAAGCAGTATCGGTTATAATATTTGTATATGTTTCTTTAAATATGCTTAGAATTTTGTCGGCTTGCCAGATATTAACAAAAAAGATGAGTAAAAAAGTTACCAATACAACCGTCTCAGTTCATACAAGTTTCAAGAGTGTTTATTTGATGAAAAGTGCATTCTTGAGACTTATATGAACTGCGACGGTTGCATTTGTGATTTTATTTATTACTACTCAGTAAATATACATCTGTCATTGCCGCGAATCCCATTTTTTAACATACAACTTGACACTGACCGGGAAATTGCAAATATCGTAAGAAATTCGAATTTCGCGATCTACCTTGCCGCATCAACCTAAAGTACTTATTACTTGTTTTAGATCATTCGACGAAGAAAAAGGTGTGGAGTTGATAAGACAGACTCTCAAATGCGGCGTTAATTACGTCGAAACTGGACCCTGGTATGGCGCGGGTACGTCCGAGCGAACTTTTGGAAAGGTTGGTAATGTTTACTAGAATAATGGCATTTCGATTTGAGAATATTGATATCGACGTATGGAATGACGAGAATGATTATTTATAGAAATAAAGTAGTCCTTATTTATAGGAACTATGACGGTAGCGTATGTGGCAGAAATGTGATGAGGTAAAGGGGAAGTCAGTGGCAAAAAAACTGAATCAAACAAACAAAAGTTACCGGCTTCAGAAGTTAAAGTTATCTTTCAAGTTGGTTTTATTTTTTGCAAGAAAGGTTTTTTATGTTAATTTTATGCTTTTATGTTTAATTTATAATTATTATGCTTACTGCGGTACTCAGAGATATTTAATGATTATTTAAGCAGTCACTTAGTACAGATTTGACATAATTTTGTATGACAAAACTGTCAAAACCGTTACTTAGTGACGGCCTAAGTAATCATTAAAGTTCTCTGAGTGCGGCAGTTAGTTATTAGTTTATACTTCCATTCAATTTCTGCCATTCTAATATAATACTCCTCCATAAGAAACCATTCTCATGACTACAAAACATTTATTAAAGTCATTGAAAAACGCATAGCTGGCCAGTTAGATGTTAAAAAAACCTCCAGAACAAGCCGGCTTCCGTCGAGAACTTTCCACTACCGCCTTTATATCTTGCATTTGTCGACTATTGTAAAGCCTTTGACAGCATCACACATTCTGTAATATTTAATGCCCCTACAAAACAACAGATAGAACCTACCTACATAGATATTTTACGTAATATATACACCCAAAGTACAGCTGCTATTAACTTAGAGGGATTAGGTCCAAAGTTTGATATTCTCAAGAGAGTCAAGCAGGGCAACCCGCTGTCTCCAAAACTGTTCACCAGTACCATAGAAGAAGTCCTTTAGACGTTGGCAGTCAGATGGTAAGTGAAAGACATTGTCGTCGGCAAAACAAGGTTGAATAATCTATGTTTTGCCCATGACATTGTCCTTTTCTCCCCAGAACTAGAGCAAATGCTACAAGATGTTAGCTATGCAAGCCTGAAGATGAACATGTCAAAGACCAAAGTCATGACCAACAGCTCTAAGAGGAGCTTATATGTCCAAGAATATATCTACTTGGGCCAAGTAATCTCTTTCCAGGCACGGCAAGATAACGAAATCGCAAGGCAAACCGAAAATTCCTGGAAGAGTTGCTATGATCCGAGTATTGGTAGAGAGTATTTTAAAGGCACTCTGACCATGTCTCTGAAGCGAAAGCTAACGGACATCTGTAATCTCCCCATCATGACCTACGGTGCACCAACTTGGTGTTTGACTAACATCCAAAAGTCCATGCAATGGAGCGCAGTATCTTTGGTGTAAAATTAACCGGTCGGGTTCGAAACACTACAGTGTGCTCCAAAACGCAAATTGTTGACGTGGCACAAAAGGCTGCCATACTTAAATGGGACTGGGTAGGACATGTCTGTCGCATGCCGAACGAGCTGTGCCGTAAAGCTCAGGATTGGTGCCCTGAAACAGTGACACGAAGTCGTGGCAGACCACGAAGGAAATAGCGGGACGAACTGGATGTCTTCAACGGTAATACGAAAAATCAATTAGCCGAAACATAATTCAGCGAAAGCACGTTTCGCCGAATAACATTACAAATAATGAATGGTTGGCCGAGACCTAGATTTACCGAAGCTATGGTTCGCCGAAACACGTTTAAACTAAATAATCTTTCACCGATAGCTATTTTCACCGAAACCACCATGAGCCAATCTCAAATCTCTAAATCTAATATTACTTAGGTACCCTATAAATAATATTTTAAGCTAGGCTACTAATAGGCTGATAGGCTTCGTTGATATGCTGAAGTGCAATAGACAGATTTTGTCGTACAAACGTTTACAAAATAAATGTTCTCCACACATCGTGCTATGCATTTCCAGTGTAACATGATCTCGGATTGTGTAGATTTCGCGTAAAATGAGAAATCCGCTTAAATTGGTTTTCATAGCGTGATTGCCCATCGTGTGTACCTATGTTACTGTTAAGCGGTTTAATTAGGTATGGTACCTGAATGAAGATGCCTGCATTGCGAAAATTACTGAAAAGCGTTACATTTAATGAATTTTATAAAATGCGATGGGAGCTCGCGTAAAATCGCGTGAATTTACATTGCGGCGGCTTTGACGTCGCGGTCGAGTGGAGAGCGTGCGAGCGTTGCGTCCTGTGTACCTATTCCAATTAATGATGGTAAATTCCCGAGAACATTCTCCTTGCGAGAACTTTGCTGTTAAGGTCTCGAGAATATTCTTTTTGAAGGATATTTACGGGAATTAAAAAAGTTAATGTCTTTTTTGTTTCGGGCTATATTTAGAGTTAACGAGTTTTAAGCAGGAACATTCCGGAGAATATTTCCGAGAATGTTTCCTTAAATTCTCAGTACATAAGTAGTGATGGTAAATTCCCGAGTATAAAGGGTGTAAAAGTATCCTTAACGCAAACGAAAGGCACAAGGATCATTTTTTGGTTCTAGACCATACCGGGGAACCCCCTAGTTACGGAGATATTGGTGGTCAAAGTTCCAAATTTTTCACAGCTGTTTTTGTAAATACTAGTTTTTCAGGTTATAACTTTACTTAAATTACCTCCATGACCCTTGTTACTATTCAAAGCATCCACTAGCACAATGTTTTAAAAGTGCTTCATTGAGTTTTACTGTAAAATGTGATTTTCGACCCCAAAAAAAAAGTCGTTTCCCAGCAAAAATTTTTGCGTAGGGGTACTTAGTTTGATGTACAGAATGCTTGGTTGACGTATGTGTGAAGGGTAAATTTACACCCTGTATACAAGTTTATCCACTGACATCTCCGTGAATTGTAGTTGTAATTGATTTTCAAAATTATTTTTGTGTTTGTAAGAGTATACTCCCGAGGTGGTCCCATTGTCAGCAAGTCAGGATCTGATGATGGGATCCCAGGAAGATTGAGGGCAACCCACAAATCTTATAGGCACACATTACGTTTTCAATATATTTCTTTAAAGCTGTTTAATTATTTGCGTCTGATAATCATAATCTCATGTAGATGCGCTGATGATGGAAGGTACAATTCGTCAACGGTTAAGAGTTGAAAGAAAATTCCTTAAAGATCATACGTACTTATGGACCGATAGTTGTAATCTTTCAGGCTATAATGTTGACCTAATAATAGAACGTAAATCTCATTAACCGAATTTAAAAAGGAAGTTCCCAATTCGTTGAATCATTTTTATGTATATTCACCGATTACTCGAAGTCGACTTAACCGATATGAAAATATCTTTTATTGTTGGAAAGGAGATATTTCAAGGGTGGTAGGTACCATGGTAAGGAAATCAGGATCTGGTGATGGAATCCCAGAAATCGAGCGAGAGAACCCTTAAATTTTATACGCGCTTATTACGTGTTTCGTGCTATTTCTAAAGCTTTTCAAGTATTCGCATCTAGCAGTCATCACAACATCTTGATGAGTTGATGATGGTAGGTAACGGTTAGGAGTTGGAGGATAGTACTTTAATATTTTTTATGGGAACGTAAATATAATTGTATTCTTTCAGGTTATCTAGGTGAGCTGATGGAAGGTACTACTTTTCAACGGTTAGGAGTTGAAAGCAATAAGGGATTTGTCAAAGTTAAGGGTTAGGTTTCTTGGTTGAATGCATAGTTAATATTTGTGTTTTTTTTCCTATTTTTTTTTTGTAGTGTTCTATACAAATATTTACTATACATTTAACATACGACCAAGAAACCTAACCCTTAACCTTCAAGATTCCCATATGATTGCTTTTAACTCCTAACCGTTGAGGAGTTATGCCTTCCATCATCAGCTCATCAACATGAAGTGATGACTGCGAGATGCGAATAATTGAATAGCTTTAGAAAAAGCACAAAACACGTAATAAGTGCTTACAAAGTTTGAGGGTTACCCTGGCTTCTATGAGATGCCATCACTAGATCCTGATTTCTTTATCATGGTACCACCCTTGGGATATCTGCTTTCCAACAAAAAAATCCATATCGGTTTAGGTGTCTTCGAGTAACCGGTGAATATAACTTAAAAAGAAGAATCCGCCAAATTAAGAACCTCCTTTTTAAAATTAGGTTAATGAGATTGACCTTCTATCATCAAGTTAACCTAATAGCCTGAAATAATACAACTATCGGTCCATAGGAACGTATAATTTTGAAGGAATTTTCTTTTAACTCCTAACCGTTGAGGAAATGAGGAGTAGTACCTTCCATCATCAGCGCATCCACATGAGATTATAATCATCAGACGTATTAATTTGAACAGCTTTAGAAAGTATATGAAAAACGTTAAAAGACCCTAAAAAATTTGAGGGCTGCCCTCGATTTCCCTGAGATCAAATCATCAGATCCTGACTTGGTGACAATGGGATCACCACCAGAGTATACTCCTTCGAATACTAAAATAATTTTGAAAATCGGTTCTCAATTGACGGAGATATCGGTGGAATTTTAATTTAAATTCTCGTAAATTCTCCGACGAAAAGATGTTTCAGAATAAAGCAGAATGTTCTCGAGATCCGAGAAAATTCCCCGTAATAGAATATTCTCTCGACCCATCACTAATTCCAAGCATCAACAATGAACTGTTGATCCGTAAACATTGCGGTGACGACATTGACAGTGGACGGTTTTCGCACTGTAAAATTGGAAATGAGTGACTAATTAATATGGTAGCGATCGCGCTCATGAACCAAACTGGAAGCTAATAACCTGCTTATGCATCTAAAAACATTTGACGCAGTGGCTTCAGTGCCATTGTAGGTATTTGTATAACAGACAGATGTGTTGCTGGGGAGTCTGTTCCGCCACTTCTTCTTTCCAGCTAAAACACTAGGAAGTGTCGAAGGGTGGGTGTTTTGACGCTGCCTCTTGTGAAAAAGTAAGGTAAAGTAAGTTTCAACGTTCGTAAAGTGCTAATTATCAGCCTAGTTTGAATAAATGAGTTTTGATTTCATATGTGCAATCTCGCTTGTCGGCTACTAAGTACCTACCTAGTTTAATTTAAAATGTCAAATGAAACTTCATTTTTATGAGCGAGTGACGTCACTACCTACTACCTACCTACATGCATGATGAATAAACTTTATTTGTTTACAGGCTCTAGTTGGAGTTCCAAGATCATCGTATTTCATCGCAAGCAAAGTTGGAAGATATGAGCAGGCTCCGGAGAAAATGTTCGATTTCTCAGCCGAGAAGACGGAAGCTGGTGTGGACAGAACGCTGGAACTCCTCGGTTTGGACTACGTGGACTTGATACAGGTCAGGTACATGCGGGCGCTGCTCATTCACAATAAATACTCTTCCGGCTATCATTCTCACCTCGGAGTGGGTGACGTAACAATCTATCATGTAATCGTACCGTGCATGCACGCGCGAACTTGACCTTCCTTTTGATGACTCTAAATTACGGCCACGTGTTTGACTGAGGTGCATATACACACAATGCCAATTGAAACTGACAGCTCTTGTTACGCAAGGACGCAACCTAGAACAATTTTCACACGGGAAATTCAAAATTGATCTGTTATTGTTTCGAGAACAACAGCACCCAACTAGCAACTGTGCTGATTTATGGAACCTTTAATTTACAACATAGTTGTCTTGATATAGAGCATCTTCGGTATACGATTAACGAAATGAGGCAGATACACAGCGCGAAGTAATGAACTTTACAAACTAATTTATTACGGGTTGCATTTATTTTCGTCAATCCATGCAATTACACGGTACCTGCCCATTAAGCTTCAGTACCATAGTACACATAGCTTACAAGAAAATTTTACTGGAAATTGAGGGTCAATGGAAGTACGTAGGTAGGTGTGGTTATTTCATGAAATTTGAAACAGAAACCGTGAAGTCGAGAGTATTATCTACGTAGTTGAGGCCACTATAATTAAAACTCCATTTAGAACAATAATTGTTCTAAATGGAGTTTCTTTAAATATAGTAACCGAGTCAGTTTGATTGAATTTTGTTTTTTTTTTTATTTTAGTACATCTTAGAGGACAGTTACTGTTTATACTCGCAAATATTTCTACGTGTTGCTTTTTCTGATACTGGTTGGCAACAATTCCTTTTTTAAAGAACCTAAAAAAGGATTAGGTTATAAAAATCCTTTTTTTTGTTAGGTACAGGAAACTCGCGCTGTGGTCGGATACCTACATTTTATTAACTTTGCTTACGTAGTATGCGCGTAGAGTTAGAGTTTCCTATAATACGTAAGTATTTTTCCTTCTTCGTCTATGTTATTGACATGATGATATCATAATAACTCCTCGTTACAAAGTAATTTATACATGTTAAAAGAATTTGATTCTTAACTGAAATGGCCAACGTTTTTTTTATTGGGACAAGCCCGCCACACTATTCCCGAACCACTGTAACTGTTAGCCAGAATCAACAGTGGCGACCATAAGAGAAGCGTCAATTAAGCTCGACGAAGTCCCAGAACATAAAGTGGAAAATTACTTTACTCTTTCAGAAGTTGGCAATAAAGTCAATGAAACAAAACCACTGACGTCGGAAAGTAGGTACCAAGCTAAAGTTTTTTTTTTCGGATGTCGTTTATCCTTATTTTCATCATCATCATCATCATTTCAGCCGAAAGACGTCCACTGCTGGACAAACGCCTCCCCCAAGTCTCGTCTCAATGACCGGTCCCGTGCGTCACGCATCCAACGAACCCCCACTGATGGTGAAAATGCATCAGTGTTGCCACTGCATCTCGATCAAATCCTATACAGATCCCTGATTACACACAATTACACACTCCAAACAGACCGCCAAGTTTGCAGATTAAATAATATCCTAGTACCTAGTGTTATTTGATAAACATAGAGCCATCTTTTAACGTTGATCCGCTGGTGGTAGCCCGAAAATTAAAATTTTAAGTATTTACATTACCTTAATCTTATAAGTACCTATATGTCTAAAATTTAAAGTCCTGACTAACTGGCTTAAGATCGTGTTAAAAAAGATGGACGAATTTTAACAATTTTTTTTTTGAAAATGAAAATGAATATGTTTATTTGTCCCAAAAACAGTTACATGGTTATAAATGAGACAACCCCAGTAAGTAATTAATAATACTTATCTCGCTCTTTCCCTTAATTATTAACAATATTGAGACTATTGCACAAATTTTAACAAAATGTAAAATCTACAAAAAATATTTAACAGTAAAATGACTTATTAACTAAATAGCAGCTCTTTGAGTAAATGAACGAGTAGCTGTATGCCTTTCTGGGTCGTATGTGTGTGGGTCTTGTTTTTCAAGAGCGTTTGTATTGTAGTGTGTGTGTGTGTGTGTGTGTGTTAGGTCTAATTTAAAGTGCCGATATGCTCGAAACAATATAATTTTTTGTTTTTTTTGATACTATGCATAAGGAAACCTATTTAACCGAGTCTAACCAAAACCTGCTCAGTTTCCTCGTATGTTAAAGCTTTGAGCCACTCAGTTATTATCTTTTTGCATACATGTGAGACCTCACGGTGGAACCTTAGTTTTTCGTTTTTTGTTTTAACCTTTTCGACTTATTGTATTTATATAATTCCCTCCATGTTGCTCTGCTTTGGTTCCTTTCACGCAAAACATGCGCTTTATATAGAGTTTGAGTTGCAGCGATTTTTAAGCAGGCATATACAGGGTGTAAATTAACGCTTCACACAGCCGTCAACCAAGCATTCTGTACATCAATTTAAGTACACATACGCATTTTTTTTGCCATTCAACTCCATGTAGCACTCTTCAAACAATGCTAGTGGATGCTTTGAATAGTAAACGGGACATGGAGGTAATTTAAGTAAAGTTATAGCCTGAAAAACTTGTATTTACCTATAAAAACAGCTGTATCTTCCAGCCATACCTGGGAAACCATTCGTTACGGGGATATTTAGGGTCAAAGTTCCAAATTGTTCCCAGCTGTTTTTGTAAATACTAGTTTTAGGTTATAACTTTACTTAAATTACCTCAATGACCCGTTTACTATTCAAAGAATCCACTAGCACAATGTTTTAAGAGTGCTATTGAGTTTTACCGTAAAATGTGATTTATGACCCCAAAAAAAAGTCGTTTCCCAGCAAACAATTTTGCGTAGGAGTAGGTACTTAGCTTTGATGTACAGAATGCTTGGTTGAAGGCTGTGTGAAGTAAAGTAAGTACCTACGTCGTCGCAACGTTCTTTCTCATTTCCAATGGCTTTCAATAGCTAGTAACTGAAGCCTATTCTGTCTAACCCGCGGTACGAGAATTTCAGATTAAATTCCCGATGAATTTCAACGTGGGTGGGCCACGGCAGAAGTGCTTACTTGCAAGTATGCTGTGATTGGAAAAAAGCGGCGTCTAGAATCTCAGATGCACATTTTAGATTACATTTAGTTACATCTTCGTCTGTAATGTAGCTGTATTTTTATTTAGATTTTAACTAGGACTTTGAAAGTGCCTTGTGGCATTAAGACCAGGCACTCTAAAATAATTTCCACGCAAGCTCCGCCCCATTCACCCCGCCACTCCGCGCGATGTGCTAGACGCTAGCGCATCAGTAATAAAGTCGAATACCACGTGCGCTCTTTGATCGCGTTCGAGCACGAAACTAAATGTCGTAAGTCTCAATTCTTATTTCGTTTATAACTAAAGTAGTAATTGATCTGGAGAAAAAATATCTTATGGCTGGATAGTAAACTATATTTTCTTACAGTGAACATTTATTTTAGACATAAAGGTGGAGCAATCTTGAGGAAAAATGTAATAATCGTTAAAAAAGACATGATTTTCGAATAAAAAATGAATCGAGCGAATATGCTACAATTACGTAACTGTCTTGTACATGGAAAGAAAAAGATCCAATAAATCATATACTAAAGTTCCATTTTGATTGTATGTACGACTGTTACAGAATATTAATGCAAATTAACATAAATTTAGGGAGCCTCCTCTTAAGTCCGCCTATGTATCACTATGTATCTATTGAAAGTTGTGAATAGAAAATAAAAATGTAATTTTTATTTTTTGTTGCCATATGAACCCTCTAAACCTAAATGCAGAAGGAGTTACCTAGTCGCTCCAACTGTCAGGGTAAGATATGCTTTCGCTAAAATTCAATACTCAAAACAAGACCTCTCAGACCAAGTTAAAAGTAAAGACGGAACTCTGCGAACAGCAAAGTGAGGCCGGTCAAACTACGCCTCGCATACACGCACACACGTTTCATACCAAATAAAAAAAGTTTAAGACCAAGGCGTAGTTTATGTTGTACGTGTGTGCGTGTATTGTGTATGTACACGGCAATAAATAATAAAGTAATAATAAGTAGTAATAGTTTTCCCTTGCCGAACATAAAATCTGATCTCTATAGAAGAAATTGTTACCCGATGTCAATTAAATTACACACATCAAAAGTGTCTAGGGATCAAGCATTTTTATGCGGATTTCTTGAGATTGAGATGTGGCTTTGTAATAAATTTATGATTTTATAAATTTATATGGATCCTTTTTGGTGCATTTCATAATTTGAATCAGGAACTGTGAATCAAATTCGAGTAAAAGATGAAAATCAGAAACACTTTATTTGATGAATCCTTAAAGAAAATTTTATATCAATCAGGAGAAAAGTTATTGCAAAAATATATGTTGATCCCTAGACACTTTTGATGTGTGTATTTAACAAATTGCCTAATGAACTGACAGACCTTAGATTGTACGCCTGGTTAGTCAATAAATGTTTCTACACGACCCCGGAATATCTTAGTTATAAGAATAGAAAATTAGTGTAGCGCCTTACTATGTTCTTATCAGTGCAATAATAACTAGTTAAGTTAGTATGTAGTCCAAAATGTAAATGTGTACCTACTTCTGTATTTGTTACACGTACCTTATTTACTTTCTTATAAACTTTTATTTTAAGTTTTAAGTTTTGCATACCAGAAATGGTTAATATGAGGATCTTTACTGTAGTATTATGTAATGCACTATGTACCATCTTTTTACCCATATTAAGCGAATAAATTATTTGATTTGATTTGATTTATCGCTGGGCTAACTCACCACTGACAACCTACATATACGCGTCTACCCAATGATATATTAAAACTATAGATACGTTGTCCGCCCTCAAAAATGGCAACATGAAATGAAGCCAATTGGCCACATCGCGCTTAGTTACGCACCAACCTCTCGCGCGATGCTACGTTTGTTCTTAATTTAAATCGTGTGTGTAAACTTGCGCGAAACATAAAGACAACAGGCATCCCGCTGTACGGTGTCATATTTTCTTTCCCTTTCCCTTTCTTAACGTGTAAAAGTAGTTAAATAATATTTTTGCCGTTTTGAAGCGCCGCCATGTTAGTTCATGATGTGTCTATATATAATAATAATAATAATAAAATACCAGGTATAACCTGAGAAAACAAAAGTTTAAAACCACAATAATAATAATAATATTCCACAACTATCACACAACGCCATCTAGTCCCAAGCTAAGCAGAGCTTGTGTTATGGGTACTAGACAACTGATAAACATACTTATATATTTCTAAATACATACATATTATAGATAAATTACACCCAGACACAGAACAAATGATCGTGCTCATCACACAAACATTTGTCCTGGGTGGAAATCGAACCCACGACCTCCGGCATAGCAGTTAGGGTCACTAACCACTAGACCAACAGGCACACCAATATAATACGTCATTGCGTCTACCTACCTATACTGGCATCGCTTTCCAGTTTTCGCCCTCATAGGTATAATATGTAGATCCCATGGTCGTCCTGGTTGGGAAATATTTTGTGTCCTAACTCAGGATAGGGACCTACCACAGCCCCAAATGACAACTTCTGATTTCTTTCATTCAATTTTGTTCAGCCGTCTTGGGTGTAAGCGTAGAATAAACAAACAAACAAATAAATAAACAAACATACTCTCTTAATTATGTCTAGAAAGGATATTAATTAATTAGTATAAATGAATTTCTACCCATAGTATAGAGCCTTTCTACTTATGGCTCATTCATTTGCAGAGCCTGTTGTATAATTATTTTAAGTTACCCTTTTATTTTTGTTTTGCATGTTTACATTTTAATTACACATTACATAGAATTACATAGAAAAAATAGATTGGTAGCTATACCCACCTGAAGAAGACCATCTCATCATCTTTTGGGATGGCCGGGCCACCATCGATGCTAACCACTTTCCAGGCATTATTCACAAGCCCCGTAAACTCTATTTTACGACTTTACAACTAAAAACGCTCATGAAACAGCACTAAACATGCAAGACTAACAAGCTCCTCGTATAGTACTAAGCCTTGGGGCCTTGTCGACTTAACTGACTTAACTGCCCATACCAACTGTCGATTGGCGTGAAATTACCAACGTTTCTTTGTGGGTATTAATATCTATACAAATACATATAATTTTACAATGTCTGATAACAGCCTTTTTACTGAATGCACATGAAAGTATACAGGATGTAAATTAACCCTTCACACATACATCCGTGAACCAAGCGTTCTGTACATTAAACAAAGTAACCCTACGCATTTTTTTTTGCTGGGAAATGACTTCTTTTTGGGGTCAAAAATCTCATTTTTCGGTTTTTGTTTAATGTTGCACTCTTGAAACATTGTGCTAGTGGGTGCTATGGAAGTATTTAAGTAAAGTTATAACCTTAAAAACTGGTATTTACAAAGACAGCTGTGAAAAATTTGTATTTGGGGTTCCCAGGTATGGTCTAGAACAAAAAAAATATCGCAGTGGTGGGGAGAATAAGTACTCTTTGTTTGCGTTAAGGGACTTTTACACCCTTTATACAGGTGACTGGTGAGCGTCAAAATGGCCTTTGCAGCCGCCAGCACCGATTCACTGGAATTCGACGCCAGTGACGCATTTTGATGACAAAGGACTGCACAGACATGCAAACATTTTCAAAGGTTTTATTGCAATAAATAAATCATTATCTGCCTAGCCTTTTCCCAACTAAGTATATTGGGGTCGGCTTCCAGTCTAACCGGATGCAGCTGAATACCAGTATTTTACATGGAGCGACTGCCTATCTGACCTCCACAACCCAGTTAATACTAGGTAATACGGTACCCTTTGGTAAGACTGGATGTCAGACTTTCAGGTCACTGACTACCCGTAACGACTGCCGAAGATCTATATATGGCACCCGGGACCAACAGCTTAACGTGCTTTCCGAGGCACGGAGGAAACTCGGTATGTAATGGGCGGTCACCCATCCACAGATCGACCTAGGCAAGCGCAGCTTAACCTAAAGATTGACCCGAGTGGCAGTTCTTATTAAGCCACGAGCTCCTTGCAATGAATAAATAAATAGGTAGGTAATAAATAACATTGATGCACACTCACACACACAGATGCCAGCAACGTTGCAGGTGCCATGCAGGGGCCGACGCCGGTCGAGGCTGCGGTTTGCTTGAAAGAGATACCCCGGCCCCGGACACAAAGGGCTATAAAGGAACATGGGTGGTTTTTAGTCAGTAGAAGTCTGACACTCCCTTCCGCTCCGCCAAAAGCGGGAGGAGTCATTTGATGATTTCCCACACTTTTTTTGGCTTTTGGCGGATAGCGTTTTGGCCACGTACAAAATAGGCAATTCAAAAAAAATAAAATTTCTTTATTATAGAAAAAACAATACTTATATTTGAATGAAAGTTTTATTGAAAAAAGTTTTCTTTATTATAGAAAAAACTATACCTATATTTGAATGAAAGTTTTATTGATTAAAAACATACGTCAAGTTGAAATTATCTATTTAAATTCAAAGTTGCATGAAATGATAGGACAAAGAGAGAAAGACATTTATTTGTAGGATGTACTATATTGGGGTCAGCTTCCTGCAGAAAACCAGTATTTTACATGGAGCGACTGCCTATCTGACCTCCACAACCCAGTTAATACTAGGTAATACGATACCCTTTGGTAAGACTGGTTGTCAGACTTTCAGGTCACTGACTCCCTGTAACGTCTGCCAAAGATCTATATGTATATGGCAGCCGGGACCTACAACTTAACGTACTTTCCGAGGCACGGAGGAAACTCGGCATGTCGGGTTGTCACCCATCCACAGACCGACCTAAGCAAGCACAGCTTTACCTAAATCTACTCGAGTGGTAGTAAAACTAGACTTGGCCATCGCCAATGTTAAAAAGCCCATTGTAATAGCTAATCGCCATCGCATTGGCCAATGTAATGCAGTGGCCAAGTCAATCTATTTATTTAAAACATCAAAGATTTTTAAGTAGGTACTAAATATATTAAATGACTTGGTATTACATGGATCTCACTACTTTTTACGGTAAAAGAACTGAGTTGCGCGACTTGGCTCTTTTTACAAGTTTTGTTTTTAGTAGTACACATGGACTCCTAACCCATGTGAATGTTCTAAAAATTCCGTTCTAAAAATTTAGTACTTTAACGGTTGTAAATTTAGTATCGTTTCGTTTAGGAGAGAGGAGAGGGGGCTGCCTCTTGTACCCTGGCACCACTCGGCTGCACAAGGGACAGCCCCACTCCTTTCTCTTGCCAAACGTACTATATACAGGGTGGAATTTTGTAATGCCACCTGGAGAGAAAGTACTCTTAATACTGCAGATAGAAAATTTTACTCAAAGGAAACATTCCTTTATTTTTGAATAGAAAGCAAACTGCATTTAAAGATTTTCGAAAATTCTCTTCTCCCACACCCGGGAATCTAACCGGCTAAAATCTGAAAAAATTATATCCTGTACTTTTATTGCATCGATCGTTAGGTTAGGTTAAATGGTTACCCCGAGGAAGAGCGAAACCAAATAATTCTACAGCAAGATGGTGCTCCAGCACATAACAGCAGAATCACTACCTACTGACTACATTAATAACCATTTTAATATCTGGATTGGTACAAACGGCACAATCAGATGGCCTGCGCGATCGCCAGATCTCACCCCATTTTTATGGGGATATGTATAAAATCACATGAAATCTTATGCGAATGACAACGAATTGAGAGTTGAAGTTCAGAATACGATTAATAATATTTACCACAACCGAAATGAATTCGTTAAAAGAATAAATTTGTGTATCCAAGAGAATGGAGCTCATTTCGAGCAACTAATTAGTTAGTTTACCATTTTTTGTAAATAATTAAATTAATTAAAGATTTCCTGGTTTTCCTTTCATTTAATTTATCATGTTTGTTAGAGAGATTTCATCCTTATAATTGACCCTAACGATCGATGCAATAAAAGTACAGGGTATATTTTTTTCAGATTTTAGCCAGTTCTATTCCCGGGTGTGGGAGAAGAGAATTTTCGAAAATCTCTCAATGCAGTTTGCTTTCTATTCAAAAATAAAGGAATGTTTCCTTTGAGTAAAATTTTCTATCTACAGTATTAAGAGTACTTTCCCTCCAGGTGGCATTACAAAATTCCACTCTGTATATAATAACCTGGATTTGATTCGAGAACTTTGCGTCAAATAATAAAAAAAAGTTACCGCCAAAATGGAAAATTTTAAAAAGTAAACATAGTATTCAAATGTTTCGTTTTCGTTATTTTCATGAAATAATTTTTGTGTTTTCTTTGAAGAAACATTTATGAGTTTTTTTTTTTGAGATTATAAAAACCGATATTGATAAAAGAAAAGGCGCATTCTTTACAATAATTTCATCATTCCCGTTTTTAGATCTAGAACTGAGTCACCCTAGTCATTATTTGTAAACACAGTTAAACAAAGGAGAATGGGCAAAATCGTACGGCACTTGGTCTATCAGCGGCCAGGAACATTTTATTTTTTTTTGGTTTAATATCACCCTACAATAACGGGTTCAAGAAGTTTTATATCTGTAGTGTCATTATTAATGGAACTAAATACATTTTTATTTTAGATTTATGTAAGCCTGTGATTTAGCGTATTAATTACTAAGATTTAGTCTTAAAAATAAGGAAATAAAATAAAATGACTTGTTTACTTCAATACATTTATTTTACATACATTTACATACATAAACTCACGCCCTTTTCCCATGGGGGTAGGCAGAAATCACAGAACGCCACTTGCTACGATCCTTACATACTCCTTTTGCCTCGTCCACATTCATACATTTAATGTACAATAATAGCACTGAGTTCTGATGCCGGTAATAAAATATCCTCGTCTTGATGTCTAGCCCATGCCAGATACCACACTACACACATAACGTGTGCGCAACAACCGATTGTGCGCCTTCCACTCAAACAACTGCAATAATAATGAGCAATTGCTTCTCTATTTTGTCTTTGTCGGTTAATTACAATATAAGAATAATATATTCTGGACCTTACATGTCTAGATTGTATTCGCACACGTAATAACCAAATATCTTCTTCTTCAATAAAATCTCTGAGCTGACTTATTTGTCGCTCCCGGTATACTTCGATATTGTATAAGCCTTCAATTAAGTGTTCAGCGTAGTAGCTGCGAGCCAACTTGATTTGGTATGTGCCAAGTGCAAACAGAATTAGGTCTTCTTCAGAAAAAACCGGAAAGTCTTCAAAAATAGGTTGGTCGCTGCTGAGTCTTTCAAATGATGCCCTCTGTCTATTTATGTTATGACGGATAACATAGTCCGCTAAGAGGTTCGGTATTTCAAAACGTTCATTAATTATATTTACGAACGATGATGCATGAATACTATCTTGTATTGGTGTTTGGAACGCATTGATGAGTGCCGCTGCGTTTTGAAAGTCCTCGAACATGTGACTTAAGGCGCGATTAAAATATTCTTGCCTAAACAATTTGAAATCTCGCTTGAACCTGCCATTTATAACTTCCACTACCCAGCGGCATAGAGTTACCAGCCTAGTTCTATTGGCCTGTTCAGTAGTAAGCTGGTCTGCACCGCGGTCTTTGGTTTCTGGCATATAGGCACTGTAGTTGCATCGCTCCAAATCGCCACAGACGTCTCTAAACCCACGATCTAAAATGAATATGTCGCCAGCCCGGTAAAACCAGTGAAATGTGCCTTCTTCGTCATTTATAATTCTTTCCAAAATACTGGCATCTGAGTCGGTAGCAGCATAGGGCCCGCAAACATCAATTATATGCCCATCGGAACACACCATTAAGAACGGTTTTAATAGATTTTCGTATTTGTGTAGACTGTAGGTCTGTCGCTGGAACGAAAAGTTGGAGCTCTTCTGTATATAAATATATGTTCCATCCATGATTGTTACTGCCTTCCTTTCTTCTGGAGAAGACTCGGGATTTCCAAATAACGCGTTTGGTACAATAAGATTACGGTCAGCGACCATTCTTCTATTTAAATGGTCGAGTCCCAGGTGTCGTGGCTTAAAATCCAGAGATATAGCATCACGCGCGGTTTTTAAATGCCTTTCTAGAGTCCTTCTACTTATGTTAAAGAGCGTGGCTAATCTCTCGTTGCTATCACCAGTTCGCAACTTCATTAAATAAATGGCTAGTTTTGTTTTGGCGTTTGACTCAGACAAAGAAGGCGTTTGTTCCAAGATTGTATTGAATTGATCTCTGCTAACGCCCAATCGAATATGAATCTCATTAGGATCCATATTTGCAATATCTTCAAAGTCCAGAATATTTTTATTTAAAACAGCTTTTTTAAAAAGCTCTAGTATTTGCACAAAATGAGAGCTGTTAAAATCATGTCTGAGATTTGGACTATCAATGAGCTCTTCCCAATCATTTGATGTTAAATGTGCATCACTTAGTCTGGCACTGTCTGGTATGAATAAGTTAGAATGTAACATAAGAGTAATCCTTACATTCTCAGGCATTCGACGACGTGAAACACTACGGCATCTGTCAAACATACAGTTTGCCGAGGTGCTAGGCACTCGTGAATATTCTTCCACTTGAAGAACACATTCGTGCGGGGCAGGGTTATTGTTTGGCTGCACAGCCCGTTGAGCTCGTTGCCAACAGGGTCGACAAACGTATTCTCGGCCGTTGTATTCAACCTGAAAAGGAAAATAGTTTATAACATAGTATTTAAAACTCACAGCAGTTTCAGTTAAATCATGTGTTGTATAGTAGAACATGCCGAGCTCTTTTTCAACGTGACGAATGAGTCATGCTCATACGCATTGTTAATGAGTGGTTGGCCTCTATTATATTTCGAAGCTAGATAACGTTGGCTCTGTTTCCATATGCACCATGTGTGTAAAAGAGAGAGAAGATCTGTTTTGACTATAACTTAAGTATTGTTAGAAAAGAACCATACGCTTAAGGAAATAACATAATTCACTAAAAGGACGTACATAAAAATACAATCAAAACTGTAACGTGGACTTTCAATAAAGAGCCCACACTTCACCCAACGATGTGTCGCATATGCACATCGTGACACAATATTATGAGGCCATCACCGCTATAGGGTGCGTACATACGGGTAAAAACAACCAAAAAATAGTCTAAAAATACTTACTTGCTGTGGAGCTATAGCTTCAATAATATATTGAGCATTGGCAGCATTTTCCTCAAAAAGAGCATGGGTTATTTCTAACCTTCTTCTATTAACCACTGATCGATTGCACAAAACACATATAGGTCGATTTTCTGCCATTTTTCAATAATGTTCCGTTGGCGTACACAAGTCCAGAGTCCAAGTACACAAGCACAAACGTACAGAAGTTCAGAGTTAATAGCCAGGTTATCAGGTTAGGAAGAAACACAGTCCAGAGGGTAGCCAGGGTCAAAACGTTTGAAAAAGAATCCGTAGATGAGCGCACAGTACACAACGTCACAAGGGTAAGCGAAGGACTGCGCCGAGTGACGCACACGCACCCCACACCTCGGCTCTTTTGTTTGCACTCGAAGCTGATTGGGCCGTTCGAACTCAGGTAGTCCATGTAGTAAACCCATTGTTGAGCTGAGTCTTGTAAACGGTATGCTGACAACGTTTTGAAATACTTTTGAAGACATAAACTAATGTTAATAAGTATTTTATAAAATGGGTTTGCACATTTTCTTGCACTTATTATCTAAGTATTTTACCTATATGTATTTTTTTTTCTAAATGAGCTGCAATGTTACGTTCATAGTAAAAGTTAGTCCTTAGTAATAGTACTTTCATTTAATACCTATTTCGTTGTTGGCCGCTCATAGACCATTTTGCTCTTTCTCCTTTGCCTGAAAAAAGAAATTCAACATCCAGGAAACCCCTCCCTATAACACCATATTTTAAGAGAAATATTTCACTGAAATACAATAAAAAGCACTTGAGAAAGCAACAAAATCATTACCCTTCCTTTGGCTTCGCCGTAGTCGGGTAAAATACGAATTCAACACGAAAATGTATCCGCCATATTGTTTAGATACGTAGGTATGTTTTTCTTAAATGGCTAAACAGTTTTTATGAATTTTGGCCAAATAAATTTTAATTTGCAAGAATTAACTATTGTTATACATATTTAGTATTCGATTATTAAATTAATATGGACCGTTACATTTATGTGCTAGTTTAGCTATTTATGTGATTATCGATAACTATACATTTTTCTTTTTTTTTCACTCGAAATTCAAGGGCAGAATACCCCTTGCTTTTTGTCTCGCTCTGAAGTATTTTTCTCCCTTCGAAAAGACATTTAAAAAGTAAAGTAAAACGAACTCCATTCGTAATACAGATAAAGTTTATTTTTAAACGGCAATCATTGTTCGTAGTACTTTTTCCAGCTAATACCTCTGCCATTACTTTTATACCCAAAAAACTCACGAAAAATCTTCGAAAATATTCCGTATGTTGCCTAACAATGGATAAAGCATTCACAAAAATACCTTAATAACAAAACAATAAAATTTAAGTTAAAAGAATCACAAATAAAAAGGGGTTATCGTAGATTTGCCACAAAGTTAATTAGTCACATTTTTTAAAATCCATACATTGAAAGTAAATTCGTCACATGCATAAAAAATATGTGTAAATTCGTCACAAGTCTTCATAGGTACATAATTTTTGCACGAAGTAGTGATAGCAAACTAAGTTATATAGTTATTATAGGAAAACCAGGGTCCGAAATGCAAAATATAATTAAAGAATGGTTTCTAGTGTATGAAGTACTAGGGTATCATAAGTTAATAGGAGATTAACCATTTCTTTCGGGCGGTCCATGGTAAAGTCCCACAAACTACCAGGAGAAGAGAAGTAGGAAGGAGGTATTGGAATCTTTAAATCAAATCCATATTATGCCTTTCTAATACCATGCACTTTTTTGTTGGAGATAAGAAACCAGGGTCTGCAGTCTCTACAAAGATAGCGATCGCTTTACGACAAAATTCGGTCGATAAGCTATAACGATGCGGATTTAAGGTGGACGTGAGCCGGACGCGACCCGCCGGTATTAGCTACCAACTTAAATCCGCATCGTTATAGCTTTGCGACCGAATTTTGTCGTAAAGCGATCGCTATCTTTGTACAGACTGCAGGCCCTGGATAGTAAAGTCCCACAAACTACCAGGCGGTTATAAAGGGAAATTATTAGAGTCACCATTGCATAGTGTATGTTATTATTTATCATCTCCAACAATAAAATTGCATGGTATTACAAAGGTATATAGATTTGATTATAAGATTCCTATTTCCAATAATACAATATCTCCTTCCTACTACTGATCTCCTGGTAGTTTATGGGACTTTACTGTCCATTTTTCTTCCTACTTGTCCTTGCTCATTACAAATAATCTAAAAAAATACTGGGTCATTTCGGTTTTATTCTACTTATTGTTTGATTTTTCTGCTGTCTGTACGGAAATAACCAATATGGCGGATTTTTCTTCATGAAAATAGAGCTGTGGCGAGTTACACATATTTTTTTTCGTGGCAAATTTACTTTGTGACGAATGTACAATAACCCGAAAAAAGGTGATTTTTGCCCTCGGCATACGGTCGAAATTGCAAGGGCAATTATGCCAGAATCGCGCGCGCCGCTGACCTTGCGTATATCAAGTACTACAATACCAAGAAAGTACTCGAAATAATCAGTTAGTAGTGAGGTTTCTTGAAGATTCCAGATGACCAACGTAACAATATTATTTAGATAGCCCCCTAGTAAAGTATTGAATCAGTGTTACCATACCACATCTAGCGTCTGTGAACTTAACTTTTATTTTATTCTTCTTTCTTGAATCGTGATGCTGGAAATGCTGGTGCAAAGTTGGTTGTACCAGTCTTCCTCAAGAGCCACTCCAAACGGCTTAATCAATTCTAATTAAAATTGAAGTAGAAGAACACTTTGTTTTAATGTTTTTTAGCTTCGGGTCTAATTAAAGTCTTACTAATTTCTTGAATTTTTTTCTACAGGTCCATGACTGTACCTTCGCGCCGGACATTTCGATCGTCCTGAAAGAGACCTTGCCCGCTTTGGAAAGGGCAGTAAAAGACGGCAAAGCCCGGTACATAGGTCTCGCAGATTACGACCTTGATCTCATGAAAGAAGTCATTGAAAAGTCTGAAGTGAAAATCTCTTCCATATTGTCTTACGCGAAATCTACGTTATGTGACAATAGGCTGCAGAATTACACCAGTTATTTCAAGGTAATGATACCAATACCACTATTACGGCTACATAATAACCTCACGCCTTTTCTACTCGGAGTCGACCGCGACGGACGACACTCAAACGATTATACCTATCATATATTTGTCCGGGACGTTCTTATTGTAAATCTAGTCGGCATTATACCAAGCCTTTTTATTAATACAATCTAATATCGTTTTATTTACCACACGACACGAGCAAGTCGAGGCTATAGGAGGAGGTCGAGGAGGAGCTCGTGGCTTAATAAGAACTGCCACTCGGGTCGATCTTTAAGTTAAGCTGCGCTTGCCTAGGTCGATCTGTGGATGGGTGACCGCCCATTACATACCGAGTTTCCTCCGTGCCTCGGAAAGCACGTTAAGCTGTTGGTCCCGGGTGCCATGTATAGATCTTTGGCAGTCGTTACGGGTAGTCAGTGACCTGAAAGTCTGACATCCAGTCTTACCAAAGGGTATCGTATTACCTAGTATTAACTGGGTTGTGGAGGTCAGATAGGCAGTCGCTCCATGTAAAATACTGGAATTCAGCTGCATCCGGTTAGACTGGAAGCCGACCCCAACATAGAAAAGGCTAGGCACCTGACACGAGCAAGTCAAACATACGCAGAAACCACAGAACGCCTGCGACGTTCCTTACACACTCCTTTTGCCTCATCCACGTCCATACATCGGGTCATACTCATACATACATACACACCGCCGCGCCGGCTGCCAGTTCTACACAGTACACAACCTGTCCTTTCTGAATAACCTCCCCAATAAGGACAGTGTATGTTTTTCTAGGACCGGCTATCACTCATCCTCTCCACATTACTAAACCATCTAACCATAGGTAAGTACTCTTTTTAATTACATCTACTCTAATTGGTAAATGTGCATACGCACGTCAGCTCCTTACTTATGTACTTATTCTCTGAAAACCGTGAAAGTAAATAAGTGAAGGAAAAATTGCCATCACGTGTGTGGACACAAAAACGCTATGGGCCCGCGGCTCAGCAGCCAGTCGAGGCCTAGACTGATATACCGAATAAGTCTGTTTTCTCTGCCACTGGCAACAGTGGTAACTGGCATCTTCTGTGTTGAATCGCCCGCAAGAGTAAGCCAACCCCGCACAACAACATGTTTTAGAATAATTATGAGTATTGCATGAAGCTTGGCGTGGCCAAAATACATATCAAAATACCTACACCGTTTGTAAATGGAACTTTTAAAATCACCGATTTTATGCATCTTTCGAAAAGTTCCTGAAAATAATAAGTAAATTATCGTGCTTAGCATGCTTTTATGCATATTACATTTTGTTAAGACCGACACAGTCACCATGATGTTTTAACACTACTACGGTATTCACATAGTAAATGAATTGAATATCAAATTCGCCATCACAAGAAATTCGAACGCGATTCACTTGCGTGCTTATATCGCGTTTTACGCGCGTTTGATTCTATACAAACGTAAAAATCGGCATCTGATCTACGGCGCAGAAAACACGCGTTCCTGAAACGCACGTCGTCTGCGCGTTTTAAATACACCGCGTGCTAAAGGCCTAAACACACCGACAACTGCAATTATTTGTGACCGCGATCCAGTTGTTGGGAAACTATTTAAAATATTATTGACACGAGTCATTGAGATTGCACTTTTGTTGTCAACTTGGATAAAATAACGTAGGTATTCAGCGTCTGTCTAATGGTCTACTGATTATATCGGGGATTAAATAGATCAGATACAACACTACCCATCCGCAGATAAAATATACTTAAACACATTATAGATAACGCAAGTCTCACAAATCAGACCAGTGTGAAAACCATGCGTGCCATTTTTTCCTCGACTGCGGCGAAGCCCAAAAGGCGGGTAATTGACTATCTACTGCAAGACACTGTAGGTACTACAAAAATTTACTATATAAAATAGACTATGTTTTGGTTTTTGTAATTAAAATTTCCTGAAAATAATAAGTAAATTATCGTGCTTAGCATGCTTTTATGCATATTACATTTTGTTAAGACCGACACAGTCACCATGAATGTTTTAACATTTACGTAGTACACACACGGCAATCAACACCTATTAAACTTAGGTTAGACAAATATTTCATTTTACGCTTACCATCACAAGTACACAACACTGCTCGGAAAACATTATACCCGCATGGACCGCAACTCCGCAAGGTATTTTTATTAAGATCGCACCCGGAGTATGTCCTGCAAAAGAAAAGCGAGCAAAACGACGACGTTATGATAAGAGATATTTTTATATATCTCGCATTCCAGTCAACGATGCATGGCACGCCACACGCCGACCAAGGACTTTGTCCGTGCTCCGCGTACTGCATAAATGCGTCTAAAAGCTTGGCAGGACGGGAGACTATTGTCGGTCCCTTGTAAGCTGATTTGTTGCGTTATGTGTGCGTTTTGCAGATAATTAAATTATAATAATATATAATTATTTTTGTTCTCCCTGAGGGGTTAGGCAGACGCGTTCCTATAGTACGCACGAGTCACGCCGACTAATTAAACAAACAGTTTATCGAATCTCTCATTGTAACATGTACTTACGGGAAACTTTATCAAAGCGAAGTAATGTTAAACTGGAAATAAGTATATGTATAGCTTGATATGTCACCGTGTACCGCACAGTAACGAACACTACTACGGTATTCACATAGTAAATGAATTGAATATCAAATTCGCCATCACAAGAAATTCGAACGCGATTCACACGCGTGTTAAACAAACGTAAAAATCGGCATCTGGTCTACGGCGCAGAAAACACGCGTTCCTGAAACGCACGTCGTCTGCGCGATTTAAATACCTAAACACACCGACAACTGCAATTATTTGTGGCCGCGATCCAGTTGTTAGGAAACTATTTAAAATTTTATTGACACGAGTCATTGAGATTGCACTTTTGTTGTCAACTTGGATAAAATAACGTAGGTATTCAGCGTCTGTCTAATGGTCTACTGATTATATCGGGGATTAGATAGATCAGATATTGATCAGATATTAGATAGAAAATTGGGAACTTTGACGCCCAATATCTCCGTAACTGCCCCCTAGTTGCGGAGATATTTGGCGTCAGGTATGGTTTAGCTAAAATAAAATAAAAAATCGCAGTGAAATGGAGAACAAGTGCCTATTGGCTTCGTTAAGGGTGCTTTTACACCCTTTGTCGATGACAATGACATTAACCACTAAGTATAAACATAAAGAATAATTAGCTGTATAATGTGCCTTTTATCGTAATTCCAGAGTAAAGGCGTAGGTGTGATTAACGCGGCCGCCACCGGGATGGGGCTTCTCACTAACCACGGACCCCAACCATGGCACCCCGCTAGCGATGACATCAAAGCCATTTGCAAAAGAGCTTCGGATTACTGCAAGGTAAAAAAAATAAGCAACGGTTATAGAACTAAGGATAGTGTTGTGGACCACAGAAACCCTTGCAAAAGTAATAGCGTAGTCGGGTTTACACGGCTGAATGAAGGTGTTTTTGTTTTATGTCGGTTGGTATAAATCTCACCGATGCACGATGCTTCGCCCTGATAAATTGCAGGAAACGTCGCTATCTGTCACCGACAAGTGACTGTTTGTCCAGCCAGCGATGTCCGATGGTGCTTGTAGGGTTGTGATCATTATAAATTTGTTTTGCCTCATTATTTGAAACTAGAGGATGAAAATAACTTTGGTGCCATCACGAGCACTAATGTGCACACACGAAAATTTTAGCAGTGGCTTTCTGTTACTATTTCTATTAAAGTTTTACTTTATCGAGAACATCGTATTTTGGAAGTCAGACTATTACGAAATAAACACCTATTTCGTAATAATAAAACTATGTCTCAAAGTAGAAAAAACGTTATTTTACGAGAAAATCGCTTTTCAAATTTGTTGAGTAGGTTTATATTAGTCCTCGTAGCTATGCTTAAGAATCATACTATCTCAAGTTAAATTCATAGCGACTTGAAGCTTTGGTCGACGTTCATAAATTCCTTCAGAGAGGATCCTAACGTGCCTTTAATCTGATTCTAGGAACAAAACGTCGAGTTAGCTCGCTTAGCGACTTGGTTCACGCTAAATCAACCGGGTATTGACACAAACATATGCGGTTTCTACAACGTCGAGCAGCTTAGGGACACGGTCCACGTACTGGATAACGGGTTGACTGAACACGAACAACAAGTCCTACGTGACATCCAATTAAGGTGAGTGCGAGACACATATCTTCATAACAAACATAGAGTGAATTTTGAACTGGCTACATTATAGAGGCACAAAAAAATTAATCACATCTGTTTATGCCTTTCTACTGCTGGGGTAGACAAGTAGTCTCACCAAGGGATATCATATTACTAAGTAGGTATGAACTGGGTTGTGGAGATCAGATAGGCAGTCTCTCCATGTAAAATACCTGTTTTTTTTAGCTGCATCCGGTTAGACTGAAAGCCGACCCCAACATAGTTGGGAAAAGGCTACGCAGATGACGATCATCTGTTTATTAATCATGTATTACACAACTACTCGTAGTAAACAAAATCAAACTATACTTACTAGTTTACCATGGCCTGCAGGGCTATTGCGTATATTCTAAATGTCAGTGGCTATCATTAATGTCCATCGATTAACTGTCAAATTGGTTATGGTTTAGGAACCATTTGACAGTTAATTGATGGACACTATGATAGCCACTGACATTTAAAAAGATAAGCAATAGCCCTGCCGTTTGTAACAGTTTAGAGATTTGGCGTAAATTTTACGGTAAGTGCAGCGAAAGAGAAATAAAGCATTTTCAAGCTTAAAAGCGTTGCCTTTGAGCCCTCTTGGTTTGTTGCCTAAAATTACACAGATAGAACAGTTGCGTCTCCGACTTTGAATCTCATTTCTGACGTCACGCGGTTTCACCCGCGTAGTTCCCGTTCTCGTGAGAATACAGGTACCTAATGGCTATTAGGCTACTTTATGTACTCGTAGCTCCCAAAAATTAAAGTTTTTTTTTAAAATCGGTTCTTTAGTTTATAGTTACATACAATCATAGCGTACAATAATACAAATTTTGCCATTTTTGTCAAAAGTTATTAATTAATATTTATTTCCTACTTAGCACGATACTAGCGAAAGAGTTATTAGCATGAAATCTCAGTACTAACAGTGTTGGTACTGAGATTTTGGTCGAGGAGAGAGTAGGTCTTGTTGAATGCATGTGCATATACATATAATACAACATTTTAAGACAAATTGTTATTTGTATCGCGACTATACTGTGTCACTCATAATACAATTCCTATCAACATAAAGAGCACCCATTTAGAATATTGTAAAAGCGCCTTACTAAAATATGACTAGATAAGTAAATGTTGTTATTCTGTACATAAACATCACGCCTTTAATCCCCAAACAGTAAGACAGAGGTGTACATAGAACATTTTTGCTAGTTTTGTTAAAGTCCCAAGTAATTGGGGGTAAAGTAAACTTATTGCCATTAACAGGGAGAGATCCAGACTCCGTGGCTGCTACTGACAAATTCCTGACAAAAAACAGTTTGCCCGACCCAGGAACGACGTCATCCTCAGTTGCTATTGCGACCACTAGACCAGCAAGAGAGTTTTTCTGTTACAGATCGTTTTATCCGTTACCACACTTTAATTTAAAAATATAGATTTAGAATTATTGCCGTGTGATGGATGTAGGTTCTGTACTAAACATTTATTGGAAGTTGTTACTTACATTCAGTTCCTCTCCCGTGCCGTACCACCACAATACCAGGTAGGTACTGACTGGGTACTATATTCCTTGGTAAGACTGGTTTTCGGATTTAAAAGAATATGAAATAAAATAGTTAAAATAACAATAAAAGTCATCTTTCGTGCATCTTCTCACAAGACATTGACAAGAAAATAGTAAGTACATTTTGATACAAGTGCGGAAAGTTTGTTATGGCATTCACAGAACAAATAAAAGAGGTACCTCTCTTATCTGTTCTGTGATGGCATTCAAGGCGGCGTTCATGGGGTCGAGAAATGCAATAACAAATTCCCACGTGTATCAAACGACGTTTTTCAAAACACCGAGAAGTATTTTTGTCATCAATTTTTAGGAGACTAACGGCGTAACTCATTTGTATTTTCATTCCAAATTACAGCTTTCTAGTACTTCAAAAGTCTTTAAGATATTACTATAGTGCGGACAGACCGACAGACAGACATATCGACGGATATGGCGAAACTACAAGGGTTCCATGTTGACTACGGATACGTGAATTCAGTACCGCAGTACAACGCGGCAATTTTGCGATAGACCCAGAGCGTTAGTTTAACTTTAGCAAAATAATGCAATGGGCAATTCGTAGCCAGTACCGCCATCTATGTACTTGCAGCAGGAAGAATCAACTATGTTGGTAACCACGGGACATCTAGGATAGTTAGGGCACTGAAGAAACGCTGCAGAATGCACGAGACTTTGTTTTAGTTCATACTCGATGACACAGATGGCGCCACACAGCTAGCAGAGTTTAGGTGGAAGTGCGCAAAATTCAAACTAATTACGAATTTTGCGTAAGTGTTGTATGTTGATTTCGCGGGCGACCCCTTTTAAAACTTTAATTTGGTGTATAGTGTAAACAAGAAAGATTAATGTAGGGATTATGAAATCTCCACTTAATATTATATAGAGGAAAGATTTGTATTTTTGTATGTAATTAATAAACTTGAAACTACTCTACCTATTTGAAAAACTCTTTCACCGTTGGGAAGCTACACTATCCCCGGGTGACTTAGGCTACTTGTCCCTGTATTCTCGCGGGATCGGGAAATGCGCGGGTGAAACTGCGTGACGTCCGCTAGTATTTGATATAAGTTATTTAAATAGGAAAACAACAGCAATCTTTACCCATGTCCTGAATTATTTTTGTGTCTAGATTCTTCGACAACGTGGAACTGCATTGGGACAACGTCGAGTTGCCGGCGTATAAAGCCAAGTTAGCAGCAATTCAGGGCAAGTGAGAGCCAGAAGGAATAATAATAGATGAACAAGGATCTTTAAGAAAAATCTAAATATTTATTTTGAATATTACCTAAAAGTATTTTACAACAGTGCGTCAACATGGAACTTCTGTAAACTTTATTTTGACGCTAAAAGATTCATGTGTCATCACCTTTCGTTTTCTTATTTAAAATGCATGTACCATATATCAATCGCACAAATCTGTATCTACTTATGTAATGGAATAAATAAAAGAACTTTATACATTTAATTATGTTTTTTTATTTCTTTTAAGATGTTCAAACTGGATTGTACCAATCATGATTGTTCGTATGGTACTTACAACAAAATCACACAATATTATTGCGGCATGGTTCCCTTGGCGCGTGGTTTTAAAGCATTTTCCTTACGTTACAGTTTCCACAGAAAACTAAATAAATTTACAGCTACGGCTGCGACTTTCTTATTTCATGTAAGCTCCAAAAGAACAATTCCACACTATATTCGAGTACATCGACTAGTTACAAGTAGGTCAACAAAAAAAACATGTTTAGAACGTAAATAATAAAGTCTAATTTTTAATCACATTTTGAGCATAATACAAACTAATAGATAATATCATCGTGCCACAACCAGCCGTAAAGATTCTCGAATTCCGAGTTATTTTCATTAAACCCTATTCTATAGTACACCACCTCCATTGCCAATTATTATTCAATTCAATTTTTCTTAAGTTATTATTATTTTTTTAAATTATTCTTTTTTAAACCAATAAAATGAACATCTTATGCCATATAATTTATTTTTAATTAATTTTTTAAACTTATTGATCAGAACTCGGTACGTACCTGAAGTCATTGCAATATCAAAAATATATCTTCCAAACCCAAAAATGTTGTTACCTAAATGCTTGACAATAACGATATTGTTTTAGTACCTAGTGTGGGCAGTCCAATCTAAATTATTTTGCTGCTATGAATTATGAAATTATGATATTAAAGTTCGATTTTTTCCGACACCAGATATTCCACGAACATCACGCCAATCCCCAAAGAGTTAAGCCAGCCAGAGGTTCATATACGGCAAGTTTACATAACGCTAGCTATTCCAGCTCTCGTCTTATTATTTCGATTGGCGTTTAAAAAAAACGTCGAATTTTATTTTTAATTCCAGAATCAAAGGCATCTCATGTGGGTAAAATCGATCTCTGATAACAGAAAGTGATCACTTAAGTATATTTAATTAACACGTTACAATAACCTAGACATTGAATATTGCGCAAGTTAATTTATTAGGTTACTCATCAAATGCAATTTAGTGACATTAAATAAGCTACCATTTAAAGTGTACACCGACTTTCTCATTTATAAAATAATAATTATGTCATATTTTCGCGGTCAAAGAGATAATGTATTACATGTGTATATAACAAAATATGATGTATGTCTGTTGGTAACACATATACAAATATTTTTATAGTCAAAAATTGAGCAAACAGTGATTTTTAATAAAATTAATCTGTTACTATATATTTTTAGTGTTAAATATTATTGCTTATTAAAACATTTATTATTAATATAGTATTTATATACTTATATTCTTTATTTATTTATAATATTTATGAGAATAATACAAAATCAATATTAGTATTTTTTTAAACTGTTACGGACATTATCATTATCACTGAGAAGGGGATATTTACAACCGCAATAAGTTCAGCTTATCCATGATCATGGTGTTTGCAACAGCGCCAAATATCGGGAACACAAAACAAATAGCAAAACATGGTAAATATTCCGTTTACCGAGTTTATTTCACAAAATTGGCCAGCTCTTGACCTCGATCGCGCCTGATGGAAAGCGATGGAATGAGGTCCATAATGGAAAAAGCGTGCCAATACCTTTTTGTCAACGTTTTACAAATGCCCATGTAGGCTTAAGTGAAATAAAATATTTTGAAATGTTTGACTCTCACCAATTTTACGTTCATAGTATTGTTTTACACATCTGTTCGGCTTGGCCTGATTCGGCACAGCCCAGCGGTAAAATATAAAGTAAACATAACAAGTTCTATAATTTTTTTTGTTGTTTCTGATTTGTATAGCGTCAATACGGAGAGTATGTAAGCAAACATCACGAAATGTCATAATAAACGTTGCTTGGTGAGAGCCAGTGTTATTATTAATAACTTACTGATATTATGTTAGTTATTAGTATAAATAAACATTGAATGAACAACAAAAAGAAACATCTACATTAATTTAGTAGAAAACAATTTGAAAAATAATCTCATAGCCATTAAAATTTTCTTTTATAACTTAAACGTAACTTAATTTTTAACTCACAGTTTTGTTTTTGGAATTTTGAAGTGCTTATAACTAAAATTAAAATGAAACTAGTCTTTCTTTTTGGTATTAGCCCCTAAGGTTTATATAAATAAATAAAAATAATATGGTCACATGTGTTCTTAACTAAATATAGTTTTGTAATATTAATAAGTAAGTGTATAAACCCGTTCCAGCACCATTATTAGATCAGTTATACTCACTAGCCCGATAAGCCCTTTATAATAAACGTTTACGGCTTTACAATAAGGTTCTTATTTCAGGGAGTAGAATAAGTGTGATATATTATAATATACAGGCTAAGTCGACATGGTGATGGAACATGTTAAAACAATAAAAAATCACATTCACGAACCAAAACTAAAAGTACTACAATTTTTGGTTACAAGTTGAGTATAAAAATAATACCTATAATTATTAATTTAAAACAGCTTAACCACACTGTGCTGCAATACAATTGGGTAGGTACTTGACAAAAAACAATCTAATTAGACCGTCAGATAGGTTTCCAAAAAATATACCACACGTCATACGTCACTTTTTCTTATTTTTCAGATAAACAAAAAGTAAAGACGATCCAGTGCTTCGAAAACTCGTGTCACGTCAACATTACAGTATATTTTTATTGAAAAGTGACATCACAAGCCCCCACTCATGATCATTAACGCGTTTTATCTTCGTCATTTTTATAATTTGATAAAAAAAAAAACACTTATTCAATATTTTTCGACAATCTTACTGACGGAGATTAAACAAAATCATATTTTCTTGTCACGTAAGTACCCAATTTTTAACCCTAAAATAATCAATATAGGCCTATTTTATTTACAACGAATTCTTTAAATTTTAATTACAATAACTTTACTGACAACAATTAGCGTTTAGGTACACTGAAATACTATGCTTGAAATACTTAACTATTTGATGATATTTTCAGCTTTTAACTATGTTATTTGAAAAAACCACTTAGAAGTTTGACAAGGCCATTGCATAATTTATTTTTTTGTACAGTGGATGAGGTAGTGAATAATAAAATATTTAAATATACTTGTATCATTGCTAATTATAAAGAAGATTATCGAACTAGCATATTTATCATCATTTGCCTAACCTTTTCCCAACTATGTTGGGGTCGGCTTCCAGTCTAACCGGATGCAGCTGAATACCAGTATTTTACATGGAGCGACTGCCTATCTGACTTCCACAACCCAGTTAATACTGGGTAATACGATATCGTCTGGTAAGACTGGTTGTCAGACTTTCAGGTCACTGACTACCTGTAACCGCTGCCAAAGATCTATGTATGACAGCCGGGACTAACCATTTGAAACATAAAATATTATGTCACAAAAGAACGCTAATTTATCGACGAAATCATAATATAATCGACTTTAGAGAAACTTAAATGTATAGCTTGCCTTCTGGGTTTCAGTTTTTTTAAATAATGTGTTCAAACAGTTAAGCAGCATTATCTTCCTTACACACAAAAAACACTACCACCTAATAAAATTGACTAAATACAACACGCAATATTGCTTTATTTCTTCAAAATATATAAATAATACAAATTTATAATAATTATTAATCGAATTACAATTATATAATTAACGTTACCTTAGTAGACGAAATAATTATATATTCTGCCTGTTGAATAACTTCTGGATAAAGAAATTAAGTATTTGTGTCACGAAAATAACCAATAGCACGCCTTGCTAAAATATTGTCAGGATTACAAATATTTTTGACACCCATTGAATATTTACATATAATGTTAACTCCTTATAATATTGCACATCCAAGAAAAATATGCCAATAGTTAAAGAACCAATCCTTATTAAAATAAAAGTAAAAGACTCTCCGAAAAACACCGTAGTCCCATAAACTGGACTAAATCTATAACCTCGAGCAAATCTTTCGCTTGTCCTAATTATAATTTATTAAATTTCTATCTAACATCACACTGGAATTTAACCCTAAACTAAATTAAGAGAATTTCCTTATGTTTTTTAAAAAACAATAACTGACGTTTATTAATTTCTTCAAATTATTAAGTTGAAATCGACCGAATTATTATTGTATGTATATTTTCTCGTTTAAAGCACATATTCTACCACCCGCCGGAAGTGACTACCTATCGCTGCCCATGAAATGTACAAAATATTGTATTTCCCATGCGAGTTACAAATACGATATACATGGGGGCGACGATAATATGATTATAAATTGAACAGCATTTACCTCATGGCGTTCCCAGTCTGCATTCAAAAAATTTCATCGAATATATCCAGCAGTTTGGTCACAGGACATTATTTAACAACAACCGCGTCGGTATAAACACATAAAACTCAAAAACCTTTGTAAAATTCTTTAAATTTTATTGAAACTGTTAAATAAAATACATTTTTCAATTTCCATATTAGTATTTACTTGTTTTGTTTATTTCATTGTAAAATATTCTTTTGAACTAGTATTACCAGTGTCGTATGAAGTAAACTAGCTCTTGTAGTACTCCTTAAGGTGGAACAACCAAGATAGCCCGCGACATTCGAATTAACCTACGTTTTTTTTCTTCAAAGTTGCCGGTCAGTGTCCGGTTGTATCTATACTTATATTATAAAGAGGAAAGATTTGTATTTTTGTGTGTATGTTTGTAATGAATAAACTCAAAAAGTACTGCGCCGATTTCAAAAATTAACTTTAAGATAAAATAGCCAACAAGGAAGAATATGTTACGTTACGCCCTAGGCATACGGGAGAATACGATGGAACTACCTACGAAAAGTACTCGAGTCTTGTAGGCACTACACAATTATTAGCGAGGTTTCTTGAAAATTCTAGATGACCGTCGTAACAACACGCATTACGTGCACGCGAATCTTATTTAATCAACATAAAAGCTGACACTGAACCGCAAAAAACGCGAGATAATTTGAATTTCGTGGGCTACCACCTTAGTGGTTCCACAATAAACTGGTTTGTTAGAGAAATTAAGTCTTGGAATTATTGGGTACTGCACCCAAGTCCCCTTCATTTTTATTCTAAACATAGTATTGATAAATATTATCATTCGCTCTTGCTAGGTGTAATCGCTACTGGTCGGAGGTAAGGGGAAATAGCTGCAGGCTATTGGTCAAATACAGAATCTTAATATTAATCTGTGTCGAGATACGATATCTATCGAGATAGCTCTTCGAGACTTGTACTTAACTTAAAAGAGATTCATGAGATAAATGCATCTCTTAGTCAAAAAAAAAAATCAGATCTAGGCCAGTTTTTACTTTTTATGTTTGACTACATTTAAACACAGTTTCAGCTAAACTTGTTCTGAAAACTAAATTTCAATTTGTACTCACGTATTTTCACGAGATCGCTGACTAAAATTTTGACAACACAACCATAATATTAACTAAGAAATATTGATTTTACGTAATTTTGTTCAGAAACCGTAGCAGTTTAGAATACTAAGATAATATGTAATTATGTTGCCTACATATCAGGACGGACTACAAAACATATTTAGCAAATAAAAGAGCAGATACATATTGACATTTTTAATTGAGCCCACATGACTCCATTTATTATATACAGGTGGTTAAACATGCTCATTATTATTTTCTCATGAAATATTTTTTTTAATAGACCAACGAAGCAGCCGATCGAATATGATAAATGAACAATTATTATTAATAAGTTATAGCCTAATATGTTATACTTGTTCTTTTTTGTTTTCTTTATAACAAACTAGCGGACCTGGCAGACGTCGTACTGCCCCGACAGCAGCGCCACCTACCAGGTCCAAGACAGCAAAATCCCCATTAACAAAATGATCCGCCATTTATTGAATTCATTTGTTACAAAAAATGTGATAAATGAAGAACCACTCGACCGATTTTGTGCAAACTTCACAAAAACCATCTACTAAATAGTCCGAACAAAGCCCAAACATTTGGTTTGGATAGGTGAGCCCGTTCTTGAGTTATAACATTACAACGAAAAGTGGCATTGATTTTTATATATATAGATTAAATTAACAGCCTACTTTTCTATAAATTTATTATAATATTTGGTTTTACTTTTGGTATACAATTTTATTGGCATAAGCCTGGCCTGGAACGTGTGCTAAGTATGACTTCCCTATTTGCTTTTGGTAACATAGCTAAATAGGGTCCTTAACAGTTAACTTGAGGACAGTAACATTTTCGTAAATTTTTAATAGTAGACGAATTACTACTGTTAAAAATTTACGAAAATGTTATGTTATTTCAAAGAACTAACACAAATAATACGATGTATAAAAAAAAAAATAAAATCGATCAAACAATTAAATAGCTACAAGCTTTAGAAGTGTTTGGTGGGGGCACTTTCTATCCTTGTCGCGTAAAACGGCCATTTGTACTACGTAACTATGATGGTATGAGTTATGACGTCACATCTTCATAGCGCTGTCTTTGTCTAGCAAGTCATTTTAAATCGGTTAAAACTAAGCCATTTTTAAAGATATTACACTAGATTTTTTCGTTTGCCTATTTTTTTATTTACTGTTTCCAGATCACTAGTAAAAAAATAGTGAAGTACCCAGTTGTGAGCAGTCTTGACTTAAGGCCATAAGGCCATACTCTTAAGTCAATTAAGGCCATAAGGCCATAGCCTTAAGTCAATTCTTGATTATTTTTAAAGTCTTTTTATATATTTCGTTTCGCCCCAGACGAATATAATAACTACATTTCTCAAATTTTTGTAATTAATAGTACATTATGGTACAAGTGTGTAATGCTGGAGGTGAGGGTCTCAAGACAGCCGAGGACGGTAACCATCAATACACACGTGTATCATGCGTTTCTCAACACACTTGTGGAGAAACAGTGAAATCGAGTTGTGAAAAAATTTTGGCAATGGCGGGAAAAATTAATCAGTTTTCCTATGCGCGCGTATCCATCAATGGCGTTTAGCCATAGACTAAAATAATAAGGTTCCTTTTTTTGCCACGTACAAAATAGGGAATTTAAAGTTTTCTTTATAACAAACAACATATAACTATCATTTGACTGTATAAATGCGTTAGTGAGTGGAATTAGGGGCAAAAAATATGTAATATCAATACGAAAAATATCTAGACTTAGTTTGTTTCTTTACAGGGCGATATTTTGTCCTTGTTAATAAAACATCACATTCTTTTAGTATTTATCTACAGATAATCATCTCCAATATAACGGCTATCCGAAACAACTGCAGTAAGAAACACGTGAACAGAACAGGGTAGTTGGCTGACTAAAAAAACTGCAATACTGTTTAGTTCGTAAGTTAATTAGATTATGGAAAAAAAATGGATACGTATTTTTTGTTTTATCAAATTAATAAACATTGACGTAAATAAAACGTGTCAAAGATAATGAGCGCGGCCTTGTGCCGTCACTTTCTGGTAAAATTATATTTTTACTGTCAACTATCCTATTGCAAACTTAAAAGGAACTTTTAAGTATATAAATACATACTTAAATATTATATAAGTATAGTGGATTTGGTTTACGGTTAACGATACTTGGAGTACATATTATGTACACATTTCTTTGGAAAATGTTTTATTTTGTTAAGTGTTTTTATTTTATTAATATCCTGTGTGTGACATTCCAGCAATTAAATATTATTGACATTATAATAATATATTATAACATTATATCTAATTATGTGCCTAATCTAGAATTGTTAAAATAGTTTTTTTTTGTTTTGGTATTGCAATCTTTTTCTGTATTATTTGATAATTTTATTATTACATTAATTGTAAAAGTTTTGCATGCCGAAACTCAGGCAGAGTGTACACGGCTTACTATATTTTATAACAACTTTATTGTAAATTACTTAATTTGATGATTTGATTTGAAAAATACACGTTTGCAAATAACCCTAACTCACACCCCGCGATGGGCAGCTATCTTGTTTTTTTAATCGGTTTATATAGTCTGGGGTATGTTCGATGAAATGTCTTAATATATTTTAAACGTAAAATACAAAGGCACGTGCAAATGATGTCATCGTAGGGGTAAGAAACGAGTATATAAATAGCCCTGAAAGTATCGGTAACTGTTAAACAAACACTGTATATAAATGGCTGTCACTAATGCCTAGGTTAAGGCAAGAACTAGGTCACGAAAACAACCTAGCTTAGGGCTAAGTTCAGGTGCACCGTAGATCGATCACCGAGTAAATGTTTGTTCAAATAACTCAAGTGTCACAAAGATTAATAGGTTTATTCGAAACTAGTGAACACGAACACTAGTTTAACGTTCCTAAGTGTTAATCAATTAGGTCTTAGATCGATTATACGGATAATTGCTTTTCGCGTTCAAGGTTAAAACATTTCCATATGCATCGTACAAACATCAAAACTAAAACTTGACATATAAATTTTGATAATTATTAATAAATAAACTAAAGTAAACTCATTCCCTATTTAAAATTACTTCGAGCATTAAGTTCGCACAGCGCAAAAATCTTATAAAATAACATCAACTCTTAATCTCCGGAGGGTTAGGCAGAGACCACGCATATTACTAGTTATGCCAACTTGGCTTTAGGCTGCCTGGCACATTAATTCCTTATGGGAAAACCCAATATCACATAAAATAAGACTGCTTCGAACACATGACCACGGCGCTAAAGTGCGCGCGGTATTAAAACTGACACGTTTAGTAATATGCGACCTTAAAACACCAAATACCTACTAACAATAAATTGAGCATTTAGTCGCACGTTATCTTGATGCCTAGTCAAAGAGTGAAATGGGCAGAAACGTCATTTCTTAATTTGTTTCCTACTCTTTATCTGAACATGTCTGCAGTATTTAGTTTATCCTGAACACTAAGATAACATTGTTACTTCCTTGTTTTCTGAACTGCTACGGTACGGTAACATATAAAAACAACTAAACGGTACGTTCTTAGGCCAGTGCAGACATGGGACTTTGCTGATCAGAGATGCGTGCACGATGATGGCAAAAATTCCTTCGTCTACGCCGAGCCTAAACGGTAATACCAACGGATTTTCCTCAGGACAAGTTACTATTGTAACCCTCCTGAGGTTTCATACTGCGTACGGTTCCGTATTACATAAGTCTTCGTCCCATTATGTGAGCTCACATAGGCCATGCCTAATCGAGAGGTTTCTTTAAGTAAACTGACAAAGTTACCATACTTTGGGAAATTCTCGAATTTCTTTAGATTAATTTTAAGAGATGGCTTCTTGTGTTTTGCTGTTTTCGTATGCCAGACTAGAACTTTTGAGCAATTGTCGGCCAGTGGTTCTATGTCGTCTAGTTTTAATCCTAAGCTGACTAGGAACCTGTCTTCTTCGTGTCCAGCGATGTAGGGCATGGAGGCGGAAGGCTTCAAGTACTCAATGTTGACAGCGAAGCCTGCCATGTCCACTGGGAATGTTCGAGAGCCTGGCCAGGAGTCGAAGAAGGCCACCACCTGGAATTTCATAAACAAGGCATTAGATTTATACAAGGAATTATATCATGGTATTCAATGACATAAAAGGCGGAAAGAGTGGGCAACGTCGGCTGAGTCGAGGGGCCTCGCACCTCTAAAGTCATGTATCGCAGTAAAATCTAATCATGTATTAGATATATCTAAACTACTCGACTACAATCGACTCGACTCAATATCTGAAACTATTTCGTGAAATGTTAAAGAGTAAATCCCGGTACGTTACATTTTCGCGATAGAATCTTCGAGATAAGTGATGTTGATTAAAATAAGTAGAACACTACAAACTCAAAATCAAATTGTTTATTGCAATCCATAATGCACATTTTTACAGGTGATACATAAAATAATTTTAGACACAATTTTGGACCCTGTCAAGCACAGCAAATTTTAATATATTTTTTTTTTTTTTTTTTAAAGTAGAGCAGATATAGGAAGAGCGCTTTGTGTCTTTTAAAATTTAGTTGTTATATTATTTCTATATCTATATTCATTTACTTATTCTATTAATATTGTAGCAGTCTATCTATTCTTTTATTATTATATATATTTTTTAGTTATATTATTAAATTGCTTATTTGTTTACCTGCTTGGTTTCAAAAGTTTATTTTTTTAATAGTAGTTATAATTATGTATTATTATTGGATTTATCCGTTAAATATTCGTGTATTGTACAATAGCTTTTTTAAATTAGGTATTGCTTTAATTTATTTACAAATGTATTGGTTTTCTTTTGTTGCTTTGTGTTTTCTGGTAATTTATTATATATTTTTATGAACATAGAATATGGACTAGATTGGTGTAATTTAAGTCGGAAAGGGGGCAAATTCAGTCTATTCTTAAGTAGCAACGAATAATTTGTTTGTACATCACCCCGTGTTCTATAGAATCCGGATATTTGCGGACTAGTTTGCATAATTATTCCAATATATAAATACTAATTTACGTAAGAATGTTGTGTTTCTGGAAGTAAGACTTATTAAATGGGACAAGCCCGCCTCACTATTCCCAAACCACTGTAACTTCTGTAAGCCAGAATCAACAGTGGCGACCACAAGAAAAGCGCCGAGACAATGAAGCTCGACGAAGTCCCAGAGAAATGATTTGACTGTCTTGGATCCCGCAACGAAATTAATCAGAAAGGAATAGCGGAGGAGTAGGAAAAACAGAAATTTCCACATCCCTCCATATCAGCAGGAGACAGAAAAGTAAGGCTTGCAACTGTCTGTTGATTCTATATTAGTAATAATTCTAATTAACTTTTTTGGAGGGTAAATAGTGAGGTGGCGATTGTACTGTTTCCCCATAAGATGATGCCATAGTTAAACCAAGCTTAGGTATACCTACGCGTAGTACGTAGTTAGTGTTGGTTTTTAGTCTTTTAATAAAGAGAGTGAAATTACAAACTGTTCCTATTTTTTGTTGGTTAAAAGTAAAATCTATATTTATTTGGGTTTTCTAGGGGTCAAAACTAATTTCTGTACCTTTTTCAAAATTTTAGGCTCAGTAGTTTCGTAGATAAGGGGGAATGTTCGGACAGACAGGCAGACACACGAGCGATTCTATAAGGATTCCGTTTTTTCCTTTTGAGGTAGGGAACCCTAAGAATACAAACTTTTTTTATCACACCTGTAAAAAATATATCCAGTCATGTCTTTGGAACGTGTAATATCCACATTTCACCAACCTACTGTTTATGATTGTTATTGGTCAATTTTTACCTTCAAATATCTCGGCAACGTGGCACTTTGGGGTACCGTGTTACTGGACATTTTTTCATCGTCGATATGTGCTCTATATTCCATTCCATGCATATAATCCAATCGTGGGCAACGATTTCGAAAAAAAATGGCGTTCAGGTTGATATGCCATATCGGTTCTATCCCCTTTGTTTATAAAAGTAATTAATATTCGTTTTAAATAATCATGTTTATTTACGCTATTTATAAACACAATTTAAATGTTCAAAAAATATTTACGCCGTAACGACGCAAATATCTTTGTCGAGATTAAAAGAAAACCAATCAACGCTGTCTAGAAGAATTGAACCAACATGGACATTACAAGTAGGTATAGTTATCTGTGAAAAGCGGCCTGCCATCTTCTCCTCGGTCTGCCACGGCACATCGAAGTTAGAAGATGCAGCGCAAACAAAACTTTTCACGTGGGTAAAACTTATTTTCTAGGATCGCTTTCTTGCTTATTTTGATAACTAAATTACAAACGCAGATCAAAGATCACAATTATATGAAATTTCAATACCTTTCCATCTTTGACAATCGGTGTTGACACTCCATAGCTCCCGATGAGGCCGACTGGAAACATGGACACCTTCTTCGTATTCCTTATTTCATCAAAGAGTTGAAGATCGACGGTGTTGTCATCATCGCCGAAGTATAAAACTCCTTCGTGTACGTTCTCTCTAAGCCAAGTCAGCGAGGCTCGCCTGTTGGCCACTCCTCGAGGGAAATTGCTCTCTTTGTAAGCGTATGGCTTTGGGCTTGCTATGTGCGTGAACGGTAAACCTGATCGCCTAGAATGAGATACGAGTTTAAAGCATTTTACAATGTGTTTTATATTATTTTCGAAACAGAAGTTTCTCCAAAACCAGACAAATCCACTAGGTACTGTTAGGGCTCGGTCAAATTAGCCGTAAAGAGAACCGCTAGGTTTGAGCATCATAGTGTTGTTGAACATTTAGTTTCACGATGATTCTGATGACGAAACACTGCCATGCTATTCTTAAAACGAAAAAAGATTTTGTAAAGAGAAAAAAAGGAAAAATGGAAATGGAAACGTTGTATTTTGTATAAGTCAACGAATTGAATTTCATAAAGTAAAAGGCTACTGTGACCAAAAATTTCAAAATTACTTTACGATTATTTAGAAAACAATTCTACAAATTACTTCCCCGTTTGGAACCTTATATTGGAACACAAAATATTTCTTCCCAAGCCTTATTTTTTTTATTTCATTGCTGTACTTGTCCGACTTCAAATCCTATATCGCTGGACGACTCTCAACCTTATCGACAAATTGTTCAACCTGATTTTTTGTCCTGAACAAAATCTTCGTGCGGATCGTCACTAGTCGATCGATGATATGATGCGCTGTGGCAGCGCGGCTGCAGCGTTGCAGTCGTGCGATAAAACGCGTCAAAGATCGTCAGTGGGGGGCTTGTGACGCCACTTTAGGGTAAAAATTTACTGAAATGCGACGTCCCACAAGTTTTCGAAGCACTGTATGTCTTAATTTTTTGTCCACAATTCTTTTTTTTTATTTGTCCAGTCTATTAGTTTTTTTTTGTCAAATACCCTGTTCTGATTACTAATATGCCTCTAAGAGGTAGTTCAAACCTAGTTGTCACTGTTATCCTAAGAAACCCACCCCTGATTATTATTTTGTAATCTCCACATGTTTTCTCTATTGTGTCAATCAAACAGACATCGAAAATATTCCGTAGGTACAAAGGTTTTAAATACAAAAATGTTACCTTTTTACGCCCGAACAGCTCAACGGTTTTTATCGGAAATAACATGACCTCGATTAGGACATATACTTTTACCAGTATTACGTTCCAGTGGGATTTCCTACCTTCACGCAGGCAAAACAGCTAACTCAAAACTAATCCAATTAATATATACATTTTGCAGCAAAATATAACTCAGGATGAACAATAAATAACAATTATAATAAAAACAAGGTTCGGTGCTCGTACACCGAAACTATTGGTTTTACGAAAAAAATTGTAAAGACATAAATTGCAGGAAATGTTCTCTTGTTTCATTTTGTTTAAAATATTTTTATCGTAGAATGAGTTGGAATGAAGATATCGTCAAAAGAATGCAATTAGACGCCATTTTTCAAGATGGCGGCGCGAGCGGCAAAGATAGGAGGTGGCAAAGTTGAAATTCGAAAAGAGCACATCAAAATCTAGAAAATTGCCAAATTTCAAAACTCCCGGAAAACTTTCTAGGTAAAATTGCGAAATGACTGTACTAATAAGGTTTTAAGCTTACGGGTTTTCATGTAGTGAATACCTGTAATACATAAACTTACGTCACGTCGTTTTCCCTTGGGGCCAGGAAAAAACGGAAAAACGCCAACTGTCACTATCCTTACACATTCTCTACTTTAGCCTCGGTTTATACGTAGGTATCTGCCCATAAACGCACTAATAAAGAACATCAACAATAAGTTCAGTATACACACACACTACAATATACCATCTATCTTACGTACCGTGACACGGGGTCGCGGCAGACCACGAAGGAGATGGCGGGACGAACTGGATGTCTTCCTTAAGAATTGGAGAGACGTTGCACAGAATCGTGACCATTGGAAGGAATGGAGGGAGGCTTTTGCTCAGCAGTGGGACAATATGTGCTAGATATAATAAACCACATCGGATCGACCGCGACGGTCAAGTCAATAGCTCAAAGTGAAACAATATCACCGCCTACCCACCACTCGTCAATATCAGTTGATCAGTACATTCACAATACGAATTCAATGAATGAGTGCATTCGGAATGAATGTAAAACCGGTTTAGGCTCACATCTGTGCATCGACGACAACACCGAGCTGGGACAGCGTCGCAGAACATTTACAATAACAACATTGCAAGGGGCCCGGGACAATCAACTCCGGAGCCAAAACCCAAAACATTTGCTCAAATTGCTAGTGAAAGGGAGCTGACCCTAGTTCAGAAACAGAGAAGGAAAGTGAGAAACCGCTTCATCGGAAATATTGGAAAAGCTGTAATAGAACCCAAAGGCGGAACAATGGTAAAAGCGTCCCCCACACTTAAACAAAATTCTTTAAAAAATTGGTGCCATAAACATTGAATTACTAGATTTTGAGATAGATATTTGATGCTATCTGTTTGCCTCTATTACTGATTGGTATAATCTTGAAATAATAAAAAAAAAAACAAAATAATCTTACCTTCCTTCTTCTTTGTCATGTGGTTAGTGCCTAAGTTGGTGTTGGAGTTTTTTGCCGCCCAGAGGCTCCTGACTTGGCTTAACATGCCGTCGAGAATATCTTACCTGAGTATGTCATAGACTATATCCGTACAGCCCGGGTTATCATCAGCTATGATCCAATGTAGCCGTGGGACGTGCATCAGCGTGTGCGCCAGCCTTGTTAACTCCGGCGCCTGTTCCGGTCGCGGGTACGTGGGGGTCACAAAATATATCATCTTCAAATCAGTCGTCTTGTTCACATGGCTCCTCCTATCCTTCATGTTCATGTAGCACAATTTGTTCTTTACTTTCAGGGGTGTGCTTGGCGTCTGCACAGAGCTAATGAAAAAGAAAAATACATGAAATAATCTATTGCATGGATATATTGACCAAATGTATCATATGACCTATCAGTAAATAGATCATCATCTGCCTAGCCTTTTCCTAACTATGGAGTATGTTGGGGTCGGCTTTCAGTTCAATTGGAAGCAGGTGAATACCAATATTTAACATGGAGCGACTGCCTATCTGAACTGCACTACCCATTTAGTAGTACTAGGTAATAATTATGATACATTTGGTAAGACTGGCTCGGCCCACTGACTGACTGACCGTCTAAGATCAACGTTTAACCGTTGATCCCGGATGTCAACAAATGACAGCCGGGATCAACGGTTTAACGTGTCTTCCGAGGCACAGGCCACAGAGTAACTTGATATCAACTTTTAGAGAACGTCTTGTCGGCACCGGAGATTTATTGGGATTCGAGACTAAATTGAGATGTTACCGCTGATGCGCTGAATTGTGCACCCTACCTTAGATACCCTACTAAACGACAAATAGTGTTTTGTTCTACATAATAACATCAGTACTGTGTTACTAGGTACAAAGTATTATGATAATGACAGAGCACATAATTAATTATATTTTTTTGTTAAAAACACCATAGGGCCGTCACAGTGGACTCAAAAATCAGGTTAGATCGCAAATAATTGTATTGCACGACGACTAATCAACCTATACAAAACCAAGCGGATCTCATATTGGATGGGATATCAAAAAATAAAAAGCGAGACCATATTTATGCTGTTTTTTTTTTTGTTTTTGGCGTTGCACTATTCGTGCTTATTGCCACTGACAATATTTTATTTGGTAATAACAAAACGTAAGAATCAAGTACTCGTGAAATAATAACATATTACAACGGAAAAGGAGGTTAGTTGTGTTGATATAAAATCAAAATAATAAATGAGAACAAGGTGACAGGAGAGATATATAATTTAGCAAGAAACTGTAACCATAAAACGCCACCGGTGCGCGGTGGCCCACAAAAAGCCCGACTCGGTGCGAAAACTATGAACTAAATGGTGAATTAAGAACTTATATACAGTATATAAATTAATGTTTAAAAGTTATTGACGAAAAACTAAAGGGAAGTTTTTGTTTATCTTTATTTGATAATAACAATTGACTAAAATATCCTCGAAAAACGTTTCTATAGGTTTCATTCAGACGTCATTCCGCATCGAATGAACTATCGCTAATATTTTTAGGAGCTTTACTTTGAATTAACACGTTTTTGAACTTGTCGACTAGACTTTATGTTGATAGTAACAATGCGCGTTACAAGTTCGTCTTGGTTGATCAAAAGTAAAATTCCTGAAGTAAGCAGCTCTGACATATCTGTTAAAGTCGCTTATTTACAAATGGACGGATAAACGAAGTTGCAGCATTACCATAATATTCGTACGGAACCGAAAACAGTTAGATAAATCAATCATAATATTTATCACAGCAGCGCTCGCTATTATTACAAAAGATAAGAATGTGGGGATGTGGTATGGTAACGTCGACAATGGTATGCTAAAGGTTTAAGATAAATGGGATAGAACCGATGTGGCATATCAACCTGCCCGCCATTTTGTTTTTTTTTTTTCAAAATTGTGGCCCACGATGATAGTGTTATGTATGGATAGAGGACATATAGACGAACAAAAACTGTCCCGTAAAACGCGACCCAAAAGTGTCGCGTTACCGATATATTTTAAGGTAAAGATTGACAAATTTAATGAGTATAACGATTGTCATCAAAAATAGGCCTATTGCGTGTATACGCGTTAAATTGAATCCAAATAATCATTTCCAGGTTGATAATTATTATTATGCGCACGGGAAAATCGCTTCGCATCGCAATGAAACGTTATATTATGTCAAAGAACACTTTCTCGTGCGCCTAGAAGTATGTAGTGTACCTACTCTCTTTCAACAAACAGAACGTTATAATAATAATCAACTCATAAAGACACGTAAAAGTTCTAATTCTTATGTAGTCATTGTACTCATAATATGTCGATCTTTACCTTCAAATATCGCGATAACGTGACACTTTGGAGTACCGTGTTACATGATATTTTTGTCCGTCTAGATGTCCTCTACCCATACATACCAATTTCATCGTGGGCCGTAATTTGAAAAAAATAAATAAATATGGCCGTGGGTCGATAAGCCAGCTTCCATACAAAAAAGTTCAAACCCCTTTAGATGCTTCTGATCTACAGAGATTATTACTATTACTGACTTGAGTGATGTAGTATTGTTACTAACCTATGATTTATAATATAATTCTGACTCAATCTATTGGTGACTTTAATATGAATGAAATAATCTGTATATAAGATTTATTTTTTACCTTGTTTCTTCAGAGTGTTCACTTACTGCCACATGACTTTCACAGAACATGAAAAATAAAAAAATAATAAAAGTCAAAAAAACGAATGGTACCTAATTATAATCTTTGTGCGAGTGTCGAACTCATACACTACTGTCTAAAAGTTTAGTATCACGTGTGGTAACCATTTGCAATCGAATCAAGCAAAACCATTTCATTATTATCATCTCATTCATCAAATCTTTGATTTTGACGAAACACGTGTTTTATGTATGACTTAATCCGTCGACCACTTCCTTTTATGCAATGACGTGGTTCTATTAAAGATAGTTGGGTGGTTTCTTTTTAAATTACCGAACCCTATTTTGTCGCACTCGAACCTTTGTCTGCATTATCTAGACCCGAAAGAAGTAGGGAAGAGCTTTTTCTTTTTAAATATTTTGTTAACTGAATAGGAACGTTGCTGGTTGCTTATAACTTGAAAGGTCCACAATAATAAAAAAATTCGTACCTACTTTTAACGCACAGTTAATATGTAAAAAAAACCGGCCAAGTGCGAGTCCTACTCGCACATGAAGGGTTCCGTACCATCGTAGTAGGGGAGTCGCTTTTTTTTTTTTTTTTTTAAATTATTAAAAATATTTTTATTATATGATGTAACTAAAAATTTATGCTTTTCGCAATTTTTCCTTTATCTGTGTTATAAGACGTTGCTTCGTACCAAATTTCAAGATTCTGAGTTCACGGAAAGTACCCTGTAGGTTTTGATTCCCTTGCGAGTGTCGAAAATTTGCGGCATAAACGGGAGTATCTTTTGATCGCGTTGACTTAGAAGTTTGATTTTTTCACAGCTCCAAGAGACCATAGACTTGAGTATTTGATATGAATTTCAGCTTGATACCTCCACGCGTTCCTGAGAAAAAAGGTCTTGACAGACAGACAGACAGACAGACAGACAGACAGACGGACAACAAAGTGATCCTATAAGGGTTCCGTTTTTACCTTTTGAGGTACGGAACCCTAAAAACTGTTGCATGGACAAACTCGAGCGCGTCTGATCATTTGCATGATGGGGGTGGTCGTACGTGAGGGTTGAAAATGAAAAAAAAAATCATCGAGCGCGTCTGATTTTCTAAGGGGATGTTGTGTGCCAAAAAACTCAAACTCAAAGCATTTATTTCAATTAAACCTTTATAGACACTTTTGAATGTCAGAAGAACAATTCATAAAAACAAATCTACGAGCGCAATACGTCATTCCGAAAGCCACCACGCCAAATCACACGCCGCCGAATGCCAGCAACAACGAGCACCGCGAGCACGAAAGCACGCAGCGACGCACACCGCTACAACGAATGCACGACGAACTCTCATTCAATAATCTGACGATTTTGATGTGACGCAAACTCGCGCCCATTATTATAATGTGCAAAAAAAAAAGCCGTTTTGAAATAATCAAGAGCATCAGACTAAGATATACTCGTATAATATGGTTCATCCTTATGTCCTAGACGTGTTGTCTCATAATCTGACGATTTTCTCGAAGGATTCGCCTAATCTGACAAAAAAAAATTGAAATCATTGAACTTAATTAGTTGAAAAGTTCAAGAAATAGCATGCAAATAAGAAAGTGTATGCTTTTTAAGGATTTAATAGATTATAATAAGTGCTGAAAACAATTTGTTTTTTTTTTTATAATTAATTGAATAATTAATCATCGTCTTCATCAATAGAATCATCTTCCACTTCTGGCTCGATTTCATCCTTCGATTGCGTAAACGCGGAGAGTGAGAGCATTAAATTTTATCAACGAATTTTGTTACTTCGGCTTGTGGAGATCAGATCAGAATATTTTTTTTCCTTATCCTTGAATTATTTCTTTTAAAATAAAATAAAAATTTAGCCACACTCGAGAATGTCGAGATAACGTTTTTTTTACAACTTTGTAGCCCTCCCCTTTCTTTACTTTCATTTCTCAAATTGTCAGATTAGTGGAATATGCACTTTTTAGCATTTAATTAACTCACCCTATACCTTATTTTTTTACTAATATGATCCTTTACCCTTGACGGGCGGCCTAATATAATGGGGCTCATACTTTAGTAAATCCCGAAATCTCTTCTTGAGCTCCCCTACTCATAGGAACACAAATTAATTATCTACATCTGCATAAATTACTAATTCACATCACTTTAATTTTTTGATGCAATTCGATTTTGACTTTGGATAAGTAACACTGATAAATTTACATGTGCGTATTAAAAAAGTTTTTAATTCGAAACTGATTAAGGTACTCAAGTACTACTACAAATAAGTAAATTATATAATATTACGAGATCGTGGGTTGGCTCATAAAGGGTGAGGCCAAACGAGCGTAATTTTGTGAGTTGTGAGTCGCAGAATTTCAGTCGCAGAAATTGTGTGTGTTAGATACAATACAACTCATTTTGCGTCGCTGTGTGAATCAAATAGGACTTTTGTATGAAACCTATTGCAGCAAAATTTCTGCGACAGAAATTCTGCGACTCACATAATTACGCTCGTTTGGCCTCACCCTAAGGCAGAACCATATTCAACAATCGAATTAGTCAAATATTCGAAGCTCTTCGATGCTATAAGCGCTGGAGATTAAAGTCTATCCACTATTATAACGAGGGTACCTATTCTAACACCTACACTAAATAAAAGTTAAATACGTATACATTGAGACGATACATACAGTACCAAAAGAGGATTTTCTTCCCGATGGTTTTCTTCTGAGACATTCCCAGGAGTACTTGTCACAACACTGAATCTTTTAAGCCAGATAAAAGAGAAAGATAGTTAATGTGTCACTATTGAACTAATCAAATCTGAGAAACCAACTGGCTGCGTGAGCCAGTTGATTCATAAAGAAGAATAATAAAAATATCTGTGGAGAATTCGTGCCTTTTCCCAAACACATTAAGGTCGGCTTCTAGTCTGACCGGACGCAGATTACCAGTATTTTTCATGGAGTTGCTGCCTATCTGACCTCCACAACTCAGTACTGGATAATATAGTACTCCTTGGTAAGACTGGATGTCAACTTTTGGGCCACTGACTAGGTACTTATCTATCAAAGATTTACAAAAAATGGGAGCCGGCACCAATGGCTTGAAGTGCTTTCCGAGGCACGGAGGAAACTCGGTACGTTTGGGTCGGTCCGGTCACCCATCTACAAACCAATGACCAGTTCTTATATATTATATTATTAGCCAGGCACGAGCTCAAACTCATTTATATACTGTTTTAAGGGTTCATCTAAAAGCGTTCGATCGAAGTGCAATAGCCCAGATCGCTGGACTATTTCACGAATAGCCGCATGTATTATAACATAATATTTGAGATTTACCTCTTAAATTTTAAATTAATAGTCAGTGCTAATTGTGGGAATATGTATGTATGATGAAAGTAGTCTTCTGAAACACGGCTCCTACATATTTGAAAATAAATAATATAACCAAACCAAAAAAACACGGATCGTCGGACGTATCGGATGGTCTGTTGTTATCCAAAAAGGATTCTATTATTAGAATCTAATCTCGATACTTACCCTCGCGGATCGGACCGGGTGTGTTTTTAGGGTTCCGTAGCCAAATGGCAAAAAACGGAACCCTTATAGATTCGTCATGTCTGTCTGTCTGTCTGTCCGTCTGTCCGTATGTCACAGTCATTTTATTCCGAGACTATAAGGATTACACAGTTGAAATTTGGCAGGTAGATGTATTCTGTAAACCGCTTTTGGCTTTTTTCGCCTTGGCCGGTTTTTAATTAATGTCTATTACATGCTGATACCCGCGACTTCGTTCCCGGGAACTTTGACCCTTATCACTTAGGGGTATGAAAAATAGATAGTAACCGATTTTCAGATCTACTGAATATGCATATAAAATTTCATATAAATCGGTCCAGCCGTTTCGGAGGAGTATGGTAACTAACATTGTGACACGAGAATTTTATGCAGGGTGTAAAATTGTAAATTAACCCTTCACACAGCCGTCAACAAGCATTCTGTACACCAAACTGAGTACCTATACCCGAAATTTTTTGCTGGGAAACGACCATTTTTTTGGGGCTCAAAAAACACATTTTACGGGAAAACTCAATGTAGCACTCTTAAATCATTGTGCTAGTGGATGCTTTGAATAGTAAACGGGTCAGGGAGTTAATTTAAGTAAAGTTATAACCTGAAAAACTAGTATTTTCAAAAACAGCTATGAACAATTTGGAACTTGGACACCCAATATTTCCGGTAGGGGGTTACCAGATGCCACCGCGGGAGGCGCTCCGGGCGTCGGGGGTCACGTGATGGCTTCCGGCCACCGTAGACGCGGGCCTGTGGACGGTGTGTCATGGGCTAGCTCGCCGTCCGTCCGTCTTACGACGACGACAGGCCGTGTCGACGGCGCGTTCGTGTTCCACGTGCGCCTCAAAGAGATGTCAGCAACATGGGAGGGGCCCGAAGCCCCTCCCGCTCGTGGGAAGAGCGAAAGGGAGTGTCAGACTTCTACTGACTAAAAACTACCCATGATCCTTTTTAGCCCCTTTATGTCGAGGCTGCGGTATCTCTTACAACATACCGCGGCCCCGACGGGAGAACAAGTGCCCTTTTTTTTTTTTTTTATGGTGGGTGTAAAATCATCGAATAACCCCTCCCGCTCTTGGGCAGAGCGAAAGGGAGTGTCAGACTTCTACTGACTAAAAACCACCCATGTTCCTTATTCGCCCTCTATGTCGAGGCCGCGATAACCGGTGGACTACCCGCGGCCAGAACTAGTGCCCTTCGTTTGCGTTTAAGGGTACTTTTACAACCTTTATTAAGTGACAAATAGTATATTAAAACTCAAATCGTCTGTGATGATCAGTAAAGTCTCACTAAGTAGCAGGAGGCCAGAATCGTGTAGTGTTAGTATCTTTCTTACACACTGCATGGTATCAAAAAGGCATATAGATTTGATTTTGAGATTCCAATTTCCAATACCTCCTAATGTTTCTGTTCTCCTGGTAGTTTGTGCAACTTTACTAAAATTATTTTCGATTATTTTTATTATACACTCCATCACTAGCAGCTACCAAATCTTAGGTATTCAGGATGGGAATAGCTTTGGTGGTCTAAAAATCGGTGCTCAGATGGGAATACCTCAATAGAATGGATCCGCCTGCTTTCAATTTTTGTTTAATCTAAAATGTGCTTGTTTTTTGCTTTTCATTTTTTTCACTCGGGTTTTCTAGTTTATTTATTCTCATGAAAAGACCGCGACATCATCCGCCTATCGTTGCAGCAAAATATACAGAAGTAAATTAGCTAAGGTGTTTACGTAAAACTGTAACTACAACCCGTACGAATTAACTGTGCACCTCGCTGGAATGGGACCCGTCTCCAGCGTCCCCGCGTTCTACAACTTTACTACCATTCGCTACCAGTACCGGTAAAGTGACGTCACAGCGCCAGGTGCACAGTTAATTCGGATGGGTTGTAAGTCATCAAGCATTTAATTTAGACGTAAACTCCCCTCTACACTATTTGATTTCGATGCATTTCTAAGGAAACTTCAAACGCAACATAATGCGATGCTTAACAGCGCAACGCGTCGAACACGACCTTCTGCATATCTAATCAATGAAGACTCTGTGCTACCTAGTGCCGGACTGTGACCTGAAACCGGCCCGGGCATTTTAGAAACGTTACAGCTGCAGCTGAAGTTTTTCTAAGAATCTAAAATACTTAATAAAATAGAAGTCGAAATTACTAATTCTGAAGAGTTATTAGAAAAGGCTAAGTACTAAAAGAAAGTGTTAGCTTCAACTTTAGAGAACTTAGCTTTTCTTTAGTCCTATTATTCAAAAATAGATCAGATGTTATTTAACCGACTTAGGGAGACAATTTTAAAAACAATAAGACCTAAGGCTATAAGAGTGAGCGAAGCGAGCTTGAAAATTTGAACATCCTACCTTCGACAGGCGAGAGTTTTTCGACCAGATACAAGACGTACTTGGTTGATTTTCAGACAAAGCCAAGATTCATGAAATAGTCGGCCGCATGAGCGAACGGAGCGGGGTCGACAAATTTTTGACACCTTGCTTTAGATTTTGACCTATTAGAGTTATTCGGTCGACTTCTTGAAGTGAGCTCAAAAAATATGTAATTTGACCACAAATTCCATTATTTGCAACCTTGTGGCTTCCCAAAATTGCCTTTTCGTCAACAAACGACCTCTCCTGATGGGCGGAGAAGAAGGGAATGTGTCAGACTTCCACCGACTAAAAACCGCCCATGTTCCATCTTAGCCCTTTGTGTTCCGGGGCCGCGGTATCTCTTTTGAATCGTTCCGCAGCCCCGGCATCAGCCCTTGTGGACCCCTTCGCCGGTGCTGACATCTCTTCGAAGTGCGCGTGAAACACGGACGTGTCGTTGACACAGTTTGTCGTCATAAGACGACGGACGGAGAGCTAGCCATATTACCCACCGTCTGCAGTCCAGCGCCTACGGTAGACGTAAACCACGTTGCGTCTAAACCTGGGGGAAGGGGCTCCTAATAATTTATTTCAGCATGTATCTTGCGACAAATCGATCATCCGAAAATCCAATAGAAATGACTTCAAATGATAATTCACAGGCAGAGAAAAAGGAGGCTTGGTGTTAAAACTTTTCTCGCAGGGTTCAAAGTACGAACCGGGCGTTGTTCTAGTTTTTAGTGGTAGTAGTACGAGTTCTCAGGGGCCCATTTTTAACCTTTAAATATTTTAGTTTGAGAGTGATTCTACTGTACCTACGTTACAATTTGTACTTCGTACTTCCTAACGAGGAGTAGCGGTGGCCCAGTGGTGGCGGCCCCGACTTACGAACAGTAGGTCGTGGGTTCGAACACAGGCAGGCACATTACTTTGTGTAATTTATTTCATCACCACTGCTCTCAAAAAACGGTGAAGGAAAACATCGTAAAGAAACCGTATGTCTTAGAACAGTTAGAACCAAAAAATTCGGAGACATGTGACATCTACCAATCCGCACTGGGCCCGCGTGGTATATTATAGCCCACTCCCTCTCAAAGAGAGGAGGCCTGTGTCCCAGCAGTGGGAACATTAAAAGGCTGTTGATGATGATGACTTCCTAACTTATTTAAATCTATGTATTGCGTTTTTTATTTTTTATTAGCAAAAGAATGTCGACTACCAATCGAACACATCGGCCCATCAGGTATTTGCCCGATTTGCCCTATGGCCAGTCCGGGCCTGGACTGCTACCTGTTGAAGCTATACCTACATACCAGTGGTACAGACATACGTATGGTAGCACCCTGTTACAATGCGGCAGGTCAAACTAAACTTAGAACTGTGTCAACCTACCGACCCACAATTCCAGATTCGAAAGCGGAAAGGAAATAAGGTAACTACACACATTTTTAATTGAGTAAAAGTTGCTTTTGTACAGCAACGGGAAACGCAAAAAGAATAACAAAAATAATGTTGAAAGCAGGCTATAGCATAAAATTTTTGGTACATCTATGACCGAGCTCAGCTCGGTTTTTTTTTTGGTAATTTTTTCTAAAAATGAAACCTATCGAGATTGATTTATTGCCCCAGAAACCCCCTGAATAATGAAAATTGTTGGAACCGTTTCCGATATTCAGTTTATATCTTCTTTTGTATACATAATTCTACAGTACGTGTATGTCACTGAACTCCTAAACGGCTGGATTGATTTGGATGAAACTTTCTGGGTATATTTTAATGGGTTCTTGGATCCTTTGAAAACACATTTGGACCCGGTAGGTGGCGCTGCTGTCTGGGCAGGACGACTACTGCCAGATCCGCTAGTCTTTATATAACTAGCGGACGTCACGCGGTTTCACCCGTGTAGTTCCCGTTACCATGGAAACAGCCTAGTTTAAATAAATGAGTTTTGATTTTGATTTTAGACCTCGAGTGTATGAGTAGTACTCAACTCACACAATACGGGGTATGTGACTATATAATACTGCAGTGCTACTTACTGACTACTATCTATTATATTTATAAAGCTATTATTTATTGGGAACCTACGTCTTCTCTTGATTTTCGTGTGCCCAAAGGGTGTGGCGATTGAGAGTGTGTCATGCTCACTCAAATGTCTCGCTGATGGTGGTGCGTGTCTCGGATCATTTCGGGAACGAAATGATCAAGAATGGTGTTGATGCCAAGCATCATGCTCGTGAAAGTTTTTTTTGTAATTTATGAAATTTTTAGCTTATTTGTGTTCTCGAATAACTTCGTCGTTTATGAACCAATTTTGATGATTCTTTTTTTATTGGAAATGAGATATTTCAAGGGTCGAGGGCAACCCTCAAATTTCATAAGCACGTATTACATGTTTCGTGCTTTTTCTTTCTGACGCTATTCAAGTCATCAGTTCATGTTGATGAACTGCATGATGGAAGGTACTACTCCTCAACAGGTTAGGAGTTGAAAGCAATACTAAGGGAATCTTGAAGGTTAAGGGTTATGTTTCTTGGTTGAACGGTTAATGCATAGTGAATATTTGTAAGTATATGAAAATTATTACAACTAAAAATAAAAAAAACTTGATATATAAATGAAATATATAAATTTCACCGACTTCAGAAGCTGATTTTTCTTCTAAAGTTTATTTTTCTATTTTGGTTTCTTTGAAGTAGGTTGCTTTTTTTCCAAAATGTTTTATTTATCGACAAATTTATGTTAAAAACGCCTTAATAGGGGGGAGTTTTATTATTGCTTGCTTCCCGCAAGCAATAATAAAACGGCGTAGTTGCAGGCGCCACGCTTCATGGGGCTCCTACTTCTAAACGGTTTAAAAAAAAATAACAACGAAGGGGATGGCGGTGTCTATTCGCTCCATCATTCGACCCCGCCATCCCCTTCTAACTTAAACTGTCCGATTTGGGGTGCCCCATGTCAGAACCCCGCAGGAATAAAGAAACCATGAAGGGGATAGCGTGGTAGTTAAACTTACGTTCCGTTTCAAGTTTAGTTAGTGATTTACCAATAAAATAAAAAAGTAAAAATAATTTAAAAAACTTTCACGCAGCTCCGGCAACTAAAATTGCATGGGGTGCTTGAGATAAACCCCCTTGACGCCCACAGTGACAGAATTCTCAATTCAGGCGACTCGATTTAAAACCCAACCCAACTTTTGCGATGCAAAATACTCAAAACAAATTTGGACTCTACAACAGAAATTTTAGTGGGCTGTCCTGTTAAAGTGCCGAACTCGTCACCATATTTTGGGCAGACTCAATTTGGATTGTCATCGACACGCTTAGAATAGAAATAAGTGGGGTGTGCTTCAAAATATATCTGTTCAGTATCAAATTATGAGACTACAGTTTGCATTATAAGTAGGTACTCAAAAGGTTTTGGGTTGTTGTAACAACCCCCTGGGGTATATATTGCATTATAATCGCACACGTGTTAACCTTTAGAACGCCAGAGCGTAAACGCATTGTGCCCCTCCCACGCCAAGGCACAAAAATCTACAAAATCATTATTTTATATTATTTGCCACATTTTGTATTAAAGAGCAGTTACAATGTTTAAAAAAAATTGCGGTTTTTGTCGGCTATAGACGTCGGTGGCGTGTTGGGCACGTTTTTCACACTCATCAAATACTTGCACTTACATCATTCACTCTTTATTTTTCACTCTCACATTGTGAAAGTAAACCACCATATCAAAAATTCATTCACTTGACACACTCAACGGAACGTTTGCCACACTAGCCTAGTTTAGGGAACAGGGTTGAAACTATTGTGCTTATTTATTTACTTATGCTAATGGAAGAACTTGAATCTGTATACAGTGCAATGTACTTTAACGTTGTGGTAATAAATTATTTATTTATCAGTTATAGTACCTGCAAGTGCAGTGATAGTTTAATCTGTTAATTGCATGTAATGTAAAAAAACTTCATGGTAAAAGTTGAGTTATCACTATAACTCCCTTTTTTTAAGGATTGAAAATCATCAAATGATGCCCCCCACTGTGGGAGGAGCAGAAAGCAGTGTCAAACTCTTACTGACTCAAACCCATCCATGTTCCTTCTAGTGTCCTTTGCATTCCAGGCTCGTGGTGACTCTTTCGCTCTGGCAGGCAATGGGCATAGCGCTGGCAGGCACTGGGCATAGCGGCAGCAGGCCCCATCCACTAGGCTCACATCTCTATAACTCATTAACCCTAAATATATATTGCATAGTAATACTATGACTTTGCTCAGTATTACATAAGCTCACTTGTTTCAGCAATAAAGTGCTTATCAACAGTAACAGTATCTCACAAAAAATTCCAGTATTTATCTCAATTTGACACTGATAAATCAGATGAATTATCAATTCAGCTGCACATAACACACTGAAGTCTTTATACTATGTAAAGAAATATGAAAGATACATACATAAATTCACACCATTTACCTAAAGGGAAAGGTACAGACTACAGAATGCCACCTGTTTCTGATTAAATTACTGTGTGTTTAATTGTTGTAAGTAATTTCTATTGGAAAAGCTGTAATGTAATAAATACAAATTAAAAATTTAAGAATCCACAACTCGAATATTGTTACTGTAATATGATTGAAGTCACGGGATACATTTACAATTGATCAGACTAGTAACTCACAACCAGTGTGCATGTAGGACCAGAAAATAGCCACTTTAGCAGATCATAATATGAATCGCGTCAAAAAGTGCAACTGGGTCTGTGAGCATTTTAAGAACTTTAGCGCAATTCATATTATTTTCCTAGGTGATCTAATTTCCTAAATGGTCACAGACGCAGTTACTATTATGAAAGGTTCATTTTATGCTTTTTAACGCAATTCATATTATGGTCAGCTAAAGTGGCCATTTTAGACCCCCAGATGCATGAATGTGGACGAGGTAAAAGGAGTATACATAAGGATTGTAGCAGGTTGAATTCTGCGGTTGGGTGTGACTTTATAAATCTATGTAGTAAGCATTGCTCAAACGCCTTCAACAACTAGAAAAAATCTTATGATCTTCCAAGAGCTGAACAGATTTTCTTAACATGCTTTACAAGACAAGCCAATCAAGGAAACTCGGTATTTCATGGGTGGTCATCTATTCAGAGAACAACCTAGGTTGGTCTCTGAATAGATGACGTTTAACCTAAAGATCAACCCAGAGATACAGACAAAAAGGTGAAAATAGTTGACTGTTAGTAAACTCAGGAGTTTATCATTATAGACCCAAGATGAGAAATGTGAATTTGGTAGCCTCACAATAAATAATACTTAATTCTATGTATGTTATGAGTGGTATGGTCTGATATATTATATGTGAATGGACAGTTTTCTTTTTGGATGGGAAGTCATTAAATGACCAATAATCCTCTGGGCGGAGCGGAAGGAAGTGTTAAACTCTCCATGTTGCCGACATCTCTTTGAGGTGTGTGTGGAACACAAACGTGGAGCCAACAGTCTAGTGAGCAACATACTGGTTGGACAGAGTGTGCATCATTGACATACAAAGAGATATGTGAAACTGGCAGCCTCACATAAAACTATGCCATGGTATACAATGTCTTGAGTGATACTAGTCTGATTTATAGTTTAGGACACTTTTGACATTGTCTGCTCATTGTGATTACTAAATATGCAGGGGTTACATTAGAAATTCGCATCCGTTGAGGGGGGAGGGGTTGGGTTATTAGAACCAACCGCCACATGGCCTCAACGGCACAGTGGTTTAAATAAATAACCATGTGTGCCCCAAGTCTCAAGCTCGCTCTTGCATTTAAGCTTCCATTTGTGATAAAGAATGGTCATTACAATTACAAGGATGTAGAAATAAAATATATTTTTTTTTCTTATAATCTTCAAATAATATGTTCCGATACTTCAAATTAAGAAAATGTGTGTGAGTGAGAGGGGTGTGAATTGAAAGGAGCAAACAACCTCCATAAAAATACAACCATTACCAACTCCAAATTGGGGATGCAAATTTCTAAGGCCAACCCCAACATTTCATTGTTAATACCTATGCCTAAATAGCTACAAAAAATAATGCTGCATAAAATCAAATGATGTTATGTTCCTTTTGATTTATTTATCCATGGGTATTGTGAAAAAGGAACCGCAAGTTCGTTATATTATTTTATTTAAATCATTTTAGAAACAAAAATATGTATAAAAATGGTTACGGTGTTATTTTCTTGACATATTAAAAATATTAAAACAATATAATTACCTTACAATTCCCAAGTTCGCCCAGAAGAAAACAAAAACAATAGCACTTAAAATGAGAGCCATCAAAAATGTTTTTTTAAACACATTTACTGAATTCATTATTATAGATGAAACCGTCACGATGTTATTATATCTATTGTATTTATTTTACACAATACATTTAGTCTCAATTGCAGTTTCAGTAAAATAAAATAAATATAATATGAAATATTTTTGATGGTCCTTTTTAAACAAGCAGAACATCTGACTGCATAGAAATTTTCACTGCGTATGATAGTGAAACGGTCAAATGACATAACTAATGTCAGGTTTGACAGTTTATCCATTCTAGTACTTAATATTTCCATGGTAGACAATTTCAGTCCAATCAATTCGAATCGCTGTCAGAATGTCTCGATTAAACCGAATACATAATATTTAGCTATATGATTTAATAAATCAGTTTGCCGAAAAAAAGGAAAGGAGAGTGTATATTTACTTTGAATTGTTTGTAACAATTTTGGAAAAAGTTAAAGCTATTTAAATTTTATGCAAAAAATGTTTTCCTTTTATGTGAAGTCTTTACCCTACCAAATTTTTAGACGAGGCCCCCGAGGTCATGCACGCTACGCCACTGGTGGGACGGGTTCATAAACTTATATTTAAACCTTTCAAAATATACAACACGTCGCCGATCCTCTTAGCTTTAAACGTAATTAAGTAATTTCCCCTAGGCCAGTCACTCTTAAAAGGCATGACAAACTGTATATTCATATGGGGAGGTGCTACAAAAATAACGCTCAAATCTAATAAGGTTGTGGCGAGTCCTTCAAGGTAGCCAGTGAAATTCGACTTTATTTTACGTTAATTGGCAATTTGCCAGTGGTCAGAGTCAGGTTGTATGTTAAATAAAAAAAGATTTAACGTACGTAATAAGATTTTACGTAACAAATGTCACTTTATTAATATTTTTCATCACGTAATAAGCACTGTGCGTACAAGGGCTTTCATCGAATGAAAAAAATAAAAAATCTAGGTGGCTCTGCTGGGGAGCACATACTGTCCAGCAACAATCAATGTCTATTTTATCATTACGTGATACACGTACAGCAATAATAATTTACGTACATTATGTACGTTTGACGTACATCGTTTTAAGATATAATTGATCGGTTTTTAACATGGTGACTTCGTGGCAGAGCAGGGTACAAATTGTGCAGCTCGCCAAACAGGGGAGCATTAATCGGTAACAATCGATTTGATCAGTTACGACTGCAACTGTTTGACCGTCTTCGGGCCCCTTTTGCAATTTTAGTTCATGAGACATGAGGTACGCAGCGCTGCAGTCGGATAAAATCTTATTCCAGGTGATAATATTTCAAGGAAAATTTTCCGATCTTCGTTTTTTCGTACATAACGGTGATGCCATCGCCCACAAATTTAAACCCCACTAATTTTCTATGATATTCAGATAGGGGGATTTAGCTGGCCATGGAATTACCGTTATATCAGATGTGCAACAAACTGCTGACAGTCATTGCTTGATGTATGGCACAAGTTTCACGAATAAAATTAATATTTCATTGCCTTTCGTGCTATTAGTCCAGAATTTTATAGGGAATCTAAGCTTAAACAATCTTCCAAAATGCATTCAAACTTCACGGTTTTTGTACGAGGCAGTAGTAGTGCAAGCTTACCTACCGGAGCTCATTCAACGCCATATTTTAAAAAATCCTTGCCGCTTCCCTATTTGGTAGGTAAATGACGTGATCTACATCATAACGTGTGCCTACTGTTCTATAAGCATTGAGGTATTATGTGTATACCACGTATATAATAATAACTCAATGTATCTCATCTTACTTCTTACTAAAATTATAAACGTGAACGTTTGTTTGGATGGATGTATGTTTCTTACTCTTTCACACAAAAACTGCAGAACGGATTTGGATAAAATTTGGTACACAGATAGTTTATGACCTACGATAGTTTTTATCCCGATTTTAACTTCGCAGGGGATAATTTTGGAGTTGTAGCGGCCCAAACCGCTGGCAACAGCTAGTATAATCATAAATGTGAGCAACAGATTTTTGGAGCTCGACCTTTTTTTTTCTTTTTTTTTTTTTTTTTTTTTTTTTACCTCGACTGAGCATTTGATTCGAATGACTTTTCATTACTCAAAAAGAGGTCCAATCCTTTAAAATCAGTAAATCAGTGCGTCTGTCATTTATAACTTGTACACAAAGAACCTTCTAATGAATTTTTTTCTCGCAGAAGACTCGGAAAAGAGATATTGTCAAAAAACCTAGACTCCTTTTTTAAGGTTCCGTACGAATAGAATAAAAACGAGACCCCATTATTAAGATAGTATGCGCTGTCTGTCTGTCACCAGGCTGTATCTCAAGAACCGCGATAGCTAGACAGTTGAAATTTTCACAAATTATGACCTATTTCTGTTGTCGCTATAAAAACAAAAACTAAAAACATGATTAAATAAAATATTAAAGGGGGGCTCCCAATCCCGTACAAAAAATTTAACTTTTAGGGTTCCGTAGGCAACATGGAACCCTATTATAGTTTCGTCACATGTCCGTCTGTCTGTCCGCCCGTCCGCACTATATTTCAAAGATTAAGGTTTGTACTCGATTCTTGTAGGTACCATTATTAGTGAGGTTCCTCGAAGATTCTATATGTCCGTCGCGTCGTAACAAAATGCTATGCAATGTTTTTTTTCACACGCCCAAACACAACGAGTTGTGTTTTTGACTATATTACTGGTGACAAATATTTAAAAGAGTATCTTATATCACAAATCAATCATTATTATATGATGTACTAGCTGTTGCTAGCGGCTTCACCCGCTACAACCCACGGGAATATAAAATCGGGATAAAAACTATCCTATTTGTTAATCCAGGCTGTAAACCATCTGTGTACCAAGTTTCATCCAAATCCGTGCAGTAGTTTTTGCGTGAAGAAGTAACAAACATGTAACACACTCACAAACTTTCACCTTTATAATTTAGTGTGATATTCTATTGTTTAAAATGACTCAACCTCCCAAGAATAAAGTCGACGTATAGATGGCGTTGACGTCGAAAAGTTGGCATGTTTCTCTGTATCGGCACAATATACTGTGGTATCGGCCAACATCCGCGGGTATAATACCGCCGAGGAATATCAAGCAGTCACAGGGTTACAAAACAAGTCCAGTGGAATGCTGAAAGGATCATCATGATCATCATTATCGTCCTGCCCTTATCCCATTAAAATAGGGGTCGGCGCAACACGTTTTATTTTTCCATTCTTCCCTGTTTGACGTATTACGGCATATTTACTCTTCTCTTTCAAAGGTCATTCCCCCAAATTTTTGAAGTTGTCATACGGGTGACCGTTAGTCCGTTTCAACTCTATAAAGCCGGCTTTTGACTATGGGGTGTAATATATAATATTACATCCCGCGATTGCTGAGTTCAAATTGTAAGCTATAAATAAAGCACAGTGTGAACGGTCACGTACGAAATGTATGACGAGCGGTAAAATATTTCTGTTGTCCTTTTGACTATAGATTGTTTAATACATCTCAAGATGTAATATACATCCCAAAGTCAAAAGCCGGCTTGAGACTATAGTAGATCATTGTGACATGTAAAATCGTCACGGGACGAAACGAAAGAGAATTACGTTTATCGGTGTTTCATCTGGGAGGCGGTTCCGACGCGACGCCGTGAAACATCTTCGTATTCTAAGAACATACATACGCAGAGGTGTTCCTACCAAATAGTACACCCACTTTTCGCCAGTTAGGATAAATACGTTATAAAATCCAACTAAGGCAAAAAAAACAACGCTGAAAAATTATGAAACAAGATTAGCGATAATAAAGTGTTTTGGTTGGTATGTTGATACCTACACACATCAAAAGTGTCTAGGGATCAAGCATTTTTATGCGAATTTCTTGAGATTGAGATGTGGCTTTGTAATAAATTTATGATTTTATAAATTTATATGGATCCTTTTTGGTGCATTTCATAATTTGAATCAGGAACTGTGAATCAAATTCGAGTAAAAGATGAAAATCAGCTGTCAATATTTTCCCTTTATAAACATACAACGCATTGAAGACATTATTAGTGCTACTGTTTCCCTACTACTGATTAAAACCAACGTTATTATGGAGCGGCGACGTCATTTAAACAGGGAAGAAATGCTCCAGAGCCGTAGGAATGATAGAAGCTGGTTCCCGGCAACGTACTGTGGCTTTAGCTCTGAATACAAGTCAGAGTGTTATCAGTCGACTTTGGACACGTTACCGAAGCACTGGTACCGTGGCTGAGCGCCATGGAGGACGGTATCGCTGCACCACACGGAGACAAGACCGATACATTCAAATCTTAACTCGAAGAGCTCCAACAATAACCGCCATGATGTTAGCCGTGAGGCTTCATCACTCTTCAGGGAACTTAATTAGCGACCAAACAGTCAGAAACCGCTTGCATGAAGTAAACCTTCATTCCCGTAGACCGCTACGGGTACCACCTATAGCAATGCACAATCGTAGGATTCGATATCAAAGGGCTCTTGAACACAGAAATTGGGCAGAAGAACAATGGCGTTTCGTGTGCTTTTCTGATGAGTCTCGTTTTGGTATGAGACCGGATACAAGACGTATACGACACTGGAGAACCCCTGGACGCCAACAGCGATTAAAATCCTGCCAGGAAGTCCATCCTTATAGTGGTGGAACCATCATGGTATGGGCGGGTATTTGGATCGGCGGAAGAACTGAGTTGATTTGGATCAGAGGCAACCTCAACGCTCAAATTTATGCTGAGACGATTGTATCAGACGTCATCGTTCCTCTACAAGTGCAAATCGGTCCCTTATTTCAGTTAATGCATGATAATGCACGACCGCACACCGCAAGAGTTGTAAGACAGACTCTCGCCGCAGCTAACATCAATGTCCTGCCCTGGCCTGCTCAGTCGCCAGACTTGAAGCCGATTGAGCATGCATGGGATATGCTACAGAGAAGAGCTCTGCCGAATATGGAGGGTATCCAGTCGCAAGAAGACCTTTTTTTGTTGTTGCAACGAACATGGGCGGCCATTCCACAGCGTGATTTGGATGAACTCATTTTGAGTATGCCAAACGTTCTTGTGTTGTTAGTGTTCGCGGTAGAAACACGGATTATTAATTGTTTAAGTTACCCAATAAAATTTTAAAGAAAACTGTTATTTCAGTCTTTTTTTCGAACTTTAATGTTAGTGGTTCAAATGTCAAAAATCCCTTTATTAGGAAAATGGCAAATTTCTTTATTAATGCAAAGGTGACTTGGTTTATCGTTACTGTGACAAACGAAAACACTTTATTTGATGAATCCTTAAAAATTTTTTAATTAATATCAATCAGGAGAAAAGTTATTGCAAAAATATATGTTGATCCCTAGACACTTTTGATGTGTGTGACTACGGCTTTAAATTTTGTTCTGTTCTTGTTTATCCAGTTATCTTGTTTATTTCAAAATCTTGTTTCATACTTTTTCAGCGTCGTTTTTTTGTCGTGGTTAGTCGGGTTTTAGTTTATTACTTTTTTTATTTAAACAATTTTGGTGTTACTTAAACCTTTTTTTTAACACATGACTTTTTGTCCGCTAGAGGGCCTCACTTTAATTTTGAGTAAAATTTTGGAAATGTGCAAGTCATGTACAGCCCCTTCAAATGATTTTAAATATTTAACAAACTTTTTGTCCGCTAGAGGGCGCCATATTGAATTTTGTGACACTGCACTGAGCCTAAGATTATTAAATTTTAATATTTCAGAAAATCTAGAGACTGAGAGAATGAGAAATGCTCGAATGCTCTGACCCTGCTGATGCCTTGTAAATGGCAAATTTCTTTGAAAATTAAACTAGCATTTTAGTCTCAGACATCGACATTTCAACTGCCTCCGTTCACGGGTAGGTTTTCAAAAGTAACGAGTAGCTACATAACTAATGAGCTTTTATTCAAAGGTGATCAGGATCAAATATATTGGATAAACGTATACAACTACAACACTGAATGGATTTATCATTGACAACTTATTGATTCTACTAACTCTATGGATAAAAATAAAATTGACATCTTGTTTTCGAGCATGCTGTTTGAGTTTGTGTTTAATATCGTGAATGTATAAAGTTGTAAAGTTAAGTCTATTCATCCCTTGTCCGTCCTAATCTAATTTGAAACGCACTGTACGTAATATTATTTCTTAACATGGTATGTAGGTATGCTCGCTTAGCTGCACAAGTAGCTGCGTAGGAGGTAATAACTACGGGCTACGACATCAATATGGCTTACATTTAGGTACCTACCTATTCTCATTTTCAAATACTTACTTGAATGAATTTCCAAAAATACTCAATGTCGAGACTTTTTAAGCGGACATTTAAAGTTTAACAATGTAATTGGTCAAGTGCGAGTTGCATTGGCGCTTTAATAGTTTTATCGCGCGAAAATAGAAAGCTCGCTCCAGTCTCTAAACCCCTTTCTAAAAGCTCTTTATTACAAGCGTTCTCTAAGCTTTAATTTAAATTGCCGTGTTCTTTATTTAGTTGTAGTTGGAATATTGCTAAATTTCAAACCAGTTTCCCTCAAGCAATTGTGTTAAAATTTTGCCCACACCGTTGGTTCTTGTGGCAATACATTATTTATTATGACAGACATTACTTCATCATGCAGTCAATTTGGTATTCTCACGAGAGAACCCCTTTGACGACACGGTTGGCGCAGTGGCTCTGGCAATGGACTGCTGCGGTGCGTGTCGCGGGTTCGATCCCCGCACGGAACAAATAACGGAGTCTGGGTATTTGTGTATGTGAATTAAAATGTATGTGAACGCACCCACGATACAGGAGAAATTGCTAGTGAGGGGCAACGTTTAAAAAAAAAAAAAAACCTTAACTGTTAATGAATGTTCACCCATTTAATTTAAAATGTGCGACATGTTTAAAAAGGAATTTGGTCCACATATTTTGAATGAACTATTTACGGGTCTATGTAGGGTCAAATTAGATTCAAGGAGCCGCCACCGCCGCCTTCCAGTACCTACTCGCTTACGTCATCTCTACGGTATGGTATGACGTAACTTGATTTGTTTCTTTAACTGAACGAGGTGCCGATTTCGTACCATGATCTTAAATCGATCCTCTCGAGCGGTAGTAGTAAGTGGACTGTTGGTTCTTGGTTTTCTTTTTTTATCCCAAGGACGGGCATGTCGTTGCAACAGGTCAAGGTACTGATGACCTCGGGCAGGCTCAAGGCCAGGGGCTGACGCCGACGCCCCGAGACCGCCAGGAACACCATTTGCAGGGGCGCAGCGACATCGATTGACGGCTTTCTTTTGTTCAATTCTCAGTTTCTTGGAAATATAGGACGACTCGTTGCACTATCGAAACTTACACGTGCATTGTTCATGCTGGAATTCGCTGCCTTTTTCTAAATTTGTCTATAGGTACATTAACTTCTCGATACGATTCTTCTGGTTCTAAAGACATGAAGAAAGTTCATTATTGATAACGAAAGACAACATCATCAAAGACACTCAAATATGACAACAATGACCACCTTTTATCAAAATGCGTGAAAACAATACTGAGAAAACAAGCAAAAGTAAAACAGCCGCAAACCGAATTGGTTTCCAAGATGACTCCATCTTGGAAACCAATTCGGTTTGCGGCTGTTTTACCAAATTTTAACTTTTTGATTTATAATTTACTATATGTTTAAATTATCTGTATTATAAAGTTAGTTTCATGCTTGTCCTACCTACTAGCTGTTAATTTACAATACAGGAAGTTTCGCAATCGACTGGTATTATGTACCTAGATCTGTTCTTTCTGTTCTGTGTAGTACTCCTAGCCGCAAATGTATTTATGGTGTCTGGGAAGTTTCTATAAGGTTTCTAACGTGTTCGTTATTTTAAGATTCAACTAACTTTATGGGTACTCAGAAACGGAATGTTATAGGTCAAACTCAAGGCGAATGTGTCACTTACAATACTTTTTTGTGAGCTAGTTATTAATTTGTTCCAAAAGTTTTATGCATGGCTGCTATTGTGAAAATAAAACTAAACAGCCCAAATAACAGGCCAACTTTACATAGGATGTCTATGTTTAAAGGGTATGTATGGTATTTAATAAGTAGGGAGATACACGGAAAGATATAAGGTCGAGAAGAAAACAATTGACAAGAGATAAAAATCGTACTTTTGGGTGGAACATAGGTACCGACCTACATTTATGTTTTGGGGTAACAGCATTTCTGTTTAATAATAACCCTTTTCAAACATTACTTCTGTTTGATTATGTGGTTTGAAAAAGGACGCGAAGATAAGTTTGATCATCTTCGCCGTCGGCACGCCAGGTGTCGGTAGTGGTTTTCCGTCGGACGGGAAATACCTAGTTACTGACTTTGTTATTGCAACAGTTCATAGAATTGATCAGCTTCTTTATTATCTCGGAAATAGAGAATGAATGAGTCGAGATATAATTGAATAACAGTTTTCGGAACTGACTAAACCTGAAAATGTATTTTTTCTGTATCTAATGTAAATTATTAAAACATGTAATGCTTCATATTATTTAGTTAACGTTGCTTGTTTTCGAAATGTTCTTGTTAAACATTTATTAGTTTTCTTTCTTTAACTTTGACGAAAGCAAAACAAAACGGTTTGGCCGCTGGTGCCATTTTTTTAATTAAGTGGTTGGTGCCTGTACTAGGCTCTCTCACCGTCAGTGCCGTCAGTATGACCTTCTTTTCGTAGTATACGAGTGTGACATGTTGAATGAATTTTTGGTATCACCATTTTAATTGTTGATAGATCTAACATCATTCTGTTTAAAATCTCATTCTCATTTATTGTTGAGTAAATCACACTATAAATACTATTTTATTTAATTATATAATGGGCTCTACAAATACCATAGAGTAGGTAGGTACCTACCTAATTATTTAAAAACAGTGCTCTGTCTGTTTATTTTTATGTAAGTAGGTAGGTATGGTTGTTTCTTGATCATATTTTTTATTTTTCATTACCAATGAACTAACCTAAACCCTCTATTTGTATTGGTGGCCAAGATACAGGCTTTGTCTAGTTCGTGGTCAATGTAAAGCTTTTTTTAAGGTAATATTTTTCGTTTCGTAGTTTGAATGCTCAATGTTTGAATGATATCTAATTAGTTATTAATTATGAGAAGTTCTTCAGTAGGTATTAATAAACAAAGTAATCTTGATCTTTTGCAACCTACACCTATATCCTATTATACTAAGAACAAATATGATAAAAATGAAAAATACTTAGGTTATTGATTTAGTAATATTTGTGTAGGTTATGTCTCAATTTCTGGAAAGTAAAGCCAATTTTAAAAAAAAACCTATGTTCAATACTTTTTTTCTTGCCACAATGTTTGGTTGGTTTTGGAGATCTGCCTTGGCACAACTACGAAGTTTGCCCAAAAAAATTGATTAATTTTGTCCCTTAGGTTGGCTATTTTGAGACGAAGTCAACAACTTCAGTGTGGTGGTTCGATAGTGATTGCACGTAGTGTTATTGTTTTGTGGAAAAAATTGTGAAACTTAACTAAATCCTACACAATCAGTGAAAAATTTCGTTTTAGTTTTTATCTCTCTTCATCTTTTATCATTTTCTTCGTGGACCATGCTATTTTCGGGCGAGGTAAGTCCAATTAAATGCTACATCAACATCATTGGATAGGGCGGTACTATCGTGTGGCAATTGACAGCATTTCTTGTCCTACAGCATTTTTATCAATAAAAATCATCGTGATTCGTTGGTAAACAGCATAATAAAACTATTCCTTCTTTATCACAGCGCCCAATTTCGTTTTGGACGTAATTTTCGACAGTATCGGATATGCATCCTCCATATTTTACTGCTACGTGCATGGTACCAACTACATAATGTTAGTAGCTATAGAGGCTTTTTTTGCTTGTGTGCCCAATATTTAGTAAATTTTCTCTTGCATATATTAAGAAATAAACATGAATTGGATTGAACACGACTCGTCTTTAGTTGGGCTCGACATATTATAGTATTTTTTTAATCGATAAATTCAATAAGTATCTGTAAAATACTTATCGATTTGGGGCTAAATTAAAAGAGAATTTGTAATTTCGTGTAACAAGGCCAATAAGACATTTATTTTGTGTCAAAATCCTTGGGACCACAGAGTATGTGAAACATATTGATTTTTACACATTAAAATGAACAAAGATAAAAATGACTACACAAAATGCCTTGAATCTAATCGAGACAATCAATACCACGACACTTAATAAAAATTAATTGGCTTGGATTCATTTCATACATGTAATACATACTCCTCATGTGTTGAGGAGTATTTTCTATAAGAAGATGGAATAATATTTTGCTAAACACTGCCAAATCTCCAGATAATACGAAATCTGACAAATGACACAGTTCCAGTGTACACTGAGAATTGATTCAGGTTATGGTCACTAGATGGCGCTGGTGAGCCAACAGGGAATATTCCAGCTATGTTAGTGGTTTCTTTGTGAGTCTGACAAAAGAACCAATCTTAGTAGTTTATATGCACAGCAATGGTTGGCCAAATACACACTTCAACAAAGTCAAGGGATATTTTATATTTCATCAAATATCTTTATATCTATGAAGAATTTTCTGGTATTGTAAATGGAAGAAAGACAGAAAAATCAAAAAAAAATTGTGATTTTATTTTGTTTTAAAATAAAAAGGTTACTTTTTTTAATCGCTGTAGGAATGTATGGTAAATAAACTTAATTTCTTCTTTTAGAACTACTAATTAATTATAGGTGAAAATCTTATAAAAAACTAATTATTAATAATAATAGATTGTTCATACTTAAAATTACACTGTCAATATCTTGCTGCGGTATGAGATCCATGTTCTTTGCAAGTGATTGTGAAGTTGTTGTTCCCTGCGTCAAATTTCGTGGGAAATTTCTATAACCTAATCATTGTAACATGTCCCAGGCATGCTCGATAGGATTTCAGTCAGGCGACTGCAGGTCAATACAAAACTTGAAAATCATGGTCTCAGAAAGCGTCCGACACCAGCCGCACCATATAGGAAGGAGCATTATCGTGCATGATTAGAAATTCCTGGCCCATTTGGATTCTGTGCTGGACAATAACAAGGTCTACCACCTCCTCGTGGTATTTCTGAGCAGTTATGTTGCCTTGGATACAAACGAGCTGGGTTCCTTGGCCAAAACAAATTCCTGCCCACACAATAATTGCCCCGCCTTGGTATGAGTGGACCTTGTGAGGGTGTCAGAGATGGATAACTCTCCCTCAAGTTCTCCAAACGCTTTTTCTTGAATCAAGATGAAACCCAATCCGGGAATCATTGATGATCAGCACCAAAGACCATTGTTTATCACTCCATTGTAAATGCTCCTGAACGCACGAAAGCCGCCCACCGCGATGGCCACGTCACAATGCTGGAACACGTAGCGATTTTCATGCATGAAGACCAACTTCATGCAACGCACGGTTTGTTCGCTCACCAGCAGCTGGTGGTCCTCCTGGAGCCTTTGTACTAGTTGGATCACTGTAGTATTGGGTTGTCTTCTGGCCGTCATTTGGAGAAATCGATCCTGTCTCTGCGTAGTATCGTAAAATTTTTATTGAAAACAAAAGAATAACAATGTTTTTTAAAGTCTATAAAATAACCTATCATTCTTCCATTTACTATTTCAGTAAATTCTTCATAGATTTGTAGATATTTGATGAAGTATAAAATTTCCCTACACTTAGTTGATGTGTAATATCTGGAGGAACAAACATGCACATCCTTTTTGAAATTCTGGGCATAGTCAGGAAAGGTCAACAAAAAGATGCACTAACTCAATACTAACAGTGATTTCCCACCACTGAACTTATTTTTCCACTCTCATTTTCGCTTATACTGCATAATTTCTATTTATTATGATCTTACAAAAAGGAAGCAAGAATTGAAATAAAAAAGAGTTAACTAACAAGTTAAATGACTTTAGCAGTAACCATAATTCAATTCAATTCAATATCAATCAAGTTTCTATCATCTTATTATGACAGATACAGACATTATCATCAGTGTAGCAGAAAAACGGAAGCAAAGCCCTATTAAACAACTGACAATAAACAGACAAAAATAATTTAATTGGAGTGTGTAGTCTCCTCGCTATGGAGCAAGGACTTAAATAGTTTTTTTTTCATTCCCAATTTTATTGCAGTATCAGTTAACTTTGGCCATATACACAATTTAGGGTCTGAAAAGCATGGTCGTACGATGCACCGCTTCCGAGCTATGGGACTTTAAAATTATTGTACCAAAAAAAGTTACATTCAAATATCTCGAAAACAGAGCATCCTAGGCAAAAAATGAGTGAAGTTTTAACCCTCCTTTGCTACCCCCGTGATATTATGAGTATATATCTAACATAATTATATTATACATAAGCATAACAGTACATGCATACATGCTCACTGTTTATTTTACATCGAATTCAGTAAGCCATTTTTAAGGTTTCTTTTTCTGTTTGTTTTGAAACTCTAAAATAACTGCATTTACATGGTTGCCTGCATAAAATTGGTGCTAACTTTTTAAAATTTAGTAAAAGAGTTGTAAAAAATTATACTTGGGTAAAAATAAACATTCTCATAATTATATATAATATTTTGGCAACACATTACAGACAGAGGAAGACAGTTTCATTCCAATCGTATTATATATTTATATGAAATAGGTATGTCAATACTACTGTAACCACCATTAAAAGTATACAGGTTAGGGTTCCTATGTAGGTACCGATGACAGGTACACAACATTCTCTTAAAAGTACAATAAAGCAATATGAATGAAAGATAAACTTATTGATTAACAGTAATTGACAGCGCAGTTACTAATAAAGCTGTTGAAGTTCAGATATATACTTATTGAACATATCAGTGGTAATCATTGCGAGTTGACCGTCGCTCTTTGTGAAGTGCATTCTATTGTTGTCACATGCACTGTCCCCCTGCATTGGGTCACAAGCCTTGACAGCCAGTTAGATCAATCACGACACTCATCAAGGCGAGAAACGTAGATGGGCTCTTAGCGTATAATTATAACTGCATGTGTCTGTTGCGAAGAGCCAATATGTTTTAAGGAAAATACTGGTCACCGATTGGTCTTAAAGTTTTTTTCTGGTGACATTCAAAGTCATCATCGGCCTATAATGTTCCCACTTCAGGGTCTCGGGCCTCCTCTTTTGAGGAGGGATGGGCTATAATCCACCACGCGGGCCCAGTGCGGGGTGGTAGATCGACATCTACCACCCCGCACTGGGCCCATGTCTTCGATTTTTTTGGTTCTAAGACATACGATTTCTTTACGATGTTTTCCTTCACCGTTTTTTGAGAGCAGTGGTGATGAAATAAATTACACAAAGTAATGCGCCTGTCTGGGTTCGAAACCACGCTTTACTGTTCGTAAGTCGGGGCCGCCACCACAGCCACCGCTGCTCTCATTGACATTCAAAGTAACAATACGTATTATGGTCCTTCTTTATATTATGTTATGAATTTTTTGACAATAGAGTAATTTCTTTTTTCTAGCGACAGTACATTTTTATGATAGACATTACTTGATCCTGCAGCCAGGATCGTCTCCGCGTTTGTAAACGCGCTTTTGGATAGATATAACTAATTTTCACTTTTCACGTTTTCATTTTAAGAGTAAAAAAAATATTTTAAACTAGTTTGTGCCAGCGGCTTTACCCGCGTGGAGTTCGATCATTGTCCCACGGGATCATACTACCGGGTTAAGAAATATTCTATGTGTTAATCCAGGTTATAAACTATCTGTGTTCTAAATTTCATCCACATCCGTTCAGTAGTTTTTGCGTGAAAGAGTAACAAACATCCATCCATACACCCTCACAAACTTTCGCATACATGCAGTTTTTTCAGAAAATGTATTATTAACACAATTTCTGCACAAGAGAAGAGAATATTAGTAGGATTTCTCGACGCTGCTCCGGCAACTAAAATCGCTTGGAAACGCTTCAGATAAACCCCTTTTGCGAGGTTGTATGAAGCTCTGTTCCATATTTCTACTCTTGTGCTACCACTAAACCATAAAACATTAATAAAAAAAAAATACGTATCAGGTTTTCTTGTGCCATTGAGACAATATTTACGTAAAAATTACATAAATCACCCACACTTAAAGATTTTATTGCTTAATGTACAATAAATACTTATGATTTTCGTGAATATTTGGCTTTTGGTAGGTCCATTCTGAGACTTCAACAATAATCTGCTTGCATTCTGCGGATCATAACGCACAGCGGACGGCCACGGACGGCAACGCACACAGACAGGGCTCTTTCAACGGTGCGTGTCGGTCTGTGTAGATCTTTTGATAGCTTCATTTCAAAATGCAAAGTGAAAGAGAACGTATCGTCGCTCTCTTTGACTTTGCATCGCACCTTTGAAGTTACCGCCTCGCGACGGATACCGGCGCATCGCCACAGTCGTCCTGTGCTACCACGGACGTGACCGTTCCCACAGTGTGTCGTGCGAGCTGGTCCGCGTCAGTTCGCGATATCACGCACCGTGTAAACCGAGCTTTGGACTTAATTTGCCTTGAAAGCGCTTCTCCATAAAGGAAATGTCCTGATGTAACCTCTCACCTTATTCGTCACTCCCAGCAACTAAATTTGCCAGAAAGAAGTCCAAATGATTGTCCATCATATGTATTTTTAAGGACATGTTACACCCCAAAGCTTTTCTTTTTTAAAAAAAAAAAACTTTTCCCACCTTAGGAATTATTATTTTTATTAATATGACATTATAAGTTCATTTATTAAGTCTTTGTTATTTGCCGCTTTACGTTTCCAAGAAAATTTGGACAACATTCACAAGACATTGCCAGACGAGTTTTTGCCGATTTGACTTGTTTTAAAAATTGACGAAAATGTTTTGTTATTTCAAAGAAGTTACAAAAATTACGCAATGTGTGACAAAAATTATAAAATCGAAAACACTAACTTATCCAAAAATCATCACAAAGTTCGTGTGCCAAAAACAGTGCCAACCAAAAAAAAAATACAGTAGAATGAAACCTAGGAAGAAACAAAAGTCAAAGGAAAAATAAATTGCTGGCGATCCGAGTTCGGGAAGTGGGGATGGGGGTTTTTAAGGGTGAAAATACAGTTTATCTCGATTTCCCGCAAATCTACAAGTCCTATAGAATAAAGTTAAATGGGAAAGTTGTAGGTAATTATGAAGATTGTAGATCTTTAGAAAATTTTGTATGTACACTTTTTTCATATTACCTCAAAAACTATGTAAAAAATTAAAATAACTAAGTTTTTTATTTTAATCTTTCACAATATAAATATTTATAATATAAATAATAATTTATTTCTACAGGCATCAAAAGTCACTGTATTTTTTTTACGAAATTGTAGAAAACTTATCTTTTAATGTCCCAAACACATTTTTTTTATTTAAAATGTATAGTATTTTATCTTATTTTGACTTTAAATTTGCTTTTTAAAAAACTTGCAACTTTCTGATAATGTGGATGGGAGGGTCTGTACACTTCCCGACCTTAGATCGCTTTTTATTTTTGTTATATTCTTTTCCTTTTCCAATGGTTTTATCCTACTATATTTTTTTACTTTTTATCAAAGGAAGGAAAGGAAGTCTTAATAAATAAATAATACATTTATTTGCAACAATATTGGTAGGTAACAACATTATTTATGGTTAAAATATCGACGCTTTGAAGCGAAAACCTCGTAAGTGTAAAAGAAGTAACTTTTAAGGAGGATGAAACAACGGCGTACTGTAACATTTTTAGATGGCTTTTATGTTTTTTATTAATTATAATATATGGATATTTAACCCGCTTTTATATCCAGAAATGTTTGATACTATAAGATTGTTCGAAATAGAGATAAAACTGGAACTAGCATACGTTGCCTTGCAATGCACTTTTTCCTACCTACTACTTACCCACATGGTCGTTAAGTTTTCAACTACGCAACTGGGTTGTATTTTTTCATAAAAACATTTTCGTGGCAACAGACAACACAAAAGAATAAGCGAAATCAATCCAGCCGTTCACTCGTGATACCGTTACCAAGGGAAACGGATTTATTTTTATATAATAGAAAATACTCGTCGACTATATAAGAAATAATATGTATGTACATATTCCATAGATTGTTTCCCATCTTTGTTACCTCAAGCAGTCAGTTTGTTAGCTCGTTATCAGTACAAATTGAATTCGGGATTGTAAGCATGTAATCGAATTTTTTAAATGTAGACCATGGCCATGTTAATGATTCTTACAAGGACATTGAAAGTAATCTTTAGTTGGCACAGGAAACTTGATTTTATTAAAGAGTGCGGCTTTACGGCTCATCTTCTTTCTCGCTGTCTCTAAATCAACATATGCAACAGATTTTAATGGTGTTTTCATTCATATACAGAGTGATTTAAGAGAAAATGATAATGACCAAAACCAGTACCCAAAAAATCTCATGCGCCAAGATCAAAATTTTATGTTAATTATTTATTTATATTTTTTATGACATTAAGCATCAGGAATTTGATTTTTGTTTATGGAATAAAATTAAAAATATAGATTGTACCTATTGATATTTAATTATTTCTTAAAGAAACTTACAGCTAGAATACAAATAGTCGGCAGTTAGTGAAAGAAAACCAATTAAAAGTTCACTGAAATTAAATTAAAATGGTTTTACTCCCTTTAAAGTGTAGTATCATGTAGTTCAGGTAGAATCCAATAAACTCTATACCTATAGTTTTTAAGGCCATATTGCAAATATTTTTGTGTTTCAAAAAAGCCGAGAGTTTCAAATATTTGTAATGTGATGACGTGAAAAACATATTTTTGTGCTCTATGCAAACCCTACGAGAAAGATCACAAAAAAAAACATTAATATATGTCTCCAAGGGACTAACTACGACTAACAAACTTTTGAAATAATTCTTATTAATAATATAATAGGAGATTAATCATTCCTTTTGGGTGTTCGATAGTAAAGTCCCACAAACTACCAGGAGAAGAGAAGTAGGAAGGAGGTATTGGAATGGAATCTTTAAGTCAAATCCATATTATGCCTTTCTAAAACCACCACTTTTTTTGTGGGAGATAGGAAACCAGGATAAGAAAGAAAGAAAGTCCCAGTTAAAAACCAGGAGGCCAAAATGGTGAATTATTAGAGTCCATTGGAGTCCAGATCACCATTGATAGGTATATTATTTCTCATCTCCAACAATAAAATTGCATGGTATTAGAAAGGACATATAGATTTGATTATAAGATTCCTATTTCCAATAATACAATACCTCCATCCTACTTCGGTTCTCCTGGTAGTTTGAGGGACTTTACTAAAATATAAATTTTATTTTCATCCCCAAAAAAAAATTGCATTCCAGTTTTCAATCGTTCCTGCCTACTTCTACTGTCCTGGTACTTTGTGGGACTTTAGTATCCATTTTTCTTCCTACTTTTCCTTGCCCATTAAAAATAATCTAAAAAAATACTGGGTCATTTCGGTTTTATTCTACTTATTGTTTGATTCTTCTGTTGTCTGTACGCAATAAACCAATATGGTGGATTTTTCTTCATGAAAATAGAGCCGTGGCGTGTTTACACATACTTTTTTTCGTGGCTTTACTTTGTGACGAATGTACAATAACCCGTTTAAAACGCGTTAACTCTAATAAAATAATTGTTTAATATCGCACATGGTTATGAAAGGGTAAAATAAAACCTAACAACCTAATAAGCTTCCTATTGACCTTTAGGTTATTATAAATCAGTAGAGAAATAAAACAAAAACCACCTAATAATTTCATAAAAAGTTATAATAGTTTTGACCGATCAAAAGTAGTTTGGACTGATTAACAGTTTTGGTTGTGACAATCTATCTTCTTTATATATATATATAAAAGGAAAGCGTTACTGACTACGTTACTGATCTATCAACACACAGCTGAAACCACTGAACGGATTGGGCTGAAATTTGGAACACAGGTAGCTATTATGACCTAGGCATCCGCTAAGAAAGGGTTTTTGGAAATTCGACCTTTAAGGGGGTAAAAAGGGGGGATATTGTTAGTATGAAAAATCTTATTCCTTGAGTTAATAAACTTGAAACTTGGCACGAATATTTATCTAAGTAAATTATGATTTTTGTGATTTTTTGTTTTTCTAAACCACCCCCTAAAGGGGAATTAGGGGGTCTCAAAGTTTGTATGGAAAATTTTTAACGCGCAATCCGATTAACTCAAAACTCAGTATTTATACTTAAAACCAAAAATAAAGAATAATGCGTAACAGGGTTTTTCGAAAATCTACCTCTAACGGGGTGAAAAGGGGTAGTCAATTTCAAAAGGTAGGATTTTACTGCGTGGCTTGATTAACTCGAAAATTGGTGTAAATAATCTTTGAGTCAAGCTATGGAAATATCTCAAACCTTTTTTTTTAATTCCACCCCTGTGGGGGTGAAAACAGGGAACACAATTTACATGAAAAATGTTATTCATTTGGGGGTGTCAAAGTGAGTAAGGAAAATTTTAAATTCGATACTAATAGGGTCTGGCAGTTTGAGTACTTTAAGTGGCCTACACAAAATGGGAAATCATCAAATGACTTCTCCCGCTCTGGGCGGAGTAGGAAGGCGTGTCAGACTTTCACTGACTACAACCCCCCCGTGTTCCTTCAGTTGCTTGTGCCAGGGCCACGGTATCTCTTTCGAACAACCCGCGACCCCAGCGGTAAAACAACCCCTCAAAGAGGATTTAGGGGGTGTCAAAGTAAGTAAGGATTTTTTTTAAATTCGATACTAATAGAGTCTGGCAGTTTGAGTACTTTAAGTGGCCTACACAAATGTCCTTTCTTTGATATTGTTCGTAGAGTCTTTGAGCTTGTTAGGTACTGAATTGCTACGATACACGATACGACGACTACGATTACGATTACTTACGATTGATACGATTGTTTAGTTTTATACGATTACTGACAAATGCTTACAGTGGCTGGACAGGTTCAAATCTGTATGATTATTTTCTCAAAAAACTATATCAGACGCTAATCTACATGATCCTCACAAGATCTGACCAAGATTATGACTGTACTTTAAGACACTTTAGCCCTCATGTAATTCAAAAATTTGCAAGATTACTCCTGTTATAAATATAGTAAACATGACGTGTTTCGTGCTTTTTTAAAAACAATCCCTTCAAAGGGTGAAAAGAGGTAAATAATCTAAAAATCGACATGAGTGTCATTTTCAAGGTTGGTCGGGAAGTTGATCACGTAAATGTCATCAATTTTGAAATTTCAACAAAAAAATCGAAGAAGTCATAATTTATTATTACTTTGTAGGTATTGATCTTAATAATAAATTTCGTTCCAATAACCGATAGATGGCGTTAATTCTAATCTAAATTTTAAAATCTTGTGGTAAATGGGCGCTCATCTGCACATATGTACCTTTTTACATTGTTAACGACATAATGTACGTGTCGAAAAAAAATCTGCTGTTCCCTACATTTTGACGAATTATGCGAACATAAATGTACTGAACAGCTGATTTTGTTTGCGATCTTAGGTTTGGTCCCATAGTAAAAGTTGTTCATGAGTACAATTACCCCTTAAAAGGTTGCCACTGTTTACACTTTCTCCCTGTATATATTTATCGACTAACAAATGAATTTGACTAATAATTCAAATAATTTAATCTCTTCCTTTGCATAAGATTTGCTTAGTGTTCCGGATTAGTATTTGGTTTTGAAAAAGTTATTTTCTGAAAATGTGATACAGAATGCCCAGTATATCTGAGATAGGCGACAGACAGTAACAGTATTAATAAATACTATTTATACTTAATTTTATAAAATAAAATGAAATCATTGAATCCCTTAACAATTTTTTTGTACTTACGGCCTACCTAAGAAATACTGAGATAAATAAAAAAAATAATAATATTAATAATATTATATACTTTTTACACCAACTAATTAAGATTAGAAGTGAAGAATATTGTCTTTATAGAAGTTTTGTAGATACTTTTTTTATATTAGTACCTATTACTTTATTCTTTGAACCTAAAATCAAAACGCTAAAACTAAAAGGCTACAACTAAAACTTCTCAATCAAAATCAAATTTGGCGCGAGCGAAGCCGCGGGCAAAAGCTAGTTATTATATAATAATAATAATAATGGCATGCCATCGTCCGGGTGAGTCCATCAGACATATTATTTCTGGTTGTTCTCGTCTAGCTAACGGCGAGTACTTGCACAGACACAATCAAGTAGCTAGGATTATTCACCAGCAACTTGCCTTGAAATATAAACTTGTGGAGTCGGAGGTACCGTACTACAAGTATGTGCCCGACCCAGTTCTCGAAAATGACCATGTAACGTTATACTGGGATCAGTCTATCATCACTGACAGGACTATTGTTGCCAATAAGCCTGATATAGTGGTGATGGACCGATCAGCGCGCCGCGCAATGATAATCGATGTTACCATTCCACATGACGAGAACCTCGTGAAAGCTGAAAAAGAAAAACAAATAAAATATCTTGATTTAGCACACGAGGTTGTCGATATGTGGCATGTGAACTCGGCTATCATTGTGCCGATAGTCGTAACGGCCAATGGCCTTATAGCCAAGAGTCTGGACGACCACCTGTCCAAACTTTCGCTCGGCGGTTGGATCAAGAGCCTGATTCAGAAGGCAGTACTCCTCGATACGGCTCGCATTGTGAGGAGGTTCCTGTCTCTGGAGCCATAACCACCGGTAGCTTGGACCCTGCTCCCGTCACCGGTGGACGACTATTTTTTATATTTTTAAATGTTTTTTTATGAGTTTTATATGAAATATTTAAAAATGTAAATTTTATGTGAATAAATAAATAAAGGAAATAATAATAATAATAATATTCCACAACTATCACACAAAGCCATCTAGTCCCAAGCTAAGCAGAGCTTGTGTTATGGGTACTAGACAACTGATAAACATACTTATATATTTCTAAATACATACATATTATAGATAAATTACACCCAGACACAGAACAAATGATCGTGCTCATCACACAAACATTTGTCCTGGGTGGGAATCGAACCCACGACCTCCGGCATAGCAGTTAGGGTCACTAACCACTAGACCAACAGGCCAGTCGATAATACCTTACATTTTACTTACTATGATAGTGTTTGTTGAAAGTAAGTTTTGGCTATTAGTACTTATTTTGCGAGACCGATTCACCGTTGGTCGGTTGTTGTAGGTTTCCGTAGGGAACAGGGAGTACTATAATTTCGCCATGACTGTCGTAACAAGACATGCGACATGCGACCCCAAATGAATTTGGAAAATAGCAAGAGAATGGTGATGATGTCGTATATGTTTGTTTATCTACCTGTCCTCGGCTTAACTCAGAGACTCTTACTGCGGTACTCAGAGATATTTAATGATTACTTAAGCTGTCACTTAGTAATGGTTTGACATACTTTTGTATGGAAAACCTTTACTAAGTGACGGGGTTAGTAATCATTAAAGCTCTCTGAGTGCGGCAGGTATTAGTAGAAAGCTGGAATTTGATATTTATAAACTACTAGCGGACCTGGTAGCGCCTCCTACCAGAAGTTAGTTTAATTATGCAACGTCACTTCGGAATCCTTTCATATGCGTCTTCTGACACACTTTTTATTTAAAGAGTTTCATCACGGCACACTGATTACTGTGAGGTGCCGCAGTGTTAATAAAAGCGGGTATTGGAAATTCTGAATATAGGAATGTCTATGACGACCCGCCGCCGCCCGTAACCGCAAGACAGAACTATAAATTAGGGACTTTACTGATAGCACTAATAGCAATGCCAATGCGTGCTTAATCGCATTGATTGACAATTTAAATCATGCCATCGCTTCATGAGAACGTAGCGATGAGAACTACTCGTACCTACAATGTATAGTTTATTGACGATCTATTATTGATTTTATTATTAATAAGGAACATAGAATCGTATAACTTGGAAAATTCAACGATCTAGTAGCAGAAAGAAAAAAGACGCTGCGAGACCGTCGCCGTTCGAGCGATCATATTTTTCTGTACACAAAATTGTTAACTGAAGCGTAATATGCAGCGATTTAGTTGAGCGTATTCCGCATTCTGTTCCTTTAAAACTTCACAAGTATCCCTTTGCTAGACAGTTTCATATTCCTTTCGAAAGATCAAATCTTGGCCTCAACGCTCTCGCTATCGCTCGATCCCAATATAGTTGGGTAAAGGCTAGGCAGACGATGTTGTGAAAAAATCAAAGCCAAGCATTTATTTCAATTAGGGCATCAAAAGGTACCTACTCTTAAACGTGAAATTTAATAGGGATTTAGGACTAGAATTAAGTGACGATTTGTTTGTCAAAAAACACCCCAGAACGGCGTTGTGTTCACAATAACATATTCACATGTTTATATAAGCACATGGTTAATGGCGCCATAGAACCGGTTACCGCATACTAGTTTAAATAGAACTGTGGTGAATGTGGTGACATCCATTGTGTGATTCTATTTCTATGATTAACATAGTTCCAATATGTGGTCGCCATCATATTGATTTTGGACAGCTAAAATGTCGAACGGTAATTCATAGCTTAGATTTAAAAAAAAAACAAAAAAAAAAAACCCAGTTTTTTCCGCCATATTTTTTTCGAGCCTTTCAGTTTTATATCATGAACGATTTCGTAAATTACAATTTTTTTATAACTACCTATACAGGGCGTCCCACAGCTATGCCACAGAGGGAAAGTACGTTGAATATTGTAGATGGAACATTTTACTGAAAGAAGACATTATTTTAATTTAAACTGCATTCATACATTTTAAAATAATTATATGGTTGAACCGGGAATCGAACTAGCAACACGAGAAAAAAATTACCCTGTAGCTTTATCATACCGATCGAAAGGCTTCATCATAAGGATTATTTTTTGCTAAATAACATAGTGTCAGAAATAAAAGGAAGACCATGAATACCTGTAGACCTAATGTTGTAGGGACTGGATTACGGGCTCTAACCTGTTGTTTTAGGGTGTCCCACATGTGCTCAATACGGATGGGATCAGGGCTTCTTGCTGGCCACGACATAACCAGAATGCCAACCTTTTCAAGGTAATCGGTGGTGATGCGCGTTACGTATGGACGTGCATTATCATGCATTAATTCAAAATTCCCTCTAAAATAACCGGCATATGGCACCACGTTGTCTTCTAAGATCTCTGATGTAGCGTGCTGCAGTTAAAGCACCTCTTCGTATGAAAACCAGCTCACTGCGTCAAAGATATCCCAGTCCAAAACATAACAGAGCCCCCACCATAACTCACAGTTTCTCTTATGCAACACTGGGCATAACGTTCACCTGGTCGCCGCATGACATTACGGCGTCCGTCAGAACCGTATAAAGTCATCAGTCTGACTCCCATTGGCCTATAGTCCAGTTGATGTGGTACGCGCAAATTGAAGTCTGGCTTGTCGATAAGCTGTGGTCAGTTGTGGTCCTGTTGCTGGCTTGTGAGGTCTTAAATTCTGCTCACGAAGTCTCCTTCTCACAGTACTATCACTTATAGCCATACCTCGATCTTCACGTAAGCGTCGCTGGAGATCAACACCAGATAAGTGTCGATTTCGTAAAGCTGAATAGCGGTCATTCCTTTGAATTGACACCCTATGTCTTCCATATCCAGATCTTCTTCGATACTGCCCAGTCTCCAGAAACCTTTTGTAAACTCGCCACACTGCAGCACGCCTCAGATTTAACCTCCTGGCCACGACACGTTGACTTAAACCTTGTTGCAGCAGAGCCACAACTTGGGCCGCCTCAGCTTCAGTGTCCATTAGTTTTAGACAAAGTAATTAAAACTACAGCCTCAATAAATGAGGTTATCGTTATTTACAAGAAATCTCTACAAAAGTCTGTGTCGAACTGAAAGAACGGTTCGAATTTGTTTTGACGTAAATTAACGAAATCATCACTCTACATTATTTATGGATAACAAATTCTTAAGCATCTTCTAGTGCAATAAGATTTTCGACAAACAACATGTCAAACAAAATAAAAACAAATATGTAGAACAGCTTGTACGTGAATTACGTGATACAATCAATAAAGGAGACTGAAAGGATTTCATACAATCTTGGGCCTAGGTGTAAGAAGATGAAAGTGGTGTCAATTAATAGCTTATATATTATCAACCTTTCACTGAAAATTCTGCGGATTTTGTCAATCTGAGAACTAAGATTGACAAGAGATATATATAAGAGATTAAGTAAAAGTGAGGTTATGTTACAATCTTTAACTAACAGCTGATTCCTGAGCGATCTTCGGTGTCCAAGGAAAAAGCAAGGGTCGTACAAGGTAGGCAGGGTCAGAATCCGTAAAATACAAAGCAGTGGTCGTGAAAAATGACGAATAATCGGGAAAGCACTCAAAACGTATCGGAAAACACGAAACGAGCTAACAAACAAGAACAGTCGGCCACTGTCTAGTGTCAATGTCAGTCAGCTGTCATGTCAGTAACATAGACTAAAAATATATGAGAGATTTGAATGGATATGAAATCGATAATCATTAAAATTGGTTTTTCAGTAATTAATTGATATATGATTTATTATTATGACTGTAGTTATATGCAATATGTTGCATATAAGTATTATATACAGTGCATTTAATTACTTTGAGTTAATTGTTTAGTGCAAAAGTTTTATTTTCGTAACCGTTTAATCGATTACTGAATCGACAGACAATCTCAGGAAAACTATCTTTTTCATATTTCTCCGCTTCCAGATTGAGAATTGAAGTGATTTTTCATATTCTTAGATAAAAAAATATGACTAATTTTTGAGATCATATCTCAACTTATTACATTTGGGCCCACCGTTTTCCATCTCTTTTTGAACAAAAAACATTGCGAGTTTGCTCGAAACAGTTTATCGATTAAGGGATTCGTTTGTAAAATATTAAGCTTAAATGTGCAAATTTTTGTTAGACGGGTACGGGTTGTGTATGTGAAGAAATTCATGGTAGTAGCATAATATGTAACGAAAATAAAAGGAAAACTATCACAGCTAAGTAGGCTTTACAAGTTTATGAGTATTGGTGGACCAACTCATAAAATGTACTTGTATAAATTATTTCCCTACACATAATGTATGGGAGTATTGGGGGCACAGGTTTCAAAACTGCAAATGAACTTAAATTGTTTTATTTTTACAATAAAAATAAAACAAACTTACATTTGCAGTTTTGAAAAAAAGTTCGGAGGCAGGTAGGCAGGGTAGAGTTAATCAGTTTAGTAAGTTTACATATTTTGATAGGTAACTAAAACAAACCATACATTGTGCGTGGTCTCACATGCACTGGGCTGGTTTTGGGTTGTTGTAAGAGATACCGCGACATAAAGGGCTAAGAAGGAACTTGGGTGGTTTTTAGTCAGTAGAAGTCTGACACTCCCTTTCGCTCTGACCAAGAGCGGGAGGGGTTATTTGATGATAAACACGCCCCCTAAAAAAAATGTTGGAAAACGAAATGTGCACTGAAAAGAACCTTAATTTTTATCATGGGTTCGGACAAACAAGAGACTATTACGTATAATTATGACGCAGCCGACAATATTATAAAGGGGAATTTAGACTCCGAAATCTGCATTAACAAACTTGCTGTTTTATATTCCTGTAATGTGGTACCACTTTATTATTATCAACGCTGTTAGAATTCTAGTCTTAAGCTTTATGGTACCATTGTGTAAGTGACCTACTTAATTAACAAAGATGGCCGATAAATCGTGACGTGTGTAGCGTTAATGATTATAATTCTGTAAATATTTATTTATTTCTTTGTCAGACTACAGAGAGGTTCGTTAGTAACAATATAACTACGACCTTTAATAACGCGAATAGATCAGGTGGGATTAGTTACCGCCCACGCTAACGGGATGTCTGCCTGGGTGACTATCGATATTAGGATAGTATTCGTACATAAAATGTCTACGAGTTACGGCTACGAATCATATTTTGTTCAACAAAAAGCCTTTATTTTGTAGGGTGGGAATCATTAAATGACTCCTCCTATTCTGGGCGGAGCTAAATGGAGTGTCAGACCTCTACTGACTGAAACCAATGTTCCTTTTTAGCTTTTTGTGTCCGTGACCGCGGTGTCTCTTTCGAAAAACCGGCAGCCCCGGCAGACGTCGGCTCCTGCGGGTCCCTGCAATGTTGCTGACATCTCTTTGAGACTCAACGGAGAGCATAGCACATCGGCCAGTGTCGGGCAAGGCGAATTGAATAGAATTTGGCGGGCTTTTTTGGCGGTTTCACCTTAACGTGTTCATCTAACGAACCTAATTGGGTTCATTAGGTGAGTTTAGAGTTTTTTTTTTAAAACTTTGTCCCACACTAGGAATTTCTCCTGTATCGTGGGTGCGTTTACAAACATTTAAACTCACAAACACAGACACCCAGACCCGAAACAACTATCTGTAGGCCTTAGAAATATTTGTTCCGTGGGGGGATCGAACCCGCGACACGCAACGCAGCAGTCCAATCGCTCAGCCACTGCGCCAAACGTGTCGTCAATTTGTTTTAAGAGAAAGGCCTGTTTGTATGATGTTCATCATCTGTTTGTTGGATGCAGCTAAATACGATTACCAGTATAACATAATGAGCCTGCCTGGCCTGCCTAATAGTAATAGCGGGAGAGCAGCGGTGGCCCAGTGGTGGCGGCCCCGACTTAGGAGCAATATGTCGTGGTTTCGAACACAGGCAGGCGCATTACTTTATACGCAGTATTCTCGGTAATGTACACTCTGATTTGAAATTATTTAAAAAAATAATAATTTGTAAGTTTTGTGATGGGAGTGTCAAATCAATAACTAATTAAGGTGGAAGCTCACATCTGGCCCGCGAAATTCTAATTTTCTTACGTTTTTGGCAATTTGCAGGCCAGTGCTTGGTTGTATGTTTATGAAAATTTGATTTGCGACTGTAAGACGTATGAAGTTACCGAATTATAACCATCAAAATTACTAACTACTAAAGAACGACGACTAAATTACTAAAGAATGACTTTTACATGCAAAAATCAATCTTGACATGAAAATGAACTTGGAGGGTTGTATTGATAATTTTGATGGTTATAATTCGGTAACTTCATACGTCTTACAGTCGCAAAGCAAATTTTCATAAACATACAACCAAGCACTGGCCTGCAAATTGCCAAAAACGTAAGAAAATTAGAATTTCGCGGGCCAGATGTGAGCTTCCACCTTAATAACACTAATGCATTATCTATAATTAAAAAAAGATTGTCATAAAAAAAAATTAAAGATGATTTAATATTATGGAAATTATGAATACTGAAGTAGTAATAATATTCGTTTCGCAGCGCTGTAAACCTCAACTAATAAATAAAATTTAAAGAGTTCATAATTAAAATAATTCTTTAAAACACCATCTATAAAAAAAGTCTGATGACATTTTTTGTGTAAAATGATTAGAAAAAAAATTATTTATTTATTTTTAGGAAAGCTTACAGTCTAATAACTATAATTATAACAACAATATAATTCTAAATTGCTAATAACAAGCGTCCACAGATAATGTTATGTCCACTATAAGAGATTTTTTCACAAATTTTCATGGATTTTCACTCATAACTTTTTTTTATGGGTCTACGCCTACAAGTTACTTGACAAAAGTTTTAGATAATCTTATTAGCAACAAAACATGTTGTTTATATTCTTTGTGGGACCTACAGTTTGTCAGATGAAGCTTAAAAAACCATCTCAAGATGTTTCACCCCTTTTTCCAAGATGGCGGTCGGGGGACAAGGGTTGCAATGTCACAAACTTGGATTTAACTCTAAACTGACCCCCCTTGACATCTAAAAAATAAAATTGCGTCCTCTAACAAATGCACGCTCAATGTAACATTTCAACGGACTACATGTGGGGTACCTAACTAATGTGGGTTTACTTTTTGGCACAAATCTGCCTAACCCCTCGGGGATTGCAGGTGTGAAGTTACGTATATAAATTAAAAAATTTGCAACATTTGGAAACCATTCAACATTTTTTACAAAAAAAAAATAAACACAATTTATTTACAATTAATTAAAAGTGGAAATTTCTGTTTTTCCTACTCCTCCACTATTCTTTTCTGATTAATTTCGTTGCGGGATCCAAGACAGTCAAATCATTTCTCTGGGACTTCGTCGAGCTTCATTGTCTCGGCGCTTTTCTTGTGGTCGCCACTGTTGATTCTGGCTTACAGAAGTTACAGCGGTTTGGGAATAGTGTGGCGGCCTTGTCCCATTTAAAAAAAAAAATTGTTTAAACAGAATAGCATTATTAAACCACTGAGGTACTTAATGCTACATGTAATTCTACATCGTAGTTAAAAGAAAAAACACGGTATAGGTACAATAAACACAACATCATCATAATCATCAAAATCATCAGACATAGGACGTCCACTACTGGACAAAGTGTTGGAGGCCTACCAACGCTGCGTCTTCTGGTTCTTGGTCGCCACTCGAGAACCTTTCTTCCCCATAGGTTGTCGGGTCTTCGAGCGATGTGGCTTGCCCATTGCCACGTCAACTTGCATATTCTGAGAGCTATGTCGGTGAACCTGGTTCTTCGGCGAATTTCCTCATTTTGGATCTTGTCGCACAAAAAACTCGAGCATAGCTTCGTGACTCTGAGCTTCTCTAAGAGGCTAGCAATTAAAGACCAAATATAAAGTAACAGTACTTGCCAACAATATTTCCAATTGTTTAATGTCGAAATTCGTTGAACTAAAATTAATTCACTTCAAAACTATACATGCAGACTCGTACGAATCTCAACGACGACTGAAGTGGCGCGCGCGGGAACTAGGGGAAGCTATGCGAAATGCACTTGGATAATTTGTGTCAAATATTTTCGTTAAACAAATATCATGAAACAAAAATCAAGAAAATTATTGACGATACGAGGGCGGCACTGAAAATTTCAGGAATCAAGGAAGTGACACAACATTACTATTTAAAAATATATAAGATTATGTAAAATTAATGAACATGGTAATGAGCTCGTGGCTTAATAAGAACTGCCACTCGGGTCGATCTTTAGGTTAAGCTGCGCTTGCCTAGGTCGATCGGTGGATGGGTGACCGCCCATTACATACCGAGTTTCCTCCGTGCCTCGGAAAGCACGTTAAGCTGTTGGTCCCGGGTGCCATATATAGATCTTTGGCAGTCGTTACGGGTTAGTCAGTGACCTGAAAGTCTGACATCCAGTCTTACCAAAGGGTATCGTATTACCTAGTATTAACTGGGTTGTAGAGGTCAGATAGGCAGTCGCTCTATGTATAATACTGGTATTCAGCTGCATCCGGTTAGACTGGAAGCCGACCCCAATATAGTTGGGAAAAGGCTAGGCAGATGAATGAACATGGTAATGAAAATTACGGAGAACAAAATGATTTCTGCGATACTATTCTCAAGATTTTAATATTATAGTACATATATTTTGTTTTGTTTAGGGATATAATATCTTATAAGGACAACCCACAGTACCCATTAAATCTTTCATGATGAAACCTAAATTTACTGAACTATATGTTTGTATCATTTTATTTAAGTAGTATCACGTATTTTTTACTATTTTACGGAGGTTTTTCACCAAAGTAAGTAAATTAGAACAGCAGAACGCATTCAGGTATTGAGTAAGGAGTTGCCAGTAACTGAGTAATGAAGTATTGACACTGACAAATTTTATTGGCGAATCGAGCTGTTAGGGCTAAAAACTATCTGGCTAAATTTGGTTTAAAGTTAGAGTGAAGATAAATTTGAACTGCAATTCCTATCGTAATTGTAGATCTCTTTACACAGCATAATTTTTTTTTACAATTGGTTGCGCTCTATTTGTTCATAGATATAAAGGGTGTAAAAGTACCCTTAACGCAAACGAAAGGCACTTGTTCTCCCCACCACTGCGATCATTTTTTTTACAGCTGTTTTTTGTAAATACAGCATCCATTAGCCCAATGTTTTAAGACTGAGTACTGCTACATTGAGTTTTACCGTAAAATGTGATTTTAGACCCAAAAAAAAAAAGTCGTTTCCCAGCAAAAAATGTTACGTAGGGTTACTTAGTTTGATGTACAGAATGCTTGGTTTACGTTTGTGTGAACGGTTAATTTACACTCTGTATACTTATAATTAAGTGGTCAAAGTTCCAAATGTTGCACAGCTGTTATTGTAAATACTAGTTTTTCGGGTTATACTTACTTTACGGTTATATTTACTTTACTTTAATTACCTCCATGACCCTTTTACTATTCAAAGCATCCACTAGCACAATGTTTTAAGAGTGCGACATTGAGTTTCACCGTAAAATGTGATTTTTGACCTCAAAACAAAAGTCGTTTTTCAAAAAATTTTTTGCGTAGGGGTACTTAGTTTGATGTACAGAATGCTTGGTTGACGTATGTGTAAAGGGTTAATTTACACCCTGTATGTTAATTCGATACTATAAGAAGTATGATGAGTCGAAAGGTACTAGAACTCTACCTCCATAAAGGTAGACACAAATGCAGTAATTCTCACAATAATTATGAGTACCCATTTATTCTTTCTGCCAGTTATAAAAATTCCATGTGCTTATCATAGAAAACTGGGATTACGAGTATTTCGACTGAGGGTCCGTTCACACAGACCGGCTCGGAGAGGATAGCAGATTTTTTATCACGTTTAAAACTGAGTTTGAAATCTTTTTAATATTATTTATTTTTACATGTTACTTCTTTGTAAATTAATTAATTTGTTCTTCGTTCTTTGATAATTCTTGACAGCAAACCCAATCGTCGTGGACAATAAATCTTATTACAATGATTCAAAACTTTTTTTAAACATGATAAAAATCTACTCTCCTCTCCTCTCTCTGTGAACGAACGCTTAGATACCAAACTGTTACCGAAATCGAATTAAAATCCCTACCTATATTGAATCAAGCATCCCAGGCTCGACCAAAGAAGGGGTAATTTGCAACAGTTAATAGAGATAGACTCATTTATTCCGATAATTCTAAATAATTAAAGTCGCAAAGAGACAATGAACATGTGTGCTCCGTTAATGGAACTTACCGGAACTCTCTGTCTAAACGTACATTGCACAAATGCACACTGCTGATATGCAGAATTTGTCAAATCAATGCCAACCTAATTGAGTATTTCACTCCCGAATTGAATCCCTTTCATTTTGACAATTCAACGTTACTAACACAATGGAATATACATTGAGGATTGTTTTCTGTGTGATGTGTTTGGTAACCTAGCGAACATAATCATAAAATAGATTACATGTACAAGGGGCAGACAGGCTTTTTTTTTCTGGAGCGGTGTGGGGAGGGTTGCAGATGTAGTCCAGTCAAGAAGAGCTTTTTGGTTCAACTTTTTTCTCCGCCTCCGAAAAATATGAACGAGGTGTCGTTCGATTTGGAATAGCTTGTTTGTATGTTTTGAAAAAGAAAAAAAAAACAGGAGCAAACAAGTTATAGACAATTGACTGAAACAAAAAATGGGGTTTACGTTTTTTGCAAAAATCTCTAGAAAAGTTTGACGTTTTTCATATTTTCAAAAAGATAGGGAAATTTTGCAATAAAAAGTTCTGACTTCCGGAACTGTAGCACGAATATTTATAACTTTCCCACCTAGAGTTGAAAGTACGGCCGAAAACGGGGAATCAGGTTTGCAAAAGGTTCGGTGATTTCCGACTTTTCATTTAGAAATACTATAAAAACTTATTATATGAAAAATTTATTACAGAAAAAATTCAGGCATCTAATTGAAATATTTGTTCCGTGCGGGGAAATAACCCGCGACACGCAGCGCAGCAGTCTTATTGCTCAGCCACTGCGCCAAACGTGGCGGTTTTATCGCGGATTTCTGAAATATTAAAATTTATAATACTCACGTTTTCATATTTTTCTCTCGTTTTGGTATAACTCAGTCACATAAATATTTAGAGTAGGTATTTCTCCTCTTGGGCTGACTAGAATTCCACTGTAAGTATATTATCTAGGAGCCCAGGATGTGGACTATTGCAACCTATTAATATGCACCGATGTAGAGATACAAATTGAATCTGTTATATTGCTAAATTGCTTCTACGAACCGTCGTAGTACATTCAAGATGCCGGACGTCACACGCAGGCATGAACTAGATTGAGTCCGCCGTTACTTAATTCCACGGATAATTATGTTATGCATGGTAGTTCATTATAATATTCTCGTCACTCACGAAAATACGCAGAAATGTTATATTGTACCAACCCGGGTTGCACCCTCGCTCGTAGTGAATTACGGCCCACTCCACAGGGAAGGATTGGGCCGTGTGCGACTATGTTAGCAAAATTTTTGACGATCAATTTTTTTTTTTTTTTTTTTTTTTTTTTTTAAAAAAACGTTGCCCCACACTAGGAATTTCTCCTGTATCGTGGGTGCGTTCACAAACATTTAAACTCACATACACAAATACCCAGACCCAGAACAACCATCTGTAGGTCATACAAATATTTGTTCCGTGCGGGAATCGAACCCGCGACACGCAGCGCAGCAGTCCATTGCTTGAGCAACTGCGCCAACCGTGCCGTCAAATCAATTAACATGGCATCAGTTACCTACATTTTAAACATTGATCTATTAGCTAAAATAATATATTTTTTGATGCTAAATATTAATATTTTATAAGTTTACTGCTTGTATACATGTTACAAATTTAGACGCTAAAAATAACCACCATGGTGAGTTGTATTTAAAATAACTTACTTAAAAGATAACTCACACAAACACAAACAAACAAACAAACAAACAAACAACAAATACAACAAAACACCAAAATAACAAACAACAAAAAACAAATAACAAATTCACTTTTAAAAGGAAAGTACGTTCCCACTATTTAAATCAGACCAAATAGCTATTTTACAAGTTAGTCATGGTAATTACCAGTTATGTTTTATTTTGGTATTTCTTGCAATATTTATTAGTTTATGTTATTTTTATACAAGGTGTTGATTTGCATCCTCGTCAAATTTCAGGAGGTTGTCATAAAAGACATAAATAATCAATTGAAGTACGGTAGCGGGTAATAACTAATAAGCGCTGCTTTTTTTTTGTTGTTGAAATTTAACAGTATTTCAGAATTAAACCCTTAATTCAATACAAATAAAACAGAATCACCCGACTACGCACACAGCTGCAATGCAGCTGAGCTGTGTGCGTGAGTGTCGACATTTTACCTACGAAATGCAAGCCGCGTGCGCTCGAGCGCGACCGAGCCATGACCGGTACCTAGCAATAATTTTACCTAATTTTATTTCGAAAACCACCTACATTATTGTCATAAATTTCGCTTAATAACTAACTCATTTTTGAGCATCATTGGAATACGGATTAATCTTACTAATGACAGTAATACTAGTCGCCAAAGAAAAGTTCACTGACCTGATATCAGATGATTAATAAAATGTTAGTTTTGCTTTATCCTTCAACCTAAAGTTTTCGTAATGATTTTGTTTTTATTTGTGGATTAACTCATTTTTGAGCATCATTGGAATACGGAAATCTTACTAATGACAGTAATACTAGTGCGCCAAAGAAAAGTTCACTGACCTGATAACAGATGATTAATAAAACGTTAGTTTTGCTTTATCCTTCAACCTAAAGTTTTCGTAGTGATTTTGTTTTTATTTGTGGATTAAATTGGTTGATTTGAAATTTTCTTTCCTACTTAACGGGTTTAGGACCGGCAATAATACCTACCTTAGTTGGTGTACCGATCCACTAAGTCTAAAAATGTTTTCTACGTTTGATGGAAATGGAAAGACGTGCTAATTAAGTGTATGTACCTACGTGGTGATACTTTCGACTCTTAGGTATTATTGGCGTAGTTAAAAATTTGAAATCAACTTATTTACACTAATAAAATTGATTAAGCTAACAACGTATTTACAAAATGTACAAATAAATAAATTACCTACTTAGGTAAGTTACCCGGAGGTATTGTTCAAAGTGGCCACCATCACACTCCTCGCACAATCGAGCACGACGTAGCTGGTTTTCCTTCACCTTACGTAACACTAACACATTCGTTTTTAAAGTGTCGAAAGCACTAATGATCCTTGCACGTAATTCTGTTACACTTGTCACTTCCTCCGTGTAAACCGAACATATCCTCGACAACGTGACGCAACAGCTCCAGGTATTTGGCACTGTTGAGGTACCCATCAATGAAGTAGGGTCCAAGCACATGTTCCCCTATTATGCCAGCCCACACATTCAGTCCAAACCGCACTTGGAACGCATGCCGTTTGGTTACGTGCGGGTTATGGTAGCGGTGAGCCCACCAATGTTCGTTATGAACATTGTAGACGCCAACTCGAGTAAATAAACACTCGTCCGTCCACAGGATGTTGGCGTCTTGGTGTTCCAGCAACCAGCGACAAAATTATCACCTGGGTGAATGTCTTGTGCCTTGCGGTAGTGGAACGGGTGTTGCAGTTTACGCTTCAGTAGGCGCCACACTGTGGTGTGGTGCACTCCAAAGTGTTGAACAGCCTCCCGCGTGCTTGCCCGTGGGTCTCGCTGGAAGTACTCCAGGATATCTTCTTGCAAGGCGACAGGCAGGCCTACGCTGCCGCGAGCTTGAGCATGCCGGGGAACGTCAAACTGCCGATGATCCCGCAGTCTTTGCGTAGCAGCCAGCATGACGCTCTGTGATGGGGGTTCCCGATCGGGAAACATTTCGGTGAACATCTGGATGGCTCGTCGTAGGCTGTCTCCACTGATGGCATACAGACGGACCATCTCCACCAACTCGACATTTGAATAGTTGTCCGTCATCTTGCACTTTGTACCTACGTCTCAACGATGTACCGAGAAGCGAAATTCGCAAAGCACCCGCACGCTTCGGCGACATCAAACACACTGTTAGTTCCAGAGCCGCGGGGGCGCGGCTAGGAGCGTGCGCGCACCGTGATTGGGGTAGGATTGATTACCTACGAATTTATTGAATGAACGTTGCGTATGCGTTGTGTATGTATTGTTTGCTTTTGTTTGTGTGTAAAAGCGCGGTTATAGGGCTAGTAACAGACAGGCCGCGTTTAAATACGGCTGGTTTACACTTACGGATTTCCGCAAATAAGAAAAATAAATAAAAAAATACCTACCCATTTTATTGTTGATTTGGGTCGAGAATCATTAGCATAATTACGTCCTTGAATTTGACTAGGATGCAAATCAACACCTTGTATGTGTATTAGTATTAATATAAGTATATATATATATTAATTGATACTGTTTTTTTTTTTTCTAGTTAGTTTGTAGCCTACCACAATGTTGTCTTTTTTACCCTAAGGTTGACTGGTAGAGAATGCCTTGTGGCATTAAGTCCGCCTATGTATCACTATTGTGCATAAAGTTTAAATAAATAAATAAATAAATAAATAACTAGTGGGTAAAATAGTATCGTTCAGACGCTCGTTAATTGTGGCTGACTAATGGCTCACTGCCGCACTCCGAGAGATTTAATGATTACTTAGGCCATTACTAAGTAAAGGTTTTGCCAGTTTTGTCCTACAAAAGTATGTCAAATCTTTACCGTCACTGCGTAGGTGATCATTAAATATCTCTGAGTACCGCGGTTAGTAATATAAGAACACTCACATTAAACATAGAAACATAATAAAACTCACATTATTTATTTGAAGGGTAGCTGTATTTCGTTCTTGTATACAGAATAGCACGTCCGTATTCGATGCTGGCCCCGAGCAAATAGGCCGAGTCAGTCACCTCAACCTCAAACGTCAACTCCCAATGTCATTCGTTCACAAGTGTCAACGAATGATATTACGAGTGTTGCCGGTGTAAGAAATACAAATGATTTGAAGATTTACTTATTTTATGAAACCTAACACTCGACCATCCTGACGTTGTGCATGTCCTCATGCACGCAAGCCAGTTAGCCACTACAACCTAACACTCGGCCTGCTAAAGTGACAGCATCGAATCCAAACTTACAATAATTAACACACTATTACTGAAACAGTTATACAGTTTGCGAATCAGAATTTATCAAAACAATCAAATGGAAACAAATGAGAGAAAAAAAAACATAATTAAACATTGACTAATGGTTATCATGATAGTGAACCTCTTCCTTACAAAAGATGGTTGCATATATTGTATGTGAACCCTCCTTCTCACATACCGTGGTGACCTTGCCCGTGAACCCTCTTTCTCACAGGCAATATAAATACATAAAAATAATAAAATATATCAAAAATCACGGAAGCAGTGAACCCTCCTTCTCACATACTAAGGTGACCTTGCCCGTGAACCCTCCTTCTCACAGGCAATATAAATACATAAAAATAATAAAATATATCAAAATTCACGGAAGCAGTGACCCCTCCTTCTGACATACTAAAGTGACCTTGCCCGTGAACCCTCCTTCTCACAGGCAATATAAATACATAAAAATAATATATCAAAAATCACGGAAGCAGTGAACCCTCCTTCTCACATACCGTGGTGACCTTGCCCGTGAACCCTCCTTCTCACAGGCAATATAAATACATAAAAATAATAAAATATATCAAAAGTTACGGTAGTAGTGAACCCTCCTTCTCACATACCACGGTGTCATTGCTTGTGAACCCTCCTCACAAGCAATAAATACAGGAACGACGGTCAGAATCTATACAATTATATAATTCACCATCGCTCGGAACATAATTATTATAAATTATGTCATCAGAATCAATCTGTAAGTACAAATGTTAATTATTTATTTCCAAACATAATAATTATACACATACAATGTTGTGTTATGTACAACAATATTTATACACAATAATGTTGTGTTATGTACTATTAAGGTCTCGAAATGTGTATATTATTTCTATACAGACAAACAAACGGTGACAATCACTATATTCTATATGATTTGAAATTAGGATCGATTTGTTTGGTAATCTATTGTCAGCTAGCATATTAGTAATGGTGATGATGATAATTATTAAACGTCTAATTTAACAAATATTTAAGCTTTTCGTCCCATCTTCATCATTGCCCTAGTTTACATCTAAGGCAGCTACGTGATTTTGTTCGTATTTACTAGATAACCCTGGTACGGTCAGCATCAGAAGTATATTAATACTACAATTTGCAAAATAGGCTTTTTTTTTAAATAAAACTTATTAGATATTACTCGTTACTAACAAGTTATTGAAGAGTAATATTTTAAAGAATAAACTTCTGAAACATTAAAAATTATAACTGGAGTCCTGACCATCAAATAAATAAAATTCCGAAATGTTAAGCTTATTCTGCTGCTGACCGTATAGCAGCCAGTCGATAATGGTTGTTACCCAACACAGTAATCACACGATAAGGTCCAATATAAGGTGAAATAAGCGTTTTTTTTTGTTAATTGAATTTTCTCAAGTATTTTGTTTGATTTATGTTTTTATTTATTTTTCAAAACATGATAAATGTCATTTTTAATAATCTTACTTATCCTACAACTTCCACTTACTACTTATATTATAAATGCGAAAGTTTGCGAGGATGGATGGATATTTGTTACTTTTTCACGTAAAAACCAATAACCGGATTTAGATTAAATCTGGCACACAAACGGTTTACAACCTGTAACACATAGGGTACCACTTATCTTTGTGAAGCCGCTGGACTAAGCAAGTTATTAATAAATAAACTAAACACACCCGATTGGACTCTTCCTATTTTGGTATGTCCATCGGTCCACCAGTCGGTTCGTAAATCGCTAGTAATAATATCGATTTATCTACCAACCTATTCTTTAGCACACTAAGAAGAAGTTCTTTAAGAAGAAGCGTAAATATGATAGGACTAGGGTTATTACTATACAGACTAAAATTTCTCCTATCATATAATAAATCATATATTATATAATCTGTACGGTAGGTACACAATGGAACAGCTGTACTATCTTCTACATCTAACCGCGATAGTCCAAACATATTATCACCGTAGATACAGGGTGTAAATTAACCCTTCACACATACGCCAATCAAGCATTCTGTACATCAAACTAAGTACCCCTACGTAAAAATGTTTGCTGGGAAAAGACTTTTTTTTTTTTTACGTCAAAAATTACATTTTACGGTAAAACTTAATGTAGCACTCTTAAAACATTGTGCTAGTGGATGCTTTGAATAGTAAACTCGACATGGAGGTAATTTAAGTAAAGTTGTAACCTGAAAAACTAGTATTTACAAAAACAGCTGTGCAAAATTTGGAACTTTGACCCCCAATATCTCCGTAACTAGGGGGTTCCTAGGTATGGTCTAGAACCAAAAAAATATCGCAGTGGTGGGGAGAACAAATGCCCCTCTTTTGCGTTAAGGGTACTTTTACACCCTTTATATTATAAGATATATTGTTGTTTATGTTCTTTCCCGACGCCTTTTTTTTTTCTGACGTTTTATAACTGCCCATTTAGAGGCCTTAACTGCCCATATAGAGGCCTATGTGAAATAAAAATATTTTGATTTTGATTTTTCTCCAAAATTCGTTTACCGATATGTTTGGTATTATTCATTTTTATTCTATTTGTGTCTAGTCAGTCGTAATATTAACTTACACCTTACTATTGTATCGAGTATGGTTCTTCTAACCTTACAGACAGATTTGTTGCTGGGGAGTTTGTTCCGCCACTGCTCTCCAGCTACAACACTAAGAAGTGTCGAAGGGTGGGCGTCTTGGGGGACTGTCTCTAGTAAGTAAATAAGAGTTCGAAAAGTGCCGATTATCAGCCTAGTTTGAATAAATTGATTTTGATTATCATACACTAGGCCATAAGACTTTTCTGTAAACGACTGCCGTACAAGAAAGGGTAAATCAAGGAGTCTGTTTTCTACTACTTGACCCAAAACACGACCTCTTACACCATCAATGCTCAAATTCACATACACCGCACCTATGGGTTGTATATGATTTTATGTTTCGAAACCTATCAACCGTATGGAAGGTTATAATCGTAAGTTAGACTTCACGCCGAAGTGAACTGCATAATAAGTGTGACCTCAATACTGAAGTCTATGTTTCTTTTATTAGAAATTTACTCAAACTCAAACCAATTATTCAAGTCAGCCATTGCAGGCACTTTTGAATGTCAGAAAAACCGACATAATAACCTGGGAAAGTACTATAGTTCACCATTTCTAAAAGTAAGCCTCTATTGATCAATATATTGCTACCCAATAATCTTGTTTACATCATTACTGTTTAGATCATACATAATATATGAGAACGATAAAAGTAAGAAGTGCAAGTGAAGTATAAGGAGTTTATTTCCTATTTATTTACTTTCTTTAATTACACATTGTCTATCGTTAATTTTCTGTTTTTTTTTTTTTTTTTTTTTTTTTGCCGTTTCCAAATTTACCAGTGCAATTTTCTGCTTAATGTCCAAACTTACGACATTTTTCGCATAGTATTACTATTAGTAGTATTTGTGGCATTATTATTTAACGACTCTGATGTAGACTATGATTGACCTTTAAGATTGACACGATCAGAAAATTGTGACATATCCTTATTGTTATTATTAGTCATGAAAAATTGTAATAATTGATCGGGCACGTTGCGCGTTGGCACTAGACCTCATTGTTCTGTCGCTTAAACCATTTTTTTTTTTTGAGCATGTTCTCCAAGGATTGGCCATAGTTTTCCTCAAATGGAAAGGCACTCGTACATTTACGTTGTCACTCGCTCCAACTGAATAGAATAGAGTTAAAACTCGCATACCATGCTTTGGCCAATCCTTGTAGTTTCTGCATAGCAAAATGTATGATGGTACTTTCGTCCCAGCTGTAGACAGTGGCACACTCATTTACCTTTTTAAGCCAAACATCAATGCGCTGACCCTTTGAGGAGGAAAAATATTCAAGTGGTTAATATTATTATTAGAAATCTGCACCGGACTTGCCACAGTTAACGGCTGAGACTTAATATTACCAATACAATTAATAATATTCAAAATATCCTTGGAGGTAAAAGTTGGACTGTCTGACCTTACGTTCCGTGGTGCCGGCGACGCGTTGTCAACAGTATCACGTACTTCACGAGACCTTTGGACTGTAGGGCTGCGTTCTCGAGGTAAGTTTGTATCTCGAACCGGGAACCAGTCCTGTTCGTTGCCCTTCAACACGCGGAGGTTGTGGCGCCCAGCGCCAGCCAGGGGTGTGGCCCGTGGTCTAAGACTTCGCTCCCGGCTCAACTCGCACTCCAGAGCGCGTAGCCGCTCGCGATGATGTTCCAGCGCATGTTCCAATATTCTGGCATAATTGACACTTTGACCTGGCGAACACACGCGGCTATGACTGCGGTAGCTGCCGCCTTCCTGGCGCGTGCCACTCCTCCTCCTCTTTGGCTCGACGTCCTTAAACGGCGCCGTGGGGAAGATTCTTCCGAACGTGGCATCGTTATTCTGAAACTTGTAAACGTAAGCGATGTAACTACTCAATTAAACAAAACACAAAGGTTAAAAACGAAAAATATTTTGACATCGGCGGTATATTTGAAATATCTCGAAAACGGGGCATTGTAGCTCAAAAATAACGAAATTTTAGGCCCCTTGCCCCCCAATCAACATAAAGGAAGTAATCCTGTTGACCCATTAGAATGACCTTGAAACAACCCCTTTATTTTATTCAAACCTTTAAAGTTACCTTTGTTAAAATACTAACGGCGCGCGGCGGCGGTATATTTAAAATATCTCTAAAACGGGGCTTCGTAGCTCAAAAATAACGCAATTTTGGCCCCCCTTGCTCCCCCATCAACACAAAGGAAGTAATCTTATAGACCTATTAGAATGACCTTGAGGCAACTCCTTTATTTTATTCTAACCTTGAAAAGTAACCGTTTAGCAAATATTGAAATTCTTTGAAAACTCCACTAACAAGCACACTATATAAGTAAGCAGTATAGCACTACATAAGCACAAAAGCGGGTTTATCCCACTTCTGAAATATAAGAACACTCACATTAAACATAGAAACATAATAAAACTCACATTATTTATTTGAAGGGTAGCTGTATTTCGTTCTTGTATACAGAATAGCACGTCCGTATTCGATGCTGGCCCCGAGCAAATAGGCCGAGTCAGTCACCTCAACCTCAAACGTCAACTCCCAATGTCATTCGTTCACAAGTGTCAACGAATGATATTACGAGTGTTGCCGGTGTAAGAAATACAAATGATTTGAAGATTTACTTATTTTATGAAACCTAACAGTAATTTAAAAGGCAATGTAGATTAAAAAGAAGTCTGTTTAATTAGCACCATAAGAAATTCGTGACATTTTATGAGAAGGGACGATTCGCATGTGACTGCAAAAGGTGATGGATATAAATGTTGATTGATGCAGAGGGAGAGGAAGGCCAAAGAAAAGATGTATGGCTTGTGTGAGGCATGATATGAATGAGAAAAGAGTAAATGCCACCGTGACGTCTAACCGGGAAGAATGGAAAAAGAAAACGTGTTGCGCCGACCCCAAATAGAATAGGATACGGTCAGGAAGATGATGATGAAGAAATTCGTGATGGAAAAACCCAATAACACTTTGCTGCCAGAAAATTAATCTTTATTTATAACCAGGTTATACCTACAGGGGTGGTACATTGTCTTGCATTGAAGAGAACAAATTAAATCAATACTTATAATAAACCATGAACATTCAATATTTTAAAAGAAGACACAAAGGCAGAATGATAAAAAAACTTCCGTCGACGGAACAATACGTCGCGTTCTAGATCATTCTGACCGATACTAAAAGAAAATAGTTATTTTTAGAGCCTGCAACTCAGACAGTATTGACACCCCGTTTCTATTAGCAACAACATTAAGATTTTCTTCTTTTCATGGCTACAGAATCTTACATTGTTATTGTCTAACACACGTAAGCTGCTAATGGAAATTCTATACAGAGTAACATTCTATTTTTGGTAGGAGAAGGTCACTATGACAACCGACGCGATGAGAAAAAAGAGAAAAAGGTATTGTACGTTTACTTTTATACTAGTATTTTTTACCCGACTACGGCGAAGCCAAAAGGAAGGGTAATGATTTTGGCAGTCTATGTATGTTTGTATGTATGGTCCACCGTAGCGTCTAGCCTACTGAACGTATTTTAGTAAATGAGGTGTCAATCAATTCGTAAGAATAGCCCGGGTAACATAGGCTATATACATTTTAACAATTATTTTCTTGATGGAATTTAAATCGAAAAAAAATTCAGTCAGTCAAATTCTAAACTATTATAAGTAATGCAGAGTAGAGTGATAAACACAGTAGACGAGAAGTGAAATATTTAATATAATATTACTATAAAATTACAGTGACATGCTTACAAAGAAAAAAAGTTGCTAAGATACCAAACAGAAAAGAACTCCAGCTTCCACATTTGAATAAAAAGTAAATTCTATAAATGGCCAGCGTTATACTTCCAACACCCCCCCATAACGTGGGCATCATGATGGCTTCATGCCACACCAAGCTGGCGAGTGAACAACACGTGCTTGACACAGCCCAGGGGCTTAGTGAACACATCTGCTAACATCTCATCCGTAGGGATGTATACAATTTCTACGTTAAACCTATCTATCATATCTCTAACGTAATGAAATCTTATTTCTATATGCTTGCTCCGTCTGTGATGAGTGTGATTGATAGCAAGCTGTATAGCAGATTGATTGTCACAATACATTACTATTTTACAAATAGTCGTCATTAGCAATTCCTTAATTAAAGCTTGTAGGAACACCGCTTCTCTACTCGCTTCGCTCAAGCTGCAATACTCCGCCTCGGTGGACGAAAGCGATATGCAGGACTGTTTGTAGCTACCCCAAGATATCGTATTACCGCCGTACTTAAACACATACCCCGTGTACGACTTACGATCAGGATCTGTCGCCCAATCTGCGTCAGAATAACCCTCAAGAACAGGAGCTACATTCGACTTCTTAAATACCAAAGCATTTTGCTTAGTACCTTTAAGATATCGCAGTACACGCTTAGCTTGATTCCAATGGAATTCCGTATAACAACTGTTAAATTTACTTAAATATGACACTGCAAACGAAATGTCAGGTCGCGTAGTTACACATAAATACATAAGACTACCAATCAACTCTTGATACGGAAACTTCGTTACAACGTTATTTGTAGCATTATTAGAACTCTCAATTACCGAACTAACATTAGTTATCATGGGAGACTTTACAGGTTTACAGTCTGTCATGCCAAAACGATCTAACATATTGTCAATCCGCTTTTCTTGACTAAGTTTGATGGAAGTTGCATCACGTTCTACCTTTATACCTAACATGTTTCGTACCGGGCCTAAGTCTTTGAGTTTAAAAACATTTAACAAAGAACTTTTTAACGTCTCAGCCAGACGTTTGTCATTATAGAACACGAAAAAATCGTCAACATACAGAGCGATAAAAACAATCGACTCACCTGATCTCTTAGTGAAGATGCAGTCTTCTTGTTTACACTGTCTGTATCCCAAAGAAAATAAGACATCTTTTACCTTTTGGTACCAGGATCGCGATGCTTGCTTCAACCCATAAACAGCCTTTCGTAATCTATAGACTTGGTTCTCACTCCCAGGGCATAAAAAAACCTTCCAGTTGTTGCATAAAGATCTCCTCCTGCAAATTTCCATTCAGGAATGCTGTCTGCACGTCTAAATGATCAATCTTTTTTTTTTTTTTTTTTATTTGATTAAAGGGCTTTGTCGCTTAGCGACCACATCGCCCAAATGATCAATCTTAAGGTTCATTTCTACTGCCAGAGATAGCAACAATCGTATAGAACAATGACGAACGACCGGTGAAAAAGTTTCTTGGAAATCTTCACCATATCTTTGAGTATAGCCTTTAGCTACCAAACTTGCCTTATAACGTGTAATGTTCCCATCCGAGTCTCGTTTAAGGGTAAAAATCCACTTATTTTTAACGACGTTCTTGTCAACCGGTTTATCAGTAAGCTCCCAAGCTCCATGTAAGACAAAAGAATCGATTTCCTCTTTCATGGCCTTCTGCCATAACTCTTTATCTTCACATTTCAAAGCTTCTTTGACAGTACGTGGCTCTATGGGCTCTGTCACATTACACACGTTAGTTATGTTACAGGTTGTCTTAGGCATACGTGGACGTAGGTTATATCGTGTACTAGTAGAGTCTGGTGCCAATTCAGTCGACGTTACCGAATCTTTACTAGCCTCGCGTTCACACTCCAACTCAACAGGATGATTTGGTGATTGTGCAGGAACTGTATCTGGCTCCGCCTCAAGTGGATGACCTGACGACTCAGCCAACAGGTACTCTGACTCCGCCTCAACCGACGTAGTCTCCAGCATCTCCCTCTCATTATCACCTCCTGTAAGATAAATAGGTTCAAACACACGTTTTGGCCCTATTTTAGAATTTCTCCCTGGAAACACAGATTAGTTGAACACCACATTACGTGATATAACAATCTTATTGTCAGCAGGGTTGAACAAACGATATCCTTTGACGTTTTCACAGTAACCTACAAAGATTAGCCTTCTACTTTTGGGGTCTAACTTTTTACGTTTACAGTCATCTACATGAGCAAAAGCCTCGCAACCAAAAACACGCAAATTTTTAAGGCTCACTTTCTTACCACTCCACACTTCCTCTGGTAATCTACCAGACAGTCTCGAGCTTGGCGATCTGTTGATCAGAAACGCCGCAGTGTTTACAGCCTCTGCCCACATCGTGTCATCAAGATTTGCGTTATAAAGTAGACATCTGACCTTGTCAAGTAAAGAACGATTCAGGCGCTCCGCGGATCCATTCTGCTGACTAGAATAGGGTACCGTCAGCTGATGTACAATGCCTTTATTTTTAAGAAAATCCGTCAACTCAGCATTAACGTACTCAGAGCCATTATCTGTTCTTATTACCTTGACTTTAGCACTACACTGATTCTCTACCAGTCTAATAAAATCTTTAGTGTACTTACACACTGCACTCTTCTTCGCAATGGGATAGACAAAACACCTTCCTGGAGTAGTCGTCTAGAAACGTGAGGACGTAGCGCTTGCCTCCGAGAGAAGTAGTCGGCATCGGCCCCATGACGTCATTATGAATGAGAGCCAGCCGCGCCTCGGCCACCTGTTTGTTATGATTGGTCACAAAGGGAGCGCGGGATTGCTTACCCTTAAGACATACATCACAAACTTTCTTCTCAGTAGTAACCTGAAAGTCAATGTCATTAGCTACCTTCCTAAGTGATGCCAAGCTGTCAAAATTAATATGAGCTAAACGTTGATGCCATAACATCATATCCTTAGATGTAGATGACGTTGTCAGATTGACTTTACCCACAGAATGAAGCCTGTAAACTCTCCCAACTTTCCTAGCATGTAAAACTATTTTACCAGTTTTTAGTATGTTACATCCATTTTTATCAAAAATAATTTTAAATCCCTTTTCAGCAAGCGTAGACACAGATATTAAATTAACAGTAAGATCAGGTACAAGCATTACATCTTTTAAAGTAGTATCTATTGTATGTCCACAAGAGTTAACCGTAAAATGTACTTCACCTTTCCCTTTCACATCTAATTTCTTTCCGTTAGCAACACAAACTTCCTAAGTCGACGACTCATCAAGAGCTTGAAACCATTCTTGTCGTCCTGACATATGATCTGTCGCTCCAGAATCAATAATCCACGAACTGTCAGTGTTAAGTGCAGACAACACCATAGAGGTCGACGTCGTTCCATTGCGGTCCAATTGAGGACGATCCTTCTTGACATGTCCTTTAGAACGACACTTCCAACACCATAATTTGTTCGTACTTGACGAGGTACTAGCGTGTTTTGATGTACTTGAGGCATTTTTCTTCTCGCCTCGAGTGCTAGCCTTTTCATTACTACGATTCCGTGTAAATAAGCAGCCATCGCCATTATCAGCAGCACTCCCTTTCCATCTCTTATCTCGAAGTAGTTTTGTTTTTACCATGTCTGTAGTTATGTCTATCCTAGAATGCTCCAGAGCCATTATCATTGGGTCATAATCTTGAGGCAACCCTTGGAGCATAATAGTAGCCAGAAATTCATCATCAAGTGGTTTCTTCATACTACTGAGTTGTTCAGCAAGTGACAAGATCTCTTTGACATAAATTTCCATGCTATCGAACTGTTCTAGCTTAATCGAGCATAAAGTTCGCAGACACGACAATCTACTTTGCAACCCGGTATCATCGTAAGCCTTCTGCAAGGCATCCCATACATCCTTCGCAGTTTTCGCCTGCACAATGTGAGAATAGCACGATTTTTCAACACTCAAACATAGCCTCGCTCGAGCTTTCTCCTCTCTACGAGCTAATATGTTAGCGTTCTCACCTGAGTTTGCGTATTTTCCAGTAATACATTGCCACAAATCCTCGAATACAAGTATATTTTGCATTTGAAATGCCCAATCGCGATAGTTGATGGTACCTTTCAGCTTTTCCATCGTAACTTTCGAATTAACATACTCATCCATATTTCGAGTAAAATAATAATATTTTCACAAAATATTTACACTTGTGTGAAGTGTAAATATTTTAATATGTAGCACATAACCTATTAAAAGTAATGCAGAGTAGAGTGATAAACACAGTAGACGAGAAGTGAAATATTTAATATAATATTACTATAAAATTACAGTGACATGCTTACAAAGAAAAAAAAGTTGCTAAGATACCAAACAGAAAAGAACTCCAGCTTCCACATTTGAATAAAAAGTAAATGCTATAAATGGCCAGCATTATACTTCCAACATAAACTCGAAAAAAAATTAATTGAGATAATCATAACATGTTTGGTATCAAATGAGAGGTCTTGGCGAACACAATACAAAAAGTTTATTATATTATAGTTTAGTAAACATACACGTTTAGAATGCGGTCAAAAAGTTCTCGCGGTCTAGTCTGCTATTTACTCGTACTATTTAAATACCATTAGCTATTTACATAATTAAAGTAATGTACTCGTATTATAACGGATTTATTAAATAACACTCACATAAAATTCAAATTAAAATGTAAGTTAAAAACTAAAACCCGACTACAAACCGCGGTCTTAAAAGTAGTAAATAATTCATAACTGATATTCATATATTGAATTAACATATTTCTATTTAAAAATAAGTCAAATTATTATAGAGGTCAGTCGTAGTCGCATGCCACTTTGCTAACTTCAACAGCAGCTGACTTATGTATTAATGATAACGCCATGAAGGAGCATCAGGCTGGTATCAGTGGCATGCCACTACGGCGGTCCTCTATAATAAGTTTACTTATATTTAAAAAGTATTATATAAATTCAATTTATGAATATCAGGCAAGAATTATTTACTACTTTTAAGACCGCGGTTTGTAGTCGGGTTTTAGTTTTTAATTTATATTTTAATTTAAATACAAGTTTATAATAATTTCACATTCATTTTTGGTCACTTGAAACTGTCATAAACATCGACAACGAAGACAAGAAAGACCGATTTATCTGTTCATAAACATCCACCCGCTATAACATCAGTGTGCTTGTAACAGTGCCGAAATATCGGGAAATTTATGATAGTGTTATGACTGTACTTTCAATTACCTACCTCAATGACACCTTTTTTTTTGAGGGTGTGGGAAATCATCAAATGATTCCTTCTGCTCTGGGTAGAGCGGTAGGGAGTGTCAGACTTCTACTGACTAAAAACAACCCATGTTCATCCTTAGCCCTTTGTGCCGAGGCCGCGGTATCTCTTTAGAACAATCCGCAGCCACCTCAATGTCGCCTGTGCTATTGCTACGAATGCTACCATCAGCACTGAGTGCGTTACATTGGGTCCTGCCCGAGACAGTAAATTATCGTCCCAACAAAAGTAATAATGAATGCCTAGAGTTACTTAGTTTTATGTAAAGAATGCTTCGTTAACGGCTTCCTGAAGGATCCGTTTACACCTTGTTTTGAAGGAATCTTTCTTGTTAGTCATTAGTGTTATCTAAATAATCCCAAAGACTACGTTACAGTGGTGTTGGTGTTAATGCAAGTAGCATTAATTATAGGGAATATAACCGATGTGGCATGTCAACCTGCCCGCCATTTCGATTTTAGTTTGAAATCGTGGCCCACACTGAAAGTGGTATGTATGGGGATAGAGGACATGTAGACGAACAAAAATGTTCAGAGACACGCCACCTCAAAGTGCCACGTTACCGAGATATTTGAAGGTAGAGATCGACGAATGAGTACAACGACATCCATTAAAAATACTTTTCTCAGAAAATGCAAAATCAGCTGCTACAAAATAGCAGGTAGTAAGGGCCAGACCCTTCTAGCCTCTGCCCCACTTCTCTGAGAAATACCTTTTGATGCGCTAAATTTTTCTGTAGGTCATCGCGGTATATAAATTATATTAAAATAGCAATAAATTGTTATAAAATAGCAATAAATACGCTTATAATTTCTTGTCTGGGCCTTACTACTTATTATTTCGTAAATGCTGATTTTGAATTTTCTTAGAATTTTTACCATTGCAATGTATATTTTTTTACATCATCAAAAAGTAGACATTTTAACGAACAAAACGCTAACCGACTTTTAAAAAAAAGCATATACCTACAGGTGAATTTTCGATTGAAAAAACTTTTTCCATTTTTAGTTGTAATAAATATTTACTATGCATTTAACATTCAACCAAGAAACCTAACCCTTAACCTTCATGATTCCCTTATTATTGCTTTCAACTCCTTTCCGGTGAGGAGTAGTACCTTAACTTCCATAATCAGCTATTCAGCCCACCTAGGTAGACTGAAAGAAAGAAATACGAGAAGAAAAAAATACGAGTATTTAACAAGTAAATATTGATCAAAATTACAAAATATTACCTTGCTAACGGCAACAGCATTTGACTTCTGTATGAATGAAAACTCCATGAAGGAGCAACAGGTATCAGTGGCATGCGACTACGGCGGTCCTCTATAATAATTTGACTTATTATATTTAAATAGAAAAATACAAATTCAATATATGAATAACATACAACAATTATTTTCTTGTTTTCTCCTTTAAGACCGCGGTTTGTAGTCGGGTTTTAGTTTTTCAACTTATTTTTTTATTAATAATTTTATAGAACAAAAACACGTATCCAATACTTTTCGATAATCTAAGTAGACTAAACAGAATCAAATTTTTTTAGTCAGGAAACGTCTTTTTTATTGTATTAAGTTATGTATAGCAAAGTTATATTGACGAAATATTTGCCAATGATTTCTGAACAGAACTTGAAAAATAAGTTTGTAAGTAATTTCGTTCTTATTCCACCCAGTTATTTGCAAATAGTGTAATATGCAACAGAAACATTCTATTAAGCATTGTCTTACACAAGGATTTCGCAAGATGTAATAGTTAGCGGATGGGAAGGATATAATGTTACTAAGACCTGGTTTTCTCTAAAATTATTCTACAAAGCTGCAGATTGTGTGAAGGCTAGCTTCTAGGAGTTTAAACTCACCCATTGCAAACCTCGACCTAGTTGTTTATGTCGATGATAACCGTACCGTCTGTTGTTTCAGGTAAAATTAACCGCCATGGGCCCAGCGTTGGGTCAAGCTGGCTGCATCTTCACGTGCACGCTGTAAAATTATTCGTACTCGTTGTTTGCGTATTGGCCAAAGCGGGGAGAAGACGCCACGTGTGGGCCTGCGTACACCCGGGGGCAGGCGCTTTGCGCCGCCCCACTACTGTATATGTAAGTGTATTGCTTGTCTATCGCTCGCACACACGCGCAGTTCCTATCTCCATGACGATGTACCCCCGCCAACCCTTACCTTGCCTGCGAATTGCGCGAGCCATTATTCATACGACGGCAGAGCTCGATAGCGCTCGTGTTGAGTTCGCCACTATGAAATCGCGTGTAATTGCTTATTTCGTTGTGTTCGTTATTGTGTTTCGACTCTTATTGTTTTTTTTCTTGGTTACGGACTTAAAAGACCTCAAATCAGGAAGATATAATTTAGCTGCTCTGGAGTAATTTACTTTTAGTTATTTTTTTTTATTTTTATTTTGTGTTCTGTTTCGTGTGTGGAAGGGCATTTTACAAACTTTCAAAATGTGCGTCCAACAGTTTCCCCACCGAATATTTGACGTTCACAGGTTAGTATTAATATCGCACGGCGAGCCTGCCTGTTGCGAGTTTGCATTATTTTATTTTGTTTTGAGTTATTTTTAGTTGTGCTTATTATTTTTGTTTTTAGAACTTCTTGTTATTTTATAAAAGAGAAAGGAGTAAATAATGCGGTGACGCAGGGAGAAAACTTGTTGCATTGACCTCAAGTAGAATGGAACAGGAAGAAGAATATGATGATGATGTACTTTTTAATTTTATTTTGCTAGACGCTTTTGCCATTTCTTATTTTGCACTATTCTAATCGGTGTAGTAGAGTTTAAAACAGAAAATTTAGGTAGCTAGTTACCAGCAAATATTATTTTAAATTTTATTTAAGGTAATGAAATAGTTGCAAGGAAATATGTGACGTCAACTAGTGTGTCTCTTGATAGCGGTGAAGTAGGTCAAGCCGGCAGCGTCGGGGCTAGGAGGAGGCTGTGGGTAGACCTCACCCCCGCAGTGTAGTTTCTTTCTAGACGGACTTTCTCCGTACCTTTTCAGTATTTCGAATTTTCAATAACATTTCACTGTCACTCGAAACATCGAGGATTTGTGCGCAATTAAGGCAGAATACAGCAAGCACAAGCACTGCGAATCGTTACAACATGTTTATATTGTTACGAAGTTCATTTAGTAGCTTATTTTTGAAGCCGCTGGTGGATTAATGAGAAACTACTCATACAAAAATACCTATCCAAACTAAAAAAAAAAAGAATTAATATGGTTTGGTACTTTGGAAATCTAGATTAAATAAGTACTTAAATTGACATATTGCTAGAAACTTTTTTACAACACTAAAAAAAGGCTCAACAAAGATGCTTTAAGTTGTAACTTCCGCTATGATTGTAATTTAAATAGATCATATTATGTAATTTGTTAAAGTATAAAATTTAGGGTTACTTCTCGTCCATACATACAAATTGTAAACGGACCCTTTACGAAGCCGTCAACCAAGCATTCTGCACATCAATCTAAGTTATTTTCCGTAACAATTATTACTGGGAATCGACTCTTTTTTGGGTTGAAAAATCACGTTGTACAGGAAGACTCATTTAAAACATTGTGCGGATGGATACATTGAATCGTAAGGGGGTCATGGAGGTATTTAAAATAAAGTAATAACATTAAAATACATTATTTGAAAAAAATAAATCATTTTATGAAGAAGTTGGTATTGTGACCTCCAATATCTCCGCAACTAGAAGGCACAAAAAAAATGAGATTTGCATTAATCAGTATTTAAAAATTAAGCAACAATAATTTAATAGCAAACATTAAAAAAAAAATCGCCATGACTGAATAACTAGTGCGTTTCGGCTTCGTTAAGGGTATTTTTACACCCATTATAATATTTTTAGAAATTATCTTAACTAATTTTTAACAACCCCCGACGCAAAAACGACGGGGTGTTATAAGTTTGATGTGTCTGTGTGTGTGTGTCTATCTGTCTGTCTGTGGCATCGTAGCTCCCGAACGCATGAACCGATCTTGATTCTGTTTTTTTTGTATGAAAGGTTAATTAGTCGAGAGTGTTCTTAGCTATGTTTGATGAAAATCGGTCCAAGATGGCCGCTGCCACAAATAGGCGGATTACATATTTTTTTCACAACTTTATCTATATGGGTAGCAAGAAATGAAAGGGATTGTAGAATAATGTACTTAAACTATATTGAAAGGGAATAAGGTATATAAATTAACGAAATTAAAACTAAAAGCTTGAAAATTGTTTTTTTGGTGACCAAGTTTGATTTAAAGGGAGTAAAAGTGGAGAGCCAAAGTCAATCTTCTCAGCGAATGACTGCCGTGCGCGTAATTATTTAGTCTCGCGGATATTTTTAGGTTGCAATATCTTATAAGATATTTGTTCAAACTGTATAAAGGGCACAAATATTCTATATTGAATTTCCGTGGTAACAGTCAACAATATTTATTTAGATATAGATTCATTATTTTTTGCGAAGCTTATTTACACCATAGTGTAAATAAAATTTGCAAAAAAAAAATTGAGTCGGGGGTTTTAAATTTTTTAATTTAAACTTGTTTCGACTGCCATACTATGTTCTTTATTTGCTTTTATCTAATTTGTTTTTGTTTGCTTGCTTATTTTTATTTCCGCATTGGTGTAAATAGTCGCTAGCTCGCCAGACCAGAGGTCATGGGTTCGATCCTCAGGCCGTCTGTGTTTGAGTATTTTTGAACGAGTATGCTGAGCCATATTGGTTCTGAGTTCAATTCAAAGTCTGAAAAAAGGGTTTAAGTTTAGCGACGAGCCCTTTGTTCAGTTAACATCGTAATTATCATTTTATGTCACAAACCTATTAAGCCTGTACGAACTGTATACTTACTTATTTCGTCACCCTCCCTACTGATACCTGATACTGTTAGCTTGTATCATCCCACTACTGAGCAACGAGTTTTCCGCATGACTTCCAGTTGTTTCGATACAACACCAACGTGGATCACTGGTCGCTAGTCTTGGAAAGATCGTTCCGCCATTTCCAATAACGTCTGCCGCGTGTCAGGGCGTGAAAAGTGACTATTTTAGCCCACAGCTCAATGAACATGTGGGAAACTTGCCAGTCCAGATGTACCATCGAACATACATACAATGATTTTTCTAACGTAAGACGGTGGGTCTCGCCGGTTCCACAAGTCACCAAGTGACACGACCCACTATCACTTTAAAACTTTAATTCATCATCTATAATCATTTTATAATTTACTATCTGTACTCAGCATGCGTTGCCAAGCACTTCAAATTTAATTCATACCTACTTCCATCCTACTACTACCTACCACCTACCTACATACTCCTTCCTACGGTCTACTACCTACTAACATACTACCTACTAACATACTACCTACCTACTACCTACCTACTACCTACCTACTACCTACCTACTACCTACCTACTACCTACCTACTACCTACCTACTACCTACCTACTACCTACCTACTACCTACCTACTACCTACCTACTACCTACCTACTACCTACCTACTACCTACCTACTACCTACCTACTACCTACCTACTACCTACCTACTACCTACCTACTACCTACCTACTACCTACCTACTACCTACCTACTACCTACCTACTACCTACCTACTACCTACCTACTACCTACCTACTACCTACCTACTACCTACCTACTACCTACCTACTACCTACCTACTACCTACCTACTACCTACCTACTACCTACCTACTACCTACCTACTACCTACCTACTACCTACCTACCTACTACCTACCTACTACCTACCTACTACCTACCTACCTACTACCTACCTACCTACTACCTACCTACCTACTACCTACCTACCTACTACCTACCTACCTACTACCTACCTACCTACTACCTACCTACCTACTACCTACCTACCTACTACCTACCTACCTACTACCTACCTACCTACTACCTACCTACCTACTACCTACCTACCTACTACCTACCTACCTACTACCTACCTACCTACTACCTACCTACCTACTACCTACCTACCTACTACCTACCTACCTACTACCTACCTACCTACTACCTACCTACCTACTACCTACCTACCTACTACCTACCTACCTACTACCTACCTACCTACTACCTACCTACCTACTACCTACCTACCTACTACCTACCTACCTACTACCTACCTACCTACTACCTACCTACCTACTACCTACCTACCTACTACCTACCTACCTACTACCTACCTACCTACTACCTACCTACCTACTACCTACCTACCTACTACCTACCTACCTACTACCTACCTACTACCTACCTACCTACTACCTACCTACCTACTACCTACCTACCTACTACCTACCTACCTACTACCTACCTACCTACTACCTACCTACCTACTACCTACCTACCTACTACCTACCTACCTACTACCTACCTACTACCTACCTACTACCTACCTACTACCTACCTACTACCTACCTACCTACCTACCTACCTACCTACCTACCTACCTACCTACCTACCTACCTACCTACCTAGAGAGAGGCTCCAGCTCGGCACACCAGCCCCTACTAGGCCTATCACATTTCCGGGTTGTATAGTTCGGACGGAATTTGTTTCCTCTTTGGCTCAATAGACCGTATAGTTGGTCAAAGGAAAATATCACACTAGCTTTAAAAGCTTTCATCATCATGATTCAATCGAACACGAACGATGCTAGCAATGGGCCTAGCTTGTAAAGGGCTGGTGTCCGCAGCTCCACGTCAAAAGCGCGTAATTTGCGTGACATATCAAACGAAAAACATAACATAATTCACCTGTATATCACGCCTGTTACTTCGAAGGCGTACCTAATAGTAAACCCAAAAATTTTAGTTACAAAAAAATGTTTTGTTTCGTAACCAAAGGTCACTTAGTTAAACTTAAAATTTTCTGATTAGTTCTAGAACAAATGGCTACTTACTAAGATATATAAGTATTTTCTGGCTCCTAGATTCTCTCTTCATAATTTCTATATACGCATTATAAAGGAACTACATAAAGTATTCATTAAGGTGGAAGCTCACATCTGGCCCGCGAAATTCTAATTTTCTTACGTTTTTGGCAATTTGCAGGCCAGTGCTTGGTTGTATGTTTATGAAAATTTGATTTGCGACTGTAAGACGTATGAAGTTACCGAATTATAACCATCAAAATTATCAATACAACCCTCCAAGTTCATTTTCATGTCAAGATTGATTTTTGCATGTAAAAGTCATTCTTTAGTAATTTAGTCGTCGTTCTTTAGTAGTTAGTAATTTTGATGGTTATAATTCGGTAACTTCATACGTCTTACAGTCGCAAATCAAATTTTCATAAACATACAACCAAGCACTGGCCTGCAAATTGCCAAAAACGTAAGAAAATTAGAATTTCGCGGGCCAGATGTGAGCTTCCACCTTAATATTGAGTTTTAGACGATGAGATTCTGAAATGTTACCTTGTGTCACATTAGGCCCTTTCCCTAATTGTTTTTCATGAGGCACTTTTTCTTACTCTGTAATTTTGTTTAGATATTCATCAAAAGTTTTCTGGCCTCGCGGTACATCTAAACATGATGTAGCGAACTACTTGAATCCTGACGTTCTCGCGCCGGATCCGGAGGAGCTATACGACTCGGATGATTCTAGTTGGAAGCCTCGATATCCTCTGAGGTAAGTGTCCTTAGACAGTAAAATAAGGTCTAACTGGAATAGTGGGGACTATTTGCAGGGATGCTTCAGTTTTCAGGTTAGCAAGATACATTTCGCGAAAAGAATCATCATTCTCAAATTTTAACTTCTTTTAAAGTCACAATATTTATTTAAAAAAAAAAAATGTTTGACCTAATTTAAATGGGTCTAGCAAGTAAATGCGTAGTGGATAGAATTTCTAAGATTAATCTGTAATTTATTTTTTTATCACAGTTGATTCTATTAGATTCTATTGATTCTATTAGATATTTTTTATACGAAAAAACAATAGTTCAAGATTTTTAAAGGTTAATAACCTGCAAAACCCGCTAAATATTGTTCACTATTTGGTTTGACCTTATTTCTAGTTTTTTTTCACGTTGGTCGAGTCCTGGAGCTGCTTTAAACTTAAACCTTCACCATCTTTCTCCTCACTTCACCAACGTGAAAAATACTGTAACTATCTTTTTCGTTGTTTTTTAAACGGATCGTTTCCTAGCATTTGTCTAGCGGATTCATGTCATTCACACTTTTTTCATTTTTATTTGCCATTTTAATTTAAAACAATCGTTCGTCCATCATTCATACATTACAGCACAGCAGAGAATATTGTCCTTGTTCGCCACACAACAGGACATTACGGACATTTACTAAAGCTACAGGTGGCCCCCCAGTCAGCCGGCGACGCAAGGATTTATTATCTTTGGAGTTGTGTTAGTTGAAATTCACATAACAGTGTAAAGTACGTTTTTCTCAATCATTTTATATGCAAAGTAATTTTACGAATAACCTACGATGATATATATATATATATGATATACTACTAACAATATCAAGTGACTACCAAAACTGGTAGTGTTCTTTTCTAGCAATTAACTCTTTTCATGGTCATATCATTTGTTTAGTGGATTTGACTGCTTTTTTGGTTAATATTGGACCAGTAAAGTCTGCTAAATATTACTAACATTCATCCTGCTTGTCATAACATTTAGATATTACGGTGATTTTGTACGGTTTTTTTAACATGCTAACAGAGGAGGTACTCACTAGTTACTGATAGATATCGGTGAACATACGTACTAAACGAATGTTCACCGATATCTATCAGATTTGTAAGTGAATTAGCAAGATAGTGGTTCAAAACTCACGAAAGGCAAACGCTCTCGTCATCCCTACTAATGTTATAAACGTAAATGTAAGTTTGCGCTTTCACGCGAAAACTACTTAACCAATCATGAAACTGTACACATACATGGAAGTATTTTAGTAACATAGGATACTTTTTTTACGAAAAAAAAAATACCACGCAAACGAAGTCGCGGGCAACAGCCAGTAAATATGAAGTTAAAATCAACAGCGTGAATACAGTTTCTGTATTATATTCCATATTGAGCTTATGACTTAACAACTGAAACACTTATTTTCTTCTCTATTTCTCTTCTGTATTTGGCAATCCGGAAATCAATCACAATAACTTTTTGCGATCCGTACCAAACCTAAGTAAAAGATTCAAAGACTCGTATCCGGAGCCTTGATCGTAATTGTTCCGTACCGTATCAACCGAGCTATTAACGTCAAAAATGTGGCATCAGTACGTCTACTCCAACATTTTATAATATCAAACATCACGTCAAGTCACGTTGCTTCTCCCCTCTCTAAAATCTAATGGCTAACAATGTCACATGTGAAAATCGTGTTCGCGTGCACGCAATAATAGCTAGTACTAGATACATCCGCCGCTCATCATTCTTCAATTGGCCATGAATGCAGCGCGGTGCACATGAATCGAAGAACTCCAATTACGTGGTTAGATCACGAGCATAAATCGCACGTATACACGTATAGCCTGTGACTTTCCGTTACCATAGAGCTTCTTGTCGGTTCATCTCCAAAGTCAACGCAAATACTTAGATTTGAATTTTTGTTCTCACTGCTGAGCCACAGTTCTTTATCTGTGGGAGGGAGTGGGTTGTAACCACAGGCTGTAACCCACCACTCGATGCTTAGATGTCACTATCTTCGAGAACTTGGTTCTAGGACACAAGTTGCTAACGCATAATTAAGTCGCATGGTTATTAAAAAGAGCCCGTGGTTAAATAAAAACCGCTGTTTGGTTTAATCTTTAGGTTAAGCCGCGCTTGTCCAGGTTGGTGTGAGAATGATTGACCACCCATTACATACCGTGTTTCCTCCTTGCTCTGAAAAGCACGTAAAGCCGTTGGTCTCGACTGTCACTTGTAGAGCTTTGACAGTGTTTACAGACAGTCAGCGCCCCGAAAGTCTGACTACCAGTCTTACCAAGTGGTATCATATTATACAGGGCGTAAATTAACCCTTCACGCATACGTCAACCAAGCATTCTGTACATAAAACTAAGTACCCCTACGCAAAAATTTTTACCGGGAAACGACTTTTTTTTTGGGGTTAAAGTTTCATTTTACGATAAAACTCAATGTAGCACTCTTAAAACATTGTGCTAGTGGATTGAAAAGTAAAAGGGTCATGAAGGTAATTTAAGTAAAGTTATAACCTGAAAACTAGTAAGTATTTACAAAAACAGCTGTGCAAAATTTGGAACTTTGACCCCCAATATCGCAGTAACTTTGGAGGTTCCTAGGTCTAGAACAAAAAATTATAGCAATGGTGGGGAGAACAAGAGCCCTTCGTTTGCGTTAAGGGTACTCTTACACTCTTTATAGTGGAGTAAAATACTGGTATTAAGCTGCATTCGGTTAGACTGGAAGCCGACCCCAACATAGTTGGGAAACGGCTAGGCTGATGATGATAGTACATAAACAGCTAGCAAGGGGGTCAACAGAGGCGCAAGTAATTTGAAAACACAAAAGTGAAAAATAAACTTCAGAAGAGACATCTGCTTCGGAACTCGGTGGCTAAAAAAATCGAAATTAAACATGCAAATAAGTCAAAAAAGTGCAAACATCTACGACGGCCCTGCAATTGAACTGTGTTAAGCGAACGTCTTAATGAACTGACAGGTACTGGAATAAATATATCCATCCATATTTCAATTTTATTTTTAGGATTGTTATGGATTTTATTTAGTAAAAAATATAGGAAAATATTTTGAACAAAAAACAAACATAAGTTGGCATAATTAAAAAGAAATCAATGATAACTATAAAAGTAAAAACTGTGGATATGAAGAGCATGCATTTCCTTGAATCTGCCTTAGGGCGGGTCGTTCGTTCTAAAGTTTGGTACTAAATGCTTCAGGCTGTAGCCTAAAAGGCTGAAGCAAAAAAATGTTTACACTTATATAAATAAATTTTGTCGTAAAACAACGGCTTCTACTTTAATATTAAACTGTTTAGTAATAACTATCTTTGTTGGCTGAAAACGTAAAACTTAATCAATCCAGTAATGAAAAAACTCTATTTGGAATTTCATCACATTTCATTACTCGTGACTGTATGCGATTCGTTTAGCTGTCACACAATCATTGTAGTACTAATCTTAATCCAGTGTTACACGAGAAACTAAATAATACTAATGTTCATGTCGGCTGACAAATCCAGCTTTGTACAAATATAAAAAAAGCGTGAGTAACAATTTAAGTAACATTTAAAAAATCATAAATCAATGCAAACATAACCTAAATAAATTTATATTACTACATTGTAAAAACATAAAATTAATTTAATACATTTTAACAATTTGTTTGCCTTAAATCCGAAATGTTACCGATATGTCGAGGCTACGCTTTCGTAGCACTCGCTACGTGCTACGCCGTAGCAGAGCGCGCAACTCTAAGAATAAAAGCGTGAAGTTGGTAGCAGCTCCATCCATAAATATAATTAATATCATTACGTGGGTTTAGGCAATTCCAAATGGGAAAAACAACTGCTAAGAGTATAAGAAAAAACAACTGAAGTCAAACTGGAACTTAAACTTTTAAAAAACATCTAATATTATTTATTTATTTATTTTATTGGTTCACCAACAATTGTTTACACAGGGTTCATGGTAATTATTACATGCAAAAATGTAAATTCAACAGTGCAACAATCACTTACAGGTGAACTCCGCATGCATAAAGAAGTTGTAAGTACAAAATAATATTAATATCTACTCATGTTATCGTTAATAACAAATTGAATCACTATCTGCGTAGCCTTGTGCCAACTATGTTGGGCCACCCCAACATAGTTGGCACAAGCTTTCAGTCTAACTGGATGCAGCCCAGTATTTTACATGGAGCCACTGCCTCCACAACTCAATAAGTACAGGGCAATACGATACCCTTTAGTAAGACTGGTTGTCAGACTTCAGTCAGTGGCCAGATATTACTACCTGTAACGACTGCCAAAGATCTATATATGGAAGCCGTGATGAACGGTTTAAAGTGCTTTCCGATGTATACTACTAATATTATAAATGGATTACCTGGATTATCACATACGATAGTTTTTATTCCGATTTTATCTTCCTGTGAGATAATTTTCGAGTTGTAGCGGGCGATGCCGCTGGCAACACCTAGTGGAATATAAATTGAATATTCATTCAAAATTGCCCATCGCAATAGAATAGCAGAATCGCATTAATAATTATTGTAGTCAACTTCGAAAGGGAATGGAAACAACCTTGGCGACCGTTACACGTGCATGATTACGGTACCGATCAATGCACCTGAAATATTCACAATAAAGGCCAGGCGTCAGCTGGCAGAAGGCTACATGTGAAGCGAGACCTATATTCTATATTTAGGCAAATTAGTAAGTTCATATATTATTATTTTGCATATATCTCGTTTCCCATGGGTTTCTCGCTATTTGTATTTATGATCGATACTGAAGATTTAAAATCCCTTACAACTTTTGCTTCAAAGTCAGATCACCAGTCACCTTAGATTTTGTTACACGCGGAAACCCCAAAAGTAGCTTTTGAGACAACTTTTAGGATGTCAAAATATACGAATTTTTAACTGGGAATCTCAAAATCCGAGATTCTTACCTAATTTTGACTAAGATGACTGGACTATAAGGTTATCATGAAGGCTTCTGTATAAATGTCTGCCCCGTTGGTCTCGTGGTCGCCCAAAAAGTACTATTGGGTACATTATCATGCCTGTAGTAGCCCGGAATTTGGAAGTTGGCGGTATGACACTCCCGTACCTCGGACAACATGTTAAGCCGTTGGCATTGGTCCTGCGCTTAATTTTTCTCCGGTCATGTCGGATTGCTGTCCCATCGGAATATGTGAGAAAAAGAACAGAGAGTGCACCTATGTCCGCGCACAGACTTGTGCAAATGAGCACTATACCATCTTCCGGGCCAATGGCTAATCTACGTTATGACTAGCCGTAACAACACCAGCATAATGTGGTTTACAAGCAAGTGACAGTATTCACTTATGACTTTTACGAACCGTCTTACCAAGGGGTATCGTGATACCTAGTAACTGGGTAGTGCAGGTCAAATAGGTAGTAAGCTCCGTGTAAAATACTCGTATTCAGTTGCAATCAATTATACAGAAAGGGGATAGAACCGATGTGGAAACTTTCGGAGTTCCGTACTTCGCGATAATGAACATTCTGAACACAGTACTTCGTAGTAGCAACGTAATTCGGATATACAAACTTTCTGTATACCGTACATCGGTATTTCGAACTACGGAGTAACGTAATACAGTGTGGGATGTCGTTGGATAGGTCTTAAAAAAACATTGCGAGTTTGCTCAAACAGTTTAACGATTAAGTTCGTTTGTGAAATATTAAGCTTTAAAGTGTAAAGTTTTTGTTAGACTCAAGTGTGCCAACCTAAACGACCTATACGGGTTGTGTATGGCCGTGATTTCTAAAAGAAACAAAATCGCGGTGGGTCGATATGCCAGCTTCCATAAAAAAAAAGTTTAAACCCCTTTGACCCCAATATAATTGAAATAACCCTCATTTTGGGCTTCGCTGCAGTCGGGTAAAAAGACTAGCCTTTTTATCCTCTGGGCTAGTTTGATGATAAATGTAGCCTGGCGACACAACTGAAGAAAAGCCTGATCTAACGGAATACCTGTAAAAGGCTTTGTATTCACTATTGTTTATTATAAAGGAAACACGGACAAGCGGTCACATTAAACAAAGGGCGAAGCCCAAACTCCTAAACAAGAAATCAATCAAGAAAGCGGGATGTCTACCACTGTCTGTAGAACGAAAGCCAAATATAGCGAAAATAAGAAAAGAGAACCGTAACGTAAGAAAACTAGCATAAGTTATAAGCTCCATTTTGGGAACAGTTTAAAAATTAAAATCAAACCTGTCACAAGACACCCCTAGCTATTAAGACTATACATTTTATGTTTATAGTAAATTCTTTATTTATGACCAAATTGCCTTCGTGAATAGAGTGTACTCACTTCTTGCTAAACCGTATCTAGTAGAGAACCTCTCAACATCACACATAATAGGTTTATTTTAGACCTAGGGCCGCTATTTACGTAATTTTCTCAACAATGCGATACTTTGTATTACAATAGATACAACAAAGAACACGCACGTGTTTGACTATATTCATATATTATTTGCATAACACGTGCAGAGTGCTATCTCTGTATAGCAATAGACGGTCGAATTTATCATGGCAAACAAGTACCCTCTTTTTTCTTAGGACGAAAATGAAAAGGAAAGTAATGGCGGCCCTAGCTTCTAAAACCAATTTTTAATAATGTATGTGTCTCAGTATAATTTATTGTTCAATAGTCGCTAATGCTACTCGAAACTCTTTATTTGATTAATCATCATGAAAGCATGTTTGAAGGCTAAAATATCAACTGTTTTGAAAACCGAGCTCAATAGACCTATTCGAAATGGACTTTTTAATCATGTCGTTTTGTGATGAAAATTTTATTTGAAGATTTTCCTCGTTACTCTGAAGCATTCTTCTACTTACTTCTGAAACTACGTACTTCTGAAACTTTGAACTTAACATTTTACCGTGCCAAAATCAAAATATATTATTTTTGTTTCTTTTTTCTTTTTTCACCGAAAGTGTTAACTTCGTTTCCAAAATGCATTGTTTCGACCGTCGGGCTCAAAAATGTCGTCAGTAGGCTAGCAACAACATGCGAATTTTGGTTATGTGGTGGCTGTACAAGTAATTGTCCACTCTCACCGAAGCACTCCGATCCGATGCAGGGCACACATACCACCACGCGGGTAACAAATGAAAGCCACAAAAGCTTTTCGGTAGTGAATGTGGTTTGTACAATTACATTTCACGAAGACAGGATTTAGGAGTTGTAGGGTGCAGTGGGCGACTCGTCACTGTGGCTACTCGTCATGATAACAATTTACCTCTGTTTCAAATATTAAAAGGAAAGTCCATACATTACTGTTTACAACAATTATTAGTAATAATAATAATACATTTATCCGAAACCACCACCTGTTCGGCGAGCACTACATCCACTGTCCCGGCGGAAGTGTGCAGCGCATGCGATGGACGCAATCCATTTAATGAAAATGTCATGCGCTCATACTATGGGGCTACAGAGGGAGGGAACAACCTGACCGCGTTCCGTGTTCTTGCTACCGAAACAGAGAGCTGTTTCGGTAGCTTGAGCCAGCTGTCACCTTATCGGCACAACGACTTTCGGATCGGGTGCGAGTCATCCAGCGCAATCGTATGTTGGATGACACCGTACTTGATCGCTTGCGGACTGAAATACAGAGTAGCCATGTCATTGCCACGCCGTCGCAGGCTGTGGTACCACCAGTCTACCACAACACTTATGTTGTTGTGTTTGTTGTGCCGATAGTCGTTACAGAAAATGGCTTAATTGCCAAGAGCGTCAACCAACACCTGAGGAGGCTGTCGTTTGGCAGCTGGATTAAGGGTTTGATGCAGAAAGTGGTACTCCTGGACACGGCTCGTATTGTTAGGAGGTTCCTTTCTCTGGAGCCCTGACCGCCGGTAACTTGGACCCTGTTCCCGCTACCGGCGGGCTCGATTTTTTTAAAATTTTTAATTGTCTTTTTATAAGAAATATTTAAAAATGTGTAAAGTTTGTTTACAAATAAATCAAGATAAAAATAACACATTCCTTAACTTGTGTTTTTAACCGACTTCAAAAAGGAGGAGGTTATCAATTCGTCGGCGATCTTTTTTTATGTATGTTCCACGATTACTCGAAGATGGTTGGTTTGTTTTATGTGAAAGGGTACGTATACTTCCCAGGCAGTCCGTGTGTACACGTGTGTATTTGCAGAAGCGTACATCACGTACACAGGCGCAACTCATAGTCATTATTGAATATTGAAAAAATTGCAGGACACAACGTTGACACTTAAACAAATATCAGGTCGCTCAAATATTATGAAGCTACTCATTTTATATTTTGAGTGACTCAATTTTTTGTTTGTTAGTTGCTGTTCTGTTGATTTCTCGTCACTCGCAGTCAGTCGCTCACTTAGTAATTATATGACCACAATTAATTATTTTTGTCACTAGAAACTTGCTTAAAGCCACTCGTGTTAATTCTACCCGAATAAAACTGTGTAGCATTAACGCCCACCTTCAAGATGTCAAGGCAAAGACAAAGCTTTATTAGCTTTGCAAAATGAAAATAATAATAAAAACCAAGAGGAAAAATTATAATATCCCGTCGGGGCTGCGGGTCCCGTCGGGGCTGCAGGTTGTACACTAGTCATCGCGGCCTCGACATATAGGGCTAACATGGAACATGGGTGGTTTTTAGTCAGTAGAAGTCTGACACTCCCTTTCGCTCTGCCCAAGAGCGGGACCCCTTATTTGATGATTTTCCACCCGCCAAAAAAAGGAAAAATTAAAACAAAAAATAAATACTATGGAATAAATTTAAAGCTCACTTAGAACTTTTGCAATATTTCCATTACGTATTTTTATGAGACTAGCTGAACCCGCCATGCCTTGCATTGCCCCTTTTCCTACCTACTGCCTACCAGTGACGAGGCGTGAAGTTATTAGAAAGGGGAAGCCCATGTTTTTTTTTCATCATCATCATCATCAGCATTAGCCTTATAGTCCTGCAGGGACTCAGGCCTCCTCTCTAGGAGAGGGATGGGCTATAATCCACCACGCGGACCCAGTGCGGGTTGGTAGATTGTTGTTTTAATCATTCATTTAATAAAATAACTGTTTGTTGTACCTCATTTTCGTTATCAGCGACTCCTAAAGTTACGAAATTGAAGCTCTTGTCGAAAAATTCGTATATATTATAATCCATAATACGTCGCGTCGACGCCATATTCTATTTAAATTTTTGGTTTCATTCCGTTCTCAACGCTCTGAAAACCAGCCAAATGACACCTTTAACGGTATACCAAAAAAGTGTATGAAGCCAATTATAAGGTAGGGGTAATGAAAATTTATACAAATTTTGTAAACGGAAAATTATTATCTTCATCCCCAATAACGGCTCTGCCAAAATGGATGCAAATATATTTCACTCCTATTTTTAAGAAATTAAAATTTGATTTTTTACCCGACTACGGCGAAGCCAAAAGGAAGGGTAATGATTTTGGCAGTCTATGTATGTATGTATGTATGTATATTTGCATGTACCACCGTAGCGCCTAGACTACTGAACGTATTTGAATAAATGACAATTCTTTTTATGACGGAATTTAAATGTCTAATTCTAAACTATAAATTTGTATATTTCTATTTAAATATAAGTAAAATTACTATAGAGGTCGTAGTCGCATGCCACCTTGCTAACGGCAACAGCAGCTGACTTCTGTATCAATGAAAACGCCATTAAGGAGCATCAGGTATCAGTGGCATGCGACTACGGCGGTCCCCTATAGTAATTTTACTTATATTTAAATAGAAATATACAAAGTCAATATATATATATCAGATAAGAATTATTTTATAGTTTTCTACTTTTAAGACCGCGGTTTGTAGTCGGGTTTTAGTTTTTAAATTATTTTTTATTTTCCTTTTTTGAAATTGTCTAAGCTACAAAGTTGAAGCATTGTCTTTTCTACAAATAGGTTCACCTGTCAAAACGTACTAGGTTTGCTTCAATTCAAGGTATTTTGTTTTTTTTTTCAGAACTGTACTAGACCGGGATGAATTCATACTTTTTTAGCGTCGTTTCGTTTTTGTCGTTGTCTGGTTTGGCTACTGAATTGGGCATTCATAAGGAATACAAATCTGATTCTATTTATAATTGTTGGTATGATAAATAAATATAAACCAGCTAATATTTTACATGTCAATGGTTGAAAGGCTAATTGATTTTACTTGAACTTGTAAGAGGATGGATCAAAGATCGTATTTTTTTTTAAATTTAAAAAGAAAACTATTTGTTAGACTTTTATTTATTTAGCCCAAAATGCATCAATTTTAGTTATTTTTTGAGAAAGGCAAAATGATTCAAATGCCTACCGTAAATTGTGAATTCGAGAAATCCCTAGTGCCCCTAAAAACAAAAAATAGCTGAAAGTAAAGTAAGCATCGATCTAGAATAAAATAATACGAGTGAAAATGAAATTAGCGCTAAGTGAACTGACAGTTGAATACTCGCGCCAGAGTGAAGTAGCTTGATGCAGATGCTCATTAGAGGGACTGCAAGATGAAACAGAATGAATGATGAAACAGATTGATGCTTAGGGATATTTTTGAGGTTGGTATGCCACTTTATATCATATCAAAATGGACCAATCGACATAGCTTATTGTTTTGGTTTAATGAAAAATAGGCCAAACGAAAAAAAACACAACCATGGCTAAAAAGCCAAATGCCTTAATCGACACCGATTATAAAAGTTCGAAACATGAAAATAGCTTAAGTCATCCAGCCCTTACATTTGTCTAATTTTGTGTCGTATAGATCAATGAGCTTAGAAATTAGGTCTATTTTGCAGTGGGTGCTAAGCGCCAAAATAGTAAAAATTTTTGAAACGTACTAAACAAATGACGTCTGGGAGGAACTTTTGTCTGAATGGCAATGTAGGTGGGATAATTCCATCAAAGGCCGACACCTCCACCAGTTCTTCCCATCCGTTCGTGAGCGGCTGGCCAGGACATGGCTGGAGGTGGATCACTGTGTTGCCCAATTTCTCACAGGTCATGGTAACTTTAAGAGTAAATTATTTTCCTTCAAGCTTGTTGCCTCGCCTTTCTGTCAATGTTCTACATCTGACTGCGAATATGAACAATCTGCACATCACATCTTATGGGAGTGTAGTCTTTGGGAGAATGAACGTAATATTATGTTAAATAGTGTACAGGTTACTTCCGGAGTTATTTATTACACGGACCTTGTAGAAACTAGAACAAATTTCCGTGCGTTCAAGCATTTTTGTCATACCTATTATTGGAATCAAATATAACAGCTCACAACTTAGGACCCAGTAATATTAATGACAATAATATCCGTGGTGGTAGGCAACTGGGCTTATCCCAGTTGTATACGTCCCTGTGTGCCTATTGGCCTTGTTCAGTTCTGTCTCCTGCTGATATGGAGGGAAGTGAAAATTATGTTTTTCCTACTCCTCCGCTATTCTTTTCTGATTAATTTCGTTGCGGGATCCAAGACAGTTAAATCATTTCTCTGGGACTTCGTCGGGCTTCATTGTCTCGGCGCTTTTCTTGTGGTCGCCACTGTTGATTCTGGCTTACAGGAGTTACAGTGGTTTGGGAATAGTGCGGCGGGCTTGTCCCAATTAAAAAAAAAAACAAATGACGGAGAAAAATTTGCTGATTCCATATTATGTACATACACAACAAAGTCTAGGGATATCTTATATTTCATCAAATGTCTTTAGATCTATGAAGAATTTTCTGTTATAGTAAATGGAAGAATGATAAGTAATTTTAAGGCCTTTATTAAAAAAAAAAGTCGCGATTCTCTTTTGTTTTAAATAAAATATTATTATTAGGAAATTAGTATGGTAAAAAAACTTGATTTATTCTTTTAACCTACTAATTTTAAATATAAATGAAAAAATCTTATTAAATCTAATTATTAATAATCAGTGTTGCTACCTCTTACAATAATTACACATCAATTTAATTTAGAAAATCCAAGCGTCGTTGCTGAGGTCCTATACACCGGCCAAAATGTGATATCAAGATAGTGGCCACGTTATCGTAGTACTGGGGATCCCTAATTTCCTAAGGTGATCAAAAAGTTTTTTTTTTAAATTTAATACAAAAGAGAATCACTATTTTTTTTAATAAATACCGTAAAATAAGCTATCATTCTTTCATTTAATATCGAAAATCTTCATAGATATTTAATGAAATATAAAATATCCCTAGCCTTTGTTGATGTGTGTATATAACTCAATATTGTCAAAAATGTCGCTTAGACCAATTAGCCTTTAAACCGTCGTATATTGTGCGGCTTTTAAATAAACTCGAAAATAACATACACAAAAAAACAGCTGCTTTTTTGACCGACTTCCTAAAAGGAGGAGCTTCTCGACTCGATTCGACTGTAAGTTTTTTTTTGGCACAAATATGTTGAACGCCCATAACTCCGAAACGGTGCATCGTACTCGTAAGTCGTAGGACCATGCTTCTCAAAACCTAAATGGTGATGGCAAAGGTTAACCCGTTACTGCAATAATATTGGGAATGAAAAGAATTGTTGGTAACATATTACAAGTATCTGTGCCACCCTGCTAACATTATTATTAGTCGCCAAGTCATTATTTTAGTCGCCGAGTTATTATTTATAGCACCTCGCCTAATTATTCCACTTATTTTTAAATTTTTAATTACCCTTATTTTTGAAGTTAATTTAATATAATAGTCGCGAAAATATTTGATCGCTGCCAAGTTATTTTATTAGTTGCAAAGACTTAGTCGCGATTTAAGATATTAGTCACCTCGAAAATAATAAGCCTATTTTATTTAGGATCTCCAATAAGAATATACACAATCATGCGAAATACAAAGTGGACGATAAACGTATCACGTAAGTCTTGTGTACTCCTACATTAAAAAATTAAATATAAAAATCAAAACTCAAAGTCACAATTAATATTAAAAATTTTAAGTCAAATATTTAGAAAAATAATGTCAAAAAGTAAAAAATAAAAATTCATGACTAAAATTACAATCAAAATTAAGAATTACATAAACATTATTTAGAATTACAATAATAAACCGGCCAAGTGCATGTCGTATCACGCACAATGTAGTACTCCGTAGTTGCCCATCAAAATATGTGAACTTATAAACGACGATGTTTATTGTAAAAATAAAACAAACTTGCAAGCCCAGAGAGTAAGAGAAGTAAGTATGAGGTGTGCGCTTATATGAGTAGGCAAGCCTACCTAGACATATTCTGTGTGTTAAAAACTATCAGTTGAGATAAAATTCATTCGGTTATCCAAAGCTGAAGATGATGAAATTTTTTTTATTAAAATTAATTTAATTAAAAATAGCTATGAGCTTTTTTGTATAGGCATAATATTTGTTTTTAAATTATATTTGATAAAAAATACGTCTCATCTGGTTATCAGCAGGGCTATTGCGTATCTTTTAAATGAGAATGGCTATTATATTGTCCATGGATTAACTGTCAATTTGGTTATGGTTTAGTACAAAATGGAACCATTTGACAGTTAATTGATAGAAACTATATGATAGCCACTGTCATTAAAAAGATACGCAATAGCTCTGCAGATCTGTGAAGGTCGATCTTCAACGTCTCCCCTTCTACTTATAAGGGTTCCATGTTGACAACGGAACCCTAAAAATTATGCGCTTGATAACTTGAAGGCACTTTTTGATTAGTTTAAATTATGGCCTTTTCGAATTAATTGGACATACAAATGACAGCCTGATACTTCTTAGCCTTGGTTAGTAATAATAGCTGACAGAATATGTGAGATTAGCTCGTTATTATTTATGACAACTTGGTATCCAGTAGCCTGAACTCACGTAACATAACATCACGCCTGCAATCCCCGAAGGGTTAGGCAGAGGTGTACCTAATAGTAGTTTTCTCGAATTATTGTATAATTAATGTTAGATTAGATAACAAACGAGGTAAGTACCTACTTATTTATGACATCGGTGTTTTATAGGCCTCGGTAAAAAACTCGAATTTTTTGCATAGACTCGTATCTCGTTTCCTATGGGTTTCTCGCTATTCGATGTGCGATCAATATTGTATTATAGATAATTAAATTCGCTACAGCTTGTAATTGAAAAATTTTCTTCACGGGCGGAGGTAAAGAACTTTGAAATACTATAGCAGTCGGAAGAGGACGATGAAGAATAAGACATAATTGAAAATACTAGCTTTTTTCCGCGGCTTCGCCCGCGATGTCGGAAAATAACCCACGAGACGGACCAGAACGATAAACACCTTTCATGGTTTAAACTGCACAAAGTACGATTTCAAATACAACATTTCATCCCCTATTGAACTCCCTTGGGGGTTGAATTTCGAAAAATCCTTCCTTATTCCTAGTCTACTTTATAAAGGGAACCTTTGTAGAAAATTTCAGCCTTCTGCATCCAAAGGTTTGGACTGGGCGTTGATGAGACAGTCAGTAAGCCAGGAAGTTTATCTTGGCCGTCGGGGCTGCGGGTTGTACACAAGTTACCGCGGCCTCGACATTTAGGGCTAAGAAGGAACATGGGTAGTTTTTAGTCAGTAGAAGTCTGACACTCCCTTTCGCTCTGCCCAAGAGCGGGAGGGGTTATTTGATGACTTTCCACCCGCCAAAAAAAAGGAAGTTTCTCTTTTTTTTAATTTTGATTTGCCATAGAAGTTGAATAGGCACTCGGTGTGGGATACAACTTCCGTCGACACCCTTGCGCCATCCCGTCTTCGTACCGGTTGATCTTAAATGATGCTCTAACTGCACGCTCTCCGCCCTGTATCTCGAAAACGAATCAACGTATAAAAAATATTGACACATAAATTGTAGGGAATTTCATTGTTTACAATATTGATAATAAATACAAATAGCGAGAAACCCATAGGAAACGAGATATAATATATGCAAAAAAAAAAACGATTTTTGTGACCTTTGAACCTGAGTATTTTTTTTCGAAGTGTCGGATCGATAAGGACTTTTTACATTTCATTTATCATTAGTGTTATGAACAATCCTGCCAATTTTCAGCTGGGTTTGAATTAATGTAACCTCGGATGTCCAAATTGACTTGGACTATTTTTACTTTACTGAATATTGAATCTAAATCGTCATTCCCTTCTGGTTGATTTGCTGGAATCAATATTTCTCCCGTTTTTTTTGAGAGTAGCAAAAGATCATTTTTTTACTCGTGGCCCTGACTTGTTACCAAATTCATGCATTTTGTCATACAACCGTTTTCTGTTAACTGCATGAATGTTTAAAGTTACAAATATTTTTTGTTAAATTCACGGCTAACGAATCAATCGAAAAAGTTTGAGTCTAGCTCACTACTTAGGAAAAAACCAAATGAAAACAAAGATTATACAAATTTGCTATTTTTGTTCCACTAGTAAGTGGATTTCACTTTAAAAGTGAGATAACAGACGAATACGCGCTAATAGGCAAGTTTTTTTTACTGATTTACTAACAAAATTTAATCTACACGAATCAATTACTCATACGAAAGCCAAATATACCCATAGTACAGTTCTTTGAGAATTTGTAAATTCAGTTTAATTTTCAAACATTTCAACCCGTATGTTTAAATGCTTGCAAAATAAAATTAATGAATAGATTCAGACATATATAGTTTAATTGGATACTTACATACCTCTGTTACGATATTTCATCATCAATTCAGTTGTGACCACAACGAGAGTAAAAATATTACCTAGTGAGATGCCTAATGAAAAATACTACAAATGCAATTACAATCGGTGCGTTAAGCAGAGTCAACTTTAGATTGACACAATAAATCACTGACGACGCCAATTATTCTAGAAGTCATATCGAATTAGTCCGTCTGTATTATCTACGAAAAATATTGGATACGTGTTTTTTGTTTTATCAAATTAATTTAAGAATTTACGAAAATGAAACTTGTCAAAGATCGAGACTACGATTTTTTTTGTTTAAAACTTTTAAGACCGCGGTTTTATTAGTCTGCGTTTTTATTCGTAGTCGGGTTTTAGTTTTTAAACTTATTTTTTTATTTGAATTTTATTTTTGTGTGTATAAATACGTAATAATATGTTACTTTCATAATGTAATATTCTACTTAATGTTGGTTTGTTATTTACTCGTATTATGTAAATAACAAACCAACATTAAGTAGAATATTACGAGTAAATAACACAGACTAGACCACGAGTACTGTTTGACCGCAATGTTAACGTATATGTTGACTTTTGTGATTTACTCGCCAAGACCTTTCATTTGATACCAAACATGTTATGATTATCTCAACTTATTTTTTTTCGAGCTTAGAATTTGACATTTAAATTCCGTCATAAAAAGAATGATTAAAATTTATATAGCCTATGTCACCCGCGTTGTTCTTACAATTCTTTTACATCTCATTTATTAAAATACCTTCAGACCCGTGTGAACTTGGCACCCGACCTTGAAAAAAAATTTTTTTTTTGGGTTTTTCGATAGGTTTCCGTTAGTAGTGGATTGTAGTGAAACTATTTTCGTTTGTAGTAACACCAAAAAAAAAAAAAATAAAAAAAAAAATGTCATCCCCCCAAATTCGAAAAATCGGTATTTTACGGCTGTATCTCATAGCTAATCGCTAATCGTCTCGTCCGAAGATGATGAGTCCCACCCTCCCTAGCAGGTCGTATCAACCTTCACCCTTGAGATGTAGAATCAGCCCCAGCAGATACATCTTTAAACTAAATGACAGTTCGAACCGCGGGAAGACTGAAGTACATCGAGTGCGTTCGGAAACTTTATAGAGATTCTTTAAACATGTGGTGCCGGCGAGTACATCGACTCGATACTAAAGTAGTGGATTGTAGTAAAAAAAAATTCGTTTGTAGTAAAACAGAAAAATTATGAAAAAATAAATTGTTTTGTAGTAAAAGTTTTATTTTTGGTTATACCAAAAAAAAAACTTTTAGATATCGATTAGTCGTGGATAGTAGTGAAGCTATTTTCGTTTGTAGTAAAGACAAAAAAAATAAAAAATGTTTAAAAATGTATCCCCCAAAATTGAAAAATCTGTTTTATCAGGTGGTTTCACTCATATAATTCTCTCATTCTCGACGGACTTTCAAGAAAAAAAATTGTTTTTTCGAGATGTCCCCCACATCTCGAAAAAACAAAATTTTCGAATTTTTGGGTAAAGAGATTTTTGAACTTTTTTAATTTTTGGCTTGACTACAAACGAAAATAGCTTTACAGCATACCTCTACGAACCCCCCTTAGTCAATTGGAACGTTTGTAGTTATCTTCTTGTCCACTAATAACGTTTATTTATGAGAAACCCCCGGAAAAAGCAGGTTTTTCGAATTTTGAGTGAAGACATTTTTAAACATTTTTTAAATTTTTTTGGCTTTACTACAAACGAAAATAGCTTCACTACATACCTCTACGAACCCTGCTAGTCAATTGGAACGTATGTAGTAGTCGTATTATCCACTACTAACGTTTATAAATGAGAAACCACCTGATAAAATAGATTTTTCAAATTTTACGTGATGACATTTTTAAATCTTTTTTTAATATTTTGGCATTACTACAAACGAAAATTGCTGAACTACATACCTCTACGAACCCCCCTTAGTCAATTGGAACGTTTGTAGTAATCTTCTAATAACCTACGAAAAACCGTCGAATTAAACAGATTTTTCGGATTTGGGGTGAAGACACTTTTTTTTTTTGGATTTACTACAAACGAAAATAGCTTCACTACATACCTCTACGAACCCTCCTTAGTCAATTGGAACGTTTGTGGTAGTTGTATAATCCACTACTAACGTTTATATATGAGAAACCACCTGATAAAACAGATTTTTCGAATTTTACGTGATGACATTTTTTAACATTTAAAAAAAAAAATTGGCTTTACTACAAACGAAAATAATTTCACTACAATCCACTACTAACGATTATCTATGAGATACTATTTACTATTTTCTATTTACCTACAATGCTACTATAAAATACTTTATGAAGAGCAATTTTAAAACATGGCGAATATTCATTAGAATTGTTACAATATTTTATTTATAAATATATACTAATTAATGTGCTATTTTTTGGAGGGGATTGTGAAACTAAAGGGTATCATTTAAGCTATCACCAATTTAATTAGTTTTGTGTTTCTTAAATAATAGGGTTTGTCCTCAAAATAGTAGATCTGTCACCAAAATGTAGTCACCAAACAATGCAAAATCAGTTCCACAATAAATCACCTAAAATCATGGAGATATAGGCTCTAGTAGCAAATAAATGTTTTGTATGTATTATAATAGTTTTGTCCTAATAAGTATATAAGCAAACTAATTTAAAGGTATCATAATAATATATTATGTCACCAGAAGTTTTCATTACGTTTCAAAAAAACTTAACTTTCCGTCAGCAGGTCGAAGGAGCCCCGCTGCACGGGGCTCCTATTTCTGTCTGCAGGGATTAAAGGAACCTAACTAACCGAACCTCGGGGTGACCTTGACGTCGACCCTCTAGGGTTAGGGTTTCTGTCAGCATTATTTGGTGACAGATCTACCATTCTGAGCACAGAGCTATTATTTAAGTAACAAAACTGTTATTATAAGAACGAAGTTTATATTCATGTAATGCAATATAATTTTATTGGTTATCGATCTCTTATTTTACACATATATTAACATTAATTTGATAATTCATACCTGGGAACAATTTTTGTTTATCTGAGAACGAAAATATTTCGTGGCGATAGATCTATTTATTAGGTGATACAACTTGATGACAAATATAAATTTTGGTGATAGAAAATATAGTTCCCGAAACTAAATAAATTGTGGTACACATTTACAGTAAAAATGACTTCCCAAGAGTTCGTACACTATATTTACAATATATTATTATTAACTGATGTTCTAGATTAATACAAAATGATAGTAATAGAAACTTAGGTTTTTATTAAGTATTTGCCACAAAACAATCGGAACCAACAGCCGAAGGAACAACAAAGCTAACTTGTATTAAAATATCCTTATTATTAATAACTAAGTACATTACTATTGCATTATAAACAAGATTGCTTTAGTAAGATACTTATGTCAGATACTAACACGAGCGTTTGTACTTGTAATTGTGTAGTCTCATATCATTATAGAAGCTATTGCGCTTCATTTATTATATTATAGGGCCTAGAAACATGTTTTACATTAAAACATTACACATTTATATTACATTTACATTAAAAGTAGATTAGATAGTTATAGAAATAAACGCTCCTATGACTGCGCCCAAATGCAGCTTTGTAGCTTGATACAAGTTTCTTAAAAGTGTCAATAAAAGTAGTCTTGAGATCGTTTTAAGTACTGATTTTGCTAGTTGGGTGGTATGCTTTCCGAACCAGTTTTTCAACTTACAAGGCCTACTGCTGTAAGGTCTCGGCACTACGTTGAACGCGATCCCTTAACTTAGCACGAAAATCGTACTCCAGGTGCGCGTCGCCATATCTGAACTCTAATGCCTCCAGAAGTTGTTCGTAGGTCACATCCTTGCCGAGTGCCTCAAGAATGGTAAGGGCCTGGCTTGCGCTTTGGTCCACCCATTCACTTTCATGACGGCGTCAAATTGAATATATAGTATACTAGCGGACGTCACGCGATTTCACCCCTGTAGTTCCCGTTCCCGTGGGAATACAGGGATAAAAAGTAGCCTATGCCACCAAAGAAGTGTAGCTTCCCAACGCGGAAAGATTTGTTCATATCGGTCGAGTAGTTTCGGAGCCTATTCGTTACAAACAAACAAACAAATCTTTCCTATTTATAATAATGGTGTAGATAGGCTGACCACGAAGATGTTCTGTCGAATGGCGGAGCTTGAAACCCGCGAACCACCGAAGGTGCAGGATAAATAAATTTGCCACGAAAAAAGCCATAGCTCTATTTTCATGAAGAAAAATCGCCGTATTGATTATTTCCGTACAGACAGCAGAACAATCAAACAATAAGTAGAATAAAACTGAAATGACCCAGTATTTTTTAGATTATTTTTAATGGACGACACGGTTGGTGCAGTGGCTCAGGCAATGGACTGCTGCGCTGCGTGTCGCGGGTTCGATCCCCGCACGGAACAAATATTTGTATGGCCTACAGATAGTTGTTTCGGGTCTGGGTATTTGTGTATGTGAGTTTAAATGTTTGTGAACGCACCCACGATACAGGAGAAATTCCTAGTGTTGGGCAAGGTTTTAAAAAAAAAAAAAATGGGCAAGGACAAGTAGGAAGAAAAATGGATAGTAAATTCCCACAAAGTACCAGGACAGTAGAAGTAGGCAGGAGGTATTGAAAACTGAAATGAATTTTTTTTTGGGGATGAAAAATAAAGGATATTTTATAGTAAAGTCCCACAACCTACCAGGAGAACAGAAGCAGGAAGGAGGTATTGTATTATTGGAAATATGAATTGTCAAATCAAATCTAATACCATGCAATTTTATTGTTGGAGATATAAATAAATAACATACATTATGCAATGGTGACTCTAATAATTCACCATTTTGGCCTCCTGGCAGTTTGTGGGATTTTACTATCCTGGTTTCCTATCTCCAACAAAAAAGTGCATGGTATTAGAAAGGCATAATATGGATTTTATTTTAAGATTCCAATAACTCCTTCCTACTTCTATTCTCCCGGTAGTTTTTGGGACTTTACTATACGTTTCCTATCTCATACTTGTCCTTGCCTATTTAAAATAATAAAAATGCACGTAGCAGATCAAGAAAGAAAGAAAGCAAGTAATGATTAATCTTCTATTAACTTATGATACCCTAGTACCACATAACACATTACATTACTCCTGTTAACTCCTGTATTTGGTGACAGCCCGAAAGAAATGATTAATCTCCTATTATCTTATGGTACCCTAGTACTTCATACAATAGAAACCATTCTTTAATTATATTTTTTCAACATTTTTCATGTATATTGCGCTCCTTCTCGTCGTAGCTTGATATTATATAAGTTTAACCTTCCTTGATAAATGGACTATCCAACTCAAAAATAATTATTCAATTCCAACCAGCACTTCCTGAGATATCTTCCCTCCAAGCGGCCGTAACGCTTTTTCGTGACATAAAAATCCTTCTATACTAATATTATAAAGTGGAAAGATTTGTATGTATGTGTGTGTGTGTGTGTGTGTGTGTGTGTGTGTGATGTATGTATGTTTGTAATGAATAAACTCAAAAACTACTGCGCCGATTTCTAGAATTCTCATTATCATTATCATTATTCAGCATTGAAAAGCTACATTCACCCTGAGTAACATAGGCTTTTTATCCCTGTATTCCCACGGGAACGGGAACTACGAGGGTGAAACCGCGTGACGTCGCAATAGTCTATAAAGAAGTTTTACTTCAAAAAGGTAGAAGATTATTAAGGGCGTCCCACGGCTATACCACTTGTAGGGAAAGTACCTTGAATATTGTAGATGGAACATTTTACTGAAAGAAGACATTATTTTAATATAAAAAACAATTTAAACTGCATTCATAGATTTTTTATTAATTACATGGTTGAACCGGAAATCGAACCATCTGCACGAAAAAAAAATTCATGGCCCTTCTTTTTTATTTCTGACACTATGTTTTAGCAAAAATAATCCTTATGATGAAGCCTTTCGATCGGTATCGCTAAGGGGTATTTTTTTTTCTCGTGGGAGCGGGTTTATTTCCGTAATGATTCCATGTTATTATTTAAAAATCTATGTATGCAGTAATTTTTTTTTTTAATTAAAATAATGTCTTCTTTCAGTAAAATGTTTCATCTACAATATTCAAGGTACTTTCCCTCCATGTGGCATAGCCGTGGGACGCCCTGTATATTTTTACCGGACTACGGCGAAGCCATTATGTATGTATGTTTGTATGTTCCCCGTAGCGCCTAGACTACTGAACGTATTTGAATAAATGAGGTGTCAATAGATTGGTAAGAGTAGTGCAGGTCACATAGCCTACATAAATTATAAAAAATCTTTTTATGACGGAATTTAAATGTCAAATACTCACCTCGAAAAAAATTAAATTGAGATAATCATAACATGTTTGGTATCAAATGAAAGGTCTTGGGGAGTACATCACAAGTATGTATAGTTCAAGTCAACATATACGTTTAGATTGCGGTCAATCAGTTCTCGCGGTCTAGTCTGTGTTATTTACTCGTATTATGTAAATAACAAACCAACATTAAGTCGAATATTACATTACGAAACAAACTGAACGGACAATTTATATGTTGCGCTCTCTAGCCGCTGCTAGGGCACCACTCCTTTCTCTTTCTCGCGTTGAAAGTTTCAAGTAGTTCCACTAGTTCGGGATTGGTTTGGTGACTGCGACAAACGTTACAGTAGCACCCGCTGCCCGCCATTGCTCAAGTCCATTTTGAATTTATGGCATTGATCTCGAAATCTAACCAAAGATGAACATGCAATACCATGAAGCAACACATAAATGTCTAACCTGTTTCATCTATGATTTTTAGCCGCAAAGAGTGGGTGTATTTAATTAATTGAATCGTTTTCATTGCATGTAATTTTGTCCTTAATTGAGCTACTATTTATTTTCATTATATGTATACTGAGACACACAAATTGATTGGAAATTCGACTTGATTACAGAATCGTACAAACGTCGATTCGTTTATTTCATTTTATGATGCTAATCGATCCGTAGAAGAATTAACGACTAACTGCCGCACTCAGAGAGATTTAATGATTACCTAGGCCATCACATAGTAAAGGTTTTGACAGTTTTGTCATACAAAAGTATGTCAAATGTTTACTTAGTGAAGGCTTAAGTAATCATTAAATGTATCTGAGTACCGCAGTAACAAGATCATAACCATCCGCGAACTCGTTCAATGTATCAACAAAACAAATTGCGCGAAATTGGTATTTGCATAATAAATTATGTGCAAATAAAAAAAAAGATGTAATCCTAGGATAAAGTCGAAAATCCAATCACCCTATACATGCAACATAGGTCTAAAGGTGAACACAAATAGCTGCTATCGTAACGATACTGGTGTATGATTCACGTCATCAGATAAAAAAAAAAGTTTTGTTACTAATCAATTCGCTTGCAATAAAAAGTCACATGCGGCTCGTGTGTGTTCACCCATATTAGCCAAGTTTTTATAATAAATTGTTGTTATGAATGTAAATGTTTTTTTAGCGATCTCCGCGACATCATGAATTCCAGCGAAGATGAACCGTTGTCTGGTTTAAATGCAAGGCTGAGACCCAGGAGGAGGACTACCAGTTTCCAATCGAAAAATTCTAAGAAATGTGACGGTAGAACTTCTCAGGACAAACCCAACAGAACTCGGACCCCGTCCAAGGCGTTGCCAAATAAAACAGAAGATCTCACTTACGATACAGATTCTCTTCGTGGGCCGCAACATTTGTGCCCACACTGCGATAGAAAATTTTCTTCTAAGCAGACAGTGTCTAAACATGCACGGCGAATTCATTTGTCGGATTCTAAACAAGATTTTTTCATTGCTTGTCTCTTTTGTAATCACACTGAAGCTGAAGCTAGTGAAATTATTCGTCATATGGTTGATAATCATCCCAACCAATACTTTGCATGCCTTGACTGTGAAACTCGTTTTCCCTCAACTTCCGAACTTGGTAAACACAAGCTCAATGTATGTGAAAGGCAAAAACCTTACCGCAGCAAGTTGCGCCAGAAAAATACATCTGTATCAAAGCATACTCAAAAGAATCTTAACATCGATGGAAGAGACGATTCTCAAAACGACAAAGAATATATTGAAAACCGTGGCTTTAATGGTATAGTTATATCATGTGAACTAAAGCCGTCGCAAATACACGATGATGCTGATATTGAAGATAACATAACAACGAATTTAATTCTGCCGCCCAGCAAGTCCTTAGCTAACAGTTCAGTAATAGAAAAGAATGCCGTTATCGTTTTAGACGATATACAATGGAACAAACGAATACCTTCAAACTTTTCATTTCACAACACCGATGCAGATCAGATTCTCTCAAGATTGGGTGTTGTTCATAGATCGCCTCGGACAGGTGAAACAACTCGACGAGATTGGCTCAAAACCATCGACGATTCAACTCAAAAATTTGAAAAGTGTTTTGAGACCAGCTTTTACTCCAAAGTGGCAAGTAATGTTGCTGAAAATCTAGCTAAATGCCTTGATGGCTCCTTTAATTTCAATCCAGACTTGGAAAATACTATAAAAACAAGGCGAGCCAAAAATAGTGTTGTTATCAATACAGCAGAAGGATTCCCAATACTCTTGGCTCGCGAACAGTTTTCACGCAACTTGTTTGACAGCTATATGCCAAGAAGCATTGCGCCAAAACATAAATGGAAATGGGATAGTCCAGAGAGCGATAAAAGCGTTATTAATGCTGATCAAGTCAAGCGGGACTCTCATACCAACAACTGCATTATAACGTTAGTTTCGAGTCTCGACATATGGACGCAGTTAAGCATGCGAAAGAAATATGAAAACAAATATCACATTTCTCATGCAGTTAAGAAGACTGAAAAACAGAGTATAATTGAAAAAGAATTGAAGGAGATACTCGAGAGTCGAGAAATACCAACTACTTCTTCGATGCAGATAATAAAATATTCAAACACTCCTCCTCCAGTTAGAGATGGACTTGACTTCCCAAGTTACTTGGGGCTAGTGCCGTCAGCGCCATCCTATGATTTACAACCTGCTGTTCTTAGTGGAGAGTGGGTAAGACCCAGGTGCTACGTTTGTTGCGCGTGCGGCGCTCAAACTCGCGACTCGAGAGCGCTCTCGTCTCATATTTCGATTCAACATCCCAATGCACAAGTACAGCATTATGAAATAGTTGGAGAACCACTATTAAATGCTGACATTTTGAAGCATTTATACGTACCACCGAGTCAGGTGTTCAATAGGACCAGACCTCTCCGTGGAATAAGAGACTGCACTAAATGTCAAAAATCTGTTACGTTAGAAGAATTGCATCAACACATGTTAGATTGCGCAGGTGATACACCAGCGGTACGCAGAAAGTGCCGATATCGGCCATTTGGAGTGCGGAGGAGACGTCCTCGCCTACCCGACAATGTATTGAGAAGAAAAATTCGTAAAGATTTGAGGAATAGGCACAAACAAAAGAACCATTTACGATCAAGACAAAAAATAAGAAGCGAAGTTGGAGATGGTAAGTTTTTGTATAGTCATTTCCCATGTACTTATAGTTATAATAATATTATGCTCCTTGTTATAATAATAATATATTCTATTCTTTTAGCTGAAACAATCCGAAAAATGATTGCCGACTTACCTGCTAAACGACATCGTGTTGTATTGAATACCATGAATCCTACGCTACGGCCTCGTAGGAAACTTGATAAACAAAGAAGTACGCTTTTGATAAAACACCGCTCAACAGATGATTCCAAAAGTCGAAAGCTACGGTCTATAAAAGATATTAACAATTCTACGAATTCTATAAACATTCCTCCACGCAAAGAGGAAGAAAATAAAATTACACCAAATCAAGATGATGAAGACAACAAACCTCTTAAGCCCACAAGGAGACCAATTGACGGTAAAAATACTCGTTCTTCTGATTCTATCAAGAGAAAAACTGTGCTTAATCGAGGCAAAAGAAAAATTCAAATGAAAAATATCAGCGTTGTCAAACTTCCCGATCTTGAAACTGTAGACACAAATACTACATCAAAATCACCAGATGAAGAATCACAGAAAGTAACTACCCCTAAAAAAATTGATGTTAGTAATAGCCAGTATAGTTCTAGGCAGCATTCTGGTCGAGGGAATTACAACCGGTCAAGCGGCAATCGGGGTAGAAACCAGGATGGCAATCGTGACCGTAGCAACTATGATCAAGGTAGTAATAATCGTGAAAGCCACGATCGAGGTAATAACAATAGCGACAACTCGAATCAAGGAAATGGAAATAATGAAGACAATAACAAGGGCCAAGGGGCGAGAGGGAATAAAAACGATGATGCTGATAAAGGGGAAATAGAAAATGATCCTTCAACCGAGAACGACCCACTTGAAAATTCAAAGACTTCGACGGCGGGCGACGAAGCTAAAGTCAAGTCTAAAGGCCAACAAGAGCGTAACAACTTCCCACAACGCTTACCTACACGACAGGCTGAGTTTGAAAATGAAGCTGCGGGTTCAAGATTAGATAAACCACCTTTACCCTGTAATCAAAAGGTTGCTATAGACCCTCAAAAAAATATTCCAACCAAATCGAGAAAAGGAAAAGGCCTAAACTATTGCATAGCGATGTTAAAAAAGAAAGTTGACACTCAGGATGACACTCCCATCGACTTGTCAGCACACGGACGAGCAGCTTCAGAAGCAGACTTGGATTCTCATCTAGCCGTTAACACATATGATGACGAGACTTCTGGTTTTGCTGATCTCAAAGCGCTTGAATCTATACAGCAATACACTCGGCATGTTCCCCAGACTGGCGTCCAGACAGATGACCAACATTTGGCTCGGCCAGTAATTGGGTCAGGTATTGAAACACGTCATACTCGTACAGTTATTCAACCTACTGGCAATATTGAAGCTACTGTAGTTGTCGAAGGCGACGTTTGTGTAGCTGTGAAGACCAAGGCTCTTCCAGTTGTCCAGGCTGGTAACCGTCAAGCTCTTCTCACAGAAGATCATCTAACTATTCACAGAGGTGATCGTCCATATGTTCACAAAGATAATCAATTAGATGTTCATAGAGATAATCGACGAGGTGTAACCGCAGACGACCATCTATCTACGTTTTCAACTCCCAAGCCGAAGGCTAAAAGTTTTCAGCCAGATATGCGACAAGCTGTTCAGCAAGATGTCCCAACAGCTCCGCGTCGCACACATCCATCAGACGTTCAACTATTGGCGCATAATACTGCAAATTTAGCTGCTAATCCTACTCAACATTCAGTTGAACATCCACTTGCAAGGCCAGATGCACGCGCTTTAGCCCTGCATGCAGCTGAACAACTTAGTCTACAATCAATGCCTCATTTAGCTGCACATCAATTACAAACATTAAGACATCCCTTACACCCAGCTATGTTTTCAGCAATTCGTTCAGAAGCTGAACTAGCCTATTATACCAATTATCAAACACAGCTAGCAGCTCAGTATGGAGGTGTAAATCCTATGGATTCTCGTTTCTTTCGACCATTCGACCCTTCGCCGCTTCAAAGAGATTCAACGTATCAAACGAAATCCTCGACTCAACCCAAGAAAACTCCAGTCAGACGAAAATCAACACGTCTCACGTCTAGGTCTTATATTCCACCTGAATTGCCGCAGAATATATGTGGTCCAACTCCACTTGAAACGATCCCACCCCAACAGTTTCCTGGGCCGTATTCCAGTATGATGATAAGTCCCGACAGCGACCACACTAAAAAAAGAAAACAAAATGACATTGCACCTGATACACAAATAAGAAAACCTGATTTTGCCGTATCACCTAAAACAGCTGAATATACAGTTAACATGTCGGGTGGTCAACTTATTGAAAACAAATCGTATCAACAACCTGTAGATACGGAGCCAAATCCAAGACCAACTGTTGATTCCAGAATACTTGAGGATCAGAGAAAAATAGCAGAACGCTTATCTGAAATAAGATCAAACTCCGAACAGTCTGCACCAATAGAATATAGGCCATATTCAAAACACGTTATACCAGATCCATTGATGCAAGGAGATCAACGGTTTCAAATTCCTACATACCCATATCCAACATTCTCAGATCCCATAACGTATACAGAACACAGAGGTTTGCTAGAGGATCGGGCACTTCACGAAAAAAGTCAGTACCCAGGAATTAAGTCTCATGTTGACAAAAATATGCAACAAGAATCACGCTTACACTCTGAATCCACGACGTACCCTGAGCAGGTACCATTCCAGAACCAAATGACGTTTCCCGACTTGAGACCAATGCCCAAGTCTTTGGAACAGATGGCAATCGAAGAGAGATTTATGAATCAAAGGCTATTCTCAGATCATCCCCTATGCCCAAGTATAGCAATGCGCCAGGACCTGGAAAAATATGCAGAACAGAAGCAGAATTCACAACAAACGTCATATACAAATCAAGTATTGTATCCTGACAACAGACCTATCGCTGAAAAGGTTCCAGATCCGAAGATACATAATGAACTAATGTTACCACCGGAGCACAGGCCATTAACTAAACGTAGATCATCAAAGGAAATTAAATCTGTTTCTGAACGCAACCTATCCACAGACCGAAGGGCATCAAATGAACGGAGATCATCAAATGATATTTTATCAATGCAAGAGCAAAACATAGCCAAAGAAAAGAACGTTACAAATGATATGTGTTCATCTGTAGAACAAACACCCATTGAACCTAGGCGTCCCGCTAAACTACGGCACTATGCAGAACGGCGACGCTCTGATGAACGCCGGCTCTCCTATGAACGAAAACTGTCTGAAGAACGTCGGCTTTCCAATGAACGCAAACTTTCAGGTGAACATCAACTATCTGCCGAGCCAAAATCCTCTGTTGATCACCGAACTTCCATCGAGCACCGCCGCTCCATCGAATGCCCGCCCTCCGGCGAACGACGGCCTACCTTAGAACACAATTTCTCTACCGCGCAAAAGTCCGCTAATGAACGCAGGCCTTCAGCCGGCAGCCTGCGACCTACGCGCAGCCCGCCGTCGACCCGCAGCTCGCCCTCGACCCGTAGCTCGCCCTCGACCCGCAGTTCGCCCTCGACCCGCAGCTCGCCTTCGATCCGCAGCTCGCCCTCGACCCGCAGCTCGCCCTCGACCCACAGCCGGCCCTCTGTCGTACGGGCGCCCGCCGTCGAAAGCGGGCCCTCTATAGATCACAGGGTATCTAGTGAACAAATTTCTTCTATAGAACGACGGCCCACCTTAGAATACCAATACTCTACTGACGAAAAGCCCGTTGTTGAACGCCGGACATCGGCCGATAGCCGGCCCACCGTCGTGCGGGCACCCTCCGTTGATGCCCGGCCATATATCGATAGCCGATTCTCTGTGGTACGGGCGCCTTCTGTTGAAAGCCGACACTCTATCGAACGGGCACACTCTGCCGACAGCCGGCACTCTATGGAACGGGCACCCTCTGCCGACAGCCGCATATCTTCTGATCGGAGGAGGCCTTCATTTGATCGAGATCCATTATGTGAACGTAGACTTTCGAAAGAACTATCTTGCTTAAATGAGCATGCTGTGATCGGTAACGAAATGCTAGGTGAAGAAAAGACACTATCCAGGGAACAGGTTATTTTGAATAAACAATGGCCGGTAATCAGTGAACAATTATTACTTGATCAAAGACTACAAGCAGGATATGCCCGGTTACTACAATCGGTGAGCGATCAAAGATTAATTAATGACCAAATGTCCATAATTGATAGGGGTCAATCTGGACATAGATCATCTACGGAACAAAAGCCTTTAATTGAACAGGAGCTGATGAATCAGAGTAACACTGAACGTGAAGAAGATACATTGGTGCAGCCAACATATAGTGGATTGAATCCTCACACACCGGCGGCATACATTCAAAGCCCTATGACCAACGTGTATCACCATCGTCGTTTATCTCACAGTGCACAAAATCAAGACTATAAAGAGGACTCTATACCAGTTCCACTAGATTTATCGTCCCAAAGGTCTACAGATACTCCTTCACCTAATGCGAGAACCTCTTGGCAACACCCTACTGACACGACCGTTGAAAGAAATGCAGGAACAGAATCCTTATTTAGTAAAGGTGTTCCGTGGAATCCATCATCAGAAAACAATGCGGAAAATAAGACTTATGGCGTACGGGTCATACCAAGCGAAGACCTTGCTGAACATGTACCTCAAAAATATTCGCACATAATGAAAGATACAAACAGAAATCGTCGACATTTTCATGAGATTTCGTACATAGTCAACGATGCAAACAGGATCCCTGCTGAAACATTACCTCAAGAATATTCGAACACAGAAAATGATCCAAATAGGATCCTTGCTGAAAGAGAATCATGTTTTTATCCAAATACCTCACACTTACTTCCCGACTTTTCGGGAAAAAGCACTTTAACAACTGATTTTGTCGATAAACATGTAAGTGATAACAATACTGCTGATTTACCTGTAGATGATGAAAGTATTCTCGATATTATGAGCACTGAGGATAGCAAACCGGAATGTGGCGATTCGATTAATATTAAAACTGAATTATCAACCAGTGAATTAAGAGTTATTGACAATTCTGAAGATATACAGCAGTTGAATTCTAATGTGAGAAATCCAACTCTGGAAGCTGATACAGTTTTAAAGATAACGAAAGAAACTGTTTCAACAAACTCAGATATATGTGCTACAGAAAAACAATCAGCTTTTGCTACGTCCTCCTTAACTTCTAAAAGCGATGCAGTTAGATCCTTACCAAATCATGCAGACCTAGTTAACGCATGTACATCAGTCAAAGAAATAGAATCTTCAAATTCAACAAATTGGACTGATTCTCCTCACAGTACAGCTGGTACAAATAATACCACGTCAGTGTATACTTCAGCAGATACTAGAGCACCATTCAATTATGGACGTATACAGAATAATGATTTGCAAATGTGCCCAACCATGCGAAACAGCCACATGCAAACGTCTGCTTCTGAACATACAATACCGTCCAATGAAGTTGGTACTGGTACTGCAATAGATGAACCACCAGATCCCGAAACTGCTAGAAAAATCGCTATGCTACCACCAGAATTAGCAGATGTTTTGGGAGGATTACCTACCGAAAAACGGAATATGTTACTAAATGTATTACCTCAATATGTTTCAACTTCAAACTCGGCAACAAGGAAACATTACGACAGTAACAGTTTGAACACTAGCCAAGCATCAACATCTGAGCATATGTTACTCCATGAAAATCAAAATATGGCAAATATGCATGGTTTTATTCCAAACTACCAATTGACTACAAATATGCAACATTGTCCACCCCACTTCATGGGATCGTTTAACATGGACGCAAATCATCCTATGTCATATCTATCTTTGGCTTATCAAGCACCGCCACCACCACCCCCACCACAGTATACTATGTTGCCTCCTCCGCCCCCGCCGCCGCCTCCGATACTACCCCCACCTCCACCTCCACCAGTAAAAGAAGAAACGTCCCAAAATATTCCGCCACTACAAATACAATCTCCTTTTATTCCACCCCTACCTCCTAATTCACCTCCACCGTTGTTCCCCCCCCTCCTAGCAGCTATAAAAACTGATGAAACAGAAGACGAAGATGTTAAACCTCCTATCATGCCTATAAATATGAAGGAAGAAAAAGACTTAGAAAACGAAGGCCTTAGCGTTGATAAATTTGAACCTGGCCCATCTACTGCTCCAGAAAATAGAAATAGTAATAAAGAAAACACAGTAATAGATCTGACTGAAGATAGCCCACCCAATAGTAGAGATTCTGGTGAATCTCCCGATGACTATACCCAGACGACAGTAATTCCACCACAACAATTAATCAACTACCATGTCACTTTAGTGACTACACCAAATCTAAAAACTGTAAGTGACAAGACATCAAGTTTAAGAGCTGTACGTATTAAAACAGCATCCGAGCGCAACAAATCTTCAACAGGAAACGTAAGTCAGATCCAGTCAAACACTGAACCAGAAATGTCTGCAGTTTCTGCTAGACCAGTACTACTTGAAGAAACTCAACAGTGCATAAAAGCTCTAAATGAGGATGAAATTAAAAAAGTCAGAGATTTGTCTGAACAAACAACAACGCACAAAAAACAACTTGTAGCGGACACCGCTGTAGAAAAAAGACCTATTATCGATCAATTTCAAGACTCTGAAGAAGAAGACAACAGATTATTACAATGGAAAATATCGTTAGCTATTCAACAAGCTGAGATTACTAGCACTCAACAAAACAATAAAAACAAAGCAATCTTTTCCAAGCCAACCGCCACTGTTTCACCCGGATCTATACTAAACCCAGAAAATGTCACAAATAATGATTTACTGAACCCAATCGCACCAAAAGAAGATAGTTTAATTATAAACGATAAAGACTTGATTGACAATTCGATACTTGACTCAAAAACGGTTACTGCATGTGACCCGCAACAAAACTGTCAAGTTCCTAATCGATCACAGAATTCTGCATCATCCCAAAACTATGAATTGATAGAAGCTCAGCTACCATCAAAAGATAATATTGAACCCAAAAGCTATGACAAAAGTTCTTCATGTAGTGCTGTAGAAAGATTAACTTCGGTACATATGACTGTTACCGACGGTCAAGATACATTAACTGTTAAAGAAGACAATACCCTCGAAGAGGACGATTCTGAAGACGACGTGTCACTAGCGATAATAGTTAAAAATCGTGATCAACTGAAAAACAATCTACAAAAAAAATCTGAGAACAAATCTACTAATAATAAAACCCTTGACGACAATATAAAACAAGACATAGTACTTAAGGAAACTACTAATAACCTTAACAAAGATAAAACAGTTGAGCCAAATTATTATATTAATGATAAAATTGAAATAAAACAGCAACTGCACCAACAACAAATAATGTCAAACTCACCTGCTAGTGATATAGCAAAGGAAGTATTACAAACCAAAAACTCAATAAAGGAGACCAAGGAGACCGGGGAGAATCAAGTAACTAAAACTAATAACAGAAAAAAATCGAATGGCGATCCTAATGATCAAAAACTTAAAGAGATCCAAGGTGGTAGGTATGCAAAAAATATCATAATTGATAAAGAAACTTCTAACAGTGGTGAACAGGTAATTAATAAACCTTGCGTTGTTTATGAAAAACGAGACCAGCAAACTAGTTCATTGAAGAAGGTTGTTGAAGGTGAAATAAAACGATCTCCAGCTTCGCTAAAACCAAATGTTAAAGAAACGCTAGAAGTCCACAAAGATAAGCAGAAAAATAACTCTACATCTGACTTATCGATTACTTCTTTAAATGATGTTGATCTGACGACCTCGACTAAATCTGAAATTGAAATAAAAAGCATTCCCTTGAAAACTGATTATCAGAAATCTAAAGAAATCCGTTCTGAAACAAGTATTACAGAATCACATCCATCTCAAAACACAAATATTATCACTAAAGAAATCAGCGCCACAGATGATACAGATAATTTAAAAGAAGTTGCAGATAAAAATGTTAATATAGTTGTCATTGAAAATAACAAAAAATCGCATGAGACTAACCATGCTAATGATTTTGAAAAAGATGAAAACAATATAACGCCATTACGCCGCAGCAGACGTAGGAAATCTGCGTTAGGTGAAGATGACATTATCGATGAGCTTGGTACGTCAGGACAAAAAATTCCTCTTACTAAAAAGCAATTAATTTTCTCGAAGTTGCTCTTGGATGAAGAAATAAACGCGGAGCCACAAGCTCATTCAACGCCTGAAAAAGATTTAAGTCCTGTTGAAGACAGCATTCTTACACACCATACAATTTTTAAGTCTAGCCCTGCTTCGCCGATAGTTGATATTGCCGCAGAACAAATTCAACAAAAACACGACCAGGAAAAACGTAAACGAACAAAACGGAAGAAAAATGTACAATTAAGACGTTTATATAAAAAAAAGAAATCCTATGAATTCAGTGAAAAATCCGAAGCAAGGTATTCCCAGAGGGTTAAGAAGAAGTCTAAAATAAGATTACTTTCTGAAAGTTCCTTTACTTCAGATCAAATACGACAAGACTCGTATATTGGAATTAATGATGAACACTTTGCCGTAATTGAAAATAAAAGCCATTGCAGTCAAAGTGCAAACAAAGATCTTGAGAAGCCTACTAACAAACTTACCTTACAGTCTTGTCCCACTACGATAAACGAAAAGTTAAATACTTCACGAGATAAAAGAAAAGTTGACGATACGACCACTGAGGGTTGTAGTGAAATCATAAAAACAAAGAAATTAAAGTTTTTGGACAAGAGCGAAGAAGAAATCGAATCAAAACATGAGCACATTATTCAGGAGAAAGTTCCTTCATCTTTGGAAAAACGTACAGCGTGTTACATGCCAGTGGCAGCACGAAGAACACGTTCGAAATCTGTTATTGTAAAATCCTCGACAGCCGACTTTTATGACCCTTACGATATCGACTTGGATGATATGATCGAAAAACCAGATTCATTTAGACGTAAAATAAACGTATTAAATAGGAACACCCAAAATCAGAAAATCCATAACCATAACAAATCTAAAAGTAGCACCCAAACTTCTAGTAAAACCCACGCTCACGTCAAAAAGTCTTCAAAACCTTCAGATTATCTTATTAATTATAGTAAAAATAAATTAACAGCTCGCGCTAAAAACATCGTGACTGATTCTGACGACTCTACAAAAAGTGATGTTCCATTAACGAAATATATAGAAGATAAAGAAAAGAAGTCTGGTAAGTCTGTGTCCAATAAACGAAGTATCAAAGATACCAACTTGGGAAGAAATGGAAAGCAAAATGTTAAAAGCAAACGAAACAATAAAGATATTAAAAAGAACAGACGAACTTTGAGTACCTTTAATGATATTGATAAATCTAGTACTCCAAATGATGCTGAAGAACTACGATCAGAAAAATTTATGGAAAGCTTTGGTTTCTTTTCACAGAGAAAGCCTCGGAAATCTAATTTATTGGCTTCGAAAAAAATATCTGAGACATTCCATATCATAGCAAATGAAAGTGATGACGCATATTTCGGTTCTAAGAAACGAACCCAAAAGCGGTCTAATCAAAACGAAAATAAGAAATCCATCGGAGGTGGCAATACATCGACGCGGCCAAGACGACGTATCGCTGCCAAGAAAGTAATTAAACGAATCCCTAAAATTAAAAAGAAAGTATTTGTTCAACCAGTGCCATGCTTTTGTCGCCTGTGCAAGAAAGAATTTCGGCGGCCAGATAACTTTTTGCGCCATCAAATGACTGTACTACATGCATCAAAATTATGTGAAATAGAATTAAAATTGAGAACAATACCCATCATTGAAAAGCCCAACTACCTTATTGCATATAAACGGCAACTAGACCGATTGAAACTACTCACAAAGAAATATGCCAATAAAAAGCATCCAAAATATGCAAAAATAAAACTGCCGTCGTTAGATAAAATATTAGCAAAAGTGAACAGAAAAGTAAGGCAGCAAAAACTTGCTCAAAGGGGACTTAGCCGAGATGAAGCGCTGTTCATAGATTGTTGTCAATTGCTGAAGTCCAATAAAAGCGAGCTAAAACCCCCGGATCCGATAATTTTTAATACAGTATCTAATCATTTATCTGAGTCAACAGTAAAAACATTTGATTTACTAGAAAAACCCATCAAAGGCGACGGTGATGTGGACTCCCTTACAGCAAAAAATATTTTAGAAAGCGATGAAGTGAAAAATTTGGAGAATGATTTAATCTCAGGCCTTAAAGAAGCTGCAAATGAGGGCTCTTTAAAGACAAAAATCATGTACCAACGAAGTGTTAGTGATGTGGGACTAAATCAGATAGATGATGAACAATTAGATTACTCTAGTTCAAAAGTACATGAATCTAAATATGAGAACGTAGAACCAAACCCCGTATGTAGCCCTAGTAAAACAAAGAAGCAACCTGAAGTTAAGGAGAAAATGTATCCTGATATAATCGAAAACATAGATATGTTTGAAGACAAGTTCGATAAAATCAAGAGGAAGTGTCGCTCTCAAGCAGCGGCCGCGGCTGCAAAACAAATGCAAGCTGTTATTGAACCCAGCGCTAGGTAAGTCTTAATCTTTAATAAGGTTACTGGGCACAGTTAATAGGAAAGTCTTTTGTTTGGTTCACAAAACATCTGAACATCTAATTTTTTTTAAAACATCTTTTTTATATTTGTTGGCATAGTTTATTTATTGGTTTTTATCACCATAATTTTCCCTAATTTCTTCCCAATCTATCTATACTTCTAATACTTACATCTTAAACACGAATCTATAATTTACCGGTTTTTATTAAGATATGATTTTTATTCTGTAGTCTAGTACTCGTAATGGCTTCAAGTTATAATTCTCAAAATATTGATCGACTTCGTTCAAATTTTGCTTTATTGCATAAAAATGGTTCCATAACTTACACTCAAGTTATTGCTTTGACCATGTTTTACAATGGTAGAAAATGGATATTCGATTGTTATAAAATCAGTAGTATGCAATATACAATTTTTTTAAGCAGAGAGTACAATTATTCATTACTAGTTTTTGGCTTGCCCGCAGCTTTGTTTGTCTATGCTCGGAAAATATCCCATAGAAATTTCTGGATTGGATCAGTAGTTCCCAAGATACTCTATCCTCTTTACATAACATTAGGATAGTGTATTTTTTAGTAGATTAAAACATTAATAAATGAAATATGTAAGCGGCGTTTATTTGTCTTCATGAGTACAAGTTTTGTAGTGATGGCTGCGTACATAGACAACCAACTCTAGATTGCTATGTCATAGATAATCTATACTTTACAGATAGTTATAAACCAGTCATGAATAATAAAATTGGTTTGTGACGAGACTCAGAAACACATCTTTTAAAAAAACTTGTCCAGTTTTCTTTTTATAGTATTAGCTTGTATGTTTTCTTACGCTTACTTACTGTTTAGGTTCAAATGCCGAAAGAAAGCTGAAAAGAAAAAGGTGAGAAGGAATGCTAAAAAAACTCATCAAAGTTCTCAGGTGCTTACAAAAGGCGCCTTGAAAGGATTCGATGGAATTAAAGTATCTATTCCTACATCTGATATTAACATGTCCGCAATTGTACCGATAACTTCTCCGAAAAAGAAAAAGAAACTGAATACAAGGAAAAAAGAAAGAGTTGCTGAGTCAAGCAACAAGCACGATAGTCAGCGGTATGCCGGAGACGGTATGACTTCAAAGAAGGAAGTAGATGTATATGAGTTTCTGGACAATGAAGATGCAGTTTTTGAGTTTAGACCTTCTACCCTTATGGAAAGATTTAAAAGCGTCAGTTATAAGGACACGCCTGGTACATCCAAACAAAATCCAGGCGTTGACGATGCGGACAATTCTAGAGATAGCGTTTCTGACGGGGATGACTTCGTATACATGTCTGACGACTACATTTGCAGCGATAATGAAACTGAAAACAGCCTGTTGTCCTGTGAATTAAGCAACGTTAAAGTTGGCTGTGACCTAAATAAAAACACATCACCTTTAAAAAAAAAAGATGCTTTTGAAAAGAACGCGGTCATGGGAAAAATATTTAAATTTAATGCGGTGCGTAGTGATAAAAAAAGCACAAAGGTAAAAGAAACCGAGAAGCCTAAAGCTAATTTAGATCAATTGTTTGACAGCTTACTAGAAGATGAACCAAACAAATCGGTGTTCAATGACGACGCATTATCATCACCCAAGAATGACATTTTTGTGACGCCAAAAAAACACGAACACTCTTCAAAATATGAGAAATACAACCGCACGTTTTCGAGTAAAGATGACTGTTTTACAACGAAGTCAAGAAGCCCATCGCCTAAGCGGCATATGAGTTCACCTAGAGAATATAATAGATCATCTCTTATAGACTACGGACCTTCAACATCTAAAGCAGCAGCAGCGATCGATTTTAGCCCCAGCACATCTAAAAAACGTGATTCAATTTCACCAAAAGACTTCAAAACACTATCACCGAATAAATATGACACTCCGTTAGATGAGGAGCCACTAAAATATACAACAATTAAACAAAGTGAACCTGCACATTCAAAGGGTGACATCATTAAGAATCGCGATTCAAAGAAAGAGAAATCACCCTCGAGCAAATTAGATGAGGGCATCAGCATTAGTTATGATTACACCGCTGATGTATTTGACCAATACGATGATACTGGAGTAGCTAGACAAAGGGCGCGGCGTAAATGTACCGTAGGGAAACAAAACGTGTTAGCCGAGACTTGGAGTTCGGAATCAGAGCCAGACGGCTTTCCGCCGCGGCCCAACAGCACGGAGTCAGTTGTTCTCACCTCCGCTCGCAGAAAGAAAGGAAAGAAACGGGACAGCCACCACGGCGGTGCAAGACGTGCGAACAATCGTCATATTTCATTTAAAAAGCAAGACATCGAAAGCAGGCTATCTAATTGTAGTCGTGCCACAGCTAGGGGCGATGCGTCGACGAGCCGAGCAGGTAGAGACAGCGACGAGGTGGCCAGCGTGAACCCGTACGACGAGCCGATACCGTCCACGTCGACGGCGCACCTGGGGCCGCCGCCCGGGCCGCGGCCACGCGCGCGTCCCACGGCCTACTACAACTGGTCGTCGGACGGGGACGACGAGCCAGAGCATGTGCAGCAACACGGTTGGATCGTGGGCGACAGCCACAAAAAGTTAGTTACGATGCTAGCGCATGCGAAAGGTAGGAAAGGAAAAACTGATGATAAACGTCATTATGTCGAATAAGTTTAGTTTATTAGATTATATTAATCTTGTAAATATATTGTACATAATATTCTAGTTATTTGTTAAATGTCTTAAAACGTTAGTTGATCAGACATACAAGCTTCATTTTAATTCTTTTATTGTTGTAAATATTGTACTAAATAGTTTTAAAACTTTAGTTAATTGATTGAGCCAATGTTCTGTCGACTCCTGAATTTATTACAACATTTATTTTTAAATTCGATGGATTGCTACATACGTCAACGACGTGGGCATTTTTAGTTCATACGCGTCGCCTGTTGTAGTTTTTTTGCATTAATAAATCCTTTTGTCCACTCATTATGTCTGTTTAATAATCTCGGAGACTATTGGAGAAACTAATCACACCGATAGTTTAATTGTTAATATAAGTTAACTAAATAAATCACAGTTTTGACTTAAACAATCATAATTATTGTAAATCTGTTTCCCTTTCTGCTATGATTACGAAATGTGGCACAAAATTCGTTTGAAATGGCACAAATTTTAGCAACCCCGTAGACGTGTAGAAGCCACTGAAACACACTGTTTTCACTGAAATATTAATATTGGAAACCACTATTTCTGCTATAAATAATTACCAACTGTTGCACATAATTAATATAAAAATGCACAAGAACTGGTACACCCTAGATGCTTATTAAGTCTCTGGGATATAAAAAGTAGAGGATAAGGTTTAGAATTTTATTAAATGTCTGTATCTACTTAATAAAAAAATAAAAAGTTAATTACGTTCGTCAACATGTGTAATGTTTCTCGCGCCGAGGATACGACGAACACGTATTCACTTATCGTTATAATATCATCTGTTTCGTACATAGTTATTATATATAATATAGTATAATGTATGTTAAAATAAATGTGTTTTAAATTATCGTACTTTAATGAATATTTAAAAAAAAGATTCATAAAAGTGTATTAACTAAAAATGCCTCGTTTTTTAAACTGTAATTTTTAAATATTAATGATTTTAGTCAGTGAATATAAATTTATGTAGAAATTTCAAAGCATAATAAAATTGATGTAATGTTCCTTAATGAATTATATGTTTATGGATTTATTTTATTTTCCGAATTATTGTAAAGTAGTATCCGGACATGCCAACTTGTACCAACCCACACGTAATTATTTCCGCATGTTCATAAATAAATTAAAGCTGATAAAATTAAGATGATTATGTAATTGTGTTGGATTGTTGACTAAAGCTTTTGCTGTATTCAAAATATCACAAATGATTAATCAGTTTGATGTGAAATCTTCAATTTATTGATCTTATCGACTAAAATTTCAAAGTTCCTTATAAACTTTCATACATAAGCGGATGTGTTTTAAAAAAACTTCGTATACAGTGTTAGGGAAATCTTTGTGACAAAATAATATTTAAGCTGCGACAGTTATTGCTCGTCAGTGCGAAAGTGAATTTAAAAGATACTTCTTTATTACCTTGTTGTTAAGCTGTGGGTTGGATCATTTCAGTCCCGTTATGAATTTATCTTATTGACTGATTTTCTGTTACCTATGTCAAAAGTTATGTCCTTACGGGGCTGGCAACGCGGTCTGAGTTATTAGTGTATCGACTTGAGTAAATTAATTTGTTAACTATTTTTATACCTATGTTAGATAGTTTTTGAGTAGTCGATTGTGTTAAGTACATATTATATTGAAATCTCAGCATTAGTTATTGTTTTATCTAGTCCAATAAGGAAAGACTAATAACCGCATTGTCAGCCCAAGAAAAAAACAACTATGTAATCTTATTTTTCAATGTATTAGAGAAAATCAATGTTTTAGAGATGGCTTAACATTTTTCACATATAATATCCACAAGAAATTAGTTTAAAATCGATTTGTATGTAATTCGTGTCTGTGAATCAGGTTTCTTTTTTAAATAAAGCTCAATGTTAAAAATGTATTTATTTAATTGCTAATTAGTACTTAAGTTTGAGAAGGGAGAGCTACACCTATTAGATAAGGCCAATAAACATCTACTTGTGATGGAAATTGGAATATGTATCCCCGGCTAGACTCAAAGTATTGTTTTAGATGCATAGGTATAGAGTGTAATAATAAAAAAAAAATTATATAATCTTATTTTGAACTTCGTTTTAAATTAATGATTCAAAAAGTACTAGTCAGTGTGTCGGGCGGCCCCTGAACTGTACCAATAGGCAAGGGTAATTCCCATTTACAGTTGCGGATTTATCTAAATATTAAAAATGAGCTACATACTGTGTTGTCGTATATTTTAACGAATAAATGTATCACAGGACTCAAAATCTATTATTTCGTCACCTTCGTTTCTATTCAAAATCCATGAGTAATATACTCTCTTATCGCTTGTTAGACCGTAAAATTATCTGCGTCAGTACCTATTACAAATTCCATCAATTTCTGTAAACTGCCTCCCTTACTCATAAACTCCCTTAGAAATAAAATCTTTATTGACAAGTCAATATTCACAAACATCAGTGTAGCTTTGGCTCTTGTACTAAGAGTTCCTGTACCCGTAGTTTAGGAACGCACCTGTGTATTTACAAATATTTCGGCATGGTCGTAGAACAGCGACGGATGTAAAACTTTACAGGGCACGATTACAAACTTATTTTTTTCAATAATATTTCTGTTTTAAGTTGAAAATAAATAATAGGGTTTTGTTTTAAAACTGAATAATAACCAATAAATAAACGGTTTCTAGAAAAACCACATGTACCTACATTGTTTAAAAAGTATTTCGTGTCAAATGCGTGCCTGTTCTACGACTATAACGATTTCAATAGGAGCAGATTATTGATCGCAAACAGATAGTAGCAACATGTAGCAATCAGGTACAGACAAGCACAGCAAGCTACTCGAAGAAACTGTTATATTTTCTCAATCGACCTTGAACCCTAATTCTTTAGCGTAAAGTTAAAAATCTACTAACGACGACTAGCTTGATGTGCTGAACATTTGTCAATGAACTGGTAAAAATAATTCCTGAGGGAAACTATTACACGCAACACAACTAAAATACATACTTAGGTATGTTTTGAAATAGCAAATATTATCGTCTGAAAACTGAGGAGCATCTTGGCGGACGGAGCGCTTCAAAGGCAGTCGACGCGTTCGCTGGAAAACCCTGCCTGCATCACCACTCGCAGCCTGATATAAGTATACCGAGTACACACTTCTGAATAAGTATTATCCTTTAAAATATAGATAGGGTACTGTATTTTTGGATCATTATCAGTAGATCCATGATGTTAGATTAGGCCCATGATGGATCTAGTGGGAATTTGTTTTCTCATTAGATCCATCATCGAAATATCTACTGAGCATATTTTTTTCTCAGAAGATCCATTGCCCAGATCCGTGAAAAATTGATGGATCTAGTGAGAATTTGTTTTCTCATTAGATCTATCTAAAAAAAGTAAGTATTTGCAAATTGACCTAATGAGAATTATTTGTCATGGACATATGCGTGCCGTTAAAAATTGCCTTGGTCAACTGGACGTGTCCGTTTCGATTGCTCGGCCACATTGTCGTAGAAGTAAAACGACTACGTCAACATTAAAGTACCATTACGAATGAATTTGTAGAACACTAACTGCCTCACTCAGAGAGCTTTAATGATTACTTAGGCCATCACTACGTCTTTCGGCTGAAATGATGATGTTGATGCAATAATATACACGTATAAACGAGGCTTTCAAAAATGTCCGATTGACGCACCATAAATTTTAGTCACCCTACTCCTAACTTCCATCATATCAGAGGTTAGCAAAAAGAATGTACCTCTACTGAGCTCCGTTCAAGAGAACTGCGTTGTAATTTAATTTCGTACTATGGTCATTTCTCAATCATTTTGAGAACGCTGCCGCAAAAAAGTAACAGTTTCAAATGTGAAAGCCCGAATAACTGTGAACATGACATGATGTTATTGTTTACTAAAACACTTTAAGAGTGGCTCAGAAATGAAAATATTTCGACGAACTTATCTTGTACCAGTTGTACCTACACACAAAAAAGTAGCAGCGGTGGTTTACCTTTTTTACCGCCAGAGCGTACGGATCGACGTACCTCCCACGCCAAGGCAAAAATTTAGCGCAAAAATCTACAAAAAAAATTGGGATTCCGACATCTTATCGACAGTCAATTAGTCATTGCGATAGACCCATATTTTTTAGATAAAATATTACTCGTTACAGCAGTCTTTTATTTAATTTGACCTTAGTTTAGTTTAACTGGGCTTTTCTCCGCACTTAGCCTCATGATTGGGCCATTGTGCGTGATGCTTATAGAATACCTACACCAACCAACATAGGTAGTAGAATTGTAGCAGCCTTCCCAGACAGCTGCAGGCTTCCGGGAGAGTTAATGGGGATCGTAGAGTTTCTGCCCGGTGATCTGCCACGCTCCTGCACTCGAGGAGTAGAGGAGTACGTGCCGTGGCGTTTCTTCCGCCTCCATGCATCCTCTGCACAGTGGTCTGTCTGTTAGGGAGCCAGCAATGCTCAACATCAACAATGCACGGCACGAGAATGCGCGACATAGGAATGTACGTCATTGGAATTCAAAACACGTACATTCCGATGTCGCGCATTCTCGGCCTGAACCAAGATTGTCCGGCTTGATATTGTACAGCACGACAATGCACATACCAGCAATGCGCGACACTGGATTGCACAACACGGGTGTGTACGCCCTTGGAAATGGAACCATCACAATGTCTCCAAATACTCGGCTGTACCTTGCTTGCCCGATCCAAGAATGTACGGCACGATAAATGGCGACATCGCGTGATTGGCCGATTGGTTGGCCAATCAGGTGACTCGGAATTTTGGGACTTGGATACTAGGTAGTGCTGTTCCGAAAGACGATTGTAAAAACGATGTCGAAGGGATCCATAGGTTAGGTTAGGTTAGAATTGTGACCAACTACGCGCGAGCCGAGCGAGCGAAGCGAGCGGTGCCGCGGCAGCGGCCGGCGAGCGGTAACTCGAAATTGGTCGCGAAATTCTTCTAAGTATGTTTGTTTTGGTTTCATTTGTCATGCTGTACATTAACAAGCCGGACAATCTTGGTCCAGGCCGAGAATGCGCGACATTGGAATGTACGTCATTGCAATTCAAAACATATCAAAGTCCCAAAATTCCGAGTCACCTGATTGGCCAACCAATCGGCCAATCACGCGATGTCGCCATTTAAAGTGCCGTACATTCTTGGGTCGGACAAGCAAGGTACAGCCGAGTATTTGGAGACATTGTGATGGTTCCTTTCACAAGGGCGTACACACCCGTGTTGTGCAATCCAGTGTCGCGCATTGCTGGTATGTGCATTACAGTGACGTGCATTATAGGGACTCGTCTGTTACACCTATGTTATGTAGATGTTTGTTTAGGGAACAGTGACCCGTTAAAATTCCTATGATTTTACGGAGTTTGTCCCTTTAAAGTTTGATGAGATTGCGAGTAAACTTCATTGATGCCGCCGGAACTGCATCTTTTGTTTGTCTGCATCCTTTGCTGTTTCTCCATTCGGTGAGGTGTTTTTTTGTGGTTCTTGAACGCAGCCATGTTTAGCATTCTCGATAGGTCAGATTATGATTTAACTAATACATAATAACATACAGACAAACAAGGAGAGTAGTGGGCGGCAGATAAGAAGAATATAGTGTTTTTTAATTGATTTTCGGGATGGCATCCGGCGGACCGGAATATGTGTAAGGCTAGTTTGAAAAACCGTCCCGGAACAGCGGATTGTTATTGTAGTAAAGAAAATACGCCTTTGCTTAATTGTCCTTATTTTTACAATATAGTCCCGATGACAATAGTAATTATCTGCAGGGATATTGCGTATCTTTTAAATGTCAGTGGCTATCATATTATCCATGGCTTAACTGTCAAATTTGTTATGGTTTAGTACAAAATGGAACCATTTACGCAATAGCCCTACTGAACTCTTCTGCGTAATTTGGTTGGGATTACAATTTTCGCCCCCCTGAGGAGAATATCGACGTGAAAGCATAATTCATTCTGGAAATGTTTGTAGTCTTTAACCGGTTCATCCCAGCTTCCATTGTAAAGGCCCTCTCTAACCCTATATCTCTGCATCTCCAAGGGAACTCTCAGTGATCTCTTGTAATGGGATGGCTACTGGTCGTGCGGATTCGGTAATCGCTTGAACGTGGTCTTCAAATAAATCCGTCTTGTTTGTTGCCACTTCACAGGCTCTCCATAGTAGATCAGCTATGTTGGTCTTCCCTGGGCTAAATTTCACCGTGAAATTGTAGGATTGCAGTCTTATCTTAACACCCACTTTTCTGCTGCTGAGGGTTTTATTACCAAATTCAATTATTCTTGGCCAGTTCTTGTTGATTTGCACCAACACTGCACCCACGCCCACTGGGCTTACATCTGCTGTCACAGCAGTCCTATCATGGTTTTGTAGTTACCTTGGTACCTTCATGAGTACCTTGAGATCATTAAATGCGTTATATTGTCCGTGTTTCTTCCCGTTCTTTTACGTAGCAATCCCTTTATCGCCAAGATATACTTGTCTAGTGGTTTAACTCCCTGTTCTGACAGGTTATGCCCTAGGAAGAGGAGTTTTTCATTCCAAAAATGCATGTTTCTTCCCTCAACATCACGTTATTTTCTTCTTAGACTGCCATTTAGTCTACTACGTCTTTCCCAAACGTCAAGATGTCATCTATGAAGTTGATGACTCCTTCGCCACCTAAAAGGATTCGTTCCAGTGTTTTTTGGAAAATCTCTGACGCACTCGAGATACCAAACATCATCCTTTTGTATTGATACCATATTTTGCTGGTAATGAAGATCGTGATATGCCTTGAGTCTGGGTGAAGTTTGATATGATGAAACGCATCTCGTATGTCTAGCTTACTCAAGATTTTGGCTTCTCGAACTTTTGACAACAGTTCTTCCATCGTTGGCAGTGGGTGGTTTTCACGTCGTATAGCAACATTTTCTCGGCGCATATCGACACACATACTTGGATGTCTCCTCCGTCTTTTAGCACAGGGACTATAGGCGAGATCCATTTAGAAGGACCCTTCACGACTTCTGTAATGTCCCTTTACAATAATTATTTTAGTTTCCTTTCTACTTTTTCTTTGAGCGGGATCGGAATCCTTCGATACGGCTGAGCAACAGGCTTTTCTTGCGTGGGCATTACCCAGCGCCTGGGTATTTTGCTTTTAACCTCGCAATTATCTGTAAATCGTTGTACACTTATTATTTATCGAGATACGCAATTTAATGTTCCGTAAAATAAAACTGCTCACCATCCGATACTTTCGGTGATTCTCCAAGAAACATTTAATAAAAGTCGTCGTAAATTTAAATAAAGTCGTCGTAGTACTACTGTCGGAGCACTTCCGACGTTTGGCTCCCAGACTGGAGCGGGCTGGGGCTGCCTTTAGGTGGCTCTTGCCCAATCTGGGGGGGCCAAACGCCTCCTGCCGGAGGCTCTACGCGGGGATCGTGCGGTCCATGGCCCTTTACGGGGCGCCGGTGTGGGCGCCTGCTTTGAGGAAGCGGGCCGCCCACTACCTGAACGTGCCCCAAAAGGTCATGGCCGTAAGGACGGTACGGGGGTACCGCACGATCTCCCGCGAAGCGGCGAACCTCCTTGCCGGATTGCCGCCGTGGGATCTGGAGGCGATAGTCCTCGCGCGCCTGCATCAATGGCGCGCGGAGGCGCTGCGCCGGGGGGTCACTCCGCTGCCGCGGCAAATTGATGCGCGGCGGACAGACCTCCGGTGCGATCTCATGGCGACATGGAGACAGCGACTGTCGCAACCCCGTGCAGGGCACGCCACGATAGTGGCGGTAAGTCCCCTCTTTGAGGAGTGGCTTGAGAGGCGCCACGGCGCCCTCACCTTCCGTCTGACGCAGGTCCTCACCGGACACGGTTGTTTCGGGAGGTACCTGCACCGAATCAGGCGGGAGGAAACGCCCGGATGCCACCATTGTGAGGATCGGCCGGAGGACACGGTGAAGCACACAGTGGAGGTGTGCCCCGCTTGGGCGGAGCCCCGCCGTGTTCTCGTAGCGGCGATCGGCGGCGGCGACCTCTCGCGCCCGGCCCTGGTGCAAGCCATGGTCCGGGGCGAGGAGGAATGGGACGCCGTCGCCTCCTTCTGCGAAGCAGTGATGCTGGCGAAGGAGGTGGCGGAACGCGAGAGGGAGAGAACCTCTCGTCCCAGCCGCCGCGGGAGGCGCTCCGGGCGTCGGGGGTCCCGCGATGACCTCCGGCCACCGTAGACGCGGGCCTGTGGACGGTGAGTGATGGGCTAACTCGCCGTCCGTCCGTCTCACGACGAAAACAGGCCGTGTCGACGGCGCGTTCGTGTTCCACGCGCGCCTCAAAGAGATGTCAGCAACATGGGAGGGGCCCGAAATGGCCGACGCCTGTCGGGGCCGCGGGTAGTCCAACGGTTATCGCGGCCTCGACATAGAGGGCGAAGAAGGAACATGGGTGGTTTTTAGTCAGTAGAAGTCTGACACTCCCTTTCGCTCTGCCCAAGAGCGGGAGGGGTTATTCGATGATTTTACACCCACCAAAAAAAAAAAAAAAAGGTATGGTTGACAAAATATGTGTACCTAGTTGTGTGTTTTTATAGGTAACAAATACTGAGGCTCGAACTCAAGTAGGTTTTCATCTGGGTTGGGTTACATCTGCGAAGAAATGCAGCGGGTAGTCACACACAAACACAAAAAAACTAAAACGTTGGAAATAAAAAAAAGTAGTTAAAAAACTAAAATACCCGACTGAAAAAACTGAAAAGCAAAAAACAAGAACAATTTAAATTAAACAAAACTTGGAAGCAGGCGGGGTTCATTTGAATATTAAATTATGAAATGAAAATGGAATGGACCCCGCCGGCTTCCATGTTTTGTTTAATTTAAAATATGCTTGGTTTTTGCTTCTCAGTCGGGTGTTTTAGTTCTTTAACTACTTTTTTTTTGTTAATCCGCTGTTACAAATTAGCAACTAATTGTCCATATACATCAGCCTATATTCATTTTATATAAAAGGTGAGATACCTATATATCTACCCATAACCTGGCAGGATAAGGATTGACGTTTTATGTTTTTGCAACAAATTAAGACCATTCTTTTGATACATCATTCACTTTTCTGCATTATAAGTTTCTGTGTAATCACTTGCGATGACTACGGCAAGTGGCAAGTAGACCCTTAACAAATCCGAAAAGCACTTGTTTTCCCCGTCATTTCGTTTTTTGTTTCGTTCTAGATCATACATACCTGGGGACCTCCGAACCTTCCAGTTATGGTGTTAGTGGAGGTCCGACATTATCACAAGTTTTTTTGAAATACTTGTTTTCAATGCTATTCAATGCATTAATCAGCAAAATGTGTTGAGAGCGATACATTGAGTTCCAAGTAAAACGTGATTTTATCACCCCAAAAAAAGTAGTTTCTGATCAATATTTCGTAAGGTTTGATGTCCAGAATGCTTGGTTGCCGGCCTTGTGTGGAGTCCGTTTACATCTTGTATTTCTAGTTTGTAGCGTGTAAAGGATAAATAATATACAAAAAAGTATAATTCATATTAAGACTGCTAGGAATATATTATTTATTTATTCTCGGGTTATGTGATCTAAGTAAAATATTACAATACCTACATTGTCATAATGTAATTTAATTACCAAATATGTCTTAATTAAATAAATAAGTAGTCATCAAAACTACATACATGTTGTTTTTAAATAATATCATCATAATGTTGACCATATTGTCACTTATATAGTTATTTAATATTATTTTCTTAACATCTAAACATCACGCCTGTAAAACCCTAAGGGCTAGGCCATGATGTTGCTAACATCATTTAATTACTAGTGATTATATAATTTATTAAGAAATTATCAATGCAACGTTTATATTTTTATTAAATAATATCATCACAAAAGGTTGACTATATTGTCATACATACTTATTTACTAAACATCACACCTGTACTTAATACCCGAAGGATAGGTCGTAATGTGCCTAATATCTTATTATAAAGCGATTAAGTATATTTTTGAAGCAATATTGTTAATATTATCTGAGTAATCATCTAGACCGCCTGTACAGGCGCTGTCTCTGCTTTGCAATATTTAGCTTTGATAAAGAGAGCAACACCCAACAGCAGTATGACACCGAAAAAGGCTATTATAACTGGAACAAAGATGTCGACCAATCGGAGGCTGCTCAGTAGCCGGCTTGACAACTCATCGACGAATTCTCCAGGTAAGTTGATGGCCTGGATAAAGAAAACAGTAAATGGTTACCTAAAAACTAAAACAAGTAATTAGACGCGTACTGACTGAGTGAGGAGCCTCGCCGAGCCGAGCGAGGCACGAGGCTGCTTTCTCAGTCAGTACGCGGTTATTCAGATAAGCACATAACATAATATCACGCCTGCTGATGAGATATTCCTGATGGAAACCCAATAACACTCTGGGGGTCGAACACAAGACTTCATGTTTGTAATTCAGCTACAAACACTTCAAAAACAAATGCTAAATGTCAAAGCAGTGTATAGAGTTCTGTATGTGAATGGGATCGGGGTTAGTACATTCAATAACCATCATTACCTGACCCCTCTTCTCAAACCACTTGGCCCCTTCAACAAGGTATCAGGTAACACTGGGTTTTGACTGTAAGTGTGCGTTGACCTATAAACGTTTCAGCCTCTTAAGTCGTTCTCAGGCTGCTAAGGATTGCGACTACAATGGACACGTACATCAAAGCTATCCCGCAGCTCGGAAACGTTTGCTGTAACGCAATAAACACAAAAACGCAAGTACTTGTTTTGTTAGAGCAGGGGATCTAAAATGGCCACTTTAGCTGATCACAATATGCATTGCGTTAAAATTCGTAAAATGTTCACAGACGCACTTACTGTAATTAATAGTCTATTTAAAAAAAAAAACATATTAATAATAATAATAATAATAAAACATTTATTTCAGGTATCTTAACCCATATTATACACATGTTTAAAACATTCACAATACAAACAATAAAAAGAGTCACTTAACAGTAATGTGCTGTCATTTCTTTATTTTACTTGATAGTGTCAGTACATTAAGCATGCAACAATGGTTAATGTAGTGACAGTCGAACCTCTCAGCCATCATCCTCAGGATGGTGTTGGAGCTGGCGCAGACCCTACGCACCAAGGATGTGCACCGTTTTCGCATCGTCGTATAAAAGCAGTCAATGCGTGCCTCAGCAAACATCCCCGACGCACTGCAGTACCGAGGCAGCCCCAACAACATTCTGTAGGCATTGTTGAATTGGACTCGTAGGGCGCTGTACTGTTTTTGAGTATAGTTAGCCCACAGGGCGCTCGAGTAAAAACAGGTGCAATACGCTCTGAAAAGGGTGTTTTTAACTTCCTTCGAGCATCGAGCAAACCTGCGAGCTATCATGTTCGCTCTAACAGACAACGCCCTACGTTCCCGTTCTATGTCTGAATCGTCTTTCAGGTCAGAGGTCACCAGATGCCCAAGGTATTTGAAGGTTTCAACCCTATTCAGCGGTACATTATTTAATATAATGCTAGGGATACTATCTGGACATTTACCCCTGGCCCGAAAAACCATACATTCACTTTTCTTGCTGTTATAGAGCAGGCCATGGCTGAGAGCATATTCCTCACAAATGCCGAGCAGCTTAGACAGGCCACAAACCGAGGCGCTCAGCAGCACCATCACCACCAGAACCATATTAAGATCTACTAAAGTGGCCATTTTAGACCCCCAGATAGTGCATGTACTATATATTTAATGAATTTTTATGATGTTTTTATTGATTATTAATGTTTATTTTTTAACGATTTGTGATGTATTTTAACGAGTTATAATGATATTTTAATGTGTTTTTACTTTTAGAATGTTTGTATGATATTTATTTATAATTGTCATTTATTGATATTTTGGTGATTCTAACGTGTTTTTAATTTTGGAATGTTATTGTGATTTTTTTATTTATTGTTGACATTTTATAGATTTTTAATGTGTGCGAGCTTTTTGATGATGTTTAAATGATTTCTGTGCTATTTTAATTTATTCTCTCATTATGGTTATTTTGACTTAAATATAACACAATTTATTTTATTTATTATTTTATTTTATTCTAATGTAAAACTCCGAAAAAGAATTAACGATGTGCTTTTTACAATGTTATATCATTATCGTTGGTGTAGTGGTTGCATGTGCGACTGAGGACCTGGGTTCGATTCTCAAGTGCTATTCAACTTTTAGCAGCCACGTGGTCTAAACTGGCAGCCGGTTGAAGGCAATCGGGTCGCGCCCTATTACATGGAAAGAAAACATGACCAGCAAAATATGGGTGTATAATCGTACAGTCAGCAGCAGCAATATGTATACACTTAGCAACGTTTAGAACCAATTTTCGCTTACTGTATTAATTAAATATTTAACGAAACTAATATTTTGGAACCCATATTATCATAAAGTAGGTCATATCTCAAGTTGCACTCGTCATTTTACGAGAAATTCGCGATTGAACTTTGTCGAGAGTTTACATACTATTGCTCGTGACCGTTCACCTCTACCTAATTATTTGGTGATAATAGGTTAAATGTTCAGTTAGTTTTAAAATACAAATTAATTAAAAGTCATGACCGCATAGCAAAGTTCATTTTACACGGCATCTGCATTGTTTTACTTCGCTGCAGATTGCTATAATTTATTTACTTGGCGCACAAATAGAAGAAAAGAAAAACTTTGTCGTTTAATATTGTAACAAACGCCCGAACGAATTAGATTGAATTCAGCCAGCTATCGAACTTCACTGTCATACCATACGTTCATTCATGAATGAAAGCTTATTCACTGTGTGAGCCGGGCCTTCAAATAATTTATTTAAGAGGAGCAACAAGTCGCTGCCTCTACAGCACATTGTGGCTTGTAGACTCTCCATGACAATAATACTTTCATATTTGTGTAGGTATCTCATTTAATAGGCGCTTGTTTTGTATTTTGGTACAAGTCAAAATAATACCTAACTGTTCGCGAGTTATGTTTAACATAACATAACGCATGTAATTTCTGAAGGCAGATGTGTCCCCTTATTACACGCACCTTTTGTCATTATGTTTGGATCATTCCCACTAGTGGTACTGCACAGTTCTAAAATAGAAGTAGTGGGATTATTTCTCCCCACTAGTTCTACGATTCAAGGTGGTACGAAATCGTAGAACTAGTGTGAACGAAAAGTCCCATTATTTCTACTGGTCCTATTAAACAATTTATAGTAGAACTAATGGGATTTTTCGTTCCCACTAGTTTTATTCTGTATGGGTGATACAAAATCGTAAAACCAGCGAGACTCTAGTTTCTCATTCGTTCTATTATGCCAAAAGGGAACCAGCATAGTGCCATCAACCGGACACAAAGCCAGTCTCCTGGTTACTACTGTACTAGTTTAATGTACTTAGATGTGTATGAAGAGAATCTCGTGAGCCAACCAAGTAGGTTATCGTCTAATTAAGCAGAGTATCCTGTGTTACTTGTATAGCCTACAGCAAATTCCAAATGGTTTGTTTATGAATGTACTCGTAATAGGGATATTACCTGACTATAAAAAAAAAACGTGATTCTGTTCCGTCCGTCAGTTAGATTATAGAAAATATTAGATACGTGTTTTTTGTTTTAAATCACATGAATAAAAATTGACGAAAATAAAACGTAAAAAATGTACTGCAATGTGACGTCTACGAGTTTTCGAAGCACCTTTATCGTCTTCATTTTTTAATTACTTGAAAGAAGAAAAAATAAGTGTACAATATTTTTTGGTAATCTATCTGCCGGACTAATTAGATTTTTTTGTCAACTACCCTATACTTACTTCATCGACCCAAAGGATAGGTACAAGAGCAGTGCGAAGGTTGTGTGTGGTTGGTATGCCGCGGACGTTCCTTGAGAAGATGTTGAACTGAGCTCGTTTGGCGCCTCGGATCGGTGTGCCGGTGTTCTGAAAATACGAAATAAATTACTACTCATTTCTACAAGAATTCACCAAGAAATTGTGGAAAAATAATATTGTTTAAATCTGGGGGCACGGCAGTGCCCCCGCCAAGTCGAGCATATTTTATTTCTGAATCATCATCTGCCGCACCATTTCCCAATTATCTTGGGTTGGTATCCAGTCTAATGACTTGTGCACCCAGGTGAACATTAGACACTAAAGCAATGCTCTCAATTCACCTGGTTAAAACTAATATCACCCAGGTGAATTGAGGACACTAGTTTAGTGTCATGTGATCACCTGGGTGATATGTCCCAGTTTCATTTTTTAGTTGATTGTTTTAGTCTGTTGAAGTTAGTTTAAATAGGCAAGGACAAGGATAGTAAAGTCTCACAAAGTACCAGGAGAACAGAATTAGGAAGGAAGTATTGGTATCTTTAAATCGAATCTATATGCCGTTCTAATACCAAGCAGTTTTTTTTTGTTGAAGATGAGAAAAATATTGTAAAGTCTCCAATTCTCCCGGACTCCAATTAAACGGAGGTGAACAGGCGGTGGTGCAAAGACGTACAAGTAGCGCACGATAGGGAGTCCAACCATAATGACCGGTTTCTCACCGCTCCGGACAACCCCGCTTCGGAGAAGTTCGGGCCTTCAGACGACGCGCCGGGTCTCCGTCAACATTCCTACCTAATTGGCTAGACAGACGGGCATTCCTCTAAGATGCAATCATGTAATGCAGCAGAAATTTCTACTAATTCCAGTTTTTATTAAGTTCCTTATATTTTTAATTCCCTATGTTTTTTTAGTCACCGTCCAAATTCTTTCTAGGCATTAGGTATCATTCAGAAACACAATTTTTGAAAAAGAATTAATACGTAAAATTTTCATAAATAATCATTTTCTCAAAAGAATTATCCACACTCCATGAAACGTTAAAACTTTGTGATGTGATACCTCAATATTTTTGTATTGAGTGATACTATAAAAAAAACACGTATTCAATGACTTTCGCCAAAGATTATTATATCAGAATTTGGACGGTGACTAAAAAATCATCTTGTATTATTTTGTTAGCGACAAATTGAGACCAAAACATCACAGGATGCTCTCAAAGCGCGGAAATTGTTGTAAACTATATTATCAGTATGCTACAGTTTACTCTTTGGTTTGTCAGTGGAAAAAGGTAACAGGGGTGGGGGGCAGCTAGGCTTCATGGGGTGGTTTCCCTCCCCGTTGGTAAGTACTTGAACCAGACAGATTAAAATACATTTAAACGATTGAGATTTAATATAACATTTTCAGAAACGATCACTAAAACACACACACACACACACTTAAGCAAATAAGCACACAGCTTAAGCTGCAGCTTAAATACAAGTGATTTTCTCAGAGAGACAACTGGATATATTTTTTAATGTAACTATTTTTTTTAAATTAATTCTATTATCTATCAAGTAGGTTTTTATCGCATACATACAATCATAACTCCACGAGAAAATCACGTTTTGGTTTGCGCAGTGTTTAGTAATAGGGTATTTCACCAAAAAATCTAATTAGTCCGTCAGATAGATTTCTAAAAATTAATGGACACTTATTTTTTCCTTTTGTCACGTAAACAAAAGGTGAATACGATACAGTGGTTCGACCAGTCGTGTCAAGTCGTGTGACGTCACAAGGTTAGTACATTTTTACCCACAAGTGACGTCAAAAGCCCCCACTCCGATCTTTGCCACGTTTTATTTTCGTTTTTTTTTTCATTTGGTGAAACAAAAAACACGTCTCCAATATTTTTTCGATAATCTAACAGACGGACTAATTAGGCTTTTTGGTGAAATACCCAAATGTTCGTAAATGCTGTTTATTGCGTGAAAATTAATTAAGCCGATTCAAGACTATATAGTGTCCGGTGAAATTCAACAGAATGTTTTAGTAAAATGATGGTAACATTTGTGATAATTTCAAATTCTATATCAACATAACTCGAACTTAAGTTCGGAAATTGACGACATGGTTGGCGCAGTGGCTCAGGAAATGGACTGCTGCGCTGCGTGTTGCGGGTTCGATCCCCGCATGTAACAAATATTTGTATGGCCTACAGATAGTTGTTCCGGGTCTGGGTATTTGTGTATGTGAGTTTAAATGTTTGTGAACGCACCCACGATACAGGAGAAATTCCTAGTGTGGGGCAACGTTATTTAAAACAAATAAAAATAAAATAATTTTCGGAGTAATTCATGATACGCAACTTAATGCAGGTGCTCATCCAGTGAAACACCACAAAACCACTCTCACATCGAATATTTACTGAAAGCCTGTGAAACTACACGTGCCAGTCGCGGTCATCGACCTATCTATATTTAATAAGAAGAATTCTAATATCAAAGTAGGTACTGAACGAAGTCCCGTTTTTAGTGCACTAATAGCTCGTTTAGTTGGTTTGTAGTGTATAATGAAAAAGAGTAGGTACCTCTATGTAACCATTTCCTTTTAATCCTTATTATAAGCTTTTATTTAGCATTTCAGTAATTTACTTGTTAATAAGAGGATCTTAACGTTTTATTATTCATGGATTACATTTTAAAATATTATTAAAAACATTTAAAAATATAAATAAATAGTAGTCCGCCTGTGTCGGGAGCAGGGTCCAAGCTACCGGTGGTAAGGGCGCCAGAGACAGGAACCTCCTACGATGCGGGCCTTATCGAGAAGTACTGCCTTCTGTATCAGGCCCTTGATCCAACCGCCAAGCGAAAGTTTTGAAAGATGCTGGTCAGGCTCTTAGCTATAGGGCCGTTACGACAATCGACACAATGATAGCAGAGTTCACATTCCACATTTCGACAACCTCGTGTGCCAAGTCGAGATATCATAACGCAGCATAGATTATCATTACGCAGTGCGATAATTGATCTTTTTTTACCACTATGTAAGGTTTATTGCCAACAATAGTTGAGGATCTTTATTTCTATTAATATTCAATTTCATTTATTTTAACTTTATGCACAAGTAAACAGTATCGGCGAACTTAATGTCTGTGTAATGTAACATTTATGTACCATCTATCAACCTATTGTATTTGAATGTATAATGATGTACATGTAATCTTATTGTATATGATGTTCAGTAGAAAATCATTTTTCCTAGGAAATCGTTATGCTCCAAGTAGTTTCATTAATATTAATGAGCAGAGGTTTCGACGAAGCGTCACTGTAATAAAGTTTGAGTTCTACGAACTCGAACAAACAGCCTTTTGTTTAACATTTATTGGGCGGACTAGTGCCTGAAATCATTTCTGTTTCGCCATAATTATAATACAAGAACAACAGTTATAGGATCACAATTTTGATGTTTGTCGGCATAGTTGGCGTAGTGGCTAAGCGGTTAGACTGCTGCGCTGCGTGTCCCAGCTTCGACCCCCGCACTGAACAACTACGGCCTACAGGTATTTGTTTCGGTCCTGGGTGTTTCTGTATGTGAGTGTAAATGTTTGTAAACGCACCCACGAAACAGGAGAAATTCTTAGAGTGGGGTAACGTACCTTAAAAACAAAAAAATACATGTTTAAGTCATCCCACTTCTCTGCGATCTACTCTTATTTCTTTGCCCGTTGTTTGGGTGAATATTCTTATTCAGTAATTTAACTAAAACGACAAATAACAGCATGATACTAAGAACTTTAAACCGATCCAAATAACGAATGTATGGTATGTAGGTCAAGGTAGATGCGCTTGTTTTGGGGGGTTTATAAAAGCACCGGATTAGGGGTGATACTTCGCCGCCTCAACGCCCGTCGCACGGCGCGCGTCTGCCAACTTCCCCACAGACGAACCCCTTTCTTTAACATTTTCACTGCCAAGGTCATGCCCCCGTTTGATTTTAAATGATATACATAATCTTCCCGTTGTTTCAAGGTCATATCGTTTATTTGAGTCTTGAGTTGTAGAGCATAATTATAGTGTCATGAACGTGCATTTACAGAAATAACGAATGTCTGTTTAGTGAGATGTTTAAAAATAACATAATATAATCTTTATTTTATTTTTAAAACAGCATAAAATTGTAGTACCTACATTTGACAAATTTCATAAAGTTTAAATTTTCTGGCAATCAAGTGGGTGACGTGCTATGTATCTCCTTGCTAGACTTTAAAATAGGTTGTATATATAGCTTAGTTTTTTTAATGTAAACAAAAAAGAATAATAAAAAATAATGAAACGGATCAGTGAATATAATTGAGAAGGAAAATAATTAAATGGGCGATAAAAATTATTGAACGAGCGGTTACGTATGGGCAGTAATAAATCGGAATTTGTCGGTAAGAAATCTCATTCTATAAACAATGAGGTGGTAAAGTAGTTTTCGAGATATAGCGGTGTGACGGATGGACGGACGGATAGACGGACGAAGTAAAAAAAAATAACTTTCCGTCAGATGGTCGACGGAGGGGTTCTGTCGGCAGGGTTTAAAGGAACCTAATTAACCGAACCTCGGGATGCTCTTTTCAATTAATTAGAGTTCGGGTGTCACCACTCGCTATGCTCTGCCGAACTATTTATCGAACTGCTCATTCCATCATTTTTACCGCTCATTCAGTTATTGGACTGCTCAATTATTTTTTATATTTTATTATCATTGTATGATAAAATAACCGACAAATTGTTTATTTTATTACACACAATGTTTTACAGTCGCAATAATGAATCAACCGCCATTAAATTAAATACAGTTCCAATATGTTTTTCAACTGATCATAATAACATCTCAAATATTTGAATAACAGCTCAAAAAATTAGTTCCCTGTTTTTATTCACCTACGTGAATATATACCTACGACGCAGCTACGACCATGCTACAACGTCGCTACGGGGGTGCTACGATGCCGCTACGGGGTTGCTACGACGCCGCTACGGGGGTGCTACGAGAGAGCTACGACTTCGCTATGACAGTGCTTCCATATTATTTATTATGGATACGACGCGGCTACGGCCAAAACTTTACAAGGGTTGTTGTAGTATATTTATTTAAACTATTATTATTTTGCCGCTTACCAGATGTTTGTTAACTTTTTATCTTGTTTTACGTTTTTTCTCTAGTAAGAAACAGCTTATTGTCGAGAATGCGCTGTCCTCCCAATATTAAGTACAGTGCTGTAAAAATAAAACCAAATCAATTTATGAGAGGGAAAATGGAGTTATTTGACCAAACCAAACCGTGTATCTTTTCTAGACGTTTTATAAGGGCCCATGTAGACCTATGTGTAAAAAAAATACTGGATGTATAGATGGAAGACCAGAGTACAACAAAAAAATAAGCAAGACAGTGACAAACCGATCAACACAATTGTTTTCTTTGGCTAATAATTTATGTTCTTGTTTTTACTTTCCTCGTATTCGTAATGAAAACACAGTGTTTACCTCGAGTAAATTACTTATTTAGTCCCTCGAACTATTAGCGCCCTCACTACGTTACGGGCGCCAAACCCCGTCTCGGGACTAAATAAGTAATTTTCGCCCCTTGGATAACAATGTACTATTTCATTACTCATACTCTGAAAGTAGGTCATAACATACCTGGGGATAGGGTTGAATGTATTACTTTTCAGCCCTAGAGAGAATCGCGTTCAACTGGCAGCTTTCAATTTATTAAAAAAAAACTAGGTCTATAATTACATTTTTATTGAACCATGTTCCAACTTTTTATACAGCCACTAAGTTACAGCGCGATTTAAAATTAAAATAACAAATGCCCTTATTTTTTATGTCCTTATTTTTACTTTCCTTGTATTCGTAATGAAAAGCACAGTGTTTACTTCGGGTAAATTACTTATTTAGTCCCTTGTTTGGCGCCATTGGCGCCCTCACTATGTTACGGGCGCCAAACCCCGTCTCGAGATATTTTATCATCATACTATTTTATGTTTATAACATCGTGTATTTTATGGTTTACCTGTCTCTTAGGAAAGAAGACGTGATCATTCTAAGTATTTATATAAAATTTCCTTCCCAGCGTTGTGAATATTGTGATTATTAATATTTCATTTTGTTGATTAATTTAATAGGGTAGTTAACAAAGAAAATCTAATTATTTCGTCAGAAACGAATACCAGAAAATATTGGACATGTATATTTTCTTTTTTCACGTAAACAAACAATTAGGACGGTGCTTTGAAAACTCGTATGACGTCATATTATAAGACATGACATTTTTTACCGGTAAGTGACGTTACAAACCCCCACTCAAATCTTTGACGCATTTTATATTCGTTATTTTTTATTGATTTGATAAAACAAAAAATGCGTATCCAATATTTTTCGATAATTTTAAGACGGACTAATTAGAATCATATTTTTTTTTCATCGGATTTTTGTTAGTCGTTACAGGTAGTGTCCGAAAAATCTGACAACTAGTCTTACCAAAGGGTATCGTATTACCTACTAACTGGTTTGTGGATGTTAGTAAGTCAATATGGCTGTGACATACTTACGGACAAACAGACAGACGAAAAAAATCAATAAGGATTCCATTTATTGATATTTAGCAACGGAACCCTAAAAATATTCACATGCTGGTATAAGAAATAACAAGTATATAGTTTACGTACCGGTTCTATGTCGATGAAGATCTTATGATTTTCCTCATTAGGAGTCATCCCAATGACGCCGTCGCGGTAGAGGATGTCAGCATACAGGAAGTGCGGGTACGACATAACGAGGAAAGCACCTGAGACAAACAAACAATTAAATTAAATACAGAGTATCAATACGAATACCTACAGGGTAAACATAAATAAACTAAAGTTGTTTTACATGGAAATTCTACAGTGTGAAGACGAATTCGTTTAGTTCAACTATACAGTCAAATGTTTTTTCTCGTAAGTCTATAATACGTAAGAAGTAATAGTTATAGCACATTCGGACTTCCGGGAACCAAGAAATGTTTAAATGTCAAATTGTTCTCATGTAAGTACTTAGTTTTAGTCTTAATCTTTTTTTGTTTAATATTTAGGTAATATTTTTTATTCAAGGTAATTATAGCCATTTTGTCTCTAAGAATATAACCCGAAAGTAATATAAGTTGGTCCGTTCGGGATCAAAAAGCTCCATAGTTCTCAGCTACACTCAACTTCAATTCACAAAAAAGTCGGCGACTTGGCGCTTTCTACTCTCGGAAGCGGCGAAGCTGAATTTGTTTCGGAGCGGTGCGTAGTAGCGAGGTGCCAAAAAACATCATAAAAGCCACGCTACGTGAGATCTACTTCCACTGCCGAGAAGTGTAGAAGTTAAGGGCCTTTTCGGTCGCATATCTGCAGCTCTATTAGTAGTCGATTGGCAGATGACACAATTTCTGGGACTGCGGGACAGTTCGAAAAAGATACCGCGGCTCCATTTTGTCAGTACAAATCTGACACTACCTTTTGCTTCGCCCAGAGCGAGACGGGTAATTGATGGTTTCCTCTTCCAAAAAAAAAAGCATCAACAGATTTCATACAAATCAATGCGACGTGAAATCCACTTCACCTCACGAAGTGAACGACCTAAGTCGTGTGAGAATCGCCTAAAGAAAGGCAAGGCTGACTACCGAGTACCAACGTACTTAATAAAGCAGCGATACTAGCGGTCAATTGACCCTACCTGACACGAACGCTTCCTACCTGACCAGTACACAGATATAAACACAAATCGTGTGATAAATATACCAAGTTATTATTAATTTTATTCCTATGGTAATCTAGCCACCGATATGTTTACTATACTCGTAGACTAGAAGTCACACGGGTAAAGGTTGCACTGATCAAAATAGAGAAGTGTTTGTAGCAGATCCGTTATCTTGATTTTATTATTTTTTACTTGTTACCTAAATTTCGTATAACTTATATAAACACGCTTTATTTATTTCTAGTTATATATACAATGTTCTTACATAACATAATTATGTATTATCAAAACATATAACTAACTTTCAAATTCGGACTAGGCCTTTACTTTGGGGGCCAGAGTGTGCGTGTGTTTTGTGCATAATTAATACAAAAAAATCGTCATATTATCTTCAACTACATTTTTTTAGACGTTATAATAAAAGTGGCTTTGTCTTACATTGTAAGTCAAAGAGATCACGATAACCGACATGCACGCGGGTGAAGCTGCGGGCATAAGCTAGTTTATATGTAGATATTGTATAAGGGTTGTACGAGGTTATTTTTAGTAGATTGCATGTTGAACTGGACCTCTACGAAACGGTTTCCAATCGAAGCTTATGTGTTTATCTCTGAAAATAGTTACTCGTAGTCATAGATGAAAATATGGTAAAGAACATAATACCCAAGGTAACAGTACAGTGGAGCATAATGATGCTGAGTGAATGACAGCAATAATAATTGAACCAACTATTCAGTAAATACTAGCGACATTCTGAAATTACTGCAAGCACTACGTGGAAATGACATACATACCTACCTTCATTCAAATCAAATAATTTATTCGCATAATATGGGTAAATCGATGGTACATAATGCATTACATAATACAACAGTAAAGATCCTTATTAACCATTTCTGGTATGCAAAACTTACAACTTAAAATAAAAGTTTATAAATAAGTGAATTGAGTACCTAACAAAAACAGAGTTACACATTACCATTTTGAACTACATACTAACTTAACTAGGTATTATTGCACTGATAGGAACATAGTAAGGCGCTACACTAATTTTCTATTCCTATGATTATGGTCTTCCTGGTATTCCCTTCTACCTTCAGTTCATTAAAGTATTCGAGGAACTTTGTAGCCGTAATATAAACAGACAGGAGAGCGAACTCATTTTAATTTACAGGAATTCACCCTTTGAAATCAAAGCTTATATTTTGCAGGAAATAGCTTGCAACACAATTACTACGAAAAAGCTTATTTTAGGTACTGTGAATTCCCTACCGGAGTGACGTTGCTGTCGTGGTGGGGCTTGTGCGTCTCAATGATCCTTGGAGCTCTGCCGGATACTCATACCAGAAAGGTCCAAGTGTGAGAGACCAGACAAAGAGGGACATGCGAGGGGCACGTCGCCAGGAGCCGTGAGCAGTGTTCGGGTTCTTGTCGGAGGAAATAACCCTACTTGCTGCTCCCTGGTTCGCGTCTGCTCATCAGACGTGACTGTGAGGGCAGCGAGTAGGCGGAGGGAGAACCGGGACCATACCCTTTACAAGAAAGGAGGAAACGCTAAGATGTCTCCACTATGTGGATCGGCCGGGGGACACGGTGGGGCACACCGTGGCGGTCTGCTCCGCTTAAGCCGAGCTCCGCCGTGTTCTCGTAGCCGCGATCGGCGGTGGCGACCTCTCGCGTCCGGCCCTGGTGCAAGCCATGGTCCGGGGCGAGATGGAATGGGACGCCGTCGCCTCCTTCTGCGAAGCAGTGATGCTAGCGAAAGAGGTGGCGGAACGTGAGAGGGAGGGAACCTCTCGTCGCCCAGCTGCCGCTGGAGACGCTCCTGGCTTCGGGGGCCTCGAGACGACTTCCGGCCATCGTAGGCGCGGGCCCGTGGACGGTGAGTAATGGGCTAGCTCACCGTCCGTCCGTCTTATGACGACAACAGGCAGTGTCGACGGCGCGTTCGTGTTCCACGCGCACCTCCAAGAGATGTCAGTGACATGGAAGCAAGGGCTGACGCCCGTCGGGGCTGCGGGTTGTCATAAGAGATACCGCGGCCTCAAAGCGGTAAAAAGGGCTAAGAAGGAACATGGGTGGTTTTAGTCAGTAGAAGTCTGACACTCCCTTTCGCTCTGCCCAAGAGCGGGAGTGGTTATTTGATGATTTTCTACCCGCCAAAAAAAGGTACTGTGAATTCTCATGAAAACGTTTCTATTTCCCCGGCAAAATATTAAAAGTTTGTATTTAAATGTCACACTCTGTTTGTAAAACGAACTTGTTTGTTACACATTTTTGTCAAGCGTGCGATATTGCGATGAGGTTGGTTGTTAGGTACATCCTCATGTTCTTTTTCCAATCTTATTTAAAATCACAACGAATAGTAATTTGACATTTGCTTTATACATGCGACTCATAGCAAGCTTCGCGAGAATGGAGCTATAAGAGTATTGGAGAAAAGATTCAACTGGCTAGAACCCTAAACGAACCTAATTAGAAAGGACAACAAAAGAGTATGAACAACATAACTTCTATTTACCCTCATATCAAAAAGCAAGGTAGGGAATATAGTGCAAATAGCACAAACACACAGATACAAGATAGTGAACGTACGCGTGAGTACTTTTTTTTTTTGGCGGCTGTAATATCATCGAATAACCCCTCCCGCTCTTGGGCAGAGCGAAAGGGAGTGTCAGACTTCTACTGACTAAAAACCACCCATGTTCCTTCTTCGCCCTCTATGTCGAGGCCGCGATAACTAGTGTACAACCCGCGGCCCACGCGTGAGTACTCATACTACGTGACCCGTTCTGGGGGGAAGGGGGGTATATTCAGAACAGCTGTAGTAGTTGATAAGTAAGTCGATGAGAGTTTGTTTTCAATATTGTTATAATAAGTACCTGTGTACCCACTTATGGCGTTATGAGACTTACAAATATTGGGTCGTGAAAAAAATATTTTAAATTACTACGTGGCATTACAACGGGGGGGGGGGGGGCTTGCAATATACTACGGTTGGAAAAAAAATTTTGGATAAAAAATTGGAAAAATAGGTCACGTAGTATCAGTACTTTCCCATACCTACTCCTACTGACTTAAACTCAGTTGCCTGACTGCTGGTGAGCATATAACTAATAACTACTAATCCGTGGTATTATGAATAGCAGTGATATTCTAGCTAAGTTATAAGTTTCGAACCCAAGACCTCTGATTTTCAGATTCATAGGTATTGTATAAATTAGCACTGGCTTCGGTGAAGATTGATTGATTGATGATTATTAATTTTATTATTTTTTATGATTATTTTGACATTTATACTTTTTAAATGAGATTATCTACTTAATGACTGCATGACTGTGATCTATAATTAATTTAAAATAAATAAGGCAGAATAAGAGACCAATTTTATATGTTTTACCAACCTTCTGTACCCTATTTATGCAAATAAATGATTTTGATTTTTGTTTTTTTTTTATGAAAATTATCGTAAATTGTATTTTTTTTTAAGTCTGAACAAGTAATTAGTCAGTAACCACACTATAAAGAAACGGAATCGGATACTTACTAGTGTACCGCGGCATGCGTTGCAATGCTCTTTTTCCTACTTACCTTCTCCCTACTACCCTACCTACTACCCTATCAACCTACCTACCACTTTCTTACCATCTAAACCTTCCCTGGACTTCCACAAATATTTCAAAACTATAATTAGTGAAACCGGTTCAGCCGTTCTCGAGTTTTAGCGAGACTAACAGAATTGCAATCAATTTTTATTAGTAAAAATGTTAATAATAATAAATCTCGTATATGTTAATTTTCTTATGATCTCATTTTACTTCGTCCACCTCCATATAAAAGCCGTTTCTGTATACTTTTAAAATATTATCAGTTACAAGTACATGACCGTGTTGTTTATGCAAGGTGTAAATAAAACTTGGAAGCAGGTTGTACACATGTTACCGCGGCCTCGACATAAAGGGCTAAGAAGGAACATGGGTGGTTTATAGTCCGTAGAAGTCTGACACTCCCTTTCGCTCTGCCCAAGAGTGGGAGGGGTTATTTGATGACTTTCCACCCACCAAAAAAAAAAGGCGGGGTCCTTATATTTTAAATTCATAATTTAATATTCAAATGAACCCCGCCTGCTTCCAAGTTTTGTTTAATTTAAAATGTGTTTGTTTTTTGCTTTACAGTTTTTTTTGTCGGGTTTTTTATTTTTTAACTACTGTTTTTTTATTGCCAACTTTTTAGTTCTTTTGTGTTTATTCTTTCGTTAATCGCGTAAAAATTTTCGCAGATGATTTAACTTCTGTGTTTGTTTATAGGATTTGCGACTTTGGATTTCTTTTAAACATATTAATGTCGTATATTTTTGTAGTCTCCTTTTAAAACCCTTCATTTTGATACCCTACTCGATGGTAACGGAAAATTCTCTTTTTTCAAATCCGCGATATGACCCCAAAACCGCAACTTGTATTTGTTTTTTTGTAATTTAAATGTAACCAATGACACTCGCGCTATCAAGGCGAATCTAACGACGTATATTTTATTCAAATCCCTTCATCCGTTTAGGAGTTATGAGGGAACAAAGAAACAGATATGCATAAACACAGGCCAAACACATAACCCTCCTTTTGGACTTCGCCGCAGTTGGGTAAAAAGATGGAACTTCGACCTCCAATATCTCCGTAATTAAAAGTCTCAGGTAGGTACGGTACGGAAAAAAATCGCAATAAAATGAACAAGCACCATACGGCTTCGTTAAGGGTTTTTTACACCTTTTATAAACCACACTCAATACCTGAGTATCTCTCAGTTAGTTGAGCTAAATTTAACAAACGCGTACACTGAGAGATGGGAGAAAAACAATTTTGTTTGAGTATCTGTTTCAGTGATGTCGTAAGTAAACATGCTGATTGGGCAAATAGTCCAATAAATTTATTGTCCCGCAAAATAAAATAAAATGCATTCCTTTAAATGGTGGGAACCAAAGGCTGATGTCTACCTACATACAGTCTCGAGTGCCAATATGTATACACGAAGCAACTGTTAAGCCGGATTTTGACTATGGGATGTAATACAGGGCGTCCCGCGGCTATGCCACATGGAGGGAAAGTACCTTGAATATTGTAGATGAAACATTTTTCTGAAAGAAGACAAAAAAAAAAAAACAATTTAATAATTAATTTAATATTTCTAAATAATTACATGGTTGAACCCGCTACACGAGAAAAAAAAAATACCCTGCAGCTTTATCATACCGATCGAAAGGCTTCACCATGAGGATTATTTTTTTGCGAAATAACATAGTGTCGAAAATAAAATTAAGTCATGAATTTTAACATTTTGATGTCAAATTTTTCGTTCAACTGTTGGTTTGTGGGATTGCAAAAAACCGGGTCCTCTTAGTACATTTTTTCAATATGGAAAGGTATTAAGAAATACTTGTGATTTTAAGAAATTAAATCAAAAATCTGCAGGTGGCAGAACGATTTCCTCATTCGGCTCTTGGCCCCTAAAAAAAGATTTGTTCATTGGTGTCTACTCGGCCCCTAAACCCCCTCCCCTTCAACCCTTACTCTGTGTTGATTCACATTTTACAGTTTCACGGACATACAGTTTTAAAAGCCATAGTTTTCGAAATAGGTCTTACATCAAAATCGTAAGTCGTCGTCGTCGTCGTTGTAGTCGTATCTTGGAGATAAAAATAATAATTATACTATGACTGTACAGCACCATAATATTTGTGTCCCGTGTAATACGAAACATGCCTTTACCTTTTACCGGGCACACATTCAGATTCTGGGCTCCCAAATTCCTATTATGAAAACCCAAAAACACTTTACTCAAACTGAGAATCGAATATTACTTAAATATTATTTATGCTATGTTCTGTGTTAATAATCTGAATTTTTCATCGGTATTTTAAACAAAAATCAGCTACTTCATACATTTTTACCATACAGTTTTGATAGAAACAGCTGTTTGTTTTTGATAACCGGCGAAAATTTTCCATGTAGGTACCGGGATTCAGAATGGTATACTAAATACGTGGTTACCGTTCAAGCTTCGGTGTCCTTTTCCATGCTATATAGGACCAGTCCCACCACAGCGTCACGACGGCATGACGACCAATACAGTTATAGGAAATCAGATGCCTCATTGTAAGGGGAATCTATAAAAAGCGAGGCCATGTTATACTGGAAATGTATAGTGTGTACGGAAAAAAACATGACTCAGACTATGCCCATTTATCAACAACAAGTAATGTTGGATCTGGTCATTGGTATGGACCGTACGGACATAAAATAAATCGCAAATACGCAAACAAGTCTACCCACACCACGGCGTGCGTCTACAAAGTGGTGATGTTTAAAGCTCGCAGCAAAGTTGTAAACTGTCGAAATTAAAACTAACCTGCTTCAAGGGTTTTACCAATTAGACGAGAGTTAATGAAATCAAATGATATTTATTTTCTAAGACCTTTCCTGTCTGACTACTATGAAGAGACAGCAGAATTATACTCAAAGGTAGCAGAACTCTCTTTTAGAGTCCATATTAGTCTCGGTCTGACAAATAGATCTAAAAAAGTTTTCAAATAAGCTAGGTATGATGAACGTGTGTAGGAGAAAACTGTACACTTATCTTGGCCTGTACAAGTGTACCACCAACTGAGAAACTATGGAATAGATATCTTTTCGCCCAGATATACAAGCGCGTCGCGGCACCCGGTACGACCCCGTAGGAATAACCGAGCGTGTTTTGCATGCCGCTTGCACATAGTCGGGGGTGCGCGCGAATATCTATCTATACATATATTTTAAAGCAACGCTGACTGACTGAGAATCAACGCACAGGCCAAACCCTCAGTCCTAGACACTTAAAATTTTCTTAAATTTAAAGGTTTCTAAAGCTATTTTCCAAACCACGTTTTCTCAAAGTCAATCGTTTGGAAGATAGACACTTCTAAAGTAGTAAAATGTATCCCCCTCTCCTCTAACTTTTATAATAAGAGAGTGAAAAATCTAAAAAATATATATATGCTGTAGATCGCAATGAAAACGTTCTCCTAAAATTGGTTTAAACGATATAGTAAATAGTTTTTGATATATGGCACATTTAAAAAACCTCAAATATAACTTTGTCATTCATATTTAACACTGTGAAAAACAAACTTATCAAAAAATATGTTTTTGTGTTGATGCTTTAACAAGAAATAACACAAATTAAAGGGGTAGGGGGGCTCTACTACTTTGGTACGGAACCCTTAATGTGCAATACCGAGTTGCACTCCGACGGCAGTTTTTTTTTATATTTCCGACACACGCGAACCCACTTGCATATGCGTCGCGGCCCCCGACACATGGTAACAATAAGAACAGTGGGTTCTGACTCTAGTCCGACATATCCTTGGCCCAGACGTAGGGTTTACCTATAACCTCTTAACAATAAGGTCGCATGCACGGTTCTGTTGTTAACACATTTTTAGTAACATTTTACGACAATTTCGTAGCTTCACTCTGTTCATTCATAGTAAAACAACAAAATTGCCGTGTAATGTGAATGTCAATGACAGGTATCTTGCATATATTTTGCCCTAGCGACAGGCTCTAAGTAACGTATATGACGTGTCTTTTATGGAACTCGGTGTTTCACGAACTGTCACCAGCACGCATCTACCGTCTGCAAAATCGTCCAGTTTTCGGAACAGTGTAGCATTTGATAGAGTTTATTATTCTATAAACTGTAAGATACCAGTAGATATAATACTGTATGTGTAGTCGTTTGAATTTGTAATCCGATTAGGAGTTTTTATTTTTTTCTAGAAATTGTTGGAATTTTCCTGTTTACCTTATATTTTCAAGTACGCACTGAGTGCCCGCTTACCCAATAAAATTATTATGAAAGCTTATTATGAAGGTATATTCTTATGTCTATTTTTAAACGGCTCAAGTGATTTGTTTCTTTTTCATTTTTAACCGACTGGCAAAAAAGAGGAGGTTCTCAATTCGATGGATATTTATTATAGTTTTTGGTATTTACACCGTTTACACTGAGAGGGTGGTTAATAAGGGGTGATGCCATGATAAAGAAACAAGGACCTGGTGGTGGGGTCCCAGAGAAATCGAGGGCAACCCAAATTTCATTGGCACGTATTACGTGTTTTTTTTTAAGCTATTCAAGTATTCGCATCTAACAGTCACCAGTTCATGTTGATGAGCTGATAATAATAATAATAATAATAATATTCCACAACTATCACACAACGCCATCTAGTACCAAGCTAAGCAGAGCTTGTGTTATGGGTACTAGACAACTGATAAACATACTTATATATTTCTAAATACATACATATTATAGATAAATTACACCCAGACACAGAACAAATGATCGTACTCATCACACAAACATTTGTCCTGGGTGGGAATCGAACCCACGACCTCCGGCATAGCAGTTAGGTCACTAACCACTAGACCAACAGGCCAGTCAATGATGATCATGTCAGTGATGATCGACTTGAAGGATATTCTTCTATATAGGTATATAAAAGAAAGTCGTGTTAGTTACACTATTTATAACTCAAGAACGTCGAACCGATTTGGCTGAAAATTGGTGGGGAGGTAGCTTATAACCAGTAGGAGACGGACATAGGACACTTTTTTTTTTGTTAGGTTGTTAGGTGGTAGGTAATAGGTAGTAGGTAGGTAGGTAGTAGGTAGGTTGGTAAGTAGGTGGGTAGGTAGTAGGTAGGTAGGGAGTAGGTAGGTAGGGAGTAGGTAGGTAGGTAGGTAGTAGGTAGGTAGGTAGTAAGTAGGTAGGTAGTAGGTAGGTAGGTAGTAGGTAGGTAGGTAGTAGGTAGGTAGGTAGTAGGTAGGTAGGCAGTAGGTAGGCAGTAGGTAGGTAGGTAGTAGGTAGGTAGGTAGGTAGGTAGTAGGTAGGTAGGTAGGTAGTAGGTAGGTAGTAGGTAGTAGGTACGTAGTAGGTACGTAGTAGGTACGTAGTAGGTACGTAGTAGGTACGTAGTAGGTACGTAGTAGGTACGTAGTAGGTACGTAGTAGGTACGTAGTAGGTACGTAGTAGGTACGTAGTAGGTACGTAGTAGGTACGTAGTAGGTACGTAGTAGGTACGTAGTAGGTACGTAGTAGGTACGTAGTAGGTACGTAGTAGGTACGTAGTAGGTACGTAGTAGGTACGTAGTAGGTACGTAGTAGGTACGTAGTAGGTACGTAGTAGGTACGTAGTAGGTACGTAGTAGGTACGTAGTAGGTACGTAGTAGGTACGTAGTAGGTACGTAGTAGGTACGTAGTAGGTACGTAGTAGGTACGTAGTAGGTACGTAGTAGGTACGTAGTAGGTACGTAGTAGGTACGTAGTAGGTACGTAGTAGGTACGTAGTAGGTACGTAGTAGGTACGTAGTAGGTACGTAGTAGGTACGTAGTAGGTACGTAGTAGGTACGTAGTAGGTACGTAGTAGGTACGTAGTAGGTACGTAGTAGGTACGTAGTAGGTACGTAGTAGGTACGTAGTAGGTACGTAGTAGGTACGTAGTAGGTACGTAGTAGGTACGTAGTAGGTACGTAGTAGGTACGTAGTAGGTACGTAGTAGGTACGTAGTAGGTACGTAGTAGGTACGTAGTAGGTACGTAGTAGGTACGTAGTAGGTACGTAGTAGGTACGTAGTAGGTACGTAGTAGGTACGTAGTAGGTACGTAGTAGGTACGTAGTAGGTACGTAGTAGGTACGTAGTAGGTACGTAGTAGGTACGTAGTAGGTACGTAGTAGGTACGTAGTAGGTACGTAGTAGGTACGTAGTAGGTACGTAGTAGGTACGTAGTAGGTACGTAGTAGGTACGTAGTAGGTACGTAGTAGGTACGTAGTAGGTACGTAGTAGGTACGTAGTAGGTACGTAGTAGGTACGTAGTAGGTACGTAGTAGGTACGTAGTAGGTACGGTACGTAGTAGGTACGTAGTAGGTAGTAGGTAGGTTGGTAGTAGGTAGGTAGGTAGTAGGTGGGTAGGTAGTAGGTAGGTAGGTAGTAGGTAGGTAGTAGGTAGGTAGTAGGTAGGTAGTAGGTAGGTAGTAGGTAGGTAGTAGGTAGGTAGTAGGTAGGTAGTAGGTAGGTAGTAGGTAGGTAGTAGGTAGGTAGTAGGTAGGTAGTAGGTAGGTAGTAGGTAGGTAGTAGGTAGGTAGTAGGTAGGTAGTAGGTAGGTAGTAGGTAGGTAGTAGGTAGGTAGTAGGTAGGTAGTAGGTAGGTAGTAGGTAGGTAGTAGGTAGGTAGTAGGTAGGTAGTAGGTAGGTAGTAGGTAGGTAGTAGGTAGGTAGTAGGTAGGTAGTAGGTAGGTAGTAGGTAGGTAGTAGGTAGGTAGTAGGTAGGTAGTAGGTAGGTAGTAGGTAGGTAGTAGGTAGGTAGTAGGTAGGTAGTAGGTAGGTAGTAGGTAGGTAGTAGGTAGGTAGTAGGTAGGTAGTAGGTAGGTAGTAGGTAGGTAGTAGGTAGGTAGTAGGTAGGTAGTAGGTAGGTAGTAGGTAGGTAGTAGGTAGGTAGTAGGTAGGTAGTAGGTAGGTAGTAGGTAGGTAGTAGGTAGGTAGTAGGTAGGTAGTAGGTAGGTAGTAGGTAGGTAGTAGGTAGGTAGTAGGTAGGTAGTAGGTAGGTAGTAGGTAGGTAGTAGGTAGGTAGTAGGTAGGTAGTAGGTAGGTAGTAGGTAGGTAGTAGGTAGGTAGTAGGTAGGTAGTAGGTAGGTAGTAGGTAGGTAGTAGGTAGGTAGTAGGTAGGTAGTAGGTAGGTAGTAGGTAGGTAGTAGGTAGGTAGTAGGTAGGTAGTAGGTAGGTAGTAGGTAGGTAGTAGGTAGGTAGTAGGTAGGTAGTAGGTAGGTAGTAGGTAGGTAGTAGGTAGGTAGTAGGTAGGTAGTAGGTAGGTAGTAGGTAGGTAGTAGGTAGGTAGTAGGTAGGTAGTAGGTAGGTAGTAGGTAGGTAGTAGGTAGGTAGTAGGTAGGTAGTAGGTAGGTAGTAGGTAGGTAGTAGGTAGGTAGTAGGTAGGTAGTAGGTAGGTAGTAGGTAGGTAGTAGGTAGGTAGTAGGTAGGTAGTAGGTAGGTAGTAGGTAGGTAGTAGGTAGGTAGTAGGTAGGTAGTAGGTAGGTAGTAGGTAGGTAGTAGGTAGGTAGTAGGTAGGTAGTAGGTAGGTAGTAGGTAGGTAGTAGGTAGGTAGTAGGTAGGTAGTAGGTAGGTAGTAGGTAGGTAGTAGGTAGGTAGTAGGTAGGTAGTAGGTAGGTAGTAGGTAGGTAGTAGGTAGGTAGTAGGTAGGTAGTAGGTAGGTAGTAGGTAGGTAGTAGGTAGGTAGTAGGTAGGTAGTAGGTAGGTAGTAGGTAGGTAGTAGGTAGGTAGTAGGTAGGTAGTAGGTAGGTAGTAGGTAGGTAGTAGGTAGGTAGTAGGTAGGTAGTAGGTAGGTAGTAGGTAGGTAGTAGGTAGGTAGTAGGTAGGTAGTAGGTAGGTAGTAGGTAGGTAGTAGGTAGGTAGTAGGTAGGTAGTAGGTAGGTAGTAGGTAGGTAGTAGGTAGGTAGTAGGTAGGTAGTAGGTAGGTAGTAGGTAGGTAGTAGGTAGGTAGTAGGTAGGTAGTAGGTAGGTAGTAGGTAGGTAGTAGGTAGGTAGTAGGTAGGTAGTAGGTAGGTAGTAGGTAGGTAGTAGGTAGGTAGTAGGTAGGTAGTAGGTAGGTAGTAGGTAGGTAGTAGGTAGGTAGTAGGTAGGTAGTAGGTAGGTAGTAGGTAGGTAGTAGGTAGGTAGTAGGTAGGTAGTAGGTAGGTAGTAGGTAGGTAGTAGGTAGGTAGTAGGTAGGTAGTAGGTAGGTAGTAGGTAGGTAGTAGGTAGGTAGTAGGTAGGTAGTAGGTAGGTAGTAGGTAGGTAGTAGGTAGGTAGTAGGTAGGTAGTAGGTAGGTAGTAGGTAGGTAGTAGGTAGGTAGTAGGTAGGTAGTAGGTAGGTAGTAGGTAGGTAGTAGGTAGGTAGTAGGTAGGTAGTAGGTAGGTAGTAGGTAGGTAGTAGGTAGGTAGTAGGTAGGTAGTAGGTAGGTAGTAGGTAGGTAGTAGGTAGGTAGTAGGTAGGTAGTAGGTAGGTAGTAGGTAGGTAGTAGGTAGGTAGTAGGTAGGTAGTAGGTAGGTAGTAGGTAGGTAGTAGGTAGGTAGTAGGTAGGTAGTAGGTAGGTAGTAGGTAGGTAGTAGGTAGGTAGTAGGTAGGTAGTAGGTAGGTAGTAGGTAGGTAGTAGGTAGGTAGTAGGTAGGTAGTAGGTAGGTAGTAGGTAGGTAGTAGGTAGGTAGTAGGTAGGTAGTAGGTAGGTAGTAGGTAGGTAGTAGGTAGGTAGTAGGTAGGTAGTAGGTAGGTAGTAGGTAGGTAGTAGGTAGGTAGTAGGTAGGTAGTAGGTAGGTAGTAGGTAGGTAGTAGGTAGGTAGTAGGTAGGTAGGTAGTAGGTGGGTAGGTAGTACGTCGGTAGGTTGGTAGGTAGGTTAGTAGTAGGTAGGTCGATAGTAGGCAGGAAAAAGGGCATTGGAAGGCATGGCCGGATTCAGCTAGTTATTTAATAAAATATTATGTGGACTTATATTGTATTCTCTTTGACTGGCCTGTTGGTCTAGTGGTTAGTGACCCTAACTGCTATGCCGGAGGTCGTGGGTTCGATTCCCACCCAGGACAAATGTTTGTGTGATGAGCACGATCATTTGTTCTGTGTCTGGGTGTAATTTATCTATAATATGTATGTATTTAGAAATATATAAGTATGTTTATCAGTTGTCTAGTACCCATAACACAAGCTCTGATTAGCTTGGGACTAGATGGCGTTGTGTGATAGTTGTGGAATATTATTATTATTATTATTTCCTTTATTTATTTATTCACATAAAATTTACATTTTTAAATATTTCATATAAAACTCATAAAAAAACATTTAAAAATATAAAAAATAGTCGTCCACCGGTGACGGGAGCAGGGTCCAAGCTACCGGTGGTTAGGGCCCCAGAGACAGGAACCTCCTCACAATGCGAGCCGTATCGAGGAGTACTGCCTTCTGAATCAGGTTCTTGATCCAACCGCCAAGCGAGAGTTTGGACAGGTGGTCGTCCAGACTCTTGGCTATAAGGCCATTGGCAGTTACGACTATCGGCACAATGATAGCCGAGTTGACATGCCACATATCGACAACCTCGTGTGCTTAATCCAGATATTTTATTTGTTTATCTTTTTCAGCTTTCACGAGGTTCTCGTCATGCGGAATGGTAACATCGATTATCATTGCGCGGCGCGCTGATCGGTCTATCACCACTATATCAGGCTTATTGGCAATAATAGTCCTGTCAGTGATGATAGACTGATCCCAGTACAACGTTACATGGTCTTTTTCGAGAACTGGGTCGGGCACATACTTGTAGTACGGTACTTCCGATTCCACAAGTTTATATTTCAAGGCAAGTTGCTGGTGAATAATCCTGGCTACTTGATTGTGCCTGTGCAAGTACTCGCCGTTAGCTAGACGAGAACAACCAGAGATAATATGTCTGATGGACTCACCCGGACGATGGCATGCCCGACACACGTCGACCGTCCCATCCTTCATAATATATTTCCGGTAGTTGTTCGTCAACATAACTTCGTCCATAATCGCACAGACAAAACCTTCAGTTTCCCCAAAGAGGTTGCCGAAACGTAGCCAGGACACGGACGCTAGAAAATCTACATCGGGCCCATGAAGAGCCCGATTAAGATTATTATTATTCTTTTTAGTTTATCTAAGTGAGTTAAAATATGATTCTAATTAGTCCGTCAGTTAGATTATCGAAACATATTGGATACGTGTTTTTTGTTATATCAAATTAATAAAAATTGACGAAGATAAAACTCGTCAAAGATCATGAGTCCCGGTTGTGACGTCACTTGTAGGTAAAAAATGTACTGACATGTACATGGTCATGAACTAATTAGTATTTTTTGTCCAATCCCATGAAGGCTCCTCTACGGTTAGGAGTCTTGAAGGTTAAGGGTTAGGTTTCTTGGTTGAATGGTAAATGCATAGTGAATATTTTTAAAAGACATTATTACAAATGTTTTTTTTTGCAAAAAATGTTTTTTCTCAAACATAGTGTTTTGGTAGCCTTACGACTGTAATATCTCAAAATAGAAAATGTTTTTTAACGAGAAAATCGATTTAGTATTTTGCTGAGTGTAAGTGATAGTGAGTGTACCATTACGCTTTACTTTATTCCATTTGAAGTGCGTTTGCGTGTGGACTTTGGTCACAATAGTAGCTTATACTTAGGCTTTGACTTTTATTATACTCCTGCCTACCACCCACCCATCACCAAATTTCCTTTCTTTGGTATTGTTCGTCGTTTCGTTGAGCTCCTTCGGAATATGAGTCTAACTACACGATCACTGACAAATGCTGGCACTGACTGGATCGGTCCACTCAAATCTGTGTGATTCTTTCTTCAAAAGCTCATCTCAGGCACTAATCTGTCCGGAGGACACGGTGGAGGTGTGCCCCGCTTGGGCGGAGCCCCGCCGTGTTCTCGCAGCGGCGATCGGCGGAAGCCATGGTCCGGGGCGAGGAGGAATGGGGACGCCGTCGCCTCCTTCTGCGAAGCAGTGATGCTAGCGAAGGAGGTGGCGGAACGCGAGAGGGAGAGAACCTCTCGTCCCAGCCGCCGCGGGAGGCACTCTGGGCGTCGGGGGCCACGTGGCGGCTTCCGGCCACCGTAGACGCGGGCCTGTGGACGGTGAGTGATGGGCTAGCTCGCCGTCCGTCCGTCTTACGACGACGACAGGCCGTGTCGACGGCGCGTTCGTGTTCCGCGCGCGCCTTAAAAGATGTCAGTATCATGGGAGCCGGGGCCGCGGGTTGTACACTATTTATCGCGGCCTCGACATATAGGGCTAAGAAGGAACATGGGTGGTTTTTAGTCAGTAGAAGTCTGACACTCAAAGAGTATTTGATGATTTTCCACCCGCCAAAAAAAAAACACAAATCTGTCAAAGTGTTTTTTAAAACCAATTTAATAAAAAAAACATGATTTATGTCTAGATAAACCTTTCGCTTCCTTCACTTAGAAATCTCTTAAGTAGATCCTTTTATTTAGTGACCTTAAAGTACGCAATTCAATTTTGAACTGCAACAAGTATATGTACCTACCACTTCGTGAACCGACAAACAGGCAATATTTGATGTTCCACTGACGTCGGGTGGCGAGGGGATTGTAAAGGTGGGAGGGAGGATTGTGGCTTCACAAACAAGATTACTTTGGGTCAGAACTGCAATCCACAAGGAGAACCAAATATTGAAAATGGTGAGTGTAGTGATTGGAAACTAAATACAGATGCAATCCCATTATTTAGAATATCGAAAATTGCCTGACAGCTACAGTTGTGGCATTTGCAAGTCAACTTTTTTCCTCTTTCAACCAAATATAAGAAATAATAATCAAGTAATGTTGAGTATGAGGTCCTGGGTTTAATACTACGACTGCTGCTGTATGGGACTAAAAGCTAAATGGCGATATGTGGCTGTACTATTTATTAGGTACACGTCTGCCTAACTCTTCGGAGATTGAAGGCGTGATGTTTTGTTGTTTTGCTACATTGTGCGTCCGTAGAGTAAATTTCTATTTTTTTTGTCAATTTCTCAGTAACGTAATTACTGAGAAATTGAGTTTGGATTTGTGCCCGGTTTATTTGATGGCAATAGGCTCGCTGCTTATTACATGGGGAGGTGCGAGTGGGGGGGGGGGTGTTAATATCACTGGCTAAATGTGGGTGTATTATTAAGTTTACTTCTGTCTATTCGGGGATTAAAGGTTTCTCGTCATGTCAGCAGTCATCTCCTTACTAGCCATATCATCTTTCTCACAGTCCACCCATCGTTTCTTTGGTCTTCCTCTACTCTTATAGTCTATCTACATTCATACTCAAGTTTTTATAATATTTTATTTGATAATATTATATGTGAAATTGATCATCCTAGTTGTAAGCCAAATGGAAAAACAGAGGAGCATATGAAAATGTCGTTACCGACTCGTAGTCACACCTAACTACCTCTGTTAGCAAATAAACAATCTGAATCTGACATTTCCATAATTGTGAGCTGTCAACAGATTTAATTGCGTACTGTAACTTGGGGCAGTAATTGCAATCAATGTTATGAATTGTTCGCTGCACCGCGTACTTAGCTTTGATTTCGTACGCTTGTATGTGAAATAAAGTCAAGATTATGAAATGACGATGTCAGTTTAAAATAAGTATATACCATTCATCGTTAGTAATTCCAATTTATTTTTATTAAATATTCATAAAATATCAACAATAACTTGTAAAGTTGAGATTCGAACCGACCAGCAGGGCTATTGCGTATCTTTTAAATGACAGTGGCTATCATATTGTCTATGGATTAACTGTCAAATTGGTTATGGTTTAGTACAAAATGGAACCATTTGACAGTTATTGATAGGCACAATATGTCATTTAAAAGATACGCAATAGCCCTGCAGGTATGCATGACATGAGGGAGGTGTATACTCAGCAGTGCAATCTTCGAATCAAAACCCACACTTAGTCGAAATCTACCTAAACCAAGTGCGAAACCAGCGAGTTTCTATGATTCTCTCCAACCAGTGACCCGTGTGGCGGGTGACACAGTTCTTTAGATAGACATTTATTCAAAGTTGCTGGAATGAGTGTAGTGCTAGCGGAGCCCAGTTAAATTAATTACAAGTGACTACGTTGGAAAATGTTGCCGGGTGCGGTGGGTCGGGTGCTTGTTCGACTGTACCTCTGATAGCAGTGTACTTGTTAACTTAAAATGGCTTGTGTTCATACTGTGTGGATGTTAGTAGTAACAGTGGCAAATAACTTACTTTTTACCCGACTACTGCAAGGTTCAAAAGGAGGGTTATTACTTAAGTGTTACTCAGGTATTTCGCGTCATATGATCTGACCATAGTGTAGATTGGTGATTTTACTTCCTGTTAAGGCTATGGCATTAACAGGAAGTAACCGCAAAATAATAACAAAAAATCTTTCCACAAAATAAAAAAAATATATAAAGAAAACATTACACCTTTGTATCATTTATTCAATATATAAAAATAGGTATTGCGCTTCATTTTATGGTTATCTGTTTCCTTTCTGTTTTCTCAGAAATATATTTTTTTGGAGTGCAGGTGGCGGTTGATATAGGTAGGTATTCATATTTGTGTGATCATTTACATATTATTATATGTTAAGATAACGCCGTTGTAAAATGTGTGGTGGCCAGTCTCCAAAACTGGCAAAATTATATATATAAAATATATATATACGTCAATACATGAAACGAATTGATAGGACATCTTGATTTAAATATTAATTAAGGCAATTTTCTCATTAACTGATGTGGTTCGATCACAGAGCCGTGAACTAATATACTTTAAAGTCGAAAAAAAACTTTATTTATGATCTGTTTATCAAGTTTCCGCATTTAAATTAGACAGGTTACGGTGAGACATTTTTCCAAGAGTTTTAGAGGCAAATGTTTGCGGTAACATACTCATCGGTTCGACACTTTATAAATAACACAAAACCTTGAACATATATTTCTCTTAAATTTTTACCTCTACAAGGTCAAGAACACGGTACGCACGGTCACAAATCAAACTATAAAATCCAGTTTAAATGGTCGCTCGCTTTACATAGATTTCCAATACGATGAGAGATCCTTATTAGCTGGTTTTGAACAGCTTGATTGGTGGCCGTGTGTACATACAGTCTGGTGCAGTAAAATGTAGACATTCAACCAAACTCCACAGCGGTTTTCTCGTGTAACATCGATTGTAACATTGTGTTAAGAACTTTTCATAACAGTAACACGCTGTGATGGTAAGAGCATACAATCACCATCGACCCAGAGGACACACTCACTTTTAGAAATTGAAAGATCCCACACCGTCACACAGTGTATCCTAGTATGGACGCCAGTCTCTCACAAAGGAACATATTATATGTTGCACCTTGTTAATAAGTTACTGCCGCACTCAGAGAGCTTCAGTGATTACTTAGGCCATCACTTAGTAAAGGTTTTGACTGTTTTGTCATACAAAAGTATATCAAATCCTTACTTAGTGACGGCTTAAGTAATCATTAATTATCTCTGAGTACCGCAGTTAGTCTTAAAAAAAAAAAAACAAAAAATGATGTAGTGGGTAGTGTATGCATGTAGGGAGGGTTGTTGGCGGATGGAAAATCATCAAATAACCGCTTCCCCTATTGGGCAGAGTAAAAGGGAGTGTCAAAATTCTACTGACTAAAAACCACCCATGTTCCGTCTTAGCCCTTTATTTCGAGGCCGCGGTATCTCTTACAACACCCCGCAGCCCCAACGGGGGGAGTCATAGGCCTCAAGTTCAAACCCGTGACACGCACCTCTAATTTTTCAGACTAATGTGCGTATTGTATATGACGACGCCAGCGATGGCGGAGCGATACGAACGTCACCATCTTGGTTCGGTGGTAGAGGGTTCATTTTGTAGGTGTCGTTGAATTATAACACCAACGTGTAAAAATAACCTTACTTTTAATCAGATACTAACTTAAATTAACACTAGGTTTACAACACTAAAAATACCTAGTGAAAATAATAATTTTACGTGTTAGCTAGGCAAACCAACAGTTTCGTTTTGGAGAAGTGACTCGGTTCGTGTCTCGATGCAAAGAGCCCGTTCGACAATCCTCACTAACGAAAACGACTCTGTTCACGTGCAGCCATTACAAAAACGTCACGGGGCGCGGCGTTTGCCCCTCTACTACAATAATCAATTGTGCAACTTTTATTAGAACGATATCGTTATCCACGACATAATTATCACTTGTTTCGGTAAAGTCAGAAGTCCTAAGCAATCCAGCATGTCTGAGAGATATTTCTCGACGGCCAGCATGTACAGCCAAGTCAGAGGCCCTTATACGGCATAAAAACTGTGACACCAGCAGGGCTGTTGTGTATCTTTTAAATGACAGAGGCTATCATATTGTCCATGGATTAACTGTCAAATTGGTTATGGTTTAGCACAAAATGGAACCATTTGACAGTTAATTGATGGACACCATATGATAGCCACTGTCGTTTAAAAGATACGCAATAGCCCTGCTGGATAGGCAATCACACGATAACAAGAAGAAAGGGGTTGAAATTCGTGCAGACCACGGAAGGGTGTTGAACAATATGGGATCGGACCAAAATAAACTAATTAGTTCGTCAGATAGATTTCCAAAAAATATTGAACACATATTTTTTCTTTTTTCACATAGGTAAACAAAAAATTAATACGATACAGTGCTTCGTAAACTCATGAACTCCTCGAAAACGTCACTTAAATATGTCAGTACATTATTACCTATAAATGACGTCACAACCCCCCACTCATGATCTTTGAGGCGTTTTATCTCCGTCAATTTTTATTAATTTGATATAGCAAAAAACACGTATCCAATATTTTTCGATAATGTAACTGACGGACTAATTAGAATTATATTTTTTGACCCAGTCCGATTCCCTATTCTGTCAGTGATGACACTCCTCATCAAGTTGAGTCAACAAATGCTCATCGTGTTACCACAGAAGCATAGTAATGTTGTCCGTTCTTTCAAAATATGCAACTGTTTGAGTGTGTGTAGTAGTGCATCATTCAATACTTTGTGCACGTAAAGCAATAATAATAATCATTTATTGGTCTCAATTAACATACAATAGCCTAATACAATTTCATAATTGGGAATTCTATACAAAACAAAAGGCTGCAGGACACTATACGGACGCCTTTTTTTGGGTTGGTGGGAAATCGTCATAACCGCTCCCGCTCTTGGGCAAAGCGGAGGGAGTGTCAGACTTCTACTGACTAAAAACCACCCATGTTCTTTCTTAGCCCTTGTGCCGAGGCTGCGATATCTCTTTCGATCAACCCGCAGCCTCATGACTTAGTATTCAATACATTATTGCATTCCACACTACACTTAAATATAAAGTAGGTACTTACTTAATATAATAAGTACAGTACAAACATTGATTTGTTAACAATCTGAATAAGCACCATCTTGATAGTAGCGTTTTTTTTTTTTAAAAACCGCCGGCCGTAGCCAACCAACTACATTACGCACACATCACCAACTTTAATATCTGGTAACACACTTTTTGCATATTCGTATTGTATTGTAACGAGCTGGTGTCCGACTGTCCGCAACTCCACGTCCAACATACGTACATTTTCCATGCCGGAACATAACTTTGCATAAAGCAAATAAATGTTTCTTATCTATAATACGAGTTTATGTGTTTACTAATATTATAAAGCTGAAGAGTTGGAATTTAAAAATATTTTTTTGTTGGATAGTCCATTTATCGAGGAAGGTTATAGGCTATATAACATCACGATCAATTAGGAGCGGAGCATAAATTAAAAATGTTGCAAGTACGGGAAGAGATATTCCTTTTTGAGAGCTTCCGTTGCGTGCGCTGCGAAAACGGTTTAAGTTACGTAAATACTATGTATGAACGAATTGTTCCCCTTTAAAAGTTCTAAATAAAAGACCGCGACCGCATAATATAGATCTATCTTTCATTTATGATTGACTCACTTTAGCCTTTTTTACTATTTAAATTATTAATTTTAACCCGTATGGTATCAATCTATGTCTAAATAAATGTGTTTGTTAGAACGGAAAATTAATATAAAATATTTGTGCCCTTTACTTAATATATAAATATCTTAGAAGATATCGCAATGTAATAAACATATCCACGTGACAAAATAATTACACGCGCGACAGTGATTCTATTCGGCCGGCTATCGCGCGTTGCATTGCACTGTAGGCCTACAGCGGCCTGTAGGCCGGCCTACGTGGGGATTTTGGCCTCCGGCAAATTCAAATTCAAAATATTTAATGCGCCATAATGTTTACAAGTACTTGAAGGTGTTATTGTTGTTGTTGTTCTCTTTAATATAGTCTAACTAGGCTAATCTAAACTTATATTATAAAGAGGAAAATATTAGATTTTTTGTTTGTTACGTTTTAACTCAAAAAAATCCATCATTAGATAGCTATACCTTTACCGAGTAACATAGGCTGTACTATACTATCAAAATACTCGCGGACGAATATAAAATTATAAGCTAAAGAGTTATTTGTTTGGTTGAACGCACTAATCTCAGGAAAAACTACTGGTGGGAATTGTTTTTTTTTTACATTGGATAGTCGATTTAACGAGAAAGGTTATTCATATTATGTGACGCAGACGAAGTTGTGTGGGTCAGCTAGTTAATATATGATTCAAAACTCTGTTTTAACCGTGATAAAAATCTGCTCTCCTGTACGAGCCGGCCCTAAGTGCATACGCTAAGATTGGACAGGCGGAGGACGAACAGCTTTCACGCTTTCAACTGATATTGACACGTGATACGTTATAGTTTATTAAATTCTTCGTAGGTCTGTGATGGCTATGATATGTTTTGTTATGCTGAAAGCTCTGTCGAAAAGCCGGACATAGACAGAAAACTTTATATATTTTATTTACGGATTCCGTACCCAAAGGGTAAAAACGGGACCCTATTACTAAGACTTCGCTGTTCGTCCGTCTGTCTGTCACCAGGCTATATCTCAAGGAAGGCGATAGCTAGACAGTTAAAATTTTCACAAATTATGTATTTCTATTGTGGCTATAACAACAAATAGTAAAAATACTACCCATACAATAAACGTGATTTTGTTGACGATTTGGTACGGAACCCTTCGCGTGCGAGTCCGACTCGCACTTGGCCAGGTTTTTTCGTTCTCATATACCTTTTGTTTTTCGGCCAAACGCCATATCGTGACAATGCCTATGACAGGGTGTCGATATAAAACAAATCTGGGTGCATGGTCCCCCTATGTCCCTTATCCCTTGTTTGTCTGCCGTGTTATATTATTATTGCTATTTTCTATTATTATTTATTTTTCTTATTCAAACGAATTGACGTCAACATTGGACAATATTATCAAAATGTCACGCATAAGATTTTTGTCAACCGTACCATGTAGGTACCACGAGGTACACACAGTTTAATTGACTGTCATATTGGCGGTAATTTCAACGGACGTTGCAACTACATATATAGAAATATCTGAATAGCGATGAGGGTGTCTGCCCTGCACACACGCACACGCATACCAAATGTAACACCTATTTCAATCACAATCGTAGTTTGATGAATACTGATTGTACAATTGGGTTTCAGTCTCAGCCTACGTACCAAAATATCAATATGCTACCTATCCTCATACAGCTACACTTACAGGACATACGTTGACACGACAAAGGGTTACTAATTAGCTAATTAGCGGGCTACTAGATGTGGTCGAGTGGTAATTGCAGTGTTCCTCTGCATGAAAGCCTCTATAGAGGCTTTCAGAAATTAATCGAACGGTTTCAACCATACATTCTTGAAACCTTTCGATTCATTACCCAACTACGGCAAAGCCAAAGGAGGGTTAGGATTTTGACTGGCTATGCATGTACCAGCAGGGCTATTGCGTATCTTTTAAATGACAGTGGCTAACCTACAGTGTCTATCAATTAACTGTCAAATGGTTCCATTTTGTACTAAACCATAATCAATTTGACAGTTAAACCATTGACAATATGATAGCCACTGATATATAAAAGATACGCAATTGCCTTGCAAGTGGGCGCCCTTTTGCTCTATACTCTTATTTTTACAAAACTGCTCTATACTCTTATTTTTACTAAATCTGTTTTGACATTTGTGGACTTCCCCAAGAACGCGGAGTAATCGTGTCTATTTTTTTTTGCGTAACAATTCGTCTATGATGTTGGCGCAACGCGCCATCAGCCGGTCGTCCCTAAGGCGAACTTTGGTCAAAGACCAGCGAATGTTCCCGTACAAAGTCCAGTCCGTGCATCAGCTGCTGCCTGTCAACCGCCAAACGCGTGTAACCTACGCCCAAACCATCCTCAATCTCGAGGACGAAGTGGACAATTTTCGACCAAAATCATAATGAGCGATGAGGCTTATTTTACCTCATCGGGTACGTGAACAAGCAAAATTATCACTTCTGGGGCACCAAAAATCCTCGAGTGATGCACGAGAAGCCATTATACCCGTTCAAAGTGACTTGGTAGCGGACAAAAAGTCATGTGGTAAAAAAATTATTTAACACCAAATGGTTGTGTATAACTTTTTAATGCAAAGGCAAAGTATTATTTCATTTTCTTTCAATAATTTCTCAGTAGCAGCTACGGAGTCATGATTTGTGCTCGGTTAATGGCAACAGGCTTGCCCATGGGACTTAAACATATGTACACTTTTGGGGATTACATGCGTGATGTTATGTTATGTAATATTAGCGACGAAATTTGGAGTTTGTTTCGCTACAATGTGCGTCCGTAGAGTTCTATTTTGTTGATTTAGTACAACTCTGTCTAACCCATCGGGGATCACAGGCATGATGTTGTATTTGTAATAGTTAACTTGGGAGAACTGTGGGTTAAACTTAAAATCTATCTAGATTTATAGTTTCTAAATGCAGCAATAAATAGCTCGCGTTAATATATATTTTTTTAAAGCAATTTATTGCTGTATTTTTATATTTTAAGATCCCATATATCCCGAAACTTGAACTCGAGTTTGTGTTGGATTGTTTGAATTAAAATCTGGTCAATTCTAAGGTACGTTGAGGTCCTTGAGTTATAATAATTTTAAGTCAAGCTGCACGATAACCGACAATTGCTTGCACTGACTGGACGAGTCCATTTAATTCTGTGAGGTTCTTTCTTCAAAGACCATCTCAGACACTAATCCGCAGTAATTTTGTGAGTATACCAATATTATGTCTGAACCCTATAAGAGACTATGAGGTCTGGATTTAGCTGTTTTTTTTCTCAGAGTAGTCAGTATGACTGACTTGTAAAAGTGTATGCATGTAAAACCGGTAATACCGGTAATACCTATACAGTCCACACTATCTACTAAGTCACCTTTGTTTCGATCCTCCCAACACCTTGAGGATATCCAACCATTTCTCTGCACTGACTACCTATGAAATGTAAAAGATCTAAAAATTACAGTCGAAAGCAACGGTTTAGCGTGCTTTCCGAGACACGGAGGAAACTGTGTATGTCGGCGGCGGCGGTGTGTGTGTGGCGGGTGTGTGTGTGGCGGTGTCGACGGTTACCCATCCACGGATCAACCTAGACACGGCTGAAGTTCGATTGGATGATTAATATAACTAAATACATCATTATTTATAAAAAGTAAATAATAATTATGTACAAATTATTCTTTTATTTATTGATTGTATCATCCTATGAACTTTGAAAGTGATACTGGCATTAAGATAATAAATCAATTTGAATAATGTTGTTTGTGACAGTTCTAGGAACCGGCTGGACCGGACAACGTAGCGTAGGTACCGCCTCGTCGATCAATTTACTTTTCATGGATGTCACACTAAGTATGAATATTAATAGACTGATCAGTTAATTAATTCATACATCACGCCTATAATGCCCGTATGGTATAGGTATACATATACCTAATAGTACAACCACAACTTGTATGTTTGAATCCACTGTAATAAATACAAAATTCAAAAATTCAAAAATTCAAAAAAAAATATTTATTTCATAATAACACGTTGTACATTATACAGTTGTTGGCGTCTCCTTTTAAGCATATAAATGCCTGTTCCAGGAGGCGATAGAGAACGAACCTTTTTTTTTTATTGTATGTCTGCCTCCTCTTGTCCTGAGGGCAGAGATTTTTTTTTTTTGAGAGTTGACCCTATCTTGCCCTGTGATTGGTTATGAGGTCGACAATGGAACGAGCTTACCCATAAGAAGCCAAGAAGCAGGGTATGCCACTCCATGGCTGTGTGCATAATAAAAAAAGATGCAGCAGATTCCCTTCGTGCGAATGATCTGGTGGTGGTGGTACATCTGACTACCGATGGAAGAAGAGAGATGGTGGAATGAGCTCGTGGATCTCTTGAGCCTTTTGTTATCAACTGGGAACCAATCTAGACACAGTGGCTGTTGCTGGGAAAGTTTGTATTGAAAAAAACTATTTTTTTTTGTGGTGTGGTAAATCATAATGACTCTTCTCGCTATGGGCAGCGCGGTAGGGAGTGGCAGACTTCTACTGACTACCCTTTGTGTCGAGGCCGCGGTAACTCTTTCGAACAACCCTGTCGAGCACTATACCAAACCTGGGAATCAAAGCTAGGGCCTCATCTTCACCAGTTAAGCTAACGACCGCTTTACCAACGAGGCAAGTAAATAGTTATAGATTTTTCATGTGTATCAGATCTTGTACCTATAATCTTATTTACAAGTATAAAATATGCTAAAGTAGATTATTATGTATGTTAGTTACTCAATTACTTCAGAACGGTTGACCGGATCTACATCAAATTGACACAGAAATAGATTGTAGTCTGGAACAGCACATATAGTCACCTTTATACCCGACTGTGGTGAAGCCCAAAAGGAGGGTCATGTGTTTTTACCTTTTTTATCCGACTGCAGCGAAACCCAAGAGGGTTATGTCAAACTTTCCACGCGAATCGAGCGATATAAAAATCTCAATATTAATAGAGAAATCAGCAAATTAATACAACGTGATGTTATTAAATGTCTTTTGTATTTAAATTAGTATAGTATCTCTACCTAGTTTTAGTTACAGATTTTTATTACCTCTTTCGAAATATTTAATATTCCTATTGCCACAGGATGGTTGAAGGCGAATTTAATAATAATAGAAATAACCCATGGAGTTTCTAGTACGTTCTTCTCCATTGGAAACGACTTATCCAAGCGGTTCACCTTTTCTCGACGTATTTTATATGACCGTAGGCCTTTATTAATTTAAATATTTTGAAACTACATAAATCAAAATCAAAATCAAAACTCATTTATTCAAACTAGGCTGATAATTAGCACTTTTCGAACGTCAAAATTTACTTATTACATATAAACCATTATTACAGGCACTTTTGAATGTCAGAAGAACAATTCAAAAAACAAAGCTACAGTCACAGTCTTACGGCATAATAACTTGTGGAAGTACTGGAGTTGCCCATTCCCTAGCGTAGATCTCAAATCAAATCAAATCAAATAATTTAGTCGCATAATATGGGTAAATAGATAGTACACAGTGCATTACTTAATACAACAGTAAAGATCCTCATATTAACCATTTCTGGTATGCCAAACTTAAAACTTAAAATAAAAGTTTATTAGAAAGTAAATTGGGTACGTCTAACAAATACAGAAGTAGGTACACATTTACATTTTGGACTACATACTAACTTAACTAGTTATTATTTCACAGATAAGAACATAGTAAGGCGCTACACTAATTTTCTATTCCTATGACTAAGATATTCCTGGGTCGTGTAGAAACATTTATTAACTAACCAGGCGTACAATTTTGGAATAATGGAATAGATCTAAGGTCTTTCAGTTCATTAGGCAATTCGTTGAATAATTTAATTGACATCGGGTAACAATTTCTTCTATCAAGATCAGATTTTATGTTCGGCAAGGGAAAACTATTAGGATATCGGGTGTTAAAATTACAGTAATCACCAAAAGATTTGTGTATACTGATGTGTTTTGACGAAATTACAAGATTGAAATATTGTATACAAGGACAGTGCTGTAAATTAAGGAACAATGGTTTGCATGAAGTCAAAGAATCATCATTACAAAGTGCGCGAATGCACTGTTTTTGAGCCAAGAATACTCTATTAAATTTCACGGAGCCACCCCATAATAGAATACCATATCGTAGGTTCGAGGCTACATATCCGTGATAAGCTTGTAAAGCTGTTTTTTGACTGGATATACGTGTGAGACGCCAAAGAGCGTAAACATAATTGTTAATTTTGTTGCAGATTTTATTTATGTGTAATTTCCATGAGATCTGACTATCTAATGACATTCCAAGGAAAACTATGTTATCAGATTGTGCTATATAATTGTTATCGTATGAAATTGTTAATTTGTAGTTACATTGTTTTCTATTGTAAAATTGAATTATTCTAGTTTTGCCTATATTAACTTTTAAATTATTACGTTTTAGCCATTTGATAATGCTTCGAACAGCTTCGTTAACTTCTTTATTGTAGTTATCAAATGAAGTATTAGGTTTATGTAGTTTTTTTTTTTGCAAATCGTTGATGTAGAGTAGGAATAGAAGGGGACCTAATATGCTTCCTTGTGGGACTCCGACTCTGTTGAATTCGAGTTTAGATTTATATGCAAATTCTATATTCTCGTTATTAACGTTGTTGATTTCTACATATTGTATAAAGTTACCTCACAAATAGGCATTTGTGAGGTAACTTTGTAACCATTTACGTGCTATACCGCGAATCTCTATGGAGAAGAATGGGCAAGAAACTCCATGGACACTCTTTTTAATCAGAATATTGTTACACAATTTTGGAACATTACATCATTCATGTTGAGATAGTATATTCTGTGAGAACTATGTAACAAGACGTGAAGTTAAGAGCGTCCGGAGTAAAAAGATATAATAAACACTTCAAAAGAATAATGAAATATGGCAACTAAGAGATGAACAGTCAACATGATGCTTTGAGGAGAAACCTTGAATATTCTGATGAAATAATTGCAATGAATTCTGCTTAGCCCCTATTTTACATTTAGCTTGTTGAGAGCCAGAAGCTACAATATAATTGTTTAATGTGGCATTAATTTTACTGGTACCTTCTGTTGTCTTACCAACTAGTTTAAATGAGCAACTGGAGTGAACTACAAGATGACCATGCTGTCGCTATGCAATGTACGTAATCCTACCGTCAGTGGACCCCACGGAAGAATCCTCTGTAGATACAAAAAAAATCTAAAAATAATTACTAATTAGTAAAATTACTAATATTGGCAGTGCCAATTAAAGAACTAAACATCGACATACTACGAGAATTTATGTCTAAGTGAATATTATACACTAATAGCATAGCTATTTTGTGTCTACAACTAATAGTTAGACACACATTACTCGGTGTTGGCTTATAACAAGATTATTTTTAGTCACCATCTAAATTCTGACATATTAATCTTTGGCGAAAATTATTGAATACGTATTTTTTCTTTTGGTATCACTCAATACAAAAACATTGAGACATCACATCACAAAGTTTTAACATTACACGGAAAGCGGATAATTCTTTCGAGAAAATGATTTAATATGAAAATATTACGTATCGTTTTTTTTTTCAATAATGAGTTAAGTGAAGATACCTAATGCCTAGAAAAAATTTGGACGGCGCGGTGACTAAAAATTCACGTTGTATATAAGCCTGTCACTATTCATCATCTGTCATTGACCTACTATGAACTGAACATGCCGCCTATTCACCCTGTGAATATAATTCTTTTTCTTGTTTGACAATTTTACAAGGATAGAGAAATGCACACAATATTATTTTACGACACTAACTGAAGCACTCAGAGAGCTTTAATGATTACTTAGGCTATCACTTAGCAATGGTTTTGACAGTTTTGTCATACAAACATAATTATGTCAAACCTTTACTAAGTAACGGCTTAAGTAGTCATTAAATATCTCTGAGTACGGCAGTGACTCTAACAACTCAGTAACACAGTTTGTGATGTCTTTTATTTTTTAACTTTTATACTATTCCCTACAAATATAGTGATGTCAGTATTTTTATTATATACACAAGTAACTGATGCCATTAGCTGTTTGTATGTGGCAATCGAACCCATGTTCAGCGGTCACGCTTGCCGCCGACCACAGGATCAATGAGGCAGTTAAATAATAAGTTTGATTTTATTGTTGCCATTCTAAAATATTTGATTCACTGATTAACTGGTGAAATTTTGGAGACCTCTTAGATCTACTAGGATTATAGGCGTTTTGTTGTAGAAAACGAGATTAAGCATTAAAAAAAAGATCATCAAAGATCATTAGCTTAAATTAATTATCAAAATAAATAAATCAGTCAATACCCTTTGTGGAAACTATATTTTCGAGCCGTTTGGGGTTGAAACTCTAGGGCCGTGGGGTCCTAGTGCCCACAGTATTTTTAAGGATATTTCCAAACGCCTTGTTGACGCTTGCTCTGACCCAAGGGCTGGCTTTTTCTTTGGCCAGAGGCTAAGTGTTGCCATACAACGCGGCAACGCTGCCAGTCTCTTGGGCACTTTACCTGCTGACAGCGTTGAGGAGGAGTTTTTCGATGCCCTTTTATAGTTAGTTTGTTTTTAGGTTAGTTTAGTTTATATATTTAGTATAGTCTTACTTATATCTCAATAAATTATTTCCACAAAAAAAAAATCATCATGATCTGACTTTTTACCAACTATGTTAAGGTCGGCTTGTAGTCTTAGCAATAAGGTATTACACCAAAAAAAACGAAGTCGAGAGTCCGTCTGTTAGATTATCGAAAAATATTCGATACGTGTTTTTTGTTTTACGAAATTAATAAAAAAATCGAAAATAAAACGTGTCAAAGATGGTGAATGCGTTAGAGTGGGGGCTTTTAACGTCACTTTGTGGGTAAAAAATACTAACCTTGTGATGTCACACGACTTCACATGACATTTCGAAGCACTGTATCGTCTTCATCTTTTGTTTACGTGAAAAAAGAAAAAAACGTGTCCGTTACTTTTTTGAAATCTATCTGACGATTATAGATTTTTTGGGTGAAATGCCCTATTCCAACTGAATACTAGACTTTTACATGAAGCGATTGCCTATCTTAGTACTGGGTAATACCCTTGAGTAAGACTGGTTGTCAGATTGATGACTGGCTGAAGCGACTGTTAAAGATCTACAAATGGTAGCCGGGACAAACGGCTTAATTTGTTTAAATGAACAATAATTAATTGCCAGATGCTTAAAGTATTACCGATTCGCATGTGTCATAAAATTAATCATAATTGGGTAAGTTATGGATAGCTAGAGATAAATATGTAGTAGTTGTTATATTTCCATTTACCATGTAAACTACAGCCATACAGATGCTTGTTCATAGAGTATTATATATTAAACATATATATTAAACAAAATATCCACCTGTACACTAAAAACAGTGATATTCACAACTTTAACACTAGAAATAAGCATAAACTACGCGCTCCTTTTCACCGGCTTCACAAAGTTCATAATTCATTCGTCGGGCTTGGTATAACATTTTATAACAAACTGCCATCTTCTTTTCTAGACTTGCCATTTAATGCGTTTAAAGCCAAAGTAAAATCTAATCTTTGTTTAAAAGCGTACTATTCCATTAACGACTACTTAAATGATAAGAACAGTTGGTCGCTGAGTTGAACACAAGACAATGTTTGTTATTTATTTATGTTCTTTCTCCAAGATTAGTTTACTGATATGTTATGTCTTTTTTTTATTATTATTATATACTTTTTTATACTTGCCTTACTATTGTATCGAGTCTGGTTCTTCTAACCAACCTAACAGACAGATGTGTGCTGGGGAGTTTGTTCCGCCACTTCTTCTTTCCAGCAAAAACACTAGGAAGTGTCGAAGGGGGGGCGTTTTTGGGGGACTGTCTCTTGTAAATAAGTAAAGTAAAGTAAATTTTGACGTTCGAAAAGTGCTGATTATCAGCCTAGTTTGAATAAATGAGTTTTGATTTGATTTGATTTGATTTATTGTCCTTCGGTACATTCGCACCTTCCGTTTATTTCCGCATTAGAACTTGTTCTTTTAAATGTTAATTACAAAAATAACAAGCCTCTGATGATGTTATGCATTATTTTTAGAGTTTATTAATATATATTTAACATAACGCTGTTTGTGCTTAAGTAAATATTGTTCGTATTATTATTTTTTGTTTACATGGATAGGTAAGTTAAGATACAATAATTGTATACACCTGTTTACATGAAATTAACATTTGATATGTGATTATTTCATCAATTAATATTACCTCCGAACGCTTGAAACACAGTCCACACCTAGTCCAGGCACACATCATGGGTGAAGAAAAAGTAAATTTAAGAAAAACTGTATTTAGCGTTATTTTTATAAAGCAACATCATGGTTTGGATCCCGGAGTATTAAGCAGAGGTGTGCCTAATAATACAATACATTTCGCTGTCCGTTTTAAAGTCGTGAAGTAACCAATAACCACGACTATGAAACGAGTACAAGTCCAAACTTCATGGTTCCTTCTGAGGAAACCCAAACTGGATAAAACCATTCCCGACTTTGGGAACCCCACCCAGAATCATACGCAGCAGGTGCTTGCGTCTGGTTCAACGAAGCAGTCTATTTTAATGTTAATGGGCTAGGATTTCGCAATTAAAACAAGATTATTTAGAATTATGAATATAATAGATTAATAGTCAATAGTCGATAATGCTTTTTGGTATGGTTTTTATATAAACTATAAAATAATTCGCTTAATTCGCAACTTATATTTAAATAGTAAAAGCAACCTCCGTCGGATGTGTGTGAGTCGCAAGCTCGCAACAGCGTGCGTTTGCGCAACTGACTATTAAATAGTTTGACTATTAACTGATAAATAAATTATTTTATTTATTTAATAATAGTGTGGCTATTTAATAGTTACTTTTAGTGCGCAGATTTTATAGTGAAAGGCATATTTGTGGCAAACAAACTGAGACTGTTACGTGTCTTATAAATTATATAAAAAAACTTATTTGCACTAGAACTGTTTTGTTTACGGAGATCACACATATAGATTAATAACCTACAGAAAATGATGCACACTATACGTGTCTCTTAGTAAAATATTATTGACGCCATAATTATTCCATCCATTCTTTCTCCTTCGTCGTAGGAGTGACAGGAGTGGTAGTCCCGCCAGCGAATATACTCAGCTTGGATTGACCCCAGCTGAACTTGTAGCTCGGTAACTGAGGTGCTTTCGTCGGATTCAAGTAGAGATCGAATATAGACTGAGTCGTCCTCGGTTTCTGCGTAGTCGTCGAATATGTCACCGCTTGTGTAGTTTTTTCCAGAGTATCATTTTGTGCTTTCTTCGTAAATACAAACGGCTTAGTCGTCCTAGCTTGGCTAAAGTGCTGTTTTGTCGTCTCTGGAGATGTCGCTGTCCGTGACGTGAAAGTGTACCAAGGAGGTTTTGTTGTTACTGCTTTGCTTGTGCTAGTAAGTGGCTTTGGGGTCGTTGAACTCCATGGTTTCCACGTCCAACCAGATGTTGGTTTTCTTGTAGTCGTTGTGGTACTTGGTTCAAGTGTGGTTGTTGTTACCGGGCTGTAGGTTTTCGGGACCACTGTGGTTGTGCTCGGATTTTGAGTGGTTGTGCTGTACCATTGCCTCGTTGTTAAGGCTGAGGAAAAAGGCTTGAATGTCGACCAAGCAAACGGTTTATATGTAGTTGTTAATGTTAGTGGCTTGTAAGTAGTTGTTGAAGTAATTGGCTTGCCCGTTGATGACGAGGCAGAGGGCTTGTTCGTTATCGACCAGGCGAAGGGTTTGTACGTAGTTGTTGTTACTGCAGTAGGAGGCCTGCTGGTTGACGCCGAAGGGGGTGCCCACGCCAACCACGTAGAGGTGGGTGTAATGATAGGCGTCTGCGTCGTCGGCCACAGTGATGTAGTAGATAGTCTTGGTGATGATGTGATCGTTGCAACGGATGGAGGACGAGTTGTTGTACTAGGCAGTTGTATGGGTGTGGTTGCTTTCTTGCCCTGTGTATATGTTTCCGTAGTCATCGTTTGTTTAGTTGTATCACTGAAATTTTGTTTCTTCCTGAACTGGTTTGTTTCAATCACCCTCCACACCTTTATCCGTGGTACGTACGCCGTGGTGGCCGTGGTAGTACGACGTGGTGCAGGCGTTGTTGTGGTAGTGGGACGGCGTGGAGCATACGTCGGCAAGTTTGTATACTGAGGGGTTTGGTAGTTTACATGCTGAGAGGGTTGGTTAAACACAGGCAGCTGGAGTTCGTCAATTTTGTCAAACTTATAATTATACCAATCAAATCTATCCCTGTTCTGTTCAAGCACTTTACCGTAATTCTCTCGGACGATATCTCCAACGGACAGGTACGGTGGCAACAAACGTTCTACATTCTGTCTGTCCGTCGCGACGTTTGGCTGCTCGTAACTCACATATGGATTAAACACACGGGATCTTGGTAACGGCACCGAATTTTTCAAGTTTAAGTCACAATCGACGAGATACTTTTTGGTGTTATGTTTGCAATGCTGCGGATACACTACCCAGGCGAGGAAGCCGTTCCCCTGGAGTCGAGTGTGCTCTTCGTGCACGATGAGCGCACAGTCCAGGTCGTCGGAGATGTCGTCGTCTCGCAGCGCCGAGCAGGGCAGGCCGCACGCTTTACCTGGCCCGCACCAGTACAACTCGCTGATTTGGAAGATGCCATGGTCACCGCTGTAGGGGTTGTTGGCTGTGGTGTCGAAGCGGGACTCGTGGTAGGCGATGCACACCCACGTGGAGATGTGGTCAGGGCGCACGCCGAGCTCGCTCAGCTCTTGTGCTAGCTCGCAGCGATCGAGCACGCGCGCGCGCGCTGCCACCGTCAACAGCGCGCACGTCAACCACGTAACGCGATACATCGCAGCATGCGTTTGGTCCTGCGCTCGCGCACTGATTTTTACGTAAGCCAGCGACCCCCGCCGCGCCCCGCAGCCTAAGTGTGTCGCGCCCGTATTTTCGCAGCAATCTTAATTGCTACAAGTTGAGCTGCCACGCATTTTAGTGCACGAATGCAGGTCATTGTTTCAAGGTTATAGATGTGGGATCTATAATATCGATTTTATGGGACCTTCAATCTAGCGAACATCATCGAGGCCAATAGTTCACCTTGAAGGAACGCATCACCATCGCACCAAATGTCGTTTGTACAACTTTGAACTTACACCACTACACATAATAATACCAACAGAATAATTAATATTTATTCTGTGCACGCACTTTCTGCATTGGCGTACAATACGTGTGTAAAATGCAACTTTTAGCCATTGTTTCAAATCAAGTAGACTATATACCTACCGTGAGTAGAACGAGGTGTGACCGGTTTAAAAATAAATTATTATGACAGGTCGCGATAGTTAAAAGGTCAATTATTAAAATAGTCTACCTGTTCCTGGAATTGGAAAGAGCGTAGGTATATTAGTACCTAATATTGTGATCTCTCTAGCTTGCGTAATATTTTCCTGTCATCGGCGTGTCGTAAAGATTGGCGAGTATGGTGCTACCTGGCGATGGCGGTTATGCCCAGACGTGAACAAGGTCGTGCGCATGCATGTCATCGCGCTTGTATGTAAACATTCGGCTGATTTCCGAGTCGGGTCAAGAGGTGAGCCGCTGGCCTCTGTTGCCTAATATAACAAGTTTGAACTTAAAGATAATCGTATATTTCTGAGGTGTGACGCTTCGTATCTACATTATGAATACTCGTGACTATCAATCAATTCAAAGGATTATTGGTTAACGTCATTGATAACTACTGTTTCAATAAATATTATACATAAAAAAATTCTTATCACACAATTATGCGAAAAACTGTAGTTACATAAAAGCAGTCGTATTTTCTCTTAACATGTTAATAGCAGTTAAGTCATTGATATGATATGCTTTAAATTTATTGATTGGATCGTCAGATCAGATTTAAAGAGGAATGTCAGGAAAATTTTACGATGAACACTAATTGCTCAGGCGCCCATCTATTAGGACCTGTATATACGCCACTGAAAATTCACCCTCCCGCTCGGATTTATTGGGGCGCCAGAGGGGTAGTAGCAACTCGATTTGCGAGTAGCGATTATGTAAAAAAAACATAAATAATTAAGAAAGTTATTGGCAAAAATAAATCGGCATGACTTTATATGTATAATATACTAGCTTGTGCCCGCGACTTCGTTCACGTGGAAGTCGAAAATGGTTCATTATAGGATTTTCAACCTTACCTATAGTACATTACTGCCGCGGTCTATAATGACTACTTTGCTGGTCGCGCTGATGATGGCCGACAGCGCAGCGTAGCGCAGCTCCAGGCCGACACAGCGCGGTCAGCGTGCAGCACTTGATGGACGAGCTGAGATAAAGGCCGAGACCGTAGGCCGAGGCCTTTACAGCGAGGACAGCAAGGGCTGCAATGATGGCCAAGCTGTAAGGCCTAGAGCGTAGCTAGGCTAGCTCGAGGCAATCATAGCGTGACCAGCGAAGCAGTCATTGTGGGCCAAGGTTTGTATAGTGCTTTACTCAAAAATGCAAGTACCTAATCTAAATAAAACCAGCAAGTAATTTAAATAAAAAATATATTAATTAACTAGACTTTTAATTAAAATGACAATTATGAAAAGTACAGTTACTAAAATTCAACACCGACTTTCCCGGTTTGATATTACTGATAGTTTGCGATAATTCTAATGCGGTGTTTGACTGCTGGATTATTTCTTCATTTATTACTTCATTTAAATCTTTTTTTTTTTTACCTTTAGACGTACAAACAGCTGTGTTTTAAATAAAATCTTTTTGGAATTGATTTTTTAAAACGTTGAAACGTCAAAATAGCGGCCGGCAAAACATTGCCGGCCTGTTAGAGCGGCCAGCAAAACTTTGCCGGCCGCTCCTTGAAACAGACCGGCAAGGTCGACTTTGCTCAAACAAGTTTGTCAAAATAATGACAACATTACATGCATTTTTGAGTAAACCTATTTATTTATTTAAATCATATAAATTAAAGATTGTTATATTTTATAAGTAATCAACAGAATACTCATTATAACAATCTTTAGTACAGTGTAGGAATTTAAAGGTGAAATAAACATGCCAAAAGATAAATAAATAAAATAGACATGCTGTAGATTGTGTAGATCAGTGTAGACTAATATATATTTTGAAAAAAAATCTGGTGGTGGTTGTGGTATATCCACGCCTTAAGGGCCATCCATCAATAATCAGCCCTTAATGGATGACCGCGTGAGTACGCCATTCCGAGTGTATGAAAATTGCTTTTTTAAAAATTCAGAAAATTTTCATCAATTAGTCATACGAGTATGCATATTTTTTGTGCATGAACATTGTTTTTTCAAAAATATATTCATGTTAACAGTGTGATTAAAATCAGAAGTTTGTATAGTTACGAGTAGATGTGTGTTACTCAATCATGACAGAACGGATCTGCATGGGTAGGTACAAATATACCTAGATGATTGAGACTCAAATAGCACCTTAGCTTCTTTTTATTCTGGAAGTATGATTCGGTGAAGAAATATTCTCGAGTTCGACGAGGGGGAACTCGGGGACATTAGCTAGTCCGATGATAAAGTCCCTTGTACGGGCTGATGACCTATCAAGCGTCTTATGACAATTTAATCCTGATAAAAATCGTAGTAGAAATAACCAACGGTTTAAAAGCGATAGTCACATGGCTCTCTATTAACAAACATTCACACGTTCCTCGTGCATGTAATGCAGGATTGCAGGCTGATTGAATGCTGCAGAATCTGCGCACGTCCGATTGGCCGCGTCCGGCACTCCGGACCCCTGTGTTGTCAATCCTAATCATTCGAAAAGTGGGAGATGACGCTCTTACAAGTAGTTGAGACTTCGCAAGCATTCGCAAAGTACGGGCAGTTATCGTTTGCGTCATCCATTATCTGGATCGTGAAGAGCTTGTGGCTTGATGATAACAGACGCTTGAACCAATCTTCAGATTAAGCTTCATTAACCTAGGTGCCTTGTCTGTGATTAGGTGACCACCCATTACATAATAGGTCTTATCAAGGGCAAAAAGGAATAAAATAAATCATATAACTCAGTACCCACCGGGTTGTGGAGGTCAGATTGGCAGTCGCTCCATGTGAAATCCAGTATGGAGCAAATGCGAGCGTTGTACAACTGCATCCGTTTGAACTGGAAGCAGATACCAACGTAGTTGTGAAAAGGATAGGTCGATGATGATCCATTAACTGGGTTGTGAAGCCAGCCGCCTGATCCCATTATATTTTAAAATCATGACCTTCATCAATCAAGATGAAAAAACTGATCTCAAAGGTTCCGTTTCTTGTCGTCCGTCTCCCACAAAGAATTTTCTCTTGAATCAAAACGTATGTTTTATATACATCAATACAGGATTTAAACAACAAGTATTTAAAAAGAAAATTTGTGAATGAAATGAATGAATGATGAATGTTGAATGTTGATGGTTGAATGTTGTTGTGATGTTGTTGTTGTGTGTATCTCCGTAACTTGAAGATTTTCAGTTATGGTCCAAAACATAAGGTTTAAGAACAACTTTATTTCTCATAAGAATTACATATAAACACACTAAAATTAAAATTCATAATTTTATTACAGCGCACAGATTAAGTGGGTACACAGATAAATAATAACCTAAACTCGATCATAAGTTTAACAAAACACAACATGGATGTAGTTTGATTTTTACTGGATGTGGCATTGATGGCTTAGTCTATATAAGCAGGTGTTAGTAACTATTTTGTCTTTAGTTTATTATATAATTATATAAACACCGCAATGACAGGGTGAAAGTGTTTGTCCGTTTCGTAAAGGGTAGTTTAATACACTTTATGTAGGTGTGTATGTAAACATATTCTTTGTCAAAATAAAATAATTTTAATTAAACTATGTGGGAAATAAAAACTGGCCAAGTGCAAGTCGGACTTGCACATGAAGTGTTCCGTACCATCATAGTATTGAAGCCCCTTTAATTTGAATTATATCTTGTTAAAGCGGCAACACAACAACATATTTTGTGATAAGTTTGTTTTTCATAGTGTTTGTAAGAATAACAAAGTTATATTTGCTGTTTCTTAAATGTGCTTTATCTCGAAAACTATTTACTATATTATAACGTTCAAACGTTTAGTTGCAAGTTTTCATTGCGATCTACAGAATTTAGTATTAATAGATTTTTTACTCTCTTAGTTTAAAAGTTAGAGGGACACACACACATTTTACAAGTTTGGAAGTGTATTTCTTTAAAATGATTGACTGAAAATAATGGTTTTAGAAACCTCAATGTTATTTTTAAATACCTATCTCTAGACACCCCACACTAAGAGGTTTGATGAAAATAGTACATTATTAACCAAGGGGATAAAGCAGTGTCTTCTGTCGCGGGTGACGATTTGGATTTAAGTTCACCCAAGACTAAGACAGCTTTATCACCGAGGAAAATACTCTACTTTTCGTACCATTTGCGAAGAATTTAACACAATAATAATATGAGATAAGCATTTATTAAAAATTATGACAATTAAAAGTAAAATAAACTAAACGTTTATGTATTTGAAAAAAACAAAAACGCGGCTAATATTTTTTGCCGGAAAAGCCTTTGCTTTTCCGACAAAAAAATATTAGTCATCAAGCATCATCATCATTAGTCGGCATCAAGCTCATGAGCCTCGTCGGTTTTCGTAATTTTATTTAATAATCATAACTGCATAATAAATGCGTATTCCTTTTTCAAAAAGATGTATAATGCTTTATATACGGTTAAAGATATTTATTTCTCAAAAGAATTACAAATTCACTTACAGAGAAAAAACAATAGGTTTACAACGTTATCTGCCAGTAAGCGTAGATAAGAACAAAGAACAAATATGTAACTTAAAAACAAATATGTATCCTAAAACTATCATTACAATAATATTTTAACTTAGCATCGTTTTAGCATAACAAGTATAAAATTATCAAATAAAAGAAGGTAGGCTACACACAAGAAACAACACAAAAGTTTGAGTTTATATACAAACTCAATGGTGTAAACACAGATGTAGTTTAGTATAAATTTCGGTAAGTGGCTTAGAATGCTTTTTGTGGCATAGAATGTCACTTTTCTGAGCAAGTGGTATGAAAAAGTTTTTTTAGTTTCAGTTATATGGGGTGACGACCTCCTTAATGTTTTATTTTGTTTTATCTATCTACATCTACACTAATATTATAAAGAGGGAAGATTTGTATTTTTGTATGTATGTTTGTATGTTCGTAATGAATAAACTCAAAAACTACTGCGCCGATTTTAAAAATTCTTAATCTTTCATAGGCTACCTTTTATATTCTTAAGGGAACGGGAACTAAGCGGGTGAAATCACGTGACGTCCGCTAGTTTTTATATAAAATCGTAAAGCGGTTCACAGAACACATTTACCTACCACGTTTCAACTGGCTAGTCTTAATAGTTTCCGAATAAAACGGCTGTGACATCTAGACGGACGGACGGACAGACAGACATGACGAATCTGTAAGGCTACGGAACCCTAAAAATAGAACGATGTGGATAATTTAAATGGAAAAGAATCAAAGTGGGTTAAAAGCAATATTATTTCCGTTGAACGTAGCCGCAAGAGGACTTATTGTATGACGTAAGTCAATTTCCCGTGATCAAAGGATTACTTTCCTAGCAATAATATTTTAAAGAATGAACGAGATTTTCAATTCTTAAAATTGCATTTGTAGGCGTTTGATATTTTTTCACGTTAACGGCGAAATGTGCCATTGCACTTTACAATAATAAATAATTTTGTATATGATTTTGAATTAAATTTTGTCTCTAAGTTTTTAACGCCTAAATCAGGACTGATCGAAGGCACAGTTAGGTTTCTCATTAAATAATGCTTTGATATTTTTTCACGTTAACGGCGAAATGTGCCATTGCACTTTACAATAATAAATAATTTTGTCTATGATTTTGAATTAAATTTTGTCTCTAAGTTTTTAACGCCTAAATCAGGACTGATCGAAGGCACAGTTAGGTTTCTCATTAAATAATGCTTTTTTTTTTGTTCTGGAGGTTGGAAATCATGAAATAACCCTTCCCGCTCTGGGCAGAGCGAAAGGGAGTTTTAGACTTTTACTAAGTAAAAACCACCCATGTTCCTTCTTAGCCGTTTGTGTCGAGGCCGCGGTAACTCGTTCGACCAACCCGCAACCCAGACGGGATTAAATAATGCCTCCTTGGTTAGTGGTCACAAGTGCAATGCCGAGTGTGAGGTTTTTGGTATTCGATTTTCTGGTCATTTTATGATAAAACTAGCGAACGTCACGCGGTTTCACCCGCGTAGTTCCCGGTCCCCTAGGATTACAGAAATAAAAAGCCTATGTCACCCGGGGATAGATAGTGTAGCTTCCAACAAAAAAAGAATTTTTCAAATCGGTCAAGTACTTTTTAAGTTTATTCGTTACATACAAAAAATACATATCTTTCCTCTTTATAATATGTATTAGTATAGAATTATAGATACATTATTGGGTTTTTCCATCAAGAACTTTAAAGTATCAGTGGCCAGTGGCTGAGCGATTGGACTGCTCGGTGCGTGTCGCGGGTTCGATCTCAGCACAAAACAAATATTTGTATGGACTACAGATAGTTATTTCTGGTCTGGGTGTCTGTGTGTGTGAGTTTAACTGTTTGTAAACGCACCCACGATACAGGAGAAAATCCTAGTGCGGGGCAACGTTTAAAAAAAAATGATAATAGGCTTGCGTCTCATTACGTGGGACGTAACTTGTTGTATTCCGTATAGTTAGATAACAATTAAAAAGCCATTTTGTCTCGCGTGGATCTACGTTCCGGCACACGAAGGGTTAAACATGACTAACGAAGTGTGTTTGACTCTTCGAGGATTATAGAATGGTAGATTATATAATGGAATTCGTGGAATAGTTAGTGGTAAATAAAGGAGGTTGTTATAAGTTTTACGGGTTGTTAGTTCTATGCACCTCAGCGTTAGTTATGTATTGGGATTGAACTTATTTACGAGTAAGTAGATGGTTTCAAAGATTTTGTTTGTATCGCTGTATCTTCTTGTCTTAGAAATACAGTTGTTTTGCAATTTGATTTCTACGTAAATGTTGTAGAGTGTACATGGACATTTTCGGTAATTCTTTTCCAAAGAGATCTACGCGCTGAAATAGGATACTGCAGTACTTTCCTAAGTTGTAATGCCTTGTGGCTGAAGCTTTGCTGTAATGCCTTGTGGCTGAAGCTTTGCTGTAATGGTCTCATCATCATTATCAGCACTGCAGGTAGGCCTGAGTACCTGTAGTGGAAATATTCCATCCCATCCCAAATCCAAAAATAATCCAAAATGCAGGCCCAGTGCGGGTTGTTGGCAGATGTCAAGTGTCTTCGAAAAGTTTGGTTCTAAGACATGCCGGTTTCCTCACGATATTTTCCTTTACCGTTTTGAGAGCAGCGGTGATGAAAAAAATTACACAAAGTAATGCTACTGCCTGAGTTCGAACTTACTGTTCTTAAGTCGGGGCCACCACCAGTGGGTCAGTGCTGGTCTAATGGTCTAATATAAATAAATGCTTTGAGTTTGAGTTGATTGAAGCGAAGATAATTATCTTATGCAGTAAATATAAACTTAACTAACCTACTTATTTAAGGTATTTTCTTTGATTTATCTTTTTAGACTAAGCATAAATGAACAAAGAATTCTCCAAATGAGGCAGTTTCTGCGTCCTACGCAATATTTGCTCACGACAAATTGCGATGACCAACCAAACAAGGTGTTAAATTGATAATGGCAATAACCTCACTCAGGTAACAGGTATATAAGCAAAAAGTGTTTTGTGACATGCTTTTGATTCACTCTCATCTCTCCTTCTCTCTCTCATGATATTTGAAATTAGAAGAAGACGTCATGATATCACTCCTGTTATACCCGAAGGGTTATTGGGACAAGCCCGCGACAATGGTCCCAAACCACTCTAACCCTTGTCAACAGTGGCAACCACAAGAAATCGCTGAGACAATGAAGCCCGACGAAGTCCCGATTTAACTGTCTTGGATCCCGCAACGAAATTAATCAGAAAAGAATAGCGGAGGAGTAAGAATATATAATTTGCACTTACCTCCATATCAGCTCGAGACAGAACAGAACTATAGGGTGCCAATAGGCACACAGGGACGTATACAACTGGGATAAGCCCAGTTGCCTAGCACCACGAATATTATTGTCATTAATATTACTGGGTCCTAAGTTGTGAGCTGTTATATTTGATTCCAATATTAGGTATGACAAAAATGCTTAAACGCACGGAGAGTTCTAGTTTCTACAGGGATTGTATAGTTAATAACTCCGGATGTAACCTGTACACTATCCAATAAATATAATATAATAATATTATATATAATAATATTACGTTCATTCTGCGACTAAACTCCCATAAACTGTAATGTACAGATTGTTCATATTCGCTGCAGTCAGATGTAGAAAATTTACAGAAAGGCGAGGCAACAAATCCCTGAGAAATCGAGGGGAACTCTCAAATTTTATAGACCTACTTAAAACGTGTTTCATATATTTTCTGAAGCTGTTAAAGTATTTGCTTCTGATAATGATAATCATAATCTTATGTGGCTGCGCTGATAATGGAAGGTACAACTCCTCAACGGTTATTAGTTGGAGGATAATTCTTTAATAAAATATTCTGGGGAGTTTATAATATGGTTGTATTATTTCAGGTTATCTAGGTGAGCGTATTATTTAAGTCACTACTCCCTCCTATAGGATATTGCAAATAAAGAAACTTTTTTGCAAAAAAACCTCAAATATGTCAACGCTCTTGCTATATTAGAAAACGCTTGACTAATATTACCGATGTAATCTAGAAATTTTATGGAAGAAACCAAATTATGTTTCATTACTCGACGTTAAAATTATAACATGAAGTAACTATTCTGCGAACAAAAAAAATTGTCTCCTTTACTTACAAAATAGCGGCCACGCATAAATGGAAAGGAGTTTAACTTTGATAGTTTATTTATATCTCAGAAAAGTGCAACTGTAAAAGATTTTATCTCTTGTAATATTTGTTTGTACCATCTATCTTTTAATACAGACTTATGGTGTCCGTTTACCTGCACTCTTAACGATCTGTAGGGCTATTGCGTATCTTTTAAATGACAGTGGCTATCATACTGTCCATCAATTAACTGTCAAATGGTTCCATTTTGTACTAAACCATAACCAATTCGACAGTAAATCGATGGAACTATGATAGCCACTGACATTTAAAAGATACGCAATAGCCCTGCTGGACTGCGCTTCTGCCGCTGCTTTAAACGTGGCCATCTACTTGGCCTAAACTTCGTAGGTAATATGAATTTAAAATCGAAACGCACAAAAGAAGAATCAGACCGAACGTGGCCGGTGTATAAAAAACAAATTCTAAAGAAAGAACTAAAGCAAGAAAAATACTCTAAACAAAAGTACTTACCGACGCAGGTATACAACTCCATAGCTCCTTCCAGAAGACAGCCATCCTCCCGATTCAATCCGGTCGTGTAGTTCAGACAGTAACAACCCTCGTTGTTATCAAGCAGCCACTCGTTTGCTGCGAACCGTTTCGCCGGGATGCCCATGTATTCCGTATCGAATTCGTAACGCAGTTCCACGGATCTGAAAATTAAAAGGCATTAAACAGGCAGTCAGAATAAGGTAGAATAAGTAAGATATGGTTGGTAATCGGGTGCTGTCAGTTGTGACTGGTCACCTCTTAGTTGCCACGGCTTGTTTGAATTATTATATTATTTTTAAATCGTTTTGGCTTTACTGTCGACACTTATCGTGCACAACTTGCTACATCGTTCTCACATGATAATATACCAATCTCGATATGAATGATGTAATCAAAGTTTTGTAACAATATTATGATTTAAAAGAGTATCCATGAAGTTTCTTGCCATTCTTCTCATGAGACCAACGCTTTTAGCTTAGTTTATTAGCTTATTAAAATTTAGTATTTGTTCGACTATTCAATTCGCCTTACTACAATTTTAATATAAAACGTATATACCAAGATCAATTTCTTCCACCTGCACAATTTTTAGACGACATTACGAGCGTGTAATTGAAGATGAATAAACAAAATGTACTACATTAAAACGTGTTTTTATTTATTCTGGACGCCTTTTCGATAAATCCATTCCTGTTATCTATATAAGGCTTCAAGTCATTGATATTCATTCATAATATGCGTTTACAAACGTTCTCCTTAAATTCAGTAATCAGCTCTTTTACAGTGATTGTAACATAACCTCACTTTTACTAAACCTCTAATAACTCTGCTCTCAGATTGTCAAGAGTTACAGAACTTTCAGTGAGGGACTGATAAATCTGAATCTATTAACTCATACCATTTTCATCGGTGCTCAAGAATGTATGCAATGGTTTCCGTCTCATTTAGTTTGTAGTTTAGAGAAAAGGAGGATGTACGGATCGTAAAGAGGTGGCGTTGTGTGGTTTCTGCCTAGCCCCATGGGAAAAAAGCGTGAGTTTATGTATGTATGTATGTATGTGTTTTTTAATTAATCTAGAGCCAAACCACTGTAGCTCTAAACAATAACTGCTGTACTCAGAGATTAATGATTACTTAAGCCGTCACTTAGTAATGATTTGACATACTTTTGTATGACAAAACTGTCAAAACCTTTACTAAGTGATGGCCTAAGTAATCATTAAAGCTCTCTGAGTGCGGCAGTTAGACATGTCATACTAATCACACAATTTCCGGATAGTCAAGAGATTCAATATGCTTGTGTTACCTGTCAAACACAATTCCGCGAAACTACGTTGACATCGGGATAACAGGACGTACATGATCGTACTAGATACGGGAGCCTCAATTAAGTGAGTTTATGGTAGGATAGGTATTTATCTATTATACTAGGATAGGAGTCTGAACAAGCAGTACAGCTGAGTAGTACGTTATCCGGGCAGCTATCTAACTTGCCTAGCCCACTTTATCGACGAATGAACCAAATTCCCTTCAGAAGCGAGAAAAATAATTGACCGATTGAATGGGTGCTGAAGAATAGGACGGCCACAGAAAAAAAATGGATGGATTGTGTGAAGAATGATATGAAAGAGAAATCAGTAAGTAAGTCATGTTGGAAAATGGAAAATGGAAGAATAAAACCTATTGCGCCGACCAAGGTCGAGGGCAATTAGATCATGAGTACCTTTTTTTTATGGCGGGTCGATAATCATCAAATAACCCCTTCCGCTCTTGGACAGAGCGAAAGGGAGTGTCAGACTTCTACTGACTAAAAACCACCAATGTTCCTTCTTAGCCCTTTATGTCGAGGCTGCGGTATCTCTTACAACATCCCGCAGCCCCGACGGGAGATCATGAGTACCTAAGGTTTGTCATTTGTTCATCAGCTGACTCTCATTAGGTTTAGACTAATCCCACTTATCAGAACTAACAATGCTGGCGTATTGTTATCATCATCACCAGCCTATTAATGTTCCCACTGCTGGGACACAGGCCTCCTCTCTTTGTGAGGGAATGGGCTATAATCTACCACGCGGGCCCAGTGCGGATTGGTAGATGTCACATGTCTTCGAATTTTTTGGTTCTAAGACATGCCGGTTTCCTCACGATGTTTTCCTTTACCGTTTTGAGAGCAGCGGTGATGAAATAAATTACACAAAGTAATGAGCAAATCTGTGGGCCAAAATAGCAGGAAACTGGTGCCCTGACACAGTGAGACGGGGTCGTGGCAGGCCACGAAGGAGATGGCGGGATGAACTGGATCGGTTCCGTCAAAACTGGAAGGAGGACGCGCGGGTTCGAGAGAAGTGGAAAGAGTGGAGGGAGGCCTTTGCCCTGGAGTGGGACAGAGCAGGCTAATAAAAAAAAAAAAAAAAAATATGTGCCAGTCTGGGTTCGAACCCAGGACCTACTGTTCGTAAGTCGGGGCCGCCAACACCGGGCCACCGCTGCTCCTTATTGTTATACGTAATGATTTTACGTTATTGTACTGTAAGCTGTGAAGCTTCCTTTTTCATAAATAAATTAGTTCAATAACATGATCATTTCCTCTAAGGCATTAGAAGAGCGGAATTTTCGATTCTGCTCGATCCAGTATTTATTTAAATGTCTTATTTCAATTAGATCTTTACAAACTTTTTTGAATAATTGAAATACAAAGAAAACAAAACTTTACAGTCACATGGGTAGTTTTTTGAGTTACTTACCAAAAGCTAGCTAAGAGAATTATTCTGTTTCACAAAAACAAACACTCACAAATAAATACTTTGACTTATGAATTTGAATATCTTGTGAAAGTATAAGATGGTCTATTATAGTATTCGAAAAAGTGGGCCTTACAGTCTTTTCATTTCAGAACAATGCATCGAACTTTGCATCAAACATCCAAAGGGATGTTTGCTGCAAAGCTCAATTCAAAGGTGTTCTCGGTAGGTTGGACTTGTAGAGCCAAGTTAGTCAGTACGGGACGCAAATTTAAGTTCCATTCAACGCCCAGCTGCACGCTGTAAGAAACGCGTCTCCGAATTTGCGGTGTAACAAGAAAGAGCGCATGGAGAGAGCGAGGGTGAGGGGTGATTGGGGGTGTTGCATACCTTTCACAGCCCGACGGGCCGCTAGACAGACAGTAACCTACCTAACAGAGAGGGATCATTCTATTCATCGGACAAACAGCCGGCAATCGGTATGTAGTACAGTAAATATACAGGGTGTAAATTAACCCTTCACACATACGTCAACCAAGCATTCTGTACATCAAACTAAGTACCCCTACGCAACAATTTTTGCTGGGAAACGACTTTTTTTTTGGGGTAAAATATCACATTTTACGGTAAAACTCAATGTAGCACTATTTAGACATTGTGCTAGTGGGTGCTTTGAATAGTAAACGGGTCATGGAGGTAATTTAAGTAAAGTTTTAACCTGAAAAACTAGTATTTACAAAAACAGCTGTGCAAAATTTGGAACTTTGACCCCCAATATCTCCGTAACTAGGGGGTTCCCAGGCATGGTCTAGAAAAAAAAAATATCGCAGTGGTGGGGAGAACAAGTGCCTTTCGTTTGCGTTAAGGGTACTTTTAAACCCTTTATAGTTTAAATAAAACTTTCTGGAAAATTTCATTAATAAACACTTAGCACTACGTCACATACACTGTCTATAAAGAAAGTTGTAAAGTTTCAACAGCAAAGCTCAATTTGAAACTGTACCTACTGTCAACTTTGTCTAGGAATAAAATAAAACGCAAGTTACTGACCTACTTCAGTGGTTTCACTTTCAGTCCAAGCTTAAGTTTTTACCCGACTACGGCGAAGCCAAAAGGAAGGGTAATGATTTTGGCAGTCTATGTATGTACCTATGTATGTTCCACCGTAGCGCCTAGACTACTGAACGTATTTTAATAAATGAGGTGTCAATAGATTCGTAAGAGTAGTCCGGGTGACAAAGGCAATACATATAAATTTTAACAATTATTTTTATGACGGAATTTAAATGTCAGATTCTAAGCTAAAAATATAAAATAAAATTAAAAACTAAAACCCGACTACGTATAAAAACGAAGACTAATAAAACCGCGGTCTTCAAAAATCGTCTAGTAGGTAGATAATTTGATAATTTATAGAGGACAGCCGTAGTCGCATGCCACTAATACTTGATGCACCTTCATGGCGTTCTCATTGATGCAGAAGTCAGCTGCTAGTTGCCATTAGCAAGGTTGCATGCGACTACGACTATCGTCTATAAATTATCTACTTACAAGACGATTTTTCTTGTTTAATACTTTTAAGACCGCGGTTTCATTAGTCTTCGTTTTTATACGTAGTCGGGTTAGAGTTTTTAAACTTATTTTTTTATTTGAATTTTATTTTTGTGTTATTCAATAAATACGTATTTGTTACTTTCATAATGTAATATTCTACTTAATGTTGGTTTGTTATTTACTTAATAGAAATTAAATAACACAGACTAGACCGCAAGAACTGTTTGACCGCAACCTAAACGTATATATTAAATTGACTTGAACTATAATATTCCAGTTTACTTTTACTCTTGAATTGTTGAAATCGGGAATCATAAGTAGAACACCGACATAAGGAAGGTGGACGTCCTCTCATGAAAGGGTGAAACTAGGCGACAATTAGGGAAGTGGGTAACCCAAATCTGAGCACAGTAGACGGCGTTCGTAGACTCTTTGTTGACACACAGTTACTAAAATAACAATTTGTAGCTAGCACTAGCCCTACTAATCAATTTGCCCAGCTAGCACTACTAATTAATTTGTTTTCAGAAATTTGTTAGTTTTGTTGCCATGCTACCTTGGGAAAATCATCATATTATATATAGGCACCCACTGATAGATTGTGATGTGCGACGTTCCTCTTACCAGACACCTGTACCATAATCATCAAACAGAGCTGCGCCGTTGGGGACGCTGACATTGATACAATAGCACATTAAGTCCGGTAGTCGAGCCTCAATCAATAACAACGTGAATCATCGCCTGTGTGCGTCGCACTTCTACATGACAGTCGCGCCATGATTGAACGACGCAAAGGAAAAGCATAAAGCGCTATGCTATGTAAAAAACGTCATACAATTTGCATTCGCCCACCAAAATGGGTTGCATTTTGTATTTTTTTTTAATTGTACAAGCCCGCCACACTATTCCCAAACCACTGTAATTCTTGTAAGCCAGAATCAACAGTGGCGACCACAAGAAAAGCGCCGAGACAATGAAGCTCGACGAAGTCCCAGAGAAACGATTTAACTGTCTTGGATCCCGCAACGAAGTTAATCAGAAAATAATAGCGGAGGAGTAGGAAATACATAATTTTTACTTCCCTCCATATCAGCAGGAGACAGAACAGAACAAGGCCAATAGGCAAATGTGTTGCATAAGAGAGCAATATAATTTCATTAATTAACATAAAATCACGCCTAAAATCTACGCGTTAGGCAGAGGTGAACTAATAGTGTTCACCCTCATTTAACCATGTATGTTTGAGTCCCGTATGTTTATTTTATTTTATTTTATTTATGTGGGTTTTGTTTTTTTTCTCTACTGATTTATAATAACCTAAAGATCATTAGGAAACTTATTAGGTAAGTAGGGTTTTTGACCCTTTCATAACCTTGTGCGATAGTTAATATTTATTTTAATAGACTAAACGCGTTTTAACGTAATAAGGGAAACCAGTCAAAAGTAGTTTTGACCGATTAAGATCTTTGACTGTAACATATTATTATATATTAAGAGGCAAGGCAAATGCTATCAACCAGTCAAAGGTACAGACTTCGTGGCAATAGAGAAATCACTTAAGGAAAAACTCAATAACACTTTTCCAACTCGGTACCTTATGCTACGCAGTTCTTTGCACTTTTGACGACAAGGCAGCCTCTTTACCCGACTGCGGCGAAGCCCAAAAGGAGGGTTATGTGTTTCACGTGTATGTATTTTTTATTTTGTACTAGTGGATACCCGGCCTCTGCTACTACGCAAAAGCGCAAGTACATTGCACTATACATAATTATTAAAAGTCTAACTGCCGCACTCAGAGAGCTTTAATGATTACTTAGGCCATCACTTAGTAATGGTTTTGACAGTTTTCTCATTCAAAAGTATGTCAAACCTTTACTAAGTGACGGCTTAAGTTATCCGTTAATATCTCTGAGTACGACAGTTAGTTTAGCATTAGGTAAATAAGGAAATGGGTTGGCCTGTATCTTAGGGGGCAGTGTCCGGGGCTGCGAGTGGTTCGAAAGAGATACCGCGGCCGCGGCACATGGGCTAAGAAGGAACACGGGTGGTTTTTAGTCAGTAGAAATCTGACACTCCCTTTCGGTCTGCCCAGAGCGTGCGAGGTTATTTGATGATTTCCCACACCACAAAAAAAGGGGGCAGTGTTCGGTTATTGGGTATGCTTATTATTATAATTTTATTTTAGCAGACGTGCGAGTGGACTGTGTCAAGTGGGTGCATCTTTGATCTTGTGTATGTGAGGGTGAGAAAGTGAAAAGCTAATGATGTGAGTGCGTGTGTAGGTGCGTGTGTAGGGTATTTGTTGCTTGTCGCGAGAGGAGTGAGTGGATGTTTGTTAGGTGATGTAGGTAAGAAGTGAGTTCTGTTTGAGTATCCTTTCAATAGGTGATTAAAATAAAACGTATCAGAGATGTGAGAGTGGGGGCTTTTGACGTCACTTTGTTAGTAAAAAAGGACTAACCTGTGACGTCACACGACTTATCGAAGCACTTTATCGTCTTCATCTTTTGTTTACGTGAAAAAAGAAAAAATACGTGTCTATAATTTTTTTGAAATCTATCTGACGGACTTATTAGATTTTTTTGGTGAAATACCCCATTGTATTATATCGCTACTCAGCATAGCCATCCCCTAAAGCCTGCCACAAAGTGCGGTCTTGTGTCATATATGTATTATTCTTGTGTCCATGTATTATCATTACTTAATTGCCTTTTTTTTTTACTGTTCTGTTTTTGTGGGTAGCATCGTTGATGTAGTGGTAGCAAGCGCAAGTGATGTAGCGGTAGCAAGCTCAACTGCTAAGCATGAGGTTCTTGGTTCGAATTCCGAGTATAGCTAAATGTTATTAGGTTCATCCAACAGGAATTTCATAGTAACAGGCACGGGGTCTGGATTGGTGCCCGGCTGATGGCAATAGGCTGGCCCCCAAGTATATGAAAGTTAAACATTACACTCTTTTTTTTTTTGCCAGGTGGAAAATCATCGAATAACCTCTCACGCTCTTGGGTAGAGCGAAAGGGAGTGTCAGACTTCTACTGACTAAAAACCACCCATGTTCCTTCTTAGCCCTCTATGTCGAGGCCGCGATAACCAGTGTACAACCCGTGGCCCAAACATTACACTCTTAGGTACACATCTGCATAACCCTTCGGGGATAACAGGCGTTATGTTAAGGCAAAACCTTGACTTTGAAGGTAATAAATATCTTCCATTTTGAGAATTGAACTAAAGTTATTAAGATATTTACGTTGCATCGAAGCTATTGATAGTTGTCGGACCCTTTTCGGACGTTTTTCAAGAAAATCGAAGCCCTTCAATTAAAGTTATACCCAAAACAAAGTTCGATTACTAAAAATGATTATAATGATGAAGTTAATACCAGATGTTATTGAAAACTTTCTAAACCATATAAGTAGCACACAGGTAACTGCAAAAATTGGTAAACATAAATTGAAGACACAAGTGAGACAAACTTATCGTGAGAGAGAGGGAAGGTCATTTATCAACGTCAGCACATTAATAATATACCTTACTGTTTACGTAACCGTAACGTTACGCGAGGGCGATAGGGATACAATTTTATTGCACTTTACGCTTTCAACGTAAAGCTTTGGAAATTCAACACGCACACAGGCTCCTGAATGCGAAAATCACGGCTGTGTGTGTCTTGCCACGCCCCACCCCTTGCCTCCTGCCTCCGAGTTGCACACAGGGACAAGTCCGATGACGCAAACACGATTCACGTGAAATGCAGAATGCGATGTACATTGTTTGTAGATTGGAAAATAATTGGGCTTTTCGGAACTTTGATAGCATAAAAGCATGTTAATTGATGAATTGGTAGGCAACCAAACGAATTATTTGCTTTTCAATTAACACTTTGTTTCAAATGTTTTTTAATAAACATTGTGGTTAGCAACACGACAACAACTTTTGATGGTTCGAAGGCTTGTTTGTAGTGGTACAGTTTTCAATTAATATTTTAGTGTAGGTAGCCGACCGCACGTCAGTGTTCCTTCTGGCGTTGTCGTTTAATCCGGAATTTCAATAGACAAAAATACGCTTAAACTGGTTTTGTTTCCGTCGGAGTTACAATTAAGGCGACGACGGGGCAAGATAAGCTTGTTGCACTTGGTATACCGAGGGACCTATCTATGCCGGTCGGCCTTCCCCGTTGTGTGAATGGAACACTGTGTCAGTAAGTGAGCTAAATCTAAAAGGACATGCCGAATCTTTGGTGCTACTACTGGCAGTGTTGACGTTATCTTTCCCAAAGTTATTAGAATCCCAGATGCTTGTTTAGTTTACTTTACTTACTTGTTAGTACCCTACGACTTAATGTCGGGCCTAAATTGTCCCCCAATACCGAAGTAAGAATGCTGTAACATGAAAATATTGTAAATCCGAATCATTTAAATAGAGTAACCATGGAGTTTCTTGCCGATTCTCTATAGAAAACGACCCACCTGAAAAGTGTTCCTTTTGTCGACGTTTTATAAATGCCCATGTATGTGAAATAAAATATTTTCAAAATCAAAATCAAAACTCATTTATTCAAACTAGGCTGATAATCAGCACTTTTCGAACGTCAAAATTTACTTTACTTTACTTATTTACAAGAGACAGTCCCCCAAAACGCGGGCCCTTCGACACTTCCTAGTGTTTTTGCTGGAAAGAAGAAGTGGCGGAACAAACTCCCCAGCACACATCTGTCTGTTAGGTTGGTTAGAAGAACCAGACTCGATACAATAGTAAGGCAAGTATAAAAAAGTATATAATAATAATAAAAAAAAGACATAACATATCAGTAAACTAATCTTGGAGAAAGAACATAAATAAATAACAAACATTGTCTTGTGTTCAACTCAGCGACCAACTGTTCTTATCATTTAAGTAGTCGTTAATGGAATAGTACGCTTTTAAACAAAGATTAGATTTTACTTTGGCTTTAAACGCATTAAATGGCAAGTCTAGAAAAGAAGATGGCAGTTTGTTATAAAATGTTATACCAAGCCCGACGAATGAATTATGAACTTTGTGAAGCCGGTGAAAAGGAGCGCGTAGTTTATGCTTATTTCTAGTGTTAAAGTTGTGAATATCACTGTTTTGATATTGAATTCTCTTCTTTGGTGCAAGCTTACTGGCAGCTGTTATATTTTTTACCGGAAAAAGTGATTTTCTTTATATAGGTCATGGATTACATGCGTTTGGTCGATTTAAATAGTGTTTTTATTATTATTAAGTAGTGGACGCATAATTCTATTGAGTTTTTACCCGACTGCAAGAAAGGGTTATTTAACGTTCTTCTTGTACTTCAAATGCTTTATGAGACCTCTTTTTTTCTCGGTTAATAATAGTTTAAGTAGTAACCAAAAATTATAATATGCTACTTAAATATCATAAAAGGCTTAGAATTCGGACCATGATGGATGTCTCTTAACTATGCGTTGAGAAATCAATTGGAGCAAGTATATTGTTGTGGAGTCGCTAAACTTGATGTGTTCGGCCCGTAAATAGGTGACCTGACCACACAATCTATGTCGACATTCAGTACCTAGATGGTAGAGGACAGACAGGCAGTCATTCTCTGGAAGCATACCTCAATGTTAAACGTGGACAAGCGATTTAATATTTTGGGTTATGTGACAATTACGGATGTATTGAGTACTAGCTGATCTTTTTTTAGCGAATATGGTCAGTGCCATTATTTTTACAAACCCTTATTTTTTATAGTTGACAAACGACTTAACAGATACTAAGAGTAATCAAGAACTTACCGGCAGATGTCAGTATTAATAGCATAGAGGCTCTTGCTTGTGTCGACGAAGGGAGCGAAGATACCAGCGTCAGTTCCGTTGATTTGGTTGCATACGCTCATGCCACCCTCAGCCGGATTGGTCCACTGGGGGAAGTAGCGGGACTCAGCATACCTTTAGATAAATGTAAATTATTTATTTCTGTAAATTAGTATTAAGAATAACAAAGTACTACTGCGGTAACAAAGATATTGTAAAACCAAATCATTATGAAAGAGTAACCATGTAGGTTCTTGCCGGTTCTTATCTATAGGAAAACGTCTAAGCCGAACCGTGCACCTTTTTTTAACATTTCCTTTGAGAAATTAAATATTTTGATTTTCGATTCACATGGTGAGATGACATTAAGATGACGATGTTATTATGACTAAGTTGGGTAAGGGTATAGGAGAATGACGACGATGTTATTATGGATAAGTTGGGTAAGGGTGAAGGAGAATGATGACGATGTTATCCCACTATCTTACTAATATTGTAAAGGCGAAAGTTTGTGAGTGTGTATGTTTGTTACTTCTTCACGCAAAAACGACTGAACGGATTTAGATTAAATTTGGTACACAGGTAGTTTATAACCTGGATTGACACATAGGATAGTTTTTATGCCGATTTTATCTTCCCGTGGGATAATTTTCGAGCTGTAGCGGGCGAAGCCGCTGGCAACCGCTAGTTATGAATAAGTTGGGTAAGGGTCTATACCCTTGTTTATGATTGTGTAGTATGTCAATCTGTTATGTACTATATATCTTTGAGTTCAACTTACCTGAAAATAAATGAGTTGTTTGATTAATATAGATCAGTGTCTAAGATGATATTTTGACAAGAAAACTACACAAGTTTTAGTAGACGGTCAGGTATTTGTCAACAATCACATAATAAAATTAATACGTATATCTCAAGTAAAGCCTACCTCACGATACGACCCAAATCAGCGGGGTCCTCCGTTCCCCTCAGCACCTCATAGTCCTCACTGGGTAACTGCTGTTTCTGTAACAATACAAACAAAATCGCGTGATATGGATTTATATAAAAGACTAGAACGCCTCATCTAGTGGTCGCAAGTGCGGTAATTGCTTTTTTGTTTTCGTTTTATATGTGGTGTGCACGTGTGGCTTGTGCAAAATAAAAATGTTTTCTATATTTTGGTGTAAAGTGTTCCAATATGTAGATCATGTCAATCAGTAGCATCGATTTATATTCCATTTCTAACACTTTGAGTTGGAACTTCAATGCCCGGAAGGGCATTGAAGTTCGGGTATAAGATACTTTCTCATGAAACACTTAAGTAGGTATTGGAACTCATCCTATTTAATTATAAATGCGAAAGTTTGTGAAAGTGGATGGAACGTTCGCAATGAGCTGCGCCAATAAAATTTATTCTCCCTAAAATTTTTCCATGTCTATACGATAGACTGTCCTTTAAAACGTGTTCAATTGTTTTTTTTTTTCAATTGTTTGTACATTGTGTAGGAAGCCGTTCTTCTACCAAATAACAATTTATAAATGATTTACGCAACGTTTCGGCTCGGCCCTCTATAAGCAAGGCTTTATTCGACGTTGACTACCCGAACACCAAATACACATAACAGAGGCTGCATTACTACGATTTCGCCGTAAAAGGTCAAATAAAATTCACCGTTAAATACATTATTATTTATTTTATTCATCATCCGTTATACATTTATTTTCACCGTTGGTCTCGAGTGGGGGAGCTGCAGGGCTATTGCGTATCTTTTAAATGCCAATGGCTATCATACTGTCCATCGATTAACTGTCAAATTGGTAATGGTTTAGTACAAAATGGGACCATTTGACAGTTAATTGATGGACACTATGATAGCCACTGACATTTAAAAAGATACGCAATAGCCCTGCTGGTTCCTGAAATGGCTTGGCAACCGCTGGTATGGTTAATACTTCAGTTTAGAAATCAAAGTGACAGTCGCTGTCACTCATCACTTGTGATTTGTGATTCTGTTTCTATTAATTTACGTTAATCGTTATACTTAGCTAGAGTATGCTTAGATGGTTTAGTAGCATGAGTGAAAATCGACAAAAAAAAGGTATTCACTGGGCAGATGTGAGTAGCAAAGCCGGGAAGGGACGCCCCAGACAGACTAATGCGCCTACCACACGCTCACATTTCACCACGGGCTTGCCTTCGCAAACTGGCTTGAACACGGAACACCGTGCGTGTGGTTGGGAAAGCTGAATCACGCGCAAACCTCTATGCGCGGCCTGTGCAATATTCGACTTGCTAGAAATTTTACTTACACAAGCCCTGCCTGCGCGTTCTGGCCTGTGCGTGTGGTTGGGCGTTCAGTGTTCACACCACAGTCGAGGCACATGACTGTGATCGAAGCTAGTCGTCGGCCGATGAGGTACGTTTTGTCGTAGTGGTCGTCCGCCATTAAAAATAGCAGACCTACGTACGAATGATCACGGCTTTTAAACTGATTTTTAAATCTATATAAATCTCTGCCTGTAATTTAGAAAATTAAATCGAAGGATTAAAGAGATTTTAATTCACTGGAAAACATTGTTGACACGTCGACGATTGCGGCAAAAATGAGGCCTGCGCGTACTTAACTGAGCGTGTGGTAGCGCCGCGCGCGCGTTCAGTTTTTCGTGCGGGAAGGTCGCGCAGGCCGGGACTGTGGTGAGCGTGTGGTAGGCCCATTACACTGACCTTATTGGTGAGGTTCTTCAGGCGTGCGTGTACGACCAGATGTATGAGTGTAAAGCAAAAGGAGTATGTAAGAATCGAGGAGTACCGTAGTACCTACCTACCCCCATAGGATAAAGGCGTGAGTTCATGTATCGCTAAAATCAACATGTGATATTTCTCGATGCACTATCACGTAACCTTCCCTACCAATTCGGCCGGAGTGTCCTAATCTCGTTATGGTGACACGAGCCACTGCCGTCCGTTGCAATCATCCCACCGATCTGATTTTAAATCCAATTATGGCAGGGCCACAAAAAGAAAGTAAAGTAATTACTGAAAAGAAAAGTAATGCCATCCATAATTAAAAAAAATATTTCATTCCCCTGCCCGCAACCCAGTGTATTTTTATTTCTCTATAACTCGTCATCTCAACAGTTATCTTTCTAGACATCTCAACAGTTATCTTTCTAGACATATCATTCTTCACTACATTCATAGTTTTTTTTTTCTTTCTCACATTCGTATTTAAAACTATTTCGCGTTATTAACATGCCCGGCCATACAATGACATTATCCGATTAGCAAACAACTTTCCATTACCCTCAAGACTTCCCTGACCTGACCTTCATTAACCTTATTAAAAGAGGAATATCCTTTCGCAGTTCACCACAGAACCCCTTTAGCATTGTCATCTCAGACAGACACAATTGTAATTTATTAATTATCTTCATTCACAATTATTTTTTAATAACTCTTCGATCTCTCTTCTAATCTTTTTTCGATCGGACTGTCTGTTATATTTTTGGGAATGGTTTATTGTGTATTATCTATATGCCGAATAATACATTAGTTAGACTGGGATGTGCATTCGAAGTTTTCTTCCCAAAAACGCAATAAATTAAAGGAGTTTGAGTAAAATTGGTATTGAAGTGGCGCGGCCAGTAATGAACCTTAGATATTTTGGAAGAACAGAATGAAGCAATCAAAAGTTGTTAAGAATACGATTACATTTAGATAAATGCATGCATTTATCTAAATGTAATCGGAACGGAGATATTGGGTTTTCTATTGCTCAGTAAAATCGAGGAAGTTATTATACTCTATTGCACTGTTTTACGTTTCTGCCGTATTTTTTTGAGGATTCTAAATAAAATAAATTAAATAGGTACGTAGATGGCATGACTCGATGTCTGATAAGTATGGGCCAACGAATTTTAACGACTTGGCATTTCCTTGTGATCATTTGTGTTTTGTGACTTTGTGGATGTAAGTATGGATGTAAATAACAGTGCATTTTGCATTCGTTGCGAGCGAAGACTGAATCGAACGAAGATTTCCGTGTACATTCTACACAAGGGCTGAATGCAATATTGGGCAACTATTTCACTCTAAGGCGACGATACATGAATTAAACATTAAAATTTAGATAAAACTAGTGCATTACCTTGTCAGCTTTGCTAATTGGAGCTTGACTCGAGTGAGTTTTATAAAAACCGGTTAAAAATATTGTTAAATTCACACAGAAATATTTTGAGATTATCTGAGTGAAAGGACGACCCAGATAGTTTGTAGACAGACGTAATTATCAGTGCAACTAGGTCAGCGCAATCCCGCTCTATATTCCTGCGATTTCGTTCATCTTGATTCGATTCCACTTAGTAATCACTGGGTTTATTTCAGGAGAAGGAAATCTGCATGGTTGGTGAGGGTGCAGTGGTATGGGTGGCAGGGTGGCGAGCGCGCGGCCGCTAGCCACAATTAAGGCTGGCATATGCACGGTTCTCTGATTAGTTTAATTGTTTTCCTTCAAGCGCATTATACACAACATGTTCTGATTAAATAACGTGAACTAAACGAATCTACCTGATCTATACTGTTCCCCACAGGTTACAGGGTATTTTACCAAAAAAATCTAATTAATCCGTCAGATAGATTTTCAAAAAACAAATGACACATATTTTTCCTTTTTTCACGTAAACAAAAGATGAATACAATACAGTGCTTCGAAAGGTCGTGTCAAGTCGTGTCACAAGGTTATTACTTTTTTTACCCACAAAGTGACCTCAAAAGCGGATTCGTGATCTTTCTGCCGCACTCAGAGAGCTTTAATAATTACTTAAGCCGCCGCTTAGTAAAGATTTGACTTACTTTTGTATGACAAAACTGTCAAAACCTATACTAAGTGATGGCTTAAGTAATCATTAAACGTCTCTGAGTACGGCAGTTTGACACGTTTTATTTTCGTATTTTTTTATTAATTTGATAAAACAAAAAAACAGTGTATCCAATATTTTTCGATATTATAACAGACGGGCCAATTAGATTTTTTTGTTGAAATACCCTATTGTGACTGATGTAATTATTTCCCTACCAACTTTAATTCATTAGAGTACGTAACAAATCATGGAGACTCGTTTACATACCCTACATTTAGTAATGACGAAGAGAACCTCCTCCATTTTGGAAGTCGGTTAAAATTTTATTGCTTTTTAAATTACATTTAAATTGGTAGCAAAAAATTGAATATAGCATTCCTCCTTGAAACAGTTTCCAAAGTTCAATAATAATAGTATGTGATGCAATCTGTACGAAGTAGCAACTAATAATCCGGGATTTGTACACAGATGCGGAGCGCTCGTGCAACAGATGCTGGCGACTGATCCCGATTGCCGCTGTTACACCAGTTTTAGAGTAGGAAATGACAGTTCATTTAGAATTGAAAACGTGTAACTTAGCGAGCCATTTTTAGATGAGATGTAATTTGTAAGTTTGTTCGATATAATGAGAAGCTTCACTTTGATAAGCACTTTTTTTATTTGCCTTGTAAATAGTTTGTTTGTTAGTATAAGTATGTATTGGTCAATTCTTTTTTTTTTCTTGGCGGTTGGAAAATCATCAAATATCTCGTATAATTTGACTGTCCTATTCTGTGTCATCACATTGGGGTATTAACTAAAACTGGGTGATATAAAAAAATATGGTATACTAGTATTGTAGAACGAGTTTTAGTACTAATGTAAGTTCATAACCAAATGTATTACCACTAACATAGTTTGTAAGTTCATTTTTGTTTACTAACCCATATGTACCTGGTTGTTCGAAATAAAATTATTATTATTATTAAATAACCCCTCCCGGGCAGGGCGAAAGGGAGTGTCAGACTTCTACTGACTAAAAACCACCCATGTTCCTTCTTAGCCCTATATGTCGAGGCCGCGGTAACTTCTGAACATTCATACAGTTCTTTCTTAATCATACTTTCTCCAAGATTGAGTCCTCACGAAAGAAATCCTCAACGGTTGATAGCACGGATACGAAACTTTGTGTACTCGTTCAATGTTTATACATACACCTTATTTTTTTCTTTTAATTTATTAGATGAAAAAATGCATCTGATATTATGTTGTTGTCATAACTATTTCATATATTATTCAGATTTTTTGTTGTTGGTAAAAATAAACAATAATCTTTTGTTTTACCTCCTCAAAAACGCTTGCGACTACGACGACCACAGATAGAGTATAAATAAGTGAAGTAAAATTTAAAAATACTTACATAATTCAAGATAGAGAAAACCATTGAGCCGTCATCATTGATATCAATGTTCCGTGCGTTTGTCGCGATACCCCGTATGATATCGCAGGCAACGTTGGCAACAATGCTTGGCCCCGGGTTGCACAGCGTAGTTCCTCTGAACAGCAGCTCCTTCACGGTGATTGTTACGATGGGTTTGTTGTATTCGCCGAACACGTCTCCCATAGCCATGTTCAACAGCACCATCAAGTTCGGGTACAAGCGCTCTGCTACTTGTATGATAGCCTGAAACAACGAAAGGGTACTATACATTTTTGTGTTCACTCTATTGTACAAAAGTATTGATACAAGTGGGGAAACTGCAGCTGAGGCAGATTTCACACCGCCGCCGTAAGCGTATGTGTTATGAAGCCGAGAACTGATGAGAACTGCAATGACAAAAGCCAACATCAATCAAACGGCGTTTTTCAATACACTTACGAAGAAATAAAATAATAATAATTTTTATGTTGTTTCATGTATAATACTGGTATTCAGTTGCGTCCGGTTAAAATGGAAGCCGAACCCGACATAACCGGGAGAAAGCTAGGGTGATTAATGATGATGAAAGTGTATTGAAAAAAGGCCTTTGATACACGTCTGCATTTGTTATTGCAGCTTTGTCTGGGGCGTATTGGGTTGAAGAGTGGGGTGAGACAGGGAGGTTTGATGTCCCCGGCGTTCTTCATCCTTCAGCCATCTATAATTTGTTTGAGCAGCTCAGCCGCCTAACACCTCCTCGGATACTCGGATGCTCCATTGACGGTAGGATTATTAATAGCATAATAAATGCGGACGATTTGGTTTACATAACCATATTTTTTTCAAAGTAATGGTAATAAAGTTAAGATAAGGGTTTGAACGTAGCCACGCCATCGAAACGCGGAGAACCGCGTGGCCACGGAGATCTTTAAAACTAAGCGTTGCAGAGTCCTGAAATTTAGGTAAATAACTAAGAGATTAAATTAGTACAAAAAATTGGAAAAAAATAGAAAATAAAATATAGAATATAGACAAAATAGAATATAGAGCAGTAAGACTAAAACCCCATGGCCGCGCCATTGAAACGGTGAAAAACACGATATCAACGATAACTCGCTGAAAAACTGATCTTAACAAGATAAAAAAAAAACTATCGATCGGTATTCTGCTTGTGCTAGTGCAACTTTTTCTATAGCTGATTTAATCTTACTCTTAGAATCAAGTACAGCCGAAACAGCTGAGTGGCATCAGCCCCAATGCCCTATAATGACTCCCTTTTCCCCCTAAACACAGGTTGAAGCTTTCCAAAACAGTGAAAAGGCTTCCCCTCGCTTGACTGACGCATAGACAGACGTAGTTTACCCAACTGTTGCCCGCGGCTTCATCCGCGTGCAGTTTTTGATGTGAAAAATGAAAAATAAAAATAACCCTATGTTTCATCCAGTTCAGTTTCGCTGTAATTGAGTAACAAACATACGTACATCTATTCAAATTTTTGCATTTGACTCGCATCGCGTTTTTGTTTTTTTCGCATTTCGAGAGCAGTGGTGACCCAGTGGTGGCGGCCCCGACTACGAGCAGTGAGTCGTTGGATCTAGTACCTACATGTCGGTTTCATCACGATGTTTTCCTTCACCGTTTTTGAAAGCAGTGGTGATAAAATAAATTACCACATAGTAATGAACCCACTGGGTCACCGCTGCGCTCTTATTATCCATAAAAATTCCACAAGGTTATTTTCAAATACCTTTAATCAAAAAATAAAGCTCGTGCCGAGCGCAGAAGCCAAATAAAAGCCAGACAAAAAAATAATCTAGAATTTTCTTTGCCTTTGTTCTATAGAAGCAACAGGACACCGTGCTGCATTGTTTGACTTTGTACGACTTTTTCATTACTTTGACTGCTGTAGAATTAATTTAATTAATAAAGCTCAGGTACGGAATGCACCTGTCTGAGGTGATAGCTAAAATCCTGTGTGTGAATAGTATGCACAGTACGGTAAAGAGTCTTGTTGGCCTTTGAGAGTTCGAATGACGTCATAGGAATCACTTCGTTAGTACAGTTTTCGGAATTTCAACTGCTGAGCAGTTTTCTCCATCATCAGATTTTTTTCTGAAACAGCCATGAGTCTGGATTCGTGATGAGAGCAATAAGGTAGGCTGAGGCTTTAAACACAAGTGAGTAATGTGAAAGTTCTTTAAGGTAAACCTCTGTCTTTCTTTTCGTTGTCACGGGAAGTTTGTTAAACTAGCAACAAACGAAGCAGTCTTTCACAAGAGTCTCACAAGAAAATAGATGTTGAAGTTTTCTCCTTGCGTAGGTGGAGCATTTTTCTCGTAGATATTCTTTTGAGTGCATTGACTTTTGAGGGGATTCCTTGACTGAAGTTTAAATCAATTAAATGAGTTAAGAGCACATATCTAAGGTAACTCAGAAGGTTTATAACCAAGTGAATTCAGAACACATCGTTGAGGTGGCACAACTTAAATGTGTCTGGGCAAGACAAGGCACGTCTGGCGCATGCTGGCTATGCTGTGCATTGACCGGACTAACATTTGTATGTGTGAATCACTGGTTGTTCGTTGGTTTATAGCGAATATTTTCATGGAATTTCGTTTCATATATTATTTTTCACATATTATCAATTATCAAAATATATATAAAAATCAATGCCACTTTTCGTTGTAATTTTATAACTCAAGAACGAACTCACCTATCCAAACCAAATGTTTAGGCTTTGTTCGGACTATTTAGTAGATGGTTTATGTGAAGTTTGCGCAAAATTGGTCGAGCGGTTCTTCATTTATCACATTTTTTGTAACAAATGAATTCAATAAGTGGCGGATCAGACCCGCAGGGCAGAACGACGTCTGCCAGGTCCGCTAGTCATTTCATAGAATAATGTAGGTGGGCCGATGACCTAGTGAAGGTTGCGGGGACCCGCTGAATGCGAGATGCAAGGGACCGGTCGATGTGGCGAGATAATCTGACGCGCTTGAGAATTTAATAATTGCGATATTTTTTGCATATTATAATAATAGCTGCGATACATTGTTTATAGCTATATATTGTTCAGAACTTGGATCATCTAAAGTTTAGTTCAGATGCAGTAACTTGTAAACAATATAAGTTTTAAGACCCTGTCAACAACTGACACGCGTTGCATTGTAGCTCCATTTACCTGGAAATTCATTCTTATAAATTTCCAACCAAGGCTTGGAGCTGTTCTGAACAGCTTCAAGTTTTTGTAATGTTGATGACGTTTCAAGGATAATACACGCTGTTAAGACGGTTTGTGATTCATTTAATGCGTTATAATTAATATCAAATACGTGGCGAGAGCACCTTTGCTTGAGTCACGCCGTGTTGTGTGTGTTAACTGCACCTCGTCTTGGAAGGGGACTTTTGGCCGCAGGAAGTGCTGTTCCGTCACTTCAGGGTTAGTGCAACTTATACGTATAGTAGCATAGTGCACAACAAGTGAAGAAGAAGAGAAGAAGTTTGTTTTGTGCTTGAACGTTCTATTAGTCTGTAAGGCACATTTCTATTGGCCGAAGTTGCCAGAAAATAAATAAATGTTACGTACTAGTATCATCCAGAGTTTACTTCGATAATAATAAAAAATCAGTAGTTAAGATGGCGATGTCAAAAGTTATGATGGCGAATAACTACCGGAGATTTATTGTGAAGGAGTACCGTCCTTTTGACATATCTCGGGCATGCCACCGTCCGGGCAAATCAATCCGTCACATTATCTCCGGGTGTTCTCGTCTGTCTAACGGAGAATACTTGTATAGAAACAACCTTTTAGCCAGGATTATCCATCAGCAACTTGATCTAAAACACAACCTTGTGGAATCGGAAGTGCCGTACTACAAGTATTTGCGCGACCCAGTTCCCGAAAATTGCAATATCACAATGTACTGGGATCAATCCATCATCACTGACAGGACTATTATAGCTAAAAAGTCTGATATAGTGGTGGTGGATCGATCAGAGCGCGCAATGATTGTTACATAACCGTCCCACATGACGAGAACCTCGTGAAAGCCGAGATAGATAAGCAAATCTAACAATCTAATAATCTTGACTTGGCTCGTGAGGATGTCGACATGTGGGGTATGAATGAACTCAGCGATCATTGTGCCGATAATCGTTTCAGCTAATGGTTTAATTGCCAAGAGCCTCGACCAACAACTGAGGAGACTCCCGTTAGGCAGCTGAATCAGAACTTGATACAGAAAGCGGTACTCCTGGACAAGCCTCGTATTGTTAGGAGGTTCCTTTCTCTGGAGCCCTGACCTGAGCTTGGACCCTGTTCCCAATACCGGTGGGCTGTGGGCTACAATTATGTCTATATTTTTGTATGTTTTTTGTAAAGAATATTTAAAAATATAATAAGTCTGTATGAAAATAAACAAAGGAAAAACAATCCACAAACTGTTTACCCGAATTTCACTATTTTCGGAAGACCGCCTTTAGTTACTGCTAAATGTTCATCATCTACCTATCCTTTTCCGAAATATGTTGGGGTTGATTTCGGCTCTAACTGAATATTACAGGATACATCTGAATACTATGTAGGTAGTACCTATCTGCACCATTATTGAATTTAAACTATTTTATTATGTAGGTGCTAATGAATGTCATGCTATTACAAAATTATTATTAAAAGTTTGTAAACGGACTGTCTAACAAGATCCAAAACCAGATAACGATGATCGTTGAAACGCGTAATTGAATACAAATGCTAGCACTAGTACGGCATTTGTATTCAATTACGCGTTTTGCATTCAATAAAGCATTTGTTTTCAATAAATTTATATTTGCTAACACGTGGAAAAATATCATAACTGCACATCACCAGTGGCATCTAAAGGCTTAAATACCATTAGTGTGGCGTGTATTCGCATTGATTCAATGAAAGCCGTTACACAAACCGCTTTGATTGAATGGCCGGGTATCCGAGCAGGGTGATCGCGTATGCGCCTGTATGTACATGAGAGATTCAGGCACCAGCACATCTCTGTTAAAGTGTAAAATCCGAGTAAACAACGCTGCGGGTATCTGTAACTGTATATAACAGACGATTTGTACAGATAGAAGGGATCTGATCCATTAGTCGCAGGCTCACCGCGTTGTTTTTTCATTAATTTTTAGTAAATTTATATCCGGGAAAAATGGATTAGTGCACATTTATTACATTTCGAGACTCGCCTCTGTGCCTCGTAAACCATTTCAAGAAGTTGACCCCGGTTGATATTTGTTAATATTTGACAGTAGTTACAGAGACTCAATGGAAGTCTGACAACCGGTCTTAACAGTTACTACGTTGTGCTGGTCAGATAGGCAGTCGTTTCATGTAAAATACTGATGTATAGAAGCATCAGGTTAGACTGAAAACTGACCCCAACATAGTGACGAGGCTGGGCATAAGATTTAATTTGTGCGAATACGAGTTGTAACTGGATTTGTTAGGTGACATGGAACTGATGGATGCTACCGAAGTAGCTCAGTTCTGGACCGACACTATTTAGGTTGCCATCGACACACTAATCAAGAAGAAGTTTCACTCTTGAAATATAAATCAAGATGTATTCTTAATTATAGTAGCGTTACAATCTTTATTATGATAAGCGTCACGTGCGTGGTTTTGGTATAATTTATTAGATTGATAAATAAATAATCCTCCGATTAATTACTAAGCTCATTCTTTGGACGTGCGATACACATTCCGAAAATTCAAAACGATTCGAGTTCATTTGTGAAAGTAGTTTCAAGGACAGACGATGGCTGGTCATAGGTAGTTCAATAGTGTGGTAAACAATAGGGGATCGGACGAAAAAAAACTAATTAGTCCGTCAGATAGATTTTTCAAAAAATATTGGACACGTATTTTTTCTTTTTTAACATAAACAAAAAATGAAGACAATACATTGCTTCGAAAACTCGTGAACTCTTCGAAAACGTCATATGATAATACATTTTTGCCTACAAATCACGTCACAACCACATCTTATCTTCGTCAATTTTGATTAATTTGATAAAACAAAAACACGTATCCCATATTTTTCGATAATCTAACTGACGGACTAATTAGAATCATATTTTTTGACTCAGTCCGATCCGAACGAATATTCACTCACTGATTTAAGCTAATACTGAACCTAAGCCGTGAACCATCAACAATGACATTTTACACCATAACTACGGAACCAACCTTTAAAAATGATTTAAAAATTAAAATCAGAAATGATTTAAAAACAATTATTGTACCGATGATCCTCACTATCCTACTAAAAATTTTAATCGCGAAAGCTTTTATGTATGGATGTTTGCCACTCTTTCACGCAAAAAGTACTGAACGGATTTGGATGGTACACAGATATTTTATAATCTGGATTAACACAAATGATAGTTTTAATCCCGATTTTATCTAAATTTTCTAGTTGTCCTACAACCTCATCATCATCATTATCATCATCATCATCAGCCTATAATGTTCCCACTGCAGGGACTCAGGACTCCTCTCTAGAAGAGGGATGGATCCACCACGCGTGCCCAGTGCGGATTGGTAGATGTCACATGTCTTCGAATTTTTTGGTTCTAAGACATGCCGGTTTCCTCACGATGTTTTCCTTCACCGTTTTGAGAGCAGTAGTGTTGAAATAAATTACACAAAGTAATGCCTGACTGGATTCGAACCCACGACTCACAGTTCGTAAGTCGAGGCCGCCACCACTGGGCCACCACTGCTCTCATCATCATCATAATCAGCCGATAATGTTCCCACTGCAGGGACTCAGGCCTCCTCTCTGGGAGAGGGATGACCTATGATCTACCACGCGGGCCCAGTGTGAATTGGTAGATGTCACATGTCTTCGAATTTTTTGTTCTAAGACATGCCTCACAATGTTTTCCTTCACTGTTTTGAGAGCAGTGGTGATGAAATAAATTACACAAAGTAACACCAACACCTAGCAACACCTAGCAACACCCTGGCAACAACTTGTATAATATAATCCTTACTTTCTTGCTTTTCTTACTAATATTATGAATGCGAAAGTAACCCTGTCTGTCTGTTTAGAGCCTGAGAAAGGACATAGGCTACTTTTTAATGTGAAAAGAGGGTTTTAAGAGGGGGTGGGGAAAAACATTACTTTGGTCGCGATAACCGATATCCACGTGGACAAAGCCGCCAGCATCAGCTAAAGAAAGAAGACACAAAAGAAAGAAAAGATATTTATTTGTCGTAGAAACATGTCGAGCATAATGAGACAATAAAAAAGCAATGCACATACAACACATAAGAAATATTAAAATAACCCTCCTTTTGGGCTTCGCCGCAGTCGGGTAAAAATACAACAAGTGGGGATTATAAAAAAGGAAGACTGAACGAACTGAAGACTGACTGTAGTGACTGCGACAAGCAGGTTACCACTCAGCATGGTACTGTGCTATGGGGACACACAGCACAGCGCTGGTTTTCAGTGGTCATCCGTGCAAAAATGTACGAAAGCCAACGCCATTATTAATATTATAGAAGTATCAAGTATGTACTGGCCTGTTGGTCTAGTGGTTAGTGACCATAACTGCTATGCCGGATGTCGTGGGTTCGATTCCCACCCAGGACAAATGTTTGTGTGATGAGCACGATCATTTGTTCTGTGTCTGGGTGTAATTTATCTATAATATGTATGTATTTAGAAATATATAAGTATGTTTATCAGTTGTCTAGTACCCATAACACAAGCTCTGCTTAGCTTGGGACTAGATGGCGTTGTGTGATAGTTGTGGAATATTATTATTATTATTATATAAGAAAATAAAATAAATAGTCCTTGAAATTTAAAGTACTACAATTATCATGAGTTAAAATAATAATTACAAAAAACACTATAGGTACCTATGATTTGCATGCTAAACAAAACAAAAAAATTACAAACAAAATCAGTGATTAGTTTTTTTTTTTAATTTTGTTAGCTATTAATATTATTTAAAATCTCATTTTGTTTTTGGTATGTTTTTTGTTATTATTTATAGGTATAATTAGTTTTCTCTATTTAAGTGAAAACTTTTTAACGTTTAAACCAAATATACACACATCAAAAGTGTCTAGGGATCAAGCATTTTTATGCGGATTTCTTGAGATTGAGATGTGGCTTTGTAATAAATTTATGATTTTATAAATTTATATGGATCCTTTTTGGTGCATTTCATAATTTGAATCAGGAACTGTGAATCAAATTCGAGTAAAAGATGAAAATCAGCTGTCAATATTTTCCCTATAAAAACATACAACGCATTGAAGACATTATTATTAGTGCTACTGTTTCTCTACTACTGATTAAAACCAACGTTATTATGGAGCGGCGACGTCATTTAAGCAGGGAAGAAATGCTCAGAGCCGTGGGAATGATAGAAGCTGGTTCCCGGCAACGTACTGTGGCTTTAGCTCTGAATACAAGTCAGAGTGTTATCAGTCGACTTTGGACACGTTACCGAAGCACTGGTACCGTGGCTGAGCGCCATGGAGGACGGTGTCGCTGCACCACACGGAGACAAGACCGATACATTCAAATCTTAACTCGAAGAGCTCCAACAATAACCGCCATGATGTTAGCCGTGAGGCTTCATCACTCTTCAGGGAACTTAATTAGCGACCAAACAGTCAGAAACCGCTTGCATGAAGTGAACCTTCATTCCCGAAGACCGCTACGGGTACCACCTATAGCAATGCACAATCGTAGGATTCGATATCAATGGGCTCTTGAACACAGAAATTGGGCAGAAGAACAATGGCGTTTCGTGTGCTTTTCTGATGAGTCTCGTTTTGGTATGAGACCGGATACAAGACGTATACGACACTGGAGAACCCCTGGACGCCAACAGCGATTAAAATCCTGCCAGGAAGTCCATCCTTATAGTGGTGGAACCATCATGGTATGGGCGGGTATTTGGATCGGCGGAAGAACTGAGTTGATTTGGATCAGAGGCAACCTCAACGCTCAAATTTATGCTGAGACGATTGTATCAGACGTCATCGTTCCTCTACAAGTGCAAATCGGTCCCTTATTTCAGTTAATGCATGATAATGCACGACCGCACACCGCAAGAGTTGTAAGACAGACTCTCGCCGCAGCTAACATCAATGTCCTGCCCTGGCCTGCTCAGTCGCCAGACTTGAACCCGATTGAGCATGCATGGGATATGCTACAGAGAAGAGCTCTGCCGAATATGGAGGGTATCCAGTCGCAAGAAGACCTTTTTTTGTTGTTGCAACGAACATGGGCGGTCATTCCACAGCGTGATTTGGATGAACTCATTTTGAGTATGCCAAACCGATGTTCTTGTGTTGTTAGTGTTCGCGGTAGAAACACGGATTATTAATTGTTTAAGTTACCCAATAAAATTTTAAAGAAAACTGTTATTTCAGTATTTTTTTCGAACTTTAATGTTAGTGGTTCAAATGTCAAAAATCCCTTTATTAGGAAAATGGCAAATTTCTTTATTAATGCAAAGGTGACTTGGTTTATCGTTACTGTGACAAACGAAAACACTTTATTTGATGAATCCTTAAAGAAAATTTTAATTAATATCAATCAGGAGAAAAGTTATTGCAAAAATATATGTTGATCCCTAGACACTTTTGATGTGTGTATATTGTATAGATCAATCCTACTAATATTATAAATGCGAAAGTTTGTAAGAATGCATGGATAGATGGATGGATGTTTGTTACTCTTTCACGCAAAAACTACTAAACGGATGTGAATGAAATTTAGAAAACAGATAGTTTATAACCTGGTTCAACACATAGGATACTTCTTATACTGGTAGTATGATCCCGTAGGCCATTTTTCTAATACAATGCGGGCGAAGCCGCGTCATTATATACAGTATGTTAGTTTAAACGAAGGACATATTGAAACTCACAATAGGGCGCATGCTAACAATCATGATACTTATAAAATTATGAACAAAAAAAAAGACTGATAAATAACAGACAGCAGAACCATACCAAACATTTCGGAAAAGTGTCGCCACCCTTGCGTTTATTACAGAAAATGTGCGCGGATCAATGACAATGAATGGATGTATGTTTTAGGTAAAATCTATTTTCCCTTCATATTTTAAAACAGGCGTAGGATAATGAGAAAACAGGAACGTCTAATAAAGTGAGATCTGGAAAGCGTGCGGGGGCCATGGAATAATTAGGTCACAAATTAAGGTTATAGTTTTTTTACACATTTGGGACGAGAATTCAATGTGTCCCTCGTTTAACCTAAGACCCTGTATAAATTACACTGTTTTAATATTTATTTTTTTAATTCTACATCAATATTTAAAGTGTAGTTAAGAACAAAATTATGCATCGTTGTCTGATTTAAATAAATTAATCGAATAAACGTCACAGTTTTGTTCATCAACAAGCGTCACTGATTTCACAGCTTATCAACAGTGTCTTTACGATAATTCTCTTATCAGGCCCTCACACTCGACCACATATAATATCACGCAAATTAAACATTCATATTATAAACAGGACACCGTTATCTCTTATATCCGATTATGCCTAGGGCATTGGTGTAATCAACACGTCTTTTTTATCGATTGCATATTTTATTTACAAAACTCTTTATTTAAACCGATATCGTGGCAGCACGAATACATTTTAGCAGTTGCTTAAAGTGTCAACTCGATTTTTTTTTAAATTAATGTGATGAGTTTAGTTTTGGCGTCAGAGTTTTGAGGAGAAATTTCTTTCAGACTACAGGTTTTCTCACAATATTTTCCATTAACCGAAGCATGTTATAATTTAATAAACAATACGCAGATGAATTAAAAACATCAGAGGTTCGTGTCTTGAGTTCGAACTTGAGATCAATGACTTGACAGTCCCACGGCCATATCATGTTGTTTCATTTTGAAAGAGGAATATCACTATGGGTTTTGTATAGCGATATCACTTTTACACCCTGAAACCGTCTTCACCTAAATACTTTGATATATTCAACGTCAAGAGATGGATATTACAATTACAAAAAAAATCTAATCAAGTAGTCCGTCAGATAGATTTCCAAGAGTATTGGACACATTTTTTTTTTCTTTTTTCACGTAAACAAAAAATGAAGACGGTACAGTCTTTCGAAAACTCGTGTGACGTCACATTGCAGTACGTTTTTACTGGCCAGTGACGTCAGAAGCCCCCACTCACATTCCTCTTTGACACACGTACAGTTTGTGTTCAATTTTTCGTGAAAAAGGCCAGGTCTGGCAGCCGTATGTGAGACATGGAAGAATGCAGGTGTTGTATAGCTTCTTTTTTTCGGAAATGGGTACATTTTTGTTTTTCGGGGTTTTCTTTTAGAGACCAGTACTTTACTTATGAGTGTTCAGTGTACAGTTACGACTAATTTTGATGTTCGAAAATGTTGATTATCAGCCTACTTTGAATAAATGAGTTTTGTTTTTTTTTTAATGCTGTCAAAGCGAGCAAAGTGCTGTACTCGTAGGTACTCTAAAAACTGATACTTGGTTAGTTTTTGTAAGTACTCTCGAATCTTTTGAACTAGATTTTGTAGTGTCAATCAGTGTGGCCTCAACTTTTGCTGGCGTACACCAATATGTATATATATACACTTATCAAAGTGTAATAACCTCCTATTGATTTCATTACCATGTTGCGTAATTAAATTAATATTTTGCAACCCATTAGCATAAAATAGGTCATATACTGACTGATTAGTAACCGTCATTGTACGAGAAATTCACCTTTGAAATTTGCCAAGTAAATATTTAAAATTATTCCTAGTAACTGTACATACTACAGACACTCCTGTGACAGCAATCAAGTAAAACACCGCAATTGTCCACTGGAATAAGCAATTTAGTACCCTAATGCACAAGTGACAGATATAGGAGTAGACGGCAAATACAGCAAAGTTGTTCAAGTGTGAACACCTGACGTCTGAGGATGTCTGAGAACATATGACTCGAAGAGCTTCCATGTTGGAATTACATATTAACGCTTAATATTATATTTCAGTCGCACAGTATACCAAGACATATATTGAAACGTTTTATTTATTTAGAAAGAGGTAGGTTTCAAAGCGTTACTAAAATACTAGTAATACTAGATGAATTAATACTAGATAATATATTAATACTAGAGATATTAATACTAGATATATTACTACTAGTATTAATATCTCTAGCCTCGTAGGTCTAGTGGCTGCAAGCGTAACTGCTGAGGGTCTTAGTACAATTCCCAGGTCGGGAAACGTGTTATTGGGTTATGTTTTTAAAAATTTCTTAGTTGCAGTCTCAAGATGTGGCCTTATGTATAGTTAATACTTATGTAGTTAATTCTTAGTACACAATGCAGTGTGGGTCCTTTCGATTCCAAAAATGGTAAACATTATACCAGAATTCCAGATAAAAGCTTTGAGAACTTAGTTTAACAAACTATTTATTATCAACTTAATGAGATAACTAAGGATTCTTGGTCTCCCTAGGTTAAAACTGAAAACGTAGAGTAACTTTATACGTACTAAAAAACGACTGTCATAGACTAGAATCACGTCAAACTTAACCAAATAAACATCTTCTCTTGTATCTATTTCATTCACCTACTTAAGTCACACGCGCCGTAACACTCCCACATTCTTATCACAAACAAACACACTCTCTTCATACGATCCACTCACACAAAACACCCCGAACACTCCCACCACCCCCACCACACCACTCTCTAACACACACACGCTTATCAAACACTTGCACTTACATCATACAACTTCACTTTCACCCTCTCTAATTGTGAAACTATACCACATGATCAAAAATGTACCCACTGGACATAATTACGAACGCTTGAAACGGGTGTTTATCATGTTTACATTACTTTCGAGTTTCTGATACTTTGACGCTGTTTCAACCCGTTACAAGCGTAGATTAGATTAAATTAAACCGGAGATTTATGGTGAAGGACGGCACGGTTGACGAATTAATCCGTCACATTATCTCTGGGTGTTCTCGTCTGGCTAACGGAGAATACTTGCATAGACACAACCTTGTAGCCAGGATAATCCATCAGTAACTTGCTCTAAAACACAACCTTGTGGACTTGTAGTACGGCACTTCCGAAGTGCCGTACTACAAGTATGTGCCCGACCCAGTTCTCGAAAATGGTATGTGATGGTATTATAGAGATATATTATATAGATATATGGTATCGATCAGAGAGACAGGCAATGATTGTTGACATAACCGTCCCACATGACGAGAGCCTCGTGATAGCCGAGGAAGATAAGCAAATCAAGTATCTTGAGTTGGCTCGAGAGGTTGTCGACCAACACCTGTGGAGGCTCTCGTTTGGCAGCTGGATCAAGGGCTTGATGGAGAAAGCTGTACTCATAGACACGGCTCTTATTGTTAGGAGGTCCCTTTCTCTGGAGCCCTGACTGCCGTAGCTTAGACCCTGTTCCCGATACCGGTAGGCTACATTTTTTTTTACATATAAATGTTGTTTTTACTGTTTTTTGTAAAGAATATTTAAAAATGTAATAAGTGTGGGTGAAAATAAATCAAGGAATAATGTTAGTAATCATGTTGGTTTAAAAACTAACCACTTGACACAGTACACTAGCACAACTCATCATCATCAGCTTAAAATGTTCCCACTGCAGAGATTTAGGCCTCCTCTCTAGGATGGGAGGGATGGGCTATAATATAATCCATCCACCACGTGGGCCAAGTGCGGGTTGGTAGATGTCACATGTCTTCGAATTGCTTAATTCTAAGACAAATAATTTATTTGTATTGTTAATATCTGTTGACTATATTTGACATTATATTTATTATTTGACATTACTTACTTATTATTTTTGAATTTACGACAATTTTTAACGTAGGAATTGATGACACTGTGTAATAAATTTGATTTTATTTATTTTTTTGTTAATGGTATTAATTGTTATAATGTTATTTTATTTGGTTGAGAATGTGTATAATTTCATTAATAAACCTTGCATGCCTAAAATTTGGTACATAACAGTGAACTGCGCATTCACCTGAAGTCTAGAAATGCAATATAATGTACTGTGTTGAGCAATAAATATTTGAATTTGAATTTGAATCTGAATCTTAACTTTGATTAAATTGTTTCATAAATGTTTTGATAATGCCCCATAATATGGCACGAAATCAGGATCCTATGGCGGCTTGAGTATAATCGAATAACAACTAATATTAAATATGTCATTGTTTAGTTTTGAAGGGGCATGAAGACATGTTTATTATCATCGAACACATCGTCAATAAAATTAATTTTGCAAGTTTAGTAGGATTTGTTTAGTTGGCACAAAACACAAAATTTACCTAAGTAAACCTAATAGAAATTATGATGTGGATTAATTACCCTTTAAATTAATTACACTTTAAATTAATTACCCTTTAAAAAATATTTAATTTTTATCTTAAGACAACACCACGTTGTCGTTACAAAAATAATGAAGAACGAAAACACGAATGAAAGATTCTAGTAATGGCATCACAATGACAATTCTTGGATCAATTATACCAGTAGCTGCATGTTCCGTATCGTCAGAGGGCTAATCATATCTTGTAAAAGCACTTCTTCTTCTACTTTCGATTTGACAACTCAAATTTTGTCTGACCAGTATGTAGCAACCTGGACAGCTCTTTCGTTAGCCTGGTTTAAGTCTTGTGAAAAGATATTTATAAAATCGAATAGCACCTTACCGGACTGTTGAAAACAACTATAGGGCGTAATAGTCCTATAACTGCGCCCAAATCTGGTTCTCTAGACGTTTTGAGGATTTCAATAGGACTAAAAATTGCGTGCTCCTAGGATACTTACAGAAACATATTTTGCTACTTGGATAGAGATGGCTATTTAATTTTTCTTTAATTTAACCGTGTGTGACCCACTGAGCAGTGGTGGCCCAGCGGTGGCGGCCCCGACTTACGAACAGTGAGTCATGGGTTCGAACCCAGTCAGGCAAATTACTTTGTGTAATTTATTTCATCACCACTGCTTTCAGAACGGTGAAGGAAAACATCGTGAGGAAACCGGCATATCTTAGAATCAAAAAAAAATTAAATGTGACATCTTTCAATCCGCACTGGGCCCTCGTTGCGGATTACAGCAAATCCCTCTCCTAGAGAGGAGGCCTGAGTCCCTGCAGTGGGAACATTATAGGCTGATGATGATGATGATGATGATGAACCGTGTGTACGTGGCAGCGTGTACATTGATGTTACACAGCTATGACTACGTCGATGCTACGCGGGTACGAGTATGACTCTGCTACGCGGCTACGAGTTTGACGCTGCTACGTGGCTACGACACCGACGCTGCTACACGACTGCGGCTACGGTGCGCCTACGCAGTTACACCTACGGGTGACGTATGCAAATCTCAACGCTCTAGTTAGTAACGAACTGAAGGCCTAGGCCTTCAACCATCTTCTTATTTAATCGTTTTTGACGCGTTTCGTATGTCCACAAAGACTTTCTACAGGGTTATCATATAAGTCATCTTATGTAAGTCCACGGTTTTGCTGACAAACTGTCACTTTGTAGGCAATCCCTGTAATTTAAAATGGAGACCGAATAAATTAACTTATAATGGGAGCTAAAGTACTCTTATCGAAGCCCAAAGGCACTTGTTCACCCCGTCAACGATATTCATGCATTTGCATTTTCTTGTTCTAGGTCATAACCTTTTAGTTACAAAGATTTTTGAGGTCAAAGTACCAATTAAACCTTCACGAACTTCGTATTATTCAATGCATCCATGGACCCTATCGGGCACAGCAAATGACAAAGATATTATAGGAGAGAGGAAGTTTTAAAAATACAAAAAACTATATCTAAAATAAATCCAATAATGCCATAATAGGAATTCTTTATATACATGGAAATGTTTCTACATTTTTAAATATTTTATCGTTTAAATATTCATTAAACTATAATAGCATTTATCTGTTAAAATTGTTTTAGTTTTTTTATGAACATGTTTCACTTTTCCTTTTTTTAATTATTTCAGGTAGTTTGTTATATATTTTTATATGAGTATCCAAATTGATACCAAGTAGCGAAAATTCTTTTACAATTTCTATTTTTGAGTTATTTAAAGTAAAATCTATATTGATTGGGGTTTTTTGGTGGGGATGAAAGGTAATAAGTTTAGTTTTGGAATAATTTATTTCGAGGCTGTGTGCGTTCATCTTAGTGATGGTTTTAGTGAATATTGAATTTAGTTCTTCGATTATGTTTAAATTGTTTTTACATGAGACTAATAGAGAAATGTCATCCGCGAATAAGAGGCAAATAGACAGGTAGATAGGTAGATTCTATTATTTTGGGTAAGTCGTTAATATAGATTAGAAACAAGAAACATCCTATTACTCTTCCTTGAGGTATTGAAGCACGGGTTGATTTGCTGTTAGATAGAACTTTTTCTATTTCTTCGGACGTGTATTTAAAATATTCAATTTCTACTGTTTAAGTAAGATACAAGCCAATCATGAGCTTTCCCACGAATTCCTATTCTGTACAGTTTGTCAAGCAATATATTAAATTGGACTTTGTCGTAGGGTTGGTCATATCCAGTAATAAACATAAGGCATATTTATTTTTATTAATTATATTAAATGCTTCTTGATCAAATTTGTAGACTGCCAAAGTTGTTGAGCGGTTTTTGTGAAAACCATCAAATGTGCATAGTTGCAGATATCCAGATAATCAGATCATATTATACCTCTTTGTTAAATCATAGTCTTAATTAAGTTAACGAACAGGGACGTGTCGTGGTTTTATATGTAACGTAGAACGGGGTGAATAGAAACACAGGGGTAAATCGAAACAACACTTTGAGAGGGATTTAAACTTTGAATTAATATGGTATGTTGCCAAAAACGCGTCTTAATTATACAGTCAAATTAAGAAAATACTTCCTTTTTCTTTTAATGGGACAAGCCCGCCTCACTATTCCCAAACCACTGTAACTTCTGTAAGCCAGAATCAACAGTAGCAACCACAAGAAAAGCGCCGAGACAATGAAGCTCGACGAAGTCCCAGAGAAATGATTTGACTGTCTTGGATCCCGCAACGAAATTAATCAGAAAAGAATAGCGGAGGAGTAGGAAAAACAGAGATTTCCACTTCCCTCCATATCAGCAGGAGACAGAAAAGAACTAGGTCATTAGGCACACAGGGACGTATACAACTGGGATAAGCCCAGTTGCCTAAAATACTTCCTTGTAACCTATCAAATTAATTCAATGTTAAAATCCCTTCTAAACTTTGTTTCATCCACCCCTTTTGGGAAATCATCAAATGACTCCGCCCGCTCTGGGCGGTGCGGTAGTGTCAGACTTCTACTGACTAAAAACCACCCATGTTCCTTCTTAGGCCTTTGTGTCCGGGGATACGGTATCTATTTCGAACTACCCGAAGCTCCGTCAGGCGTCGGCTCTTGCAGCCTCTGCAAAGTTCGTCCCTGCGTTTCTATTTACGATGATGTGGTGTAATTTGTACACACAACATAAAATGCATACACTGCACACGCTGCTCGGTGACGCCTCAAACGCTCCGATCAACAATGACATCTGGCTATGACTGGAACCACCTGCGGTCTTTACACAGGTCGGGTTCATTGTTTGTATTTGGCAAAGTGACATAATAATAAAATAATAATAATAATTTATTTATTTTCGGATAACAAATTACAAACGAAGAACAAAAATCTTATTTTTTTTTCGTAGGGTGGGAAATCATCAAATAACCCCTCCCGCTCTTAGGCAGAGCGAAAGGGAGTGTCAGACTTCTACTGACTTAAATCCACCCATGTTCCTACTTAGCCCTTGGGCCGAGGCCGCGGTATCTCTTTCGAACAACTCGCAGCGGAAGGACAAAAACATTATGATCGAAATGGATCCAATAGAAGTCAGCGGTTTTCGTGAGTTTATTTCTATTTAGAAGTACAAAAAAGTCCGATACAGCATAGATCTATCTTATTGACTCACTGTAACCATTTTTGAACTATTAAAGCTTTTTTAACCCATATGGTAATAATCTGTATCTAAATAAATGTGTCTGTCAGAACGAAAATTTAATATAGAAATGTTGTACCCTTTACTCTGTATAGTTTAAACAAATATCTTAGAACATATCGCAACGTAAAAACGCGGTCCGCCGCCCGGCCCTCGCGTCCCAATGTAGATACGTGGATTTTGGTCTCCGGGAAATTCAAATTCAAAATATTTATGGCACTATAATATTTACAAAGTGTTATTGTTTTGTGAGCAGTGGTGGCCCAGTGCCGGCGGCCCCGACTTACAAACAGTTGGTCGTGGGTTCGAACCCAGGCAGGCGCATTACTATACGTAATTTATTTCATCACCACTGCTCTCAAAACGGTGAAGGAAAACATCGTGAGGAAACTGGCATATCTTAAAACCAAAAATTCGAAAATATGTGACATACTACTACCAATCCGCACTGGGCCCGCGTGGTGGATTATAGCCCATCCCACTCCTAGAGAGGAGGCCTGAGTCCCTGCAGTGGAACAGTATGGGCTGAACAATGGGGCTGATCACGCTGTAATATCAGAGCTAACATAAACTACCACTCCATCATTTTAGTTGTTAAATGATGATCTAGCCGAGGTAAAGCCAGTTAATACAGGAATTTCTGTAACTTTACTCAACCAACATTCAGAAAGCACTACTATGTCACAATTAACATCCATGGAATGTATTAGGACGTTGAGACCATCAAAGTTACAATTTAGGCTTCTGATGTTAACATGCAGTACGTTCAAAGCTGGTTGAGCAGTGTTTATATGCTTCAAACATTGGTCTGGCAAACTCACATACGACCGTGAGATATTAAATGATTCTACAGAATCAATAAATTTATTTAGATCGTCCGTATCGAATTTTTAATTTTTAAAGTTAATAACCAGTTTAAGTTTGGGCTGGAGAGTGTCTGTGTGACTAAACTACTCAAGCTACTTTGCTTGAGTAGTTTAGTGAAGAGTCTGGAATTTAGTGTGTTTAGTCTATTAAAAATGTGTGTGTGAATGTTTTGAGTGTGTAACTGTGTTGCGTTGTGATTAATAATAACTAATAATTTTGTTTTACACGAGAAATTAACTAAATTATTGTTGTTCACAGGGTAAATCATATCATAACACAATGAAATACGGTTTAAGATAGCTTCTACAAGAACATATTTTGGATGTAAATAATAAATATTTATCAGATAAACTATACTATTTAGATACACCGTACCAATTACTAGCGAAAAGATTTGACCATAGACTGTAGAACTTAACTTATAATAAAAAATTGGGTATAATGAATAAACTGTAAGAAATGACAAGGAGGTAATTCGCACAAGTTAGTCATTTTTTAGTTAGGAGTATTAGATCTATTGCGGATTCAATTCGAATTTGAGGCTCACCTTCGGCTTTACGTAGGAATATGGAACCACGTGAAGTCCAGCAGTACGCGTAGCCATTTTCCTTTGCAGACTGTCGAGCTGCGTAGAATAATTTTTGCGCGTTGGGTGTTAGGGCTTCTGATATGAACACAGGTCTGGCAGGTCCGGGTATGCTCAAGAGTCCAGTATTTAATTTTTCTTCATTTGGTTTCTTTTTGTTGTAATTCTTGACTCCCTGCAATATTTTCTCCTTTTTTAGGACACTGTTCAGCTCAACTATAATGGGTTTACTGCCTTTGTGGGTTTGGATTCTATAGATGTCTTTTATGTCACAGTCTCGGATATCTACCTCGACAGCCTTCGATAAGGTTTTTACAATCAAACAAGCGTCTTCCTTCGACTCAAATTTCTTGTCATCTCGCAAGTAGATGGGTACATTTCGTATCTCTAAGCTAGCTGACCTGCTTTTACGCTCTAGAAGTTCAATCTTTTCTTCCAATTTCTGAATCGTCTTCTTATCTTCTGCTCCATCTTCTTGCAGGTTTTGTAGTGTTTTTAAAATTAGGTCATATCTGACATAAATTGCAAACTTTCTTTAAGTTCTTCATTTTTCTGCTTGAGTTCTAGGAAGCTTTGGTCTACCTTAGTTGATAAGGACGAGATCAACCCTTTGAGTTCCTTGATGTCGTCATCTCCATGTCTGCGCTTGTGTCTAATACTAGCATTTCTGCTACCGCTTCTCTCAGACGCAGTATCTGATTCACATATATCAGGCGCACATATCACAGAAAGCGTGGAGCCCAGTTCAGAGGCCGGCACGGGAGCAGGTGAGGTAGGCGGGGGGGAGCGCTGAAGAGGCATGTTCATGTTCTTCACTCAGCGTAGAAGTATCAGGCGCGAACACGGCCTCGGCCACGACGCGTCAGAAAGCCGCGATGACGTACTTGTGATGCGTAGCCAGTATGAATGTGCCTCGCAGTGACGCAGGCGCAGGTGTAGCGTAGCTCAGGCGTTGATCGCCGTCTCAGGTGTCAGTGTTAAAAAAGGACAGCACCTTTTTTAACACTGACTAAGTTCAACTCAACCGCCGCGGATATATGAGCTCCTGGTACTTTATGTTTTAGAATTTTATTATAAGTATTAATTTAAAAAATTAAAAGTGCACACGTCTATTCGCTTTCGCGGTCCGGGAGGAAGGGAATGCTTGGTTGACGTATGTGTGAAGGGTTAATTTACACCCTGTATGTATTTAGGTTATCTATTAGTTTAAGCTAGATTATTGACAGGTTATCTAGGTTGATATTTAATTGATTCTTCTTTTTATTTTATATCTTTTTCTTTACTACTTAAGCCGCCATTTTCAACGTGTTCCATTTTCACCTGGACTTTGCTGTAGGGAGTCACCTGCCTCTAGTAGTGTCACTCTATAGGAATTCTTTCCTGTAATATTGTACTTTTATTGATATTTTACTCCATTTGCTTAATACGTTTTCGATTAATTCATAATTCAGTTAGTAAAAATTCATTAAATGTCAGTGGCTATCATAGTGTCCATCGGCTATGTTTATTTAAATGTTTGGAACCCCAACGCAAACTTTGAACCCCAATATCTCCGTAACTAGGGGGTTCCCAGGTATGGTCTAGAACAAAAAAATGATCGCAGTGGTGGGGAGAACAAGTGCCCTTCGTTTGCGTTAAGGGTATTTTTACATCCTTTATAGTCTATCTGACATTTATCGATTATGTTTTTACGCTAAATAAGAGATTGATTGTGTGGCTTCAACGAGTACAAAATTAAATAGTTTTGAAAGGATTTTTCTACTTTATGCCGTTTCACAAATTTACGCAATATTTCCTTACTTCAATACTGTTTTTGTAGTATTTTTGTATTGCTCTGCACTACTTGCTCGTGGAGGCCAGATATTCAGTCGCTCAATGTAAAATACTGGTATTCAGCTGCATCCGTCAAGACGGAAAACCGACCCAGCACGGTTGGGAAAAGAGGTTGAAAACAGAGAATAAGATCCCATTCTCTTTTTACAAATCATGGTTTGTATAATGAGACCTTTTCCCAGTTGAACATAAAAAATACCACCAATAGTAATAGAGACCTTTTAAAAATGTCGTTTTACAGAAATGAAAAGTTATTTTAAACACATTTCCCCTACTCCGAAAATGCATCACAGAAAGGAAATATGAATCGGCGTCACAAAGATTCGCGAGTAGTTTTAGTCGAAAGGGCCTTCATCTTGATTTTTCAATTCAATTTCCACTTTCTAAACAGACAAAATTCTGATTTCAACTTAGCGGGCCGATGGCAAATTTTTCTTTAAATTTATTTGGCTCAAACAGGCGAGGGTAGTGGTGATACCGCTAATCAATCAATATAATTATGTATTTTTTATGAACTGTCAAAAAGCGACTACCCCATAGAATTTGTCTGGCAATAAGAATTTGTGACAAATATTGATTGATTTTACAGCAACTAAAAATCAAGTTTTATAAATCACTTGTAGCCTAATGCGTTGCAATTATTCCCAACCTACAAACTGCCTAAAAACAACTTTACGACCTATCATCGAACATCGGAGGAGCGGCTTCGGAGCAGGACGACCACAAACACAGTGTCTCAAGATTTATATAGTCATCAAGATTCCGCATGATACATATTCAGTAGCCAAAAGAAAAAAATATTGCCAGATTAAATTTAAACGTAGCCAATAACTGATTTATTCTTATGTTAACTGTTAAAAGATATTTATTATTAGCTGCCCACCCATTAAAAATGGTGCCACGTCTAATATTTTTTAAAACCGATATTCCCGTTTTAAACCCGTTTACTTTGTCGCCGCGTTAAATACATGCCTTTATTGATTGAAAATCGAAAATGATTTTGGGTTTTTATTTATAAAGATTTACTACATGGTTCAAAATAAGTTGAAAGAAGAAATAATTATTGGTAAATGGTACTTTAGCTACCCAATTTCACAAATATTATATTTGTTTTGATTACCTGGTTGAACATAGTGCTATACCTCTGCCTAGGCATTTCGGGAAATCAGTCGATGTTTTGTTGTATACCAATATCTGTCTCCTGACAATGTCAACCAAGCATCAAAAAAATAAGCTGCGTAAAAAGTAGTAATAAATAACAAAAACTTACGTGGTACGGAACGTTGATGATGGTCACCAAATCCTTTTCGGTGTTTGGGTAGGAGTTTTTGCCATCAAACAAGAACAGTTCATGACGCCTGTACTTTATTAAGTCGCCATTAGTTTCCAGAACTTCGCGGGATTGAAAGAGCCTGTAAACAAAAAATTATATAAGGCTGTGGCTGTTGTCTGTCATAGTTTCATAGATTGTTCCTTTTAGAGGGTTTGGTCCCTATCTCCCACAAACTTCTCTCCCTCTACTAGCTCACTGGGCAGTGAGCTAGTAGAGGGAGAGTTACCGTGAGGGCTCACGGTCACGTCTGATGAGTAGACGTGTACCAGAGAGCAACCAGCAAGATTCCTTCCTCCAAGATGCACACCGCCCGAGAACCCGAACACTGTTTAAGTCTCCGGGCGGTGTGCCTCTTTGTCTGGTCTCTCACACTTGGACCTTTCCGGCATGACTGCATGAGTATATCTACCGGTAGAGCTCGAAGGATCATTGAGACACACAAGCCCCACCACAACGGCAACATGGGAACACTCCGGTGGGGAGCAATTATAACTAATATTTTGGAACCAATACTACCATAAAGTTGGTCATATCCCGAAGTTGTCCCCATTTCACGAGAAATTCGCATTTGAACTTGCTAAGTGTAAATATACTATTGCTCGTGATAGCACTGAATACGTTCTAAGCTATAATTATTGTGCGCCGTTGTACCTTCTATCCTGTACAATAAGGTAATTGATAAAAATAAAAAAAATTGTCCGTCAGATTTAAACATTCAAAAGTGCCAACGTGCAATGGTGTAGTAGTCGAGTAGTATTCTAAGCGCAATCGACAGTATACGCAACTCCACACTGCACTCCAAAACACAAATCACTGACTGTTCAAAAATCCGCTAAGCTGAAGAGGGACTAGGGTGGCCATGTCTGCTGTATGCCTAACGAATTGTGGGCCATAATATCCACGTTGTGGAGCCCTGACGCAGCCAGTAAGCGATGCGGTAGACCTCGCTGGAGATGGCCTGACGAGCTGGACAGAACCAACTACTAGTGGTCCACATTGGCCCTGGATCGCAAAATTTGGAAGTCATGGGCGGAAGTCTTTGCCCAGCAGTGGGATGACACCGTTAGATAGATTTCCAAAAAATAATGGACACATTATTTTTTTTACGTAATCATATAATGAAGACGATACAGTGCTTTGAAAACCCAATTTCAATGGAGGTTAGCAACAGGATTAACCACGCCGGAGATGTTATTTGCAAGAGTATGGCTGTATGCACACAGTTGTACTCTCTGCTTCTTGAGCCTCCTATGGGGTGCCAGCTCGACACGATCGAGCCCTAGTTGAACTTGTCACGTAAACATAATTTAAGTAAAGATTTTTGAATCGAGAAATATGCGAGTTACACCATTAGTTACACCGAACATGCTGAAAACGATGCGCAAATGAGTATTTTTAATTTTTATTCCTTTTATTCCAGTAGTTTGTACTATGAATAAAGGGAGCGACCAATTTAAAGTGTTTTCCAAGCCTTTTGAGGGTTCGCAGAAAGTCTGTGTTGTTGATTTTCTGAGAGACAACCTCTGCTTATATTAAATATGCTTTACAACTTTCAGGAATGTCTATTATGAATTAATAATATTCGCAAGGAAGCATACTGTGCAGCACTCCTACCCTTTCCGATAAGGTGCATTTCCTAGAAATACAAGCCGTTAACAAGATGAAATTCCCAGCGCTTAGATACAGAACTTCCATAGAAACCTTCAGGAATTTATCGTCTTTTAAAATCTTTTAGAAATGAATGCTCAGTAACCTTCCTGTAGTTTTTATCTTCGAAATAAAAGGTTTCTAGAGGTATATTTCGTGTTTTAAGATGCAGCGATAAATAGAAAAAGATAAATAGAAGTTCTTGTCTGGAATAATCCAGACAAGAACTTCTATTAAGGTGTAAGGGATAGTCCTCCGTTGACCGATTGAATGAATTTAGTTTATCATACAAAGCTTGGGCATTAGGAGAATCATTGGTTTGTTTTTTTACTTATATGTACTGTATCGTTACACTTAAAGGGTGTAAGATCCTGCACAAACGCAAAATATTACTCCACAAGAAAATTAAACAAAAACAAGAAGAAATAACCTGAAGTCTCGATTTGCCTAGCCCTCGAATTTAGTAGTGAATGCCAGCGATCTGACATTTGGCTTAAATGTTACAAATTTTAATGTATGATGCATACTGAGTGAGGACTTGTTTACGGAGGCGTCGGGCGTCGCGCGGCGCTTTGTGCGTTTTTAATTAACAAGCATATGGCGATGTATGATAAAGTTGAACGATTTCAAACGACCATTTTACGAAAATTGATTTTTCGTTAGTTTAAAAAGCAGCGTTCGTTGCGGGGGACCTCTCCGTAAATAAATAAAATAGCACGCGACGAGCCTTCTGCACGCGCCGTGCGACGCTCCGCGTCTCCGTAAACGAGCCCTTAGGGGCCTTTTGACCTCATACAGGTGGTCCTGTATGAGGTCAAAATTTTAGTTTAATAAGTATGTCATATTTTTGATTCTATTAAATACTCTTTCCTCTCGTAGGTCTGCTGGAAGATATTTCTTATGAAATAAGCAGTACCTTTGTGCGCTTCTATTTTTTATGTATTTTTCCTTTTTTTGTATGTTGTATGTGCATAAATAAATAAATACTTTTTAATTACTTATTTTACAATGCAGACCCTGCAAAGCTAGTTCATTGTTTTCACAAAATCGTTTTCGTCACACTCTTTTTAACAATTATGAAGGCATTTCTCTAGAAATATGGTTGAGACTTAATCGTGTTCAAGAGTTCTCGTACATCACAATAGCGTAGGAGCTTATATTTACAAGTGAAATAAAATATAAGCTCCTTGGTGAAAGAGAAATATTAATAACGTAAAATATTTGTAAAGACATAAAACTTTCTTTGTGTGTTGCCTGTTAAAAAAAATTACATCAAAATACTTTAAACTTACAAATTTAAAGTGCATTTAGGGCGCAATATTCGTTTGTGTGTACTTTTTTTTTTAAATAACTCTATTTTCCTTAGTAGACAATTCGACTCAAGATCTCAAAATATCTAAGCTTCTGCTGCAGCACATAGGAATAGACAACAGATAGGATCATCCTATCAGCCGAAAGACGTCCACTGCTGGACATAGGCCTCCCGCAAGTGTCGCCACATTGACCGGTCCCGCGTATCTCACATCTAGCGGATCCCCGCAACCTTCAGCAGGTCATCGGTCTACCTAGTGGGAGGCCTTCCAACGCAACGTCTTCCGGTTCGCTGTCGCCACTCCAGCACTTTTCAGGTTCTGCGAGCAATGTGCCCTGCCCGTTCATCGGCTTATTTGTCTATAATAATATGATTATAGGTACTCACTTATATACATAAGGCCCCGCTTCGTTTAGAACTGGCACACCGCCAGCCAGTACCACGTCAGGATTTGTAATGTTGAAGATCCTCACGGTGAAGTTCATAGCAAAGGGTACGACCTCGAACCGATCCATTTGTATAGTGTCGTCTAGCAATGCCACCTCCTGCAACAAAACAATACCATAATAATTTCCATCACCATCATTCCATTTCCATAATCATCATTCTCTTTCATTTTTCCATATTTTATTTTGGGTAGTTGGGAATCATCAAGTAACCCCTCCCGCTCTGCCTAGAGCGAGAGGGAGAGTCATTTGACAATTTTACACACTCCAACAAAAAAAACGTTTGGCCTGTGCGTTGATCCTCAATCAATCAGCTTTGCCTTTTATATTTATAGATATATACACTCGCAAGAAACTAAATCGACTCAACCCATAAGCCCGGAAACAGATCTTTATTTTTCAGATAATACAAATTTTATTTATGAAAACCATTATGTCCATTAAAAGCTTGAGACTTTAGCTTGACACCAACACTACGGTCATAAAAAAATATTCATTACTTTTATATTTAAGCAATTTAAACGGGTGTATAGTAAATTCACTCTATAGGTACGGTACTCACGACTTGTGCTACGAACCACCCCTATAAAAACGTGTATTAAAGCGTACGTATGGGTTGAGTCGATTTAGCTGCTCGTGAGTGTACATAGATGGACCATCAACATTATGTTTCATCAAAAATATTCTATACTTTTTATTGATAGAATTTCGTATTTCTCCATCATCATCTGCCTAGCTTTTTCCCAACTATATACCCAGTTAATACTAGGTAATACGATACCCTTTGGTAAGACTGGATGTCAGACTTTCAGGTCACTGACTACCCGTAACGACTGCCAAAGATCTATATATGGCACCCGGGACCAACAGCTTAACGTGCTTTCCGAGGCACGGAGGAAACTCGGTATGTAATGGGCGGTCACCCATCCACCGATCGACCTAGGCAAGCACAGCTTAACCTAAAGATCGACCCGAGTGGCAGTTCTTATTAAGCCACGAGCTCCTTTCGTATTTCTCCTAACGGTTTTATCTATATCGGTGTGGTCTAGCTAGATTAATATTGTGCTTGTTAGCTCTAGGTAAACAAACTTGCAAGAAAATATGGCTTTGACGTTTTAATAATATTAAGGGCACCGCTGCCTGCCTTGGAAGTCTTGGAGACGAGATTAACTCTCTAATGGAATTGGAGTAGCCGCTAGCTACCTAGAAAACACACGCAGGTTTATTATATGTAGAAATTCAGGATATCAAAATACGGAAATTTTACTCCAAGTACCGAGAGGGACCAATAATGCTTCGCAGAAACTGCATACACCTACTTGAGTATACAAGGGGACAGGCATACCATCCACCACCCACGCCAGTGCCAGGGAGGAGGAAATTATCTGTAGAATGTTTTACTGAGAGAAATTTCATTTTATACTGTACTAGCGGAGGTCACGCGATTTCATCCGCGTAGTTCCCGTTTCCGTGGGAATACAGGGATAAAAAGTAGCCTATGTCACCCGAGGATAGTGTAGCTTCTTAACGGTGAATATTTTTTTCAAATCGGTCCAATAGTTCCGGAGCCTATTCGTTACAAACAAAAAAACAAATCTTTCCTCTTTATAATATTAGTTTAGATTTATTTTGACAACTTTTTGGGTCCCGTACTGTATGAGGGATTGTATCGTAGATCATATAGTCACGATAATAGACCCTATTTTTCGGAGGGTTGGAAATCATCAAATCATTCTTCCGCTCTGGGCGGAGCGCAAGGGAGTGTCAGACTTCTACTGACTAAAAACCACCAATGCTCCTTCTTCGCCCTTTGTGTCCTAGGCCGTGGTATCTCTTTCGAACAACCCGTAGCCCAGCCCTGATGGGCGTCGTGCTTTGCGAGCCCCTGCAATGTTGCTGACATCTCACCACGAACGAGCCGCCTGTCTTTGTCATAAGATGGACGGACGGTGAGCTAGTCCCGAAGACTCACCGTCCAGAAGTTATCACGTGGGTGGTGGTGGTGGTGGTCCGACACCCGCCCAAGCGGAGCAGATCTCCCCGGTGTGCTCCACCGTATCCTCGTGGATGCCGGGATGCATATACAACACAACGATTATAGACCCTGTCGGCCACAGCATAGAACAATGCGTGTTTAATATGATCCATTGGTTAATAGGTAAGTAGTTAGTAAGTTGAGTAAGATAAAATGGTCTTAATAATACAAAAATGAGTTTAAAAAATGAGTTTATTTCTTTTGGCTGGCCCGACTTTTGATAATAGTGCTAAAATGTGTGGAAGACGGGTCCTCGATTTTATTCCTTTTTCCAAAGATCGTGTTATTTCTGTAAGTTCTTTGAAATAACATAACATTTTCGTGAATTTTTGACAGTAGTCAAATAGCTAATTGTAGGTTTATTTGTTTGTGTTAATGTATACGGACTTTTAACAAATTTTGTCTGTCTTTTTGTTCCGGCTAATCTCCAAAGCGGCTGGACCAATTTTGACGGAAATTTACTGGCAGGTAGCTGATTTTATAAGGCTTAATTTAGTCTACTTTTATTTAAGAATAAGCATTAGGGTTCCGTGCAAAAAACTAAAGCCCTTAACATTGGTACTGGTAGAAAAATCCAATTTAAAGAGGGAATAATATTTTTATAATAACTTAAGGTCTCGTGGTACAACTAGTCTGAAATAGATGTTCACAAATATTTTGGGAGATAGCGTATGGTTTCGAAATCGTATACAGAATGACTGGGTCTGGCTGGACCCACCATAGCAAATCCGTATAAAGATAAGGCCATTTAATAATTATTGAGCCTTACTTACTATCCCTATCTAAAGTTTTATAGATTGGGACACATGTTAATACGGGTCGTGGGGACAGAGACCGCGGTCCCGAAAGCCAGCTATAATATTTTAATTAATTTAGAGTAGTACATAGGGACCTCGAGAAAAATGAAGTTAAAGTACAGTTAGCAAAAAAGTGATAAAATATTATGGCTACAATTTAAATGTTCATCAAAAAAAAATGATAACTATAAATAAAATAAACCCACCCTATACCGAGCCTAAAAAACAACGTTTTAAGTTCCAAAATAATTATACACTCATCAGAATAATTGTACATTTCGGTGGTGGTTTTTCTTTCTGGTGGTGCTTTCTTCAAAAGAGCATCTCAGACATTAATCTGCATGGTCTTCATATGAGTATTATACCAAGATTATGTTTGGACTTACTTATTATTGACCGAAACAATTTCAAAGACTAATCTTTGGAGTTTCTTGCCGGTTCTTCTCCTTAGTAATCGACCAATGCACCGAACCGTGCACCTTTTTGTCGACGTTTTATAAGTGCCCATGTAGGCCTATGTGAAATAAAAATATCAGTAGCATCATCTGCCTAGCCTTTTCCCAACTATGTCGGGGTCGGCCTCCAGACTAACCGGATGCAGCTGGATACCAGTACTTTACGTGGAGCCACTGCCTATCTGACCTCCACAACCCAGTTAATACTGGGTAATACAATACCCCTTGGTAAGACTGTAACGACGGCCAAAGATCTGGCAAAAGAAAGAAAGAAAAAAAAAAGAAAGATATGGCAGCCGGGACCAACAGCTTAACGTGCTTTCCTAGGCACGAAGGAAACTCGGTAATTAACTCGGTGTCTGATCACCCATCCGCAGACCAACCTCGGCAAGAGCGACTTAACTTAAAGATTGGCCTGAGTGGCAGTTTTTATTAAGCCACGAGTTCCCCAAGTTAAGACTTAGGTATGCTACAGGTTTATTTAAAGCCTGACGCTATCTCCATTCCATAAATAGACAAGAAAAGGAGCTTGTTTATGTCTTAGAAACCTATTATAAGCTGAAGAAGGTTGTCGAGGGTAACTAGAGGGCAGTTAGTTACTAGGTATAAATATTGAGAAAATACAGTAACAGACGCCAGATATTTTCCTAACAGGAAAACACCAACTTCTATCAGATATCATAGAAACCGGATATTTATTATAGGCATTTCTTTGTTTTTGTAAGGCGATATTATTTTTCTCGAAGACTTCCTTAGCAACAGATGTTAGCATCCTGTTAAGACTAATTAATCACAGGATGCGACCGTTGCCTCTCGATACTGGCTTCATTTTATCCATTCTATTTGTAGATACAGACATCCTGTCAGCCATCTTGTTCTTGGATTCCCGAGCAACGACTGTTTCAGAAAATACTTAATGTTCCCAGGTTAGTAATCAATATCTGTAATAACAACAAAAGCTCGATGAACCGGGAGCATATAAATAGATCGGCAGCCTGGATTTCCTTCCCAGGTGTGGGCAGAGAGAAAGAAAATGTATTTATTGTATTCACATAACAAACAATAAAAAAGTAGTTAAAAAACTAACAAAACCCGACTGAAAAAACTGAAAAGCAAAAAACAAGCACATTTTAAATTAAACAAAACTTGGAAGCAGGCGAGGTACATTCTTTTTTTTTTATTTTGTTCATTATTTAATATTCAGATGAACCTCGCCTGCTTCCAGGTTTCCTGCTTCCAAGTTTTGTTTAATTTAAAATGTGCTTAGTTTTTGCTTTTCAGTTTTTTCAATACGGAACCCTAAAAACCCATATAACTCACTTGTGAATACTGTAATTAAACTGTGACTTTTTCATTGCTAATATTCACTAGTGAGTTATAGGGTTTTTTTTTTAATGTTATTGGTTAAGTTGCTTTGTTCTTAAAAAAAGTTTCAATACAAAAAAGATCGTGTTTATTAATAAATTATTTTACCTAGTGCTTGGTCATTTCATGCAACTTTGAATTTAAATAGATAGGTAATTTTTAACTTATGTAGGTTTTTAATAAATAAAACTCCCACTCAAATAATGTAACTTTTGTTTTCTCTGTAATAAAGAAAACTTTGAATCCCTCATTTTGTACGTGGCTAAAACGCTGTCCGCGAAAAGCCAAAAATAAAGAAACCTCATTCTTTTAGTATACAGCTGAACACTATTGTTAGATGCGCGCGCATAGGAAAACTGATTAATTTTTATCTGTTGAAAATGATTATTTTGTATTATTTTTTTACAAGTTGGTTGAAAAACGTCGTATGATACAAATGTGTATTGATGATTACCGTCCTCGGCTCTCTTAAGACTCTCTCACCAGACGGCTCGGGTCTTAATGGCGCCTCAGTGGTAATCACCAACTTAACACACTTGTACCATAATGTCCTAAGTATTATTTTAGTAAAATGTATAAATTAAACCTTAGCAGCTATTTAACATTAAAATATGTAAAATATATATCTCTTATTTTAAATCATTTTCAACTCAAACACGTGTTGGAATCTCGTCGTTTATTTTAAGGTTTGCTCTTGACCTCGATCACGCCTGGTAGAAAACGATGGACCCATGAGGTCTAAAGGTACGAGTGCGCCCAGAAGATTCCTGTTCCCTCTTGTTTTAAAGGTATAAGTTTGAATTGCAAAATTAATTTTAATACAACTAAGTAGGGTGGGTACTGCAACATCAATTAAGTAATTGATGCGCGCCACTGCACCTCCATAGAGTTAGTATCACTGAATAGGAGCGATGCTTGTCTATAAACAGAGCAGTGTCTAGATAATGCTTTGTGTATAGACAAGCATCGCGGTCTATTGTTCTCTGTCGATACACTGACTGCCTTAATTCAAAGGACAGTCGAAACCACTGAATAGAGAACAGCAATCCATTAGAATTACCTAAATGCTTTTGATAATCAAATGCATCAATTCACCATCAGTATGATGATGATGTAAGTTAGATATATGTACCGCGGTCACATTGTATCAAAGCAAGTGTGAATACCGGTACGTAAAGCAATCAATAGAGCCATTAGTAGTACATTTGACTCGGGCTAATCTTCCTAATTAAGCTAAGTTTGCCTAATACATCATTTATATACAGAGTGTAAACGCAGCCTTCACGATGCCGTCAACCAGCCAATCCATACATTAATCTAAGTAGCCCTACGCAAAAATTATTGCTGGGAACGACTTTGATTTTTGGGCTCAAGATCACGTTTTAGGGCAAAATTCGGTCAGGACGTCGTCTGCCAGGTCAGCTAGTCTCATAAAAAAATGTATTACCATAATTATGATATTGAAAGAGTTACTAAAAGCATGGCGAGGAGAAAAAAAGGTTAATCGCAGACCTAGATATCATGCAGATCGACGGTATAAAAATCCTACTCTCTATTAAGGCAGGCCTTTGACCTATTGTTTTGAAATAGGCAACCAGCCAATCCTCACGGACGCCTGAAAAATAATACACATACGTAAGCTCACGCCTTTTTAACGTGGAACACATGCTAAATGAACCTCTCCATTTCGAACTTGAACGTTACCGCGTGTAATAATCAAATCACTGAATACTTTAGTTGCACTCCAAAATACCCCAAATAGTAGTAAATTGCGGAATTAGTAATAACTGTTGTAAATTAAATAAAGTTTACCTGGTTATTATATGAACTACCTACAAATAAAATTAAAATAGAAGAGAAATCAAGCAAAGTCAAGTAAAGTAAGACATGGTTAGCGATGGGATATAATAAAGCGACTAATGTCACCAGATGTCACCCGCACCTTACAATGCATCAGTACAGTCATAAAGTAGGTACGGGTGCACCAACTTCAATAATCCGTACATTTATGTTCCCCTTTTTCGGCCTACCACACGCAAATTCTTCGCGATTACTCGGTGCACACAGTACATCGCGCGTGTGGTTGGTAATGGTAATACAGTTTTACTTACAACACGCGCGATGTACTGTGTGCACCGTGTAGGTAATCGCGCAGGCAAGACTGTGGTGAAGCCTATGCGTTTGGTAGGCCCATTTGCCTCGTCAAAACAGAAATTACTATTTTTCTGATCAACAAAATATTTGGGATTGAGTAGTCGTAGTAATTGGGCTGGCAGCATATTTACAGGAATCAAATGCAAAATTTATATAAAATCACTAATAATATTTAAGATCTCCTCCGGCTTACTTTTCAAGACTTCAGTGACCATGGTATTTATTTCTTTATCCTCGGAAAAATCCTAGTATTATAAAAAAATAAGTCCTGTCTTTTTAATCATTACTTTCTGAAGAAATTTTGGACCTTGATAAATAAAATAGGATCAGCCAATATTAAATAAAATATTTAAATATATCTGAATTTCCTCTTTAAATACTACAAAAATATGTCGCCAGTGACGAACAAAATAAAAAAATTACGCGGATTTTTTTTCTATTTTACACACAAATTTACTTTCCTACGATAAAAAATAGGCAATACTTACACCAACGATGGTATTCTTGACGATCTCGGGGACCCACACGTAGCCAATCAATGAGCTACCGACCACCAGCACAGCGCCGATGGCCACCACGACCGAGCTTCCAATTATCCCGCACATTGTCACACTCCCTAAAATAATTAGACACTTTTAATTATTATAAACAGGTGATAATTACTGTCCCTGCTGTAATACTACGCGCGATTGATTGCGATTGGTGTTGACATTGTGCACCACATTTTTTCTCTGATAACGATATCCAAGATTTATTTTATTAAGGTGTTTGATAACTCGTATTATCTCACTAAAAACAACACTTGTAAAAAAGCCAAGTCGCGCAAGTCTTTTCTCCATGTTGCCATAATCCAGTTATTTTATTCAGTCCCTACTTAAGGGATATTCTATCTTAAATTATAACGTAATTATCTAACCTAACAAAATCTTATAGTGACCATATTAATAATAATATTAAAAATGTTTAATGTTTTAAATATAAGTTTGACTTGGCCATCGCATCGCAATCGCCAATGTAAAAAAGGCCATTCGTATGGCTAATCGCCATCGCAATGGCTAATATGATGCGATGACCAAGTCAGTCTTTTATTAAAAAAAAAAACAAAAACAGCTCTAAATTCAGGCTTCGAGTTTCATCGACAACGAAGTTATAGGAGGCTGAAAATGCCTGAATTAATTTGTTTCTAGAAAAGGATGGTACGGCCGTGCCGCTTTATTGCTCGACTTGGCGGAGCACTAAAGTGCCCCCAGATTATATTTGTTATCAATGAAAGTACTTTTGCGTAGATTTATGTACAAGCACTTTTATATTGAGATAGATTTATTATGGTATATTGTGCACAATGATTTTCAACTAAATTAAAATTGAAACATAAAAAAATATAGTTCAATTCTGAAAGGTTGAGAAAGATTCCCGAATTTTCACGAACTGCTTTGAAGTCAAAGATAATATTTTTTTTTTTAAAGAACTTAATACATAAAACTAAGCGCACTAATTTGATTTAAAAATACGAATTAATTACCTCTAAACGAGTTATTAGCACTAAATAGACAAAGAGAAAACTCACTTGGTCAATGAAGAAAATATCCAGAGACGGGGACTAATATTTTTCAAAGAACTTTTTGGTTCCTAGATTAGCGATAGAATGCCGCGCGTGCCGCTATCGAACACGGCATTGATAGTTTGCAGGAACAAAAGTGTGGGTGTAAGTCGCTGGATACTTGGAAAAATCCTTTGACTGAAAATAGAATGTTTTCAATTCCAATACCAGATTATTGAAAACTACTGAAGATTTCTGTAATCATACGATGGATAGATTGTGTGAGGATTGCTATCATAGAAGGAGTATGATATGATACCGTGACATTTTTCCTTTCATTATAATCAGTAAAAAAAAACGACTTTAAATCAACTTCCAAAAAACACTAAAAAGATTACTTTCGGAATTTTCGGAATTACTTTCGGTTAAATAATTTGTTTTATTACAGTTACAGTTAGTGTAGTTAGTTTGTTAGTTAAAGTTACTTTATTGCAGATGGTTGAAACGTGCAGCGTCAAGCCTTTTCATTAAAACCAGTCGGTTTTCCACAATCAGAAACCTGAATGTCGATCGATTTCTTCAAAAGTCAAATTATTAACGTCTTGGTTCGATTACCAGTTCGGGTCGTACAAGTTATTTAGAATTTTTCGTAAAAGGCCAGAGTCAGTAGGGTCTTAAACATACCAGGCGAAATGTGAAAATATAATTATATAAATACTAGCGGATCTCGCAGACAAAAAATCATCAAAATCAGTCCCGCCGCTTAGCAGGAGTTCAGTGACATACACACGTACAGAAGAATTATATAAAACATTTATCTAAGCTTAATTATTCGCAAATTACAGTTTTTTTTTTTTTTTTTTGAAATAACGTTGCCCCACACTAGGAATTTCTCCTGTATCGTGGGTGCGTTCACAAACATTTAAACTCACATACACAAATACCCAGATATTTTGTTAATTTATTGTTTTATTTAAACTTCATGTACGAGAGTGGTACATAGCCGGACTTTCTACCTTTGGGTCAAATAGGACAGCTCTATGGTAGTGTACAAAAAAAGTAAGTATGATACCATTTTGAAAATCTTTCTTAATTACTTAACGAGGTATATTTTTCCAACTGTCCTGCAACATATATTTTTTGTTCTAAGTTTTCTGCGAAAGTGTATTTCAGTCTCGAGGCTCGCTACTTACCTCTAAGAATTGTTATTTTATTTTAAAAAACTTATTGAAGTATGTAAGCTGGTACGGACTAATTACTACTAGACAGTCTTATAGTAGCCTTTAGTCTGGTTTACGAAAAAAACAACAGCTCCTAATCAAGGAGACTGATCTTTGAGAGACTGTTATTTAGCCACGTATTACGTATAGCTGTTGTTGAGGAATCAGCCATGCAAGCAGAGAACAAACCTTCGTTAATGAATGCCGGATTCTAATCAACCTGTTGCCAACAGTCCTACGGTGGGGAACATCAACACGGGAACGAATGTGCGCGAATTGACGGCCTACTTTTGAGTGTTTTTTTTTCAGTAATAGTTAAATAACCACATGTGGACGTAGCTTGTAGTGAGCAGACGTCTGGTAAGAACGATTTTGTGACAGGGCCGGATTAAGGAGGTCTAAGGGTACTTTACCTTCAAATATCTCGGTAACATGACACTTTGGGATACTGTGTTACTGGACAGTTTTTGTTCATCTATATGTGCTCTATCCAACATAACACTTTAATCGGCGGGCAAGCTGATATGCCACATCGGTTCTATTCCCTCTAACAAGTCTAGAGTTTATGAATTGAGACATGATCTAAGTTTTTTTAAGGACGACCTGCACTAAGGGCTCCCGTAAGTTCATTTGAAATCTTTGGCTTTTTGTACCTGAAAATCGGGAGAGAGATAGGACATTTCAGGCAGGAACACATTTTACGACAGAGCCGGTTTAAGGGAATATAATCACTTCGACTGGCATTCGATTTGACATGGTGCATCCAATGGCAGTCCAGAGACCAGACCAGAGAGTCAAAATTTCCACGCGAACAAAGTCACGGACAAAAGCTACTTATATATGCATATAAAGAAGACATATGTATATACTACACTATAACACAATAAATTAGACCACACATCCTACACCTGAGCGGATAATTTTAACCTGAATCAAATACTTCATGTTCAGTACAACAATAAGATCTACATCCGTAGAGCAAATGCTGAGATACCTAAGAATTATTTATCCAGGAATCGCAAGATAATAGATATAGCAAATAATCATTGTCGACAGAGTACCTGTCTTATCGAAGGAGTATCCTAGCTACCTTAGGCCTCATTTACGGAGATGCGCGTCGTTGTGCGTTTTAATTCAAGCACAGATGTATGAAAACGTCAACGATTTCAAACGACGATTTTACGAGATGCGATTTTATGCGATTGTCTTTATTACTAAGTATTCTCATTAGTATTATTATACACCTATTTTCACATAATTATAAGTACTTATTCATACACAATATAAACACAAAGTTTTGAAACTGTTTCACATTCGTCACTTCACCATCTCAGGGCCAGTTGAAAACCAGAGTCGGGCACTAGCTGCTCGGCAGTTTGCTGAACTGGTCCTATTTGGCGCAGCCGTGAGATGCACACACTGTCTTATTCATTCAGTTTTTTATTTAATTTTTTATTGTTTGTTGTGTGCACTTTGTGGAAATGTGCTAAATAAATCTGTTTTCTTTCTTATTTTTCGCTCGTTAGTTTAAAATGCAGCGTTCGTTGCGGTGAACCCGCCTCTCAGAAAATGAATAAAAAAGCAAGCGACGAGCTTTCTGCTCGCGCCGCGCGACGCCCCGCATCTCTGTAAACGAGCCCTTAGGCTCCCGTTCGAGATTTGTGCACTGAAGCTTGATTTATTTTACAACTCATAATCGTTAGTCTGCATCAGTAAATTCATCTCGTACCTGCAGCTTTCTATAAGTAACAGCCAGCGCTGGCACTTAAGGTCTCGACACAGGTGCAACGCGATTTCACGACACGAATCTGAATTTAATCTGTAGTCGGCAGAATTACATATCACTGCCCAGTTGCACGTAGAAAGTGTAGCAAACAACTTAATTTCTTATAACATTTCATTATATTTTTTAGCAACTAGCACAATTCGAATCGAGCGAAAACTGGGGAATAAAATCAAATCAAATTCAAAACAAGTACTTTTTACTGTAAAATCGTTGGTGTTAATGGAGTTTACGGCGTGCGACAAACAAATCGCAAGTCGACCCGAATATCTCGCGAAAAGCCGTGACCACGTGAAGGAGTCTTTAGCATCTTGTTGCATTTGTGATATTCATTCATATCGATACAGTGTGTCGTCTGCAAGACAGCTTTCTACATGAGCGAGTTCAATACGCTTAGAATTTTACTCAGGTATCAGACAGATTTAATATAATGTTATTTTTGTGTTCAGATATTTGTTAAAAAAAGCTTAACTTACAGTTTATGAGGGGTTTGGTGTGATTTGGTGGTTCTCAGTATAATATTTTTTAAACATTAGAAACATGAACCGACTTAGGTCAAATCCGATTTTCACGGCTGAATGGCAGCAATACGCATAAGTAGGTATGTATCAGTGATCACCCGTCACTGTGGATCTGAAGTCCCAAACTACACGAAAAGGTACACTAATTGAAAATTGACATTGTTATTTAGTATTGTTGTTTAGTATTGGGTTGTGATGATCAGATAGTGTGCTCCACCGTGTCCTCCGGCCGATCCTCACAATGGTGGCATCCGGGCGTTTCCTCCCGCCTGATTCGGTGCAGGTACCTCCCGAAACAACCGTGTCCGGTGAGGACCTGCGTCAGACGGAAGGTGAGGGCGCCGTGGCGCCTCTCAAGCCACTCCTCAAAGAGGGGACTTACCGCCACTATCGTGGCGTGCCCCGCACGGGGTTGCGACAGTCGCTGTCTCCATGTCGCCATGAGATCGCACCGGAGGTCTGTCCGCCGCGCAGCAATTTGCCGCGGCAGCGGAGTGACCCCCCGGCGCAGCGCCTCCGCGCGCCATTGATGCAGGCGCGCGAGGACTATCGCCTCCAGATCCCACGGCGGCAATCCGGCAAGGAGGTTCGCCGCTTCGCAGCCCATTCCCTCTCAAAGAGAGAGGAAGCCTGTGCCCCAGCAGTGGGAACATTATTAGGCTGTTGATGATGAAGGCTAGTTTCAGACATTCGGGCCACTGACTACCTTATACACATTCAGAGATCTCCAAGTGTGACAAACGGCGGAATGGCACAGAGGATACCTACTCGGTCACGCATTCGCAGTCGAATCGAAGATTGATCAGAGCGGCGGTTATTATCTAGTCACGAGTTCCTCAAAAAGGACAGTACCATTGTGTAGAGCATTATTGTTGACCGTGATTTAATATTTTTAATACAAGTGTATGATGGTTTCATTCCTCTATCGTTCTGCTGCACTTAATAATGTTTTCAGCGGCAATCCAAGCATATTATAAATTAATAGTATTTTTTTCATAAATAAACTTTTAATAAAATTGGCTAAAAAGAATAAAATAAACTTATCCTTTAAAACTTTTACTAGATAGTTTATCATTACAAAATCTTGTTTCATAATTTTTCAGCGTATTTGTTTTGTTAGTCGTTTTTTTTTAAATTAAATTGTTAGCCCCTCAACTCAGCAGCAAAGGGTGCAACGGGGGTGGATGTATTGGTTTCCAGTACAGTTTAAGGATCACGTTGCTGATAACTACAGCCGACTATAGCGAAGGGTGTAATTGAAACCTTCTTACATTCAAATAGCCCTAGGTGAATGGAGGGTTCTAATAGCCCATATCTAGGAGCTATTATCTAGGAGTTAAACCTGACCTGGGTTTGTGGTCACCGTTTAGTATGCTTACATACGAGAACCCCTATGAACTTATGAACTACAAGTGCAATATCTAAGTGAATAGTGAGTGACCAATAATTTAAGCAAATTGTTTTTTTTATTAAGTACTGATAAAATATAAATGTTCCGTAATTTGTTAAATTTTCTGTAAGAGCTAAGGTAATCAATAAACATCACTAAGTGCGGCAGTTACACTGACGGAATAAAACCCTACTTGTACAATACATTAGGCATTGTGAGCACTGCTGCCCTTCCTTCCTAACCCTTCGGGGAATTGCGTGAAGTTATGTATGAAATTCTGGCGAAATCTTGATGGTAGGAACACTTAGTGCCAATGACCAAACAACCATACTCAGGTCAATAGGGAAACCCAGGGAAAATTAAATAAACCCACCCTATACCGAAGTGCCTAAAGAACAACGTTTTAAGTTCCAAAATAATTATACACTCATCAGAATAATTGTACATGTTGTATTTATATTATTTTTGCCTACCAAAATGGATAATAAATGCTCACCAAATCATGGACTCAAAAGCGAGCGAAGCGAGCTCGGGACTTGGGGCTCCTCGACTTTTTTTAAACCACCCAGAAGTAGTACACCCGCGCGCAGCGGGGCTCCGTCGATTGGGCCTACAGAATTCATGTTACATCGATAATAATATATTATTTGGTCTGAAGTTAACTTTAAAGGCGTTTATAAATCTTTATGGCATACAATAAAAAGGAAAATAAGTAGGTTCATTTCTACAATTCTTTATGAAACACAATCTGGTGAGCATTTATCCATTCTGGCAGGCATTTCATATTTTTTGGTAGTAATAGGTTGTTTGCGTTTAAACACAAGACATTATAATTTACCATTCTAAAAAAGACATATTTGCATAACAGTAATGAAGTTGTTATCATTCATCATTAATGTAATCCTAGTAATCTTATCATGTCACTGGGTACTGAAATCTTGGGCGATTAGTATGAAAGTATCAATTATTGAAGCTGATTGTTGCTACCTACTCAAATACGCATCAATATTACATTTCCTTAGGGATAAGCGGACGAGTATGTCACGAGTGGTGAAATGCATACACTAAAAACAATAATTAAATGCGATTTTGTACCTATAATAGATTAAGGGTTTCATTTTGGAAGTCATTTATTGCTAAAGAGGTGTAGATCCCAAAGTAAAACCTCAATTTCAAGAAAAAAGATCTATATGTTTTCTGAGTATTTACATTTTATTACTTGTATCTAAATTCGCCAGAAAATTCAGTACGATAGATAGTTGAGTGGTTGGGTCGTGGTAACTATAAGAATATAGTCCAGCCAAATAACATAGGCATTTGGTATAACAATAATTCATATAAATCAAAAACTTGGTGGAAGATCATCTCTATATGTATTTATAATTCTCGTGTCACAACGTGTTAGTTACGAAACTGCTTGACCGATTTTTATGAAATTTTACATGTATATTCAGTAGATCTGAGAATCGGCTATCTATTTTTCATACCCCTAAGTGATAAGGGCGGTCCACCCCAAACATTTTTAGACACCTATCAAAGTTACCAGAAACGAAGTCTTGGGCATCAGCTAGTTTTGCCTAAAATTAAATTACAATTTAATGTCGAAGATGAAAAATATCAGATAACGGTAAATATCATCGCAATAAAAGCTCAGACCACAATTGATGATCGTAAAATGGCCAACAAAAATATTTTACACGTTTTGCCAATTAGTCTTCATTTCTGGGTTATTACTTCTGTTAAATAACTGAAATTTTCGGAGTTATTGTTTGAATGATATTAATTGAGCGGATAGCCAACCAGCCAGCCGACTAAAGAATATACATTTATTTGGGTGCCAATTAAACCGGCTTCAATAAGAGGCACGAGTTGTCTGATAGTGTAGTCTGTACATAGTGAGTTGCCTTCGTGACTCGAAAAGCACGTTAAACCGTTTGGTCCCGACGACTGCGATATTTTTTATCTTTGGCAGTCGAAACGGGTACCTAGTCAGTGGGCAAAAAGTCTGACCACCAGTCTTACCAAAGGTGTACTGGGTTGAGCAGCCGCCCCATATAAAATACTGGTATTCAGCTGCATCCAGTTAACCTGGTAACTGATCCCAGCATAGTTGTGAAAAGGCTAGGTAGATGATTGGATCTTCAATTTCATACAAACTTTAACCCCCAATAAACTCAATTAGGCTGAGCAAGACATTTTTCGTTCTCATATTGACTTATAAATTGTCACCCTTCGAGTTTCTCAGTTTAATAGTTATAGATTTCGTAATTAGTCAGTGAGTGAATGGTATTGCGCTATCATAAAAATATATCCAACTTAAAGGTATACCTAATAGTATTCTATCCTAATCTGTCAAACAAGACGTGAAATAGTACATTGTTATCCAAGAAGCGAAAATTACTTATTTAGTCCCGATACGGGGTTTGGCTCCCGTAACGTAGTGAGGACGCTAATAGTTCGAGGGACTAAATAAGTAATTTACCCGAGGTAAACACTGTGCTTTTCATTACGAATACGAGGAAACTAAGAACATAAATTATAAGCTTTATAGAAAAAATTGTGTTGAGCGAATGTTGTCGCTTTCCCGCTTGGAGTGTCCTGCGCCTCTAAGTGGCAAGTCCTGGTAGCCAGGATCAGCCGTGATCTGTCTCTGCCAGCAATCGTTGGATTTATGCACGTTATTATATATTATACCTATGTATATAGATAGATAGATTGTCTGCAACATGTTAAATAGATGTGTCGGTTGTTGTGGTAATATATGGTGGAAGTGGGTATTGGTTGTGCTTCAAACTTCATAGTCTCATGTAGCTCTTTAGATGTATACCTCGGAATCCAGGGCCGGTCAATGAATCTTCATAAAAACTGTTGGACTGTATTGTTAAAAGTCCAAATGAAAGAGTTATAAAAAAATGCGCGTTATTCTTTTTTTTTTACCGAAAAATGAAAGGTACACGTGACAAAAAATGTTTAAAGTTAATAAATAATATTTGCATAGTAACTTTAATGTCAATTTATTAATATTTCGCAAAAAAATAACGAGTTGGAACAAAAAACAATGTTATCGTTCCCCTTAATTTGGCAAGAGGAAAAATTATTGAAATATTGAATTCTGTGTATACCTATTTTTACTATTATTAGATGTTCCTTAAACTAGGAAAAATATTTAAAAAATCTATACTGGTCATTGCCAAATTTTTTTGAGCGATGTTTCGCTAAGCAAGACCAAAATGTGGATGCCTAAAGGTAGACCGCATGTCAAAGATAATTTTGAAGACAAGAGTGTGTACGCTAGCCTCTGAATTGTGTTGGTTTTTAAATTGTTTGTGTGAAGCGTTGCGTTGCGTTCAAAATGTATTGTTATGATATCCGCTTACACCAAGCAGCAACAAGTGATTTAAACTCTATCGCATGTTTAGGATGTAGATAAAGTTTTCTTATAAAAGCTATATCTGCTTCTTGCTGTCAATGTAGGCTAAGAGGAGTTATTTAAACAGCTATGTAAATTGTAAGTACATAGCTGAAGTTTGTAAGTTATATACCTAACCATTAATGGCAAAGTATATCGGTTTTTGGAACCTATGGAGTTTGGTAACGGTGGTCACGAGTTCCACCACTTGAGTTCATATATAATTAGTTTTGAAGTGTGTAATGTTTTCTGGAAGACCTGTTAGTAATATTATTGTAAGGTTTCAAGAAATGAACTGTAATGCGGATATAATTTCATAATACCATTTCAATAATTGCGGTCTATGTCATCCTTAATCTGGCAATGTCGAGTATACCTACTGAACATAACTAAACCATACTACTTTACTAGGAACTTGGCAATGGGAAAGATACTGGACATGCGACTTTTGCAACGAATAACGTAAAATCTATTATTTATATAAAGAGAAGAAAAAAAGAGTAAAAATAAAGAGAGTAGTCTATGTGTACATTTTAGAATATATAGTCAAAAAAAAAATACAATTTAAGAACAAAAAAATACAGTTAAATCTAGACTTTCCGAGAGCGGTCACAGCACCCTCAACCTTCACAACATTGTGACATCGACTAACTGACGGATAACACGTGCTCAGTGACAGCAGGATATAACCAATCTGTTCGGCAAAGAAAAAACTCGTAAATTATCAAACTAATAAAATGCTGCATATTTTTCCAAAGTCAATGTCCAGTATACTTCCCATTGCCAAATTACGAATTAATACCTTTATACGAGCAATCTATATCTATATTATTATTATTATCTATCTATATTTACAAAAGGCATCGTCATCGTCAGGGTGTCAGCATTTTTAAGATTTTCGTTCGTTTGTCTGTTCGTCTGTTTCGATGACTAAGCATCACGAAAAATTTACGAAAATAATGTAGGTGACTTTTATACATAAATATTGTGCGTAACTTGGGGTATTACTTAGTCCTTTTTTCATCGTAATCGGTGATCTCTATCAAAAGATATTTGAATTTCTAGTTTTCAAGAAGAACTTTATCATTAGGATCAAGAATGAGGCATACAACGACATCTATTAAACGGAAATGTTATGGTACTTATTAATAAATGCCCTCACAACATAACTTTAAAAACGTTATGATAGCAAAACCTACTCTGTGGGTAGGTATTAGTCTAAATGACGCCGCCTTTAAAATCTACATAGCCTTAACCCTATAGTGGGTTTGATCGCTTTCCATGCATTAAATTTAAGCAGTTTAAATCTTCGTCTTCGATAGATGGCGTTGTTCAATTGATGCCATTTTCTGAACCGCGGTGTTAATTAAAAATACGTTCCGTGAATAGTCATCAAATAAAAAGTTACCAATCACACAGTATAAACTCAAGGAACTCATACAGTTTCGGCATGTCCGTCTGTCTGTCTGTCCGTCCATCCGCACTAACAACCCGACAAAGTGGAAAAATTAAATATCGAGAAATATATTTTTTAGGGTACTTTCGGTACACATAAAAGAGGGGATGATTGTTTTTTTCTTGCGAATCCCATAGTGCGGGGTGTCATTAGATAGGTCCTTAAAAGATTGTGAGTTTGCTCAAAATATTTTTCGATCAAGAGAGTGAAAGTGCAAATTTTTGTTAGACTCATGTCTTGCTTCCTAAACCACCAATAAGGGTTGTGTTTGGGCATGTGACCAAATTCCTGTTAGTAATTTAGATAACGAAATTAAAAGCAAAACTATCACAGCTTAGTTGACTTTACAAGTTTACGAGTATTAGTCGACCTAAAATGTACCTGTATAAATTCTGTATTCGACAAGCACGCGAACGAAGTCGCGGGCAAAGTTAGTATTAAATATTTTATAACTCAATGCATAATAATAACATTGTTTCAATACGTGTCTTACATTTCGTTCATTTCATAATACCTATTATCTTCCAGACCGTTTGGGAATTATTCACAACCACAAATCAACCTACCGTTCAGGTAATGTCAGGCGTGATGTTATGTCTTGTCATAATCTCAAATCTTAAAAAAAACAACTACTCATTTCTATTGTAACAATTTTGCAGTGAAAAATGCTTGAAATTTCAATAATAACAAATTCATGATCCCTAGTGTTTGAACATTCGTCTGTAACAAAAAGATCTGCTACAAAGATAATATTAGTTATAGAAAAATTAGAAATCGCGGTCTTTAAAAATCATACACGAAGTGTTTTTGTTTTTCTGTAGTTTTCTTAGTTTAACCTTAACTTTTTTTTTCTTAGTTTTTTAGGAGCCGAACGTGACCTTAATCCTGTAGTGGCTGCGAATTTAATTGAGACAGCAGTATACCTACACTCGCGTAGACTGCATACGAAGTCCATTTTTAAATCGAAATTAAAAAAAAAAACTAATACGAAAAATGTATACGTCATTTCTTTATTTTACTTTTAAAAATATAATCAGTAGAGTTTTCTTAACTAGATAAAACCAATAAATCTTAATTACGAGCTTCGTGTCATCATTTCTAAATCAAAATTAAAAACTTCTCTACCTTGGCTCAAATTTATCACAGGCGTCGCTCTAATTGATATAACAACAAAACTATTTACTGAAAACTCATCCACAACCATTAAATACTTTTCTTTCTTTCTTTTCTTTTATTTATAACATTCTATTTGAAGGAAAGACATTATCTTCATAATTATGCTCTCCACAAATAAACTTTTTGCAGATTGTGCACGTTTTGTTGAGTGCGTCTCTCAATTATTTATTCAAAAGTACATAGTGGCACAAGAAACTAACGCTTACAGTTTTAAAGTTTTTTTATTTTATTTTGTACCAGTGGATAAGTAGTCCGAGACTACTGAAGGGTTAAATACGAAAATCCTGCGTAAATCAGTCAGTGTGAACCACCCGTATTGAAACACGACCCATCTGGCGCAAACGTAACGTAAACCGTTATTTTAAAATTTCGTATATCCTACACCACAGCTCGGAAGTTATTCTGAAATACTGTTAAATTTTTAACAACTAATAAAGCAGCTTTAATTATTAGCATTAATTATTGACCGGTTCCCGTAATTTAAATTGATTATTATGTTTTTATGAAAATCTCTTGAATTTCGACTAGGTGGAAAAAATGCACCTTGTATAAAATAACACAGCACAAATAGAAGCAAAGAAAAGTCGAGAACCTTTCTCAAATATCCGAAAATAAGTAAAAGTTATTTTTCAGAGGTAACCCTACCGTTATTGTGATGCCAGATCTAAAGTCACAGGGTAGCAAAACGTCGCGCGCGAACCTTACTCGCGTCCAGTCAACGAGCCGGACAGCACTGATACTGTGGGGGTAGGTAAAACGGGGGGTGGCTCCCACGCGAGTCATTTATCTACCTATAAAGCCAGGCTGTGTATCGATATGTAATACGTCGCTACGGCCCACCTATCAAAAACAACCGTACCTAACTCTTTTTTATGAAAAATATGAATATTCGTGTTTGGATATTTGTATTTTTTTTTAAAGCTTGTTACCGTCGAAGGCTGGACTTACTGGGGAGGGTAAAGTGTTTATCATTCTTTATGCTCGTACTTGTTCTTTGGTGACTGCTCCGTTGGTCTCTAATGGTTGCATGCGCGACTGCTGGGTCCTGGGTTCGGTTCTCGCTTCCACATATTGTTGTAAGGTTTTTTGATCAGGCTTTTTTTTTTGGGGGGGTGGGAAATCATCAAATAACCTCTCCCGCTCTTGGGCAGAACGAAAGGGAGTGTCAGACTTCTACTGACTAAAAACCACCCATATTCCTTCTTAGCCCTATATGTCAAGGCTGCGGGATCTCTTACAACATTCCGCAGCCGCGACGGGCGTCGGCCCTTGTGGGCCCCTTCCTTGTTGCTGACATCTCTTTGGGGCGCTCGTGGAACACGAACGCGCCGTCCACACGGCCTGTCGTCGACATGAGACGGACGGACGGCGAGCTAGCCCGCCACTCACCGTCCACAGGCCCGCGTCTACGGTGGCCGGAAGCCATCACGTGGCCCTCGACGCCCGGAGCGTATCCTAATGCCCCCTACGGCAATATACTCAATATGTATATATTACATGGAACTTAAAAAACATGACTAGCGAACTAAGGTAAACTACATATTAGGTACACCTCTGCCTACACAGACCCTTCGGGGCTTACAGGCGTGATGTTATGTACATACATGTATGTAGCACCTTTTGGATTCGATCGTCAAAATAAAAATCATATCTCTCGTATTAGTTATTAAGAGTTGAAAGCACTAATATTCTCTTCTACATTCCGTACGATAATAGCCATAGGATCGTGGTGTGACGACATATGATACACACACACACAAACACGCATTACACACACACATATACACACGCACGCACACATATACAAACACGCACCAACAGACTAATGGCACTAAAAAAAAAATTGAATTTAAACATTTTCTAAACGTTTACTTTATTTAAACTTAAACTTTATTTTTAAATATAAACTTTTTAAACCTTTTTTATTTTCTCTCAGTAACATGTTACGCAAATGTTAAGATATAAAAGAGCGGCGCCTCCTGGCACAGGCATTTATATGCTTAAAAGGAGACGTCACCAACTGTATAATGTACAACGTGTTATTATGAAATAAATATTTTCGATTTTTGATTTTTTTGACTGATAGAATCGTCATTAAATTAATTTGGGGAGACGTCTGCAATCCGATTGGCTGTTTAAAGATAACGACACACACTGCGCGCAGGTGCTCGTCGACGTTAGACGCGCATTCTGTGTGATTTTGACCGTCACCTCACGTCGATCGTCGAAAAAGAACAGAGACAAAGTGGAGACGCATTACGACAATTTTTTTATCAGGACTAAGGTGATATTCAAAATTTTTGAACAGTTACAACAAAAAAGTTAAACAAAAACGAATACCGTTATAAAAATTAACAACGTTACAAAAAAATAACAATAAGGAAATGTTAATGCTATTTCACAGAAGATAATTAAAACAACATAATTGTATTCTAATTATTTATTAATAATGTTATCAGTCTGTTATCAAATATATCAATATCAAAACATTTTCCTAAGCGTCGAAAATAAACACTGAAGGCAAAATGCTGAAAGGTTACCTTTTATTATGATCTGAAATGTTGAAACCCATTTCTAAAATGGTTGCTCAAGGATAATAATATTAATAGTTTGATCACTTTAGTTCTAGTTCTAGCTCGCTAGTTTTTGAATAATATTCACATGAACGTTTGCGCACAACGAAATGTACAAACATTTTGAATAACACACACTAATATCTCGGGCTTCACAATATTACGTATGTACAACCAAAATTAATAAAGTAAAACAACTATCGAATTAATTTCCTGTTATTGTTAAAAAAAACAGGTGTAAACGAATCCCTTTACGAAGCCGTTAACCAAGCATTATGTATATCAAACTAAGTAAGTATTTTTCTTGTGGGATAAAAATCACATTTTTGTAAAAACTCAACGTACCTAGCACTCTTAAAACATTGTGCTAGTGGATGGTTCAAATATTAAACGGGTGATGGAGATAATTTAGGTCAAGATATGACCTGAAAAACTAGTATTAAAAAAAACAGCTGTGAAAATTTTGGTAATTTGACTCCCAATATCTCCGTAACTAGGGGGTTATCAGATATGGTCTAAAAGAAAAAAGTTATCGCAGTGACGGGGAGAACAAGTACCTTTCGGTTTCGACAGACAACAAAAGATAGAAAGAGACAGAGAGTTTTATTAGCTATTCTGAGAAACGAAAACATGAGGCGGACCCAGTTCTTCACCTTTTTTTTGTATGTTAGCGAAATCATCAAATGACTCCTCCTGCTCGCTCTGAGCAAAGCGGTAGGTAGTGTCAGAATTCTACTGACTAAAAACCACCAATGTTCCTTCTTAGCCCTTTTTGTCGAGGCCGCGGTATCTCTTTTGAACAACCCGCACTTAAGTGGTGCCCCAAAATCCCAACATTAGTACCGACAAAATATTTTAGTTGTACGGAAGTCTTCGCTTTGTTCGACTAGACTGTTCTTTGAACTTTAGGTAAGTATATTAGCTTTTTTTTTGGGGTGGTGGGAAGTCATCAAATGACTCCTCCCGCTCTGGGCAGAGCGGCAGGGAGTGTCAGACTTCTACTGACTAAAAACCACCCATGTTCCTTCTTAGCCCTAGTGCCGAGGCCGCGGTAATCTTTTGAACAACCCGCAGCCCCGACGGGAGGTATATTAGCTCTACCAATTTCGACCACTGGACACATCGCTTAAAAATGTCACGAGGGATTTAATGTACCAGCTGTGTTCCTAAATGACGTTATTTCAAACAACAACACCAACGAACAAACAATGAACATTTCTACAGAGCAGACCCGGGTCCTGTAGCGTCCAGAGTATACTACTTCGAAAAAACCGGAACACGTAACACGTGCCTATAAAATTTGAGGGATTCGATTTCCCTGAGATTTGTAGTGTGTAAGAATAATGTAATGTGTGCTCATCTAAAGGGTGTAAAAGTACCCTTAACGCAAACGAAAGGCACTTGTTCTCCCCATCACTGCGATATTTTTTTTGTTCTACACAATACCTGGGAACCCCCTAGTTATGGAGATATTGGGGGTCAAAGTTCCAAATTTTGCACAGCTGTTTTTGTAAATATTAGTTTTTTATGTTGTAACTATACATAAATTACCTCCATGACCTTTTACTATTGAAAGCATCCACTAGCACAATATTTTAAGAGTGCTACATTCGGTTTTACCGTAAAAAAAAAAAATTGATCCCAAAAAAAAAAAAGAATTTTCCCAGCAAAAATTTTTGCGTTTGGGTACTTACCTACTTAGTTTGATGTACAGAATGCTTGCTTGACGTATGTGTGAAGGGTTGATTTATACCCTGTATATCCTAATATCAAATAACAATACATTACATAACGATAGAACGTATTCTAAGCGTAGTAATATACGATACACCAATCAAGGTACTTGTTTCAATAATCTTACAGATTCCATCAACACACACACGTCACAATGAGACCACATCGAGAGTATACTCTTTCGGGTAAACATTTTTGAAAATCGGTTCATATGACTGAGTTTTCACATTTTTGCCTACTCTTAGGTACTTATAGCGACACTTTATGATTATGTGTCTGTGGAGATGATTAGCATCACCGATTCATCTGGCTGCTAACAACAAGTCTTGAAATAGTCCCCTGAATATCATATATAAAAATCAAGACTGAGAATGTAAATAAGTATTACTTTACCTGGTACCTGACAACTGGTCACTCTGCCAAGCTAGCAGGCAAAGTACATACAAACACTACGTTATCCCATACATTTTATTTCTAAGAAAATAAGTAATATCTGGCGGCTCCGGGATCTTGCTCTATTACATAATATTCGGAAAAAAAGGTTTTAAATTTTTAGAAATATATAATTATGCCATTGGTATAATTGACTGTTGAATTCAGACTAAAACAGATTAACTATTTTAATTAAAATAAATGGTATCGATAAGCAAGAATGTTGGGCATGCAATGAGGAAGGAGACGCATGTGACTTAAATGTGATGGATATGAATGTTGTTTGATGGAGAGGCAGAGGAAGACCAAAGGAAAATGGATCGATTATGTGAATGTTATGATCTTTCATAAGTGAATAGGGGATCGGACTAAGTCAAAAAAATATGATTCTAATTAGTCCGTCAGTTAGATTATCAAAAAATATTGGATACGTGTTTTTTATTTTATCAAATTAATATAAATTTACGAAGTTAAGACGCGTCAAAGATCTTGAGTGGGAGGTTGTGACGTCATTTGTAGTTAAAAATGTACTAACATGTGACGTTTTAGAGGAGTTCACGAGTTTTCGAAGCACTGTATAGTCTTCATTTTTTGTTTATGTGAAAAAATAAAAAATACGTGACAAATATTTTTAGGAAATCTATCTGACGGACTAATTAGTTTTTTTTTGTCCGATCCCTTATTGAATTCATTTGAAAGGAGTGAATGATTTTGTGACATCTACGAGTGGACGAAGGAAACTTGTTGCGCCGACCCCAAGTAAAATGGGACAAGGGCAGGAACACGGATATAGATAAACCTAGGTAACGCAAGAGCATCACTTCGCGTGCCTAGCTTACGTACAAAAATCATAAGTGGCCACTTTCGCTCTCAGTCTGCATCGCTGTATAGCGCTGGTCGGACGTCGGCGCTGGTGCAAAAGGCGGGGGTTGGGGCGAAGGGGGCGCCGTACGCGGCGGCGTCTTTTAAACGTCTTGATTTTCCATCACTAAATAGTGCTTGTGTTGAAGTCGTTAAAAAATGGCACGCTTGGATTTCATACAGATCGAGATACTTGCGTTATCTAAGTCTATCTATATATGGGGGCAGGAAGAAGTTAAATGAAACATGACCATGCATGCAGAAGTGCAGTGAGAAAAATCCTGCAATGCCTGTATGGTTTACCTCTGATTTTTCGAAGTCATGTGCAGATTAGAATACCTTGGGGCCCTATGAATACCAGTGCTGTGACATTTGTCAAAAACATTGCAGCACCATGCTGAGATAGTGGCCTTTTGGCCTCGTACGGGACTTATTTTTATTGTGTATTATTTTTTAGGTTTTCTCTTTTTTGTTATTAATTTCTTGTCCTGTGTGAGACCAATTAATACTTTTTCTTTCTTATTGTATAATCATCACTTTCTTCGGTGATGGAAAACATCGTGAGGAAATCAGCATGCCTGAGATATTACATTTCACGATTTTATGTAAAAACCAAGTCAGAGCCTCATGGTTGAAATAAAGAAGTGACACCAAGTTTGGCCCTGACCACACGATAATGAAGAATGAAAAGGAAAAGACATCAACGAGAGTCACTACCTGAAAATCTATAAATTACTAGTGGACCTGGTATACGTCGTCTTGCCCGGACAGCAGCGCCACCTATCGGCTCCATTGGGGTAGTTAACAAAAAAAATTTGTCCGTCACATAGATTTCCGAAAAATATTGGACACGTATTTTATCTTTCTTCACGTAAACAAACATTGAAGGCGATACAGTGCTTTGAAAACTCGTGTGACGTCATATTCTAAGACATTAGTATGGCATTGTTTACCGGTCAGTGACGTCACAAAGCCCCACTTAAATCTTTGACGCGTTTTATCTTCGTAAATTTTTATTGATTTGTTAAAACAAAAAATACGTAGGTATGCAATATTTTTCGATAATCTAACAGACGGACTAATTAGAATCACATTTTTTTAAAGTCAGTAGACATACCTATTGTAAATCTAAACCATTTTCGAATCCACTGGAACACACACAAAAATGTCATCCAACTCGGTCAAGCCGTCCGGTGACAAACACACGTACAGTAGAATTATAATTATATATAAAAGAGATACGAATAAGTATTTTTTTGTAATGGTTTATTGTCATAATAATAATAATAATAATAATATAATATTCCACAACTATCACACAACGCCATCTAGTCCCAAGCTAAGCAGAGCTTGTGTTATGGGTACTAGACAACTGATAAACATACTTATATATTTCTAAATACATACATATTATAGATAAATTACACCCAGACACAGAACAAATGATCGTGCTCATCACACAAACATTTGTCCTGGGTGGGAATCGAACCCACGACCTCCGGCATAGCAGTTAGGGTCACTAACCACTAGACCAACAGGCCAGTCAATAATTCTATTACTAGTGGTTGCCCGTGACTTCGTTAACATTTAATGTGTATTAAGTGTGAGATTTAAGTGGTCGCGCGGCTAATAAGCATAGGGCTCTTTTTTTTTTGGCGGGTGTAAAATAATCAAATAACCCCTCCCGCGCTTGGGCAGAGCGAAAGGGAGTGTCAGACTTCTTCTGACTAAAAACGGGAAGCATGGGGCCCTGGGTTCGATTCCCGAGTCAAGCATTATTGTGTTATTACATCAAGCATTTTTCAGTAGCAGCAACGGGTTAATGCCCGCTTGATAACGTGGATAAGAGATGCACAGGACCGGGACATGTGGTGGACAAATGAGAATTCCTAAGTCCAGCAGTGTGGGCTATTCCAGGCTTATATTATTATGATGATGATACGCGGGCGGAGACGGGTGTTCTTCATTATCATATTGGGCGGACACGATGGAAGGTCAAAATAACGCTCACGTCTTAAATAGAGTATAGACCAAGAAACTCTAATTAGTCCGTCTGATAGATTTTCAAAAACTAATGGACACGTATTTAATCTTCGAAAAGTCGTGTTAAGTCGTGTGACGTCACAAGGTTAGTACTTTTTTACCCACACAGTGACGTCAAAAGCCCTCACTCATCATCTTTGATACGTTTTATTTTCGACAATTTGTATTAATTTGATGAAACGAAAAACACGTATGTATTCAATATTTTTCGATAATCTAGCAAACGGACTAGATTTTTTTGGTGAAATACCCTATTGAAATAAGCCCGCCACACTATTCCCAAACCACTATAACTCATGTAAGCCAGAATCAACAATGGCGACCGTAAGAAAATTTATAATAACATTATAAATTAAAATTACTGGTGTTATTATTGTTTTTATTATAGATCTTCATGTTACATGAAGAGTTCATCGTAAGATTAGTGTTTATTTAATAATTAACATTATCTATAATCACTATGATAGTGGTGTAATGGACGTAAGTAAACACTGTGATAAGAGATACTGGCTAGTTTTTAGATAAGTAGCTGCTAATCTGGTGAAAGAATTTTGTTGGCCTAGATATAGCTACTCTAGATATTCAAGGATAGATAAATGTGCGATGGCCGCTACTCACATTCGTCCTGCTTTAGGGCTCGTTTAAGCAGACGCGGGGCGTCGCGCGGTGCGTGCAGAAGGACCGTCACGTGCTTTTTTATTCATTTACTGAGAGGCGGGCACCGCAACGAACGCTGCATTTTAAACTTAAGAGCGAAAATCGCTTCTCGTAAAATCGTCGTTTGAAATCGTTAACGTTTGCATACATCGCCATGTGCTTGAATTAAAAACGCACAACGAGCCGCGCGCCCGCGCGTCTCCGTAAATATGGCCTAAGTCTTAGTGCAATATTTTTTTATTTAGTGTGAGGTTAGTGCCTAACTTGGTTGAGAGGTTTTACGCCACCCACATGGACTTCTGACTTCGCTTTACACGCCGTCGAGAAATAACTATCATGCATGCTAAGTTCCTCAGAATTAAATGATCACTACCTATTGTACATAGTATAAAACAAAGTCGCATTCCACTGTCTGTCCCTATGTATGCTCAGATCTCTAAAACTGCGCAACGGATTTTAATGCGGGTTTTTTTAATAGATGGAGTGATTGAATAGGAAGGTTTAAGTATTTTTTTTGCACCCGTGCAAAGCCGGGCGGGTCACTAGTAAATGATATTTATTTTGTAAATTGGTTTTTACAAACACTTTATGTCACTGTTTTTTATTCTCTACACATCACGCACAATGGCCCAATCAAGAGGCTATAAGTGCGGATAAAAGCCTAGTTAACTAAGTCACTTATTTTAAACTAGATGGGGCCGGTGGTGTTTTGAAACCGAATACTCCGAGAAAAAACATCCGAAACAAACTCAGAGATCATAGCCTCTTTTAAGGTCCAGACATAATCTTCAAGACGGATGAATGGTCTTTTGAAGAAATCACCACACAGATTTGAGTGGACCGTCCACTCGATTTTATCTTTCACCGAAACAAGTGATCATTTTTAATAGAATTATAATCATCATAATTTCAACCGAAAGACCTCCACTGCTGGACATAGGCCTCCCCTTAGTTTAGCCACATTGACCGGTCGCGTGCGTCTCGCATTCAGCGGGTCCCCGCAACCTTCACGCAAATGGCGTCCAGTCAGCGCGGCGTTTGCGTTACGTGTCTTTATTAGTTAAAAGTGCGTGTCCCCGTTTTTTTTTCTTTAATTTCGATAGGGCTTCTCGCAGTTCAGTCTAGAGACTGGCTTTTGCTCAACCGGGCAAATCTCTGTAGATGCATTGAGCTTAAGGCCTCCAGCCAGGGGACTAAACTAAGTGACAAATAACAAAGTAGTTTTATTATTAAGTGGATATTTATTTCATTTCAAATTAGTCCTAAACATTGAATTATAAACAAAATAAGCATTACCCTCATAACGATGAGCAACTTTAATAATATCTGAAAATTTGCAAATATTTAATTCCAAGTTCTGGAGTGGCGACTGCGAACCGGAAGACGTTGCGTTGGAAGGCCTCCCACTAGGTGGACCGATGAGAGTTAGAGTTCACTCGTATGGGAGCTGCAGGTTGAAACAATTCGGGTAGTCGCGATATAATATTTCTAAAGCTGGAGATTTGTCATAAAATTGTAAGTAACAGTTTGTGTCAATTAGTATTTTGTATACACATTTAAGATTCTACTGAGCATCGTGTGATTTATGGCTTGATACTTGAATGTTGACGTGTTGTTTTTAATTAATATTTTGGTACCTACGTAATTTTAATTTTTTCTTCTAACATAAAATCGGTTAATATGAACCACCCGTGTTAAAACGCATCCGCATCTGATTCTCGCAAAAGTTTATTCTATAAATTCTTATTCCCTTAGATACATATTAGTATTTTACGAACGTAAGGAAATTCTAATTTCGCAGTCTACCTCGTCGCCGTCACCTCGGTAATGGTTTGTAACATTTTGTTGTAAAGTAATGAACCTGTTTACTAAACATTTACTTAATAACGCCATTGCATTATCATCATCATCATCAGCCTATAATGTTCGCACTGCAGGGACTCAGGCCTTCTCTCTAGAAGAGAGGTATGGGCGATAATCCACCACGCGGGCCCAGGGCGGGTTGGTAGATTTTTTTTTTTTTTTTTTTATGTTGCCCCACACTTGGAATTTCTCCTGCATCGTGGATGCGTTCACAAACATTTAAACTCACATACACAAATACCCAGACCCGAAACAACTATCTGTAGGTCATACATATATTTGTTCCGTGCGGGAATCGAACCCGCGATACGCAGCGCAGCAATCCATTGCTTGAGCCACTGCGCCAACCGTGCCGTCAAAAAGATTCTATGTCACATGTCTTCGAATTTTTTGGTTCTAAGACAAGCCGGTTTCCTCACGATGTTTTCCTTTGACGTTTTGAGAGCAGCGATTATGAAATAAATTACACAAAGTAATGCGCCTGCCTGGATTCGTATCCACGACCTACTGTACGTAAGTCGGGGCCGACACCACTGGGCCACCATTATACTGGTATTGTTAAATTGTTAAACAATTAATAGAAACAATTGTGAAGTAGTTTAGTATTATTTGTTAGTTTTAATTGATTAAGTAATTAATTACTATATTGAGTAAAGCTTCCGCTTCCGCTGCACCAAAGACGAGTGTGACCACGTAAGATGGACGACGACGCGGACGCTCGTTATCTCGCGTTTAGGGAATAATTGCAATATTAAGTAATTGAAAGTGATTTTTCATGTTATTAACATTCTATTGTGTAAATGAGAAATTACTGTGACATGATTTAAAACAGTGATAATAGGTATAGCAGTTTCTCCTGCTTATTAGCAACGTTTTATGCGAATGGGTCTCCTCTGAAAAGTTTAAAAGTGCCTGTCAATGGTTTGGTATTAAAAATAAACGTCGAGTTTGAGTAAAGTATTGAGTGTGATTTCAAATAGGTAACACATCAACCATGAAGCACCATCTATCTAGAAGCGAAGACAATAATTATGGTGAGACCAAGAAAAGTGAGTGCTCAGTTGTTCAGCCAACAGATAAGAACTTCAAACAGACCATACATACCTACGTCATAATCATACCTAAAATAGCGGTCACAAGGCCTTAATTCCTAACCTATTTAACATTCAGTCTTACGCTTTGATAAGAAAGGATGACTGATTATCAGAGGCTATTGACTACCTATTACGACTGTCAAAGATCTCCGAATGACAGCCGTAACCAAAAGCTATAAACGTGTTTTCGCGAGACACCCGTCCACGGACCAACCCAGGCAAGGGCGGGCATCTTATTTAGTCACAAGCTGCTCCTCTATTTTCACAGACAATTTCAACAGGCTACTTGTCAAAGGGTCAGGTGCATAGCACTCGCAGCCGGCCGTGCTTGTATGACCATGGCTAGGCTGGAAGAAAAGGAAGACAATTGGGTTGTGTTGTTGTGTATGTAAGGATTGTAGCAGGTGGTGTCCTCGCGTTTCTGTCTACCCTCGTAGACGTGTATGATGTAGTAACTTATCAATGCTGTTTCAACCTTTTGATCGCCACTGTCGGGTATAGCAGACAAATGAAAACGTGCCCAACACGCCACCGTCAGTTTTTTTTTTACTTTTAGCTGCTGTTTCATAGAAACCAGTGTCAAATAAAATAATATCATTATTTTGTTGGTATTTGTCCCTTGGCGTGGGAGGGGCTTCAATGCGTTTACTTATATTTCCAGATTTTACAGCTTTTTAGGGAGATGGAAGAGTCATCAAAATAAGTTTATTGTGTGAACAATTTTATTGTGTGTAGGGTCGCCATTGTTGAGGAACAGGTGTAAGGTAGGCCAAACTTAATAAAAGCAATTTTTTGAGTGATTAAGTTTATTGAAGGTATTTCTATTATAACATTTGGTAATTGACTGAAATCGAAAGATCCAATAAATGCAGTAAGGTTTTGTTATCACCAAGAGCATGACATCATTCAAATTAAAATTGTTAAAACTAAATTTCCCGCGTAACCAAATAAATTGATCATTAAAACTAATTACAAACAATCAGTCATCATTTTGTTACGATTCCCTCTAATACAAGAACACATTTTTATTGTACTATAGAATCTAGAATAAAATCATTTGATTTTAGAACATTTTAACACATCCATTTGATTTAATTTTATAATCATCATAATTATTACTTAAAACAACATTCAATAATTATTTAAGCACATCATTTGAAAGAATTCGTTTTAAATAACGTTTATCGAAACTAACATACAATAAATACATGAACTCGTGAAATATCAGTACTATCGACTGAGATCACTTCGTATGAAGTTTACAATGGTCTAAGCACACTATGCTAACAGCTATTTTACCAATTCCCCAAAACATAGATCCAGTATCGTTCAGAACTTGAGACAGTCGAAGTACGCCGATCTTAGTGTTAGTGGTGTGCACTGATGCCCGGGATACACGAGGCCAGTTTTTCAAGCCAAGTGAGCAAGCTAGTGTCAGTAAGCCAGTATTCTGGCTTCGTGTAGACAAAACTAGCTTCATTTCCAGCATGTTCCAAACAAACATGGACAGTAAGAGAGAATAGTATAGTAGAGAACTAGCTTTCTCCTGATTTAAAAAACTGGCCTCGTGTATCCAAGAGGCAAGCTAAACGATTCTGAACGAAACTAAAACTATTTCATTCACAGTGATTATTCCTGAATCGGTCTAATAATTGATACTTAAATTAACTTAAAGAAATAACTTAAAACTTAGCATGTTTGTTTGGAAATTAAGCGTAAAACACATTCACACACAGTCGTTTCAAACAATAAACTTTGTTTAAACATTTTCATTCATTGGGAAGCACTCTACCGTTGTTGCTGTTTAGACAATTATAATAATAATAATAATAATAATAATATTCCACAACTATCACACAACGCCATCTAGTCCCAAGCTAAGCAGAGCTTGTGTTATGGGTACTAGACAACTGATAAACATACTTATATATTTCTAAATACATACATATTATAGATAAATTACACCCAGACACAGAACAAATGATCGTGCTCATCACACAAACATTTGTCCTGGGTGGGAATCGAACCCACGACCTCCGGCCTAGCAGTCAGGGTCACTAACCACTAGACCAACAGGCCAGTCAATGATAAAATTATTATATTGATTATTATTTTTTATTATTATTGTTAAGATAGTGACAAAATGATTATTGTAACAGTGATTCAATTTCATTGCAGAACCTGTAGTTTGATGTTTTTAGCATCCAGCAACATATCTGATAAAAATCTAGACATCATTTTACTAATATTAGATATTAATTGTGGTTTTGTGTTCCATTAACAACATTCCGATCTATCCTCACTTTATTGCACATTTTATGTTTAAACAATGTTTATAATAAAAACAAATAAAAATAATGTTAAAAGAGCTGGTTCAGTAGACATAGTCACACCTACTCAACCAATCAAAAATTTTGAAGGACAGAAGTCTCAAAAAATAACATACATACGATTACTCAGAATTTATCTCAATTAAAATGATTTTAACAACATTTATACCAAGTCACACAATTTTCAATAAATTGACGTAACGTCATACTCATAAAAGTAGTTTTCAAAAATTCATTTAGCTAAAAACATGCAAGAACAATTTAAACATATAAAATGGAGCTGCATTCATATAAATTAATAAGGCATGTCTATCTAGTTTAAAATAACCTAGAACATGATGTCACGTATGATATGAAACATTTGATTTTTTTAAATTTAGATTTGTATTTATGCAGTAATTTGTATTTATGCAGTAAATTGATTTAGAACTAAGTATCTGTTAAATTTTGATTAACTCTTTTTATTGTTTTTTTTTTCACAGTGAACGAAAAGATATTTATCAGAGTTGAGCTACTTGAAGAAACGCGAATAACATTGATACTGATCTATTGTGACATTAAGAGAAGGACCGTCTTTAAGGGTGTGGCGGATCATCTAGGACACAAAGAAGAGTTACAACGGCGATTGAACATCCTAAAACCGACAATTATCTATAGGAGCACTCGCATGCACATATCGGTATCTGCTCTATGTTGCCATGTACGTTTTACGAGTTAATTAGAATACCAAGGGTACCATTACTGTACTCCATTCCAAGCCTGTGCTGTAAGCACTGTTGCTAGCAAGTCCAACTTACAAGAACGCAAGAACGCTATGTGTTTGCGCGTGCTCCCAACATTTGACTATCAACAACATATATACTTTATATTGTTTAAATCTAATAATTATTAATCTGCGTTAAAATGGCTAGACAACACAGAAAGCACCGCATTTTAGCGGAAGTCAGGCTAGAAGACGGTCCCAAAGACCAAAGCGAGTGACTGGCCTGGTGGAGTACTTATTGATCAAACATTTACCTACTGATTAACGAAATAAATTTAAGGATTTTTAACATTCAACACCGATATTTAGATGGACATCGATCAACAACATTGAATTTATTTTAACATGACAATAATATCGATACATTCATTGTTTACGTAACGTTGGGCTACACCGATAATAATTAATGATGGCTTGTACTACGGCTCGTTGTAAAAAGGGTGAAAGCCTTACGTGGCTGACGAGGAGAAAGTTCCATGCGTCACAGTATACCGAGGGTCATCATTCCACACAACGACTCACTCGATCATCTTCATCGGCACCCGGGAGAAGCGTTACACTGCTCCACGTAGCACGTAGTACTCATCAACAACACATAAATCTGATGCAAACACCTATACACAATCTTAAAGGAACGTACGCTATCACATCGTGGATATATAATATAATACTGATTCTGCGCTCGGGCCGCGTCTTCTTTCTTATAGATTCGTGCTGTGCACATAGATAACAAGACATAAAATATGTGTCTCGCGCTGAGTACAATCATAACACTATTGTTATATTTTTCTAACACAAAGATATACGGTACATTAATGAACATCAAACTTGAGTATTACTTCTAGAATTACTTATATGGGTGCAACAATCTTATGACTATAAACATCGGATATACACCTGGGCAACAACGGTATAACGAATACCGCTGTGCAGACGCGGCCCTTTCAAGACACGATACATAATCAACAGCATCATAAAGAATCCATTTATTACCAAGCTGTATCATCAATTGAAATACTGCAAATATTAATCACAATTATTAACTTTACAATTAACAACTAACACACAATTTAACTATTTTAAGAATAAAGAATCAAAACATGTATCGATAAGTAATCATCAATCGGTACAAGTTAGTATTTACTTCCAACTTGATTCCAGGCCAAAGTCTCCAATATAATCAATCATTTCGCAATCCCGAGCTACATAAAATCTATTATTTTAATCATTATCATTAACAAAATGTCCAGTATCCGGCTTTATCAAACGAACATTTTCTTGCATTCGGAAATTTATTTTATTTTAATGACACCAGTAGAAAGTTTACTTTCTACGCCATCATTTTATACATTATCATTTAAAATCCACATAGTTGAAAATACTTAATACTAAATTAAACACTAAGTCCCATAATATTACAGACTGTCACTCAAGACTCAAGCGTTACTACTTGTTTCAACCAATCAAATAGCTAGGATCTAGTTTGAAGTGACATTGCGTAGTCCTTGGTAAGTAATAACGCTTAACGCTTGTAGTATTGAGTGACGTTCTCTAATTGGGGCCCTTAATCGGCTGTGTCAAAAGAACTGACAGTCCAAATAGACAAGATGTTGATACAGTCGAATATTAATATAACACAGGATAAACCGCACTTCGCATTATCTACTCAGTCAGTGGTGCCGTCACCTGAGGCCTTTACCAAAATACCAACCGGGGCTTCGAAGTCGTTACACAATGTCACTATTTGACAAACGACACAATATATTTAAATATCATAATTCATAATACATCAATTAATAACGTTACCAACTTTGGTCCAAAAACTTTTTATCAGGCACAGAAGTTGGCAACTCGTGAAACAGTCCAATAAGCACGAAATAAATTACAATACACCGCGATATATATTGTTTGTAATATAAGACGAAGCATTGGTTTCGTACTTCTGTAGAAGACCTGCAGCATTCAAGATATTATCCTCGACACGAATAAAAACGCTGAAACCGCCCAAAAATATAACACACACCTGTGCGTTATTCTAGTATAACATTAAAAACTTATACTACAATAGTGCGAGCTCCGCATAGAGCTGAAACACAAGATCGTTCGTAAGCCGACTGAGTCGGTTTGAGTCCTATTTGGGTGGAGGCAACGAATTGGAGCGCGCGCAACAACTGGCTCCTTCACGAGCTAAACAACGCAGATACTTAATGTGTCCTCAATTCAGACACTTTGCCAATGTTGAGAAGTCAAATTGTAGATGAATAATAACATATTTTAACGTTCAACGTGCCATTCAATGTGGCTTCCCAAATGAATATATGGCAGCAAGTGTTTGATTTAATTTTTGAGTTTAAGTATGGAGTCGATGGAGAAGTCGACCAGGCGTCGTCCCTGCCGATGTTGTTGTTGCTGCTGCTGCTGCTGCTGCTGTAGTTGTTGTTGTTGCTGTTGTTGCTCGAGCATGATGAACGTCTGGACGGTGCGCAGCGCTGCCGGGTTGGCCGACGACGGGCCCGGGACGGCAGCATCGCCGCCGCCTTCGCCGCCACCCGCTTGCTTTCAGCTGGGCTTTTGCTGCACATCACGCATTATAAGCTAAAACAATTTAATTGCACTGTATTTTTGTGTTCTGTCGCTCCACATGTACATAATACGATATAAATTGACACTAAGAGCTCGTTTTTATGATATTCGTTTCAGGGTGCCTTTACTACACTGCCAGCCCATTAAAAGGCGCTGACAAATAATAGTAATAGAGCAAAATAAATAGCAGTTTCGTTCGGGCGAACGAAAGCGCAGCGCAAAATTAAAATTGGAGCGCAACGACTACAGATCATAAATAATTACCATATATTTTATCTACACAGATAAATAGAAGTCTTTTGTATAATATAAAAGTGTATGTACGGTACACAATTATAACATTTCTTTTTTTATCCATTTTGTTACATTTGTACCAAATCGACTAGACCAGCTTTGATGTGTCTATTGGACCTGATGATATATTTTTTTAGAAGAAGGATTAGGGTTTCATTCAAAAATTTAATACCCTTTTGAATCATCATCAGACTATAATATTCCCACTGCAGGGACTCAGGCCTCCTCTCTAGGAGAGTGATGGGCTTATAATCCACCACGCGGGCCCAGTGCGGATTGGTAGATGTCATAATATGTCTTCGAATTTTTTTACCTCTAAAACATGCCGGTTTCGTCACGATGTTTTCCTTCACCGTTTTGAGAGCAGTGGTGATGAAATAAATTACACAAAGTAATGCGCCTGACTGGGTTCGAACCCAAAACTCACTGTTCGTAAGTCGGGGCCGCCACGACTAGGCCACCACTGGTCCAACAAAATTCAATACAAATATGTAAGTTATAATATTATCATTACATGCGCACAAAAGTTGTGGTCAGCAGCTGGTATAAAAAGATATGATACACTACAACAGCGTAAGCAGTTATAAAAAGTGTTTGGTTACTGAACTTATTATTAATACTCGTATATATCTAAAATAGTTGAAAATTGCCTTGATCAATTCACAGATTTGTGAAATACTAGCACAGGAGATCACGTTATCATCTTCGTGTATTTGGTTTGGACCGAATGCTTAGAGTTGGCACCTTTGTTAAGGGTCCGTTTAAACCTTGTATAAATAGATACAGTGTACCCTAAATTTGAATAAATATAAGATTTCTTACAAAACTACGGGATCCTGAAACGAATATACGTGAAACGGTACAGCTCTTTCATATCATGCAGTGATATTACAAGAGTGTAGCAGTCCACGTTTCTTGCTGTGTATATTACCAGCTTTAATCCTTACGATCTCTGAGCGTCTACCGTATTAATTTAAACAAAATACTCAAAATTAAAAACAAAATGAAAATTATCAATGTAAAAATCTAAATGCCGATCACTAAAGCAATAAAAATCATGATAAAATTATAAAGGTTGCTAATTTATCGAAAATAATGTAAAGCATGAATAATTGAATATGTTCCATGAACGCAAAGCGGAGGCTTTACTAACAAAATAAAAATAACGTAAGTATGTTGATAAAAAATGAAAGAAGTAATACCGTCTTCATCATCATGTGTGGTGGTGTTTTAAGCGTTGCATCATGGTATGTACGTGGGGGGGGGTTATTAACACATTGAACTTGTTAATGGGGGGGCTAAAATAATTTGTTTGCTTTGTCCGTCATGCAAGATTGCCATAACGTTATAACTATCCGCAAAAGGTATACTATTATGAGACATCCTATGTTATATAAGGGTTCTAAATTACCAAGATAATTTTCTTATTAAATAAGATGATAATTATCACTTGGAACCCGGCTAAACTTATATTCAAGATATTATGATTTATTACCACGGACGCTCGTCGATGTTGATACACCTGTAAAGGTCCATACAAATGTCTTATTTCTGTCCTTTTAATGGGAAATAAAATGTGCCTTAGGCAGCACTGCTAGGTGATCTGCTTAGCGCCTGGGGCCCGGCTATCTAGGTAAGATGTGTTTGATGGGTAAGCTATAAGCTAAGCGACTAGCGATTGCGCTAAAATCACGATGCATTTGAAATGCTGTCTAAATCGGCACCAGGCGCTAAGTAGCCTGGCCACAGATACAGAGAAATGTAAACTGCACGAACAGAAGATGAGTCATTAATGTGATGCAGTCGCAGATCTACGAAATATTGAAATCTATCGCGTTCAATAAAATTATGAAATTAATTAACTACAGAAGAATCACAGAAAATACTGTCACAACATCAATAGCACTAATTACAATACTAATAAATAGAGAATAATGAACTAGTTATTTTTTTTACGAAATTATTTACAATTGGCTAGAGTTAGGTAATTATAGGTAATTTAAAAATCGAATAAAGCAATGGTTGATTACAATAAAAGTACCACGTCAACGGTACTGTAGCATTATGTGGGTTACATTATATATTATTTGATCACTACAACTAACATTCGAAGTAAAGTTATTATAATACAAGAATTCCCTCGGGGCGTTAAAAAAGCGGTTTGACTTTTAGATGTTATTTTATTGACAAAACGCAGTTATTTAAATTTCTAAGGTCATCGAGAGAAACCGACATTTTCTGGCAAGCTCCTTTTAATCGGGGGACACAAGGAAGCCTCGAGGGAAGTTTGGTAATTTACTAAAAACTAGAGATGCACACAATGCACCAAAGGCTTTCTCTAAAAGTGAATTTTTGAACATTTTCAATTTTTAAAAAGGGCAATGCGATAAGATAGCTCGCGAATTCCAAAATATGACTATTTCATGAAAACATGACAAAAAGAGAAAGTATTGAAGATTATTAATATGTATTGTTAACTAGGGAATTCTCTAAAATAACTGCCTCTGTACTGCTGCTTGGCATTTTTATGCCAATTACAGCTTTTTGTTCGGTCATAAGAACTTGATAATTTGTGGGGCTATATGTGCTCATTTTCCGTAACTTAATTATTCTAGAAAAATAGTTTCAAGTGTGTGAAAATTATAAAAGCCTGGAAAACCAAATCAAAACATTTTATTTTACAAAATCGTCAAGCGCTCATGGACTGCTGTGATTGGTTGACTAAATTCACAACAGCGAATAGGATTTTGACATGCCTTTTATTTATTTTTATTTTTATTATTATTAGCCATTTGTGCCCCACTGCAGGGCAAAGGCCTTCCTTCCCTCCTTCCCCTTGCCTTTAAGTTTTGAATTTACTTTATATGTTAGTGTTTAAGGTACTTATGGGCCATTGTAGCCTAAAGTAATTGATGTTGTGATTAAATTTGACACATAGTTGATTTGAGCACGAAACAGTTAGTTAGTTCCAGAAACAGGGGAATACTTTAGGATGTTCTCGTCAAAAGTTCACTCTAATCTGTATATTATCCTATCAGTGCGTCCCTAGGTCGCTGGGCTACCAGTTTAGACTTGTACCTGATGGGGGCGCTCCGAGGTGACGGTCTCGGCGGCGCGCACCACTGGCGGCGGCGGCGGCGGCCGCTGCATCATCTGCGGTCCATTCTCGCGCGTGCAACGACTCGGCTCGGGCGGGCCAGTGGTCACTGCGCAATTGTACATCACTTGAATTGTAACATCTGTCGCCTAGGAGCATTTCTGTGACAGTTTCAGCAAAAAAAACATGTTAATTTCCATTTTTATTATTCACATACACAATAAAACAACTTAAAAATGAAAAGCTTCAAGGTTGCAGGTTGATGAGGACGGGTGATATCTTCATGTGTCCGGAGGGAGCTACAAATGGTCCTAAGTGAAACAAATACCCATGTTATTACTTTCTTAAAAAATGGCAAGTTAGGCGTTGATCTTTTTAAAGTATACAAATATTTAAATTTATTTCAGTTTCTAAACTTTAAATAAACTATCTGCTATCTCTAAACAAACATTCACAACACTGTTCTAACATCCATTTATTTCCCAAATAAAAGAGGAGAAAGTAACTCCCTTTTTGCATGAGAAATGTTCACTTTACAACTGTTTAAAGTCAGATGCTTTTTATGGACGTGTCATGCAAATAATATTAGGTTGAACTAAATTCATCTGCCTAGCCTTTTCCCAACTATGTTGGAGTCGGCTTCCAGTCTAACCGGATGCAACTGAACACCAGTATTTTACATAGAGTGACTGCCTATTTGACCTCCACAAACCAGTTAGCACTGGGTCATATGATATCCTTTGGTAAGACTGGTTGTCAAACTTTCAGGTAACTGACTACCTGTTACGACTGTCAAAGATCTATTAAGAACTGTCTAACATAGACACAAAAAAAAAACAAATTCGAATTATGCGAATTAAATTAAAGGATATTATGAACGCAAAAAGGTTCATGTGGGGTGATCATTGCTGGGTATAGGCCTCTTTGGGATATGCGTCGTCTAAAACCATATTGAAGTTTACTTATCAACTACACTGATGACTTTTTCTCCAAGCAAACAATTCCAAAATCCTGTAACTGAACTGCCAAAAGTATGATTATGTCAAACTAGGGGATCTCAACCACCACATATAGCATGCAGGGTTACTAAACATCAAGTATAAAACAAACTTGTTACTAACATTCAGCAGTCAATCTGGAGCTATCCAAGGGCAAATATTTCAAAAACGTAACAAATTTTCATCAAATCTTTGTCCTTCTTTGTTATGATCAATATCGTACAAATTGCTATTTCTGAAATATGTTATTTCTTAAACAACAATTGTACCACTTACTAAGTTAGTTAACTGCGGTACTCAGAGATATTTAATGATTACTTAAACCGTCACTTAGTAAAGATTTGACATACTTTTGTACAACAAAACTGTCAAAACCTTTACTTAGCGATCATTATTAATGCTCTCTGAGTGCGGCAGTCAGAGTGATTTTATGAAAAAGTTGTTAAGATTTTCCGGAGGTTTACCCGTTACACGTACCAGTAGTGAGTGGTATAGCTAGGCGAGCGTTAACGGCTAGTAGATGGTCGCGTCGCTGGAGCAGGCTTCCTACGTGTTCTTCCAGTCGAACGTTTTCTGTGCGCAGTTGGTGTAGGCATGATAACAGCGAAGCGACTGTGCACACGTATCTTGTGTTAGCGGTACATACATACGTAATTTCAATAAACTTCTCTTCTAAACATAGAGCAGGGACTAGAGACGGCAGAGCCTGTCCTTACACTGATACAGTACTTTACAGGTATTGTGAAAAAACGCGCTTTTGATAGGGACAGAGGGGTGCCGGTTCTGTGTCTGAGGGCCTGTTTTTACTCACCGGCCTCCTCCGTAAGCGAGGTTTCGCGGCTCATATATGGGTAGAAGTGACGCGTCGCACCTGCATACAAAATACTATTGATAATACCTCATACACACACCTTTTTCACCTCAAACGCTAGCTGCGCAATTCGCTATTCTCGATGTCTCCATAATAAAATTGTTATGTAGGTGAAATGTTGAATTATTCATTGCACATTATTCATGCTTTTGAATTGATGGAAAAAATATTTTATAGCCAGTGTCGGGCAGGTTTAATAATCTTGTGACGAACGACTAACGATTGAATTCGTCAATCATGATTAATTAATGACTTAATGACTACTTGCCCATAAACGATGAAGCAATTATTTATTATACACTTGATATCGAGTCCTGCCTGTTCTGTTATTTGCACAACACAGGAGCTGATGAAGGCTACCGAAAGTGTCAAACTCGTCGCTAAATTTGAATCGACACGATAAAAAGAACGACTACTTAGGTAAAATCAGTCCGTGCGACAAATTTCGCGTCATTGTAATTTCTTCATTACTTTTTTGATCTTTTTCTGTGGCTAATTTAGTGTTAATCAAATAATCCTGATTGATTTATTTTTGGTATTATTTTTACCCGACTGCAAGGAAAGGGTAATGTTTTTTTTTTATAATAACTGCTAAGTGCACTGTAATCGTCTGTTATTTTGCCTAATTAATTTAAGTAATATTTTATGCTCTCCTGTAAGGTGGGTTTACGAGGTTTTACTAGATAAAAACCAACTACAGGCACAGCGCATTAATCATCAAGTCATGACTCTAGTTGATGTCTACAGAGAACATTCTGACAAACATCATCTATCTTGAAAAAGTTGTTGATTTGTACCACACTGATAAAAGTGAAACGAACTGATATCATTACATAATAAAGGAAGATCTGTGTATTTTTATAGATTAAGAACATTCTATGTATCAAAGAAATATAATTTGAATGTTTGCGATATACAGCGTGTAACGGACCGAATCCACCGATTTTTTTTCTCCAGAATCAGAATTGATATATTTGTAAGAATATGTACTTGTACATGGTATGTTAGGTTCGTTTAAAGGTTTCTGAATTCAGTAGGGTACGAAGAGGTGACCCTTACCAGTAATGTACGCAGGTAACTTGAGTGTTTTGGATAACTCCATCGTGTTCTCGCAGAATGCTAGAGGCGTCACTATCAGACACAGTGACGCTTGAAAGCACGAATGCTGTCCGTATTTACTTACTTAAGGACTTATTAGGGAAGCTGTCGTTACAATTCTACAACAATATTATATTTCATATAATTATATAAAAATAAGGACAGAAAAATTTATATCACATTTAGCTGCAAATAAAAAGCTAGCAGAAAAAGGGCGATGACATGTTACAAGGTTTTGTCAAAATAATGTGTTAATTACTATTCGAAATCGTGTGGTACATGCATCGTTTATATAAGTTCGTTTTCGATTGTTACCAGCACAATTTATAAATACATTTTAAAATGTGTAGGCAATGAGATTCGATCTTTAATATTTTGTACGCAGACTGCAGTATACTGTGACTATAAAGTAAATGCTATCAGATTCATAAAACTAAGAAATAATCCTTCTCTCTTGTATCAACAGACCAGGTTTTATTTGGCTAGGTTTTGAAAAGATTACGCGATGCAAGCGCAGTTAAAATTTCTAAACATATAATTCTAAAGGACGCGCAACTAAATACCAGTTAACACTTTCTCTGCCAAGTTCAAAATACTGTTTTTGTATGGCCGAAATTACAGTCTTATATAGCTACGTATAGCGACGACTTAAAGGCTGATTGTCGGCCAACAAATGAATTATTATTTAATCCATATGCTGGGTGCTTGGCACCGAAAGTGTTAAATTGAAAGCAGCCTCAAATAAAATTAGCCAGAAATCAAATGAAGCAGGCTGGCTTTATACAGGCTGTCGCTTTGCATTCTCGTCAAATTTAACGTGAGACCTAATGATGCTCGACCCGAATCTATAATTAAAAGGAGCGGGTATTTAATTTCTTGTTACCGGAAATCGTCATTAGTGAACCACCCTCGTTAAAACCCGCCTGTTTCTCGACCTATAACCGCGCCTTCAAATACAAACAAACAAAAGGAAACGTTTATTCGAAAATTTCTTATATAATTTGCCATAACCTCGGCGCGGGGATTATTCTGAAATACTGTTCAATTTTTAACAACAAACTAAAAAAAAAACGAAGTATTTAAATTCTTTGACGAGGATGCAAAACTGCATCTTGTATACAATAAAAGGTTTAACTAAAACCAGTTACTTACCAGCTAACAAAAAATTGCCTTTCATTCTCGTTTGGAGGAGACCGGGGATAAAACGCACAGTGGTATTGCAAGTTCAGGGGATGTTACGGCACTAATCCACTACTGTTATAAAAGCAGAGGCTAATAAAATGGATGTTTTTTATCCACGGAGTAATACATCACTGGCTCTCTTTTACCAACTGTCCCTTCTTGTGCTTAACGTTTCATAATAATTGCAAAGTACTGTTTCTAACAATAATTAGGGGGATACAAAGGGGAGAAAATAAAAACAGATAATCATACACATTTATGAAATTAAAAATTACTGTGATAATTGACATAACATAACTACGAAGGATAAATAATTAAGTAGGTACATGCGCAAAATTACGCACACAGATTATTTCATGCCATGTGGTCAATTTTTTGACGAGGGCGAATACCCCACATGCCGTCTCCAGAAAAGGTCCGGTCATACTGGTACGGAAAAATTGCGGACGCGATTCTGTGTAGCGGACTTTGACAGTTACTATACGGTCAGTGTCCGGTGTCCGCAGCGTGTCCGCAATTTGACTGTAGCGATTTGACTGATGTTATAAGTGCTTGGAACATGAAATACGTCGCAGATTGAGATAATGCTTAACTACTCTAGGTACTGAAGTATGTTGTATGGCAATGTGTACTTACTGTCAAAGTGTTGGGCTTGCTCCATGAGGAACTGCGAGCCCTGCTCCCACTGGCGCTCGAGCAGCTGGTCCAGGCTTTGAGCGCTGGATGAACGTCCAGAGCTGATACTGCCGCCCTATAATTAGTTTGTTTTGTTTTAAACTATCAGTGTTGCTAACTGCCTTTTTAATTACATAACTTCATTTGCTTTATTTGTCGAACTAAAAAACGGTAACGAAGAGTGAAAATATATCAAGATGATACAGATATCTGGGGCATGCTATACTCCCACTATTGGCACACTAATCATCTTTCTCTTTTATGAAGTAGGTCATAATCCACCACGCGGACCAGTGCGTAATTTTTTTTCCTACACCACTGTTTGTGCAGTGGAGATGAAATAAATCACATTAAAAGTAGGTAAGATAGCAAAACAACTTACAGCAGCTTTGTTCATGAGAGGCGGCGCTATGAGCGTGTCTCCGCCCACGCTACCAGCCGCATGAGCTGCCAGCTCAGCAGTTAACTGTTCTTGCAGGCAAGCTGCCGCGCCACTCTCTGGGTTCAACTCATTGCCTAGCATGTGAGGAGCAGTGCACGACGCGATCCTGGGATACATGAAGGTTCTGAGGGTCAGTCACAGTATATTGAATATCCTCAGATTATCATCAGCTTCTGAATAAAACCTCGTTTGACAGGGCTTTATTGTGATGATGAGATTAGTTGGCGGTGGTGTTGGTGAACGTATAAGTTCAATGTAGAGAAGATTCCTGAAGGTGTGATAGATAGGACAATAGCCTCGACATCATAAATCATCTCGATGGGTCGGAAAGTTGTTTCAAATCAGCTAAGTACCATCTATATCAACGTGGTAAACAAATGCTTGCAACAAACAATATTTATGTAGTCCAAGTCAAGTTTTCCAAAAGTGGCAGCTTTAGGTAAAGTTATTTAAACCAAATAATAATATGCTAAAAGCAAAACAAGAAGAGCACGGTGTTAACCAGAACCTAGCTTTAGAAATGCATTCTAAAAGAAATGCCACGTTTTCAAGAGTCATTAACGCTTAAATGCGCGATTTTATTATTTTGGTTTAAAAAATATATATTTCTTAGCGAATTGGCAATACTTTATAGGAAAAATAATTTTAAAAAATCTAGATCGAATTTTACGATACATTTTATAAAAAAAAACTGTTATTTATAAATTACATTGCGCATTCATTAGGATTTTCAAAGTATAGAGAAATAAAATGCGTCAGTATTTTTAGTGTGTCGTTTAGAAATTACATGACGCATTACAAGGGCTAAATAGCTACGCTTTCTTTTTTATATAGATCTAGCTATATTTAATAGAAAAGAAACGTCTCCTTTTGTAGTTATTTAGTATAAATACTCAAGAGTGTACTCACTTTGTCTCCATCTTAGGCTTCAATGGTCTCTCAGAGCCTGTGTAATAAAACATTCATGTTACTTAAAATATTCAATGAATAAAACCTTCGTTTTAAAGTGGGCTGCTTCATGACTATCAATATGTTATCAGAATCAATCTTGTTTAAGCAACATTGAATAGACAGTATAATTTTTTATTGAATTGATTGAAGGTTACCACCTCGATGGTTTAGAACTCTAGAGGTCGTAATCATGACGCTAAGCATGAGGTCCCGGCTTCAATTTCTGAGTGAATTTCTCAGTAATTTTGTGCCCGGTTGATAGCAATAGGCTCGCCCTCTATTACATGGGACCTATTTGAAATATTCTTTCACCGTTGGGAAGCTACACTATCCCGGGTGACATAGGCTACTTTTTATCCCTGTATTCTCACAGGAACGGAAACTATGCGGGTGAAACCACGTAACGTCCGCTAGTTAGAAATACAAAAAGGAGGATTACAGAAGTGATATTATGTAAAGTATTGATATAGCTATTGCGCCCACAGAACATTACGGACAAGTAGAAGTGCTAAGTAGGCGTGGCACGCCTGCGCGGTGTTCCGCGTCTCAAATTTTCGATCCCAGTCGTGTTTTGACATCGCTTCGAGTCGCTAGTCTCCCGTCAATTTAATTTTTCCATTACAATACCGTCTTGTTGGTGTGCAAAAATGATACTAGAAAAAATCTTTAAAACGGAGGTGTTTCCTATCTTCGATAAATACGACTTTGTTTGTTTTCTAATAAAAACGTATTTAATATCAATTTGCAAAAAATGTGACAGAATGTCTAGTTAAAATCAACATTTTCCCATTATAATTAAGTTTATTTTTAATGGAATCTTGATTGATCTATTTCGAACAAAGAACTTTCTTATTCCCGAAAGTTCCAAGCTACTCAATTAGTGATGTGGTTAAGGTCGGTGACAAATTTGATCGATAGATAGCGATAAAATAAAACAATGTTATACATTTTTGTAACATTTAAATACTAAAGTCCTGATATTCATACACTGCAAGCACCATGATCGCAGATCAACTGGGATAATTTTCGAGTTGTAGCGAGGGAAGCCGCTGACAAAACCTAAGCAGTAATATATGTTTTACGTAAAAAGTAAACTGTCATAAAAAAAGTATCTGGATGGCCATTTTTTTGGTAAACGACGACGTTATCTAAAAATAAAACCCCGCTAGATCGATTTATCGCCCCCGAAACCACTTGCGTACTAAATTTCATGAAACTCGTTGGAGCCGTTTCCGAGGTAATATTGTGTATAAGTAAGTAAAACGTTACGCAACAATCATAAAGTGGCCATTTTTACCTAAAATTTTAAAATGACTAGAAAAATATCGTTTTAAAAAACGCGTGAAAGAATTACTCTACGCGACCGTTATGAAGGCTTAAAAAACTAAGTTTCGTAACGAGTACTTCAAACCCCCTCCACGTCTGGCCCTGTAACGAATCGTAGCATTATACAAGACCCACCTCCCTTCCCCCAAATTAGTTACATAATACTTGATCGCTCCCCTAGCTAAGTTTAGGATATTTAGCATTTCAATATATAAGTAACATATACATAACATCACGTCTGTAATCCCCGTGGGGTTAGGTAGAGGTGTACCCAATAGTACACCCACATTTCGTGTGAACATAACTGATGTTTGCACGGTTGGCGCAGTGGCTCAAGCAGTTGACTGCTGCACTACGTGTCGCGGGTTCGATCTCCGCACGGAACGAATCTTTGTATGGCCTACAGAGGGTCTGGGTATTGTGTGAGTTTAAATGTTTGTGAATACACCCACAAGTTTGTGAACGCACCCACGATACAGGAGAACATCCATGTGTCGGGCAACGTTTAAAAAAAAAGTTACAGTAAAGTTTAAGTTCCATGTAAAAGGTGGAGAGTCTAGTGCCAAGTAAGTAACAAAATTGTTAATAACTGCGTAGGTAACGATAAAGGCTTACTGTCGCACTCAGAGACGTTTAATGGAACGACGTTTAAAAGATTTATATTTTAAATGTATACTTAGTGTCGACCTAAGTAATCTTTAAACATCTCTGAGTGCGGCAGTTAGTATTATATTCTTAGCCTTACTAGGAGAGCTGGGCGGAGAGTCTTTGATGGTCTCCGAGTAGATCGGCGGCGGGGTCGGCTGCGGTTGACGACGCACGCTGGCAAGAGTCTGAGTCTGAGTGGACATGCTCTCTGAAATATTCACAAAAAAATAAATACATTTTTCTATCGCGTTCCAAAGGATTTTCAAGAAATAAAACCATAATACATCCTTTTGTTCTTTCTGCCCTTGTTACTTAAAGACGGCGGAACACGTTTTTATCTTTCATTCTCCTCTGCCAACCGTCACGCTATCGTTCATCATCATCATCAGCAGGCGCGTGCGCCCCATTAAGGCTACACTAACTAATTAACTATGTAATAAAATAACACTATGTACAAAATAATAATAAAAAAAAAGTTCAAACTCCTGTTAAAATACTTATAGCATTTTTTCGCGTCCCACTAACACTCACTGGCAAGTACTAACGAATAGTACGAATCTTATTACAGGCTAACACTCGACTTGCCTAAAACCCATTCATAATTTTACGCACACAGCGTCACATCGGTGCACATTTCCGTGTCTATAAACCGCACAAATACATAGATTTACGCCATTTTAACGAGTCAGCTCCTGCTAGTGTAGCTGATAAGCTGGGCTGTGATTGGCTGCAACAACACAAGCCAATCTATAGCCCGCGAAGTTGTTAAAATCTTTTCGAGTGTGGGGTAAAATGGTGAAAATAGTTCGAATAAATAATTGACTTTCTTGTAACTTAAACTGAGACTATATTAAGCTTAAACTCGAAAGTAATTTTCTACGAAAACTTAAGTAGAACTCAAGACATTTAAAAATTTATTGATATTAATTATCAAATATTTGAGGAAATTAGAATAGGCCTCCTTGTAACATTGACGACGTGTTCTGTCAGTCTTTTTTAATGGTTGTCATTACTTACGACTCATGTCAACTTTGCGCTAATTCGAAAAACTTTTTATGAAGAGCAGAGAATTAATTTAACTACCTAAATATGACTCACTGCAAACAATTATTATCAGTAGTCTAAATATTAATTTTGTTGAGTATTATTTGTTTATTCGCGTAACAAATAACAATGGTATTTACTTGTGAAGTTTGTGCTGTTATTGTGTGTTTGTTAGATGTTAATAAGTGTGGTAATAAGTGTTCTCAATTATCGTATAATGATAAGATTCAAGTTGTATCTAAAGGTAGACATGTACCCGAATTACGAAAATTAATCCAAAAACTTGCAAGTGACGTGTTCTGTAACTATCACCCACTCACTTGGATGAGATATTTGAGGTGGCCGAATCTTTCTTCTGTTTGCATCGTCGTTAGAATATCGTAAATTAAACCTTGAATAATGTGCTGAGTTTTTTAATTGTATTTATAATTTTATTTTTCTTTTTTTTTGCTGTCAATTATTCGTGGCCTACCCACCGTGGGGGACCACTGCACGCCACTGATCATCAGCCTATAATGTTCTCACTGCAGGGACTCAGGCCTCACTCTAGGAGAGTGATTGGCTATAATCCTCCACGCGAGCCCAGTGCTGGTTGGTAGATGTCTTTTATTAACCAGTGTTTTTTTTTGTTTATATTTTTATTAGTATTATGTAAGAATATTGTGGGTTTCAATATGTCCCTCTTTTAAACTAACATACTGTATACGAATCCCGTGCAAAGTATTTTTTATCGAACTCTTTCGAAACAGATTGACTGATTTTTTATGAAAAAAAATATCCACAAATGGATATTTTGTAGGTTTGAGAATAGGATGTAGTCGTTTTTTTAATAATAATTTATGCGAATGAAAGTCGCGGGGCACAAACTAGTTGTCATATTATGTTCCAATAATTTATCAGTTCGACAACATCAAAACGTAATTGACTTTGAAGGACGGTCAAACTGAAACGCATCTTTTTCAATTGTTTTTGTTTGTACATGAGATTGTTTGATTTTGCATCATTGTCAATATCAAAATGATCCTTATGCTTGTTTCATAAGATCATAGTTGGGTTGTTGACTGCGAACGACTAATGATCTACAATTGCTTCTACTTGACATGCCAATCACAGGGGTATGAACTTAAAGCGTGTAATGACCCTTCCAAAATAAAAGTATTGACATCTTTGTCACAATTGAAAACGTCATAGTAAATGTTTTAGCACTTAATGCCGTTCGATGCTATATTTTTTCAAGGAAAAACATTTACAAAACTCTAGTGATCATTTAACATATTACTTATTTTATTATAATCAACAGACGTCACAGACTTCCTTATCCCTTTACGTACCTACAACTAAATACATATCACTATATTATTAACTTTGACCTAACAGGAAACCGAGACTGAAAACCAAGAATTATTTTCCGTCGACTAACACACTGAATCTTTAAACTCTACGATTTTATGCTTGCTTGCCTAGTAAAATATATTAATTCTTTTAAACTTATACTTTGGGTTGCGGGTCATACGCATCTGACATTTCTGAAGAACATCAACTATAAGGCCAGTGTATCATGTTCTGCTATAGGATGTCCATGTCCACTAACTTCTGCCTTTTGTTAATCGATTTTCAGCATACTTTGTAAAAGCTTCTGTCACTGCATTCTCTTTTAACCTGTTACATTGTGTTATCTCATAATTTCTTAATCTACCATTCCAAGTTACACCACGCATACTTCGTAAATAATAGTACATATAAGCAGTACTTACGTATAGCTGATGCGGTGTTAGCCATAGCAACGACGGAGGTGGCCATGGCAGCTCGTTTCTTTGTCCTCACTGTAGTTGGCGGCATGGGTACCATGTTTACTGGCATGTCTGGTTGCTTACTCGGGCCAGGCATGCTGTTCATACTGTAGAACAAACAGAAACCTTCCTTTTATATCTAGAAAGTTGCGTAGGCAATAGTCCGAACTTTATAGGCCAGATTTTCCTGACAATTAATAAATGTTTTTGTTATGATATAATTTTATTATAAACTTTAAGTTGCTGTGCTAAACTAAACAGCATAAAATTGTAAGGTTACTTTGTTGTTTTTGCGTTTTGTATTGCGTGTATTGCACAGCGGATACTCAATTAAACTAATGACCGAAAATCAACACAAAAGTTGTCAACCGTGTGTAAACTACTATGATTGGTTAATCAACAGCCAATGGGACATGACTTCAGGTTTAATTGGACGTGTCGAGTCGATGATTTTCCTTCCAGATAGTGAGTGCCATTACTGCTTCCTGCATACAGTTGATTTCGATATAATTAATCGTGTAAACTATTTGATTCGAACGCAGCAGCTATTTAATAATTATATAATTAATATTTTTAATTTATTTTAAGTTAGTTTAGTTAAACGTACATTGGCAGTGCGCACTGACTGTCGTACTCAGAGATAGCCGTCACTTAGTAAAGATTTGACATACTTTCGTATGACAAAACTGTCAAATCCTTTACTAAGTGCTGGCCTAAGTAATTCATTAAAGCTCGCTGAGTACGGCAGTGAGTGACATAGCAAGCTAATAAGATGTCGACTTTAAACGATACCAGCTTTATACAATAGATAACTGACTATGGCCCGATTTGTGGTCGAATGATGGCAATAGTCATGTTTCCAATTTTATGGAACTTACAAATAATTGCTAAAATCTGGGTGTACTAAATGCACACCTCTGACTTAGGGAAAACAGACGCGATGAAGGCAAATCAATCAAATGTAACTTTTTTTTCTTATCTTTGTATCTATGTATTTTACTTCTAAAAGATTTTCTGTCATAGTATAATTTGTATTGGCTGTGCGCAAACAACGCAGTACGTACGCAAGTAAATCGCGATTTAAATATTTGAAAAGTACGTATTCCGATGGATTTATGTATATATTTATATTTATACGCGTTTGATAAAACATCCTTGTTCCAATTTACAGGATACGAAGAGTATCGATGGCAATAGAGATTGTCACTGATTTTATTAGATGTAGGTACTTGTTTCACTTTTGTTTATTTATGTATGTAACTTCAAGCAAGAACTAAGCTAAATAATAAAAATCATATATGAATAAAAGCAGTAATAAATAATTTTACTTAAGTTAGTAAAATTTGACTTGTTTATAGAAACAGGTGAGTGACTACCAGTTGATTTCGTGGTCGCATTCGCTACCGCTGAGCATTAGGAACTGGAGTTACCAGAACAGACTGTTTTTTGGGTTTGTAAATCAGGATTTTTTAATTAGCAGCAAGGGAAATGTTCAAACAGTTCCGTCGCTGCTACTAAGCGCAACCCTATATCCGTGCTTCTAGAAAATGGGTATAACTTATGAAAATAGATTTAACTTATGTCTAAAAATAAAAGAAGTTATACTTGAGAAATTGTAGTTATACAGTTATACCCTTTTTCACTAGAGGTACAGATATAACGTGAGACTTGAACATAATTAACGAAATGTGGGTGTACTATTCACTTTAATATACCTCTAACCAACTCTTCGAGGGTTATGACCTGGGAATTAAGTATGTGAGGACTTTCACTCAAAAAGACTGTGGATTTTTAAAAGAACTTCGCAAGTAATTGTCAAATAAGTCGCTGTTTTGATTAAATAATTTATTTAGTTATCTTTATTTTAGGTAGATAACCCATAAAAGGGATAGAACCAATGTGGCATATCAAGCTGTCGCATTTTTTTTTAAATTGCGGCCTACGATGAAAGTGGTATATATGGATAGAGTACATTTAGATAAACATGTCCAGTAACATGGTTTACTGGACATGTTCATCTAAATGTCCGTTGTCCGTTTATGTCGTTTACGGATATATTTGAAGGTAAAGATTGACAAACGAGTACAACAAAAATCATTAAAAATAGACTTATTACGTGTATAGGCGCTAAATTGTATCCAAATAATTGATTATTATTGTGCGCGCGAGAAAATCGCTTCACATAGCAATGAAACGCTATGTTATGTCAAAGAATAAAGTTTTCTCGTGCACCTAGTAGTATGTTGTCTACCTACTCTCTTTCAATAAACAGTAAAAGGTCTATTTTTATGTGGTCATTGTACTCATGTAGATCTTTACCTACAAATATCTCGATAACGTGACACTTTGGGGTACCATATTGCATAACATGTTTTGTTCGTCTAGGTATCCTCTACCCATACATACCAATTTCATCGCGGGCCGTGACTTCTAAAAAAAAACAAAATGGCGTTAGGTCGATATGCCAGTTTCCATACAAAAAAAAATTCAAATCCCTTTGTTAGTATTCCTTAAACTATGTTAGTATAATTGACTAAAACAAACTAAGTATCCCGCCACCTCCTGGAGCCACTTGGTGACAGTATATGCACTGCGCACAGGTGCCCCAAGCCTTCAAGCCAAGGTATTTTATATAGTTAAATGAAATATCGGGGATGCAACTTTCTTTTTACTTTCTTTTTCGAAATGAACCTAATATATATATATTTTAAAGGCAAAAGTGTTTGTTACTTGTTCACGCAAAAACGACTGAACGGATTTGAATACAATTTGGTACACAGATAGTTTGTATCCTGGATTAACACATAGGATTGGAGTTTTTATCCCGATTTTATCTTCCCGTGGGATAATTTGCCACTTGTAGCGGGTAAAACCGCTGGCAACAGCTAGTAAATAATTAATTAATTATTTTTGTATCGTATGTTCATGTTCTTGATTTGTTTTGAACTTTAATTTTGTCTATTCAAACATTGTGAACAGTGTTATATTGAATTTGTGTTTTTCAGTTAAATAATTAATATATCCAAAGGAATTATTTGCAGATGCATTATTCGCTGAGCAAGATTTTTGTGACACTTAACATAACATCACGCCGGTAATCCCGAAAGGTTTAAGCAGACCTTTACCTAATAGTACACCCACATATTGCTAATTATGTTTAAGACCCATGTAATAGGACGCGAGCCTATTTCCATCAACGGGGCATAAATCCAGGCTCCGTGGCTGGTACTGAGAAATTTCTGATGGATAATCCCAATAACACTTTGCCCCTTTGGGAATCAAACCCAAGCCTCACGCACAGCAGCCACGCTAGCGACCACTACCAACAAGGCAATCAATCGATGCATGTGAAAGTAATTTCTTAAAATGAGAACAGTGGTGGCGGCCCCGACTTACGAACAGTAGGTTGCAGGTTCGAACCCAGGCAGGCACATTACTCTGTGTAATTTATTTCATCACCGCTGCTCTCAAAACGGTGAAGAAAAACATCGTGAGGAAACCGGCATGGCTTAGAACCAAACATTCGAAGACATGTGACATCTACCAATCCGCACTGGGCCCGCGTGGTAGATTATAGCCCATTCCCTCTCTAAGAGTGAGGAGGCCTGTGTCCCAGCAGTGGGAACATCATAGGCTGTTGATGATGATGGTGAATTCTTAAAATAACTTGGTGTACAAGGTGTCCAGTAAATAGTACGACATAGTGCATGAGCTTGCCAGAACACAATATTTTGTTCCCCATAATGTGATTTGCAGTTATCGTTCATTATCCAAAACATCGAAATTGAATGAGATTTTTAAGCACCACGTAATGAAAGAACTCTTTTATAGTATTTATTTACATCTAAAAGTATTCGTATTCATCTACAAGTACAGGAAAATAAACTGTCTGTCAAACAAACATGAAAAAGGTGCCGCTGGCCCGCTTACATCACAAATCACTGAATCATTCAGCGCTAAAACAATTCATAACTTCCTTCTGTTTTTGTCAACCGTTTCATAATAACACACTAACTGCCGTAAATCATTATAATATCTCTGAGGAGATATTATAATGATTACTTAAGCCGTCACTTAGTAATGGTTTTGACAGTTTTGTCATACAAAATATGTCAAACCTTTCCTAAGTGATGGCCTAAGTAATCATTGAAGCTCTCTGAGTACGGCAGTAAGGTGTTTCTTTTTGATTAATATAAAGCTTTTAGTCGTTAGTTTAGTTTTAGCTCTAAGCAGCTTTGTGAGCAAGCAGGCCTGTGTTAATAACAGGCTAACATTTGACGGTTAAAAACAAATCCTACTAATATTATAAACGCGTTTGTAAGTATGGATGGATCGATGTTTGTTACTCTATCACCCATAACTACTACAGATTTGGATAAAATTTGGTACACAGATAGTTTATAACCTGAGGTTAGTTATTATCCCGATTCTATCTTTCCGTGAGATAATCTTCGAGTTGTAGCGGGCGAACCCGCTGGCAACAGCTAGTACTCCATAACACAAAAGTGTGTAATCACTGCGAATGCTTCTTAATTTTCAGTCAGTTTACCAATTAAGACATGTCAGAGAAATATTAAATAAAACAAACTGGGAACAGACTGGGAACTCGATTGGTGAGCGAATTTGGCACTGCTTTAAAATGATGAGCGATTGTGGCACTGCTTCAAAATGATGAGCGAATGTGGCACTGCTTCAAAATGCAGTGATCAGTTATACTGATTGTCGGTTGTGTTAACTTACGGACAATTTAAGTTTGGGAGATAATTTGCTTATCAATCGGGTCCCCTTGACATGTCGTTATAGGCACTTACCTAGGCTTGTTGGGGTCTTGTTGCATCTCGTAGGCGACGTTAAGACCTCCCCAGGAGCGGCCAGGGTGAGCGTGTGGTGAATGCCCTGTCATGCCATTGTCTATCTGCATGGGAGTAGGCTGTAAGGAAATAAATATGATATTAACACCATTTCGTTTATATTCATCTTTAATTTTTTTTTTTCTTTGGCTTTAAGTATGTAAGTAAATGTAATGTAGTTTCCGTGTATCCCCCTGAGTGAGATTGTTAATATACCGAGAGTATAAAATAAGGAAAGACCTTAGCTTTTGCAAAAATGGTTTTTAAATGGTACAGTTATTCAGTTACTTTTCTGTTTTAATTTTGCATATAGTAATAACTCAAAAATAAAACTGATGAGATTTCTAAGAATAAAACCTTAGAACCATGTACAATTTTACATGGTAGGTATGTACCATGTTCATAGCATAAATGGTGCTTATGTTATACTCGTACCTACAAACAGACACCCAAATGCAAAAGGCGTGTTTGTTTGTTACCTTTTCACGCCTAAGGCTCACCCTTGAACCGATCATCTTGAAATTTTGCCTATACGTTGCCAGTGTACACACACTCGGACATAAACCTTTCGTCGCGAAAATAAGTACTGTTCCCGTGGAAAAATACTACATTTCATAATAGATGGCCGACGTGTCTTTCGAATCATGATTGAATTATATTATTTTAGAAACTTCAACTTTAAATTAACGCGGGCGAAGCCACGGGCTAAAGCTAGTAGTATATAAAGCTAACATTCTCGTGTAAGGATAGTAGTAGGTTTTAGTCAGTAGAAGTCTGACACTCCCTTTCGCTCTGCCCAAGAGCGGGAGGGGTTATTCGATGATTTTACACCCACCAAAAAAAAAAAAAAAAAAGTATAGTAGTAGGTGATTTTCTGTTGTTTTGGCATGTAAATGTGAGTTCATGTCCAGTTAAACTATTCAGATTGACTGCGTGCAGAATTATTTGTTACACATACAAACTAAAAAAAGTCTACTCGTGTGGTAGAATTACAATATTATTAAACAGCTTCGCGTCTCGAAACATGTGTTCATAAATGCCATGTCGTTGCTAAAAACAAATCGTTTCCAGCTTCATTTGAGAACGTTATGAAATAGGTCACAGCAATGTGAGCTGTAGCGTCGCATTACAACGAATTGTGGTTTATTTGACATTCGTTACAAAACGAGACTAAATGAAGCGAATGATATTTCAATATAATTTCGATCTGCCTGCGTCGGGTTTCAAGTCCTTCAAAGTTTGTTGGTGTCATTTATATTAAGAATCGTTCGATCTAGTGACATGTCAAAACCTCGATATTTCTGTGATATACTAAGGTTGAATATTATCAGTAGCTTCCGCTCACGGCTTCATGCGTGTAAATACGTTTTGTAGTTTTTGCGCGAGAGTAACAAAAACTTATCCCCAGAAACTTTTGCATTTATAATAGTGGTAATATTTGTTAATTCTAAATAATTATTGAATTTAATTTAAGGGTTTATTCATAAACGCTGCACTATAGTAAATGGGTTAGAGTATCTTCGTATTTTCTGCTTCTGCTATAAGTTGAATAATTGTTACCTACACTCGTAGTCCCAAAACGCTTTTTAACTCGAAGCACAATTTATCAAAAAATAAGTTTCTGATTATTGTTCCTAACATTGCTTAATCATATACGTAAGACAAAAAAAATATATAGGTATTTATGTACACACAAAATACGTAAAAAAGGATAAAAACATAACAAAAATGGTTGTGCTTATTTGATAAGAAATCTCTTCCTGCAAATTTGCTAAAATGTAGAATTATTAAAACAGTAGCATGCAGAGATAATAAAATACAACTCACAGAACTCCATTATCTTCGTTATGACAGAATTTAACACGGTAACCTTATCAGTACATTATTCTCGCTGTTTCTATTCAAAATTTTTACAAACCGAAATTGTTCTAGTCTGTAGTTTATAGTAATTTCGGTGAAACTGCCAACAGAATTCCTTCACAAACTCCCAGTGTATGTTAAAAACCGCGGGAGAAGAACACGTGCTAAACAAATGATACACATTCGCACTGACACAAACGCGTGTAAACTAAGCGTTACTCGTAATTTGGTTTTTACTCGCTCTCATTACGATTGCTTATTATTTGTCGTGTGTATCATTGCCGAAAGGATTGACGTGTGTCGTTACCAAGCGTCTGTTACAGACTGGATGAATGGCGTCCATGTGGTCACAAACATCAGAGTTTTGGACTATCGTAGGGAGCAGGTAGGCAGGGGATTGCGACTAGCGAGCAGGTACAATATCGCAATATTTATCTTTGCTAGGGCCGCTAGGGCGACCCGCACGAAACCTTTCTAAGAATAACGTTTTTTTTTCAAAGAAATTACCCAAAAACGTGTTGTATTTTAAAATGAGATAAGTCATTTCATATAGCTCTCACTCTATATTTATGTAAAGTGTGTTATTTTTTTGGGTTTAATAGAAATTATAGACTTTTGTGGATTGTATACTTTTCGCTAAACGACGTCCAATTTTAATAGAAACATAATGCAATCTACGAATCAATAACAGACAACCAAAAAATCGGAGTCGTCCGTTATTAAATGATTATTATTACTTTGTAGCGATGTCTAGGGGCTCTTTTGTCTGCGCTACAGCCCTACTAGTTACACCATGTTTGTGCCAGTTGTGTACATTGTAAAGGCAAGCTCATTGTGTGTGGGTTCTTCACATTTTTTATTAACACCCCTGTCCTTTGAGAAAGTCAACTTCGGTTGGCAGTTTCAAACGGTATTTGAACTTGTCAACCACGATCTTGTAGTTCAAAGCCATGAACAGATGACGCTAGTTTAATTTAACATTTTATAATAGTATTGTAAACATTAACCATGTTTGTAAGTTTGGACGTAGGAAGTTATCTCCGAAACTACTTATCCGATTTCATGAATAATAAAAATGTACTGAAACCTAGAGAGAAAACCATTTATGGAGTAACAGTCTAAGTATACATCGAACTGACTGATTTTTTGACTAGTGACGCAACTAGGTTGATAAGGCTATATTCCCGAAGTGGATTCTAAGGTCGGGCACAGTTTTTTCAGTATGTAACAGCCGCGATTTTAATTTTTTTTTTCCGATTACCCCGATTATTCGCCCTTACAGCGGAAGTCTTTGTTAGCGCCGTTTTCGAGAAAGTGACCACGAATACGTAAAGAAATATTTTTATAATAATAATATGATACTACCTACTAACAACTACCTAATTGCCTCATGTCTACGAATAAAAATGTTTCGTCATTAGTAAGTTGCAACTGAATTTGTAATTAAATGTGAAGCCAGGTGGATCCCTAGTCCCGTCGGGGCTGCGGGTTGTTCAAAAGAGATACCGCGGCCTCGACACAAAGGGCTAAGAAGGAACATGGGTGTTTGTTAGTCAGTATAGAAGTCTGGCACTCCCTACCACTCGGCCTAGAGCGGGAGGAGTCATTTGATGATTTCCCAACACTTAATAAAAAATGAAATGGATCCCTAGTTGAATAAATATAAATACGGAGCCTCCACGAAGTCGTTAACCAAGCTTTCTGTGCATAAAACTACGTAAAACGACGCAAAAAATATTGCTATGTATTAAACGACTTTGTTTTTTGGGGCGAAAAATCACATTTTACGGTGACACTCAATGTTACGTATTCAAAACATTGTAATCAGCACAATGTTTTTTCAGTTACGGGGGTAATTAGTAATTGGCTATTTTACTTTGTCTAGCACGTCATTTAGAATCAATTAAATTTAAGCCATTTTTTAATCGATTTTATTACTTTTTTCACACATCGTGTTACTTCTGTTAGTTCTTTGAAATAACATTTGTCAAATTAACAGTAGTCATGTAGCCAATAGGGGATCGGACTGAGTAAAAAAATATGATTCTAATTAGTCCGTCAGTTAGATTATCGAAAAATATTGGATACATATTTTTTGTTTTATCAAATTAATAAGAATTGACGAAGAAAAGACGCGTCAATGATCATGAGTCGGGTCGTGACGTCATTTGTAGGTAAAAATGTACTAACATGTGACGTTATCGAGGAGTTCACGAGTTTTCGAAGCACTGTATCGTCTTAATTTTTTGTTTATGTGACAAAAGAAACAATACGTGTTCAATATTTTTTGGAAATATATCTGACGGACTAATTAGTTTTTTTTTGTCCGATCCCTTATTAGGGCTTTGTTAAGGATATTTTATTATTACATTATAGTTAGTACGAAACCTACGTCCATCATTACACGCGAGTCCTACCATTTTGTGTGCTGTTGGACGCCAATTATAGCATCTGTCATATCATAATACATTAAATTCATTGACTCGTCATCATTATGTCACACTGCTGTTCTACACAAAGCAAATAAAAATTGCATGCATAACAAGTCATTACGGTAATTGGCGGTGCCATTCAAGCCATAATGGGAGTCAAGGTACTCAACGTATAGTTGTATTTTTTACACACATTATCGAACGAATGATATCATTAGTATACTGGATGTTCTTTACAGTTTAAGTACCATTTGATTGGTAAAACCGATTAAACTATGAAAAATTTTTGTGAAAGCATTCATTTATATTTTCTACTAGCTGATGCCCGCTAGGATTATATGCGAAAAGCACTCTTATCTATTGGTGAAAACAGCATGAAAATCGATGAAGTAGTTTTTGAGTTTATCGCGAACAGACTGACAGACGCGGTGGAGGACTTTGTTTTATGTAGTGAAGTGATACATCATCGTTTTCCCAACTAAGTCGGGGTCGAAGTACAGTCTAATCGAATGCCAGCTGATCCCCTCAATCTATTTGGCTACCATTACCCTATTAGTACTGGGTAATACGATATCCGTTTGTAAAACTGGTTGTCAGAATTTCGGAAAACTGACTACCGGTTATGTAACCAAAAATCTTTTGATGACTGTTTTAGAGCTCTGGCGCATCTGGTGTATTGAATAGCCTGCTGACTAACAAAACTCCTAAAGCTCTGGATCGATTTTGTCTGGACTTTAAGTGGCTGATAGCTCATATTATAAGGTGTATCTAATGCTCTAAAAAAAAACCAAAAACAAAATTCGATTCAATTAGGGAATAAATATTTCCCAAATCCGCGGCATACAGTTATTTATAAAATAAATTACAGTCACTTTTCGTGTTTAGCCGGATTGTTATTTTGACAAGTGTCACAAATGACAAGTGGTGTAGCACTCCAGCAGGGCTATTGCGTATCTTTTAAATGACAGTGGCTAACCTATAGTGCCTATCAATTACTGTCAAATGGTTCCATTCAGCAGGGCTATTGCGTATCATTTAAATGACAGTGGCTAACCTATAGTGCCTATCAATTACTGTCAAATGGTTCCATTCAGCAGGGCTATTGCGTATCTTTTAAATGACAGTGGCTAACCTATAGTGTCTATCATTTACTGTCAAATGGTTCCATTTTGTACTAAACCATAACCAATTTGACAGTTAATCCATAGACAATATGATAGCCACTGTCATTTAAAAGATACGCAATAGTCCTGCTGATTAGTCTGTTACATTATTGAAAAATATTGTATACGTGTTCTTGTTTTATCAAATTAATGAAAATTGACAAAAATAAAACGTGTCAAAGATGTGGGGGCTTTTGACGTCACTTTAATATTCACACTTTGTGGGTAAAAAAGTACTAACCTTGTGACGTCACACGACTTGACACGACTTTTTGAAGCACTGTACCTATCGTCTTCACCTTTAGTTTAGTACGTGAAAAAAGACGTGTGCATTATTTTTTGGAAATCTATCTGACGATCTAATTAGATTTTTTTGGTGAAATACCCCTATTTGTGGAGGTTAGTTAGGCAGTCGCTCCATGTAAAATACTGGTATGCAGGTGCATCCGGCAACTGCAAGCTGACCTCAACATAGTTGGGAGAAGGCTAGGTAGAGGGTTGGTCGAGAATGCCTTGTGGCATTAACTCCATCTATGTACAGTCACGAGCAATTATATGTATATAGTTGGCCAAATTCAAACGCGAGTTTCTTGTGAAATAATGATTTCGACTTTGAAATATGTACTACTTTATGATTATATGGGTTTCAAAATATTAGTTTCATTTCGTAACATGAAAATGAAATCATTACAGTAGGCGAAAATTGCTTCTAAGGTTTGTTAAGTGTATACATATTGATGCTGGTGACTGTACCACTCTTGTACAGTAACTTTAATTAACAATTAAACCATGTAAATAGAACTTACTGGTTTTACTGGCGGCGGCTGGTGGAAAATGTGAGGCGATGGACTCTGCATTTCACTTGGAACCTGGCAGAGAAAAAACATATTAATTATACTGCGCTTGCATATATTTCACAAACACCGACACCAACACATCTTTAACATCAAAACAAATCTATGTTTATTTGAAACTAAAGCTTTTGTCAAGGAAGCGTTAAATGATGGATGTTACCAGATCCAAAGTCAGCAAAAGCAAAGCTTTCATTGCGGCGCGCCGTAGACATCATGCATTCTCCAATTTGATGGTACGACGCACACGGCAAGCGGTAATTGTCAGTAATTACTTGTACAAAGCATGTTTCAGTGAACACACAACTGTCAGGAAATTAATGATTTCGTCATTACTTTCGTCCCCCCCATCTTAACGTTCTTAACATCGATATACCTACCTACATGCTCAGTAATTACGATTCGTTGTTGCACTTATACGTTTAACACCAAATTTAGTAAGTACTATACCATTTTTTGAGTAGAGTTTGGTTCGATAATAAATTAAACTCACCTTAAATTACTATCACTCATGATACCAAATATAGTCCCTCGTGTTCGGTTTACGATACGAAATTAAAAAAAATAATGATCAATGGAATGAATAGATCACTAGGATTATCTAGGATGGGAATTATTAGCAGTCCTATTCGCTTTCTAGGGTTAAAAGAGAGCTAGGATTAATTGACCGTACACGTCCGAGCCGTGGTCAAACTGTACGATTTCTTAGCATTTGTAGTAGCTCTGGTTCGTATACAGACGTAAATTACTCTTTGAAATAACACGTTGAAACGGCCAGGAAGTGTCCGGTTGTGCCTGCCGGGATAGGTTCAATACAATAGCACAACGGAGAGTTACAACTCCCACCGCTGGACTATTATCGTATTAATCTAAGAAATGAAACTACATCGTTCTACTCTTTATTCCAAAAATATGTTTGAAGTTACATTCTACTGGTTTAGGGACGGGTTACAAGACACGTTGCAGGCATTGCATGGAGTGTCCAAAATGTAGGTTGTTATATATTTTTTTATGGTTTTTATCGTGCAATATTTCCAAGCCACATGTCGTGGAACCGTTGCTGTGGTGAACAGAGTTTAGTAGTTAGCCAGCGACAGTTATGCGTCCATCCGTTAGTCATGAACCTGTGAGTGCGCGGTGAGGTTGAGTCCTTGGCTGGTGGAAGGCAGTGGCACCGACACGAGAAGCGACGCAGTCCCCTCGCGGTCGCCCCTGCCGCCCTACACAACCCACGCATTAGTACGCTGAGGGACGCCTACTGTACCACGGAGTACTTATAAATGGAGTGCCAACGCGTAAGGGCAATGCTGGATACCAAATTCTCAAACGCGCGTAATGTATATAGTAAGAGCACCCCATTTTCCGCATTTTTTTATTCGGTCCGTTATGCGATTTATGAGGTAAGTTAACCTAAAGTGCAACCTGATTAGATCTGTCCTGAATTTGACATTTTCTTTAATTTTAATCTACTATCATTTTTGTTTGCAATAAAGAGAGCATCTATTTTAATGTGTGTTGGGCGTTTTTGAGTTGTACTCATTTTTCAGTACGGTAAAGGAAAAACTTTCGTATACATGCACGCAAGTGACCAAGTTCACCTGTTCAGCTAGTTGTCTACATAAATAAGTTGGCCCGGGTTTCTTTAAGAATCTTCTGTTTTCGATTCACCGTAAATAACCGGGGACAATATGATTCTTTGCAATGCCTAATACGACTTGCGATCGAGAATTCAGATGTTCGTTCAGCGTTCAATCAGAGTTTATTTCAGCACTTCCATTTGTTCAATACTCCGTAGCTGCATGCGATATGCATCGATGAACCAATTGTTTACTGTTTGTTGTATAATTATTTTTTGCATAATAGTTTTATACAAGCTTACTGCATTTAAGCACAGAGACATTCGTCTTTCAGTATTTTAGACTCATGCATAGGTAAGCATTCGTTTGTATTTTTATGGAAAAAGGGAAGTTTATGCATGTATCATTCTTTTTTGGGCGACGATTTCTTTCACTGTCGCTGTGTTATGTAAAAACGATTTTTTCAATAAAAAATACAGCAGGGTTAACTAAGCATCATCATCGTATCATGAAAAAAACATGATGATAAAGCATAATTGAAGCACACAAAAGCATTCGTCAAAATGCGAAGCTTGTTTTGTTACTTGATGGCAAATTGTAAGGATAACTGGCCAAATGTGGGTATGCTATTGGGTACAGCTCTGCGTAACCCTTCAGGGATTAGAGGCGTCATGTTATGATATGTTACTGAATGTTTTTAGTCAATTCATGATTTTATAAGTACATATCACAATGTTTGATGAGGAAATGGTATGATTTCTCACCCCTATGTATATGTTACAGTCAAAACTCTTAATCGGTCAAAACTACTTTTGACTGGTTTCAGTCAAAACCCTTACTACGTTAAAACGTGTTTACTCTATTAAAATAAATGGTAACTATCGCACAAGCTTATGAAAGGGTAAAAAAAACCTAATAAGTTTCCTAATGACCTTTAGGTTATTATAAATCAGTAGAGAAATAAAACAAAAACCACCTAATAATTTCTTATAATAGTTTTGGCCGGTCAAAAGTAGTTTTGACTGGTTAACAGTTTTGACTGTGACATATATACCCTCTGCCTATTCGCTGTAGGAGAACAGGCACGATGCTTATAATTATGATATTGTTATTCTTATGTATGATGTTGCCATGGTACATATATGTATTGTATTGAAAACTGTTGTATATGTGTTTGTTACTAACCTGCGGGTTCGACGGAGAACGTATGTTGGACACCTGGCTCATTCCGCTTGGGCCCGGCATTGGGCTGGGCATCTGATGCCTGTGGGAAAGAAAACATTATTTTATAATCTTTCAATACATAAACGATTACTATAATAGTGTTTTTAAACATTTTGGAATAAGGATTGGAACAAAAAATATTTTTTTCTGGAGTTTATTATACTTTTTTTTTTGTAGTTTTGTTATATTCACTTTTTTGATTTTTCGAAGTCAGTTTTTTTGCATTTTCTTTTTAGTTTAAAATGTTTTTTAATCAAGTATTAGCAGCATAGGAACACAGAGGTAACATGCATCCACTAGTAGCTGACCTAATAGGTTGATAACACAATTAACTAACTAAGTATATCACAGGCTCACACCAGCCCTCCAAGCCTCAGTCCAGGATCACTTCACTTCCAACTTCCCGCCATCATGTAACTGACAGATGTCATTAGTGACAGCTTACCTGACTACTTGTGGCTGTGAGACAGTGTTAACTATAATTTGTCAAGTGCTTCTTTTGAAAACAGTTTCGTGTGACGCACATAAGCTCAGCAACGCGTTACCGCGTCGCCATGTCCTGCGCCAAGTCTCCTGGTACATCTGCTGTCAAACGGTTGCGCCAAGATTTGTTTTGCTTTTTACTTGAATGATGATGAATGATTTATTTATTTTTTTAGGTTAGTCACTCTAATTATGCAGGTATGTACAGGGGGTCTAAAATTGCCACTTTAGCAGATCATAATATAAATTGCGTTAAAATTCGTAAAATAGACTATTCACAATAGTAATTATGTGTGAGCATTTCAAAGCTTTTAAGTCAGTCCTCACTGATTTACGCATAGGCTTTCAAAGCGTTTTCTATTACAAAGGCTCAATATGATTGAGATTCCTAATTGGAAAAAATTAGAGTAGTCGACTTGAAAAGAAGATGATTGAAACGAGTTACATTATTCATATTTGCCATTTTGTCTAGGCCCTCAGCTCAGCATCTTATTAACTAATAGCGGCCCGTCCCGGCTTCGCACGGGTGGTTTTTATTTTATTTCTTAATTGTAAATCTAAACCACTCTCGAATCTGCTAGAACACGTCATAACAAAAAATTATCATAATCGGTCCAGCCGTTCAGTGACATACACACGTGCAGTAGAATTATATATATAAGTAAAGATGTTAGATATAAAAGGTACTAACACATACCTAGGGCTTGGGTTAGAAGCCGGGCTGTGAGCAGGCGGCGGTGGCGGCGGTGGCGGGGGGGCGGGGCTAACGCTCGAGAAGTGTGACGTAGGTACCGGGATTGCATCTAGAGCCGGCCCATCTGTCTTAGCCTGTGTGCGAAATAACCAAGATTAAATTTAGAACAATGAAGATATAATCTAGAATATTGCACCACAAATAATTTAAAAAAAAGAACAAAATATATATTACTAACAATTGGTATTGTTATGAAACCACTTTGTGTTTGTTTGTCGCTAAATATATATTTAAACCATCGTTTTGTTTCTAGCTGTCAATCGTTTGAAGTTGACAGACAGAAATATGTGTCAAATATCATGTTATCTAGAACATAATTTTATGGCGTGATTTGTGGTGCAAGTGGGCCTTAGTATATCTTAGTTTGCTGGTAAATGGCACATGGGCAACAATAGATAAAAGATAACTTCAAAATATATGTTACAACAAATTTGTCAAGTATGTTTGCATTTTAGAAAATTAATGGGAAGAATACTAAGAGATGCGATTCCCTTATCTATTAAACAGGTTAGTCCGTGAAGTCACATCTAAAACGTTAAATTTAGATGCATTTTATTTCGAGGCATCCAGAACATCCCCATGAATGTTCTGTGATTATCAGACTTCTCCAATCACTCTGTAATCCAGAAAAGTCACATGGCTATCTTCGGAATTTACCAAAATATACTGAAGCCACTTTTGTGAAAATTCAATACTTGAAAATAATAATAAAAACAATTGGACACTTTTAAAACGAAATGACATTATGTTTAAACTAATTATGAACATCTAATGAGATACAACCACTACGAATGATACACTATACACTACCGGGTTACTATGGCACAGCTGTAGGAGTTAGCATTTTCTCAGCCAAGTTCTAATTATCCATTTGCATTTGTTTGCCCAAAACACACAAGTCAACTATAGCTACGTATAGCGACGACTCGGAGGCGGGTTGTGGGCACACAAACGAATGATTGTTCGACCCATATGCTGGGTGCTTGGCACCGAAAGTGTTAAGCAATGAAGATGATATGTTAGCACAACAATGGAGATACCTTTTTAATAATTTTGTCAACGATTTCCAGCTGACCTTCAGCTACGTGCGAGGCTTCCCACACGCCACCCCCATGAGAAGTTCCTTCTCCCGCCTAAATGATTTACATTGAAAACTGTTACTTTTGTTTATACATGTCTACTACTACATAGCCTTGCTTCAAAGAAAAATAGTCAACTAAACTTAAAAACGTTTGCAAAAAAACCGTTGACTTATGTACAGAATTCCTAATTAAAATTTGACCTCGATTAGACTTAAGAGATTCATGTATTTATATTTTACTTCATAAAGTGAGTATCTATGTTAGAACCCGCACTTCACAATACTAATAATACTTCATAATATATTCTGCATCGATAAATAGTCTACACATCACTGGCCTCAACACCTTTTATTTTTTGGGCGGGTGGAATATCATCAAATAACCCCTCTCGCTCTTGGGCAGAGCGAAAGGGAGTGTCAGACTTCTACTGACTAAAAACCTCCCATGTTCCTTCTTAGCCCTATATGTCGAGGCCGCGGTAACTAGTGTACAACTCGCAGCCAACACCTCAACACCTCAAAACGACTTTGAAAAGTACTCACTACTACTTGCAGTTATAAAAAGTATTTTTTTGAATATTCCTTTTCCATTCTTTCCTGTGATTACACTGCCTTATTATTTCAGGACTTGCAGTGGTGTGGTAATAGTTTTGTCCAAAGATATGACCTTATTAAATAAATAAAAAATAGTAATATCAGGCCATCTTACAGCAACATTAGTAGGTGTAGGTGAAGTGTAGTCGACTGGCCCGTTCATATTGTTAGCTGCTGCAGCAATAGCCTTCCTCTTCTTGGTCTGCTTGGTCTCCACCTGATCAGTGTTGGTGATCACCGACTCTTGGTAAGTCGGCTTGGCAGTTGGGACTTGAACCACTGAAGCAGGCACGGGAGCGCTGGGTACAACAAATGGACTACTCATTAAATAACGATAAGTTCCTTCCTATCACACTGGTAAAGAAGTATGAGCAGGGTTCAAAATTATAAAGAGGTAAAATTTGTGTGTTAGGGTACAAATTTTGTGATGATTTGGCATTAGAAATTAGCGATTCTTTATAAGATTTTTTTGGAAAATAATAATGTGAGTTAGTGATTTTTTGATTAGGCCATTGCCTAATGCAAGTCATGTCAATCTTATGTCTATGTCAGCTAGCATCATTACCTTCCAATCATGCTTTGTGATAGAAATTGGAATAATAAATCTTAGGACGCTGCAAATTTTTTCAAATAAATTTTCACGAAACAACCTTTATACCAACGTCTAGCAATGTACCTCACTGGACAGGACAATGTTCACAAGAAGTATGCTGTTAGCTAGCTGGTTGCAGTATAAAACTGCAACCAGCGCCCTTGGACCCATGGGCCCCGTGTGACGAGCCTGTGTGGCCCACATCCCCTCAAAGAGACAGGCCAATGTGGGAACACTAAAAGCTGATTATGCTATGGAATAAAGTAAAGAGCGTTCTTCACCTAGTGGGGTTGGTAGTGATAGTAGACGCGGCGGAGGCCACGGCCTGTGCCACCGAGCTGATGACTCCTACTGGTTCTACTGGTGGCTGCTTGCTCGTGGTGGGCGAAGCCACTGGAGGTGACACCCTCGATGGACCGGCTACTGGAGTTGAGCTGCCTGATGCTGAGACAAATACAAAGAGGTAAGGTTTGAGACCGTATTTAAGAAAAAATGGAAACCGTTACTTTGGAACGGACAACTAATCTAGAGATGATAATATTTGAAATCTTTCATGATCTTTAAACAAATAAATGAATGTTCAACACAATTGATCACCGCAATTAGGCATATAATGACACCTGTAATAAAACAATGACTTTTTCATAGTTGAGTTACTTTGTTCCTAAACAAGTTACTATAAAAAAAGATCGTGTTCAATAGTACAAATAAATTAATGTACCTTTTCTTTGCTCATTTCATGCTATTTCGTATTTAAATAGATCATTTCAACTTGTACGTTTTTAATGTATAAAAGTATGAATATTGTTTTACTCCCTATACGTACATGGCGTTCACACAACCAGTTCAAAAGACGTTCTGTTAGATCTGTCAGTTGATTTTGATAGTTCGGCTGACTTTACATCATATAGGTTTCCCTACAATATCTGCTTGCCTGGTTTTGTGGTTATTTTGGATTTTATAAAAATTACTCCGAAACTCGGATTTAGTTTACAAAAACAACTTTTGTAGGAGTTAATTTGATAAATGTAGACAATAAAAAACACAGTTGGATGTTGATGCAGTTTGGTACGGGATTCCATATATCCATGTACATAATCCTTTAACTTTGGTTTTCTCTATAATAAATAAAACTTTGAATTCTCCATTTTCTATGTGGCTAAAATGCTATCCGCGAAAAGACAAAAATAACAAACCACATTATTTTAGTCAATGGCCGATCGCCATTGTTAGATGCGCGCGCATTTAGGTCAACTGAATATTTTTTCCCGCCATTGCGAAAGTTTTTGACAACTCGTTTTCACTGTTGAAACCGTTTTTTAGGAGTATTTTCTTCACAAATGTGTTGAAAACGTCGTATGATACACGTGTGTATTACTCACCTAACGGCTCGGGTCTCAATGGCCCCTCAGCGGCAATCACCAACATTACGCACTTGTACCACAATGTACTTTAAAACCCTTTTCTAAAACTACAGTTTTATTTGTAACTGTTCCTCACAGTAACAAAATGATTCTTTTTTTTATCTGAGAGTGCATTACTTAATAAGGTAGGTATGCATAGTCTCTTGACTGCATTCAAATAATAGAGATCAATAAACCATTCTTGATGGAATATACTTTATTGTACACTAAACTTGATAATTTCTTATTCTATGTGTAACTATGGGCACTTTAGTAGAATCGAATAAAATAGACCTTGATTTTTTCCAATATTACAAATTTGTACAGTTCAGATACACAAATGGTATACTTATACAGAAAGCAGTGTTGAATCATCAGCATAAGATACCTTTAGCGTTCTGTGTAGAAGATGATTCCATGCTATGTTGTGGCGAAGGCGCTGGGGTGCTGCTCTTGCTGCCCGAGCCGCCGTCTCCGGCCGACGAGCCCCGACGTGACGGCGACGGTTTTTTCTTGTCTGACGAATGGTGTAATTTGCCACCTAAGTATCATGTTCGTATACTGTGACTACGAGATCTTATAAATATGGGCATGCGTATAGAACGGTGTGAAGTATAAAGGAGGTTGGTAAGTTAGTCTAACACGTTACAAATACAACGACAACAACATAGGAGAACTCAAGCTTTGGCCAAACGGATTTCTGTTTGTATTATTGAAATCTGTCGTTAATGTAAATGATGAATCTGCCAGTCCGGTGACTCTTACAGATTCGTCATTCACATTATAGTCCGGTGGCCGGTGTCCAGAGTGCCATTTATTCGTACTGATATGACCAAAGCTTTAATATAGACGGTTCTAAAAGAAACATTGAATTTAAAAAATCCTTTACGCTAAAATTATCTTATTAAAAAAATGCTCGAATCAATCTCCAAACCCCAAACCTTTACTCTAAACGACATCTAATTATATGTTTATGTAGACAAAAACATGCAGAACGAAAACGACGAAAACATATACATAAAATATTCTTTTTAAAAACAAGCAAATTAATCACACTCCGCTCTTCCCAAGTATTCTGAAAGCCCACTCAATCTGATTGATTGTTCATTTTTTTCTAAAGCGATTTGTTTGGTCGGCTAGCTCACTGATTAGAAGTTTAAGTAGGCTTTCTGCAAAGATTTAATTTGTTAGATTCGCCCTGCCGCATCATAATATGTTTTTTTTTCTGTTTCGTGAGCAATTAACGACATTTGAATAGTACTGTCTCGCTCACTCAGAACTTATCTATTGCACGTTTTAGTAAGAGCAAGTTCATTCTTCTCAGTGCGAACCCTTTTTCGAGCAAAGCACGGCGAGGGCAAAACTAATGCTTCAAGTCTTTGGCTTTCTGCATACCATCACTTACTTACCTATTTTGAATCTAAACATCGAAATCAAATTACAGAGGAACCGAAAGCAACAGCGCAATCGTATTGATAAGAACGCTAAAAGAGCACTAACATTATTTCCTAGTACTGTAGAGCTTGCATGTCAAAGGCTTATATATTTATAAAGAGTAGCTACTTGCCTGCAATCGAACACGAAATAATTAATCGAAATAGCGACGGCAAAACCATTCATTTCTATTATTCAGTAACTTACAGGTGGTATCGATCCGGTCTGAAGCTAAGGTGCCTTCCAGGATATACGAAAAACAAAATTAAATTGTGAAAAGAATTATAAAAGTCGGCGTTTCATTACAATTTTGATATGTACTTATTTAAGTAACATAAACATACAAAGATTTGTTTATTACTGAAATAGTTTTGCAGGAGTATATATTATTCAGTAGTCCTCCGGGTTCGGGTAGCGAGACACTTTTGGAGTCACATGATTTTACACCTACACAATGAAGCAAGCAGCTATTCTTTATAAAAACTTGTCCCAAAAACAGTATAAGCCACATCGAAACACGAGCTAACATGCGACAAAATACACGACATACGAAACAAACTTTTCTCGGACGCCTTGTGTTTTCGTGTGACAGGGCCCGAACTGACAGAATCTGTGCTGTCTTGCGACATATCTGCTGGCAGTGAACGAAAAAAATACGAATAGAATTAGTTTTATTACCAGAAAATAATTATACGATGTATACGAAAAAAGGATTATAATGACATACGAGACAAACTTTTCTCAGACGCCTTGTGTTTTCGTGTGACAGGACCCGAACTGACCGAATCTGTGCTATCTTGTGACATATCTGGTGAAAGCAAACGAAAAAAAACGATTCCAATTAGTTTATTACCAATAAAAAATTACCTTCAACGCTATACAATTAATACAACTTCCTTATTTGTGTGTAATTTTAGAAAGAATGAGTAAGTATAAATTATGGATGAAAAAAATAATGTCGCGATACCTTTTAAAGAGGTACCCAATAAGTGTGGGAGTGCACCTACACATTGCTAATTATTACAATTATATTGACATTACCGTGGGTGGAGCGATCGTAAGTCAAATGTTGTTTAGAAGTTTTATTTTAGCCTAAAATATCAAGTAACGAAATGCGCTTGAGTATCTTTTTACCCTAAAGGCACGTCAATTCCACCCATACGGGGATATTCACAGTGTGCAGCACAAAAAAGTCTGACATAAAGTTACATCAAGACTAATAAATCTATTGCGACAACCGTGAGTCTTGCCCGTTTATAGGAGTACTTAGGCAACCTAATACTAATACCACATAAACTTATTCGCAATAATGTTTGTTCATGTATTAAATTTCTAAAATTATTTTTCGTAACATCAGAATCAAACTCATCTATTCAAACTAGGCTGATAATCAGCACTTTTCGAACGTCAAAATTTACTTTACTTTACTTATTTACAAGAGACAGTCCCCCAAAACGCCCACCCTAGTGTATTAGCTGGAAAGTAGAAGTGGCGGAACAAAATCCCCAGCAACACATCTGTCAGTTAGGTTGGTTAGATAAACCAAATCTGTCGATTTTATACTGTTCTGGTAGTAAAACTATTAGGCAAACATTTTGATCATGGGTTTCCGTAATATGTGTTTGTTTACAAAATTGCTGCACCATTTTGATAAAATTGATAAGTACAGCACTTTAAAAAGTATTGCTGCTGCAAAACATTGAATATTAATTCAATGTTTCTTGCACCAAGTTCACCCCACCAGATTAATAAAATTATAAACAACCTTAAAAATACAAACAGTGTAGGATATGATGGTATCTCTACTAAAATAATTATAGCAGCAAATAAGGATATCTGCCAACACCAGAGTCACATTCTGCACTTCTCAATTTCAACTGGAATATTTCCACAAGATCTTAAACTATCAATCATAAAACCTTTATTCAAAAAAGAATGCAATCGGTTAATGGTGAATTATAGACCTATTGCATTATTGTCAATATTTTCTAAAATCTTCGTAAAATATCTTTATGTCGAACTCAATTCATACTTAACAAAATATAAAATTTTGTGCAATGAACAAAAGGGCTTTCGACAAAATAAAACCACAAATATGGCCTTTATTAATTCATGCAAAATGTTATCGGCCATGTTGACAAAACAGTTCCAATGTATGCTATTTATTGCGATATTTCTCAGGCTTTTGATTATGTGGATCATAATATACTTATCAGTAAGATTGACGCATGTGGTTTAAGAGGCAATATTTTAGATTTAATTCGATCCTATTTAACTAATCGACAACAGATAACTGAAATAACTTAAGTGAATAATAAAACAAAGAAAGAAGAAACATTCAGCTCCTTGAGGAAAAATTTCACATACGGTGTCCGCCAAGGTAGTGGGCTAGGGCCCCCATTGTTTATTATATACATTAACGACTTGCCAAAGGCGGCGACTTAACCTATGACATTGTTTGCTGATGACAGTACCGTTACAATAGCATGTAAGGACATTAATAATTATAAATCTGACATAAATAATTCACTGACATCCATAATTTCTTGGCTTCGTAATAATAATTTAAAAATATTTTTTTCTAAAACAAATATAATGCAAACACTTTTGTTGGACAAAGACTGCATAATCCAATAAACGTTAATTCAATTCATGACAATAACACTATAAATGAAGTATCTAATGCCCGTTTTCTCGGCTTAATTATTGACAGTAAACTAAATTGGAATGAACACATTGACGCTCTATGTAAAAAAATCAGTAGTCAAGCGTATACTTGTACCAACTTGCTTTAACTATCAACACGGATGTATTACTCTCGGCTTATTACGGACTTGTTGAATTTTTCCTAAGATATGGCATTATTATTTGGGGCAATTCATCAGATAAAGAAATGGCATTCAAAATGCAAAAGCTATGCATACCTACGTACACATGCTATGTTTGGTATCCAAAGTACGGAGAGCTGTAAACTATTTTTTATTCATCATAAAATCCTCACACTGCCACTTTATATTTTAGAGATCGCTATAATTGTAAGAAATAACCCCATTTGTTTCCTTGATTATCGGGCATTATAATACGGAATCGTCGGGATAATACGAGTAAAACTTCGTGTTCAGCCAGCTAAGACAGCGTTACTTTATAAACTGTTGTATGCAGAGCGCCGATAATTTATACTTAATCATAATTATCCCAGTATTCCTAAAAAAAACAATAAATTCCGCACATTTTAAGAAAACATTAAAAATAATCTGACTTTTTAATCAGATTATTTTATACAGAAATATAAGAATATTAATGATTTTTTAAATTACAAATTGCTCTAAAAGTATTAATTAAATGTATTCTATTCATTTTGAATCGCATGACTATTTCCTAATTTTTCCATCATGTCAATTCTTTGTTAACTATTTAACGTAGATAATTAAGAGGTCGCGTTAGATAAGAACAAGCACATACCGGGAAAAACACGTTTGTGTGTAAAAAAATATGAGACGTACCTATCCTTTTAAAGGGGTTCGAACTTTTTTGTATGGAAGCTGACCATATCGACCCACCGTCATTCTGTTTTTTTTTAGAAATTACGGCCTACGATGAAATCGGGATGGATGGGGTAGAGGACTCCTAGATAAACAAAAAAATGTCATGTAACATGGTAAACTGCAAGTGTCACGTTATCGAGATATTTGAAGGTAAAGATCGAAATCTGAGTAGGTACAATGACAACATAAAAAATAGGCCATTTACGTGTCTATAGGCGTTGATTATTTTTATTACTGTTTGTTGAAAGAGAGTAGGTACATTACATACTACTAGGTGCACGAGAAAACTGTTCTTTGGCATAATTACTGTTTGTTGAAAGAGAGTAGGTACATTACATGCTACTAGGTGCACGAGAAAACTGTTCTTTGGCATAAATAGCGTTTCATTGCGATGCCAAGCGATTTTCTCGTGCGCATAATAATAATCAACCAGGCAGCGATTATTTCTTGTTCGTCTAAATTTCCTCTATCCATATATATCACTTTCACCGTGGGCCGCGATTTCGAAAAAGCTTAAAATGGCGGCCCTTTATAAGCATTTAAGTTTTTATTTACGGTCAGTGCTTTGGATATTATACTCGATATCTGGTTTTGTGTAACAACACTAAAACAATCAAGTAAAAAGTCGAAGTAAAATCTCATTGTTTTTGATGATTAAGCGAATTTACCTGTAAGTGAAGTTCTATCTAGATTGCCTAAGTATAATCGGTCAAGACTCACGGTTGTCGCAGTCGGTTATGTCAGTTGGGAAAATGCTGTGATCAAAAGGGTATAAAATGTAAGTTTTTGAAACTTGTGTTTATCCGGAGTCAACCTCCAGCCATACCTACTCACGCTATACCTACCTCACAATGATATCCTCCGGGTTAGCTTAGAGATGTTAATTTATTTATTTTTAACCACATTCAAAGTGTATAAAATGTATGTTACGTTTACCCAGTATTGTACTGCCTCTGTGGTCGAGTGGTTTAGGCGTTTGTGACCAGGTAGTCGTGCGTTCGATTCCCACGGAAAGCATAATTTGTTAAGTTATTTCCAGTTTGGTTAGGATGTTGCACGCTTGAATCACCTGATTGTGTGACAAAAAGATGATTCCGTGCTTCGGAAGGTTCGTATTAAGCCGGTGGTCCCGGCCGCCAAATGGTGGTCTCGGCCGAAAAATGGCGGTCATCAAAACATGTCAGGGACCCTCGAGGCGGTTTAGAAACTCTGACACTGGGGTGTGTGGGGGTCGTTATACCTTACTGTCGACACGATAAGAAGAAGTATTTTACACTTCATTACTTTATAAAAACACATCTTAACTAACCTATATTATTCTCTTGCATCTGACGAAGATAAGTATATCACACGCCAATGTTTTTGTTTACGCTACGCTTAGACATCATTACGAATAAGAAAGTAAGGGAAGTACAAATTTTAAATGTACCCTAATAAATGCGAAATTGCCAGTACAATCAAAGTACTTCATGTGTAATTAATCTGAAGAACGAAACGTACATATTACAATTATTAGTTAACTCTGCAAAAAAACGTTGCGAAATACGATGCCTGAAGTATGTCACATTTAATATGATCGATTAAAACATTTTTTTAAATAACAAAAGGATCGGTAGGTATCTTCCTGTGTTAGATTGGAGGCACGTGTAAAGTAAGCAACTAATGTACTCACCCAAAGGCTGACTAGGAGTTGGAGCCTTCGAAGTGCTTGGGGTATTCTTCCCTGATCCTGACACAACTGTGCTGGTCGCGTGCGCAGATGACTTGCGCCCCGGCTACGAATGAAAACACAAATTCAAAAAGCTATTTAGCCATATAACCAACTTAACTTAAAATACCCATAATATTGTGTTACGTTACACATAAATAATTACTTGCACGTTTTAATAACCACCATAAGTTATTGCGATACTAATTAGTTACTAGTATGCCATACCATAAACGGAAAATTATGTAGTTATAAAATTTACCCTGTTATTAACGGTCTTCAAATTGGGTTGATTAGAATACGAACACATATTAAGTCTGTTCCGATATTTGTCATGGATTTTTTCATTCACTTAGTCATTTCATTTCATTCATTTTTCATTTTTGAGGAACAAAGGTAAAGCAGTTTTGGGCTAGTATTGTAAACTAGGACTAGAACGGTGATTCTAAGAAGCACAAGCATAAAACCATAAACTATTATAATAATGGGTTGAATGGAAGATGGTAGGGAGCTATATATACTAATACATACATGGTCGGCTGTGCTACAGGCATGAGACGTACGTACCCCTTTGGACTTGCCGGCATGCGTCGGCGTCGCACCGCCAGAGCCGCTAGCCTTGGGCGAGCCCGAGGCTTCGCCCTCCTTCTCGCAGCTCGAGTCGCTCGAGTGACTGTCGTGCGACACCGGCTTGTACGGCGGGATGGTCTTTACGTTACCGCCCTTTTTCTGCACAGTCAACGTTCGTCACCGTATCACACACCGCTCATTAACGCCGCCAATAATGTCGGTGTCAAATTTTTACGATTTCGTTCTAAACCACTACGAAACAGGATATTTTTATTCAATAATTGATAAACCTTTAGTTATGGTCAGTTAGACATGTACACTACTCTACTCTACTTTATAGAAATGACTTCCAATTATGTTTGTATAATGAAAATGGTTTTAGTACCTTGGCGATGATGGTGACGTCATGATTGGTGAACTAAAAAAATGATAATGAATGAATAAATCAATTTTTCATGCACAAATTAGTGGCGACGTAACGCAATAATTAGGTGCAGTTTCCGACATGATAACAAAATGACAAAGTGAAAATGTTAAACACTATATCGCGTACTCAACACAATAATCAGCTCTTATGACCGAACGAACTAGTCTAAATGCTGGCGCGCATTACACATGTCAACATAAAACAATCAAATCGATTGTTTTAAGGTATGTATGTTGTTATAATTAAAAAAACAATATTAAATGCTGGTTTCAATGTAGTGATGTTCTCTTGTAATAGGCGCCAGTCTTTAGACCCGGAAGACTGTCACAGTGTGAACATAAATCTGAATGGCAGTAAATGTGAACATAGATAATGATCTCAAATAAGTGTACAGCAACAGTTCTAAAAATGATCTTGATTGTGCAAATAACATACAATGGTAGGCACTCTAAGAAGTTTAGTTCACTTCTTGCCATTTAAGCAAAAAACAATAAAGTGATCATTTTTATTTTAGCTTGTAATGTTTGAGATATGTTTGAAATTTAGAGATTCAGTGATTTGTGGTGGCAGCTGTCATAAAGCCCACATCACAACAAACATACATACACATTATTATATTTTGGATATAATAATATCACCATACCACATTTAAAAAGAGCACAGAACAAGTATTTGGCATAACTGCTCCATCGGAATCACCCTGTACATCAAATTAAACAATTATTCCATAATCACCTCTTTACACTTTTACTCAAGTGTTGTAAAATGAAGCTTTGTTCATTGTATTATTAGTCTCTTCGAATTTCATCTATGATAATCAAGAGGACAAAATTTGTCCTTTGTGTAATACAAACAGAGATAAAAAGACATTGCGAACTAACCAGTTTACTGTAATGGTGTTGACAGTAGCCGCAGTACTTAACGTTGTCCAGATAGTTGCCAGCTTCCTCGCAGAGCAGGCCTAGGCCTTGCGCACAAGTGACATGAAACTGTTGCTTGCAACCTTGTGACAAACAACCCGGATAAAGCGACATGTCATCCTGTAGTTTATAATTTGATAATTATATTTTACAGGGCTGGTGATAATGGGTGAAAGAAAATTGATTTGAAACAAGACATAGGCTCAATAATTTAGAACTTTAATCCCCTATCTCATACATTTATAGAAAGCATTTAACAAACTCGTCAGTGCCTTTTTTTATTTTAACTCTCATGAAAAATTACAGGCTTCTTAACTTAGCCACTTAGGCTGTGCGTTATCTGTCAGTGAAATTATGATATAGACATTGGACATCTATTTCCCTCAACTATGTCATACATTTATAGAAAGCATTTAACAAACTCGTCAGTGCCTTTTTTTATTTTAACTCTCTTGAAAAATTACAGGCTTCTTAACTTAGCCACTTAGGCTGTGCGTTATCTGTCAGTGAAATTATGATATAGACATTGGACATCTATTTCCCTCAACTATGTCTAACTCCAGCCAGGCTCCGGTCTAAAAAATCCCCTTCTAGGGACCATGTTTCATACAAGTTCTTTAAAATGTGACTGACCCCAACCTCTTTGTATCAAAATGGCTGGCATCTTGCTAAGATAGGTGAATTATTGGTAGACCAAACTATTCTTAAGAAGGCTCTTCATTGTTAGTGCTGGAGAATTTAATGAAGAATCCAATGGAAAAGATATTTTATTATGTTTTGTAGGGCTTATCCTAATCCTAGAAGCAACAATATTGTACCTCGAATTTGAAAAGAAAGTGCCTGGAGTTTCTTGCCTGTACAGTCCGTTCAAAGTTATTGTGTCTGTAGTTGGGCTGTAGATAGGTTATTTTTGTCTAATCAAAAGTGCTCGTCACCAATCTTATTCTGGTAATCGTAGAATTACAAAAACATAAAAAGAGTAATCAAAACTCACCAGATTTGTTGCACTGCATGCAAGCCCCAGCATTGGCTCGGTGGGTCTTGCCCAGATCTTGGCAGATGTAGCAGGTCTGAAAAATGAAGATATATTATATTATTAATTAATTCTAGTAATACCGTCAACATCTTCTTGTTCTTGTTCATGTTACCAGACATAGTCTTTTGCTATTTTCCTTTGTCAACCAACATCCTTTTATTAACCCCATCTTCGACAAATCGTTTCATAATTGATTGAAAGGTAATAAGTAAGCAAGCATGTATTGTTGAATAATTCTTACCTTGTTGTATCTCTCTGGTGGTATGAGACGCAACACGATCGGCTCCATTGATGTCACATTGCCGAACCGAACCTCCGGTATATAAAGGGCGCACACGACATGGGCCCATCCTCCAGTGTCCGACCGCTTGAGAGCACCCGACTTAGACGGGCATAGCTCACAGCGCTGAAATATTACACACTTCATATTAGAACACAGCTAAAACAAAACAAAATACCTACCGTGTATTTTTATTCCGACAGGGGAGAATGGTAAAAACAATTGTGTTGCAGAAGTAATAATATATGGTAGGATATTGGCGTATTGGTAAAAAGAAGTGGTTGGCTGTGTGAAAAGGTTGCTGGATAATACAGGGTGCTGTTGATCTATCTACCATAATATTTTATTAGATCCAATTTTACTCATCATCTACCTAGCCTTTTCCCAACTATGTTGGGGTCGGCTTCCAGTCTAACTGGATGCAGCTGAATACTTACCAGTATTTTACATGTTTGCAAATCTACTAAAATATTGAATTTATTGGGCATACAAAGCCTCTTACTCAATTCCACATAGAACATGAGAAGTACGGATCCAGGATAAATCAGCTCCCTGTATTGTTCATGAACCACTGTACTTACAAACCTTGTTTTTAGTATCCGGACATTCGCATTTTCGACAATACCATGGTCCTGTTGGTACCGTCACTATTCCATAGCATGCTGAAAATATATTGGGTTTCTCAGTAAAAGTAACAATTGAGTAGTAATCCAAGCAAACATTTAACTTTATTTTAAAGTATTTCATTTAACTTTACATAGAAAAGATTCTAGAGTGCTAAGATGCTGAAGCCTCAAGTAGGCTATCACAGGCATCAGCAGTTATAAACACTCTAGTAATACCTTGATGGACAGCAACAGTGCAGCCAGCTCCGTCACAGTAGACTAGCGGGTTGTCGGGCCAACCGCGCTCGTCAGAGCACACACAGCAGCCTCCTACCATCTCCTTCATTGTGTACTCCTCATTATAGACTTAAAACCTACAAAACCTCTCACTTATGAACCGGAGTAAATACCACTAGAGTAAAAATTCAAATTCAGTGACAAAGTCATGAAAATAGCAATTTCTTTATTTATTTAAACTTAAAACGAAAATACATCACCAGGTAATTTGACCTTATGGAAGCTTAAGAGATGGATAGATGACAACACAATGATTTTGTATGTCAAAAACGATTTAAGAAATGCAGCGCATATGAAAGTCTCTATCACTTCATATTGAATTGAGCCCTTACTTTAAAATAATAGATTATATGTTACACGCACACCACTTTTTAATGTTGATGAAATCAGACTATTTGATGGATTTTATCTTTACCAGGAAGCAATATTGTAATTTTTAATAAGTCACATACAACACAATCTATATTTATAATTTTAATCAGACAAAGGGGCAGACATACAATGTACATACTATGATTACTATGAATTAATGCATGTCCACTTTACCTAAAAATTATGGGTGGAATTAAGAGATTTTTCAGGTACCTACCTTAACAGTTACAACTTACAACTATAGGAAAAAAACACTAAAATCAAATAAATGTAATGAAGCAACCAAAAATGTTGCTAAAATCTTTTTTCTTAAACTAGCTCTCTTCAAAATCCACAGTGTATTTTATGAATTCTACCAACAACCATGACTTAATATAGCAAACAAACAATAAGCTTGACCTGAATTGCTTTTATTTTTCAACTTCAGAAGTTAATTAACTGTTTATTCTTATTGGCTTCCCTTTCTTTCTTACACAAACTAGGTCAGGTCAGCTTACAAACTAACTAAAACTGCAGCAATGCTAATGTTTATTATAGCAAGGTTACCATCTGACCTACCAACCCAATAACTGGAGACCTTTTATTTCTAATCCATTATTCAGTTGAAAGTTTAAAAGGGCAAGGTTTTGAATAGAAACTTGCTAACTTTCTTCACAAAACAATTTAATTTCCCCTTTTCCTTTCCTGTTTCATTTCTTTGAAACCTTAGTCTTGGCCTTTGTAATAAACATTTTTATGAAAAACGTTTTTACTACAACTTCTACCCTGCCTACCTACCTGCCTACCTACCTATCACTTTCTCACCGTTTAAACCTTCCCTGGACTTCCACGAATATTTCAAGACTAAAATTTGTCAAATTAGTTCAGACATTTTCGAGTTTTAGCGAGACTTACAGAATTACAATTGATTTTTATTTATATAGATTTCCTATAAAAATAATAAACCTGATTGAAATATTTCTTTATTTTTTTAAATTAAAAACACATTTAAAAATGTTTGTCAAAAAGTCGAATGGTTAGCTTAGCACAGCATATGTGAACCCTAGATAGCTAGGGTTAAACACTACCTATGATATGAATTTTTGTTGTGTGTCACAATCATGCTGATAAGGAGACAGGTAGTTATGTAGTTTTATGTAATATGATTTCAAACTAACCAAGAACACAACATAATATCACTTAAATTAGTGATATTGACAATGCTTTTCTGTAAAAAATTGATTTTAAAATTTCTGTCTTCCATAGTTATATCCATATCCATTAATCCAATCCTCAATGTAAATCAATTTTATATACTTCAATATCAATTTGATTTTAAAGGTTTTCTTTGTTGATTAAAATTGAATAAAAATTTATTGATATAATATGGCAATGTTAAATGAAAATGTAGGTAAGGACTGTTTTGTAATGTCTTAGAGCTTCTAAAATGCGTTAGTATCATAAATTACATACGTAAAACAAAAATAAAGATTATTCTCCAAAAGATAGTGAAAAAGAATATTCACAAAGGTATTGGTTTTTTTGAGTGCCCCTTTATACAGTATACGCAGGTGATTTCAATGAAGTTGCTAATGTAACGTAGGACATAAAAAGCAATGAATAATAATCAAAAGCAAGAGCTAATACAATTTGAAGTGTAAAACCGATGGACCCGATGGATAATGCTGTGAATTTTAAATGACAATGAATAACTTACAGCTTCCATCTAGTTATATTTACCAAAAGTAAAATTATCCGTTCATTGATGAAGAATTCCCGGGCAACAATTCTTTAATTCATCTTTAATTTACAACTGATATCTTTTATCACCTCACCTGCGCCTAGCAAGAACGATAAAATGAAGTCCTATTTACACAGAATCAAAACTCGTCGAGTGATTTTAAGTAAAACCAGCCAAATCTTATTTAACACTTTGTTTTTAACTGAATTTACAACTGCAAGAAACCCCGATTTTAGTTAGTTTTTTTTACGCCCATTCAGTGAATTTATACTCGCTCGCTCACTGCCATTAGCTACAAGCAAAAGCCATGTTGAATTTTGTTAGGAGTGCATTTCAGAGAAATTTTTTAATATCTTTAGCACTAGATCGTTAGAGAAAGATAGGAGCATATCCTGATCAAAAGCGCAACAGAGACCAATAACTGTCTTAACATTCTACTTTAGAGTTCTGGAACGTGCTACTTTAGTACTGTATTCTATATATTAATCTACATAGTTAGGTTTGCAGTGTTGGTAGCCTTGGACCGTTGAAAAAAGAAAACAAAATATCGCGTCGCTTGCGCGCGCAAGCGCGTTTTGGTCTGATCGATTTCTAGCCCGTGCCTGGGCCGCTAGGGCCACGCTAGGGCACTGGAGCATTCATACTTCCTAGAATATGCCCTGTGACCTAGATATGAGATGACTTAACTGGCTTTGTAGGTAGCACTTAATAAATATAATTATATAAATTCCATCACGTTTCTAACAAAATCTTGAATCATACAATTATAAAACGAGTTTTCAAGGAATTTATTAGTGTCTGAAGAATAAGGATTCTAGAAAACAATTTTTAAAACAGTCACGTGTTTATTTTGTCAACTTTACAAAAGTAACTTTGTCTTGAGTCAAACCCTGTATAGTAAAACCAATAATGACAGTAGAAAAATAAGTCCATTGCCAAACAAGACACCTATCAGCTGGGTGTGGGTGGGTGACGAAGATCTCTTTGACGCGAAGTCTTGGAGTTGCTAGTATTTAAAAAAGGCTAAGAAAGCAAAAAAAAAGTAGTTAAAAGCTAAAAAACCCTACTGAAAAAACTGAGAAGCCAAAAACAAGCACATTTTAAATTAAACAAAACTTGGAAGAAGGCCTCCATTCTATTTTCATTTCATAATTTAATATTCAAATGAACCCTGCCTGCCTGCATTAAAGTTTTGTTTAATTTAAAATGTGCTTGTTTTTGGCTTTTCAGTTTTTTCAGTCGGGTTTTTTAGTTTATAACTACTTTTTTTTATTTTGAACTTTTTAGTTCTTTTGTGTTTGTTCTTTCGTTGGTCGCATAAAATTCTTCGCAGACGATTTAACTTTTTGTGTTTGTTTATAGGATTTGTGACTGCATTTATATTAAACTTTTTGTAATATCCTTTTAAAACCCTTCGTTTTGATACCCTACTTGATGGTAATGGAAAAAAATGTGTTTTTAAATCCGCGTTATGCCCCCCCCCCCCAAATCTGCAATTTTTTTTTTTTTTTAAATTTGAATGTAGCCAGTGACTCTCGTGCCATCAAGACGAATCTAACGACGTATATTTTATTCAAATCCCTTCATCCGTTTTTGAGTTATGAGGGAACAAAGAAACGGACATACATACATACATACACGCTAAACATATAACCCTCCTTTTGGGCTTCGCCGCAGTCGGGTAATGAGCTTTTGTTATTTTATTATTAAAGAAAATCAAAATAATACGTTAGTAAAAGGCTAGGACATAATAGCGCAGAAAAGAGGCTAAAAATAATAAACCAATTTTATATAATTTTAAATGAGCGTTACATGAATGCCACAGTTTTGTCGTCCGACAAATCGTGTTTCCTCATTTCTTAGGGGTCTGCATTGTTTAGATTTTCAATAAAATATTCTAAAATGGGGTTGAAACTAAACCACATAAATACAACGTCTAACATAACAACGTATCATAACATCGCGCCTGTAATCCGCGAAGAGTAAGGCAGAGGTAGACTTTAATAATATTATACACCCGTATTTTGACAGTTAAGCTTTAATCCCGTGTAATAGTGGGCGAGCCTATTGCCATCAACCGGACATAGAAAAAAATACCATCAACCATAATTATAATGTCATCCATCATGTTTTTATTATCATCGTCGTCTCTCAGTAGAAAAAAAAGTAGTAAACTATTCACCTAGAAATATGATGTAAGATAAAAATGAGTAGTCCTGCGATACTACCTACTAAAACCACCTTGTTTTCACCCGGTATAGCAAGAGCTCAGTTCCAAGAATTTATTGTAGGTCACCTAATTAGGTATTACAGGTGGGAGTGCAGCGGGTGCAACCTTGATAACATAGAATTTATATCCTTCGGCTCACTTGTTACCAGGGACGGGTCCGCATGTAAAAAACGACGTCCATTTTGTTTTGGTTTGCGCATGCTATGCGTTTTGTTGTTGACAGGCGGACGACATATTTTTGTTGTGGCTCGTGCATGCCATAGAGGTAGAAAGACTATAGAAAGACTATATAGACTTACATATTATTATGTCTATGGTGCATGCGGACTCTACAGAGGGCGTTATAGAGTTTAGTTCGGAAATAAAATATGCGTTTATAATATAGGTTTTCTTATTTTTTGAGAAAGATAAGTAAGTAATAATAATGGGTAAAAAGAAAACTCTAAGAATGGTTAGGGTCCATTCGGACTTTCAGGTCCTCATCTGGTGTTTGCCTGGTAAATCCGACGGGTCCTACGTATACTGGTGTAACCCGAAAAACAGCGAAAATCGTTTTTTGGCATCATAAGCCACAGAGTTACGTTTTATTTTTATTACCCTGTAAAAATTATATTAAACTATCAAATAATTTCAGAGTTACAATCGCGTAATCTGGTGTAAGTGTCATAATTTTAAGCAACGTCATGCCTACTGCGGTGTAAGACTGTAAGTCACTTGCACCAGTGCATGTTACAATGTTTGTAGCGACGCGCGGCGCGAGCCCAATTAGTGGACTTTACTCCAGTATGCGCGCAGCAACGTTGAAGAATTTACATCATAAACTGGTTTATCTGCGTTTCGTCTGAGTTTACAATTCAATTGTTAAGGCGCTAATAGCAATGAAACTAGCGCCACCCATATCTTATTTCTTTCACTCTAAAATGACATCTTTGAAAAATCCAAAACCCTATCATGCTAGTATATTACCTGAAGTATTTTTAAAATCACTTTTCATGATTCTAGACTTGATAAATTAAGAGAACATTCTCTTGATTTTAACCGACGAAACAGTAGCGTTAGGTTTCAAAGTTTGTCCCCTTTAAAATTATAAAAATAAAAGGCACTAATAGAAATCACTAAACACTTTTGTATTTATATAACTATATCTGTTTAAATTTGGCAGTTGATGATAATACAACATACTAGTGATCTGGATGTTATCATTAGATAACATCCAGATCTTTATGTAAAACACGACAAGGCACGCGGTAGTGCTTCATCATCAGATCAAGCCCGGTGTTAGTTGCAAGAGGTCCTTAAAGTTTTATCTCAAATACGTGTTTAATCTCATTAATTCGTGCAATGATAACTTTAGAACTAACTGGAGTATGACTATCATCGCAGCTACTTATATTGTGTTCCGCGGGAGACGCTCCAGGCGTCGGTGGCCACGTGACGGATTCCGGCCACCGCACCGTAGACGCGGGCCTGTGGACGGTGAGTAATGGGCTAGCTCGCCGTCGTCCGTCCGACTTATGACGCCGACAGGCCGTGTCGTCGGCACGTTCGTGTTCCACGCGCTCCTCAAAGAGATGTGCAAGGGCCGACGCCCGTCGGTGCTGCGGACAAGAGATACCGCAGCATCGACATAAAGGAATAAGAAGGAACATGTGTGGTTTTTAGTCAGTAGAAATCTGACACTCCCTTTCGCTCTGCCCAAGAGCGGGAGGGGTTATTTCTTGGTTTCCTATTATTTGAACGTTTTGTTTTTGAAAACATAATGAGAAATAGCGATTAAGCAAATACATAGAGCAAAGTGCAAAGTCGGGCAAAAGGTGATTGGATTTTTCCGTCAAGAATTGATTGGTTGGTGGAAATTAATATGCTTACCCCCATTTTCATGGGACTTAAACATAACTTACGAAATATGGGTATAACCTCTGCCTAACCTTTCGGGGATGTCATACTGCCGTACTCAGAGATATTTAATGATTACATAAGCCGTCTTAGTAAAGGTTTGACAAATTTTTGTATGACAAAACTGTCAAAACCATTACTAAGTGATGGCCTAAGTAATTATTAAAGCTCTCTGAGTGCGGCAGATAGTAATCTACTTAAATAAGAAATGACATTTACTGCAGCACTCAGAGAGCTTTGTAGCAGTACGGCATGCAGTTAGTTTTAAGTAAGTTACTATTATTTATTTAAAGTTTTTTTCTGACTCTACTTTTTCTAGGTAATCAAGTAATCACTCACACAAATGCAAAGCTCATCCTAGGCCTCGCAGAGTGTATATGATTAAAATTTTATTATTAAAAGGCCTTGATAATCTATTTAGTACCAGATATTACCTAAATAAAAAAAATATTATCTAAGACAAAAAGATATTACCTAAGTAAAAGTACCCTTACCGAAGCCGAAAGGGACTTGTTCTCCTCGTTTCTGCGATAATGTTTTTGTTCTAGACAAAGAGATTTCAGATTTTGGTTCTAGAGCATGCCTGGGAACTCCCTAGTTACGGAGAAGTTCTAAATATTTCATAGCTGTATTTTTAACACTAGTTTTTCGGGTTAACTTCACTTAAATTAAATCCATTACCCGTTTACTATTCCAAGCATCCACTAGCACAATGTTTTAATAGTGTTTAATTGAGTTTTATCATAAAAATGAGATTTTTCACCCCAAAAAAAGTCGTTTCCTGGCAAAACAATTAGTACTTAGTTTGATGTACGAGTACCTACATAATGTTTGGTTGACGCCTTAGTGAATGGTTCGTTTACACCCTGTATTTATTAAACTATTATTTTTCTTTATTTATTCAACCTAACCTCATTTATTCTAATTGTAATTAATTATTTCATTTCTAAAAAGACATTTAAAATCTAAAAATAAAATTTAAAAAAAAGTATATTGCCAAAGAAACTACCTATCTAAACATGATTTCTGAACGAAGTCCGAGAAAAAGTCGATTACCTAACCTCAATGCGTTTTCGGGCTGTTATTTAGGTATAGTTTTCCAGTGTCATTCTATCGGCTTGTAATCATTAGGGACGACCTTTTAATTGCGCTTTTATTAGTCGACCGGCAAAAAAAATATTAATTTCGACTACTTACGAGTAGTAGAGAGGGAGAGGGAACGTAGGACATTGGCTGTCCGTGGGAACATGCTGGCTCGCAGGTTTAAGCGGTGCACGCCCGTACATCGTTTCTGTCAGATAAGTATTACAGTTGACTGTTTATAAGTGACAGTAACGATGTACGTCAGCAACCTTCAGTTACCTATTGAAAACGAAGAGCAGCTACATGTGGGTATGCCGGCGGCGCGCCGTTAGGTTAGGTAATTAAATAAGTAGGTATATTACCGCAAGAAGTTTACTTACTTCAGATGACTGTAACATAGGCCAAGGATAAGAACCAAGAACACAGCCTATGAATTATGAATCAACTGGTTGGTTCTATAGAAACCTACATAATTATTTTTTTCAAGATAGTGTGTTTTGTCTTGCTGCACGTGTTGAAGCAAACAGCAACTATTTGTTTTTAATAATTAATAATAAATAAGTACCATAAGAAGGAACACATTGGAGGGACAGAGGTGGGTGAGGAGGACCAGCAGGGCTATTGCGTATCTTTTAAATGACAGTGGCTATCATATAGTGTACATAAAATAATGTCAAATGGTTCCATTTTGTACTAAACCATAACCAATTTGACAGTTAATCCATGGACAATATGATAGCCACTGTCATTTAAAAGATACGCAATAGCCCTGCAGGAAAGGGTTTTAAAGTTAGTAGGTAGTGTAGGTACGGTAAGTTACTTAATAAGAATACTTATTTGGTATCATGACATGATTGTGATTAGTCACTTTCGCGGTGCACGTCGCATGAGAGTGTTTACCCGGCCGTCTGTCCTTGCCCGGAGTCCGCAGAAACTCCGTAATATCCCTGTTGCTCCGTAATATTACCTTTGGGTACCTACTGAGTACGGAACGACACACTATCCAAAAGAATGACCAGTCTTACCGCCTCAACTGATGCTGTCCGTTGTCTTGAAACCTATAGTGTTGATGTACAAGATTAGTAACTCAATACAGAAATCCTAGCTTAACATTTAATACCGTGCCCCTACGTACTTGAAGAGAATTTATGATTTTCTTGAAAATATTCTCGGGAATGTTCATGCTCAAGAGAATTTACTGAGAATTTAAGTTGTGGAGTAGATTATTTTAATCGGTTTTGTTTTTAACCCCCAACGCAAAAACCACGGGATGTTATAATAAGTTTGACGTGTCTGTGAGTGTGTGTGCGTGTGTCTGTGGCATCGTGCATCGTAGCTATCGGAACGCATGAACCGATTTTGATTTTGCTTTTTTTGTTTGAAAAGTGAGTCGGGTATGTTCATAAGTGTGTTTGAAGAAAATGAGTTATGGAGAGTGGAAGAGGGGATGAGTACATTATAATAAACGAATATATCCGAGTGGTGTATCAAAAAACGGATTTGATTGTTAAATTGAAATAAACCTAATTGTCTAGTCAACAAGTTCAAAAATACTGGCCAAGTGCATGTCGGACTTGCACATGAAGGGATCCGTACCATCGTACTAGGAAAGCTCCATTTAATTTGTATTATTATTGTTGTTATTGCATCTAATATAGGTAGGTATTATTAAGCATTGGAAAAAATATTTCTCAAGTTGTTAAGAAATTATTTAAGTACCTATAAACAAACCGACTTTTTAAGGATTAAAAAAACCAATTTATTGCAGTAAGTGAAATAATGACATAAAAAAAAAAATTATAACAAATATGTCAAGGTACAGAAAAAGAAAAATTAAATAAAACAAAAAAATAGGTATATCAGATTTTTATATCTATACCTACTTTGTTATATTATGGTTGTTTTTGTAACATATTTAATAATTTGAAAAAAATATAACGGTTAATATTATTTGTATTTAACAAATTGGGAACTTAATAAATTATGAAATTATTTATAAAAAAAAAACTGTTATTCCATTGAAAATAATTTTTAAGTCATTATTTCACCTATGCATTAAGACGGTGAAAAGTTTTTTTTTTAAATCCCAAAATAGTCTGTTTGTTTATAAACAATTTCTTAGAAAATTACATAAAAAATATCAAGTCAATTAATAACCCATAAGTATAAATAATTATGCCCAGGGGGGGGTAACGACCGAAAAGTACTTGATTATGTACTGCAAATGCACCTTGGCCGCGGACTTATGTGCATTCTTATTGCAGTGTCATCTTTCTATAGTCAAAAGACCTAGTTTAGAGCACAGCTCAATATAATGTCTTCTTTACAATAATTTCATAATATGACAAGTGCCAGTGCAAGATGGCACAAATAAATTTCTGGAACAAATCTCCGACCAAGCCCATAAAAATGTAAGTATTTGTGTAAATTATGTTGTTTTACTACCAAAATTATTTTTATAGTAAACTGAATAATATGTGCTTTAGAGATATCTATGTAAATATTGCTAATAATTTTTATTTTTATTTTTCAAATCACTCGATACATTTCAACAAAATGGCAACAAATCTTTCCTCTTTATAATATTAGTGTAGACCTCCACAAATAAATAAAGCTAAAGTGTCCGATTGTAATTTCAAAATAACAGCTATTTACTGAATTCATATAAAAGTAATAAATGTTACCTGAAACAGAACATAAACATTTTTAATTCTTTTTTTTAGCGTGTTGGTTTGTTAGTTACGGCTAATCATCAAAATGGCGGGACTTATTTTGAGGGAATTTTTACTGGCATACGTAGCTGATGTTGTAAAGAGTAAATAAGGCTCCTTTTATTATTGAAAAAGGATTATGGTTCCGTAAAAAAACCTTGAAATTTTTAACAGAGTCTGAGTCAAATTGTAAAATAACATTATTAATTATAAAAAACTTGAGAGGTGTCAAGGGACACCCGAATGGAACGAAGTTAAAGTCTATCGCAAACAGCACAAGAATGACCAAAATAATTAATAAGTAATAAAAAAAAAATTATAATAATAATAAAATATATATATTTATATATATATTAATTATATTACTTATTTTAATTATTATTTTTTATATAAATATAAAATATCTGGCTTGCTTTCTATAAGAGAGAGAGAGACAGACAGAGAAACATGCGACGCCGCACAGCTTACAATAGCTTACTATAGCAAAAAGTGTCGTGACAACTTTTCTATTCTATGTTCCCTCTTATAACTCTTAATATTTTACTTGTCTAAACTAATAACAAAGACTGATCAGCATAATATTGTTTTATTTTGATTATTCTTTCTCTATACTAGTGTAGGTACCTACGACCTTATTTGCCCTGGGGGTCATTTTCGAAAAACTGAAAAAAACTAACTTTCAGAACTGAAAACTACAAATTACTATCACATACCTTGTTTGTGGTTATCAATAAACAACATTTAATATTATATAAAAATTACGTAATCAGTGTCATAAAAGAATCTGGACATTTATGGGTTAATACCTATATTAGATGCAAAAACAACAATAATAAGATATTACAAAAAATAAAATAATTAATAACATTTTTTAGAAATTTTCATTTTTGTTACCTAATTTAAAAAAAATCTATTTAACAAAATAATAATTATGAAATAACTCTCTTTTTTTCTTATTTTGTTAATAACAATCGCATATTTTTTGATGTGCTTAAAAACCCTTAAAAACATTGTTCTAGGCTCATTCCGAATCGAATGAGCTGTCGCACATATTTTTATGAGCTTTGCTTCTATTTAAGGCGCTAACAACACCGAAACTAGCGCCACCCACATATTAAATTAGGAGAGTTAATATATTAATAAATTATGAGAATTACTTATTACCGCCAAAAGTTATTGATTGCCCACTTTTATCTTTATTCAGTAATTCTCTTAATTTATAAAGTCTAGAATCATGAAAAGTGATTTTAAAAATACTACAGGTGTGTTTTGGATTTTTCAAATTTGACGTGATTTTAGAGTAAAGGAAATGAGATGTGGGTGGCACTAGTTTCGCGTTTAGTGGCGGTTTAACACGTTTTTGAACCTTGTTGATTAGACTTTATCCATCTTAGTTTAAAAAAGGAAAATAAAATTTAAGTTTTAATTATCCTATACCTATATGTATGTTATTTAATCCGAGTTGACTGTAATCGGTAATCCGAGTAACCGTCGCACTGCCTAGTCATTCGAGTTCGAATCCAACTGCAACACTGACATTAGGTTAGGCACTAATTATATTTAACCATACGATAGAAAACGTAGTAACACTCTTTTTTTGGGGCAGTCGTGTAAAAACTAAAAAAACCCGACTAAAATACTGAAAAGCAAAAAACAAGCACATTTTACAGTAAATAAAACTTGGAAGCCTGGGCACCGCCTGCTTCTTAGTTTTGTGCTTTTTAGTTCTTTTTTCACGACTTTTTTCTTTCTCAGTCGGGTTTAAAATATTATAAAAAGTAAAATTAAGTCAAAGTAAGACACGTAAAATACTTCGCAAACGATTATTTTTACGCTTTCTCACTTTGAATTTCTTTTAAGCATAGTACATAAAAGTTGCATAATAATATTATACTTACATATTTTTATTTTCTCCTTTTCAAACCCTGTATGATACCTTACTCGATGATAAAGAAAGAAAAAAAAGTTCCCCTTGAACTATGAAATCTAGCAGACCTTATATTTTATGAGACGAATCTAGCGATACCATAATAGGGTGGTTAAACACAATGTACAAAAAACTGTAATTAGTCCGTCAGATAGATTTCCAAAAAATATTAGACAGTTTTCGAAAAGTCACAGTTTGGTATATTTTTATCAGAAAGTGACGTCACCGAGCCCCACTTATACGATCTTTGGTACGTTTTATTTTCGCAATGTTTTATTAATTTGATGAAACATAAAACATGTAAGTATCCGATATTTTTCGATATCTAAGAGACGGACTAAACAGAACCATATTTTTTTAGTCTGTCATAGAATCTACCCTATTGAAGAAATCCTTCGATTGGTTTGGGAAATATTATGAGAAATTATAGAATATTACAAACTAGGCGCGAAAAACATTACCCTTTCCTTGCAGTCGCATGCACTCTGGCTACGAGAACTATTCACACCTTACCTTTCCGAAGAACTTCACCAGGCAGCGGTCAGGTAAAGTCTCAACTCCGCACTACTTTAGATGGAATTGACCAGCAAGAAATTGACAACAAGTCACAAAAACAATAAGTTAGTAACCTCACAAAACTGAATAATATTAACTTAATTACCCTCGTGGCTATCAATCAAAAACTAAGATAAAGATAGCTTATTTATGAAGGCACCACTGATTATGAATTATCAAACACATCAGCAAGGTGCAGATGTCAGAAAGCAACTGAAAAAGTAACAAGTAATTGATACGAACAAAAGTAAGATAAACAAACTTTTGCCACCCAAGGGAACAGAGCAACATTGAAAACAGAGCTCTCTGTCAGAGGGAAAAGGTTCCTTTTTTCTTCGAGTGATCCCCGAATTTATTATTTTACCTGTTAATAAATCCATATGAGGGCGGCCAAATAAAAGGGTTGATCATGAAAATCTCTATAACGTGCATATTAATATATTTACATTAAACCTATTACAGAAATATTTAATATTTTTTCAATTAAAACCTAAAACTAACTTCGTCTCAGATGCAATTACAAACTATTGTTTTAAAGTATTCTTTGTTTTTTGGATATGCGAGGTACTGGTCAATCATTATTTTTAACGATAATGCTGATATATTTAAAATTTATTAAAATATTTATTAAATTTATTAAAATTTAGTGTTATCTTAATAACTGGTAAATTAATGTACAACATACGTAAATTTATAACGTTAACTATATTATTTGAAGAGTATTTTATTTTTTGTACTGACCCTTTCTCTTTGTCCGCGAGTGTAATACAACCGGACAACGGAAAAACAACACAGGTAATCGAACCCAGACGAGATAATTAGGGTGAACAAAGAAATATGAAGACATGATACATCAAATAAATCTTATACATATTTTCTTATTATGACCTTTTGAACTTTCCTTAAGGTGGAAGCTTCAGGGTAGCCCGCGAAATCCGATTTTTCTTACGTTTTGTTAGTATTTGCCTGTGAGCGTTTGGTAGTAGTATGTTAAATAACATAATTATGATTCGTGACAGTAACAATTGGCTTTTTGACTATGTACTGTTAAAAATCACGAAAATGCTATGTTATTTCAAAGAACTAGAAGAACAGAAATAACTCGATATGTGAAAATAGTAATAAAATCAATCAAAAAATGGCTTAGTTTTAACTGATTTTAAATGACGTGTTAAACAATGACAGCGCTATAGAAACGTGACGTCACATATGTCATACCGCCATGGTCACGTAGTACAAATGGCCGTTTCGCGCGACAAGGATAGAAAGTGCCCCCACCAAAACTTCTAAAGCATGTAGCTACTCCATTTTTTATCGATTTTATGACTTTTTCACACATCGTGTTATTTTGTTAATTCTTTGAAATAACATAACATTTTTGTGATTTTTTAACAGTACCTAGTCAAATAGCAAAATGTGACTTTACTGAGTAATAATGATTAAAATTAGCAATAGAACCCTCGCAGTTCATATACATATAGTATAGTTCATATTATAGTCATTACTTCTTACGGTGAAAGAGGCTTTCAAGGAAGTTCCTTGAGTGCCTTTTTCATCGCAAGAAGTAATGACTACCTTAGCGCATCCACCTTAACTCGCACGTGTAACATGACAACTGATAACCCCATTGAAAATAGTCAGGCAGTATGTAGGGTCTAACAATAACCATAACGAAGCCTAAAGGCACAGTTATATATAATAGTACATTGTTATCCAAGTTACTGTCGGGGCTGCGGGTAGTCCAACGGTTATCGCGGCCTCGACATAGAGGGCGAAGAAGGAACATGGGTGGTTTTTAGTCAGTAGAAGTCTGACACTCCCTTTCGCTCTGCCCAAGAGCGGGAGGGGTTATTCGATGATTTTAAACCCACCAAAAAAAAAAAAAAAAAAAAAACGGGTGAAAGTTACTTATTTAGTCCCGAGACGGGTTAACGGGTTAAGTAATTAACCCTAGGACAAACACACACTGTGCTTTTCATTACAAATACGAGGAAATTAAAAATAAGAACATTAATAACTCTCGCTTTCCCGCTTATTTTGTTTTTTTTTTTGTCCACTGGTCGTCCAGCTATACAGTCAGTATTTTTCAAATTCATCACTAAAAAAATAAAACTAAATTAAATTAAAGTCATATAATCATAATATAATTATATTCTTAAGTTAAGTTGATGTTATTTTAATTTTAAATCGCGCTGTAATTTAGTGGCTGTATAAAATGTTGGAACATGATTGCTCTGGTGGCTCTTTTTAGCATAATAAAAATAGATTCAATGTCTGCAGCCCATCCCCATAACAAAATGCCATAAGACATCATGCTATGAAAGTAACTGTCAGCCTAAGCGGTATCTATATCAGTAAACTGACGGAATTTTCAGCTGCTGAACTTAGCCGCCCTTCAAGAGATGTTCCATTCTTCCATTGTAGCCATGATTCAAAAGTAATCCCCAGGAAAACCGTTTCATCTACTAATTCTAGTTTCTCGTTATTTAATAGTAAGTAAGTATATCAAAATCACTACTTTTAACATTCGGTAAAGCAAATCTTTTAATTACCTCTTTCAGCAACTTTTATAATTACGTATGTGTCAATCACCGAAACTTCTAGACTTATCTTTTGCATTGGGACAAAGCCACCACGCTATTCCCGAACTCCTGAATGCCAGAATCAATAGTGGTGAAAATCAGAATAGCGTAAAACGTAATTTCCGCTTTCTCCACATCAGAAATAAAACAAAACAAGGCTAATTGGCCCAAAGGGCACTTGCATAGCAGTACGGATAAACATCATCAATAATAATATATTAACGGGTCTTAAATTGTGAGCTGTTTTATTTGATTCCAATAATTGTTATGGAAAAACACTAATAGGTACTTAGTTTACTAACTCTGGCTGTAACTAGTACATTTTACAACATACTGTTGTTTTTATTCCACCAAAGACTACACATATTCTTGAATTAGAAGCTTTTGTTGAACTTAAGTAAGTACCTAATTGTACGCAAACGATCAATTGCTCCGTGACGTGACGTTGAGCTCCTTGAGTTAAAAGTCAAGCTTCACGAAAACTGATAAATGCTTGCACTGACTGGACGGATCCACTCAAATCTGCGTGGTGCTTTCTTCAAAAGACCATCTCAGATCATATTAATCTGCATAGTCTTCATGACTGTGTGTATTATACCAAGATTATGTCCGGAACTTATTGTTGACCCAAAGGATTTTAAATGATTAAAAGAGTAACCTTTGAGTTTCTTGCCGGTTCTTCTCCTTAGAAATTGACCAATGCACCGAACCGTGCACCTTTTTGTCGACGTTTTATAAGTGACTATGTAGGCCTATGTGAGATAAATTTTTTTTGTTTGTTATTTATGTTCTTTCTATAACATTTATTAGAGTAAACTAACTATGTAAATACTTACATTAATTAAAAACTATTAGATAAACTTACAAGAAACTAAGTATTTACCTATAAAGGTTCATCGAAAAACAGCTCCGTCACTTAACACTGTCAGCCGGTATTTTATTTTTATTTTATTTTATTTGGAACAACAAACAATTACATACTATGGCATACAGACACAAAACTTTAAATTAACAATTACGTAATCAACAGCGTTATTCACAGTTTACATATAGCAAAATATTAATAACACGTTTCAAAGAGAAGTTAAAAGTAAGTACAAAAAATATTAATAGCAAAAAAAAACAATAATTTTATTTTTAAATAAAAGGTAAGTGCATCGATTATGAGACACATTGATCTACGATACATCTAAGAGAAGGATATGATATCTAATTCCTTGATTGAATTATGAGTCAAGTTTCGAAATCTTGCCCTTGTATGGTGCCCAAACGACTCGGCATTGCCACGTTATATGACACCATTTAACATCTGGCCAAAGTTAGTCCCAGTTATCATTTGGAGATCTTTGTAAGTCATTGAAGGTATTTAGTTCATCAGATTTCCAAGAGTCTGACAATCGTATTACCCAGTACTGACTGGGTGGTAGAGGTCAGATAGGCAATATTATGTAAAATACTGGTATTCAGCTGCATCCGGTAATCCGGTTATACTAGAAGCCGACCCCAACATAGTTGGGGAAGGTTTAGACAAAAGGTGATGATAGACTTATTATAAAAACTTTGTGTCCTTAGCACGTTTGTGTCCGTAACGCGTTTGTAAAACTTCACAGTTTACGTAAAAGCTTAAAGCCCGTTCTCATCCCCAAGTACTTTCTCTATGACGTCAAGGATGGAGACAGACATGGCGGCGCCAGCACCATCGATTGCTCAGCTCATTCAATGCCAGCGGCCGGGTGCTGGGCGAGATGACGCCCAACCTCCCACAACGACACTCCCTAATGCTCCCGTCACCGTACTGACCTTCCTGCGAGGACTCATTTAAAAGAATGAATGAACGGTATGTAGGACGCACTGATTTCGTGTGAATTGCTATTTTAAGAAAGTAGGCTAGATGTCTGTACAGATTTTTTCTATCGTTCTACATGGATTGGAATGGGGTGGAATTTTTCATTATCATTCTAGGGAAAGTATTTTAATGCTCGAGTAGTTTATTTAGAAATAAGCAGTACCTTTGTGCTTGCATATTGTATTATAATATTTTCCTGTGCTATATAATGTGTGTACGTAAATATTAAAATAAATAAAATGTTTTTTTTCAATAACATTACGTATGGGTTGGGACATCTACGTTGGGAACATCACCTGAGTATGGTACACTTAATATTTGATAATTTTAGATATCTATTGAACAGTGCTCTAATGATCTTTTGGGGCTCTATTGAAATTTACAAATAAGCGCTGTTGCTGTTGTTTCAAAACATTACGTACCTATACATTCAATTGTATACGTAATGTTTAGAAAAAAAAAATAAGATATGGAGTTAGTTTTTTTTTCGTCAGTAAAAAATATGTTATTTAAGCCAAATCGAATTTTATTTTCGTAATTTGGCCAAAATCTATATTTTGCCAATATTATTATAGACGTACGCGAACTTCACAGATTGCCTGGTTAGCTGCCTTTATTCGCTGTGCGTCACTATTTCGACTTTTTGTTGAAAAACGACTTTTTATAGAAAGAGAAAGAACGAATGTGAACCTACCTTATCTATATTCTTATATATATTCATAAAGCTGAAGATTTAGTTTGTTTGAACGCGATAAACTCAGGAATTACTGGTTGGAATTGAAAGTTTTCACTACCGATTTACGTACCAAATTATGAAAATACTCTGCAGTTCCGTTTCAAAGAATCATCAGACCCTGTTCAGTTTGTAAGGAATTCTTTATATGGTTTTATTTAACAAATTTGAACCACTGATGTGGCAGGATACAACGAATTTTGGGTATTTTTGAATTTTTTACTGACTTCTTTTATTTTGCTGAAACCTGTAAGGTGTGTTATTGTTTCTACAAGAAACAATGGTCCAGAGGGCACTGTTTTATCACAAAAGATTTTTTTTTTGTTTTCGTTCGTCAGCATACAGTAGCTGTATTGTGAATACTTCTTTTTATTTTGTTTGGTGGAGAAAAAAGAGGAAAAAGGTCAAATGTGAAAGAAATCTTAAGTAGCGTATAAAATATATAATATATTATTATACAATTTCAGTTCTGTGCAAATTTGTTTATTTTTGTGTATGGTATGTCGCATTCCCCTGAAACTAAACGGGCAGATATATGTTTAAAATAATGGATAGACCTCTGTCTTGTTTGGATCAGAATTTTGAGCCACGAAAGGGATGACTGAAAGACATTTTGAATCTGGCTGAGATGAGAATGCTAAGACATGACTTTATAAAGAGGAAAGAGGCGCCAGTGACCGAAAAGTTGTGTTGTCATACTTGTATGCGCTTGTGATGTCGACGAATGAGTTTAACGTCGTGAGGAAAGTGTGAATGTGGATGATGTGGATGAAGTGTGGTGTGTAAGAGCAAAGAAACGACGAATGGCCTGTGTAAATAATGTGCAAGAAAGGAGATGTTTGATGAGATGCCGACTATAGAAAAATAGACATTCTATGCCAAGCCTAAATTAATTTAGCTATAGCTAAGAGAATGATGATGGTATGGTATGTTTAATTTATTTTTAAAACGCTACTTTATTAAAGGCACTGGCAAAAATTCTTCAACAAACACACATGTACTTAAAGCCGGATTTTGACTATGAGATGTAATATATATTACATCTTGAGCTATATATTATTTAATATTTAAGCATATAGCACATTGTAAATGGTCACGTAGAAAATGTATGACGAGCGATATAATATTATATCCCAAGATGTAATACATACCTATACACATATACAAAAACCGGCTTTATGGTGATGTTGTATCTTTTACTTCAAATTAATTTTAGGCTGAGCATGCTGTGTGATGTCCATCGTGACGTTTTTTCCATAAAACAGCTGATGGTTAGGATCATTGGTCCCAATCATCAAAGTAAGTACCTACCTCGGTAAATACGTCACTGCTGAAGTAACTATTATAAAAACAAAAATCGCACTCAGGTTGATTGTAGTAGGTAAGTAATAATTATTCGCATTAGGTATCATGACGCAGCACCCAATTAGCTTATACAATCATTGATTAAATTACACTGGTCTCTGGAGTTGTACCTAACATCATCAGCGCATCCGCATGAGATTATGATTATCAGACGCAAATACATGAACCGCTTTAGAAAATATATGGAAAACGTAACAAGTGCCTATAAAATTTGAGAGTTGCTCTCGATTTCCCTGGGATCCCATCATCAGATCTTGACTTGGCGACAAACTCCTATTGTACAAAAAGAATTTTGAAAATCGGTTCATAAATGACGGAAATATTCGATAACAAACATACAAACAAAAAAACATACAGATGAATTCAAAACCTCGTCCTTTTTGGAAGTTGGCTAAAAATAAATTCCACCCCTAAATGGGTCATACAGGGGTTGATTGTTATTCCTACTGAATTTCCAATCATTGTGAACCCAGTTTTGACTATCAAGGAATGTATCAATGTAGACATCAAACAGCAACCAACATTTAGACACAAGCAGCTGTGGGCCAGTGGTGGCGGCCCCGACTTACGAACAGTGGGTTCGAACCTAGGCAGACGCATTATTTTGTGTAATATATTTCATCATGGCTGCTCTCAAAACGGTGAAGGAACAAAAAAATCTAAGACATGTGACATCTACCAACCCGCACTGGGCCCGCGTTCCTGAGGCCTGAGTTCCTGCAGTGGGAACATTATTGGCTGATGATGATAATTTAGGCACAAAGTAGATTTCAGCAACAAAAAACTTAAACTTTGCAGCTTATCGAGGCTTTTTCAGTTCATATGTTTGTCGGTTCCAATTTTTGTTAAAAAAACTTTTTACGGGTTCATGTGCGTTTCACTTGCTTCGGTGGAGAAAAAAATAGTGAGGAATAATTCTCTACAGCTTTGTAGAGCTAAGTCAGAGGGACATGGGCGTAATAAAAGCTCTGACTACCTTAGGCCCACCCAACCACCAGACCAGCAGGGCTATTGCGTATCTTTTAAAAATCTGTGGCTATCATAGTGTCCATCGATTAACTGTCAAATTGGTTATGGTTTAGTACAAAATGGAACCATTTGACAGTAAATTGATGGACACTATGATAGCCACTGACATTTAAAAAGATACGCAATAGCCCTGCTGTACCATATAAAATTAAACTCTTTTGCAAAAAAATATTAAACTCTTTTGCAAAAAAAACGGGCACTTTAGATTTTTTTCTCTACTTCAATGAAGAGGAACAAGAAATAGGTTTTATTGATTTGACGATGTATTGGCATGTTATTTGAAGCATCCTGGCATGATTCTTTACCTTCCAAATTTAAAATTTGGAAGGTAAAGAATGATTTTTTATTCAAAGAAAAATAATGATTATTGTGGATTATTCTAAAATTGCTTTACTAATGGCGCGAATGGCTGAAACGATTTTTAACTGATTACGATATTTTAAAACTTTTTGGATATTTTCTGCAAATTAAACAATTTAATCTTTCTTTTTACATTAAATACCACTTTTTGATATTAGTGATAAAGCGATAAGGGCCGGTAAAATTATACCCTACTTGAAGAAGGTTGTTCGCAAACTTACGTATCTCAGCGGCTTAATGTGAGTTGTTCAACTGTCCAGAGGACTTGGCAACGGTATCAAGAAACCGGTTCGGTCAAAAGAAGACCCGGTTCGGGAAGACAACGATGCACAAAACCAAGAGATGACCGCTTTTTGGTGAGTCAGGCGTTGCGGAATCGTAAGGCGTCAAGTGTGGACCTGAAGAAGAGCCTTGAAAGAGTATGAGGAGTTAGCTTGTGGACGGTCAGGAGGAGGCTTTTGGCTGCCAATATCAGGAGTTGCCGCCCAGCTCGGGGCCCTAAATTACTCCGTGAGCACCGTGTTGCTCGACTTAAGTTTGCTCGGAACTGTGCTTCATGTTCTCTGGAAGACTGGAATAAAGTATTGTTTTCTGATGAAGCTATTGTTTTTTAAAGAATCTCTTTGTGTGGAGAGGACCGACGCCGGCGAGTGCTGCGAAGACCACGGGAACGCTATGCGGAAGTGTGTTTCGAAGAAATCACTCCTTATGGCGGAGGCTCCGTTATGTTTTGGGCAGCAATTAATTCGATTGAGCATACGGAGTTAGTTTTCATAGAAAATGGAACATTAAATGCACACCGGTACATAATGGAAGTCCTAATTCCATATGCACAAACCACATTGACTGCACTTGGGGAAGATTCCATCAATCTGGATTCAAGCAATCTGCTCCACAAAACATCAGGGAGCTAAAAAGAGTCATTGCAGAAGAGTGGGAACGTATTCCTCAAAACGTTATTAAAAACATCGTGGAAAGCATGCCCAGAAGGATTCAAGCTGTGATTTTGGCAAGAGGAGGTCACACTCGTTATAAATGTTTTTTACATTTGTAACTTTATTTAAAAAAAGTTTTAAAAAAATCTTGTTTTTATTGCCGACCACTTTTTATTGTTTGGGCGTGTACATCGGTTTTAAAGAATCCATCGTTTTTCTTTTCTTTTAATTGCCTGAATTCACTTCACGCGCATTAATTTACACGATTATAAGTATACAGACTACGCCAAAGAAATAAATTTCATTTAATTAACTCAAATCGACCTTAGAACGTAAATTTCCTTAGGTGCCCGCTTTTTTGCAAAAGAGTGTATTTGGAAAAACTTAAGCACAAACTGAAGTTGAGTGTATGGCTCAAAATAATAATAATAATAATAAATTCTTTATTTCACCAAAAGCCATCACAGTAAAATAACAAAAAAAAAGAGCAAAATAAGGCTTATAAACTAGGTCACAATAATTTTAATTCTCTGACTCTGTGGGACTACCATTACAATAGATCGGGGTGATCTTTTCCCGTTGACGTCAACGCTTTGGATCCTATTATTGAGGTATGAGATAAGAAAATCCAGAGCGCTGTTTCGTATTCCGTAGTGGTCCATTCCATCATACATGACATATGTGTTACTTAAACCATTTAGGCAGCGCACGCAACGGAAGCTCTCAAAACCATTTTATTTTCCCGTTTTTGCAACATTTGATATTTATGGTCCGCTCCTATTGTCTATCTATGGTAGCGTGATGTTATATAGCTTTCTCAATAAATCGACTACCCAACATAAAATATTTTTTTCAATTTCAACCAGTAGTTCCTGAGTTTATCGCGTTCAAACAAACAAACAAAAACATTTACTAATATTATAAAGCTAAAGAGTTAGTTTGTTTGTTTCATTGAACGCTATGAACTCAGGATCTACTGATTAGAATTGAAAAATTATTTTGTGTTGGGTAGTCCATTTATCGAGAAACAACAAAACAAACAACACACACCACGCTACAAACAAACATCACGCTACGACTAAAAGGAGTGGAGCATAAATAAAAAATGTTGCAAAAACGGGAAACGATATTCCTTATTGAGAATTTACCGTTGCGTGCGCTGCGAAAATGGTTTAAGTTACGCAAATATCATATGAAAGAAATGTTTCTCTTCAAAATTTCTACAAAGAAATCCGCGACAGCATATATCTATCTATTAAAATTGACTCACTGTAACCATTTTTACCCGACTATGGCGAAGCCAAAAGGAAGGGTAATAATTTTGGCAGTCAGTGTATGTATGTATGTATGTATGTTTGTATGTTCCACCGTAACGCCCAGACTACTGAAGGTATTTTAATAAATAAGGTGTCAATATATTCGTAAGAATAGCCCGGGTGACAAAGGCTATATAAATTTTAACAATTCTTTAAATGAAGGAATTAAAATGTCAAATTCTCAGCTCGAAAAAAATTAAATTGAGATAATCTTAACATGTTTGGTATCAAATGAGAGGTCTTGGCAAGCACATTACAAATATGTATATTATATTATAGTTTTAGTCAACATACACGTTTAGAATGTGTTCAAAAAGTCTAGTCTGCTATTTATTCGTACTATTTAAATTGCAAACCAACTTGCATGCCACCTTGCTAACGGCAACAGCAGCTGACTTCTGAATCAATGAAAACACCGTGAAGGAGCATCAGGTATCAGTGGCATGCGACTACGGCGGTCCTCTATAATAATTTTACATATATTTAAATAGAAATATAAAAAAATATTTTCTTGTTTTCTACTTTTAAGACCGCGGTTTTAGTTTTTAATCTTATTTTTTATTTACTATTGAAATGTTAGGTTAAATAGAATTATTTTTTGCGAAGCTTATTTAACTCATTTGGTATTAATCTATATCTAAATAAATACTCTATTTATAGTTTAAACAAATATCTTAGAAGATATCGCAATGTAAAAATTTTCGTGCGACAAAATAATTACATGGTCCGCCGATCCTCGCCCTCAATGAAGATACGAGGAGATTCTGACCTCCAGGAAATTCAAATTCAAAATATTTATTGCACCATGATATTAACAAGGTGTTATTGTATTTTGTTTTGTGAACAGTGATGGCCCAGTGGTGGCGGCCCCGACTTACAAACAGTTGGTCGTTGGTCCCAGACAGGAGTATTACTCTGTGCAATATTTCATCACATGCCACAAATTCGAAGATATGCCATCTACCAATCCGCACAGGCCCGCGTGGTGGATTATAGCCCATCCCTCTCCTAGAGAGGAGACCTGAGTCCCTACAATGGGACCAATATAAGGCTGATGATGATGATGATGATGTTAGGTACCTATAGTAATTCTCACCTTAATAATAATACCTTGTGACGTAAATGACCAAAAAATGCTTCGCAAGACATGTACTCGCAATATTCTTTGATATATCCACTGATACGTGATAATTTCGAAAAAAAAACTTTAGTCCGACAATTATGACGGAGTACCGCCGAGTCCTCGTCGAGGCGATCGGCGGCGGTAACCTCTCGGGTCCGGCCGTGGTCCAAACCTTGGTCCGGAGCGAGGAGGCATAGGAAGCGGTCACTTCCTTGTGAGAAACAGTAATGCTAGCGAAGGAGGAGGCTAAACGCTTGAGAGAGGGGAAGCTCACGCCCCAATCCGCCGCAACAGAATAAACGGGCGTCGGGAGACGGAGGGCGATTCCCAGTTTTGACGGAGGGCGTTTGGGCCTGCGGACGGTGAGCGTTGGGTGGTTCGCTGTCCGGTCAGAACCGGGCCCGGGTCACCGGAACGTTGTGTTCCACGCGCGACTCAATGTGTTGTCAGCGCAATAGATGGGGCCCACTAGGGCCAGTGCCTGCCCAGGGTTGCGGAATTTGTTCGAAAGAGTTACTGTGGCCCTGGAACGCAAAAGGCATAAGAAGGAACACAGATGGGTTTTAGTCAGTAAGAGTCTGACTGAGCATGACTCATTAATTTGATGACTTTCCATCCAAAGAAACAAAAGTCTTACAAATAACAAAACTGAGTTAGACTCTACTCCGGAGGAGTCTTCTACTTAGATAGATCAATTTGTCCTAGAGGACAGGGCGCGGCATACGTTGGCCGAGTGTGACGCGTGGTGAGGTGCGTAGCAACCTTATTTATATGGTAGCAGCCCTCCACATGAACGTCCCGTTTTCAGAGGTGAGGAGACCTGTCGCTGCCAACTGTTGATTGCTCGATGGTCGGCAGCGAAGAGTTCGCCAAGACGCAGAAAGAAGCTGGCGGAAAGGTAGAGGGAGATGACAACCTCCCATTCTGCGAGAGACATACCGGTTGTTGGCAGAGGGCTGACATCGCCCTCTAACGACCCTAAGTGGTCCAGGGGTCCGACCAGTTAGGGTCGCCCCCATCACACTGAACCCGAAAAATGGCGCGTGGCGTTAACGGGAACAATTTTACGCCTCACTACCTACGACGAAGCCCGCAGCCACAGGCTAAGCGGGCCGGTCCGCGGCTGCGGAGGTCCCGCCGCCACCGACGCAAGATTGTGTCTTGTGGTGACAAACACATAACCTCATTTGTGTCATCGCAGTCGGTTATGTTCTAATTAGAGTTAGAGAATGTTTAGAGTTAGAGTGTTTGAGAATTTTGCTTATTCATAAAATCCACCCAAGCAATAAGCACTCGGATTACACATTTGTAAATACTGTATTTATTTAATAGAGTTTCGATGATATCAAAATATTTGTAAGTTGTCGCGCAGCACTTTGTTGGTTAAAGTCCATTAAAATGGTTTACGTAACATTTCTACTTATCACGTAACATTATGATATTTATATAACTACACTCGCGAGCAACTAAATCGACTCAACCCATAAAAGCACGTATATTTTTCGAAAAATACATATTTTATTTACAAAAACATATGTCCATTAAAAGCTTGAGACTTTAGCTTGACATCAACACCACTGTCATAAAAAAATATTCAGTACTTTTTACCCGACTGCGGCGAAGCCCAAAAGGAGGGTTATGTGTTTGGCGTGTATGTATGTATGTATGTAAGTATGTATGTATGTATATCCGTTTCTTTGTTCCCTCATAACTCCTAAACGGATGTGAATGAAATATACGTCGTTAGATTCGTCTTGATGGCGCGAGTGTCACTGGCTACATTAAAATTAAAAAAAACAAAGATAATTGCTGGTTTTGTGGGCCAAATCTTGGATTTGAAAAAAAAAAAGTAGTTAAAAAACTAAAAAACCCGACTGAACCTGACTTTGGAGTGACGAGCAATGGCAGTCGGTCTTGTTCACTGACGAGTTCAGAATGTGACAGGAGAGGCCGGGTCTACAGGCGTCTGGTCGAGCGATTGGCGCAGTGCTGTTTCGCTGAAATGATTGTATGTACGCAGGATTTGTGTGCGAGAACTTTGTCTTAATGCATGATAATGCCCGGTGTCGCACTCACTCTGCAGTTTCTGGACGAAGTGAATATACAGACAATGGACTGGCCTGCACTCAGTCTAGATATGAATCCCATGAAACACTTATGGGACGAACTCAAAAGAAGGGTCAGGGTCAGAAATCCAGTCCCTGCGACCATAGAAGAATTGAATTCGGCGTTATTAGAGGAGTGGAATGGAATTGAATCCTGTAAGCGTTAAGAAAAGTGGTACCATTAAAGCTAAGATCTCAAGTATTTTTAAAATAAGTAACATATTTTTCGAAAAATAAATATATAATATTTGTGCGCACGTATGGGTTACGCGAGTGTAGACGGGGCCGGAGTTTCGTTCCTTTCACTCTGTGAACAAACAAACTCGGGTTAGTTTCAGCTGCTTTACGTCTCTTTTTAAGTCCAGGCACTGGTCAAGTCACAATAATAATATGAGGACCACGTAGATTAGTGCACTCACTTTAAAGCTAAATCAGAAAGTAACTCTGTTTGTTACCTTTTCACGACTAAACAGTTGATTAGATCGCGATTGTAATTAATTACGGTAAAGTCCACAGTCACGTAGAATATGCACGGAGAAGTTTTGCTACGTTAACTGCAGCACGATAAATTTGTTTGACAGATTTGCAATCGTGCGTAATGCAGACGTGGTTCGCAACCCGCAATGGATATTACGTAGTCGCCTACCCATATCATGGCCTCAAATACAGCGTGTAAGAGAGCAGCGGTAGCCAAGTTTCCTTCACCGCTGCTCTCAAAACCATGAAAAAAAACATCGTGAGGAAACCGACATAATTTAGAGACATGACATAGATACCAACCCACACTGAGTCTGCGTGGTGGATTATAGCCCTCTCATAGAGAGGGACCCAGCAGTGGGAACATTATGATGATAATTATATAGTGTGTAAATATGTAGTTACTCGACTCAAATGTATGGGGTAGCTAATTATTTTTCTTGCCTACGCAACTAAGCAACTCTAAGCAACTCTCTCTATGGAACCAATATGGTTCCATAGAGAGAGTTGCTTAGTTTGAAGGTCTGACCACACCTTTCACCTTTCGACTTGACCGTTCCGCGTTCCTGCTAAACGCTGTATGTTTAAGGTAACGAGAGACCAGTTACATAATGCAGTTATTTTAGGGAAGGTCATTTCGTGTGTTCCGGAAATATGAGAGGTAACGACGGCAGCCACGACATATAATGGATTCCGTGCTAGGACCGACTTATGAGAGAAGCGTCACCGTTGCTGACGCTTGAACTCAGCACTCTGGAATGGATTCACAAGGAATGGATTGTTTTAATGTGTTTAATTAAATTCAGTCAAGTCAAAAAAGTCAAATATTTTATTTCACATAGGTCTACATGGGCACTTGTAAAACGTCGATAAAAAAGGGGCACGGTGCGGTGCATTGGTCGATTCCTAAGAAGAAGAACCTGTAAGATACTCCAAAGGTATAAGGTACTTTCAATCTTTTAAAATGGTTTGGGTTAACAATAAGTTTAAGGTCCAGACATCTTGGTATAATACACACATGAAGACCATGCAGATTAGTGTCTGAGATGGTCTTTTGAAGAAATTAGTAACATGACATACATGCCTTACAGACTTTTACTGTTGGTTAAATAGAACCTTAAAACTATTCAGATTCTTTATTTGTATTCTATATGTAAGACTTTACTTATGCACTATGCCACTGTAAGTTCACGTGGCACTTGCCCGGGGATGCGATGGAACACCACTCCCTGCTCTCTCTTCTCTGTAGCATATCCCATGCATGCTCAATCGGGTTCAAGTCTGGCGACTGAGCAGGCCAGGGCAGGACATTGATGTTAGCTGCGGCGAGAGTCTGTCTTACAACTCTTGCGGTGTGCGGTCGTGCATTATCATGCATTAACTGAAATAAGGGACCGATTTGCACTTGTAGAGGAACGATGACGTCTGATACAATCGTCTCAGCATAAATTTGAGCGTTGAGGTTGCCTCTGATCCAAATCAACTCAGTTCTTCCGCCGATCCAAATACCCGCCCATACCATGATGGTTCCACCACTATAAGGATGGACTTCCTGGCAGGATTTTAATCGCTGTTGGCGTCCAGGGGTTCTCCAGTGTCGTATACGTCTTGTATCCGGTCTCATACCAAAACGAGACTCATCAGAAAAGCACACGAAACGCCATTGTTCTTCTGCCCAATTTCTGTGTTCAAGAGCCCATTGATATCGAATCCTACGATTGTGCATTGCTATAGGTGGTACCCGTAGCGGTCTTCGGGAATGAAGGTTCACTTCATGCAAGCGGTTTCTGACTGTTTGGTCGCTAATTAAGTTCCCTAAAGAGTGATGAAGCCTCACGGCTAACATCATGGCGGTTATTGTTGGAGCTCTTCGAATTAAGATTTGAATGTATCGGTCTTGTCTCCGTGTGGTGCAGCGATACCGTCCTCCATGGCGCTCAGCCACGGTACCAGTGCTTCGGTAACGTGTCCAAAGTCGACTGATAACACTTTGACTTGTATTCAGAGCTAAAGCCACAGTACGTTGCCGGGAACCAGCTTCTATCAATCCCACGGCTCTGAGCATTTCTTCCCTGCTTAAATGACGTCGCCGCTCCATAATAACGTTGGTTTTAATCAGTAGTAGGGAAACAGTAGCACTAATAATGTCTTCAATGCGTTGTATGTTTTTATAGGGAAAATATTGACAGCTGATTTTCATCTTTTACTCGAATTTGATTCACAGTTCCTGATTCAAATTATGAAATGCACCAAAAAGGATCCATATAAATTTATAAAATCATAAATTTATTACAAAGCCACATCTCAATCTCAAGAAATCCGCATAAAAATGCTTGATCCCTAGACACTTTTGATGTGTGTATTATAATACATACAAAAAAAATTATTTGCTACTAGAGCCTATATCTCAGGATTTTAGGTGATTTCGTTGACTGAATTCGATAGTGGCACAAGACAAAATTCAACAATTTGAGAAAACGTACAATAAATATTCGAAGACTAGTGCACGCGCACAAAAAAGCTCTTACCGACTGTATTTTATGGAATAAATAGTTCATGTTTGGTTTAAAAACATCTACGTTATAGCTTCAGTTGCCGGCAGTAATAGTTTTGAAATATTTTTTGTTATTTTTATTAATATGAGGTTTAGAAGATGGCGACTCCGAGTTGTGCCAGTATTGCTTTGTTTTGTTTTCACTTTTTTGAGTAATGCTAGAAATTATGTTATAAAATTAAAGAAAATAAGAATGCATTTTCACGAAAAACTAGCTAAGTAGAATATAAGGCTAGAAGTGTTTATCAATAGAATTGTTAAATCGTAAATAAAAGTACCATACATGTTTAGTAACTTAATATTTATTAGCATACTTTTCAGTCTGACTCACTTTTAGAGAATCAGTTTTAAAAAAAACAACAAAGGAAATTTAGCTGTTATGTTTGCACTTATAAAAAGTTCTACAATTAAAAAACAAAATATAAAATCCACTTTAGCAATATAACAAAAAATAAGCAACATAAATTTACCAAAAACTTTTTAGGTTTCAGTTCAATTAACTCTCAAATCACAAAAAATCACCCATAAATGATTCCAGTAGGAAATTATAGGTCACACATAGGTTACCACATATTAATTAACAATCTCAAAAATACGCACATAATCAAAGAGTAGACAAGAACGCAAGTTCTTTGAAAGAGTAAACATGTAGGAATTTTTAACCAAATCAATCATGTTTCAAGTTCTGAAAAAATCTGCATAACATCGTGGAATAGTATTAGAATTAACTAATGACATCAAATCTTGAAATTTTCTTTGGGAAATTGGTATCTTATCAGGGTAAGCTTTCTTCAGTTGCGCATCTTGTATAAGTCTTAGTCGTTTTCTAGTTCTGCTGAATCTAATGTTGACCGTTTTGTAGTTATCATCTTTGTATGAAGTCTTATAATAGAAGATACCAGGATTCTCTTTTTCCACTCGTAAGACACAAATGTCGTTAAAATTAAACTTCTCCCCACGTGTGTTAACATTAAAATTGGTTGTAGTGGGATCTCTGAGGTCAAAAAAGAAGCTATGATCTAATTCATGCACCTTAAATGATTCTCCAGATTTTCGTGCTGTTGAAATTAAAGCAGTATATTGCGATGGTAGATATATTGGGTTAGATATCAACGCTTTCTTGATATTTTTTCGATTAATGAATGGCTCACATCGCCTTCGTTTTGTTTATGGCCAACAACCAATAATTTATGTGTAATTCCTTTTATGTCAACATTTGAAACAGCATAAAGATATGCTTATCTTTAACATCAATTATGAATTTGTTCTTTCCTTGACCACCACAATTATCGGAATACAGTACAACGTCTACTTCGTCGACATCACAAGAGCAACCAGCAATATCCTGTCATGAAGCACACATTTCTAAGTAATGCAGTAAGCAAGACCCTATAATAATAATGACAATAATATTCGTGGTGCTAGGCAACTGGGCTTATCCCTGCTGATATGGAGGGAAGTGAAAATTATGTTTTTCCTACTCCTCCGCTATTCTTTTCTGATTAATTTCGTTGCGGGATCCAAGACAGTTAAACCGTTTCTCTGGGACTTCGTCGGGCTTCATCGTCTCGGCGCTTTTCTTGTGGTCGCCACTGTTGATTCTGGCTTACAGGAGTTACAGTGGTTTGGGAATAGTGTGGCGGGCTTGTCCCATAAGCAAGACCCTATCTCATTAGATCCTTAATGCCCTTCACCTTCATGCCGAATGTAGCAATTAACTGTGCCAAAGAGACTAATTTCTGCCAAAGAGATCCTTAATTAAATCATAATCAAGTCCGGAGAAACATTGGTTTTCAATTGTGTTTCTAGCATCACTCAATTTTTTTACACCAGGGTCACTTACTGATGAACCAGTCTCATCGTGTACTCTTTGACAAGGGGTTTCTTTCGACCTGAAAAAAAAACCAGTTATAGTATATTAATTCATACTCGATTCTTTGCTTATTAAGGAATTTGCGTTATATTACACGATGTCAATTAGCATTATTTGTTTTTAAGAGCGACCTTTAAAAAAAACATATATTTGTCAATTAAATCTCTATAGGAAATTTTTACACTTTAAGGCAAATCATACGCTGTATTAAGTATTTACTAGTGATACCTCAGACCAAATAAGGGGCTGAGAGTGATACATAAAAAATATTACACTAGCTGAATTGTTTTCGAACTGTATGTACGTAATTTAAAAAATAAATTACGCAAACAAGTGTCTTTTACATTTCACAGTATGGTTACATTATGTTGTATTATTAATGGTGATTATTTTTATTTAAAACAAAATGAATGACTACTTACCGTGGTACAGCACATAATAATATATTTTTGTTTGGCATCATTGTTATCAAAATTACACCAGCACAACTAAAAAAACTTCGCGATGTTTGTGCAAAACTGGCACAACTCCAAAGTGTCACTATTGCCCAACAATAAGCGTGCGGTAGCCGCGAGCACATGCGGCCGATTAACGATGAGCCCCGTTGCATGAAAGAGTTGTAACGATATCGTTTATTCACTAACGACACATACGTCTCCAACCGGGTAGTTTATGAACTAACAAGTTGGGTCTCTAATGCATAAAATAAAGTACCTAATTTAGAACAAGAATTCATAACTAACACAAATTGCCACAAATTTGACTTGTGCCACTATTGTATTCAGTCAGCGATTTATTGTGGAACTGATTTTGCATTGTTTGGTGACTACATTTTGGTGACAGATCTACTATTTTGAGGACAAACCCTATTATTTAAGAAACACAAAACTAATTAAATTGGTGATAGCTTAAATGATACCCGTTCTCTAATAAAAGGTTTACGGAAACTGCAGGAACCTAAATAGTTACCATGGCAACAATAAAACAAACAAGTGTACTTACACTTGTACGCAAATACTAGGATTATTTTTGCGAAAAAATCAATACTTACGTAAACTGAGCGTAGCTTAGACCATCTGTAATTAGCTGTTACTGTTAATTACCACTAAGCGGAAGTTCCTCTGCTCCTACCTCACCATTGTTTGAAAAGGCTACGTAAAGTTTGGACCCTAGAAAGAACAGCATTTTGGTGCAGCCACAATGGCTCTCAACTAAGGTAAACAGGGGAACTAACACATGTGAACCCAGTCAAGCTCTCTATGGAACCAATATGGTTCCATAGAGAGAGTTGCTTAGTTTGAAGGTCTGACCACACCTTTCACCTTTCGACTTGACCGTTCCGCGTTCCTGCTAAACGCTGTATGTTTAAGGTAACGAGAGACCAGTTACATAATGCAGTTATTTTAGGGAAGGTCATTTCGTGTGTTCCGGAAATATGAGAGGTAACGACGGCAGCCACGACATATAATGGATTCCGTGCTAGGACCGACTTATGAGAGAAGCGTCACCGTTGCTGACGCTTGAACTCAGCACTCTGGAATGGATTCACAAGGAATGGATTGTTTTAATGTGTTTAATTAAATTCAGTCAAGTCAAAAAAGTCAAATATTTTATTTCACATAGGTCTACATGGGCACTTGTAAAACGTCGATAAAAAAGGGGCACGGTGCGGTGCATTGGTCGATTCCTAAGAAGAAGAACCTGTAAGATACTCCAAAGGTATAAGGTACTTTCAATCTTTTAAAATGGTTTGGGTTAACAATAAGTTTAAGGTCCAGACATCTTGGTATAATACACACATGAAGACCATGCAGATTAGTGTCTGAGATGGTCTTTTGAAGAAATTAGTAACATGACATACATGCCTTACAGACTTTTACTGTTGGTTAAATAGAACCTTAAAACTATTCAGATTCTTTATTTGTATTCTATATGTAAGACTTTACTTATGCACTATGCCACTGTAAGTTCACGTGGCACTTGCCCGGGGATGCGATGGAACACCACTCCCTGCAGTTAAAACGTTAAAAGTCCACTTGCAAGACGAGGTGCAGATGACACGCTAGTATAACCTCGAACGCCCTATAAATACCTAGGTAATATACTTAATAGATGACGAAGCGGACTCAAGCAACTGCACTCCGCCGCCCAGCGCCGAACGCCGCCGTAGGCCGTCCGTAGGCCGTCCGTAGGCCGTCCGTAGGCAGGATATGTACACCGCACGGGGTTCAGGGTTAGTCCCAGTCAACGAAAATCAAAAGGGGGTAATCGATGAGTTCGACCTGGTTCGACCCCTGTGAGCGGCCAGCATAGGATCGCGCTTGACTGGGTTCACATGTGTTAGTTCCCCTGTTTACCTTAGTTGAGAGCCATTGTGGCTGCACCAAAATGCTGTTCTTTCTAGGGTCCAAACTTTACGTAGCCTTTTCAAACAATGGTGAGGTAGGAGCAGAGGAACTTCCGCTTAGTGGTAATTAACAGTAACAGCTAATTACAGATGGTCTAAGCTACGCTCAGTTTACGTAAGTATTGATTTTTTCGCAAAAATAATCCTAGTATTTGCGTACAAGTGTAAGTACACTTGTTTGTTTTATTGTTGCCATGGTAACTATTTAGGTTCCTGCAGTTTCCGTAAACCTTTTATTAGAGAACGGGTATCATTTAAGCTATCACCAATTTAATTAGTTTTGTGTTTCTTAAATAATAGGGTTTGTCCTCAAAATAGTAGATCTGTCACCAAAATGTAGTCACCAAACAATGCAAAATCAGTTCCACAATAAATCACCTAAAATCCTGAGATATAGGCTCTAGTAGCAAATAATTTTTTTTGTATGTATTATAATACACACATCAAAAGTGTCTAGGGATCAAGCATTTTTATGCGGATTTCTTGAGATTGAGATGTGGCTTTGTAATAAATTTATGATTTTATAAATTTATATGGATCCTTTTTGGTGCATTTCATAATTTGAATCAGGAACTGTGAATCAAATTCGAGTAAAAGATGAAAATCAGCTGTCAATATTTTCCCTATAAAAACATACAACGCATTGAAGACATTATTAGTGCTACTGTTTCCCTACTACTGATTAAAACCAACGTTATTATGGAGCGGCGACGTCATTTAAGCAGGGAAGAAATGCTCAGAGCCGTGGGATTGATAGAAGCTGGTTCCCGGCAACGTACTGTGGCTTTAGCTCTGAATACAAGTCAAAGTGTTATCAGTCGACTTTGGACACGTTACCGAAGCACTGGTACCGTGGCTGAGCGCCATGGAGGACGGTATCGCTGCACCACACGGAGACAAGACCGATACATTCAAATCTTAATTCGAAGAGCTCCAACAATAACCGCCATGATGTTAGCCGTGAGGCTTCATCACTCTTTAGGGAACTTAATTAGCGACCAAACAGTCAGAAACCGCTTGCATGAAGTGAACCTTCATTCCCGAAGACCGCTACGGGTACCACCTATAGCAATGCACAATCGTAGGATTCGATATCAATGGGCTCTTGAACACAGAAATTGGGCAGAAGAACAATGGCGTTTCGTGTGCTTTTCTGATGAGTCTCGTTTTGGTATGAGACCGGATACAAGACGTATACGACACTGGAGAACCCCTGGACGCCAACAGCGATTAAAATCCTGCCAGGAAGTCCATCCTTATAGTGGTGGAACCATCATGGTATGGGCGGGTATTTGGATCGGCGGAAGAACTGAGTTGATTTGGATCAGAGGCAACCTCAACGCTCAAATTTATGCTGAGACGATTGTATCAGACGTCATCGTTCCTCTACAAGTGCAAATCGGTCCCTTATTTCAGTTAATGCATGATAATGCACGACCGCACACCGCAAGAGTTGTAAGACAGACTCTCGCCGCAGCTAACATCAATGTCCTGCCCTGGCCTGCTCAGTCGCCAGACTTGAACCCGATTGAGCATGCATGGGATATGCTACAGAGAAGAGCTCTGCCGAATATGGAGGGTATCCAGTCGCAAGAAGACCTTTTTTTGTTGTTGCAACGAACATGGGCGGCCATTCCACAGCGTGATTTGGATGAACTCATTTTGAGTATGCCAAACCGATGTTCTTGTGTTGTTAGTGTTCGCGGTAGAAACACGGATTATTAATTGTTTAAGTTACCCAATAAAATTTTAAAGAAAACTGTTATTTCAGTCTTTTTTTCGAACTTTAATGTTAGTGGTTCAAATGTCAAAAATCCCTTTATTAGGAAAATGGCAAATTTCTTTATTAATGCAAAGGTGACTTGGTTTATCGTTACTGTGACAAACGAAAACACTTTATTTGATGAATCCTTAAAGAAAATTTTAATTAATATCAATCAGGAGAAAAGTTATTGCAAAAATATATGTTGATCCCTAGACACTTTTGATGTGTGTAGTTCAGTGGTATGTCTGCAGGGATTAAAGGAACCTAACTAACCGAACCTCGGGGTGACCTTGACGTCGACCCTCTAGGGTTAGGGTTTCTTTCAGCATTATTTGGTGACAGATCTACCATTCTGGGCACAAAACTATTGTTTATGTAATAAAACTATTATTATAAGAACGAAGTTTATATTCATCTAATGCACTACCTTTTTGTTGCTCTTATTTTACACATAATTATATTAACATTAATTTGATAATTCATACCTGGGAACAATTTTTGTTTATCTGAGAACGAAAATATTTCGTGGCGATAGATCTATTTATTAGGTGATACAACTTGATGACAAATATAAATTTTGGTGATAGAAAATATAGTTCCCTTAGAGAACAGTCATTAAAATGGATGATTTAAAACTTTTATTCCCGGGAGTCGCTTGAACAAGCGGTTTACTGTTAATTTCCGGGTTTACCTTTTACGAAGCCGTAAGGCAGTCGTTCTCTTAGTCACTGCGATAATTTTTTTGTTCTAGACCATACCCCGTCGTTACGGAGATATAGGGGGCCAAAATTCCAATATTTCCACAGCTGTTTTTTTAATTACTAGTTTTTCATAACTTTATTAAAATTACCTCATTTATCGGCCAAAAGTCGTAGTTCTTTACACGTTATCGGTACCAACCTAAACACTGTTAGAACGTGTGACTACGTGTGGCTTTTCTTTTTGTTCTGTTCTTTGTTCTTGTTTTACCAGTTTCCTTGTTTATTTCAGCATCCTGAAAATCTTGTTAGATACTTTTTCAGTTTGTTCTTTTTTTGTCTTAGTCGGTTTTAGTTTTTACTTTGTTTTTGTTTTCTGTGTTATTATGTTATTATCCTTCCTATTAAATCCATTTAACTTTTCACTTTTTATCCGACTACGGCATAGCCAAAAAAGGGTTATGATTTTGACAGGCTATGTATGTATGTACTCGTATGTAAGTATGTTCACCTGTTCCACAGAACAGAAAGAACAGGATCTGTTCCCTCATAGCTAGCTAGCTACTTATCGGAACTCGGCATATAGGGTATCGTTAGAACCGTCTGCATTGCCCGCTGAACATAGTCTACGTGAAATGCCACAAAACTCAACATGGCGCCATCTAACGCACAAAAAGTAATGTGTTAAAAATAAAAATCGAGATAAATACTCCATGTTTGGTATCATTTGAAAGAGCTTTACTTGTACATTTCCAAAATATTGCTCAAATTTAAAGTGACGCCCTCTAGCGGACAAAAAGTCATGTGTTAAAAAAATAATTTAACACTAAAAATGATTAAATTAAAAAAGTAAATAACTAAAAGCCGCAGTCACACGTTATAGGTACCAACCAAAGCACGTTAATAACCTGTGACTACGGCTTTTCTCTTTGCGGTCAGCTTGTTATTTCAGCATCCTGAAAATTTTGTTTCACACTTTTTCAGCGTTGTCTTTTTTGTCGTAGTCCGGTTTTTGTGACAAAATAATCCCGCCTCCTTTTTTCCTATCATCATTCATCATTTCAGCCAAAAGACTGCTGAACATAGGCCTCCCCCAGGTGTCGCCTCATTGACCGGTCCCGTGCGTCTCGCATTCTGCGGTTCCCCGCAACTTTCACCAGGTCATCGGTCCACCTAGTGGGAGGCCTTCCAACGCAACGTCTTTCGGTTCGCGGTCGCCACTCTAGAACTTTTCGGCCCCATCGGCCATCCGTTCTGCGAGCAATGTGGCCCATTGCCACTTGGCAATGGGCCACATTGGATAACGATAGGTTCCGAGGTCTGGCCACGCACTCATTCTTCGGGCTACGTCGTCAACCTTGTTTCTCATGCGGATGTCCTCATTTCTGATTCGATCACGCAAAGAAACTCCGAGCATGGCAATAGAGAGGTCCACTGCCCTTTCGGTGACTTTGAGCTTTCTGATGAGGACCATTGTGAGAGAACATGTTTCGGTCCTCTATGTAATCACTGGCAACACACACTGGCCATAGACTTTCGTCTTGAGACACTATGGTTAATTGGACGAGAAGATACCGCGCAACTTCCCGAACGCTGCCCAGCCGAGTCGGATTCGACGATTGACCTCTTTCTTGAAATTAGACCTACCCAACTGGACCGTTTGTCCCAGGTAGACATAATCGTCCACAACTTCGAGTGTAGAGTCGCCGATCTTGATAGGAGAGGGTGTTACATGAACTTGCCGCAACTAAAGGTGTATTGCTCTAGTACGACCTGACATTGTTATTCGGGGCCATTAGCCTATAGCTTAGGCACCAGTCTCCCACAATATTGGAGTTTAATATAATTACTTAAAAACTATTCAATATTTATCTTTAAATATTGTTGGAAGAAATAAATGAATTTATTTATTCTCAATTTTATCTCATTACATCGGGGAACAAGAATGTATGCAATCGTTTCTGTCTCCTTTCACTAGTGACGTATGGGTCCCATGTAATTTGGGCGAGATCATGAACTGGGCAGAATTCGAAACTCCGCGGCTACTACTAAGAATGCCAATGGAATAACTAAACAATATTTTGCCTGAACCCCGAACCCAACGCTCCTCAGTCTCGGCTGCGACCATGATTTTAACGGGCCGATAGAGAACAGCCATACAGGACCTGTATATATGTTAGGATCTTCATTCTCCTGCCCTTATACCAGTTTATTTAGGATCGGCGCAACTTGTCTTCTTCCATACTTCTCTATTTCTCGTCATGTCAGCAGTCACCTCCTTTGTAGCCATATCATCCTTCACACAGTCCATTTCGTTTCTTTGGCCGTCCTCTACTCATAGCCATCTTGATATACATGTATCTAAACTAGGGAGGTAACTAGGGAATACTGTTGGCACCAACGGACAATATTGACAATTAGAACATGTGGGTCATCATCACATCTACATTCATACTCGACATTTTCCTCATTCTCTAACATCACATAATATAATGTATGTCCATACTCGTACCACGACTTACAACCGATTACCACATAACTTTTTATTCACCGACGCGACGCCACATTAAGACTTCCTCTTATGTACTAATTTCTTATTTTATCAATTCGCGTCATACCACACATCCCCCTAAGCATTCTCAACTTAGCCACATACAATAGTAATAATTTTACAACCACCAAAAAAAAAAAAAAAAGATATTACAATTTACCTTATTGCCACCCTCTAACCGCTCTAACAGTAAATAAGATCCGTCATAGATCTAGTATACACCTAACGGAGTTTATATTCATACATTTGCACCAAATAGAGCGCTCTAAGTGTCAGTAAGCAACATGTAGCTCTATAATACCCCTTACGGAGTCACTAGCCACTTAAATACTACTCTTACAGCACTTTATATCTCAGTTGACGCAACTGTACCTCCATAATTGATCTAATATGAATGACTATATCTCTTAAATTATTCTGTAACTCTATTACATCGCCATAGTCAACCCTAAGATCATAAGAATTTGTGCCCATTCCAGGGGTATAGTAAAGTTATAGCTCGCTATAACTCCCATGTGATAGCACTTATTGATGACCTTAGGATCTGTTTAGCCCTTTTATATATCTATTCTGTCTCATATATTAGCGCCTAATGTTAGTTGGGGCCTTGACGCGTTTTGTCTTCGTCAATTTTTATTGAATTGATAAAACAAAAAATACGTACCCAATATTTTTCGATAATCTAACAGACGGACTAATATTAGAATCACATTTTTATTAGTCAGTAAACATCCCTATTTGCCTTTCGTTTGTCCCTTTTGTGGAGCAACTAAATCATACACGACAGCAGGTCTAACCATTGTTTTATAAGTCAGCAATAGTGAATGTGGGTAGCGAGCGATATACCTTCTCTCTCACAATATTTGTATACAGACTTCTGCAGCGTAGTAAGCATTTTGTTAATCAGTGTATACTACTCGTAATGTGCTTATGTTTCTTTGTGTCGATAAACTATTTTATTATTATTATTTCTAAATACAACTTCCTGGGATGGATGTTTGTTACTATTTCACGCAAAAGCTCCAGAACGGACTAGGATGAAATTTTGCACACAGGATATTTTACCTGAATTAGCACATAAGATACTTTTTATCTAGGTAGCATAATCCCGTGGGACAATCATCAAACTTTCCTGAGCGAGCCACGGGCATGAACTAGTCGTTCATAATTGCGAGTCTTCGGTAGAAATCGACATTTACTTCTCTGTCAGCCAGAAAAAAAGATCTTTCATCTCGACATTCGATCTCGACATCGTGAGAAAAAATAAGTGTCTCAAAAATAAAAAAAAATCGAAGATTATGTGACATCTACCAATCCGCGTCACCGCATCCGCATCACCAGGCCCGCGTGGTGGTTTATAGCCCAACCCTAGATAGGAGGTCCGAGTCTCTGCAGCGGGAACATTATAGGCTGATGATGATGATGATGATGATGACCAATAGTTTAGTTCGACTTTGCTTATAGGCTAATAATACGTTTGCTTAGTTATCAGTGTATGCTACAAAGGCGGACATAATGATTTAATGATCCAACACAATGGACAGAAAAAAAAATTACGTCGCTAATCGTAGAATTACAAATAATGCAATGTTTCCTACAATTACTCGTGATGTGCCTGCATGTTATACTTAAGCAAGGGACCTAACGCTTACCATGAAACTATTGGTTTGGTCGGGCTTAATAATACAACGTAACATCACGCCTGTAATCCACGAAGAATAAAGCAGAGGTGTAGTAACCAATCCTAGTACACTTTTAATTAGTACATGTTAGTACATGCTTCATCATCATTTCAGCCGAAAGACATCCACTGCTGGACATAGGCCTCCCCCAGGTGTCACCACATTGACCGGTCCCGTGCGTCTCGCATCCTGCGGGTCCCCGCAACCTTCACCAGGTCATCGGTCCACCTAGTGGGAGCCTTCCAACGCAACGTCTTCCGGTTCGCGGTTGCCACTCTAGAACTTTTCGGCCCCATCAGCCATCCGTTCAGCGAGTAATGTGCCCTGCCCATTGCCACTTAAGTCTGGCGATTCTTCGGACTACGTCGGTTACCTTGGTTCTCATGCGGATGTCCTCATTTCTGATTCGATCACGCAAGGAAACTCCGAGCATAGCCCTCTCCATTGCCCTTTCGGTGACTTTGAGCTTTCTGATGAGGCCCATTGTGAGAGACCATGTTTCGGTCCCGTATGTAATCACTGGCAACACACAATGATCATAGACGTCTTGAGACACTGTGAACCCCCCTGCACCAAGCCTGTGACGTTTTCCCCTCGAGTATGATGGAATTAAACAACCTCTGAAGAACCGGTTTGCCACCCGCCTTCAAAAGTTCGGCTGTAATTCCGTCGTCACCCGGTGCCTTGTTGTTTTTAAGCTGTTTCAGAGCCATCCTAATCTCGTACAGGCTGACATCCGGGATGTCTTCGGTATAGTGTCGAGCCAGTCTAGACTTCGACAGTCGAGTCTTTCGCTAGATTTTCAACGGGTTGACTAGTTGACGTGTACAGCTGCTCATAAAAACTCGCGATCTCTCTCAAAGCCGCCATGGCGGATACGATCCTGCCATGGTCGGTTTTCAGTTTCGTGAGCTGGCTCTGCCTCATAGCCAGATCTCTTGCAAATAACTTGGAGCCTTTGTTCCGTTCAATTACGTCTTTAATACGCTCGGTATTAAGGCGGCGGAGGTCGCTCTTCAAGGATTTGGAGATCTGTCTGTTGACCTGTCGGTATTTCCTCGCTTCGTCTGGAGACTGCAGGATCATCTGCTCCTGCTGCTGCATCCTTCATGAGCTTGAGAGTGTGATCCGACAGATTTTTGATCTTGTTTGCACGACGTATCTCAAAAGTATTTAGACCCAGTCGTATGGATAGTTTCCAAAAAACCCGTCGTTATAATCGTCCACTGAGCTTCCTAAGCAATCGAAGCGCCACCACACCATTGAACATTTGTTTATTGGTAGACATGATGAAGTCAATCACATTTTTAGTCGCACCATCGGGTCTCTGCCAGGTCCACTTCCTGTGGTCCCGTTTTTTGAAGAAGGATTTTATCATAAAGAGGCCCTTCTTCTCCATAAAACTAGCTAGTTGGTGACCCCGGTGGTTCCGATGTCCACCCCAAATTGCCCCACTTGTACACCTAAGTGTCATGTAATGCGGGGCGCGCCTGTTGCCAACAAACGTGCACAAATCCAGACTCTGTGGCGGCTATTGACTCATTCTAGATGGAAAAACCCAACAATAATTTATCCGACCCAGAAATCGAACTCAAGATCTGATGCTCAGCAGACGCGTTTGCAGCCACTAGACCAACGAGCAATGAGAATCATTATAAATGTGGTCATTATATTTTCCAAGAACTAAACGCGCACGAAAGGGCTGGAAGGGCACGTCCAACAGTTGTTTGTATTAGGGGCGATAGGGCACTGCACCCAGAGCTAGAAGTGTGAAGCGATGCACTTTAAATATTTAATTATCGATCGGGCAGGCCCTGTCGACTCCCACATGTTACAAACGATTTAAGCATTTTGGCGTAGTTAATAAAATTTACTAATTTGTTTGCGGCACAACACATATACATCCGTCGGGGCTACGGGTTGTTCGAAAGAGATACCGTGGCCTCTACACAAAGAGCTAATTAGGAACAAGGGAGGGTTTTAGTCAGTAGAAGTCCCTACCGCTGATGATTTTAAACCACCCAAAAAAAAGTGTAAGTATATATACATCGTATATTTATACCTAACAGTGTATATCTATTTTAGTTTTACCTTTAATCGCCGTCAGATTGTAATTATTAGTAAGAACTTTTATTATGGAACAAAAGTAGGATTTGTTAAAAAAAACGGCTGTCTTCGTTTTATAGGGAACATTAGTTTTTTTCGCAATTTCTTAGCCTAAATTGGGTCCCATTGATGGGCAGGGCTCCCCTTTCTCCATCCAAAACTCTTAGTTTTGTTTTTCTGGCGACACTTGCCTCCAAGAACATGATCAGGATTAACTTTCAGGACACCAAAACAAAAGCAAATATAACAAAACTTATATTTATTTTCAGGCAATCTTTGGCCTGTAAGAGTGTAAGGTAATCAATGTACCTTACACTCTTACAGACTACATCACTACATATTATAAAACAAAGTCCTCCTCCGCTTCGTCTCGTCTTGTCCCCGAGGAGGAGTGCTATCGCCCCTTCTCTGGAATCTGGTGATTAATGACCTCATCGCGAAGCTCAATGCTAACCACTTTTACACTATTGGGTACGCAGACGATCTCGCCATCCTAATCTCGGGAAGGTGACAGGAACAATCTGCAACCTCGCTCAGCAGGCGCTACACATAGGATATACGCATATAGGCCCTCATCGCCTACCTAAGCTATTCGATACTGAGCTCCTGGTAACCAACGAGGTCAAATACCTGGGAGTTATCCTGGACAGTAAGTTAAATTGGAGCAGTCATCTTGACAAGCTAAACAGGACCTTCATCACCTTTTGGCAATGCAGGAGGATGATAGATAAGAAGTGGGGCCTATACCCCAAAATTATACTTTGAATTTACCGTGCGGTAATCCGACCCATAAGAACCCACGGGGCCGTGGTCTGGTGGCCCCGCACCAAATAAGTAACAGCCATAAGCAAACTGCAACGTATGCAAAGGCTCGCCTGCATGGCGATCACAGGCTGCATGAGGACAACTCCGACCGCAGCCCTCGAAACCATACTGGGGCTTCCGAAGCTTTAACACGCTGCAACTCTGGGGTAAGAAGTACACGCAGCATACTGAGGCACTAGAGGGACTCCAAAGCGAGTTCCCAAAATCCAACTCCATGACGACCACCACTGCGAGGGGCTTAGCCCTGCAGAATTGCGGATTTTCACGGATAGATCCAAAACAGGTACTGGCACTGGAGCCGGAGTCTTCTCGGTCTCAATATCCACTTAGCCGTACCATTGGGGCAGAATGGCAGAATGCATGGGCATCTCCCTGGCGGCGTCAGCTATCCTGGCTCGGGAGGTAAAGGATCACTCCATCTGTATACTCTCTGGCAGCATGGCGGTGCTGGTGGCATTAAGGAGCGACACTCCGTCAATTCCGGGCTAATGCACGAGTGCCACCAACGCCTGAACCAGGTGGGTAACCTCAATAATAAATAAATAATAATAATAAATTCATTTATTCAGGTAATTTACACCCGTTGCCATTTGTCAATTATAGTACACACATGAATGGATATATCCTATAGTCCTTATATCCATTCAATGGATTTAAGGACATAGCGACTCCCGAGGCAACGATGGAGCGGACGAGCTCGCTCGAAGGGGCTCAAGCATGACGACGCGGCGACGGTGGGCCCAGAACTCATCGTGCCGCCCCCTTTCGGCTATCTTCGCACGCCGGTAAGAAAACGTACCAGAGAACTTAACGCCAAGCTGTGGCTAGACCACGGCGAGTGCAGGCAGACCAAGGAAGTACTTCCCACCATCGACGCCCGCCTCATCAAACAAGCGCTCCGGCTGACTAACCCTCTGACTCTCCGCGAGATTGCCGGTAACACAAAGGGGTTGCTGGGTTTTCTCGAGGAGCTAGGATGGATCGAATAAGATTCACACCCGTACGCAAATACGCGCTTTAGGCGTGGAGTTAGGGTTAGCCCGATGCATCTAATCTAGTCTACATCGGTATTATACGCCTGGGTAGTCAATAAATGTTTCTACACGACACGACTCAGGAATACCTTTGTTATCTATACTAATATTATAAATCTGAAGAGTTTGTTTGTTTGTTTGAACGCGATGAACTCAGGAACTACTGGTTGGATTATTGAAAAAATATTTTTGTATTGGATAGTCTGTTTATCGAGGAAGGCTTTAGGTTATAAATATAACATCACCAATAGGAGCGGAGCATACATGAAAAATGTTGCAAAAAAGGGAAAGAATTTATTTGTTTTGGGAGCTTCCGTTGCGTACGCTGCTTAAACGGTTTATGTTACACAAATGTCATGTAGGATGGAAGTTCTACAAAAAAGTCCGCGACAGCATATATCTATCTATGACTCAATGTAACCATTTTTTACTTCAATAGTAAATTAATGTTAGGTTAAATAGAATTATTTCTGGCGAAGCTATTTTAACCCATACGGTACTCGTATTAATCTATAGCTAAATAAATGTGTTTGTCAGAACGGAAATTCAACATTTTAATATTTGTGCCTTTAACTCTATATAGTTTAAACAAATATCATAGAAGATATCGCAATGTAAAAATGTCCACCCGACAATTTAATTACCCGCGCGCTCGCGTCTCAATGTACGAGTAGATACGTGGAGATTTTGGCCTCCGGGAAATTCAAATTCAAAATATTTATTGCACCATAATATTTACAAGGTATTATTGTATATTGTTTTGTGAGCAGTAGTGGCGGCCCCGACTTACGAACAGTTGGACGTGGGTTCGAACCCAGGCAGGCGCATTAATTGCCTGCCTGGGTCGAACCCACGACCAAGAGGTGAGGTGAACCGAATAGTGCACCCACAAAATGGTTTAGTCGTGTTTAGTTAGGGGGCCATGCAGCTTATGCATGGGATATTGAATAGGGGGCCATGCAGCTTATGCATGGGATATTGAATAGGTGGCCATGCAGGATATGCATGGGATATTGACGGCACGAATCTAGACTCCGTGACTACTACTGAATTTTTCTAATGAAAAACACATTCGCTTTTTTTTTTGGCGGGTGGAAAATCATCAAATAACCCCTCCCGCTCTTGGGCAGAGCGAAAGGGAGTGTCAGACTTCTACTGACTAAAAACCACCCATGTTCCTTCTTAGCCCTCTATGTGGAGGCCGCGATAACTAGTGTACAACCCGCGGCCAATGTACAACCCGCGCAAAACACATTCCCTTACCCTGAAATCGAAATCCGGACTTCATTCTCAGCATTCGCTCTTACGGCTACTAGACCCATGAGTCGATGACAATTATAAACGCCCCTTTTAACACCATTAGTTGAAGATAATTTTAGGAAGACCCACAGAACTACGAGCAATGAATATTTAATTAAGTGGTTCCATGTGTATATCACAAAGGAATTACAAAAATGGAAAGAACACAATGTTGTGCTCTAATCAAGACCTTGCAAAGAGATCCTTTTATCAATAATCAGAGTTCAGATAATTTGACCGCTCTTTATCAGCTTCTGATCTAACTATTTTATTGACTGATTACTCCATTAAATGTGTGCCTCAATATTGTTATTGTCCATAATGTTTTCTTCCCCTTATACCTAATTGTAATAATTTCGCGTACTTTTTACTGCATTTCAAAGTTCATGTTCTCTTAGCTGAAGGACGTGTTCATCTATGGCTGTTTTATTTGTATTTGTAAATTTGTAATTATTGCCCGACTACGGCGAAGCCAAAATAAGGGGTAATGATTTTGACAGTCTATGTATAATGTGTAATATCTTATAATATCTTTATTGGCATGAACAAGTAAATTACAAGGTTGTGAATCACTGGTGCCTGTGGTAGGTAGTAAAACACATGTATTACAGGTCACCAGGTTTCCACTCGGAGAGCGTTTTACAGTATCATTGTTAGGTACCAATGTTATGGGTTGGTTAGCAAATTAAAATATAAAAGATAAAAAAGTAAAGGTAAAGTAAACAATAAAATTAAATAAATAAGACCAAAAACAATTTGGAACAATGATCATGTGGTGTAAGTGCATGTGTGTGTGAAAGTGTGCGTGTGCTTGTGCATGAGTGTTTGAGCATGAGTGTACGTAAGTGTGTATGTGTATGATGTGCCTGTAAGTTGTAGGTTAATTAAGCCAATACCTGAACAGACCCTCTGTTGCGGTATATGACTGCTGTAGTAACCAATCTTGAATAGTTTTTTTAAGAACGTATCGATTTAGTTGGTACACAGTTAGAATTTTGTGAATTTTATTATAGAGGTATGGTCCGAGGAAAACAAAGAAGCGACGGCTGAATGATGTTTTGGTTGGGAAAGATGTGGCAACAAGGCGGTTTCGACGCACTGGTCCCGGTGTGTACTCTGACATGGAGTGCTGTTTGCTGACGGTGGCCAGAATAAATAATTGCCTTACAGTTAGTACTTGGCAGTATTCGTATAGTTCAACTGCGGGAAATAGGCGGGGTTTAAAACAGCAAACTTTAAGGACCGCTCTTTGGGCGCGCTCGACTTTTATCAGGTTAGATTTGGCGGCACCTCCCCAAGTCGTGTTGCAATAGCTTAAGATCGATTGACACAGCACCTGATAGACCATCTTCATAATATCTGCACCTGCGGATTCTCGCAATTGCTTGAATATATAAATGAGTTTCCGTACGCGGTTAGAGAGGTGATCGATATACTTTTTGAATGACAGATGATTGTCTATCACGACGCCGAGGTATTTGATATGTGAGACTTTATCTATACTAGAAGCGTTATCAGTAGTAGTAATTTGGAGAAGTACATCAGATGGAGTTGCGGTACTACGAATGGAGAAGTCAAGCAACTTGGTTTTGGAGACGTTCAGGGTGAGTAAATTGTTTGTAAGCCAATCACTAACAGCATTAAAGTCTCTTTGCGCAATTCGATACGTTTCAGCCCAATTGTTCGAGGAAAAAACCAGTGCCGTATCATCCGCATAAGAAAATATTGTCCCGTTTTCCATTATCAGATTACACAAATCATTTATATAGCATAAGAAAAGTCTCGGTCCAAGGATGCTGCCCTGGGGTACCCCGTAAACAATTGGCATCTCGGAACTAGTGTGCTTTACTTTTACACATTGGGTTCGTCAGGTGAGATAGCTCTGGAGCAGGGACAACTGAGTGCCTCTAATCCCCATATTCTCCAACTTTTTCAATAGGATTGGAATCGAAACCGTGTCGAATGCCTTTGCAAGATCTAGGAATAGAGCGACACATTTTTGATTTTTATCAAGCTTTTTGACAATGTGGTCAACAAGGTGATGTACTGCATCAGCCGTTGATGTTTTTTTGCGGAAGCCAAATTGATTATTTGAGAGGAGTTAACGTGATTCTAGATAATCTACAAGTCTAATATTGATAATTTTCTCAAGAATTTTTGACAAAGCTGGTATAGGCCTGTAATTTTCAACACGGTTTCGATCCCCTGATTTAAAAATAGGGTGAAGGAGGGCTCTTTTAAATGTGTATGTATGTATGTACGTATGTTTGTATGTTCCACCATAGCGCCTAGCCTACTGAACGTATTTTAATAAATGAGGTGTCAATAGATTTGTAAGAATAGCCCGGGTAACATAGGCTATATAAATTTTATCAATTATTTTTATGACGGAGTTTTAATGTCAAAAACTAAGCTCGAAAGAGGACAGTCGTAGTCGCATGCCACCTTTCTAATTGCAACTAGCAGCTGACTTCTGTATCAATCAACGCCATGAAGGTGCATCAGGTATCAGTGGCATGCGACTACGGCTGTCCTCTATAATAATCATCAAACTATCCACTCACTAGACGATTTTGACCGCGGTTTTATTAGTCTGCGTTTTTATTCGTAGTCGGGTTTTAGTTTTTAAACTATATTTTTGACCCGATTGGCTGCCATAGAAGGCGTTGACTGCAGAAATAATACGATAGACTACATAACATTACATCACGCCTATAATCTTGGAAAAGTAAGGCAGAAGTATACCTAATAATAGTACCAGCCGTAGTATTTTGTCAGTTAAGTTATAGAATAGAATAGAATATAATTTTTTTCATTGAATGTAGGTATATACCGACATTTAACACATTCGCGCGCGGTGGGCACTTTTTCGAAACTTGTGAAGGAGCACTGTTTTCCCCCATACATTTTTTTTTGACGTTTATAAACGTTCTATAAATAATACCTCTATTTATTTTTTAGAAAGTAGTCATTTTGAACCCTGTTTTCAATTTTTTTGGCCCTCATAATAAAATAATCCAAATACATGTCGAGCCACAGATTTATTTATTGGACACGTGATCAAACTTCTCATTTTATAACAAAACTACGGGAAAATAAGATAGTCTAAAGATTCGTTCTTACAAGGTCAATTAAACATCCTATAGAAAGCGTCAAGTAAAGATCCAACAATTATTATCATAACTTGTCCTTCTTATTTATAATATTCTAGCGGACGTCACGCGGTTTCACCCGCGTAGTTTCCGTTCCCGTGAGAATACAGGGATAAAAAGTAGCCTATGTTACCCGGGGATAGTGTAGCTTCCCAACGGTTAAAGAATTTTTCAAATCGGTCCAGTAGTTTCGGAACCGATTCGTTACAAACAAACAAACAAATCTTTCCTCTTTATAATATAAGTGTAGATTGCCACCTAATTTACTAACTCAGCCACGGAATTACTCGTATATACTCATCACAATTTTCTGTTTTCTAGCTTCAACACTAGGTGCTCAAAAAATATAATTCAAGCAACTATAGACAATATCGTTTATTATAAAATAATAACCTTGTTTAATGTTACCAGGTTTTTATTCTCATTGCACTTACAATACATCTTCTGAATTATACAAAGAAGGATAACTTGCTATTCGTTTATAAACTTATTCATACATAAGTTGCTCTCACTGTCCCGTAGTCACAAGCGCTGTTGCTGATCATCATTATGGCCCTGGGATCTATTGACTGGTCGGACATGGTGTTCTTCTTTTAGAAATATCTCGAGAAGTGAACAGGAGCTGGGATTTTGACCGGTTGCAGGCAAAAAAAAAAAAACAAGAAAAAATTGGGTCGAGCCCGCCACACTGTACCCAAACCACTGTAACTCCAGAAAGCCAGAATCATCAGTGGCGACCACAAGAAAAACGCAGAGACAATGAAGCTCGACGAAGTCCCAGAGAAACGATTTAACTATCTTGGATTCCGCAACGAAATTAATCAGAAAAAAAATAGCGGAGTAGTAGGAAATACATAATTTCCACTTCCCTCCATATCATCAGTGATGGCAATGAGCTTGCATCTTTAACATGGAATTTAAAAACAGTTAAAAATAGAGGTAGAGGTACTGCATCAACCTTTGGGGATTGCAGGCGAGATGTTTTTGCTCATCTCAATATTTTCTAACAAGCAGAGGTATTTTAGAAAGTACATTAAATATTGAAAAGCTACACTTGCGCTGGTTAATAGCCGCCAGTTTTCAAATAATTATCCCCTGTTTGTGAAAAGCGGGCCCCTTAACCTCAGGGCAAGTGAGTTGTGACAAACACGAGATTAAAATAAATTAGTTAGAGAACCGACGAGAAAGAGTAGAATAGGGATATTTACTGACTTAAAAAAATATGATTCTAATTAATCCGTCATTTAGATTTTCAAAAATTATGGGATACGTTTTTTGTTTTATCAAATCAATAAAAAATGACGAAGATACAACGCGTCAAAGATTTGAGTGGGGGGTTGTCACGTAACTCACCGGTAAAGAATGTCATACTAATGTCTTGGAAAATGACGTCAAAGCACTGTATCATCTTCATTGTTTGTTTACGTGAAAAAAGAAAAAATACGTCTCCAATATTTTTTGGAAATCTATCTGACGGACTAATTAGATATTTTTTCTCAACTACCCTGTTATGCTAGTGTATTTCATTTACTTAATCTTTTATTCATTGTTTCCAAGTTTGAAAGTGGCAAACAGAAAAAATTAAAAGAAGTCGTGTTTTCTTGGATGGACGTGAAATGAGACTAGAAAAGTGATGGATGGATTTATATTGGTGGATGGATAGAGGAAAAAGAAGAGAAAAGAAGTAGAAGTGAAGTCTTGGGTTGCATTTCCAGGCCGGGCAAAGTGTTATTGGGTTTTTAATCAGGGATGTGTCAGTAGCAGCCAAGGTATCTAGCGTTGTGCCCAGTTGAGTGCTATATACTACCTTTTGCAGGGGCTTAGGATATAACTGGCAAAATCTAAGAGTAAGGGAGAGGCCAAACGAGCGTAGTTTTGTGAGTCGTGAGTCGCAGAATTTCGGTCGCAGAAATTGTGCGTGTGTTACAACTCATTTTGCGTCGCCGTGTGAATGAAATACGGCTTTTGTATGAAACCTATTCAAGCAGAATTTCTGCGGCAGTAATATTACGCTCGTTTGGTCTTACCCTAATATTATACAGGGTGTTAATTAACCCTACACACATACGTCCACCAAGCCTTCTGTACATCAAACTAAGTACCTTTACGCAAAAAGTTTTGCTGGCGAACGACTTTTTTTTGGGGTCAAAAATCTCATTTGGCAGTAAAACTCAATGTCCCCCAACATCTCCGTAACTAGGGGGTTCCCAGGTATGGTCTACAACAAAAAAAATATCGCAGTGGTTTGGAGAACAAGTGCCTTTCGTTGGCGTTAAGGGTTCTTTTACACCCTTTATAAGGTACCCCTGCCTCAACCTTCGGGGATATTTATTATTTGTTCGTGTTCAATTCATATCATAATCATATAAATATATGTATTCAATGCGCTCATAAAGTTGTTTTACTGTTGCAACCGCATTATTGTGGTGTTCGTGTCCCACCCTGACCCCCCCCCCCCCCCCCCCGCCAGGAGCTGACACGCTCTAAATTCGCATATCGGTCAGGGTTACGCAGCTCAATGGCGATAGTTAATTTCGATTGATCCCCTATACAGGATGAGTATTTGGAATAGGTACAGAGAATCTACTTCCTATGTCCCCCCGTCCCCCTACTCATAAACATGATGAGCCACTTTTGTGATCGGAGCTGAGCTACTGATATTTTTTTGCGGTTTTGTTTGGTTCCACAGACAAAGTTAGTTTTCATCGGTCATCTTCGTAGCCTTTTACCAACTATTTGGGCTCGGCTTCCAGTGTAACCTGATGCAGCGTAATAGATAGGACAAGGCTTAACGTGCTTTCCGAGGCACTGATTAGACACGGTATGTAATGGTTGGTTCAACTCATCAACGTCACCGCGGGACGAGCAGAATCATCATCATCATCATCATCATTTCAGCTGAAAGACGTCCACTGCCTAAGTGTCGCCACATTGATGAGCAGAATAAAAAAAAAATAAACAAACGAATTAAATTGAACAAAACCAACAACCAGTGGTCCACATCTGCTCTGGATCGATGGAACTGAATTTCACGGGGAAAGGTTCTTGTCGACAGTTTGACCAGCTGAGGGATAATGCAAGACCACAGTAACGCTTATGGATCTCTATGAGCAACACCTTAAATTAAAATACATTGATGAGCATTTCATTCTTTAGATTTCAGATATACCTACTGAGTTTACTTATTTTTAGAGTGTCAATGGCAATCTTGCATCAAATCCTGTCTATGAAAGCAAACACCAGGACATATATATGAAGCATGAACTGTTCAGTACTTAATTAACTCTAAGTAGTAAAGATGACCGTAACATTCGGGTTTCTTCCGAATGACTTCATCTACGCGATTGTACATTTTCATCGCAATGATAATTATGGCATGGCGCCGCTACTCACTGTGGAATTGTTAGCCGTGCATGTGTTCGAGTGGACTATCAGTTTATCTGATGTGAGTCAGCATGTGTTTGAAACAAGCCGTTCCGCAAAGTGACGCAATAAGATCTATTGAAATAATGATAGTAAGCGTACTTGTAAAGGAAAAACACAGAAGCGCTAATGATGATGATGGTTTTGAAGTCAGTTGTAGAAAACGTTTCAGTATTATGAAGACGCGACTCAATAAGACATAGCATGAGGCCCCTTTGTAACGTTAGATACAATGCTCCCACTGTTTGCTTTTCAGTTTAGATGTGAAGTCGCTGAAATTGTTCTGCTATTTTCCTAGGGCTTACACAAATCCTAAAGCAAATGGAAATAGTAAAACCTATTGAAAATTTAGTTGTTGAACATTTTCATGGGCATTAAACCACTTGAATTCCAAGCGGCGTCATCTGCGCAAATCCACCACTGAATAATTTGAAATAAAAAACACCAGTACTGGTAGCAAAAACCTGATGATTCTCTGGAGAGAACAGGGTCCAAACCAAAGATAGGCAAAATCAATACAAAATACAACATTTTTTTACAGCGGGATTGATTTATATCTGCCCTGGTGTTCAATCAAAGGATCTTTTAATAAGAAGTCGATAACCATGTAGAGAACACAGAAACTTTTTTTATCAAGCCTTATCATCGTTTACACATAGCTATAAAAGTTATTTTAGTACCCACAACGAGACGTTATGTACGAATTCAAAATTAACTGCTGTCATCCATAAAGGTGTGATGGATTGTATCGTCATTTACTTGGTAATCACTAGAATAAGGTACGTTGTCTGTCTTTAAAGCATGAAATTGACTGATTTATTAACACCAACAGAAGTGTTAAACGATCTTCTTCTTCTTGTTTCACACGATTCTGCTTATAAATTGTATGACGTGTCAATTCGCAAGTTTATTTTTCAGGACAGCGATTGATCTCAACTCATTAACAAAACCAGAATCGTCTTGATTCTATTGCGTACCACAGTGATGTGAAGAAGCAATTGAAAGAACGATTATTTCAATAAAAACTTAAATGAGACTATTATTGTTTATTGCACCATCGTTATCAATATTGACACGAAGTGATTGATTTGCATTCTTTGAGACAATTTTGATCATAAAAACATTCATTTGTTGAAATATCCTTCCCTAAAGCAGAAGATTTTTAAATTGCAAGGTTTTTACAAACTCTTTTATACGTAACTTTTTTTAAAATTAGATTGTAGCCGTTGTTTGTTCCTAGCTACTCTGAGAAGAAACAGCCGAAAGAAACTGGGTGGTCATAGTGTGTTTTACAGTACAGCCATAATCTTTTTAACTAGCACTAAGGATGTATACTGTAAAGTACCTTAAATATTAATAACCCTACAGAAACTTTCAAGTTATTGCATCTGAATTAATCCCTGTTATAATTCGTTCCTTTTTCAGCGAACCATTCATGCAGCTACCTACTCTTTAAGTTATGATTAACGCCTGCTTAATTAAGTGTGTATTATTTCGCGTTTCGCGTTTACGACAATATTGACATTACAGTCGCTTGCTCGGAAGGATTCCGTGGCGCCCGTAGTGTCGGTGGGTATTTTCCATAGCTTTAAGTACCGACAACTTTTTTTTTCTATTGTATGGTCATCGTAAATCGTAATAGGACTGGTCGTTATGCATGTGGTTACACTACGATGTTATCGCCCATCCTCAACACCATTAAAGTCCCGATGTTCAGGATTTTATTGACTATTATTTATGACCACAGAACCTTCCTAGTATGTCTGTACATTTTGGTATTCAGTCATTTCAACGATTAGATCACCAGCTGCCTGTTCTGGGAATGGATTATAATATGGCCATTGAAATTGTCTATTCAGATAAATAATACAATGCTCCTTCTAGAACCTTTTATGTTTTTTTTTAAGTTCTCTCGTGTAATAGAGCTCCCTGAGACCCAGAGATATTCCGTGAATATTCCAGACTCTAAAATTCTTTTTTTGTAGCATAGCTTACCGTGGCGACTTATTTCCATGTATTATTTAGTACTATCCACACGGTACAGAAAAGTACGGTTTAAAATATTAACTTTACTAACTATTGCATTTTGTTCTTTAAAGAGGTCTTAATACGAGTAATGAATCACTACTTAGTATACTCAGACCAAATAAAAAGTAAAGACGGAACGGGGTCTGAGGTGGGATGCATAAAATTGCAGCTCTCTTCTCTCGCTCTTGCATTCTAAACATCAAGAGCTGTGATGTAGGGGGTCGGTGGGGTCATGGGACTCATTATCACACCGCCCTGGACTGTGTCTAGGTGGTATTTTTTCTAACCTCATTGATTTAAAAAATAAATACTGTGCATGATGGCAAACGAATACGTTGTAAGTGGAAACAAATTTCTGTATAAATAAAAATGAGCGGAGCGAGCAGGCCCTCGAATAGGCCTCAGAGGGCCTGCTCGCTACGCTCGTTCTTGCGTTGTATTTATCTGGAAACTTGAAATTTTAACCACTCTCGGGAGCCCCCCTTCCCCAAAATCCAAGCGATCAACCTATCCAAGATGAAATGCTAGATTTTTCACGATCGCTACGCTCGCTAATACATCTTACACTATTTATATTCTGTAAAAATAGACAGAGTGCCTCCTATTTTCAACCCTGAATGATCGAAAAGAATCGCATTTATCCGAGGACGTGCAAAAAAAATCGAGCTCCCTTCTCTCCCTCTTGCAATTTTTTCGACATTGATGTTTGTTGTGTTGTCAAAATCCTACCTACTCGTATCATAACCCAAATTCATTTGGTCAACGCTGTCCGTTGATTTTTTTTTCCATATCAGCCGGCATTTGCTACTCGCAACTCTAATGTAAGACCCAAAGTGGTTTCTCGAACCAACCCATTTAAGTAATTTGCTGGAAATCTCCTATTTAGATACGAGGTGCTATGGCTACCCTAGAAGTCTTTAAATAGAATTCGGACTCTGGTTGGCCGAAGCAAAGAAAACATGTTCAGGTGGAGATTAATACATCTAAACTGCCCTGGAGACAAGGGCAAATGCGGAGATGCTCCAACGATGCGACACTTGACATCGTGTCCAGCCTGACCTGTTGTTTGCAAATTGCACATCACATGAGCTGATGGACTATACCCAACAGTGAGTGATTCCGGACTGTAATCAAAATGATGTGAGCATATGTTTCGTGTACTACAACGACTTTCATTTTTGGTAGTTTTTATCAGTTGCATACATAATTGACATTGTCTGCATTGTTATCGCTAATTGATTGCCACTGTGGTTAATACCCTCAATAAAGCAAGAGCCTTTACGTAAACTAGAACACCATAGCCGTGTGGCGAGGGTAAGAGAAATGCAATAACAAATTCCCACGTGTATCAAACGACGTTTTGCAATAGACTTTCGAAGAAAAAACGAGAATTATTTTTGTCATAAATTTTATGGAGACCATGTTTTAATTTCCTTTTTTTCCGCGGTTTGATTTCGCTAGGTTGAAGAAGAAGCAAAGAAGGTATGAAGGCGCTAAACAGCCTCACAGGAAATATATAAAATTCTAATATTTTTTAAGGGGTTAAGAACACAAATAAATGTTTACTTGTTCATAAAAGTAAATAATTGTTTAAAATAATCATGGTATGTATAGTTTTCTTTTTATTTTTACAATCACAATTTAATATATTCAAAAATTAGCTAAGCTTTATAGACGCAAATCAAAATGACGAAATAGAATAGTTAAAACTTTTTTTGTTAATTTCCTATATTTTAGTCGATTTGGACTTAATTTACTTGACTTAAACCAAGGTCAAAGTCTGGTCCCAATAAGCAGGTCATTAAAGCACACACACAAAAAAAAAGACTTAGTTTAGGGCATAGTTATCTGTGGTAATTTACTTTCCCGCCCTTGGTTGCGGAAAAATAAGATTACCGCACGCGTGCGAAATACGTTGCATGTCGAACCTAATTTTAGTGCAAAAAGAGCCAGTTTTCGAGGAAGTGTATTGAAAATAACTTTAATTGTTCATTGTATTGTTTTGACAAAGGTAATATAATACGACGTCTTATAAACACTACATCATAATCATAAATTATTTGAATGGATTTTGTTTGTTTCATCATGTTTACAGACGATTATCTCTTCTTTTAGTTGGGTAGTGCCATTTTGATCACCGTCTGAAGAACTTGTGTTTGTATTGTATTATAGATGTGTGTACCTTACCAACTCATATTTATCTAGTTGTGCAGCCCTACATAGCCCCTCGGATAGGCCATTATCAAAGTATTATTTTGGAAAAAATCTTCCAAATGCCACTGTCATTGCAGATATGCACTGACATTGACATCAGTTGTGAACGAAACATGGGTTCTTCGTCGTTAAGATGAGCCCTATTTATCAGTTATTGAGCTCTGACCAGAACTGCTAGGTACATCAACAGCGTTAGGCGTGGTTTCAGAAAGGTTTTCCACTGTGCTGCTGGAACATGGTAATACTGACAGTCATCGAAAATATTGAAAAGTGAGCTGACGTCTTAAAAATAATGTAATGATTAACCCAGAAATTAAATAGTATGGAGAAATTCACTATATGATTCGATTATTCACAAACATCTAATTACGCTGCTATTTCAAGATTCAATATCGTCATTTTAATTACAGAATTATGCAGATACGCATCGGATCATCTGTTGGGGTCGGGTTCTACTGCAACGATCATCTGCAAAGCAATACTACTTGCTTACGAGTACTTTCCTTATTGTTATATTTCACTTACTTGCGATTATCAACAAAATGTTAATACCTGACCTTACTCCGAGTACCCACTTGTGGCTGACTTTCATATGGAATTAGTTCACTGTAAGATTACCGACTAGTGCTACATACGCGATGAGTGATGCAGTGAAATAAGAACTTTCAGAGTTTTCTCAAGTGATAAATACGAATAAAAATCCTTAATATATCATGTGCAAACAATTTTCACAAGTGTTTTCCTAGTTTTTCCGTTTTAGTATTGCACTCCGGAAAGTCCTATGCATTGCGTCGCGCCTAATTACCTAGTATTTTACTATAAATAAATATATATATGATATACATTGTAAACAAGAGGAAAAGGATTATAAGATTTATAAAACTCTTGAAGCTGCAATCAGTACAGTACTTGAGGCAGTAATCAGTGCAATAGTGATCGATGCAACCGGACTATTTATTAGTAGTCTACTACTGGGCTTCAATTCAAAAGGACCTATCTTTGATTTTGTGATGGGTGGGAAACCGAAACCGTCTGTGTTCACCATCAGTGATGGAACACTCCAGGATTCCAGTTCAGTCAAGTAAGTGCTTGCATCTCCTGGCATTGAATAGTTCACGCTAGGAACTTAAGATATTGTGATCAATGTCACGTGTTTTGAAGGCTAGGTTGTACCGTGTTTTATTGGCGGTTCTCAGGCGACCCGGCTAGGGGCGTGCTACACCGTCAGAGTGATTTGACGCAACACTTAAAAACTATGACGGGACTAGATTCAGAGCGGACCCTCCGCGGACAGTGTATTGCGCGAGACACGCTGACGTCACGCGGCGCCTCTACTCCGCTACCCGCCTGGCGAGGCGGCTCGGTGGCTCGGCGGCACTCCGCTCAGCGCTCACTCCTTTTGGCGCGTTCACTCGCGTCTCACCCGTTCATTGCCGACTTGACCGCAACCGTGGCACGACGTATGGTACACTATTACCGACGCGTCTCACTCAAATATAAGTTAACTTTTTTGGCACGATCTAGCAAGTGTCCAAATAGTGTACTCATCAAAAATATATTTTAGAAAATAAACATCGATTTTTACCAAATACGGCGATCCAAAGAAGTTTTCGCTCGGCGAAAACTTATACCGCGATTTTAGTCATCGGCGACTAGAACGCAACTCGTTTTCAGTTTACGATTTCTTTACAATTGTTTTTTAAAGTAACAAGTATAGTTTATTCAATATTTGTGAGTATACCGATTATTAAAAGCGTGGAAGGAAAAAAAAACGAAAATGTCGAAAAAACATCTTCACAACCAAGCGGCTATACCGTTAGCTCCGGCGGTGTTTAAGGTAAGTGTTTTTTGAATTATTTTGGTTTACATTGAACGCGAATTTTTTGTTCTTTGGATACTGTTCCGATGTTTTTACTTTCTCTAAATTGCTTTGCGACCATCCTTGAATCGTCAAATTGTTTGAATTGATTAATCATAAATAGCTTGTATAAAAACGTTTGGAAAAAATCGGTGTCTAACTAACCAGCTCGTAAACTGACTTGGTGTAAGACCGATAAAACGAGCACCTAAGTAAAAAAATAAATAAAGCACTTCAGTTGACATGTATTTCTGAACGAACAGTTCCGTCGCTTTTTGAAGTAACGCAGAATTTCATAGTCGTTGTGAAACAGCGGAATGCAGCGGAATAATTGCTTCAGTCATTCGGACCGACTCATATAATTATAACACTCTGATCTCTCAAGAAATGCGTTATGAAGCTGTGCGATATTTATCTTTACAGAACGGAATTAATACGCAAACTGCTATAGCTAAGTTATTAATCACTTTTTAATACATAATACAATTAACTTTTAGTGACTGTAAAACCTATGTGTTGATTGTAAAACCATCATATTTAATTAAACTGAAAACAAATCCTTGAATAGTTACATTTTTAATGAAATTTCAATTGTAATTCAGTACTTTATAATAATTAAGTATAAAGTTACTACAGTAAAAAAATTGTAACATGCAACATTTTCAGCAAACACTTATAAAAGAACTGAATAAAAAAACTAAATTGATCTCCTTATAAAGTTTCAAATGGAGAAAAAGTTTTATGAAAACTTGGTAGTTTTGCAGTTATTTACCCGGAATCGATGCCGAGTACGATATTCGAATACAATATCCATTATCATAATTCATTCTTTATAATTCTTTCTACGTTCGTTTCAGTTCACGGTCTTAGCATTATCTTAATCTGCTTTGGCTTTTTGTCACCGTAGTAGTTACGTTTAAGTCTGCATCCAGTCTAATCTGCAGCAGAATATATTTGTCTTACTTAATAATGCTTGTCTTACTGCCGTACTCCTCTGAGTACGGCAGTAAGACAAGCAACATACAAGCACAAGCATATTTAACGATTACTTAAGCCGACACTTAATAAAGGTTTGTCATATTTTTGTATGACAAAACCATTACTAAGTGATGGCCTAAGTAATCATTAAAGCTCTCTGAGTGCGGCAGTTACTCTTAATAAAGTCTTACCTGCCAGTAACACTGATGGTCAGACTTTCAGGTACCTATCTAGTATCTACCCGCCATAAAAGTTCGAATAAAATAGTCGTATGCGACACGGGTATGTCGCGGTATGTAATTCATGGTCACCCATCCACGTACTGACCGCGGCCAGCGTAGCTTAACCTTCGGCCGTAACATGCGGCTGATACTTCTTAGGTACTACTACGATCCCCTGCGGTTCACGTTCCTAGCGTCTGATGTAACTTTAAATATTTTTTGCTCACGTTAATACTCGTACCTCGTTACGAAGCTACTTCACGTGGTTTCTTTGCTGCAGTTTATTGAAACTTGAAACATCCGAGCAAGCTATTAGGTATTTTAGTGGCTAAGCAATAACTATTGTTATTTTGTAAAAATAGTATGCATTCAATATCAAGAACCCGCATTAAAATGAAGGACTCATTTCTTCATACCAACAAAGTATGAATAAGATGTGAAAGTAAATAAAAAACAAAAAACGCTTCAGCGCCAAAAACTGCGCCTGAGGCTCTGAATTGTTCTTTTTATCTAAGCTTTCACAAAAATAGACGTAAGTTTGCATATAAAACATTAACCACACAGAGTAAACAGACTTGTACAGCAACGAACGTCCATCGTTTCTAAAGATGATAAGAAATTATGAACATCTTTTGAATCTGAAGCAATAAAACAGCAATGCCGAGAGTCAGTCACCTTGTGACATGAAATACGATGATAAATACAAAATATGCTAATAGCTAGTTTGAAAACTCAAGTTTACAGGCGAAATGAATATTAGTAAAACCATATATCTTTAACGTTGTCGGCCTCGCATTCAATCCTGGATGCATTCTCTCTGGATGGGTCTGCCAGCTGTCATGAATAGATCTTTAGCTGACGTTACTGGTCAACGAACAGAAAGTTTCACTATCGCTTAATCTAAAATACTGGTATTTAGGTAATTGTTATAGAAGCTGGCCACAAAGTACATAGTACCTAGTTTGAAAAAGGCAAGACAGATGATGATATAGCTTACTTCGACCGTTGACCAAAAATTAACATATCAGAATGTCTAATTCCGTGCTACACGCTTGATTTCTAAAATCGTGATAAAGCACCTAACTATACATCGACATTACACTCACATATACACGGAACACGTGATTACAAGAACGTGATTATTGAATCGAAACTTTTGCTTGAAAAGGCAGAAAATGATCTCTAAGTGGTACTTGAGAACGCAGAAATATCTAGTACAGTTGACTAATAGGCACATATCAACTTAGAGCTAGTAAAGCAAATGACGATTGTAAAAAAAAGCTGAGATGCAATTAATTAAAAATATTCAATTTAGGGCACGTTTAAAAGAGCCACTTCAACTATATGTACGTCACGGCTCATGACGATATCATGTCAGCGTTATTTTTTTTGTATGCAAAGTAGAAGAATACATTACTGAACAGTTTGTCGCCGTATACTGAATTCATTTGCGCCATTTATTACCTCTTAAAAGGCGTTTTTACCTACGCATTATGGTTGACCCCAATTGGTTTTGTCATCATTCGTTACAGAAATACGAGCTTCATCATGCTCTGTTTTAACATAGATGTTCCAATAGTTATTAATTTCGTTTTCCAGTAAACAAATATTATTACGAGCAGCAATAATAGGAGATTATATGTAGATGAGCGAGTATACGGTTTAATTACTATTTTCCTGAAATCTGTTAATATTTGAAGGTTTTGCTATTTCGGACAAATAGCTTGCGAATATAAGCTTACAGGAATATTTTAATTTCGTGGCAATATGCACATTAAACATAGGTAATCTGTAGCAGTTTGTCATAGTCATGAAAGTCATGATGCGTTGTTCTTGGGCTGATGGACATATTTGCAAGATGAGTATTAACTACCGGCAAACTCAATTATTATTATATTACCTGCATCATAACGCGACACCGAACGAAGCCAAAAATACCACAATTTCCTAGCGCTGACAATAATTTAACCAATAAGTGCACAGTATGAGTAATACAAATAAAACCGCTTGGCTTTTAAGGTAAAAAAACATATTTTATATTCGCTAAAAGCGGTTAAGTTAAACTAAGTTACCAACAGACACTACCCCCTAGTTTTAAAGGGAACAGTTCAAATTATATGCCTATGCATATATTATTTGCGAAGGGGTTGTTTGTTGCATTAGGGTCTGTCTATCAAGTTATCAACCCAAGGAGTAAACACTAAATAACAAAAACTGGTAGCTTTTATACAGCCAGGGATGACTAATCATTTGTTAAGTAAAGGTGGAAAATCTTGTGTTGAAAACCCCGAGTCTATTTATGTAAATAGCGTTGATTGATCATCTTCTAAATGTGGTACTTACTAGTTCACGTGTTGATAATAATCAATCTTTAACAACTACAGCCCAGAAATCTGGCGACGGTGTTTTAAAATTCGGCTTCATAATGGCCAGAATAGTTTTAGTTTTGGGTGGTGGGAAATCCATCAAATGACTTTTCCCGCTCTGGGTAGAGCGGTAGGGAGTGTCTTCTACTGACTAAAAACAACCCATGTTCTTTCTTAGCTCTTGTGCCGAGGCCGTGGTATCTCTTTCAATTCTTTTTAGTCAACTTGTACTGAAAACTTGACTGCACTATCAGTATATTGTGCCTTGTAGACGTATTAGATTAAAGCACTTGGAACGTTACCTCATCCCTCTTCCGTTGAGTTATTGAATCCGTTTAGTCTGTTTCGTTTTCCACACCAGACCACATAGCACCGTGTTATTTAATTTTCTGGTCTTCTTCCCGCTTCATTTTTTTTTCTAATTTTGTCTCTATGTTGTAGCAAAAGATGTTTTAAGTGGTTCTTTGTTACGAAAACAAAGCGCTTCTCGATTCTGTTCTTTTCGTTGAAAATGTCATTACCGTTTTTCTACCCGCGTCTTAAGTACCAGCAATCAATATTTTGCATTGCTTTCTTGCAAAATATTCTTATTTAACGACTTAATTGGACGGTTTCTATTAGATGGCTGAGGTTACTAAAGGGAATACGTTTGGTAATAACTGTTTCAGTTGGGTTCTGTATCAGAAGTGAGGTAATTACCTAGTGAAATCACATATAAATACTAGTCACTTGACAGAAATGTTTTAACAATTCGCATGCCTTCATTCGTCAACAGTATCAAGAGTTCATTGGGTATTGTCTACTCAATCGGGTGCAAGCAGACACTCGCCGATTTGTGCAAGCGCTTGTTCGGTGCGATCCGCACACGACACACGACAATGCTTTAGAGGAAAACTTGTATTACATGTAGCATGAATAAGTGATACGTTCATATTGCTTCGAATAACGCAATCGATTTCCTTGTTCACTGTGGTAGTTGCATGAAAATTTGTTAGAATATCTTAAGGTATTATACCTAACTCATTTTCATGCAACATAACATATATATCCTAGCCGTATTTATGTTACTTTATTGTTATATACAAAATGCTTACGTTAGAGATACATAGGTACAAATATTTTTTTGCCATCAATAACCGCTAACACGTAAAGATTAATCTAGAAATAGAAACGCTCGCAGTGCCGGTCTTCATTTCCGTCCAATGGAAAATAACCAAAAACGGGATGCCTTTAGACAAGGATGGATATAGTCAAGTTTGTCTGACTTAGACGGTTCAAAGTGAAACCAGACCTAGCGCTTTCTGTTAGAGTTCAAATTAGTTTCAGACGGTACGCATACCCTAAGTCTATAGCGAATAACCCCGGCAAGGCTGGCCTCTGTATTACTGAAGCGTGGAGCCGAAAGTTGCGCGTGCGCCTACACTGCGACGCGGTGCGGCCTCCAAATTGGTGCCATGAGTGTAGAGGAGGCGTTCGCGACCGCGGACCGCTGCGCCTCGCTATTTAATTCACTTGACAACGATACAGAATCGTTTATATTCAATACCCATATTATGAGCATGAGTGAGGAACTCGCGATCAATTTTAAAACATTGTTTTTGTAAACCGCTCCCGTAGGTCACCTTTAAATTCTGTTTATCATGCTAAATAAAACGGCAATAACTTCACGAGTTAGTCTCATAAAACTTTATCGTGAACGCAGTCAGAGAAAACCATAAGTCAGTTTCGATTATCTTGAAATTTAACGCGTGTAGTTTGCGAAGAGAGGCGGGGATCGTGCGTCTCTCTCTAGCCTTTTCGCTTCGTTTAATGTGTAGGTATGCGTGCACGCTGTAACAGCGGCGCTTGGGCAAGGCAATGGAAATTTCTAGAGCCGTATTCGTCGTCTCCTCGCCCCGCCGTCGCCGACACCTGCCCCACCCCGCGGCGCTCGCTCGCATAAGTACCCAAATACCGTTCTCGAAGCGCTCTCCCCTTCGATGGAATCAAAAGATTTTATATTTCTATACAACAAACCGCTCCAGCTTGTTGTCCGCGCCATTCAAAAGGACGTATACAATCATTGATAAATTGTTGAAACCTGTTTATTTTTTGTGCGTATGCTGTTATAAATTGTGAATGGTTTTGGGAAAACTACTGAAGAGTGAATTATAGTAAAAAAAAAATCTTTGAGTATAAATCAAGGTCATTTGTAAGGAAGGAGCGACGTCTAACAGAAAGATGGAAGCGTGGCATTCGATTACGTTACGCGCCTCAGCCCGCGTTTTGCACTGCGGTAAAAACGCTCGCTCCACCAAGCAATCCGGTGCTTTTTGTGTTACTATGGTAGCTCTAACTTACTGTTACACTTCGTTACTATCTTCGACGATCAGATCAGGGTTTGTGTCATCACTTCACCTGTTTGTATTAGTTGCGTTGATTGTCTCTACATTATTTTTAGTAAGCCGAGATTCCATCGATTCGATCGATTGTTTTCACCCGTTGTTGATCCAACAAAAGCTAAACAAATACCTACTTAAAGAAGAAAATTACACAATCTTAGTTGTTAAAAAAGCATCAGCAAATAAGTAATTTTGAGTGGCACAAAATAAAGACTCTTCCAAGCGAAACTGCAAAGGTTGATCCCGAGAGAGATAATTCTAAATGCCTTAGACATTGCTGCACAGGCAAAACAGAACTCTGCATGAAAGAGGTACGGTGTAGATTCGCCTTACGGTCCAAAGGTCAATTCAGGTTTACATTTTGGTGTAGTTACTGTGTGTCTTGTTTCTCCGGTGTTATGTCTGCGCGCACAGTGGGTTGCGAACTCAAGTTGTAGTGACCTTATTGTGTAAAAAAACTGCGAGATTTATCTTCAAACAAAACGTTTTGTATTCGCCTTTTCACGGAAATATAAAAAAAAAACATTGTTACAACTTGTCGTTTTGTAGGTCCTTTTGCTTAAAGTATAATAAAATATTTAACATTTCTATAAGAGTTACAACAATTTAAATTATCTGGCATCATGTTCTGCTGGCAACTTAACGCTGCAGCAAGAAAAATGTTTAACCATAAACACGTGACGAAAGACGTGCTTCAAGTGTTGGAGACATTTGCAATACCGTTATCGAAGTCTCTAGAGTGTTGTTAAAGTGCCAAACAAATGATTTAAAGTTGTACATCATAAATTCTAGACGTGGGTCTGTGTTGAATGTGGGTGGGTGGCTGGCTGCGTAGTTGCGGATTACCTGAACGGCTTTCACATACCATTGTTTTAACTGCACTTAAAATTCTAATGAGGTCGCTTGTTTAATGCTAACACTCGAGGTTAGCTATTCTATAAGACACATAGAAATAAAATACAATAACCGATAAAAATTGTTTAGAATAAAAATTGTCGTCCAGAATTTGTTTCAAATCTGAACCCATTTTTTGCATACTTTGTATTAACTTGTAATTAATTATAAAACAACATAAGCTATGAGCAGAAGTTACGTTCTTTTTTCTAAACAGCAAAAAAGTGAAGAGTAAAACCGGATTGTGGGCCACGCGACGCCGCGGCCGCAATCGCGGGTTAGAGCAGGCAGGCTGGAGGGCAGACTTGTCGGAGGATCAGACTGTCTGCAGACTTTGATAAACACAGACTCAACGCACTGCTAATATAATAATATATGTATTACTTGTACAGCTAAAATCAATCGAATACAGAGTATAAGCTACAACTAGTGGGACTGTAAGCCGAACTTTACATAGTAGAATGCAATATTATAGTGCATTATGCAGCATATATACTACTGAGTCTAATAGCTTGAAATTTTGTACCAGGATTAAGATAAAAATCAGGAAATATTACGATTTTGACTACCGTAGGATAAAGTAAGTATTCATCGGTCAGTCTTTCATTCATATTAAAAGTTTCTTAGGATAAGAATTGGTCGTGAAAGCCGGGTCAAAACCGTAAAATATTCTATTATTTCATTGAAGCAGTTAAAATAATAATTAATTATTTATGATCAAACCTAAGTTCATTAAGTTGTATGTTACGGAGGACGTTAGCATTTTAATAACGGAGGTTACTACCCAATAACCATAACGCATTTAATTAACAGAAACAATTACCCAGTTCAAATACAAATACTCACGTTTGTCGTTAAAACATTGGATGATTAGAGCTATATATTTCCTATTAGCAATCTAAAAATAGCAATATTTTATTTTTGAATAAAAAAGGACTGCGTCTAACTAATGAATTACATCGAGAACGAGCAACATCAAACAATAAACATTTTTAATTTTTAAGTAGGTACAATATTGTATTTAACCAAAAAATCTAATTAGTCAGTTTGTTAGACTTATCGAAAAACATTGGATACGTGTTTTTTGTTTTATCAAATTAATAAAAATTGACGAAAACAAAACGTGTCGAAGATCATGAGTGGGGGCTTTTGACGTCACTTCGTGGGTAAAAAAGTACTAACCTTGTCACACGACTTGACACGACTTTTCGAAGCACTGTATCGTCTATATCTTTTGTTTAAGTGAAAAAAGAAAAAAAATGTGTCCTTTAGTTTTTGAAAATCTATCTGAGGGACTAATTATTTTACATTTTTTTGGTGAAATACCCTATTAATAATACCCCCTTTTCGTATTGAAGAGCACGTTTCAAATTATATTATTTTTCAGCAGCGTCATCCATTTCCTCTCTGAGTCGTAACTCGTAAGTGCCGAGAACTTGTATCGCAGCTTAATACTCTCATTACATAACGAGTCAACGGTAATAAAGGACTGCACAATGAAAAGGAAAAACTGCCATTAATTCATGCCTACTGCTTGTTTAATGAACCAGTTTTCCGATGGCTAGGACTCGGAATTGTGAATAGGGTATCCAGTGTCCTTCGCACTCCCTGAAATTTCGATTTGTTGCGAGATCTCGATATCTTGCGAGATCTCGATATCTTGAGAGATCTCGATATCTTGCGAGATATCGAATGAAGATCCTAGCAGACTAATCTCGAGATTACATTCCTTAATTATTAACCTAAAACAGCTGACTGCCTAATTGGTTTAGTGGTCGCCATTGCGACTGGTCGATCAAATTCTGAATAAGTAGGTTTTGCCATCAAGATTTTTTCTCAATAACAGCCACGGAGTCTGAATTTGTGCCCAATTGATGGCAATAGGATCACCCCCTATTACACAGGACTTAGACAAAACTGGCTAAATGTGCACACACTGCTATAAAAGCAGTGGTGATTAAATGTAAAAATATATAAATGACCCACTGGTTTTCGAACTTTAAAGGCTCAGTATAATTCCTACAAAATTGGGGAATTACATTCCTACTTACTTAAATACCTACATGTATTCATTTGCCAATCCCAGTAGTTTTCCTTGACCTATAAAGTTAATGGCTATAGCAGACCATTGTTAGTGATATATTTTATTATGTCGGTTCGATTTCATTGCCCTATTTGGATTGAAGGACCAGTATTACGAAATACGTTTTACAGAAATATGAAGATTTATCCTAGACTACGCAATGCTGTGTACGGTCAGGTTTGCGTGGCCTATGGTTTATAAGAAAGAAAAACAAAGAAAAAATATTTATTTGTCGCAGAAACACACCGAGCATACATAAAAAATACAACAAGCAGGGAATAAAACAGAAAAATAATAAAAAATGTTGCACGTCGTGACTGCGACAAGTAGGTTGCCACTCAGCATGGTTCTGTGCTATGGTCACCCACAGCACAGCGCTGGTTAACATCACAACACATAACACAACAACACACAACACACACACACACTCACACATCACACCTGTAATCCCTGAAGCGTAAAAGCGGAGGTGTAGGACCCATAACTGCGAGTGTAGGGGGCCAGCCTATTGCCATCGACTGGGCACAAATCTAGAATCCGTGCCTGCTACTGAAGCTTCGTGATAGAAAACCCAATTAAAGTTTGCCCTACCTGGGAAACTACCCCAGGACAGGACCTCACGCACAGCAATCGCGCCACAAGACCAACGCGTCAGTTCGTCATCCGTCCGTCCCTTCCTTCAGTTACTACATTTAAGGCGCAGGCCACACATAATTGGCGTCGGGCGTGGACATGGCGCGGGCGGCTTTCTTTTCCATTCAAATTTTATACCAAGTGCATAGAAATAAAGCGCAATTTAGGATACGCGGACGCCGAAATAGCGTGAGCCTAGATCGTCACGCCAGATCATAATACTGGACCAAACAGTATTTTATGTGTAGGAACACCGTGTGGAAAATATCATTGAAATTAGTTCAGTATAGTTATTGTGTGGCGTGATAAAATAACATATTATTACATCCACACAGACGTTTTCATTTTTAATAGTTATCTACACTAATATTTTAAAGAGAAAAGAATTGTATTTTTGAATTTTGGTGTGTATGTTTGTAATGAATAAACTCAAAAACTACTGCGCTGATTTAAAAATTCTTTCACCATTAGAAAGCTACATTCACCCTGAGTAACAAAGGCTACTTTTTATCCCTTTATTCCTACGGGAACGGGAACTACGCGGGTGAAACCGTGTGACGTCCGCTAGTAATCTATTCATAAATAGTCACAGTTCTAGTTACTACCTCTAAGTAAATAGTATGTAAACTTAAAATTCTATAGTTTAACCACGCCTGTTTTAACGGTTTTCAAACGTTTAAGTGCTTATTTATGTCCGTTTATAACATAACGAGTCGACACGCCTGTTATGCATGAAGGGTTAGGCAGAGATGAACTTAATAGTACACCTTCACCCACGTCCGTACTTTCATATTAAAGTTTATTTTACTAATTAAATAGGTACCTTTTTACCCAACTGCGGCGAAGCCCAAAAGGAGGGTTATGTGTTTGGCGTGAATGTATGTATGTATGTCCGTTTCTTTGTTCCCTCATAACTCCTAAATGAAGGGATTTGAATAAAATATACGTCGTTAGATTCGTCTTGATGACTGGCTACATTATAATTAAGAAAGAAAAGAAATTTGCGGATTTTGTGGGCCATAAAGCGTATTTCAAAAAATAAAAAAAAATCCATTACCATCGATTAGGGTATCAAAATGAAGGGTTTTAAAAGGAGATCACAACAATATATGACACTTATATGTTTAAAGTAAATTCATAGTCACAAATCATATATACCTAGGTACAAACACAAAAGGTGAATCATCTGGGAATATTTTTACGCGACCAACGAAAGAACAGACACAAAAGAACTAAAATGTTGGAAATAAAAAAAAGTAGTTAAAAAACTAAAAAACCCGACTGAAAAAACTGAAAAGTAAAAAACAAGCACATTTTAAATTAAACAAAACTTGGAAGCAGGCGGGGTTCATTTCAATATTAAATTATGAAATGAAAAAAGAAAGGACCCCCGCCTTCTTCCAAGTTTGGTTTAATTTTTTAGTTTTTTAACTACTTTTTTATGCAATAAAATGGGTACTTCCTAAGTCATGCTGAACCAATCTTTATATCTTTACTAGCTGCCACGCAACTTTGTCTGCGTCACATAATATTGCTTATAACCTTTCTCGATAAATCGACACATCATCAACAGCCTATTAATGTTCTCACTGCTGGGACGCGGGCCTTGTCTCTTTGAGAGGGAATGGGCTATAATCTACCACGCGGTCCCAGTGCGGATTGGTAGATGTCACATATCTTCGAATATTTTGGTTCTAAGACCGCCGGTTTCCTTACGATGTTTTCCTTCGCCGTTTTGAGAGCTGCGGTAATGAAATAAATTACACAAAGTAATGAGCCTGCCTGGGTTCGAACCCACGACCTATTGTTTGTAAGTCGGGGCCGCCACTACTTGGCCATCACCGCTGCTCTCGAAATCAGTCGATTTCAACATAAATTGAGTTGAATCGTAACAAACAATAAATCTTATGATTTTTTTAAATAATTTTTTGATTATCTTAGATTATATTAAAGTGAAAATTACTATAAGTATCGCTTACTGTTCAATATACAGTAACACCTTGTACTTTTAAACATTATAGTGCAGTCAATATTTAGAATTTAAATTTCCCAGAGGCCAGCATCCACATTTGCAACTCAACGCGCGTCGGCCGGCCGGACCGAATGACGGCCGCGCGCTAATTATTTTGTTACGCGGATATTTTTACATCGAGATATCTTCTAAGATATTTGTTTAAACTGTATACATTAATTTAGATATAGCTTAATATCAAATGGGTTAAAATTAAATAAGCTTCGCAAATAATATTTATTTTTAACCTAACATTTTAAAAGTAAAAAATGGTTACTGTGAGTCAATCTTAAAAGATATGCTGTCGTGGACTTTTTTGTAAAACTTTTAAAGATAAATAATTCCTTCAAACGATTTTTGCGTAACCTAAACTGTTTTTGCAGCGCACGCAACGGAAGCTCTCAAATAGGAATATCTTTTCCCGTTTTTGCAACAACTTCCATTTATGCTCCGCTCCTATTGATCGTAGCGTGATGTTATATAGCCTATAACCTTCCTCTATAAATGGACTATTCAACACAATAAGATTTTTTAATTCCAACCAGTAGTTCCTGAGTTAACCGTGTTCAAACAAACAAACAAACAAAAACAAACAAACTCTTCAGCTTTATAATATTAGTATCTTTATTAATATAATAGGTAGGGGATCGGACAAAAAAACTAATAAGTCCGTCAGATAGATTTCCCAAAAATATTGAACACATATCTTTCTTTATTCACATTATATACAAAAAATTAAGACGATACAGTGCTTCGAAAACTCGTGAACTCGAAAACGTCACATGACAGTACATTTTTTACCTACAAATGACGTCACTGCCACTCATGATCTTTGATAAGTTTTATCTTCGTAATTTTTTATTAATTTGATAAAACAAATAACACGTAAGGTATCCAATATTTTTCGATAATCTAACTGACGGACTAATTAAAATTATATTTTTCTGACTCAGTCCGATCCCCTATTCTACTGTACGTGTGCATGTCACTGAACTCCTCCTAATACCTGCAACTTTTAATATTGTAATATTAATTAAAAAGAGAAACCTTTTTGCTCTGCTAATTAATGAAAATTGATAAATGTTCAAACGTATTCTAGAACTATGGACATTCAGACAGGGTGGTTTTCAACATTATTTACTTCGTGTAATACGAAGAAAAACGATGTTATAATATACACACGCTAGTTTTTAAAGTAACTATCTATGTACTTCAAATAAACGAAAAGTTATAATATTTAGTTACAGTTGATACTACCTGTGAAAGGGTATTTTATCTTGAATAGTCCTTTAGAAAAATAACTTGTACGAACCTACTGTTTTGGCAGTATGTAAATATTTAGAGTTGTTTCCAACACTGTTAATACGGTTAATTCCTATCACATAGTTGTAATTCGTATAAAAATCGGAGCGTTTACGACACCATCGATTACCATGAGCTCATGAGCACTCACCATGCTCCGATAAGATAAGGCCGTCCTTGGCACCACAGCTTGCTAGTAACGATTGCATTTCCCCCTTTATGTTAAAAGAAAAATGAAGGTTAGGTCCAAACAGTTTGTCTAATAAACGTCATGAACTAGGCTGAACACTATAACAAACGTTTACTTATGTTCGCTTCTTCTTAATCGTGTTCTTAGTACGTAACTTGAGGTCAGAGTTTTTACGGCGCTCCAGGGCCTCTGAATTGGCTTTACACGCCATCAAATGATCTGCATTAAAAACACAAAAATGGTCCTGCAATATGGTAGTACAAGGAATGATGAAATACTGTGATTTCATATTTTTAATAAGAAGTAATAATGTATTATCAGGTAATTTATTATATTTTTGTGTCTCCTCGAGACTGTCGTTCAAAAGCAATAATAAACTATTATAATTTATAATAATGTAGGTATGCATTTGTAACTTTAAAATTAATTATTTTTGACCGAGATTCCTCCGTGCCTCGGCAAGCACGTTAGCGGTGTCAGCTGTCATTTGTAGATCTTCTATATTTTAGAATAAAAATACTAAGCAAATGATGATAATTCGACAGTTTAATTGTTTGTCTCACCAAAAATTCAATACGCTGCTTCAAAGATGAGGTATATGCATCCAATGCAATGCAACTGTTTTAGATAGCTGATAAGACAAGGATATTGCGCCATACAATTAAAAAAATGTAATGGCCATTTTTACAAAAAAAAAAAGAAATTTAAGTTATTATCATAGTTGATGCCGTGGCAGACCTTTCCTTATAAATTAAAGTATAAACATGTATAAAACTGTGGCAAAGATTATGTAAAAAATACTAGAAAATATCCGTGTCTTATCTATCAGCTGTCTAAAAAGTATAAAACGTACCTAACCCAAAGTCGTGGACACAGTGGTAAATCTGGGATTTCTGTGTAGAAAAATCTAAATAATCAAAAACTACTGAATTTCGGGGGAACATTTGGTGGCTTAATTTATTGCATTTTAACCCTACTAAGACTTCCTGCAAGGAATACGAGTTAACCCTCTATACCTATAAAGTTTTACATCATCATCATCATCATCAAATCTGTCCGGAATCACAACTGCTGGGTATAGTATAGTCCTGCCATTTTGTCCGCCACATGTCCCGATCCTGTGCCTCTCTGTATCCAGGTGTTTGCCGCGGCTTTGACGATGCTTTTACATCATCATCAGCCTATAATGTTCCCACTGCAGGGACTCAGGCCTCCTCTCTAGGAGAGGGATGGGCTATAATCCACCACGCGTGCCCAGTGCGGATTGGTAGATGTCACATGTTTTCGAATTTTTGGTTCTAAGACATGCCGGTTTCCTCACGATGTTTTCCTTCACCGTTTTGAGAGCAGTGGTGTTGAAATAAATTACACAAAGTAATGCGCCTGACTGGATTCGAACCCACGACTCACAGTTCGTAAGTCGAGGCCGCCACCACTGGGCCACCACTGCTCCCAACCAATGCTTTTACATGCAATCACTAAAACATTTTTTTTGTAAAAACAATTCTTCCTTTCTACAAAAAGACAGGTGCGTAGTACTCGCAACCGGTGTGCGTGTATGCCCAGATGTATGAACGTGGACTACGCAAAGTAGAATGTAAGGATCGTAGCAGGTGGCTTTCTGTGGTTTTAACCTACTTCCATGTGTAAAAGGCGTGACTTTATGTATATATATAATGTTTATGTACCTATGTGTATGTTGTAAATAATCTCATATATGTTACCTAGGTAGGTACATAACTTGTACGAAATATAATTTCCCCAAAACAGCTAAAGGGATCGTTTTATTATTATTTTATGTACAGTCGAGCAATTAAACCATATTTGAAACAGTTGAGTTTTACTACCGGATAATAAAATCAGTTTTTATATACATAAGCTCACGCCTTTGTTCCATGGGGTTAGGCAGAAATCACAGAAACCCACCTGCACAAACCCGTTTTCGTCTTTTAGATTTGATCTCTTTGGGAAACTTATCCAGATTTTGGGAACATATGAGTTAGCCATAATACCGGCTGCAGCTGCGCCTATTTCTTGATTAATTCAGAGGTCATTGCACTTTTTTTTAAGTTTTGGAGCTACTTTCATCATGACGTGTAAAAAAAAAATAGCTTCTAGGTTTGGTTTTTTGGCACAGTTTGAAAGCTCGAAAAGCTTAAAGAAAGCTCGAAAAGTTTTGCTTAGTTGCATATATCACTTGCCTTTGTAAAATACATAACATAACATGAAGCCCGTAATTCCCGAATGGTTAAGCAGAGGTGTACCCATCATTTCCTACTTCCTTTGTAATAGATACACTATAATATATTATTTATCAGACTTACGTTATTGACCACCGTTTCTGAAAATAATAAACATATTGTCCTAGTTTTATCCTCATATTATTATTCGATAGGCATTTTCCACGGCTTTATTAATTATTTCGATAGCAAAGTAAATAAGGGCACTCCTACATATCGTGTGTCAGTGGGTGCGGTAAGCCAGGCTTTATTGGCAGTACAGACGAATGGCGGTTTATCATGAAATTCGCGAAATCTCATTTTGCGGTTTACTATCTATTTAATTAAGTCATAGGTCATCTTAATTATGTTTTAATCTACTCGTACAGTCTAACCATAATACCATAATACCATTGATTACCTTTTAGCGACTGGATTTCTGCCTCCAGCTAGTTTATTGGTATATAATGAACAGCTGTAGTTGCACACAAAAGTTTTAGCATATAGCCGAACTAGGAAGATTCTGTATTTCGGCCTTCAGCGCTAACCCCCTCGAGTTACATAATATAAATATGATTCTTGTATGCTGTCAATACCTTTGAATATTATGTACTCATCAATAAAACTTTGTTGTACTTTGGGAAACGATAATAGAGTCTATATTTGAGCGTCGTCTTTGGAGCACCACCCCACATGATACAGTATGTTATGAGTTTATGTATTATAGTGACTGGCAGAGGGTTAAGTATTTTTTTAAATACTTATACAGGCTGTAAAGTAACCCTTCACACATACGTCAACCAAGCATGTTGTACATCAAACTAAGAACCCCTACGCAAAAATTTTGGCTGGGAAACGACTTTTTTTTTGCGGTCAAAAATCACATTTTACGGTAAAACTCAATTTTGCACTCTTGAAACATTGTGCTAGCGGGTGTTTTAAATAATAAAGGGGCTAAGGAAATAATTTAAATAAAGTTATAACAAGAACTGGTATTTACAAAAACAGCTGTGCAAAATTTGGAACTTTGACCCCCAATATCTCCGTAATTAGGGGGTTCCCAGGTATGGTCTAGAACCAAAAAATGATCGCAGTGGTGGGGAGAACAAGAGTCTTTCGTTTGCGTTAAGGGTACTTTTACAACCTTTATATACATTTTCAAACCCGTTCCGTTAAAATTCTTGTATGTTCTTTAAAGTTAAGGTTTCTATCTGTAGTAACGCCCAAATATTTAATTTTATTTGATTCAGCCCTCTATAATTGAATACAAGAGTATTAACTATGAGGTGTACTCCTACCTATTCGTCTTCTCCACCGCCGGACCGATGACTCAAATTTTGTACAATTGAAAATTGTCGGGGAAAAACCTTCCTTAGGTACTTACTTAACAAGACTTCACTGTTTTTATAAACTAGCTACGCTATTAACAGTGTAAGCTTACTTAACTTATGGTTTCTGAGAAGATGCAGAACTTAGACGAAGTTCATTATTTAATTTTGTTAGTTTCCTTGATAAACTAGTTCTTTCTATAATTACTCGCCACTTTCAGGACATTCGTCCGGACGACTACCAATCTAGCTACAGAAACCAGTTTAAGCGGATCGCTTATTGTATGGGAAACCCATACAAAGCCAGGCTAAGTTTTACTGGATATGCATAGTTGATATGGCACCGTATGTACCTAGGTTTAAATATTTTTGACACTTACCTTCCCTATTTTCGAACTATCCTGGTCTAGTCATATTTTATCGATATCTATGTAAATCCAAGTTTTTGCTCTAGCGTCAGAATTTGACATCTGTCAAATTAGCATAGAGTTTATTTCTGACACATGGATTGCGACATTTACGCAATAGTCGCCACTAGTCATCAAGAGCTGAAACTGAAGACATAGATAGATAGATGGAATGCTATGATCATCACGCATGAGTCATATAGATACTCATGCATGATGATGATAATCATATTATCCAAACGCGTGGATAGGGTTAAGCCTGTAATAATAGATGACTTCGTTTATTATATCATGTTATTCTATATCCATTATATTTAGCCACATTTAAATGTACACTTTATCAGATTATGATATCGTGTCCGCCAAATATTACTATCAGTGTAAAGGTTTATTGATGTTTATTACAGGTACGTCACCAATAAATTAACACAGTGACGCATCTTCGTATAGACTGTACAGATAATGTTCCTTGATATTGATACTTATCTTTAAGATGCGTGAAATACTATCGATAAGATAGTGGTGTACCGCGGAAATCACTTTTAAGTTCAACGGATAGTTATAACTGGTTTTGGAGACTTTTTTGAATCATTATTTTGATAATGAAAGGATAGCGTTTGAAAAAAAAATCCGTAAGATTAGGAAAGTAATTTTTAGGTATCGAGATTAGATTGAAGTATCTGATCTGAATCGATTGTTGAAGTTGATGTAATGCAATAAAACATACGACACATAAAAATTAAAGACCTGCTATAAATATCCATTCACGAAAATACCTCAAATATTATTTTACAAACAAAACCGCATAAAGTATAAAAAAATAATGATTATTTAAGTAGTTAAGTATATTGAAATCATTTCACGATGGCAAAACTTAGAAAAACAAATTAACACAAATAGTTTAAATTTGAAGCCTCATTCAGCTCATGTAGGGATTTATCAGGACGTACCGATATGGGATTTTGGCCAACCAGTTACTGGTACGTACTTTTCGAAATAAAGGGACCTTTTTTTTAAAAAACTCAAAGGAATGTAAATTCAGTCGTCCGTATTTTTTTCCTTGGAGAAGGAATAAGTACAACTTTCGCACATTGTTTGCTAATGTAATTGGCTTTTTATCTGCACTTTCAAATGTAACCTTAACCTCTAGGTAATCCTAAGATCATGTCACAAAATTCAAAGGATACCGTGGTCAACTTGAATCACATATTAATAATTAGCAGGATTAGATATCACCGTGAACCGGTTGCAGCCAGTTAAACTGTTTGTCTTACACTCCCCGAACCATAGTTTATAAATACACCGTCCGTATTGCGAGAAACACTGCTCATTATAATCACGTATTCAGGCATTGTACTGTTCAGAAATCACTGCACTCAATGGACTTATATTTTACTAAGAAAAGTTACCTTTTGAGATTGTAGTGAATATATAGCATTGAGAACAAATAGTTTTAATTCTCAGAATGGTTTGGTGGTTCGGTATCCGTTTGTTCTTGCGATTGTTTGCTTTAAGATTAGCTCACTAATTTTTTTGCTAAGAAAATGGTTTTAAAACTGTTAGTTAATTAAGCGGCTTTTATCTTACCTAAATCTAAAATCTGTTTACTCATTAACAGCCTCATTACCTTCGATTATAGATAATGTACTAGTGGTTCTTCAAATCGTAACGTAAATTATGATATGTAAAATTGTTTGTAAAACCTAATTAATTAATAAATTAATAATATTTCAGAAGTAGGTTAGCCAATATAAAAGTAAACAAATTGACGACGAGACGCAAGTTTTCAGTATGCAATACTCTTTCTAGCTAGCGCAGAAAATATAAAGAAGGCTATAACCAGTTTCCACGTAATATGCACTCAGAACGAGCAGGGCAATAATGCGTCACGCTGAAGAAAATAAAATTAAGTAATTTTACTACTACCGCGTACTAAGTACACGTGACTTAGATCGATAACGATAACTTCAGTTCGTCGTTTTTTACTGGAGGTGCAAGCTTATCAGCTTGATAACATCTGCGGGAGCTTGCACATAGTGCCTACGTACGGTGTAATCTAGGCGTGTCAAACACGCGGGTAAACCACATAGATGACTAGTCACGTTTTCCCTGTTCGCCTAAAGTGTTTGTGTACTAAATACTAACACATTAAACACATATAACCAATAGGTGTTAAGATATGGCACTTTATAAGAAGGTACCTACCAAGGATATTTGCTTGCGACACCTTTTAGGTTTAAGAACAACTTTATTTCTCATAAGAATTACATAGATAATTCACTTACTGAGAAACACACTACAATTAAAATTTATAATAAGAGCGCACAGATTATGTGGGTACACAGATAAATACACCTCAACTCGAACATAAGTTTAACAAAACACAACAACATGGACATCGTTTGATTATTACTGGATGTGGCATTGTTAGCATAGTCTGTTATGAGCAAGTTTGTTACCATTTTGTTTTTAGTTTATTGTGTTATTTATTTTTTGGTACATACATGATTTATAATATATTTGTATATACAGGGTGTAAATCAACCCCTCACACATACGTCAACCAATCATTCTGTACTTCAAACCAAATACCCCTACGTTTTTTTTTTTTTTTTTTTTTTTTTGCTGGCTAATGACTTTTTTTTTTTTTTTTTTGGAGTCAAAAATCACATTTTACGGTAAAGCTCAATGTAGTTCTCTTAAAACATTGTGCTAGTGAATACTTTGAATAGTAAACGGGTCATGGAGGTAATTTAAGTAAAGCTATAACCTGAAAAACTAGTATTTACAAAAACAGCTGTGCAAAATTTGGAACTTTGACTCCCAATATCTCCGTAACTAGGACCCCCTAGTTACGGTCTAGAAACAAAAAAATGATGATACTTTTACATCCTTTATATATTTTGAGTAGGTATTGTTTTTTTTTTTTTTTAATATATATATTTTTTATTTTTATTTAAGTAATTATTAAACAAATGTATGTATTTTGAAATAAATAGGTAGTTTTTTTTTTTTTTTTTTTACTTATTTATATGTATTAACTGTGTGGGCTTTTAGCAACTTTTTGAACCGGGCAAAACTTTGTTCTCCTTTTATTACTGATGGTAATTTATTATAAATTGTAACACCCTCAAACTCCAAATTTTTTCTTCCATAGTTAGTTCTAGGAGGTCGGGTCACTAAGTAACTAGCACGCCTTAAGTTAATCTTTCGTGTTTGTTGTTTTGTTACAAATCTTATATTGGAATGGATTTTCTTATTTAATATTTTATGTATTAGAATACATGTGTAGTATATGTAGGTTTGTTTTATGTTCATTATTTTTGTTTCCTCGTATATCTTAGTAGTTGGTGTCCGAAATGGATAGTTAAATAAAATTTTAATTAATCTATTTTGAACTCGTTGAATTGGATCTATGTTAGTTTTGGCTGCAGTACCCCAGATTTCAATTAGGTAGTCGATATGAGGCTTAACCAGAGAATTATAAATAAGATATCGCACTTTTCGAGGGAGACAATTTGTTATATTGTGAAGTGCTCCTATGAGTGGTCTTAGTTTAAGTTTAATTTTTTCTAGATGTGGTTTCCAATTTAAGTTACTATCCAGAATAAGTCCAAGATATTTTTCTTTAGGTTTTCGTTTAAGTACTTGACCGTCTATTTTAAGTTCGAAATTATCATTTATTTTTTTATTTATTGCTGCAAAAATTATGTAATTTGTTTTTGAAATATTAATAGTTAAAAGATTTGACTGAAACCACTCATTTAAAAGATTAAGATCGTTCTGAGCGTCAGCTATTATAGCTTCGACTGAATGTCCAAAATAAAAGAGACTTGTGTCGTCTGCATAAAGGGAGATGTCTCCTTTGAGACCCAATTCACTGATACTGTTAATATAAATAAGAAACATGAGGGGGCCTAATATTGATCCCTGGGGGACGCCAAAATTCAGGACACAGGAGTTACTTTCGTATTTATCTATTTTTACTATTTGTTTACGGTTCTCCATATATGATTTAAAAATTTCAAGTGCTTTGCCTGTAACACCGGTGAGTTCTAGCTTCTGTATTAATTTGTCATGACTGATGGTGTCGAAGGCTTTTTTAAGATCTATAAATATTCCTATGGCAACTTGTTTTTGATCCATTTTATTCTTAATTTTGGTTACGAGGTCAATTGTAGCAGCGAGAGTATTTGACTGAGCTCTAAATCCATACTGTTTATGGTAAAAGAAACTTTTTGAATTGAGGAAAGACTCTAATCGGTTATAGAGAATCTTCTCAAAAACTTTAGACATCACCGGGAGAACTGATACAGGGCGGTAATTGCACGGGTCAAATTTACTTCCAGATTTATGAATTGGCACAACTTTTGCCACTTTTAACTCATTGGGAAAATTACCTTGCGCCATATGATAATTAATGCAAGCTGTAAGTTCCATCGCAATAATGTCGTTTACGCATTTTATTGATTTTGTACTAATACCATCAATGCCAGATGCAGTATTACAGTCCAAATTTTTAATTATGGTAATAACTTCCTTCGTAGTTGCTGGTTTTAAAAACTGCAATTCTGTTTTGTCATTTAGTCTACACTCCTCAAAAATTTGACTTGCATTTAATCTTACCGAGATCATACTTGCTAGGGTTGAACCAATAGTCGAAAAGTATGAGTTAAAACTTTCACATATTTCTTTTTGGTCCATAATAGTACCAGCTGCCGTTTCAAGTTTGTCCGGTCCAGTTCTGTCATGCAGTTTGTTTTTCGACAAATCATTTATGAGTTGCCACATTTTTCGTGGTTTACTTGAATTTTCTTCAAACCTCTTTAGGTAATAATCACTTTTCGCTTTTCTTATGTTGTGTGATACTTTGGATTTTATATGTTCAAATTCTTCTTTTAATTGCATGTCCTCTAAATTTGTTTTATGTTTTTGCCATAGTATGTTCTTCTTATTTATATCTTCTAAGAGTTCTTTTTGGATCCAGTCTTGCCGCGGAGGATTCAAAATTTTAGATTTTGTGATTGTGCACTTGTTTAAACAGGAGTGTAATTTGCCTGCCAATTTAACATACTCTACGAATTCATAATTTTTAGGATATTCATCCAGGCATCGATAAAGTTTATTGAAGTTTACTGCGTTGTATTTCTGTTTTAATATAGGCGGTGGTTGGTATTGTTTCATCTCTAAAAGTATTTGTCTGTGGTCAGACATTGAAGATTCCATAGTGACAAAATGAAAATTATTTTCACCTATGTTACAAGAAACATGGTCTAACATTGTCTTGGTTGAGGTTGTTTCGCGGGTACAGTGTTTTGGACTTATCTTGTTCAGGATTTTGTAGTTAGCCTCTTTTAAAGTGTTCTTATACTTGCGTGTCGCTAAGTCCGGATTGAGTAAGTCCAGGTTGTAATCGCCAAAGACTATTGTTCGTTTCAATTTGTGCAATTGTTGTGAATACATATTCAGAAAGTTGTCCGTATTCAATTTATTGGGCTTATAGATAGCGCCGATATTTAGTGAGAATTTTTTTACGAATACCCAGAGATAATGAATACCATCCACGCATTGTTCTTCAACAAGGTGATGTTTGAGATTGTTGTGCACAAATATTGACACTCCACCTCCCCTTTTATTTTGTCTATAATTATAGTAATGTGTATAGGAGGGTATCTGGAGCATTTTAGCCTCATCTTCATTCTTAATCCATGTTTCCGAAAGTATAATAATATGAACAATTACATGTAGGGAAGCTATAATACATCTAAGCTCATCGAATTTTCCAGGTTTGACAATACTGCGAGCATTGGCATAGAAGAATTTCAGCGATTTTTTTGTGAAAATAATATCTGAGTAATTGTTGGTTATTTGGTAAGTTATTTTCTCTTTGGACGACGCCGACGTTAGTTTTTTGGAGTTTCCATTCTTGTTGCTTCTTGCGGTTCTTTAATGACTATTTTGGGTATGCCTATAATATATTTAATGTAAAGGCCACTTTCTCCATTTGAAGTGCGTTGCTGAAGCTCTTCTTTTAAATTTTGAAGGTATTTCCGTTGATATGGTGTTTGATCCGAAAATATCTTAATGTGTTCCTTGTCAATCTTGTTCCTATTACGTAAGATGTTTTTTGCTGTGTCTTCAGACGAGAAACATACTTTTATTGCACGAGTTTTCTCTGATTTATATTTTCCAAGACGAAATATTCCAGTAGGCTGAGGGCAGCCATTATATATAAGCCCAGTTATTCGCATTATTTCTGTCTTATCATAATCCTGCCGACCGGTTACAGTATCGTTCTGTGGTTCGGGAATCCCGACAACTACAATATTTTTGGCTCGGAAGTTTCGCTCTTCGATTTCGGTGAAAATTTCATTATACGTGGCAGTTGTTTGAATAGAAGATAAAGGTGGCATATTTTTTAAGTTATTGACATCGGCTTCGAGAACCTCCACTTTTTTTCTGTATTTTCGGCGACAACAGACAGTTTTGAGAGTTGGTCTTTTAGTTTTTTATTTTCCAAGACAATATTTTGCATAGTACTGCTAATACCGCCGACCTCGGCTTTAATCGCAGCGACATTTAAGGAGAGCTTGTTTATACTTTCTGTTTGTTCGTTCTTGGAAGATTTTAATAATTCCAGCATTTCCGACATCTGTTTTTTTATTTCAGCAATATCAGACTTTGTTGCTTCATTATCGTCGAGTAACTTTCGTTTATTACGAAGAGTAATCTGTGGTGTGGTTTCTTTATGCGACTCCGACAAATTCGGATAAGATCCACTGCGTCCCGCACACATGCCACTTCCAGGCGGCGAACGTACTGTGTTCATTGTAGATCTATGTAATAATTACTCACGTGGGAGTTGCGTGTGCGCTGCCGTCAGGTGCGTACGGTGCGGAGATACAATTGTAGATATTCCGTCCTTGTTACTCAAGGGGGTGAAGAGCGGTTACCGCGTCGATGTCGCGTTCTGTATTCGAAGCTCAAAACAGTTACGGTATATGTCACTCGCGCTCGATTTTGCAAAAAATGGTTGTAATTAGTTGCCGTAGGGTTCGTAATTGATTTAAGGACTTTTTTGAATTTCTTTAAATAAACAGTAACACGTCCGCTCGGTGCGCTCTAAGTTAGTCTATTTTAAAGTGTGCCAATTAATTATCATTTACAACAAAGTATTGGAACCTGAAAATGTAGGTACATGAGGGGATTTATCATAGTGTAGATTTTAACAGAGTAAAAACGACACAAATGTGCCAAATCATTCTTTATTCTCCTTAAAAATGAGAATTTGAAATCCAAAGCCCTAAAGTCTTCTTTAAAGGCTCTACTCAAAACTGGGTATGGTGCTATCACACCAATAATATAAAGGCGAAAGTTTGTAAGTGTGTATCTTTGATACTTCTTCACGCAAAAACGACTAGGTACACGGATTTGGATGAAATTTGGTACGCAGATAGTTTATATAATTTTTATCGCGATGTTATCTTCCCGTGGGGTAATTTTCGAGCCGCTGGCAACAGCTAGTTAGATAATATAACCCAACCAATAGGACACAGCACTGCATTTTTTCCTTAATCACTTTAAAGAGCCGCTAGCGAGTGTCAATAGCCCTTCACAGGCTTCTGGCGATGTGTGCAAACAGCTCCAGATTCCAATACCGTCGTAAGTCCGTCTAGCTTGACATTAGTCGTCCTACATTTAACCAGGATATGAAGTTTCAGGCGCAAAGCCGATCTATCGTAGGTTAATTATTATGATCGCTGATAGCCTTATATTAAGACTAAGAGTATGCACAGACGGATGCGCTCGTCGGTAAACAGTTCCATATTAATATTCTGACCTTAATTGGGAATAGGGCATAATAATGATGATGATGAATGAAACAAGCCGTTCAGCAGGGCTATTGTGTATCTTTTTAAATGTCAATGGCTATCATAGTGTCCATCGATTAACTGTCAAATTGGTTATGGTTTTAGTACTAAATGGAACCATTTGACAGTTAATCGATGGAAACCATGATGGCCACTGCGAGAATCCTAGAAATTTCACAAAAATCCTTCGACAAGTCTTGATGGCTGCTTTTAAGAATGTTTGATGATAGTTTTCCCGAGTAGTACCTTTTCCTACGAAGTTATGTTATTGATCAATACCTATAAGAGTAAGTAAATAGGGAAATCGTATCACAACTCTGCCTACGTCTATGTTACAATTAAAAGGAATTTTTGTTACAATGCATACCATTCAATATGCAAGTACCTAATCACGCTTTATAAAGGACAAACTTTACGATATTTACTTAATTTAGTTATCTGTTGCTTTGTTAGCGGTAAAAGATGAATTTTCCGGCAAAAATACCTTCTGAAACACGTCATAATTAGGGAAAAATTCATCAAAATCCATTTAGGTGCGACAGTTGTTAGCTAAATAGGTAAGTACTGTTGTTTTAGCCTCGTTGGATAGAAAAACTTTTCGTATGTGAATCACTTATCGATATTGTAGCCATATCGAAGTTTTTACAAATTCAAAAATGAAATTGCCTGTATTAACCGTGTCTGCACGTGATTGATAAGGTGCACACGTGTCTTTAGATCTATGAGGATAATTATTCAATTAACAACACCGAGTATTTACACAGTAACTGCCGCACTCAGATAGCTTTAATGATTACTTAGGCCATCACTTAGTAATGGTTTTGACAGTTTTGTCCATACAAAAATATGTCAAACCTTTACTAAGTGACGACTTAAGTAATCATTAAATATCTCTGAGTACGGCAGTAAGTAAGTAATACTAAACAACATATTAGTACGGACATATTCCCTTTAAAACATGGTAGGACGGTAGGTATGTGTGCGTAATATGTTGTTTCGATAATGAGTTACGGAAAATTTATTAAAATATAATCAGCGTTTAACCAACATTGTCACGTATTTATAGTCATTACGTAACTCAAAATGTTACAATTATAGCTTCTTTCAAAAACAAGTAGAATATCGATTAAAATGCAATCGGGTATTCGTTGAGGCTAGGCGTTGCGGCCTAGGGTTGCTACGCGGGAGAAACGTTCGTGATGTAAAGTAATGGATCGATGGATGGATAGAAGAGAGGCCAAGGAAACGATGGATAGATTGTGTGAGGTATGATATGAAAGAAAAAGGAGTAAATGAAACCGTGACGGTTAATAGATGGGAATGGAAGAAAAATACGTGTAACGCCGACCCCGAGTAATACGGCACGGACAGGAAGAACTTGGCAGTTGGCAGTAGTACTAACGCCGCCATCAATTTCCGCTGATGCGGCTGCGTGCGCGTGCTGAATTAAAGGATATTTTTGAATGCATATCTGTATAATTTTTCAGCACACTAGGTAACTCCACTAATTAACTGAATGCATTCCAGAAAAATGAATGCTGTGTAAAAAAACCAACTGATTAACTATGATGTGAATGTGCAATTACACTATAATTACCTATACGTGGATGAGTTCATTAAGTTAACTCAAACCTTTTAAATTGTAGAGTTATTGTGGAAATATACCTTAACAGTCACAAAAAAACGATCATTAATTTAAAATGGGCAATAAGAAACGGTCTACATTCAGATGAGCACATAAAGTTGCTTGTCATGTTAATTCCGTAGAAAAAAAAAAGTAGACAACCCTGACTCGAGTACACTCACGAGCATAAATATTTAAACAACTAGCACTTTGGCCGCGGCTTCGCCCGCGTGGATGTCGGTTATCGCGACCAAAAGTATTCATGAAATTACAATAAACCTTCCTCGATAACCTCTCTATCCATTGGTGAACGACAGACCGACCGACGAGGCGGAAGACTTTGTTTTATAATCTGTATAGTGACTGTGTAATGAATTTTTATTTATTTTTATTATTAAAACTTTATGCACAAAAATCGTACAAAGGCGGACTTAATGCCTTGGGCAGTTTCTACCAGTTTTCCTTAGGTGATACAAACCCAGTCGGGGCTGCGGGTTATTGTAAGAGATACCGCGGCCTCGACAAACAGGGCTAAGAAGGAACAGGGGTGGTTTTTAGTCAGTAGAAGTCTGACACTTCCTTTCGGTTTGCCCAAGAGCGGGAGGGGTTATTTGATGATTTCCCAACCCCAAAAAAAGGGTGATGCAGACACAATACACAGTAGGTGCAAAACAGAAGCACAAATTAGAAAAAAAAAAATGTAGGTATCCCAAAATATAAGAATAAATACATACATATATACATACGTATATATATATATAGATTTAAAATTTATATATATATATAGATTTAAAAGATAAGCAAGAAAAACTATAACAACTTAATTTTGAGACGAAACTTCCAACTTCCGGAATGTGCTCACGAGCTTTCATTTTCAAAGTGATCCGACTGTTTACCGTCCTGTTGTCCTAAGGGAGTTCATTCCATAGGAAGACCGCCTGGACAAAGAAGGAATATTTTATGAAGCCAGAGCGATGAGGGACAACGTATAAGACGATTATTGGCGGAACGAAGAGTCTTGCTGTGTGCATACAAATATTGACAAAGAGAAGTCAGGTAAGAAGGGGAAATAGACTTGTGAAGAAGAGAAAAGAGGGTTGTCAAAGCTCTCAACGCTCTGCGCTGCCGCGGCCGGATAGGTAACCACTTTAGAAGCGATCGATGTGCAGACACATGATCGTACTTACGAAGATAGAAAACGAATCGAATGCAGTTATTGAAAAGTCGTTCAAGTTTATTGAAGAGATCTGCATTCAGGTCATAGTAGCTGTACCACATATCACCATAGCCAATAATGGGGAAGATTAAACTTATCTCTATAAATCTTATAAAGGTTTACAATGCAGTATTTCACACTCGTGGTAATTTTGATTAATTTACATCATCAAGATGAAGATGACAAATTCTACTAACTTATTGCAAAACGTTACTGAAGTTAACGGCCCCTTCCTTAATGCCCTCGCTTGTTACTCGGACCGGTGTGAATTCTGCCTCGGCTGAAGTTTGCTTACTTGTATCAAAGTGTACTATTGTTCGTGCGTGACTGTACGGCTGCGCCCGCGCCTTCCCACGTGGCGACCGCGTGCTCTAACGCCGCAACAATTTCCGACCGATTGCTCTCAAACCGTATGACGTGTGGGTTGCCCAGTTTACCAACAAACTATCGACCATCTATTAGGTACCAATTTATCCTGTTAAAACCACATTACTGTAACTTGGGTTTACAGGACTTTAACCAATTCAGCTTACTTGGAACGACTCTACCGTACTGTACTCTATTTTTTTCCTTTTAAACTTAAGTCAAGTAATAGAAATGTTCTCAAAATACGTGAAACTTAAGACTGCAGCACGTCCATTTCGTAACATTCGTTAGGCAATGAACGGAAACGTATGCATTAATTAATGTATGCACACGTATCGGTATCACACACACATACACAATCCAACGCACGCACACTTCTGGGCCATTCTCAGCGGGCGGCGCGTTTGCGCCGCGAGCGACGACGGCGCTTAACGCTATTTAAAATTGCACACAACGAAAAATACACATTAACACGTGTCTGCGGCCTGCTTATTTATAAATAGAAATAAGTTTATTTTAAATCTTGTAACTTATTCATGGGCTACGCGATTTCGTCAACGTGCAATTTTTATGACGCATTATCACGGTATTTCGCAGCATCTTATAAAGTATCAAATGATGAGAATTGAGGCCATCTCATTTCTCTGGGGTTTCTATGTGCAGTGAAATCTACGTAGGTAGATGCGCATTTCATAAGTTACTAAGGAGTCAAGTAAAGTAGTGTTATTAGTGAGCCTTTTTAAATGTTTCTGAGAGGTACTCTCTAGCGAAATTATGGTCCGTGGCTTCTGGAAAACCTACAAATGATAACGGAAAATCAACAATTATAGTTCTCGCATTATTTTTATTTCTTTTCTAATTGAAACTACCCAATTACCTAACCTTCTCAACGTACGTACTTGTACGTATATCAGCTATTTATGAAAACATCTTACTTTGCCATAATTAATATATTATAAGTCATTAAAAGTAACAACGTAATTTTTATAATTCGATTTACATGGTTACTGCATCTTCTAGCTAGCAAAGTAAATAGCAATTTTTATGGAACTAAAATTCCAGTAAGTGATAAGACTTTATTTTACGAATATAACAATTCATAACAGTACGTAGTCATTAAAAGTAACAACGTAATTTTTATAATTCGATTTACATGGTTACTGCATCTTCTAGCTAGCAAAGTAAATAGCAATTTTTATGGAACTAAAATTCCAGTAAGTGATAAGACTTTATTTTACGAATATAACAATTCATAACAGTACGTAGGTATAATGGCTGCAACGCATTCAACATAAAAACAATATTTTGCGATTTATGATGTCCGTATAAGGTGTTCTTTTTTAACATTTTTTATTTAAGTTACTATTTGTACAATCTGAAAGTTTTGGTTAACGCAGTGCCTGAGCGATTGGACTGCAGCGCTGCGTGTCGCGGGTTCGATCACCGTACATAACAAATATTTGTATAACTTACATATAGTTGTTCCGAGTAATTATGGGTATTTGTGTATGTGAGTTTAAGTGTTTGTAACCCACAATACAGGAGAAATTCCTAGTGTGGGGCAAAATTTAAAACAAAAACGTGTATGAAGGCATAGAAATAATATGTCCACGTATATGTTCACAGATTAACTACTACATACCTAGATACACAATGCGTACTTAATTACAAAGTTAATCCAAGTAATCTCGAATCTAATCCAACGGATATGACGAATCTAATTTATTTATAGTTACTTCAAACAATGCATTAAATACAGTTCAGTTTTGTTGCACAACCTACATGCTGATACAAAATATATAAAAGGCCACACTAGCTAATCTGTGACACTAGTGCCTTTAATATATTTTTCTGACTTCAGATTTAAAGGAACTTAGGATTGCCTAATACAAGTGCTCTGCTTTCATTCACGGTATGTCAGCATTTAAAAATAATGTTGATGATTTATTATTTTTCAACAAGGAAACTGTCAACATCACGTGTTTTCGTACAGTTGACTAGAGCAATTATTTCATAATCTTAATATAGGTATTAAGAATAACCACAGTAAACGATTTACTTCTGTCTGTCACTTCCGTGGACTAGAATTTTCTTAGCTACTAGTTATAATTTTTTATTGCACGATCGACGTTCGGAATGTGAATGATATTAAAAATATATTTCTCCAGGAACTATATAGGTACATTGTAAAGAGCTCTTATAAAGTTTCATATCGCTATTGAAGCACATACTTACCTACCTACACCTAAAATAGTACATTTTCGTAAAAGTAGGGATACTTTGTCTGTGCATTCGAAGCCGGATTCACAACCGAGCCGAGAACTGCAGTAATTGATTGAAATATTTTGAATTAAGAATACAACAAAATGTTAATTTATTCATAAAAGTAAGTTATATTAATTGTTTTAAATAATCATGTTTATTCATGATATTCTTTGTTTAACACAATTTAAACATAAGAAAACCTAAGATCTCTTTGCTGAGATTATGAAAGCACTTGAAACAATTTAGACTAGGTATAAGTGTAGTTGTGATAAATGAAAATCCCATGTGCGAAATACGTTGCATTTACAGGTTAAACCGTTTTACAAGTGCCCATGTAGGCCTATGTGAAATAAAATATTTTGACTTTGACTTTGAACCTTATCGTAGTTTTACAAAGTTCGTTTCGCGAATTAATACCTACTGAGTGGTTGTAATGGAGCATGTATGTAAAGTACCTATTTGATTTCCGTTCATATTTTATTTCTTTTGTGTACAAAGTTTCAGTGATGATGATGATGTGTACAAAAAAGGCCGTATAACCATGAAAATTTAATGCCAACAGTGAAAATGAGATTAATCCAGCTTTCTATAGAGCTTTTAATTAAAATAATCATAGGAGTTTTCGGTCGTTATACAAATATATAAAAATATAATTTGGACAGTCTTAAATATAATAATAGGTACTACATATATCTACTACCTGTTATTTACCTCGTTATTTGCTAAGCAAACTTTGTCTAGATAAGCAGGTTTGGTTAAGGAATGTCGGTTGATACAGGATAGTTAAGTGATTTTATCGAAGCATTAGGTGTGAAATTTGTAATTATCTATGCACATTGCCTTGTGTACATAACGGAATGCTTGCTCGATCACCGTTAATTACACGCCGCCAAGCTCAAGCTAAGAGTAATCAATAATATACATACCTGAATAGTACTAGAACATAACAATATATGCATCTCCTGTTGACTTAAATAATATAACACGCCGCAGTAACCACATCTAACCGTAAGGCGTTGTCCTAATAGAGCGCGACTACGCGATCATCGCAAGTTCGCGCGAATTTTAGTCGTACGAATCCGCGATCAAACGTATTGATGTCGAAGAGGTGTCCTGATTTAAATTCGCGCGATGCGGTCGCGCGACTAGAATGTTCTAACGACCTTAAGGTGGAAGCTCACATCTGGCCCGCGAAATTCTAATTTTCTTACGTTTTTGGCAATTTGCAGGCCAGTGCTTGGTTGTATGTTTATGAAAATTTGTTTTGCGACTGTAAGACGTATGAAGTTACCGAATTATAACCATCAAAATTATCAATACAACCCTCCAAGTTCATTTTCATGTCAAGATTGATTTTTGCATGTAAAAGTCATTCTTTAGTAATTTAGTCGTCGTTCTTTAGTAGTTAGTAATTTTGATGGTTATAATTCGGTAACTTCATACGTCTTACAGTCGCAAATCAAATTTTCATAAACATACAACCAAGCACTGGCCTGCAAATTGCCAAAAACGTAAGAAAATTAGAATTTCGCGGGCCAGATGTGAGCTTCCACCTTAAGATGATCGCATCGCTTACTTACGCGAAAATCGCGTAGTCGCGCTCTGTTAAGACAACGCCTAACACTACGTCCATAGGTCAAACATTAAAAAAATGGAAAAATATCTGTAAGAAAAGTGGAATAAAACATCACTAGTCATAGTATAGAACAAAGTCGCTTTCTCTGTCCTTATATCCCTATGTATGCCTATGTATGTATGTATGTATCTTTAAAACTACGCAACGGTTTTTGATGCGGTTTTTAATAGATAGAGTGATTCCAGAGAGTATCTTTTTTGCACTTGTGCGAAGCCGGGGCGGGTCACTAGTAATACAAAAAGAGGTGTACCTAATAGTACACCCACATTTCGACAATATGGAAGTTAACAAAATGGATGTACTAATGTCTTAAAATATGACGTCACACGATTTTTCAAAGCACTGTATCGTCTTCATTCTTTGCTTATGTGTAAAAAGGTAAAATACGTGTCCAATACTTTTTGGAAATCCATCTGACTTACCTACCATTCATTTTTTTTGTTAACTATACCCTATTCGTTTACAGTTAGACATTGCATTTTTTGTCTAACTGAAACACAACAATATTATTTCACAGTTATCTATTATACGCTCACACAAAGCCATTACGAGGTCAAGGATGCCATTGCTGAAGAAACTCTTGAATTAGCCTTTCGCTTGTAAAACGTAACGTCTGTGCAATGAGTCTGAAAGTCTTAAAAACAATTATTAAGGACTAGCTGTTGCCAGCGGCTTCGCCCGCTGCAATTCGAAAATTATCCCACGTTAAGATACGGGATAAAAACTATCCTATGTGTTAATCCAGGTTATAAACTATCTGTGTACCATACCTATTTGTTTTTACGTGAAAGAGTAACAAATATCCGTACTTACAAACTTTCGCGTTTATAATATTGAAATTAAATTAAATGAAAATACTATATTGCACAAGAGGTGTTGCAGTAAATACAGTAAAAAAAATTGTTACACTTTACAAATGAACATTTGTATGCTACAAAAATGGTGGGGGTACTGTCCTCTTAGATAGGCTACACAATAACCTGTAGCCTGGAGAATCAGTGCCGAAACCCTCTTAGATTGGAAAATCAGTGGCTTAGTGTTTTTGTACAATCCAATATTTTAGATAATTATAGTAACACAAAACATAAGAAAATAAAAACAAAAAAGATGAAAATTAACGAAAATGTTTGAAAGTATAGGTACGTATACAGGGTGTAAATGAACCCTTCACACATACGTCAACCAAGCATTCTGTACATCAAACTAAGTACCCCTACGCAAAAAATTTGGCTGGGAAACGACTTTCTTTTTTGGGGTCAAAATTTTCATTTTACGGTAAAATCAATGTAACACTCTTAAAACATTGTGCTAGTGGATGCTTTAAATAGTAAAAGGGTCATGGATGTAATTTAAGTAAAGTTATAACCTGAAAAACTAGTATTTAACTACAAAAACAGCTGTTCAAAATTTGGAACTCTGACCCCCAATATCTCTGTAACTAGGGGGTTCCCAGGTATGGTCTAGAACATAAAAATGATCGCAGTGGTGGGGAGAATACGTGCCCTTCGTTTGCGTTAAGGGTACTTTTACACCCTTTATATTTTTTAGGTGTGGTATGTGAATGGGGGTGGTATTAGTAGGAAGTAGGATGATTGAGGTCAGTCCAAGAATCATTTGTGGATCTTTCACAGTCATTAGGGGCGTAGCCAGGTGGCCCGAAAGTCTAATTTTCACCGAGGGGTGTCGTATCACTCAGTATTAACTGAGTTGTGGGTGTCAGAAAGGCAGTAGCTCAGTCAGCCATAAACTTCAGATTATCGTATTGAAGAGAAATTTTTAGTTATCAAGTAAAGCTGTTTTATGAAAAGTAATAATTGAAAGTGCTAACTTAGTTACGATCTAAATTATGATTCAGTTTTAGTACTGCTTTTAAGTATACTTGTTTTTACAGCAGTGCATTTTCCACAAACATCTCTAAGCGTAGCATCGATCAAAACTGAGTATTTTAATTTCTTGTTCATTAATTCCAATCCGTGAAGACAAACAATGTTCACAATTTTCCAGTGGCAATGAAAACAATAAGATATAATACAATATAGCGACGGTAACAGATAAACATAACTTGACATAACATTCCTGATGTATGAGCCACGGTCAGCTTAGTTGCACGTAATTATTTAAGTACCTAATATATGACTGAAAATGAGCCAATAATCGTTTTTGTGATGAGCGTTATTCAATTCAGCTATCGTCACGTAATGTAGAGTTGGAGGGAGGGGGGGGGGGTATTTCGAATGCCAAGCTCTGGCGCCAGAGAGGGGAGGCGTCCAGACAGTTGCGTCACGAGGAAAACATGCTTTCCCCTGTGTACTAGACCAAAAGTCCGCCACTGAAGGAAAATAAACATCAACTATCCTTTCTAACGCAACTTACAAAGTCGATTACAAGGTCGTATACAATTATAAATACTTTGAAGGATTTCATAGAATGGTCATTGACTTTAAGTTACAATCAAATGGACTGTTTTTACCAAATGCAAAGAAAAAAAAGTTTACTAAAAACTTGTTTATGTTTTTCAAAAAAGGTAATTTATCATTGTGAGCTCCTGGACTAAGGGAAGTCATAATGACACTTGACTATAATGCGAGCATGACTTTCACATGTCACACAAAATTGTACGATATTTGAATGTTTGCAAATTGTAACGAGCAATTCATTCTCTTGTTGTGAGTTTTAGGAGAGGGCAATGGAAGACGATATTAAAAGAGATTTTTCAAGTACACCATACATAAGTAATTGTAATGATAATGCCTCTTAATACAAGGGTCCTTGGTCGTGTTATTGTTAGTCATTCTTATACAGTTGTTTTTCTATTGGTGCTTATTTGTTTTCAGTAAATAGAACCTACTACAATCTTGACTCAACTATGAGTACAATTTGAAAAAGTAACCTAAACAAGTCATGACAGATTTTCATTCAATTTCACTCTTAGAATGTCCCGTAGACACTCATAACTATTTTGAAGCTTGGTTTGTCACATGAACTTAGACTAGCGGACGTCACGCGGTTTCACCCGCGTAGTACCCGATCCCGTGGGAATACAGGGATAAAAAGTAGCCTATGTCACCCGGGGATAGTGTAGCTTCCCAACGGTGAAAGAATTTTTTAAATCGGTCTAGTAGTTTCGGAGCCTATTCGTAACAAACAAACAAACAAATCTTTCCTCTTTATAATATTAGTGTAGATATCAAACACTGCCTCATTACGTGTACGTCAAAGTGTTATTGGGTTTTCTATCAAGAATTACTCAGTAACAACCACGGAGTCTGGATTTGTGCCCGGTTGATCAAAATCAAAAATCATTTATTCAAACTAGGCTGATAATCAGCACTTTTCGATCGTCAAAATTTACTTTACTTATTTACAAGAGACAGTACCCTAAAACGCCCCCCATCGACACTTTATTGTGGTCCTAGTGATGACAACAGAATCGCCCCCTTGGGATTTAAGGTGATGGCGACGAGGTAGCCCACGAAATACGAATTTCTTTACGTTTCTTGCAATTTCCCGGTCAGTGTCAAGTCGTTTGTTAAATAAAATGAGATTCGCGGCAGTAACAATTGTCTATTTACTGAGTAATAATGATTAAAACCACCAAAACAACCATCTCAGTTCATACAAGTGTCAAGAGTGATTATTTGAAAAAGGCATTCTAAACACTTCTAGGCTTTTGTACGTATGAACTGAGAGTAAGGAAATTCGTTCCTTCACATTAAGCATAACGAGCAAAATATGTGTCAACTATTAGGTACACCTCTGCTTAACCTTCCGGGATAATAGGAGTAATGTTATCCTTATCACATCAAACATGGTCTCAGTCTTACTCATAAATAAACGCATTGATTCTTCTCCAGCAAGTCTTGTAAATAACTCGTCGGTAATACGAGTGCCTTAATATAAGAGGTGAATTGTAATCCGATATCACTTCCCCATTGTTCTTTACGTACGTTGTCATCATTCTCAACGTTACAGCAAACAATCATTAAGTATCAACAAGGGTGAATTCTTGATCGCATTCTACTGAAGTACCTACTTTGTAGCAGTGTTTAGCGTTACAAAAGTAGTTCTATTTTCGTCGCTGCAGCAGGGAAACTGATTTACATAATGGATGAACTCTGAATAGTTTACTGGGAGGATGTGGAAGACCTCGTCGAACTCGAGAAGTTCGATTCCCCGGTCAGGCTAAGTATACATTAATCAGTTGAACTAGGGAAAACGATCTCATTCATGAGCCTTGTCTTCAAATTTTGAGAAATTTTGGTTTGCGTTCACTAATCTTGGAAATACGATTAGCAAGAAATTGAGCAATCTACTTGTAAAATAAATAAGCTGATGATGATTTATTTATTTATTAACTAAGAAAGATTTACAGATAAGATAAACAGGTTAAAAAATAGTATGCGAGACTGACAGCCAATTAAAAGTCCTCACTTCTAAATACAGATTTTAAATAAAGAGTGTAAACAACACACTACAGCTAAAAAAAATATAGGATAACATTCAAGCTTAAAAAAACTAAATTCACATTTTATATGTCACACACATTCAGTACCTCCAATAATATAAATCTGAACAAACAAAATCTTAATTAAAAAAGCTAAGGCTCATTCACTCTCTGGCCGAGGACACACTCGTTATGAAAGCATCAAAATCGTGCTGTTTACAGATGTTATTAAAGTTTGTACTTGCAGGCACTATAAATAAATTTTGCCTTTATTTCGTAAATGAAACACACAACAGCACGTTAGGTTTTTAAAACAATTTGGCCAAATACAGGTTTTCACAAGTAGTTGGAAAATATTTAAATACAGCAAAAACAAAAAGACAGTGATAAGGATTAGTGCAAAAAAGGAATATAAATAAGATAGAACACAAATTGATAAAGCCTAAAACGTTATGGGTTGTCGAAGAACTGATTACAGAGCGTCGTCTTTAACTTCGACACGCTTGAATTAAAATGTCGATCTCAACCTCCAGGCAAGTCGCATTAAACTCACGGCTCGTCCTAATCATATTATATACAAGTTTTATCTATAAATTGGTCCTTGTCGTTGGTATGTGCAACAATCGAGGTTTACGCAGAAACAAACAAGGTACACCCAGCCCAATCATGCTCAGCAACTCAGGGACATTACTAGATCCGTTTGTAATTAGAAAGACCAAAGGTCTTATTTTTTTGAAATTTTTGTATTTTTCTTTAATTGTTTTTATTAATGCCGAATTGTACCAAGTGAGATACTTTTTGTGACGTTGTAATTTTTGTGGAATATATTTAATGTGTAATTTGAGAATTACTTAATTGAAAAACTCGGATTCCCAGTCATTCGTGGAAATGTCTCTGTTGAAAAACTCATAGTCGCCTTTTTCGATCAGATATTGTGTCCGTGGCGCGCACTCTAGAGGAGCCTCAACGAAATCCGTATGAATTAATAGTGCTGGATGGTAGGCGTCAATGGGAACCAACGGAGTTGAACATTTAACCATACTAACTAATTTGTTTGAAAGTTAAAAAACACCATTTTATTGACCAAAATCCTAGGGTTCATAATACGTCAGTGAGTAAAACTTCGTCAGAACCGTTCGGGATAGTTGGGGCGGACGACAGTTTGACAGATAGGACCCATAACCCAATGATGAGAAAGGTATCAGAAGAATTACTTAAAACTATATGGTTTAATTTTGTAAGGTAATTGCGAAGTCATAAAGAAAAAGAAAGGCTTAAGTTTTGCTGGCTTAAATAAACAACACAAATACGTAAGGTATTACGTGTATTAGAATTGATGATAAACATTCATTTTGCAAAATTAAATCGCCGTTCTATTAGGTATTGTTACTTCGACAAAACAAATAAACAGTCATGAGAAAGGATGCTTAGATGGTCAGCAATTAAAATGACATCAAGTTTATTATTACGAATTTACGATACGTTTATTGGGGACAATTAAATTCAACGATTCGTTTTTAACTTGCTACAGATAGGACTAAACTTTCCACTGGTATGTCCTATTTCTATTGAGTTAGAGAGAGCAACTGTTCCAAGTCTCATATCATAATATAAGACTTGGAACAGTTGGCACCCAATTGGCAGGTCAATGATACTTCTCTTCTTCTTCTCTCTACTTAAGAGCTGTAGGGGCTCAGTGGGGTCGGCCACGACTTGCGAGCTATAAGTCATGGGTTCGAACCCAGACGGGTGCATATACTTTGTGTAACCAATTTATTTAATTACTGGGGCATTTGATTCTTATATATTATTATCCTATTATGATTATTCTTCAGAATGGTATAAGGGCAGGAAGCTGATGATTGGGTCACAGCGCCAGCTTATAGAGAGGAGGTCTGTGTCCCAGCAATGAGAGCATTAAAGGCTATGCTATGTTTATGGTTCGTCCATTGGTATGGTTCTATTCAGCTGCATACAACCGCTTCGCTCGTAACACTACCGACGCATTGTTTGGAAAGCATTGTACCTATTGGATTCATTAACAACGAACTTGTTCATGAATAGGGTTTGTGAGTGCCTTAGTTAGTAGTTGTAATGTCTCATGAAAAGTCCATTTATGAACACAAGCCGTCAGCCACACAAATATCGCAGTTGGTCGCTTTGATTTAGGGTTTTATGGCCCCTACATTCTGGTATATATTGAAATGCATACGGAATGTACGACTGGGGTTCTTAAAAATGACCACTTTAGCAGATCATCAACCACCTCTCCCTAACCGATAACCTAGACCTGAACCCTCCAGCAGTTTGCTAAGAGGGTTCAAGGCTAGACAAAACCACAACGGACTCAGACTATCACCCTGGAATATATCACGCTCGATCCTTATCGGGTCACTGTTCCCTCCGATCTGTCGACATCCTGGATAGCGAAGAACCGTTCTCCAGTTCCCCATACATGACGTCAGGAAGGTACGCAGAGTTGCATCTACTTTGTACAATTCCAGCACCCTTATGAGCCATGTATGAGGCACCGAGTCATAGGCCTTCTTATAATCTATCCAACATGTAGACAGATCCTTTTGGGATCGGCGAACCTGTTGGTCATATCAATGAGGAGCAGCTCCTTAGTACCACGGGATTCGTTCCTACATGCATTCTGAGGGGCAGACATGATAATTATTGTTGTTACTTTCGACATGTTGGTTGATTTTAACTCTCAAAATGGATGAAAGAATTTTATAGATCGTTGGTAAACAAGTGAATGGTCTATAATTTTTAGGTTCCGCAGTACTACCTGGTTTATGGAGCAGGTGGGTAATTCTGTTGTCAAGAACTGGGGCAGCGACCCTGACTCTAAGGCTGATTGAAACTGGGACGCCAAGCGAGCGTGAGATCTTATGAACCACTTGATCCAGAAATTGTGCAGTCCGTCCGGCCCTTGAGATTTCGGACGGACTGCACGAGCTACCTCTTGAGGGCCCTCATTCGTGTTATAGGATCACACACTCGTTCAACCTCCCGGGTCCAATCGCCCTCAGTGTGACTGACAGGCACCGACCAGATGTTGCGCCAGAACCACGTCATGGCGTCATCAACCGGCAGACGCGTGTCAATCACACGTGGAAAGTGCGGTTCTGTGTGTACTGCTCTACTCGCCGCTTATACCGACGAATACGGCTTGCCCATGCACAGATTTTCTTCTTCAGGAAGTGGATGCGCTCAGTGACGCGGGACAAATCATCAGGAATACTAATTTCTGTTCCTGAGAACGCCCGCTTCACAAAGTGCATCACTCTAGGGCGACTATTGCCCTCCCTGGAGCAGATCAGCTTACCGATGAATGCGTGGCGTATTGGTGAGGCTTAAGCCTCCACCAATACGCCGCTCAATCCTGCACTTCCAGGCTGGAACAGCTAACTTTGGTCGTACAGCTCGGTCGTTGTTAGGGAATTTAACGTGAGCCACACGACAAGCTGCCACAGCTGCACAATACAAAATTGAGTGGATATCGGCGAGGTCTTTGCTGCTGTCAAAGCAATTTGACAGTTATGCTGGATGACCCGCACCTGATCCGACAGTCGTTGCGCTGACCCGCTGATAGCTGGCTCAAGCACCTGAAACAGAGAAAGCATCCGACTACGGTACGCAGTCAAGTTACTCCTCAGTAGCCCCATAATATGTGCGCACTCGTTTATGGACTGAGTCCATTTCATGCGCGGCACATTTCCAGCAGCGGGGACCCTGTTCGGGGCCGGTTGGCCTCGAGGTCCTAAGCCCGCTAGTGGCCGTCCTCGTCCTCGTCGTTCTCGTCGCAGTGGTGATGGCGGCGGTGATAGTGATGGCGTAGACGACGACGACGAGAAAATCTCGTCGCTGGAACTCGACGCAGCTACAGCTACTTGGCTTCATGTTAACATCGGTGACGTCTTTCAATTGCTTTCTTCCTGAATGATGTTTATTTTCGTAGGCGTTCATTTAAATGAAAAATGAATGATAAGCAATATCCTTTATTTTCTGGTTGTTTATATATCCAAAATATTTGATAAGACATGTTTACTGTATTAAAATTGGTCGATAAAGATTTAAAATTATTGAAAAGCAGAAAAAATGTTCCGTCACATTGACAACCGGCCTATTATTATTATATATTTACTATTAATATTATACATTTACTATTAATATTATACATTTACTATTATTATTTTATTTAACTAGAAACTTCAGTGTTTACTATGGATTATATGTAAAACATCGCATGACAAGGACATAATTATGTCGTCTAATACATGGAAACTTGGTGACGACCAACAACTACCTAACTATGATAATCAGAACATCACGTTTCTGTCTCGTGGCTGATTGCTAAACATACAATATATTAGGTGACTTGGTACCTCAATCATCAATATTGTCATTTAAAAAATGCTTGGCAATCAATCATCGGAGTTCTGAGAAATTGTGCTCTATTAAATGTAGGAATGTAGACACTTGAGTGGACATATTTTGTTACTGTCTTGTTTACGTTCATATTAATTGCAAAGTTTGCTCAAATATGTACTTAAAGCAATAAATGTTGTTGGTCTAATTATAAAAAAAAAATCTGTAGGTTGGAGTTTTATTTTAATTAAGTCAAACCCAAGTTAAATAAAAACTTCATAAATATTTAAGACTAATAAGTTTTTCCTGAAACCAAACCGAAAGACAGACGTACAAACGTGACCACGGGTATCACTGGTATTTAATCAAATGTCTTAAAAAAAATGTTTTATATTCATAGGTACTCACAATTTTATTTACCTGAACCTGGCATGTATGCAAATCTTCATAAGTAAGCGCTGCATAAGTCACTCAAAAGCCAGTCATTTATACCTCGTTCAAAAATAGTACCTACTACTTATGACCAAAGATACATTTGATCTGAAGTAACTGCAGCTTAGACCTATTATGTGCTTTACAAATTGACAAGTTTCGACATGGATACTAAAACTAAAAGTGATCTCAATAAAGAAGCACTCAAAGGCAGCCCTAAAAAAAAAACATCAACTTACTTGCCACAAAAAACTTTGTGGGTACCTAGTCTATTTTCATCAACAATCCACTGCCTTCTACCTCCATAATTGTGTCATACCATGTCCCTTCCACATGAGTTGCGCGGCCGCAATCATCTCATCATGACACATCTCGCTTAGTGTCACTCTGTGGAGTCATGGAGTGCAATGATTAGAACGGCCTTGTGGTGTCGCAAGGAAGCACCAACAATAGGCTACCTACACTATGGTCACCCTATCAATCAGCCTCAATGATAGCCTATAAAAAGCTACGTCTATTGATTAATTTGTGGTGTCCTCGAGGCTGTTTAGATTTCATCTCAATCACATTTTGGCAAGTGGTTTTATTCAGTTGATTTCAGTAAAGAAATACGTACTCATGTAGGTATTACGCAATATCAAGAGCTGATGATGAAATAGTATGTTGACTTTTAATATACTTGTGAAGTACTTATATGTAAACAATCTCATAAATAACTAAAACACTGCGATTTCTGCGAGGCGTAGCCAAAAAAGTGACAGGTATGCATATTATACAATTTTATACTTGTAGCAAAAAATTAAAGGGCCAACTACGAGTACCTATAAGAACATTTTCGTCGCATCTCCTTACATCCTCTCATCGTTGATTGACAGACGCCGCCGGCGCAATATAATAACGTAAGCAGATATTATTTAAGAGAAAAATATGTTTTCGTGTTTGTCAAGAATACATCCGCAAAAAATTATAACACAGCGTGCCAAAATGTGAAGATGTCAGTCTGTTTTTCCGTCGCTTGACCTTCCATATTCTATATGTCATTATCACTTCTGCAAAAATCGAGATCACGAGATGGTTCTTTCACGTAACGTAGAACTGATGGGTATAGAAGCAGATTCTAAATACGGACGTTTACTTTCATGACACCAGCGAAGTTTATGCAAACATAACGTTTACACCTCCCCCATCAATCATCTAGATAGCTGACAACACTAGATCACGGTAATAATCATAATATTACCGGGACTAGATGCTAAGATATACAGGTTGTTCGGTGCATCGTGTGCCAAATTGAAATGGTCGACTGGATGGGTCATCTGCTATCCTTTCAGACCCCTAAATACTTTTCATGCCCTGTAGATTTTTTACTGTTTTATTAAAAAAAGGCCCTTTTAATTTTAAATACAATTTTCTTTTTAAGTTTAAGGTGTAGACACTGAATTTTATTTTTATTTAGATGTGTATTGTATTAGACGACCTACTTTAAAATTCAAAGTTAGTGACATTAGCCATTTAGTTTGAAAAAATAATCCACATGAGAAGTGTTTAGGGGTCTGAAAGGATAGCTTATGTATTACCCCTCCAGGCGACTATCTCAATTTGGCACACGATGCACCAAACACACTGTATTACAGTTGTCGAAAACAGCGCTATTTTTTGTGCAGTTTCAAAATGGCTGCTTGTATTTTTTGAACGCATTCTTTCGATTCGTATTTCAAAACTTATGTTTCAAACTTTCTTTTTTTAATTCAAACTTGGAGGCATATTTCAGTCACAAAGTTACTTTAGACATATTCGGAATAAAGTCTTGATTAGGTGGTAGTAAATATTATCATAGATCTTTGTTTCGTTTTAGAGTCTATGCGTCACATAATTAATCTTGGTAGTGTCACCCACGCATTTAGTTTCCGTAACGACGCAAAACTTCATAATAGTTAGTTTATTTTTACAATGACTAAGCCTGATCTGTACCTAGCTAAGTACAATATTTTTTAGGAAAACTTTTGCCTCATCAGTTGTTTATCACACATTCAGAGTAAACAGTTAGGTACGGTCTACTTATTGCAATATCTACAAAAACAAATTCAATTGCTTGTCCAGTTTCTATGCAGGATTCAAAGCTTTGTCAACTTCTCGAGACACCAAATTTGGAAGTAAAGTAAAAGTAGGTACTTCTCCAGCTCTTGTCTACAATCTTTCTAAATCCTCGGACTTTTGGTAGGTAACTAACTTTGAATGATCCTTTCCATTGAATGATTCTTTGTGCTCATTTATATTTTAACCAACGTCTGTGGAACATCATATCTACTTCTTCTATGCTTCGTATCCTCAGTAGTTAGTCTAAAGGCATTCAAGGCCCTGTTCCAAATATAATTAGGTACTTACATAAAAGGAGACAAACAGGAAGGCGTTTATTCGTGCACTATCCAGCGGATCTATTTCAACTGATCTCAAGTTCACTGGTCACAGGAATTAATTTGTAAAAAAATCTGTCTCGTCCGTAAGTGTAATCTTCCGGCGGAGTGAGGCAAGGTCGGTTTATTCAACTGAGTGACACTACCTATTGTTTCTCGGGGGCCCGGCCTGCGCTATTTCATAAATGATAAACGACTCAACCCACTCATCGCCCATCGCCAGTGTATCTATGAGTAGAAAATACGAATTGTTCACCGTACGTACGTGAGGCGTAGCAAAACCAGTACCTACCTAAGTTTGAGCTGGTCTTGTATTCTATAGAGATGTTGTACTATGTTAGGCCAGCTCAAGGTTAAAGAGTTAGCACCGACGTGTGGGCTACTGTACGTCAACAATGTTTGCAGTCTACCACTTTTCAATCCCAAGGGTGAAAAGTGATAAGTAGTGATAACCGTCAATTAAGATTGTGTGATTTGTGGATGTTTTTATAGCTACTGTTTTCTGTGCTGTGCGTTTTTTAATTTGCTTTAATTTGAACTCAGATTTAACAATATTAATAGGATGCTGACTTCATAACTGAAACTTATTCATGATGTTAACAATGTTAGTACCTACCTATGACATAATCTGTATGTTACGTGTATACGTAGGTATTTACGTATAGTTAACAATGTAAAAGACTATCGTATACTTAAAAATTCGGGGGCCTCTGACTCTGAAATGTCATCTCATCCGTTTTTCAGCTGAAAAATATTTAATGACTCACAGCTAGATGAACGATCACTTTATCATTAAGTACAATGTTTCATAGTTACTTATCCCCGTTAGTCAATGTTTACCATCGAATGTTTTGCTAAAAGTGCACGTGAACTCACTACGTTCCAACGTCGAGTCACAGGCGCAGGCGCACGTGTACTTGGCACCTCTCGAGTTATCACTCAATGAGATACACGCCCCGCGCGAACGGAGCCAATAACCAACACTGTATATCTTCGTAAATAGACTTTACATGGAATCTTGACTCCTGTCCAAGCCCCCCTTCGCCCCTCATACACCCCCTGCACTTGAGTGCGACCTTAAACCTCAAGAGATGAACAAGAAGTCAACTCGGTTTCAGTCGACCGGTGAATAGGATGCCTCTGTGTTAACATTAAGACATTTGTTTATGAAAGACACGCCCCGATAAAAGATTCCATGTTGCAATTGTGTTACGTTTCAATCTTCAGGAAAGTCACTGGTAGGTACTGGAGATTAATTAGTGTTTCATTTCACAACATTTTCATGGTATAATTTTCCAGGATTTACTAGCCATTAATACCCCCATCTTGTTCTTACAATACGAAAGCCCTCTTGAAATGACATAAAATAACCTTACAAGACTTTTTTTAAATATAATAAATAAGCGTCTATGGCACAGAAATTCACAGAACTAAGCTTAACAATATTCTGGACTAGAAGATCACTCATTCATCATTTTTACATAACATTACATTCATTTGTTTTCAGGCAACTTTGGCCTATAGATATACATATATCTCACAGACTAACATTTTATGATAACATCCAACATAGTAACGGCTTGCTAGTACACTATGTTACTGTGCGTTCACGTGGCACTTGCCTATGGAAGTGACTGAAAACTACTCCCTGCGACCAAAAGTATTTTTCCACGATTAGGAGGCGAATAGGCTTCTTCTGGGTTAAATCGTTACCTTGTCGACCTCATCTCTGCCCCTAGGGCAAGATTGAGGTCAACAGTACGCCATCTCATATAAAAAAAACCACCACTTTTGTATCATAAAGAGCAAGATAAGCAAGTAGTAGTTTCCACTAGTACTTGCTCACCTTGGAGTATATTGATGTACACATTACAAAACAGATCGGTATATACAGGCACCACTAACTAACTTTTCAGCGATCTTAACGTTCCATCGTCCGACGAGTGACGCTTAGTAGATACCTATAAAGGGTGTATACCCTTAACGCAAACGAAGGGCACTTGTTCTCCCCACCACTGCGATATTTTTTTTGTTTTAGACCATACCTGGGAACCCCCTAGTTACGGAGATATTGGGGGTCAAAGTTCCAAATTTTGCACAGCTGTTTCTGTAAATACTAGTTTTTCAGGTTATAACTTTACTTAAATTACCTCCATGACCCGTTTACTATTCAAAGCATCCACTAGCACGAATGTTTTAAGAGTCCTACATTGAGTTTTACCGTAAAATGTGATTTTTGACCCCAAAAAAGAAAGTCGTTTCCCAGCAAAAATTTTTGCGGAGAGGGGGAGGGTACTTAGTTTGATGTACAGAATGCTTGGTTGACGTATGTGTGAAGGGTTAATTTACACCCTGTATAATAGCATGACTTCCTGAAAAGTAAACAAGGCAACTGCCTGATTATGCAAATATTTGTTTAGTTCTACTCTTTTTTCATCTAAGCCGTGCTCAAATCTAATATCTGTTTACGTTCCAGTGATCTTTAGATAACCACCTGAAATTAGGACGCTGATAAAAAGTATCTCGATAAATAATTATCTTTTAAGTAACCTGCGATCTTAGCATTACCATTATCAATGACCGTAAATTAAAACGGCTGTAAACTTTGCTCCATACATCCAGACAGCACGATAAAAATTCTGAGCGAGCATGAACCATATATAATTGGTTGAAAACACATCGTGCGCTGCAACGTTAACTTCATTTGTGAAGTAACTGTTCTGCAGATCGTCGCGGTCCGTGAATGTCATTCAATTTGGCCAACCCAGAAAGTAGCCCAATAAAGCTGAACTACGCACACTTATTCTGAGTGTTTACCTGACCGAGCTAGACAATGTTTGGGTACAGCGTGGCCAATCAAGCGGCTTGGGAAGTAGGTCTCGCTTGACTGCGTTCTCAAGGATTCCTCTCAACTTTTTACGCTCACACCTCTCCCCATTTAGTTCACAGACCATTTCAAGTGCTAAATCGTTCAGATCCGGCTTAGCACAAGTTCAATCAATTTTGCGATTCAATTCAATTGTGGTACGGGACGGGACGTTATGTGCAAATAAGGTCGCCGGACGAACAGTTTCATTTGAGCCGTGTCTGACACTTATAATGTTCTGCATATTGTAGCAATAGGCTTCAGAAATATAAACTAAAATAAAAGATCATGAAAAAGGTAGGTTAAGTAGCTTTACATGTTATATTATAACCTACTCAGTACCTCCATGACTTAGGTACTTACAAAGTCCATTAGCGAAAAAAATTAAACAAATCTGATTTAAAAGAAAATGTTGGTTTAATATACGTATTGCATTTCAAGATTTCCTAAAAAACTATCCTGAAAACATCCGACAATCACAATTTTTTTTACTTTATTTGAATTGAATTTAAATTCAAGAAAGGTTGTTCACGTTCTAAAAAAACTTATCAATATGGTAATGTTGAACGTCTCTTTTGGTTTGAATTTAGTCAAATGTTATAGGGGATAGAACCGATGGTGCATATCAACTGCCCACCATTTAATTTTTTTTTTCGAAATGGCTGCCCACGTTAAAAGTGGTATTTATGGATAGAGGACATCTAGACGAACAAAAATTTTCCGTAACACGGTACCCCAAACTCACGTTACCGAGGTATTTGAAGGTAAAGATCGACAAATAAGTACAACAACAATAATTAAAAATAGACTTATTATTACGTACGAGCAGCGACGGCAAGCTATGCTATGTCAAAGAATAGTATTTTTTTTTAATTTTTCGTGCTCATAGTAGTATGTTAAGGACCTGTATCTTTCAATAAACAGTAATAATAATAATCAACGCCTATAGACACGTGAAAGGTCTATTTTTTATGTGGTCGTTATATTAATAATTATGTCGATCTTTACCTTTATATATCTCGATAACGTGACACTTTGGGGTACCATGTTACATGACATTTTTATTCGTCTAAGTATCCTCTACCTATAGGTACATACCAATTTCATCGAGGGCCGTGATTTCTTAAAAAAATAATGGCGTTGGGTCGATATGCCAGCTTCCATACAAAAAAGATCAAACCCCTTTTTCAAAGTAATATAATATAGATTGACCAGAATCTTAAACGAAAACGTTTAATTACGAATGCTACTAACTTAGTACTAATGTTATTTCATGTTATAACAAACTTTTATTTGAAAGTATTCATAATAAAAGACAGAGAAACTATTAAAGCGAAGAGTAAGTAAATAGTTTTCAGAATTTACAAGCGTGCGAATTTGAACTTTATTCTCCAGTTTTTCACAATATTTTCATCTGAGGTATTCTTTTTGATTTTTTTAAACGTTGCCCCACACTAGGAATTTCTCCTGTATCGTGGGTGCGTTCACAAACTTTTAAACTCACATACACAAATACCCAAACCCGGAACAACTATCTGTAGGTCATACAAATTTTTGTTCCGTGCGGGGATCGAACCCGCGACACGCAGCGCAGCAGTCCATTGCTTGAGCCACTGCGCCAACCGTGCCGTCATTATATTGTTTATAATTAAACTAGCTGACCCACGCATCTTCATCAGCGTCATTTAATATATCTTTTAATCTTTCTCGATAAATGGACTATCCAACTTATTCGCGCGTTCAACCATACAAACAAACAAACTCTTCAACTAATAAAATAAAGCCTATGTTACTCTGTAAAGGTGTAGCTTTCTAATGTTGGAATAATTTTTAAAGTCGGCCGAGATGTTTGGAGTTAAATCGTAACAAACAAAAATCCTAATCTTTCCACTTTATAATATTAGTTACTGTTAAATCTACAATACCACCCTTTTGTTTTGGGTGCAAATCATCAAAATAACCCCTCGAAGCCCTTCAAAGTGAGTGTCATACTTTTACTGACTAAAAACCACCCATGTTCCTTCTTAGCCCTTTATGTCGAGACCGCGGTATCTCTTTTGAACAACCCGAACATTATGGTGCAATAAATATTTTGAACTTGAATTTCCTGGAGCCTGAATCTGAAGTACGCGATGTTATATAGCCCAAAGCCTTTCTTAATAAATGGACTAACCAACTCAAAAATATTGATTTAATTCCAACCAGTAGTTCCTGAGATTAGCGCGTTCAAACAAACTCTTCAGCTTTATAATATTAGTATAGATACTAGATAGTATGTGTCTTCCAACTTTCAAGGTGACTTAAAAAGAAGCCTTTGAGTTCGTTTAACTAATGTTGATTAATGAGAGACGCAGAAACCAGCGTTTATTGTTTAGGATGTAAAAATAGTACTTTTTAAAAACACCGTCGTCTTATTTTTGGGTGTTTGCCAAAACTCTACGTATGAACATACATATCTACTACCTATCTTTCATATAGTGAGATGTTTTTTCCTATGATGGTTTGTTTGGTTTTCTAATGGTCTCTTTTTGGGTTTATTCTTATAAAGTATGTTTTGTTTTTTAAATTCTTAAACAGTTTTGACCTTCGCTTTCCAAATAGTTCTTGGTTATAATTCATGGTTACTTCACCTACGTAGTACTATTATGTATTCTGTGCTTCACCATAAGAGGAACTATTATAATCTCTTAATTTTTACGGATGTAATTTCTACAGACGTTCAGTTCTTTCAGCGATGAAAACTCAAACATAGATTTTTCCAAATTATTCAATCAAATGTTAGCATTAAGTCTGGCAACAAGATAAAATTAAATCACTAATTCAATAGTCACACCTATCGTTTAAAGTTGCAAATATGAAAGTTTGTCACAAATATTTGACCATCGTGACAGATTACATTTAGCGTGCTATACGTCACGACTGGAGGCGTGTCTCTTCTTGATGAAATCTGTCATGCATCGTTGTCGCGTGATTAAGGTGAAAATGCGCACAATCTGCAACAAATGAGCATGTGTCGTCATTTAAGTGCTCTAACTATTAGACCACCATCGTGACCATAGCCACAAGTGGCTATTATGGGGGGCAAGTCCGGTCACAATGGGCGTCGTGCCGCGCTATTGACATTGGATATATTTGTCACAAATATTGTCACCGTCACATGACTACAACAATGAACATCACGGATTGAACTGTATTCCATGTTAATTGTTTGCGCTGTATCGTCTCACGAGACGAGGTTGATGTTTTCAGATTACTTAGGACTTTAGTTAACTGTACAATAAGTGGATATTTAATTGAAATATTGCTTATAATCAAATTCAATCCAGTAAAAGAAATAATAGGTACTGCTTTATTTTACACTGCCGAATTTTAATTCATACCTATAAATTGAGAAACCAGAGAAAGCCCAAATATTTGCATTTGATTTTGCCGAGGGTTCCGTGAAAAAATACCTCGTAAAAAATTTGCGAAAAAAAAAAACTGAAAACCTGACCTATTCACTTTTCAGGATTCAGATTTTTGTAGGTGCACGATTGTACAGGCTTTAGTTGATAGTGGTGATACCTTTTTTTTCCCCACAAACCGATGATCAAACAAACCCGTCACACAAACTGAGTGCGATATTCGACCATTATCTATGATTTAGGATGCTACCGTTATGTTTAGTTACAAAATAATATCTCAAGAATGATATGATAACTCAAATAAGTAAGTAAGCACTTCATTTATTTATTCATCATGGGCAGAAATGACGGACTTACATAATTATGTACTTAAATACCCAAGGAAGGTAACAACAGGTACTTATGGTAGTATAGGAATTTAACTTTTAAATACATCCTTACTTGCAGTCTCTTCACTTAGAAATGTATCAGATTTTCATGCTTTCATAATAGTTCTAGAACGAGTATAGGCTGTACGTTGTCTCTGACACCACTATTTAATAGATACACCTGCATTAATTACACCGCAAGTAATCATCACTTGGCTCGTGCTATTAGTGACAGCTGATGCCACCTGAGAAGCGGATGTCTGAATCTAAACATTCATTATGTACCTACTATGTAACTGTACGCTGTCTGTATAATATGTAAGAATTATAAACTTTGATATTAGGAGTAAAGTGGAACTATCACGTTATTACGTTACACTGTTGGGATAGAGACCATCTCTGTATGTAGAGAGTAGGGTGAGATGAATCCACCACGAGGGCCAAGTGCGGGGGCACAGAAAAACAGCACCTAAAAGTTAGTACTTACCTAAGTAGTTTTAACAGAATACGGATGAATCCACGAGTAACTAGTATAAATAGTAATAAACTGGTATATTGGATATTTTAGATACTAGTAAATTATTTTTACAAAACCTCGGAAGATATCCCGATTTATCTAGTCGCAATCAGTACCTACCTAGTGTATTATTGTCTATTCCAAGTGTCGTGTACGACCAATTCTGGCTTTATAATAGCTGTAGGTATTATCAGAAGAAGGAAATCTTTACACTCAATATTGAAGCGAACACGTGTGCTGGCTACCGATCCGTTGCCAGTTACTCCCTGAAAGATAACCGCACAGTCAGTCAAGGACTAATCGTTGTTAAATAAATTAAGTAATCAATAGGACCGAATACGAAATTATGAAAATTTCGCTGATTTACTTGATTCAATTATGATTCATTGAACGAACTGCTATATACATAATATATAGTTATACATATACGGATGCAAATTATTGTCAGAATCAAGTGTGAAGACCCAAACCACTTATACGTTTGGGCGTGTGAATAAAATCATGTTATTAGCATACAGGGTGTAAATTAACCCTTCACACATACGTCAACCAAGCATTCTGTACATCAAACCAAGTAAGTAATTGTCCTGAAGTAGTGTGCCTAACTATTTCACTGACTGCACATATTAAGGTCAAGAATCCGACAACGTGCAGAAATAAATTCGTAAAGTTATAAAAGAATACATTGTGTCTGCTACGTCCGTCGTGTAAAGAAAAGCATGCGAACACCATAAATAATAAGACAATGTGATGTTTTGGGGTTACGCATTACGAATATAAAAACTCTTCGATCTATCGACGACGAAAAATTAATATAAAATCAAATCACGTGTTCAGATTGAACACTTGATTAATTCTAGCTGTAGGACCTGTAGTAGAGATACTCATTATAACTATTTTAGTGTTTTTATTAGGTACCTAAACTGTGCGTTATTAAATCATGAGGTTCCATAAATAAAGCACTGAAAACTTTTTCTATGTATGAAACTCGTGCAAATGATTTAATAAGACTCGAGCTTAACGCTTTTTTGCAGTCCAAGAGACCGGTTCGTTCCAAAAAAATTTTAACCAGTTCAATCCAGTATCACGCGCAATCTGTCTTGTCGGCAAACAGAAGCCACACATACCAATACATATATGTATGAGACTATACATCAAATGATGTTCAAAATACGCCCTTAAAACATAGCAACAAAGTTTAGAATTGTGTAATAATGAAAAACGTTACGAATTTGGTATGTCTGAATCAAATTAGGGGAACTGAATCGCATGAGTGTAAAGCATTCAATACTTTTATGAAAAATTTTGTTGCAGACGACAAGGTAGTCCTTTATTTAAATGCTAGATTACATTTTTACATTTACTCAATGCGTTTACAGACTCCTTTCGAGGAGAATGCTAACCAAAGTGAACGAATTTAAAGTCTTAAATTATTTATTTTTGTTCTATTCTGTATGTAAGCTGTATTGTAAGTCGGGTCTTTCAGAGAAAATATTATTTTGTGTACTAGTAACTAAGAACAACAACATTACTTTAAACACATACGCTGCTCTTGAATCCAAAAATTGCCCAGCGGCCTGGGCCCCGAGTCTGCTATTCAATAGTGTCAGAATGGTCTATCATTGATCTCATAATTGTTGATTTTGACAACACCAAACTTGTCAAAATCAACAATTATGAGATCAATGATAGACCATTCTGACACTATTGAATAGCAGACTCGGGGCCAATGGTCTGCAGATAGTCTTAGATAGGGAAGCAAGCGCGGATCGCGGTCAGAGTTCAAGTTTCTAAAAATTCACCTAACGTTTGTAATCCTGTGGGAGAACTGCGTTTCGTACTACGCGGCCGCGATGACTATTTATGTCTTCCCGAAATAGCGTCGGCGTGGTCACATGGCTACCGACCGCGCTGTCGAGCCCCTGTACCGAACACCGCCGACGTCACCACGGCGTCATATTCAATGAAACTTGTGTACATTCCTGATTCTGGAACGCTACCAACAAACCCGACTAAAACCGAATTTAAACATCATTTATCCTCGGAACAGTATCCTCGGTACCTTTTGCCTGTTTTTATGCTATAGTTAACTTTACTAAGACCTTTTATTTTCCTTTATTTCAGAAACCTCAAATGCGGCCGATGATAGTTGAATATGACCCCAAGAAAAAAGGAGTCAAAAATGACTTATCAGATATCGTTATGGTCAAGTAAGTGACTATGTTCCGTACTCTTTGCGACGAGGATGCCATTAGCGCGACAATCACTGAATCAGCTTTGATTGCCCATTTTGTGTTGTCAATAATTAATTTGAGTTTGATCTGGAGCCACATCCGATCAATGAATTATGTTGTACTGCTTAGTTAATTATAAATTATAATAAAACATTAAAGCATGCTTCACAGCTTACCTCATTTTTGTTTCTGTTCAGCAATTGATATTTTAATTGTGGAATATCTTGTCAAACTTACCTTAAACCTAATAATCTTTGACGTTTTTATTTCTACAGGACATTGAAAAGAAAATGTATACCTATTAGATTTTATGAGAATGGCTAAATATCGTAAATCAGTAGCAATTAGAACCAGCACCGAGTGCGGCAGAGTGCCAGACCAGCTGTGCGCTGTGTGCTCTGTCGCATCAGTCACTTGTGTCGCGCCTTGGTCGAATCTCACTGTTTTTTGACAAATGTTGGTTTTGTCGTGGTATTTTATATTGTATGTTGACTGTTAAGTACTCGCTCCTTAAAATGAGCTAAAATGCTCGAAGCTGTACGGAGACGATCCGGCAAGACGAGTGCTGCTTCCACGAGATAAATGTCGTTCGTCGACCTTGATCATCTTGCAATGGACTCATACACCGGTACATCATTCCATTTTATGGTTTCAATTTTGTTTATATAATTTGTTTTGTTTGGTAATGGTAAAAATTTGGAGATACTTGCACACGAATGGTGCCCAAGTCCGCTGCCACTACGCAGGCGCACGCGCCGGCTTGTGCGGCGGCCACGAGTGCGCCATCTCTGTTCAGGCTCGGGATTGGCTCGCACACTGGCGATTTGTACAAATTTGATTTAGCTTTATGTTCTCTCTCCATGTCTCTACCTTATTTCTAACTCAATTCTGTAATCCTAGAGATGCAATTATTATTTTGTCAAAATGTTTACTAGTAAACAATCCAATCAACTCTTTAACTCCATTGTCGAATTGCCATCTTTGTCCGTTAAGTTTTTAGACTTCACATTTTTAATAATAACGTAAAGCTGTATTGAATTTAACGGTTGAGCCACCTTTTTGTAAATGCCAAGTCTTAACAGAGTGAAGTGCACACAAATAAAATATATTATACTTTATTTTGGAGACCATAATGAATGTATCACACTTCACACCACAACACACACAGAGTAATGCAGCTAACAATCAGTTAATAATCTTGATCATTCGCGAACAGTTCATAGCCACAGAATCAGTAGACATATTGCGTCGCGAGTAGTATCATATAACCCAATGGAACCCGCGGCCGCGACATCCACACCTCGTTCGTTTCACATTATAGCTTGAAATGTGGCGCTTTTTGTGTTCTCGCTTCATTACAAAGATCAGCTTTAAATTCAATTGATTAGAGACTACACTTTGTTACCCACCTCACTTCTAACCTATCAACACCACTTTACCTAGTTTGTAATGTAATGTTAGCCGAAACACCTGTTATAACAGTATTTGGGGAATGTTTTACAGGTACAAAGTTGACCCAAATGAGATCCCAGTGGAACAACAGGCAGGCTCCACCCTGCCCCTCATGGAGATCCCGGGCAGGGACATTGAGGCTGATGAGGACTATAACCCTTTCGAGCATAGGAAGCTGGCGCATCCCACATCGTAAGTGAATTAAGTTAACTATGAAAGCGGAATCACGCTCGTTAATGACACATCAAGCAATGCAGTACTTCATTAACAATATTAATCGGATACTTCATTGACAGTGATAGGAATAGGTAGTGCCTATTAGCCTAAACTTCGAAGAACAGAGACAAGAAACGGAGACTTCCTTAGGACTAAATTATTTCCGGCACATCTGTCTCGAAATTTCGAGACAACACTTAAATACATTTAAAAAAATGTGTTATTTGGAATAAGTAATTCGTCTATATTTATCTAAAGTTTGTCTATAAAATTCAGAAAATTTTATGGTTGTAACGACTGTGTATGTTATTATTTTATTATGATATATCTAGTCGCAAACTTTGTTCTTGTCTCTGTTCTTCGAAGTTTAGGCAAATAGGCACTACCTATTCCTATCACTGTTCATTAACAATATTAATCGGATACTTCATTAACAATATTAATCGGATACTTTTCTTTTCAGGGATATGGATACCCTAATTCACTTGCTGAAGGGATCCCTCGGCAGTGGGATATTGGCTATGCCTATGGCGTTCCACAGCGCGGGCCTGTACTTCGGCCTGATAGCGACGTTCGCTATCGGAGGTATCTGCACGTACTGCGTGCATGTACTGGTGAGAACAGCCCACGAGCTCTGCAGGAGGTTACAGAAACCCTCGCTAGGGTTTGCTGAGACTGCTGAAGCCGCTTTCTTGTCTGGACCACCCGCCGTGCATAAATTCTCTCGACTGGCCAAGTAGGTTCTATATAACAATAAACTTATATTTTTCTGATTTACAGCGTAAACTGCGTTAAATAACCTTAATACAATGTTTAAACAATGACTTTTGTATCGTTTCAGAGCCATGATCAACTGGTTTCTTGTCATCGACTTGCTGGGCTGCTGCTGTGTCTACATCGTGTTTGTTGCCAAAAACGTGCAACAAGTGGTTAACTTCTACGCCAAGGATACTCCTTATTACGACATGAATGTTCGCTACTACATGGTCGTACTCCTCCCGCTGCTCATCCTCATGAATCTGATAAGGAACCTGAAGTATTTGGCGCCATTCTCGATGATTGCTAACTTACTGGTCGGAACTGGAATGGGAATTACTTTCTACTATCTGTTCCAAGATATTCCTAGTTTGAGCGAACGCGAGTCTTTCACTGGTATTGCTCGCTTACCAACTTTCTTCGGAACCGCTATCTTTGCTCTGGAAGGTATTGGCGTCGTCATGCCCCTGGAGAACAACATGAAGACCCCCACTCACTTCATCGGTTGCCCTGGCGTGCTTAACACTGGAATGTTCTTCGTGGTTTCACTGTACGCGTTCACTGGATTCTTCGGCTATTTGAAATATGGTGAGGGCACCAAGAGCAGTATAACGTTAAATCTCCCGGAATACGAAGTGTAAGTATTCTACTCTGACATATTATCAGTGCACTTTCAGACTCATATTTTAGAGTCGATTTAGATTCATAAATCCCGAATCATGATAATATATATCTTGAGGTCATAATGCAGTTATGATTATCTAAATGGTTATGTAAGGTCTCTTAATCACAATTATAATTCTTTGCCAGACGTAAACAATTCCAAGGCAAATTGGCGTAGTGTGTTAATCTTCCAAACAATCCGTTAACTTCCCCTAAGAAATAAGAAGAGATACTGATACCTGATTGTACCACCTCACAGAAATACATAATGTTAACAAATATTCTAATATTTTTTTAATGATATTTCCAGATTGGGCCAATGCGTTAAACTGATGATAGCTGTCGCCATATTCTTCACGTACAGTCTTCAATTCTACGTGCCGATGGAGATCATTTGGAAAAACGTCCGCCACTGGTTTGGAGCCAAGAAAAACCTCGCCGAGTACAGCATCCGAATTGGACTTATCCTATTGACATTGGGACTGGCTATCGCTATCCCCAATCTTGGACCGTTCATCTCACTGGTCGGTGCTGTCTGTCTCTCTTTCCTCGGCCTGATTTTCCCTGCTGTTATCGAAACCGTCACTTACTGGGACAGGCCCAATGGCCTGGGCCGTTTCAACTGGGTTCTCTGGAAGAACATGTTCTTGGTTTCATTTGGTATTCTTGGTTTCTTAACGGGAGCTTATGTCAGCATTTTGGATATAATACGAGGTGAGGAATAAGAACAGACGCGCATGACCATTTCATAGAATAAGGCTCAATAGATATGATTAAGCTAAGGCAGATTTTTATAAGTATTATGGCTTCGATGGGTTAATTTGATTGACTATGGCTTCCATTTTAGTAAAAACTTTTTTAAATAACGATTTTTTTACATATGATTGACACCATATTTTTATATGAACGTAAGCACAAAGAACTCAATTCAAGTTTTTATGATAAAATCGTTGACCTAAGAATTATTGTTATGTAATTCGCTTTTAGAATTTCTATACTATTTTTGGTTATCACCACTTTAATTTTGTATACAAAGTTGTATTCTTCTCTTAATTAATTAAATTGAGTTATTGTATATTTGATGCTCAATTTGTATTATGTGAGATTAGCGTTTTCTATCTGATTTACAATTCGAATTGAAAATTAGTTGATGCGAAGCAGGTTGTGTATTCCTAACTTACAATTATTTAGCCCCGAAACTCTGTAGCCATTTTAGTTTTAAGCGAAGTGTAGATAAATCTACTTTTATAAATGTGTGAGAATTTGTCTAGTGCATTATCGAAATGTGATACAACTGTAGGTTAACTGAAAGGCATTATGGTATTGGAATTTGACTAAAAATACAAATTATTTCGAAAATAGACATCATAAAAGTAATTCTAAGCAAAATTTGGAAACTGATTGCTTGCCAAGTTGTCCTAAAACTGGGTTACAATTTTGGGGTCTAATAGTAAAAACATTGTTCGTGATAATAATTATGGCATTTCCATTACCAAAAAAAATACATTTAAGTAAGTATATAACTGCTTATGTAGTATAAATATTCATATCGAGCTTTTTTGAAAAATTATGAACTGAGGCATTTATCTATAAGTACCTATAGGTACAAATATAAAGATCTTCGTCGAGATCATTAATGTTATATTAGAGAAAAACTCAAACTCAGGCGACAAAGTTGGTAAATCTCAATAGATACATAATATGTACATAAAGACTGTTTATAATATTATATTTTTACGTCACAAAAATATTATTCTCTATCGTCCTTCGTTGTCTCAAAATTGAAGTTGACACTTCTAGCAAATAAGAAGAAGGGGTTACTCATCTGTAATTGAATAATAATTACGTAAAAATCTAAATTTTTCATACGTGATAAGTTGTAGCGACCCTATTGTTCCTCGTACAAGTTTGATTCTGAATATTTATTTAGATACTAACCGAGTGAATGTATGAAATATAGTTACGAATGACTAAAATTAAGATAAAGAAACTATTATAAATGATTGTGTGATAGTCATTCTGTATTAGTTGATAGATATTAAGTGTTTGACTTATAAAGTTGGGTTGTTTTACCTGACTTTTAAATTAATGATCATTGTTTTCTTGGTGACGTATCCTCCCCGTTGCAACTGTCTCGACTCTGTTCTTATAGTGTTTGAAGCTACTTCGAAGCTATGCTAAACTAACATCTTTTCTTCATTTTTAATGCAACACAATTTCATAGTCACAGTATTGTGGGGTTTAAATAGTAATAGTATAATAAGATAAATCAATTTGACTTCTAATAACTCCGTCAATCGGTTCACTAATCGAAATATTATCGCTTTTAGAAAGATATAGTAATTAAACAAGCAGTAATGAACGTCAATTCTGTGTCTTAAACATATTTTGTAACTGCATATATTTTTATGTGAAATTTTAATAGTACACAAAATTATTCGCTAAACGATTAATATAAAATTTAGTAATCATAGGATATCATTCCTACATATTTGGTATAAAGAACCAGCCTACCTATTTTAGATACTTAGAAGCGGTTGTTTTGTTACAGTATTAAAATAAATAAGATTAAGGAATATGTGTGTTTTAGTTTTGAATCCTTAAAAACACTATCGGTTTTTTGTGTTCTTCAAAAAGTTGTTGCTGGAAGAGGCCATACCTGACAAATAGTGTAACAGTTCGCCTTTGTTGTTGACCATGGGCACCAGCCCACGGTCAACAACAAAGGTTGCTTGAGTACAACAATTATAGGGGAATAAAGCTAAGTTACTGTTACATACTATGAAAGCATGGGAGAAAGTTATTGAAAGGCGACTGAGAGAAGAGAGCGCGATCTCACGGAACCAAAATTGTATGTATTGGTTTTATGCCTGGTCAGGGAACGATGGATGCCATTTTTGCTATACCGCCAGCTGTACGAGTTGCGCATAAAACCCTTCTTTTTGCATAATGTTCTTTATCTTATTATACTTTGCCATAATTTGTTTTGCCATAATAATATTTTGCCATATATTTTTTGACACACAGTTTATGTTGGCATAATTACTTTGAAAGCTATTTCTTTTGGCATACAATTAATACGCATATTGTTGCTAGGCATAATGAAAATTAGCATAATATTAGGTAGGTATATAATTAATAAAAATAACGGAAACAAATTCATTTAAGCCTGTGACGGAAACGCTAACCCTAGACGGTCGACAATAGTTTAAGGGAGGTAGTTATATAAAAGAATACCGTTATGATCACTTGGTGACTGGTTTCAAAATGTATTGTAATTAAATGATATTTAGTAGAAACGTGATTTATCCTAATAAATCTAAATGAGAAATGTATAAATGATTAAATATCATCTGATGCATTTGTAAAAAGCATTGTTTGCCAAATAAATGTTTGTAAAACGAGTGTTTATAAAATCGATGTCGAGTCGATATGTAGAACCTCAGTACGGTCTACGGCGGGCTAGCGAAAGCTTCAATGTGGCAGTTGGCGAAACAACTAGTCATATATAAATATATATGCTCCGTGCGGGGAAAGAACCGGTGACGGCACGGTTGGCGCAGTGGCTGACTGATTGAACTGCTACGCTGCAAGTCGCGGGTTCAATCCTCGCACGGTACAAATATTTGATTGGCCTACATATAGTTGTTTCGACTCTGAGTGTTTATGAATGTGAGATCTAATGTATGTAAGCGCATTCACGATACAGGAGAAATTCCTAGTGTGGGTAAAGTTACAAAAAAAAAACCGCGACATGCAGCATGCTTGGTCAGCCGCTACATCAGGTATTTGCGCTGAATATTTAGCTTGGAGTGGGACTGTAGGATACACCGATGCGTTTGCGCTCTAGCATTCCAGAGGTTAAAGGTACACACTCACGTAGCTAGGGGTTGTGAGGGCTATGTCCACCAGCGCCGGCTTTAATACCATGATTATTATCATATATATTTCTAGTAGTAGGTACCTAATTAAATAAATATACAAAATATGCACAGAATACGCATAAATTATGTGTAAGTGTAGATCGTTGTAGTTGGCTGTCGTCACAGTGTGGCCCATTAATCTAAAAAGCAGACTGACAGAGATACGTAGGTATTTGAAGGAAACTATGTGATTTCAGTAGCATGGTTTATTAGAGCAAAGTTTAGAGGAGGAAAGCGCATCATCTGTCACACCCCTGGCTTAGACCACAGGCGGCTACACGAACTCAGGATTTGAATCCAGTTGATGGCAATAGCTTAACAGGGTCTTACAAGGCGTGGTGATATGTTATGTAGAAATATAGAGATATCAGCAATATAGAGTACAGCAATCAATACCAGAACAGATTAATTGATATTGAATGAACATTGTCCACGAATTCCTTGAAATGGCTAAATGAAACCAACTGCTAGGACAAAATATGGTCGCGTTACACCGAAATTGAATAGGCTTATTACGAGTATTATTTATCAAAATACACATCACAAATATGGTGAAAGGTTCACAGATTAATTTTCAGTCGGTTGATGGATGAAGCTACTTACGTGGATAATGCCACAAAAATAATTATGCCATTAGAGAGAACGAGGGCCGATCACCGCTCGCTACGGAGCGCGGAGCCCCCTATAATAGGAGAAAATTCGAAGACATGTGACATCTATCAACCCCCACTGGCCCGCGTGGTGGATTGTCATTTTATTTATTGCATGGCAGCGCGCTTCAGGGCGCGGCAGCAGCGGTCTTGCAGGGCTATTGCGTATCTTTTAAATGACAGTGGCTATCATATTGTCCATAGATTAACTGTCAAATTGGTTATGGTTTAGTACAAAATGGAACCATTTGACAATATTTGATGTACACTATATATGATAGCCACTATCATTTAAAAGATACGCAATAGCCCTGTTGATTATGTCATCAGACAATTTCTATTGTCATCGGCGGTCATCTATTGTAAGTATAAGGAAAACGTTGCCCAGGTTTTTCGAACTCTTACGTATATTCCGGTCTGCCGCCCCGCAAATCTAGAAATGCTATAAGTATACTATATTTCTTCTCACCCGCCACGCACTACTTTCATTGTAAGTTTATTTGTTAGTTTGTATTGGTTAAATCTTGCAACTGAACTTGAGCTGAAAGATTGCACAGTTCATCCCTTTGGTTCTGTAGGGCTATTGCGTATCTTTTTAAATGTCAGTGGCTATCATAGTGTCCATCAAATATCTGTCAAATGCGCCCTGTGGACCAACTACACGCAACGGGACTACAATGCTCTCAGAGTTCAATATAACAACGCCTTCAGGATTTTGGTGCGGCTACCTCGTTTTTGTAGTGCTTCGGGCATGTTTGCCGACGCGAGGGTGGATGACTTTTATGCTATAATGCGGAAAAAGTCTGCCTCACTAATTCGTAGAATTCGAGGTAGTGGCAACGTAATCCTGGGGATGATTGCGAATCGACCAGTATCGCCAGTGGTGGGTAGGCTCATTAGGCTACATCATGTCTCCTGATGAATTTAATGTTTTATTGCAATCAATCAGTTTTCTTCGTTTTATTTCAATTCATTTTATATTTTGTTTGTGTTATTTGACATAATTTATTTTTAATTCAATTTAATTTATTTGCATTTAATCATGTCCATTTTAATTAAGTCTTAATCAAGTTATTATATTTTTTAATTTTTAATGAGTATTCATCGGAACTAGGTATTTACATTAACACAAAAATCGCACTAACTTAGTCTTAAGATAATTTTGTTAAGTACTAACAAAAATATGGATTATGAGTCTGAAATAAACATTTTTTTTTTTTTATTAAATGGTTCCATTTTGTACTAAAACTATGATAGCCACTGACATTTAAAGGATATTCCACCAAAAACAAAACTTGTAAAAAAAGCCAAGCCGAGCAACTCACTTTTACCGTAAAAAGTAGTGAGATCCATGTGATCCATCGCATCGCATTCGCCAATGTTAAACAGGCCATTGTAATAGCTAATCGCCATGCCATTGGCCAATATGATGCAGTGGCCAAGTCAATCTTGTATTAAAAACATCAAAGGTTTTTATGTAGGGATTAAATATACACACATCAAAAGTGTCTAGGGATCAACATATATTTTTGCAATAACTTTTCTCCTGATTGATATTAATTAAAATTTTCTTTAAGGATTCATCAAATAAAGTGTTTTCGTTTGTCACAGTAACGATAAACCAAGTCACCTTTGCATTAATAAAGAAATTTGCCATTTTCCTAATAAAGGGATTTTTGACATTTGAACCACTAACATTAAAGTTCGAAAAAAAGACTGAAATAACAGTTTTCTTTAAAATTTTATTGGGTAACTTAAACAATTAATAATCCGTGTTTCTACCGCGAACACTAACAACACAAGAACATCGGTTTGGCATACTCAAAATGAGTTCATCCAAATCACGCTGTGGAATGGCCGCCCATGTTCGTTGCAACAACAAAAAAAGGTCTTCTTGCGACTGGATACCCTCCATATTCGGCAGAGCTCTTCTCTGTAGCATATCCCATGCATGCTCAATCGGGTTCAAGTCTGGCGACTGAGCAGGCCAGGGCAGGACATTGATGTTAGCTGCGGCGAGAGTCTGTCTTACAACTCTTGCGGTGTGCGGTCGTGCATTATCATGCATTAACTGAAATAAGGGACCGATTTGCACTTGTAGAGGAACGATGACGTCTGATACAATCGTCTCAGCATAAATTTGAGCGTTGAGGTTGCCTCTGATCCAAATCAACTCAGTTCTTCCGCCGATCCAAATACCCGCCCATACCATGATGGTTCCACCACTATAAGGATGGACTTCCTGGCAGGATTTTAATCGCTGTTGGCGTCCAGGGGTTCTCCAGTGTCGTATACGTCTTGTATCCGGTCTCATACCAAAACGAGACTCATCAGAAAAGCACACGAAACGCCATTGTTCTTCTGCCCAATTTCTGTGTTCAAGAGCCCATTGATATCGAATCCTACGATTGTGCATTGCTATAGGTGGTACCCGTAGCGGTCTTCGGGAATGAAGGTTCACTTCATGCAAGCGGTTTCTGACTGTTTGGTCGCTAATTAAGTTCCCTGAAGAGTGATGAAGCCTCACGGCTAACATCATGGCGGTTATTGTTGGAGCTCTTCGAGTTAAGATTTGAATGTATCGGTCTTGTCTCCGTGTGGTGCAGCGATACCGTTCTCCATGGCGCTCAGCCACGGTACCAGTGCTTCGGTAACGTGTCCAAAGTCGACTGATAACACTCTGACTTGTATTCAGAGCTAAAGCCACAGTACGTTGCCGGGAACCAGCTTCTATCATTCCCACGGCTCTGAGCATTTCTTCCCTGCTTAAATGACGTCGCCGCTCCATAATAACGTTGGTTTTAATCAGTAGTAGGGAAACAGTAGCACTAATAATGTCTTCAATGCGTTGTATGTTTTTATAGGGAAAATATTGACAGCTGATTTTCATCTTTTACTCGAATTTGATTCACAGTTCCTGATTCAAATTATGAAATGCACCAAAAAGGATCCATATAAATTTATAAAATCATAGATTTATTACAAAGCCACATTTCAATCTCAAGAAATCCGCATAAAAATGCTTGATCCCTAGACACTTTTGATGTGTGTATTAACTGACTTGGTATTACATGGATCTCACTACTTTTTACGGTAAAAGTGAGTTGCTCGCCTTGGCTTTTTTTACAAGTTTTGTTTTGGTGGGATTCTTTTTATAGCGTCTCTCATTCTATCTAATTCGTTTAATGAATCAACAATACATAGGTTTATTCGAATTTGAAGCAGTCTTATTCATCGATTTTCTTGAAGTACTGCTAAAGTATCTACTCGACAAGCTGAATCAAACGAGTAAAAACTCGACAAGGTCAAGTCGTTTTATAACGGAATTCCTATGGCCACCTTCAAGCTCCATCAACAGATCTTGGAGACCATCCAAAGACAAAGTACTCGTCAAAACGAATCAAACGAGTCTTAACTAGATGGGTTATGTCGTTCTATAACGGAGTTCCTATGGCCACCTTCCAGCTCCATTTTCAGATCCTGGTTACCAACTTAAGAGTACTCATCAAGACAAATCAAATGAGCTCAAACTCGATGGGGGTTATGATATTCTAAAATGGAGTTCCTATGGTCAACTTCCAGCTCCATCATCAGATCAGTTCCATATCATCATAATACTGCATTGATAGGCGATATACATATACGTACAAAATTTCAGATCAATCAGAAACTAGGAAGTATGTTTAATTTAATAACTCGTAAAATTCATTCACTGAAAATGTAACTTTAACTTTGTATAATTATAATTATATGGGATTACAAAGTTATTTATGCAGTTAGTTTATCTAGAAAACTAGACTGAAATTGTGCACTTTTTCAGTTTTTCCATGGTTTATACACTAAACACTAATTGTGTTCTAAATTTGAAGCTTCTATGTCTGCTGGAAGTGCCTTAGACTTTTGATGATCGGTCAATCAGTCAGTCAGTCAGTAAGTGACAAAAGTAAGGAACTTTGATTAGTTATAATTCTTAAACTACTGGTTCAAATTTAATGAAATTTTAAATATACCGTGTTTATACAATGCCTAATTGGTTACTCAGGCTTCAAGTTTTATCCACAACGAAGTTATAGGAGGTCGAAAATGTCCTGAACTGGTTCGAGAAAAGGATATAGTACGGCCGTGCCGCTTTATTGCACGACTTGGCGAGGGCACTGCCGTGCCCCCAGATGCATTAGCCCAGCTGGTGACACGTACTAGATTAATTGGCAAGATTATTTTTTTAATCATTATTTTATTTATATCTGTATTTACGGTAAAAACAGTCTGAGCAATTTGATCTCCTCTTACAACAAATGAGTATCATGATGAGTCTCATAACTGCCTTGCTAAATAAACTCACAAAATGAACTGTTTAAAAATTGCTGCCTGGAACATAAATGGTCTGGCACCTAATAAAAATGAAGTGGAGCATCTGTTAAATCTACACAAACTGGACATCCTTCTTGTGTCTGAAACCCATCTCACAGACAGCAGTCTCTTGAGGATTAAAAATTATAATTTGTATAGAACAAACCATCCCGATGGAACAGCCCACGGTGGCACGGCTGTCATCATCAAATCATCCATAAAGCACCATGAACAGCCGGCATATAAAACTAACCATATCCAGGCAACAACAGTTCTGGTCGAACTCAAGGATGGGAATTTTAACATCTCCTCGATTTATTGTCCTCCTAGGCATACAATTAGTGACGGTCTCTTCAACCATTACTTCGAGACTCTTGGAGGGCGCTTTATCTCTGGTGGAGACTGGAACGCTAAACACTGTCACTGGGGATCCAGGCTCATCACGACTCGGGGAAAAGAACTCAAAAAAAGCATAGATCACGGTCATCTTAACTGTTTTGCAACTCCTGAACCTACATATTGGCCCAGCGATCCTAATAGGAGACCAGACGTGCTGGATTTCTTTATCATGAAGGGACTTTCACGACTATTCTTCACCATAGAGTCATGTCTTGATGGTTCGTCCGACCATACCCCGGTCATCCTAACCGTTAGTTCTACTGTTCTAACATACGAGAAACGTGCAACCCTGTACAATAAAAAGACCGATTGGGACTCCTTCAGAGAACTGGTAGATGACAATCTAAATATCCAAATTGCTCTTAAAACAAAAGAGGAAGTAGAGTTTGCTGCTGAAAAGTTTGCGACCACTATCCAAAACAGCTGCTGGAGATGCACGCCAGAAACCAGTACCCATAACGTACGACACAGTGTGGTACCCGAACAAATCCGAGCACAAATCCTCGAGAAGAGACGGTTGCGCAGGGTCTGGCACAACAGCCGCCATCCGGTGGATAAAAGAGCTTTTAACAAAGCAACTCGAGAGCTGATGCCGCAAACGCAACTTCTGCTGCTCATATCGAGTCGCTGACAGCTACCAGCTCCTCAAACTACTCTCTGTGGAAGGTCTGCAGCAATTCGAATAAACCTGTTGTGCCTAAACCACCCATAAAAACCTCCGACAATTCCTGGGCCCGAACAACGCAAGAAAAAGCCAACACATTTGCAAACCATCTGGCAAACATATTTACACCCAACCATCGTGATCCGGAATGTGACGAGCTAGATATAGACGAGGTACTCGAACAAGACCTACAACTCGATACTCCAATACAGGCGACGTCACCACGAGAGGTGATGAAAACAATCAACCTATTAGAGGACAAAAAGGCCCCGGGATACGACCTCATCGACAAAACGGTACTTAAAGAACTTTCACGTAAAGCCGTAACCTATCTCGCTTGCTTGTTTAACGGCGTCTTAAGAACTGGCCATTATCCTAGTCTGTGGAAGGTATCCCAAATAATTATGGTCCCCAAACCAGGTAAACCGACAAGTGAAGTCACCTCTTATAGGCCTATAAGCTTGCTGCCAATAATCTCGAAATTATTCGAGAAGATTCTGCTGAAGAGGTTACTTAATGAAATTTCTGGAACTTCCATAATCCCGGATCACCAATTCGGATTTCGCAGAGAACACGCAACAATCGAGCAAGTCCACAGAGTATGCCAGGTCATCAGGACGTCCCTAGAAAAAAAGGAGTACTGCTCAGCAGCTTTCCTAGACGTTCAGCAGGCCTTTGATAGGGTGTGGCACAAAGGTCTGCTATACAAAATCAAATCACTCCTTCCTCACAAATTTTATGTAATACTGGAATCTTATCTGTCGGGAAGACTCTTCCAAGTACGAGAAGGCGAGAGTACATCATGCTTCCATGAGATACTAGCCGGTGTGCCTCAGGGCTCTGTTTTGGGCCCGATACTCTATACAATATTCACAGCAGATTTACCACAGAGTCCTGGGGTAACAGTGGCAACTTTCGCAGATGACACTGCAATACTCAGCTCAAGTAAAGATCCGGCAGCCGCCTCTAAAACATTGCAGAAAGGGATCACGAGAATCCAAAACTGGATAAAAAATGGAGGATTAGAGTTAGCGCATCTAAATCGGTCCACGTGACATTTACACTAAGACGAGAAAACTGTCCACCAGTCAAGCTCTGCGAACAACAACTTCCGCACCAGAACTGCGTCAGGTAAGTACTTGGGAATGCACCTTGACAGAAGGTTGACCTGGAGAGACCACATTAGAGCCAAGAGAGACGCGTTCAACATAAGATACCGGGGGTTGTACTGGCTACTTGGCAGAAACAGCAAACTGTCAATAGACAATAAACTTCTACTTTACGGGGCTGTTCTGAAGCCTATCTGGCTATATGGCATCCAACTGTGGGGCTCCACTTGCGACTCCAACATTAAAATAATACAGAGAGCGGAAGACTCGGTACTTAAGCAAATAAGCAATGCACCCTGGTTTATAAGGAACTCAGAGGTTCATCTTCACCTAAAATTGAGCACAGTGAAAGAAGAAATAAGATCTAACGCAAAAACTTACAAAAAACGTCTACAACGACATACAAACCCACTAGCGCTCCAGCTTACTATTCCTGACACTCTGAATCGCCTAAAGAGACGCAAAATCCTCAACCTGGATAGCATATAAATAGCTACCAAGCACAAAGAGTCAATCCCAATGGGGAACAGACTCTGCACGACACTGTATCTGGCAACACATCTGCTCATAGTCAGGGGACTGATTGCATGATAAGCAAGGAAAAAAAAAAAAAAAATCATTATTTTATTTATATCTGTATTTACGGTAAAAAGAAAAATCTAACCCATCTCATATCTGGAATGATCAAATGTTCTAGCTCGCTTCGCTCCCTCTCACCTCCGAGTTTTTATGATTTTCCAATTCTTCAACGCGTCAGTAGTAAAAGTTAGTTAAATATATTATAATTTTATTGAATGATAAAAAGAAACTATCCGAGGCGGGGGTTAAAATTTTCGAGCTCGCTTCTCTCTCTCTTGCTTTTTTCATTAAGAGGCCATTTTTATATCCATATGTAATGATATGTATGAATTTCTCATTTATTCGATGGGCCAAAATACACTATTAATGAGGGAACAAATAAACGGACATACATACATACACGTCAAACACATAACCCTTCTTATGGGCTATGGACACGAGGTCCGACCGCATAGTCCGATCAATCGGACCACGTGAACTTTTTTCCCAGTTGGTTCGATTAATCGGACCACGTGTTTTTGAAATTCTTGATAGTCCGATCAATCAGACCACGTGAACTTTTTTTTTCCAATTGGATCGATTAATCGGACCACGTGTTTTTGAGATTCCTGATAGTTTGATCAATCGGACTACGTGAACTTTTTTGTTGTTTCTTTTTTGTTTGTTCCCGTTGAGTTACACACAGACTTACATATCGGAATAGACATGGAATATTATAGACCCTGATTTATCATTTAAAGTTCTTCTTGCTGTATGGATCTAACTCTCACAAACTACCACAACTAACTACTCACATACACAAATACCCAGACCCAGAACACCTATCTGTAGGCCATACAAATATTTATTCCGTGCGGGGATCGAACCCGCGACACGTAGCGCAGCAGTCCATTGCCTGAACCACTGCACCAGGCCAGAAACATGAAGGAGGTATTGTATATTGTTAATAGGATAACCAAATCTAAATAATTGTGTAAAATATCTGATTACATAAACATCTATCATTGATATTGAATTCTACTTTAGAAGAAGATTTGAAAACCTATTGCATAGAGGTCGGTGATCGGACTATGAAAAAAATTAACTAAATGTTGAGATTTCTATAAATTTCGACAAATCGGACCAAGTGAACTGGTAATCGTTCACCTGGCGTGGTTCGACTCCACAGTCGGACCACGCGGTTTTAAGATTAAATGTCATACGATATCGTGTTTACACAAGTCGAGAACTCGTAATCGCCTAGCGATAAATTACTTGCGAATCTCGTATGACATAATCGTATTCGAGAATTTAGTTCTTGCCTGTAAGTAAACATTGCGATACGATAATCTTATGGCTAAAGAAATGCAGAGTTTGGTGCGAGCAGCTAAAGCTTGACGCATATTTGAATCTTTTTTTTTTAAATTTCTTGAAGTAAAAATGAAAATTGGGATTTCGTAACTCAAAACATATTTTTGAATATCTCTTCATCTTCCAATTGTAATTCAAGACGATAAGATGCTCCAAAAGTGTTTCTTTTGTCCATCCGTGTTTTAGCCCAACATCTTTTTTTCCGTTTTCGTTTTAGTCATTCTTGTCTTAAGAAGAGCATATATGTATAATTAAAACACCCTCGGACACTGCACTCATGGCATGGTAGCGACTGGCACAAAACCTCGAAATACAATTCTCGCTTTGTAGTTCTGTATATACGGAGATAGATATATTCTACTGCGAGGCAATTGTCTGGGCCGCGGGTAGTCCAACGGTTATCGCGGCCTCGACATAGAGGGCGAAGAAGGAACATGGGTGGTTTTTAGTCAGTAGAAGTCTGACACTCCCTTTCGCTCTGCCTAAGAGCGGGAGGGATTATTCGATGATTTTACTTTACACCCACCAAAAAAAAAAAAAAAAAAGGGGAAGGGCGACAATCGTGAATGTTTACACGAATATAATGTTTTTTAATGTTCTTTCGATAATCATATCTTCGAGTCGAGAAACTCTCTCCATCTAAATGTGATCCCTCCTATCTACGTGAAAGTAACGTTCCAGTTGGCTGTACTATCAGTCGTCTGCAAAGCTAGTTAGCAAAGGATTATAAAACAAATTTACTAAACGAGGACAAGCAGCAATGTTGAAAATAATATTTCCTAGTATTTTGTTGTTTCAGTTTTTAAAATAATAGAAAATTTCAATTTTTAGTCAGCTGAGCCGCTCTGATATTTTTCCATACAGTAGCAATACTGTAGTCATACCTCCGTTCTGTTTAGTTATAATAAACTAGCAATATTCTGTTTCGTTCTCCAATTTCATGAAGTTGTTACTAAAGTAACTATATGAATGGATATCTAAACAAATTCCGTTTTATGCTATGTTGGCATCTAGAAAAGCTGAGTTGTTTTAATTCATGTGTCTTACACTGTTCTGGCAACACTAAATTTATTTAACTTTAAAATCGGTTGCTGCGGGGTTTTATTGGTTTGAATTGACTAAAAACGTATGACAAACATTTGAATATTATTTATCTTTGATATTTAAATGACAATAGTTAGCCCCAGAATCGAACGATGATTCACTAAATCATAAGAGCGAGGCCATATGGTGCGCTACGCTTTATACTTACACGGCACCGTACGCTAACGTCATCCTACATGCAAATCACTATGCCATGGCACACGATGAGGGGTTATTCGATGATTTTACACCCACCAAAAAAAAAAAAAAATGGCACACGATGTGGTGCGGCGTCGCACCATGCGGCCTCATTCTAACTCTATCTTTATGTAAAAGTACTCTGTCTGCGGTACTCAGAGACATTTACATTGACATACTTCGAGCGGACAGCTTTGAGGAGGAGTTTTTTGATGCCCTTTTATAGTTAGTTTGTTTTTAGGTTAGTTTAGTTTATAAATTTAGTATAGTCTTACTTATATCTCAATAAAAATGTGATCACTAATATTATATAGATTATTTTTATAGTATTATACTGTAGTTGTTTGATGTTCCACATAAATAAAAATAATTAAAAAAAGAATACTTTGTAGCCAGCGAGTAATTTAAAAATAGATAGATACCTTCCTTTCCACATGACCGCCTCAATATGACCATCATAGAATTAAATGCTGGCGAAATGAGCGCCGCCGCGGCTCGCCCCAGTTCTGCTCCGTGCCTGAATAAAGACAATAGCGTACACTCGCTCACAAAAAAAAATTGAGTTGAGTGTACGTATCGTTCAAAAAAGACAGCCATTATATCCGTGGTGCTAGGCAACTGGGCTTATCCCAGTTGTATGCGTCCCTGTGTGCCTATTGGCCTTGTTCTTTTCTGTCTCCTGCTGATATGGATTGAAGTGGAAATTTCTGTTTTTTCCTACTCCTCCGCTATTCTTTTCTGATTAATTTCGTTGCGGGATCCAAGACAGTCAAATCATTTCTCTGGGACTTCGTCGAGCTTCATTGTCTCGGCGCTTTTCTTGTGGTCGCCACTGTTGATTCTGGCTTACAGAAGTTACAGTGGTTTGGGAATAGCGAGGCGGGCTTGTCCCAAAAAAAAAAAAAGCCATTACTCTAAGTAAAATATTTGAGTATTTTGTTTTAATTCAATTTTGTTGTTCCAATTTTCGGATTATAAAGAGGAAATTATTTTGGACGTACTGGCAACAATATTAAACTGTCAATGCCAAAAGTGTCTTGCAGCCAGAGAGTAGGCTGAATGGTCTATAGATCAATGCCTGCCTTTTAAACAGGCGAACGAAATAAAAAAAATTGCAACCAGAGAGTATCAGTAATTTTAATTTACCTTTCGAGCCTCCTAAGTTATGCTAAATAATTATGTAAAAATGTTAGTATGTATTATTTTATACACATACACTTTTTAACAAACATTCTGTCTATATGACAACATAGTGTTTTTAACCTTGTTTAAATTATAAAGGCCTATTTTTCTAGCCACAGCGCAGGTCTTAAGTTATCGATTGAAAAGTAGGCACTGGGTTAGGTGGGGGAGGATAGCGGGAGCATTGAAATAGCCGCTAGCTTCGTAGGTACTCTAGCAATGGCCCGGGAATCGCAGGTAGGTGAGCCAGTTTGTGCGCATTTCTTGTGATGGGGAAATCCATACAAAGCAAGGTCGTGCGTCGCTGTTTGTATCTTGAATACATGAAATACATCGCATTGATGTTACGAGATTAATCATCATCATCTACCTAGGTGGCGCTCTTTGGTTTCTGCTTACCCCATGGGAAAAGGGCGTGAATTTATGTATGTATGTATAGTCTGCCAAATCTACACTATAAACACTATATTTATTATGGAAGCACTTCTAGTATAGAGCGCATCCAGTTGCTTTATATCTTTATAATCCTATGTATCTGTGTTACGTTGCTATGGGTTGTTATTCTTCTTCTTGTCTTTACTGAATATACATTGATCTAATCCATTCAATTTACTTTTTCTTTAATAATATTTTCGTTAGGTTCCAGCCTAACCGGAGACAGCAATTTGTGCTTTATCCATACTACGAATATATCACAATACATCCCTTAATAATATAGTACTACTTTGTTACTATAACACTAGCTTTTAGAGAACCCCAATATGACGTCGTTGCAAAGTTGGGCTTAGAGCAAAGAGCAAAGTACTTAAAATCGAAAACAGATATCGCTGACAACAGCGACATCTGTTTTCGATGTTAAGTACTTTGCGTCTTAAGACAATGTTGATCCTATATACAAAGGATCAACATTGTCGATGTTGAGTGGAAATAAAACATTAAATAAATGACATAGGATATCGATTTAATATATCAAAATGAAAAAACCTTGGCAAACAAACTTTTCAGGTATCAACTAGTTTTCTTTGGTTCTTCCATTTCGATTGAAATTCACAAGGATAGATGTTATACAAAATTTGAAAGAAACTTTGACCGATTCTCGGCCACGAAGTCAGCGGGAGCGGAGCGGTGACGGCGCGGCGACGACGGTGGTGGCACGGGTTGCAGCCCGTTCCAGTGCATTTATTTTGGTCTCGAAGGCAGCAGCGGGGAGAGCTGACATGAGTCTGTAACATTGAGGCCTCGCACACGAATTCAGCGGGAGCGGGGCGGCGGTGCCGACGGGGATCGGCCTATATATGGAACTGGCCTTGAAGGCAGAGGTGAGGGTAACGAGGACGATGCAGCGTTGCCGCGCCGCCGCGGGCCGTCGCTGCCGACCTGTTCCCGCTGACGCGCACGAAGTCAGCGGAAATGGCAGTCGGCGGCACAGAGTACATTATACTATATAGTAAGTCGGCGGTATGAGGGCGGCCGCGGTGGTTATGGTGGTGACTCGAGCTTAGTGGTGGCGCGAGTGGCGGTGAGGCGAGGTCGGTGGCGGTTGCAGTGGTGGCCGCGCGGCATCGCTATACCCAATCACACTCCCTACTGCTCCCGGTACGTCTGCCTTCAAGGCCAGTTCCATATTATAAATGTATGCATTGGAACTCACAGATCCCCGCGCCGTCACCGCCCGCTCTTTTGGCCTCGAACCGGACCAATAATTACCTAATTAACGACTTACAAATGTATAGCATCTAAGTACAACTAATAAAGATTTAAACAATTCAGTAGGTATGTTTTTCATTTTTGAGTCTGGTCATCCATAATAATTTATTATTGTGCCGTTACGAAAACCAGTTTACCACCCCTGTTTTAAAACTCGTTTCGTGTTGTCTGCGATTGCAGCTTCTAAACTTGATTGGACTGTACTCATCACCTATATCTCAACTAATAGCCTAGCCAACGCCAATCTACATAAATCTGTTTTGAATACATTTTAAAAGTGTAAACTATTGAGTCAATAGGTGCCGTTACTGTCGACACGGGAGGCAAGTATCACACCGAAAAACACTTTACTTATTTTAGAAAACTTTATATTCGGTGTGATTTGAATCTTTTGTTTTCTTATGGTGAATGCGACAAGGTAGTCCGCGAAATTCGATTTTTCTTGCGTTTTTTGCAATTTGCCTGTCAGTGTCAGGTTTTATGTTAAATAAAATAGAATTCGCGACCGTAACAAATGTGACTTTACTTAGCAATAATGATTAAAATCACCAATACAACCCTCTCAGTTACTAATAACTTCCCTATATGCCCTTTTCATCAAACAGTCACTCAAGAGACTTTTATGAACTTAGACGGTTTTATTTGTAATTTTTATGGTCGTGAATCCTATTTTATTTAACATAAAAAAAAAACGAATTTCATTGGCTACCTTGTCACATTCACCTTCAATAATAGACGATTACACACTAGAGTTGGCATAGCAAGACGTTTTTTCAATAATTTTCAAAACAATTTCTTTAAAGTGTGGTCACATGGTGCATGGCTTAGTGATTTGTATGTACCTATGATGACGTCGCGGCACCGCACCGCGCCGTCATTGCATATTTAATTGCCTCAATGTGATGGTCACCATCAAGGAGTTTATAACTATAATATAATTATTGGTAGGATACGGTAGGCACATGGTACAAATAACCTACGACTAAAACATGAACATTTTAATTTAGTATCTTAATTTTAGTTATTTATGTATGCACATATACCGAACCCTATAAAATATACACTCTAATGAAACTTACATTCTAATAAAACAAAACAATAAAAACAAAACTAAAATGTGTAAGATCTACAATGTATCAATAACACTTATTTTTAACAGAACATTACCATTACACTAAATAAAAAATATATATACTTAGTGTTTTAATAGACAAACGCAATTCAACGTTAACGTTTCGTTGACGGAAAAACCTTCAACGACTCATCGCTTCTGTCAAATTGGTTAAGTTTGAAAAATATAGAAATTATTAATTCAACTCTAATAGAATAAAGGAAAACTTAGAAGAAGTCTATGGTGATAAAATAACATGGAAAATCTCTCAATATCTATAATAATGGTACAGTACCCTTCATTTGAAAGTCCGACTTGCACTTGGCCAAAAGATGAATGTGTTTGCCAAATGTCCACCTACACCTATGCAATGCACCGCTATTATACAAAAAAAACATACATAGACTGCCAAAATCATTACCCTTCCTTTTGGTTTCGCCGTAGTCGGGTAAAAATTGTTAATATTTTTTCAAATGCATCGTAAACCATGGCACAACTTTTGGTAAAATGGCAACACTTGGATAGATCATTAAAAAAAACTTCACTCCACAATTCACATTATCTCCGCCGCCATATTGCGAGCACCGTGCGTGCGTTTCATATAACATTCAAGCACTTTGGTAAATATAATCTAATTTCGTACATAATGCAAATTTGATATGATCCGATACTTCTATTGAAATTAAACTACGTATAAATCCCGAGACCATTCCTTTTTATTGAAAACGTATGTTAATTCTGTTCATACCTACTGCCACCTTGACTCTTGGATTGTGTGTTTCGTTTCAATCCGTTTGAGCTTCCTACGCGAGGTGCATAAGGTTTCTTAGTGTGTTTTCGTAACAAATTATTCTTCTGATAGTATTGTGATATGGTCGGAATCGCCGCAACACTTTGTTTCTATTGTTATTTTATATCAATCGGTGCTGAGCTAATCTACGTACGAACCCAACTACCTGTGCAAAACCAATTTAATTGTTAAATGCACTGTTATTTAGTTGCTAAAAGTATTGGATTTTTGTGTTTTCGATGGATTTTTGCTATAAATTAAGCAATTAATGGTTATTTTTGATGATAAATGGTTAAATTAAGGACTGTTTGATTATTTTATTGATGTGGGGTAAGTATATTAGTTTTTGAATGCCAAAGTAAACTTATTCCATTGTTATTTAGTTAGCAAAAGTTTAGAAGTGTTGGAGTTTTGTGTTTTTGATGGATTTTTGCTGTAAATTAAGCAACTAATGGTTATTTTTGATGATATATGGTTAAATTAAGGACTGTTTGATTATTTTATTTTATGGGGGGTATTTTAGTTTTTGAATGATAAAGTAAACTTAGTCCACTATTATTTATTTTTCAAAAGTATTCGAGTTTTATGTTTTCAATGGATTCTTGCTGTATATTAAGCTGAGAATGGTTATTTATTATGATAAATTAATAACTAAGATATTTTATTAATATTTGGGGGGTAAGTCATACTTTTTAGGTACACTTAACTTAGTATACTGTTATTTAGTTGACAAAAGTATGAAAGTTTTTGTATTTTCTATGGGTTCTTGTTGTTTAGTTTGAAATTTGGTTTAGGTGGTGTGTTGAAAAGAAACTTTCGAGTTTGATTACATTAAACTAGTTCAATAAATAAATGTTGCTAAAACTTTTTAAATCACTTACTGCGGCACTCAGAGATATTTAATGATTATTGAAGCTGACACTTAGTAAAGATTTGACATACTTTTGTATAACAAAACTGTTGAAACCTTTACTAAGTGATGGCCTAAGTAATCATTTTAGTTTGATTACTGGTAAATAAATAAGACTACCAAACCGTGGTAGGTACATAGTTTTTTTTTTCTAATTGGCGAGAATTTCTCATAATAATATTGTCATTTTTACCATAATAATATTGTCATTTTTACCATAATAAGAAACTAGTTGGTTACTTAACATAAATCTTTTCATAAGCTCTAACAACTTGATTGACTCACTTTGACTGAAAATTACCATCATTATGAAAGAACATCATTTCAGATGGTTAGTAATAATATGGTGGAGACCTTCCTATTGTGTTAATGCAGTGTGCTCCTTTAGACATCAGTGAGTTTTGTTTACTATTCATATTAACTTACTGGTATTTATTAGTTTTAGTTTCCATAGTGAACTAAGACTGGTACAATATTAATAATAAAATATTAAGTACTTATTAAACAAATTAAATGGGTTAGTGGTTAGAATTTCAATTATGTATTGACAGCATAGTCTTGTTTTTTAACTAACAAAAAATTACTAATAAAAACAAATGTTTTGCGGCCTGGCATACTTGTCTTTGGATCTACAATTTTTCCATTGCTACTCATTGAGGACAATTGCGACTTCTTCTATGTGTTGAGCTCAATGCAAGTGCAATTATAAGTTTCAAATTGAAACTGAGTTTCTGGGTATCTGTTATTGGGTTTTTCCAGTGGAGTCTGGGTTTGTGCCCAGTTGATGGCCAAAGGCTTGCCCCCTATCACAAGGGACTTACAGAACTGTAGAGATTGAGTATACTATTAAGTATACATCTGCCTTACCCACCAGGAATTACAGATGTGATGTTATGTTATGGAATTTCTAATATAAGCTTGCGATTTCATTAATCTACTCCTACTTATCTAGTTTACACTAGGCATAAAAAAGTCTTACTCCTTGAAGAGATAATTCATTTCCAAGTTAGTTTATTTTTATCTTCTTTATGCTGTGCCTGTGCGTTGCCAGTCAGTCAAGACTGAGTTTAGAACTCTTCAGGAGTACAGTCGTAAAGTAATGGGTATTCCAAGTTAGTGTTTTGTACTTTAAAAAAGTTATACCAAAACAAAGTTCTGCTATAAGGACAGCCATCATAACATTACCTAAGTAGATTATTCAAGGAGAAAATAAAAATTAGAAATATGGACGAGAAAATGCAGTCCTGACCCTTCGTGTAGCATTACACCACAGTTAAGTGACTTAGGCAAGATTTTTTCTGTTTTGGACCTTATGCCCAGGCATTACAGTTGTATTTACACCCTGTGCCATTTTCTGGATTGAGTGGTTCCTGATTCAGGATGGCAATCATGCAGATTTAGCGACAATGGGTAGATTGTGACATTCTTATGAAGTTAAGTATTTGATTCAATTGCACTATGGCTCGCTTTAGTGGTGGTTCTCTGTATTTTTATTTTGTCGTTTTAATATCAAATCTATCAAGGTGAATTAAATACTAAAATAAGTTTAACAAAATAGAAAAGTTTTTAAATTGTTACATATTTTGAAGACTGTTGGTAAACATAAGAACACAAATACAACCAATAATTAATATAATCTTGTAAATAATAAAGCTCATTTATTCTATATTTTTCTGTACAAATGTTTTTAAAAATTAATCGTTTTATATTTTACTAGGTGTTGCCAGCGGCTTCGCCCGCTACAACTCGAAAATTATCCCACGAGAAGATAAAATCGGGTTAAAAACTATCCTATGTGTTAATCCAGGTTATAAACTATCTGTGTACCAAATTTTATTAAAATCGCTCCAGCCGTTTAGACGTGAAGTAGTAACAAACATACACACTCACACAGTTACAAACTTTCGCCTTTATAATATTAGTGTGATATTAGTGCGCCGTATCAGACCTGGCAGGCGTCGTCCTGCCCGGACAGCAGCGTCACCTACCGGGTCCAATTGTGAATCTAAACCTTTCTCGAATCCACTTGAACATATACGAAATTTTTTATCATAATCGGTTCAGCCGTTTAGGACGGGTTGAGCGACAAACACACATCATTCATCATCATCATCATTTCACTCAAAAGACGTCACTGCTGGACACCTGGCCTCCGCCAGGTGTCGCCACTTTGACCGGTCCCGTGCGTCTCTCATGCAGCGGGTCCCCGCAACCTTTACCAGGTCATCGGTCCACCTAGTGGGAGGCCTTCCACCGCAACGTCGTCCTGTGCGCGGTCGCCACTCCAGAACTTTCCGGCCCCATCGGCCATCCGTCAAACACACGTACAGAAGAAATATATATATTTATAAAGATTTGGATATGGATCCCTTTTGAGTAAAAGCCTTCTCCATCCCGTGCCAATTTTCCGTTTTGGGCCAACTCCATCCAACTCGGATCAGCTACTTCAATGATGTCGTCCGCCCATCTCTTGCGTGGTCTGCCCCTGTTCCTCTTGCCTCTCGGTCAAGACCACTTCGTTGACTTCAATGTCCAGCTTTGATCTCTACATCTCGAAATATGACCTGCCCATTTCCATTTCAGTCGTAGAGCGTGTAGGAGGGCGGTATTTATTAATGTAATATAATATGTTCCTTTCCATGGAATGTTGGCATGATAAGATTTTATTTTTTATTTTGTTAGTTTAATATGTCCATATGTCATACTTGGTAGAATACAGGTGTCCATTATTATTTTTTTGAACTTCATGTGATAGTCCCCTTTTAGGACTTCCTTTTGTAACCAAAACGTCTTCCAGCTGCAGTTGATCCTTCTTTCCACTTAAGTTTCGTTATTTCTTGTATCAAATGATATTTGTATTTTAAGATAGATATACCTATTCCTTTACTTATTCAATCTGGTTTCGCGACACGTGTATTCCTTTTCTGTATGGTTCGTCACAATCTTTGTTTTGCTTGCGTTCATGTGTAACTTTTTTACTATTTATGTCCAGTTTTTACCCGACTACGGCGATGCCAAAAGGAAGGGTAATGATTTTGGCAGTCTATGTATGTATGTTTGTATGTTCCTCCGTAGCGCCTAGACTACTGAACGTATTTTAATAAATGAGATGTCAATAGATTCGTAAGAATAGCCCAAGTGACATAGGCTACATACATTTTAACAATTCTTTTTACGACGAAATTTAAATGTCAAATACTAAGCTCGAAAAAAATTTAATTGAGATAATCCTATCATGTTTGGTATCAAATGAAAGGTCTTGGCGAGTACATTACAAATACAAGTATATTATATCATAGTTTTTTTTTTTTTTTTTTTTTTTGGTGGGTGTAAAATCATCGAATAACCCCTCCCGCTCTTGGGCAGAGCGAAAGGGAGTGTCAGACTTCTACTGACTAAAAACCACCCATGTTCCTTCTTCGCCCTCTATGTCGAGGCCGCGATAACCGTTGGACTACCCGCGGCCCCGACAGAGTATATTATATCATAGTTCAAGTCAACATATGCGTTTAGATTGCGGTCAAACAGTTCTCGCGGCCTAGTCTGTTATTTACTCGTATTATGTTATTAACAAACCAACATTAAGAGGACAGTCGTAATCGCATGCCACCTTGCTAATGGCAACAGCAGCTGACTTCTGTATTAATGAGAACGCCATTCAGGAGCATCAGGTATCAATGGCATGCGACTACGGCTGTCCTCTATAATTTATCAAATTATCTACTTACTAGACGATTTTTCATGTTTAATACTTTTAAGGCCGCAATTTTACATGTCTGCGATTTTATTCGTAGTCGGGTTTTAGTTTTTGTAGTTTTTTTTATTGTTTTCTTTTTATCTAGCTCACTTTCTGATTTCGCGAAGAGGATGATATCGTCAGTAAATCTGAGGTGGCTTATCTTGCACTCTGAGTCCTTTATTTCTTCAGTTAATTTCTTGAAATATTCCTTCCGACACAGCTATGAATAGTTTCGGTGACCTGGGATCTCCCTGTCTGACTCATTTTTCTATTACTATCTCTTCTCCTTTAGTTTCTAATCTTACTCTACTATATATATAACCTTGTAGTATAGGTTAAATTTAGTGTATGTTACAGAGAAAACTAATGTTTAAAAGAAAGGTGATGGAACTTCTCAATGTGCGGTTGCGAGTTTTGCCATTGCGTGAGTTTCCTTCAACAGTAGGCATTAGGATGTCAATGCCATTTCTAATGATGCCAGATATTTTGAATTTTATTGTGTTCTTTATAACTTACAATGTTCTGGTTCTTAAATTACCTATAAGAGTACCTACCACTTGTACATATTCATTTTTGTCTGACATGTTGGGTCTTCGGTTATTACTGTTAACCGCACCCTCTTTTGTTGAATTCTAACATTATCACTCTTACAATATCAGAAAGAATAGATGTACCCATTAGTTCACCCACATTATGTCTCGTATCTTTGAAGCTGTGTATTCAATAGGACGGTGGTGAGCTAAATAAAAAGAAAAGTAAAAAGTTTCCCGACCAGAGAATGGAACCCAGGATATCATCCACTGTAGTCGCCCTTGTGACTAATAAACCAAGGAAGCAGTTGAATTCTTTATACTTAAATCAGATATTTGTTGCAGTGGTTGCTGCCGGCAGGCTTCTTGAACTCGTCCAATATTATTTTATCAACGTAAATTACAATGGGAGACCGTAACAATCCCATCAAGTTTGGTCCTGAGTGGTTGCGCAACATGTCTGAGAGACGTAGCGCGGCAAGGTCGATCAGTCAGAATGCTAACTCTGGCCAAGGCACTTCAGCATCAGGAGGCGTGTCCGGAGGAGGTTCAGCATCCAACTCTGCATCACCTTCTACATCGGGAAACAATTCAAACAATGGTCAACCAGTAGTCGTTTTAGCTAAACAAAGGTAATAAAGTATTTCATATTATTATAAAAGTTTTTTTACTTTAATTTTAATAATGTGGCTATCAGTTGCTAGACCATCTAGGATGATCTTTATTGTCTAAAATAATGCTCATGTTCTTCCAAGATTTGTATGCATGGTGTGGTGGTATATTTGACTGTCAAATATATTTTTTCCAGGTACGGCAGAGAAGAGATGTTAGCCTTATATGATAGAAATGCAGAGGCACCACCAGAACTAAAAGTTATTGATACTTTGTATCAGCCACGAGGAAAGCAACCCATTGCATTAAACAACACATTTGAAGATGATGTGGTATGTTGACTACAATATTATATATTTCATCAATGTCTATTAACCCAGATAAGACTGAAACTATATTTTCGAGAAATGTTGAAAAAAACATTTTTATAATAGTTAATTTTTCTACTGTCCTACTTTTTTTACCTGCATCTTAAATCGCGTGGAGTTTGGAAATTATTGCAATTACTTTGATATAAATATAGTATCCTATACCCATGGCCATGTCTTCTATATATTACATCCTAATTCAATCAGCCTTTAAGACAAGACAAATTTAAGTTACATTTACAGTATACTTTATTGTTCTATAAAATAGTTTCTAGAAAGCATAAAGATTCAAATAAATACTTAATCCGTGGTTTTCGTTACAGAGGGATAACTTGCGGAGTGCTCCACCTATAGGAGGAGGAATGAGTTCTGGAGACAGATTTATTCTTGGACGTGGAGCAGGCCGGGGCGCCAGCAATGATGGACGCGGCAGGCCCCGCGGGTCTTACATACGAACGCCGAATTTGGGGAGGTGAGTTGTAACAGAATACACCATGGCTTTGCACGCGTGAATCGACATACTATACAGAATATTGGGAGAGACAGTGAACATTTCTGTATCAATTTCAAGGACAACTTAAAATAGGTCAGTTTTTCTAAAGCATCGTTCTGGATATTTTTATACCCGCAGTAGCGCTACAAAATCCTTTCATTTACTGCCTTTTAATTCACCCCACTATAAATGAAAGAAAATTTTGTTAAACAAATTGTAACATAACAATGTAGGTACCTTGTAATGTAGGTCATTCATAATAGTCACATGTGCAGATGACTCAGTGATAAAAGTTAAGATTAAACTGGACCTAAAACTGCTTGAGACGAAATAAAACATTGCGCTTTCCTTGCAGTCGGGTATTAAGTACATTTATTTCAAAGGGCATAGTACCGATTTATGGCAAATCAACCTGCCCGCCATTTTGATTTCTTTACCGAAATCGCGGGCCACGTTGAAAGACAAAAATGTCCCGGTACCCCAAAGTGTCACGTTACCGAGATATTTGAAGGTAAATATCGACAAATGAGTACAACGACAACTAAAAATATACTTATTACGTGTATAGGCGTTAAATTGTATCCAAATAAACGTTCCCAGGTTGGTAGTTATTATGCGCACGAGGAAATCGCTTCGCATAGCAATGAAACTCTATGTTACGTCAAAGAATAGTTTTCTCGTGCTCCTAGTAGTATGTGTAAATAGTCGACAGGCCTATTTTTTATGTAGTATGCATGCATTCTATTCATAAGTCAGACTTCATCTTCAAAATTTCAAATATCTCTATAACTTGACACTTTGGGGTACCATGACACATGACATTTTTTGAAACAATGGCGATTGGTCGATATGCCAGCTTCCATACAAAAAAGTTAAAACCCAAAAAATGGCGATGGGTCGATACGCCAGCTTCCATACAAAAAAGTTAAAACCCCTTTGAACCACAGATAAGGCCTGCTTGCATCACATATAATTAAATTTGTTTAGTTCTAGTTATTAACATGTTCTTTCTGTTTCTGTCTCACGTAATATAGATTATTTTTTAAATACGTTTTGTACTAAATATATTCAAGTAAGTATGGCGCAATTGTCTTAAAGTTATTAATCTTCGTAAATTAATGACTCACAGATTATTATGAAGTTGGTTCCTATACAGTTTTCTATCTGTAAACGTAACAAGTCATAAAAGTCTGTAATGAATTTCCTTTGTTTTAGGGGCGCTATTTGGCATGCTGGGGGACCGAGAATGCCTGTTTACAGTGGAGGGCAGGATGACGAGACTGGGGCCTCCAGTCGTCCCTGGACTAGCACCAACGTTAACAATACCAACAGGAATAGTGGCGATCAGACAGACTGGACTACTAAAATGTACAGGAAGTAAGTATCAGCCCATATTTATTACCTGAAAGAATTGAAATGAGTTAATTATTTTAGAAGTAATAAAACCAACTTTGGATTTTCAGCAAACGCCAGGGCAATAATACTAATTGGCGATCACCACAAGCACGGGACGACAGTGATGAGTGGCGCTCATCAGAACCGGGGAGATCCCGTCAACTCGAGAAATGGGGTAAAATCTATTTTTAAACAACAGCTGTGGCTAAAATCGGACATGAATAGGGATGTTTACTGAATTAAAAAAACTGATTCTAATTAATTCGTCTGTTAGATTATCGAAAAATACTGGATACGTATTTTTTGTTCTATCAAATCAATAAAAAAAGACGAAGATAAAACGCGTCAAAGATTTGAGTGGGGGTTAGTGACGCCACAGACCGCTAAAAAATGTCATACTAATGTCTTGAAAGTATGACATCACATGAGCTTTCAAAGCACTGTGTTTAGTCTTTATTGTTTGTTTACGTGAAAAAGAAAAAATACTTGTTCAATATTTTTTGGTAATCTAAATGACGGCCTAATTAGTTTTTTTTTGTTAACGACTCTATTAATCAATGATTTTCAATTCATTTCTTAGACCGCGATTGGGGTGACAGACCCAGTGGAGACAAGCCTCAATCCTGGAACAATAGGCGTAATTGGGGTGGGGATCAGAACAATGAGGAAAATTTGCCAGAATGGTAAAATTAGCCTTATTACAAATCCTTATTCTTCTTGATTTTTTTTTGTGTAGAGCTTTTACCCATTGTGTTGCTTATTAGGGCTGTTGAAAATGCTGAATGTGGAGGCACATTTGACTCTTCGGGGGCTTTCCATGGATACAGTAACGACGACAGCAGTCTGCCGATGCAGAAACACCAAGAGCCTGGATATTGTAAGTGATGCTTTCATATTGTTATTTTAGGCCTAATAAGCGGGATGGAAAGATAAGCGGGGTTGACTGTACAATATAACTGTTTGACTTAATATCCAGTTCTAAAATATAATCGAAAATTTATTACAGCTCTTACGCGGTCCCACACACACGGCAGTTTTCCTCGCCCTAAGGTGGTTGAAGAAGGCTCTGACGAGTGGTGGGCGTCGGAAAAAGCTAAGAAACTCTCACCAAAACGTTTCGATGCCAGTGATCTTAAATTTAAGAAGGTATAAAATAACTCTCTTGTTTAGATTTCTGTTTGGTAAGAGTGTTTTTTGACATAAGATCTTTTTGTAGCAGCCTGGTATTGGCATAGCAGAATCGTCAACCTCAAGTACAAACAATAAGTCGAAGTCAAACAATGAAGAAGATCAACAAAATAAACCAGACAAGGTGGAAGAAGAAGGCGATGAGGCTGCTGATCGTTCGGAAACTCCAGAAGCTAGCACGGCAAGCCAAGGTGAACACAAATTTGGAAAACAAAGTGCTTACAAATCTAATAAGTTTACAGAGAGCAAAACTTTTGATGCACTCATGCGCTCTGATATTGATTTAGAGGAGGCCAGGGATGATGAAAGGGGCAACTTCCAATCCGTCATCATAAATTCAAACAACAGTCTGCGGCAGAAACATCAGCATCTTGTCCCAGCATTGAAAGAGGCTTCGGGAAAATCATTGCATAATATGAAAGGATCAATGAAAAATAATCAATTAGACATGTACGTAGCTAAACTTATTTTAAAAAATATTAAATTTTTACTTGCACCTTTATTGTACATTACCCTGACTGTTTATTTTTCTGTTCTAGGGATCACATGACACACAAATTACCAGACGAATATCTGGTGGACAACATATTCAGCATGTCCCTTGATGATAAAGACATGCACTCGACACCTTCTTCTAACTCATTTTCTAAACCCATGTCGTCTGTGTTAGCTTCAGCAGCAAGTGAAATGCCGCAAAACCTACAAATGAGCATGTCAAGTTCTGGGTTATCCAATCACGGCATGAATATGGACATGCATTTGAACAATCCAAACATCCCAACAGCTGTAGTACAACCAGTCCATCATTCTCCTGGAATGCAGCCGGTTGTAATAAATGCAGGTGGAATGCCATCAGGTATGCAAGCTGGCCTACATATGCCTGGCATGCCTGTCACAATGCAGCCTGGAATGCAAAACAGTGGGGGGTACCTCCCAATGCAGAACATACCAGGGATGCCATCGGGTGGTATGCAAAGTATGCCGGGAATGCCCTCAGGAGGCATGCAAAACATGCCTGGGATGCAGGCTCCAAGAGTACAAACACCAGGAATGCAACCAGTTCTGCAGAATGTGGGTATCACCAATTCTGCATTAAATGCATCATTAGGCCTACCCATTGGCCCTAACATGGGTCAATCATACCAGGGCATACCACAACAGCAAGTCATGCCACAACAGGGCATGCCAAATAATTCACCTCTTAGTTCATCTGGAATGGGTGGAATGGGGTCGTCAACTATGCAGGGCTCTGGAAATATGCCCAATTACCAATCAAGCAATACCATGCCAGGCATGCCCAATAATGTGGGAAATGCATCCTTATTCATGGGACAACAAAATTCTAATAATCCCTCTGTAAGTTATTCTTGTTTTTTTTTTTAACTTATATAGATAAAATAGGAAACTATGATAAGATTTCTTGAATATAATCACAGAAGGACAAGAGTGCAGGAATGTTCTTCAGTTGTCTATAAATGTAAAAATAATTCACTCTACTAAAACCTAGCTGACATGGTTCCAAACCCAGATTTTATAATTTACTACTAAAACTGTGGCTGTATTAATGATTGATGCCATTTTTTCAACAGATGTCATCAGCTAGTGAGATGCCCATGTCCTCAGGGCAAAATAATTTAATGATTCAACTACAAGCAATGCAGGGATCACAAGGAGCTTTTGGAAATTCAATGTACGGAAACAATGCCATGCCAAATGCTATGCCAAATGCCATGCCAAACGCCAACCTACTTGAGCAATGGTTTTATGAGGATCCTGAGGTATGCGTCGTATTATAATTATTTAAATCTGGTCACCATAATCATCTATACGTCTCGCCGCTATCATCGTAAATACATCTTGCACGCACTTTACTGAGGGAATTTGACAAATAAAATTCAACCACGACGTTGCTAAAAAAAATATGAAACTTCAAAAATCAGATTCAGAATCTTTAAGGAGAAAGCGCCAGAGAAGCCCGCAGAAGTCTATTTTTCTTAGGTTATTTGCAGGTCACTGTGAAGCTGGCTGTATGTTTTACAAAATATAGGCTTATATTTGCTACGAACACGAAATCTATTTTGAGCAACATAATCTGATACTGACCTGTAAATACCTTGAGAAAATTTGAATATCGCCGGTTACTCTGTGGTGTTCACCTTAAAAGTTTGCAATAAACTCAGGTCTATACGTCCGTACTTTAAGACCCGAACGCCTCCTAATCTGCAAATTAACTCATACGTCATAATATGGATGATGGCTGACAGCCTATGAACAAATGTTGACAAAAACTATAAAACAATCATACTATACAAACTCTTCAAAGGCTACCATACATGGTCAGTTTTTTCGGATCAGTGTAATCTGACCAATTCCGTACCGTGTGTAGCTGAACCATCTCATACTACGGCCGCTGCGACAACTTGAAGCAACTGTATAACATTATTTATCTTGTTTCATGTCTGTGCAGAAAGATATGGGGCAGGTTTGTCTGTTCAGATTAATCTCTCTGTGTATGGTAGCCTTTGTAAGTTTCTCACTAATGAACAATATTGATGTTTTAATATGTTAATATTTTACAGAGGAACATCCAAGGTCCCTTTAGCTCCAAAGAAATGTACAACTGGTACAGAGCGGGCTTCTTCAGCCCAAGCTTGATGGTGCGTCGAGCTTGCGAATCTATTATGAGACCCCTGGGTACTTATGGGTCAGTGGTACCATTTGCATCAATGGTAAGTTAGTAGAGCGCCTAATTATCGACAAGGAATCAAAATCAAATGGATTGCAGAACTCTATATGCAATTATATTTTGTGAATGTATATAATTAACTAGTCGATGCCCGCGGCTTCGCCCGCGTGGATGTCGGGATACGCGACCAAAAGTAATCTTTTCATCCCTCCCTTTCAACCCCTTACAACCATTTCTTCGCATTAAAAAGTATAGCCATGTCCTTTCTCAGGCTCTCTTGACTATCTGTATACCAAATTTCAATTAAATCGGTTCAGTAGTTTTAACGTGAAAGCGCGACATACAGAGTTATTTCGCATTTAAAACAGCGAAATGAGGTATTTGGCCTACAGCGTGACATCATGACCACAGTAAAAATATGAGACTGCTCGACGGGGTCGTGGCAACCGAGGAGATGGCGAGACGTCTTGGATGGCTCCGCAACCAATTGGCGCGAAGAAGCCCACTGTCATGGAAAGTAGAAAGAATGAGGGAAAGCCTTTGCCCAGGAGTGGGACCACATATCTAACTAAAAAAAAATTTTTGGACAGGTTTATGATGCATAAGAATATATATTATATGATGGGATATCTTCCATGACTGTATTATTCAATGCATCCACCAGCATAATGTTACCCCCAACATACAACCTTTACATCCACCTTTATATTATTACTAAATTTTTAAATTTTAATTAAATCATTACAACATAATTAATTGTTACCATTTTTTTTAAGTATACCTACTAACACAATAGTGGATTATGTTATTTAAATTAAATAAATTGATGTCTGTCACAGGATACAATGATGTACCCGATGTCTACTGGATTCGACCGTTCCCAAGGAACACACGAAGATTTGTTGAATTCGGCTGCTCAAGCTTCTTCATTGGCCTTAGATGTAAGTAGAGGACTCAGTTTATTTGGTTTATAATGCATTATAATGTAGAGACCATGTTAACCGGTAGTTAGCATTATAATAAAATACTGAATGCCTTGCAATAATAAGGTTTCTTGATTTCTAGGTGATGAATATGGGTCCTATAAATATACCCGATAATGCACCTTTGGATTTACAGTTCGGATCTGTGGGAATTATGGCCAATCAAAATTTTGCCCCACCGCCGCAAATGGTAATACATTAAGTTTCTACGATATGAATACCTTTGTTTGTTTGTTTTATGATTTCTTACATTATGAAATCTACAAACAATTGCGGTGCGGTTTAACATAAAGTGTCCCCAACATATTTAATTTGGGATAGTTGTTAATTGTATTATATACAGGGTGTCCCAGAACTCAACGTCAAGCCGAAACGGGGTGACAGGATTGATCATAACCATCACGAGAAAAATCTGAAAAAAAAATCTATCCCAATCATGCAGTTTGAAAATTATGGGCATTTTAAGAAAAACCTAGAAATTTGATCAAACTGTACCATTTTTCGGTTATTGTGGTTATTCTTTTTTATTTTTGTTCATTTGAACTTTGGAAACGTAATCCTAAATAACATTTCTAGAATCCCAATAAAAAATAATGACACAATTGCCTCAAGTTTCCGAGAATTGAGACTATTTGTTAAACTACGAATTTAAAATTTTGAAGCCCTCCTTTATAAAAAATGTACTAGAGTGCCTTGGCAAGTGGCATTAAAAGTTGGCGCATTTAATCAGAATTCTAAAATGGTACAATACTTGTTAGTTCCATGCAATAAAAAAGAGTAAAAAAATTAAAACCTCAAGTAACCCGATTTTTGCTATCTAAGTTAAAATATTTTAGATTCGCACAAGCTCTAGGTAGGTTCTTAATTTTAAGGCAAAATGATGAGAGAGAGGGATAGTGGGTATGTTTGCCATGAGTGAGCGAGACAGATAGTGACACTGAAAATGAAAATGAAAATGAAAATGTTTATTTGTCCCAAAAACAGTTACATGGTTATAAATGAGACAACCCCAGTAAGTAATTGATAATACTTGTGTTGGGGCTATCTCGCTCTTTCCCTTAATTATTAACAATATTGAGACTATTACACAAATTTTAACCAAATGTAACTAAGATTTAAATCTACAAAAAATATTTAACAGTAAAAGACTTATTAACTAATTAGCAGCTCTTTGAGTAAATGAACGAGTAGCTGTATGCCTTTCTGACACTACGCATTGAGACGGAGATGCGTCGTTTAAACGAGTGCGAATGAAACAGATAGATGTCATACCAAGCAAATGGCTACGCTACCAGTCCGACACCAACCAGTTAGTACGTTTCGCTCATTTGCGAGCAGTGGTGGCGGCCTCGACTTACGAACTGTGAGTCTTGGGTTCGAATCCAGTCAGGCGCATTACTTTGTGTAATTTATTTCAACACCACTGCTCTCAAAACGGTGAAGGAAAACATCGTGAGGAAACCGGCATGTCTTAGAATCAAAAAATCGAAGACGTGACATCTACCAATCCGCACTGGGCACGCGTGGTGGATTATAGCCCATCCCTCTCCTAGAGAGGAGGCCTGAGTCCCTGCAGTGGGAACATTATAGGCTGATGATGATGCTCATTTGTCTACTGCGCACATTCGTCTTCGCTTGTGTTGGTTTAGTACTGACAACTTTGGCGTCTCTTTTTGGACTTTGATCTTTGTGAATTGTTGAAAAAGTTTACTCAAAGCCCATTGAGGACGTAGCCGACCTGCGTGAACGGATTTCTCAAGCAGCTGAGGAGATTAACTCTCGAAGATATGCCCGACTAATAAGTAGATCTTGTTTAAGAAGATGTAGGGCTTGTATTGAGGCTGATGGTAAACAATTTGAACATTTATTATAATAAAAAAAAATTTTTCTCTATCTGACTTTTATTCCAACAAACCTAAATTAAACTAGATCAAGATTTTTCATTATTTTACTAATTTTACTAACTTTTTTTTCACTTTGGTAAAAGTGGCGTCACTATCTGTCTCGCTCACTCATGGCAAACATACCCAGAATCCCTCTCTCATCATTTTGCCTTAAAATTAAGAACCTACCTAGAGCTTGTGCAAATCAAAAATATTTTAACTGAGATAGCAAAAATCGGGTTACTTGAGGTTTTAATTTTTTTACTCATTTTTATTGTATGGAACTAACAAGTATTGTACCATTTTAGAATTCTGATTAAATGCGCCAACTTTTAATGCCACTTGCCATGGCACTTTAGTACATTTTTTTAAAGGAGGGCCTGTCAAAGTCGACGAATCTTCAAAATTTTAAATTCGTAGTTTAACAAATAGTCTCAATTCTCGGAAACTTGAGGCAATTGTGTCATTATTTTTCATTGGGATTCTAGAAATGTTATTTAGGATTACGTTTCCAAAGTTCAAATGAACAAAAATAAAAAAGAATAACCACAATAACCGAAAAATGGTACAGTTTGATCAAATTTCTAGGTTTTTCTTAAAATGCCTATAATTTTCAAACTGCATTGGATAGATTTTTTTTCAGATTTTTCTCATGATGGTTATGATCAATCCTGTCACCCCGTTTCGGCTTGACGTTGAGTTCTGGGACACCCTGTATATATATTTTTTAATTTTTTTTTATTTCAATTTTCCAAATCTGCAATCAGTCCTTGAACTTTGAGCAGGTGTGTTGGCGTTTGGTCCTGGGGGAGGAGCCGTCCATTGACTTTTCTTCCCTTTTATTTAGAGTCTAACTCGATTATGTGGTTACGTTTCAGCCTCTTTGGGTGGTTGATTGTCAGCAATTCGGTCGCTAGAGGATTCGGGTGATTTGCTAATCTTTTTTTGTAAATAACGGAATATTGCTTTATCTCTTCGGTAACTGTTTTAAGCCTTAGCTCGTTATGGAGTTCACAAGTTCGTAGAAACCACGGCGCATTAGAGAGATTTCTTAGTATAACATTTTGGGATCTTTGAATCATAGCAATGTTGGAGTTGCACGCCGATCCCCACAGTTGGATTCCATAAATCCAGATAGGTTTCAAGACAACCTTGTAGATAAGCAGTTTGTTGTCTGTGGTTAGCACTGAATTTCTTCCTAGCTAGTAGCCACTGTAACCCTCTATGCCTCTGGTTCAGTTGATCTCTTTTTTTTTGTAGATCTGGGTTGATTTGGAGGCATTAGCTTTAATTCGCCATTTAATTAACCATTCTTCAATTTGGTTCAGTTCACGTTGAAGGTTTTGTGAAGCTTGATTACAGTCGCTACTACTTGCGAGTATTGCTGTGTCGTCAGCGAATGTGGCAGTTATTGCATTGGGTGTTACTGGCAGGTCGGAGGTGTAGATAGTGTACAGGACTGGGCCGAGTACCGAACCTTGGGGCACACCCGCCTTTATGTCGTGAAACTTTGTTGTGTACTCTCCATCCTTCACTTGGAATATTCTTTCTGCCAAGTAGGATTTTAACAGAGCAAAGAATGGATGTGGTAGCAGGGTCTTAATTTTACAAAGCAGCCCTTTGTGCCATACCTTATCAAACGCTTGCTGTATGTCTAGAAAGGCTGCTGAGCAATATTCCTTTTTCTCTAGTGTCTTCCTTATTTGGTCAACGATTCTGTGAACCTGCTCTATAGTGCCGTGTTCCTGTCTAAACCCAAATTGATGGTTAGGGATAATCTGTTTTTCATGTAGGACTTTTACTATGCGAGTCAGTAAGATTTTCTCAAAGACCTTTGACATTATTGGCTGATTGGTCTGTATGAAGCAGCTTTGTCGGTAGGTTTTCCATCTTTGTGGGTCATTACAATCTGAGATACCTTCCATATACTTGGATAATGACCTACCCTCATGATACAATTAAAGAGTGTTGTGAGGAACACGATCCCTTTTTTTGGCAGCCGAACAAGTACTTCTTTGGTAATTTGATCAAACCCTGGAGTCTTGTTATTATCGAGTTTGGACAGTGTTTTCGATACCTCCCTTGGAGTTGTATATTTTAAAGGTAGATCAAGTTGAAAATCTTGATTTAGTGTGTCATCTATGTCTGAGTCTTCACCGTGTAGATGGAGGTGTGCTTCGCTTGGGCGGAGCCCCGCCGTGTTCTCGTAGCGGCGATCGGCGGCGGCGACCTCTCGCGCCCGGCCCTGGTGCAAGCCATGGTCCGGGGCGAGGAGGAATGGGACGCCGTCGCCTCCTTCTGCGAAGCAGTGATGCTGGCGAAGGAGGTGGCGGAACGCGAGAAGGAGAGAACCTCTCGTCCCAGCCGCCGCGGGAGGCGCTCCGGGCGTCGGGGGTCCCGCGATGACCTCCGGCCACCGTAGACGCGGGCCTGTGGACGGTGAGTGATGGGCTAACTCGCCGTCCGTCCGTCTCACGACGAAAACAGGCCGTGTCGACGGCGCGTTCGTGTTCCACGCGCGCCTCAAAGAGATGTCAGCAACATGGGAGGGGCCCGAAAGGGCCGACGCCTGTCGGGGCCGCGGGTAGTCCTCTGGTTATCGCGGCCTCGACATAGAGGGCGAAGAAGGAACATGGGTGGTTTTTAGTCAGTAGAAGTTTGACACTCCCTTTCGCTCTGCCCAAGAGCGGGAGGGGTTATTCGATGATTTTACACCCACCAAAAAAAAAAAAAAAGGGGTGGTCTGGTCATTTTTGGTTGGTCCAGTTCAGATGTGGCTTTCCACAAAGAGTAGTTTGTTGACGCGGTAGCGGTAAGAGATTGTAGCCGCTGTGTCAGAGTTTGGTTTTTGGCGTTCTCAATGAGATCTTTCAGTTCTTTTATAGATTTATTGAACAGTTCTTTATCTTCATGGTGTCTACTACAATGCCAGACTCTGCGCAGCCTTCTTTTTTCCTGGATTTTCTTTCTTATTTCCCGGGGGACAAGGTTATGTCTAGGTTTATTGACTGCTTTGTCTGGAGTAGTTAACCAACAAGCAACTTGAATAAGGTTAGTAAATTGTATAGCCGCTGTGTCAATGTCTTCAGGTGTTTTTAGTGGTATCTGTAGATTTAGTTTTTTGTTGACAATGTCGCTAAACGAATCCCAGTCCGTGTCTTTGCTGTATAGTTTATTGGTAGGTTCGTATTCCAATAGGACTGTGCTGATTGTTAATAATACGGGTGTGTGGTTCGAGGATCCGTCCAAACATGGGCTAAGTGCAGTGAAGTATTGTGACATTCCTTTACAAATAAAGAAGTCTATTATATCGGGTTGTCTATTTATGTCAGTTGGCCAGTGAGTTGGCTCAGCCGTGGATAGTGTAGTTAGGTTGTTGTTTTCGATTGAAAGTTTGAGTTGCCTCCCTCGCGTAATGGCTAGTCTTGAGCCCCAGTGAGGGTGTTTGGCATTCCAATCACCTCTGTCTGTGAATCTAGGGCCAAGAGTACTGAAGTACTGTGTCAGTTGTTCTTCTTTGATTTTGTGTTTTGGTGGGCAGTACACTGCTGAGACATTAAAGTTGCCCGTTTTTCCTTCTACTGCAATAGTTCTCGCTTGGATATGCTCCGTCTCATATTTTGCCAGTTCGTGGTGCTTAATAGATGACCTAATTATGACGGCTGTTCCTCCGTGTGCTCTACCGTCTGGGTGTTTGGTGTCGTAGGTTGTGTAATTTTTAATATTAACTGAGCTTTTAATAGTAAAGTGTGTTTCTGATATAAGGAGTATATCAAGCTTGTGAGTATTCAATAGGACTTCCACTTCATTGACATTCGGTGCAAGTCCATTAATGTTCCACGTCGCTATGTTGAGAGAAATCATTATGTCAACCTCTCGACGAGGGACGTAATAAGTCCCATGAGCAAGCTCATTTGTGAGAAAAGCATATCCATTTTTTCTAGTTGTTTGTTCATTAAGTCTGTCAGGACTTGGGTTGGCATGAGGTCATAAGTGTTTTTATGGGGTAGTCCGCGTGTTGTGTGATTCTTATGTCTTCTAGGTCTTGGCCTTTCTTGATTATTGAAATTCTCGTCTTGTCGCTCTGGTACTCTTGATTTTTGTCTAGCAGCTATTTCAGAATAGGTTGGATGGGTTGGCACTGGTTTTTTTTTAGTTGTTTATTATCATTGTGGTTTCCTTCCGTGTTGTAGGGTGTCTGGGTTCTTATTAGTTTGTTGGTATCTCTGTATGGTGAGTCTGAGAAAGTTTGACTTCTTAAAAATGGTTTCTCGGGTCTGGTCTGGGGTGCTGTTGGTGAGTTTCGCCCTTTTGGATGCATGTTGCGAAGGTTTTTTCTAGCGAGGATTTCGCGATATACTTCACATCCCTTATAGTTGGCCGGATGCTCTCCAAGACACAGTGCGCATTTCGCAGGTGTGCTGCGGTCTTTTTTTGTAGTCACTTGTTTTGTGTTGTCCTGCGCATTTAACGCAGCGGAATGGTCTCATGCAGTTGTTTTTGGAGTGGCCATACTGCTGGCATTTTGTGCATTGAACAGGAGTTGTTCTCTTTTTGGGATCCTCGATTGTGACTGACGTGTTGTAGATGTACTTGATTTTTTTGGCGCCTACATTATTGGGACTGCGTTCTAGGTTAACAAAGAAAGTAGATGTTGGCTTTCTGTCTGGTCCACCTCTAGCATTAATGATTTCTCCACGAATTTTGTTACCGGTTTTTTCAAACGCTTCTACGATAGCTTCATGTGGTGTGGTGTGGTGAAGGTTTCTGATTACCAGTCTATAGCATCTCTTATCCTTGCTTGTAAATGTATGGCCGATAAGTCCCAATTCTCTTACAAGGCCCATGAGTTTTTTGTACGTATCCACCACGGAGCAGTTGACTCTTAGTTGGTTGTTTGATATTATTTTTAGTGTATATTCATTCCTCTCCAGGACCGTTTCAATTGCTTCCGTGAGTTTGTGTATGTCTTCTATCCCGTATAGGATGAGTGGTGGAGGTTTGGTGGGTTTAGCTGGGTAATTAGTGTCTCCATTGACGTCCGTCGGTAGGATGGAGAAACTATTTTGTGTTACTGTAGATTCCGGTGAATCTGAGGTTCTCTTTCGCTTAGATGCCTTTGGGTCTGGTATTTTTTGCCTGTTTGGCCTGGCACTTGTAGGTGCATTCGACAAATGCAATTTTCGGGCATAGTATATGTCAGCCTGCGTCGTTTTGGTTAAGGTTTCATCAGTTTGTTTGTTGGAGGTTGATGTGCTTGTCAATGAATTACTGCGCATTCTCGTGAAAAACATGCTCTTATGGAAGGTCTGCTGAATTAGTCTTGATTCTGATGCTTGTGGACGCAAGTCTTGCGTTAGATCCATTTGTGGCAAAACTGTGCCCCCCCCCCCCCAGGTTACGAGGGGCTGCCTGAGCTAAGCTCAGGGAGGGATTCTCCGATGACAGTGTCATCGGTACCCTCCTGGGGTAATATCTCTTTCGGTTTTGCTGCCATGGTTTCTTTGTTTTAATTTCGGGGTTGACTCCCCTAGCCAGGATTTCGGTTTAAGCGCCGAAGACTCGCTTTCGCCCTTCACACTTAGCTGTTACATTCCGGAGGTTGGAATAGGGGAGCTCCGTCTGGAATGTAACATTGCCCAGAGGGGACGACCCACGTGGATGTAGGTCCCCTTCTATTCAGCGGCTTCATCATAGTAAAGGCGTGGACGTGTGTGAATAGGACTTGTCAGTGCGCGCTTGTAGACTACTGCTACTAGTCGTCGCTATCGGCATTCTCGACATTTTGTAGAAGTGCATTCCCTAGCATGAATACACCCCACCGAGCCAGCACTGACCTCGTATTTTATATAGACATGATTTTTAATTGGCTTTGAGAATGCGGGGTTTTTGTTTTGTTTTAATATTTTTTAATTTGGTGTGATCCACAATATATTTCCTCAAAAATGATTATTATTATGTTTGGGAATCATTGTGATTTTTATCACCAGCACTAATAAAACCTATCTAACACGAAAGAAAGTAGAAATAAATTATTTCTTCTTCCTTTTTTTTTATTTCGGTAAAATTATTTAGGAAAAAATTTCAGGTTTTACACCACTGCTAAAACTAAACACTTCAAAATGACAGTGACATAGAAGAGCACCAATCTACTTTTTATTTCATCAGTCTTTTATTTCAGTTGACCGGCTACTTGTTTTTTTATTGTTTTTCTTTATTTTAACAGCCTAGTTATACAATAATTCTCAAATTGAATATTTTTTTGATATTTCGACCAGGGTTGGTATTATAGCTACATAATTGTATTATTGCAGGTGGATTCTCTATGGAGCCAGGGACCTACAGCTTCAGCGGCTAACCTGATGTGGATGCAGCAATCACGCAGCCGCGCTGAGGCACGCGTCAATAACTTGCCAATATACTTCTGGGATCAGGTAGGTCCACATTCATTTGCCTAATTTTAAACGTTTCTCAATTTTGTGACTATATTTAAAAAGTAGTACCAATAGTACTTACACATTTTTTTACATTAATTAGCTAGTCCTTAGCAGTGATTGAATCCGATACATTTCGTAGTGGTACATTTTTATTTTTCTCTCATACTATTTTAATGATGTCTGCAGTAAATATGGTCGCAAACTTTTAGTTACGCCTTAAGAAGTGGGTCTTCTTATGTGAAGGATTTTGAAAGTTCTAAAGTCATAGCTATCGTTGTTTTACCTTGCGCAAACCGACCTAAGCATAATTAATTATTTTGGCACTATGTGGATGGTATCTAAATCTACTAACTGCACATTGATACTAAATGGTGATATGAAATTACCATTATCATCGATTAACGCGAAACAGTCCCCAGTTAGCTTGTTTCATTTTGTTTAATTATTTTACTAGTTTTGGAAAGGTAAATATTGTGGACCTAAAGCATTTACTTGACAGCCGTTATTTTTGTATTGTAATATTTATAATAATTATACTTTCGCTTGAATACAATATTATACCTTTTTTCGACTAACGTTCGTGTTCCAACATGATCTGCCTTATTTGTCATAGCATTTAAAAAGTTTTCACTAGAATTAAGCAATTCCTTTCTACTTTTTCATGTATATTTCTTCGGCTTTATCTTACTTTTACTGTGTAGTTAAGGAACTTTGAATAGAAATACGATATTATATTACTTACTAACAATCAGTAATGTTAGCAGATCAATACTTTCATATTTTCATTAAAATGAATTACAATTATTTGAATTTATTTAATCGTAATATGTCGTGTTTCTATTTTGTTCACACAATTTGCATCCAGCAAGTAAAGGAATCATGAATGACATTCAATATTGCAAAAATATCAAAGCATTACTTTCCAAAATAATACCGACATCATTTATACAACCCATGGCTAAATACGAACCTTTGAAATTTATTTACAAAAAAATATAATAATGCAATATCCGCCGTAGTAATTAACCAGAATGTGTCTATTTTATCTCTCATACATACAAATTAATAGTCGTCCAAGCCATATAGGGCTTTATTGTAAACGTTCCTTAAAGTAAATCATTTAAGTCACTTTAATCATTTATTGTTTGAAGAAATGTCTCCTAACTTTAAGCTATGTTCAAAATAAATCAAGTTTCTTTAAGGGATTATACAACCAATAAAACTCATTCTTTAAGTTATTTCTGGTGTCATCCCAGGCAGTACCCGGGGCTGTATAGCGTAGCAAATTATCTATCAAACGGTCCGCTTTTATCTGTCCACATGTTTTAAGTCAGGCATCTTTAAAATATTAATAAGAATATCCAGATGATCAGGGTGAATAGCCACAATGTCTAACCTAACTTACGACATGAAGCATTTTCAATTTGTTTTTCTTTCAACCTGATTGAAGTGACATATAGTATCAATTTCTTGTAAAAAAAACGCTTATCTGTGTGTGTGGCATACTCCACATATGGCATCAGTTGATGTAGTTATAGTGAAACCGTAATTTAATCATCATTGACCCTTACATAATATATCGTAAAGTAAGTACTTCAGTTTTAAGGTTTTAAAGCATAGAAGATATCACTTTCATGATTCCTTAAAATGCTTAAACGCTTTTAATATAATACTTGCATTGTATGTAGATAAAATCACAATAGTCATTAAAACATTAACACAAAGTGGTTTGTTACCGCAGTTTAAGAAATAGCAGTGACGTATATGAAACATTTATCTTCTTTGCAATAATTTTGGTAAACCTTAACATTAGTACTGAAATAACATCATGTTTGCAAAAATGTCATTGCTTACTCTTAAATAGAAAAGAATTAATTAACTTGTTAGTAATCAATATTAATTTTGCTTTTGTAACTTTTTGCTAATTATTATAAACAGGCAATTACTTTTTTGTGTGATAATATTTGAGGTCATTCTCATGAAAAGTGCAATAGATGTTTTTTTTTTAATGTTAATGTTTATTAACCTTTTGACCGCCACGGTCGGGTATAGCCGACAATAGAAAACGCGCCCAACTCGCCACTGTCGGCTACAGCCGACAAATAAACTAATTTTTAACTTTTTAACTGCTGTTTTAGAAAATAGTGTCAAATAAAATTATTATTTTGTAGGTATTTGTCCCTTGGCGTGGGAGCGGCTCCAATGCGTTTACGCTCTGGCGTTCAAAGCGGTTCATGTAGATTGGTTTCGAATTTATGGGTCTAAATTTAGCATTTCCCATAGATTTATTATACTTTTTTTACAATGAATGACTTGGCGGGTCAAGTCAATGCTAATTTTTTTTGCTCAATTGTTTTGGTAACAAACCTAATTAAGTAATTAGGTTTATTTTTACCTCATATATTGTTAAGAAGAATTACAGTGGTTTTATTGTCTGGCTCGCATCGCGGGAGTCTCCACAGGGCAACTTATTTTCTTCGGCAGTTCAATGCTGGTTGAATGATTCAGAGCTGATTTAGACTGAATTATCAAAATTATATGATAATAATTAATATTTCAATTTAAGGTTTCAATTAACTAATTTGGCCAAAACACTTTATAATGAGAATGACCCAGAAAAAAAACTTATTAATTGTGCTTCAAATATTTTCCCTTTTAGATATTGACCACTATGTGTTAATAATCTTAATGTTTTTCAAATTACTGTTGGGTGATTAGCTAGGAGATAGGTAGTTTCAGTTCTCACTTACAATTGAGGAATATCTACGCACAAATTAAGAACCACAGGTTTTACTTCACACTACACTTATAAACTTTGTTTTATAAGCTATAATCATCGCGCGCGTTTTGAGTTTCCAGCCACATAACAGGTACGTAACATGCTAGCGGGCAATCAAATTCTACAACTCCTTGACTGAGATCACATTGTATGAACGTGGCACATAGGACAAACTTATTTTAAATATGACGTGCACTTGAGGTGGAAAGCATTCGTATAAACTGACGTCGCGATTTAGGGTTATCCATTTTGGAGATTAGCGAATTCAGGTGTAGATATTAACGAGTAAATAGCGTTTTGCAGTAAAAATAAAAGCTCCATCTGTCAAAATAGGCGTGCAATAATGAAGTATTTTGAATTGCTCTTAATAAAATTTATTTCTTCTTGTACACTTTCCTTAAAGGGCTTAGAGTATTTGCCCATTAATACAAATGTTGGCAGGCTCTGGATTTAATTTTGGAAAATGTTTTTATATTTTCAGAGCATCGCAACTGCTTTGATTTTGACAGACAGTTCAATCTTATGCATCTGTTACCAGACACGGTAATTTTGTAATTAAATAAAAATCAATTTGAACGCAATTTTGTAATGATTGATGAACTGTGAAAATTAAAGCTGTTGCGAGTGTGTTAAAAAAAATAAAAATTAGGATGAACTGTTTCGAAAAAGTTTTGATTTCAGTTAGAATGAAATTATTAAATTGTAATATCCAGCCGTTTTGCCAGCATGCCCTTCAGGAAGGTAATTTTTTTTAAGTACTTGCTGCCCCAGCTGCCCAATTGGACGAATTGAAATGGACATCGAAAACTGCCGTTTAAGAAGAATTAACGGACATAGCTTTTTCAACCATAATAATTATTTTCTAGATCTATAATTGATGAGATTGTTTCTTCATTCAATTCAATTTAACATTCATTAGATATCTCGATATTTATTTTTATAATTTTGCTAGTGAGCGTAAATCGAAAGCATTTAAATTGTCATAATATCGTACAGGGAAAAAAAATTGTCATAATATTTCTTTATTGTAAAAATTACAAGTTTCTAAAATTTACTCACGAAGCACATTTTCAGCTCCGCACTCGATTTGCACTGAAACCACGTTCATGACCACTCAAACCCTTTAATTAGTTAACACTTGGAAGTTGATTATTAAGGAAAAGAACGCAATAAAAGACCCTTTCTGTCTGATACATGCTTTTATTAAAAAAAAAAGTACTTGCGGTTTCACTGGTCTGCGTACGCAGTAGATAAATAAGTGTACTGTCTGTTTTCATTACCACTTACTTAGCAAACACCATTAATGTTGCTATATTTTGAAGTTCAAAAGAGTGTTGTCTATTCTGAACTTGGAACACACCAAACGTTAAGGCCCGTAGTATTTTTTGTTAAGTTAGGAGGATATCATTTTAGCACTGTCGTATATTTTTCACATCATTTTATATAGCACGTTCGTAGATATATCGCAATCGTTACGTGTACCGTAGTTAATTTGTGTCACAATAAAATAGTGTCCATACAATTGTAACGTCGAAAGTATTGGATCGATATGGACAAATTAAGTATTGTTTAACATCAAAGTGGTGCGCATGTCAAGTCAATTTATTTTGTAACCTGTCTATTTTTTGAAGTAAAGGAGTCTTAAATGTGTGTGGTCTGTGAGCGTTATTGTCAGAGTTCGAAACTTAGAGAATTATTTTCTATGATAATAATCAGATGATTATTTATCCATAACTAAAACTAAAGTTTGGATACGCGCTAAAGTGGCAAATTTCGTTCGGATACATGTGAAGTGATATTGATAATTATTTTTGACAAAATCAAAATATACTTAATTATCACTTCGAACCCTGGTTATTATTTCAGTGCTCGTTTTAAGAATATTTTTTATGCTCTGCTTTTCTCCCCTTTCAAGATATCTGTGCATTGTTCGCAACCAGATAATTTGGGGTTAGCCCATTTGTCGTGGTTTTTTTGTTCTGGCTATCTACACTCTAAGTGTTCATTTTCTGAACTCGTTCGTCTTTCTTCAACATTTTTTTTCTTCATTTATTTTTTATTTGAAGGCCGTAATTAGCGTGGTGGACTAAAAAAAGGTTGTTTAAATAAATAAATCACAATGAGTAGAAAAATCCACATGATGCCTGGAAATTTTCAATACGAATTCAAAAGACTGCCGCGCTTTACAAATGTTAAACCAATTGACATCCATTACTAGTAGTATCATGAGAGATAAATATGGACGTAGCACAACACATTGTGTCTGTTTATGTAAACTTTTGATTATGCGCTACTGACTAAATATACAGGATGTATTTTGAACGCAATCCTAGTAATAAAATGAACAATATGATACCATATTGTTCAATTTATTATTAGGATGGCGTCGCCTTGTATGGGCCATGTCAGTCAACATTCAAAAGACACAAATTATTGACGAAGCAAACTCGTTTGCCTGCATGACCCATACAAGAATCTTTGATTGGCCTGAGTATGTTGTCTCTCGGGGTTAAGTAGGCCATCTATTTATTTTTTAGTAAGATTTAAATCTGGATTTAGACGTAACTCAATTTCATTTCAGTTATAAATACGTCCTGTAAATTGTAATTGCATAATAAGATTTCACTTCATACCTCGGTAAATCATTTCACCAATAGAAAAATCATAGGGTTGAAGACAGACGATCAAATTATGCTTATTTTTGCCAACAGTTTAACGTCCAGATGTAAATGGCGCCTACACCGACAGGCTTCCATCAATTTGTGCAAGAAGTTTACGCGTATTAAGATTTACCACTTTAGATTATATGTTTACACCACATAATTTACTATTTTTAGAGGCGTAGAATATTTTAGTAGGTGGTAACATGCCAAAGATATACATAAAAATACAGAACAAAAACCAAAATTTTAAGAAATGCACCTAGTTTTTAAAAGCATATAAAAATCATTTCAGTTTCATTGTAAAACATTATTAGAAATTTGAAGTGTGTAAAATAGAAGTTATTTGAGAAATACAGTTAAATATTGCTCATATATAGAGCCTCCTAGAAAAGCCGGCACGGTGCCATTCTTGATGTCATAACATTATGGTGAAACGAAAATATTAAAGTTTTAGTATGTGAGGTATTGCGGAGTGTACTGCATAACCTAAAGTTTTCCACTAAGGAAACGTGAAAATTTCCATAAACTAGGCAGAATCCTGGGAAACAATCATTACTACGGCGCGAGCGACTCTTGATTTTTATTTATTTGATTAAATTACGAGTTCATTTAAGTTTCGGTCAAGCTGAACGCACCGTACTTGGACTTAGACGATATTTAGTCCGGTGTCCGCAGTTCGGTCCGAAATCCAGTCTCCAGTTTAACCGCACCTTTATTAAGGTAATTTTGACTTATACGTAAAATTGTAATGATTTATAAACGTCTTACAACAAATTTATAATATTATGTAAGAACGTCTTAAGGTGAAGCGTCTTAGGCCAAAACAGTAATAATTCTCATAAGTTAGGTTCCAAAACGTATTTTTGAAAAAAATGGTCGTTCATGATTCCACTTGTTTTTTTTTTTGTTGTAAAATAAGTAACTCGTTAAGTGAGCGCTGTGGTTTCAGACACAATTCAACGAAGAATATTTATTAAAATTAATTGATGATTAAAGAAGACAATGAAGAATGACTGTGAGTACGTATTGAGAGGTTCAGTAAAAGTAAATATTAATTCAAAAAGGCAACGTGCGAAGGTAAAGTGCATATGTTTAGATTACTCAATATAAAATGTTATACAAGTGTTAATTATTTATGTTATACCTAAATGTTGTATCGATATCAATGTAGTTTCATAATCATTCATATAGTATAGACACTTACTTGTTTTTTCGACTTCGTATTAACTTACGGACGTATGATAAGAACAATTATTAACTAGAAGGTGAAACTTCACAAACCTCATGGAAATGTAATCATAACGTTAACCTACTCCTACTACTACTACTAGAGGGAGACAACATCATTTTCGTTAGATACCTTTGCAAATACTTTAATTAAATAATTGTTTTATAAATCGGTGAGGTCGTGCCAAACATTCATAAATTAAAAAAAGGTGGACAAAATTGTGAGAATAAACTTTGTTTTTGACGGGTTTGTGAAGTTGAATCATTAATTAAAATATTATCATTGAATAGCAAATAGTTTGTTTAGTGTAGCTGTTTCCTCTCCTGTGTATGTCTATATGAATTAATGGAAACATTGTTATTTGTCTAAACATTTATTATTTCATAATACTACTTATAAATGTAAGAAAAGCAAAACAAATCAAAAACAAAAAGATGTTGTTAAAATAAAGGACATTTGGGCGCTTGTGTATTGACTCCTTCAGAAGTATTGTATCAAAATAGACTTGAACGTATTGTTTTATAAACAACAAAATTCTGAGTTGACTGCTATGTAATGAATTTTTATTCCCTGGAAAATTCTTGTTTTGCAGATCATCTGGATTTATACATCATTTAAAATTCAAGTGACCTATAATATTAAAAATAACGGTTTTTGATGGCTGGGCCTCTTCTTGAAGTTATTTTTGGTGAACTATGTATACATATTATATAGATAAATATTTTAATGATATTTAAACTAGTTCACGTTTCAAAATTTTGTCAATGTAAGACTTAGTATTTATATTTATTGGAGAAAAAAAAGTATTATTTCAATATTATATTTGCTCATAAATATGTAAGTCATTGGTTTTGGTTGTATTTCGTTGAGTTTCATAGAAATTAAGTCGTAACTAGATGTTATCTTGACTTACAAAAAATGATACAAAGCTTAGGACGGACCTACCCATTGTCTTCTTCATAATATTTGTTTAACTTGTTAATTTACTGTAACCGCGTAGCTACGACAAACAGTTCAACTAAAGTATGTATTTTGCATTTAAAGATGGATGCCATGACATCAACAAGTATTTTGAATTTCAATTTAGAGATCTGATTAAGTCTAGTTCTAATTATACTCACTTAGATGCAATCCAACATATGTTTACTTTATTTGTAGCTAAATGTTGTAGTTGCATGGCAGGTCATTTTACAGACACGGATTCAACATAATATGTTTACTTTATCAGTAACTAAATGTTGTCGTTGCCCGTCTTGTCTTTTTTAAGACACTGATTCAACATAATATGTTTACTTTATCAGTGACTAAATGTTGTTGCCTGTCTTGTCATTTTAAAGACACGGCAATTAGAGATTAGGTCACTTAGGACTCTTTTATGAAGTTATAGGGTTTGATATTTTTTTGTAGATGTAGGTTTGATATTTTTTTGTAGATGTAGGTTTGATATTTTTTGTAGATTTAGGTTGAGGAACGAGCTTTGTCTATGATAGGCGGTTGAATTTAAAGGCAGGGTAGTAACAAAGTACTGACTATGATATGAATGTCATTGATTCTTTAAAATCTCAATTTTGTGTAGAAGGTGTATACATACGACGAAGCAATAATTGTATGGCCTTAGAGAAAAAATAAAGTACACATTTGGTTGATTCACGCTTTATTGGCTCAGTGTTATAAAAATGAAATTGCCTTTTGATCCAAATTTAATATTCTGGACAATGGTTTTAGCTGTAGAATATGGCAATAAAATCATCAATCGGAACCTTCATTGGCTGGTCTAATCTGATGATGCTTACAGGTCAGATAATAGGCCATTTCGTTTCTATTAGTTTATTTTTCTGGCGTATACGTAAAACTAGTATGACATTCATTTAATCCTGCTAATGACGACGTTTTCATTTTATATATTTTTCAAAATAATAAACATTTCGAAATATACGGGGTGATTTTTAAGTTGAAACTTCAATCTGTTAACCATAGGAGAAAAATTGATACTTAAAAGTCACGGGCAAGATTTTGAAGCTAAATTGGTCTCAGTTCATATAAGTCTCAAGAATGCCTTTTTATCAAATAGTCACTCAATATACGAACTGAAACGGTTGTATTGGTGATTTTAAACATTATTACTCAGTAAATAGACATTTGGTTCTGCCGCGAATATTATTTTATTGAACATACGACTTGGCACTGACCGGAAAATTACAAAAAAAAAACAAAAAATTTCGCCGCGGGCTACGCTGTCGCATTTCACCTTAAATCTATCTTTTGATATTCATTATATCTGACGGTAAAAAAGTTATCACTGTCACTAAATGGTATCTAATACAACCGACCGAAATAATTCACTATATTTGTTTTTTGAAACTTGCAACTGTTTTGTGTCACATTGTCGGTCACGACAATCTAATGACTTGTCAATCATTAAATTATATCCAACCGTTTCGATGATACGATGAAATGAAGAATCTTAATCTTACGCATATAAAAGACACTTACACTACGTAGCGCTTCTTTGCAGTCGAGTGGAAAAGGTTTCGCCCCAAATCAACCCATGACTTTTTTTAACGCTTTGCTTTATTTTTCATATTAAAGGTTTTTTACATTTTGGCTTAAAAATAACCCTGTATTTATTTAACTTCATATATAAATGGTTTATATTAAATCATTGAGTAGAAGGTGAGGATAAGGTGCATAGAGTAATTGACTATTTTTAACGAATATTTGTACAATATTACCCACTGTTTAAAAAAAAACAGTCCTATCCGTGAAGGTATTAGATTCGATTAAAATTAAATACATTATCTTGATTTAAAAAATAAATGACAATGAAAATCTTGTATTATAAAATTCGTTGGTATCTTTCCTTAGATGAATATTTAATTTTCTTATTTTATTGGTAATTTGATTTTGGTACCTATACGCCCGTTTTGGATCGGACTGGTTTTTTGTTTACATATCGTAAACAGTACAGATTATAATTTCTTCTATAAATTGCATTAATATAATACTTAGACAGTTTGGGCGTTACCCCCCATACAGTGTATAAACTGAAACCCTAGTTAACATTTTGAATAATTTTTTTTCGGTTTTTCTAAATTGAAACGATTGAACTATACTAAATTAAACGATTGAAACATTTAAAATTAAATACGTACATGTGTACGGAATTATTTTGAGGTTAGGTATTGTGAAAACGTTTTTTGGTAATAATTTGTAATTTTAATGTACCTAATGTACTACTTTATGTCCTCCGATGTATTTTTATTTGGGCCACTAAATTGATATTTGTACGGGGGCACAAGTAAACAAATAAGATGTAATTTTACATCTATAGTTAAGTTTGTGTACGAATTTATCTACACTGGCTGTTTACTAGAAAGACTGATAAGTGATATAAGAAATGTTAAGATATGGCGAGTGTTAAAGATAATGGGTGAGAGCAGCAATGTTTATTAATAATTTAATATTCCTTTTAGGGATATCCTAGTTACCAAATAAATGTTTATTAAGTTTTTAGTTAAGTTTATTCTTTATTTTCTCAGTGCGAATAATGCACTATGGACTTGTAAACTCTTTTATTGTAGCTATTCGCACTTTATGTTAATTCATTAAAAATATTGTTATTCGACAAAGAAGGGCTATGTTTTTATTATGATTCATTAAAAACTATCACTTGGAACGATTTTGCATTTATAAGAGGTGTTGGTTGGTATTATTACAGAAATTGTGTGTTGTTTTTAAAGTGCAAATTATGCTAGAGATAAATTCGATGGGTTCATTAGTACATTCATTTTATACACACATTTTCCGTAATGTATTTTCCCCTTTATGATTTTATTGTTTTTTTTTTTTTTTAATAATTGTGAAAGAGAGCAATCAAGCTTTATTATTGTATGCCGTTAGGCCGAAACCGATAGAATATCGATCGTGACATATTTTACAGACAATAGTAAGATCAAATTTCAAAATCCTATAAATTACACTAGTTTACATGAGATTTTTTCTTCATAAAATGGAATATAGACGATAACGTTACTTTGGGTATCATATATAGCTTTTTACAATATCGATTAAGATTTTCACAAAAAACTACATCCAACTAAACCATAGACAGTTAAAAATGGGTATTTTTTTACTGTTTTTTTATAAATATTTTCATCCGTATCTATCACAACAGACTAACAATAGTCACCTAGTATATTTTGGTCCCAGAAACCTTGATAATTTTGCTGAAATGATTTTAAATCTTGATGAAATCGCTCACCGTGTACACCACTACCAAGATTTGCTGAAAAAAAAATTAAATGGAGTGCATTAAATATTTTTTTAGTGACATATTTACACCCATACGCTGATAAAAGGGATAAAACCAATGTTACCCCGAAGTACCACCTTACCGAGATATTTGAAGGTAACTCTTTCGACTTCTATTTTATTTAACATACAAACTGACATTGAATTGCAAATTACAAAAAAACGTGAGAAAATTTGAATTTCGAGGGTTACCCTGGGTGTTCCACGTTAAAATGTTGTCCCTCAGTCATCACAGACCATCGGTAGGTCTCGAAAAGTATTTAAAAATAGTAGCTATTATGACTACAGACGCTTAGTAAAGAATTTGCAAAGATATTTACTGAAGAACAGAACAAAAACCATAAAAGATAAAAATAACCCTCCTTTTGGGCTTCGCCGCAGTCGGGTAAAAATATAACGAACAAACGGTGGTCCCTGATTCCACACAAGATAAATATTTTGTGAATATAACTGAATCATTTCAATAGTGTCTTTCTACAAACAGTTTTAATAAGAGGATTAAAAAATGTTGCAAATAACCTTCCTATTGGGCTTCACTGGAACCGGGTGAAAAGAAATGGTAATAAATAGAGACGCAATTTGAAATATGGGTTGTTCTTTTTTACCGACAGTAGCCTGTTATTCGTCTGATTATGGCATCTCATTATTGATGTTTACGATTTCATAATGTTCGAATAATTTACCATATGTTTCTATCTATGACTATTATGTAATCTTTCACTTTCTCTAACCAGCTTTATTTTCAATGTTTGTTTTTCGTAGAATGCCGTGACAGAGTGGTAAGCCAAAATGTAGTCTCCGCAAAAAGAACACTCTGTCACATCGTTTAAAAAATACACAATAAAAAAAAAACAATATAGGCCGTCAAATTAACTTGAATTAGTCCTAATAAAAAACAAATGTAATTTTTTAAGCGATAGTTCAAAAACAGAAAGAATAGATTCATTGTTGGTAAAAAAAATAACGACCCATATACTGATTATTAAATCTGTTCCCTCATTCGTCGCCTCCACTGGCAAGTACATGTACAAGCTGCCAGATGAGAGGATTAACAAAGTCTTGTGTACTTTAGTTAAAAGTTTCTACTAAATAATAGACAGAAAAAAAAGGTAAAAACTTTACGATGAATTGAGATCCTTCTTCCTTTTGAAGTCGATTAAAAAAGGTTTTATGGTTAATTTAATGTTATATCGCGTGTGTGTATTTAAGTAAAAAAAAAAAAGTTGGATTACAAAATTAATCACTTATGAATTAATTTATATGACTTATTTGACGGCACGGTTGACGCAATGGCTGAGCGATTTGACTGCTACGCTGTGTGTCGCGGGTTCGATCCCCGCACGGAACAAATATTTGTATGGCCTACAGATACTTTTTTTTTATTTTTGATTAAAAGAAACGTTGCCCCACACTAGGAATATCTCCTGAGTCGTGGTTGCGTTTACAAACATTTAAACTTCACATACACAAATACACCCAAATTAACCGCCCAACTTTGTTCAATAGTACTCCCTCCATTTTGTTTCATTGTGTTGCCACACTCTATTTTTATGGGTTTAAAAAGGCAATAAGAAACACAATTTTTCAGTTAAGCTAAGAATAAACATATTTACTAGAAACTTTTAACTAAAAGTTAAGTACACTAGACTTTCTGATATTTCTCTTGTCTAGCAGCTATTGCACATAATTATGTCAGTAGAGATGAGGCTTGAGGGACCAGTTTTAATAGGTAATAGTTTTCTTAAAATAACACCGATGTTTGTTCACCATTTCTCTCGAATTTTTTTAAGTCTCGTAGAAATAAAAAGATTTTACTTATTTGATTCGGTAATATAGGGTAGTTGACAAAAAAAAATTAATTAGTCAAACCAAAATTGAAGATGATACTTACACTGCTTCGAAAACTCTTGTGACGTCACATCGCACTAAATTTTTTAACATGTAGTGACGTCAAAAGCTCCCCCACTCATGATCTGTCGAGTTTCACCTTCGTAATTTTTTATTGATTTGATAAAACAAAAACCACGTCTCCAATATTTTTCGATAATATATTATAACTGTCGGACTAAACGGAATTACATTTTTTTTACTCAGGTCACATCCCTATTCACTTCATTATTTGTCTTGTGTGGAATGAGGGTCCACCGTTTAGTCGTGTATTAGCAATTAATTAAAATTGACTAAAAAAACAACGGGTTGCACTCCGGGAGTGCACGAATTGCTTTATTTATCAGCATAAAAGTCGTACACAAACATGACAATTTTTTATACAATTAAAAATGTAACACTTCACTGTTTTGAGAGCAGTGGTGATGAAATAAATTACTAATGCGCCTGATTGGGTTTGAACTACTTTAAACCCACGATTCACTGATTACTTTACATTGGACACACGCACATTCGCGAAAGCGTCCTGCGCCGTCTTACGATTTTTCGATCAGGTGACGTACCTATATACTGACGCGAATTTAACATATTTAAAAAAAGTTTACAACGCCGCTAAAGAAGTTTTCACTTCAAAAACAGTCACTTGTTATCTTAGACTAGTTTAAACCGGTCATAACAAAGGACTAAAAAATAACAGTTTTGACTGTGATATATGGACCAAGATTTTTTTATAGTAGTGCCATGAAAACAATTACGGTAGTCGGTGGTTCCTGGTTAGTTCATTACTCGGGTGTTTCGTCGTTTTGGTAATCATGCTGTTTTACCTATTTCTGACTTGACGTTAAAACGTTAGCTGAAAAGCAGTAATCTCGGTTTCATTTTATTAATACAGATGAAGGTACTTACTTAAAACTTATTTTGAAAGATGGAGCAATTATAATACTTCATGCGGCATGCCAAACTCATATCTGATATAAAAGCTTTTAGATCACTTCGCGGATGTGTTAAACGGGAACTTACGGAGACTTCGATATATAAACTAGTCATTACCTGCTATCTAGCTCCTCCGCAACGTTTGAAGGATGTTCTCTCAATCGGAGCAGCTGATTGAATAATACTGTACGTCAGTCTACGTTAGTAGTGCAAATTATTTACAGGATGCCACTGTTATACAATTGTGCGCATCTACGATATAAATAACTGGCCTTGCGATGCCCAATAAAATATACTTGCTTTAATAAAATATCATGTCTTTTTCTAATTATTATTTACACTCAAATGTACACATAATTATTGTATCGTCTTACAACGGTTACCGAATTATCTTTGTAGACGCACGCATAAAGAGGATGTAATCAAGCAACAGTTCATTATGGCATCACCCACCGCTAGAATCCATAAAACCCACTGCTTCTAAAAACACTGCAACATAGAACTCGATGCGGAGGTCGTAGTACTCAGGTCCTAAAGATTACAATCCAAGGAGGCTATTTCTGGATACGAAGCTGACCAAGCACCTTCTGCTGCTGGACAAAGACAGCGTGCAAAACTCTCACTTCACCACATTGAGGTTCAAGAGTCCGCGCGAACATACATATTAAAAATCAAACATTTACAATGCAAGTTTTATGCTATTACTGACCTCTGTACCCAGTTGTAAATAGTTTTGTAAAAAGTTCTGGGTTGGTTGAGCATCGTCTCTCTCCCTTCATACCTGTGTTGCTGTAGCTTTCTTATATTCGAAATTCATTATGAAAAGCAGCTTTTTATAGCCAACATGTGGCATTACCTAAAGGTAATGCCACATTGTCGACGCAGAGTCGCCTTGAGCTGGTCAACTTCGTACTATGCAATAAAAGCAAAGAAAACGTCATTTGCCTCGCTTTAAACAGGGAAAACTTGTAGGCTCAAGCCGATACGCGGCAGTAAGTTGGTCATTAATGCTTTGTTAAATTAAACGAAACGATATCAGATACCGCATGAAATGTTCAATCAAATGGTTCCACCTCAAACTTTTAATAAGTTTGGTTTTATCAGTACGAGCGCTGGCCAATGTAATGCTGTGAGTAAATATTCTTACACACATACTATTAACACTTACGTAACAGTATTGGGCTGATAGGAGTTCTAACAACTACACAAAGTACCTCCAATTGTCGGCCTATAGTTCCACATGATTCATGCTGCCCTGGAACACGCTTGCATCAAAACCTATGGGAAGTATCGGCCAACAAAACAAGGGACATGTAGAATCTTTGCTAACAATTTTGATTGTTTTGAACTCGATATACTAACAACGTTGGTGATGGTACAGTCGAACAACCTAATAAGTATACAGCCAGCTTGCATTTACTTTTAAGATTATACAGATACATTTAGAGACTGATGCCAAGCGATACAGCGTTTGACATCAGTCGCTTAATGCAAAACGCTTTATAAAACAAAATTGCTATGAATATTTTCATTGTACTAGAATTATAAATAAACTCTACCTGTATAGTTATTAGTTTGTTCGACTGTACATAACGGACTGCAAAGTAGTATCAAATCAAGTATTTATTTGTATCGATCGCGGTCGCCGACGTCAATTGTGGCCGCGACGTACATAATTTAGTGCAGCTGTTGGGTCTCATGTAGCGCCCTGCAGTGTGCACCGCCAGACGACGTGACGCGTCCTTGAAAGTAACACGTTCAACGTATCCCATTCCAAAGGAATAAATATATTGACACTCGTTCATTACTACTCTGTGGTCTCGACTAACTAGTATACGAAAAGGGGTGATGTTGGTACGCTAATACTACTACTAGCTTTAAACTATTACGTATATTTAGAAGCTATATAATTATATATAAAATAGAATATCGTAGTCTTTTAGGATAACGATTTCTTCATTCTAGCACGAATATCACCATTGAAGGCTTACTGGTCGCGTGAATAATGAAAAAGCTTACTGTGTGGTCACATAGTAGAGACTTAACTCGTCTCTCACTTTCAATCATTTATGAGGATTGCGAATCAATTTCAGCCTTCTGCCATGAATTCAAATTCTCTCCTACCGGAAGACATTAAGGAGATGAAGACAGAAGATCAGATTCTGGCGCAGCTGCGTGCTACTCAGAACATTGGACTGCCATCGCAGCAGTTCATGTCGAACCTCCGAAGTCCGCCCGCAGCCACTGCCAAGCCCGATGACTGCTACGCGCCGAATGTCAACGCTACTCCCCATTCCATGGAGGAACTGCAGAAACTTATTCAGACGGAGATGCTAACTGGTCAAGGCGTCATGCCCGTCACCAAGGTTGCTGAGCCACCAATGATTGATTTCGACCCCGTGCCGGTAGGTTAATGTTCATATATATTTTTAAACAAACTACATTCAAGGAATTACAACTTATGCACCTTATGATTAATTTGTGCTTGCACCTGTTGAATCACAGTTGCATAACATGAAACAGCTTCGCTCCTTGCCTGTACGTATTAACAAACTAACTAAATTAACAATTAGCAAGTTGTTAGAGCTACTGTGATTAATATCATCATTCTCTTGGCCTTATTCTAATTAGTTTGGGGTCGGCGCAGCATTTATTCTTATTCCATACTTTTCTATTTAGATTACTAAAAACGTATTAAATGTTTACAGTCAGAGCCACCAAAGCCTGCGAAACTTGAGCAGAGCTCAAGCGAGTCGAGCGTATCGAAGTCGTCATCTCAGACCAAGACCGCAGCAGAGCCGAAGACACTGAAGCAAGCCAAGGAAGTCGACAAGTCGACCAAGAACAAGGAGAATAACACCACCAAAAGTAAAACCAAGAAGTCTAAGGAGGACAAAAAGGAAGATGTCGCCGAGATCAAGGCCAAGGAAGAAGAAGTTAAGCCCGAGGTAAGTCTTACTATTTGAGCAATGTATCTACTGTACCTACTCGTTAGTATAATAGAGACATTTCTAAATCTAGACAGACATACTAGTGAGAAGTATCCTTTACATAAAAAAAAAGGTTTTCTAAAGAATACGACGAAAATGTATCAATGCTGAACGACGAAAATGTCGTGCGTTTACTGCGAAAAGATGATAAATGCAGTTAGTGTCAATTCGAGCAAATGACTTTTTAAAGGATCATGACCGAAACTCGTACCAAGAATTTTCGAGTTGCAAGATCAAAACGTTATAGTAATAATTTTCATATTTTTTTACGACATTATGAGTCAGGGATTTGATTTTGCGCTTGGAAGATAAAGTATAAAAGTATGAATATTTTTTTACTCCCAATAAGTGTCAATTCGAGTAAATGACTTTTTAAAAGATCATGACCGAAACTCGTAGCAAGAATTTTCGAGTTGCAAGATTAAAATGTTATAGTAATTATTTTCATATTTTTTTACGACATTATGCGTCAGGGATTTGATTTGCGCTCGAATCCAAGTTTCGGAGTAATTTTATAAAATCCAAAATAACCACAAAACCAGGCAAGCAGATATTGTAGGGAAACCTCTACGATGTGAAGTCAGCCGAACTGTCAAAATCAACTGACAGATCTAACAGAACGACTTTTGAACTGGTTGTGTGAACGCCATGTATAGGGAGGGAGTAAAACAATAGTCGTACTTTTATACTTTAAATTAAATTCCCGATTTAAAAATCAAATACCAGCCGCATAATGTCATAAAAAATTATGAAAATAATTACTAAAACATTTTGATCTTGAAACTTGAGAATTCTTGGTACGAGTTTTGGTCATTGTCTTTTGAATCGAAAGGTCGCATTTATTATGTTTTACCTGTATAACAAAAATGTTAGATCTTCTGAATACATTGATTTCAGTATCTCATTTCCGTTTTGTATGATAGCTTATTGTACTTTACACTAATTACTTGATTCAAAGGCTAATACCTAATATACCCAATGGCAATATGGGTTGAAATACTGTTATTTTTGATACATTTTACCGGTTTTACCTGTAGAGTTTTGGTTTCAGTATGTCACTTATTATGTCCTAAAGCTTCGCTAAGTAATCATTAAAGAAATATTTAAAAATAAATGCGTTTATGACCTTTTCTCAGAATAATTTTACCATTGAAATTATTAATTTTAAAAGAATTTAACTGTATTTATTATTATTTAACTGTTTAAACTGATGCGGATTTAGGGCATAAGATTACTTAATAGTCGTATGTTAGACTGGTAACTTTTTTCAAAATATGTAAGATATCATTTTTACAAATTCATTATCTCTGGAGCCATTGGACGTAGCATTTATTGGGTTTTACCAGTAGATAGCGCGTAAAAAATACATTTAACTACATTTTGTAACTCAATTTAGTAAAAAAGTGCATTTGTCACCTTTTCGCAGTAAGCAGACGATATGTACATGTTGGTGTTTTATGTTTTCAACATAAGTAACTTAGGCAACACAACAAATATATAAATATAACACAATCATATATGTGTGTACAAGATCGTCGAGATATTTCACTACGTATCTTTTGTCTTGATAGATTCACGGTTTGTAAGACAATTACTTTCAAGTTAGGAAACGATATTATTTATCAACACTTCTATTGTTGATATCATAAACAACGTTTTCTCATGCCTATATGCCACCGAAAATAACAGCGTGTCATTTATCATGGGGCTACGTTGATTTTTTTGCAAGGCTGACTCGCGATCAGTCAAACAAATTGAACTCCATCATTCGGGGTCAGGAAACGTTCAGAGGCATATAGGCTTGCAATAAATACATCCAATTTAGTCTCGCAAGTGAATCGATCAAGTAAGGGACGTCTTGTTAACATTAAGGAACGGTTTCAAAAGATCTGTAAATTTTAGTTTGTAAAGAAGAGATTGAAATACATTTATTTTTTATTGCGACGACAACTTTCTCTGAAATTCTCGCTTGTTATATATTATAAATATATACGATAAGTGCTAACGATAGTGTTGTCTCACTGAGATTGTTATCAAGTGACTACACCAGCTGTAACAAGAAAATTAATAATGGCTCACACTGTCATGATTTAATTGTAAGCCTAATGGCTTACAAATAAATCACATACCACAATTACACACAAAATATTTTAACAGAAAAGATCACAGGAATCGTCCCCCTCGAAGAACAAGAAAGAAGATAAAGTGAACAAGAAAGACAGTGAAAAAGAGAAAAAGGTAAATGACTTTTACTAGATACTAGCTGTTGCTCACGAAGTTTGTTCGCCTGAAATTAGTATTAGTTATTACTTCCTTCTTTATCTGATTTTGTTACCAATCGCCACGGTTTTTTTCCTGGAGCCCTGGATTCCAGTTCTAAACTAAAAATAAGCCTTAGTTACTCATTATAACATCAGCTATCTGCCAGTAACAGACCCGTCAAAATAGGTCCAGCCGCAGATTATTATGTTGAGAAAAAAAGCGGGTGGTTTTTATGGCGAAAGCATTGCAAACGTTCTATATTTCCCTTAATTGTTTTGAAAAAGCTAAGTTTTGGACTCCATAAATAATAATTTTATTGTGAGAGCATCATGTTGCTTAAACCTTCAATAGCTACCATCCAGCTAGCAATTGTCACCTAATTAGTGTTAAATGAGCTACTTTTAGATAAAGAACTTTGATAGAGCAGTGTTTGCCCAGTAGTATTCGTGGGTTCGAACCCAGGCAGGCACATTGCTATGTGTAATTTATTTCGTCTCACCACTGCTCTCAAAACGATGAAGGAAAACATCGTGAGGAATCCGGCACGTCTTAGACCAAAAAACTCGAAGACATGTGACAGCTACCAATCCGCACTGGGCCCGCGTGGTAGATTATAGCCCATCCCTCTCCTAGAGATGAAGCCTGAGGAGGCAGTGGGAACATTATAGGCTGGTGATAATGAAGCGCTACTTTTATGTTTTTAAAGCACAAATTATTTTCCCCTATGGGAAAAGTGCGTGAGTTTGCATAAACGCACGCTGTATGTCATGTGTGTAATTTTTTTTAAAACATCTATTTTTTTGTGGTAGTTAGACATTTTTTTTACCCGACAGTCGCTTTGCCTTTGTTTATAAATGAAAAATATAGAGCTCACTGTACTTGTTCATAGATATGCTAAATCTTTTAAACTACTTACCAACACCAACCAGACCATGCTTCTTAGCTTCAGCAATGATCCTCATAGCTTTGGCCTCAGTCTCGACCGGCATCCTCTCAAGAATGAGCTCTGCCCTTCGCAGCCCCTCCGCTGGACATGAGGCCAAGTATGACAGCCCTACTGACCAGAGGGACTTGGTATTTATATTAAACAGATTTAATTGAAAGTTCAAAGTGTATTTCGTATTTTATGTTTAATTTAATATGGTATGTGTAGGAGTGGATCAAGGAAGGCTTCACACTCGTGAAGGGTCCCGAAAAGAGCACGAGCAAGGATAATAAGAAGAAGGCAGAGGAAGCACGCGTCGCCGACGAAGCCGAGCGTAAGAGGTCAGAGGCAGACTCTTACTTGGACTCAGTCCACAATGGATAGAACACCCCACTGGACATAAGCCAGTACTCCTGGACCCCTACGAGTCATATAACATTGATTCAAGTACTGGAGTATCATGCCGCACGGGTCATCTGAGCTTCAGTGCTCACGAGTTATCAGTAGCGCGCAACACACTGTGTGTGAACGAAGATCCACGCTTGCCCATGAATACTTTTTAGTACATCACTTTTCGTACAAGGCTACCACAACGATAGTGTTGTCTCGGTGAGACAACACTATCGTTGTGTGTTTCGTAAGTCAAGAATTTTAATATATTGACAGCTATACGATACGTTTTTCAACTCCTATACAGATGGAATTGGTCAACCTCACAAACACGTGTGAATTGCAATTTTCTTGTCCAAATAATTCTTCGTCATTTTCATTGTTTAGCCGGTCCGATCCCTTCGAATTTTTGAAAAACTTTGCTGATTTGTTTCTTAAAAATAAAAAGGATTATTTAAGGATATTTAGAGTGCTTTGCCTTCGGGTGAGGTTTGAAATATTCCACACTGTAACTTTTTATAATGTAGTTGAACTCGTTTATTAGATGTCATTATGTGTGTTATTAACTGCGGTACTCACAGATATTCAATGACTACTTACGCCGTCACTAAGTAAAGATTTGACATACTTTTGTGTGACAAAACTGTCTAAACCTTAACTTAGTGATGGCCTAAGTAATCATTAAAGCTCTCTGAGTGCGGCAGTAAACCTAAAGATAATGAATATTTTATATTACATTTGATGGAAGTGATTATATTAACAGGAAGGAGGAAGATAAATTAGCAATTGAAGAGGAGAAGCAAGCGAAGAAAAAGCAAGCAGAGACGGCAAAGAAAGCGCAGCAAGTGTGTACAGTGTATTCATTAATTTATGCCTGTCTTGTATGACATCCGAATCAGTCATTCCATGTCGGTAATTTTGGACAATTATAACCAGTTCATTGAACTCTTTATAATGTCTAAATACAATGAGAACAGATTAAATCAGTCAAGTAAAAAAAACCACAAAAAATGTGTGAGACGGTATTGTTGTCTTTGTTCATAGTGATATATTTACAAAATACTCGTAATGTTATAGTTGCGCCTCTACTCGTCATGCCACGACAACTTCATATACTAATCGTCATATTTTTGACATCTCATACGCATATCAAACAATGTCTAACGGAGTGATAACGAATGGAGTGATGATGTACTGGCTTGAGTACACGGCTCAGCATAAAGCTATCACTCCATTTGGGTATTACTCTGTTTTTCAGTTTGTCAATGGCGTGTATTTTACAGGACGCAGTTCTGCATTTACGCCTGGCCGACTCAGTGGTGAAGAAAGCGCCGTGGTCTATAGTCGCCAACCAAAACATGCAGGCGACGAGCAAGGACGGGTTGACGCTCGCTGAGATACAGCGTCTCGAACGTGAGAAAAAACTTGAACAGATGAAGGAACAGCAGCAAATGATGCAAATCATTGCTCAGCAACAAGCCGCCGCTCTTGCTCGGGAACAGGTCACCAATCAACTTTACTTAGTGCAAGAAATTCCGTGTTGTTAAATTATTTTTTGTTTTTGTCTAACATATTTTTGGTCTTCGTTCGATAGGAAATGCAAGCTGGTTTGGGATGGGCCAAGAAGAAAGCAAATCCGAATGAAAAGACTTTGACTGAGATTCAGGTTAGTTTTTGAATTCTATTATTGCCGAAAGGAGTTACAATATCATATAACTTGGGAATGGCAAACGCGGTCGCTCCAGCGGGTGAAAGAAAAATCTGATCAACGAGTATGTTGAAATTGGGTAACCAATGTCTAAAATATTTAGCAACACCACATGGAAGCCGGCTAGGTAATTGATCCATGTAAATTGGGTAACCAATATCTAAAATATTTAGCAACACCACATGGAAGCCGGCTAGGTAATTGATCCATGTAAATCTTCGTAGTTCTAACCGTTCTCGGTCATGGAGCCAATTTCAGGGACGGGTCTTTCGATGCTGATTGCTATTATTTTTTCCCTCGCAGCAGTACCATAGAATAAGAGGTGGACACCGCTAGGTTGTGCAAACAATTAATTTAAAACTTTGTACATGCAGGCTGAAGCTCGCAGGCAGCAGGTGGCGGGGCAACTAATGAGCCTAAGTAAAGGTGTGGAGGACGAGGTCGTCCCTCCGCCGCAGAGCAACCACGCCCCGTGGGCGGCCAACCCCACCCACAACGGAGGTAGGGATATTATTATCGTGCATATAATTATATGGAAATTATCTGGCTGCTTCTGCAACCACGATCAGGTGAAATAGTAGATTATTAACCAAGGGCTGTATGACATCAATTGCATACGAGGTTTTTGGCGCCTGAGCGAAGCGAAGGCGCTAATTAACCCGAGTATGCAATTGATGCTTACGCCCGAGATAAATACTCTGCTTTACATATCGATTGTGAGGTAAGTAAACAACAAGACAGCAGGTTTCAATGAACATTTATTAAGAAGAAAAAAATGTGTATTTAATTAAAATTAATAGTAAAATTATTACAATTTGTAAGAGATATGGTCACGTTCTTTTTAGGTATATTTATAGTTTGAATATGAGTTTGTGATGATAAGACTTGAGTTTGAGTGACTTGAGGTTCTTGCATCGTAAATGGCGGCAGTTGACTGGTACTATTTTCTTCATTAAAAAATGGCTCAGATGATGTGCTTTGACGTGGTGATTTTAAGTTTATATTTTCTGTTATTTTAGAAGTAATTTTGCTTTTGTTTGCCATCGAATCTTCGATATAACCTTCGGCCACTTTGCTGGACTTCCAGCCGCCGTGCCTTTTTAACAGAGTGAGGTTGGCTCCCGAATCAGCCAATAGAGTCGCTGATGTTCTGCGAAAGCAATGCCCGGTGTATAACTCTACGTTACTCAGTTTTAAATATGTGGCTATTTGCTTTGGCATGCCTGTAAATTTGTTTTTTCCTATTACTTGTCTGTGGCATTTTCCTTTACTGTAATTAAGAAAAAAACGATTTGTATCCACGTTTTCAGGCCGAAGAGCTTGATATTTTTCAACATAATTTGCAAATTCTTCATGCACAACAAATGACCGGTCAATTTTAGTTTTCGTGTTAGGCAGTTTTATGAGTAGTAATTTGTTATGTTTTTCTACATTTTCTATTGTCAAGTTTGTCAATTCCACGGTTCTGCAGGCTCCCGATATCCCAAAAATTAGAACAACCTGTAAAAAAGACATAAGTTGTATTAAAGGCACCAAATTCGCATAGTATTTTTGTGAAATATTTTGGTAACTTATTAAAAAGGGCAAGTAAATACGTAGGTACCTTTATTGCTAAATAAATTTCATCCGGAGCTTCATTTAAGAATTTCTGTACTTCTTCTGCAGTAAATACCTTCGATTTCTTGCTTTTAAAGCCGTCAGACTGCCTTTTCAAGAAAGCAGTAAGTTTAGAAAAATCTTTCAAATTCACGTCATGTTTTGTCATCATTGTAGATTTTAGCATGGAATAAAAGCACCATAAACTGGAAGGTTGTAGCCTCTTAGATAATTCATCAAAATATGATATAAAAACACTTTCAGAAAGAGATTTCACTTTTTTTTCTGACCGCCATTTCATAAATTCGTCGTATGCCTTTACATTTATCTTTCTTTCGAGTTCGGCGGTAATATATTTTCGACAACTGCTTTTGCCCTTTCTTTAATAAAATCGGGCGTTAGATCTATGTCTTCGTCACTAGACATGTTTAAAACTTTTGAAAAAGAACTCAAACAAGAAAATTAATTTCCTTTCGCGATGCTTTCGCGCCTACTAGTAGACTGCCTTTTTTTTTTCACGCACGCAAGCGCGTCAAATCTTGCTGGCCAGTTTGATTTTTAAATCGATTCCATCTAACATACGATGTGGAAACAAATAGTTCCATATTTAAAATAAAATCTTTATAAAATAAATTGTCTAGATTCCGATTCGAGTAATTAATCGATACCGAGAAAAAAAAAAATAACTTTTTAAAAATATTCCTCGTGCAGTATGAGTATGACAGTTCTTTTTTCAAATTCCAAAACCTATGCTGTAATGATAGTCATACACCCCGGCATTCAGGGGTGTAAGGGTGTACTTACAAAGCAAGAGATATGTAAAAATCTTTTACCGCGCTTGTGTCTCATACCTTTGAGTATTTTAGCAGGAGGATTTTGGGACACTCAATCAGGGGGGAACTCATCGAAGGGTGAGAAGCAAAGCGACTCGCTGAACTCGACAGAGCAAGCTAAGCCTAAGAAGAAGCCGACCCTGGTCATACCATCAAAGAAGGACACCTCTCCGGCCATTGAGTTCGAGTCTTGGTGCGCTGGTGTGCTTTCTTCTTGGAGCTCCAAGATTGACGGTAAGTTTGCCTCTAAACCCGATCTCTTAAGGTGCTTTACATTGAATAGAGTTACTCAATTTGTGTACCTAGGTCATGTGGTGAATGAGGACCTGACTGATGAAGCAGACATAGACAGGGAACGCAGGGCGCTGACGATTCGTTGTAATATGCTGGCACGCAGATTTTCCCGATGTTTTTTTGCGGTAAAGAGGACATTATTTTGGGCATACTGCCAGTCTTTTTATACGTGTAGTTTGTGGACGAGCTACACGCAGCGAACCGTCAGTGCCCTGCGGGTACAATGCTTTCAGATTGCTGATGGGATTGCCTCGCTACTGCAGTGCGTCAGCGATGTTTACTGAAGCTCAAGTGGACGGCTTTCATGCCATTATACGTAAGAGAGCAGCATCGCTGATGCGAAGGGTGAGGGGCAGTCCCAACAGTTACCTGAGGGGTATTGCAGACTACATCCATAGTCCTATTTGGAGGCATTGGATTGGGCTGCACATGCTGTAGGCTGACTGGCGTCTCTTTTCGTTTTTGTGTATTTTGTAAATTACCTACTAACATAGCGATAAGTCACCTTTATGTACTACTAACACTCTATGGGCTGAAAAGTCTGAAATAAATGTTTTGAATTTGAATTTATGTACTTATAGAGACAAAAAACATTGATCGGCGCTTTACACGTATTATTTTCTATTTCTAACAATTTTATTTTGGTATGTTTGCTTATAACTGGCAAAATGTATGAGTACTATGTTGAAATTAACTCTCCATATTATTAGCATAGATAAAATATTGTGTTTTACTTATTTCAGTGCCGACTTTCATTGGTTTCCTTAAAGACATTGAATCACCGTACGAGGTCAAAGACTACGTCAAATGTTACTTGGGCGAGTCGAAGGAAACTAGTGACTTCGCGCGCAACTTCCTGGAGAGAAGGTAATAATCTCATGGATTATTTGTATTATGACAAAACTGAACTGCGTGTATGACCAGATGTATGAATGTGGACGAGGCTACTCCTTAGTATGTAAGGATCTTAGCAGGTGACGGTCTGTGGTTTCTGTCTAACACATAGGAGTAGGGCGTGAGATTATGTATATAAATTCATGCTGATGATGGTGATTGGCGAGCGGACTAAGGAAAAATTATAACCCATTCGTTCACCCTGAAAATCTCTCACCTGGGCATGAGTTGCCATAGTCGACCTGGAAATCTTCAAATTGGCCGCAGTTAAAAAAATCTGCTGGAGATTCATAAATTACTCTAACCTGGAGTGTAAATGTGGGCACTTAATTTCGTGTCCTGTTGTTTGTTCACTACAAGAACTGATGGACGCTAGTGGAAGCACCAAACTATTATACACTTCTGGACACATCTATTGGCCCACCTTAGAGTTTAGGTTTCGATGGACCCTACCGAAATATGATTGCTAGATTGAACAAAACTGTTGATGCAGTTTTAAACCTGATACATTTTACCATCTTTTTCGATCGTATTGTTTTAAATTTGAATTCAGAATACCATATGACATGGAGCTACGCCTAATAAGTCGGATATGCGCCTTGTTAAAGGCAATTGATTTTTGAATAAAAAACATGTTTTTTCAAATAAAGGTTTAATTTAATAACGCGTGTTGCCTCCATGGGCATCTACCACAGCTCTCATACGATTAGGCATAGAGTTTATCAACCGCTCTATGAAATTTTGAGGGATCATCTCCCATTCCTCTTCTATGGCAGTTTTCAACTCCTGCATCGTCTGGGCAACTGGCTGACGAGCCCTAACACGTCTTTTTAGCTCGTCCCACATGTGCTCAATGGGGTTCATGTCTGGGCTTCTGGCTGGCCAGTCCATAACTGTGATGTTCACATCCCGAAGATATTCCCTGACGATGCCGGCCGCATGGGCTCTTGCATTATCATGCATAAAAAGGAAATTTGGGCCCACATAGTCCGCGTATGGTATCACGTGAGGTTCTAAGCACTCACGAATGTACCTTTCAGCATTTAATGTTGGCAGCCGTGGTCCTGTAACAACCTCAAGTTGAGTTTTGCCGCTCGCGGATATACCGCCCCAGACAGTCCATGAGCCACCGCCATAAGCAACCCTCTCTTCAAAGCAGCATTGTGCGAAACGCTCTCCCTTACGTCGGTAGACCTTCTTCCTTCCATCATTGCCATGTAACACAATTTTAGACTCATCAGAAAAGAGTACACGGCTCCAATCTTGCTGTGTCCAATTTAAATGACTGCGTGCGAAATGAAGGCGCGCTGTTCGGTGGGCTCGCGTTAGTTTGGGCCCATTAGCTGGCTTGTGTGGTACCATATCGCGTTCTTTTAACCTTCTCCGAACAGTTCGAGCGCTCACAGATACTCCGTGGAAGTCGCGAAGTTGGTTTTGTATCTCAATGGAGGTAAGGTGACGATTTCTCAAGCTGGTCGTCACGATGAATCGATCCTGCCTTTCAGTTGTGACCCGAGATCGTGGCCTTCCTTGGCGACGAACAAAGCCGCCAGTCTCTAGGTACCTCCGATAAACATTTCGGACCGCAGATCGACTTAAATTAAGTTGAGCACTCACGTTTCTTTGGCTGTGTCCGGCCTGAATAAGTGCCACAGCTTGGGCGGCGACTTCAGGTGAAGTATCCATAGATTATTGATAGAACCTCACCTTAATGTTAAGAATAAGTAATGTTTGTTGCAAAACCAAAGATATCAATCACTTTTTCAAGAATTAAATCCAAGTAAACCAATAAAACCAAGTTTTCTTAGTATTCGATTGTTTGATATCAACAAACAGGCTCCAAATTGTCCTTTGTTTCTTTAAATTCTGTGTTCGAAATTCAAAAAAAGACTATTGAATGAAATTGTGAATGTGCCAGGTTCAAAACTGCATAAAAACTTTTTGCTCGACCTAATATAAAATTTTAGCTAGGACCAAACGAAACTGAAAATACAAGGTGGGCCAATAGATGTGTGCAGAATAGTAGCTCAGTTTTGTGCTGCCACACTTATGATTGCCATGAACACGCTGAGAAGAAGATGCATCGTATTGATTGGATATCATTTGTGCAGGTCTAAACTCCTGCGCGTCGGTATGGTGACGCCGTCCGACGACCTGTGCTCTCCCGCCATCGCCGTGAACCCGCGCACTGTCTCCGGGTCCGACTACCAGGAGGTCAAAGGCAAAGGGAAGAAAACCAAGAAGAATAAGATGCTAAAGGTCGATGTGCGTATCCTGGGATTCTCAGTGACCGCGTCCGAAGACCGCATCAACGTGGGTGATATCGACACCGTGTGATATGTCGCCCCCCCCCCCCCTCTCGTGTTCACTCTAACTCGCCTTGTGATAACCCATCGGAGATATAGACACTTGTGTCGACACTTTTCTTACTGCGATATTCGATGCCTCAGGGTGACAGACCCCGGCGTCGCTCGGTGGTATCCATCGGGCCCGCTCCCGGGGCTTCATCACCCCAAAGCACAGTTAATCCTCACCCTCGAATCAATAATACTTACTGTCTAATAATAAATAAGTTATGAAGTGCAGTTGACGATACTGTCTGCAATAAGTCAGTACCACTTATTGCTTGATCTGTTCTACGACCGTACAGTTTTAATCATAGTTTTTAACCTTATTATTTATTTTTGTCTTTTAACATCATAATTTATTTGTTTAACTGTATTTTAAATTTATTTGTATTAATGATACTATCAATAATACTATAATATTAAAATGTAATGGGATTGTATTTCAATTGCCTTCATTATTATTTTTTACTTTTAGACATTTTGTAAAGGGATTAATTAAGGAAATTGTAATTCAATCATTTCCTTCCTATTTCCATTTTGAATTTAAATTATTATTTTATTTATTTATTGATTCTGCATTGCCTTTATCATTTTTATTATGTCTTAGGTTGTAATGAAATGTGTGTTAATTTTAGTATATTTTAGTTTTAAGTATCTACAAGCACCCAAAATCGATATTCTCTTTTAAGGCTGCTACACACGTTACGATAAATCGTTACGATTGGACTGTACAGTTCAAACTGCAACGATAAATCTACATGTGTGTATCAGAAAAACTGTACAGTTTGTTCGATTTTAACTACTACGAAAACTATGCAGTTTAAACTGTACCGTCCGATCGTAATGAATTATCGTGACGTGTGTAGCAGCCATGAAATATTTGCATTATATGGGACATGGATTTTTAATGTATCCAAGTTTATTCGTCTGGGCAATAATCTACAGATTTCATCAACCCACTAAAGTATTATTTTCCAACACTTGACCGGGATGATGAGATCTATCGATCGAATTGTTAAGAACCTAAAAATACCCTTTGAGTTGTACATGGGAATGTGACTTATTTACTTACTATAATGGTCGTAGAAAACGTTCTACATTGTTAAATCGTATCGTCAGGGCCACTCGCTTACTACTACACTTTAATAGTTCATAAGAAAATTGTACGTAATATTGATACGAGGGTCACTACTGGCTGTCAATTTCATCTTCAATACTTCTATGCTGTATATTAAACTGAACAATGTTACCGAACTGTTTTATTAATAGTTGTAAAGTGTATTTGCCCGAGAAACCGGTTGCTAGGTTGGGCATGGTCTGCATGGCCGGCTCGGCACAAAGTTAGTGCATAATAAACCACCGCAATCTCGTGCCTTCAGTGTGTTCTGCCCGTTGAATTAATGGAGAAGTGTATTCTTCAAAGCATTAATTTTGTATATTTAATATTGCATGCCATCAGTTAACAGGTAAACACGAATTCGTGTTAACTGTTATACAAAAAAAAATTGTTCAGTTGTGACTACAAAGTGTGCGTAGATAACAAATCAACCCGTATCCTCTGCCCTAATATTTATACTATGATGTATTTAGTTTTACTGAATTGACTCGCATTTTGCATATCCAATTTATTTATTGTTAATCTTGAATAACGGCATTGATCCTTAGAAAGGGCAATTTTTTTTTTGTTTTATTCCTATGTAACAATAAGTTTATTTTTTCCAGACAGAGATTAGCGACTCATAGCATTCTTTGAGAAGTGCCCCTGCAGTTTTCTAGTCAATTTATACAATAATAATTGTAATGTTGAAAATACATAACAACAAAAAAATATTGTGATGAATTTTGAGAATAAAAACTGCAATAATAATATTTATAATCAAATGCGTGCAATTGTTAATCACAACTGTTAATATTTAAATCCTAAGACTTAGCATGAGGGTTATTTTTTTATTTTGCTCATTTTAATCATACGTTGCACACACACATCTTTGCATTTTTTTGTGTGGACAATTTTTTATTGTATCTTTCTCATAAGCGTTAGAGCGACTGCAACTGGTTCATACTAATGATAAATGTAATGGAGAGAACTAGACTCTGTCTCTAACGATTACCCTGTATATTACTTTGTGTCTGTTTGCCTCCGCATTGAAATTCGTGATGATGTAATTATTTCAAAATCGTATGCTTTGAATTAAGACAAAACATGAAAACGATGATATCTCTCTATTTCATTGTTCGAGGCAAGCTAGTACAAACTAAAATAGTTGTGTGTCCAACTATATCGAGGTATTTGTAATTTTATCTTAATATTTGTTTACAAAATTTTAACTTTAGACTGGTATACCGGTTTTTGATGTCGAGTTTATTTCAAAAATTACCGCCAAGTACTAGTCATATTTTGACCTTCGACGAAGTACACATCGATATTAGAATTTAACGTCATTGTTACGGGTGTCTCGTAAGTGATCGTCTCAATCATTTGATCGGTCAGCCCTGATAAACTATCGCAGGCTTGCAAGCATTCGCTTTCATTGGGGTTCCTTGTTGCACTGACTCAATGACGAAGTACAATTACAAACAATTTATATGTATAACTGGACCTTTTAAGATTCCCGTTTTTACTTTGACCTCAGACCTTAATCTTACTGTTTATATAAAGGTTGTTGTGATGAAAAGTCAAAAACTGTGGAGCCATAGCAGCAATTTTAATTTTGCATAATTGTGTTTCCTAGCTAGGGGGATAACGCATTTTGGAATAGAAACTCGTCGGAGGTGGAGGTTATTTGTCTAATAATTTTTAATTATTTATTTTTGTGTATTGGCGTTTTCTTACATTATAACGTACATAAGACGACATTGCATAGGTATATACACCTACTGGTGTAGTATGTGTAAAGCTTCGCACTTTCTAATATATTATTATGCCTACTTCTTAAAGTCTAATTTGTCTATAGTTTGACAGAAATTGTTTATGTCCGATTGTTTTTTAATTTAGTTTTATGTTCGAACTACATCATAAGGATTTTATTAGTATTTTATGTACCTATATAGAACTTTTTAAAACATATTTTGTCGATTTGTATATTTTACTTTTCTAACGAGCATATTTTGTAGTCGATGTATGAGCTCGCGGAATTTCGTTTGAGTTTCTATTTAAACATGCGATATTACCAAGTTCTGATGGACTGTAAGACGTTCTGTCTTTTCAATAAAATGCCATTCCGCGGCGTCGTATGTGTGTAACACGGTATATTTGAGTATGATGACGACGTGTTTTTAAATAGTTAGGCATAATTGTAGCATTGACTGTGTTGTGCATGATTAAATAATTGAACAATAAATATATTAGACCGTAAACAGATGATGTTTTGACGGAGCCTGTTTTACGGTTTATATTATTGCCAGTTGTTTATCTTTACCATTGCCGACGTAATAACACGTATTGTACGTATGCGTTTCTTAAAGTCAGTATATATTTGAGAACTTTGAGCTTGAAGCTTGAATAACACCTTGCTCGCACCCAAGGACCCAAACCGAACCGCTTCGGTCTCCGACCTTTAAGACCCATCTCAATAGTCACCTTGTAAGATTAGTTGTAAAATATTTCATCAATGAATTGAATTGTAAGCTTTTAAATATTTTTGTGTGTCAATGATGTACGAGTATTATCTCAATTTGAACCATTTGTTTGGTAATCTTAATAATTACAATTGCAATAGTTCACTGTCGAGACGATTCTCGTTTAGTGTAGTTTTTAACTATCCATATATTTGGTGTACCTGTGATATACGTTGTGTTAATATTCATAGGTACTGTATGTTATGTGGTAGATGGAAATTTAGTTATCCGTCATGTGCATTTCCGCCAATTTATAGTAGCGTGGTAGTCTTTTTCTTGCAAGCAGATTTTTAAATGTGTTCAGATTTTACATATTTGTAGTGTCTTAATATTTGTAAATAACACTAATTGGTGTATAATTAATAATCAAATCAACTTTCTCATAAATGCCGTTGACTGGGTGGAACTGAGTATTACACATTATTAATTATAATCAATTCGTTCAGCTATATATGGCCTTATTCTCAACGACTAATCAACTACAAAATTCAGATATTCTACAATAGATTCATATCTTATACTGAACAAAAAAAAAACTGCCGGTTTTTATTTTTGTGATCGTAAATGTACTTTAATAGGAACAAGTTTTTTTTAAATAATGTTATAAAATGTTTTAGTGATTCAGATCGATGTGTAATGAATACGTGGTAACCGTTGGTTTGCCGGTGTCCCTTCCTCTCTGTATGCTGTGGATAATGGCTCCGAGAATGAGAACCTTCATTTTAACATAGTTTGTCATTGCCAACCGTATTCAAGCTCCCAGAAGAGCCTTATTTTAACCACTTCGTGTAAACAAATATTTATAGTACAAAGGGGGCATTCGCGTGGACCGTCATAACCCATAAGTTAACTTTGAAATGGCTAGTTGGATTTTTATCGGTTAACTGAACTAAAACCTGTCTCTAAGAGACCATAGTCTTTGTTCTCGAATATTTTTCCTGACGTACTTGAATGACTTGTTAGTTATAATCAGGTCTGCATTTCCCATCTGACCACCTCTAAAAGGAAATGCTGAACCAAGTTGAAGCTCTTTTTTCCTCGACTGTTGTTAAGGCAAGTCAAAGACAAAAGCAAAGCGCCTTAAAAACTTGAGGAGGAAAGTTGTGGCAGGAACGGATCCTTTCGCTAGCCCCCTGTACATGGCGAACCCCGGGGCACCACAGGGAACTCGCTTATTTAGTTCCATGTGACGTGGAAGCAATTAATGCTAATAAAATGATTTGTTTTAGAATCGTTACTAGTTTATTAAAAACACCTTGTCTTCTACTCTTCATATGTTGACACTTCGGAACTGAATTAAATTCATTAGTGTTAAAATTTCTAAGGTCATTAACGTTGTTAAATGAATGTGTACGTATATATGCGAGCTCACAGTGGAGCGTGTTGGTGTCGTCTTTTTAACCCTCGCGGAGATACCTCAAACTTGGCTGTATGTAATAAACATAACTTTATTTATTAAGTAAGGCGGCCGGTACGCTTTAATAGCTGAAGCACGCAGCAGCCAATACAAGTAGCTTGTCCTCCCAAAAAGTTATTGAATCGGTTTTTATTTTTCATCGTGTCTTTTTTATAACATTCGAACTGATTGAGATTAAATAAACTTGATAGGTAATGTGTAAATGATTTGAGCCGATGTGTATTTTCTGCACAAAAATGAACCAATAGTTTCCGCCTGTGCAAAAGAGAATTAAAATACTCATCTAAATCAGTCCTTATTTCGTTAAAGCTGCTAGTTGGACCGGGAGTGCAGGCCGCCTAATATATTTGTCCCATACGGCCTTTGCCTTGCATCTCTTGTAGGGTGATAACTGAAGCAATAAGTGTAGGTATGTACCGTACTGATGTTGTGTAATCTTTTAAAAATAACTGTTTACTGTTTCGATTATTCTATGGAAAAGTATGTTTTACTATATGGAAGACGTGTAAATATAAAATTAGTTTAAAAAAAATAAAATAATGATCACTGAACCTGGCTGTTTAATTTATAACAAGACCATACCACCTGTTGTGTCTATATGCATGTATCATGTGATTGTTAATAGAGATGGGTAGCTATTCGAATAACTAGCCAAATAGCGGCTATTAATGTAATAGCCACGGCTATGATATCCGTCAATACGATAACTAGCTATTGGCTACAATGGCACAGCGGATAGTCGCCAGTCGCCACAGAGTATAAATAATCTACTAAGTTTTGCAGCCGTCCCGCTACTCGGTAGCCGATAGCCGGCTAGCCGGAGTAGCCGCCAGCTGACTAGCTGACTAGCTGTGTGCGTGCTCAGTTGCTCACTGCGCTGAGTAGGTATATAATGACGTAGTGTGACTGTGCTGTGAGACGCGAGATGGCAATATACTGTCTTAATCATTTCGTTCGTTTAGTGTACGAAATACGATAGTTAGAAAGGTAGTACCTACATATTTAGTTGCAGTCAGATGTTAAGAAAAACAATAGAAATAAATATTTGATAATAAATTGATAAAAGATTTTTTGCCTTTTTAATTGAATGACTTTGAATTCAAATGAACTCCCCTTCATACTTAAACAAAATGTGACATCGGCGTATTTTAAAAGTTCATTTGAATAGATGTAGGTACCTACAAATTAATTTTAGCTTTTGGTGAGTTATGACCTTCATACTTTTTGCTGAGGTGACTAATCTTGGTCTAATTTTCATGACCGTTTTTACCATTGTCATGCAGACACTTTCACTGTAGGTTATTCCAGGTACTTCATACAAATTTTGGGGTTACTAGGCTGACTTTTTAATTGATTATTTAAATTTGCCGCGCGTTTTTCAGTCTCTACTTTCGTTTGCCAGACTCTATATCTAACTAGACTTGTTGCCGCGGCGATAATCGTACTCGAATCTCTAGGCAGTTGATCGTTAATTCGTTATTTATGTAAGTCCCGCTGCGCCGCTAGCGAGCGCTAGACCGCCAGTCGTTGTTCAATAGCCAAGTAGCCAAATAGCTGGCTAGCTAGCTGGCTATTCCACCACAAATAGCCGGCTAGCTAAGCTATTGAAATTTCGGCTAGTTACCCATCTCTAATTGTTAAGTGTTAACTACCCATCTGTTAAGTATATGTCTGAATATATGTATCTACATATGTATGCCCCCATCTCAGTTAGTCGTAAATTAATCTTCTTGAAGCAAACACGCATTTTAAATTACCAAATTCCTGCTAAGCAAATATACACATTATCCTAAAGAACACCACCATTTTGATGTTACAAACGCACTGTAATGTTATTTGTTAGTGTACATGCACGTTTTCACGACACTGCGATACAATAGGGCGTGTGCGTTACCCCAGCAAAATGTTGTGCTTTAGAGAGTTGAGACTAAGAAATAGTTTGTCATGATGCGCACTTTGTTTATTAGGGCTTGTCCAGAAGGGGCGAATTACGCGCGAGTCGAGGGTCTGGCGTTATGCACGCGATTTACGCACGTATTTTGAATTCGCGCGATACTTGAGGACGCGATGTATTCGTGCCTAGTATCTCAATAGCGCGCGAAACGTTTCGCGACGAATATGCTTCTTCTGGACAAGGTCTTAATAGCAAAATTTGTGTGTTACAGAGTTATTTCAGAAAAACACATTTTGCTGGGATAGGTAATGTTTTAAACGATACCGCAAGCTAAATCGTTTCAGCCTCGAACCAAATACATGAATAGATAGCTCTTGTCTCGCGTAGTAAATGTGTGTAAATATCAAAATTTGTGTGTGTTAGCTAAGGTTCTGATTCAAGATTTTTCTGCGGTAACGTTTCGAGATATCCCAACGCAGGTCGCAGAAGTATGAAAAAAAATACCAAGAAGAGACCTGAATTTGTTTAATCATTAGTTTTTGATTTGGTTGACGTAATATTGCCAAACAAACAGCTGTAAAAAATACCCGTGGTGACGCTTATAACCTCGGGAATTTAGATTGACGCTTATAACCTCGGGAATTTAGATATTGTAACTTTACACGTTAGGAAGATAAAAAACACATTTTCGCTAGGTGCCCTAGTAGAGATATAAATGTGGCCCTGCTGGGGACTATCTCCAGATCGGCCACCTATGAACGCTTAGATCTTTTGAATGTGACCGACAATTTTAGATATTAGGGACAATATTTTTGTGTTATAAAAATTAAAATCCGTGATCGTAGCCCTTCCAGAGTCAGTGACACCATACAAATCCCTCAATGCATTGATGTTTGTGAAGTCATTTGCCTGACGCAGCACAAATCCCAGATTCCTGTAGGCCTTTTAACAAACTTGTACCTACTACCTACGTGTTTGCGAAACTGCAGATCACTGGTGAAGCGAATCCCTAATCCTTAATTTGTACCCTAGCTGACGCCGAATCTGGTGTAATAGGGCTCCGAGAAGTGTCCGTCACAGTCCACATAATGACTTCTATCTCGAACATAACTGGCGGAAAACTAGTATGAAATGTGCAGCCCATACACGCCAGTTTCGTCGAGACTGTGTCATGGTCGACTGTGATCGCCTTCCTAAAGTCCAGATAGGCTACATCAACTTCGAAGCCCAGCGTCAACAGGTGGTACCAACTGCCATGCGTCCATCAGGTGAAGCAAGTTCCCCGTTGTTTCGCGTACAGGACGGAAGCCCTGCTGCGTATCAGAAATATGAGGTCCTATCTGTGCATAAAAGCAATTGTGAACAGCAATCTCGAATACCTTGGCTGGTGCGCTAAGAACCGCATTTGGCTTGAAGTCGCTGGCATCCGTACTACCTCGACCTTTCGGTATAGATCGAAAAGTGCTGATTATCAGCCTAATTTGAATAAATGACTTTTGATTTTGATTTTTTTTGAGATACCACCCGGGAAAGTGTGCCTCCGAATAATGTTCATGTAAGCTAATAAAGAATAACACTATTTTGTAATGAAAGTACACGCTTTCATTGCAAATGAATGGTGATAAAAATTATTCAAGCAACCTATTAAGTATTAGGTATAGTTCTCCCATCTCTAGTACCCATAATATTACGTGTTTGGCGATACAAGTAGGGTCATGCATGTTCACAAATCTCAAAATTCACAAGTACGTGTGTAAAAAAAAAATTGGAAAAATCGAAAGGTGCCCGTAGTAACAATAAAGATACACCCTTTTTTTTGGGGTGGGAAATCATCAAATAACCCCTCCCTCACCCATGTTCCTTCTTAGCCCTTTGTGTCGAGGCCGTGGTTGTTATTCGGGCACTGTTTTTAGTAATCGCAATATTACCTACGGTGTCCAATAATCGATTTTTTTTAAACTCGTTTTTTCTAAAATCGTATTACCCTATCTAACTGAGTTGTAGAGATCATCAGACTAATGAAATGTGATCAGACTAATGAAATGTGAAAGTTTGTAAGTTATAGGTTATGTCCATAACTTATGATCCAATTCTTAAAATTCTTCCACTGGCAGAAAGCTACATTGTTCGTTGGTGCTATATATTATATTTAATGATCATGCTATCACAATTTAGCTGCATCCGGTGAGACTGGAAGCGGACCTCGACATAGTAAAAAGTCTGCTTTCAACCTAAAAAAAAAAAGGAATGCGTCAAATTCTGCTAGCTGCATTCTGAATTTGACGCATTCCATTTTTTTTTGTTTCAGCGTTTAGGCTAACTAAAATATTTAAGATTCACACAGATCTCAATAAAATGGGTTTTATTGCATTGAAGTTTCCTCCAGCAATACGAGTATCTGAATAAATAACGCACATGATTAATATTCTTAAACAATTTATTTATATAACAACACTTTGGTTTAATTTTATATATTATCATGTTATATACATTTTAAGTGTATACGTTACATTAACTTAAAGGTACATGACATTTTCTTATTATACATTTTATACAGGGTTATTTCTAAAACACCGTTAACCTTGCAAGACTGTATTACTATGATCATAAACAACAACTTTTGTTCTATGACTTTTTACAAAACATAATACATTTACCAAAAACAAAAGTTCAAGATTTCGTTGTCCTATCTAACACATTTCAACTCTGTATTTTGCTGTACCTACCTACGCCTGTCGCGCACTGTCGTAACTCGCTACGCTACGATTACCCCGCTGCCCTTACCCCGCTCCCCTCGCTATTGTGCCAAGACTTGGTAACATTTAGAGGGTACAATTTAAATATTTTTATTTTTGGAAGTAAATCTGATGAACTAAAATATGATGAATTTTTAAAAGTCATAGAACAAAAGTTGTTGATTATGATGTTAGCAACTTAGTCCTGAGAGGTTAACGGTGTTTTACAAATAACCCTGTATATTCAGTGTGAACTCCATAAATTAAATACGCAGTGCTCGCTAAACATTTAGGTACTAAGAAATCATTTCAGGATTTATAATGCTCTTGCTTTTTTTATAACATAATATACGGCCTGAAATCCACGAAGGGCTAGCAGAGGTGTACACACTAGTACACCTTCATTTCGCCGGTTTTGTTTAAATCCCATGTAATAATGGGAGCGGGCCTATTGCTATCAACCGGCCACAAATCCAGACTCAGTGGCGGCTACTGAGACATGCCTACTGGATAAACCCAACAACAATTTGCACGACCCGGGAATCAAACTCCCCCATGCTCAGCAGTAGCACTTGCGACCACCAAAAGAAAAATATCCACAATATAATTTTCTTTTGGCTTGACTCGGAAATATAGCATTTTAACACTAGTTAGATACTCATACTGTCCGAAGCAAAGAATTCGTTATAAGTAACATTTAATTTTCAAATATTATAATAATTGTTTTGCGCGATTTTTTTATTGTAAAGTTACTAGGACATAAACTAAAACTTTGATAGTCTTATTTACAATGTTTTTGAAACAGTTTTTCTAAAGAGCCATTGCCTACAACGTTGCATCATTCTTCACCAGTGAAGAGAGAACGTTTACTTAAAGATTTCATCCATTTTTACGACCACACACTTACGGAGAGCTTGCAAATAAGCTTGAAAAAAAAACGAGCTATTTCTTTAAAAAGCGTGCCAAAACTACGCCGCCGTAGTAGAGATGTATGTAATTTAGAAAAAAACTATAAGTATATTTATTGTACATGTATTGTAAACAAAAACTTTTATTAGATCATTAAGCACATCATTAAAAAAATACTATTGGAACAACCCTTAAATCGGGAAAAAGAAGTCAGCTACCCCATGCTTTTGTTTCAACATACATCTTCAATATGTAGGACAAAGCTGTTTTTTGTTATATAAATAGTATTGGCCGTATAAGATTTAGGACAAACTGAAATTAAAGTCGTATACTTAGGTAAATTATATGGTTGTCTTGTTTTTTTACAAAACTTTTTTATGTTTTGTTTTACTTTCGTGGTGCTATATGCAGGTGGTGATCTCTTCCACATAGGAGGAAGGGAAGATGCCATAGATGCCGTTCAGATCGCCGCTCCACCACCCGTCGTCCTGCTTGTCGTGAATGTTTATGACGTCGCCTGAAAATATCATAAATTCAGATTGAGGTTAGCAAGTGCAAGGTACCCCGTCGTTATTTATTTATTTATTTAGGGACAAAAAACAGTTACACGTTACAATTTGTATATCGCAGCTAAATGGATAAATTTAATAAACGTATAACCCACACTATTGTCCACGGATTCAAATTTCAAATACATACTTAAAAGACGAAAGGACGGGCGGTCACATATATTAATTTGTGAATTAAAAGAAAATAAAAAAACCAAGTTATGAAAGGTTGTCGGTAAGCAAAGCTATAGCCGTTTTTTTAAATTTTGCAGAAGAGAATGCAAAAATATCTGAATCGGTAAAGTGTGTGTTCTAAGTTACTACAAGGCGACGGAGAGGTGCCCACTCACCGGCGTTTGTTTTGCACTTCTCAGTGTGAAACAGACGAGGAACGCGCACCTCCCGCCGTATAACAGTTCTAGGTACTACGTAACATAATTTATTGGTAAGTTCATTACAATCAAACTTATTATTACAAATGCCATGCAGCATCATGGCCATGAGGAGCGTACGTCTGGACTCTAAGCTCAAGAGAGTGTGCTGGTTGAGTAGTTGTAAATAAGAAATTCTCGAGTGATAAAATTTATACTGCACGGTACGTAAGAATTTTTTCTGAACCATTTCAAGACTAAGTGAGTATTTGTCGTAGAAAGGACTCCAAATAGGAACAGCATATTCTAACTGGGAGCGAATCAGGGTTTTGTATAAAAATAAGAAAGTAGATATTTTTTTAAAGTCCTTAGACGATCTCATGACGAAACCATACATCCGAAAGGCCCTGCTAATAACATTTTCAATAGAAAAAATAGTCTGACTCATAACCGTTTACAACAACCTTTTGAGTTCTGTTAAATATATAAGACGCAAACCACCTAAGCAAACTACCTCTGATGCCGTTGAAGGCAATTTTATCCAAAAGCAATTTATGGTCCACCTTGTCAAAAGCCTTCTGAAAATCCGTGTACACTGCATCAACTTGGATGCGGTTGTCCATCTTCTCAAATAAGTTATACGTCTTTTTCCTTGTCACCTAGCGTTCTAATAAGTGGATGCAATGGTTAGACCTGCTGTCTTTTATGGATCAGAATGTTGGGCCACAAAACGGATAAATGTAATGCATTTACATGTGCCTGAGATGAGAATGCTTAGGGGGATGTGCAGTGTTACGCGAATGGATAAAATAAGAAATGAGTAAGTAAGAGGAAGTCTGAAAGTGGCGCTCGGAGTCGAACGGCTCGATTTTAGCCGTATAATGTTGTACATTGTGGGTTCAAACGGCATTTATTTTTAAGGCTATGAAGTAGTAAGTACCTCAACCAAAAAAACACTAAAATAGTCTAAAATTACTTTACTTTCGGAAGTCGATGACTTTGTTCATCAGTAGATATGTAGTTACCTGGTGACAAATTAAGTTCATCGTTCAGTCTAGCTTCGTAGGTGTACAATGCTCGGCACTTTCCCAACGAAGGCGTCGGTGGAACCACGTCGCCGTTCTCATTCTTTATAATATCAGTCAAATCCGTCGAACTATCACTTTGCGACGAAAATTCATCTGAAAATGAAGAAAAACGTAGTGATGATCAATTGTGTTTTTTTTATACATTTTCCGGATCAAAGATTGCTATAATGTAACTCAAATAATTTAACAAAAGTATGAACGCTTGTTGTCGAATTACATAAATATTTTGTTGTTCACCACTGCACTGGTTTTTGACCGGTTGTTCCCAACATGCCACATTCCCAAAAATTATTTGAGTTTGTTTTACTATTTTGTTGTCGGTGATACGTTCGTAGTTACGGTATTTCGGGGTCACGATTCGAAGTCATGGTACAACGAATGGACGACGCATACCGTAAAGACATCAGGCATTCGTTGTTACGGTATACGTCGCTGCGTGCTTTCGGCGCCGAGTAATTCGACGTAGTAACATTCGGAATGACGTATTGCCCTCTTAAAAAAATAGGCCACAAGTTCCACTCTGCTCTCCGTGCAATTTTCTCTGATCGATGTCACACAAAATTCTCTAAGTAGTCACGTCAGCGTTTTATAGGCCTGTCTTCTGGCACCCATTGCGTGACGACTCTAGCCCATCTGTTCTGATGCATTCTACAGACATGGCCCATCCAATCCAACTCCATCGTAGTCTTGTTGCCCGCATCAGCGATTCCAGTTTTTGAGTAAATTGTGGTATTGCGAATAGCCAACGCTACGTTCAACCTTTGGTATAGTGACGTAAAAAAGATTAAATCAAATAAAAAAATCCTTACCAAAATCACTATCTTGTTGGTTGGACAGTCCATCCCCTGCTCCACGCTCGCTCCAGTCCAGGGGACTCTCCGGCGGATGAGGAGCCTCCGTCTGTGGCAAGGGCGGCGGAGGGAGGTCTACCACAGGCGTAGGCGTGGGCGGCGCGCTCTTGTGCTCAGCGTTCTTCCTGAACGAGAGGTGCTCTATCCTCAACTTGGAAGACGCTCGACTCATGATGGAATCTCTCCGTTCTCTCTCCTCACCGCCGTTCACACTTTTCGTTAAAGCCGTGTAGTTCGGAGTGAGGTTCTTGTTCACTTCGCTTTGGTAGTCAGCTTGAAGCCATGGTGGTACCTGGAAGTAAATAATGGTTCAAGGTGAATAAAGTGAGTCACTGTGCCTTATTTCAATAACAGAATTTCTCTTATATTCTTAAACTTAACCAAATTGGACGATAAATTTGAAGTCCGAACCAGATTTTCAAGCCTAATATAATATTAACGGGGATACAGCCGATCAAAGTAAATAAAAATGTTAAAAATAAATAACATAACTATTTATTACTATTATTTCTTTATTATTTTGTTGATCACTGTGTGCATATTTCACATGTCGAAACCTTCGTGTGCCAAGATATTTCATTTGAATCTCTTTCTTAGCTTAGAAAACTTATAAGGCTGGTGTTGTTAGTGTTACCCTAATCAACCTTTTACTTTGAAGTTGCAAGCAACCGACAGTAACTCCGCAAGAGCTTTCCTTTGTTGTCTCCGCTGTCATAGTAAGATGTGTCATTTAAACGTGTTAAGCTGTGTTCCCACGGCGCGTGTTTTTTTTTTGACCCAAACTCGGAATTTCTCCTGTATCGTGGCTGCGTTCAAAAACATTTAAACTTACATACACAAATACTCAGACCCGAAACAACTATCTGTAGGCGATACAAATATTTGTTCCGTGCGGGGATCGAACCCGCGACACGCAGAGCAGCAGTCCATTGGTTGAGTCATTGCGCCAACCGTGCCGTCTGTTCGGTGCGTGTCGGTCTGTGTAGATCTTTTGATAGCTTCATTTCAAAATGCAAAGTGAAAGAGAACGTATCGTCGCTCTCTTTGACTTGCATCGCACCTTTGAAGTTACCGCCTCGCGACGGATACCGGTGTACCGGCACAGACGTACTGTGCTACCACGGACGTGACCGTTCCTACGGTTTGTCGTGCGAGCTGGTCCGCGTCCGTCCGTGATATCACGCACCGTGGGAACCGAGCTTTTTGAAGAACGGTTCTTGCGAGCCTGCTCCCTGACTTGACCAGGTAAATTACACAGAATAAACTACTCACACCTTTTTACTCTTCTAAGTTGCCATCAAACAAAAACTGTTATCGCCAAAGGGTTAGGCACCCACATTGCCATCAACAACACAGCCTATTGCCATCAAATGGGCACAAATCCAGATTCCGTGGCTGCTACTGAGGAAATCCGGCCCGTCCCGGGATTCGAACCCAGGACCTCATTCTCACTGTCACACAGACTCAGCACTAAGACGGATCAGGGGATATGACCAACCACATGACCACTAAACCCCACGGTTTAGTCAGTACTACTCCCTTCAGCATTGCCCAGAGCGGGAGTTAACATTAGATCTGGATTATCCAATCGAAAAAAGAATCCTAGCTTGCGACCAACAAAAATACTTACTTTTAAAATACTCTGTTGCAGTCCCTGCTTATCCCTAATTATCTGTATGTGCGCAGCGAGAGGATGTTGCACGGGTGGCCTGCTGTCTAAGTCGGTTAGACTCGCGGTGATCTTGTATCTCACGGCTTCCAAGTAGGTCAGCATACTTCTCATCTGGAACGAGCAAATCGGCCCGAATTTAGTTTGAGCGGTACATTTGTCAGACGCGGCGCAACAATATCCTGAACGCATTATTATATTTTAAATAATGCGTTCAGGATATTGTTGCGGCTACCACGCTTCTGTGGTGTCTCGGAAATGTTTGCCAACGCACGCACTGACAGCTTTCGATGCATCGTAGCGTGAGAAATCTGCCTCGCTACTCAGCAGGCCGCGTGGCAGTCATAACACTATCCTGCAATTAATAGCCGCCCGGGCAGACAGCTCGCTAGTGTGGGTGCTAACCAATTGCACTCGATCTGTCCTAGTTATTAAGTACCAACATATGCTAAGTTATATTGTTACTAGCACGGTGGACCTCTCTTATGATTATAAAACTCTGCGTTTCCGGTTACAGTGTTTACCAAACACGCCTTAGGGGAACTTTACAGGGGGGAACCTCCGACCAGCAGGGCTATTGCGTATCTTTTCAATGACAGTGGCTAACCTATAGTACCTATCAATTACTGTCAAATGGTTCCATTTTGTACTAAACCATAACCAATTTGACAGTTAATCCATAGACAATATGATAGCCACTGTCATTTAAAAGATACGCAATAGCCCTACAGCAGGGCTATTGCGTATCTTTATATGAGAGTGGCTATCATATAGTGTCCATCAGTTAGCTGTCAAATGGTTCCATTTTGTATTAAACCATAACCAATTTGACAGTTAAGCCATGGACAGTATGTTAGCCACTGACATTTAAAAGATACGCAATAGCCCTGCTGACGTGTTTGTGCCCGGTGAGAGTTTTTTTTTAAATGGTCAGAATATAAGTCACGTGGACCAATGTACAGGTTAAGTCGCGATTGCTTAGGTTGGTCTGAGTATGGGGGACCATCATCATCAATATATATAAAAATCAATGCAAATCGTTGTAATTTTATAACACAAGAACGGCCTCACCTGGTTTATGTGAAGTTTGCACAAAATCCAGACTACGTGAATACTATTACTGAGAAATTCCTGTTGGAAAAACCCAATAACAGTTTGAACGATCGAGGAGTCTTACCCAGGACCTCATGTTCACCACTGAACCAGCGAGCCAGTCACACATTAAAAAGTACGAGGTATTATAATAGCACACCAACAAGTACTAGGTATTATAAATAATAGCAATACCAGTAGGGCTATTTCGTATCTTTTAAATGACAGTGGCTATCATATTGTCTATGGATAAACTATCAAATTGGTTATGGTTTAGTACAAAATGGAACCATCTGACAGTAATTGATAGGCACTATAGGTTAGCCACTGTCATTTAAAAGATATGCAATAGCCCTGTAGAAAGGCTTTTGACCGATCGCCATGATAATAGTACCTACCTAAGGTAGTTTTTTCACACTACGACGCGGGCAAACCCACAAGCAGAAGCTAGTATACGATACGCATAAAAAACAATGTAGTTAAATTCGCAGCCATTGGCGTACCGTGTTTATTTCGAGATCGTCCTTTATCTTGAAACCGCGGGCCTCGACACAAAGGGCTAAGAAGGAACATGGGTGGTTTTTAGTCAGTAGAATTCTGACACTCCCTTTCGCTATGCCCAAGAGCGGGAGGGGTTATTTGATGATGGCAACATGTAAAATACTGTATTTAGCTGCATTCAGTTGGACGAGCTACCGTCGTATCTGCCGTATCAATTATACGGGGCCCCCGACGTGCGTAGGCAAAGATCAATAAAAACTTCCAATTTTTTTTTATATTTCAGAATTGAAAAAAGTCAAGAAAAAAATTGGAAAAAGTGACAGATAATTATGATGAATAAATATTGCTTTTAATTTTATGCAAACATATTTTTTTTTTTTGTGAGAAATCCCCAAACAATTTTTTATACGGGGCCCCGCAAAGGCACGTTACGCCACTGAGTTGGACGTTACCAAAACCTAAACATAGTCGAGGAAAGGCTAGCGAGATGATGGAGTGGTACTGCGTAACGTAAGTAAACTCCTCATACTTACATGATACAGTTTGTCGGCCACATTCTGCTGTGAGTCGTCATTGCCGAAGGTGGGGGTCTGCTTAATGGCCATCGACAGCTTCTCAAGTCCCTGCTTCGATTTCCGTTCTCTGTCAATGTCCTGTTTAACTAACTGTAGTATCTTTAGCAGCGCCTGAAACATATATGAAGACCCATAAAAACCTAAAATTTAAAAAAACGTTATAGTGAGTCAATCTCAAAAGGTAATGTGCTACCACGGACTTTTTTTGTAGAACTTTTAAAGAGGAACAAGTCATCATCATACATGACTGACATTTGTGTAACTTAAACCGCGCACGCAACGGAAGCTCTCAAAACAAATATTATTTTCCCCTTTTTTGCAAAATTTTGAATTTATGCCCTGCTCCTATTGGTTGTAGCGTGATATTATATAGCCTAAAGCCATCCTCGATTAATGGACTACCCAACATAAAAAGATTTTTTCAATTCCAACCAGCAGTTCATGAGATTATCGCGCTGAGTGGCTGAGCATGATTGGGCTGCGTGTACCTTGTTCGTTTCTGCGTAAACCTCGATTGTTGCACATACCAACGACAAAGACCAATTTATAGATAAAACTTGTATATGATTAGGACGAGCCGTGAGTTTATTGCGACTTGCCAGGAGGTTGAGGTCGACATTTTTAAAACAAGCGTGTCGAAGTTGAAGAAGACGCTCTGTAATCAGTTCTTCGACAACCCATTACGTTTGTGCTTTATCAATTTGTGTTCTTTTCTTTTTTTTACTGTTTACTAATACTTATCACTATCTTTTTCTTTTCTTTAAATATTTTTAAATGGCTATATTGTTTTATCAACCAACTATTATACTAGCTGTAAGTTTTCCAAAAATAATGGTAAAACGCTTAATTTGGCTGGCTGACAAGAGACCGTCGCGTTTTGGGCTGATATATTTTTTATAGAAACCTCGATCAAACATGAATTCTATTAAAGCTAAAGAGTACAATAAATACTGTTTCTTCTTTCAACAAAACCTACCTGTTTGCGTCTTTCCTTGTTCATCGCTAGCGTGGTGTGTTCGCAGTAGAAGTCCGGCAGCAGCTGCTCGCTGGCCCCCGTCTGCGCAGACCTCACCCCACGGACTACCCTCATGTCGGTATTCGCGTTGGCGTTCTTTATCGGATTTACTAACACATTCGTGGCCTGATAACAAATAAAAATACCGTAAGCAACTAAGCATGTCGTATGGGTAAGCTAACAAGGGATGTGAACGCAGTTCAGAGGTGCTATGAGAAACCGGTGGATGCGAACGGCAGGCTGCCGTTTTTTATGGCGTTCTATTGGGGAGGCCTTTGTCCAGCAGTGGGCGTCTTATAGTTGATGACGTGCAATAAATAAGTATTTGCGTTGTTTAGCCAGTTAAAGAAACTGCTCCGGTCGAAAACTTTGCGAAAACGTTTTTCACGGGTGTTTAAAAAGACACGTAACTCTGAATCTTTCACGGATTCTTTTCTACGATATAGCATACTTGCATTGCCTTACTGTGGAATGTGTATTGTATTTGCGTCAGCGTCACTCTAAGGTAGACTGAAAATGACATACATAGTTTTAATACATAAAAATAAGAAATAGTTCTAACACGCAAAGTATCTTGTCGAACGTCCTCACGGGCCTTCGACACGTGATTACCTACGCTATAATAACAGCAAAAGACACGGTTACCTCAGAGTATTGCAAATGACACTCATAAACAACCTACAAACGTTGTTTACTTACTGAGCAATGATTAGATCATGATCATGACTACAAAAAGTTGTTAATCACCTCTGCTAATTGCGCGGGCACGGCGGAAGTTAGCCTGAGATAGCAGTCGGCTGCGGTCTTGAGCTGGTCCAATCTCTCCTCCTCCAGAGACTCCAGCATACCAGCTCCTTTCACCACGCTTGTCTCCCATTCCAACCTGGAAGTATTAAGTGGGTAAGTCAAAAAGCCAAAAGTAATCATAAAATGCAGCATTTGAGGTTGAAGCAGCATCACAAAGAAGAATAAAAAGATTTATGAACATAAAATAGAAACAGTCCGAGCGTCTAGAACTATTTTCATCGTTGCAGCACTTGTAAAATGTATTCTATTATATTTACCTGGATCGCTCCGCGTGCACGCACACATTATAATATTCTACTTCAGTTTTCTTCACAGCATCTTCTGTCTTCCTCTTCTTGACCTGAAGCTTAGCTGCGTCCTTCTCACTCGTCGCGTTAGGTAGCCGCTCAGCGCGCGCAGCACTCAGGATGCTGTGCGCGTGCGGTATGTGTCCCACGCTTGAACTACGCGACAGACGGCTGCAAACAAACATAGGGAGCTCGTGACTCATTCTAAACGCAAGGAGCGTTTAGCAACATTCGCAAAACAAACAATCGCAAGGCCGGTCGCATCCGCAAAAAAACGAAGGATCCTTCTATAATAACTCGCCGATGTAATGTCCCGATAGATTAGGTGCTTAAAAACAAAAAAAAAACAGGACATTAGCATCGTCAAGTGTGTAGTGTGGGGCAGACCTAATATCCAACGTGGCATCCTGTAACTTCTCGTTCTCCCGCGCCGCCGTGTGAGAATGTTTCTTCGACTTTGCCTCCGCTGTTCTCCACTCTGCGAGAGATCGCGTAGTTTTGTCAACGTTACCTTCGATCTGCAATCATAATCAGATTTACAATCGATTTCTTTATACTTATTTGCCCGTTTTTAACGGTTGCCATTTCGATTGTCTTGAGTAACTCACCTTCTTCCTAAGCTTCAACTGATTGTCGATTACATGTTTCATTGGTTTCACTAGCTCGTCGGATAAAGCACTTGAGTAATTCCTGAAATAGAGCAAATCCGTCAAAATGAATGTTCAAAATCTCTTTGAAATAACTGATTGTTAAGAGATTGTGCATGTTTGTTAATTACCTGTGGATTTCCGATCGTTTCTCCATCTCCAGCGCGACATGTTTCCATGCCTCGGCGCACGAGCCCACACTCTCCTTGCAAGCCTTCGTCAACTTCGTCCCAAGCTTTGCTAAGCACTTTGAGTAGTATATCTCCGCTTCAATTCTACAAAGAATCGATATAGTACATGAGCGTCTACGACTAGTATCTGCGGTGTTTCACAATCTGTGACGGAAGCGCATGTCGGTAGGAAATAATCGCAGTGGCGTAATGATTTGTTTTTACGTCTGCTCGTCTTTGTGGTTGTGTAAAAGCAGTGATAATGCATTCTCGGCCAATGGGAGGATTACAATTTTTAGAGCGCACGTTATTTGCGTCTCGCGGCGTGACTCGTGGCCAACTTGGCGGAACCTCGCGACGAGCTATTTTTGATTTTGTGGCCATTGCCGTGCCCTTAGTTTCGTATGCAACATTATTTTACAACGTGCTCGATATCTGTAAATCGCGGGGAAAGCTATAAGCGTGCGTGTGAACAATATAATATCAATTATACAGCATGACGAGAACTTTCGTATTGTCCCTGCGCTCGTGTCTCGGACCGTTCGCGGAACCCAGGATCGCTGGAGCGATTGGCTCAGAAACAATAAGGTATTGTTTTATAGTAATGTCTGGAAAGTAAACGCTACGAAGAAAGGTTGATAAGATAATCTGGTGCGTGCACGACTTGCGCTGAGCTGAGCCCGAGCGTTGCGCGGCCGGCCGAATGATGCGGAACTATTTCAACAGTTATTATAGAAAAAGCGATAGTACCGTTGTTATGCGTATTGTAATGCACATATTACATTGCGTTGTTATCTGAACGGCTTACTAGTTGTTTATTTTGTGATTGAAGGTCGCTCACATACCTACCTTCTACCTAGCATTGTCACAATTAGCAAACCTATTTTAAGAGCCAAGTTTATGAGGCAATTTTTAAACTACGACATCAATAAAGAGTTCCATAAAGCAAAGACGAACTAAAAAATACTAATTAATTTGGGAATGATTGTCTTATCCAATGCAATCATTAATATTAGAAAATGTATCTTACCTCTCTTGTAATATAGATGATAGTTCTTTACTGAAGTCGCTTCCCTGCTTTACGTACCGGCGAAGCTCATCGAAACCATTTTGGGCCTGTAAATACAGAAACACTTTGATAAATATATTATTATTTTATTTATTTTTTTTATTTTTAAATGTTTTTTTTTTATTGTTTTTATAAGAATTATTTAAAAATGTATTGTTTGTTAAAAAATTAATAAAGGGAATATTATTGATATACCCTTTATTTATTTTTGTTATTTAGTTTATTTATTGTTGCCTAAACAAACTGCTGCGCGTCTGTTTGACGCCTTACTGTAACAACGTTCCTGGCGCGCAACATAACAATGCTATCGACATGGTGGGCACCAAACCGAGTGTCGATTACAGCAGCTGTTGCTTTTGTCGACAGAGGCAACTACTTCTGTAGATAGCTAAATTAGCTTTGTTGACAGCAAAGTGCTGCTCGACTGTTTGTCACCTGACAGTCACAAATTGTCACATCGTGAGGGCTTACCCGAGTTACGTCGCCTCAATCTATCATACACACATCAAAAGTGTCTAGGGATCAAGCATTTTTATGCGGATTTCTTGAGATTGAGATGTGGCTTTGTAATAAATTTATGATTTTATAAATTTATATGGATCCTTTTTGGTGCATTTCATAATTTGAATCAGGAACTGTGAATCAAATTCGAGTAAAAGATGAAAATCAGCTGTCAATATTTTCCCTATAAAAACATACAACGCATTGAAGACATTATTAGTGCTACTGTTTCCCTACTACTGATTAAAACCAACGTTATTATGGAGCGGCGACGTCATTTAAGCAGGGAAGAAATGCTCAGAGCCGTGGGAATGATAGAAGCTGGTTCCCGGCAACGTACTGTGGCTTTAGCTCTGAATACAAGTCAGAGTGTTATCAGTCGACTTTGGACACGTTACCGAAGCACTGGTACCGTGGCTGAGCGCCATGGAGGACGGTATCGCTGCACCACACGGAGACAAGACCGATACATTCAAATCTTAACTCGAAGAGCTCCAACAATAACCGCCATGATGTTAGCCGTGAGCCTTCATCACTCTTCAGGGAACTTAATTAGCGACCAAACAGTCAGAAACCGCTTGCATGAAGTGAACCTTCATTCCCGAAGACCGCTACGGGTACCACCTATAGCAATGCACAATCGTAGGATTCGATATCAATGGGCTCTTGAACACAGAAATTGGGCAGAAGAACAATGGCGTTTCGTGTGCTTTTCTGATGAGTCTCGTTTTGGTATGAGACCGGATACAAGACGTATACGACACTGGAGAACCCCTGGACGCCAACAGCGATTAAAATCCTGCCAGGAAGTCCATCCTTATAGTGGTGGAACCATCATGGTATGGGCGGGTATTTGGATCGGCGGAAGAACTGAGTTGATTTGGATCAGAGGCAACCTCAACGCTCAAATTTATGCTGAGACGATTGTATCAGACGTCATCGTTCCTCTACAAGTGCAAATCGGTCCCTTATTTCAGTTAATGCATGATAATGCACGACCGCACACCGCAAGAGTTGTAAGACAGACTCTCGCCGCAGCTAACATCAATGTCCTGCCCTGGCCTGCTCAGTCGCCAGACTTGAACCCGATTGAGCATGCATGGGATATGCTACAGAGAAGAGCTCTGCCGAATATGGAGGGTATCCAGTCGCAAGAAGACCTTTTTTTGTTGTTGCAACGAACATGGGCGGCCATTCCACAGCGTGATTTGGATGAACTCATTTTGAGTATGCCAAACCGATGTTCTTGTGTTGTTAGTGTTCGCGGTAGAAACACGGATTATTAATTGTTTAAGTTACCCAATAAAATTTTAAAGAAAACTGTTATTTCAGTCTTTTTTTTGAACTTTAATGTTAGTGGTTCAAATGTCAAAAATCCCTTTATTAGGAAAATGGCAAATTTCTTTATTAATGCAAAGGTGACTTGGTTTATCGTTACTGTGACAAACGAAAACACTTTATTTGATGAATCCTTAAAGAAAATTTTAATTAATATCAATCAGGAGAAAAGTTATTGCAAAAATATATGTTGATCGCTAGACAATTTTGATGTGTGTAGATTAAATAATAATTTAATCACACCAAGGTGCTGTTTTCCTCGAAGATAACTTGTATTTTTTATTGCGGCTACGACACAACAATGTTCTTTTATATAGTCGTGTTTTTCCCATCATTACAGCGATGTAGTATAAGATATTATGTAGAGTGTACGGAGTAAATGATGTGTGCAACTGTGCCGCGCATGGAAATTATGGAAAGTGTTTGTTTGTACTGTCTTACTGTTCTATAACAATAAGATGAGTAGGTACAGCGAAGACATATAATTTCCCTCAGACCAAATAAAAAGTAAAGACGGAACTCTGCGAACAGCAAAGTGAGGCCGGTCAAACTACGCCTCGCATACACGCACACATGTCTCAGACCAAATAAAAAGTTTAAGACCAAGGCGTAGTTTATGTTGTACGTGTGTACGACATAAACGCGGCGTACGCGGCGAGGCGTAGTTTGACCGGCCTCACTTTGCTGTTCGCAGAGTTCCGTCTTTACTTTTTATTTGGTCTGAGTAATTTCCATATGTACTGGTCTCGTTGAAGAGGTTTTGGGTCCTCAGGTCGGGCATATTATGGTTTTTTCATCAGATATTTGTCACTAGCTAGCACGAAGGCTAGATTAGTAACGTGGGCTAAGTAACTGGCGAAATATGAAATATGGGAGTACTACTCGGTATACTTCAGCACAGCCCCTCGGGAATTACAGGCGTGTTGTAATGTGATAAACCAGAGGAGACTTTGGCTGAGATCAACTTACTACTTAGTAGTCACGCCTCATCCGAAAAGAATCCTTATTTTTGAAAAGATTATGTGAAAACATTGTCAGGAAACCGGCATGTTTTGGAACCAAAAAATTCGAAAACATGTGACATCTAAGTGCCAACCCGCACTGGGCCCGCGTTGTGGATTATAGCCCATCCCTCTCCTAGAGAGAAGGCATGAGTCCCTGCAGTGGGAACAATATAGGCTGACGGTGATGATGATGTGCACATTCCACCCATCCAGTGATCAATACTATAAGAAAAGAACATTAAATTTATACAAAATAAGGTTAATTTTCGAACGCGACTTGGAGATAAGTCTAAGATCGCGCCAATGCGTGAATAGGATATCGTTATTTTCCGCGGGTGTAAAATGGCCGCTTTATCAGAATCCACGCAGAATCTTAGTATGATTCACGTTAAAATTTCAAATTCTCAAAATGGGCTTAAAGTCTATAACAAAAAAGTCCATTTTAAGAATTTTAAATTTTTAATATGGTTTATATTACGATTCTGCTAAAGCGGCCATTTTAGATACCCAGTTCAGTAGAACATTTAAAATACCAAGCAATGGTGACAACGACCAGCTCGCAATCTCACGTGACGATAATGAAAGTCAGATCACAATCTCGATAGCTGGAAATGATGAATGATGATGACGATAAAACATTGAGGCCGAGATGTTCGGTTAGCTAGCCAAGTAAACAGTAATACATCGACGACAACACAAGCTTTAATTATGTGTGTTTGCCATGGTAATTGTAGTATTGTAGTAATACCTCACTTTTTGTCACTTCCACCTGTTTGAAGTGCAAACTGACTATGTATCATAAGGTCGGGTAGTAATAAGGCTGATATTGAATTGTATTGGTTAATAGATGTCGTGAAAAGAAGTGATAATGACAGCTAGCTGTCATTAGTATAACTGGTTTGTAGAGTTGAGTCTTTTTACCACCGTCAGCTTCCAAATTATTTTTTTATTATACCAGGACACATACTTCAATTTTCCGACCCATTTCTGGCAGTTGCGAGCACGAGACCAACTATGCAATCGAGGGTAAATTACAGAAAGCCAAATTTAATTTCGCGTATGTATCATAATATGTAAAAAATAACGCGACTGGTAATAAGGGTAATAAGGTTCGGATATTTCGGATTCATATTTATCTAAATTGTAGGTGTTGGCTAAAATGGAATGCACTTTTGTATCGAAAAAACCGGGCAAGTGTATGTTGGACCACGCACAATGTAGGGTTCCGTAGTTGCCCATCAAAATATGCGAAGTTACTAAACTGATTAACCACCCTACCTACCTGCCCCTGAACGAGGATTTATATTATAAAAATAAAATAAAACTTATATTTTTGCAGTTTTGGGACCTGCGCTCCCATACATTATGTATAGAAAAATATTTCATACGTGTACATTTTATAAGTTGGTCGACTATTACTCGTAAACTTGTAAAGCCTACTTAGCTGTAATAGTAAGCAACCCGTACCTATAGGTGGTTTAGGTTGGCACACTAACGGCCTTATTAGAAAAGTGGTTAAACCTGGGTTTAACTTAGACTTGGTTTATCTCGCATGCCGTCTCACTTCGATGATATTCAAAGGAAAGTGACGGTATGCGAGATAAACCAAGTCTAAGTTAAACCCAGGTTTAACCACTGAAGGAGTCTAACAAAAATTTGCACTTTAAAGCTTAGTATTTCACAAACGAATCCCTTAATCGACGACATCCCACACAGTGGAATTTCCAAAAAAAAATAATCATCTCCACTTTAATGTGTAGGTACTGGAGATACCCTAAAATTAGTTTTTCAATATTTTACTTTAGCACTTGGTCGGCGTAACGCATTTGTATATTTATGCCAAATTGCAGCTTTCTAGTAATATGAGTCTTTCGAGATATAGTGCGGACGGACAGACAGACAGACAGACGTACATGGCGAATCTATAAGGGTTCCATATTGACTACGGAACCCTAAAAAATTTACTTCTACGGATCTATAAATAGTTACAGGTGAAGTTACATTGGACTAATTATTAGAATCCGTATCTCCAAAAACACCATTTTTCTGCGCCATCTGTTATAACTTTATTTTTTATTCGCTAGCCATAAAATTCAAGACATTATTAGTAAAATATCAATCTACACCTATTCTAGACTTAAATAATATAGAACGCTGTTTTAAAACCTCTCGAAACTTCTTTGAAAATCAGTTTTTTGTTGTTTCTGTATTTGCTCAAATGAACTTACGAATTCTGATAATTAGACCGACCGACGTAACAAAATAAATTAATCATACATTTACTATGTACACTACATAACATTTTCAGATTACAAGGAAGGAAGTTCCCTTCAATTAGAACAATCAGCGTTTGATCGGTTCAATCGGAATGTTTTCAACAATTAAGATCCTAAATCGTGTACGTTAATTAATATGAACTTCAGTTTTCATTGTCTTGGCCAGTCCAAGAGGCCATTGAATTCGTCAATGTCGTTTCTTACGTGCATACTCACACCTCTGTGGACCCTAGGCAGGATTTAAAGCCTCCTGTGACGACAATTTTTTTTTTTGGTGGGTGTAAATCATCAAATAACCCCTCCCGCTAGTGAGCAGAGCGAAAGGGAGTCTCAGACTTCTACTGACTAAAAACCAAACATGTTCCTTCTTAGCCCTATATGTCGAGGCGGGGCGGTGACTAGTGTACAACCCGCAGCCCCGACGATCCTTACATACTCCATTTACATTGGCTACGTTTATAGACGTATGCCGCTGGCGAATACCATACATTTGACCTTTCTGAATTACAGTATCAATAAGTAGTTCCTCACATGAATCCTTAATTAATTGGATTCAACGTAGTACCTAAGTTTTTAGGGTTCCGTACCTCAACAGGAAAAAACGGAACCCTTCGTCGTCTGTCTTCCGTCTGTCCGACCATTCCGAGGTATTCCATGAAGCACACCCAAACGAAGCACACCCAGACGAAGCACACCTAAAGTATTCCACTTAGCACACCCATAGGTGGGCTTCAAATAAAAATGTTAAATAATTAATTTCCTATTCCACGAAGCACACCTACGAATATCACTGGCATAGTGCGGGGACTAAGAAATAAAAATGTCGATAGAAGAAAATATTTAAAGACTATCTTTTTTGTTATTTTTTCTGTTTTTCGTGCAATTTATTCAAACAAAATAATGGAGCCGATGGCAGGTCCAAGTAGTAGAAATTTTAACCCATCTATTAATTACGTACTTGGCCGGAAGAGGACACAAGTGTAAGTGTATAATAACAAACCAATATAGTAAACACAAGATTTATAAAAACGGTAATGCTTTGTGGCGGTGTATTAAAAAAGGATGGAATGGCTTACTCACATTAAGTAACTTGGAAGAAGTTGTTAAAATAAAGGAACATAAATGTGCCTCAAACGTTTTGGAGACCCAAATTAAGGAAGCAATGCATGAACTCGAGCTGCAAGTGGTTTCCACCATGGAGCCCATTCCTACAATCTACAAGCAAAAACTTAATGATACATTGGATCGAGGATTGAATTTAGTCAGTGTTATGCCACAATTGAAAAATGTCAAGTCTCTACATTATGAGAAACAAATGTCTCGGTGTAAATAGATTGTTTGCAAAGTCACCTATAGATGTACAAGTAAGTAGAGTTAATATTTCCTTAGAATATTATGAAAATATTGAGACATGGAATCTACGTTTTATTTTTTTAAATTTGAACGTTATTATAATAAATTAAAACGAATGTAAGAGTTTCGTTCATGCCATTTTCAATTCTATTTTAATGGGTTAAGGTTGATAATAGTTTTTGATTTCACTTTGATGGGACTCTTGCTGAAAAAAATATTTTTTTTTATTCCCCAAACAGGTAGCTATAAGAAAACTTTAACATAGATCTCTATGTAAAACAATATTTACAATGTTTTTGATATTTGTCCAAGTTTTTTTTTGCATAATTATGTAACAATCTGTGATTTTATTAAGAGCACGAAAAAGGAAAATATTAGAAAAATAGTAAAAAAAAATATTTTTTTGTAAAGATAATTATGAAACAATCTGTGATTTTAAATAGTAAGATTACAAAAATGACAAATATTGTGTCACATTATTATAATGAAACTGAATGATGTTAGAAATTTAAGTTAGTCTTTTATATAATAAATATTTTCTTCTATCGACATTTCTTTGAATTTGAATTAGATTTTTTTTATTTCTTAGTCCCCGCACTATGCAAGTGATATTCGTAGGTGTGCTTCGTGGAATAGGAAATTAATTATTTAAAATTTTTATTTGAAGCCCACCTATGGGTGTGCTTAGTGGAATACTTTAGGTGTGCTTCGTCTGGGTGTGCTTCATTTGGGTGTGCTTCATGGATGTCAAAATTTCCCCATTCATTCATTTTATTTCCCTTTTTGTCCCTTTTTTTTTGGCGGGTGGAAAATTATCAAATAACCCTTCCCGCTCTTGGGCAGAGCGAAAGGGAGTGTCAGACTACCGACTAAAAACCACCCTTGTTCCTTCTTAGCCCTAAGTATATATCGAGGCCGCGGTAACTTGTGAACAACCCGCAGCCCACCATTCCCCCTCCCTTATCTCAATATCTACTACAATGGAACCCTTTATGTGCCAGTTTTTTCTTCCACACATCTTTATCAGACCCTATATACAACCAGTAAGTATTCATTTCCTTCCTACTTCTATGTACCCATATTATCGTTCACATCCATCTATTCTTTTATCTACCCGTCCACATTTTTAATGTTTATTAAAATATAAATGTAGTTCTGTATTAGTCATGCCATTTTTAACCACAATATATGGTTCGTCTCAACTTTTATGTACAGTATTTATTCACATTTATTTTTAGTTTGATCACCTCCACATGCAAATAAAAATAGCTCTGAAGTTCTCAAGTGGAGTCTGGAGCAATGCGTTGTTTTTCAGTAAGAATTAAAGCAAACATGTTTTTATTTGTTTTTTTCACTTTGCCACCTCGTAACTGTGCCGCTCGCGTAACCATCTTAAAAAAAGGCGCTCAGAAACAGTTTATTGAGGATAACTCCGTTCCGACTCATTTTACAATAAAAATAGTCCAGGAATAAATTAAACTCCCGTAAACGTTTTAACAACGTTTTTCGTAAAATCAAGCGCCGCTTTTAAATAGCCTATAAGCCTTCCTCGATAAATGGACTATCCAACACAAAGACAATGATTAAATTCCAAGCAGGAGCTCCTGAGATATCTCTCCCCAAAGAGGCCGTAACGCTTTTTCGTGACACGACCGTAACGTTTTTTCGAAATCCTAATGGGGTGTATATTAACGTCTATAAAGAAGTTACACTACAAAAAACATAGATGGTATTTATCAATATATATAATATTATATGTATAGTAGCAATACTATGGTTAAATAACAAAAAAAAAATTATATTTTCTTCCGAGAATTTTATGAAACTACGCAAGTAACGAATAGATTCCTACAACAGTGTGGAAATAATTATAAATGAACAAACACATCGACGACGTGTATTTCCCTCAATTAAATCCGATTACCCGACTTTCGCGGAATGATAAGGTGATGTATTGCCGTTGCGCCGCTCGTCGTGTTCGTGTTTCGTTTTCCGCAGTATTCGTTGTTTTGTAAAACGTTAAGCAGCGTTTGCCAAGGTAGCTTCGTGGATGGGTTACCATTTATTAAACATATTAGAAATCGAGTGTCCCGTACCTCAGCAGAAACACTTTTCGGAAAGACTTTTATGGAGCCGATTTCCAAAAGAACAGTAACGGCATAGAAAGTGTTTTATAAATAAATATTTCAAAATCAAAATCAAAATCAAAATCAAAATATTTTTTATTTCACATAGGCCTACATGGGCACTTATAAAACGTCGGTAAAAAGGGGCACGGTTCGGTGCATTGGTCGATTCCTAAGGAGAAGAACCGGCAAGAAACTCCAAAGGTTACTCTTTTAATCTTTTAAAATCGTTTGGGTTAACAATAAGGTATAATACACACATGAAGACCATGCAGATTAATGTCTGAGATGGTCTTTTGAAGAAAGCACCACACAGATTTGAGTGGACCCGTCCAGTCAGTGCAAGCATTTGTCAGATATCGTGGAGCTCGACTTATAACTCGAAGGAGCTCAACGTCACGACGAACAATACCAAAGAAAGGACATTTGGGTGGGTCACTTAAAGTACTCAAACTGCCAGACAATCACAACAATTAAAATTTAAGAAAGACCCACATGGTCCTCACATTCACAATATCAATTTTTTTAATATTTATCATATTGTATAATCATTTTACATTATTAAATGTCAAAAAATAAAAAAAAATAAAAACACACAAAAAAAAATATAAAATAAAATATTTAACAAGTAAATATTGGTCAAAAAAAAAATATTATACTTAAAGTAAACATATCAGTGTATAAAAATAATCATAAAATGTCAAATTGTAAAAAAAAAAAATTATATGTTTAAGTCAATTCAAATTGGAGCAGTTCAATCCCAAGCTTTGAACTATGTTCCTCGTTACTGTTACTTAGTACTTAATTCACACTCGCTCATGTGAGACTGCGCCCATATGTGAGAATATTATGCTTATTTATTCATCCATCCGTCAGTTAGCGTTACGTACGAACTTACCAGCATTTTCTATCAGCTGTCAGGGGCGTGCGCCCTATATAGGCTCTTAGGCTTAGCCTTCCTTACCAACTGAGCATTTCTTATAACTAATTAACGATGCAATAAAATAACACTATGTACAAATTATTCATAAAAAAGTTCAAACTCCTGTTAAAATACTTATAGCAATTTTTCGCGTCCCACTAAAACTCATTGACAAGGATTACGATTAGTACGAATCTTATAGACAAACACTCGACTTGTCTAAAACCCATTCATAATTGTATGCACACAGCGTCACATCGGTACGTATGGCCGTGTCTATGAACCGCACACATACATAGATTTACGCAATTTTAACGCAGCAGCTCCTACGACTGTAGCTGAGTGGGCTGTGATTGGCTGCAACAACACAACCAATCTATAACCCGCGAAGTTCAAAATTTGCATTTTTTTGCAATTTGTAGGCCAGTGCTAGGTTGTATGTTGAATAAAATATGACTACATACGTCTTAAAACCGGGAATCATATTTTAATGAACATACAACCTAGCATTGGCCTGTAAATTGCAAAAACGTAAGGAAATTTTAATTTCGCGCTTCGCGAACTTCGGGCTTCCGTGCATAGAGCGCAGCACCTGTTTAGTTCGATGTTCGCAATATTGTCAACTTGTCACCTCATTCATTGGATTTCGTATAATCCTGCAAAAAATGTTGACCGCTGTTGTGAACAAACTCGATATAAAAATGATGCAATTTTATTTGCTAGTATTTTTCTATCGACAATAATAACCTAGAAATTATTTTTTACGTAAGAGGAAGACATTACTGTTCCATTGTTGTGACAAGCAATATATAATGCGATTTTGTTTTGAAACCGAAAACGTACAGTTAACGTTATTAACAGTAGTGTAAATATTAATTTTGTTGTGTATTACTTGTTTATTCACGTAACAAATAACAATGGTATTTACTTGTGAAGTTTGTGCTGATAATGTGTGTTTATTACATGTTAAAGGTAATAAGTGTTCTCAATTATCGGTCAGTGGGTCGTCTTAGGGGCGGATCGTATAATGATAAGATTCAAGTTGTATCTAAAGGTAGACATGTACCCGAATTACGAAAATTTATCCAAAATCTTGCAAGTTACGTGTTCTGTAACTATCACCCACTCACTTGGATGAGATATTTGAGGTGGCCGAATCTTTCTTCTGTTTGCATCGTCATTAGAAAATCGTGAGTTAAACCTTGAATAATGTGGTGAGTTTTTGAATGGTATTTAAAAGTTTTGTTTTTACAGGCTTACTTTTATTTATTTTTTTGCTGTCATTTATTCGTAGCCTACCCATCGTGGGGGACCACTGCACGCCACTGTCAGCTGTCGTTATGAAAAGTTGTCTCTACACCGCCATTACCGTACGCAGCGCCCACAAACAAATAGTTATTTGCGAACAAGTCACGCACACCGCTGGTGTACATCAATGAATTAAATTATACCTACCCATACATTACAAAACACACAATAACTTTCTTTACAAGGCGGCTTTCTCTACACACAAATATAACCCTAATTTAAACGAACTAAAGTTCAGTTTGGCGCTTGATATGCCGCAGCGTAAATTTCAATATGGTTGGTGCGCATGATTTGAATGTCGAAGTGCGCACGCGCTTCCGCCCGCCCCGGGAAGTGAGCGCATTATGAAATGGAAACGGACCGAACCCGAATTAGGTGAATTACGGTCTAAATAATGGTTTGGGTCATTTCACGCAGGCACAATTTTTTGCTAATTTCGGTGGTATTTTTTTTTTGTAGGTTTTCGGATAAAAAAATAAACTTGTTTTATTCTAGAACACATTAGTATTCTAATTATTTTAGTAGGAAATAAATAACCGTAGTTGTTTTGAAAATATGACGGCCACCGAAATTACCAACCCACCGAAATTGAAAATTTTACACCGAAATTGCCAATCTTACACCGAAATTGCAAATCTTACACCGAAATTGCAATATCACCTCAAAATGGATATGTTTTGTAATGCACCATGACAGTTATTAAACAAAGAACAACTTTACCGTTGGCAACATTATGTAGCGGCTGCAGAGGCGGGTATAGCAGGTGTAAAATACGTTTATTTATCTATATTTGACAGTGTATTTGACATGGATTTACTAAATTAACATTAGTTCTGCTTAATGTGATCCATGTTAAGGGTAATACTAAAAAAAAATGAAGTTATGATGAGATCTTCGTTTCATTAACACTTCAGAAAATAATTATGGTTTTTTATAAAAAATCTTAAACAAACAAAAAATAGTAAACTTTCAAATAATTAAAATGAACAAAACAAAAATCAAAAAATATTCAAATCACTGTCAGAGTCATTTTCAATATCGGTTTTAATTTCTTCTGTAGAAGATTCAGCTAATCTTGTTTCCTTTTTCTTTTCAGTTTTGTCATCTTTCTTCCAATTAGTTTCAGGTATTGAATTTTCAAATTCGAAACACATTGCGCTGTCAACATTTTCAAAAAATGACGTGGAGGGGATGATATCCAAATCAACATTTTAAATACTCAGTGAGTCATCTAATATCGCCAATGATTTTGATGGAATGGTTGCTATAGAAAGTTTCTTGTCGAATGGATTTCTGGAGTGTTGGGTTTTGATTGATGGCTTGACTAAGTCAAATCTCTCAGAAGCTTTAAATCGTTGCACGCTTAAAATCTGAACTTTAGACTCAGTGCTTCTTGTGGAATATCGTTGAAGGTCAAGTTGTGTCATAAAACAATCTTTTTCGTCTCGTGATTGCGAGTTATCATTGCAGGCAAGATTATAGAAGCCTAAATGTTTTCCATGAGGACAAATTGTTGCTTTAATCAAACAGTCAGGATGTATACAAGACAATGATCGCAAAGCTAATCGTCGTGGCTCTTCTTTCATCCAAACTATCTGGTGAACCTTCAAAGTACCTGGAAACGTTTTTAATTGGTCAGGAAGAAGCCAGTCTTTTTCGGTTACTTTGTAATCTTCGACTACTTCTATTTTCACACCTTTAACTGAAGTTTTGAGGTTCTGAACTAAAGTGTCGAGGTCGGCGATGTCTTTTCCATACGCAACCAGCTGGTCAGCAGTTCTTTTTAAAACTCCACCGACACCGTCCGGAGCTCCTTTACCATGGCCGCATTCAGTGTAATGCCATATAATTTCTTTTAATTGTGGACAGTATGAACTCAACTGAGAAATAATGTACAATATTTTTTTGTTCCGATATTGTGCGGAAGGTGAGTCTGACACAATGTAAAGTGTGCGTACCATAGGAGCGTTTGTTTCTATTTCTCTTAATATTGGGACTAAATGAGCCCATACTGCAGCAGCGTCGTGGCGTAAAGAAGCACTGATTGTGCAAAAAGCTTGTGTTTTATAAGTCTGACTGCCATAATAATAAATCACGACAGTATGTAGTGTGATCTGGTTCTTACTCCAATGTGCAGACTGTAACTCTTCATTATATTTCGTCCCATAATTTTCGCTAAAATCTATATGTATTAAACACTGACTTTCAGTCATATTGTCCTTTATTTCTTTGACAGCCTGATATTGATTTTTTAAGTTAGCACAGTGTTTGAGAAACGACTTTAGGGCATTTTCAAATTTTTTTTATCACTGCCAGTGGCTTATCTGAATGACTAATCTTTGTAACGGTTTTAGTAGTTTTTTCCACATTATCTTTAGTATACACTCTAGCTTGTTGTTGCCATGCCCAGTAAGTTATATTATGCTGATTACTAAATTCCTGGTAGTTTACAACTTTGTCTCTGCATGATACACATTTTCTTTCGAGGCACTTTACATTGTCCTTATCACAACACAATTTTTTTAGAAGATCGGTGGTAGTATTCTCTTTTATTATGTTATTCCATATAAGAGATGTTATTAATAGTTCCATGTTGGCGTGTATTTGACAAAGACATGTGTTGCGGTTATTTATGTTTGGCTTCAAAATCCAGAATGGTCTCAATTTGGAAAATGTTGTATAGCCTATTGGTGGATGGCCTAATTTTAAATATTTTTGGTGTAAATTTTTTATCGAGTCTGTTAAATATCTCTTTTGCTTTTTTACTTTACTTTTAGTTATGCAATCTTTTTTTCCGGGGCACATACGTGAATTCTCATCTTCTTCATAAAACTTTTGTACAGTGTTTCGTACTTGGGCATTAATTTTATTTTTATTCTTTGGTTCATCTGACTTTCTTTTCTGTTTAACTATCTTATTTTCTAAACGTGGACTTCTGAGAATCTTATTCAGTCTTTCCGCTCTTTTTCTATATAAGTCTTTTTCTCTCTTTAGTTGTATTACTTTTTTTCTAAGAGACATTATCTCCTTTGCTTTTATCCTTTGGTATTTTCTGAATCTGGCATCCAAATTCTTCAAAGAGGAAGACACATCGGATAAAGAAGGTACAGGGCTACTTGGACATAAAGTAGATACAGGGCTACTTGGACATAAAGTAGATACAGGGCTACTTGGACATAAAGTAGATACAGGGCTTCATGGACACAAAGTAGATTCAGGGGTTTGAATTCTGCTGACAGCTGCAGTTATTCGCCCAGAAGGCAAATAAGAATGAACGGGACTACTAGTGAATATTTTGTTTTTAGAACGTAGACAACGAGAAATGCTTGAATGAGGACTAATGCTACGAGAACGTTGAAAGTTGGAATTGAAGTTTCCATCATGAAGAGGTTCTGAAGAAGGTCCTGGTTGTGGACTAAGCGAGCGAGAACGATTTAGAATGGAAGGACTTGTGGGAGATGACGCGCCTGTCATATCGTCACCCTGTGTTTCAGGAGGATCATTGGTTTTTTTAGGTGGAACATTTTTGGATTGTAAACTTTCTTCACGTGATAATTTTGTGTTTTTTTTCTTCTTTCATAAAATGCTTTAAAGTTAGCTCTGTTTATTTTTTGCTTCAATCTTCGGGCACGTGGAGTCATTTCAGCCATCGATAAAATTTTTCCTTCCGCTTTTTTCTTTTTATATCGTTCTCTATCTTTTCTTCTTAGTTCTTCGCCTAGTACTGGATCATCTTTTATTCTTTTTTTTCTTAGTCTTTCAGCTTGTTTTTTTTTTTTCTAAAGTCTCTTCTCTTGATTGTTTTTCCTTTCGCCTTGCCATTCTAAAAGAAGACAAAATTGAGTAGGTATAGTATAAAGAGTTTATACGTATTTTGCACAGCTCTAATGCAGGCCCGGTTAACAAAAATACATAATATTTTACATGCCCCTTGACACGGATAACTTTACCGACAGAGTGATGGCAGTGAAGATTGTATTGAATTATGACTCGAGGAACAAAAAGAAAAAAACCGAGAAATTGACAAGACAAATATACATACATACAAGCAAACATACATACACACTTATGAAATTTGGCACATTCGTTAAGAAGCCTACATAGACCAACAATATACAAGAATATTAAATTATCATCAATATTACATTCATACGGGACGAATTAATTACTTCCTTTTTAGAAGCCGGTTAAAAAAGTTTTTGTAAAATATGTACTAGGTACCAACTTATAATACTACCCTCCAAAGTTTGTCGGATTAATTTTGTTAACCCTTAGAGTAAATACTTCACATGAACCAAAAGCTACTTTAGTATTAATGCAATATCGGTGGCAATAAACTTACCACCGAAACCACCGATATTGCACCACCGAAATTAGAAACATGAACAAAAAATTAAATAAAAAAAAACTATTTATACTTTCGACACTTAAAATGTATGATTGCTAAGGGTACCTAATAACATATAACATACCCGCCGAACGTAACGTAAAAAAACAACATTCATTCGTACAGTAACCCACCGAGATTGCATAATTTCGTATTCCTTCTTATATTCAAAAAGTACTTACGTATTGGCGCGAAAACTCAGCAGGATCGGACACGTCACTACTGCGAGAACGCAAGAGCACGACTGGGCCTCCGTGTGCGTAAGGAGATAGTTCGTTAAAATAGACTTGTTTACGTTATAGATCGATTTTAATAAAACGCACCGATATTGCACTTTTGGCGCGGACGTTCCTTATCACTATGGTCCTGATGTCTGCATGATAATAGAAGTAACGGAAGTATTAAACATGGTTGCTTTATGTATTGACCAACATAATAATGTTTAATTTAAGTACTAAATTTGCCATCGCAACGTATTTAATGAGGTAAATATGCTTAAAAGTCAATCAGGGACATACCACCGTTATTGAAAAACAGACATATTTGTTTTTTTTATTTATTTATATTTAAGAGAAATATATTTACACTAGTGCCTTCATATGATCTAGTTTTCTTATTACACGAAAAAATATAGAATGGTCATAGATAAACATTTTACATAGTAATTTCACGCGAAGAAACTCTAAAAACGCTGTCGGTGAAACCACCCGTTTATGGCAAGATAAAAACGACCATGGATTTGTGTGGAATAAACATAAAAAACATATAATATCATCACGACTATACTTAATCGCCGAAGTGTTCAGCAGAGACACGTGCCCACCTTATAAATTATTACTAGCTGTTGGCAGCGGCTTCACCCGCTACAACTCTAAAATTATTCCACGGGAAGATAAAGTCGGGATAAAAACTATCCTGTGTTAATCCAAGTTATAAACGATCTGTGTACCAAATTTAATCTAAATTCGTTAAGTAGTGTTTACGTGAAGAAGATATTTGTGTGATAATACACCCACATTCACCAGTTTCGGTTCATTCAGGTGCCGAAATTACCATCAACCGGGCATAAATCCAGATTTCGTGGCTGATACTGAATAAATCAGCACCCAATCCACCAACACTTTGCAGCTCAGCATTGCTAATCTACTGCCTTATCCAAGCGGTGATTGCGAACACTCAATCAACAAATGTTAGTCAACGAAAATGTGGAATTTAAAACTAATTAACAATATTTGATCGTAAATTAATTATCGTCTCGGATACCATTCGAGTGTGAAGACCCAAAAGTGGATTATGCATGTCACACGCACACCTCGTCTTTTGCTCGTCGTACACAACAAACTGCACACTTCAAGACTTGAATGAAGCAACCGTCAGAGCTGTCCAGGTTGCTACGTACTGGACAACACCTGAGTCTTCGATTCGAGAAGAAGAAGAATTAGTAAGGTAAGATGTTTACATTTATACGATACCCAACACGTATGAATAGCATTTAGCATCGCTAGGTAATTAAAATCAGCCCCGTTTCATATTTTGTTTCGGAGTTCCGTTTGACGGCCAACTATCAGCTTTATTGACCAGTCAGATGATCTCTCAGTTAGAGGATAAGTACCAACCATAGCGTAGTATGTAGTCAGGTTCTATTCCTCAAGTTTGATTGTTATAATTATATCGATACAGGTATTTCACTTAAAAAATCTAATTAGTCCGTCAGATAGATTTCCAAAAAATAATAGACACGTATTTTTAATTTTTTCACGTAAACTAAAGATGAAGACGATACCATGCTTCGGAAAGTCGTGTGAGGTCACAGGGTTACTACTTTTTTACCCACGTCACGTTTACAGTGACGTCAAAAGCCCACTCATCTTTGACACGTTTTATTTTCGTAAATTTTTTATTAATTTGATAAAACAAACACGTATTCAATATTTTTGGATAATCTAACATACGGACTATATTTACTCCTTTTTCTTTAATTCCTCACACAATCAATCCATTGTTCCTCACCAATCCATCCTCTCCATCCACCAACATTTATCGACCCTCCTCATATCATGTCTATCCCATAATTTGCGTAATCTTACAGACGATTGCGTCATCCATGGTGGTAATACTAACTTTCACTGAATAGTTTTCGGATAATCAAGTAAAAACTTTTTTTTTCCATCGCCGCCCCAATTACCCAGTGAATTCACTTTCACTTTGGCTAACAATCGAATCGACTCAGCTGTATAAATGACAGATTCTTTTTTTTTATAATATTAATATCTGGTGAAGCAGGAAAATGACTAGTTGAGAATACTTTATTCATTACATTACATAACATAACCTCACGCTTGAAATCCCCGACGGGGTTAGGTAGAGGTGTACTCGTAGTGCAGTGCGTAAAAGGGGGCAAACCTATTGCCACCAACTGGGCTCAAATCCAGACTCTGTGACTGCTACTGAGAAATTTCTGATGTAAATACCCAATAACACTGCACGACCAGGGTATGGAACTCGGACCTACAGAGCAGCAGTTGCGCTTGCACTAGACCAACAAAGCAGTTAGTTTTCATAACATTAGTAGCAAGAAACTCCAAAGGTAAGGTTATATTAACATTCATATAACCTAACCTTTGTAGTTTCTTGCCGGTTCTTCTCCTTAGGAATCGACCAATGCGCCGAGCCGTGCACCTTTTTGTCGACGTTTTATAAGTGCCCTTGTAGGCTTATGTGAAATAAAAATATTTTGATTGATTTTGATTTTATCAAGTTACGTTTTTTTATTCTATCTAAATAAGAAGATATTTTTGTTTACTTTACGGATTAAAAGTGACCAAAACTTTTTGGTAATAACAATTGATAACACCTAACAGTGATTTTGCGAGTACAGTCAAACGGTAGGTACAGTGTGACTCCATGTTACCGGGATAAGCAAAAATAATACCAAATAGGTTCATCATAATGATTTTGTGATGAACCTATTACCTAGGTCTTATTTTTTATTAGAATAAAGGAAATACAGAAATAGGATTCCCATGATATGTTATGTAGACTCGATAACAAACAAATATAATTTAATATATTTTTACGGAGGCTTTTTATTGCTCTTTCCTGTTCTTTACGAGTAATTCGACAAGAATACCATAACAATGAAGCCACCTAGATAGACTACCGAACATTATGTTTTGGGGTAGTTGACAAAAAAAAAGTGTCTTGTAGTCTGTCAGATAGATTTTCAAAAAATATTGGACCCGTATTTTTTCCTTTTTTCACGTAAACAAATAATTAAGATAATACAGTGCTTAGAAAAATCCGTGAGACGTCACAGTTTGGTACATTTTTACCAGAAAGTGACGTCACAAGCCCCAACTCATGATCTTTGACAAGTTTAATTTTCGCCTTTTTTTTTTTATTTGATAAAACAAAAAACACGTATCCAATATTTTTCGATAATCTAACTGACGGACTAAGAATTTGAATCATATTTTTTCAATGTCAGTCAACTTCCCTAACCGGTTAAGTTGCATGTAAAAAACTTTAAAAATAACATCTCATCATTATGGGGAAGAGTTAGTTTAACATAAATCCAAAGAGAAAACCAACAAGGTCCCAATTTCGTTTTAGAAAAATCAAATCAACAAACGTTCTCTCAGCCGCTGCATTAGTGGGCATTAAACCAAAGAATCAGTCAACAGGTCAGTCCAAATGTCGGACATGTCAAAACGAATGTGCTATGTAATTATTGTAACAGTGTGCTCATAGCACCGTGCAATCATTGTTTAGCGGGGGCTCCACGTAACTGCATGCTCGTCGAGATTGCTTCAATCGTTTGTACAAACTGGCATTGACTTGAGTACCGACAATTATCTAGATGGCTTTAGGAATCTTCTTTCTGAAGTTTTGTCTACCCAAATTGAGCGGAGATCGGCCAGAATGTACAACATGAACATTCTCCGAAGTATTTGTAATGCTAATGATTGAGGATAGCTCACGTTAAGTAATTGTAAATCTCTGATTTTAGTAGCAGGTAATTGACTCGTTCCAAATTGATAACGTTGGATTACTTTGACGTATTTCACTTTAATAATAGGAGACTAGGTTGTTTCATTTTTGTGAGTTCAATTGTCGTGGCAGAGTGTCCAATCAGTGTTTGTTGGTTCCCCGGTGGTATGGAATATAATATGTAGGTAAATCAGAAATATCTATTATATAGAAATGTCTATTTCAAGATTCGCCATAATCACAATTAACAATGACGTTATACATAGCTCTACTTCCAAAAGTTATAATTGATAGTGTCTCTTCTAGCTTAAATACATCGTATCATTGCAAGATAAGAAAGAAGGTGTAATCTTCTTTCTTGACTCTTTAATGTTTTCTTTCCCATTTTCTACTTTCGAGTACCTAGATGATTATGAGGATAATTCAAGGGTGCTTACGACCACTTGCTGTCTTTTGACGAAGAAGATTGTCACACATCGTATAAATAATGCTGGTTAATACATATCATCATTTACTTCATGTGTGGTCATGTTAAAGTTTTTACAATAGCTTTATACCGTATTTACTATCACGTAATTGTACAAACTTAAAAATTATGATCATTAACTTTGGATTCGCGCAAGCAAGCGCAACAAAAATATTGCGTTTCGTTTACGACTCTTGCAATGAGTATTCATCAATCAAGAAATGGTGGTTAATGGTGATTTTATGGTTTACACGTTTTGTGTAATACATACGCGTCATTGGGTCAGAAAAAAATATCTGTCTATTATCCAATTCCGAAGAAAATTTCTTGTGTAATGATGATGATTCAATAGAAGGAGCTGGGATGCACAAGTTGATCATTACGTCGGAAAGGAGTCATCATATAGACTTGTAGATGTTTGCACAGTGCGCATATTTACCTAGGTCACACACGCCTAGCGTATATTGGTTACTTTTCGCTTAAGAGTGAGATATGTTATTTAACAAAGGCATGTATTTAAATCGATATGTGAATATTCCCTATTTTCGAAAAAAATATTAGAAAGTTAAACCAAAAATACTAACTTGCACACAAATTATGCACACTAACTGCGGTACTCTGAGATATTTAATGATTATTTAAGCCGTCACTTAGTAAAGGTTTGACATACTTTTGTATGACAAAACTGTCAAAACCTTTGCTAAGTGATGGCCTAAGTAATCATTAAATCTCCCTGAGTGCAGCAGTAAATAAATCAAATTTAATATACTATTTAATGGTAGATATTTGCAGAACTGTTTGATTGAACTGAAAACAAAAACCTAATAACCTAACCAGAACGATTTAGAGTGCAAGTTAGTATTTTTGATAAACAATTCGTATTTTTCCGATGTACGAACCACATTTTTGCTGTGAATTCGATAAAAAAGGTCATCTCGTTTTATGTGCTTTGTGAGTTTTTTTTTTGTAGGACATGTTTAGTTAACTAATTGTTTTTTTTGTACAGCATTCATTTTTCTGGTATGCATTCAGGTAATTATATTTAGTAGAGTTACCTAGTGTGCTGAAAAATTATACAGATATGCATTTCATAATATCCCTTTAACAAAGAAGATAACTACACTACATGATTAGAGACTACTTGTCCTTGAAGGTGGACCTGTGAGGCAGAATTATTTAGATATCAACCAGTGTCATCAACCAGTCACAAATCCAGACTCTGTGGCTGCTACTGAGAAATTCTTGATTGAAAAACCCAATTATACAATTATGTCAATAGGCCCTTACAAGCAGGCAGCAAGCATTTGTCAGAGTTACTTGTTTCACAGTACCTATGATACGGATGACGATCACACTGGTAACAGAACACGGAGCTGCACTAGAGCATTCGTTTTCACTTTCACCCAATGTTCCCACACTCCAGATTGTTAACCTACCTACCAGAATTGATAAGTTTTTCTTTACGTGGCGATTAAAAATCTGTCCGGACTTTTCTGCAAATGTAAGTACAGCTTTTTCTCTGGACTTCCCATTTCAATGGTTCCCTAGTCTGACCTGGACGAATTTAATCGCGGCGGCGCTGTTTTGCACACCAAGTTGTCAAAAACAAGCATATTTCGTGTTATACCGCTCGTTTCGCCTCGTACATCCATGTTGCATTGTTGCCTATAAGTAGTACCTACTTATGACATTCGATTAGTAGGTACGTACGCGATGCTGGTAGTTATACAGTACGGTTGGTACTCACTGCAATATACCTACATAAACATCCTACTCAGCGGAGATTAGCCATCGATGTGGTAGATAATATAGTTCACAAGTGTGTACCGAAGCACAAGTCTTACTGTCGCACTCAGATGGCTTTAATGATTACATATGCCATCAGTGCCATCACTTAGTAAAGATTTTGTCATACAAAAGTTTGTCAAATCTTTACTAAGCGACGGCTTAAGTAATCATTAAATATCTCTGAGTACCGCAGTTAGTGCACTCTCTGTTCCTTTACTCTCATAGCCCGATGGGAGTGCAACTCGGCGCGACCGGAGACAAATCACGCGAAGGGCCAACAGTTAAACATGTTCACAAAGACACAGAGGCTACTAGTATCACTCACCCAATAATAGTCCTTGAACACGGTGTTGTTCGAAGACCTGAGATTGATCATATCTTCCAGGGTGTTCTGCCACCGGTCCATTCCGGCGGCAATCTTGTTGGAAACGTTCTCCCGGTTCATGGTACCCTCAGCGTCCTCGTCCTGGGGCGCAGCATCACTGCTGCTCACCTCTTTGCTTGCCTGACTGCTTGAAGCTGCCGCTGTCGAGACTGGCTCCCGACCCTCGCGCCTAGTGGCACTGAACGTCCTGCAAAGAACAAAAGGTGGAATATTAGAATGTGTTAATATTATCATAGTATCACGACTGAAATCTTAGAGGGTAAGACAGAGGAGTACCTAATATTACACCAATAATTATAACGGGGCTCTGTTATGTTTATTCAATTATCTGCACTTGGTAAATAAGAAACTAAAAAAGTAAGTTAATTAAAATCTACATTTTAATTAATATTGAACTTATGATTAAAACTAAATATCGGATATTACTTTTAGAATTAAGTCGCGTCGTCGGCGTCAGCTTTAATTAATATTGTCACTTTGAGGATGAAGTATTATTCAATAACGGAACGGTTTAAAGTGTCTATCAACATGTTAGTAAGAAAACACAACGCGTCCGCTGACAGGCAAGCAGTGAAGAGACGTGAATCATACTTCCTATTGTGGATGCGTAACATATTTCTTACTCACCATTTCCTATAACTAAGAGCATTTATTTGAGCTATATTGAGGAATGTCGCATTAGATTTCACAGAGTTTAGTCTGTGAATTGGTAGATTGGGTGGGTGCATGTGCAAGTGATGCAAGTCTCAGTCCCCATTGTGCCATTGCTATTGTAAAAAAAGTTCAACTGACATTCTCTGCAGCTGGCTTTAATCTAGAAAAAATTAAAATCACATAATTGTCGATAATAAAATGATAATATGTTAATTCGACTTATAAATAAATGAATCAATAATGTCGTAACCGGTAGCCAAACGCCCGAAAATCTGGTATCCAGTCTTACCAAGAGGTATTTATTACCCAGTACTGGGTTGTGGAGGTCAGATGCTTATCTGACCTCCACTCTCGCTCCATTTCAAAATACTGGTGTCCAGCTGCATCCGAATAGAATGGATGCCCACCCCAGCATAGTGGGAAAAGGCAAACCATATTTTATGACGATGATTGTCTGTTTGGACTTGAATGTCGCTGACTCAAGACCGTTATAAATAAACAAAAAAAAAACACATTCTAAACTTATTTCGCAGTAGTTGAAGCCAGATCTAGAACGCATCCGAAACGGTAATGTACAAATATATAACATTAGTAAATAACTTTTCGTTAAGTAATAGTGATGTGAAGTAACGACTACATTACACACACCTGATAGTGAGTCAAAGCAGACTCAAATTAGATAAAATACCGGTTTTCTAAGTGATTACTGCAATGAAACCGATGCGTTTAAATGCAATCAACAGCTCCTAGTTCCAAGTCTAGCCGCGTATTAGATGAATTTGAAAAAGTGTCTCCAAAGTCACAGGTGGGAACCTAGTTTAGGAGCTAAGTGATAATTCAATAATACGCACATGAAACTTTAAAATAAAAAGTAATCACATCATTACACTTTCACTGATTTTTGCTCGTGGATAAGTAGTTCAGAAAGGAAGTTCGTATGTGGGTGTACTATTAGAAACACCTTTACCTAACCTTTCGGGAATTACAGGCGTGATGTCATGTAGTTCCTAAGTGATGATGATAATGAAAATATAAACACAATTTATCTTTTCCAGTTACTTTGCTATATCTGCCTGACATGACATAAAGGGGTTACATTACATTCTTTTAAATGGTACGGTCGAACAAGGTAATAGCCAGCTAACTAGCATTTACTTTTAAGATTACACACACAGATACATTTAGAGAATGATTTCAAAAGATTCAGCAGTCGCTTAATGCCAAACGCTTTATAAAACAAAATTGCCAGTGTACGGGATTTAAAAAGATTTCTGCGTGTATTCTTCATATAAGCTGGTTCGACAGTAGAGGCTTTTTGTCCGCCACACGAACGCGGAGCAGCGTAAGTGTTTGACTATGAACATGTTGTGTTTATATTCGTTTGTTAAATAGTATGTGTAAACATGAAAGATAATGTTGAATGCAGTCACAAAGTTCTCTTATGATGTTACTTTTACAACTGTTCGTACACTTCGTACGCTGCTGTAACTTTTACGACTATCCACTTAGGTTAGCAGCTAAGTTACCGTGTAAGCATGTCCATAATTAATTGACGAATGACAATAATTACTATAGTATGTTTATATAGAGAAGTCGTGCGTTGTGGTGGCATCTCTTAGTTGTCCATTCTCAAGAATTTTACACACTTTCGCTCTAATATTATGCGAATTCATGACTCGCATGATGACTCAAGAAAAAATGATGTTCTTCTCGTTATATGCCAAAATAATCATTAACTAATTAAACGTAAAGGTTAAAATTGCGCAAAAAAATAAAAAAGCGTAAAAATAAAATTCGTTCCAGGCCTACGCGTGTGATCGTATATACTGCCATAATTAGTTACATTGTGTTAGCAAATCTTTGTGGAGGACGATTCATCATCATTAAGAAACATAACTAAATTACAAAGCAAATCTTTAATGATGGTCTTTGTCCATACTTATAAATACTTGTGTTCGATCATTCGATGCTGTACTCGTATATGAATTTATTCGGATCGATTCTCGGATCGGCTCATCAAAGTATTATAGAGTATGTCCCCGCATATCTCCTGGTCAATTGTGGACCGATTTTCAATTATTTTTTTATTTACTCCCGAAGTGGCCCCATCGTCACCAAGTTAGGATCTGACCATGGGATACCTGAGAAATCGAGGGCCTAGAATAAGCCTAGCCTAAAATTTGATAGGCACACATAACGTTTCCCATATATTTTCTGAAGCTGTTCAAGTATTTGCGTCTGATAATCATAATCTCTAATCTACGCTGATGATGGAAGGTACAACCCCTCAATGGTTAGGAGGTGAAATAAAACTCCTTCAGAATAATACGAACTTATAGAACGATAGTTGTATTCTTTCAGGATATTAGGCTGACCTGATGATAGAAGGTAAATCTCTTTTTTTATGAAAAAGGAGATATCCCAAGGGTGGTATCATGATAAGGAAATCAGGATTTGATGATTGCTTCCCAGACGTTTAAATTTTATAGGCATTTGTGATTCGTGCTTTTTCTAAAGCTTTAGAAGTATTCGCATCTAGCAGTCATCACTTCATGTTGATCAGCTGATGATGGATGGTATAACTCCTCAACGGTTAGGAGTTGGAGGATAATTCTTGGAAGCTATAATAAGGGAATCTTAAAGGTTAAGGGTTAGGTTTCTTGGTTTGAATGAGAAATGCATAGTTCATATTGTATAGGATATTACAACTAAAAATGGAAAAATAAAAAACTATTTTAAAAACCGACTTCAAAAACAAAAGTGGAAACAAAATATAAAAACACAAAAAGGTGATAAAGCTTTTGAAGTCGGTGACATTTGTTTGTTTGATTTCGTTTTTTTGCCACCGACTTCAGAAGCTGATTTTTCTTCTGAAGTTTATTTTCCACTTTTTGTGTTTTTTTTTAATTATTTACAAGACCATTTCGAGTCTGACTATGTTCGCTTAAAAAATTGTATACCTACGTACAACAGTATTTACAAAAAAATGGCGAATCGATTATAAGACTGTAAAAAGACAACACAAACAAGTTAGTAAAAAGCATCGCTATAAAAACGTTGAATAAACTCCTGTACTCGATTACTTAGAAAAACCGCTCTCGATACTGGACGTACTCGAATCACAGCCCTACGCAATAGAAAACAGGTTATATACTCCATTTCGCAACGATCGAGCAGACTGACACGGCCTTATAATGATAAATAATAGCACTTGCCTGATGCCTCTGACGATCAGCTGTTTTAGACCACACTACCATTTACAAGATGCTGCGAAGGTTAGCTACCATTGCGTGTTATAACATGAAAATATGTACATATTGTGAAACCAAATCATTTTAAAAATGTAACCGGAGTGCCGGTTCTTGAGAAAATACTAACCCAGACCGTGCATCTTTTCTCGACTTTTTATAAATTGTCGAGATAAGGTGCAAAATAATACAATATTTTGATTTTTTGAACCGGCAAGTAACTCCATGGTTACACTTTTAAAATGGTTTTCTTTAACAATATTTTTATATGTATATACTTAGATATTATCGGGGGACAACGTAGGCCCGACAATAAGTCTTAGGATACTGCACTAAAATAAGTAGCTATAAAGGGTGGAAAAGTACCCTTAACGCAAACGAAGGGCACTTGTTGTCCCCATCACTGGGATCATTTTTTTGTGTTTGGGAACCCCCTAGTTACGGAGATATTAAGGGTCAGTTCCAAATTTTGCACAGCTGTTTTATGTAAATACCTAGTTTTTTAGGTTGTAACTTTACTTACCATGACCCTTTTACTATTCAAACCATCCACTAGCACAATGTTTTAAGAGTGCTACATTGAGTTTTACCGTAAAATGAAATTTTTGACCCCAAAAAAAAAAGTCGTTTCCCAGCATTTTTTTTTGCGTAGGGGTACTTAGTTTGATGTACAGAATGCTTGGTTGACGTATGTGTGTATATAAAAGATAAATTATGTTTAAAGTTATAAAGCGTCAATTAATCTACAAGGCATACAATGTTCATAATCATCATCTGCCTAGCTTTTTCTGTAGTTTACTATGTTGGGGTCGGCTTCCAGTCTAACCTGATGCAGCTGAGTACCAGTATTTGACATGGACCGACTGCCTATCTGTCTTTCACACCCCAGTTAGGGCTGGTAGTACGATACCCTTGGTTTTGCTGGTTGTCAGACTTTCGGGCAACTGACTGTCAAAGATCTACAAATTAATGACAACGGGGACTAACATGTTTTGAGGGCACCCGGTATATGTAGTGGTTGGTTCCCCATCGATAGACCAACCTAGGCAAGCGCAGCTTAAGGTGGAAGCTCACATCTGGCCCGCGAAATTCTAATTTTCTTACGTTTTTGGCAATTTGCAGGCCAGTGCTTGGTTGTATGTTTATGAAAATTTGATTTGCGACTGTAAGACGTATGAAGTTACCGAATTATAACCATCAAAATTACTAACTACTAAAGAACGACGACTAAATTACTAAAGAATGACTTTTACATGCAAAAATCAATCTTGACATGAAAATGAACTTGGAGGGTTGTATTGATAATTTTGATGGTTATAATTCGGTAACTTCATACGTCTTACAGTCGCAAATCAAATTTTCATAAACATACAACCAAGCACTGGCCTGCAAATTGCCAAAAACGTAAGAAAATTAGAATTTCGCGGGCCAGATGTGAGCTTCCACCTTAACCTGATTGATCTGAGTGGTTGTTTTTATTTAGCAACGAGCCCCTCATTTTTATGTGTACTAGTTTCTATTTATACTCATTTGCGCTTGACATCAATATCGAATGGCTGCTCGTAAGATCAATTTATTTGAGTTAAGTGTGTACCCGGAAATAAATCTCGAAGTGCTGTCGATACTGACAATGGATTTAAATATTTTAATACCATGCATTAAAAAAACCAATCATAGATTTTAGCTGGCAAAAACTTTAAGTGCAACAAAAACTAGTTGTAATTGGATGTTTGATATCCCTTTTTGAAGGTTCTGTAGTCAAATAAGAATGGATTATTTTTATTTAATATTGACATTATTTTAAATTTTTATTAGAAATCATAGAAAATAAACAATACGGATTGTTAAATACATCACTACGTATTTTTGGGTATAAAATTCATACCGAACTATTCAGCCGTTACAGAGACAAAATTCGATTTAGGTTAAGAAAGGTTACTACGATTTTTTTTAATAATGAGAATATTTATATAAAGTTTAAACAATACGAATTATTTGTGATGAATTTAAGTATAACATATATTTTTAGCATGGAAATCTTACGGAAAGATTCCTCAACAAATTTCTTTGAACATACGGTTATTTTGGGATTTGAGTTAAGAAAGAATAATAACATTATTATTTCAACCTGGAATCTCCCACTGTTAAGTATAGGCCCCTCTATCTTCTGCCACTGTTCCCTGTTATATTCCTTCATTTATCTGTTCCCGCGCTCCTGATGATATCGTCAACCCTTGCCGTCAGCCCTGGTTTGTTAGTCCTGGCCACCATGCGGTCAGTTTATTATTAGGTTTTTCTTTGAAAACCCTAATTTAATTTTTTTGTTTCAAATCACAAATGTTCAATATGACACAGAATCTCCGCCTTGGAGTATGCCAAAGGGCATTTTGCATTTTGCAATTGCAGCATTTTGGGCGTCAAAAGACCTCGCTGCGGTCCAAAACGGGCGTAGTGGACGTTGGTAAGAAGGCTGCTAGTCTGAAATAGGATTAGGCGGGTTACGTTCAGTCGCATTCTGGATGACCGCTGGGCCCGGCGCCGCCGAGGGCGGCCCAGAAAAAGGTGGCGTGACGATCTGGACACCACGCGGGCTTGTTTGTAGAGTCACAGCAAAAGAGCTCTTGGAAGGATTTGGGGGAGGCCTTTGTCCAGCAGTGGGACAGTCAGACTAACAAAAAAAAAACCGCTTTACCGGTTGTGCGAGACGACACTAAATGCCAGCCGCTTGCGTAACTCCCCGCAACCGCGAAACGCATCCCCGCAATACATGCTCGTAATTCGTAATTGTAAGAACTGTCCAGCCCGATATTTATCACTATAAAAAATTATGTTCGGGAATAAGAATATGCGATTTACAAAAACACTATTACACCTTAGTGTGTTGTTTATAGAATTATTTGCCAAAAAATCAGAACGATCACGTCATGTATTTTAGTATGACTTTTTACTCGTTAAAAGAAAGTTTCAGAGGTAACTTCGCGATTTTTTTCTGTCTAGTAAAATTAGTTGTATTATGTTTTCAACATACTATGTCATTAGCGTAAATCCTGAAGAATATCACATATTTCTCTGATTCTGTTTACTGCAGCGAATCATGTACTTACAAAACCCATTATAAAACTCGCGTTTTACTCCTGTTGTCCCCTTAATGGTTCGTATAACGTTAGATGGCCGAGTGAAAAGCAACAACATATTAACGTCAAGACTATCTAAGTTAAGCATGAAAGTAGCCCTGACCCTAATTATAGCAGCGAAACGCGAACTCATTGAAAAATGTAATGACTTCAAGTAAAACGTTTCAAAGCGTAGTGCTGGGACACTATCGATAGTTCGAATAATATGGTTCATATTGTTCCAGCCCAGTAAATGTCTCATACCGCCTACAGCATTCGAGTAATTCAAAAGAATTAAGGAAGCACAACAAAACGTATTCACATTAACAATAATGCTTGCAACAATGCATAAACTATAATTAACATAAGCACTGGATGTCAGTTTACACTATTCCAGTGACGCTGGGATGGAAGTGCAAGAATGAAAAAGTAGATTGTCACTGGTTTGGATTCGGACTGGAATGAGTAGAATCCAGTGTGATTCACATAATTCCAGTGTCACTCCAGCGCTGGACTGAAATAATGTGAACAAAGTACAACACTTTTATCGTTATGAATTATCTTTCAAAGATTGGAAACATAAATGAAAACGAGGTACTGGTTCACGTTTCTGTAAATGATTTTATGTTCGAAGATAATTCATCTGTCAGTGTTCTCCGTATTAATTTATAGCAGACCGTTTGCAGGATTTATGTCATATATTATTAAATAGTTTAAATTTTAGTATATTTATATTTACTATCGTCGAATCAATTTCTGGTTACAGCAGTCAAAATCTATTTAGGTAGCAAAAATATCATGAATTAAACATTTACTACTAATGATTTGTTTCAAGAAACAAATTACGTCACTGAATATTGAGTAGTTTACTGTAACTGTGGGAGCTGACTGTAACGTATAAAAAGCGATTAATAGGTGGCGAGGTCGCGTAAAGTGCCAGTTTTCCATCAGGAAATTCACAGTAGCAACCACGGAGCGTGGGTTCGAGCCCGGTTGATGCTAATAAGCTCGCCCGTCATTTTAAACATACCTAGCGAAATGTGCATCTACTAATTGTATGTGTGTGTGGTGTACCTACACATCTGCTTACCTTTCGGGGATTAAAGGCGTAATGTTACGTTATAGGTACGTAAAATATTACCAAAACTATCTACAAAACGTGTAAAGCGTTTTTTGGACGTTATAAACAGTAATCTTGGCTCTCAGGGAGAACAAGTTACTTAATGGACTCTTGACATTTTTTATCGATATTAAACAATTATATTTTCGACTTCCGCCAACACTGGCTGTCATATTTTTAAAAGTAATTTCCACATTTTTAAACCGAATGGTGGACCATTCCGGTTCGGAAACAATAACGTTTTGATAATGCAGTTCTTTCCACTGAATGAGCACTTTGTGTCCTGCCTATTCATTATATCTAGGTATACGGAAATGGCTATTATACCTACTATGAAGGTGGTTATCAAGGCTGCGGGACGTTGTAAGAGATACCGCGGCCTCGACATAAAGGGCTAAGAAGGAACATGAGTGGTTTTTAGTCAGTAGAAGTCTGACACTCCCTTTCGCTCTGCCCAAGAGCTGGAGGGGTTATTTGAAGATTTCCCACGCACCCAAAAAAAAAATGTGGTTATCAAGCCAGTCCAGTTGTAACGGCCGTTTGTGTTATTTAGCCCGACTCTGTAAAGTAGTCTTGGTATGAGGAGGGAGGGACGATGCTGGATCGCATGTGACTAAAAGAGTGATAAAAATAAATGTTGAGACGAAGTAGAGGGAGAGGAAAACCAAGAAAACGATGGACATATTGTGTGAGGAATTTTATGAAAGAACGGTTGACAGGGGACGATGGTAGAACCGAAACTGCTTCGCTGACCCCAACTGACATGGGATAAGGGTATGATGATGAATGTTTAGAGACTTCTGCCCTGGAGTGAATGTGGTACTTTCTTTTTTTTTAAACGTTGCCCCTCACTAGGAATTTCTCCTGTATTGTAAGTGCTTTCACAAATATTTAAACTCACACACAGAAATACCCAGACCCGAAACTAACTAAAACTATCTGTAGGCCATACAAATATTTGTTCCGTGCGGGGATCGAACTGTGCCGTCATCGTATTGTTTCACAGATGTTAGGATTCTTATTATCGTATCCTGCCTGTCATGCTGCTTGTGCGTTACAAGAACGTATCCAGAATTTAAAGGAAGGACAAAAGATGCCAAACTTAAAAAAGAGTAAGTAGAAGTGAATGTCATTATCCTGGACGATAGTAGATCAAGTGTTATTTGTCAAAACAACTCTGCAGGAGACTTCTTGAACGGTTATCATTAAAGTATTTTCTTATTTTAAAATACTTTCAGGAACTATCAGAGTAATCAGTGTATTTTTTGTAGGAACCTAAATTGAAGACTTGATCAATTTGGTAGAATCTACTTGTTTAAATTACAGCTATCATAATCATAAATTATATCTAATTTATCAACAGCCAATTAATGTTCCCACTGCTAGATACAGGCCTCCTTTTTTTTTGAGAGGGAATGGGCTATAATCTACCACACGGGCGGCACAGTGCGGATTTCCAAAAACACGTATTTTTTTCTTTTTTCACATAAACAAAAGATGAAGACAATACAGTGCTTCGAAAAGCCGTGTCAAGTCGCGTGACGTCACAAGGTTACTACTTTTTTACCCACAAAGTGACGTCAAAAGCTCCCACTCTTGATCTTTGACACGTTTTATTGTCTTCAATTTTTATTAATTTGATAAAACATAATACACGTATCCAATATTTTTCGATAGTCTAACAGACGGACTATTAAGATTTTTTTGGTGAAATACCCTATTTTACTCATGAATAAAGCCTTTCCGCTGTCACTTTTCAGGAAACTAAGTAAATGTCACACGTCCAGACGTCCTCATTACCTACTCCTATTCGCAGATAGTGGTGTCTGCTTACCACACGTAGCCCGGAGCGAGGCGATATTGCTCATATATTTCGCAGCGCGGCCGTCCGTTACATAATGTAACCGCTTCGACCGTTGGCAACACTACATCACTGCCCACTATTTACCTATCACTTGAATTTAGGGTTGCCAAAAACAGCAAAGGTAATAAATCTAACTGAACTGCATTTTTGTCGCGTTTTTTAGCTTAGCTTAATGTGGAAAAGAAACTTTACTATTGGTTAGTTTCACACAGCGAGCAGCGGTACCCAGGATGGCAGCCCCGACTTATGAGCAGTAAGTGGGTTCGAACCTAGGCAGACGCATTACTTTGTGTAATTTATTTCATCACCGCTGCTCTCAAAACGGTCAAAGAAAAAATTGGCATGTGTTAGAGCCAAAAAATTCGAAGACATGTGACATCTACCAACCCGCACTGGCCCGCCTGGTGGATTATAGCCTATCCCTCTCTTAGAGAGGAGGCCTGAGTCCCTGCAGTGGGAATATTATAGGCTGATGATGATGAATTTCTCACACATCCTTTGCTACGCATCCTAGCTCATCTTACGTGCAAACGCAGCCTTATTGTACATGCACAGCAGACAACTTAGGGTTATTTCTTGCAAAGATTGAAACTTGACTAGCGACAGCCCTACTCCAATCATTGAATTTGACTTTCATCACGGTTTGTGGTATTTAAAACTTGTATTTATACCAAAACAAAAGTAACAAAACCCTGAAATAATATTATCACATATAAAAGCAGCTATTAGTAGAAGGCAGATGACTTTTACACCTGCTTTTGTATTAATTCGATGCATTTATGTATGTGGCTATGTTGTAACTTTGACTCGACTTTTGTTTTAAGATATATTTTTATTTTTAGCGGATGACACGCGGTTTCACCCGCGCAGATCCCGTTCCCGTGGGAATACAGGGATAAAAAGTAGCCTATGTTACTCAGCGTGAATGTAGCTTTCTAATGGTGAAAGACTTTTTGAAATCGGCGCAATATTTTTTGAGTTTATTCATTACAAATACACACACACACACACACACACAAAAAATGCAAATCTTCCCTCTTTATAATATTAGTGTAGATGTGTGTAAAATAATATTATAGACTACACCGATATTATAATTAAGAAACCGAAAGGCGTGATGATGATGCTATGTAATAAAAATATCGTTAACTTTTCCCATTTAACATAACACATAACCTAACATAACGCCTATAATCCCCGAAGAGTTAGGCAGATGACAGGGGTGTACCTAATAGTGGCGTACCTACATGTTGCCAGTTATGGGCAAATCCAGACACTGTTGTTGATACCAAAAATTTCCTTATGGAAGAACTTAATAACATTTTTCTCGACCCGGGAATAGAACTCCTCTTGCAACCACTTGACCAACGGGGCAGCTATGTAATAAAAATATTTTTCCCATACTTGAATAGAAGCCAAAAATGTCCATTTTAGTGTCAAAGGTATCATTAGTTACTACTTTGTGTGATGATTATGATTGATGTCTATAATGTAAATGACGAAAAAAAATCATGAATGACATCGATATTTCTATTCAAGTATTTGTATAGATGGGTTATCTAATCAACTGTATACGTGATTGTGTGGTATGTGAAAATATGATGATTACAAGATGTTACGGAAACATAAATAAACGAAAGTATTCGGTTTGCAGTATTTTTTGGAAGACACATGAAAATACTTTCATTATGCAACACAGTGTATCATAAAAATAAAACTTCAAATGCTTTTTTTAAGGTTTTTCTTAAAATTCATTATTTATAAAAAAGCGCAAACTAGTTTCAAAATAGCAAAAGAAGTTTGAACACTATAATCGACAAGATCGAACTTTATATTAAGTGCAAAACCAGCTAAACGTCTACCTACCCCTGCAAACCTTTGGCGAAATGGATAACGTAGGCCAGGAATGGCGAACCAATGGTTTTAGGTACACCACCGAATTTTTAACCACATTTTCGACTATACGAGTGATTATTTTCAAAGATTTTATTAGAAATCGTTATGTAGTCCAGTTCAACATGCTATCTACTAAAAGAAACCTCTTACCTCCTATACTTACGTATTAAGTTACTTATCATGTTAACAGCAACAACAGAAGTTACACTTAAGTTACTTTAATTTGAATTACAAGTAGAATTGGTACATTTATTACACATTTATTTAAAGGTTAGCCATCCCTGACTTAGGCCCTAAGTAAGGACTAGACTACGTAGGCGAAAAACTAGGTAGACAAGTCTTTTAGGTGTTGTATTGCAACTTGCAATAATGCTTTGTTACCTATTTTTGTTGCAACATTACTTACAGGGCCCTGAGCCCCTGATTATGTTGTTACGCCTGTTGTCGGTAGGCTCATCTTCCGTTTTGTGTCGTCGTAGTAAGTATGTCTTCTTTATTCATACTTCTCTGTTTCTCAACATCTCATGAGACACCTCCTTTCTTGCCATGTAAATGTAAGTATGTAGCCTATGTTGTCTAATTTGAAGATAAGCTGTCTTTGATCACCATCTTTAACAGTTGATTAGCCTTTTTCCAACTACCTATGTATTTTGGGGTCCGGTACAGTTTAAATTCTGATGTATGCCAGTATTTTATATGGACTGACTATGTGTTCATCATCTGCCTGTCCTTTTCACAGCTACATTAGGGCGGTTGTGATCGGATACATAAGACTACTCGTACCACTACCAGACAAACACGAATAAACAAGATCGTCATCGCATTAAAATAAATGAATCATACGTTGATCGCAAGAAGAAAATACACATCTGTGCAAATGTTAGTAAGTACATTAGCTACTATTGGTGCTATTTCACGAGAAACGAGAAAATGTAAGAAAATAACGCGCAATAAGAAGCTGCTACGAATAAATAGACACTTTTTTACATTACACACCCTTGATTTACACAAAACCCATCTTTAAAACACACCTAATAAAGTCCAAAGTCTTAACATTGTTAGTTGGAAGTGCACACAAACTTGTTATGATAGTTTCGTAAGCTCAGGCATGGCGTTATCGACTTTTTTCGATTTTGCAAAGCAAAGATTGCCAATCTTGATACAGCGATAGTACCTAACTATTGTGTTATAAGTTAACAAAAAGAATAATGGGTTTATTTGAGTAAGTACAGCAGTCAAGATGACTGTTTCAATATTTAATGGTTATCTTAGTTTGAGCTAAGTATTGTTAAAGATATTGGGTAATTTCATCATCAAATAGTTTGTATTAATATTTTAAATGGGCCAGTTTGTGATGATGATGATGTATGGACGTTTGTTATTCTTTCACGGAAAAAACTACTAACCAGATTTAAATGAAATTTGTCAAACATATAGTTTGTAACCTGGGATACTTTTTACGATTACTGGAACAGCGGATAATAATATAAGCTAGTGTTATTATAAATTCCGTGAGATTTTGCATTCCAGACCAGTAGCGGCTAGAGTGTTGATATCCTGGCTGCCAGCCAAAGGTTCAGTAATCTTTGTTTTACATTGAAAATCACTCCACTCAATAATTTGCGTTACATCACATAGACAATAGTAGATTATGCACCAAGGGGAGTAAGGCACAGATTACCAATCGAGTGTGCATTTGAGGCCCGACGCGAAGCGGAGGGCCGTAAACCACCCGAGTTTAGTAATCTGTACTTACCCTCGAGTGATATATACTACACTTAAGCACAAAGAAGTAAAAGACAAAATAGTAAATAAAGCATTTAGCATCTGCTATTATGTCGGGTGGAGTTGTTGTTAATAAATTGCTATCATTGTCACTGGAATCACTCATTTTAACTTGTGACTTACACCGCCAAACTTTAAACTTTACCAAGAAAATTGTTTCTACAAAATACGTCAACAAACAATAAGTCTTTTTTTTTTCTTTAAATTCTGGCATGGAGGTTTTTTCGGAATAGTATGCTACCTGATTGAAAAGTTCTAGTGGCTTCTACTTTTTTAGTCATGAACGCATTACTACCCTGATTTTCAGGGCAGTAATGAACAGCTTTCAAGCCTTTTAATAAAGCAAGCAAGTGTAGTATAATACGTATTTATTACACATTGTCGCAACTGAAGTAGTATTTGGCTTTTAAAACAAAACTATCGTGTTTTATAAATTCTCCCAAGGCTCTACGTAGATTTCGTATTACTCTCTAAGTACGAAATCAGTATTTAAGGGCCCCGAACTAAAACTGAATGACAACATGGTTGGACAGTTATTGTCCCTACTCCTGATGGCTCTCAAAGCTCATGAATCTAAATGTAATTGGGAGTAGGGTTCAGTTCGAAGTTACGAGTTACTTTCGGAAAGGCGAACTAAGAGAGTAGACCTCTTGACAGGGTTCCACGTTAACCTTGGCTCGAAATTCAAGGGAGGAAGCAGAGTAACAGTAACATATGATAGCTATCGAGCCTTGTGTCACTTAGCAACGTAACTGACACGAGAACATATTAATTTCTTAACAGACAGCGTGCATAGAAATGTGAGACGTATACGAATTTACGCAACGTGGAGCGGCAGTCTTAATGACATGCATACAAATAACTTTGTTGCAAACACTCGACTTTATACACAATCTTGTGTCAAAACAATTCAACCATAGTTTTATTCTTAGCCTGTATCCATTGCTTGATTTTGTGTAATATATGGATATGTAGGTAAAGGATACGTAGACGTCACACCGTACAATCATTGAAGAAAAACTAAAACCTCGTTGCTTCCTCCCTACGGCACGTTACATGATTGTGTCTAAGTATGCGCCAATCATAAAAAAACACCCAGTGTTAAAGAGGAAAATACTGCATAAAGGTCCAACTAACCTGGTTCGATCTAGCTGAGGGAAATCGGTCTCAGGATCGGGCTCCGAATGACAATCGATTTACTGCGACGAAAGTGTTGCAGATTGATGGCTCTATCGCAGCGATTTGGAGACTTTCACTAAGTGCCAGTGACCGCTGTGACGTCGGTCGACGTCACACGACATAGGCGGATCACGCTGACGGATCGCATCGTCTCAGGCGCATGTACAACGAGCTCATCAAGATACTAAAATCTGTCTTTGTTAAATAGAATAGAGTTTATCGCTGAAGCTATAAGTTCAAGGTTGATTTGGAAAATCTGACAGCTTCGGGTACACGATATTTGACAATCGACTGAAGAGACCGCCACAACGTAGACATTTTTTGTTCGGTAATCATTATAAATTATTCACATCATTTGTCAACAAGCGGCAATAAAAACTTTATGGACATTTTGTCATCGCTTAGGTGGGCTCACTTTCTTTATTTAGTGTATCGATGAGCACGCAATCGATACATCGTGTATCGTTACCAAATCGATTGACGGTCACGAGTGAAATTAAACTTATAGTCTTGAATTGGAGATTTGATTTTATCTATCGATTAGTAATATTATAAATGCGTAGGTTTGTTTTTGTTACCTTTTCATGTCTAAACCTCTGAACCGATCTTTTCGAATTTTTTGTAAAGACGTTGTCAGGTAAGTTTACAGAAACGGTCATAGGGTACGTTTCGTTCCATAATGTACTGTTTCCGAGGAAAACAACAATAAAGTTCTTATGACAATAAAAATTGGCGCCACGTGTCTTTCGAATCAACTGGAAAGGCACGTGGGCCCATCGAATTAAATTATTATAGAAACTTTTGTAGTATTTTACAAAAGTTTGCTTCCAATAAATCGACAGCGATATTGACATGTGTTACAAACGGTCAAAGGATTATATCGATCTTGAAGACCGATCCTAAAGTTGATAAATAGATAGTAATCGCCTCAATGACCAAGAGTAATCAGTACTATGTTTTGATACAGGTTTCGTTTTAGAGATCGTTGGAGGTGAAGAACAAGATATGATAAAACATAGCAAATGACGAAGTCACGGAACCGAAAAAGCCGACCCAAAATAGAATGGAACAAGGCCAGGAAGGTGATGAATGTTTGAATAGTAATATTTTGATTTTTCACAACATATGGAAAAACAGAATGTTATAGTTAAGTTAAGGTTCTGTAACCAAATGGAAAAACGGAACTGGTATAATTTTGTTCCGTCTCTTTCCTACTCTCTCCCCATTCTCTTGTGCCATATTAGGATGTCCAAAAGCAGTATTGTTTTATTATTATTCCAGTGAAGAAAAGAGACGGCGCTACACACCGTGTATAGCTCTATCGGTTTCCCACACTTGAATCACCAGTTCAGACACAAGCAAAAAAGAAGTGTGGTGAAGTAGATATTTGTCAATAAACACAAAGTTAATTCGAGGTTAGACGAGTACTGCGAATTGATTGAGTTACTATCAAGTCTAACTTATTATAAACAGGATAACATGTCTTAGGCAAATAAAATTATTGTAGAAAATTACCATAATTGCACTCTAAACCATCAATTAAATTAAAGCGAAAACTGGTAACCTCGATATATTCACGCAATGTTTTTTTGTTTTAGACATTACGTGAGAATAAACAGCAAAGCAATACGAGATTGTCAAACTCAATGACATATTGTCACTTTGACAAGATAGAGACCTTAGAATTAATTAATTCTGAATTGAAAGTCATATCTGAGATTTTATTGATATTATTACATGAACTATCAAATATATAGATTAACTGCTTTCGACCTTTGAATATTTGAAGTGTTAAAGTAATAATATCGGTAGGAATGAAAATATTAATGTAAATACAGGTGCTAACGATCAAATGCAGACGCGAAAAGTCGTGACAGACTGTCTCGTGGCTTACTTATATACATAAATATTAATCATTCTAGCGATTACTATAAGAGTAAAACTGCGGTGGCCCAGTGGTGGCGGCCCCGACTCACGAACAGTAGGTCGTGGGTTCGAACCCAGGCAGGCCCATTACTTTGTGTAATTTATTTCATCACCGCTGCTCAAAAAACGGTGAAGGAAAACATCGTGAGAAAAACCGTATGTCTTAGAACCAAAAAAATCGAAAACATATGACATCTACCAATCCGCACTGGGCCCGCGTGGTAGATTATAGCCCAATCCCTCTCAAAGAGAGGAGGCCTGAGTCCCAGCAGTGGGAACATTAATAGGCTGTTGATGATGATGATAATTAAAGTAAAGAGAGACCAAAGAAACGATGGATGTGTAACGTATGATATGGCTAAAAAGGAGGTGACTATATGGAGCAGCAGTATGGGAGCTAAGGACGGGTGTTTTGAGAGACTATCTCTTGAAAACTTTTGCGTTTAAAAATAGGTGTTTTATCAGCCTGATTTGAATAAATGACTTTTAAACACTCAATATATCATCAACATCATTCTCCTGCCCTTATTACAATTTATTTAAGGTCGGTGGTGCATGACGTTTACTTCTTCCATACTTATTTTAATAATCGTTAATTCAACAGTTACTTACTTACATCCTCTCTACCCACACCATCCTTCGCACAGTTCATCCATCGTGTGTTGGGCTACCTCTTTGCTGAACATTGCCAATTAATGATTTTGGTAGGTATATATTTACCCATACCAAAATCATTAATTGGCAATGTTCATCAATACGGAGCATCGTGTTCATCTGCCTAGCCATTTCCCAACTACGTCAGAGTCCAAATTCATTCATGCAAGGGACAGTCACCTTTTAAACATTCTAAGAATCATAAGTCGTTCAGTATTGTTCGCCGAAAGCCTCATTAAATGCTATATTTTTAGTAAATGAATCTCGTTGCAAATATTGACCTAGAAAGCAACTGTCAGATCACAGATGTATTCTGCGAAGTCGCGTGACGGTGATAGGTCAGTCGCGCGACACAGATCATCGGAACAATACCACATTAAGGCGATCGCGATTCGATCTCCTATTCGCTCCTTGTTGGTTTATCAGAGCGACAATCTTGAAGCTGTGAACATTGAAGTTCTGTATCAATTGTACTAGAAAAATCTTTTGGCACTGGAACGACGTTGACAGGGCGCTGGTATTCATTTAAGTTAAAGCAGGAAATAATGGTCTTCTGAAATGGCAGCGTTAGTTCAGATCTTTATATCTTTCGATGAACATGTGATGCGGAGGAATGAGGAAAATGTTTAGTATGAATCCATGTAGATGGCTATAAGAGTAGAGGGCGACCAAAGAAACAATGGATGGACTGTGTGATTTAACTAGAAATTAAGGAATGTGCGGTTAAGGCGTGGATATACGTGAATTGGCCTTTTTTAGGATACATATAGAATACAGATAGAACCTTTTTTTTTCCGCAACCACGGTTTTTATTTAAAAAAATATACATAATAATCTACACAATCTAGAGCATGTCCTCTTCACTTAAAAAAAATATTTATTATTTTTTGTAACTAACTACGAGTACCTACTATTTTTCTCCTAAACCAGCAATCATAGGATATTTTTTTTTTTACGTAATCGCTAATCGCAAATCGCGTAGCTATTACCCCTCTGGCGCCCAATAAATCGGTTGCGGGAGGATGAAATGTCAGTGGCGTATATCCAGTTCATAATGATATGGCTTGAAAGGTGATTGCTGAGATGACAAGTAATAGCGAAGTACCTATGGAAGAAGAAGACAAGCTGCGCCGACCTCAGTAGCGTTTTGGAGAGCTAATATCCAATCACAGCCGAGTTTAGTAACGTCATTCTCGTTTTGACATGTAGTTTGCTGAACCTGACCGATTGATTAGCACTTCAGCTGAACTGACGCGGCGTCAATAGCTCAAATTGGGTACAACTATAACTTAGTATGATACCTAGAAATGTTTGAACATTTGACACGACCAAAATATATAGATCTAGATACGACTGCTTATGATACGTTAAAATATTGCGAAAAATATTTGAAACATGTGGAGGAGGAGGTTTTTGACTGCCTAACAGCACAGAGGATTGAATAAGATAATGCTATTTTACAACCGACTCAATCCCAAACATGATCGGAAGTGGGATCTAACAAAAATAATGTGAAATAAAAACATTAACAGTAAATTACATTATTATTGCCAAGCGGTTGGTCGACTCTTCACGTGACCAGCGGGCTGGCTTATTCTTTGGCCAAAGAATAAGTATTGTCATCCAACGTGGGAATGCTGTCAGCCTTCTGGGTACTTTTCCTGTTGACAGCATTAACAGCAATGTGGACGAATTTATTGACGCCCTGTAATTTTTTCTCTTTTTGATACTTTTATATATTTTATTATAACGTTAGTTCTGTAAATTGTAGTTTCTACTCGTAAATATTGTTAATTAATTAACAGAATAAAATAAATGTGATCAGTCTCGGAACCGAGTTTATAGTCTTTTAATTTGTAAATTACAAAGGACACTCAGACTTTATTTGGAAACTTGAAAGAGTGTGATGTCGAACGAATCGATTGGTGCGTATATTTTGAAGTAAAGTGGCGCAAGACTCATTAGGTGTGGCAACACTGGCACTCTGAGCCGTGGGCCCGTGGACACTGGTGGTCACGGCCGCTGCCGTGGGGACGTGGGCCGTGTGAAGGGGACAGACCTACTGGGATGTCGAACTGGGAGCTGGAAACGACGAAACGTTAAGAACAGCATAGCATTAAATCATGTCTGTAATTCGCGCAGGGTAAGGCAGAGATGTGCCTGCTATTGCTCCTACATATCGCTATTTATGTTTGCGTTAAGAATAGACCTTTAGTTTATGTGCAACGAGGAGGTGTTGGTGTACCCGTAGTCACATGTGGTTTCAACTGAATACTCCCAAAGTCTCAACTGGATATACCTGCGTCATAAGTACTGGTATTCCTACATGTATGTTTGAGTTGTGACAACTGGTAACATAAAATAAATTAATAAAATAGTATTATATTATACTACCTATTGCATATATGCACTATGGTGCCTAAGTAAACGGACATATTTATAAGATCAATCAACTCACGTCAGGTCTTGCTCACGAGACACGATTGCGCAAATTAAAAACAAAATAAATAAATCTTTAACAAAATCGTTAATTCGATTAGTGTGGCATTTAGTAAGACACGGTACATTGCTATCTATTTGAATTGATAGATTCGATTAAACGTTTGCAACCGCAAGTCATTAGAGGAGCGCTTACTGCACACCTTACAGTTTTGTTACATGAATGATATAACCTAAACGTGGAGTGTTCACTATAAGAGATTAATAGACGAACCACTGAAGTGATAAAGACATGATACTTGTGGTTTTAACTGCTGTTGTAGGGTTTCAACAGTGGAATTTTACGATAGACGATTTAAAATGTTGACTGTGGACAATGCAATTATATCACCATATTGTTTTAATCAGCTGGATCATTATTATTATTATATTAAAAAGTATGCGCCTGGTCGGTAGCCGATGGATGAATAATGAGGTATCATCAAATTACTTTGGGCTTATACCTAAAGGGCTCAACTCGGCGGCAGTTGCTTAGCGCTTAGTCCCCGAAAGGTCTGGTGTAAGAACACTTTGGAACAATCCAGCAAACACATTTGCTGGTCATGCTCTGGTCGCTCGCATGCACAATGAGTGCAGCTTATTTTGAGATTATGTTAACACAATCCTTCCACCAGGATTGTGTTAATATAATTCCAAAATAAGTTTCACTGTTCACTGCATCCTGCCTTAGCATTCCACTGAGTTATCTACTCTGTGCTTTTAGCTTCATGAGCTGCGGGAGCATCGGAGTGGAACAGACCGCTACCGGAATCAGCCATCCAGTACATCCAGTCTGTCACTAAATCGTTTATTTGTGATATCATACACATCCAACATGCAGTTGAATATTTGTAATGTCCCACTGGAAGCACATAGACTGTGACGTTAATTATGTAATACATTGTCATGCTGTGTGATGCAAGGAACCTATGGTTTTCGCGATATGATGCTATGTATCTTCAGTAATTCTATGTTAGTGTCCACAAAATTATTGTTAGGTTTAACAGTAGTCATTTGTAGGGAAGGAAAAGTTACTTAATTTGTGGTGTGTGGAAGTTCGTATGTATTTTGTTTGTGTAGGTATAGAAAGAAAAGTTTGACTAGGTACATACAAATGAGAAAATTGGCCCATGGTAAATTTTTGTCATGCTGATTGCGCTTACTAAATGATTCTTACAAGAGAATCGTAAGACTGTTTACTTATCTACATAGAATAATTAAATACCGTCCCGTTACTCTTCATAAATTAAAATACAATGCATTTCTACACCCAGTTGTAATGAATAAATTCAAATGATATTCAGACTCAACACCATGATCCGGATGCGCTGTCAGAAAAAAAGTGGGGCCACATGTGTAGCCGAGTGTGGGTATTGACGTCATATCCTGCACAAGAGCAGCAGTCAGGAAAGACGTCATAGATACTCGTATAACTCATGGTCTTGTCTTATCTGCCAGAGTGGCCAGAGAATCGTTTTAAAAGTAAATAGAACTAAGTACCCATAGATTTTATGACGTGATAAAGTTTGTCAAAATCGCGTTGTTATAGCTATAGCAGCTGTTATATTGTTTGTGGAAATGCATTAAATAACAAGATGGCGACATTAGTTCCGAGAATTACCGCCAGCGTAGTATATCTTTTTGACAAATAGATTGCGTTTTTCTTTAACAAGCAACCCTGTCTTGGTCATGAGGGTTTTAGGGCATGCTTACATGATGCTAATAAAAATATGAAGAAAAAGAAACACAGATAAATAACAGACAGAACCATACCAAATACTTCGGAAAAGTCTCGCCACCCTTGCGTTTATCACAGAGAATGAGCGCGGATCAATGAATTTTAGGTATAATCCATTTTCTCTTCATATTTTAAAACTGGCGTAGGACAATGACGAAACAGAAATATCTAATGAACTGAGATTTGGAGAGTCCCTCGCTTAACTTAACACCCTGTATACATTAATTTTACATAAATATCGACAAATAGCCCATTCTCCCACGATATGATTAGTGATGTTCAAAGTTGCTTTAAGGCAATCACTTGCTTAATGCTTAATGATTTATATATTACGCACGTGATTTTAAATGCTTTATTAAAGCTGTGTGATACGGCCACGTTTAAGGGGGTGCTCTGTTAAATATTTGTTTATTTTTACCTGTAAATATTTTGTATATAACTAAATAAGTATTCTGTGTTTATTTTAAGCGTCTACCTGTTGACGTTATCAATATCAAGCAAAAATTACGTTTGTTGTATGAGGCCCCCTAAAAATATATTGTATTATAATCTTTAATATTTGTTGTTAAAGCGGCAACAGAAATACTTCATCTGTGAACAACTGTCTAACTATCACGGTTCATGAGATACAGCCCCGTGACAGACGGACCGACAGCGAAGTTTTAGTAATGGGGTCAATAAAAATAGGGTCCCGTTTTACCCTTTGGGTACGGAACTCTAAAACTGATAATCATTAATCATCGTGGTTTATTCATATACCTAATTATGTCGATAAAGGCACTAATCATAATTATTACTGAATGTGTTATTAAACTTATTACCGTTGTTAATGCTTGCTTAATTAGATACTCAAAATTAATTTAAACTATTCTATGTTTTTGGACAACTGACAGAAAAGAGCGTGCATATTAAATTGACTTCCACACCATAGAATTCAAGGTTGGTTATAGACTTCGAAGAAGTGCCTTATAAGTGCCCCAAGATTTAGAAAATACAAGTCTTGCACTATTTTCTTATACCTTTATCACATAAAAAACGCAGTTTTATGATTCAATGCCCGCAATTACACGTCACAGTTTTATTATTAAACCGTTTCTTTCACAACTCACGTGTTACTTTAGTAGTAATTATCGTGGTCGGCAAATGTAATGTTATTTCTCCATTCATCGAAAACTTTGGTCACAGCGCCGAGCAGCAACCTTCCATATACGGTTTCACAACTCGAAAATTCGATCGAATCGAAGGTCGATTTGGAATCGATACAACGATATGATCATGAAAATTCTCGGTACGAATTTCTGGATTAAATATAATTGACAGGTATACTAGCGATAACGGCACTACCACAGTATAAATATACTGTGGCACTACATTGGCTAATATGTACAGAATTAAATGCATTGAAAGGCGCGCAATTAGTGAGGAGATCCTATCTATTTAATTTTATTTGTGAGTCCGTTTTGAAACAAAAATAAAATGGTATTTGATATTGAGAGAGACGTATTTATTTTTTGGGTTAAGGTTCTTCAATAACTATGATACATAACTCGGTTGTTGTAGCTTATAACCAGGTACTTTGGTTTAACATCATTCCGTGTAGAAAATAGATTACGCTAGACACCATGTATAGGTCTGTCGCTTTCCCACAAAGAAATGACAATAAAATATAACTAACCAGCTTTAAGACCTCATGGTGACCCCACAGGTATCTACAATAGGTTTATCTATCTTTCACCAAAACCAGAATTCATCATAATGGCGAACACATTTAAAAGTTTGACAAGAAACGAGGTTGCGGTTTTGATATCGGTATCAGTCCGAGAGAATCGATCAACAACTGCATCAATTGATGTATCGATTTACCAACACTTTATTAGTGTATCTTTATTATTATTAGAGAACCGATAAGTTCAGATGATTCTCACGATGAACATGTCTGATAACGTGCAATTGACATGGACGAACTTGAGTAACTTATGTACTCGTACTTATGTGTAATTAATGATATTAAAAGAATGAAGTCAACTCTTTCTCAAAGGATTGGCCTACAATCGGAGGGGAGAAAGGCCTTTGTTTTGCAATGGAGTAATTATTCAATAGGCTTATAATTAATAAAATAATAAGGTAACTTTACATATTTGACAGCTCAATATTGATGAGATGTGGCCTCATTGCATACCGTTATTTTAGTTTTTAAACTGCCACCTAAGATTGCATTACAAGAACTTTGTTTGTACGTCACACGACACATCCAACTATGTTTTTGCATCTGCTATGCTGAGCTCGTTTTGATTGAGTTTTCCGTATCATGAGGGATCTGGTGGCTTGCCTTGACGCTTTAAAGCAGGATTTCTTGAATCTTTCAGTGCGGAAAAGAGATGAAGCTCCACACCCAGTATAGCTCTTTCGCTCTCCCACACTGGAATAAGATTAATTCAGTCCCGCTTTACGTTGTTATGGTAGCCCCACAGTTCGTTGAAGTGCGTACCACATTTCCAAAAGTAGTTTGTTCTACCGGATGAACTGATTTAAATAAAAAAATGGTTCGATTATCTTTGAAATATTGATTGAATTCGATTAATACCAAGGGAATTAATTTAAAAATTGACTGCGTAATCAAGGCCTTGTTTCAATTTACATTATGCTAAAGTCATAACAAATTAAGTGCGAACGTAAAATTATTATTTTGTCGGAAAGCGTAATTATTAATTAAGTTAACGTTACATACAAAATGTATTACAAATGGATTCGACTTTGTTTCGAAAGGTGGCAACGCGAGCAAGGAACTGAGATGCATAAATGCAACGTGAAAGTGCAAATAGTTCTGTTTATTTTATTTTTATCCCCGACTCAAGGGCGGCGAGTATTCGTTTCGCCACTCGACCCTCCGCGAAGAGATACATTCATAAATATTGCTTTACTTTCCGAAATAACGAAATAAGGTGGTCTGATTTTTGGCCATTATTTTACAAAATGAAGCTAGATGTAGTAATAATTTTACATGAGTAGGCACTTGATAAAGAACTGCGGGCCAAAATCACCTTAAGCAATTAGTATTTATTATAGCGTCCTGTATAGCTCCATCTCTTTCTCACGCTACTAGTTAATACCAAGTTACTACAATCTGTCAAGTTTCGATTAGATTTTCAACTTTATCACTAAAGCATTAGGTTAAAGGTTGATTGGAAAAATATGTCAGTTTTGGGTAGCGATGTGCTGGGCGTCTATACTATCATCATCATCAGCCTAAGATAATGATTCCTCGGTAGGGACTCAGGCCTCTCTAAGAGAGAGATGGGCTATACTTATAATCCACCACGCGGGCCCAGTGCGGGTTCGTCGATGTCACAAATGTCTTCGAATTTTTTGGTTTACCGTTTTGAGAGCAGTGGTCATAAAATAAATTACACAAAGTAATACGCCTGACTGGGTTCGAACCCATGCCTCACTGTCCGACACCACTGGGCCACCACTGCTCTCACTCTGCACTATATTAAGATAATACTGTTGTAGAAGACGCTGGTAGGCCCCTGCTAATTTAAAATCAATTATTATTTCATAATAAGACACATGAGCTTCCTGGCTAGTTTTGGGACTACGGATATGCGTGTAATATTGATGAATTAATGAGTGTAATTTAAAATTATAATTAGTATTACGTGTGTTACTTGGAAATCTTCTTTAGCAAAGGAAACGGTGGTCTTAACTGTATTAGAGAATTTCCTGTAGCGTTCGTGGTTTATAGAGTTAGCTTTTCCATTAATCTTTAATGATAATAATTATAGAATAGGGATGTTTGCTGACTTAAGAAAATATGATTCTAATTAGTCCGTCTTTTAGATTATCGAAAAATATTGGATACGTATTTTTTTTAAATCAAATCAATAAAAATTGATGAAGATACAACGCGTCAAAGATTTGAGTGGGGGGTTGTGACGTCACTCACCGGTAAATAATGTCATACGATGTATAATGTATCTTGGAAAATGACGTCACACGAGTTTTCAAAGTACTGTATCGTCTTCATTGTTTGTTTATGTGAAAAAAGAAAAAATACGTGTCCAATATTTTTTGGAAAAAAATGTCCATCTACCTGAGGGACTAATTAGAGTTTTTTTTGTTAACTACCCCATTGACGTTTTAAGAGTCCATAGCTTTTCATCAGTAAGCAACTGTCTTCAGTACAACTTCGATCATGACTTACCTAAACGTTCTCGAAGATTTCTTGTGCTGCATCCAACCAGCCTTATACCAATTATGTTAGGATCGGCTTCCAGTCTAACCGGATTCTGGTGAATACCAGTTCTTTACATGGAGCTACTATCTATCTGACCTCCACAACCCAGTTATTACTGGGTAATGGTAAGACTGGTTGTCAGACTTTGAAGAATTCGAATATTTCGAAGATTTCTTGTGCTTACCTGAAACAAATAAGTTACATTTAAAATATAGTTAGTATCTAGTTAGTCCGCTACATCTTACACAACTCAACTTACACATCTTACACAACTCAACTTACACATCTTCTTAATCTCTGAAATTGTGGGAAACTTTCCTCTATTTCACAGTTTCGATAACCATAGACAGAGAGATATCTATATCTCTCTTTTTATGTTATCTATAGATAACATAAACAACACATCAAGTGAGGTTGTCTCGTCGTTCATACAATTATTTTCAATAGCACATTGTGTACCTACTTTATCGTGACGTCAGATGACGCCATGTTCTCAACGAGAGCGACGCGTGCGCAGCAGTTGTCTTTATGGTAATTTCATCTCAGACATTGCTAGCCAGTTTTAGCTTTTTCTTCAATAGCACGTGGGCAAAACTTACTTAAGTATAGAGCGAAATATAATTGCGTACACGTCTGCTTAAACTTTCTTTATAATCATGTTATACAAAGAAAACGTTATTTTATAGAGGGAACTTTGTTTAGAGGGCAAAAAACAGCCTTGTCTAAGTAAAATTTCAATTTTGTTTTACAATTTGTTTGGGACATAAGGTCACTGCTGTTTTATGGGTAAACGTGTCGAGTGCGTTGTTAGAAAATATACGAAATAAATGTATTGTTACGACATTTTCGCGAGGGCACTGTTTTGAATTGGAATAGTATCAACTATGATGGTTCAGTTTAGCACTCTGAATGAATTCACGCAGCTTGTGGGCAAATTACATTTTCATCTTGTACATATGTATGAGTATTACGTACCAACCGTCTTATATAACTTGGTACATGAGGAATATTAAATCGATTCTAAATGTCTACATTTACCTAAACAAAATAAAATAAAATACATAGATTAACAGACCAGCCAACAAGAAGGCTATTAGTGACAATGCTGATGTCAAACCTGCCTCGTGAGATAGTGTTCGCAATCGCGGCCACTGCCAGCTAAGCTTATCATTCTTAACAAAACACATGAAAAACAAACTTATCCTAAAATGTGTGTTTCTGTTGACGGTACAACAAAAAAAAATACAAACTAAAGAGGCCTTGGATACTACGATGGTACGGAACCCTCCATGTGCAAGTCCGACTCGCACTTGGCCAGTTTATTTTTTTTATTTTATGAGGTACGAAACCCTTTTTTTTTTTTTTTTTTTGGTGGGTGTAAAATCATCGAATAACCCCTCCCGCTCTTGGGCAGAGCGAAAGGGAGTGTCAGACTTCTACTGACTAAAAACCACCCATGTTCCTTCTTCGCCCTCTATGTCGGGGCCGCGATAACCAGAGGACTACCCGCGGCCCCGACAGGCGTCGGCCCTTTCGGGCCCCTCCCATGTTGCTGACATCTCTTTGAGGCGCGCGTGGAACACGAACGCGCCGTCGACACGGCCTGTTTTCGTCGTGAGACGGACGGACGGCGAGTTAGCCCATCACTCACCGTCCACAGGCCCGCGTCTACGGTGGCCGGAGGTCATCGCGGGACCCCCGACGCCCGGAGCGCCTTCCGCGGCGGTTGGGACGAGAGGTTCTCTCCCTCTCGCGTTCCGCCACCTCCTTCGCTAGCATCACTGCTTCGCAGAAGGAGGCGACGGCGTCCCATTCCTCCTCGCCCCGGACCATGGCTTGCACCAGGGCCGGGCGCGAGAGGTCGCCGCCGCCGATCGCCGCTACGAGAACACGGCGGGGCTCCGCCCAAGCGGGGCACACCTCCACTGTGTGCTCCACCGTGTCCTCCGGCCGATCCTCACAATTCCTCCCGCCTGATTCGGTGCAGGTACCTCCCGAAACAACCGTGTCCGGTGAGGACCTGCGTCAGACGGAAGGAGAGGGCGCCGTGGCGCCTCTCAAGCCACTCCTCAAAGAGGGGACTAACCGCCACTATCGTGGCGTGCCCTGCACGGGGTTGCGACAGTCGCTGTCTCCATGTCGCCATGAGATCGCACCGGAGGTCTGTCCGCCGCGCAGCAATTTGCCGCGGCAGCGGAGTGACCCCCCGGCGCAGCGCCTCCGCGCGCCATTGATGCAGGCGCGCGAGGACTATCGCCTCCAGATCCCACGGCGGCAATCCGGCAAGGAGGTTCGCCGCTTCGCGGGAGATCGTGCGGTACCCCCGTACAGGTACGAAACCCTGGCTTCGGGTTGTTGTAAAAGAAACCGCGGCCTCGACATAAAGGGCTAAGAAAGAACATCCAGGGTGTGTAGTCAGTAAAAGTCTGACTCCCCCTTTCCCTCTGCCCAAGAGCGGGAGGGGGTTATTTGATGATTTCTCCCCTAAAAAAAAAAGCTACGACTAATTGTTTTGAAGGCATATTTATGTCCTAGGACCTAGGACATAATCTAAAACCGCAAAGTTGTAGACTGCAATGGAATGGAATATTACCACAATTCACTAGGTACCTATTTGAACATAATATAAAATACTTATCATCTCCACTTTCTTATCAACAGGATCTGTGATGCAGATAATATGTCTAACAAAATTGCTATCAGTAAGTATGTAGAACTCTGGTACAAACCGCGAGAAATGTTGGTTATTGACCTGATTCTATAACTAAATCATTCTTGAAGATATTCGGGAAACACGAGAAGGAAATATAAAACGTTGGAGCATATAAAGGCTTCCCCATAAAAGATTGAAAAGTTCATATTTGTTACATAATTGTTACATAGGAAGTTTCCCGGGTTGGTATGTCGACAGAAACATCGATTGTATACCTACAGGGTCTAAATCAACCCTTCACACATACGTCAACCAAGTATTCTGTACATCAAACTAAGTAGCCCTACGCAAAAATTTTTGCTGGGAAAGAACTTTTCATTTTGGGGTCAAAAATTTCATTTTACGGTAAAACTCAATGGAGCACTCTTAAAACATTGTGCTAGTGGATGCTATGAATAGTAAAAGGGTCATGGAGGTAATTTAAGTAAAGTTACAACCTGAAAAACTAGTATTTACAAAACAGCTGTGCAAAATTTGGATTTTTGACCTCTAATATCTCCGTAACTAGGGGGTTCCCAGGTATGGTCTAGAACAAAAAAATGTTCGCAGTGGTTTGTAGAACAAGCGCCTTTCGTGTGCGTTAAGGGTACATTTACACCCTTTATAGCCGCAAGAAAATAACTAGTTTTTGGTTCTAAGACATGCCGGTTTCCTCACGATGTTTTCCTTCACCGTTTTAGAGTAGTGGTGATGAACTAAATTACACAAAGTAATGCGCCTGCCTGAGTTCGAACCCATGACTTACTGTTTTTTTATTGAAAAACAGGACACGTGAGATATGCCGATTGCGGAAAAGTATTATTTACGTTGGAATGAATAGCCACACAATACACTTAAACACGGACCAATATCGATAAAAAAAACGTAAGGTGAACTCAGTTATTGATATAATTCCAATTGTGAAGGACTTTTTTCAAATTTAGCTTCAACACGCGGTACAGGCGCACAAAGCTTAGCTACTTTTTTTACTTCTTTTAGGACATATTTATAGTGCATGGGAAGATAAATGCGATGCTTTGAGCATTTTTTGCGATTTGTCCAAGGCATTTGATTGCGTCCTTCATGAGACCTTAATCAGGAAACTCCGCCACTACGGAATACGAAACAGCGCTCTGGATCTTCTTATCTCATACCTGAGTGATAGGATCCAAAGAGTTGACATCAACGGAGAAAGATCTCCCGGATCTAGTGTAATAATGGGAGTCCCACAGGGCTCGATTCTTGGCCCTTTCTTGTTTCTTATTTATATTAATGATTTGCCTCACCTCATAAAGGATAACCACGATATAGTGTTATTTGCGGATGACACTTCGCTTTTGTTTAAACTTAAACGACAACAACCCGTTGTAGACGACGTAAATAGCGCGATTTCGAACGTAGTGCATTGGTTTAACGCTAATAATTTGCTGCTTAATGAAAAAAAAACCAAATGCATTAAGTTTACACTACCTCACGTTAGGCAGGTGAAAACTTGTGTGTTGGTAAAGGGCGAAGAGTTGAATCCTGAAGATAGCACGGTGTTCTTGGGCTTAACTTTAGACGCTAAGCTTCAGTGGGTCTGTCGAAAAAGCTGAGCTCTGCAGCATACGCAGTTAGAAAAATTCGTAATTTAACCGATGTAGAGACAGCCCGATTAGTGTACTTCAGTTATTTTCATAGCGTAATGTCGTACGGCATTCTATTGTGGGGGAATGCCGCTGATATACAGACCATCTTTGTTTTGCAAAAACGGGCGGTTAGATCAATTTATAAATTGAGTCCGAGACACTCTCTCAGAGATAAATTTAAGGAAATTAATGTAATGACTGTTCCTTCTCAGTATATTTATGAAAATCTTTTGTATGCTCACAAAAATATAAAGCTGTTTAAGAAATATAGTGATATTCACAATATAAATACAAGAAATAGACATAAATATATTGTACCCACAACAAGGCTCAAGAAAATAGGTGGATCATTTAGATGCCAATGTATTCGCTTTTATAATAAACTACCAAGCCACATTCAAAATTTAAGCCTTAATAAATTTAAATCTTTTATAAAACGTAAACTTTGCCAGAAAGCTTTTTATGCTGTTAAAGATTATATAGAGGACAAAAAAGCTTGGGATTGAACTGCTCCAATTTAAATTGTTTTTTTTTTATATATATTTTATTTTTCTTTTACAATTTGACATTTTATTAATTTTCTTTATACACAATGACATTGTTTACTTTTTCAAGTATGATATTATTTTTTGACCAATATTTACTTGTTAAATATTTTCATTTTTTTTTGTTTTTGATTTAGTTTTGTGTTTTTTTTTTTGACATGTAATAACTTGACTTATTTAATATGATAAATATTTTATTATTTTTATATTGTGAATATGAGGACTATGTGGGTCTTTCTTTAATTTTAACGATTGTCTGGCAGTTTGAGTACTATAAGCGACCTACCCAAATGTCCTTTCCTTGGTATTGTTTGTCGTGACGTCGAGCTCCTTGAGTTAAAAGTCGAGCTCGACAATAACTGACAAATGCTTGCACTGACTGGACGGGTCCACTCAAATCTGTGTGGTGCTTTCTTCAAAAGACCATCTCAGACACTAATCTGCATAGCCCTCATGTGTGTCCCAAGATTATGTCTGGACCTTAAACTTATTGTTAACCATTTAAAACCATTTTAAAAGATTAAAAGAGTAACCTTTGGAGTTTCTTGCCGGTTCTTCTCCTTAGGAATCGACCAATGCACCGAACCGTGCCCCTTTTTTATGTCGACGTTTTACAAGTGCCCATGTAGGCCTATGTGAAATAAAATATTTTGACTTTGACTTTTGACTTTGACTTTGACTTTACTACAATCTTTAGCTTCAACACGCGGTACAGGCGCACAAAGCTTAGCTACTACAATCTTTAGCTTCAACACGCGGTACAGGCGCACAAAGCTTAGCTACTACAATCTTTCAAAAAATTAAATTTCCTATAGTACTAGATTCAAGGTTGATTGGGAATATTTAACAGTATGGGGTAGCTTGATGGTTGATGTGCGATGTAGTCTGTACCATTAGGAAAACACGTAGAACTACTTACTGACCTCATTGAAGTTTAGACAAATACCATCATTCTTTTGTTCTTATCCTACTTTATTTGGGGTCGGCCCAGCGAGTCTTCTCCTACCATACTTCTCTGTTTCTCGTCATCTCATGAGACACCTATCTTTTTTACCATATCACTCTTAACACAGTCCATCAGACCAAAAAAACCATTTCTTTGGTCTTCCTGACTTACAAACTTTCTGTATACCGTACATCGGTATTTCGAACTTCGGAGTAACGTAGTACAGTCCTTAATAAACCCATGTATGAATGTGGATACATTCATACATAAAAAAAGTAGTTGAAAAAGTAAAAAACAAGTACCTTTTAAATTAAACAAAACTTGGAAGCAGGCGGGGTCCATTCTATTTTCATTTCATAATTTAATATTCAAATGAACTCCGCCTGCTTCCAAGTTTTGTTTTTTAGCTACTTTTTTTATTTCTTACTTAGTTCTTTTGTGTTTGTTTTTTCGTTGGTCGCGTGAAATTCTTCGCAGATGATTCAACTTTTGTGTTTGTTTATAGGATTTGTGACTTTGTATTTCTTTTAAACAAATAGGTGTCAAATATTTTTGTATTATCCTTTTAAAACCCTTAATTTTTTTTTTGTTTTTAATTTGAATGTAGCCAGTGCCACTCGCGTCATCAAGACGAATCTAACCACGCATATTTTATTCAAATCCCTTCATCCGTTTAGGAGTTATGAGGGAACAAAGAAAAGGACATACATACATGCACGCCAAACACATAACCCTCCTTTTGGGCTTCGCCGCAGTCGGGTAAAAACCATCCTCACGATATTTTTAGACCATGAAATAGGTAGTAGGTATATTTATTCCGATCTCTCGTCTTTCAAGTCTGTCAGCAGCCAATGACACTTAATTAACAATCTGTCCAATAGGAAGTCGGTTAATACGACGTTAACCGTTACCGTGAAATCATTTTATGAAACTGACCTCTAACTATTAGATAATAGAAAATTTCGATTATATTATACGATTGTTTGCGGCTTCCTGGTCACTACTAAAGGCATTTATTAATTGGGAGATAAAACTTATTGTGGAAAAGTTAATTAAATTGACGCCTTACTTTACTATGCATCTTGTGTTTTATGTCGAAGTTGACTGTTACTTTGATGTAGTCACATAGACACACTAATGAGCATTAGGATGTGCTTTGATGATTTATAGTTCTACAACCTGATGTTGACCGGCAAACTGCAAAAAAACGCGACAAAATGTGGGCTTCCCCTTGTTAAATAAATACATATTTTTAGGTAACTACTAAGATTTTTAAGTCCCCACGATCAGATCATTCATTCCAAAGCCACATCTTCTGAAAGCAGTATAAGTGATCGAATTTCACAAATCAAACTGATCGGTTCAATTTAAGTGCAATAGGTAATCTTTAATCGGTCTCAGCGTTGCAAACAGTACAAAGCCCAGGAAAAAAAAACTTGTTGAACAACTCACCATCTGGTTCACTCGTGGCTCGCCGCAATGTATCCGGTATCCCTAGGGAATTGACTGATGTGACAAAAAAGAAAGTTCTGGTCTTAAAGCAAGAACCAAACGGAAGGGGCGTCCTTAGTCCCTGTGTTTGTTAAATCGTGTTTTTGACCAATAATAACACAAAAACATGTGGGGAATTGAAGATTTACAAAAAACCTTTTGTTTGATTGAAGTCCTGAGGTGTTACCATGACGCCTTAAAGCAGCTAGTTTTAACCTTATTACAGTGTAGGAAAGCGACAGAGTTATACAGGGTGTAAATTAACCCTTCACACATACGTCAACTAAGCATTCTGTACATAAAACTAAGTAACCCTATTTTTGCTGGAAAACGACTTACCTTTTTGGGATCAAAAATTTCATTTTACGGTAAAACTCAATCATTCATTCAGCAAAGAGTCATTCTCTTGCTCATATTCCAATTAATTTGATGTCGGGACAGCATGCCGCCGGCTTGTTCTTCCATGCTTCTCTATTTCTCGTCAGACACCTGTCTTGCCGTGTAAAAGTTAAAAGAAAGCGTATAAAAGCACAATTAAATTATCAAAGCAAGTCTCGTTAAAACCCCTTCCGTCTTATGTATTTTCTTACTCAGTGTAATTTCTATTACAAAAATTAGATCAACGGCCGTCATTGAAATCTACACTGGTAATCTATCCTCGAATTAAGGGCACTGTCACACGGCCAGTCGCCGCTCTCGATATAATGAACCTTCGGGCTGAACAATATATGCATTGGTACCGGTTTTTAATGTGGAACAACTAGGTTTTTCCTTTCCGTTAATTGTGACGTCGGGTCTGTTACCGCTGCCCCGCTCGCACTGTTGGCTATTGTTGTAATGCGCTCAGGGACGGAGGACAGTTCGATTTTATTTAATATGGACACTATAACCACTTCTAACCTTGTTACCGAGGTGGTTGACACTTTCGTAAGGTTTCATGCTTGACGGCCATTTTAATTGTAGTTGGTAGAATTTCCTGCTTTTAAAATGTATTGTGATTAGTTTAGGACTGCCTCGTTGGTTGCAAGCTCGACTCGTAAGCATCTAGCGCTGCGTTTGATTACCGGGTCGGGCAAAGTGTTATTGGGTTTTTCCATCAGGAACTTGTCAGTAGCAGCTGCGGAGTCTGGATTTGTGCCCAGTTGATGGTATACGGGACCTGAATTTACCTGGCGAATTGTAGGTGAAGTATTAGGTACATACAGCTTTGCCTAACTTTTTATAATTACAGGGGTGATGTTATCTTTATGTTATTATTTTGTGTAATTTTTACCCGACTGTGGCGAAGCCCAAAAGGAGGGTTATGTGTTTGTCCTGTATGTTAATAGTATGTCCGTTTCTTTGTTCCCTCATAACTCTTACACGGTTTAGGCGCAAAATGCCTAATTCTCAAAATGGCATGGCATATTATAATTTAAGTGTTATATATTTTAGTAATCTCTTGAACTTCTCAAAAAAAAAGAAAAAAAAAAAGAAACAAACACAAAAGAACTAAAAAGTTTGAAATTTTTAAAAAGTAGTTTAAAACCAAAAAAAAAAAACCCTACTGAAAAGCAAAAAAACAAGCATAATTATTTTAAATTAAACAAAACTTAGAAGCAGGCTTTTCAGTTGTTTCAGTCGGGTTTTTTAAATTTCTAAGTAAGTATTTTTTTTTGTCTTTATGTTGTTATTGTTTTTTTTGTAAATGGTGTGATAAAGACCGTATTTGAAGAACTTAATCTTTATATACTCGTATATAATTCTACTGTACGTGTTTTTGTTACTCAACTCCTCCTTAACTCCTGAACGGATTTTTATGAAATTATTTTTGTGTGTTCAAGTATATTCGAGAATGGTTTAGATTCATAGGTGGCGCTGCTGTCCGGGCAGGACGACGTCTGCCAGGTCCGCTAGTATGAATATAAATTGATAAGCAAACATGTTCGATCGAAACGTGCTTCAATTTACTTTGGTGTGTTTTATTACTTTTAGACTTAAACGTATCAAGTTGACCTTTAACAGAAATCTGGTTTCTACAGAAAAATCAAAGAGCAAGACGTTTTTGGCAGCGGCTCCGTAAGGTAAGACCGCTACCTACGTGAGCACAGTGACCTTGACAGTTGCGAGAAAAGCTGACTGGTACCGGTACCGGTCTCCGTGTGATAATACCGATACCAACGAGCATACGGAGTGCCCAGAACAATTAGCGTGACCACCTACTGAGCAGCCAAATATGAAGCAAACTGTACTAACAATTGAGTTAAAAAGTTAGAATGTATCCGGGCACCTAAAATCCTTCAAATTACTTTTTAACAAAGTTTTGAACTTATCACACTGTATGACTGTACATATATATATAGCGACCTGGACAGCTCTGTCGTTTCCCCTTTTTAAGCCCTGGAGGACAGGACACAATCTTCTAACAAAAAATGTTTATCGAAAAGAATTCGATAACTGTGATTATATAATTAATAAAAACAACCACAAACTACAAGTGCTAGCTAAAAACCACGTTGCATTTAAGAAGTTACGCCAACAAACACGAATTAACACGTAATTTATTATGTTGTAAGCAATTATGTGTTGTTCCATTGATTACTAATTATTCTTGTTTGTCAGTTTTTCCTTGTGTGAGATTGGTATTTGCGACATGGAGTTTATCGAATAAGATTTAGGATGAATCCACCTCTCTCGTTTTATTTTAGACTAGCTGTTTATCCCACGGGAAGATAAAATCGGGATAAAACTATCCTATTTGTTAATCCAGATTATAAACTATCTGTGTACCAAATTTTATCCAAATCAGTTTAGTAGTCTATGCGTGAAGAAGTAACAAACATACACACTCACACACTCACAAACTTTCGGCTTTATAATATTACTAGCTGTTGCCAGCGGCTTCACCCGTTACAACTCGAAAATTATCCCACGGGAAGATAAAATCGGGATAAAAACTATCCTATTTGTTAATCCAGATTATAAACTATCTGTGTACCAAATTTTATCCAAATCCGTTTAGTAGTCTATGCGTGAAGAAGTAACAAACATACACACTCACACACTCACAAACTTTAGGCTTTATAATATTACTAGCTGTTGCCAGCGGCTCCGCCCGCTACAACTCGAAATTATCCCACGGGAAGATAAAATCGGGATAAAAACTATCCTATGTGTTAATCCATGTTATAAACTATCTATGCATCAAATTTTATCCAAATCCGTTCAGTAGTTTTTGCGTGAAGAAGTAACAAACATACACACTCACACACTCACAAACTTTCGCCTTTATAATATTAGTGTGATAAATAACATTTGATGGGACGAAGGTTTGTAACTCAGTGCTACGTATATTCCGCGGCCCGTAGAGGATATTGTTATTGGGTATTGTATTGTTGTGTATACATTATTTATTTATTTTTTTTTTTTTTATTAGTATACATTTACATAACATAATCTATATCATCATGACTCAGGCATTCTCTCTGTGAGAGAGAACGTGCCCACTGCGAATTTGCAGTCGTTGTTGCAGTTTCCTCACAATATTTTATTTTTTTTATATTGAGGCAAATAATATATCTGTAAATGAAGACTCCGAAACAGCAGATGATCAGACAATAGTAGACAACAGAACGTCTTAAAGGGCGCACACACTCACAGTCAGATAAATAATTCCAATGGGAACAATATAAGTAGAAACTACAGGAAGAATAATAAGAAACCAATGGCTGTAATTGATATGCAGACATATTTTTACGTCTTTGTTTAAAATAAGGCAATGGAAGTATGACTCATGCATGATCAACATGAGTTACCGACTTCAAAAGATCTCTAGTAGCTGTTGAAGTTCTTCGAAGTCGCAGTGCTTGAGATAGGTAGCGTTAAACATCGACAGTGCTAAATGCTGGAGGGCATGAGTGCCGTGTGATGTGACGCAACTTAAAGAAGAATCAAAATCGTAATAGGGTAGAGTTGACAAAAAAAAGTAATTAGACCGTCAAATGGATTTCTAAAAAATATTCGACACATATTTTTGCTTTATTCACGTCAACCAAAAATTAAGACGATACAGTGCTTTGAAAAGTCGTGTGACGTCAGTTTGGTACCTACATTTTTATCAGAAAGTGACGTCACAAGCCCCCACTCATTTTGACGCGTTTTCTCTTTGTCAATTTTTATTAATTTGAGAAAACAAAAAACATGTAAGTTTCTAATATTTTTCGATAATCTAGTACATAGTCTAGACTATCACTCTTTATATGCCATGCTTTTATGGTCTGTGTGAGTCTTACCCGCATTCTTATGAACTATGAACTGCGTTAGTTATTTACAAAGAAAAATTCATAACATACTCGTAGCATATACTATATATCCCAGTATATACTGGGACACAGATCACAAATTCACAATATTTTGGCCGGTTTCCTCACGATGTTTCCCATTCCTACTCTGAGAGCAATGGTCCAACCGTTTCCGTGGCCATTGCTTTATACATATTTTGATAGTCAGTGTGCATTGGACAATAAACGTACTTAACTTGCACACTAAACTCGTTCCACTAAGCACCTGCCTACCTACCCCAATTTACGAACCAAGCTACAAGTTGACCCACCCTTCTATCTTAAGTTATTAAGTGATGAACTTCACAAGTGTCCCAATCAAGTTTCATCAAGCTAACGAACGACGATTTTATTAACGAAGCGTTTCTGTGATTCATCTTTAGACAGATGTTTTATCGGAGTAGCGAGATGAAACCGAAAGTCACTTGATTGAGCTGTGGCTCTGCTATCATTTTTTTTTAATTCTACGACGTCATGTTTTTTTGCGTTTTATTATTGTTTACGGTTTTATGCACGTGTTACTGTGTTTTTATGTTGTTTGATGAACTCTTAAAAGTCGGCTTTGATTGTAAATGGTTGTACGTTGCAACAGAGAAAAAAAACATCGATTGATTTAAACACGTGGTTATCGCAAAACCGTCGTCTATTTTTCATCGAAAGTACTACTTTTATGTGACTTTTTAATAAACTGTAATTCTCTCTATCTAGGAGCATAAAATATGAGAGTGTTCTGTCAATTTGCAGTTAGACAATTGTGGTCTCTAAATCAGTTTCTTTGAGGAGAATATCACGATTTCGTTTTCGCGGTTTCCTAGTTGTCTGCGGTTAACACACAAACCGTAGACTTGATGATAAGCTCCAGCTACCACAGCTGGCTCACTTCCGCTCTTATATAACGCACATTTTAACTCAACCTATGTAATTTCAGCAGCATTTTGCATGTTATTAAAAGTTGTTTGGTTCATATTACACGTAATTGCGATTAGATTAGAATGTATTGAGATTAGATTTCTCGTGATTAGTGAGGCTTCCCTATTATGTTCTTACGTTATACACGCTTTGGGTTGGTAGCCGCATGGTAGCCGCTTAACAATGGGCACATTTTGAAGATTAAAGTAACAAAAAACAATAACTTAACGGTGAAAAATATAAAATCTCTATTTTCGTGAGGGCAATAAACCAAATATGCTTTCACTATTCTTACCCCCTCCAGCCTTCGCGCCATAAGTACTTATACCGCGCACATGATCTCTGTCTCATTATGAAACCTCGAATAATACCTGCGTTAGGGGAAAGTATTTTAATGTCGAGTTAATTGGGTGCCGCCAGACGCTCTCCAATTATATGCTACAGTCGACTACTGCACACGGCCCGGTTTATGCTAATACAAGTGCCCACGTTAAATTGAATTATTCAAGTGTCTTTATGTAATGTTTGAGATTAATACCGGCTTTTCAGATGATCACATGTCGAACAATCGATGGCTCAGCTGCCTTTGTGTCGCTAATGACCCGCAAATTGGTGTAATGAGCGCTGACGACATCGTCACGAGTGCTAACGGTCCCCTCGTTTCAAAATAACATAGGATGCTAAAACAGCGCTAGATCTGCTTAATACGCCACATTGTGATCAATTGACGTTAATAGAAAGGTCGCGTTAATTACATTAGCGGCGCTCTCCTAATGTGTAACAGTGACCCCCGCTGCGGTACCCAACTACCGACCGGCTGCGCCACAGATTGAGAAAGGCGATTTACGATACTCTAAGCAAATCGAAATAGAACAGTCACTTTGTAGATTATAGCGATTTTCAGCGTTTATCGAGCAGGGGACACAAAAATAGAGTGCGCGGCGGAGAAAATAGTAACAATTTCGTCAGTAGAAAGTTGTTAGGGCGTATCTGTTGATATCATTGTGTCGGAGCTGGTCTACATCATGTTTCGATCCCTAGGTGGTTACAAAGTTACAATGTAACTGTACAGCCGCTTGACTGATGGCTGACGTTGTAGAGACGCTAATGCCATGAACTGGGTCAGTAGAACCTGCGGCGTGCGCTTACAACTAGCACTCGGTACTTCGGCAAACACATGTTGTCGGTATTAGGGCACGGCGATACTCGCTATTGAAATTGGACAATAAACGCAATGTGTGTCCTAATATAATGGTATTGTTTCAATTGAATTTCGCAATTGTTTGGTCAGATGAGGTGTTGAGATGTTGGCCGCAATTTAGAAAGGTGCTTATTGATATTGTTGCTAGTACTTGCGTACGTTTTTTGCTCGGTTCGAGGCGCGAGGCATGAGGCGTGCGACTGGCGCCCATTGGACACACGTTTCCTGCGCGTACGCAGCACAATGAAAATGTTAGACAATGAGGGGTCTGTGAGAGATCGTGTTTACAAAACAGACGCAACAACCTTGCTGCATGGTTGACGGCTGATAACTTATCTTTATTGTTTGCTAAAACGGAGATTTGTTTTTATGATTTTTTCGACGGTGATGGATGCTTTACAGCGTACCTAACATACTGAGCTAAAATTGCAAGCTATTCGCAGAATTTGAAGGCCGTTTACCATGTTAGCATATTCTTTTTTGAAGACTTGCCAAGACTTAGATAATGACGACGCATTCCCACAATTTGAGAGGAAGCTAATCAAACTGAAAAGAAGTACCTATGTACATACTTTCATTATTTCTAAATTAGCTCGTATTACGGATATTTTTTTGTAGGTTTTTATGACAGGTAGTACAGTTATCATCTCTTGGGAAGCAAGTCGTATTGTCAATTTAGTTGGAAGGCAAGAGGTGAACGCTCTAGACTTGAAAACATGTGTGTTAATGTCTAAAGTCTTTAAAAAGATTTAGGGTAAGAAACACTTAGCTATCTAATATCATTTTCAACCTGTGTTCTTTACGATTTTTCGCAACAACACTTAAGAGGTTTTGCGATTTTTTTGTTACACCCTCTGTATTAAACTCCTATCAGTAACGGTCAACTTATAAGTCAACACATCATCAGTGTAATGAGCTATTTGGAGTAGAAACACCCGGAGCGTGAGTCCGAGTGCCCAATTTTCAAGAAAATATCCATCGTTTAGGTGATCCTACCCGTGACCCAAGGGCTGACTTTAATTGGCCACGTGTTGGCTTCCGGCCACCACAGATATGGGCCTCGGCCCCAGACACAAAGGGCCGAGAAAGAACATGGGTGATTTTTTAATAGAAGTCTGACACTCCCTTCCACTCCGCCCAGAGCGGGAGACATTTGATAATTTCTAACCTTCCAAAAAAAAGGGACCTTGCGAAAGACGAAATATTGCCATACAGCGTGGCAATGCCCAGCAGTCGCTCCTCTTTGGTACATTACCGGTTGACAGCTGTGAGGAGTCTTTCATTCTTTTAGCTTATTTATGTGCAGGTTATTCCTGTTTTGAATGCAGGACCTTAAGGTGGATGCGGTAGTCCGCGAAATTCAAATTCTCACTTTTCTTGTAATATCCAGGTCAGTGTCAGGTTATATGTTTATTAAAATATGATTACTTACCCTATTGGCTACCCTGGATCTTCCACCTTAAGTATATAAGTAAATAACAGAAATAAATGATCTATAGGTGTGTGACACAAGCAGCAAGTAAGGTGATCATTATTGTGGTCGATCGCTTGACCGTTACGTCACAAGTCGTAAGTAGGAAGGAAGGTACTTACGTATGGAATGTCAAGGTCAGGCACCGAATCTTAATATGGCGTCCGGTCAATGGTTGCTTGAACCGTTTCTTAAGTTGTAACAGTCATTTAAGTCCAAATTAAGAACAATTATTTATAGACTCTTCCTTCATGCCTGTTGGTCTAGTGGTTAGTGACCCTGACTGCTAGGCCGGAGGTCGTGGGTTCGATTCCCACCCAGGACAAATGTTTGTGTGATGAGCACGATCATTTGTTCTGTGTCTGGGTGTAATTTATCTATAATATGTATGTATTTAGAAATATATAAGTATGTTTATCAGTTGTCTAGTACCCATAACACAAGCTCTGCTTAGCTTGGGACTAGATGGCGTTGTGTGATAGTTGTGGAATATTATTATTATTCATACAGAGTTGAAAAAAAATATACTCGCGGACCTGGGAGAGTCAAAAAAAAAAAAAAAATTTAAATTTAAACTTTTTATTTCAAAAACATTTCCTTAATTTTGGTTAAACACACATCGCTTAATCTTAAATTTGAAAGATTATGTGCGAGTGAGGCGTCTCGCTTGTTTACATTATAAAATTCAAGATACATTATTTAGGTATTTGTTTGTGAAAGATCTGGAGAAACTTTGTATTGATCCACTGTGAGGTAATATTTAATTATTTGTTTTATTTGCAAAGTTGTCTTTGATTTTAATTTACGTCGTCCTGTCCGGACAGCAGCGGGTCCAATCCGCCATTTATTGAATTCATTTATTACAAAAAATGTGATAAATGAAGAACCGCTCGATCGATTTTGTGCAAACTTCAAATAAACCATCTACTAAATAGTTCGAACAAAGCCTAACACATTTGGTTTGGTTAAATGTGAGCCCGTTCTTGAGTTATAGGTAAAATTACAACGAAAAGTGGCATTGATTTTTATATATATATTGATTGATATTGATTGACTAGTCACCCGCCCCGGCTTTGCACGGGTGCAAAAAAGATACTAGAACCTTCCTAATGAATCATTCTACTTATTAAAAAAAACCGCATCAAAATCCGTTGCGTAGTTTTAAAGCTTTAAGCATGCATAGGGTTTTAGGGACAAAGCGACTTTGTTTTATACTATGTAAGTAGTGATGATAAATGATAAATATATTATTTGTATTTTCTCAGTAGCCACGGGGTCTTAATTTGTCCCCGGTTGATGGTAATAGGCTCGCACCAGCTATTATATGGGCCCTGAACATAACTGCCGAAATATGGGTGTACTGTTACCTACTCCACTGCTAAACTGCTAACTCTTCGGGTATTACATGCGTGATGTTATGGGCCTACCACACGCGCAAGCTTTACCACACGTTTGCCTGCGCGATTACTCGGTGCACACAGTGCATCGCGCGTGCGTTTTAGGCCCAAGGTACACCTCTGCTAAACTGCTAAATCTTCAGGTATTATGCGTGATGTTTACAAGTAGGTATTCGTGTGAATTAATGCATACACAAAACATTAAGAGACAATAGAAGGCAGAGGCAATGAGAAAATAACTTAGCGATGAAGGCCCAAGCGAAGGGTTTTAGTCCCTTGAAAAATAAACTCGTTAGACTTGTTAGTTCTATCTGATAAATGAATCTTAATACTGATAAAATGAAATGAGATAATTCAAACGACACTCCCACAATACGATTGAATGGAAAGTCAAGTGAAACCGACTCAGTGTCGAGAGCAATAAATTTGTGATAAACATTCGAGAAATTAGCCCAGACAGTAATAAGGATTTAATTCGTTGGCCATACGGATACGGGTGCGGTTGAAAATGTACGGTTAACCAATTGAAACCAGTGTGTATGGCCCATTCGCAAAGCGGAGAGGCGCGGAGACAAGAGGAAATGTGCTGAAATCAGCCAATCACATTTGTTAAAATTTACAACTGGTCTTTCGCCCTTCCTGTGATTGGTCGAATTTGGAACATCTCTCCGCTCTGCTGGTCTCCGCTTAGGAGGAAACGGGGCCTTTTTTTTGGCGGGTGGAAAATCATCAAATAATCCCTCCCGCTCTTAGGCAGAGCGGAAGGGAGTGTCAGACTTGTACTGCTTAAAAACCACCCATGTTCCTTCTTAGCCCCTATATGTATGTCGAGGCCGCGGTAACTTGTGAACAACCCGCAACCTGAAAACCGTTGACAACATTTCATATTTTTAACTTGTGAGTATTATTAAATAATATAAAAGCAAATCCAAAACTAGGACACCCATATTTTTTTGTTTTTCGAAATTATGTACTTTTCATTCATAATTTTAAGTTTCAAATTCGGCGCGTTCTAAAAAGACGTAAGCGCCAAATGACGTCATTCTTACGGTGGAATGGCGATATAACCTTTGCTTTACTGTGACACGACAAAAAAAAATTAAAAGTGTCACACTTGTCTTGTCGTTGTCACTTTGGCAGCTTGTCATACTCGTTGGCGCAGGCTGGTACAAAACAATATTTTGGTTCCTTTATTGGCGTATATGTTTCTTTGGGATTCATTTTATTGGGGAAATATCAATCAAAAGTTGATAATATTAACAGTAAGCGTGTCGAGTTTGAAAAATAAATTGTTCAATTTTATGAAAAATGTAAACTTCAGTGACATCAACAAATTGACGTCTTGTTTGACATTATTGTTTTCATAAAAAATATTGAATGCTTAGGCAAAGATAACTACATCATTCTGCCGTATATATGACGTCATCACATGTTTTTTGGTTTTCATTTTTTTTCTCAGAAATAAAGGAATCAAAAAATAAATAAAATACATGTATGAACTCAGAATACGAAAATAAAGAAATGGTATTTTTATTTTAAGGTGGTGTCAGTTTTGAAATGTTGTGAATTGAATTAAACTGAAAGCCTAAATTAACTAACGATAAAGATAAAAGAAAACTGAAAAATGTATTGTATCGAATTAGTGATACCTTCAAATCCTACCTGCATAGGTCTTTGAACTTCATTAACGTTATAGATCTATTAGTGACATAAGAGTGTCCATGGAGTTTCTTGCCCGTTCTTCTCCATAGAGATCTACGCTAGGGAACTGGCAACTACAGTACTTTCACAAGTTATTATGCCTTGTGACTGTGACTGTAGCTTAGGAGTGCAATACGTCGTTTCGGGGGTTGCTGCGTCGGATGTTACCGGCGGCGAGTGCTGTGGGTGCGGGGGCGCGCGGCGGCGTGACTGTGCCGTGGTGGCAGGTGCGCGGGGCTACGGGTCGCGGGGCGGCGGTTGCGCGTTGCGGCGTGCATTCATTGTTCCGTGATTCGAGGTCTCGTGCATTCGTTGTTGCGGTGTGCGTCGCTGCGTGCTTTTTTGCTTGCAGTGTTCGTCGTTGCGAGCATTCGGCGACGTGTGGTTCGGCGTGGTGACTTTCGGAATGACGTATTGCACTCGTAGTTTTTCGTAGTTTTGTTTTATGAATTGTTCTTATGACATTTAAAAGTGCCAGTAATGGTTTAATTGAAATAAATGCTTTGAGTTTGAGTTTGAGTTTGAATAGTCAGTGGGTTCGGTCGAGGTGCATCGTATTATTTTGGTAAGTCTGGAGGCCGACCCCAACATAGTTTTATTTTTTATCATTATCAACAGCCTATTAATGTTCCCACTACTGGGACACAGGCCTCCTCTCTTTTGAAAGTGCGGATTGGTAGATGTAGATGTCAATCTAAGACATGACTAATACTCGGGTAGACATGCATTACAATGCTTTTGTTCTAATACGTTTTAATCATATGATACGATTATTTGTATAGTTCATTAATTAACATATGTAGTTATAAGTAGGACTGAAATAAGTGGATAATATTAGTTATTATAGTCTTACATGCATTACATTTTTTTAATATAAGACATTACTCACACTAATGTTGATCATCATCAGCATTCAGCCAGAAGACATGCACTGCTGGACTCCCAACAAACAAGCTCCTTAACATGTGGACGAACTCGCGGGCAAAATAGAACCAATATTCTGAATACAGCACAAAAAACTCGCTCAGAGCTAGAACTGCGTATCGAACAGGGAAGCTGCGACATCCGCCATCATTACCAGTATTACCAACCACCACCGGCTTTACGCAGCGGAAAGTAATTATATGTACACATATATCTACCATCATATATGTACCATATATGTACCTTATATCACTACCAAGTCCGACGTGCCGAGACAGATTATGCCTATAACACTGGCCCGTGGCATTGCCCGTGTGCTCGTCGGCTATAGGATAGTTAACAAAAAAAAAATTAGTCCGTCAGATAGATTTCCAAAAAATATTGGACACAAAAAAAAAACTTTTTTCACGTAAGTAAACGAACAACGAAGACGATACAGTGCTTAGAGAGCTCGTGTGACGTCATTTTCTAAAACATTAGTATGACATTCTTTACCGGTGAGTGACGTCACAACCCCCCACTCAAATCTTTGACGCGTTGTATCTTCGTCAATTTTTATTGATTTGATAAAACAAAAAATAGGTACCTATCCAATATTTTTCGCTAATCTAAAAGACGGACTAATTAGAATTTGTTTTTTTTAAGTCAGTAAATATCCCTATTATGTCACGGGAGCGTTGTACCCGTATAAAAAGTATTTTAATATGTCACCTGCAAAATTGCATGGAGTTTTTAAGTTTCTATTTTCCTGTGAATTTTTACAATCACTAGTTTACGTTAGTAATCCAGACAATGTGACTGTTACTGAGATCAAGCAATATCTTTGAATTCAACCAATATTAAACTTTATCAATATTGTATTAGTGTTCTGGAGCTAAACCTGCACTAACGCACAGATAATTATAGACGTTGCGTGTGGATTATATACGTACAATAGTTTAGCGATTAGTAAATTGGATTATTGAGATTATCCAGAAAACTAACAAGTACTTATCTAATCTAGTCTAGGCCAGACGTATGAACTATGCCGCAGCACTAGGAATATTTATAGAACTTTTTTGTACCGTCTGACGAAAAATATTTTCGAATATTTAAACATGACGCATTTGCTAACATAGCAAGTTTACATTGAGTTAAATGTAGCAGGGTTTTTAATAAGATTTATAAAGAGCGGTCTTTCCAAACCGTGGCTTTACGGATATCCGGGTATTAAAGTGATACAGAGGAACTAAAAAAAGCTCGTAAAAACCCAAAAACACTATGGGACACTATTAAATGGTTGTTTTTGTAATTTTTTGAATGTTTTGAAAAAAAAAATTGTTTATTAACCAGTTGTTAAGTTACTATACAATGAAATTATTTATAAATAAAAAATATTTCTTGTTATAATAATTTAAGATTTTAAGTCATTATTTCACCTATGCAATAAGATGGTAATAAAAACCCAAAATAGTATGTTTGTTTAAAAACAGTTTTTTAACAAATGAAGTATTTTTTTTCCAATGTTTATCAATACCTATATTAGTTGCAAAAACAGCAATAACAAAAAATTAAAAAAAAAATTTTTTTTTTAGCTACTTCCTTTACGTAATTAATACTAACAAAACCTGCAAAAAAAAATATCTTTATTAAGTATCTCAACGAGAAGAGCTCCACGAAGCGGATTTTTTTTAAGACCAATTAGTAAAACTTTAATGCCATAATTTATAAACAGAGATTGAAAAATAATTAATTAATTAACAATGGTGTAACTTTTTGCAAAATCGACATAATTTTTGTACCGAGGTTTTTTGTTCATGTGTCTAGATTACTTACATCATAATTTATTTAAAAAGTTAAATTGTCATTTAATACTATAAAAAAATAATTTACGTGATATACCCAGACGTCGCGCTGATGCCATGACTACCTCGCGAGGTAGAGTTCCGGGAGTCAGGACTATTTTATTGAAAATTTCCTCCCCTTTCAGGATCTTTTTAAAAATCTTCTATAAAAATCATAATTATAGAAATTAATACTTTTATTATTATTTTCTTATCTTGTTGATTACAATCGCATTTTTTTTATGTGATAAAGACCCTTAAAAAACATTTATCTAGGCGTCATTCTGAATTGAATGAGCTATAGTTTTAGGAGCTTAACTTCTATTTAACACGTTTTTGAACTTGTTAACTAGACTACACACCAAAACATAAACCCACACTAATCAAATTCACTTTCCTACGCACGCTTACACAGCCATATGTTCACACACATACACTCGTTTACACACACGAACATAAGTACACACAGCCAGACCCATACACATGACGACACACGCATAAATGCGATGGCGCACTAATAGCTGTGCTTATGTAAACAAATAAATATATTTATATATATTTATAATAGTTTGAAATTTAAGTTGTTATAGTCATATTTAAACAAATTTAAGTATAAATTGTAAAAATTAAATTGCAGTAACACAAAGAGGGAATTTGTACCGTTACTTTTCATAGCCTAGCAAGGAGATCAGGACGTCACCCACTTAATTGCTAGAAATTTATTAGTAATTGTACCCACTCTGTGAAATTTTTAAATGTAGGTACTACTACCATCTGTTTTATAAAAATAAAGATTATTATTATTATACTATTATCCGTTATTTTCAGACTTCAATCTGTAAGTACTATTAACTTATAATTCTCCCAAAACTGGCAGTAATTACGTACCGCTAATAAAACCAATACAGCATAAATATAGTATGACAAAAAGAAATAGTATACACATTATCTTAACATACAAATGTTATACTATTTAGTTTGTTATTATAAGTCACGTCATGACATATTCTGTGTATCTTTATGACTAGCAAACAATTAGCGCGGCGGTAACCACATGACGGCTCAGTCGCGGCCATTATGCACTCATATCTTTATTCAGCAAACATTGTCAGCGAAAGATACTGCGTGAAATTCATTACCATGTATAATTACTAACTCATACGTGATACGAGACGTAAGAAACCTCAGCCCCTTAAAAACCGCTTACGTACTATATTAATTCCACTTCCTACTCAGGTCTCAGAAAAACTGGCAATATGGTAAATTCTTTCGGTAACCAATCACAAATGCAGTCAAAATACTTATAATTGACACAAATCATTAATTCAAATCAAATAAACATGGAGGAAGCTCACAAATCTGTGATAATAACACCAATAATTATTTATTTCGCTGCGATGTTATGTTTGATTTAACACTTTAGTTGAATTTATTATACAACATCGATCACAGACGATAAATTTACGTTTTGCATTAATGTTCACTAATGCGGTTTGTTACATAATTTACGTAACTCGAGGCCAGTAGGACAGGCCAACGGTTCACGAATTGATTGTCACCCTTTCTATGGATGGATTATAGAACGTTCACGTTTTGTTGACTTCTTTACCTAGTTTGGAACTAATTGGACTAAGGGTCGGCCTCTGCCAAGCGAACCCAGTAAGACTGTTAGTATCATTAATAAGAAGAGAAATCGTCCATGTTTGTTGGATGACCACTTCAAGTGCATTCTCAAACTCGAAGCATTTTTTTCAACACGACTAGTAACAGGCCAATACATTGAAGAGGAGGTCATGAAAAACAAGGACATGCCTATCAAAGAGAAATGAAAAGTGTTTAATATAACGTGCATTTTATCACGCTTAACATACGGTTGCCAAACATGGGCATAAACGGATAACTTAGTGAACAGAATAAAAGTATGTCAAAACGAAATGGAAAGAAGTGTAATGGGTGTCAAGAGGAAACATAGAATAAGATTAGATAAAAATAAAAATACAGCTAAATTTAAGAATGTAAAGAAAACTTGCAAAACTTTAAAATATAAATAAACTAGATATTTATGCTTAGAGAGACGATTAGACAAAAGTCAAATGGACAAAAACCATAAAAGAGTGGTATCCCAGGAATGGAAAAAGTAATAAAGGGCGTCAAGCAAAATTATGGGGAGATGACCTCAAAAATGTAGCGGGTCCAGAGTGGACGAGAACAGCGAGACAGGCTGAAATGGAAATCTGTCGAGGGGGCCTTTGCCAAAAGACAAGCTGCGAATTAAAACCGATATTGTAAATAGAAGTGTATTGTAAAATTGTAAAACCGCAATGCTAAACGACGACGTGAGACACGCTTCGACCGCGTGAGAATAAGTGTTGCCGTTCGTGTGATAACCGCCTAAGTACTGGTGCATCAGGCCAGTCAGCCCACGTTGTTAATGCTTTTATGACAACATACATTTCATTCTAAGTCCAGCAGTGGACTATGATCGGCTGAGTTGATCAATAAATTGAAGTATACGAGAGAAGAAAAATATTGCCAGACTAAATGCAATTAAAGATATGGCGGTATATTTGCAAAAGACGTGGAGCTATTGAATTTACACCACAAGTGCAACTTCCGGAACATGATGCAATTGGTTTTTCAGAAATACAACATTCTACAACTTCCGGAAACGCTACTCTTAATAGACGTCACCTCTTTTTTTTGTTTTTGGGGGGTGCGAAATCATCAAATAGCTCTTCCGCTCTTGGGCAGAGCGAAAGGCAGTGTCAGACTTCTACTGACTGAAAACCACCCATGTTCTTTCTTAGCCCTTGTGCCGAGCACTACACCAGTCGTTGTGATTATTCTGAACAATTGGTGGCAAGATAAGACTTTCCGGAAGTCCAGACTTTCCGGAAGTCCAGACTTCCGGAAAGTAACACTGATGAAAAGCGGTTTAGAAAGGCTATTTTTTATAAAATAGTAGTCTGGCAGTGCTTTTACACAGACACTAACTTTTATTAAGTAGCCTTCGTTATTTACGAAAACGCAGTTCCATAAAGAAGAACACACGGTAAAAAAATTCAATGTTGGAACGTCTAGAATGTTTTAGTAAAAACATGGAAAAAGTTTATGTCACGAGGTTTCCACACCGTTTGTTATAGAGGTGATTCTCTACAGTTAGCACGCATAGCATGACCACCGTAGCAAAGTAAAAAGACAGATTGTTGAAAGATTTCATGTCGAGTTGTATAGTAAGAGCTGTGTCTATTCTAGATATTGAGGTAGAATCACCATGCTACGCGTGCTGGTCAGTAAAGTATCAAATGAGAACAGCCTTCCATGGTCTACCACCTCTCGAGTATGTGCCAGCATGGACCACTGCTCTACATTCAGTCAATAAAGTATCGGGAATGGATGATTTGTGTATGTTCCAAATTCAATTTTTTTTTTTTGTTGTTAGTTTGGCACAACTGTTTTCCATTTTGGCATGGAGTTTGAGTTGCATCTGTTATTTATACTAAATACAGTTCTGTTTTTAGTTATATCATATCTGATCTAGTGTGTATAGTGAATTTCATTATGGACAAAAGTTTGTCTTAAATTTTGCATAGCCAAAGTAATTTCGTGCTCTTCGTGAATCGACTTTATCAAAAACACGTTCTTATTAGTGGTACAAAGCGTTCAAAGGCGGTCGAGATGTGATGGAAGATTAGCCTCGCTCTGGTAGGCCATCGACGTCTGCAACTGAAGTTAACATCGCAAAAGTGAAGGAAATAGTGACTGAAAATCCTCATTCAACTTTGAGAGAGATAGCCGCGAACTTTCTGGATCTCAAGAGTCGAAACGTACCATTTTAAGTTAAAGTGATTAGTTAAAATTTTGACCTTATCTTGGGTATGAAACATGTTAGTGCTCGGCTAGTCCCAAAATACCTAAATTTTCTCCAAGAACTCAACCGCATGATAAAAATTTTAATGAATAACAAACATTTTGTGTATTATTGATCTTTTCCCGTTACTTTCTTGACAAAACAGTATCATGGCCCACTGCACCAATAACTAGTGCAACAGATTCGCTCCATTTCTATTTAAATTGCATTGTAATTTATAAACTCGAGATTAGTTATTGAGATGGAAGATTGTTGGTTTAATCTTCGTTAATTTAATACCATTTGATAGTGAAGTTTCGGTTTGTGGTCGCGTTCTGGACCGGAATTGACTTTAAGTTTGACTTAGTTGGTTTTTGTGGTAGTATCTTCGTAAAGCCATATGGTGTCAAGCTAGGAATGATTTTTAAGGAATATGGTTTGCATCACGTTAAACGCACGATAAGTCGATCAGAATTTAGCTGTGAAGGTACAATACGACGCTATCAAGAATTCAAGATACCCGAAACTGTAAATCTTTGTCAGTAAATCTTGAACCTAATGCTTCAGCGATAAAATTTAAAATATATTTAAAAAATTGACGGAGTGTAGATGTGCTCGTACCTTGACTTTGAATAGACTGCCTTCAAAATTCACAGTTTCTCAAAACTAAACTTCAAACAAATAAACAGTATTATTCTTTTAGAGAGCAGCTTAGTTTCCAAGACCGGTGTGCACAGCTGATACCTCGTTGCTCTAGGCTGTAGTCCGTGCTATCGGGTCAACGAAATTTACACAAGTGCCCTTTTCAAATAGGTAATACCTTTTGTCTTACTACCGGCACAGTTTTACGTAATGTTTGCTAAAGGAATTCTTTGGCGTATTTGTATATTCTATTATGTAGGTAATATGTCTTGTTTTATTGTTAGACAATTCTTCAAGTAAGGTTTATTTTGACTACTAATACTATGCATGAATGATTGACACTTTTTTTTTGTGTTGGTAAAAAATCGAACAAAGATGTTGACAAAACATAATTATCAATATTACTTACATTACTACACGACTATTTAAAGGTAGTAAGTTGTCGGTTATCGTAAGACCGTTAATAAAATGAATGTTAGGCTCTGTTGAACTGTTATGGAATAGCCAACAAAAACAGTTATAAAACAGAAAAAAGCATTACACTTACATCTTTCAAACCGGTGTTTAAGAAATGAGTAAAGTTAACGGTAGTAGTAGTAATAAACAACGTTTAAACGCAATCTTTTGTAACAAAATACTTTGTTGGTGAAAGCAATACGTATAACCGTGTGTAATTGCATAAGATTCGTCAGTTTTCATCGGAATATTCACCATTTGTATGCAAGTATTCCGTTTTATGTGAACTATTTCAGAGTATTCAGAGTAATTGGGTAAGTTTTGTGCAATGGCCATCCTCTCACAGATCTCGTGCGGCTAACGAGGAGGTATTTTGAAATTGTTAATTATTTCGACTTTGATGACAAGTTTTATGTTCTATTTGAAAGTTATGTTCTATCTTGTTACATGGATCCACGGCAGTAAGGTTAGGAGAAGTGAACAATTATTAGGTACTTAAAAATTTGATGGTTAATTATCATCTAAGAGTATATTATGACTGTAAGTTAGGCAGGATTTATAACTGGCCAGCAGTTGTAGTAGTAATTTAAATAACTCTTCGGACAAATCGTTATTTAAGTTGAGTAATAAACAAGTGAAGCAATTTCCTTGTAAATCGCAACCGAGGTTGGGTCTCAATCACGCCCGGATTAAGTATCGGAAATTATGACTCTATTTATAAATGGTATCGAAATACATGCGTATTCTGTTTGTCGTACGTCCCAAATATCACTCAACCACCTTGTAGCTTCGTTTACAACGCAACCAAACAATCTTGATAAATAATCAACTACATTAAAATGTACCAAGTCTTACGTATTGGTGGTGAGAGCAAGTACCAAGCAACACTAGTCGCTCTATACTTGGATAAGCAACTTGATATTACGAACGAAACGCGACACTAGCCAGCTATGCTGTCCGTATTTTGTAATCATTGAAATAATTGCAAGACGTTTAAAAGGCATTTTAGTACAAATTGGTTTACGAGATACAGAATGCGATTTGTAATTTCTAATATGATTCATCTTGAATTGCTTGTGACGATTTAGCAGATACACAGATATAATACCTATGATGCTGTTTGACGATTGATGAAGATAAAAATATGCTCCATCCACATGACTCTGCTTGTTTGAAATGCTGGCTTTATTGTGGATTAATTCAAAATTTACAGCAACGAAAGATAAAACAGAGAAAAACGAACAAAGATAAGTAAGTAGGTTTGTAACTTTATACCGTGCGTAATAGAAGGATCCTTTGGCGCTCTTGAATGACGTTTACAGAGACAAGATGGCGGCTTTAGTTTCCGTTTTGGCCACAAACCAAAAATTTAAGCATCGAGCCACAGGCATTTTTGAAAATATTTAAACAGAAATATGAAGTTACATTCCGTCATATTGCATCATAACTGTGAAAGGATTTTACAAACATAGTTCTGATCTTGCTATACCTACTTCAACGTACATGTATATAATCTTAAAGTAAATAGAAGTTTGCTGGCTGTATACTTATTAGCTTGTTCGACTGTACCTAACATCATTCTCCTGCCCTTATCCCAATTTATTTGGGGTCGGCGCAACATGTCTTTTTCTTCCATACTTCTCTATTTCTCGTCATGTCAGCAGTCACCTCCTTCCTAGCCATATAATAATAATATATCTTTATTTTCTCTCATCACAAATATCATCCTTCACACAGTCCATCCATCGTTTCTTTGGTATTCCTCTACTCTTAAACCCATCTACATTCATACACAACATTTTACTCACAACACTATCTTCATTCCTTCGCATCACATGTCCATACCACGCCAATCGATTACCACACAACTTTTCATTCAACGGCGCCACTTTCAGACTTCCTCTTATGTACTCATTCCTTATTTTATCCATTCGCGTCACACCACACATTCCCCTTAGCATTCTCATCTCAGCCACATGCAATTGCCTTTCATTTATCCCTTTTGTGGTCCAACATTCTGATCCATACACGACAGCAGGTCTAACCATGGTTTTATAAATCTTCCCCTTGAGCTTAAGGGGAATGCGGGAGTCGCATATTGTTCCCGTGACCTGCCGCCATTTCATCCATCCAGTGCTAATTCTAAGCTTAACACTACGATCTATTTCGCCATCGCTTTGCACAAGTGAACCGAGATACCGAAAGTCGGAGCAAACTGGAAGAAGCACGCCATTTGTTCGACTGTACCTAACGCTATAGCGATAAAGTTCAAAATCTATAAGACTGTTGTAGCTAATGGCTAGCTATTCCCAATTTAACCTTACTTTACATACTTTGATTCAATATTACACAAACAAATAGTGATTGTTTAAAGACAAAAAATAGGTTCATATTCTAATTGACTGTACATTAATAATCAGCGGTACAAAACATGATATCGAAAACTAAACAAAAAACCGAAAAGGAGGCCAATTCTTATCGTTCTTGAAGCATATGAAAGTTTTTCTTCCAAAAATAATTTCTAAGCAAAGTTAATAACATACCCACTCCACCACAAAATGGTGCGCTACATATTTTTCAAAACTCCCTCAATATGGGTATCAAATGAAAGGGCTTGGCTAGTAGAATACTGTAAACTATGACAAATTTCAAATCCAAGATGGCCGCCACCACAAAATGGTGTGTTAAATATTTTTTCTGAACTCAATATGGGTATCAAATGAAAGGGTGTGATTTGTGTATTACGAAATTGGTTGTTTTAATTGGTGTGGATAGTTTTGGGGAAAAGGATGAATTTATTGAGTTCAGCGAACATATCCGAGTGAGGTATCAAATGAAAGGATTTGATTTAATAGTATGGTAAAACACGATTTCACCTACCTACCACCTACCAATCACCTACCTACCTACCACCTAACTTAGTTTACAAACTACAGACAGACACGATAATTTACCGACAAAATCTCCACAAACCAAACCGGCTTCACATTATGTGAAAAAAAAACAATTGTAGGTAGTAATAAAATAAACTATGTTGCTTTAATTTCATATTCCCCAAAAAACTGAACCCCCCAAAAATTAACATGAACTCCGTAAAACAAAGTTGAAAAAAACCTACTGCTTCAATTTTATATTGTGGCTCAAAGCGGGGTCATCGAGTTCATTTAAAATGTGCGTTTGGGTTGGGTTACCTAATATACCCAATGACGTATTATATATATAGACACGTCATGAACTAACATGGCGGCGCTTCAAAACGGCGAAAATATTATAATAACTACTTTTACGCGTAAAGAAAGGGAAAGAAAATATGATACCGTACAGTGGGATGCCTGTTGTCTTTATGTTTCGCGCAGGTTTACACACACGATTTAAATTAAGAACAAACGTAGCATCGCGCGAGAGGATGGTTCGTAACTAAGCGCGATGTGGCCAATTGGCTTCATTTCATGTTGTCATTTTTGAGGGCGGACAACGTATCTATAGTTTTAATATATCATTGAATATACCAACGTCGGATCCCTAACACTAAAAGTGTTTCATGTTTTGTGCACAATTTTAGACGATTTATTATCAATTGCGTAACTTGGACCTTAACGTTTACTTGCAAGTTTCACTTCAGAGAAACTTATCAAATAAAATTATTACATACATACCGCATTAAAAAGTTAATTAGTAAGTCTACGATATGAATGAAGCTTACCGGGGTAGGGTTGTCAATTGTGCAAAACTAAAAACATACCTACTGACTGATTGAAGTTTACATAGAAAACTGACAAATGTTTTCTTCATTTTACGACAACGATGGGTGGACTATGTACAATATAATATGTTGGCACACAGGTTCGCTCGTTGTACAGCTCCAGTTAAAGTAACGATGTTTAAGGCATTCTGCCAGACGTTTTACACGAGCGGCCTGTGGGCAAGCTTTACACAGAGGACCTACAATGTCTTGCGCGTCCAGTATAATAATGTGTTCAGGGCTTTGTTTCGGCTCCCTCGATATTGCAGTGCATCATGTGCATAATTATGTTTACTGACGCCAGCGTAGATGACTTCATGTATTGCGAAACCAGTGAGCCTTTTGTGCAGGAGTAGACGGTGTGCCTATTTCCTTTTTGTTTTGTTTCAATTACTAACATTAGTTATAAAGCAAAAATGTTTGTTACTAACCAACTTTGGCTTGCCTATGGACTTTATTGTCTGAATTAAATGATTTTTTTTTATTACAAGATGATATTATGCGTTGAAAGGATGCATCTTATGAGATGACGAGTAATGGATAAGAAGACATACTTACCGCGCCGCAAGCAACAAAAAAGTTTCAAGGGTCATTGTTATCAAACCGAATGCCTTTGCAAGTCTTATTACACCACTAATACTCTTTATTCTCCCGTTTAATTTCTAAGTAATCAAATTAATAAAACACCAGACCTGTAATTACATTTCTCACAGGCACACCCAGCAGTAATTCAAGTTCAGTAGGACGTCGCATTTGCGGCCTATAATAGACCAGGGAATCAGTGCGACCGATAATATTTGATTTGATTGGTCTGGCAACCCTCATTATAATGTCTGCCTACTTATTAGCGACCTCTGTGAAGGTAAGTCGGTTGTTTCGTAATTGATTAATGTGTGTTATAATGTTTGGCAAGATATTTATAACCATTTGCCCACTAATGCCCACGCGTGGCGGCCGCGGGTGTCCGTACGTCTTAAAATAACACCGATGTAGACGGCAACGTGTGGACACCGATGCTGATCAATGTGTTGTTATTATCAAGATATTATTCTCTGTTTTATTTTAGTTTTTTTTTTTCGTTGAGAACATCTGTTAAGTACCTACTTTACATTGTAAAAATTACGTCAACTTAGATGGATTGCTACTTACTTAGTCATTGTAAGATGTCTGATTCATATTTTTTAGTCATCCATCATACTTACTCAATTATAAAAACTTAATTTAAAATAAGTTATATACGGCGACACATCCAGGCTGTAATATCCAGTATAACCTGACCTCGCTTTGTATAAGCTTCTCGTACAATGGGAGATTGGCTTAATTTGGTTTATGTAGCTTGATTCGCGTTGCGTTAGTTTATACTTACATTTTTCCTTTTCCAGTTTTCGCTAACCATGCAAATACAAAATTTCCATAACGAACTGTAGGTACCTATGTAGGTATCTATTATTCATAATTATACATTTGTATAGGTAATGACATTATGGCGACACGTATATACAGGGTGTTTGGTGCATCGTTTGCCAAATTGAATTGGCCGAAAGAAGAGGTCATTTGCTATCGCTTCAGGCTCAAGTACTCATTTTTGGCCACACCGGTTTTTTTATTACAACTTTCTAATTTTTATTTTGAAAAAATCCAAAACTCAGCATTAAAGCTTAAATTAAAAAAAAAGTTTTAAGTGTAGTCGTCAAATTTCATTTTTATTTACATATGTACTGTTGTATGGCTCTATCAAATTTAAAATTACTTGCCAGTTACATCTAGTTTTTTTTTAATAAATCACAAAGTTTTTGGAAAAATAAAAAATGAACTTAAAACTCAACTTTAAATAGCTATAAAAAAAAAACTAAAAGCGATCGGGATCTTCGAATTATTTTAAAAAGTTCTCTAGTCTATCCCCTTTCCAACGGTATGCAATGTGTTTAAAAAATGTTTCAGTAAGTTCACTAATACGCTAAGTTTGTGTATCGGGACGCACCATCAAACTATTGCATATTCGGGATAAATAAGTGTTTTCGCGTAAACAATACATACGAAGCAGGTAAAGCCTGCTATCTCCCTCCTACACAGTAGAATTCATTATCTGTCTCTTTTTGTTATTGGGTTGGCCGCAAATTGGTTAAGTTTGTTAGTCGTTATTTGACTGTCTCTGAAAACTAACCCCTTGTTGTTGTTGTGTTATTTTCTGTTACTGTTATTTTCTGTTACTGTTAATTTCTGTTACTGTTATCTTTTCATTGAGTTTTGTGGGTGTTTGTGTTAACTTTCGTGATTTTTTTTGTGTTACAATATGGCTACATTCTCTAATGAAGAATACGCTGATATTTTGATGGCTTATGGAAGAGCCGATGGTGTTGCTCGCGAAGCACAAAGAATTTATCAGGAACGCTTTCCCAATAGACGATTGCCTTCCCGCCATACTTTCCAGAACACTTATCGACGCTTACGTGAGACTGGTAATTTGACTGCTAGTGAACCAAGAGGGATTGTAGTGCGTCATAATGTTGACGTAGATGAACAGATTCTGGCACTGTTTGAAGAAGATCCCACTAGAAGCATAAGAAATGTAGCTGCATTACTGGGAATTTCGATCTGGAAAGTATGGCGAGTACTTCGCCAAAATAACAAACATGCTTTCCATTACACTCCGGTGCAAGGTACGTAATTTTTAAATTAATAGACTCACAACCGTAGGCGCTAACGTAGATTGCGAACCCTTTCTAGCTTTACCGCGTACCCGACGCAGCAGCAGGTAGCGGCTTTGACGTCACTCTGCCAGATGTCATAAACCTTCAGCGGTCAGGCCATTGTCTTTTACATTGTACTGCCCGTACTTTTTACAAACAATAAAAAAAAATCTTGCGAGAAAGTAATGCATTCTTACGCGTATTTTATTTGTTGTAGGTCTCGAGAATCAAGACTTTGATAACCGTGTCCAGTTTTGTCGTTTTTTACTGCATTCAGACGTGGATAATCCGGTCTTTTTAAAAAGAATTCTGTGGACGGATGAGTCCAAATTTACTAAAGAGGGAATCCTCAATTTACATAACTTACACCACTGGACAGCAAAAGATCAAAACCCACGCGTAAAACGACAAAGGTCATTCCAGAGACGATTTAGTGTGAACGTTTGGGCAGGAGTCATTGCAAATCATGTAATTGGACCACACTACTTACCTGACAACCTGAACGGGGATAATTACTTAGAATTTCTGCAAACAGAGTTGCCCTTATTATTAGCTGATTTGCCAATTTTCAGTGAAGACAGGTCTTTTGTTTTCCAACATGACGGTTGTCCCGCTCATTGGAGAATAACCGTCAGGGAGTACTTGAATGATGCATTCCCGGACTCATGGATTGGGAGGGATGGCCCTATTCCTTGGCCTCCACGTTCTCCAGACTTAACTCCGTTGGATTTTTACGTCTGGGGACGGGCCAAAGAACTCGTCTACGCCACGGAAGTTGAGACAAGAGATGATTTAGTCCAACGCATTGAGGCGGCTTTCATGACGATCAAAGCAGAAATGCGTTTACGCACCACTACAGTTGAGATAAGACGAAGATGTCGCGCGTGCATACGCAATAGTGGTAGACAGTTTGAACAAGACTTGTAAGATTAGTATGTAATTAAATTACTTATTAATAAATGATTATTTTTGTAATAATGTATTTTTTTTTCAATTTCGAGGAAAGTTCCCTATGTAAGAACGAGATAAGAGACTACGTAAGACGTGAGATAACAGTATCTATCTACTAATAGCATGTAATTTATGCGAAAACTAGTGTTTTAAACGTAATATCCAATATCAGCCTGATGTGTCTCGACTACACATTTAGCTAATTATTAAAGATATTAAAAGAGTTTTTTAACACATTACATACCGTTGGAAAGGGGACAGACTAGAGAACTTTTTAAAATAATTCGAAGATCCTGATCGCTTTTATTTTTTTTTTTATAGCTATTTAAAGTTGAGTTTTAAGTTCATTTTTTATTTTTCCAAAAACTTTGTGATTTATTAAAAAAAAACTAGATGTTACTTGCAAGTAATTTTAAATTTGATAGAGCCATACAACAGTACATATGTAAATAAAAATGAAATTTGAAGACTACACTTAAAACTTTTTTTTAAATTTAAGCTTTAATGCTGAGTTTTGGATTTTTTCAAAATAAAAATTAGAAAGTTGTAATAAAAAAACCGGTGTGGCCAAAAATGAGTACTTGAGCCTGAAGCGATAGCAAATGACCTCTTCTTTCGGCCAATTCAATTTGGCAAACGATGCACCAAACACCCTGTATATTAGTTTTATCTTATAGAGCATGCAATACTAATTTCTTAAGCAACGTATCGAACCAGTTTTTAGGATAAATACATTAATTAATAGAAAATGGAGATATTTAAATACTTAACTATAAATGTAAATAAAAACATTAGTTTCACAATTAAGTACTGTTGTATAAAGAACAGAGCACACGGTGAGTGGCGGATTTGCAGTCATGGCCGCTCCAGACAGACCCCAGGCCATTGGCCGCCTCTTTATCAGCACTAAAGTGTGACTTGTGTTTCTGCAATTAAATGTAAGTGTCTCCATGCAGTAAAAATCCCCAAAAAACCGTCATGAGTGCCGTTTCAAATCGTTCCAGTTTCAAACAAATAAGAACCTCTTGGTTCCTCTTGTGTCATTTTTGATGGAGACTAGCGGTTTATGGATTTCATTCCAGTATTCGCGTAAACTTTTGCAAGCATCTGCACTGCACGAGCTGACCAGCGAGTCTTGGTGAACTGGGCTTGATAGCGTTCTCGACGCTGAGTTGACGCTACAAAGAAATTGTACAACTCTTGGAGTAGAGAGAAAAACGAACAAGCCTCTTGGCTGATTTCAGCTGCACGAGTGTGCTGAGCAAGGAACATACGAGGCAGAGGGTGAAATTCCTTTATTTTAGCTTGCAGACCGTTGTATAATATGCCTGACATGTTAGCTGCGTTGTCATAAGATTGCCCGGCTGCCCGCGGCAGTTTGAAATATAAATTCCTAATCCAGTTAAAGTTGAGGTAACAGCATAGATCTGTCATTTATTGTGACATGGTCTGCATTTGGAATGAACTTGAGAAACCGCTCTACAGGTGATCCATTAGGCTGCAGGACATAGGTATCTGATTACATAAGTGAGCAGCAGGGCTATTGCGTATCTTTTAAATTACAGTGGCTAACCAATAGTGCCTTTCAATTACTGTCAAATGGTTCAGTTTTGTACTAAACCATAACCAATTTGACAGTTAATCCATAGACAATATGATAGCCACTGTCATCTAAAAGATACGCATTAGCCCTGCTGGTCTACGTAAGATATTTCCGGCATAGAGTCATTGATCAGCAGGGCTATTGCGTATCTTTTAAATGACAGTGGCTAACCTATAGTGCCTTTCAATTACTGTCAAATGGTTCCATTTTGTACTAAACCATAACCAATTTGACAGTTAATCCATAGACAATATGATAGCCACTGTCATTTAAAAGATACGCAATAGCCCTGCTGAGAAAAATATTTCGTATTTATTTCCTCCAAAAATTTTTTTCACGTAAAGCGAATGAATTCATCGTATGTTGTTGAAGAAAAATAACTCGTTAATCCTTAGCCTAGATTCTCATTTTGGTTAAGAACGGATCAAACTCGCAATAAGCTCTAAAGACATCAAATAATTTCCATTACGAATTGAACCAAATTTCTCGTCGTGACGACCCCTGGAGGCAAACCACGTTATGCAAACGCTTTTACACATGTGTGCTGTGCATTTGAGTTATTTCTTGTTATCATCAGTGATTTTTTTGTCATAATTTGCCGCCCCTAATATCTGGCCGCCCTATTCGCCGGCAAATTCGCCACTCCACGTTGACCTAATTTTGGTCACACTACTTAATAGTACCTAAATATTTATGGTCTAAGCATAGGTTAGTATTAAGTAATATATTACGCACCTATATTTTAATGATTTAATGATACATACAACGTTTATTACTTCAAAGATACACCTACCAAAAAAAACAGATACACAAAAAAAAAAAGAAAAAGAGCCAAAAATAAATCAACGTTACCTTTTCAAGTAGTTCGCCATGGCCATTCCTTTTTAAAACTTCAAACATCAAATATTTGTTGAAAATTAGCACTAAGTAAGCACACACAAGTCGTCCTCAGTCCATTGCTGCGGCACACTATCTACGAAAGAAGGTGTTATCTTGACAGATCGAGGTATTCTCAACGTTTATCAGCTCTATAATCTTGGAACAACATGTCAATCATGCAGTCAAGCCACTTATCTCGTGCTAGTGGGTCCTCCGATACAATAAAGGTGGAGACAGAAGGTCAGGACTCATGAACATGCGTTTTCTGATACAATTTTGTATCATAACACCACTGTAATTTTCTAAGAAGCAGCTGTGGCCCAGAGATGCGCCTCGGTGGCCCATTAGTTGCGGCCCCAATTTACGAAGAGTATAATGTCTTAGAACCAAACAATTCGAAGACATGTGACATCTACCGATCCGCTATGGGCCCGCGTAGTGGATTATAGCCCATCCCTCTCCTAGAGAGGAGTTTTGAGTCTCTGCAGTGGCAATATTATTGGCCGATGATGATGACGATGACTGTCATTTTCTTTATTCGTGGAAAGAATTAATTTCAATATAACGTTTAGAATATTTTCGTCACTTTTAGATTTTAGCTAAATGAAATAGTTGAAGAATAATGTGACTAAAGCTTCTACCATTGAGTTGTGAAGGCCATTTACAGACAGAAGTCGAATTGACAAGCGAGAGAAAGTATAAGTCCTGTATATTATAAAAGACTTCCACTGACTCCAACTTTTGTGAGAAACAGACCTTTTGTGTTTTTTCTGTGTGTTGTCGTGAGTGTCCCTCGAATTGTGGAATATAAACCAATCCATTGTGTCTTATTGTCTTCCTACTGCTAAATGGAGTGGCAGAAAAATAAATATGCACATGCACACAATAGCCTGACCTGATTGTCTGATAGTCAACGACTTCCCCACAGTAGAATAACTGGCTCAAGGCTATAACTGGCTCAGACCAATAACTGGCTCAGGGCAATAAACGGCTTGGCTAGTCGCAGCTGCTTGCGAAGAGTGGATATTTTTTTATCGGATCCGCTGGAGCCTGAATGGGATGTTGAAAATGCAATACCTACTTAAATACCTACTGTACTATTAGAAATTAGGTTAATAACATAAGTAACTATCCCTTGTGTTTATTAGTGGGCTGACGTAGTGCATAGCTGCGAAGAATATGGGACAGTAAAATGATTTATTTTCTAGCTGTTGCCAGCGGCTTCACCCGCTACAACTCGAAAATTACCCCACGGGAAGATAAAAAAAACGGGATAAAAACTATCCTATGTGGTAATCCAGGTTATAATCTATCTGTGTACCAAAATGTATCTAAATCCGTTCAGCAGTTTTTGCGTGAAGACGTAACAAACATATACACTCACATACTCACAAACTTTAGGCTATAAAATATTAGTGTGATTAACGCTTTGGTGGCTTCAGTCCAATTTTGGACTATATGATTGTAGACTTTAAGGACGTATTTTCAAATCTGACGAAAATAAGCAGTGTTTCGGTACATTATGCGGCCAAATGAAACTAAACCAAAATGAAATCAATAATTAACACATCTAGATTAGGTACTCCTTCACTTTCAATAATTACTACTTTTTATTCGAATATGATTGTTTATAATCACAGGAGATATATATAACTGAAAATATATCAAAACCTGTGTCGCCAGTATTCCCCTACCACACGGCAACTGTGGATCTGCACAAGCACATCATTGACTTTGACATTGACACTGATGACGCGTAAGAAATAGCTGTAATTCTACGCGATGCATCCGATTAATGAAGTATCGATAAATTATTTTTACATTGTGTGTTCTGTCAAGTAAGGTACCTACCTAGTGACAAACTTGGTTGTGGTTAAGGAGCAATGTATTATGGGGAAAAAACAAAACAGTCGCTGTAATATTTGAAAACAAAAATAACATTGTAAGAGCAAGAAATATTTTACGATTTATGTTTTTCATGATTTTAAAGACAAATTTAGTAAAACACATGCATGGTAAGTGATTCCATGATTTAGAAATTATTGGTTTATATTTCGGTTTTACCAAGAAACCACTGAACATCACGGCATTTTGTAAAAAATGACGAGCAGGGAAGACGAAAGAAGAAACAAGACGCTTTGCGGCCAAATGCATTCGCAAGCGCCACCCCCGCCACCCCCCGCGCCCTCTTGAAGGTATATCCTGTTGTTTTATGATCTGAGTTATTAATATTGTAAACAAATATTTTCGGTGCTTCTCCGCACAAAATTAGCGATATAGTGTTGATTTTCAGTAGATCTCTCTCTTTTACACTTTATTTATTAAAAAATATTTCATGGAAAAACTATTAAAATAATTACAAGCAGAGCCAGAAAAAAACTAACAATTTAACACGCTTTCGGCAAATTTGTCATTATTGAGTGAACTTTAAACGCTTGAGCTAAGGTTCATTTTAGTGGTCACTGTCATGATAAATTAAAATTACGCAAACATTTTAAATGTAAAACTTAATTTGCGCTCCGCAGCGCCGCCCGCTCCTAGCTAAACCCTGCGTCGTTTTATTTCTCTAAAAAGATAGCTCTACGAACACAAAATATTTGTAGAACCGCGAAAATTCGTAAACGCGTCCTTAAGCCTTGTTTTATAATTTTTAATGTTATAATAGGTAATTAGTCATGAAGTAATTTAAAACTGAAATCGAACACCAAATTAAGTTATTTCAATGTTTTCGTAAGGTTATAAGGAAAATAGGTCAGTAATATAATGCGGATCAACCGAAAGGATAGTATTTAAGCTATTTAATAATGAGCGTATTATTTCCCTAATATTTTGAATAGCTAGTTAATAACTAACACATTGTTTGCCCGTACCTTCGACTGGCCCTGACGGATTTTGTAAGGTCATTGCAATGATAATGTGTAAGTGTAGTACGCAATGGTTCCACTATTTACCTCCAGTTTTGATGATTGTTAACGTAATTTGATTACTTTACTTAGAGCAGTAGATACTTTATTTTTTTCCCTTGAAGAGCTCAACATTCATAACTGTGGTTCAAATATACGGTCATCACATAAAAATTGACGCACCGGGGCACTGGTCCAACTGCTCTGTCCAAATACATAGTTGGACCATGGGTCTTTACAAGGGGAAGTTGTCCAACTTTAAAAATAGTTGGACCACATCACCTTTTGAGAGTTCCGTGGTCCAATTCATTTAAAAATAACTTACCAACCCTAAAAACCTCAACTGCATCTTTATGTGTGTATGGTACCTACTGGTTTACGGTTATATTGAGGCTGTAGGCCGTAGGACTTGGTGAGCTGACAGTATTGTCACAACTCCTCTTCAATTCACGGATTCATAAAGATTAGTCTTCAATATCAACGTCTTGCAAAACCTTAGACATCCCTTTACCCCTCACCCCCATTGGCTCCTACCTCTATTAGTCTCTGCACCACCCAAAGGTTTACTGGTATAAAATATCTAGGTATTTAGTGTCACATAAATAAATATGTCATACAGTAGAAATCCGACTATCCGAATCAATTAAAACCAGGTAGGTAGGAGGTATTCCGTATAATCTAAAATCCGGATAATAAATTATTAAGTAAAACCTAACAATTTTTATAACTTTTTTTATATTTTCAAAATAATGACGTAAGCCTATGGGAAACACTATCTAATAGTGGTAATCTTCTTTATCTATAAATATATGTTTAATTCTTCTTTACGCGTGTGTATGTCATCACTGAACTGCTTCAAATGGCTCGACCGATTTGGATGAAAATGTTTGTGTGTTCAAGCGGATTCCAGAATTGTTTGATTTACAATTGGTCCCGGTAGGTGGCGCTGCTGTGTGGGCAGGACGACGTCTGCCAGGTCCGCGAGTAGGGTATAAAAATATGGTAATAAGAGAGCCCGTGAACAATGAGTCCGGATATTAGGGTATCCGGATAATCGAGGTTCAGATAAAAAGCATTCTACTGTATTTACAAATTCACTTATAACAACCGACACCATAAACTGTATCCAAAAGTTCAACGGGATAGTTTTCTAAATATAGGTAAGTGCTCTAAATATCGAAACACTCCGTTAGAATTAGGTGAGCTGTGCACTGACGTTTTATAGACAAACGTCAGCGTGCTAAAATTGTTGGGAGATTTGGCGCCAAGAGTTTGAAGGCAAACATATCAGCGGGCAATGACTTGTGCAGTAAATATTTATTTTATTAAACTTCATGCACAATAATGATACATAGGCGGACGTAATGACACAAGACATTTTCTACCAGTCAACCTTAGGATTAAAAAAGTCAACATTGTGGTAGGGTACAAAGTATCTAAAAAACAACATCAACTTTAAAATATATACAGGGTGTTTGGCAGAACGTTGAACATACGAAAATGGTGGATAGGTGGGGTCATCTGCTACTTACTCAGCCCTAATTTATTTGGTCCTGGCCCACTGGATATTTAAAAAAAAAAAAAGCTTTTTTCTTGTTTCACCACTTTCATAACTTTAAAGGGTAATTTTAATTAAAAATGAGTAAAACAGGCAATATTTAGTTTTTTTTTTAAATCTTTTATGTTGACAGATTCTTATAAAATTATTGCTTTATTCAGATGTTAGCTAGAAAAAAAGTTATGTGTCCTCAAACTTACAGAAAGATGTAAAAAATACTTAAATCTTAATTTCAACTTGCATTAAAAAAAAACAAAAAATGTTTGAGGAGTTCCAATTCTAGTAAAACATCCCTAGTGTGTGAGCTTTCTAATGGTATGTAATTTGCTTTTATAAAAAAAAAACTTTAATAGTTATTTCATAATTTTATCAAGTAGGAAATTTTTGACGAAACTCGACCTTTACGGAAAGTGAAATGTTTTGCGAAATTTAATACTGCAAGGTTGGTAAAAATTAAATGATCGATTGAAATTATTCTGTACCAGTTAGGTGCGTTAATGAAACAATTAAATAATTTTAAATAATTTATTCAAATACATAATAAATCACAGATGTTCGAATTGACGTCCTTCATTTACAATACAAGCGCGGCATCTACGTCTGATTTCTACAGTTGTGCGCAGCAGCATCTCCTATCGCATAACTTTTACAAATAATAATTATTATTAACAATAATAATCATTTAATTTTTTACCAACCTTGCAGTATTAAATTTCGCAAAATATTTCACTTTCCGTAAAGGTAGAGTTTCGTCAATGTCCTACTTGATAAAATTATGAAATAACTTTAATTGTTTTTTTTAATAAAAGCAAATTACATACTATTAGAAAGCTCACCCTCTGGTCTACGCTGAGTAAAGATCATCATCTGCCTTGCCTTTTCCCAACTATGTTGGGGTCGGCTTCCAGTCTAACGAAGGCAGCTGAATACCAGTGTTTTACATGGAGCGACTGCCTATCTGAACTCCACAACCAAGTTAACATGATACTGATACCCTTTGGTAAGACTGGTTGTCAGCAGACTTTTAGGTCACCTACCTGTAACGACTGCCCAAGATCTTTATACATGGCAGCCGGGACCAACAGCTTCCAAAGCACAGAGGTATCTCGGTAATTAATGTACGGTCACCCATCCACAGACCAACCCAGGCAAGCACGAATAAATGTAGAGTGAACTTTAAGGTTCCGTGTCGACCAGTCCACAGTTATCCCGGGCAGAGCGAGTGCACGTTAATGTTATACTGATGATTTAGTGGTTTTATTTTATATCCTAACTAATGTTTATAATGAACACTACATTTATTTAAGCCTGAATAAAAATGAAACGGAATCAGAAAAAGATAAGAATGACAACGAGAAACTGTGTACAACGAGAAATGTGTAGACATGTGAAATCTTAAACTCACTGATTAAAGAAATACATAATAATTAATAAGAAATCTTTCATTTCGAAGAATACTCCCAATTGAAGAAAATATGCCATTTTGAGAACTGGGCATTCTGAGAATTAGGCTTTTAAAGAATTGGGCATTCTGAGAACTTGGCTTTTTGAGAATTGGCCATTTTCAGAACTAGTTATTTTGCGACTCGGTTGCCATTTTGAGAATTAGCCATTTTGCGCCTAAACCCTTGTTAGTTTACACCAAGGATGAACGTGTATTTTTGATTTGCTTAGTAGTTCGTTATTATCTAGTTTTACGTAACAAAACAATTGTATTGGCGCGATTCCAATTCCAAGAGATTCCAAGAGTTTTAGCGCTCGACTATAAAAAACCATTTCCAAAGTAGACCGCTGGAAATGATTGAATAAATTCGTGATTTGCAAGGGACTAACATTTATCAATAAGCTGGTTAATATTAAACATAAGGATTGTAACTATGAGATATGACCTACTGTATGATGATATGGTTTCGAAAATAGTAATTTCGTTTAGTAACATGAAAATTTAATCATTACAGTAGACAAATATATATTGCTTCTAAACATTGCTCAGTGTTTATATATTGGCGCTGCTGACTGTACACACATTTCGCCTGTTGTTGAAGCCCCATGTTACAGGGGACGACATTATTGCTATTAACAGATGTTACATGCCTTCATAGACTGTTAAAATGAAACTACAAGCATTCAGTCAAGCTTTGAGTCTTGAGGTGGGTAGACCTCCAGCCACGTGTGTTCCGGCTGGTAGATTTCCCATCACTGAAGACAATTTTTTTTTTTTTTCGAAATGGCATCTCGCAGTTCAGTCTAGGAGACTGTCTTCTGCTTAACCGGGCAAATTCCTGTGGGTGCCTTGAGTTTAAGGCCTCTAGCCAGGGCAAAAACTTACATGAAGACAATTCATCGATTCCTGCTTCTTAAAGCAGTCCGAGTTGATCACTTAATAACACGCGACACGTCTACCAATCAGACGGCAGTAGCGCCAATCGCACAATCAATGATTGGCGCGTCTCTTTAAAACAGACTGAACCAGTATTTCCAAAATCTAGGCAAATAGGTGGACCAGATGCAGTTTATAAAGATAGAAGACGCTGTCTTTTGGCAGTAAAATAGTACCCAATAGTACCTACACCAACATTTCGCCAGTTACGTATATATACTTAATAGGGGGCGACAGTGCGACACTATTGCCTTCAACTGGGCACAATTCCAGATTCCGTGGCTACTACTGAGAAAATCCTGATGGATAAACCCAATAACACTTTGCCCAATCTGGAAAGCAAATACAGAATATGAACAAAAACCAACTGTTTCATTGAATGTGTCTACGACATTGCATGTGTTACCGCAAGCACTCAATCTATTTCATTACTTTAGAGATGTATCGATGAGTGCTGTGAAGGTCATTTGTAGTTGTGCACGTATCAGTTTGTCTTCATTATATTGTCACTTAGCAAAAAGTCATGTCTATAGAAAATGAGGTGTTTTTTATGGACTTTGCAACAAGCCTTGTGGATGATAGTGGAACAAGATTGTCAAAATTAACGACTACTGATTCACAGTTATTATTATGGCACTGGTTCGGAAGAACCTGGAAGTCATAGAAGTCTTTGCACAGCAGTGGGATAAAGCAGACGGGTAGCATCAGTTTGGACTGGAATCCAATATTGAAATTGTTACGTACTCACGTCAGATGGGAAATAATTAGATCGCCTGTGAGTAGTGTATGGAATCCACAACCGTTGACTACAGCCTTCGACACATCTGGATTATTACCTCTGAAGCCACCACTGCTCATAAAAATGATCTTCCTTTACCACGACTCGGATTTCCGATGTTTACGAAAAACCACCGTATTCACAAACGCGTGGGTTCGATTTTAATTCGGGAACTCGAATGTCTACTTCCGTAATGTCATATAGATATATGACTTCTTGAATCGAAAACGGAACCAAAGCGTTTCTGAATACGAGGACTTGTTTTCCTCATCTAAGTCTTCTGATGACAATCGTAGATTATAAGAACTCGGTCACCAGTGCTGGAGTCATAATGAGTCATATAACATAGAAGCTATTAAACCAAGGTCATTAGGAGTATGCCATCTCATTAGGGATACGAGTTCATATCTCCAAGATATGTTACGCACCGCTCAGAGTCCTACATTAAATGAGATAATAAGTATTATCTAGCGCCGGTACAGTTCTGCCTGACATTAATGTCATGCGCTACCTGGATTTCTTAACTACGGGTCTAAGATTTTAATTGACGCTTCGTAAGACCCTTTTTCTTTGAACTAGGGCTATTGGTTCAACAGACTCAAATAATAAGGCATCTCTTCCTTTCAAATTCTTGACGTCATTGTGGTTCAAACTATGCAATTTCAAGAGTCACTCAAGAAGTTTATTGACATCTTTATCTTTTGTACCTTTCGTCCCTTTGGAGGTTTTTGTTTGCTTTCGATTATATTATCTTTGCAGTTTCGAGTTCATATTGTCAATAAATCAATATAATATAATAATAGGCTCCTCTTAAGCTGCTTGTCAACACACTCTCCTTAGCCTTCCACACGGTTTGTCATAACTACCTTTAAAAGGTCGTCTAGCTCAGCGTGGCCAGATGTCCCGATTTTTAAACCAAATGTCCTGCGTGGGACAGGCTCAGGCCCGCTTGTCGGGGATAACACGACCGTGCGTGCAGCATGCTGAAGATACGAGGTCGGGTGGGACAGACTTGAAGTTAAATCTTCACAGAAATATCATGTTGTAATTCTTATGATAGTAAGTACCTACTCTTTCTCATTTTTTTTACATGCTCACAGCATTTTTTCCAATCTTGAACTGTTAGTCAATTAAAAGCATCTATGGTTTGTGAAGCACATTTTCTGAAGAATAAAACTTATTTGATTTTAATTTGTTTTTTTTTTATATTTATTCAGAAGACGAATAAGACTCAACTATTGACCGATAGGGTTAATCTAATTTTAAATAATTTATTTGAATTAAAATACGGTTATTTTTGCTATGTTACGTTAACGTAATTTGAACTCAAATAAAAAGATAAATAGGTATTTATACTTTTGATTACATACCTACGTTGTTTTTACTACGAGGGTGCGTTTTTAAGTTCGCGGAATGGGAGGGTAGATGATAAAAATAGGTCATTATCGAGGTGGCCACGACTTCAGCCACTCAATATTAGTATAAATACCAGGTTTTGTCTTAATTGGGTCATTAGTCTTTGAACTATCGTCAAGCAAACAACTCAATCGGGAAGAAAGTGTGCATTATGGAAAAAATCGAGTACCGTGCCGTAATAAAGTTCCTTACCAAGCAAGGAAAGTCAGTTCAAAACATACTGGAAGAGATGGAATCCGTTTACGGGGACTCTTGCCTGGGTAAAACCATGGTTTACAAGTGGCATTGTCTTTTTAAACAAGGCAGGACCTCACTTGAAGACGACCCGCGGCCCGGACGGGCGATCGAGGTGACTACTCCGGAAATCATTAAAAATGTCGAAAAAATAATATTGGAAGATGCCAGACTAAAGAAGAAACAGCTTGCAGAAATGGTTGGAGTATCGGATACAACAATTTTCAAAATTCTACACGATCATCTTGGCATGACAAAGGTCAGTGCAAGATGGGTGCCAAGAATGCTCACGCCGCCTCAGAAACAACGCCGCGTGGAGTGTTCTCGCACGTTTTTGGACCTCTGTAACGAAGATAAGGATGGACTATCGAGTCGAATTGTTACTGGAGATGAAACTTGGGTTCATCATTATGAGCCTGAGTCAAAACAGGACTCTATGCAGTGGCACAAAAAAGGTACACCACCACCCAAGAAGTTTAAAGTGTCACAATCGGCTGGGAAAATCATGGCAACAGTGTTTTGGGATTCGGAAGGGATTCTGTTGACCGATTATAAAGATAAAGGCGTTTCTATAACCGGAGAATACTATGCTTCTATCCTCGAGAGGTTGAAAGAAAGTATTAAAGAAAAAAGGAGGGGAAAATTGACCAAAGGTGTCCTTCTTCTTCACGACAACGCGCCTGTTCACAAGAGCCGTGTTGCGTTTGCTGCCCTGCTTATGGTATTTTTCGGACAAAGACAAAACATTTTTTTTATGAAAGTATACATAAGCTAATTGAAATATCTGAAAAATGTATTAGGGTAGCAGGTGAATATATTGAAAAAGAAAAATAATTTAGTATTTTTATTTTCACTCCTTGCCCTCCATTCCGCGAACTTAAAAACGCCCCCTCGTATATCCCGCTTTCGACGAAAGAATCCCGCTTTTTTCAGTCACAGAAAAAAATCTGGCAACGCTGGTCTAGCTCCTCATTTGATCTCATGCAATGAGCAAAAGACTTCAGAGTCGATGGGTTATGATTTTATGAATAATATGGCAACCTTGACACCATTTGCCCACAAGTGAAGAAGTTTGGAAGAAACATTTTACCTCCCAATAAATGTATATTTTATTATCACAAATTTTTAAATCTTGTCTATTTTTCAATAATGCGTCGTAGGTATCATTGAGTAATAAAAACGAGAAAGTTTAGCAAAACTTAGGTAATGTCATGTCCTGATTATTCTGATCAAAGCTCTTGTTTCTTAGTTCTGGTTGTATGATCAACATAAATATTGAGCAATTATTGGTTCTTTAGATTAGATTCCTACATAGATAGGTAGGTACTGTAATTGTAACGATTAGTAACGAATACCTATACAGTTTTACTACCTACCTACTTCTATATTATGTAGGATCTACATTGCTTTACTAGACATTATTAAAATAAATGAAGGAATATTTTCACTAGGTTAGTGTGAAACTGTATTTATTATTTAAATAGTATAAACAGTGGTCTAGTTGGCCTTAAAAAGATAATTTACATAACTTTTTAATCAATTAGTAATTCGAATGCCTAACCTCGATAAAACCAATGTGGAATCTTACTTTTGTAAATTCACGCAAAAAGTCCAGTAGGTAAGTCAGCTGGTGTAGCTGTCAGTTTGTTTGCTAATAAACTGATAAAAATACCTTGAGTTTTACGTAACGCAGCAGTTATTACTTTGCTATGATAGGTATTATGTTTACTACGAGTTGACCAGCACAGGTGCGGTGTGTAGATACCCACTATGTGTAGACACAGTGATCGTTTTCCATTTAACAAACTGTGCTAAAATGTAACTAGGTATGTAATTGGATGACACATTACAGCTGTAGGGGCAAGTGCTTTACCTATGGACATTTTCCAAAAAACGAAATAAAACATTTTTTAAATCTTAACTAAATAACTTTTATTATTTTTTAATAAATCACCAGTCTTACATAATAATCAGCCTTTCTTAAAAATCAACTTAAACCTCGAAATGAATTATACTCATGAAAATAATCAACTTTTCTTAAAAACTACGGTTTTGTCCACAGGTTCATAACTCAATTGTTCCTATGGACAGCAAAGTTGTACCTATGGACTGTGTTGTACCTGGGGACGGAACTCTTTAATATAATAAAATTAAATAAAAGAAAACAAAACAATATACCTACCTCCAATAGTTTTTGTTTTAGCCGATGATAGCTTTATTGATGAATAATATTATTCATAAGCTTTACGACATTCTTCAAATAAATTATTAGTAGATTCATCACTAAAGCTATCATCGGCTAATACGAAGCAAGCCATGCATACAAAACTTTCAGTCTCATCGTCAGAATCAAAATTCTGTCTGTATGACTGTGGAACACACTTAATATGAAAATTATGATGGCATAAAATATACTACATTTAAGCATTTTTTTACTATCTTTGGCATAAATTTTACATTTCGAACACATAACATAGGATAATTTTTCTTGTTTCAATATTTCAATATTTTTGGTAAAAGACTTTGAGCAACTGGCAACTGAAAGCGGGATTTCCGTTATTGTGGAGGAACTAGTATTAGCTGTAGAAGTACTTGGTTGAGAAATATCTATAGTAGTAGAGGTAATTTTAGTGATTTTCTTGTTAGCTTTCTTCTTAGTGGTCTTTTTTAAAGAGTCATTTAATATAGCATCCTTTTCTGGCGTATCTGTTAAAATTCGTGTTCTTCCAGGTTTTCTTCCTCGTGCAGCAGCTTTTCGCGGATTATTATGAATTTTGTACCTGTGGACAGTCCATAGGTACACACAGTTGTTTGTCCATAGGTACAAATTTCCGCAAAAAAAACATAATAGGTCTATGTCCACCGGTACGTTGGTTAAAGCATTAGTTAAACTCAAGAAAATAAGATAGAAACTACAGAGACCACATTGCACATATAATCTTTCAGTTATGTTCTATAACTTCACTGTAAAACTTAATCAAATACAGCTAAAAAACTTACTTTTTCGGTCCAAAAACTTTCTGCGCCGGCATAACAAAAACAAAACGAAAAAAAAAGATGGCGATACGTCAAATCTGTCAACCATAGACAAATGCTTACGGCTGCGTTCAAATTAGAATTTTAGGGTTGCCCGTTTCTCCAGAATTAACGGTGTCCACAGGTAAAAGCGTCCATAGGTACAGCACTTGCCCCTACGTAAAAAAATGTTGGGTGCAAACTTAACTATTTAGTACATGTAGTTTCAGCGTCAGAAGTATATATTAATGACAAATTAAGGAAATAACAGCTAAAATGAGTCTCGTTCATTTGGTAATATAAAATGAGTAGGTATTAGTACCCACTTGCGTCACCGTCCCCCTATTCATACACCTGACATTCAAGCAGCAATTGCTTTGCTGTTACCTATGTGAAGCTATGTGGCGAATAGACTTAATTATTTATTTGTCTTTCGATTAGTAAACTCTCAACTTGTGTGAGTAATCTTATAATCGAGTTTCCTAAGTTATTGTTTGGAATTTATTCAAAAGTGAAAAGCAAACAACCATTAATGGGATGAATTCTAAAATTGTTTTATTTTCCTGAACTGTTTACCCGTGACTTCTGTTTTACATTTAAACATTATGTATTTATATAACTTGAAAATAAAGCAGGCTTCGGCATTTGCCGCTCGCAGCATTTCCATTATCATACATACGTAACAACAATGTCAACAAAACAAACGTTTGGCCGCGATTTAAGGAATATCATAAAACATGCAACACTTACCGTGTGTAGATACTGCTGTGAACAAACACTGGCGACAAATCCACTCACTACTCGTCCACTGACGCGGCTAAATTGTTTTATTTCACTTGATTTTCTCGAGGGGAAAACTAATGAAGTATCGGAGAGTACGTACTAGTAATTACGCGGTGTGTGTAAGCACGCGACCGTTACCCGCCGGCGTGGAGGTGCGACTGACGGAGTGACGGACGGAGCCAGTGAGCGTGCACTCGGACGGACTCAGGGCGCTCGCTCGGGGCCTCGGGCTGTGCCCTGTCCGGCGCGGTCCCACCAGTCGGTCTCAGTCTCAGTCAGACTGCCGCGTAGCTGAGCCGGTGTGGTGTGCGGCGGCGGGCGCTGCGACCTGACCGATTTGCCTCGCCGGCTAAAACAACGAGATGTCAGTTGTCACTAATTAAATACTCGTAGTGTACTTTGAAATCCATTGCAATATTGATTGAGACAATTTGCGAGACTAGGTACTCCTATTTATAAGGAACATAACCTCTTTGTAGTAAAACTACGAAACATGGCAGTTGTTAAAAATGAAATGTCTCCTTTCTGTCACTCTGTTTGACAGTGGGACGAGAATTTTGAATTACAACGATATTTCTCATTGATTCAGAGTTTCAGATTCACATGAGATTCTAAAAACATGAGTTCGAAGAAAAATGCTAAACAAAGTTCAGCAAGTAGTCTGAATTCTCCAAAAAGCAGTACAGAAGTGACCAAAGCTGAAGCGAAGGTTTTAACAAACATAAAATACGAAGACAAGGTAGAGTCAGAGCAATCAACACTAGATACAAAAAAGAAGAGTAGATCTAAGAAGATTTGGAAAGATATGTCTAAAGAGAGTTCTCATACCAAGTTCTATAAAAAGCCTACTCGTCTAGCTGAGTTTAAACATGTTACTAGAGATGAATATCTCAGCATACCGGAGTCTATGTCTGGCTCTGTGGATACTTTCAACTGTATTCATGGACCCGAAGGCAAGCAGTACACCAACCATGGTTTACTCGAGAGGAATTTCAAGAAAAAATTGGATCCCGTGCCCTTTGGTAAGTTCCTGGCGTCGAGTTTAAAGTTTAGACACACAAATATCTGTCAGATTGGCTTAAAGATTGAGTTAGTCTTATTTTCACATAACTGGTATTCAAGCGCGACTGCTGAGCTTCAAGTCCTGGGTACGATTCCCATATCGGTCAAACGTCCGAATAGCAGCCACAGGATTTATGCCCAACAACAACCCCACAATATCAACACCTTCACCCTCTATTACCTGTGACTTAAACTAGCTAAATGTGGGTCTCCCATTAGTTATATCTCTGCCTAACCGTTCGAATATTACATTCTTACTATCAGCAATCAATTTCACTTACAATCGTTTGTATAGTAGGTTTCTACCCAGTACGTTGAGCCCGCATCATTTAGACAATTAGTCGCGATGCCTTAAAATAGCAAACGACGCAGTATTTATGAAAGTGCACGTAAACAAATAGGACGATTGTCCTTTTATTAAATTAAGGTGCGCTTTCCCTCGCCCACTTACCCTTTTAATCAGCTATCATAATAATTTCTCGTGCAACGACGCTGACCTGACCTGAAAACGCGCGATTCTATTGTTTCACTATTTGTAATTTCGTTTGCTGGCTGATAACACTGTTTTATTGTTACTATCGAACACACCTTTGGCAATGTTTGTTTAGTTTAATTTGCAGCTTGGTTCTTAAGGCTTGTTAAGGTTCGTAAGGCTATTTGCGGTACTAAGACCGCCATTAATTTTTTTCAACACAATCTTCTTCTTAGCAGCATGTCTATGGCAATCTAAATTGTCTCATCCAGTACTGAGCTACTGGTTTGGCACTTTCTCTAGCGTCCATCAGTTCCTATAGTGAACAAAAAACATTAAGTACCTCATTGTTTGTGGAACAGTACCACTTCTACATTCCAGGGCATAGCTATTTAATCTCCACTTCAGCAGGTTTTCCTAGCTGCAACGAACCGGGGTCCGGATTCTATCTAACGACTTGCAGGTTGTGCATGGCAAGTCATGTCCAGCAGGGCTATTGCGTATCTTTTGAATGACAGTGGTTATCATAGTGTCCATCAATGTTCCATTTTGTACTAAACCATAACCAATTTGTCAGGATTCATGGACAATATGATAGCCACTGACATTTAAAATATACGCAATAGCCTTGCAGGCAGGAGATGTTCAACAAAATGTCCAAGGTCAATTTCACAAATTTCTTTTTAACAACACCCCTCATGACATAGGCGAAAATAAACATACTGCACTAGGTAGGTATACCAAATGAAAATGTCCATCGTTATTGCTACAAGGCAATACTAATTTACTTTGAAACGTCAGTCTTTTCAATGCAATAAATCATGCATCACGACTAATCGCGAGCATATTCAACTGTCATTTATTGTGGTCTGCACTGCACCATTCATCTTAAGTATACTGCAATTTTTATCGTTCTTTAAACATAAATAAATAAATAAATAAATATTCCACAACTATCACACAACGCCATCTAGTCCCAAGCTAAGCAGAGCTTGTGTTATGGGTACTAGACAACTGATAAACATACTTATATATTTCTAAATACATACATATTATAGATAAATTACACCCAGACACAGAACAAATGATCGTGCTCATCACACAAACATTTGTCCTGGGTGGGAATCGAACCCACGACCTCCGGCATAGCAGTTAGGGTCACTAACCACTAGACCAACAGGCCAATCAAAACAAACGTTAATTATTAGTTGTTAGTTCTTTTGAAGATAGAGCAAGATCAACATTAATATATTATATTCCTAGCTTTTCTTTTTTTACCACTAAACATGTCCGGATACCACCATAACCTTCTAAATATAACTCCAGATATGTCCAAGGAAATGTTAGTCTCTTTGGCATTTATTTATAGTAACTGCCAACGATATATCTATTTGTATCGAGTCCAGGTTGAGTAATTATTCATGATTTCTACTCGAGCTGAGGACGCGACGATTAAATCGGTAGTTAAAAGTAATCGGAATAATTGTTGCATGTTTATTGTCGATAAAATCGTGACTGACTTAATAACTCTTGTGGTTCATCTTTAGATTTCCTTTTGATTAATTGAATGCTGAATAACCGTTTAATTTTCAAGAAAGCGTCAAAGTATTTGCATGTTGTTTGTGGAGATTTATTGCGGTTCGACAATTTCTGAAATCTGTCTGGTCAATAAAATTGATGCTAACCAGCACTGGTTAGCATCAATTTTGCTAACCAGTGCTGGCTGGCCATGTTGCTATTATTCAAGTGATAAAAATAATTATCTTCTTCGAGAGACCACTAGAGACGACTTAAGTTATATTATTCTAACACTCCTAGTTAATTTTTTAAAATCTTTTTTTAAAGAGGTTTTTGCTCTAATTTGAATATGATTTTCGAGTATGTATAACAAAAAATAGTTTAAGGTCAACTTTCTCGTAATAGGAAGAATAAACAAAACAAAATCATCGTCAATCGGAGCTATGTTCTAGGCCTGTTCTTCTAAGTGGTCAGCGAGTATTAGGGTAATATTATACTTTACCATTCAGCAACAGTCCTCCTGATTCTTTAACGAAATTCTCTCTCTCATGTTTTTCAGTATTGATTTTATTTCAAACTTTGTCATTCTCATTATGATCACCTTTCTTTAACCTTTATCGTTCTTGGCTTCCATTATACAAACTTTGTCTAATCATTACATACACAACGTTGCGCTTGAAGTCCCCGAAGGGTTTGGCGGAGGTGTACTAGTTAGCCCAGATTTCACCGGTTATATTTTAGTCTCATGTAATGTAATTGGGGGCGATCCTATTCAACAAACGATCACAAATCCTGACTTCGTGGCTACTACTGAGAAATCCATGATGGATAATAACACTTGACCCGACCTGGAAGTTGAAGCCAGGGTCTCAAACTCGACTGTCACGCTTGCGACCTAGACAGTCATAGTTCTTTTATCACTTTCTTCTTGCAGATCGCAAATGGACGGAGGAGTGCACTCCGGCGTGGGGCTGGGACATCGCTAAGATGATCGAGAGGATGGTCAGATGTCCTACGGTGGAACATCAGATAGATCGCTTACAATTACATCTACGGGACTTCGCTAAGACTGCCTCCAATGGATATGTATCCTTTGAGAGGCCACGTTGTTTTTGAAGTCTAATACAATGATTTTTATAAATCACATGTTTAATGCCTACGCTAATCTCGGAAAACAATTAACCGATTTTAAGGTTTTCTTATATCTATGATATCTATGGAACAGTTGGTTTTAGCTTGAAATATAGGATAGTTTTGGTCCCATTAAGGAGGCGCGTTGCGGAGCAGGGGGGGCTCGCTAGCACTAAACGTACAATCTGAAGACATGGTTTGTTTGTTTGAACGCCGTACCCTTTGGCTATTTTTTACGAAAGACATCTCATGCCGAGAACCGGGTGATACGGGCGCAGCTAGTATATAAACCATCAAGCCTGTTATCCCCGAAAGGTAGGTAGAGGTATTCTTATACTACGATCACATTTCGCCAGCTCCCCATAAAACGAGCGTATATTCAGACTTCGACTTAAAAATAAATGTAAGCTGACAAGATCGGTCTGCTGTCACGCCATTCGAGATACAAATCTTAGGATCTCATGCTCAGTATTATTATAATAGTTCCCTTAAAACAAACATCAGCGAGTTGACACTTTGAACAGTTACTGCGTTATAATGAACTTCTTGCTGATATCAGAGCACCGGTTTCCTGAACTGAGTGAGGGAATCTCGTTGATGCTGAATAATCTACAGAAGCCGATTCGACTAATGGAAACTTCTGACGTCTTTACGTACTTTGATGCGATCATGAATTTTATGGGGTTTATGGGTAAGTTACTATTCCTTCTTTTAAAATAAGATCACGCCGAAAACCCCCGAAGGGTTAAAGCAGAGGTGCAAGCACACTAACTGGCGAACCTAATAGTACACCGTGTCCCAAATATCCTTCCTTAGTGGATGCCTACGTCATAGAGGAATAGGTGTGCGAAATTTTAAGTTTCTAGGTTTGGCCTGTGCGTTGATCCTCAGTCACTCAGCTTTGCCTTTTATATCTACACTATCTACTCTTATATTATAAAGAGGAAAGATTTGTTTGTTTGTTTGTAATGAATAGGCTCCGGAACTACTGAACCGATTTGAAAATCCCACGGTAACGGGAACTACGCGGGTGAAACCGCGTGACGGCCGCTAGTATAGTATATAGATAAACTAGCTGACCCACGCAACTTCGTCTGCATCACAATATATATAGCTTACAACCTTCAATAGATCGACTATCCAACATAGTAATATTTTTTCAAATAGCTTTCTAATGTTGAAAGAATTTTCAAAGTCGGCAGAGTCATTTTTGAGTTAAATCGTAATAAACAAAAATCGAATCTTTCCTCTCTACAATATTAGTTGAGTTTACCCTATAAGAGGGATGGGCTATAATCCACCACGCGGGCCCATGTCTTCGTATTTCTTGGTTCTAAGACATTTCCTCACGATGTTTTCCTTCACCGTTTTGAGAGCAGTCGTGATGAAATAAATTACACAAAGTAATGCCTGACGGGGTTCGAACCCACGACTCACTGTTCGTAAGTCGGGGCCGCCACCACTAGGCCACCACTGCTCTCTGGGCCATCACTGCTGTCATTACATGTAGTGGCCCCAAAGTCAAACAACCCGTCATACGGGGTATCGAATTACCCAATACTACTTGAGTTGTGGAGGTCAGATAAGCACTCCATTTAAAATACTGTTAAATATTGCTATTTTTTATCAATCAATTCTATTATAAACTTTAATATTCAGCTGCTTCCGTTTAGATTTAGAGTGTACTAGACCTGGCAGGCGTCGTTCTGCCCGGACAGCAGCGCCACCTACCGGGTCTAAGATAGCAAAATCCCCATTTACAGAATGATCCTCTATTTATTGAATTCATTTATTACAAAAAATGTGATAAATGAAGAGCCGCTCGACCGATTTTGTGCAAACTTCACATAAACCATCTACTAAATAGCCCGAACAAGCCTAAACATTTGGTTTGGATAGGTGAGTTGAGTTATAAAATTACAACGAAAAGTGGCATTGATTAAACTTCGTTACGATCTGGCATGTAACTGTGGTACACCAAGACAGAACAATTCACTTTTTCTGAATGAATGAAACGCAATTTCTTGTGAATTGATAGAAACCGAACTGGTATTACGTAGGCTTTCGTGATCATAATATTAGTTTTATTGAGGCCAAGTCAATATCGCCACGCCATTTTGTGTTTACTGTTAAACAGGACAATGTCGTTGTCACTCGAGGGGATTTTACTCCTTGTGAGGTGATATGATTTATGGCGCATGCCCGTGCTACACATATCAATTCTTTGGACTGTGAACGTCTAAAACGGTTAGTAGACTCAGTGTAGGTCACACGGTCAGACAACGACTCGGTTGATGATAGGATTTAGATATTAGATTTGAATAGCTTAAAAACTAATTTGCAAAAAAAATTGCCGACTTCCAAAAAACACTGAAACGGATAAGCGCGGATAAACAAGTATTAACTTTACCTTCGGAAGTCGTGTTCTTGTTTGTTTAATTTACTTTTTTTGCCACGCGACTTCTAAAAGTTATTTTCCGTCGCGATAAATGGTCAAACCTGACAAAAATATTTTTGCAAATTGTCATTCTGCGTTACTCTACTGAAACATCTCAAATCACTTTGTTTCATCTCTCTCTGTGTTTTAGACAGAACAAAACATTACGCCTATTACAGACGTGATGTTATGTTTGTTACCCTGAAGGGTTAGGTTATGTGAATTAATGGGTACACCTCATGGGTACACCAACATGTTAAGAGAACCGTATGCAGTTTAGGCAGACAGGTAGATAAGTTATGCCTAATGCAGGACCCAGCAATATTACAAAATAAGCTAGTGAGCTAGCAAGTTGATTAATAAGTCATTCATGTGTCAAAAGCACAAGTTAATGATTACGTTCAAAAATGATTTTGTATGAAAGTTTTGAATTAAACTGGTTGTAGAAGGAGTAGCATTCATTGTGTACATATTACGCCAGTTATTTTAAGTTATGCCATTTAAATTGTAGTAAGCTTATTGCTATCAACCGAGCACAAATCTAGACTCCGTGGCGCCTACTAAGAAATTCGGATGGATAAACCCAATAACACTGCTCGTCTCGGGAACCAAACCCAGGACCTCATACTTCAGTCGTGATTGCGAACACTAGCCTAAGTAATTCATCACAAAAAGTTTTTTGCCCATGGCACACAAACATCAGTAACCGATTTGCATTATCATTAATGTCCACATCCGAATGCTCTGACATGACAAGTCTGAGACCGATAGGCGGCATTCATACTCTTGACACCAGTTAAGGCACTAACCACACGACAAAAGAAGAAGAAGACAGTTCACATGTTATAATTATGACTGGTCTCATCATCATCATTTAAGGACAAACTTCTCTTTGCTTGTGTCAAGCTTCACGTTATTGTGCCAGCCTCGCCACTCCTACACTCGCCACTCGGATCGTCCACAGCTTTACTCCAAATGCTATCACATGCCCAACTCTATATTTCCAATATTGACGACCTCCCTATGTCTCCGGGTTTATACGTTTGGAACTTGGACTAGTAATTTAATGCCGAGCATGGAAGGGTCCCATGGCTCTCTGAGTCTGTACATAACTTTCTGTGTAAGCGTCCACCGGTCCACGTGTCAGCAGTTCAGCACCATACGTCATGGTTGCCTACTACGAATGATATCTTGAATGTCAAAACAAACTAATTTACCACAATACCAACCTATTAAATAACTGGTGCAATGGGTTCTCTTGGAATGACAATAAACATAACCAAGACGAAAGCATAACAAAAACTTGTATGTATTTGAAAGTGAAACAGATGAATCAATAGATGAATGCATAGATGAGTTTTTATTGACTGATTCATTGAACTTTAATAAGAAAACGATGACATGTTTTTAATGAATGTTTAAAAACATTTTTGAAGTTATAATACTTAGAAAGAACTACATTATCTTAATAACTAGCTGTGCCCTGCAAACGTTGCATTGCAATTTTGTCTACCTACCCTACCCTACCTTCGGGTGGGGTTAGGAGGGCGAAAAGTACTCCACGACCTATTCTCATACCTACTTAATATACACACAAAATTTCATAAAAATCGGTTAAGCTATTTCCGAGGAGTATGGCAAGTAACACTGTGACACGAAAAATGTATTTATTACTAGCAGTCAGTACCCGGCATGCGTTGCAATGCTCTTTTTCCTACCTACCTACTACCGACTACCCTACCTACCTACTACCTACTACCCTACCTACCTACTACCTACTACCCTACCTACCTACTACCTACTACTATTTCAAGATTAAAACTAGCCAAATCGGTTTAGCCGTTCTCGAGTTTCAGCGAGCCTAACAGAATTGCAATTAATTTTTAACCGACTTCAAAAAGGAGGAGGTTATCAATTCGTCGGCGATTTTTTTTTATTTTAAATATGGTTCCCGATTACTCGAAGATGGCTGGACTGATTTGGTTTAAAAGGGCATACTTCCCAGGTGGTCTCATGATCCCCAAGTCAGGATCTGATGATGGGATCGAGTAGAAATAAATAGAACTCTTCAAATTTTATAGGCACACTTGAAATGATTTGCGTAGTTTTTGGAAGAGTACTTTCTCGGAGTGGTCCCACTTCAATTTGGACCTAACCTTTCAAAGTTGAAAGTTAAGTACGTAAGTTACCCATTATGCGTCGAAGATCCCTACTGCAGCTACCCTTCGAACAAAAGAGCAGGTCCTCTTCTCTTTTATTACACCAAGCGCGTGTGGAGGCGCTACACCAGGGGGTCACTCAGCGGACAGACATCCGGTGCGATCTCATGGCGACATAGAGTGAGCGACTGTCAACCCCGTGACAACCCCGGCACGTCACGATAGTGGCGGTAAGTCCCAACTTTGAGGGGTGGCTAGAGAGGTGCCACGGCGCCCTCTCTTTCCGTCTGACGCACGTCCTCACCGGACACGGTTGTTTCAGGAGGTACCTACACCGAATCAGGCGGGACGAAACGCCCGTATGTCACCATTGTGAGGAGCGGCCGGAGGACACGGCGGAGCACACCGTGGAGGTCTGCCCCGTTTGGGGCCCCGCCGTGTTCTCGTAGCGTCGATCGGCGGCGGCGACCTCTCGCTTCCGGCCCTGGTGCAAGCCATGGTCCGCGGCGAAGGGGAATGGGACGCCGGCGCGGGAGACGCTCCGGGCGCCGGGGGCCACGTGATGGCTTCCGGCCACCGTAGACGCCGGGCCTGTGGATGGTGATAATGGGCTAACTCGCCGTCCGGCCGTCTCACGACGACGACAGGCCGTGTCGACGCGACGGCGCGCGGCGCGTTGATGTTCTACGCGCGCCTCAAAGAGATGTCAGCAACATGGAAGGGGCCCGCAAGAGCCGATGCCCGTAGGGGCTGCGGATTGTTCAAAAAGAGATACCGCGGCGTCGACACAAAGGGCTAAGAAGGAACATGGGATCGCTTAGCTAAGAGTGGGGGGGGGAGCGTTTATGCTGGATCCTTCAGCTCCGGGTGTTAAGCTTACTCAAGATGAAGAACCTCAGGCTATGGAGTTCATCCACGATTAAGGCCAGCAACTGAGTTTACATAATGTATTGAAACTGGCTTGTTACAAAGCGCAAGAAAACTTTTGGGCCAGACAATTTATATGGAATTCAGTGCGTAGCATTGAGCCCATTGTGTGGTGGACTGAGCTTAGCAAAGTAGCAGTACGCATTATGTCAGCTCCGTGTACATCAGCAGCAACCGAGCGTTCCTTCAGTATTCAAAGAATACAATAACAAAAGAAAATGACTTTCAACGGAATAAGCCGCAAAAATTTAATATATTTGTTACAACTGGAATCCTAAACATAAACTTAATAATGAAAACAGTCAGTTATGTGAAGAAAATGAAAACGAAAACATAATACCAACTTATTGAGAAGCTATGAGGAAAATCAAACCGAAATGATGACGATGATGACAACGGACTTACACCTTTAACGTCAAGAGACGTCAGACAGGCTTTACATTTTGTCGTCTGTGAAAATGATAATGGCGAATCCGATAGTTATATTTGTTTTTGATTAGTACCAGAAAAAAGATTTTCTTTATTACACCTAATTATGTATAATTCAATAAAAGAATAATAATTAAAAACGAAATGTCATTTAAGTATAAAAATAATTTACACCCGATGTTTGGGTGGAAATCGGGTGTTTATCCTAAAACACCCAGAACACCCGGTTTAATCCCACCTGGGTTTTAATCCGGATTGCCCTTCTGTAATCGCAATGAGTAATGCTTTTTTTTTTTGGGGGTGGGAAATCATCAAATAACCCCTCCCGCTCTTGGGCAGAGCGAAAGGGAGTGTCAGACTTCTACTGACTAAAAACCACCCATGTTTCTTCTTAGCCCTATATGTCGAGGCCGCGGTGACTAGTGTACAACCCGCAGCCACGACGGGCGTCGGCCCTTCGGGCCCCTCCCATGTTGCTGACATCTCTTTGAGGCGCGCGTGGAACACGAGCGCGCCGTCAACACGGCCTGTTGTCGTCGTAAGACGCACGGACCGCGAGCTAGCCCATGACTCACCGTCCACAGGCCTGCGTCTACGGTGGCCGGAAGCCGTCACGTGCCCCGATGCCCGGAGCACCTCCCGCGGCGGCTGGGACGAGAGGTTCTCTTCCTCTCGCGTTCCGCCACCTCCTTCGCTATCATCACTGCTTCGCAGAAGGAGGAATGAATAATACCTCAACTCACGGTCGATCTCGTTCCCGTTTACCACAATTCAAACTCAATTTATTTGCAACATGACGCCATGTGTTCAGTTTGCTAGTTTTGTTTTCATAACTGCCATTTCTACTTAGATAAATTTAATCTGGTCTTTGTTGCAGCTTACATCCTAATAAGCCTGGACGATGAAGCGCGGTTCGACGTAGTATCCGAAGCTATAATCTTCCACCTCTCCGCTCCCGATAACCAGCGAGGTCCTGGGACAGTACGTCAGCAGCAATCGTTATCTGCGGCGTCCCCTGCCCTTACACAAACTATCACCAAAATGTGTGCCACGGCCAATAGTCATAACTTCAAGATATTCTTGGAAATAGTGCTTCTTCTGTCATGTCATACGGTGGATAATTGTAAGTTGTTAGCTGTTCTAGGCAGCTGGTACTAGCACATCGAGCTACATAATCTTTCGTTAAAGAATTTCAACTTGATCGGCATTCGGTTCAAGGTTGAATGGGAAATTTTAACCGTTTCGGGAAGCATTTTGTGCTGGCGTCTGCACTTATGGTTATTACTTTAATGATGAGTAGATTGCTGGAGTGAGACAGCTGAGTGGCCCATGTCAGCAGTGGCTTGTGATATTGAGACTGCACAAGTAGGCAGATGCTAGACTTTTGACCGTAGACGTACTTTGTGAACAGTTGCCACGTGACCGCCATGCTGAGTCAATAGTATTTTACGAGTCACCAGTGTCAGTCACCAGGATCAGAGCTAGATCTACTAAAAGGCATTAAATTTTTATTGTCCTTGTCAAAGTTCAGATGCAGGTTTTAAAAATAATATGGTCATAGCTTAAAATTTAACGTAAGTCGAAAACGCTGGAGTTACGACATAGAAGATTTTGTACAAAAAACACGGAGAAAACCGCACAAAGGGAACAGTGGAGGGCTGTGGTGGCTTTTACCTAGCAGTGGGACAAAATGCCGCCACAACTGCATTGAAAACCTCCTCATTTTAGTAAGTTGGTTAAAAATAATTAAGGAAGTTCCCATGCGAACCCAAACCAGTGCCGCTAATATAATGTCTTGTGACTATTTTATTTAAATTCTATTCCAAATATTTTTTTTTAAATAACGACGGTTCTGAAAACCAGTTCCAGATCATACACTTAATATCTGTATAGCATTGAAAGTAAAGAGTCGACTTCTTGCATTATTGTCATCTCAATGTCATAAACTGTGCCATTTTCTTCTAGCACCAGAAAATATATTACAGCCAATTATTGTCGGTTTGCCGGTTCACTGCTGACAATAGCCGCTCAGACGATGATAAATTTCGAGCCGTCCGGTTTGTTATCGCCTCCTTATTGTTAACTTTCTATTTAATATCGACTAGTTATCTGGGCTGAACTTTGAAACTGGTTACCTTTTGCACCGAATCAGGCGGGAGGAACCTTGTAAGGATCGGCCGGAGGGCACGGTGGAGCACACCGTGGAGGTTCGCCCTGCTTGGGCGGAGCCCAGCCGTGTTCTCGTAGCGGCGATCTTTCGCGCCCAGCCGTGGTGCAAGCCATGGTCCGGGGCGAGGGGGAATGGGACGACGTCGCCTCCTTCTGCGAAGCTGTAATGCTAGCGAAGGAGGTGGCGGAACGTGAGAGGGAGAGAACCTCTCGTCCCATCCGCCGCGGGAGACACTACGGGCGTCGTAGGCCACGAGATTGCTTTTGGCCACCGTAAATGCGGGCCTGTGGACTGTGAGTAATGGGCTCGCTCACCGTCCGTCCGTCTTATGACGACGACAAGCTGTGTCGACGGCGCGTTCGTGTTCCACGCGCGCCTGTAAGAGATGTCAGCAACATGGAATGGGCCTGCAAGGGCCAACACCCGTCAGGGCTTTGGGTTGTTCGAAAGAGATACCGCGGCACAAGGGCTTAGAAGGAACATGGACATTTTTGGTCAGTAGAACTCTGACACTCTCTTCTGCTCTGCCCATGAGCGGGAGGGGTTATTAGATGATTTCCAACCCCTAAAAAAAGGGTTGGTTTAGCACGTGCTTTGGTGGATGTGTCGCGATCGTCATGCGTAACTGTTCTCGTAGCCAACCGCCAAGGCAATAGTAGGCTCACGGTATTGTCGTTTTTCCACATAACCACGTATGATACTATTATCACCGCATTCTTTAGTTATTTACAAATGCATGTGGGTTGAAGGAACTCCGTGGGTTGAAATGTGGCCGTTCTTTCCGAGCAGTTATCTTTTGCACAGACATGGCTGAAGTTTTCAACTAAATTATCTGCACCTTTTTGTCGAAGTTTAACATACGTGCCCATGTACTATGAGAAATAGAATATTTTAATTATTTTAAATATTAACGTAAAAATGTAATTTGTCCAAAATGTTTAAACTTGATTTCTTCATGTTTGCTTTCTTCTGGCTTTACAGGTGTAGAAATGATGAAAGAAAACATAATTGAGATCGTCTGCTACAGGTTTAACCCTTACTTTCCTCAAAAGGATCTGCCGCATTACGATATTAACCCTCAGGATTGTCAATCCATGAACGTTAGACTAGGTAAGGAAATAATGGTGATAGTTTTTCAGTACGTACCAAGTTTTTCAGTACGTACCAAGTTTTTCAGTACGTACCAAGTTTTTCAGAACGTACCAAGTTTTTCAGTACGTACCAAGTTTTTCAGTACGTACCAAGTTTTTCAGTACGTACCAAGTTTTTCAGTACGTACCAAGTTTTTCAGTACGTACCAAGTTTTCTCCTTGCCTCGGAAAGCACGATAAGCCGTCGGTTCCGGGTGTCATTTATACATCTTTGTCGTAACAGGTATTCAGTGTCTCGAAAGTCTGACAACCAATCTTACCAAGTGGTATCATATTCCCCTAAACTAACTGGGTTGTAGAGCTTCATGTGAAATCTGGTGTTCAGCTGCAGCTTCCACTCAGCTTCCAGTTTATCTTTGAACTATGTACAGTCCATTCGTAACGGGTTTAACGAGAATAAAGGTCACAGTGTTAAATCCGAGTTGAAACAACATTGTTTAACTTTAAGGCCGCGCCAAGGAATATGTGCCGTTACAACCGAATTAAAAATCTCCTCCTTTTACTAAGTTGGTTAAAAACAAATAAAATGTTGAAATAATCATCACTTTTCTTTTATAATAAGGAAGTTCCCATGCGAACCCTTAACTAATGCCGCTAATATAAAGTCGAGATAAATCATGTTTTGTGGCTTATTTTTAATTTTCTTCTAAATATTATTTTAACAAAAAATAACGACAGTTGTAAAAACCAGTTCCGGATCATAGACTTAATATCCGTATAGCATTGAAAGTAATTACTAATTAAAGTTCAGGCGTAAACAGCTGTAATACTGTAATATTACGTGATGGCAGGAGACAGCAGTAAGAACATGGCCACGACCTTATCACTGCTGCTGGTTCTGTTGAAGACTACTATCAAATACTTGGAGGAACATCCTGGATTTGGAACGCTACTTCCCGCACCGGATTGCTATGCACAAAGGTGTGAGCATTTTTGAGTAGTAAGTAGGCACAGATATTCATACCATTAGGTGTGTGGTGTGTGTAGGCGCCCGAACATCTTTCAACCAGTCAGTAGCCGAAGGGTATAGTATTGCCCTGTACTAACTGGGTTTTGGAGGTCAGATACAGTCGCTCCATGTAATATACTGGTATATGTAACTGAATCCGGTTAGACTGGAATCTGACAAAAATCCTCCTTGACATCTTCCTTGGATCCTCAGCCAATTTGGGAAAATGCTAGGCAGATGGTACCCATCTTGTTTTTATCACCTCTCTTTTATACTTGCAGATGCTTCATCTGGGCATACCGGTACGAGTGTCGGGCTCGTGAGCATCGGCACCAAAGGGTCACCCTCACCGTGATAGCAGCCATGATGAACAAGTGCTTCGGCGACCGACTGCTTCTCTTCTCTTCTATATTGATGCCAGGTATGATACCTGGCATCAATATGGCCTCAATCAGACTATCTCGTTAAACAATGAAGAATTAGACGGACTTGTACTGATATTAAAACGCTTTAGTAGTAATGATGATGAAGGCATTGTTTGCCCACCAGTTTCTCAAATAATGACGTCATATTTCCGTTACGTTTACACCGCGTGCTCGTGCTAGGGTCTCAGAAATGTTGAAGGATAAAACTATTTTTTATTGTTAGAAGAAAATAAAGAAAATTGCAATATCCTTGTTACTAGTTGGCCACAGATCCACGTTATGTATCTGTATCTTCGAAACATAGATGTACCTTCAGAGGGGTACAGTAAACATCTGGCTAACCAACAGCTCCAGATCTACAAAAGACTTGTATGTTCATGTCTCTTCCCCATGGAGGTCTTTGAACGTAGACATAAGCTACATTAAGTACGCCACATCTTGCGAATCCTGCGATCCTTACAAAACCCTTTTGCTTCGTCCACGTTCATACATCGGGTCATACACACAGCTTGACCTGTTCTGGCCATCTAAAAAGATTGTCCCCAAAAATAATAAAAGAACACAGCGCTAATATATCAATGAGGATATTGGATATTGGATACAGAAACAATTCCATTAGTAGGTTCCAGCAACCATAATTTGACCACTTTCACTTCCGCTCGACATAATTGTGTTGCTTGAAGTATGGACGCCGTTCAACCGTGTCCACTCTTTACTGAGGAATCTGGCTCATCCAGGATTGCGTCACGCCCAATATCAGAGTAGTGATGCCCCCGTGGTGGTCCCACGAACCACCGAACCCATGACGTCATAACTTTTTAAGTCTGCTAACGAAGTTATGACGTCGTGGGTTCGGTTCAAACCTAGGAAGGCGCATTTATTTGTATATATCCGTTTTACGGACGGAAAGCATCGTGTGGAAACCAGCATGTCCTAGAACGAATAGTTCTAATTCCCGCAATGGGCATAGGAACTTCGGCCCGGTCCCTCAAACAGATGAGAGGGCTGATGGCTTGTGGTCCAGAAATGGGATCGTAAAACGGTGATTATAATGCAAATCATATTTGATCTATTTTTGTTTTCAGACATTATGTCCCTGTCAGTCCTGACTGAACTACCTCCGAGGAACGACTGGCTTGCGACTGTGAACTTTAATACTTCCCAGCAGGATGTCCAATTCAAGAAAACATTGATTTATTTCGTTGTTGATCTGCTCAAAGTGTTCCCTTACAATAAATTCGTAAGATTCTTTATTCATAGCATGTAACATCTGCCATATTAATTGGGCATAGTGAACACTTCTATCCGTCACATGTCTCAGATTTATTGATTCTAGGCGATGCAAGTTTCCTCACGACGTTTTCCGTCACCGTTTGAGATTGGTAATCACTCAAAAAAGATTCAACTATACACTACCAAAATATTGGTATAAGAGTAGTTGGAACTACTCTTATACCAATATTTGAACAACACCCTAAATTCCCTCTTGTTGAGGTGACAACGAGAACGGGTATGAAAAACTCAAAACCGTTGAAGTAATTCGATAAACGTTACGCATGTTGGACATTTCCAGACAATATCTATATTTTTAAGTCCTTGTGCCCCATGCGCACCCTAGGAATTTCTCTCAAGGTATTATTTTTTAAACAAACTCTATTCGAAATCTATAAAACATCCCCTAATTTACAATTTTTTTAGATGATTGAGTCACGGTATTGGCTTATGGGTATCACGTACCTGCTGGACCCAGGACTCAGTACCCTAAGGTCACCCTGGTCGGCTTCTCTCTTTTCTGAGATCCGTAAAGTAGCTCTGCAGGCTTTGGTCTGCACCCTGCCAAGGTGTGATCCACGACTGGTCAAGAAGTATGGATTGATTAGAAGGTACGTAACGAATTTCTTGACTTAAATTGTATACTCGTTTTTGACAGAAACATAGAACAATGCGAAATCCCAAACAAATGTTTGTTTAGTTGTTTTTTTTTTGGTTTGCAGTAAAAATATAGTTTGAATTCCAGAACAGTTTTGTCTGCAGTTATACTTTTATAAGAAACTAGCTGACCCACGCAACTTCGTCTGCGTCACAATATATAGTTTACAACCTTCCTCGATAGATCGACTATCCAACACAGTAATTTTTTTTTAAATACCTTTCTAATGTTGAAAGAATTTTCAAAGTCGGCAGCGTAATTTTTGAGTTAAATCGTAATAAACAAAAATCGAATCTTTCCTCTCTATAATATTAGTTTAGATTACCCTATATTATTTTATCAAAGCGAGAATTACTATAGGTACCTATCTGTTACAGTTAGTTATACAGTAACACCTTGTAAAGGTGCAATAAATATTTTGAACTTGAGTTTCCCGGAGGCCAGAATCTCCGTATCTACATTAGGACCGCGTAATTATTTTGTCGCGCGGATATTTTTACACTGCGATATCTTCTAAGATATTTGTTTAAACTATACAGGGTGTAAATTTACCCTTCACACATACGTCAACCAAGCATTCTGTACATCAAACTCGCCAACGCAAACATTTTTGCTGGGAAACGACTTTTTTTTTGGGGTCAAAAATCTCATTTTATGGTAAAACTCAATGTAGCACTCTTAAAACATTGTGCTAGTGGATGCTTTGAATAGTAAAAGGGTCATGGAGGTAATTTGAGTAAAGTTATAACCTGAAAAACTAGTATTTACAAAAACAGCTGTGCAAAATTTGGAACTTTGACCCCCAATATCTCCGTAACTAGGGGGTTCCCAGGTGTGGTCTAGAACAAAAAAAATATCGCAGTGGTAGGGGCACAAGTGCCCTTCGTTTGCGTTAAGGGTACTTTTTCACCCTGTATAGCCTAAAGTCTTCCTCGATAAATGGACTACCCAAAAAAAAAATTCAATTCCAACCAGTAGTTCCTGAGTTCATCGCGTTCAAACAAACAAACTCTTCAGCTTTATAATATTAGTATTGATTGGGTAGAACTTAACAAAAAAAATCTTATTAGTCCGTCAGATAGATTTTCAAGAAATATTTGACACAGATTTTTTCTTTTTTTCACGTCAACAAACAATGAAGACGATACAGTGCTTTGAAAACTCGCGTGACTTCATATTCTAAGACATTAGTATGACATTTCTTAGCGGTGAGTGACGTTACAAACCCCCCTCAAATCTTTGACGCGTTCTATCTTCGTAATTTTTTATTGATTTGATAAAACAAAAATACGTATCCAATATTTTTTGATAATGTAACAGACGGACTAATTAGAATCAAATTTTTATTAGTCAGTAAACATACCTATTAGGGATATATTCAAGTTCCTAAGACCAAGTCTTACGAGTAAGTCTTTCTTTTTAGGAGTTACAGGTAAATAGATTGGAGTTGCTCAAGCAATGGACTGCTGCGCTGCGTGTCGCGGGTTCGATTCCCGCACGGAACAAATATTTGTATGACTTACAGATAGTTGTTTCGGATCTGAGTATACAGGAGAAATTCCTAGTGTAGGACAACGTTTTTTTAAAAAAAGAAAACATCAAATTATCAATGACTCCTCCCGCTCCGGGTGGACTGGAAGGGAGTGTCAAACTTCTACTGACAAAAAAGTTTAAGGTCCATGTTATTCCGAATTTGCCTTTAACCACGACATGTATTGTGAAGAATCCATATTAAAACGGACGACCGAAACATCAACAACATCAGAAAGCTCAGTCACCCAAAGGGCAATGGAGAGAGCTATGCTCGGAGTTTCCTTGCGTGATCGAATCAGAAATGAGAACATCCGCATGAGAACCAAGGTTATCGACATAGCCCGAAGAACTGCCAAACTCAAGTGGCAGTGGGTAGGGCACATTGCTTACAGAACGGATGGCCGATGGGGCTGGAAAGTTCTGGAGCGGCGACCGCGATTCGGAAAACGTTGCGTTGGAAGGCCTCCAGGCCACTAGGTGGATCGACGACCTAGTGAAGTTTGCGGGGATCCGCTGGATGCGAGATGCACGGGGCCGGTCAATGTAGCGACACTGAGGGGAGGCCTATGTCTAGCAGTGGACATCTTTCGGCTGAAATGATGATGATATAAATAAAAAGAAAAGTCCAGAATGACTCATTGACTCATCAACACTCAGCCCAAACCCTCGGACCTAGATAGCTAAAATTTTACAGAGGTTCCCTTTGTAATGTAGACTAGGATTAAGGAAGGATCTTCCGAAATTCAACCCCTAAAGGAGTTAAATACGAAATGAAACTTTGTATGGAAAATCGTCATTTTCACGCAAGCGAAGGCACGGGCTAGCGTAAAATAAATGCAATAACAAATATTTGTATGGGATGTTACAACAGCACGGGATCAGCTATGTGGCGACACTTGGAGGGGAGGCTTACGTCTTTTGGCTGAAAAAATTATAATGATTAATCGGTAATAAAAATGTGTAAAAACTGACTTCAGAAACACAACAACTGAAAAATAACTAAAGCTTCACAAGTCATTAATTTTTATGAAGGATCTTTTCCATAATAATTTTTTTCATGTGCCATCAAGTTTTCGTATTTGGGTTTTGTTCTAGTCCGGGCACAGTGTACAGAGGCGCGGTGGCGGTGCGGGGGGAGGTCGGGCTACAGCCTCCTCCGCCGCCGCCCGCTCGTACGAGTACGTAGCACGCGTCGCGTCCGCGTCGGAGCTTCCGTCTGTACGTCAGTTACAATGAGCGAGGAGCAGAGAACACTCGCTCTTGCCCACGCTCATTGTAGCCCCCTAAACACTTAGATGCGCATATGAAAGAAAAATAATTTCAGATGTGTGGTAAATTTTATTTTAATTTAAAATTATTCTCTAGGCGAGGAGGCTCTTGGCTAAATAATAACAACCGTAAACCGAGCTTATAAAGCAAGATCCATGGTTTTTTGTAGCTTTGCTGAAAATGTGTAATTACTACGGATTTGCTTTGTTATTAAACTAATATTGGTAACCTCAGATGCAAAACCCACCGAGTCATAATACAATTATAATTATTATTCAGTTTGTTAAAAACCTAGTCATCTGTTCTCAGGATAATGTGGTATATCGAGTGGTATTCAGAGAGCCCGTATGAAATTCCAGTACTGTACTGGTGCGTGCGATTGCTGCAAGTCGCTACCTACCACAGCCGCCATCCTGAACGAGGAAGGGTCATGCAAGACCTGTTCGATTCACATGGCCTTATTATCATTATGAGTGAGTTATTAACTATACAGAGTGTCTTTTTGTTTAGGGTCATAAATCACAATTTACGGTAAAACTCAATGAAGCACTCTTAAAACATTGTGTTAGTGGATGCTTTGAATAGTAAACAGGCCATGAAGGTAATTTAAGTAAAGTTATAACCTGAAAAACTAATATTTACAAAAACAGCTGTGCAAAATTTGGAACTTTGACCCCTAAATGGTCCAGAACAATAAAAATGATTGCAGTCGTTGGGAGAACAAGTGCCTACAACAAGGGTACTTTTACACCCTTTATATGCGAACATTACTATCGTGTGTTGCCGTGCCCAACACGAAACCCGGCTCAATCAAGCATTATGTACCTACATCAAAAGATCAAATTAGGTAACCCTACGCAAAAAATTGTTGAGAAACAATTTTATTTTTTTGGTTGAAAAATCACGTTTTACGGGAAAGCTCAATGTAAAACACTCAAAACATTGTGCTAATGGATGCTTTGAATAGTAGACGGATCTTGGAGGCAATTAGGGTAACCTCCAATATCTCCGTAGCTAGAAGCTTCCCAGGTACTTATGGTCAGAAAAAAAATATCGCACTGATGGGGAGCACTAGTACTTTTCGGCACTTACTGCCGCACTCAGAGACGTTAAATGATATCTTATGTCATAAAAAAAGTGTAAAGTGTCAAAATATTTACAATTAGTAAAGATTTTGACACTTTAGTGAAGGTTTTGTACCGTTTTTATTTATTATAATTTTGTCTTATTTGTCTTTAAAATCGTTTTTGCTTTATTCTTTGTTTATTAATTATACCAACGGGGCCTGGAAACTGCAGTAAACATTTAACTGAAAGAGAGAAGATGCTTCTTAACGAAGCAAATGTCAGTTGAAATTCTTCCAATTCGTAAACATGTCGAAAGGATTTCTCCTACGTCATAAGTTTCTAGGTACTGTACTGCTACTGATATAATAACAATAAACCCCATTACTTCCAAATCAAACTCGATGGTGGCGCGTGTATTGGGTCCTTTAGCTCCCTTCAAAATGGTTGAGCTGAATGGTGCTGATCTATGCGTCATGTTCGTAAACTCGACGGACAGGGCTGTCCGTCGAGACTGGTCATCTCTTAGTTGCCATGGATTTTTTTTAGTTTTTTTTTATGACGTCGTTATAACATATAACGATCTCAACAAGAATGATGTATAAACCAAGATTTTGTAACTATAATATTGATTTAAAAGAGTGTACATGGAGTTTCTTGCCCGTTCTTCTCCATAGAGACGCAAGAGAATGGGCAGATTATTCCTAACCTGTTATAATTTTTCGTTAATTGTTAATGTGATATGATTATGGATTGATTTATAGTATTGTAAATATTAAAAGGTTTAATAAATATTAAAAATTTGACACATCGGTCAAATAAAAGGTAGGTCCTTTTATTTTAAGTCAGAGGAGACGGAAACCTACCACATACCACGTAACCCTCCTTTTGGGCTTGGCCGCAGTCGGGTAAAAAAGTAGTTAAAAAAACTAAAAACCCCGACTGAAAACACTGAAAAGCAAAATTTAAATTAAACAAAACTTGGAAGCACACAGAGCTCATTTGAATATTAAATTATGAAATGAAAATAGAATAGACCCCGTGTCTGTGCTTCCAAGTTTTGTTTATATATTACAACGTACCTACTATTACAAGCTACTTCATCAGGATCTCTCATCCTATTGACAGTAACGATGAAAGTAAGGAATAAATTTATGAGTAAAGAGACTATTATTATAATAATTAAATTGTGTTCAATTTGATTAATTGTGATTTTAAAGTAAGGAAAGTAAGGTTTCAACACATTGAAATTATGTTAAAATTAACAGTTAATGTTAATAATAAAAGAAGTAGATAGTTTTGTTATTTTTTGTTCTTTAATATGTCACTAATTCCAAAGAATTTTCATGAGAAGTCCTATATGTTAACTAAATAATACTGATCATTATAATTATTACTTTTTTATTTTCGGAACATTATATTAAAGCCTACCCAATAAGCCATTGTTTAATATTTTTCCAATTTTATTTAGCATCTTGATGTAATGGTTGTGTCTGACTGTGAAAAAGGAATAAGTCTCTTTCTCTTATAATAGACAACTAATGAACCGTGTGAAAGTTGGTATTAATATATTGTTGGTTAGGTTGGAATGATGGCGACAGAAATAATTACCTACTCATGCTACTAATTAATGACCCTGTCGAACAATCTTCGAACTCCATGCGGGCTGCCAAAACCGTGGGCATAAGCAAGCTAGTCTCGATTAATAAATTATTTATTCTTGGTCAGATCTCTGCTACACCCTCATGGCACAAAAGCTACCGCCTGTGCAGAAGAGCCAAGCGATCATAGCATTAAGCACCCGCTTACTGGCCAGTGCTGTGATTCAGAAACAACGTTTAACCTGCGTCGTCTACCCCACCATGCCGTGGCCGTTCGGCGTTAACGATCTGGCTAAACAGATGATGGATATGGTTCTACATTCTCTTCATAAGAACTTTATTATCAGTGACAGGTGAGTGGGAGGAAGGAGTAAGTACTTAATAAATCGAATTGTGTACTTCTTAGTGAGATGCAGCATGCAGTTAGATTTATACCATCTATTTGTAATTTGTTCTGACAACTGGATTGCGTTTGAAATGTTTTAGAGCAAGCAAATTATTTTGGAATTTAACATTACAAATTCTGGTTTTGTTGTAATTCATTTATTAAATTAAGTCACAAGGACTTATCAATTCACACTGTGTTCGATCAATATCACAAAAGATTTTGAACATGCACAACAAAATTACAAATAAAACACAGTACATGAACATGAGTCTGTACACAAGATTAAATCCAATAGTCCTAGCGTCCTACCTAATAAGTCCTATAGAAGGGCAAAGGTGTTGCTGTTGAGACCCCTTTTTTTTTTTTTTTTTTTTTTGGTGGGTGTAAAATCATCGAATAACCCCTCCCGCTCTTGGGCAGAGCGAAAGGGAGTGTCAGACTTCTACTGACTGAAAACCACCCATGTTCCTTCTTCGCCCTCTATGTCGAGGCCGCGATAACCAGAGGACTACCCGCGGCCCCGACAGGCGTCGGCCCTTTCGGGCCCCTTCCATGTTGCTGACATCTCTTTGAGGCGCGCGTGGAACACGAACGCGCCGTCGACACGGCCTGTTTTCGTCGTGAGACGGACGGACGGCGAGTTAGCCCATCACTCACCGTCCACAGGCCCGCGTCTACGGTGGCCGGAGGTCATCGCGGGACCCCCGACGCCCGGAGCGCCTCCCGCGGCGCTGTTGAGACCCCTTGGGTCCCACATTAAAGCTTGGACGTTTCTCTTGGTTAATATGAGTAACTTTCCCGAAGCAAAGTCATCATTAAAGATATTACGTAATTCAGGTGATAAAATGACACGAATTACCGTTGCTGTAAGTTTCATTTTCATTTTGTTAATGTAATTAAATCATCAGACATTTATTATCATTGTAGGTGGTTGATAGCGCTATTAAATTTCGTATGGGAAGCGATCGTATGGAACAAGGAGTATAGAGAAAATTTCGTGGCCGACAATGGCGTTTACAGACTCTTGGATATGGTTACGGTAAGTAGGACTAATTATTGTGTAGCTAAATATTATGTAATATTATTATATTCTCGCGATACCCACACATGAAAATGGATGTGGAATAATCGAGTTCCAGCCGTTTACTTACGATCAGCAGATTTAATTGCAATAGTGTATCTTGTTAATTTCGAGGTGTTTGGCAAACTCCAAACTAAAGTAATTTTCATATTGCTACATTTTTTATAACCACTGTCGAGGAGAGATCCCCGAAAAACGTCTTTCAACTATTTCCCATCATGATTGGATGTTTAACCATTTAGTCTGAAAGAGTGAATGGATTTCTCAAGCATATACATTGCGTATAAGGATAGGTTCAAGTGTTCGCGACAGCACTTTCACAACGTCGTTGATTTATGCACTGACTAATATCAATTCTCAATATCTAGTAATCACGGTTAGGCTGGACGAGGGGCACTACTGATACTCGTGGCTTGCCTTAAAAGATTGATTCTTTAGGAAAAAAATCCTAGGTAAAAAAAGTGGGGGGATATTTGCTAAATGGTTTAGGTCTCAAAAACTTAGAAAAAGAAGAGATACATTATAAAAAAAACACACACACTGACACTTTTCAAATTCAAAACCTAGCGCAGGTGAATTCCATGGAATAAGTTACACGGGGTTGTGCGTGTGAACCGCCCATTTTGTAAACAAACCTACAATTATAATTATGTTTCATATGTTTAACTTTCTGTTTGAAAATGTTATGGGATGAAAAAGTTGCGAAAGGTTGCATTGCATTCATTTTGAGGAAAAGAGATGAATTGAGGTCAATTCAACGCCAACCTTACAAATCTGGCTGTGGTAGCAATTCGTTCCTACCAACGAACGGACAGTGCTATTTAATATCGGCGCGCCGTAAAAGAGTCGCTCACATTCGCTACCAAGAAGGCAGGGAGGCAGGGACTCGTGACTTCCTACTTGGACCAATCAATTGAAGTAAACGCTGTTAGTTAGCGACCGTTTCTTTTACTATAAAGGGAAGTGGTTCTCAACATTTTGTTTAACCTGAGAAATACATCAGTGGCTAACCGTTAGTCCTCTACCGCCCATGGACCTCTGACTTTGCTTTACAAGCCATTATCACTCTGGCATGTTTTCCTTTACCCCGAAACAAATGATAATTATACAATACCATGTGCGTATTGTATTACACGCAAATCAAAGGGGCGTATCTTAGGATCGAACTCGAAACCTATGACTTGGCAGTCCGACGGTAACCACTAGACTATCTAATTATAATACAATAATATATCTAATTATAATTATAATACATTATCTAATTATAATTCGTGAATCTTTGGCGCGTCCATGTAGGCTGCTGACCACATAATCAGACGAAATGGGTAAAACAATTCCACTAACACCGAGTGAGAGTCCGACGCCCTAGATCAGAATATATCTCACCTGCTGAGGTGTACCTGGGACACCTCAGCAGGTGAGATATCCGTTGCCCTACGTCATTAAACGATCGAAACCATGCCTCTGGCGCCACAATACACAATGGCCACTTACTGAACCCAAACATTAAAGGGTGTAAAAGTAAGTAACCTAAACGCAAACGAAGGGCACTTGTTCTCCCCACCACTACGATAATTTTTTTGTTCTAGGCCATACCCTGGAACCCCCTAGTTACGAAGATATTGGGGGTCAAAGTTCCAAATTTTGCACAGCTGTTTTTGTAAATACTTACTAGTTTTTCAGGTTGTACCTTTACTTAAATGACCTCCATGACCCTTTTACTATTCAAAGCATCCACTAGCACAATGTTTTAAGAGTGAAACATTGAGTTTTACCGTAACATGAAATTTTTGACCCCAAAAAAAAATTCGTTTCTTAACTAAAATTCTTGCGTAGGGGTAGGTACTTAGTTTGATGTACAGAATGCTTGTTTGACGTATATGTGAAGGGTTGATTTACAGCCTGTATAATATGAACTTACAAATAAAGTGGCAGAAAAAAGTATGCTTTAATTTAATTTACATCAAAATTTAAAAAGGTGTGACTCGATATAATTTTCTTGGCTGTTGAACGAATTTATTTGAGAATCACAGTCTTTGACGGTTGCATGTTATGGGTCGGAGAGATAAAGAGAGGATGTAAGAAAACCGTTTGGACGGACGGACGACGTGATCCATTTGTGTATTTATTTAGGCAACAATACACTTAGGTAGACTACAGTTGGGCTATCGTGTCTAATGTTTATTTTATTTTCATTCAATAAAAGTCATCAGTTTAATGGTACCAATATCTCTTATTTGCAGATAAAACACGTGTAGGTAATTAAGTATCCTATTTGTTTAAATTGTTTAATAACCATCAAATAACAAATTCGAATTAAATAGAAGAGGTGTGGTCGAATAAGTAGTTTTCTTCTAAGTAGTATTTTGTTCCTACCAACCTTACAAAAGCCTAATCGCTGCAACTCAGCAGTATTCGATATAACATAGGACTTACTTGGCGAAGACAGCGGTACTAGGGTGATGTCAAAGACTATTAACCACACCCTAAGGTTGACGCCGACAGGCAGGATTGACACACACGGTTCAAAAATGAGAGGATTGGAAAGGAGAGTGGGAAGCTTTCATCTTGTATTTCCAAATATCTATTTTTGTTGTAGATGACGCGAACCTCAGTGCAGTGCATCGCACTAGCGTTGGTGTGCGACATCGCCCGCGCCGGTGACGCGGTCGCCCAGCTTGTGACTTGGCGAGCCTGTAAAGCGGCCTCCTCTGCGGTTCGTACCACTAACCAAGGGCATGGAATCTACACGCAGCGTCGGGAACCAGTGCGGCCAATACTATAATCATCATTATTAGCCTATAATGTTTCCACTGCAGGGACTCGGGCGTCCTCTCTAGGAGAGGAATGGGCTATAATCCACCACGCGGGCCCAGTGCGGATTGGTAGATGTCACATATCTTCGTGTTTTTGGTTCTAAGATATGCCGGTTTCCTCACGATGTTTTCCTTCCCGTTATGAGAGCAGTGATGATGAAATAAATAACACAAAGTAAAGCGCCTGCCTGGGTTCGAACCGACGACCTACTGTCTGTAAGTCGCGGCACTCAATACTATACCATACATAAAATCATTACTCCTGTAATCCCCGAAGCGTTAGAGCGTATTATATGTCACCTGCATTTTTCGCCAGTTATGTTTACGTCCTGAAACTTAATAGAGGGTAAACCTAATGCTACCAACTGGGTACTTCACAAGTCCAGACTCTGTGACTGCTGCTGTGTAAGTCCGGGGGTTTGAATTTCAGGTCGGACTAGTCTGATGGTGGCCGTACCGAAATAAGTCATTGGCACAGGAAGCCTTGGGTTTGGAATTATAGTGCGTTCCCGTGGGATGGCTTGGAACCTCGAAGTGGGTGCAGCCGCGGTCAAAAGCTATTATTAAACACTTAATTGTGCCTGCGAAGTTTGAAGGCAATGTTCCAGCTGCCAGAGTCATTCAGTAGCAGTCAAAATCATGTGCATCTGGATCAAGGGCCCATTTTTTGGACCCTTGCGAAACGAAATAAGACTTATAGGGATGAGTTACGTCACGTGCCGAAAGTGTTGCTTACGGACTCACTTAATTGGAAAGGAAAATTTACTAATTTAGAAAGACGTTACTAGTCGCCGAGACCTTTCTTTACTCTGTGGTACCTAACCCTCGAATCTGATCAGCAGGGCTATTGCGTATCTTTTAAAACTTGTAAACTTATCTTTGTACTAAACCATAAACAATTTGACATTTAATCCATAGACAATATGATAGCCACTGCCATTTAAAAGATACGCAATAGCCCTGTAGGAACTATAGCATGAATGTACGAGTGAAGGGTCTATGGCAATTAGTTTGGCATAATCGGTGTTTTCGATTTGAGAGTAGGTAAGGTGCCTAAATGTTTGCCTTATATTTTTGTTTATTCATTTTATATTGTCAGAAAAGTCCAAAAGAATAGACGTACCTAATTTTTATATAGTTGATATGCACGACAACTAACTATCCAACTACCTATAGTACAGTTATTTTGGGCGAAAATTGGGGGTGACCTGGAAGATTTCCGGGAGTTTTGAAAATTGGTGAGTTTAGATTTCGACGTGCGCTTTTTGAATTTTCACTTTGCCACCTCGTATCCGAGCCGCTCGTGCCGCCATTTTGGAAAAATGGCGCTCAATAACTATAATAATAATAATATAAAAGCTGAGAAAGATAAACAAATCAAATATCTTGACTTGGCTCGCGAGGTTGTCGACATGTGGGGAGTGAACTCAGCGGTCATTGTGCCGATAGTCGTTTTAAGCCAATGGCTTAATTGCCAAGAGCCTCGACCAACATCTGAGGAGGTTCTCGTTAGGCAGCTGGATCAGGGGCTTGATACAGAGAGCGGTACTCCTGGACACGGCTCGCATTGTTAGGAGGTTCCTTTCTCTGGAGCCCTGACTGCCGGTAGCTTGGACCCTGTTCCCGACACCGGTGGGCTACTATTTTTTATATTTCTAAATGTTTTTTTATATTATTTTGTATAGGAATATTTAAAAATATCATTTATATGTATAAAGTTAAATAAAGGAATAATATTTTGAGAATAACTCCGTTCCGACTCATTTTACGATAAAAATAGTTCAGTAATAAATCAAATTAGAGGAAATATCCTACAATTGTGTCCTTACAACGTTATTCAGTCAGTGACAAATCTATATAAGCATACCAATCTTATATAGTCTTTAATTTCAGAATCCAAAAGTGGTGAACCGTGGTGCTACAATAGCCACCCTGCTGGCAGCCGTGTTTCGTGAAGAATGCCTTACTTCTGGAGTCCCGCTTAACACAGACGGAGTGTTGCATGGTTGAGATTATTTTTTGAGCCTCGTTGCATAACATGACTACTGCACATAAGCCGCTCCAGTTCATTCAATTCAGGGTTTTAATGTCGACTGCTTGTCTTTTGCTGGGTTTCGCCAGCTCAGGCCACGATCTTCTACGACTTCACCCACATTCGTTTTGCTGTGTCATGTCAGGACTCCAAATAGCGGTTATTCGGCCTACATTTCATTGTCTGAGCATGTAGTTAACCGAAGAACATCACTTCAGATAAACGGATTTTTGAACAACATAGTAATCTGTGTTGGAGAGCAATATAATGTTATAACGCTTATATTCAGCGAATGATTAGGAAGGCGAGATTAAATTATAAGAATCAATCGTTTACATATAATGAAATCATCATTCAACATTCTCTAGCTTTTATCCCATTTAATTTGGGGTCGGCGCTACCAATAATGAAATGTAGTATTATAACTTATCATATTAAAGGTACCTGAAAGAATCCTCCTGCCAAACACCAGTTATGTTTACGCCTCATTTAATAGGAGACGAGCCACGAATCTAGACTCAAGACTGGTACTGATTAATTTCCGATCGAAAGACCACTAACACTCTGGCCAACTCGGGTACAGAATCAGAGACCTCATCTTCAGCAGCAAGCAGTAGCGCAGCGCAGTTTAACGTGCATCTGGATCAAGGGCTCATTTTTTAAAACCTTGCGAAACGAAATAAGACTTATAGGAATATTGGTTAAAAATAGTTAAAACTTAAAGCAAAGGACTTTTGGTGTCTGTACACTATTGGAAATTTTCCAATGTATATAATCCAAAATTCTTTCAAGTTATTGTCATAAATATTTTCGACAGATTTAGACTTACCCATAATGTCGTTGGATGCCCGGAAAGAGTTGCACAATACTGACTGTAATTACAATTTGGGATCTAGAACTCCGGTTTGCCTGGCCGCGTCATCCCTGGCAGGGTCATGTATGTCGAAGGTAAGAATCCTTATCAGTCTGTTGATATGTCGCTTCTCTTACCATAGTAGAAAACAAGAATTCTCCATTTTATAATCGAACGTTTTATTAATTGAATCTATCGCTGTTGTTACAGTTCCGTAGAGATAACGTATTTTGGTTTGCTACATAATTAATAACTTTAGTCTTTTCATAGTTTCTTATACATCTCAACTCCGAAACCCGTTACGGTTTCATGTTTGGGTTTGCATTTGACCAGTTTTACATACATAACACCCAAAAATTTAAAAAGATTTGGTTCGAAAGCTGAAACAAATAAATATAGAGCTTTATCTCAAAAGTTCCCTATTTTCGATAATGTAATTAATCAGGTCGTTCTCGATACTAGGTTCTGGTGTAGATACCTAAATAAAACTATAATGAATTAGATATTGTTCATCCAGTTTTTATACTCATCCATCTTCGTGCCCTTGGTCACGTCACTTGAGTTGCAATATGCTTTTAGGGTTCCGTACTCGAAGGGCGACTACCGAAACCCTATTACTAAGCCTCCGCTGTCTGTCTGTATGTCTACGAGCTCTATCCCATGATCAGTAATAGGTAGACTGTTAAACAGTTGACCGAATATGTATTTCTGTTGCCGCTTTATCAACAAATAATAAAAATTAAAAGCGATTACCCTACTACGATGGTACGGAACCCTGCTTACGCGAGTCCGACTCGCACTTGGCCGGTTTCTCTTCCATTCTGCGCCAGCCGTCACGCTATCATCTCATATCTAAGAGTATTATTATATACCTTTAGTAGTTTAAAAAAACAATCAAAATTGTTGCAGGCTTTTGCAATTTTACATATGCTGTCCGAGGACCTAGAAGCCAAAGTTTCTCTGGCCGATGAAGCATATAAGTTATACAAGAACATCACATTGGCAACGGAAGACGAGGTGTGTGGATTCATAGGACCTTTGGAACTTCGTGCACTGCGCAGAATTAGTATTGAAGATCAAGAAAAAAGTTTTGTTGGTCGACCAGTTGCGCTCAAAGTTTATTCTTGGGTCGAGGCTCTGCAGCCAAGACCGGGCATGCCACCAATCGCGGTGGCAGCCTTAACTTAGTGCACCCGTACCGTTAGCAGACATGCTACGGTTAGCGACCACTTGTTTTGGGTACGCTTAGCTCTACAAACACCTACAGAGTTCTAAACTTCGCAAAGATCTAATATGAATAAAAACTGCCACTCGGGTCGATCTTTAGGTTAAGCTGCGCTTGCTAGGTTGGTCTGTGGACGGGTGACCGCCCATTACATACCGAATTTCCTCCGCGCCTCGAAAAGAACGTTAAACTGTTGGTCCCGGCTGCCATATATCGAACTTTGGCAGTCGTTACAGGTAGTCAGTGAAAGTCTGACATCCAGTCTTACCAAAGGGTAACGTGTTACGTATTATTCACTGGGTTGTGGTCTGAAAACCGACCCTAACATCATTGGGAAAAGGCTAGGCAGATGATATGGCTAATACCAGTAATTTTGACATCGCTCTCAAGTAAAGTGAGCGGTAAACGCGATACAGGATTGATAGGTTCCAACATCAGCCTGCCCCACGACAAGAGAACTGTAAAACTTTTTTAGTCTGGGAAGCGATTGTGAGGGGATTTCTACGGGCAGATAGTGCTGTTGTTACAAGAAGTAACTTGGGGTTTCAATTTAAAAAAAGGTTTAGAGCTCCGCGCAAAAAACTTTAAAGCCCTTGAAAGTAAGACGAAGTTTGAAAGTTTGTCTATCTTAGTCATCATCAACAGCCTATTAATGTTCCCACTGCTGGGACGCAGGCCTCTCTCTTTGAGAGTAAATGGGCTATAATCTACCTGGCAGGCCCAATGCGGATTGGTAGATGTCACATGTCTTCGAATGTTTGGTTCTAAGACATGCCGGTTTCACGATGTTTTCCTTCACCGTTTTGGGAACAGCGGTGATAAAATAAATTACAGAAAGTAATGTGCCTGCCTGGGTTCGAACCCACGACCTACTGTTCGTAAGTCGGGGCCGCCACCACTGGGCCACCGCTGCTCTCTATTTTGGTATGGTCATGTAATGAGGAGGGATGAAACACATTTAACGAAAAAAAAGTAATAATGACATAAATAATGACTGACGAGAAGTAGAGGAAGGCCAAAGAAAAGATGCATGGATTGTGTGAGGAATGATATGAAAGAGAAAGAAGTAAATACCACCGTGACGTCTAACAGGGAAGAATGGAAAAGAATACGAGTTGCGCCGACCCCAAATATAATGAGATAAGGGCAGGTAGGTGATGATGATGTACAACTGTCAAGAAAATCCGACTCAAATAGCGAAGAAACTAACCCTTAATAATTTCATGCGGACGACCGCCACGGAGCACAGCTTGTATCTAATAAAAACTTTTTTGACTAGGTAATTTTGGTTCTCTGCTCCCATTACCTGACTTTAAAGTTGAACGAAGTATGGAGGGAAACCCAGGTGCAGACCGTTCCACTGTTTGCAAGAGACAATAGCGTTCTACAAGACTTCCTTGATGTTGGCAAGTAAGTGCTTGCTTGACTTTGAAATGTTATTCGTCCCTTTAAATTAGGCGGGTATATTTTTTAAATGCCTTTTCTTTGTAGGGGCTGGGCTAAAGAAGTGAAACGTCAGCAAGAAGACGTCGTTGCGGCTGATAGGAAAAAGGTAATTCAATCATTTTTAAGGTTCCGTAGTCAATATGGAACCCTTATAGTTTCGCCATGTCCGTCTGTCTGTCTTTCCGTCCGCACTATATCTCAAAGACTCTTAGTACTAGAAAGCTATAATTTGGCATGAATATACAAATGAGTAACGCCGACAAAGTGCTAAAGTAAAATTTTGAAGTTTTTTTTAGGGTAGGTATCTCCAGTTACACATTAAAGTAGGGATGATTATTTTTTCTTGCAAATCCCATAGTCCCATAGTGTCGTTGGATAGGTCTTTGAAAAAGATTGTGACTTTGCTCAAACACTTTTTCGATTAAGGGATTCGTTCGTGAAATATTAAGCTTTAAAGTGCAATTTTTTGTTAGACTCAAGTTATATGCCCGTGTAACGTACATACGTACGTACGTACGTTACACGGGCGGTGTTTGGGCGTGCGATAAAAATCATGGTAGTAGTATATATAACGAAAATAAAAGGAAAACTAGCACAGCTAAGTAGACTTTACAAGTTTACGAGTAATAGTCGACCAACTTATAAAATGTACTTGTATGAAATATTTTCCTATACATATGGGAGCGCAGGTCTCAAAACTGCAAAGCTAAGTTTGTTTTATTTTTATAATAAAAATTATCATTCGGAAGCAGTAGGTAGGGTGGTTATTGTGGTTAATCAGTTTATTATGTTCACATATTTTGATGGGCAACTACGGAACCCTACATTGTGCGTGGTCCAACATGCACTTGGCCGGTTTTTTGACAATATATTGTGACAGGCAATAAATTAATTTTAATCAACATACATAACTAATAACATACTTACATAATTGTAATCAATAAGTACTTACCCATTAGTACACACCCGCGCGTATTTCGCCAGTTATGTATTATCAGTCCCTTGTAATAGGGGTGAGCCTTTTGCCATCAACCGAGCATAAATCCAGACTCCGTGACTGCTACTGAGAAATTCCTGATGGAGAAACCCAATCGCAGTCGTGCTTGCGACCAGTCCAAAAGAGGCAGACCAAATTACAAAAAAAGGCCAAAATATTAATCAACCTCACGTTTATTTCAGGAACATGAACAGGAATCTTCTTTATATGCGTTCCTAGGTCGTATTCGTCTGAACATAGCGCTGGATGCCATGCGCTCGGTGCGTTGCGTGGCGCGCTCCACGGACCGAGACCGCATCAGGCACACTTTGCTCCACGACGCCGTGTTTGCACACCACCGCCGCACAGTGTTCGCAGACAGGACCAACGCCACACTCTTGCGCACTTATAAGCCACCTTTGGACGATCAGGTAACTCATCATCATCATCGTCTGCCCAGCCTTTACTTGCCCAACTATGTTGGGCCCAGCCTCCTGTCTAGCCAGATACAGCTGAATACCAGTATTTTACACAGAGCGACTGCCTATCTATCTGACCTACACGACCTCCTGACCAGGACAACCTGGACCTAAGTAATATGGGTAGGTTGTACCCATTAGCAAGGTTGACCTGAGAGGCTGCTATTATGTATGGGTGCCAGATTTCATCCAAATCAGTTCAAGTAGTTTTTCAGTGAAGTCACAAAAAATCATCCATCCATTCTCACAAACGTTAACATTATATTTACTACTACACTACTACTGTACTCCTGCTATATTATAGGTACGTATTGTCAACCTAAACGAAACTTAGTCGAATACAAGCCTCGTCCTTCTTCTTTCCAGAACATAACAGGACAAAACGTGAAGGTGACCAGCATCCCAGACAAGAATGTCCTGGAGCCGTATATATCAGATAAAGAGGATCTAGAGTTAGGCTGCGAGTGTGGCTGCAGAGATCACAAAATATTTCCAAGAAAAAATGAGCGGAAAAGCACATGCGATATCTTGCCACCGTCTGACTCCCGTACTTGATGTGTCTCTATGTCTGCCGTCGTATGACGAAAGGATCCATCTACTGTTTTTTTTTTACTAGATTCACCTTTTTTGTTTTAATCCTAACTAATATTACAAATGCGAAAACTACTGACTCTGTCTGTCTGTTTGTCTGTCGCGCTTTCACGCCTAAACTTGACCGATTTTGAAAACTCTTTCACCGTTGAAAAGCTACATCTTCGCCGAGTAACATAGGCTACATTTACTTCCAGAAATAATTAGGGATCTCTAAGAAAAGTTGAATAATGTAACTAAAAGTGTAATTTAGTTTTCGTAAAACGTCTTTCATCGCATGCGCTGCGAAAAGTATTGGGGACAGCGCAAAAAAATGTACTACAATACACACATCGATATGTATAAAAAAACCGGGATAGCTTCTTCTTGAAGTATGGATGCATTCCTTACATCCTTATAAATTGTTTTTGCTCAGGTGTAATTTTTACGACAATTCGAGTGAATTAAAAAAGGGATTTCAAACCACGGAAAATTTGGTGCTTTTCATCTTTCCGTTCTAGACTAACTTTTATAAGGCCCAGTGTTCCCTTTTCTTTCATCTCAGTGACGTCCGTAAGGACTCGGTTACTCGTTAAAGGGAGTAATCCCTATAACGACGTCTTCGTCACACACAGGACACTAATTATAACCTACTAAAATAAACCGATTCGTAACTAATAACGTTTATAGATTAAATCATCTTTTGGCTGCTCCTCTGTTCTACTATCAAACAGGTCAAAATGAGATGAGACACGAAGCCAACATAAGCCCGAAGGCATGGTTGATAATGAGTATGGGAGTTTTAGCCAACAAGAGCGCGTTGTCTGTGACAGTGGCCATCGGAAATATGGGAAGAAAAGTGGTGACCCACCTTCGCTCCATTACCCGCTTTTGGTCGAAAACGCGAACTGTTACCGCCTTCACCACTTGGAGCTACTCCCAGTTTATGCTATGAATAAATTATCTAATTTATAGTTTTCAACATCAGGTAATGCCCGTCACGCTGAAAAACGTTCATTTTCACTATTTCAGAGCGTGATACTCGAAAACTTTTTAGAGTTTCGAAAAAGTGTATAGGACAAAAGTTGTAGTAAATTTTATTAGCTTTGATTACGTAGAAGACACTTTTTCTCTACGCCGCATCGTTTTAATAAGGTATTAGCGTAAATCTCAAAAGTGGGAACTTTAACCCCCTCCCCCCACCCCGGCGCCCCCCCTAGAGGCTGGGATTTTTAGTAAGTTTACCCTCTGGGCATCCTGAACACATTTCTTAGGAAACTACTTAGGTTCCAGCTCACGCACTCTATACACCTGCTTTGTTAAGTGGACTACGATACGGTTAAGTAACAAATATTTTAGATTAAAAATAAACTTGTGGTCGTACCTAGGTACACCTCTGCCTAGCTATAAATGCTCGGGTAGCTATAAATGTATCTTGATCAATGACCTACAGTTCAGAATGGGCAACTCTGGAGTTGCCCATCCTAAAGTGTAAGTACTTAACATAGCTTTTATGCCTTACGACTGGGACTGTAGCAAAATTTTTTCATTGTTATTTTTTTTTTTTTTGATAATTCAGAAGGTGGCTTACTTGAAATAAATGTTTTGAAAATGGGTTTACTTTACACAGTAATTAGTCACGAGTGTAAATTCTGGTTGAGAAAAAAAACGAAATAAAACTTGTTTATAAAACACCTGTTTTTTATTGAGAAGCAGATAATGACAATGTGTACACACTTGTTACAGACTTATTGAAAGCTTGTTTCATGCAACAAAAATGATGTCCGCGACACTAATGATAAGAATACAATGATAATGACACAACTTAGCTAATAGGTAGATATACAAACTGCTACAGGGCTTTAGGACGCGGTGTTAAAGCCATAACTTACGAAATCTGGCTGTATTAATTTCTGAAGGGTTAGGCACACCATTGCCTAACCCTTCAGAAATTAAAAACGTGATGTTATGTTAAAGTCATCAGAGGTCGGTTTTGCAAAAGATATGGCGGTTTCCTCCCTGTATACCAACATGTTTCTAGGGTAGGTAATTATGGCTTTAACACTATACAACCCCACGAATATAATACACGTTTATGGGAGAAACGTCAGGGTAGCCAGCGAAACTCAAACTTCGTTACTTTTTTAGCTGTTGTCAGGTCAGTGTTAAGCTTTACATTGAACCGACTGTAATTCGCGACCTTACCACGTATGTATTTACGGAGTTAAAATCATCACAAAGAGGGATAATTTCATTTAATTCCATTAAATTTCAATTTCATGTAAAACTCATTCTAGAATTGATTATATTCATATTCATATTTTGATTACCTGACACTGAAAAAAACGGAAGAAAAATTTAATTTCGCGGGCTGCCCTGGCGTTCCCCTTAAGAATGCTTTATACCTTAATTGAAATGTCTAAATATCTAAGAAATATGAAATATACACCCATGTATGTATTATGCGTCTAAACTGAACTCGAAGTAATATGAGTAACAGATTACAAGTAAAATAATGATAATATACAAATGCAATAAATTACAATACATTCTTGTAACCGTGATGTCTTAAATACAATAAAATACCATGTGAGTTGATTAAAGGTTACAATTCATAAATAATGATAAACATATTTATAAGTCCTAAATGTACAATTTCGTCAAACGAGTATAAAGCGATTGGGTCGAAAAACAACTTCCTTAAGTAAAACTGGATTTGTTTCGTGCAAGATTGTTTAACTCTTATTTTTTTACGTCGGCACTCAGTTTAAGGCTTAAACTGAGTTCAGACGTTTAATAAGCGTTTTTACACATTTCGCCCAATCGCATTGAGCCCAAGTAAGTTTGATCATAATGTCCTAAAATAATACGCACTTCCAAAATAATAAGCACCTTTCCGTTGGGAAAGTAATTTTGCTTACAAATAATATCATTATGCAAAAAATTTGAGTTAGTACAAATACTATTGCTTTCAGTTTCTCTAATAATAGTACTATTTCGTTGTGGCTGAATATTGTCAGTAACCTGTAAAACAGTTTCAGATGTTAGGGGTTGTCTCGCAATAGTATAGTATTAAAGTAAGATTTCACCGCAGTATGAGCTTTGGTGACTGTGTCTTATCCCAAGATTCGTAGATGAAAAACTGGTGTTTGGGCCCGGACCGGCTCTACAATCTAGGCTTCTGATGCCCCGAACAAGATGTCAGCTTGTTTAGCCACATTTAGACGGACGCTCGGTCGCTCGGACAGGGTAGTGCGATCGGTCCCTAACATCTGGTCCGGCAGGACTAGTTGTTGTCAACGTGCGATACTGTTAATACATAATTAAGTATATTTACAAAAAACGGCAAACTCTCAATAAAAACTCTAAGATTGAGTAACTTCTAATATCCCTCTTTACTATAACTGTTAAGACGATTTCAACTCTTAATTAAACTTGGCAAATGTTAACACAGGATTTCACTAGCTAGAGTATGGTTTTAATATAATATAATCTTACCCGATTACGGCCTAGCAAAGCAAGGATCATGATTTAAAAAAGGGTTTTGCAGGGTTCTAATACAAGAACAATGAGATTTATTAATTTTAATATAAATGCAACAGTGACTACCTGTCTATGACTTACTTATTCATTAGTCGTACCTCCTATTGTGTATGATTTATTACTAGAGTACCATACAATTATTATTAGGTAGGTATTGAAGTTCACACATTACATTTTTACTTATGTACGCGGATTACGGATTTGTTTATAAATGTTGCTCAAAGTAAGATAAACGGAGATAAATAAAGCGCATCCTTCGTCTGGTTTTAAATTTATATCGATCTGTAATCTGGCAGTAATTTGGTGTTCATCGGCTAAACCTTAAATCAGGCTATTGCTACCTTTAAACACGAAAGAGTCACAAATAGACGCAATCAGACACAGACAGCATGAGACCCTCGCTATCCTTTTTTCGCAATGTTTTTGTTAAAAGATAGCAATATACTAATTTGAGCGTTTTCGGTGCATACCTGAAAAGGCACGTTTGTTGTGGATTTAACACGTTTATTTATTGTGTGAACATGAACTTTTGGTCTTTCGTGTGTCTTAGACTAATGATATTCGTAAGATTATGTCTAAAGTATATCCCTTACTTATATGGCGATTACACCCGGCGATGACTTAACATTTTCATGTCTACACTATATTGTTCTGATGCTTAAATATGTTAAACTAGTACTAATAAGATATGGTTAGATAACTTTAGCCTACTGTGGCAAAACGTGTGTATTTATGGTGATAAGATGACCAAATATTTTCAATCACATCTCAATATGTTTACCACATTTCTTTTCAAGTTCACTACTTTCTGATTAAGACATTTTTGCCAGTCAAATGCAACAAAAGCTGTATATTTTGCGACCAACGACACTGTCTATTTGCTTAACAATTAATTTTCTTAAGTGTTCTGATTTAATAGTGTTGAACACGGTCATCTTAAGGTGGAAGCGCCAGGGTAGCCCGCAACGTATGTTCTTTTACATGACATACGTTAACATTCTTTATATTTTGTCTGTTTGTTCCGGCTAATCTCCGAAGAGGCTTGGCCGATTTAGAAAAAAAATAAGGGTTCCATGGAAAAATTACCAAATCCAATTCAAATAGGGAAGTTATATTTTTATAATTAGTTCCGCGGAGAACGGTATTTTAATAACGATTTCATTTTCGCGGGCTCACTAAACGCATCCTCCTTAACAATAACGAAAACTTAGTGACAGAAAAATATAAAATTACATGAGCAAAGAACTTAACTTTAGGAAGACCAAAGAAACCAACACAATGTGACAAAAAACGCTTATTCTTCGTCTTCTTACTGCCTATAATCCCTATTACCAGGTGAATACACCTCTGCTTATACCTACAGGTAATAGAAGCGTGACATTATTTGTGATAATATTGTTAACCTAGTTATTAGAGCCATCAGGCTGAAGTAGTATTGAGCATAAGACCAAGAAACTTTGGTCACACTTTGAACTGTATTTTAGACTATGATTTGTTTGGATTTTTAGTATATACACAGTTGCTTAATTTGTTTAATTTTGTTGCTAACGACCTCTATTAAAACCTCTTTCAAGGAATGGGTCGAGTTTAACTGTTACCTTGTATAAGGATGGTATAATGAAATAGTTTAGAATTTATACGGAACACTTTGAGAGAGAACACATAAACCCGAGGACGGACGGAGTCTTAGCAGTATTTGTTATATAATTGTGATATTGATACCAATGATGTATTAATTGATTTTGATGATGATATAAGATGCCATAGACTCTACAAAACATAAAGAAACTAACTTCATTCAAGATGGCACGGGTGGCCCTCGAAATTCAATTTTTTTTTACTTTTTTTTGCAATTTGCCAGTCAGTTTCGGGTTGTTTCTTGAACAAAATATGATTCGCGATCAAAGGAGGTATGTATTTACAGAATTAAATCATCAATACACCCTTTTACGTTTATTGAATCTCATTGAATTACTATTTCATGAAAATGGGCAGCCTGAAAACGGACGTGATATTGCAAAAACCTAAGATTATTTTGATTTCGCGGGCTACCCTGGCTCTTTCCCCTAAGCTGATTAAGTGAATTTTCTTCATAGTAAAGACCCTGTTACAGATTGTGCCGACGCTTAGTCGCGTGACCACGATGTTTAAGAAGCCAATGCGCTTTGCGGACGCTCTAGACAAGAAGGAAAAGCCATCTTAAGTGTAGCTTCTATTAAAAGTTTTGTACCAACCTTTTTTCACTTAAAAAAATTTCCTAATTACCCAAAAAAAAAAACAATATGGTACACTCGTACGTGAAATACCACTTGATTAGTAATAATCGATTATATTTACAAAATAATTAGACACACTGCCACACTCAGAGAGCTGCATCATTAAAGCTCTCAGTGTGGCAGTTAGTCACTGATCGAGTTAATTTGAATGCTAACATAATTTTTGTAATATATTTAATTTATAATATCAAGCCTAACTAAGTAATTACTTCCTAAACCAATGAGTGAAATGTGATCTTAGTAGCTAATTTGCGCCTCGCCCAATACTATTTTACTAGGTTTATTAATGTTTTAATTCCGTTATTTATCGTCAGATTTTGCATGATAATAAAAATCAATCAGATCTTTATTCTAGTCCCATTTGAGTTGCAGTCACGGATAAAAACCTGTGAGATAAATGCACCTTTGTCTCTTTAAACCACCTAACATGGGAAAGTTTTTCTATTCAACGTTTAATTTAGTGATTACGAAAAATATAAAAAGACTTATTCAACGTATTTCGATAAATAAAAACGACTGTTATTTTACTTTTGTGGATACTAGACGTGGTCGTAACGCACGAGGCGCAATATTAAAAAAGATAATTTTAATGTCCCTGATAAAAATGTAATTACACTAATATTTTTAACCATTAACGACTGACTAGTATAATGAATGGTTACGACTAAAATCAAAACGATACTCTCGGTATGATTGTGCAAATAAATAACAACGGAACACCATCAAACAATATTCAAATATTATTGATGCCTGCGGCTGGCGATGGTCCAGTGTAGGCGTTTTTAGAACGTAAACGTAACTTTAAATCGACCAGTGTAACTGGAGATTCGCAGCGCAGACAGCCTTCTACACAAGCGATCGATTAAGTTAGCTTTAAAGTCGTAAAGTGTATCAAAATGAGGGTTGGCACGTCACGTGAGATGAGGTCTCAGTCGATGCATCGAAGGCACTCCACTTACAAATGATCATGTATTTATTTATATCGGAACTACTATATTTTTACAGTGTCAAAAGGCCGCTGTTGATGCCCATACTGTTATAATTATAATATCGTATCTAATATGACTATAGAAACCTCATATTTATAGCTAATATTATGGCTATGTATCTGTAAAGACAAATTGTTAAACTTAGAATTAAGTTAATCCATTATTCTGCCATTAAAATGTATTGAAAAGACTACCTATAGTATATTTTGGTGTATACACTTTATAAGGAGAGGAGGTGAGTACTGAATGTGTTACATCTAAGATGATTTCATATAAAAGTACTTGACACAAAATTCTATATTATTTTAACTTATAAGCGACGAGTAATCATAGTGAACTCTAGTCTACAGTGACCTTTACCATCAAATAAATTATATTATTTCACAAAAATATTTACATTCAAAATATTGTACATAGAATACCAATAAACAGTTTCCCCTAAACGAAATAGATAGAAAATATCTTTAAACATATAGTTTCACATTCAAAAGCATGAAACAATATTAGAATTTTTACATTAAAAATAAGATTGAATAAAATTTGGATAAAAACACGAACGCGTTATAAACTATGATATCAACACTTATCGGGAACGATCGTTTTATTATAATAATGTTATTATAATGAGTGACAAATATAATGAGTGAAGCAATCGGTCGCCCGCGTTATCAAAACCTAATACCTTATGAGGTCAGTCATACGTCATCCAAAGTCTTTTCGCAAGTACAGTCTTACGTTTCTAAACATCTTAAGTCCACGAATAGCGATTAAATGTCTTTCTCATTCTTCAATATCCAATAAATAGACATGTTAATTCGAGTAAATTTTTAAAAAAGCGGTTCTCAGTATACGTTTTCATTTTGTTAGGATGAGAAGTGTTATTGAAACTTGCTCTGAGAAAACTGCCGATTGAAATTATTTATTCTCGCTATCTATGATACAAAACTATCCTAAAAAGCGTCAGTCGTCGTGGAGTGAGCATTGTAGAGTGAGTTGGGTCATATATTCAGTAGTTTTATTCCTTTATGTAGTTACTACTGCGCGGACGTCAAAAAAAGATAGTGTAGCAACATTTCTTGCTAATAACCGCGATCATGCTCGAATGAACTATAAATTTCAACAAGATATTACGAGTTCATTTAAATATTAAGTGTTTGTTTTTCTCACAGCTTTTGTAAATGTAGAATTAATGCTTCAACCAGTATTTGGTAATAGACATGTTATCATAGTCGAAGTAGTTGATATCGCTTAACTGGTGCATAGATAACTGGAGCAATGTGGGTTTACTACTAGTTACATCTCTACCCAACCCTTCGGGTATTACAGGCGTGATGTTATGTTTCATAGATTTCGGATAGAATACGAGACTACTTAACAATGGTTTTCAGGTAAGACAAGAAGATGGCGCTTTACACTTTATAGTGCCATATAAAGTGTTAATAACATGATTATAATATAAATCCATCTACAATCACTCTAGTACCTTCGTGTATTTAAATACTGCAGTGCGAATGTCATGAGTAACGTCAAGTGGACAGAAATACTCATTACTCATTATTCGTATCTTTCGATTTTTTTTACAAGCCGAAAATAAAATATAATTTAAAGGTTGCTAAATAAATACAATAAATTAATTCCTGTTTGAAAAGTTTTACGAACAAGGTAAATTTAGGTATTTTTTTATCCCTACCTGTATTTTCAACATAAATGCGGATCATTGTCTAATTCTACTGATTCCATAGATAAAATCTCTGATTTTTTCGATAAATTTATTCGCACTGCGCCTAGCTAAAAACCTTACTCTAATAACAAGCATACAGTCTTACATCCAGTCCAGTTTAGGAGCGGTCGGAACCTTCAGAGTTGCTGAACATTGACGCAACCATGTTATCGAACTCCGGCACGGCGTCTTCGAACATCTTCAGTTGTTTGGACATCGACTCGGAGTCTGTAGAGCCTGACTCAATCACGATGTCTGTCCACTCGTCGCTCGTGGACCTCGCCTGTAGACACTCCTGGTAGAAATTTGCGAGTTCTGCTATCGGGCTGCCATCGGCAAATGGGAACTCCTGGAAGTAACGACATATAATGTGAAAATATAAATAGTACCGGCCGACCGGCCGGTTCGGTCAAATAGTTACGAATAGTTTTATGATTTCATCGTGCATATCAGGAACATCTATAATCCAGAACTTTAAATATTACAGTCATCTGATCGCGCGACCGTGTCACTTCTAGCGAATTGAAACCTAAGCAACACAACAGGAATTTATTGGGATACAAAAAAGGATGAAACCTGAAAAGTGCTTGTAAATAGTATATTATGCAACTAGTGAATTAAGGACGGATTTAAAGCGAGGGCCGTAGATGAGTCACGAGCAATTGAAGGATTCTATCAACTGTTGGAATCCTGAACGACGCGAGTGATTTATGCAGGCCCTCGATATAAATTCGTACTTTATTCAGGAGTTGCATACTATACTTTTACCATGACTACGAGAAAAGACATAATTTAAGCGAAAATAGAAATTTAATCAAGTAATAAGAATTGTTACACTAATTGAAATGGACATTAAAATTAGAGCAATGACTGAAATTAAGCGTAATTTTCTTATTATTATCATTAGGGTGGTCAACTTGTGAAACAATATTTATTTTAATATAATGCCAAACTCCTTGTCGCAAATATCGACCAATCATATCTCGAGAATTTATTTGCACCAAAGAGTTTTGAATTTCGAATCTTAGCGCAAGGAGTTTGTGTAAGCATTGAAATAGAGACCGGATATATTTTTGTATTCCAAATTCAAACACCAAAATAGTGAATAAAAACAAAACAGTGAATAAAAGGCCTTTTTATTCACTGTTTTGCGTGAATAAAATAAGCTTTTTAGAGTAGGTATGGTATAAAATATCTTATGTTTTTAACTTTTTCGAAAGCCAACGCATAATACTGCTTCTCAAATGGATTCAATACGCACGTACTAGACTCAAGCTTGCTACGGACTAATGCCCCAAAAACGCGCTTGATAACGTGGGGGTTGTGGAAGTCGCGACAGTTCCTCAAAGAGTCATTTGAAAGACTCCTTCACAGTAGATGTGATGTGGTCATGAAACGTTAGCTTGCGGTCGAATATGACTTCCAGGTCTTTCATGAAATCAGTTTTTGTAATTAGATCTCCATTCAGTTTGTATAGAAAGTTGACTGGGCGCCGCATTCGACCGAAAGATATCACGTAACATTTTGATTAATTAAATTCCATTTTATTATCTAAACTCCACTTATATACTAGATCCATGTCTGATTGCTGTTCTATTCTGGTCCAGAAGTGATGCGAACCATGATGTCTCCCAACTACGGCTATGGATGGACGCTAGTGCTATCGTCAAGCAAGTTCAGGGACAACCCAGTGTAGGTTGCCATTGACAGCTTTAGAAGATAGTACTTTTGTGTAGTAACTTATTTTTTTGTGGATGGCAAATCATCAAATGACTTCACCCGCTGTGGGCGGAGCCGAAGGGCTTGTCGGACTTGTACTGACTTAAACCCACCCATGTTCCAGCTTAGCCTTTTATCCCGTGGTCTTAGCGGACCTCTTCCATAGTATAGTTTTTTGGCGGGTGAAAAATCAAAAATCAAAATCAAAAGTCATTTATTCAAATTAGGCTGATAATCAGCACTTTTCGAACGTCAAAATTTACTTTACTCTACTTATTTACAAGAGACAGTCCCTCAAAACCCACCCTTCGGCACTTCCTAGTGTTTAGCTGGAAAGAAGAAGTGACGGAACAAACTCCCCAGCAACACATTCTGTCTGTTATGTTGGTTAGAATCATCGAATAACCCCTCCCGCTCTTGGGCAGAGCGAAAGGTAGTGTCAGACATCTACTGACTAAAAACCACCCATGTTCCTTCTTAGCCCTCTATGTCGAGGCCGCGATAACTAGTGTACAACCCGCGGCTAGTATAGTATTACTTGAGTTGACATAACTTACCATCAGTCCCGAGTATTTGTCTCCAATCTTGGGCTTGGGCACCTCGATAGCCCGGCTAGCTGCTGGTGCTGTTGGCACATTGGTGCTGCAGCTCGGTTTGTTAGCATTCTCATGATCCGAAGTCGTCAGTGCCTTCATTTTCTGTAACTGTTTAAATCATGATTAGTTACTACTAACATAAAGAAAACGTTCAAAGCTTGCCTTTTAACAGACTGATTTCACTTTAAACACCGTTTAATACAGAATGATATCAATACATAGAATAAATCAGAAAAGGTCCTGCGGATATCTTCTCAGCAATTAAGGAAACCTTATTAGCGAAACTGCCATGACTTAGAACTAAAATTCCGAGGACACAATCATGACACCCACCAACCCGCACTGAGCCCGGAAGATGATTACTTACTAGATTGGACTTGTTTGCTGATGAATGGATCACGATAATGTTACAATGTTTGTGGTTCGTTGAGAAAGCCCAGTAAAAGGATTACTTAATTTGGTTCATTATGTACCTCACACAGAGGTGGCCTATATCCCAGCAGCTAATTATGTTATTTATGTAGCCTATGTTCTGCAACACCAGGGGCACTGCAGGTGTATTGCAATCCAAGAGACATGAAATACATCTCTAGAAACCGTTCAGACTACAATAAATACTCCTCTAGTCTTCTGGTGTGATCATGTCCTGCTGTGCTGCCTGCACAATACATACATATTAATGGGCCCATAGGCTACAGAACGTTTTGCTAGTTTGTCACCATATAATACAAAGTAAACTACACATACTGTTTCCATTTTCTCCTTCTCAGCAAGAAGCCACGCCATGGGAGGCTCAGGGGGCAATTGCTCGCTGAGCGTCCTATGTAGTTCTTGGATCTTCTTCTGGTCAACAAATGCTCCAGCTGTCAAGGGTTTGGACAAGTCCAACTCTTTCTTCTCGTTGCGATTTTTTCTAAAATACAAAGCAATATTAGAAATAATTGATAAAACGAAAATAGTAAAAACAATTGGTTTTTGCAAATAATCAAGTCCAAAATTATTGACTAGCCCAAAGCGTCTTTTTATCTGTGGCGGCATGTCATCACAACAGCTGATCGACTGCTGTGATTCGTGTGTTCGATTTACCAACGCCACATGCTGCATGCCAAGGCCGACACACCCTTGACTGACTCTCTTGTGCTTCAGACAATGTTATAAGTATTGTGTTGTTAGGAATTTCTCAGTAGGTAACAGCCCAGATTTCGACAAGAGTGCAAATTATTTTGTCTCGGATAACATGTTAACCCGTTGTTCCACTTGTGTCATATTATTATGCTGTTCTTTCGGTCTATGAAAGTAAGGGAAGAGGGGGTGCACCTGTTACACACACTTTAGCTGTAATAATCTCCGCCATCAATGGAAAGCCTTCGTAGGGTTGCCCACTATGACCGACAATGGACTATTTGACTACTGTTAAAAAAATACGAAACTGTTGAAGTAGCTAAGTACATGCTTTAGAAGTTTTTGGTGGGGGCACTTTCTATCCTTGTCGCGCGAAACGAACATTTTTACTAAGTAAGCGTAAAGTAACTGAAGCGGTATGAAATATGACGTCACGTGTCTGTAGCGCTGTCTTTGTCTTTAAGTCATTTAAAATCAGTTAAACCTAACCCATTTTTGATGGATTTTATTGTTTTGTCACACATTCGTGATTTCTGTAAGTTCTTTGAAATAACATAACATTTTGGTGTATTTTTAACAGGAGTCAAATAGCCAACTGTCAAGAATACTATTACTTACTTGGGACTCTCATAGAAATGGTCACTCTTGACCATTATACCAGTTGTAGCCGGGGAGGCTTCGTACTCAATCTTCTGCCTGGCTTCAGGCATGATCGTCATCTTCGTCCTGTAGACCACCTCTATCAACAACGTCCCGATTGGTGTGTTCAGCTCACTAACTTTTACAGTCTTGCGTTTTTCTCCTGAAAGGAGCGATAGAATCGAATTGTAGTAATTCTACTACGTAGAAATCACTAGCCAAAGTGTCGTGACTCGTGGTACGGTCGATCAAGCTATTAAGTATACGGCCAGCTAACTTTCATTTACTTTCAAAATTATACAGATACAATTGGGTATTTCACCAAAAATTTAATTAGTCCGTTAGATTATCGAAAAATATTGGATACGTGTTTTTTTATTTTATCAAATAAATAAAAATTTACGAAAATAAAACGTGTCAAAGATCATGAGTGGGGGCTTTTGACGTCACTTTGTGGGTAAAAAAGTATAACCTTGTGACGTCACACGACGTACGTAGTAGGTAAGTAGTAGGTAGGCAGGTAGTACGTAGGAAAAAGGGCGTTGCAAGGCCGGTTCAGCTAGTAAGATTTCCTTTTCGGCTGGCAAAGTCTAACTGTGGTACTCAGAGATATGTAACGATTAATATTTACTTAACCCGTCACTTAGTAAAGATTTGACATACTTTTGTATGACAAAACTGTCAAAACCTTTATAAAATGAATACTTAGGAATGATTACTTAAGCTATCATTAAAGCTATCTGAGTGCGGCAGTAACTGCACTACATTTAATGATTACTTGAGCCATCGCTTAGTACCGATTTTGACAGTTTATTGCTCACAGACAATCCGCCCGGACCACTCTCGGTCATTTAAGGGTACCTATATGCCCTTGGAGCAGACTCATAGATCTACACAAACCGCTCGCGATAAGGCACACTGTCTGTTAAAGAAGCGTTGTAATTCTGAGGTTACCAACTTTCCGCCTAACCAGGACGTGACACAGTAGGTATGTTGCCAGTCATAACAGAAAATTATCATGCCACACCTCCTCGCCCTCCCGTCATGCCCAACTAATTACACGGTCAAGGTCTCCATAATGAAGTATGCATGATCAAAGAATGCACTTGAAGATATTCAACGTAGACGGATACGTTACTATACAGTATCGTTGTCAAACAAACTATGGCTATGATCATTATTATTTGTATGCAGGATATAATTGATTACATAAGCATTTAAATTAGCATATTATGCAACTGCCCAGTGATACCTATTCTAAATAAATCAGATGGATAGGTAATTTTAAAGTGGTATCTAAGCAAATATTTTTTCACAGACTCGACCTTACAGTCACCAAATGAAACACGGGCACGACAAGATGGTATTCTCACCTAAAATATCATAATTTGGTTCACCGCCATAAATCTTATGGGAGATCTTGTAAGACTCGTTGTGTTGGGACCGCGACAGTTTGTATGCTGGGGTTATCCTGGAGATGGTGAGTGTGGACTTCAGCATCACACTCATGCGGTAGTAGACCGTCGATGGGGAGCATACTTCGGAGCCCGGGATAAGCTTGACCGTCCACATCTCGAGGACCATGTCGTCTCCATCCACAGTGTGTAAGGATATCTCGATACACAGCACCTTTGCCAGCGCATCCACTACCTCTCCGTTGAGCACGCGCTTCGTGTCCTCCGTTACCCCGGGTTCGTCGGGGATCGATAAGTTGAACTGGAACAACAAATAGAACATTGCTAGCTCACAAATGTTATTATACCTAATAAAGTAAATTCTTTTAGTTTTTTTATTATTGTCCGGGATACCGCAGCCTTGACATATAGGGCTAAGAAGGAACATGGGTGGTTTTTAGTCAGTAGAAGTCTGACACTCCCTTTCGCTCTGCCCAAGAGCGGGAGGGGTTATTTGATGATTTCCCAACCCAAAAAAAAAAGCCAATGTCCACCAGTGGAAGTCTTTCGGCTGAAATGACGATGATCGCCCACATCAACTAATGCACCGCATGGTAATGCGGTGCCTTAGTTGATGTGGACTCACCCTATATATTTGTCAGTGTTAGCTGCATTGGACTTATTTGCACAGCAGTAAATATTATTTCATGACACAACTAAACAAACAGCATCGTTTACCAATCAATATTATGTCTTGTAAACACTTTATAAAAACTATAGTTTTATAGAGTAAATGTTTAGCAAGACGGACTAAACGGACTTATGAATATAGGTAGATAACCATAGTTACAGAATATTCTTTACTATCTACAATAATACAGCTAGCCTATGCTAGTAAATATTGTGAAAAAAATATCCACATAACATTAAAACATAACATTACGCCTGTAATTCCCGAAGAGTTAAGTAGAAGTACACCTAATAGTGTGTACACTCATATTTCGCCAGTTGTGAGTCCGTTGCTTCTACTGAGAAATTCCTGAAGGAAAACCCAATAACAGTTTGCTTGGCCCTGGAATCGAACCCAGGCCCGTATGATCAGCAGTCACGCTTACGACTACATGACCAACGAGGCAGTAAAATATCTATTTTATTCATAACCCATCCTCTCTGATGTCCAGGGACTTAAAAACACCTTTATATGGTTACAGAATTATAAGTGTTACATGTTGAATTGGTAACAGAGTCAAAATGTAACACTTCTATATGTGCAACTGTAACATATCTGTAACAGATATAAAAGTGTCAACAGTGTTAATAAGTGTAACAGTTCTTACATTCTTACGGCTACGCGTTGTTGCCGTACTATGCTTACTACTTATAAGTACCTAAAGCTATACTAAAACTGATTATTTCAGTTACACATTTAGATTCAGTCACAACATGCCGCAGGTATTGGCTTTCCAATCATCATCATCTTCTTGCCTTGTCCTATGTTACTTGGGTCAGCCATAATACGTTTTTTGGGTTCCGTACCTCACTCACGATCACTCGGATCACTCGTGTGTCTGTCTGTCCGACCATTCCCCCCCCCCCCTCCTTATCTCCACAACTACTGAGCCAAAAATTATGAAAAAAATGCAGAATTAAGTTCAACACTTATGTATATTATAAGAAATCCTATAAAAAGTCTGCTGGTGTAATAGGGTGCTAAAATAACATGGAAAATCTCTCAATATCTCCTACAATGGTACGGAACCCTTCATTATGCAAGTCCGACTTGCAAAGAACTGGCCAACAGTTCTTTCTTCCATTTTCCTCGGTCAACCGCCACGCTATTATTAACTACTTTTTTTCTTTCATATAATTCCACACACAATCCATCCATCGTTTCTTGGTCTTTCTCTCCCTCCCCATCCATCAAAACACCCACATTCATCACCCTCCTGATCACATGTCTAAACCAAGACAGTTGATTCACTGTAAACTTTTCTGGCCTACAATTAACTATTCAAGGCTTACTTTTCCCTTAATGGTCTGAAAGTGTTCAGTTAGTGGATTAAAGTTGACATTATTTTCCATTTGTTAATACTTAATAGATACTGAAGATCAAAGCCTAGTAATTCTGTTTTCTACACAAAGAAACATCGACAGAAAATAAACTAAAATAGCATTGCGCCCGGCCCTTGCCCGGCCTTAGCCCGCCATTTAAAATTTATAGGTCTTCATTAACTTCCATGTTGCAATCAGGTTACTTATTAATAAAATCAATAAAAAGGATGACTTAACCCTTCGATCTAATTGAACCAGGCCAACATACGAGACACCTACTCTATTAGGCAAAGGTATACCTAAGCTCTACTTAATTCATCAAGTATTATAGGCGCAATGTTAATTTATTTTTATATATTAACGCAACCCCCTCCCCCCAGTTGTGTTTTGATGCAGACTGTCTGGTTGCACTGAGAAATATTTAATAGGAAAACTAAATTTACGCTCTGCCTAACTTGGGAATGGAACCCAAGACCTCATAGTTAAATTAAAGTATGAAACTACGTGCCATGTAACCGCTCACATGTAACCGGCGTGCGTTAGGATCGTAGCAGGTGGTATTCCGTAGTTACTGCCTAACCCCATGGAAAAAGGAAGTGAGTTTATGTATGTATGTATTGAAAAATATAGATATTTAAATTCGTCGCAGATACATGACATGCATACAAAATGCAACCAACATAGGTACAACGCATAACAAATATTCAAAATACAACATCGAAAAAAAAGTTAACGTCGTCGTGACTGCGACAAGCAGGTTACCGCTCAGCATGAGGGAGTGTGTGGTTGGTTCCAGCTTGGATAGATGTTTACCCGATGGGTGGGTGGGTTAACAAAGTAGAGTTTACTATTACAATGTAAACTATAATGAGGTATTACACCCAAAAAATCGATTTAGTCCGTCTCTTAGACTATCGAAAAATATTGCATACGGGTTTTTAGTTATATAAAATTAATAAAAATTGTCACAAATAAAACGTGTCAAATATCATGAGTGGGGGCTTGAGACGTCACTTTGTGGGTAAAAAAGTACTAACCGTGTGACGTCACACGACTTGACACGATTTTTCGAAGCACTGTATCGTCTTCATCTTTTGGTAAAGTGAAAAAAAAAAGAAATATGTGTCCATTATTTTCTGAAAATCTATCTGAGGGATAAATTAGATTTTTTTGGTGAAATACCCTATTTGAAGAAACTCACATCTATTTTGTTTAGAAATGAATACATCTAACCTACAGAAGTACCACTCGCACCACTGTTCCTGTTGGAATCAGAAGCAGAAATAATACTTGTAGTAACATTTGAGATTTAAAAGTGATTGTTCTACTACTATTTACAATTCGCACAGCTTTCATATGATACTTTACTTTAAAATATATTAAAAAAAAATATTATATGAAAAGTTTGAATTAGGCTAGGCTAGGCCAAGAATCATCTAAATCATAAGACATTTCGCCAATAGTTATGATTTCCGTCATAACTCATAACTTAACCATTTTCTACCATTACTCCATATTTTTCTCCATAACCAAGCCAAGCACAAATAAAGCACAAACACACAAAAATAAATCAAAATCGCTATTCTTAACAGTTTCTACTGCTTAATTTATCTAAACTAGCAATGGATTTTCATAACATAACATCACGCCTGTAATCCCCTAAGGGTTAAGCAGAGATACCTAATAGTACACCTACATGTCGCCAGTTATGTTTAAGTCTCAAGTAATAGGGGTTGATTGCCATGAACGGGCACAAATCTAGACTCTGTGGCTGATACTGAGAAATTCCTGATAGAAAAACCCAATAAATATTTGCCGTCCCGGTAATTGAACCCAGGACCTCATGCTCCGCAGTCACACTTGCGGCCACTAGACCAATGTAGTGGTGCGGTTTTCAATAGTGATAAATGCATTAAATTCCATTGCTAGTTTCAACAATTTTTCTAAGCTTCTAATAGTATGTAACAGACTGGTGTCTTCCAACTCCACATTCAAAGTGTGGTGCTTAGAGAAGTTGTTGCAATAGGTACTACACATGCAAAGCAGTAACAGGTCGCTAGTTAAGGATACAGTATCAGATAAGGATACTATGGAACATGCATACTATGATTACTACTCACTAACAGAACATTCCACATGTACTCACGTGCAACACCGTGTTTATAATTACTAAACCGTGTAAATATTGCACACTTTTTAATAAAACTCCACAGTACTGTCATTAAGGTGAATTTGCCCGTCAGCATGTAAAAATGTTCAATAACCATTAACTATAATTTATTTATGAGAACAGTTTTAAATCAAACAGTGCTAACTTTCAATAAATACAACTTTGTCTGATCTACAAGTGCAAGTGACTGTTGTGTGTGAAAGACCAAATGTACCAATAGCTCTAACCACTAGCAAGAACCAAAGCTCGAAACCGGTTTAAAAAGAGCGGTTAATTTCGGATCAATACCGGCAAATATATTGTTCCTTATTTAACTATTTTATGTAACCCAAATGATAAAGGTTACCGGTCAAATAAGCACAAACGGTTTTGTCACCCCCAATAACAAGTTAATTACGCAGATCGTAATTTTTTTTAGTTTTTTTTTTCAATACAGAGCAAGATCCCAGAGCTGCCAGACATTTATTTTCTCAGAAATAAAATGTATGAGATAATATTCTCTTACACTTTATCCTGTCATATCATTCCTCACAAATCTATCAACACCTATTGTCAGCTCTTTTAATCAATTACGATTCATCCCTTCGCATCAGGTGTCCATATCAAAACTGTTGATTCCCTTGCAATGTTTCTGTTACTGGCACAACTTTTGAACTTCCTCTAATATACTCATCACTTACCTTATCCATTCTTTCTTAGGATCTGTCTAGAATATGCAGTATACATAGAGCGACTCCTGATTTGTCATCCACAACCCAGTTAGTACTGGGTAATACAATATGTTTTGGCAAGACTGGTTTGCCACTTTAGGGCGACTGATTACCATTAGAGACAGTCAAAGATCTACAAATGACAGTCAAGACCAATGGCTGTATGTGCTTTCCAAAGCAATGGAAACTGTATGAAATGGTTGGTCACCCATCCACGGACCAACCTAGGCAAACGCGGCTTAACTTAAAGATTAACCTAAGCAGCTGTTGTTATTTAATCTCGAGCTTATCTCACATCCTCAGGTCGAAACTATGCAGTATTAAGACTTAATTAAGAGATAAACTCTAAAAGGTATACCTACAACAACTTCGAAACAAAAACAAATAATTTTATAGTGTTACAACAATCAATTCGATGCAATCAGCGCATATTCTAGTGGGATTAAGTCAACATAATAATGAATGGGTTTTACTTTATCTCAATGCAAAAACATAGCTTACCCATTGCGGTGAAGAGTCTGCTCCGTTGTCCGGAAATTTGGCGTTACATTCGTGTGTAATCTTCTTCCCTTGCCTACTCTGAACCACAATTTGCGCCACCTTCAGGGTCAAAACCTTCGTGAACTTGTAGTACAGTTTGCATCTTTCTTGCAACTCCGCGTTTGAAGATGCCATTTTCTTATCATTTAAGTCAGCTAAAGCAACAAATTCATGTTATTTCAATCATTTACGCAGCGTAAAAACAATTACTCGATCGTAAAATAACATCTTAACCAAACTGCACTTGTGTTTTTAATACACTGATTTAACAGCTAACACTAATTTTACAAAACTCTATTTGTTTATCCACGATTAATAACAATTTTGATATTATTTGTTCAGATGAAACTATGAAACGCAAAGTAGATGCGAAAACGCCAGCAGCCAGTCAATGAAATTAATTAATCATATCACAAACTTTGTAGAGATCCCATTTTCCATTTGTCACATGGATAGATTCTATGTTTTCTCATTGGCTTAAAATTTTTACAGTCACAATTTTATTGGTTAAAACTCTGTCACAAAAGTCGATTAAGTTTCGTTTTACGCGTGAATCTAAGATTGACTTGAGGGCTCGAAAATTACCCGAATTAACTCTCATTACAAGATCCCAACTTTATTGTTATCGCACCCAGTAATAGAATTAAACATTGTCCTTAGGCAAAATAAATTGGTATTTTCTCTTTTAAAAACTTTATTTGAAAACGCTAGATTATTATCTACTTTAGGCCAATCACCGCTCTGTATTTTGGCGCGCGTACTTTGGTTGCCAGTGCCAAACCGAATTATTTTTCGGAAATGTTTAGCGCAACGTTTTTTAAAATCCGTATCTATCAAAATGCACACTTAAAATAACTTTAAATAAAATCATATTTGCAACTCAACTTACACATTGAGTTTACGCGAACCACTTCGCCAAAAATTTAAACAATGCCGCCGCGCCGCCTCCGCGATACGTGTAGCTAGGGCTTATGCGAAAGCTATTCTAGGCTGCCCCTACTGAAGCTTGCTCTCCTGGTATACAAGACTGCAAGTAATCGAACATATTGCGACTTGCGCAATGGGGCTGTTCTGACTACAATAGGTTCATAAATAAAAATATACTACAAGATGTATCTATGCTCCGTCGTACTTAAGGTTCCGTTCATTGCCTCGACTGCACCTGTAAAATTCAGGCGTGTCTAACCATGCAATGATAATCGAGAAAATAGTGTATGTAGCACCTTTTTCCAGATAAGGAGAGCTATCATAAGGTGTACCTTTTAGTAATTTAATTACTAATTTTTTTAGTAAATTTAGCTATCAATTTAATAATAATATAGGTACATACATATTATTATTATTAAATTGATTTTTTAAATTAATTTTATTAGGTAGGTAGGTAGGAATAGGTTTTGTGTAAGTAGGTTTAGGTATGTATAGGTTTAGATTACTTGCACATCAGTCGAAGTTTACCCGGATAAGTAGGTACATACCTACTAGTCACCTGGTTAAAGTTAGACTGATAACTTTTGATTCGCAAATCGAAGAATGATGCTTTTGGAAGTTTTTGGTAACACGGATCCAAAAACAATACTTTTACCGGTAGAAACTTTTAATTTTGTTTAAACTTATATAAACAGTTTGTACAAAATTACAAATGCGAATTATTAGTGTTATGTGTGTAGTAGTAGCCTATAATATTGCAGTTGCAACTATGAAGTATTTTGATTCTCGTATTCGACATAATTAGACCTATGTCGTTGACCTATTATGCTTTTTATGGGCAGTGAAGTAATTTGTAGCTAAGTTATGGTTCTATATCTATAGGCCTAACTAACATTGGGGATCACAAGCGTGATGATGTGAATAGGATTTCATGCTCAAAAGATGACGAAGCCCTTCGTCGCAAACTTTGCACGGGTTCAGTTTAATATTTGGTTTGTTATGCTGCTGAGGTTCTTCTTAAAATAAAAAATAACCACTTCAAAACTAGATATAGCACCTCGGATTGATTACATTTCTTTATGTTTCAAGACTTTTCAAGTTAGAGTCTTCAAATTAAGGTTTTATCCCGTAAAATTCATTCACTGAAAATGTAACTTTAACTTTGTAATCGTATACATTTATATGGGATTACAAAGTTATTTATGCAGTTGGTGTATCTAGAAAACTAGACTGAAATTGCAAGTTTTTATAGTTTTCTCTTTAAGTGGCCATTAAACCCTAACGTTGTACCAAATTTCAGCTCTCTGAGTTTATGGGAAGTAGTCGTTCTATTCTGATGATCATGAGTGAGTGAGTGAGTGTCATAAATGCGAAACTTTGCTTTCGCATAACTTTGGAACTAAATGTCATCACATTTATTTTACTTATAGCTTACTGGATGACGAAAATTTCTGTGTTCTGGTCTTATCCAGAGGTTCTCAAATAGAGGCCTGAAAATGCGGCGAAATGGTTCCAGTAAAGGATGGTACGGCAGTATTTGCTTTGCGCTCGACTTGGCGGGGGCACTGCCGTGCCCCCCGATTATGAATACCGTATAAATAGTTCTAATTATCTTCCTACCTCTTTACAGCTATAGGAACGTATTTCTAAAAACAATATTTTTAATCTTGGAATATAGGTATATAGGTAGTTTGTTTGGCAATATTAAACAAACCATGAACTTAAAAGCATAATATAAAGGTACGTTGTTTTGATCGTTACAAAATTTTGTTTTGACAGTGTAACGTTTGTGTATTTACGTTTTATTGGCAGAAACATTTTTGTTAGATAAATAATACAAGTCAATGGCCAAAACGATGTATTACGATTTACGTTTTTGTTTCAGTACTATTTTGTTTGATTAGTATTATAGTCCATTTGACAAAATATAAACTTAAGTGTACGTTAGTTTGGCACCTAAAAGTTGATGTAAGGTCTCAACGAGTTGGAGCACTTCCGACGTTTGGCTCCCAGACTGGAGCGGGCCGGGGCTGCCTTTAGGTGGCTCTTGCCCAATCTGGGGGGGCCAAACGCCTCCTGCCGGAGGCTCTACGCGGGGATCGTGCGGTCCATGGCCCTTTACGGGGCGCCGGTGTGGGCGCCTGCTTTGAGGAAGCGGGCCGCCCACTACCTGAACGTGCCCCAAAAGGTCATGGCCGTAAGGACGGTACGGGGGTACCGCACGATCTCCCGCGAAGCGGCGAACCTGCTTGCCGGATTGCCGCCGTGGGATCTGGAGGCGATAGTCCTCGCGCGCCTGCATCAATGGCGCGCGGAGGCGCTGCGCCGGGGGGTCACTCCGCTGCCGCGGCAAATTGCTGCGCGGCGGACAGACCTCCGGTGCGATCTCATGGCGACATGGAGACAGCGACTGTCGCAACCCCGTGCAGGGCACGCCACGATAGTGGCGGTAAGTCCCCTCTTTGAGGAGTGGCTTGAGAGGCGCCACGGCGCCCTCACCTTCCGTCTGACGCAGGTCCTCACCGGACACGGTTGTTTCGGGAGGTACCTGCACCGAATCAGGCGGGAGGAAACGCCCGGATGCCACCATTGTGAGGATCGGCCGGAGGACACGGTGGAGCACACAGTGGAGGTGTGCCCCGCTTGGGCGGAGCCCCGCCGTGTTCTCGTAGCGGCGATCGGCGGCGGCGACCTCTCGCGCCCGGCCCTGGTGCAAGCCATGGTCCGGGGCGAGGAGGAATGGGACGCCGTCGCCTCCTTCTGCGAAGCAGTGATGCTAGCGAAGGAGGTGGCGGAACGCGAGAGGGAGAGAACCTCTCGTCCCAGCCGCCGCGGGAGGCGCTCCGGGCGTCGGGGGTCCCGCGATGACCTCCGGCCACCGTAGACGCGGGCCTGTGGACGGTGAGTGATGGGCTAAGTCGCCGTCCGTCCGTCTCACGACGAAAACAGGCCGTGTCGACGGCGCGTTCGTGTTCCACGCGCGCCTCAAAGAGATGTCAGCAACATGGGAGGGGCCCGAAAGGGCCGACGCCTGTCGGGGCCGCGGGTAGTCCAACGGTTATCGCGGCCTCGACATAGAGGGCGAAGAAGGAACATGGGTGGTTTTTAGTCAGTAGAAGTCTGACACTCCCTTTCGCTCTGCCCAAGAGCCCGAGGGGTTATTCGATGATTTTACAACCACCAAAAAAAAAAAAAAAAGGTCTCAACGAGTTGAAACAAAAAACCATACGACGTCCATGAAATGGGAACAGAAGACTTCGTAGATATTAAATACCTACCTAAAAACTACACACATCAAAAGTGTCTAGGGATCAACATATATTTTTGCAATAACTTTTCTCCTGATTGATATTAATTAAAATTTTCTTTAAGGATTCATCAAATAAAGTGTTTTCGTTTGTCACAGTAACGATAAACCAAGTCACCTTTGCATTAATAAAGAAATTTGCCATTTTCCTAATAAAGGGATTTTTGACATTTGAACCACTAACATTAAAGTTCGAAAAAAAGACTGAAATAACAGTTTTCTTTAAAATTTTATTGGGTAACTTAAACAATTAATAATCCGTGTTTCTACCGCGAACACTAACAACACAAGAACATCGGTTTGGCATACTCAAAATGAGTTCATCCAAATCACGCTGTGGAATGGCCGCCCATGTTCGTTGCAACAACAAAAAAAGGTCTTCTTGCGACTGGATACCCTCCATATTCGGCAGAGCTCTTCTCTGTAGCATATCCCATGCATGCTCAATCGGGTTCAAGTCTGGCGACTGAGCAGGCCAGGGCAGGACATTGATGTTAGCTGCGGCGAGAGTCTGTCTTACAACTCTTGCGGTGTGCGGTCGTGCATTATCATGCATTAACTGAAATAAGGGACCGATTTGCACTTGTAGAGGAACGATGACGTCTGATACAATCGTCTCAGCATAAATTTGAGCGTTAAGGTTGCCTCTGATCCAAATCAACTCAGTTCTTCCGCCGATCCAAATACCCGCCCATACCATGATGGTTCCACCACTATAAGGATGGACTTTCTAGCAGGATTTTAATCGCTGTTGGCGTCCAGGGGTTCTCCAGTGTCGTATACGTCTTGTATCCGGTCTCATACCAAAACGAGACTCATCAGAAAAGCACACGAAACGCCATTGTTCTTCTGCCCAATTTCTGTGTTCAAGAGCCCATTGATATCGAATCCTACGATTGTGCATTGCTATAGGTGGTACCCGTAGCGGTCTTCGGGAATGAAGGTTCACTTCATGCAAGCGGTTTCTGACTGTTTGGTCGCTAATTAAGTTCCCTGAAGAGTGATGAAGCCTCACGGCTAACATCATGGCGGTTATTGTTGGAGCTCTTCGAGTTAAGATTTGAATGTATCGGTCTTGTCTCCGTGTGGTGCAGCGATACCGTCCTCCATGGCGCTCAGCCACGGTACCAGTGGTTCGGTAACGTGTCCAAAGTCGACTGATAACACTCTGACTTGTATTCAGAGCTAAAGCCACAGTACGTTGCCGGGAACCAGCTTCTATCATTCCCACGGCTCTGAGCATTTCTTCCCTGCTTAAATGACGTCGCCGCTCCATAATAACGTTGGTTTTAATCAGTAGTAGGGAAACAGTAGCACTAATAATGTCTTCAATGCGTTGTATGTTTTTATAGGGAAAATATTGACAGCTGATTTTCATCTTTTACTCGAATTTGATTCACAGTTCCTGATTCAAATTATGAAATGCACCAAAAAGGATCCATATAAATTTATAAAATCATAAATTTATTACAAAGCCACATCTCAATCTCAAGAAATCCGCATAAAAATGCTTGATCCCTAGACACTTTTGATGTGTGTATATTACTTAAGAATGCTAAGGTGGACTGTGATGGCAGTGCTGTCAACTGGCTAGAAAAAATATTACTGCAGTATCGTAAAGAAGACAATAAACATGTATCCCACTGGCAGGGATAGCGCCGCCTGAAGTTCGCAGAACAGTGGCAAGTTCCAGCGAAAGAGCCAAAATGGCTTCAGACACACGACACCCATTACACCTAAACAGCCTTGTATCGCAAAGGCTGAAAAGCCGAAACAACAATCCAAACAAACAACTATCCAAGGACATTCCACACAATGGGCTTCGTGAGAAAAAAACCGACCAAGCGCGTGTCAGACCACGCAATAAGTAGGGTTCCGTAGTTGCCCATCAAAATATGTAAACTTATTAAACTGATTAACTACCCTGCTTAATAAAAAAGGTAGACTGGTCACTTTACCTCAATTTTGGGTGACCTGTAGATTGGAACATTTTTGCATAACGTTCTACGTCCTGCGTCCAAATAAACCAAAGCGCGCGGTTCGTTTCTTGAACTCTGTAGGAAAACTTTGATTACAAACTATAATCCCTTTTTCTTTCTCAACATTTGAATTGGGAAAAGTGCCAATTTTGAGGTATCCTTAATGAAATAATTCAAAAGGACCACCTATTGGATTTTTCCAAGATCAACCGGTAGGTATAGACAAAGAGATCGCCTCAAATAAATTAGCGGAGGCTCATGCTGCGAGGTCTTACTGGCCTTAGTCTAAAAGTCACCCATGTAGGAATCCGATTTCTGAATAAAATAAATAATTAAAATCTAAGTTAGCTTGTCTGGTTTGGAAAGCTTTTTTATTTAGTTTCATGTTACAACACTTTTAACTTTTCAAGTTGGTCTTCTAAACACACTTCCTAGTTTCTGATTGATCTGAAATTTTGCACGTAGGTATATTATGTATACCGCCTATCAATGCAACATTATGATGACATGGAACTGATCTGATGATGGAGGTGGAAGTTGACCATAGGAACTGCATTTTATAATGTCATAACCCCATCGAGTTTGGACTCGTTTGATTTGTCTTGTCGAGTAGATTGTCTTTAGATGATGTTCAGGGTTCTGAATAGTTAAGATGATGGAGCTGGAAGGCGGCCATGGGAATTCCGTTATAAAACCACATGACCCCATCGAGTTTGAGCTCATTTGATTTGTCTCGATGAGTACTCTGTCTTCAGTTGGTAACCAGGATCTGATAATGGAGCTGGAAGGTGGCGATTGGAACTCCGTTATAGAACGACATAACCATTCGAGTTTAGACTCGTTTGATTCGTCTTGACGAATACTTTGTCTTTGTTTCCGAGGTCTGTTGATGGAGCATAAAGGTGGCTATAGGAATTCCATTATAAAACGACTTGACCTTGTTGAGTTTTTACTCGTTTGATTTAGCTTGTCGAGTATGTACTTTAGCAGTAGGTACTTCAAATCGATGAATAAGACTGCTCCAAGTGCGAATAATCCTATGTATTGTTGATTCATTAAAAGAAATAGATAGAATGAGAGACGCTACAAAAAGAAATGAGATCCCACTAAAAACAAAACTTGTAAAAAAAGCAAAGTCGCGCACCTCAGTTCTTTTACCGTAAAAAGTAGTGAGATCCAGGTAATACCAAGTCAGTTAATAAATTCAGTCCCTACCTACTTAAAAATCTTTGATGTTTTAAATAAATAGATTGACTTGGCCACTGCATCACGTTGGCCAATGCGATGGCGATTAGCTATTACAATGGCCTGTTTAACATTTTTTTGGAATTTGGTAGATATTGACTTGACCGTTACATCGTTTTGGCAAATCCTAAAGGATTAAGTATATTGTGAACCGTGTTATGACAAAAAAACTTTTTGTAGATACGTCCATCTGGTTCTTATACCGCGAATTTAACATAATATTACGTTCTTTCTGTTCTGCCAAACTTATATGCAGTTTATAAATTAATGTATAAATAGTTATTATCATTATTTACATAGTCTTGTCGTTACAGTCCTTTTGTTTTACTTTTTTGCCTATTCCGTCCTACTGCTGGGCAAAGGCCTCCGCCATTCCTTTCCAACTCTTATGGTCTTATAACACTGCGTAGGATAACCTCAAGTTTTCGTTCGTGGTTCATGTTCGGGAGTGAGTGCACGTGGAAAGTCGTCGGAGCTTTTCTCCTGCGACCTGCTTGGTAAATATAGGCCTTATGCCTGCACTATCTCACATGATAAGTGTAGGCCGCGTTTGCACAGAGATGTAATGTAAGGCATCTGCTCAAACTTGCAGGGGTACAAGGACGCCTGAAGCCCCTTTTAAAGGAAATTAAATAAAACAATACTATTCAATTAACATTTATTTATTGAAAATAATTTAAAAAAAAAAGTTTTTGTAAACGTTAGTATTTTTATCTTCTCATAAAGGTACGAGGGAAGCCGATTTTATTGAAATATAATATAATGGACAATTTTACACACATTTTGTCTCCGTAGGCTAGTTAACACAAGATACTGTTGTAACTAGAGATGCTCAAATGAGGATAGGTACTACATTTCTATCCAGCAGTCCGTCAGTTTATATTGAAAATTAAATAATCGTGACTTTTGTCATAGTGCTTGTAGCAGCAGGACTTTTTGAGACAAGTAAAAAACCTGCAAACTACGCCCAGTGTTCTTGATGGACTACTGTGTGAAATAAGCCTGCAGGGCTATTGCGTATCTTTTACATGACAGTGGCTAACCTATAGTGCCTATCAATTACTGTCAAATGGTTCCATTTTGTACTAAACCATAACCAATTTGACAATTAATCCATAGACAATATGATAGCCACTGTCATATAAAAGATACGCAATAGCCCTGCTGGTTATAATAAAACAATATAAGCGCACTCAAGTTTTCTAGAAGCCGCAGTGATATTAACATGTCTTTCATGAATACAGTTTTATATAAAACTCCTGTTCAACAGGTACCAAATATTCTGTTTTATTGAAAATAATAGGTGTTGCTCTTTTTCGAGAATGATCAGTGACCAAGTGATCTAATAAGATAATAATTATGTTAGGTTTATTTCATAATCAACAGGTTTTGGCCTTCTTTTAGGTATGAAAATACCTGTAACAGAAGACCTCAATTTAACTAAATGGATTTAACGTATGCCGTCTGAACATGAATACGAAAAAAAACTATATCAGTTTTTTTTACTTTCTTACGCGGATCCACGTTCCCGATATCAAAGGTTAAACGTATGCTACAAATCTACAAAAAATGAAGACGTCGTGAAATACTGTCTCTCTTCTTTCATCACCCACACGGGGTCCGTGCGAAATACACATGCTGTTAAATCGAAGAAGGCTGAGCCACTGAACTCCCTAGAGGTGGGAACATCATGGCTGGATTATTTTCCATATCTGTGAATGTACATGGGAATATAATTGATTAGCCAATTGACTGTTAAACAAAAATCGATCGTTAAATAAAAAAATACAAATAAAATAGGAACAAATAAATAAAATTAATTTGTAATGCATTAATTTCGAGTCCAGTTTAATAACTCGTTTAGGGTGCCGATGGGATTGCCACGTTTCTGTAGTGCTTCAGGGATGTTTGCAGAAGCCCGCGTAGATTGTTTTTATACTGTAATGCGTAAGAGATGCGTATCGCAGTTCCAATAGGATCCTACAAATTATCTCTGGCCGACTGGCTTGCGCGATCGTTAACCGGTGCTGTATTTCTGCTGGACTTGTAGCATATGCCCGCTTTGTTATGTTAATATCATGTTTTGTTTTCTTTTGTGTTTAATTAGTTGACTAACTTAGATGTGAGTTGAAATTTTATTAACACTATGAGTTATTGGTATTATTATTAAATATAGCTGTCACAGAAGGCTCTGTATTCTGTCAACTCCACCATAGTCTGTAATTATTTTGTTAAGACGTGATATTGGTGTGAAAAAAAACCAAAACACGAAAATTCCAATCTCTAATTGCCAGTTGTTCAAAATGGTTATACCAGGGCAGTGGTATGGCAGACTAACAAAACTAAAGTTATGTATGTGCCCCACAATGTTCAAGACGGTATGAAACAATATTAAACAAGCAGATTTATTTATCCCCATTATTAATATGGAATGAATGAATGAAAAGCCCACAACGCGCCAAATAGCATTATAAATACCCCACCGAAGTTTCGCTTATATATTAAGTTTGTCTTTTATCAACAGATATTGCCCTTCACCACTACCAATAATAATAATATAATGGTGCCATCTTGATTAACCTTCTCGTATTTTGGCACAAAATGTTTCCAAGATTACACTATTGGTTTCTGAAAGACTGAATTATTACATACTAGCAGACATCACGCGGTTTTACCCGCTTAGTTCCCGTTCCCGTGGGAATACGGGATATATAGGGATAAAAAGTAGCCTATGTCACCCGGGGATAGTGTAGCTTCCCAACGGTGAAAGAATTTTTTCAAATCGGTCCAGTAGTTTCGGAGCTTATTCGTTACAGACAAACAAACAAATCTTACCTCTTTATAATATTAGTGTAGATATGTAATCTCATACAAGGGCAGTGACTTGTTTGTTATGAGTCAATAACTTTGTAACATCATAAATATAAAAATTGGTCACTTATTATTTTCCATAAAACACTTAAAGTTTTTAATTATTATAATCACGGTCTTCGTCGTCGTCAACTGTAGATATAATGAATGGTAAAAACGACATCTCCCTAAAAGAAGATAGTAAAACTTTGACCTTATGGCTATTACATTACGGCGGAGGCAAACCTAGAGTTTTTCTCACAAGCCGCTCAGCAATTTTATTAAACTGATCGCGGTCTTCCCTCCACATTTTAGCGGCGTCCACGTTGGCGCCGCTTTCGTCATTTGGTTCTGAAAGTACAATATGGACAATTAGGAAAATATAGTCGGTGTGGGAGCTTATAAAATATTATAAGCTACCACACCGGACTGCCTCATTGGTCGAAAGGTCTCAAGCGCGCCCGCTCAGCTTTTTTTTTTCTTACTCCTGGCTGCGACGCCGGAAATTCTCGGGTCGCGCAAAATGTTTTTTTTTGCATTGTCAGGAAAAATTTATCCATAGCAGTCACGGAGTCTGGATTTGTAAAAGACATAACTAGCAAAATGTGGATTATACTATATGGTACTGTTCTTCATGGATTACAGGTGTAATCGTAAGTATGTGTAATTTATGCACAATTTGAAGTAAATCGTTCCACAATTCATAGAGATTACAATCAACATCTGGAGGCTAACAGCTTGGTTGGCCCAGGAGGACCAAGAAGTCACGTCACAATTAGTCATAACAGCACAACAGGACCTTATATATTTTTACACAGTTTGCGTTACTGTCAATTGACCTCAGCACAGGTCAAGGCTTCGAGAATATCATCGGGTGTTTGCACTAGCATTGTTAAAAGGAGAATCAAGGTACCCCACAATTCTGTGAGTCACAGAGCCACGAACTCACAGAATCGCAGGTCTATGGTTTACACCAAAGCATTTACATTGGGGTCACGCAAATTGTTATTGGGTATTTTCATTTCTCAGTAGCAGCCCCGGAGTACGGATTTATGCACGGTTGATGGCAATAGGCTCAGATCTTATTACATGGGACTTCAACATAACAGAGAGTGTGGAACTGTACCTAACCATTCGGGGATACCAGGCGTGTTGTTATGTGTTGTTTATAACTTACCAGCTAGCATGCTAACAACGGAAAGTAATATTTTCTCAACGCTTTGCACGGGCGACCATCGCTCAGCGCTGCTCTCGTAGCCCATGGGGTCGTCACCCGGCGCGTGGAGGATCGATATGCACACTCGACCGTCAGCGTATACTGGAAATGGTAAAAATTCCGCGTTAGTCAAGTAAAATTATTTATTAATTTTACACTAAATAATAAATATTGATATGTAGGCAGAGTAAGGAAAGTAGTCCAGAAACAGAGTAGTAATGGGCCTACCACACGCTCAAGCTTCACCACACTCTTGCCTGCGCGATTACACGGTGCACACAGTACATCGCGCGTGGGGTTGGTTATAGTAATACAGTTTTACCAACCACACCCACGATGTACCGTATGCACCGTGTAATCGCGCGGGCAACTGTGGTGAAGCCTGTGCGTGTGGTAGGCCCATAAGGTAGAGAAAGGTGCCTAGCAACACATAGTTAAGAATTCCATAGTACTGCAGAACCGTTCTTACATCTATTGGTGGAGGCAAGCATGATAGAATTACTCTCAATATGTTGGTGCACAAAGAGCACATGCACAAGTTTTCTACTTCAGGTTATAAAGTTGTAAATTTGAAGGTAGGGTGTTCTCTCTGAATCTTCTCAACGAATTAAAAAAAATAGTAACTGATGAACAGCTACGGTTCCCGAGGTATATTGTGAATATTATTTTAGCAGTAATGAATCAATCACTCACTGTTGGGATGAAACATTTCACAGATGAACTGCATTTTAGGCGGACTCAGCGGATAGTCTGGGGGGAAGACTAATTTTGCTGGAAAGATGCCACCTTCAAAACATGTTCCTTCTGGACCACTGAAAAAGACAATTTAACTTCTGTTAGAGTTCAAGGTTTTGAAAATCAATCAATTTATGGTTCAAGGTGATTGTTTGGGTCTGAAGTCATGCTTTACCTGGGTGAAGCACGGGGACTTAGGGACTCATCTTCCAACTAATGATGTTATTGTGCATGTACAGTGATGCTGTAAATTGTTTTCCCTGTAGGAATTTAACTATTGTAATACTTCGTGGACAGTGCATGTGTAACGTGGTTTTTGTTGAACTCACACACAGTGTTTTGATGCACTAGCCTGTATTAGTTAAGCTTTGAATATAAATACTTAATATATGATATTTAACTTATTCTAAGCCTGAGATTTAGGTTTTATAAAACTGTAATCAATGAGGGTTCTGGGGTCATTTTGTTAGCTGCTACAGGAAATGCAGTACTACACTACAGTGCAGGAATGCAGTATAAAAAATGTCTGCGATGCCCAATATTTAAGTGATGCATTACTCCTAGGAAACTTTTGCATAACCTCCTTATTGTGTGTAACTCTAACAATCTGAATCACTTTCACACATCACATATCCTTTTGTTAAATGCTAGTGTGTTGAGTTCTGTCTAATTTTTCAATCAATAGGGGTGCTGTTGGATGAGCTCCAAGGGGAAACCAGCACACTCAGAGATGTGATAAATATATTTAGATATTGGTACAGCCACCTGACTAATATTAGGTGGGCGAGTTCATATTCATCAGAGTACAGGTTGGAGTGTTCAATCTGTATGTTAATGAACTGATGGGTGAGGTCAGCAGGGCTGGTGTCGGCTCTTCAGTGGACGGTGTTTGCATGATCATTAAGTTATGCCAACGAAATGGTGCTGCTGAGCCCATCTGTCACAACCCTTACCTCTTACAGATATCTGTAAGAGGTATGCGGAGTCACATGGCCTCAGGTATAACTGTAAGAAGAGTGAACTACTTATCTTCAAGGCGGGTAATAAACCGTTCCACCGGTAATGCCGTTAAGTAGGGTTTCAAATTCAAGTACTTGGGTCGCAGGGGATGGATTTGGGCTGCTGACTATGTATACTAGAATTAATTATTGAGGCATTATTATATTCAATCTTACGTTATTAGCGCCTCCCATTCAAAGAAGTTTTCTTCATTGATAGGTCCTGCAATGATGCCTTCAGGGGGGTTGAGGGTTAGCTCTGCAAATGGAAAAATATCAACATCAGCTGTTTTACTAAAGTCGAGTATCATTGGGCTTTGAAATAAAATTAATGTCTGATAGTTATGATTACACCCTGTACAACCATTTATTTTAGTTTTGACAGCTGCTTGAGAAAGTAACTCCTGTGTGTTTCGTAAACATAAACTTAAAAATAAGTGGTAAAAGAAATGGCCTATTTAGCGGATCATAAAATGGAAAGCTGCATCTATGACCATTTAGGAAAATAGATCATAATAAATAAATAATAGGAAAATAAGGATTGCGTTAAACTTCGTAAAATGGTCACAGACACAGTTACTATTATTAAGGTCGAATTTACGCTTACTATGCAGGTCATATTATGATCGGCTAAAGTGGCCATTTTAGACCCCCAGGCATATTGCAGAAAAAAGAAAATCTTGATAATCGATTTCTTAGTAAAATCAAACAATATTTATAACTTGTCATTAAAGATAGTGTTTCACATAAGTCATTTAAACAATAGGATTTAAAAATATGGTAATCAGAGCTATGAACAATGAGCCGGGAGAATTGGATATCAGGATTATCCAGGTTCGGATAATCGAGATTCTACTGTACCTTCTAACCTACCTAGTGGTGGCAAATTAATTAATCAAACATAATTGTATGCATAGACACAGACAGTAAGTTAAGCTTACTCTTATGTCAGCTAAAAAGGTCTTGTGTTTATAGTTCTCAGCTGCTGTTCTACATGATCACTGTTTTTAACACTTGACACGGCTGTGGTTGATTTCCGGGTCTAACTATTACTGGACTTGTCATCTCAGCAGTATGTTTATAAAACAATACCCAACATTGAACAAAGATAAAGTATTGATGTGTTAAAACAATTGAAACTACGCTACTCAACCTTTCAAAAGTAAAATAAATGGTAAGACAGAGTGAAAGGTAATCTTAAATCTGCTTTTAGCAAAATTAAAAAGTGTTCTTTGAAATGATGAAGACAGTGTGCATGAGTTTTTATGTGAAGCCAAACTGTTTATTGCAAATGAAAAAACAATCACCAATTGAAACTTTGATCTTGTCTCTATGTCAGTAATTAACAGTTTAATATAAATACCTATCGTACAGATGAATTGAATGAATTGTCATCCCGGGTAAGCATATTTTTGATATTCTGTTGTTATTAAAAACAGAAATATTATAAAAATGCTTAACTTAATGAAATTGTTGGCACAACTAAAATAGTGTCTGGGCATAACAGAGCAGTTATGATTATTCTAATGATGACATTATCTACCCATTTAGTTTTAAATTAACTAGCAAAGAACAATTATTTTGATGGCTATTTATTGTGAAAGTTTAGAATAATTTTATTACGTATCGAAAAGTTAACTTACGTTTATATTCAGCCATAAGCCGCCTTAGTGCTGACCCAGCCATGTCTTTTAAAGCAGTAGTGCTCTACAATAATATAAATAATTTCATTGAATCTAAAATTTCGCCAAAAATCTTAGCCTTTCTGTGACAGAAACAATGTCACTGACTGCAGCAAATTCACGCGTAAGAGTTATTGGCGAGTTTATGGTGTATTGTGTTATTTATCACAGGCTAAAAGTACAGATTAAACTTTTTGTACGTGAAATCAATGGAAGGAAATAATATCATGCAGGTAAGTGGTTTTACGATATAAAATTATAGTAGTCTATGATAAAATTGAAGTGAAGTGACGTATTGATTTTATTTATCTGTGGCATTTTTAATAAAAGTACTCTGTGACATCTGTGATCTGTGGTTGAAAACTGAAGACGTGGCTCAGGCTTAAAATAAATTCTAAACAAGATTTAAGCTCCTGAAGACGAGACTTTGGCCTTACATAAAAACATGCAAGATTTAAATACTGAAGACGAGGCAGTATGGTCCAAGACTTTAGCCTGCCCGAGTAGGGCGAAGGGTAAAAAAAAAAGAAAGATCTGTGGTTGATGCATAGAGGTAATGTCTATGGGTTGATGTGTGAAATGTGTGAGCAAGACATTGAGATGTACTCATAGAGACGGCGTATTCTACTATAAAATTAATCGTTTTACAAATATAACTATAACTAGTGTGTGCGCCACCTAAACTGAGTAGTTGCAGGGGTCCAAGTCTGAGCCATGTATGGGGAGATAATCTTTTATATTTTTCAAATGTTCTCCTACTGAATTTCGACAATTTTTTTTATATAAAATAAAAAGTGGGTTAAGTGGCCGTAATTTAAAAAATATTTGGTTTCTGTACGACGACTTCGACCAACTGGGTCAGATTTGGGCCAATGACATGACAGGAGGTGGGACAGCTAGTACTTAATAATCCCAATTTGTCAGTATAAGTCTTTAAAAAGTACAACATTGTCTATGGAATTTTTATTATGTCTATCACAGTCTATCATCTGTGGTTAACAAAAAGAAAAGCGGACTTTTCAAAACTTCAATGGCATCAAATTAATGCTTTTTTCCGTTTGTTTGCTTACCTAACCGCATGCATAACTAAAACGTCGGGTACCTTTTGATGAGAAATATATACACTGGTTGATGATTGCATGCTGGCGTTAAAGCAAGCCGAAAGTGAAAATATTAAGCCACTGGTGTCGTGGTGTCGAGCAACATCGATCCCTAGAAGAGTTTACGGTAAGTTTTGATCATATCAGGCCATCGAGACTATTGTTATCAATTTGCGAAACGCGTTATCACGTGTCCGCATCAGGCAATTGTATTACCTACTTATTGGCGGTTTCTGTACCTATGCCTTATTCCTATTTGGCGCGTTTTTGCTTGATGCAGACTCGGTTAGGATTCCTAGATCTTAACTCCATGTTCAAAGGGCATATTTTGTCTCCGTTGATACCGGCTCGAATGATATTTACAAATCGCAATTCCTTGAAGTAACAATCTCTTGAAGAAAGCTGGGTCATAACTATAAGCTGTGTCCGCGTTAGGTGAACAGTGAGCAACTGTCTGTTTGCTTCTAGTTCGCCTCCCTAATGTGTTAAACCTACTCTGGTTTAAGAATATCCAGGGTTTTCTTTATCAAGTGTTAACCAGTGCTGGGAAATGATTCGACCAAACATGAGTTGATGTAACCACTTTCACCCTCAAAACACTGTCCCCGTTTGTACTTAATACTTTATCGTTTTTTCTAGGTTTTACTCACAATTTGGGAAGTTTAGACTAATTTCAAGGATTAGGTACCTACCTATCTAAATAAATCACAAAGAAAACCTACGTTACCTTCGTACCTTGGTGTAGCGTAACTTGGGGTTCTTAACTACGTATGGAAAGAATTGGAGTAAACGTTTCGCCATCAGAGCCGCTGCTTATATTGCCCGGAAATCCTGTGAGTCTTTAAATACCAAAACAACTTAATCATCGAAGCATCGCAAGGGGTTTGAATATTTTGTATGGAGCCTGGCCCTTCTTTTATTTTTTCAAAATGGCGGTCACATATCAGGGCAAAAATAATGAAACCCCAATGGCTAGTAATCTGTTATATTCCGTAGTAGGTACTATTAACTATTTATTATTCTAAATTCAATCATCGGAATTATTCTAAGCATATCGTTAAATATCTATTTATTTTTTCCCGACTACGGCAAATCGAAAGGAGGGTTGTGATTTTTTGTTAAATAGTCCGGTCAATTTAGACATCCAAGGCCACACTAATTCCCACCCGGCTGAAAATTGGTAGGATTGTTCAAAATACTATTATAAATTAAATGTAAAAACTTCCCATCGATTCGACACCTGGATAATAAATTATTCGAGGTCAAAGGTCACAAAACGGGTATTTCGCGATTTTCAGCAAAACGGTAAGTTTTATCGTAAACTTAGGTCAGACAAAATTATAGATCAGATAATAGGTATAATCTATGAAAATGTCCAAACGATTTCATTTCTACAAGCCACCGTTCTTGAGATAATTATATCGATTCGAACACGAAAAAGTAGAAAGAGTTGTAATCATCTATAATAGGTATAAGTACACCACGTATAAATAAACTACGTGCTTAGATTACCACTCTTTCAACTTTTTGAATTGTCATCTCAAAAACGGTGGGTAGAAATGATAAAACTTACCGTTTTGCTAAAAATCTCGAAAAAACCCGTTTTTGTGACCTTTGACCTCGAATAATTTTTTTTCCAGGTGTCAGATCGATGATGACTTTTTACATTTAATTTATAATGGTGTTTTGAAGAAATTTTTTGCCGGTTGGGAATTAGTGTACGCTTATTTTTTTATTTTTTTCGTTGCTGGCATCTTTAAATACCACCTCCCGCTCTTGGGCAGAGCCAGAAGGGAGTGTCAGTTTTCTACTGACTAATACACCCATGTTCCTTCTTAGCCCTTTATGTCGAGGCCGCGGTATTTCTTACAACAACCCGCAGCCCAATAAGTGTGACTAAAATTAGTTACAGTATCCTATATGGCGCGAAGCGGCGGTGGATTTTCCGTGTCGAATGTGTATGAAAACCTTTTACAACAAAAAAGCTTTACAAAATCATAAAAAGACCCAGCATGACGACGATGTCAGCAGTGATGGAGAATTTCAACAGAAACCTATGCCTCTAAATGAGCAAGTAAGTCAAGAATTCATTTACGTAATTTGTTGATCTAAACTTCATCAACAGCCTAAGATAATGTTCCCACTGCAGGGACTCGACACCTCCTCTCTAGGAGAGGGATGTGCTATTATCCACCACGCGAGCCCAGTGCGGGTTGGTAGATGTCACATGTCTAAGACTGCCAGTTTCCTCACGATGTTTTCCTTCACCGTTTCGAGAGCAGCGGTGATTTTAGTTTCGTCTTATTGGAGAGAAGACCTGTGACCCAGCCGTGGGAACATTATACGCCCATTATGCTAATGTTAGTCAGTACAAATTGATCTGTGCTAAATAAAGAACATGGTTGGACTGGCAATAGCACACTGCATTCGACTAATTGGGGTTCGTCATTTCGGACTTTCTCACTACGTACCTAGCAGATCTGAGTTCAAACTCGCGGTTGCACCTAATCTATCGATGTTCAATTATTTTCCTCAGCCCATCCCATCGGACGACAAACCGATAGGTAGTTCTATTATGTATTCTGTGCCGATAAGCTCGTGGAAAATAACAAGTAAAAACAACAGAATGATCAGATCACTTATAAAGTAATTCACTTATAAAAATAAGTACCTATTCACTTTTGTGCACTACTTACAATAATTTCCAGCGAACGTGGCTCTAAGGTAATGGTCTAAGTTGAGATAGGCCTCCATAGCCTAAATTCAATTTGGAGGATATTAAAAAAGTAGATCAGCGTCTTGGCACACGTTCGGAACCACCAAGCAATAACTACTTGTAAAAAAGGTAGGTAAAACCTTAACATTGTAATTAATTTTGCGCAGAATGTAAACGGCCTCTGCGGATTCAAGTTTATAGCGCTACCGAAAAATAATAGCGATAACCAAGTCATCGGACGAGATGGTTTTATTACACGCACCTTTACCGAAGATACGACTTATTTGGTCATTAAAATCGAGAGCAATGAGATGTACACTGATGCCATGAAGCGATCACGACTCGATGGTATCGTCAAAAAGACACGTATGAAACCTAAGCTGCCTATTGATCTGAGGTAATTACATCTAGACTTAATTCATTCGCAGTTGGATTATTTCTGTAGTTTCTACAAGGATGGCAAACATGCCATCCTCCATAAGTAATAAACTTACTTGAAATGAATCCTACTTGAAATCCAATGACAGTCGAATAACAAAGTACCTACGTACCTAAAAACGAACAGTATATGGTACTAAAAAAAAAAACACTTCAAATTCGGTTAAAGACTCGTCAACAACTAATAAAATGTAGTGCAGCAAACTCCCTAATGGTCGTTCAAGTAATGTTGTAACAATCTTATAGATACATCGAGATATTAAACTGTTCCGTTTATATACTAATTTATAATTCGACGATTTCCGAAAGTCACGGTACCGGTGGGAACATTTTCGATTTATTTGTCATTCGATCAAACGTCACTCGATTTCAGGTCGGTAGAGAAACCGGCATTAGACTGTGGTTCTAACTCAGGAAAAAATACTGAACCCTCGAAATGTGGTGAGCACACCCACACATCATAATATTGTATTTTGGATGATTTCGAGTGTCTGTGTAGCTACCTATTTTTAATCGCCCAAACGACTAAATTATAAGGTACCTTACTTAACTACTTATCTAGTACCTACAGGCATTAAACGAACCTGGGGTCTTATTTGTAATTTGTTTCAACCAGGGGGCCCTTTACTTGCACTTTCCCTTCAACTCTGCGTCCGGACCTGCAGTGTCGTCAGATTTTCTTCAACTGCTGTGATTATTCATTGCACTACCGGGAGGAGCATACTAAAAGACGCAAAGCCGCGCTGCGCTGTCAGGTGTGCGAGAAACGACTCGACCGGGACTTCTACCCCACTGACACGATCCAAGCCCAAGTTCATGCCGCAAATCGGTTTACTTTCTCTTGTCGCATATGCAGTCAAATATTCCTGGATAGCACCGAGTACGACGAACACAATCGTATTGTACACGCTAAGATGAAACCACACCAATGCTCGATCTGTGCTAAACGATTCACTCAACAAGGCGGCTTACAGCAGCACATGCGCATGCACACAGGTGTTCGCCCCTTTGTTTGCACTTTCTGCCCAAAAGCGTTCACACAGAAGGCTGGCCTGGACCAGCATCTACGGACACATACTAAGGTGAAGCCGTTTAAGTGTGTGATATGCAGCAAGTGTTTCTCGCAGTCGGTGCATCTTCGTCAACACATGCGTACCCACACCAATATACAGCCGTTTGAGTGTTCCGTGTGTGGCCGGAGATTCAAGCAGAGCAGTCATTTGAACTTTCATATGCGTTCGCATGTCGGGGATACTTCACTAGTCGTGGATAATTATGTGCAAGGGGAGGGAGAGGACAATCAGATGGAATTCCTTAACCTGGTCAATTTGCAGCCAGTTCAAGACGAAGAAACTTTATATTATACGACAGACCTTGCGGTTGGCTCAGCATCTTCTAATCAAGACACATTTCCTATAAATACCAATTAGTTATACCTGACAACTTAGGTACAAATCGTTGTTATTATCATTAAGATTTCACATAATTGTCAGTTTAAATTCAGCATGAAAACTAGTTAGCTGAGTTTTGGCGATCTCTCGAATCGTCACGGATTATCTAAGTCCGAGGAGAGAGCGCCAAAACTAGTAGAATTGAATTTTGACGAAGATTTTATGGAGTTTCACTAAATATGACGAAAGCAAATAGACGAAGAATAAAGACTAACACGCTGAGTAAAGCGTGTTAATCAAACTTAATAGCTGAATAAAACTTTTTGAAAACACCATCTTGGCTTTCTCACCAATAAGAATATTATAACATTAACAAAACATTATTTTAGCCACTAGTTATCTTATATCTGAGCCACTCTAAATATAACTCGGCATGATGGTTATTTATTAGCATCGAAATTTGTAACATGCATTCAAACAGTAAACTTCTAAAATATTAACATTTGGCATCAGAAAAGATATTTTATAGCTTCTAATTTAACTCAGTATGTTTAAAATGTAACTCATCCCCAATAAATACATCGTCTAAAATTGTCATCAAATAGTAAATAATGGCCACTAATAGTACGTGGAAACTACTGTCGTGACATCGACAGGCTTAATAATCGAAGTTCAGAATATCTAATTAATGGCCTAAATATCGAAGTACAGAGTATCGAATGTCCTAAATATTGATATTTATCAACAGACAAAAGTTATCAACAGAATCACTGCAAAACTTTATTTTTATCGGATAATCAGACAATGGTGAAAACATTTCTGCAAGCAACTCGGAAGTAGCCGCACCGCTCGCTAGGCTAGCGCGCGTTTTTTCACAGTTTTAACCTAACCTATTTCCCCCAGTTTAAAATGACGAATCATGCAATCTGCATGTGACTAGTTAATTAAACAATGGTAAAAACATTCCTGTAGGTATTTTTTAACGTAAATATACTCATATCTTAAAGTGTAATAAAAGTTGATATATTGGTCTTGGGTATAACAATTTTAGGTATTTTCATGCTCGACATTCAAATATGTACCGAAAACAATTGCAAAATGAACGCGCGAACGACAAAAATAAGTACACGTGAATAACTCGTTAGTAAATGAATTGAATTGCATTATCTGATTGGTGCAACTGCAAATGGCCGGTCGCTGTCGTCTCGTGCGCTCGCACCAAGCCTTGCAGTTGTTATTTTCATAATAAAATAATATGATGTATTATTTTAGATGCTAAGTTATTATAAATGACATTATCTATGGAAGCTATAAAATGTAAAATGGCTATGAGGTATAATTTCCGTGGCTGAGTTAGTAAATTAGATGGCTATGTATAAATAAGAAGGACCAGTTACGATATTAGGGGATCGGCCAAAAAAAAAAAATTTGTCTGTCCGAATCTATCTGAGATTTCCAAAAAAATTGGATACGTATTTTTTCTAATCTGAAGACGATACAGGGCTTCGAAAACTCGAACTCCTCGAAAACGTCATATGTTGGTACATTTTTTACCTACGTGAACTCTAATGACGTCATAACCGGGGGACTCATGATCTTTGACGCGTCATATCTAGGTACGTAAATTTTTATTAATTTGGTAAAACAAAAAACACATAAGTATCCAATATTTTTCGATAATCCAACTGACGGACTAAATAGAATCATAATATAATTTTTTTTACTCAGACCGATTCCCTATTGATGATCTTTATTTGACGCTTCCTGTGAGATATTTAGTAAGCGTTGTAAAAAAGACGAATTAGTTTAAGGCTATCTCATTTTCCCGTGGCTTAGTTATTAAATTAGAAGTTTGATCCCGTGGCCAATAAAAAAATGACTGAAAAAAAAGACTTATTATTTTCCTTTAGCAAACGCCGAGGGGCGGTGCAATTTAAAATGTCTAAAATTTATTTGTCTGTAATTATATCCATTATTAGCTAATAAACATAAATTGCATTTTTCTACTGAGCATTTTACTTTGTGCTGCTGTACCTATTCGATGTCAATCGATTCTGTTCTTCTATGGAAAGATCAAAAACACCAACGAAGAAAAATGTTCTTCGAAAAATTACACTTGATTAGATATCAGCTGTCAGGCTGTACAGACGACAATTTATTAAATATTATATTTGTATGTGTTTTAGAGTTTCATTTAATTGGTTCTAACTAATAAAACACAAGTAGGGTAGTAGGTACATAGGGTAAAATTTACTGTAAAATATGCATTGTAAAAACGTACTGTTGTACATAGGGTAAAATATTGACTGTAGAATATGCATTTGTAAATGAAAAAACACAACTGTTGCCTTGCGCTGTTGAGATATGACCAAACTTTTTAGTTTCTTTAGCTTGACAGCTGTCATTTTTTATTCAAGTTCGATTTCAAACATTGCAATGTTTGAAATACAATATAGTCAGCCCCGAGAAGAAGTAAACACCGACAGGGAATCAATTTATTGTCTACAAGCATTACTTCAAAATTGTGTTTACATTGTAAAGCTACAAAACGATAAAACAATAATTCATGTCCCCAATTAGGTATACCTTTTCGGACATTAGCCGGCACAAATAGATCTTAAAATAAAAAAATAAAGGATATTTTGTTCTGTGCATTCAGTAAAAAGTTATTTATTTCTAGATATCAAACAACACTTTTTAACAACTTTATTTATTTGTGTAGAATCAGAATGTAGATAGTGCAAAAGAGTCAGAAACAACTATTCCCACACATTTAGTACAATCGCGGGTAAAGTATTGATGAATTCACCGAAACTGACGATTCAAGCAACAGGAAGTAAATATGGGAATACTTACTTAGGATAGGGAGTACTTAGCGAGTAGGTACTCAACATACAATTGAGAATATTACCTAACCCTACACAAATGGCTATCGATAATATATTGTAACAAGCTACCTCCTTCAAAATTAATGAGACAATCTGAACAGTCAAACTGCAAACCTGCAGAATATAAATTGCGGAAACGTATAAGTTGTGGCGTAGTTTGTTATGACTTATGATATATGCGCACTATCCGTTTAGGCAAAGGTATCGGAGCGATGACGCGTCGTCAAAACATGTATTGCATGTGTGGGCGCGCCCGGCATGTTGGTTACATTTCGGTCTCTTGTATATTTTCATTGAGCCGCGTATGGCACGCCAAGAAAACAAAGGGATCCAACTGATGGCTGCATCCTGAGTCCTGACCGACGTGCAACCCTTTTGTTTTGAAGTTCAACTGACCTTTATAATGGCATGATCTAGTTTGTTTTCGATATTTGAAATTGTGATTGCGTTATAGATGTTGCCTACTTTGTTATTTATGCTGATATAGGTACAGTCGAACAAGCTAATAACATAATAAGTATACAGGTAGAGTTTTTTATAATTCTAGTACACTGAAATATTGATTACATTATTTTGTTTTAAAAAGCGTTTCGCATTAAGCGACTGATGTCAAACGCTGTATCGCTTGGCATCAGTCTCTAAATGTATCTGTAAAATCTTAAAAGTAAATGCAAGTTAGCTGGCTGTATACTTATTAGGTTGTTCGACTGTACAATAAATTATAAAGAGGTCATTTTTTTTGTTGGAGATTATTCCAGACAGTTTCAGGAGCCTCATTCTTTACATGTTTTTAAAAATCGGCCGTGATTTGATTTTTGGACGTACCTACCTAGTATCTGAGATAAGCAAAACATGATTGTACTTACCTACTTAATTATATGCATGCACAAGTGGTGTAATAACTTATTTCACCAGCAGGGCTATTGCGTATCGTTTAAATGACAGTGGCTATAATATGTCTATCAATTGTCTGTCAAATGGTTCCATTTTGTACTAAACCATAACCAATTTGACAGTTAATCCGTGGACAATATGATAGCCACTGACATTTAAAAGATACGCAATAGCCCTGCAGGACTGGATTGTCAATAATAATAATAATATTTATATATAATATTTAGGGGTAGGTACAAATTTTTTTGTTCGCCCTCAAACGTTTGCTTTTTGTTTTCGCACCCGACGCTCTTTCGACCTTTTTTATGTGTCAGAATCAGATACCAATTAGTAAGATTTTTAACCTTAAACAGTGCACATGTGGCGACTGGCTGTAACGCTAATCTTGATTTACATTTGTTTACATCCGCTGTCCGATGGTTAAACGTTACCTATGCGATGTGTAAGGGTTGACTCCTATATTATGTTCGTTGTGTGAAAAGCAGCTGTATGGTATCGGCTGTTCAAGAAAAGGTAAAAATAATATCACTGAAAGGTGCTGAATCCTCAAATGGTCGCTCGACAAAATCTATCCATCCTTTGATTTTAAGTGTTGATAATCGTGACAATTCGAGTATAATAATAAGTGGACACGCAGTCACAGTTTATTTATAGGTGACGCACATACCACAGGTCCCTAAAATACCTATAGGTAAGTGGCCCACCAATTCTAGTCCGGATCGTATACCTTTCTAAATAAACTGGACATTAAAAAAAACGGCTAAGTGCATGTCGGACCACGCACAATGCAGGGTTCCGTAGCTGCCCATCAAAATATGTATACTTTCCCCTGCCAGCTTGCCTACGAACGATAATTTTTATTGTAAAAAACCCGACTGAAAAACTGAAAAACAAGTACATCTTCAATTCAATTCAATTAATTTATTGCGTCAAATATGGGTAGGTAGTTAGGTACATGAAGTTCTTATTACATAAAATATTTGGTAACACACATTTGGCCAATATGTAGCATGCAGTTTAAACACTTATGATACAGTAAAATATGTCTGTGCTTTAGAGTATACAATTTACAGGGACACTTGAAAATCTCGTCTACTGCAAAGCAACACAAAACTTATTAAAGGGTATAGTAGAGTACTTGACCTCGGTAAAGCATTGTAGATCAGGGCAGCCATATAAACGCAGCTTCGCCGAAAAAGTTCTAATTTTGGAACGGGCATTTCGAAATCTAAATGTGTAGATTTCCTTTTATTTGTGTTATCTTAATTTCCGTTCAAATAGTTCAAGATTTGACGTCACAAACCTTGCAACTTCGTAAATATATTTATTTCATATTTTTAAAGACCTATCAAGAAAAAAAATCATCCCTACTTTAATGTGTAGGTACTGGAGAATTGAAGATACCCTAAAAAAAAGAAATACTTATCGAAACTTTATTTTATCACTTTGTTGGTGTAACTCATTTTAACTCATTTGTATAGCCATGCCAAATGGTACATATTTTTTTAAATGTTGTAATTGAAAAACCATTTCGAGGAATAGCGTTACTGATCATTACGGACTAATTAATCATGAAAAATATTCATATCTTACTGATATTTTTAATAAAATACGATTGACCTTGTTTGCCCTTCAAATTACCTCAGCTTTGGCAGTACAGTTTTGTATCATTGCCTCGGAAAATAAAAAGTAAGTGGCAAGTATTGTCTACCATCTGTCAAGTGTAGTCATTGTCATCTTTAACCCTAGAAAGATAATCTACGTCCGCGAGACGTATCGTGAAATTAAATTTCGTTGTACATTTTTTATTATTAATCGCAGCGTGCTAACTGCGCGCGTAAACTCAGTCGGCAGCTGGAGCTCGCGCTAAGCAGCAGTGGCACTACGGTAAGTACGTTCAAATTAAAGATATACCTATGTCGTACGTCCGCGAGACGTATGATTATCTTTAATGCAACTTTTGCAATCATTTGAACTGGTTGTTTATTGTTATTTACACTTATTTATTATTATTTTCAGGTATTCATTATATTATATTATAATGGCAAACCGAAGGGTGCTGGATAGTTCTCATATTGAGAACTTTTATATCAAAATGAAAAGGAATCGTCAGTAGAATCTGAAAGCGAATGCGAAGATAACCTCATAGAATACGATGTGCAGAGTGACACTGAAGACGAATTCATAGATGAAGCTGTGGATAAATCCGAAGATTTTGCTAAAGCCCATTCAGAGTATACTGTCAACCAAGCTGCGCCTTCTGATAGCCGCATAATTATTACTTCTCAGCGCACACTCAGAGCTAAAAATAAGCATTGTTGGGCCACAGGCAAGAGTCGGAAGTCAGGGTAGAACCTCAGGGGCTGCGGGATGTTGTAAGAGATACCGCCGCCTCGACATAAAGGGCTAAGAAGGAACATGGGTGGTTTTTAGTCAGTAGAAGTTTCACACTACCTTTCGCTCTGCCCAAGAGCGGAAGGGGTTATTTGATGATTTTCCACCCGCCAAAAAAAAGAAAAAAGGGTAAAAAGAGTCTTTGAGCTATAGGTAGTACGGACAGACAGACACACGGACATGGAAAAACTAGTAAGGGTTCCATGTTGATTATGGAACCCTAAAAATGAATGTCAATCGCATTGTCTTGTGCGGCGTGAACAAAAAGCATTCGGGAGATTTAAATTCTCCCTAACGCCTTTCAAGTTGCCGGCAGCCGATGATGTTGTTTACATTTACTGAGCGTTAATGGATCCAGTTTCATGCAAATGTAGGCGCACTGATAGATATAGTATGTCTATGTCTAATATTACTCTGGCTGGGCGTATTATACCTACGCGGGGATTTTTAAGCTTGTATAGCTGTTACATAAGTCCTTAGTCATTCCTTATATGTATAGCTATTACCTAGGACCTTATTCTTTCCCTATTTGAATCGGATTTTGTTAACAATGTCAAGGGTTTTATAATATTTAAATTTTCTAAGAAAATAATGTTGTGCCTTTCATATTTACTTTACTTTGCTAGGCGGCAGTCTAGTGCCACCGCTTGCCCAAGAGATTCTTGCACGATTATTGACACAAGACCTGCGATAAAGTTTGCACGCGTAAAAACACGAACTGATACTTGAAAAAAGATTGATGTCAAATTTTCAAGAACATTTTTCACCCGACAAAGCCCAAAAGGAGGGTTATGTGTTTGGCGTGTATGTATGTATGTCTGTTTCTTTGTTCCCTCATATCTCCGAAATGAATGAATGGATTTGAATTAAATATACGTCGTTAGATTCGCCTTGATGACGCAAGTGTCTGGCTACATTAAAACAAAAAAAAATGCGGATTCTGGGGGCCAAATCGCGGATTTAAAAAAAAAAACCATTACCATCGAGTAGGGTATTAAAATGAAGGGTTATAAAAGGAGATTACAAAAATATATGTCACTTATTGTTTTAAAATAAATTATTCAAAGTCACAAATCCTATAAACAAACTCAAAAGTTAAATCATCTACGAAGAACTTTACTAAAGAACTAAAAAGTTGGAAATAAATAAATTAGTAAAAAAAGTTTTTTAACAAAAAATTTTAATGTTTTATGATTGGCATCTCGGAGTTGAACCCAAGCCTCCAGTAGCAACCATTGTCCATCTCTGTCTTTCATTCTTATTGACGTGAACGCAAAGTGGTTTATTTTTTTTTCACCAATTTACGCTATTCGTGTTCAATTAAAATGATTTCTAGAGTAGAAATATTCTGCGCCATACATTATTTAGCGGTTGTTGTACATTAATACTATTAAAGTGGGCCTCTGGTCATAAACATAGTTCGTTCGTCTGTATGTTTCAAGTACCTATAGTATAAATAGTGATCATTTCATTTTGTTAATATTCTTTTCCAATAAAGCCAGTCAAACCAAGTAATGAAAAGTAGTTGCAGGTAAATCTCTTATAAATAGTATGCTCTTGCTTGTTTCTATAGAGATTTTTTTGATTTGTTTTTAAACTGTGCAAAAATTTCGGAAACGGGCTACGTTTACGGCCATGATTAGAGACAAAACAAAATGGCTACCAGACAATATTACTGCGGGACTCCTGAAGGCGGGTGGCAAACCGGTTCTTAAGGCCCTTCATAAGCTGGTTGGTTCCGTCATACTCCAGGGGAAAACGCCGCAAGCGTGGTACTGGTATGTAGTGGTACTCTTCTTACGTACGCGACAATGCCCGGCTGAAGAATTATAAGCCCATCTCACTTCTAAGCCCAGCCATAGCCTTATAGTGATTTTGGTGTCATACACGGGGTGAAGCCGCCGCGGGCCAAATCTAGTATTTATATCTTTAGCTATACACCTAGGTATTTTCGCCTGGCCAAAACAAAACATCGACTTATCTGTGTTTTCTTTGGGATAAAGCCGTGACTATACGTAATTATCGGCGTGGTGGCGGGAAAACAAATTAATTTCCACCAGGTATTGATATAAGTAGGGCTGGTCCTGCCTAATACATATTATACTTATAATCAATGATATATTAAAACTATACGTCATTGCTTATAATACAATGATTTGTATTGTATTGATGATGATGATTCATCATCATATCGAAAGACGTCCACTGGTAGAAAAGTGTCCGATCCCGTGCTTTTCGCATTCAGCAGATTCCCGGTGTGGGGCAGAATGACGGGTGTATTGTTGCAGAAATGAAAATGTTATACTAGGCAGGGTGTAAATTACCCCTTCACACATACGTCAACCAAGCATTCCGGCATTCTGTATATCAAACTAAGTACCCCTACGTAAAAATTTTTGCTGGGAAACGACTTTTTATTTTGGGGTCAAAAATCTCATTTTACGGTAAAACTCAATGTAGCACTCTTAAAACATTGTGCTAGTGGATGCTTTGAATAGTAAAAGGGTCATGGAGGTAATATAAGTAAAGTTATAACCTGAAAAAAACTTTTTTTTTTACAAAAAAAACTGTGCATTTCGAACTTTGACGCCCAATATCTCCGTAACAAAAAAAATATCGCAGTGGTGGGGAAAACGTGAAAAGTGAAAAGTGCCTTTCGTTTGCGATAAGGGTACTTTTACACCCTTTATAAAAGGATTGTACCAGCAATGTACTTGAATGTACCTTTAATGAAATTCAATGTACCTCCATGAAACAAGAACAATAGGGTATTTCAACAAAAAAATCTAATTAGTCCGTCTGTTAGATTTTCGAAAAATATTGGATACCTACGTGTTTTTTGTTTTATCAAATTAATAAAAATTGACGAAAATAAAACGTATCAACGATCATGAGTGGGGGCTTTTGACGTCACTTTGTGGGTAAAAACGTACTACTAACCTTGTGACGTCACACGACTTGACGCAACTTTACGGAGCACTGTATCGTCTTCATCTTTTGTTTAAGAGAGAAAAGAAAAAATACGTGTCCATTATTTTTTGAAAATCTATCTGACGGACTAATCAGATTTGTTTGGTGGAATACCCTAGTACAATAATAAAGTGAGCCGCGGTCCTGACAGTCAGAATGAAGGCTGAATCTGATAATGTAATAGATACCTAATACACACATCAAAAGTGTCTAGGGATCAAGCATTTTTATGCGGATTTCTTGAGATTGAGATGTGGCTTTGTAATAAATTTATGATTTTATAAATTTATATGGATCCTTTTTGGTGCATTTCATAATTTGAATCAGGAACTGTGAATCAAATTCGAGTAAAAGATGAAAATCAGCTGTCAATATTTTCCCTATAAAAACATACAACGCATTGAAGACATTATTAGTGCTACTGTTTCCCTACTACTGATTAAAACCAACGTTATTATGGAGCGGCGACGTCATTTAAGCAGGGAAGAAATGCTCAGAGCCGTGGGAATGATAGAAGCTGGTTCCCGGCAACGTAGGTACTGTGGCTTTAGCTCTGAATACAAGTCAGAGTGTTATCAGTCGACTTTGGACACGTTACCGAAGCACTGGTACCGTGGCTGAGCGCCATGGAGGACGGTATCGCTGCACCACACGGAGACAAGACCGATACATTCAAATCTTAACTCGAAGAGCTCCAACAATAACCGCCATGATGTTAGCCGTGAGGCTTCATCACTCTTCAGGGAACTTAATTAGCGACCAAACAGTCAGAAACCGCTTGCATGAAGTGAACCTTCATTCCCGAAGACCGCTACGGGTACCACCTATAGCAATGCACAATCGTAGGATTCGATATCAATGGGCTCTTGAACACAGAAATTGGGCAGAAGAACAATGGCGTTTCGTGTGCTTTTCTGATGAGTCTCGTTTTGGTATGAGACCGGATACAAGACGTATACGACACTGGAGAACCCCTGGACGCCAACAGCGATTAAAATCCTGCCAGGAAGTCCATCCTTATAGAGGTGGAACCATCATGGTATGGGCGGGTATTTGGATCGGCGGAAGAACTGAGTTGATTTGGATCAGAGGCAACCTCAACGCTCAAATTTATGCTGAGACGATTGTATCAGACGTTATCGTTCCTCTACAAGTGCAAATCGGTCCCTTATTTCAGTTAATGCATGATAATGCACGACCGCACACCGCAAGAGTTGTAAGACAGACTCTCGCCGCAGCTAACATCAATGTCCTGCCCTGGCCTGCTCAGTCGCCAGACTTGAACCCGATTGAGCATGCATGGGATATGCTACAGAGAAGAGCTCTGCCGAATATGGAGGGTATCCAGTCGCAAGAAGACCTTTTTTTGTTGTTGCAACGAACATGGGCGGCCATTCCACAGCGTGATTTGGATGAACTCATTTTGAGTATGCCAAACCGATGTTCTTGTGTTGTTAGTGTTCGCGGTAGAAACACGGATTATTAATTGTTTAAGTTACCCAATAAAATTTTAAAGAAAACTGTTATTTCAGTCTTTTTTTCGAACTTTAATGTTAGTGGTTCAAATGTCAAAAATCCCTTTATTAGGAAAATGGCAAATTTCTTTATTAATGCAAAGGTGACTTGGTTTATCGTTACTGTGACAAACGAAAACACTTTATTTGATGAATCCTTAAAGAAAATTTTAATTAATATCAATCAGGAGAAAAGTTATTGCAAAAATATATGTTGATCCCTAGACACTTTTGATGTGTGTATTTACCAAAGAAATGTACCTCATAAAATACAAAAAAAAAATACGAAATTGTATATTTATTACATCAAAGTATTATTAAGGATGTATTGAAAATTGAGGACAATAGGGAAAAAGGTAGCTTACTTAATAGGCTGACATTTTGCAATTACAGAATGACACTTCTTATTTTAATAAACTTTAAATTGGGAATAATTGGGGCAAAGGTAGTTTAACTAAGAGATATCACTGGCTACAAGTTTAAAGAAATATTCCACTTCCATCTCTCCATCTTCGGGTAAATCCGTGCAATGCACAGCATTCTGAACTATTGTTTTCCCATACAACGCTCTTATGGATTCTGGATATAATTGACGGCATAAATCCTGTAATTAAAAAATCCTTTTTGATGTCAAATAAATGGATGAGATTGAGTGGATAAGTTGATCGGTACCAATCTTCATAGCCTATGTCTGTATACCCAGCAGGAAGGACTCTTTGTTGAATCGGATTGATAGCTAAAGTGTAACGCGTGTAGTATTTATCTTCGGAATCGCATAATTAAAAAAACCGGCAAAGTGCATCTAGTCAACAAGTGCTTTTTTGGTGAACATTTTTCAGCAGTCTCCGAAAATTATGATTGAGGTGTCATTCGAATCGGAACGCCGGAACGGCATCCAGATGATTTTTGAAAACAATGAAATTCCGCTTGCAAAAATTAATTATAAAAAAACAATTAATTACTTATAAAAAATGGGATTAGTTTTTTGCAAATATCTCTAAAACTAATGAAAAAATTTAAATGTCGTAAAACAAATTCCCACTCCCGGAATTGTAAGCCCAATATTAATAACTTTCCCATAGGGTTAAAAAAGCGCCCCTAAATTCGTTTTTTTATTAACAATTTATTAAGGTGGAAAATTATAAAGCTTCATTACATATTCAAATTCTTTTTTTATTAATATCTTATTTAAACCGTTGTCTTATGGTCGGTCATGGAAGCTACTTAAAAATGGTATTTAATATTTTTTATCTCCTATTGTTTAGAAAAATTATGTTAGGTTCCGATGTGAAAAAGTGGTTTATTGTGTGTAAGATTATAAGTTATTGAATTATTTTTTTGTAACAATTATATTTTATTGCAATGAACTAAATGGGTTGGCAACACCAAAACAAATGAGTTGTTGGGATTTGTCGATGGAAAATCGCGGGCTTTGGATTTAATTTAATTGTTCAGTTGGACTCGTAAAGTTGTTGGCTAAAATAATATATTATTCATTGTTATAGTACTTGCTGAAGTGCAGCAGTTTTATTACATTTTTGTAAGTAACTTAATTATGTACCTATAATGATAATTGTGTATCTTTCACGCAACCGTCAACCAAGCATTCTGTAGGTACATCAAACTAAGTACCTACCTACCCCTACGCAAAGAAATTTGCTGGGAACAATTCTTTTGGGGTTCAAAATTAGATTTTACGGTAAAACTCAATGGTCAAACTCTTATAACATTAATTGGATGCTTTAAATAGTAAACGGGTCATGGAGCTAATTTAAGTAAAGTCATAACCTGAAAAACAAGTATAACCAAAAACAGCTGTAAAAAATTATACTAGTACAAATTCATCATCATCATCATTTTAGCCTAAAGACGTCCACTGCTCGACATAGGCCTCCCCTAAGTGTCGCATGCAGAAGATCCGCGTTACCTTCACCAGGTCATCGGTCCACCTAGTAGGAGGCCTTCCAATGAAACGTCTTCCGGTTTGCGGTCGCCACTCCAAGCAACAAATTACTTTGAAAATATCTTAGTCTTAACAGATTGCTGGGGAGTTTGTTCCGCCACTTCTTCTTTCCAGCAAAAACACTAGGAAGTGTCGAAGAGGGGCGTTTTTGGGGGACTGTCTATTGTAAATAAGTAAAGTAAATTTTGACGTTCGAAAAGTGCTGATTATCAGCCTAGTTTGAATAAATGAGTTTTGATTTTGAGATATCTAAAAAGGTTTAAAACATAAATACAAAATCATAGACTACATTTAGTCCATTGAAATGTTACATTCAGCGTGCGTTTGTTAGAGGACTCAATTTTATTTTTGAGATGTTAAGAGGGGGTCAGTTTTAAGGTAAATTTAAGTTAGTGGGGTTGCAACCCTTGTCCCCTGGCCGCCATCTTGGAAAAAGGGGTGAAACATCTTCAAATGGTTTTAATCAGGGATGTTACGGAGCTTCGACTCCGGTTCCGTTAAGTCGGAACTTCCGATTATTATTACACCTTCGGTTCCGACTTCGGCTCCGACACTTTTAAATCGGTGGTTATAATCGGAGGTCAAAGCATAACATAACGGCGACGGCGGCGGCGGCCTGTGTCGACTGTTATCAACAGGTTCATACATGTCGCGCGGGGAATCTCGCCGACCCCCGGCTACGTGCACTCAATCGTCAATTATTTTTTCACTTGTTGTTAATTTGTTACGCACACGACACGTTCATAGGTTACCTACCTATTTTTCGCCGTATCCTAAATTTGCGCCGTAAAGACGCATATTATTTTGCCAAAATTAATAATAAAACTCCCCTGTGTATTAGTGCATTTTCTATCTTTGGTTGCGGTAAATGAAACAAACGCACAAGTGTAAAATACATTGCATGATGAACCTAATCGTAGTGCGATAAGAGCCAGTTTTCGAGGAAGTGTATTGAAAATCTTAACTGATTTAGTGCAGGAAGGCGTACATGCTCGGTATATATAACTAAGAGACAGTTCCCAACTTCGAAATCCGCGGACATTGGAAGGTCTCTGATATTGGTATAAGTTGGGCAGAACACCAAGCAAGGCGTGGTGACGTAAGTGGAGTGATTGGTGCCCAAGTACAGGAGTTACAAACACCAGCCATGTTAGCACGAAGATTAGTTAGAAAAGTTGTGAAATGTCAGTAGTCCTTCGTGGTGCTAGTGGATCATAATTTTACTGAACAGATTTCAATGGGTACTGATAAAAAAGAGGTTGGGCATTTGGAAATTCGGCTCTAAGTAGTGAATATAGTGAATTAATAACAATAAATCGAATTTACCGGATCTCGAGGACCGCACAGTTTTCTGAATTCACTAACAACATTCGCATTAGGATCCTTACATATTACTTCCATCGTTAAACATTTTCCTTCGGCCAGTTGAATGGACATTTCCTGAAATATAATTTCAAAATCATGCTCCACTCCAGGGTACGAAATCGATGGAAAAATTATAGAAATTAAAAAAAATACCTTCTAAAACACAAAGTGAATAATAAACTTCAGAAGAAAAATTTGCTTCTGGAGAGACCTTTGTTTGTTTGATTTCGTTTCGTTCGCCGCCGACTTCAGAAGTAAATTTTTTTCTCTTTATTTCACACTTTTTTGTACTTTTTAAGTCGGTTAAATTTTTTGACAAAAACTAGTATTAAATTCATAATATTTATATATTCTTGAGTTAACTTTGCATTTTAATATTAAATTGCGTTGTAATTAAAGGCTGTATTAAAAAGTTGGAACATGGATCAATAGAAATGTCAAATAGAACTAGTTTTTTTTATTTGGCAGCTGTCAGTGGAAAGCGCTTCTCCCTAGGGCTGCAAAGCTAACTTTCAACACTCTCAACAGACATGTTATGACCTACTTTCAAAGTATAAGTCATGGAAAAGTATTTTAATTTTCTAGTTTTAGTTGGAATGTCGAAAACCGAATAGCCTGACAGAAAACAACAATCGGTCTATCATCATCATTTCAGCCAAAAGACGTCCACTGCTGGACATAGGCCTCCCCCAGGTGTCGCCACATTGACCAGTCCCGAGTGTCTTGCATCTTGCGGGTCCCCGCAACCTTCACCAGGTCATCGGTACACCAAGTGGAGGCCTTTCAACGCAACGTCTTCCGGTTCGCGGTCGCGACTTCAGAACTTTCCGGCCCCATCGGCCATCGTAACCTTAGTTCTCATGCGGATGTCCTCATTTCTAATTCGATCACGCAAAGAAACTCCGATTATAGCCCTCTCCATTGCCTGTGACTTTGAGCTTTCTTATGACTCCCATTGTGAGCGGCCACGTTTCGGTCCCGTATGTAATCACTGGCAACACACATTGGTACACATGATCGTCCACAACTATAGAGTATAGATCCGATCTTGATAGGAGTGGGCTTACATGAACATTCAACATAACATTGGTTTTGTACATGTTCATTTTAAGACCCACTCTTTCGGAAGCTCCACTAAGGTCATCGAGAATTGTACTGGGGTCTTCCATGGTCTCAGCCATGACCACTATATCGTTGGCAAATCGAAGGTGAGTATTAAACTCGCCATTGACGTTTATGCCAAGTCCTCTCCAATCCAGACCATTGAAGACATCCACCAGTGCAGCGGTGAACAGATGCGGAGATATGACGTCTCCCTATCTCACACCGCGCTGCAGATGGATAGGTTACGAGGACTGGTTCTGAAGTCGGACTGGCATGGTGGCGTTTCTGTACAAACAATTCAACACCTCGATGTACCGGTGGTCGATTTGGCACCGTTGGAGAGTGGTCTCTAACGGTGCCAAATCGGTCCATATAATTACGAAATAAAATCTACTCCGAACCGTTGAGTACCTTCCACAAATTATGATTGTCAGTCGCTAATACTGGGAACAGCTTTAGAAAATATATATGACAAACGTAATAAGTAGGTACCTATGAGGGTGCCCTCGATTTTCTTAGGATCCCATGGGATCACCTCGGGAGTATACTGTTTCGAATACAAAAAGAAATTTTGAAAATCTGTCTACAATTGATAGAGATATCGGCGAACATACTCGTACAATGACATAAAAACACCTCCTCCTTTTTGGAAGTCGGTTAAAAATGGCAGGACAAGTTGATATTGTCAACCAAGATTAAAACTAGAGTTAAGATCTTGTAATGTTAAAAGAAATATCAACCTTATAGGTAGGCAAAACTTGGTCATACACTTCATAGAACTCCTGAGCATTAGCGATATTCAAGGAGAACATAGCCATTGCAGATACGTAGAACTTGTCAGACATAGAAATTTGTTCGATAATGAACCCCATGTTGCCTTCTTTAATTGCGTGCGGTAGGATTACACAACAAGTGCAATTCCTACATGTCGCTTTGTATGGTATCCGTGACTTGCCATTTTCCATTCCAAAAAATGCCTCCAGTGTCTGAAATAGAGCATAATCATGCATTATCACATTTATCACTTAACACGTACTCGCGTCTCCTTTGTCGAAAAAACCTAGATTTTGAATGTATTGTTTGAAATAACTTAATTTTTAGGGATTATTTGTAAATTATTTGGTAAGAGGATAACAAAACAAACTTTAGAATAATATATATTTATTATTTAGAGAAAAATATTAACATAAATCACAAAATTCAAGACATCACTGCTAAATCTTATTTTTTATGATAAAGAAATTATGAGAATTGATACATATAAATGCAGTATGATCTCTACAAATACAAGTTCTGCAAAATTAGCATTGCCTTTTAGTTTTTCTGTTCTTTTTGTTTGGTAGGGCAATCGAACATCGTCCGCGCAGATTACAAAGCACTGGCAAGGCCAATCTATCTGTATGTTCTTCTCTGCCAAGTACTTGAAACATTATATTTCGGATTGTCGGGGCGAAGTAGTGATAGATGACCTCTTCTCTATCTGTGGTTTTACCAGAGACAGCGATTTCCGTCGGGTCATTGAAGCAAACTTTAAACTGAATCGTAATTATAATTACAATTCAGATTGGTAATTATAATTACGATTCAGACTGTCAGAGTGGTGAAGATGAACTCCTTGAGGACAATGAAGTTCCCAAGCCTGAAAATTTTGTCAACCTTAAATGTCTTCCTCTTCTAATATATCTGCTATTCTCTGGTCATACGATTTGACGACATATCTACAAAGAAATAAAATCAAATAATTGTTTTGAAATAAACAATACACCAACACATTACGTCGCAGAAGGGTCGAAACGACCCATACTCACTTGACACGTCCGTACTGTCCAAATGCCGCACGGGGACTGGCTGTGGCTGAGGCGGGGTGTTTGCGAATAGCCTGTGAAGCTACTTGAAGGTACCTACGTAGTGGGCGGAGCCCTGCCGAGTTCTCGTAGCGGCGATCGGCGGCGGCGACTTCTCGCGTCCGGCCCTGGTACAAGCCATGGTCCGGGGCGAGGAGGAATGGGACGCCGTCGCCTCCTTCTGCGAAGCAGTGATGCTAGCGAAGGAGTTGGCGGAAAACGAGAGGGAGAGAACCTCTCGTCCCAGCCGCCGCGGGAGGCGCTCCGGGCGACGGGGGCCACTTGATGGCTTCCGGCCACCGTAGACGTGGGCCTGTGGACGGTGAGTGATGGGGTAGCTCGCCGTCTGTCCGTCTTACGACGACGACAGGCCGTGTCAACGGCGTGTTCGTGTTCCACGCGCGCCTCACAGAGATGTCAGCAACTTGGGAGGGGCCCGCAAGGGCTGACGCCCGTCTCTCTCGGGGCTGCGGGTTGTTCACAAGTTACCGCGGCCTCGACATAAAGGGCTCAGAAGGAACACGGGTGGTTTTTAGTCAGTAAAAGTCTGACACTCCCTTTCGTTCTGCCCAAAGCGGGAGGAGTCATTTAAAGACTTTTCATATGATAATTCCCCACACCACAAAAAAAAGCTACCTACATAGTGCGATGACACGAATAAACTAATATAAAAACAGTTATAGCACAAAAACTAGAGTACTAGAGTCTTTTCGACCGAGGCGCGACTATCTGCGGGTTAAATATCACAGTGAAGAAGGAAATTTTTTTTCGATTAACAGTCCAACTACTAACTACTACATTTGCGAGTGGCCACAGTCAGCAGTAACGAAGTCAACTTGTTTTCCCATACTTTCCACTGTTTCATAAATTGTACCGAAAAGTCTGGCAATATCATTTAAGGCCCAAATTAACCATGCTGCACTTTCATGATTCAAAAAATTTTGGTATTAATACCGTTCCTGATACCTACTTTTACAGCTTCTGGCTTCGTGTTTACTCCATGTGCGATGTTCTTGAGTATATTTTCTCCATATTCTTTTCGGAGAGTGCCAGGTGCAGCATCAGCCGGGTCTGTTGCACCCAAACAAGTCCTCCATTTTTTTACTGCGTCAGGAGCTACCAGTTCTAGGCCAACCACTTCACCACTTGTTACGTAGTCGATTATAATGCTGTTCAAATAAGTCAGTTTTATTATTCAACTAAGTGACCCACCCCGGCTTCGCACGGGTGCAAAAAATATATTAAAACCATCCTTTTGAATCACTCTATCTATTAAAAAACAGTATCAAAATCCGTTGCGTAGTTTTAAAGATTTTAACTATACATAGGGATGTGTCCCCTATGTTTATAGGGACAGAGAAAGCGACTTTGTTGTTTACTATGTAGTGATGCTCATTTATTCCTAAGTACAAAATGTAACATGTTTATGTTCCCGTTCAGTAATTTTAGCAGATTGACACACTTATCGAAAATCAATCAATTTATCTGCGCATCACAAATTACGCGTGCTCAACGGCATAATATTCCTATATTATGCCGTTAAGATGATGATGATGATGATGCCTTTATTATCTTACTTCTTAAAAAAGGTGAGTTTATGCGAGAAATAAAGTGAATGATGCTGGTGTATAATCTGTGGTTGTGCCCAACCAGTCAATGTTGACATTGACTGGTTGGGCACAACCAAAAAGCTCGTCTACCTGTTCCCAATGGTGTGACAACACTTAAGCATGAATTACTGTTGTAGAAATTCGTTCTCAGGGGTGATCTCTGGAGTAAATCTGATTGATAAAGTGTGATGAAAACTTTGCGAGGTCGTATTGATGTCTAAATGGTAGCAAATGGTTTGGGGTTGTTGAAATCCCATGTCTGACTATTGTTTACACCAGTTCATTATATAACATCACGCCTGTACGTTGTAAAGGGGTAAGCACATGTGAATCACTAAAAACTGAAAAATAAAACTTTTTAACAAAATATAAAACCGACTTCGACAAATAATAAAAATCAAAAAAGTGAAAAATAAACTTATGAACAAAAATTTGTTTCTGAAGGCGGTGGCAAAAGGGGTTGCGATAGTCGTAGAGAGGATCCGGCGGCTGGGTCTCGAGGTGGCGCTTCACAAGTCGGAGGCCATGGGCTTCCATGGACGTGGGAATGCGCTGCCGTCGGGATCCCAGTTAATGGTGGGAGGGGTTTCCATCGGCGTCGAGTGTACTTTGAAGTACCTAGGACTCGTCCTCGACAGCCGGTGGAACTTCGTGGAGCACTTCCGACGTTTGGCTCCCAGACTGGAGCGGGCCGGGGCTGCCTTCAGGTGGCTCTTGCCCAATCTGGGGGGGCCAAACGCCTCCTGCCGGAGGCTCTACGCGGGGATCGTGCGGTCCATGGCCCTTTACGGGGCGCCGGTGTGGGCGCCTGCTTTGAGGAAGCGGGCCGCCCACTACCTGAACGTGCCCCAAAAGGTCATGGCCGTGAGGACGGTACGGGGGTTTCCGCACGATCTCCCGCGAAGCGGCGAACCTCCTTGCCGGATTGCCGCCGTGGGATCTGGAGGCGATAGTCCTCGCGCGCCTGCATCAATGGCGCGCGGAGGCGCTGCGCCGGGGGGTCACTCCGCTGCCGCGGCAAATTGCTGCGCGGCGGACAGACCTCCGGTGCGATCTCATGGCGGCATGGAGACAGCGACTGTCGCAACCCCGTGCAGGGCACGCCACGATAGTGGCGGTAAGTCCCCTCTTTGAGGAGTGGCTTGAGAGGCGCCACGGCGCCCTCACCTTCCGTCTGACGCAGGTCCTCACCGGACACGGTTGTTTCGGGAGGTACCTGCACCGAATCAGGCGGGAGGAAACGCCCGGATGCCACCATTGCGAGGATCGGCCGGAGGACACGGTGGAGCACACAGTGGAGGTGTGCCCCGCTTGGGCGGAGCCCCGCCGTGTTCTCGTAGCGGCGATCGGCGGCGGCGACCTCTCGCGCCCGGCCCTGGTGCAAGCCATGGTCCGGGGCGAGGAGGAATGGGACGCCGTCGCCTCCTTCTGCGAAGCAGTGATGCTGGCGAAGGAGGTGGCGGAACGCGAGAGGGAGAGAACCTCTCGTCCCAGCCGCCGCGGGAGGCGCTCCGGGCGTCGGGGGTCCCGCGATGACCTCCGGCCACCGTAGACGCGGGCCTGTGGACGGTGAGTGATGGGCTAACTCGCCGTCCGTCCGTCTCACGACGAAAACAGGCCGTGTCGACGGCGCGTTCGTGTTCCACGCGCGCCTCAAAGAGATGTCAGCAACATGGGAGGGGCCCGAAAGGGCCGACGCCTGTCGGGGCTGCGGGTAGTCCTCTGGTTATCGCGGCCTCGACATAGAGGGCGAAGAAGGAACATGGGTGGTTTTTAGTCAGTAGAAGTCTGACACTCCCTTTCGCTCTGCCCAAGAGCGGGAGGGGTTATTCGATGATTTTAAAAAAAAAAAAGGCGGTGGCAAAAAATTAAATCAAACAAACAAAAGTCACCGACATCAGAAACGAATTTTTGTTCTTAAGTTTATTTTTCACTTTTTTGTGTTTTAGTTTTTGTCGAAAACGGTTTTATTTTTTGTTTAAAAGTTTTTTCTTTTGCCAATTGGTACTGCTACACTATTTTATGACTTTTATGCTTTTGTTTAAAAATAATTAAGTATATGTAAATATTTTGTATTGACTAACTGCGGGACTCAGAGATATTTAATGATAACTTAAGCCGTCACTTAGTAAAGATTTATATCCTTTTGTATGAGAAATCGTTCAAAAATTTTACTAAGTGATGGCCTAAGTAATCATTATAGCTCTCTGAGTGCGTCAGTTAGATAGAGGCTTAACTCACGGTAGCATTTTGTTTCCGGCCACATGGCTGTAAAGTTGCTTTGCAAAATCTTTTTCTAGTTTTGCGTTCTTCATACGAACGATACGGAACCCATTCTTCATTATGAATGTTATTATTTTTCCATGCATATTTGCTGGTAAAGGTTTGATCAAGGCAAAAGTACTGAAATCAAGTAGGAGTTTTAGCCGGAACCCCCATATTTTCTCCTTTGGAACATTCCACTGGAAACAAACTGGGCGCACTGAACACATCGTAGTAGCGACAGTAAGATCCGCCATATCTACTTACCTGTCGCAAACGGGCATGTCCACTGCTTAGGCGACATGGTCCATGGTGCAGGAGACATGGTCGAAAGAGTGAAACGACAATGAAGGCGGTGGAAAATTAATATTTTATTTTATTTACACAAATATTTGTGAGGAACCATGCCAATGAGGAGCTAATTCTCATTGATATGGCCATAAGCCAACAGCCGAAGTGTTGGATACATATCTATCTTGAGGTTGCCTTCGAGCCAAACCGAATGCAGCGGAATACCAGTATTTTATATCGAGCGACCTCCACCATGCAGTTAATACTGTGTAACACAATACCTTTTGGTAAGACTGGGTGTCAGATTTTTAGGGCCCAGTGGTGGTGGCCCCGAATTGCGAACAGTAGGTCGTGGGTTCGAACCCAGGCAGGCACATTACTTTGTGTAATTTATTTCATCACCGCTGCTCTATCGGCATGTCTTCGAACCAAAAAAATCGAAGCCATACGTGGTAGATTATAGCCCATTCCATTTCAAAAGAGAGGAGGCCTGTGTCCTAGCAGTGGGAACATTAATGGGCTGTTGATGATGACAACATAAAACGACTGATCAAGATCTTTAAATGATCACCGGAACCAACAGCTTAACGTGCTTACTCGGTTCTTAAACTCGGTATGTTATAGTTCGCTACCAATCTACATACTAACCTAGACAAGCTCGGCTTAACTTAAAGATTGAACCGAGTGGCTATTATTAGTTGTTGAATGGATTAAAATTATATTTAAACGTTACCTCTCACTATGTTTAAACAATGTCCTCATTGTGGGTGATGGACTGCAGTAAGTTACAAGAAGTAGTTTAGAAAATATATTGATAGTATTCCCAATTTGTAGCACTTCTTTATTAATTGATGGCACAATCACACGTCTTAGCAGAACTTTTCCTTTGCTTGAGTTTATTACTTGACATGAATTATCGTAAGGAAAGTAATGAAGTACTAATGACACAATAGTATCAGTGTGTTTGTCATACATGTCGCACAAATATGTGTACTTATTAAAGTAATCATAAACCTGAAACAATAGTACATTATGGTACAAGTGTGTACCATAATGTAGGTAATGTTAAATTGGTGATGTTGGTGATTACCGCTGAGGTGCCATGGTGAGGGTCTTAAGAGAGCCGAGGACGGTAATCATCAATACACACGTGTATCATACGACGTTTTTCAACACAATTGTGAAGAAAATAATGCAAAAAAATCAAATTCAACAGTTAAAACGAGTTCTGAAAAAAAAATCGCGAACGCGGGAAAAATTAACCAGCTTTCTTATGCGCGTGCATCTGACAATGGCGATCGGCCATCAACTAAACGAATGAGGTTTCTTCTTTTTTGGCTTTTCGCGGATAGCGTTTTAGCCACGTACAAAATGGCGAACTCAAAGTTTTTTTTAATACGGAGAAAATAAAAGTTACGTACATAATTTTACTGAAAGTTTTATTTATTAAAAACGTACATACAAGTTGAATATATTTATTTAAATTCAAAGTTGCATGAAATGAGCAAGCACTATATAGGTATATTAATTTAATGTGTCGAAACATTGTTAAGAACAATGCAACTCAACCAATATAAAAAACCCTATAACTCACTAGTGAATAATAACAATGATAAAGTCACAGTTTGATTACAGGTGTCATTATGTGCCTAATTGCGTCGGTTAAAGACGGTTTGGAAAATAATCAATAGTGAAAAGAAAAGAATTAAATAATATAATAATGATATCACTGTCTACATACTTCACGTGGCCATTAAGTTCTAAAAACGAAAGTTCTAAAGTTGCTCAAGAATTTGTAGATTTCTTAACAAGTAGGGATACTTGTTAAGAAATCTACAAATTCTTGAGCAACTTTAGAACTTTCGTTTCCCACTTAAAACTACTGAAACCTTAAATTCGTCACGTTTTTTCATTTTTTGGTGGGTGGGTAAATCATCAAATAACCCCTTCCGCTCTTGGGCAGAGCAAAAGGGAGTGTCAGACTTCTACTGCCTAAAAACCACCCATGTTCCTTCTTTGCCCTTTATGTCGAGGCCGCGGTATCTCTTACAACATCCCGCAGCCCCGGGATGGGAAAATTCGTCACCCTTGATTTCTATTGAGTTATTAAGAGCGAACGTGTCAGCCTGTCCTATTGAATTTCAATTTAAACATACCTATAAGCCCCATAGCAGCATAGTCATTAAAGCTTTTAGTGAAATTAAAGTCAAATTAACCGAAGATTTATGGGGACTCTCGATTAAAGTTTCAAGTTATTATTGCGACTGTAGGCCTTAATAAGTATTTAATTTGTGTGTGGACCGGGAGTCTTTCCGGACCTTATGAAAGCAAGGTAATAATACTTTTCAAATCCGATGACAGTAAAGACACCAAAAACTATAGACCCGTATCCGTTTTGCCAGTTTTCAGCAAGGTGTTTGAGAAGGTAAAATGCATAATTCACCAAAGGACGTTGTACGACTGACACCGGTGTCACCTTATTAAAACATATATTTACTGCGCGGGAGAGTCACAAGATGCCATAGGGATCTTCTGTGATTGCGTCAACCACGAAACCCTTCTCATAAAGCTTGAACATTACGGTTTAGGGAAACTTGCGCTCAGATTACCTAATTAAATCGTATTTAAACGATAGACATCAGCAAGTACAAATAAATGTTGTAAATTCAATGGGCCTAAAATTAAGTATGGGTGTGCCACAAGTTTCGATATTAGGTCCTTTTCTTTCTTTTTACTCTATATAAATGATCTACCCTATTTATCTAAAAAACCAACCTGAAAAGGTATTGTTAAACAGACGTGCCACAAATCTGACGTAAATATCGCTAACAACTGCAGGTTCATAATTGGTTCACCGTGGTCTCATAGTCACCAGGTCGGGATCAGATGATGGAATCTTGGCGAAATCGAGAGAACTCAGAAAAATGTTTAGCGATTTTGGTATTTTCTCTCTAACAAGCTGATCTGATGGTAGAACACGAAACGTGCTTAATATTATAAAGCTGAAGAGTTTGTTTGTTTGTTTCGATATAACGATAAACTCAAGAACTAGGTACTCGTTGGAATTGAAAAATCTTCTTATGTTGGGTAGTACATTTATCGAGAAAAGCTCTAATTATGAGACACTGACAGTGTAAATGTTTTTCGAAACATCGTCTTTCGCGACTACTTCATTCGAGTCCATGAGCTTTCGAACCTGTGAAGCAGTGGAAAAATAATTCGCAACAGCGTGTGTCGCAACAGCGGCGTTCGAAACAACATAGGGGACCCGACAGGAACAGCTCCACTTGATTTTCACCAAAGAAAAGTGTGACTCGAACGAGGATCACGCATTCGTGAGAATGTAATGGTCTTGTCAAATATATTAAAGTAAAATTTGTGATGAATGTTTTAGTTTACAATAGAATGAAGTTTAATGACATGCTTCAAAATATCTTAAAATTGTCGCTATGGAGACAGATGGTACAGTCCTCATAACAAAATAAATGAAGCACATTTACCATCTCTTCCAAAAAATAGGATAGTTACGTCAGAAACTATAAACACATAAAGAATATTAAACTGTGTAAAGCTATATAAATATATGTATGCTAATTAAAATATTATGTCCTTTATCTCCGCTCTATCAAACTTGAAGAATAAAATGATTTGTCAGTGTCAAAAGAAAATGACGGTAAAACCAAAAATCTCTATGACCCTGATCTACATTATTTTTTAAGGTTTGTAGCCAAACGGCATAAATAATTTGGTCATGTCCGTCCGGCCGGATTGCACACGGTCATGTTACTCTGAGACTAGAATAGGTCCTGTCTCGTCAGGGCTGCGGGTTGTTCCAAAGAGATACCGCTGCCTCGACACATAGGGCTAAGAAGGAACATGGGTGGTTTTTAGTCAGTAGAACTCTGAGACTAGTCATTGTCATTGTCATTGAATCATTGATAATATCCCAAATGATTCACCCTTCAATAGATGACTTTGAATAGGTGTCACCAAAATCCGGTGCCGGTCCCAACAAAGCGCACTACGCATTATGCATCCCGTCACATGCATACATACACCTTCTGTGCTACAAAGACCTTCTGACGCTTGAATGGCATACTATAGACTACTACATGGTGTGGCTCAGATAACCTGAAAGTACTGCGGCACTAAGCTGAGCGTGCCAGAGCAATACTTGTGAATAGGCGGCGCCCTTTATTCCTAACCGTACCGCTACCTAGAACAGTCCAGCAGGGCTATTTTTTATTTTATGGTTTAGTACAAACAATAGGAATATGGCATCAAAGTAATAATCATCTTTGAATATTTAGCGTATTTCAAATAACCTAATTTGGCGTTTTTTATAGAAGTAGTTACGAGTATTATTGTAGCTTGAATGACTTGGTTTCCAAAGATAGTTTACATAGTTCAAATTAAATGTTTATTAACTTTATTGCCAATTACTTAATTTGTAATTATTAAATGAAACGTACAATGATCCAACAGTTTTTATCTTGCAATTTCAATGTATCAAGTTATTCCTATCAAATCTCGAAGCTATCGTATTCTCGAAGCATATCCATCCATATTATTTAACCAGATTATTAAACATAAAGATTATAAATAAATATATTCTACTTATATTGTGTATATTTATTAGGGCCCGGAAAAAGCGTCCGTGAAGCTCCTTACTCTACCATACCTCCATGCGGTCGTAAGTGTCAAGCACTACAGCCTTGCGCCAGTTCTCTTTAGCCAAGGACAGCGGGGTGAGGCCCTTGTCCACCGCGACAACATGTCGATGCATCCCTACGTCGGTTTCCATGAAATATTTCCTGAGACTGCATATCTCACGATTGTGGAGTCTTAACATTTAATAATAAGCTTCGACCTCCACACTTCCGTGGGATACACAGACTCATAGCCGAAAAACGTGGGTGGTGCATTCGATAGTCGTCAACAATGTACGTACCCGTGCCCAGTCAGGGCGTCTAGCTCTGTTTCAGTCCAGTTGAGTGCACAGATGGCCGAAAGAGTACATCAAAACCGGCATGACCCAACCGTTGAAGGCGCGCAGCTTATTTCCGCCCGATAAAAGACTATTAAATACTTACTTTTGTCAGGCAGCCAAAGAAGCGCTCCTTTGATGATTGCTTCATGTCAGCAACGTTGATGCCCAGCACTTCCGACACAACCAAATACTTATAGGTTTCGGTTGCTGAGCACATTTTGGTGGATCGCTTATAGTACCTACTCAAATTGTCTAACACTGACAATCGTTTATTTAAACTAATGATTGTTCTACTGAGACATTCTACAACATCGTCACCTTGTTAGTTTCGAACGCCTGCTTCATAGAACTCTGTATCATGAAAAGTGATGGAAGTGTTCCAGTTTTGAAAGTCTGTTTCTCATTCTACGGAGCGTTTACAGAGGCGCCTTCGTCGCGCAAATTTGTCTGCTTGAAGCTTCCCGTTGATGACAGACGCTGCGCACATGGCCTGCGCCTTTGGCCTGCGCATCGTAAAATAAAATTAACTGCCATATTTCAAGCGCACACGGCTTTAGTTAGAATTTTGAAAAGCTTTCATGTTGTATTACATGCGGGTTTATCCAAGGGTAGTATTTAAACAAGTGACTGTAAATTAAGATTTAAAGTGACAAAAATAATTCATTTAGGTCATAGAATTACTAAGTGATCAACAGAACAGCAGTCAGCAAGTAACAAACAAAAACTATTTCAGTTAGGTACTTAAAGTACAAAATGAGTTACCTATCTTTATAATATTTGAGCGACTTAATATTTTGTTTAAGTGTCAACTATGTCCTGCATATTTTTCAATATTTAACAAATGATTTACTTATACTGAGCGGCATTTTAAAGAGCAGCGGTGGCCCAGTGGTATCGGCCTCGACTTACGAACAGTAGGTCGTGGGTTCGAACGAGTCCCTATAATGCACGTCACTGTAATGCACATACCAGTGACGCACTTGCAGCAATGCGCGACACTGGATTGCACAACACGGGTGTGTACGCCCTTGTGAAAGGAACCATCACAATGTCTCCAAATACTCGGCTGTACCTTGCTTGTCCGACCCAAGAATGTACGGCACTTTAAATGGCGACATCGCGTGATTGGCCGATTGGTTGGCCAATCAGGTGACTCGGAATTTTGGGACTTTGATATGTTTTGAATTGCAATGACGTACATTCCAATGTCGCGCATTCTCGGCCTGGACCAAGATTGTCCGGCTTGTTAATGTACAGCATGACAAATGAAACCAAAACAAACATGCTTAGAAGAATTTCGCGACCAATTTCGAGGTACCGCTCGCCGGCCGCTGCCGCGGCACCGCTCGCTTCGCTCGCTCGGCTCGCGCGTAGTTGGTCACAGTTCTAACCTAACCTAACCTATGGATCCCTTCGACATCGTTTTAACAATCGTCTTTCGGAACAGCACTACCTAGTATCCAAGTCCCAAAATTCCGAGTCACCTGATTGGCCAACCAATCGGCCAATCACGCGATGTCGCCATTTATCGTGCCGTACATTCTTGGATCGGGCAAGCAAGGTACAGCCGAGTATTTGGAGACATTGTGATGGTTCCTTTTCCAAGGGCGTACACACCCGTGTTGTGCAATCCAGTGTCGCGCATTGCTGGTATGTGCATTGTCGTGCTGTACAATATCAAGCCGGACAATCTTGGTTCAGGCCGAGAATGCGCGATATCGGAATGTACGTGTTTTGAATTCCAATGACGTATATTCCTATGTCGCGCATTCTCGTGCCGTGCATTGTTGATGTTGAGCATTGCTGGCTCCCGTTCGAACCCAGGCAGGCGCATGACTTTGTGTAATCGATTTCATCACCGCTGCTCTCAAAACGGCGAAGGAAAACATCGTGACGATGTCTCAGAACAAAAAAATCGAAGACATGTGACATCTGCCAACCCAAAATGGGCCAGCGTGGTGTATTATAGCCCATCCCTCTCCTAGAGAGTAGGCCTGAGTCCCTGCAGTGGGAACATTATAGGATGATGATGAGTGGCATCTTATCTTATAAGAAGTGTTGCGAATAGAAAAACCACCTAAACTCCCTTGGCCCAGTCGACGAAGCCCCGCTTCGCTCCTACTACCAAACAGTTCGAGTCAGGGTGGCCCCATGTCCCAAGCAGTTTGCTCGGGTACCGGGGTACCTAAACGCCCTGTTTGTGTGGGTGTTTGAGATTGTGTGTGTAAAAATAAATAATAGCTGCCCCACGCAACTTCGTCTGCGTCACGATATATGGCTTATAGGTTATAAGCCATATATCGTGACAATAAAATGCAGAACAATATTCCAAGCAGTGGGTTGTGCTGTCCTCGATAAATCGACTCGACAACAAAAAATTTTTTTTTTAATCGAGCGTTCAATCACAAGTAAACTCTACAGCATTAAAATTTAATTCGTCCGCGTGTATTGTGAAAATATAATATAGCCTATGTTACTCGGTAAAGGTGTAGCTATCTAATGTTGAAAGAATTTTCGAAGTCGCCAGAGTCATTTTTGAGTTAAATCATAACAAACAAAACATCGAATATTTTCTTTTTCAATTCCAATCAGTAGTAGGTACCTACCTGAGTTTATCGCCAGCAAATAAACAAACAAACTCTTCAGCTTTATAATATTAAGTAAGCTTAAGTATAGATGACTATAATTTGTCGTTAGTTTAGTTAATTTTCCGGGTTGGCACGGTTAGTAATAATAACCTTCGTATAGTCGGACGACTATACCGTGCCATCGGTCCACCTCAATTATTTTTGTCAAGCGAAAGTTATAATTTTACGTTAAAAAGGACAGCTTCAACACAAACACAAAAGACTCGATTTAAATTATATGTACAATAATTATGTTAAAAAACCATCTCCGATCGCAAAGGGGCATGTTCTATGTTAGGGATTTGTTTTCCTCTCTTACTTTCATCTTACTTTGGCGCATAACCATTTGCCGGACCCGAGAATAGAATCCAGAACCTCATACTGAGCAGTCAAAAATAATACAAATTTACATTATCTTCTTCCATCAATAATACTTTACATTTAGCTTCTTCCATCAATAAAAACAGGAGATATTTCGAACCTTTTAAAATTCATTTCTCCAAACATATTAACTTTATCGTAAAAAAGCTTGGGACTTTGTGTTTCAATAAAAATGTAAAAAAAACAGTTTTAAAAAGTATATTTCCTTGAAATTGTTTAAACAGTTTCGGTTTAAAACCATATTATGGTATCGTGTTGCCCCTGGCAACATTTATTTATATTAAAAGTAGTCCAGCTTTTAGAAATGCTTCCACGACCCGATAGCAATCATCGAACCGTCTGAAAGCCTTTCACCCGGACATGCTATGCCGTGGCCGACTTGGAAATCCCTTAGGTAATAGGCTCCGAACCCAAGTCGGCCGTACCAAAGATAAGCGTATCTTTTAAATGGAACCATTTGACAGTTAATTGATGGACACTATAAGTTAGCCAATGTCGTCTAAAAGATACGCAATACCCCTGCAGCAGGGCTATTGCGTATCTTTTAAATGACAGTGGATATCATATTGTCTATGATTTAATTGTCAAATTGGTTATGGTTTAGTACAAAATGGAACCATTTGACAGTACTTGATAGGCACTATAGGTTAGCCACTGTCATTTAAAAGATACGCAATAGCCCTGCTGATCTTAAGTGTGTTTGCAGCGTATCTCCACAGACAATGGTCTACCTTACATCTTGCGCTGCATGCCCTGACACCTGCACACTTGATGATCTTATGACTGCATCAGCCAGCGGAGTTCACATAAGTAATTGAATTTAGGCCAAATTAATTTTATTTATTTAGTGAAGATTTGCCATCGGCACGCTAAGAAGAAGATAATCAGTGGGGCTATAAAGGATCGCATAAAACAAATGAGGTGAAATAGGTAAAATGCGCCATATTTCGTGGACTGTAAGTAGACAAGGCAGTAAACGTACAATACAGTAATTCCCAGCATGAAGACAGTTTAATAAAAAATAAAAAATCGACTGATGAAAAAACAAGGTTATTAATAAATTATTTTGTTGAAATTATAAAAAAAAATACAATTTGAAATAACATTTAAAATACATAAAACTCATAATAATTAAATTAAGTACACATAATTTATTGTCTTCTCTTTCATAATTAAACCTTATCAGAGACTACAAGTTTGAACAAGTATTCTACTTCCATCTCTCCATCTTCAGGCAAATCTGTGCAATGCACAGCATTCTGAACTATTGTTTTCCCATATAAAGCTCTTATGGTATCTGGGTATAGTTGGCGGCATAAGTCCTGCAAAAAGTTAGGATAGGAAAGATTAGGTTAGGAATGCAAATAAAAAACTAGCCAAGTGCGAGTCACCCAAATGGTCATGGCCGTAAGGACGGTACGGGGGTACCGCACGATATCCCGCGAAGCGGCGAACCTCCTTGCTGGATTGCCGCCGTGGGATCTGGAGGCGATAGTCCTCGCGCGCCTGCATCAATGGCGCGCGGAGGCGCTGCGCCGGGGGGTCACTCCGCTGCCGCGGCAAATTGCTGCGCGGCGGACAGACCGCCGGGGCGATCTTATGGCGACATGGAGACAGCGACTGTCGCAACCCCGTGCAGGGCACGCCACGATAGTGGCGGTAAGTCCCCTCTTTGAGGAGTGGCTTGAGAGGCGCCACGGCGCCCTCACCTTCCGTCTGACGCAGGTCCTCACCGGACACGGTTGTTTCGGGAGGTACCTGCACCGAATCAGGCGGGAGGAAACGCCCGGATGCCACCATTGTGAGGATCGGCCGGAGGACACGGTGGAGCACACAGTGGAGGTGTGCCCCGCTTGGGCGGAGCCCCGCCGTGTTCTCGTAGCGGCGATCGGCGGCTGCGACCTCTCGCGCCCGGCCCTGGTGCAAGCCATGGTCCGGGGCGCGGAGACGCGGGCCTGTGGACGGTGAGTGATGGGCTAACTCGCCGTCCGTCCGTCTCACGACGAAAACAGGCCGTGTCGACGGCGCGTTCGTGTTCCACGCGCGCCTCAAAGAGATGTCAGCAACATGGGAGGGGCCCGAAAGGGCCGACGCCTGTCGGGGCCGCGGGTAGTCCAACGGTTATCGCGGCCTCGACATAGAGGGCGGAGAAGGAACATGGGTGGTTTTTAGTCAGTAGAAGTCTGACACTCCCTTTCGCTCTGCCCAAGAGCGGGAGGGGTTATTCGATGATTTTACACCCACCAAAAAAAAAAAAAAAAAAAGTGCGAGTCGGACTCGCACAAGAAGGGTTCCGTATTATCCTAGTAGGGAAGCCCGCCTAATTTGTATTTATTAAATACACATTTTCATTATGTAGAAATATAATATGTCGTCGCAAACAATTTAAAAATTAAAACACATTCTAATTATTATTTCCACGTAAATTCGTTGATTTCCGAACGAAATGTTACTCGATTCTCATTGGTCGATTGTTCTGATTGGTTTGTACTGTGGACGCCGTAAGTTGGCGCTTCAATTTCCGGCCAAAAGCGTGGACTGGAAAGAGTCAATACGGAATTCAAGCCAGGGATTGCTATACCTGACACGATACTGATCAGATCTTATGATCGAACCTGTCACGTCCACCGTACAATTTTGAGTTGTAGCTGTATTATTACTACCTATTGTAAATATCTTCTGTGTAATAAAAGTCACGAACTGTAATTCGAATTAAACCTAAGTTTCATTGGTTTGCCCGAGTACCCAACTTTATCATGGAATCCGTACCAAAAAAGATGAAAAAATGTTTGGGGGGTTCCACCCTTAACACTTAGCGTAAAAAACACGTGCGTGAAATTCAAAATAGCTTAGGTCCCTTTACCGGATCTCGAGGTCCGCACAATTTTCTGAATTCAGAAACAACATTTTCAGTAGGATCCTTACATTTAACTTCTAATGCTATACACTTTCCTTCGGCCAGTTGAATACACATTGCCTGAAATGTATCGATATTTTTATCAAACTTTAAATTCACGCCCTACTCTATGCCGAGTTACAGGACAGGGGTCATTCTTTTTTGTAGTTTGGATAATAAAACGGCTGTTACTCTCCTGGTGCTATTATAACAGGCTACAGTTCAGTCAGCAGTCTTTGAGAAACTAGCTTATGAGTTAGCAGATCTTGTACCATAGAAATATTCACCTCATAGGTAGGCAGAACTTGATCATAAACTTCATAGAACTCCTTAACGTTAGGTATTAACAAAGAAAACATAGCCATGGCAGATATATAAAACTTCTCTGACGTAGCAATAACTTCGATAATGGGGCCTACGTTGACGTCTACAACCGCATGCGGTAAGATTATACAACAAGTGCAGTTTTTACATGTTGCTCTGGATGGGATACGATGTTTGCCATTTTCAAGTCCAAAATATAACTCCAACATCTTAAACACAGAAAAAAACACAATACTTTTATTTGACTTTGTAGTGCTTTGTCGATGTCACTTATACCTACAGTCCTCCCAGATACCAATGCGCCTTTTTAAATAGTCAGATGAACAACAAAAGCGCCACTACCAACAAAACCTAAATGGCTTTGCCTCTGTGCGCGTTCACTCTGAAACGGTGTTTACGAATCAATCGGTTACGCAAAGGATGAAAGAATACTACACTACTACTAATACCTACATATGAATATAATATATATAAAATATGCATAAGCTTGAAGAAAGAAAATTAGATTCCTAAAATATGTATTTAATAAAGGAATTTGAAAGGTTGTTGGAGCCATGTTTTGGTTTTCTAATTAGTTAGATAGAAGTAAAACATAGCCACACGACACGGCTTTAGAGCCGTGTCGTGTGGCCATGTTGTACTAAAGCTCGAGTAGGTAGGTGTACTGTTTCTGTTACCTACATTGATAGCATCTCGTCTCGTGTTTACTCCATGTGCGATGTTCTTGAGTATATTTTCTCCATATTCTTTTCGGAGAGTACCAGGTGCAGCATCAGCCGGGTCTGTTGCACCCAAACAAGTCCTCCATTTCCTAACAGCGTCAGAACCTACCAGCTCCAGGCCAATTACTTCACCACTAATTACGTAGTCGATAATAGTACTGTGAAGACAAATGTTAGTTTTATTTTCGTGACTTGACGAAACTATTGACACCGCAGGATAATCGTCAAATCTTTAGTGTCAGTATCGACATGCGGATCAGCACCATAATGTTTGAGAAGAAGCTTTGAGTTCTTTGGTCCCATTGCCAAAAAGAGAGATGATATCTTAGAAAAGCTGCTGACAGCGCGCAGCGGGTCTGGTGGGCGGGAGAAGGCACAGATGCAGAAGCTCACTAAAGAAGATCACTCAATCCACATGCACATCAATTAGTCAGGCCAGTTCCGCTCCGCCCCCTAAACACCTCGAACTGCGATGTCATACACGTTGGAGAAGATAGTGTGAGGTGGCGTAAAACAGTCCGTAAGAAAGTTATATACAACTCCATGTAGTCAAAGTACCTTAAAATAGATGATTTTTACAATTTTTCGATCAGTCATACGAGTCGATCGTACCATCGATAGCTATAAATTGTTGTCAATTGAAACTGTTATAGAACGGCTCTCTCTATTACGAGTAGTAACATGGATTCGTATTATGTTCCCTCACTGAATTACTTACGGTAACAAGGCACTTCCTGCCATATGACTGTAGCAAGTCAATGCAAAATCTTTGTTTAATTTGCCATTTTTCATACGAACAATGCGGAAACCCTTCTTCATAATGAATGTTAATATTTTTCCATGCATACTTGGTGATACAGGTTTGATAAAGGCAAAAGTACTGGAATTAAGATGAGTTTTAATTGGTGACATTCAATCTCCCCCTCGGAAACATTCCACTGAAAAAACTGTGGTGGACGCTACTGAAAGTTCCAAACTTGTCAGCTAACGGGCCAACTCGGTTGTCATCGAAACGCTGCGCGCTGAGATTAAATAATATCAAGTTAGCTTGCTCTAAAGAGCTGTCTGGTAGAAGGCGTTAGCTGCCGATTTGCTTTGGAGAGTTCCTTTGCCACAAAACATGGGCGTTAGCTGCTTAGCTGTCCATTGCTTTGGAGAGTTCCTTTGCCACAAAACATGGCAAGCGCTTAGACGACTCGGTGCACCACTAACCAGACCTAGACCCGATTAACGCAACCGTTCCTGGATTATAATATGGACCGATTGTCGCATAATAAACGTTGGATTTAGAATGAATATTGAGTAAATCCTCATCGTTTCATCCACAATATTGAATAAATCATCATCGTTCTCTTGCCCTTATCCCACTTCATTTGTGGTCGGCGCAGCATGACTTCCTCTTCCATACTTCTTTGCTTCTCGTCAACTCATGAGACACCTCCTTTGTTGCCATTTTATTCTTAACACAGTTCATTCATCGTTTCTTTGGTCTTCCTCTACTCTTATACCCATCCACATTCATATTCAAAACCTTTCTCACATTTTCCTCATTCCTCCGCATCACATGTTCATACACACACAACAACCGATTTCCACACAACTTTTCAGTCACCGGCACCACTTTCAGACTTCCTCTTATGTTCTCATTTCTTATTTTGTCCATTCGCGTAACACCACACATTCCCCTTAGCCGTCTCAATTCATCCACATGCAAATGCCTTTCATTCATCTTTTTAATGGCCGAACATTCCGATCCATACACAACAGCAGGTCTTATCATTGTTTTATAGATCTTCCTCTTAAGTTTAAGGGGAATGCGGGGGGCACGGATTATTCCTGTGACCTGGCACCATGTTATCAATATTTAATATAATATAATTATGTGGATGTAAAAGCGTTAATCAAATGTTACCTTTCACTATTTTTAAACAAAGTCCTCATGGTGACTGGGGCGGCACCTGTTATTAGAAGTAGTTTTGAAAATATATTGACCGTATTTCCAATTTGTAGCATTTCCTTCTTTAGGAATGGCGCCTGCACACGTCTAAGCATATTTTTTCCTTTTTTTGTGTTTATAACTTGACACGAATTATCGTAAGGAAAGAAATAAAGTACTAATGGCATAAAAGTGTCGGTATCTTTGTCATACATGTCGCACATAAATGTGTATTTGTCGAAGTAATCATATACCTGAAACAATTTTGGCTTGAAAGATATTTTAAAATTCTATTAATCTAAGTTACAAAGTTAGTTTTATTAGCTGTTAGTTTTAGTTTTGTGCAAATAATTGGTATGACATTCATACCACTATCATTAAAATATTTTTGACCTTTAAATAAATACATAAAGCGAACCTTATTACCATTTTTATAGATGTGTTAGCACAGCACAAGCAAGCAAGTACTGTAACAATATGTGCTACCTATATGTTCGTTCTGACTTTCTATTACCAATATTGTAAAGATAAACAATAGATAGACCTCAGATCAAATAACAGGATAGACATCAACTTTCCACTCGTTTGTCATTGTTTTCTTTTGGACAGCTGTCAGTTGTCAAAGCTTGGGCTGCCCTCAACATGTAGGTTCTATACTCAGTTATCCAGTCAACAGTGAGATGTTGTTAAGTTCAGGCGCTTCCTCATCCGGATAATTCATGTACTTACAATTTAATAATAATTTATTAAATTGAATTAAATTTAAGTATTATTATATATAAATAATTTTTTTAGGGTATTTCTTGTACACATTAAAGTAGTTGATTTTTTTTCTCGCGACACGGACTTCGCGGGGGATGCTTTAAAAAATGTTGTGAGTGTGCTCATACAGTTTTCCGATTATGGGATTCGTTTGTGAAATATGAAACTTTAAAGTGCAAATTATTGTTAGACTCAAGTGTGGCAACCTAAACCACCTATACAGGTTGTGTTTTGGGCGTGTGTTTTCATTGTAGTACATAATATAACGAAAATAAAAGGTTAACTAAGGTATTAAGAGTCTTTCTACGGTACTCAGAGATATTTAATGATTACTTAAGCCGTCACTTAGTAAAGATTTGAAATACTTTTGTATGATAAATCTGTTAAAACCTTTACTAAGGGATGGCCTAAGTAATCATAAAAGCTCTGAGTGCGGCAGTTTGAGATATAGTGCAGACGGATGGGCAGACAGACGGACATGGCGTATCGGTCGGACAAATCCAGGAGTTAACGATTCAAAACGAACACAATTTCAACATAATATTCATTGTTTTATTAAAACAAAACTTTATTATTCTTAAGCTAAACGTAATAATGTATCTTTTAGTTACTTTCCGAACTGTAGATCCTTGTACACCTTCTCTGAAAAATAAACGGAATACATATTGCTTAGTCTGCTGTCACTTGACGAAATAATAGGGTATTTCATCAAAAAAAATCTAATTAGTCCGTCTGTTAGATTATCGAAAAATATTGGACACGTATTTTTTGTTTTATCAAATTAATAAAAAAAAATCGAAAATATAACGTGTCAAACTTGATGATCTTCCAACACGTTTTATTGCCCCCGCTTTTGGCTTCACTTTGTGGGTAAAAAAGTAATAAATTTGTGACGCCACACGACTTGACGCGACTTTATCTCTGTATCGTCTTTAAAGTAAAATACGTGTCCAATATTTTTTGAAAATCTGTCTGACGCACTAATTAGATTTTTTTTGGTTAAACACCCTATTGACTGATCGAAGATTTACCAACTTTAGGTGGTTTAGGACTAGTAACTGGAATGAGTTCTCCGATTCGGTCTGCAATGCTCTCCAAGGCTCCAGCCAACCTGTGGATAGCCGCGGTGGCCTCCCGCTTGGCTTCAGTCTTCATTCGCTCCATAATGAGCAGAGCTTCCGTAGCCTCGCGTATTGGGACAGGATCTAAATGTAAAAAATATCATTAAACCATATCTTAAACATGTAAGTACAACCATCAAGACCGAACTATAGTAAGTAATGTACACGTTCGACAAGTTCCATACTTGCATTTCTATCGTTTTAATGTGTGTCAGAACCCGATGTGGAACATTAAAAAAAAAACAAAAAAAAAATCACGAAGAAAGACACGATGCGAATTTCTGTAAGTGGTTTTCAAAACACCAAAACTCGTTCCAAATTTCCCTCAAAATGCGCTTTCGGTTTTTTAGTCTAATATATAAATATGAGTACCTACTTGTGACTGTACCTAGACTACCAAGGTACCTACCATTATCTAGGTCAGAGTTAAGTTTGCGTCGTGGTCGACGCGGTGACATCTCTAACGTGTCCTTTTTGATTACGCCACGGTGGACCACTGGCTCTGTCTGCCGTTCGGGATGGCTTGCCGGCTCCAACTGCTGATCAGTGTAGAAAAAAGGCTGCTGGCTTGTTACAGCCATATGCTCTAGCTCCTGCTTAGTACAGGCCACGGGGTTCAGCTGGTCCAACTGCTGGCCTGCATAAATTACAGGCTCCAGTTCTGGATTAGCGTGGGCTACGGGGTCCAGTTCCTGACTTATATGGCCCCCAAGCTCTCGTGGCTGTTTAGTGTTAACTAAAGGGTCCACCTGTTGGTCAGGATAGGCAACATGCTCCAGTTTTTTATTAGAGTGGGCCACGGGGTTTATCTGTTGACGTGTATGGCTTACAAGCTCCAGCCGCTGATTAGTGTATTCCACAGTATCAGACTGCTGGCTTGTATGTACCAAAGGCTCCAGCTTTTGTCCTGTATAGTCTACAGGCTGATCATAATGGACCATAGAGTCAGCAGTTAGCTGAGCAGTTTTCACAGGGCTAGCACCCAGATGTCCAGGGTTATCCTCAGGGTAATATAACTCAATTTCGGAAGAATCGGATCTGAAACACATTGCTTTTTGCTTTATGCTACTTAATCATTGCCAGAGATCGCACAAGAGGTTTGGAAGGAGAAAAGGAATTCATATAAACTTGTAACTGTGAACTTGTTGATATCACGGAAATACCAAACATCAATATACGTTGCGTTCAATATTTGAGCAGCTATTAACGTAACTCAGTTGTAATTTGTATGTGATATACATGCCTAATAATCACAAATTAACGAATTGCTGAATTTTTACTTTACTTGTACTACTTATACCTTGCTATCCATGATTCTAGATCAACGGGTAATAACTCGCTGGTTTTAATTTACGACGGTGCGAAAAAGCAAAATATACGTCATAAATAGCCATATTATTGATAATGCGACTTAGAAGCGCGATTTTTTTACAGCGCCAAGCTATTGTAGACCTATGTACTTGATATTAATTTTAACTTGATACCACCACGCTTTTTTGAGATTAAGGATTTTTACAGACATTCAATGCGGTACTCAGAGATAATTAATAATTACTTAAGCCGTCACTTAGTAAAGATTTGACATACTTTTTGTGTCAAAACTGTCAAAACATTTACTAAGAAATGGCCTAAATAACCATTAAAGCTCTCTGAGTGCGGCAGACAGACACGGAAATGATCCTATATGGGTTCCGTTTTTCCTTTTTAGGTCCTTATAAATGCTGATAATGAGAACAACAGTCATCATCATCTGCCTAGCCATTTTCCATCTATCGGGGTCAGTTACCAGCCTAATCGGATGCAGTTGAATACCAGTATTTTTACATGGAGCGACTGCCAATAGAGAATTAGAACAGTGATTAACATAACAAGAGATTATTTACCCTATAGTTAGATTAGTGTCTTCCTGAATCAAAAACTCCGCTGTGCTTGACGATGGCTGATGCTCTGCTTCAAGACGCTGTTGGCAAGCAAGTTAGTAGCAAGCAAGGAAGGTTACCAACAATAACAATTAAATTATTTTTTACTTATCTCAATCAAACGTTTAATAATACTTTTTCCCAAATGTGTGTGGGTCAGCTTCCAGTCTAATGGGCCTACCACACGCACGGGCTTCACCACAGTCTTGCCTGCGCGATTACACGGTACACACGGTACATCGCGCGTGTGGTTGGTATCTAATGGTAAAACAGTTTTACTGTCTGCACCGTGTAATCGCGCAGACAAAAGTGTGGTGAAGCTTGAGCGTGTGGTAGGCCCATAAAGGTAAACAACTGAATACCAGTATAATATATTAGATGGAGCGACTACCAACCCGGCTACTTGTTACGACTATCAAAGACCAACAATTGACAGCCGGGCCTAACAGCTTAACGTGCTTTCCGAAGCACGAAGGAAACTCGGTGTGTAATGGTTGGTCACCCATCCACAAACCAACCTAGGCGAGCGCGGCTTAACCTGAAGATTATTCCGATGGGCTGTTATTGTCTAGGCACGAACTCATCAAAGTAACGTGTAGTACCTATGGGATTTTATTTTTGTAAAAGCTTATACCTAATAACAACCTATCAAGTGGTGGGTGCTTAGTAGTGCTCGTATGTATAGTGTAGATATTAAATAAAATCTATGAAAACATAAGTTTTTTAATATTTACTCCCAATAATATTTTGCATTATCCATTATTATGGTTTTAACTTGTCACCCCGCGATCATAGCGCTTGCAACGGCTTCGCATCGAAATCGGGACCTTAAATCCCTAATGCCATGGAACCACGGGTAGGAACCTAATTCAAATTGACCATGGACCCGGTAATGGGTCGATCTACTGGGACCACGGGTAACGAGTGTTATAAAAAAGTAACACAGGTTCACTTACAGACACTGGACTATTGCAAACTGGATACTGGTCCCCGAGGTCAGGTCCTAGAATTGAAAACAACCTGTTCTCCACCTCTGACAGGCGTTTCCTGGTAGGCCCTCCTCCTTTAAAACAATGGTTACATTAATGTTTTCATTACATTGTAACAAAACAGAACATCGCGCCCGTAATACCCGAAGGGTTAAGGTTGAGGCATAGCCTTTAGTAGGTACGACCACATTTCGCTATAGTCATGTTTAACTGACGCGCTCAAAGATGTTTAATGATTACTTAAATCGTCACTTACTACGGAACTCAGAGAGGTTTAATGATTACTTTGGCCGTCATTTAGTAAAGGTTTGACATAATTTTTGTATGACAAAACTGTCATACAAAAATCGGCCAAAGTAATCATTAAAGCTCTCTGAGTGCTATCTGTTAGTAATGATTTTGACAGTATACTGATGTACTCAGAGAGCTTTAATGATTACTTAGGCTATCACTTAGTAAAGGTTTTGACAGTTTTGTCATACAAAAGTTTGTCAAATCTTTACCAAGTGACGGCTTAAGTCATCATTAAATATCTCTGAGTACCGCAGTTCCATGTAATTCGAGGCTAGCCTATTGCCATCAACCGGACACAATTTCAGACTTCGTGGCGGCAACTGAGAAATCCCTAATTTTCATTATTAAGTCGCAAAAATAAAAAGCTGTCAAGTGCGCGTCGAAGTAGCACACGAAGGATTTTGTGTCAAAGATTTAGCAAAAATCACGTTTTTGTATGACGACTGTTTAATTTATTGTTACAGGTTTAGCGCCCATTGTAACTTACAGTCTTCGAAAATTCCAACCGGTCACCAATCACGGTTTCAAAGTTACAGACCGGTGACAGACGGACCGATAGGCAGTGCCACTATGATTTACTAGTTTTCACATGTAAAAATAAAGCGTTATTTATTACCTGAAGCCAACATTTCGGCCTTTATATCCTTTATCTTTCTTTTAAGTTTGCTCTTATACGCACTGTAATACTGAAAAAACGAGGTTACGGGTGAATTTCTATATGTCTTGTCATTTGTACCAATAAGAGTGGTCGACTGTAGTCATAATAAAATAACATTTGGTTAATTACAAAAGAAATGTTCTTATTTTTATATTGCGATTTATTTATTAAATTAATATTAACAAATAGATCATGTAACTAAAAAACTGATCATTTTGTTTAGAATGCAAAGATTCGTTATTAATTAAATTAAACAGACTCTTTTCCCCCTTCATTTTGGGGGTGGGAAATCTTCAAATTTTAATGAATCCTGAGCTCTGGGCAGTGCGGTAGGCAGTGTCAGACTTCTACTGACTAAAAACTACCAATGTTCCTTTAGCCCTTGTGCCGAGGCCGCGGTATCTCTTTCGAACAACTCGCAGCCCCGACGGGGACTCTTGTCCCCCTTACAGATGAAAATCTGTATACGAGGTGAATTGAACATTGTATACGTTGAAAAATATAATTATTGTCCATACCGATCTCCATTGTTCTGGTGTTTTCTGGATGCAGTCTGACGAAACGTGATTGGCCATATCGGCACATATGGCCCAATGCCGCTGCCACAGAACGCGTCCCTCCTTGGTACGGCTAAACCGGCTGTGGGCCAGTTGCGGGTTGTCCCTCATGTAGTCAAGGATGGCCAATATTTGCTCCACGGACACATACTTCAGTGAGGACAAAAAACGTATTCTTACGTCTCATAACATTCGTAAGACTATCACAAATGGATCTAAATTGATATGCGTAGTACGAAATTGAAAAAATACCTACAGCGGACGACTCTATAAAGGAGTTTGAACTTATTTGTATGGAAGCTGGCATATCGACACACCGCAATTTCGTTTTTTTTTTTAATTCACGGCCCACGATGAAATTATTGCCTATGGGTAGAGGACACCTAGACGAACAAAAAATGTCGCGTAACATGGTACCCCAAAGTGTCGCCTTATCGAGATATTTGGAGGGAAAGATCGACATAATATGAATAGAATAAACACATAAAAATAGACCTTTTACATGTCTATAGGCGTTGATTATTATTATTACTGTTTATTGAAAGAGAGTACATTACATACTACTAGGAGCACGAGAAAACTATTCTTTGACATAACATAGCGTTTCATTGCGATGCGAAGCAATTTTTTCGTGCGCATAATAATAATCAACCCAAGAACGATTATTTAAACACAATTTATCGCCTATACACGTATTAAGTATATTTATAATGATTGTCGTTGCACTCATTTGTCGATTTGTACCTTCTCAAATATCTCGGTAATTTGACACTTTGGGGTACCGTGTTACTGAACAACTTTTGTTCGTCTTTATGTCCTCTATCTATACAAATACTACTTTCGACGTGGGCCGCGATTTCAAAAAAACAATCCCCTTTACTTATCCAAATAACAATACAAAATAATTTGGATAAAATTACTTATACGTTGCGGGGAATAAAGAAAATAAAACTTATTATAATAATCTGATATTATTGAACAAAATGGATTACTAAATCATTTCATTGCCTTATATATCTAAAATAACTCCTTAACTAGAAACATTTTCCACAAAAAATCGGGGTAAACTTTATTATGTTATTTTGTTCAATCAAAACAAACTGCGGTACTCAGAGATATTTAATGATTACTTAAGACATCACTTATTAAAGGCTTGACATACTTTTGTATGAAATACTGTCAGAACGTATACTAGTTGATGGCCTAAGTAGTCATTAAAACTTTTCGAGTGCGGCAGTAAGTGATGGCCTAAGTAATCATTAAAGTTCGCTGAGTACGGCAGTAAGACATTTAAATATTACTAGGTAACTCAAAAAAAGCTATACGCCACTGACATATGACCCTCCCGCACAGATTTATTGGGCGCCAGAGGGCGATTTGCGAGTAGCGAATATGTAAAAAACATCCATATAAATAATTAAGAAAGTTATTGGCAAAAATATGCTGAAGGTCCCCTCGATATGACTGGCAAAAATATATAATAATAATATAATGCAACATTCCACAACTATCCCACAACGCCATCTAGTCCCAAGCTAAGCAGAGCTTGTGTTATGGGTACTAGACAACTGATAAACATACTTATATATTTCTAAATACATGCACATTATAGATAAATTACACCCAGACACAGAACAAATGATCGTGCTCATCACACAAACATTTGTCCTGGGTGGGAATCGAATCCACTACCTCCGGCATAGCAGTTAGGGTCACTAACCACTAGACCAACAGGCCAATCAACAATCAAATATGCTGAAGGTCCTCTCGATATTACTATATAATACATTGATGGCAATAAAAAGATCCTATGATTGATAGTTTAGGAGAAAAATGGTAGAAGTTATAAAAACAGAGGCTACTTCGTCGGCAAACCGAAGGTGAGTGATGTACTCGCCGTTGATGTTGATGCCTAGTCCTTTCCAATCCAGAACCTTGAAAACATCCTTCAGTGCAGCGGCGAACAGTTTCGGAGATATGACGTCTCCCTGTCTCACACCGCGCTGCAGAAGGATAGGTTTCGAGGTCTGGTCCTGAAGTCGGACTGACATGGTGGCGTTTTTGTGCAAACACTTCAACACCTCGATGTACCGGTAGTCGATTTGGCACCTTTGGAAAGACTGCAATATAGCCCAAGTCTCGATCGAATCGAAAACTTTCTCGTAGTCCACAAACGCTAAACAGAGACGCGCGTTGTACTCTTCGGTGTTCTGTATAACCTGCCGTAGTGTACGTATGTGGTCTACGGTACTAAAGCATTTTCGGAATCCGGCTTGTTCGGGAGGCTGAAAATCGTCAAACCTGCGTGCGAGACGATTCGTGATGACCCTTGAAAACCACTTTTATACATGGTTTAAAAGTGAGATGGGCCTATAGTCTTTCAACCGGGCACTAGCAACGGGTCCGACTAGCAACGGGTGGGATACTCAACTTCAACAACCAAAACATCAAAAGTCAAAATATCAACACCATTTAAAAATCCAATTTAATTTTTTAAAGAAACTGCATATCAACAGCTTCAAGTTGCGATGATATTACGGGTAAAAATAAGTAAAAAAGGTGATTTATAAAAGTTGCCGCAGTTTTATAAAGTCACCTCGTTATACCAGTAACATAATTTTTCAAATGAATACTCACACTTCTTGGATCTATGCTGCTCATAATGTTCAACTCAGCTTCAACTCTCGACTGCAAGACTAGCTCGTTTTAAATTGACTGTGAAAGTTAAAGTAAAGTGACCGTAAGTAATAGTTGGTGCCATGTGCCATCCAGCGCATTAACAGTTAAGGTAAAGAACCCTGTTATTGACATGAAAGACTTAGTAAAATAATCTCGCTTGGGTTGGTTATATAATGACACCGAATGTGAATAAATTATTTACATTATTTGTTTGTACTGATTATTTGCAGTGGATATTCTGTAACTAGTAACTAATTTGCATTTTTCCTGCGATATTCTTGCAGGTCTGGCGAAAGATAAGTAACGGTATGAAGCCGTTTAATATTTAGTCCTGCTGGCATCTTAACCTAGACTGAGGAAACTGAGATGAAGAACTTCCCATGCAATTGTGTTTCGCTAAAATAACAAAAGAAAGTAAAATAGTAAAACAAAAAATAAAATGAGGCATGGACAATGTTTTTTTAACCCTTCAAACCTACCCATTCCAGGAGAAAAACTATCACTTCTTAGGAACCCCTAAGGACCATAATATAAAAAAAATAACAAACAATAATTTAATTACAATTAATATTTATTGTTGCAGACTGCATACAATACAAATAAATGATCGACTGTTTTTGGTTATACGTTCTTGACACAGCTTTAGCAGTTAGTAAGTAGTTATCATGTTATTGTATATTAGTATGTTCATCGCTGAGAGGTGAGCAGAACTTGGTCCTAGCAATGGCCACTTTTTTTTACAAGATTCCACCTAGGGGAACTTGAAGGTTCATGGGCAAAGAGGGCCATATTTAAGTTGTTCTTCCATGTGATCGATGATGATTTTTTTTCCAAGAAAAGACGTCTTTTTGTACCTCCTTTTGTGGCAATTTTTAGAAGGACATTTTTGTGGGAATTTCTAGGAAGGAATTAATACAGACTATATACAGGAGGACTATATGCAGCAAAAATGCCCTTCGCAGTAACAATAACTCGATTAAGCAAGGTTTCACAGTATGATATATTTTACGAAATAAAATCGTTCGCAGTACAGTTTTCCGATGTAATTTGCCTCCCCTAGATGTCGCCACATTGACCGGTCCCGTGCGTTTCGCATGCAGCGGGTCCCCGCAACCTTCATCAGGTCATCGGTCCACCTAGTGGGAGGCCTTCCAACGCAACGTCTTCCAGTTCGCGGTCGCCACTCCAGAACTTTTTGGCCCCATCAGCCATCCGTTCTGCGAGCTATGTGCCTTGCCCATTGCCACTTAAGTCTGTCGATTCTTCGGGCTACTTCGGTAACTTTGGTTCTCTTGCGGATGTCCTCACTTTTGATTCGATCACTCAAGGAAACTCCGAGCATAGCCCTCTCCATTGCTCTTTGGGTTACTTTGAGCTTTTCGATGAGGCCCATTGAGAGCGATCACGTTTCGGTCCCGAATGTAATCACTGGCAACACACACTTTCGTCTTGAGACCCTGTGGGAAGTTGGACGAGAAGATACCACGCAACTTCCCGAACGCTGCCCAGCCGAGTCGGATTCGACGATTGACCTCTTTCTCGAAGTTACACCTACCTAACTGGACCGTCAGGTAGACATAAATGTCCACAACTTCGAGTGTAGAGTCTCCGATCTTGATAGGAGTGGCTGTTACATGAATATTCAACATAACCTTGGGTTTGTCCATGTTCATTCTAAGACCCACTCTTTCGGAAGTAGGTATTTCTATCTAATCGGCTACCGGATAATTTTAAGCGCGACGTCTGACAATGCTTTCCAAGCTAGACTTAAAGCAATTGACCTAAAATAATAGTTTTAGTTGATGTATTTATTTGTTTTATTAGATTATTGTATGTTCCTAATTATTATTTTTATTTGATGCTCTTTTTAATTTAATTATGTTCACTTGTCCATTTTTTTTTAACATTATAGGTAATTTCGATAATTATAAACAAACAACTTATCATTTCTACAATAAAAGCAATAATTGGGAAGTTTACCCTATTGACAGCAATTTGAACTGACAGCCTATTCAGTCATAATGTCAAAATGCATATCGCAAGTCTTTTCTTTTCTTTACAAATTGTACAACTGCATACCTTGACAGCCAGCATTATTTTTATTATTTTGATTATATAGCAATACGTACCTATACAAACATCACGAAACTAGTCAATATTGTGTTGGATATGGGACATTATTGTTGGTGTACCTATTATAAACTGCAAAAATTAACATGAATTTAACATAACATCCCTCCTGAAATCTCCGAAGGGTTAGGTAGAGGTGTACCCAAGTAATAGGTCTGTAAAAAGAAAGAAATAAATGGTATTGGACATATTCATAAATAACAATTTCAATTAAATCAATTTCTTATTTCGTATATTACCTTATTTCGTGTTTTACACTCTCAAAACCAGTTTTTACAATAACATCCTTTTTACCGTATACTGTTATTAACAAATGCCTCTAAAACACAATTTATTGTCTGTCTAAACCATTTTTAATTACTTTATTTTAAACAAAATAATATGCAAATGTCATTCACTATTTGACTTATTATTATGCCTCTTTTTTTTTGGCGGGTGGAAATTCTTCAAACAACCTCTCCCGCTCTTGGGCAGAGTGGAAGGGTGTGTCAGACTTCTACTGACTAAAAATCATCCATGTTCCTTCTTAGCCCTTTGTGTCGAAGCCGCGGTATCTCTTTCATTTGCGTTTCAAGTATATTATGTTTTATGAAAACTTCAACCTAAACTTTATAAAGTCATCGTCTTCCCAAGTATTTTAGGGTCGGCTTCCCGTCTAACCTAACCTAACCGTATGCAGCTGAATACCAGTATTTATCATCCACAACCTAGTTACTACTGGGTAAATTCGATACCCCCTGGTAAGACTGGTTGTCAAACGACTGCCAAAGATATACGAATGACAGCCGGAACCAACGGATCAACGGAGTTTTGCTACAACAGCGGCTTAATCTAAAGATTGCTCCAGGGGCTGTCATTATTTAGCCACGAGTCCTAACAGTTTATAGGGTGGGATCCTAAACATTAGCAACCAAAACATCAACAGTTTAATTTTACAATTAATCAGATATATCATTTGCTTAAAACATAAACGGTTCAGTTCAACACTCCAGTCTTCTAGTCGCCTCTTACTGAACAAAACCAATCCGTGTTTGGTTTGGAGGAACACGGATGGGCGGCAGCGTAAATGCAACGGGAATTAAGAGTAATTAAAAGTACCCGTTGCATTCCGCTGCTGAGTAAAAACAAAATAAAAAAAAACAATAAAAAAAAAAGAAATACCGCAACCCTGGCGGGCCCCATCCACTATGCTGACATCTCTTAGTGTGCAACTTTTCGGAATAATATTTTTTGAAAATCATACAATTTCTAGTTTTTTGAAATCTTGAAGTCAAACAAAGGGATATACCATGTCAGGCATCCCGGATAATCTTTGTTTACATTACGTTAATCTGGGGCATGTTCTATCCTTTGTCATGGAGAATTCGTACCACTTTCGTATTTCAAACACAGCTCCAGGCGGTAAAATGGTGAGTTGGTATTTTTCGGTCCAAAACAGACCTTCATGCTTAAAAACACACAAAATAAAATCACCTGTGACAGTCAGGGATAATGTAGCTGCTCTTCGATTAATGAGTTCGTCGAGCAATTCCGAAGATCACACTCTACATCCAAATTTACAAACATACAAATTATATATATTACTATGGTGTGATAGAGTAGAGTAAGATCAGTCATTAAACCTCCATGACCTGCATACCAAAACAGATATAAGTACCGTCATATTGAGTTGATGGTGTATTTTATGAAAGTTAAGTAGCTTTGTGCTGTCATCCTATCTCATTGCAAACAATGCGTGAATAGTTTGGAAATGTAACATACCTATCATCTGCAGGTCTAAAATGGCCACTTTATCAGAATCCAAGCAGAATCTTAGTATGAATCACGTTAATAATTTCAAATTATTAAAATGGACTAAGCTAAGCTAAGCTATAACTATAAAGTACATTTTAAGAATTTCAAATTTTTACCGTGATTCATATTACGATTCTGCTAAAGCGGCCATTTTAGATACCCTGATCTGCCTATAGCATTTTGCTAACTCTGTTGGGGTCGGCTTCCAGTCAATCCGGATGCAGCTGATTGCCAATATTTTAAATGGAGCGACTGCCTATTGGACATCCCAATTAGTAGTGGGTAATACAATAACCCTTTTTTTTGGGGGGTAGGAAATGATCGAATAACCCCTCCCGCTCTTGGGCAGAGCGAAAGGGAGTGTCAGACTTCTACTGACTAAAAACCACCCATGTTCCTTCTTAGCCCAATATGTCAAGGCCGCGGTATCTCTTACAACTTCCCGCAGCCCCTTACAACATCAATACAATACCCCTTGGCCTTATTTCTTGTTATTTATAGTAGGAATCAATACAAACTCACACCCCTACATAATAGGTACTTACAATGAATTCTTAAAAAAAAAACACTCCGTTCTTTTTAATGTTGTGTGAAAGGCCCAATAAGGAACAAAACCGCAAATTATACTTCATTCCAACACTTTTCCTCACTGGCATTTCCACAATATTACCAGTTCTGAAAAAGCCCGATATCTAAGCGTAGCATAATATCGATCCCTATGTGTCGCTTGTAGTAGGACCGATCAAATGCCTGACTCGAAGCCGTGGCCATGTTTGCAAGACAAAAGTTTGTTATATGGATTTAAATGGATAGTAAGTACTGTTTACATTAAGTGCTATGCTCAATGCTATCCAGCACTGCGAAATTGTTATAATATTAAGCTACCGCGAAATCTTCCCCTTGCGTGAAATAAAAAATGTTACATTGTGTGTCGATTAAATAAATATATTTTATGTTTTGAATTAAGAGTTTTATTCGTGTTTGTCTGATTTGTTCCCCTACAATTTTACGTGACATTAGTTGTTGTGTCCTGACAGAAACACTGGATAAGCGTATTGTAACAAAATGCGATCGAGTAGGTACCTAGTGAGCTGAGTGTATTGAAGTATACATATTTCGAGATTAAAGGCTCTGTAACGTTATGATTTTAAGAGATTTTAGAGTAGGCAGGCCATTTTTAGAACTCTAGTAGATGCCCACTATACTTTGACCTTTATGATGGCGTCGTTTTTAAAGGAAAATGTCAAAAAAACAGTGCATTCGATTTAGCATCACGGTTTGCCATCAGTAAAGTTACGTTGGCCACCGTGACCATTTGTGCGCATGCGGGAATGGCTAGAATGTTGCCAACAGAATAAATTCCTTATAACCACAGATTAACAAAACCGTATTTTTATCTATGAATAGTGAGTAAATATTATATTATTTTATTAAACTGAAGGCCGATTTAAATTTTTCCAATCCTATCTAATATAATGCACAAAAGTAAGTTTTTACCTAGTGGTAAGTAAAAGTCTGTCAGTAACAGTTACCAACGTGGTAAAAGGCGCGGTCGGCGGGTTTTTTAAGGCCGGTCACTAATAATCGCACTTTGACATCGTATTGATTACTCAGGTAATAGGCTACTGGGACAACATGATTGCTAAAGAGAACTTAGGTCCTACTTCAGGCGTTCTAGAAACTGGCGCATACGTAAACGGCGTTTATTTGTTTTTAATGTTGTTTGAGCTGTCATTCGACAAAAATCTTGGCATGGCAGCCACTTGACAACTTTGAACGAATGCGAATGTATGAAATGTTTTCAGCCTTTTTTTTTAAAGAGAAGGTAATTCAATCGTCGACCGGAGAAAATAATTGTGCATAGAAAATTTCGGAAAGAATAACGAAATAAAGGCTACACAAGTTTAGCACCCTCGAATCTTCTTGTTTATTATGAGAATGAATTCGAGCAGTTAAACTCTCCGATGAAACTGGATAGATTATCAACTGGAGGGAACGTAAAGGTACAGTCCATGACAAATTAAAGTGGAAAATTTCGGAATATGGACGTTATGAAAAACTGGTCAAAGACAGAAAAATATGGACGACATACTCCAGAGGAGACTGCTTAAATGCCAAATTACCATATCCTAGACATAACTAAATTACTACCTACGGTGTTTTTTATTTAATATTTTTTTTATGCTTACATAATTATGGTAAGTAGATGAGCTTATTATTATTAGCAAGCTTAGGTTTTCAGTACGAAAACTTAATTCTGGTAGGCCACTTTTTTAGAAAACAAACAATTATATCTTAAAATGATGTACGTCAAACGTACATAATGTACGTATACCGTTATCGCTGTACGTGCATTAGGTAATGATAAAACAGACATTGATTGTGGCTCTACTGGAGAGCATACTCTCTAGCAGAGCCACACAGAACATGTACTCAGGAAAGATAAACGCCACTGTTTTTGATGAAAACTGTTGTACGAACAGTGTTTATGGCGTATGCGTATGGGTCGGAGGCGGGATGATCGGGTTCAGGGGTTTCCGCCTTGGAACCTTATCCTTTCAAGGGGCGGGTTGCTCCACTTGCTCTTTTGTTGTCTTCATCTTGACATTTGAAATTGTAACTCATCTCGGGGAACCTACTACTCACTTTCCCCCGAAATCGAAGTGATTAGACCTATTCGAGGCGGAATGCTAAAAAATTTCGCGCTCGCTGCGCTCGCGAATACGTCTTGTCTCCTTCCTACAATTGTTACTGGAGTTCTTTATGTTCTCAATCCTATAGGATGAAAATAATCATTTTTTTCCGAGAACGTGGAAATTTTTCGAGCTCGCTCCGCTTGCTCTCGAAATTTTTTTGCAGTGGCTGTCTTAGTAAGTCCTGACAAAACACACTTTCAGAGGGTAACAAAATTTCTTACATTCAAACTGGGTGCTATCTTTTAGGAGCTCACTACGCTTATTCTTGAACAAACGGTTATGAAACGGGGAACTAAAGTTACCCCCTCCCTCCCCCAAATAATCCTATTGGCGCCCATGAACGTTTTGTTTTAGAAAACTTTCGATTTCCAAAAGTAGTTCTAATAGTGATTAACTCATCCCCTCCTTCACCCGTTGTAACCAAATTCCTGGCTACAGCCCTTTGTGACCCCCCTCCAAAATGGTAAGCTAGGACCGCGCCTGATTGAGGTTGATCGATGATATTATATCAATTACCTTTATAAATAATTAAAAAAACAATTAGTCGTGCGTGATTCGGAAAGCAGCGATGTACTTCTCATCATCATAAAGAGATTACAATTATTTATTACTAGCTGTTGCCAGCTTCTTCACCCGCTACAACTCAAAAATTAACCCACGGGAAGATGAAATCGGGATAAAAACTATCCTATGTGTTAGTCCAGGTTATAAACCATCTGTGTACAAAATTTTATCCAAATCCGTTCAGTAGTTTTTACGTGAAGAAGTAACAAACACAAAAAAAAACAAAAATGGGGTAAATCAGTTACGATCCTTTTATGAAATTGTGTATTTGCATCAATCAATAACAATAAACTTATTTAAAATAAAAACTAAGAATAATTATCCTCAATAAACTATTATTATTAAATCTAGTTACTATCATTAAATTAAAAATAGTACCTTGTTGTCGACTTAACAACAGTTTTCCTAAAAAAAGTAAGTAATAGCTTTAAATAAACCTAAGGTAAGGTAAGGAGATTCAAATCTCACGTTATTAGCAATGGGTTTGTGAACCCATTGCTAATAACGTATTATTATACCTACTACTAATAGCATGTGTGCTGTTAGTAGTAGGTACCATGCGTTCCAAGTCACAACGGGAAAAAAAATTCCGATTGTAGCCACTGGTGACAAACGGGAACGGAACCGAAGACCTACTGAGCCGTAAAGAACAATGGCAAAATCTTAGCTGAATATAATTTTAGCGTCTAAAAGTATCTTAGGCAAGTACTATATTTTTTTTATTATTAAGTACTATAATTTTTTAGTAATATAATATTGAAAAATAAAAATGATATTTTTCAAAAAGAGTTAAGTAAATAATAATTGTTCAATTCCTATATTTGGGTTTTGTCGGTCTAAATATTGTCTTCTATTTATAATATTATGCTGTTTTGTGGTTTCATACCTTCGCTTCTCTATAAGCCCGCGATTGCAAACCGCGTAGAAAAAAGGAAATTATATTATAGATTCATAATGAAGGTAATGACAAAATATGATAATTTTCTTTCTTCGTAGGTATGTGTTGAAAAACATCGTTTGATTCGCGTATATATAATATTCACATCGGTTTGGATGTGAATTCGGCCTTGGCTGCATTAACAAAGTTGCTCCACTTGTATAAAATGCTTAAAAGTCAGTTTCAAGCTATGAGAGTTAAGTAAATCAAGTTTGTTACCCCAGGTTGATTTCTGAGAGACCTTTAGAGGTGAAATCCAGAACAGGTAGTAGTATTCTTTTTTAGAAGAAAATAAATCTGCGTACTTAGTTTTATCAAAAAAGACCCTTTTTGATTAAACTAAACAAGAAGATCCGAGCCAGGATTAAAAACTGATTATCAAATCTTTTTCACTATGGAACTTACCCACATTTGTTTGTAAGATAGGTTTACGTTTTTCTTTAAAACAATTGTTTTGTTAACAATCACTGAATTAAAAAAGGCACCAATATTGGTCATTGCCTTTTCATACCTATATGTTCTATAGTTTCTTGAACATTCAGTAATTGTAAAAAAAACAATAGTTTATCGTTTCGCAGTTATATACACGCTCAACCCTGATCATCTTAAATTGTCATGAACAGTTTCTATCCTAGGCTTCAAGACGAACTTTGGGCTTACAATGACGTCTTAAATCAGTATTGTTTTATTGCCAGTCCAGTGTGGGAAAGCGACAGAGGGTTTCTAGTGCCACCTCCTTTTTACACTGGAATAAGATTGAAACAATAGGTACTGGTTTATGACGTCATGGTAGGCCACTTGATAGGGCGAGTAAATCCACGTCATATTACTTGAAACGCGCATAATTCTGGGTTGTTCTTCTGCGCCCCATTTGTACGTTGATGTTTTAAATCTGTTGAAAAGAAATTAAAGTTAGTGGACTGGGTTTTGATTTGTCACTAGCGAGCTTGGTAACTATCGACATACTTATTTAGAACAAATCTTATGATTCACCTTTTTCAATTTTTCACTATAGTCTGCACCAGATAATCTGAGACTAAAGGTCGTGGACACCCGCCTACCAATGTATTCTAATATTTCAAAACAGCACGAAAAATTAAATAGAAGTGTCGCTAACACGAGCAAAACAGACGACTAACGAAGTTATCAATAGTAGTCGGATCAGGTTATCTGGCGTAAACTATACACTAAAAATTGGCTAAATTCTACACAATAATATTAAATACCTACTTAATGAAAATAATTAACAAATTAAGTTTAAAAAAAATCTAACCTTATTCTGTGCTTGACCGAAGCACAGATTAACGTAAGCGTTACTCTAAAGTACGCATTTTGATGAATCTTACGTGAGATTAGTGGTGGGGGTGTAAGGGGGGGGGGTATAAGGTCAAGTGAAATCTCACGATATATAGTCAAACAACAGGGAGGGAGGAGGTTGAAAAATCTCTCAAAAAGTCTCATGCCCCCCTTGTGTCTCTAGAAATAAATGTGTTGCAATAATTGTGTTAAAAACTACTCTCATGAATAAAATTATTGTATATTACGTACACTCGTATGATATGTTCTGTAATGGCTGTTCTCCTAAGGCCAGATGCGTGCACAGCTTCTTCCGTCGATCATCGCTTCAGTAGCGAACTTTGGGAACTCTAACCCCGTTAGAAATACATCAGCACAATCCTGCAATCAAAGAAGTTGTCAGCATGTATGCATGTAAATGTATTTTTGACAGCACCGTTGTTGGCTCAGTAGCTGAGCGATTGGACTGCTGTACAGCGTGTCGCGGGTTCGATCGCCGCACGGAACAAATATTTGTATGGCCTACAGATAGTTGTTTCGGGTCTGGGTGTTCGGATTGTGTATGTGATTATAAATGTTTTGTGAACGCACCCACGGTACAGGTGAAATTACTATAGTGTGTGGCAACGTTAAAAAAAAAACATTAAGGTTTTCGGAACGTCACGCAGTTACTACAGAGGGCCCTAGAACGAGTGCGCGTCGTAAACGTAACTTACATTAATACGTCAATTTTTGAATCGATAAAACAACTATAATTCCTATAGCATTTTTGGCAAATTGTAACAACTTCATCTGTAAAATCCTTAGATATGTTTTTTTTTTTTTAGTTTATTGAGGCCGCTCTCACATTAGAACATTTGCAGCGCGACAGTAGCGTGGCAGAAGCACATTACTTCACATTATAAGAACAGCCGTAACAACCCGTCAGTCAGTATGTCAGTCAGTACTTTATGATAGTCGCGCGATTGCAGCGCTAAATGTAAAAGTTGTCTTACTCATACTTTGAAAAATATCATCATCATCATCATCAGCCTGTAACGTTCCCAATGCTGGGACAGGTCTCCTCTATATGAGAGGGAATGGGCTATGATCCACCACGAAAAACAGTTTGTTGGCATTCTCCTCGTGGACACACTTCTTTTCCAGGATAAACTTAACAGTCAAGTACTACTATACTATACTATACTAGTCAGCTACAAAAAAAGACCTCTAACTAAATACTACACAGTAGGTAAACAAATACAAACTAAATGCTAAAAATTATGAAAATATATATTTACTTTACTTTTACGCCCCCAAACCAAACCAACTGTCCAAACCGAGTTTACAGCTTCGAAAGACCACCGTCTTTCGAAGCTGTAAACTTGGTTTGTACAACTTCCGAATAAAACACTACAATGCAATTTATTATATTGTTATTTGTGACGTAACGCGACGTTTGTGTTTACGGGATTTGACAGCTTCGTGAAGGGTCTGTTGTAAATTAGATAAGCTACTTACCGCACAACACTCGCAACAAGCAGCGAAGGGTTGGGCTATTACGTAGATAATACCGGAGATAATCGCTATTATATGTGCTGGTATGATGAGGATAATAAACCACATCACATGATAACAACACTTGCACATTTTCTGAAAATATCAATTTTAATACGTTAGTGTCAAATATTTGAAACATTTTAGTAGGTAAGTACTGACTTGAAAAAAATTAAAAACCTATGACCTATTTTTTTTGTCCGTCTCTTACGAGATTTTCTTCTATCTTACCGCTTTAAAGCGGTAAAATTCGATGCTCACGTCTTTTTCCTTTGGGGGCAGTGCCATAAGCAAGCGCGGGGCCCGGAGTAAATCCCATCGAGGCCCTAGATCAGCCAGAGCGGATACCGACAGACGGTATGAGCGAATCGAATTTGAAACCCGTAGTATTCCGCCTGAGATAGTCCGACAGGCGATTCCCGATTAAAAAAAGGCAATTCTTTTGGAGTCCTACAACCGATGACTTTTTAAACACTAAGGAACAACTCCTGAAAAACAAAAGTTGACTTTTACAAAACTATCATGGGCGCCGACAATAATTTTGACGACTAGAAAAGGGTTCAAGAGCTCGAAAAATTTTAGCTCTGCATCGGGTAGGTCTATATCTTCTTTTGAGCACGGGTAGGTCTATATCTTCTTTTGAGCATTCTTAAAGGAGTTATCTAAGTAAAAAATAACTTTAAAAAATTGCATCCAGAGGTCCTGCCTGGGATAAATTTAGTTTAGTCTTTTCGCGGCCTCTATCTTAGCTGTAGCGTAGTTACAGTAACTTGTAACAGTATACTAGGCATGTGCCCCGTGTGCCCATTGGAAAAAGATGCCCAAAGATGACTTGATCTTACCGACTGTCTATTGTGGGGTTTCTTAGTCGAAAAAGGTATACGTTCCCGTTTCTGTAATATCAAGTAAATTCAATATAGGTACCTACAGTACCTGCGACGACTTAGGGTCCGTTCACACCGACCGGGTTCGGAGAGTAGAACAGATTTTTATCACGTATAAAACAGTTTTGAATCTAGTTTGCTCGATTCAAAACTCTGTTTTGTCTTGAGTTTTGCTCTCAAGACACTTTACATGTCACTACGTTTGTATGAAGTGACATGTAAAAATAAATCATATTACAATGATTCAAAAGTCTGTTTTAAACGTGATAAAAATCTGCTCTCCTCTCCGTGCCGGTCGGTATGAACGGACTCTTAAGTCTTACTCGAAAAATCATTTCTGGCTTGCGGTCTGCTGAAACTTCTTTTTTTCTAAACATTCTTGTCCTTAATATTAGTAAGCTAGGCTACGAGTATATTACTTACCTATCTCGTCTCTCGTCTATCCGTAAAAATTAGTTGCATTCCGACAACACTTAGATAGAATATTAATAACTAGCAGCTAATGTCTCTCACAGCATCCTTTCCCTTCTAACATCGCATTAGCACAGTATTTCGGAAATTCCACTAATGTCAGGAAACAAGCTGCGCAGTCCTGCAATCAAAGAATAAGGTTTAATTGCTTATACCTACTAACTTTACGTGTCAACAAATAAAGTTACTATGACCAATAATATTGGCTATTTGACTACAGTTAAAAATACACGAAAATTTTATGTTATTTCAAAGAATTAACGAAAATAACACGATATGTGAAATAAGTGATAATATCGTTAAAAAAATGGAGCTACATGCTTTAGAAGTTTTTGGTGGGGGCACTTTCTATCCTTGCCGCGCAAAACGGCCATTTGTACTACTAACTACTAAACTATGGCGGTATGAAATATGACGTCACGTTTCTGTAGCGGTGTCTTTGTCTTACACGATATTTAAAATCAGTTAAAACGAAGCCATTTTTTGATCGATTTTATTACTTTTTTCACTCATCGTGTTATTTCTGTTAGTTTTTTGAAATACATAAAATCACATTCGTGAATTTTTAACAGTAGTCAAATAGTCAATTGTTTATCGAATCAACTAGATAAGGTGAAATCGTTTTGAATTTGGATATTGTTAATACTTAAATAGTTTACACCGGAATAATCATCAACGAAAGTCGATTTACAGTTTTTTTTTCTTAAAATAGTACACATTTTGAGAAAAAAAAACTGTAAATCGACTTTCGTAGAGTTTGCTTTGGTAGAGTTATCTAAAGGGTTGATCGGCATAAAAAGTTAATATCTCAATTGATAGGGAAGGATGTGCGATGTTTAGGTTCAGGCCCAGTGCTATAAGATGAAAATAAACGTTCCTGGACTTCAGGCCATTCTTAGTTTTTGGCTTTTTGAAATATGAAAATGGGTTGGCCCGAACGCCTCCTGTCCGGAACTTTTAATATTTGCTCCTATCTAGTTAAGCGTACCCTCATCAAGACCTACCTACATCACGTTTACTGTTTACCAAGTTCTGAGGCTCTAGCACCGAGCACGAGCGCGCGTTTTGCACGTCACGTTTACAGCATGTTTCAATCGAAAATACAATAGGTAACTCCACTAATTAACTGAATGCATACCAAAAAAATGGATTCTGGAACTTAACTCCGACAAACGTTTCTCCGCGGGATGAGCCGCCGACAGAATGTTTCGTTTTTAAATTTTTCAACCACAGCAACCTTTCCACTACGAATGTTTCGCCGACATAACGAATAATTCATCAGTGAATCGACGACAAGATCTTTCACCACATAAGGATTCGTCGACAAAAATGATTTAGGCATGGTTTAATACTACTGACTGAATCTAAAGATAAAAACGTACACATAAGATAAGATAACACACATACAACACACACACATAAGACACACACACACAAGACACAAACGCACACACATAAGATATAAACGTTTTGAAAGGTAAAATGAAAAATATTTGCAAATTACTCGTAAAATAATTTTTATTGTTATTGCATCAACCAATGTCGATGTTGATGTCAACGATGGCGCAATGGCTCATGCAATGGACTGCTGCGCTGCATGTCGCGGGTTCGATCCCCGCACGGAACAAATATTTGTATGACCTACAGATAGTCTGGGTATTTGTGTATGTGAGTTTAAATGTTTGTGAACGCACCCACGATACAGGAGAAATTCCTAGTGTGGGGCAAAAATTCATTTAAAAAAAAAAAGGAATTTAATTGGGAGCAAGCCTATTGTCATCAACCGATGAAACTGAGAGCGGCTTGCTCTCAATTATTGCCACTAACAGATGTAATTGGAAGCAAGCCTATTGTCAATTACCGATGTACACACATCAAAAGTTCCTAGGGATCAAGCATTTTTATGCGGATTTCGAAGATTGAGATGTGGCTTTGTAATAAATTTATGATTTTATAAATTTATATGGATCCTTTTTGGTGCATTTCATAATTTGAATCAGGAACTGTGAATCAAATTCGAGTAAAAGATGAAAATCAGCTGTCAATATTTTCCCTATAAAAACATACAACGCATTGAAGACATTATTAGTGCTACTGTTTCCCTACTACTGTATTACTACTGTATACTACTATTAAAACCAACGTTATTATGGAGCGGCGACGTCATTTAAGCAGGGAAGAAATGCTCAGAGCCGTGGGAATGATAGAAGCTGGTTCCCGGCAACGTACTGTGGCTTTAGCTCTGAATACAAGTCAGAGTGTTATCAGTCGACTTTGGACACGTTACCGAAGCACTGGTACCGTGGCTGAGCGCCATGGAGGACGGTATCGCTGCACCACACGGAGACAAGACCGATACATTCAAATCTTAACTCGAAGAGCTCCAACAATAACCGCCATGATGTTAGCCGTGAGGCTTCATCACTCTTCAGGGAACTTAATTAGCGACCAAACAGTCAGAAACCGCTTGCATGAAGTGAACCTTCATTCCCGAAGACCGCTACGGGTACCACCTATAGCAATGCACAATCGTAGGATTCGATATCAACGCCATTGTTCTTCTGCCCAATTTCTGTGTTCAAGAGCACACAGAAATTGGGCAGAAGAACAATGGCGTTTCGTGTGCTTTTCTGATGAGTCTCGTTTTGGTTTGAGACCGGATACAAGACGTATACGACACTGGAGAACCCCTGGACGCCAACAGCGATTAAAATCCTGCCAGGAAGTCCATCCTTATAGTGGTGGAACCATCATGGTATGGGCGGGTATTTGGATCGGCGGAAGAACTGAGTTGATTTGGATCAGAGGCAACCTCAACGCTCAAATTTATGCTGAGACGATTGTATCAGACGTCATCGTTCCTCTACAAGTGCAAATCGGTCCCTTATTTCAGTTAATGCATGATAATGCACGACCGCACACCGCAAGAGTTGTAAGACAGACTCTCGCCGCAGCTAACATCAATGTCCTGCCCTGGCCTGCTCAGTCGCCAGACTTGAACCCGATTGAGCATGCATGGGATATGCTACAGAGAAGAGCTCTGCCGAATATGGAGGGTATCCAGTCGCAAGAAGACCTTTTTTTGTTGTTGCAACGAACATGGGCGGCCATTCCACAGCGTGATTTGGATGAACTCATTTTGAGTATGCCAAACCGATGTTCTTGTGTTGTTAGTGTTCGCGGTAGAAACACGGATTATTAATTGTTTAAGTTACCCAATAAAATTTTAAAGAAAACTGTTATTTCAGTCTTTTTTTCGAACTTTAATGTTAGTGGTTCAAATGTCAAAAATCCCTTTATTAGGAAAATGGCAAATTTCTTTATTAATGCAAAGGTGACTTGGTTTATCGTTACTGTGACAAACGAAAACACTTTATTTGATGAATCCTTAAAGAAAATTTTAATTAATATCAATCAGGAGAAAAGTTATTACAAAAATATATGTTGATCCCTAGACACTTTTGATGTGTGTAATTGGGAGTAAGCCTATTGCATCAATCGATGTAATTGGGAGTAAGCCTAGTGTCAATTTCCGATGTAATTGGGAGCAAGCCTATTGCCATCAACCGATGTAATAGGGAGTAAGCCTATTGTCAATTACCGATGTAATTGGGAGCAAGCCTATCGTCAATTACCGATGTAATTGGGAGCAAGCCTATCGTCAATTACCGATGTAATTGGGAGCAAGCCTGTTGCCATTAACCGCTGTAATTGGGAGCAAGCCTATTGCCATCAACCGATGTAATTGGGAGCAAGCCTGTTGCCATTAACCGATGTAATTGGGAGCAAGCCTGTTGCCATCAACCGATGTGATTGGGAGCAAGCCTATTGCCATGAATTGATGTAATTGGGAGTAAGCTATTGTCAATTACCGATGTAATTGGGAGCAAGCTTATTGCCATGAATCGATGTAATTGGGAGTAAGCTATTGTCAATTACCGATGTAATTGGGAGCAAGCCTATAGTCAATTACCGATGTAATTGGGAGCAAGCCTATTGCCATGAATCGATGTAATTGGGAGTAAGCTATTGTCAATTACCGATGTAATAGGGAGCAAGCCTATTGCCATCAACCGATGTAATTGGGAGTAAGCCTATTGTCAATTACCGATGTAATTGGGAACAAGCCTATCGTCAATTACCGATGTAATTGGGAGCAAGCCTGTTGCCATCAACCGATGTAATTGGGAGCAAGCCTATAGTCATCCACCGATGTAATTGGGGGCAAGCCTATTGTCATCAACCGATGTAATTGGGGGCAAGCCTATTGTCGTCATTCGATGTCTGTATAAAATTTAAATGGAATAGGTAGCCGCCCGCGCCGCTCCACTGCCTTACGCCATACGTACGAGTATTTGACCCGCGCATAATACATCGACTTTCGTTGTTTAGGTACCGTACCGAAATCTCAGTGTTAGGTTTTATTAATATAGGGTTGGTGAAAATATAGGTACAGATAAATTAAATAAGAAAATGTACTGTTTTCATATTTTACTTAAAATGCGGGATCATTCGTTTTGAATCGTTTTTAAGGCCATGAAAGTTTTATAGTTTATTTTCACCCACCGTGCAGTTTTCATATTACGACTATAACATTAAATAATTACATAGGTATATGAAGCTTAGAAAACGTTATTATAATATTTAAGTGCGTTGAAGCCAAACCAACAAAGGGTTAGAGCAAAATCTCGAACGATTTTTTTCTTGATAAATTGATGTAAGCAGCAAGGATATCGGATCTATCGCCAATAACAGAAAACGAACTCTGAAATAAAATTTATTCAAATAAAGGCAAATGAATTTTCACTTCATCAATATCTTGTAAGACATCAGATATGCATGGCAAATCTATGCTTCACTTATGACATCACTTCATCAACTTCGGAAAAAGAACAGTACCTCAAGAACTAAGCAATGCTTTCCTCAAGGTAATACGAGGCAGAGCAATTTTAAGGCGATTTATCCTTCCCCTATATTGTCCCACATTTGCTCTCTCGACTGCAATGTGGATGAAGCCTATGAAGCCTAGCCCATGAAGTCGCTAGGCTAAAATTTGTCTGATCAGCAGGGCTATTGCGTAGGTATCTTTTAAATGTCAGTAGCTATCATATTGTCCATGGATTAACTGTCAAATTGGTCATGGTTTAGTACAAAATGGAATGGGGATGGTTTCCATTTGACAGTTAATTGATGGACACCATATGAAAGCCACTGTCATTAAAAAGATACGCAACAGCCCTGCAGGACATATCTTTGAATCCCAGCCAATCTGTGGACCCGTATATTGCATCACTTTAGATCCTAACGAGACGGATAAACGGGGTTGAATCGCGACCAAACTCTCATTATCATCGTCTTTCTCCAGCCCTTATCCCAATTTATTTTGGGTCGGCACAACATGTCCTTTTCTTCCATACTTCTCTATTTCTCGTCATGACGGCAGACACCTCCTTTCTTGCCATATCATCCTTCACACAGTCTATCCATCGTTTCTTTGGTCTTCCTCTACTCAAGCCTCCTCCTTCGCATCACATGTCAATACCACGATAATCGATTACCACTCAACTTTTCATTCACCGGCGCCGCTTTCAGACTTCCTCTTATGTACTCATTCCTTATTTTATCAATTAGCGACACACCACATACGGCACACATCCTCCTTAGCATTTTCATCTCAGTCACATGCAACTGCCTTTCATTTACCTAACTCTCAGTATCTTTGCTGGAAATAAGATCTAATAAGTTACTTCTTCCGGTCAGCTGGTAGCAACAACAGTTGGCAAGTTCTCCTTTCTCATATCATGAGAATGCTAAGGGGAATGTGCGGTGCAACGCGAATGAATAAAATAAAAAAAAAACAGAGAAAGTCTGAAAGTGGCGTTAGCGCTGGTGACTGAAAGTTAAGACGTGGTATGAGTATGAGACGCGAGGAGAGGAGGAAAAGCAAATGGAAAAAACCATGGATGGACTTTGTAAAGACTGATATGGCAGGAAAGGACGTGTCGGCTGAGATGACAAGTAATAGAGAGGTATGGAAGAAGAAGACAAACTGCGCCAACCTCAAATGAATTGAGTATGGGCAAGAGAATGAAAAAGTAACTCCTTTCAAAAACTGCCCTGAATTGTCAGGTGAGGTTGTCTTTGCGAACGACTGTTCGTACAAAATATTGTTCGAGAGGCGAGCACCGCCTGTCATTCAAAGACCGTTCTAACTTCTAGTATATCGTGATGTTTGAGGGTCGGAGTGAACATTTAGGCGAGTAAGGACAGAAAGAGAAATTGAAAGATAGTTTGTTGTAAATCATCAAGATTTTCTTAAATTTCTCACGTGGTTATGGATGGCACAGAGCGTACAGCTCTGTGCCATTCATGACATGGAAAAATATCTGCTTACACTAAGTCAGTTCATTGGTCTTTGCTCGTTTAGTTTAACGTTACCTTAGGCATCGTGTCGCGTCCTTATAGATGGAAATTTCAAAATCATCGCAAGTTCGCGTGATTTTTTGCTGTGTTGATAATTTCTCATTTTTCCTCATGCGAACTTGGTTCACGTGACTAAAATTGACGTCAAAAACTGACTCTCGCGACTGTCACTAAGGACATCCTATTTTTATCGCGTCGTTGATGGCGAGGAGCACGTATTCGCTTTCAAATAAGACGATGCTTTAGGACATCGCACCGTTGAATTAATATTAGGTAAATGACAAGAGCAGTGGTGGCCCCGACTTACGAACAGTAAGTCGTGAGTTCAAAACCAGGCAGGCGTATTACTTTGTCATCATCACTGCTCTCAAAAACGGTGAAGGAAAACATCGTGCGGAAACCAGCATGTCCTAGAACCAAATATTCGACGACTTGTGACATCTACTGGGGCCGCGTGGTAGATTAAAGCCCATTCCCTCTCGAAGAGTGGAGGCCTGTGTCCTAACAATGGGAACATTAATAGGCTGTTGATGAAGAAATGACATGGAGTACTCACCGCACACCAACGACTACAGACTCCGAAAATTTGCGCATATACGTAGACAGGTACAGACAGGATAGCTACAATTATTGAAACCAATATGAGGATAAAAAACCACATAACGGACAAAAGGCACCTGCACATTTTCTGAAAAGCACAATGTCAAAATTCAATACCACATGTTATTAAGTTGCTATTTTCATTATTACATTTTATTTAACCCCCATCAGAATACCAGCGCTGTGACATTTATCTTTTTTTTTAAATAAATTTATCATAAGTGTTACAGCACCATGCTGAGATAGAGGCGTTTTGGCTTCGTACGGGACAAGATTTAGCTTAATGTAAGTAGGTATGTATGTCTTATTTTTAAGGTTTTCTGTATAACTTTTTTATATTAATGTTTTATAGCATTTTTTTTTATCATACTTCTTTCACAAGTTACAAGCTTATGGGTGATCAAATCATCCACAGTTAGGCTTACCTGGGAACCGTCTAGCTAGCGCAGATCTACGACTATCTAGAGGGCACGGTCGGCGCAGTGGCTCAAGCAGTTGACCGCTGCTAAAATTTATGTTGGGGGAATATTTCACTAGTTTTATTGTACTTTTTTATGTTATTACTTTTTTAATACCAACCTCTACGACATCAATGCACCAATCAGCACAATATTTTGAGAGTAAGAGGCTGTACCCATTGACTTTTAAAGATAATTTTAAAAAGTTGTAAGAGTATCCTGAGTATCCTGAGTAACCAGACATTTTGAGAATCTGACGATTTGCTAAATAAATGTTCTGCTCTATAGACCATCTGATAGTTGGACGTTTTGCTACATGGACATTTTCCTAAGTGGACTTAATACTGTTCATTAGACGTTTCGCTTTGTTGGACATTAAGCTACTTAGACCATTTGATCAGAAGGGAAACTACGCAAAATCATTTGCGGAGAAACGAGTTTTTTTTTAGGTCAAATATCTCAAGATACGGTAAAACGCGAATGTAGCACTCTTAAAACATTGTGCTTTGTATAGTAAACATCGAGGTAATTTAAGTGAAAAACTAGTATTTACAAAAAACCCCAATATCTCTGTAACTAGGGGGTTCCCAGGTATGGTCTTAAACTAAAAAAAATATCACAGTGGTGGGGAGAACAAGTGTCCTTCGTTTGCGTTAAGAGTACTTTTACACCCTTAATAATATACCTTAACATGTATTAGTATGTACCTATTTATTTGTATTATACGACTGTGCAATCCTATTTGGCCCAAAGGCTGACTGGTAGACAATGCCTTGGTATTCAGTTGGCAAGAGTGGTACCTATCTAGATACCACTCTTGCCAACTGTACATGATGTTTAAATAAATAAATAAATCAACTCACCGTGGTCAGCGACCAGTTTCGTGACTCTCAATGCTCTCAATAGTTTCCACTCGACAACAGACAATGCGAAACTACATCGAGTATCATGTCACGTAGGTACGGCGCGCGGCGGACTGTTGGGATATTCGTACTCGTATTATGTTAAAACTTCGTATCTTGCTTCGCGAATTGTTAGTTATAGCCTTTTCCGTTAAAGTAAGAGGTAAAAGTCACAAATTCTTTGTACGATTTTTCATTAAAACCCGCTGACATTCGAACCAAAGAGAAATGTAGTGTATTATTCTTAGTTATTTTCAGCCAGCTTTGAGTTTCCTCTTGAGAAGCAACCTTCACAGTGCCATGTATCAAATTGTCTACTACTTTAAAAACTATTTTGTGCGGAAAACTAATAAAATAACAAGAGACCCGAGAAAGGAGATACGCTATTTGTTATCCCGCTAAATGTTTGAGGCAATATTATTTAAAGCAGAAACTTTTATATATTCTTAGATTAATAGATTATAATTATAAAATAGATATTTAAGCCAACTTAATAATAAAAGAAACGCTCTTCCGCTCTGTACTTGTACAAACATTTGCTGTGCCCGACAGGGTCCATAATTGTGTCTAAAATTAATTTCCTTAACACCTGTTAATGTACATTATGAATTGCAATAAACAATTTGAATTTGAATAAGTTTTTAATAAACCTATACCAAATATATTTTTGTAAATCTCAATCGACCGGTTTTTCATCTATAATACAAGCTTAAATTTCATCATTAAAACCGTAGTTCACTCCATGCAGTGGATAAAAAACTTTGTTCTCAAAATAATCCATTTTTATCCCTTAATAAATAATTAATAGCTTCGTACAACAGAATGATGTATCTATCGGCTAAAATGATGATGAGTCCATCAGTGTAGTGTGTGGATCGTGTGTCCATCTCTGGCCCGCACTGACTCGTTACTGCGTTAAGTTGCGCGGCGCCGGATGTTTGCGGCGGCGAGTGCTGCGGGTGCGGGGGCGTGCGGCGGCGTATGCCGTGGCAGCGGGTGCGCGGGGCTCCGGGTTGCGGGGCGACGGTTGCGCGTTGCATTCGTTGTTCCGTGATTCGGGGTCTCGTGCATTCGTTGTAGCGGTGTGCGTCGTTGCGTGCTTTCGTGCTCGCGGTGCTCGTTGTTGCTGGCATTCGGCGGCGTGTGATTCGGCGTGGTGGCTTTCGGAATGACGTATTGCACTCGTAGATTTGTTTTTATGAATTGTTCTTCTGACATTCAAAAGTGCCTATAAAGGTTTAATTGAAATAAATGCTTTGAGTTTGAGTTTGAGTTTGACACTCACATTTAAACAATACTTTATACACCTCTGCCTAGCCCTTCGAGAATAGCAGGCGTGATTTTGTATCGGATCCTCTAACTATTTCTGATGAAATAGCTAGGGGATGAGGCTATCAATATAAGTCTAGATATAATGTAGGTTCATACGTAAAAGGGGAATGCATAAACATGGTGCTATTTCATTCTATCTTACTGTCAGACTCAGTTGTGCAATGGAGTCAGCATAATATTTCATATCTACGCTATACCCTGCATCCTGCATGTGTGCTATTCAAATCATCCAGTTTATCTAGACATTTCGATGCAGTGCCGTAATACTCAGCTCTCCAGTTAGTTGCAGGTCATGATTTTCTGGTCTTCCCTAGCAAGTTCCCACTTTGAGGTATTATAAATACTCTTTGGTAGTGGAAGCCAGTATCTGAGCCCATCATGGCGGTCGTATGCTCCTGCAGTACCTGTACTCCTAGTACCATGTTCCGCAGTATTGGCGTCATTTCTAGGAGCAAAGGCCGCCAGCGACTTATTTCTTTGTTTACAAAAATAGCTTTTCGTGACGGGGACTTACTTTCGCTCATTCCATCTTATAAGATATTTAGGGGATGGGGCTAGACTTGTAGATATATAATTAGTCTAGATATTACGTAGGCTAAGAGAGGAATGCATAAATATGGTGCTATTTCATTCTAACCTCTCTGTTGACTCTGTTATGTAAAGGACCCAGCATATTTCGACACTACGGTACAACCCGCATCCTGCATGTGTGTGCTATACAGTGTACCCAGTATATCTAGGCATTTTGATGTAATACATTAATACTTAGGTCTCGAGTTAGCTGCAGGTCATGACATTCTGGTTCGCCCTGGTATTTTAGCACCAATCTAGTTGGACCTTTGGTCGATGATGAAACGCACGTTGCGCGCCAATATCAAGTAATGGCCTCAATTTTTCTGTTCTAGTAATAATGTAAAATGGGACTTTGAAAACACTACTCTTGGCAACACCATCAAACCTCAGGGATCAACGTTTTTTGGTCGAACAAAGTTTAAACTCCTTGGGTTACTGCAGTGTTAGTGAAATTATTCACTGTTTTCGCCCCGTTTTGGCTCCATTTCTGGATGAAACGACACGGGAAACTCCAAAACTAAGCGAGATTTGAATTTTCCCACGTGTTTTGTAATGTTGCCACACTTCTAAGAATATTTCCCATTATATATGGAGTAAAATTTTTGTTACCTGACTAGACTTTTTGTTTGTTTGTTATTTTTATGTTGATAAAAATGTTATTTGCAACTAGGTAGATTATATAGACTATATCTCTGTCGAAGTGATCAGTGAAATAAAAGTAGTTATAGAGTAGAGTGCAGTGTCTACAAAATAATTCAGCTACTTAAAATTTGAGTGTTTGGTCAACGAGCAGTTTTCATTCAGTTCGCAGTTCGATTTTTTTTGTAGATAATTTTAATTTGAAATGTTTTGAAGTGATTTCATAACCCTTTTATTCTTTGCGTAACTTTCGTTGAAAGTTTTATCGGCTGATGACTAACTGAAGCTGTCCTTTGACCGATCTGAAAACAGGTTGAAATGTTTTGTACCAAGGCATCATAAAACCAAGCGGTGTATCAGCAAATCTGAAGCTATATAGGTCGGCGAAATAGTTAGCTACGTCGAGGTCGACGCATGCGTGAATTTAAGTCAATCTAACTGCAGCTTGCAAGTGGAGTCGTCGCTGTTTACACGTCTCCGAAATTTATTACAAATACCTGAGTGAGGTATCAGTGATTCACCAAGTCAAATAAATTCAAACATGCCAAGGACATCCAGGCCGAAGGGGAAGAAGATTGACGTGATGAAATATGAAGATTACAAAGAGAAATCGTTCCGTCAGATGATGGAAGACTCAGTACTTTATCAACTGATTTTGTTACTTTGGCTAAGCCTTCGGCTGATCTTCAAGATCTTCTGCTCCAGGACGCTGAATGTAGCCAACGGTGTCACCGTAGCCTGTCGCAAGTTATTCGTCGAGGACGGAGAAGTAATGGAAATGATGAACTATATAATCCCTTTTATGTACTGCATGAAAACCCTCTATTCCATCAATTAAACTGAGTCTTGCACTTTAAACGGAAAATGATAGCTTCGTGTTTTTTTTTGTGTTGCAGCCTGATATGGAAGAAAATTGGAGCTCAGAGGAATACTAATAAAAAAAGGAATAAATGTGGAGCAAAGAAAAATTCAAAATTCAGTGAAGTTCGATGGTTGTGTTTAAAAAATAAGTGATATTTGTGTTAAAAAATTGGTTATTCGTTATACTCATGGAAGCAGTACACATTTTCTGGGCTTGTACCAAGTTATGGATTTTCTTTATGGACTATTTGGAAGCGCTTTGAATTTACAATTGTAAGCAGTTAGTTGTCAGTGTTGTGTGTATGTCGATGTGATTTTAAGCTTTATGTGATCAATGTTTCCTATTAGCAAGACTCTGTTGTCTATTCAATCTACTGTACTTCTTCCTCGTCATTGATGTCCTGTGTAAACTCCAAAATATTGTGAGTCTTCATGTAAAATGTGTAATACCTCTCAATATTCTTTGTCATCCGGTTTGTACAGAAATGATGCTTACCTTCCCATCAATAGTCCCATTACGTAAAGGTTTGAAATAAATTATTATGTGTTTAACTACCCCCTAATGTTATAATTATAGCATCTATAATTAAAACAGCTAGGAAAACAGTTTGTGTCTAATGTTATATAACGTCAAAATTGTTAAAAATCGATATCCCATGTATGAAAAAAAATCTATGAAAATGGGAAGAAATATGGCATCTAAGACTTATATCAGTTGTTTAAATGGAAGTTGTGAACTTTTTGTTACAATGGTATATGCTGCAAGCATCTGTGTATGTGTCTCAAAGCCCTCCCCTGTACCACCCTGTACTGTATAAACCGAATTTACCCTTGTAGTTGTAGGATAACATGAAAAATATTGTATACGCTGCTTTTTATCATTTATTGCATTAAATTGATGTAATCAACAGAGGTTTCTTTTACTCCCACCCAAAATCGGTGTAAGGTTGCTCACTGCAAATTCTTTATCCTTCTAATTATCTTTGATACAGCACTAATATCAACTAATCTATCTTTCATGAAAATCTTTTTCATGACGATACACTCTGTATTGTCTTTATAATAGTTTTGTACATTTTTACTTTCTTGTTTAACTGTTAATCGTTACAATAACTTACACTCTTAGCTTTCTACCTCAGATAATAGGGACACACACTACATACGCATTAATAAAATAACGACAATCTATTAAGTTGTCATCATCATCTGCCTAGCCTTTTTCCAACTTAAATGGGGTCACCTTCCACTACCAACCAGCACTGGGCCTGCGTGGTGCATTAGAGCCCATTTCCTTTCATAGAGAGAAGGCCAGTGACCCAGCAGTGGCATCATTATAGGCTGATTATAGTTCCAGTTCAACCAGATGTGGCTGAATAACACAATTTCGCAAGGAGCGACAACGACGTACGATACATCATCATCTGCCTAACCTTTTCCCAACTATGTTGGGGTCGGCTTCCAGTCTAACCGGATGTAGCTGAATACCAGTATTTTACACGGAGCGACTGCCTATCTGACCTCCGCAACCCAGTTAATACTAGGTAATACGATACCTCAAATAGAATTAAAGCTCCTAAAAATAGGTGCGATAGCTGTTTCGATTCGGAATGACACCTAGAATTTTTTTATTTTGGGTTTATTAGCACAAAAAAATTGCGGTTGTTACTAATAAAATAAGATTTTAAAAAAGGTATTTAGTTTTTTCTTATAATTTCTAAAATAATGATTTTTGAGGAATTTTGTCAAAAAATCCTAAAAGGGGAAGAAATTTCCAATAAAGAAGTCCCGACTCCCGGAACTCTATCTCTATTATTTATAAATTTTATTAACGCTGAAAATAGGACAACGCGAGGTCGATACGACACAGGCGCGCCGGCTAAAAAGCCGGTTTAACACCTAAATTATTTTTTTTTTATGGTATTAATTGTACATAGATTTTTCAAAAAGTTACACCATTAATAATTGACTAATTATTTTCCAATTTCCGTTTTTATAAATTACGGCATAAAAGTTTAAATACTTAATTGGTCTATAAATATTAAGCTTCGTGTAGCTCTGCTCGTTGAGGTACTTAGGTAATAAATAAGGCAAAAAAACTGAATGAAAGTTTATTATTTTTTTATTTCATATGTTTTTTAAATTAACAAAAAATACATTTCGAAAAATGCTGCTATGAAGTCAAGCAGATTTGCAGGTGAATAAACCTTAGCGTTCTCTCGGGACCAGTAGGTCATATCGCTGATCGATAAAGAGATACACACGCATGCAGTTATTAATATTTACAGACCGATCACACATTGAAATGCAGCGCTAGCCATGAAAGGGGTGGAAAACTGAAATAGCAAATAAATCCCCCCCCCCCTAGGCCCTCAGACATGCGCACAGCATCCAGACGCGCCAAAAGCGCGCTATTTCTAGCCGTCTCTACCAAGACCTAAGGGGACCACGGAGTTTGGGGAGAAATCGGAGCACTATCCTATTCTTCCCTATATCCATCCTATTTAAAGCCTCCTGTACAATCATGTTCTCCTGGTCTTCATTCAAAATCGGCATGCGTAGCTTTTTAAATTGACTTGTTTTTATTGACGTCACTTGATCATGTTTCTAACAGAGAATATTTTCGAAAAAATTCCATCACATGCTTTTTGTACGCACACAGAGACATGATCAAGTCGTATGCACGGTCGGCGACTAACGAGTTACAATGCAGCAAGTTGAATTGTAAACGGGATGAGGTTTGCTTGTGCAGAGTAAAAGAGTTTAAAACTAAAGCAAGAGACATACACTCTCGATTCTGTTATCTTTAAGGAATAAATGAAATTATCTTAATTAACATACTTACTGCGGTACTCAGAGACATTTAATGGTTACATATTACCGTCACTTAGTAACGGTTTGATATACTTTTGTATGACAAAACTGTGAAAACCTTTACTAAGTGATGGCCTAAGTAATCATTAAAACTCTCTGAATGCGGCAATAAGTGATGGACTAAGTGATCATTAAAGCTCTACGAGTGCGGCACAAATCTAGACTACGTGGCTTCTACTGACAAATTCCTGATGAAAACCCAAAACCTCATACGCAGTAGTCGTGCTTGCGACCACTAGACGAACGAAGCAGTCTTTCTATGCTATATGAAAACTATTAAAACAAACCGGCCAAGTGCATGTCGGACCACGCACAATGTAGACTTCAGATGGCAATCAGAAATTAAGTGAACTTACTAAACTGGTTAACCTCCCTGCCTACCTGCCCCCGAACGATGATTTTTATTGTAAAAATAAAACAAACTTACATTTGCAGTTTCCAGACCTGCGCCCAACACTAATTATGTGTAGGAAAATATTTCATACAAGTGCATTTTATAAGTTGGTCGACTATTACTCGTAAACTTGTAAAGCCTACATATTTGAGATAGTTTTCCTTTTATTTTCGTTATTATATGCTAAACTACCATGATTTTTCCACACCCAAACACAATCCGTAGAGGTGGTTTATGTTGGTATACTTGAGAGCTTAATATTTCACAAACGAATCCCATTTTTTTATGACGGTTGGAAAACCGTCAAATAACCGCTCCCGCTCTTGGGCAGAGCGTAAGGGAGTGTCAGACTTCTACTGAATAAAAACCACCCATGCTCCTTCTTAGCCCTTTATGTCGAGGCCACGTTATCTCTTACAACATACCGCAGCCCCGACGAGCTCAAACGAATCCCTTAATTGAAAAACTGTTTGTTTTACTCGTGCAAACTCGCAATATTTTAAAGACTTATTCAACAACATCCCACACAGTGAACTTCGCGAGAAAAAAAAAATCATTCTCACTCGTTAGATTACCAAAAAAAAATATTTTTCAACATTTTACTTTAGCACTTTATCAGCGTAACTCATTAACTACCGTCACCTAATACAGGCACTATGCTAGGTGACACAACTTTCCGGCTCGCTACATGTTTGCGATTGGGTGCTCCGTGTGGGGCTCCACATCGCTGTCAATGTGGTGAAGCAGTCGACGGCCTCGGACACCTCGGGCTGGCACGCGTCGATGGGAAGAGACCAGATGGTATGACCATAATGCCATGGAAGTTGGGTAGGCCTTTGGTGTGGGACGCAACTTGCGCCATCCCATTTTCCAAGCACGGTGAGCTGTGCTAGGGCGGCTGCTGCAGGTGCTGAAAACCTCAAACGGCGCAAATACGATAACTTAATGGGTAGTTATGTGTTTGAGCCGTTTGGGGTTGAAACACTTGGGCCATGGGGTCCAAGTGCCCACTTATTATTTCAGGAAATTGCCAAGCGGTTGGTCGACTCTTCCCGTGACCAGAGGGTTGGAATATTTTTTGGCCAAAGAATCAGCATTGCCGTCTAACGTGATAATGCTGCCAGCCTTCTGGGCACTTTTCCTGTTGACAGCGGTGTGGACGAATTTTTTGACGCCCTGTAATTCTTCCCTTTCTGATACTTGTATATATTTTATTATAGGTTTATTTCTGTAAATTGTAGTTTGTTAATTTGTATATTCATGCCAAATTAAAGCTACTAGCACTATATCTCAATGACTCTAGTACTAGAAAGTACTAGAGTCATTGAGATATAGTGCGGACTGCTGCACTGCGTGTCGTGGGTTGGATACCCGCACGGAACAAATATTTGTAATTGTTTCGGGTCTGGGTATTTGTGTATGTGAGTTTTACATATTTGAGAACGCACCCACGATACAGGACAAATTTCTAGTATGAGGCAAAGTTAAAAAAAACAAACAATCCGACAAGGTAGTCCGCGAAGTTCAGGTTTTATGTTGATTGAAATATAATTCGCACTATTTATAGAGATATTATCATGAATACTCTTGAGTTGATATAATTCCATTGAGTGACTAAGTATTTCATAAAAAAGGCATTCAAGGAAGTAATAATACGAACTGAGAGGTTGTATTGGTGATTTTAATCATTATTACTCAGTCAAGTCAAATCCTATTTTATTTAACATACAACACGACACTGACCAGTAAATTGCAATAAACGTAAGAAAATTCCATTTTCGCGGTCTACCTTCTCGGATTTACCGTAACAAGCAATACTGATGCTCATCTTCACACTAATATAAAGGCGAAAGTTTGTGAGTGTGTGAGTGTGTATGTTTGTTACTTCTTCACGCAAAAACTACTGAACGGAATTAGATACAAATTTGGTACTCAAATAGTTTATAACCTGGATTAACACACAGGATAGTTTTTATCCCGATTTTATCTTCCTGTGGGATAATTCGAGTTTTAGCGGGCAAAGCCGCTGGCAACAGCTAGTGTTAAGTAAAGGTCTTCACTTGGGTAAAGAAGTGTGGGTCGAGCAGCGAGATGGGCAGACGACATTTATTTGCCATAGGAGGCAAAACCTGGATGAGGCTGGCACAGGAACTAGAGGCTGGGTATAGCCAGCAGTGGGTGAGTTCGGGCTTTGGATGATGGTGATGATGATGACCTACTAAAGTTTTATTTAAAACCTCATAAGACTTTATAAATACCAATAAAAAAGTATCTTTCTAGTCGTATAACTGTTTACACTAGATTAAGAGCGTTATACGATTGCAGTCGGGTTTCAAGGAACAGAGCGGCTCGGGTGTCAAACGAAGCCGTAACGCGCGATGTATCTGGCCGTGGGCGCTACAAAGTTTATTATCCGGCCGTTCCTGTACTAATGTTAATGTCGTATGTCAGCAAAGATAGCTAGTTTGTGAACAACATCTGTGGCGGGTTTAAGGTTCCTATTATTACGCATCTATTTACATTCATATTTTTTGTGAGAGTCGTATTATTTTTAACCTTCACTTTCAAAGTCAATCCCTTTTTAGGGTTCCGTAGACGAATAGCAAAAAACGGAACCCTTATAGATTCGTCATGTCTGTCTGTCCGTCCGTATGTCACATCCACTTTATTCGGGAACTATTAAGACTATATACACAATTGAAACTTGGTAAGTACGTATATAGATTTATTCTGTGAACCGTTTTACGATTTTGATACAAAAATAAATAAATAAAAGATTAAGGGGGGTCTCCCCATACTATCATCATCATCTCTACATACAACTGATACTGAAAAAACTTTTTTTATATACATACGTGTGGGGTGTCTATAGACAGGTCTTAAAAATTACATTGACGTTTCTAATACCATTTTTCTCAAAGTCTGAAAGATACACGCTTCCAAAATGGTAAAATAAAACCCCCCCAAACTTTTAAAATAAGAGAGTGAAAAATCTATAAAAGATATGCTGTAGATCGCAATAGGAACTTTCAACCAAAATTGGTTTGAAAAATATAATATAGTAAATAGTTTTTGAGATATAGCACATTTAAAAACCGCAAATATAACTTTGTCATTCATACAAGCACTATGAAAAACAAACTTACCACAAAATATATTTTTGTGTTGCTGCCTTCCCTACTACGATGGTACTGAACCCTTCATGAGCAAGTCCGACTTGCACTTGGCCAATTTTGTTATTCACTATTATGATTTAATTTCCATGATATTTCCTATTTGCTTTGATAATAAACTGAGACTGCCTTTTGGTCCAATGATAGGTAAGTGCAATCGCTGTTCAGGCCATTCTAAGTTCGATGGTCAGCACAGTTTTATTGAGTTTTTCCATCAATTTTTTTAGAAACAGTCACAGTTGTCAATAAATTGTAATCCCGAAGGGTTAGGCAGGGCTATGCGTAATACTTATTAAATGTTTTTTTAGTCTTATGTAATAGGGGGAAGCCCTATTGGAATCAAGCAGGCACGAATCAAATCAAAAATTCGTTGCTGCCTGGGTATCGAACACACCTTATGCTTATTAACGTGCATGCGACCACTACATACACCTGCGCATTAGATTTCTTTATTAGATGCTTACTTCCTAACTACACACATAATAACCAATTTAGTAAGCTAAACTAAACTAAGCACAAACTAAAATATAACGTCAATAATAAATATTGTTGACTGCGGTAAGTTCTTTGATACAACTTGAAACGAAAATATTGATTTGACGTCCACTTGTTGAAATACAATTATGTTTTGCTAGGTAATCTAAACGGATACGGACACGACGATACCTCGGATAGCGTCGACTGCAGCATCTGATGATAATCGGACCGGATCGGATTACAGCTCAGTACGAGTATAGACAGACTTCCACAAATACTTGTCTAGTACCCATAACACAAGCTCTGCTTAGCTTGGGACTAGATGGCGTTGTGTGATAGTTGTGGAATATTATTATTATTCCTTTATTCATTTTATAACATATTAAATACATTTTTAAATATTAATTACAAAAAGGTATATAAAAAACATTTAAAAATATAAAAAATAGTGGTCCACTAGTATTGGGAACAGAGTCCGAACTACCGGTGGTCAGGGCTCTTGAGAGAGGAACCTCCTGACAATGCGCGCCGTGTCCAGAAGTACTGCCTTCTGAATCAAGCCCTTGATCCAGCTACCAATCGAGAGCCTCCTTAGATGTTCGTCGAGGCTCTTGGCTATTAAGCCATTGGCAGACACGACTATCGGCATTATTATTATTAATATTATTATTATTAATATTAAAACCGGTCAAGTGCATGTCGGGTTCCGTAGTCAGTAACTATGGAACCCAAAATGCACTTGACCGGCTTCTAAATAGTTACCCATCAAAATAATTATGTGAACTTAATAAACTGGTTAAAACCTCCCTGCCTACCTGCCTCCAAATGATGATTTTTGTTGTAATAATAAAACAAACTTACATTTGTAGTTTTCAGAACCGGTGCTCCCATACATTATGTTTAGGAAAATATATTATACAAGTACATTTTATGAGTCATTATCATCAGCCTATATTGTTCCCACTGCAGGGACTCAGGCCTCCTCTCTAGGAGAGGGATGGGCTATACCTAATCCACCACGCGGGTCTAGTGCGGATTGGTAGATGTCACATATCCTCGAATTTTTGGTTCTAAGATATGCCGGTTTCCTCACGATGTTTTCCTTCGCCGTTTTGAGAACAGCGGTGATGAAATAAATTACACAAAGTAATGCGCCTGTCTGGGTTCGAACCCACGACCAACTGTTCGTAAGTCGGAGCTGCCACCACTGCTCTCATGTTATGAGTACAACTTGTAAATCCTACTTAGCTGTGATAGTTTTCCTTGTAATTTTGTTATATGTACTACTACCATGATTTTTTTCACAAGCCCAAACATGTGGTTGAAGTGATTTTTTTTGTTACACTAAAGTGTGGCCATCTCTACCAGCTAAACGGTAATATTTCACAAACGAATCCCTTAATCAAAAAAGTATTTAAACAAACTCGCAACATTTTTAAAAGACTGTCCAACACTTTATTAAGGCTACGAAATCCTAAAAAGTCAAGTTAATGGAAGGTCTACGCAGCTACGGGTTTCGTAGCACGGGCTACGAGTAGCTGCGGAATGTATTATTGAAAGATAACTTTTTGGAGATATAAACTAATTTAAAATATTTAGTCCTGTGGTACCTTTATAAGTTTTATAACTAAAAAGCGTTACACCGAATCAGTAACTTTAATAAGTATACTTATTTGAAAACTGTTAATAGGTATAAATATAAGTAAGGTAGGTATGTACGAGTATGTTGTTATTCATATATTATTATGGTCACATTGTTATTGTCAATAACTGAATGTAGGTCTTTATCTTAGTTTGCACTTGGTTCGCAATGAGTGACAGAGCCGCTGACAAAGGTAAAGTACCTACGTACATTCTTAGAGGCCACGGTTACTCGCTCAGCCGAGGATGTGCTTATCTTAATAGTAGGTATGCGTCATGCGCCGAGGCTTACGTTACATAGTAATCTAATAAACGCCGACGTTTACTATAGGAACATGTGTAGCATGTCTAATAAATCGTTACATGTCGCTCTGGATGTGATTTCTCGAATTTTTAGGTTTGTAATAATGGTTGGAAAATCAATTAAACTTCAGCAATAAAATGTCTAATTGCACACCAAAAATTAAGGCGAAACCGTAAAAACCTCAAAGCAAACATGACTAGATCGTAAAAGGTGATGAATGGAGGGTTCAAGATCAGGCAATGCTCCGCCGGCTGCGCGCGCGCCGCTCCGAGCGCCCGCGCCATCTTGTGGGCGGGGTTTAGCCGCCCGTGTCAGAGCGCATCTTCCTTTTAACTCCGTATTATCTGGAAACACTGCGTTGGAAAGAGAAAAGTAGCTTTGAAATAGTGAGCAACTTTGTACGTGCGGTAGGTTTGTCATCTGTGCCGCACCTAATCGACTATTTTTGTAATAGGTAGGTATTTATGTTGTCTACTGAAATATCTAGCTTCCTAGAATGGTGGTATTATGGGTTTTTTTGTTTGAGCTTTGTTTTTTATATTTCATTCATTGTGCATTGTTGTATTTACAATAAGTGTTAAAGGTAGACTTGACCCCTTGTCTGCTGAATTTATTTTAAGTTTAATCGTAGTCGTAACTGAAACATAAATAAAAATTACAATGGTAGTATTAATGTTTACTACAGTGGCAGTGCTTGTTTATAGGAGAGATCAGCAACCCGCGGCGCCTGCGCATCCGTGCCCAGTGCTGTGATGCCACCACGTATTTATAGCACCGGTCGATAATAATGATTTATTTATTTATCACGACATTCTTGTTACGTCACGTTAGTAAACATTTAGCGGCATACCTCAAGGTAAAATTAAAATCACAGTTAAATCCTAAAAGATTGAACTTGCTTTACGAGTATCTTTAGTCGATGATTTCTGAAATCATTTAGTATTAAATTGTCTACTTAGTCCCTTCGGAGCAAGTTGTGTCATTCCAGCATATCAAAGTTATAGCAAAACAAAACATTGACACTCCAAATATTGCCTTACGTGGCGCATCACGCCACGACGTTACTTCCCCTAAGCAAATAGGAGCCTTATCGTTATTGTTGCGTATTACTTTACACACAATATATTTCTTTTATCAATAAAAAAGTGTTAACGATAAGGTTAAAGTTTGTTTAATAAAGCTAGTTACAATGTCTTCCTCTTCATTCTCTTCAAATGGTGGGAAGAACTGCCAAACGCCATTGATTCCTGAATTTCTAGTTTCTAAAATAAATCGTATGATGTTCGAATAAAGTTTGGTTTCGATTGCGCTCTTTAGTTTACACGTGTGCGAGTAAATAAATCCGGCAAGTTTAATGCAAAACTTTTGGTTTACGCTTTATGGTAAATATTTGGTGTACGTCGTATAACTGTTTTATAGTTCTAGTAAAATGTTTGGTTTAATTGTGCTAGGTCAAGAGCGGGCGTTCGACAGGCGTCCTTGCGACGGGTAAATATTATTGTCTAAGCGGGTTTTCCGCTGTTTGGATGTTTGTATGAGTTTGTGGATGATACAGACGGGGATCCGCCAGTGCAATGACCGCACTCTCGTACATGTCCATACATCCTAAGAGGAGCCGACCTAGAACTGTACCTAATTCCAGTCTCTAATTCTCCATCATCACTCCGTCCTATATGCCTACGATTCCCTACACTTGGCAACTTAGATAAACTGTTAGACTGTTAGCACCTTATAGTTTTGCAAAAAAAACCGCATTACAAGTAGTGATAAGTATTCCGAAGAAGTTAGTTTTAAAGTTTAAAGGGCTACTTTTATTCTGAGAAATTTTGTTGAGGTAAACCGCGTAAGCCGATTATGCCTTTTAGTTTTCAGTAAGCTTTCAGTGTTCGCGCTTGAGCGAGTATCGGTTTGCCAATAAGCTCGAGTATAGAGGCGGACGTGGGAGTGGTGTGGTGGGGCGGGTGTGGGCGGCGCGCGGCGGCAGTGAGGCGGCGCGCGCGCACTGCGAGCTCGCACGCGACCCGGCGCACACGCACGTGCACGTATGAAGACCGAGGACCAAACCACGGAGGAGGCGGCGCGCCGCGCGCCCGCCACCCGGAGGCAAGAAAAACCACCCTTTTCCTACATCGCCCTCATAGTCATGGCCATACGACATTCGCCAAACAAAAGGCTGACGCTCAGCGAGATATATGCGTTCCTCCAACAACAGTTCCCGTTCTTCCGCAGCTCCTATCAGGGCTGGAAGAACTCTGTTCGCCATAATTTAAGCTTAAACGAATGTTTCGTGAAGTTACCGAAGGGGCTTGGCAGGCCAGGCAAGGGTCACTACTGGACGATCGATCCCTCATCTGAGTTCATGTTCGAGGAAGGTTCGTTTAGAAGAAGACCGCGCGGTTTCCGTCGAAAGTGTCAAGCGTTGAAGCCTCAGTTTGGGAGCGGGAGTTATCTGTGCGGCGGTGGAGTGCCGTCGCTGCCGCCGTCGCAGCCGACGGGCTACGAGCTGGCGGGCGGCAGCGGCGCGGGTGCCGGCGGTGGCGGTGGCATAGACTACGGCGCGTGCGCATACTCGCACGCCAGCTCGGGCCAGCAGCTGGCGTATGGAGGCGAGTATTGCGCGTACGGCGCCATCAACGAGCGCGAGTGGCCGCTGGCGTATGGCGGAGTGGATGCGGGCTACCGGCCGCCGCCAGCCTCGCCACCGCCGCACCACGATCTGCCCGACCTCATCCCCAACTACCAGTATGCTGTGGCCAATGAACATGGTGAGTTTAATCATTTACTGATTCCATAAGACCTGACGAGCCTCTTGGCCTGGTAACATATGGGCTCTTTCTTTATGCCATAAACAAACAAACCCCATCACGTCAGAATTTAACGTTGCATGATAATTTTAGGCAATGAGGAATAAGTTATGTAAACAAAAATTGTAAAACTGTGCTGTACAATTTCGTTGTGTACATCGAGAGGATAGAAACAACTTTAGCCAAGCTAAAAGATACTTGTTCTTTCCGTCATTGAGATACTAAAGGTTCAACTTTTTATACTTTTAAGTGTAAAATGAATGTTACTCGTATAACTAAAAAACATGTCTATTTTCCGCAATTTTTTGCACAGTACTTTCTTTAATGCTTGATTGAAACTTTAAACTAAAGGTACCGTTTACACCCTGTAAATATCTGTGTAGCGTGAACTTTTGTCTCAGATTAATAATTAATATTGTATCCAATAATTAGATATTTTTTGATACAATATTAATTTCTAGTTGGCTTCTTTCTAGTTAGTCGGTTGGTTCTTTGAAAGGCATTTTTAGATCCGGGATGCGAACTTCATTCTTCTTCAGGTATCTTACTGAAAATCTGATCAGTACCCTCGTCTTAGGGGCGGATTTGAAAATCCTAACTTGCAAGTTCATAAATAAATGAAATGTTTAAATCTACAAATCATTATGCCTCTCCTGCCCTTTTCCCATTTATTTGGGATCGGCGCAAATGTCTTCTTTTTTACACTTCTCCATCACTCGTCATCACAGCAGTCACCAAAATAAATAAATATCTGAATAAAATATGTTAGTGATTTAAACGTAACATTAAATCTGATTCAAAATAATTCGTTTATGTTATTCCGAAATTGGATGAAAAGAAAGAAAGATATGCCAGTGCATCACTCATGTGTATCCAGAGACCTTGGTGTTAAAAATAATGTTATCCTCAAAAGGTACTCGTACCTACCTGAATCATAATTTTGCAGGATTTGACTGAAGTGCAAGTTTAATAGTCAGGCTGGTGTGATGATTTTATACAATGATTGGTACTTAAAAACGGGGTTGTTTGGTAGCACGACTTGGGAAAGCATCTAGTACTAATAGAGTTAAAAATAGACTATAATATCATTAATATTAAAACAAAGAATAGCATTGCCGTCAGCAGGGAAAGTGCCTAGAAGGCTGGCAGCATTAGGTTACCTACCACGTTGAGTGACAAGGCGGAGTCGGCAAACCGTTTGTAGCTAATCCCAAAGGGCTCAAACCACATAACTACCAATAAGGCTTTACCAATTATAATTACGCCGTTTTCAGAATTAAGTACTGCAGTTTTTGTCTAGAAAAGTATATTGTAGTACAATATAAGGATTACCATGATGAATACACAAACATATAATAATTTTGAACCCTCTTTAACCGAATTGAATTTAGAATAAAAGTTCTTGAACTATTCACTTGTTTCTTGGTTTCCGAAGAATTGTTTTACATAACGATTACGGACTAGTGTGGACGCCACAGTTGACTACATAACAAGCTGACTCGTCAGAAAAGTGCAATATTTTTTATTTTAGCACAAGATGCTTTGCCTCTACTTTGTAAAATCACACACATATTATGTTTAATTCGATATAATAATAATATATAACAACAATCAGCGAATCCAATTGCCATTGCATTGCATGGATATTAAAAATAATGGCTGAAAAGCTGGTCGGCCACAGACAAAAAACAAAATAGGCGGGAAAGCGGCCATCTGATTTTCTTCAGCTATAATAATTCAATGTTTTAGTTTTACTTTCGTAATGATAAGCTCAGTGTTTACCTCGGGTTAAAGACTTATTTAAACCCCGTCTCGGGACTAAATAAGTTACTTTCTCCCCTGGAGTAACAATGTTGGTACAATTATTTTACCATCGGGTTTTTCTTAGTTGCAGTTATAAAGTCGGGATTCGCGCTCGCGAGGCCGTAGGCTTGCCTGCCAAAGCGGGAGCAATTTATGTCTCATGATATAACAATTAACTTAAACACAACTAGCTAAATGTGGAAGTTATACCTCTGCCTAACGATACGTCAAGTTAGAGTAGTTCAAAAAGAAAGAACGTGGTCTATAATTAACAAAGGAGGTTAAACATACATAGCTAAAATTGGTTAATACGCAGCGGTGAGATAGTTGGGGCATCCCATGCGTGGCATTCTTATAGCACACACTGAATCAGGCATCCTTACGACTAGGGAATTCAATCCGAGCTACTTTTTCTCGTGGAAATTCGTGTTATATCGCAGGAACAATGTTTTATCTCCACAATCCGCATGAATTCTCCAACTCACACGCCGATGAAGTATTTTATAAACCATCTAAGACAGAATAGAAAAAGTAATTTGCAGAACTGTAGTAGAAAACAGTATTAATCGTATAGAAGTGTGTGTTCATAATTCATAATTATTTATTCACAAATTAGAGACAACGGTACAGAGTAACTTAATAATAGACACAAAAGAGACAGATAGTTAAATGTGAAATTGTACAATGTAAAGATTTTCCTCATGGCTTATGCTGTTATCAATTTTTATTACTTGCTTCCGGTTGGTCAAGTAATTTTGGAAAAGTTGTAGAGGTATTCCTCGAATTTCCAAGGTATCGAGTTAGGCCAAGAGGATGGGTATAGAGACGGTGTCGAAGGCCTTTGTTAGGTCTAGGAATATTGATGGAGACTTCTGTCCCCTTTCGATGTTTTCTGCTACATACCATTTTAGTTTGTAAAGAGTGTCAGCGGTTGATATTTTTTACCCTGAACCCAAACTGATTACCTGAGAGAAGATTATGAGTTTCTAGGTAGTGTTTTAGCCTTCTATTTATTTGTAGTTCTTGATAAATTTGATTTCAATGTGTTTTTATTATTAACAAATATAAGAAACATTAAATTAATAAACTAATATTGGTAGATTTGTTTATTTTCATGTAACACCGGATTGAACCAAAACCCGTTCTTAAAAATCCGGATTTTAAAACAGAACGGATTTACATTCCCTGCTTACGACGTACAGGGCACTTAAGGGGGTGTTGATAGCTCTAGTTCTGCGCTAAGGCAGAGTTTTAAGTGTTAACTGAACCATTCCAAGCTAATTCATTCATTTCATGAACTTGGTAGTAGGAAGTTACTGATAATTATATTGTTTCGATGACTACACGCTTAGAGGAACACCAGTTTGACTGTAAACTGCCACAATTTTTTTTTGTGTGTTGTCAGTAGAGAAATAACGGAACCTGTTTTATGTTCCTTCTTAGTCCTCTATGTCGAGGCCGCGGTATCTCATACCACAACCCGCAGCCCCGGCGGGAATTTATGAACATTATTGTAGGTACCTTAATTACTTTTTTAAAGAATCCGCTAAATACTATAAACAACCTTAAAATGAATATTCAAACTAAATATTTATAAAGTAAGACTATAACTTAAATTAAACCATTAATCATTAATCACATAAATGATCATTAATCTCAAAATTATCATAAATTTCAAAAGAGGTTTCATTTAAAAGTGTCGATGATGTCTAAGATAAACTCGGAAAAATACCTGTGTGTGAAATTTTGAATTTTATAACTTCGGTTTTTTTTTATTGAAAAGCATGCGTCAGTAACTAGTACCCGGTTAGTTGCACCCTCAAGCATCGTCTCACAGCCTTTTGAGGGCTGTCTTTTGTAATTTATAACGGGATTCATAACTTCGGTAAAACCGAATGTTTTTATTTAAATAATTTTGATTTTGCTTGTACGTAGTTTAGCACTTTATTTGTGGGTTTTAATGATAATGTAGAACATTTTTCTTTTCACTTTGGTCTAGTCTTCGCAATAGGGATATATACATTTTTCTTCACCGAAAATGTCTAATTAGTCCGTCAGATAGATTTCCAAAAAATAATGGACACGTATTATTTTCTTTTTTCGCGTAAACAAAAAATAAAGACGATACAGGGCTTCGAAAAGTCGTGTGACGTCACAAGGTTAGTACTTTATTACCCACAAAGTGACGTCAAAAGCCTCCTCCATGATCTTTGACACGTTTTATTTTCGTAATTTTTTATTAATTTTTTAAAACAAAAAACACGTATCCAAAATTTTTCGATAATCTTACAGACGGACTGATTAGATTTTTTTAGTGAAATACCCTATTGCAACTGCTGTGCATAAGTTATTGGGTCGGGAAAATTTGTTATTTTATTTCCATCAGGAATATATCAGTAGTCCTAGTCACGGAGTTGTCTGAACCAGTGCCCAGTAGATGAACAGTATCTGTCAAATGTGGATCATGTACTATTAGGTACATCTCTGCCTAACTTCTATGACAGTGGTTGAAGTCATTGGTTGTCAATTTGAAGAGTGTCATAGATGATGAACTACATTTAGGTTTAAATAACCTTGTGATGAGGCCCGCCGGGAATGGTGGGCCGATACCAGAATTGGAACGCGCGAATGTAGGAACATGTCTCCCGGCCCCCCGACGTTATAGAACCAACGAAAGAGTAAGATTTTTGTTTGTTACGACATTCATCATAAGGGTTTCATGACAATTTTCCCATAGAAAATAAAAAGTTATCTCAAAAAAAAAATTACTTGTCACAGTCATATTCCGATCTCCAAATTATCTTACCGATATGAAAGCTTATAGGATAGTTTTAGACCCAATAGGCGGTGCTATTGATAGTAAGTTGCATCTGTAAGCTCGTGGCCTAATAATATCTGCCACTCGGGTCGATCTTGAGGTTAAGCCGCGCATGCCTGCCTAAGTTGGTCGACGGATGGGTGACCGCCCATTAAATACCGAGTTTCCTCGGTGCCTCGGAAGGCACGTTAAGCTGTTGGTCCCGGCTGCCATATATAGATATTTGGCAATCGTTCCAGAAGGAAAACATCGTGCGGAAACCGGCAAGTCCTAAAGCCAAAAATACGAAGACTTGTGACATCTACCAATCCTCACTGGGCCCGCGTGGTAGATTATAGCCCATTCCCTCTCAAAGAAAGCAGGCCTGTGTCCCAGCAGTGGGAACATTAATGGGCGGTTGATGATGATTCAGCTGCATTCGGTTGAAAACCGACCCCAAATTAGTTGGGAAAGGCTAGGTACATACGTGACCCCGTGCAAGCGGGTTGCTCGTTAATAACTAAATGCTGTTAAATTGAAATCAATAGTCGATAGCACACATACGGTACTGAAGTACTGTAGATTTCAATCGGCCATCATGACTAAGTAAAGTTAGATCAGGGAATGGAAGATACAAAACTTATCACATAACGTAACACCAAGCCGGTAATCCCCAAAAGGTGCCATCAACCAGGCATAAATCCAGACTACGAGTCTGCTATTGAGTAATTACTAATGGGGAACCCCAATTACACTTTCAAATGTTTCTTATACAATGCTCTCCAAAAATTGGCTGAAATTATATAGTCTATTGCGTACAGACCTAACCATTATATCTATGGACCTAACCATTATTATCTAACATTCTAGTTGCCATTGTTTGAACTGTCACTAAGTCGTTCTCATTGATTAAAACTATTTTTACGTATTCATTCAATATAGCTTCGCATTTAGCTATGATTTGTTTGAATGAAAATCTAACTTGCGTCTGTGTGCAGCCCACATTTCCACCTTCCTCCACAGTGGAGGTTGCACCCCCTTCTCCACAAATAGGTTCAACAACCATACACTGATGACGCACGGCACGAACGCTCCCATTCATCTCCTATATCGCTATAATCTCCTGGTACCCGAATCCCATCTCGAAGCTCCGAATCGATAGTGCAGACGAAACCGAGTGTGGCGCTGGTGTACTGCCCCGCCCTGATTACCCATCCCAATGCAATGTATTGATCCGTTTTCTCGGAAAAGCTACCAGGACGACACGTTTCTGCAGAAGCTTCGCCGAATAGGCGATGTGCCGTTCACCCTACATTATTTAGTAGGTATGTACTCAATGTTGGATTTTGATCATAAATGCCTAAATTAATGTGAATTACAACATAATTTCGATTTTAAATAACTCACGATTTAGGAGCAGTTGGCAAAAAAAAAATATTTCTTTCAGTTTTTGAAAAATGAGCTCGAACGATTCGCGCTTCGTCCCACGCTTTCGAATTAGTGCAACCTTTTTCTACCCACTATTCGATTAATTATTAGAGTAAAGAGACATGACAATATCTTGTTTCACTACCTTGAAAATAATATTCTTGATTCTCTGACACGCCATTTTCTTTTTTGGAGTCAATCTTCTTTGCTTAGCATTTACCTGCGGCTGAATTTTTTTATTTTTTTTTTTTTTATTTTTTTAATAATAATATTCCACAACTATCACACAACGCCATCTAGTCCCAAGCTAAGCAGAGCTTGTGTTATGGGTACTAGACAGTACCCATAACACAAGCTCTGCTTAGCTTGGGACTAGATGGCGTTAAAATTAAAAAAAAAAAAAAAAATTCAGCCGCAGGTAAATGCTAAGCAAAGAAGATTTGTTTAGAATGCAAAGATTCGTTATTAATTAAATTAAACAGACTCTTTTCCCCCTTCATTTTGGGGGTGGAAAATCTTGAAATTTTAATGAATCCTCCCGCTCTGGGCAGTGCGGTAGGCAGTGTCAGACTTCTACTGACTAAAAACCACCAATGTTCCTTTAGCCCTAGCCGAGGCCACGGTATCTCTTTCAAACAACCTGCAGCCCCGACGGGGACTCTTGTCCCCCTTACAGATGAAAATCTGTATACGAGGTGAATTAATAATAATAATAATAATATTCCACAACTATCACACAACGCCATCTAGTCCCAAGCTAAGCAGAGCTTGTGTTATGGGTACTTGACAACTGATAAACATACTTATATATTTCTAAATACATACATATTATAGATAAATTACACCCAGACACAGAACAAATGATCGTGCTCATCACACAAACATTTGTCCTGGGTGGGAATCGAACCCACGACCTCCGGCCTAGCAGTCAGGGTCACTAACCACTAGACCAACAGGCTAGTCAGTGAATTAGTTGTAAAGCAATGATATTGCTTCAGTTCATTAGTACTTTTAAACTGGAATTTTAACACGTAGACTTTAAACTTCGAGTTTCAGCGAATATTTACCATTTTATGTAATTTTAAATGTACTTGGTTTTAAAATACCGAGCAATAAATCATCCTAAGTGTTGATATGAGTTTTAACGATAAGTTCTTATTTCACTTAATATATTATACTTGAACAGTTAACACCTAAGTACTCGAAATTATATTCTCATGCTGATTGAAAGCTCAAGTTTAAAGTACCTACGTAGCTTCAGTTATCAAGACGACTGTGATGGCGTTGACTGAGTACTGATTACTGATCAAATTACTAAAGACACCGATATTTCTTAACCAACTTCTAAAAAAGAAGGAGGTTATTTATGTTCGGTCGGTATATTTCAATGAAGTTAATTACGTTATTAGTCGACAATTATGTGAGGTTAGTCGCCTCTCTCCTAGAGAGGAGGCCTGAGTCCCAGCAGCGGGAACATTATATATATAGGCTGATGATATCTTAGGATGAGGGTCCCGTGACTAAATAATAACAGCCACTCGGATCGATCTTCAGTTTCAGCCACGCTTGCACGCTTGGTTAATTCGTGGATGAGTGACCACCCATTACCATGTCATTTAAAGATACAGGTAGTCAGTGACTTGAAAGTTTGACCACCAGTCTTACCACAGGGTATCGTATTACCCAGTATTACTGGGTTGTGGAGATATATTATTATGTGGTACAGATAGGCAATCGCTCCATGTAAAATACTGGTATTTAGCTGCATCCGGTTAGACTGGAAGCCGACCCTATTATGGTTAGGAAAAGGCTAGCCAGATGATGATTATTTAATTTTAATTAACATAATATAGCATCATGCTTGTAATCCCCAAAGGGTTCATTAAAGGTCCTGTCGGGGCTGCGAGTTGTTGTAAGAGATACAGATATAGAGACACCGCGGCCTCGACATAAAGGGCTAAGAAGGAACATGGGTGGTTTTTAGTCAGTGGAATTCTGACACTCCCTTTCGCTCTGCCCAAGAGCGGGAGGGGTTATTTTATGATCCCCCCCCCACTCTCCCCCCACCAAAGTGGTTCATTAAAGATTGTGCCAGTTAATTGTGTACGAGAAGTTGAAATGTTTGTAAACGCACCCACGATACAGGATTAATTCCTAGTGTGGAGCAAAGTTAGAAAAAATAAAAAAGTTCGTCAATTACTTTTGTTTTCCAAAATCGTGAAATCTATGTGTCCTCATCCACTATGACCATACTGCTTGTGGTACATAATTGGTTGTTTTGTTAACACGAGTACCATGGTTTCTTACTTTTGGTGTTCCAAGACACGGAGGAAACCCGGCACTTCATGGGCGGTCACCCATCCACAGGCCAACCTACGCAAGCTTAACCCAAAGATCGACACGAGTGTCAGTTAATATTAAACCACAAGCTTTATTTAAATTATTTAAATTAAAATTGATTTTATATTAATTAAATTAAATTGTTAATTAAAATTAATTCTTACTGCGTAGCATGGGGTCCTGGGTTCGGTTCTCAGGCCAGGCAGACTTTTAACTAGTTAGGTTGTTCTTTCAGGAATTTGTCAGTTGCAGTCACGGAGTCTGGATTTGTACCCAGTTGATAGGCTCCAAACATGGGAGGCTCCACGCATTAAATATAACTGGCGAAAGGGTACAGGGGATTACAGGTGTGATGTTAGGTTATTTTGTTAAGGTATTTCACCACAAAAATCTAATTAGTCCGTTTGTTAGATTATCGAAAATATTGGATACGTGATTTTTGTTTTATCAAATTAATAAGAATTGACGAAAATAAAACTTGTCGAAGATCATGAGTGGGGGCTTTTGACGTCACTGTGTGGGTAAAAAAGTACTAACCTTGTGACGTCACACGACTTGACACAACTTTTCGAAGCACTGTATCGTCTTCATCTTTTGTTTAGGTACGTGAAAAAAAAAAAACATATTATGTCCATTATTTTTTTTAAATCTACTGACCGACTAATTAATTTTTTTTAGCAAAATACCCTATTATATCTCACTATGACTTTTCACTTTAACAAAATAATCACTTGAGTATTTCTGCATCGCAATCATTCATTATAAATTATGGGACCCGATAACAATCACTTGCTTTGAGTTTTCATGTGAAACATCAATTTTTTCAAATCTCGGTGACCTTATTTAAACGATCGACCTTTGTACGTAATTTTACGATTCATTCGTTATGTGAAGCACATAACCACACCCTTTGTCTAATGTTCATGAATTATTCCATACGGTAATTTGAATATTATACTACAAAATATGCTTTAAGAAACTCAAGAGCTTTTTTCAGTTCTATTTACTCCTGATAAGTTTAATGCTAACTCAATCACCTCTCTCTCACTCACCTATATCGAAAAGTAGGTAAATTATTGAATGTCAACTAAAATTTTCAAACTATCAAATTATCAGTTAATCAGAATTCATTCATGACAGGTTGGTATCATTAAATCTCGCTGAGGTACGCTCTCCAAGTAGTGAGTATGTGCTGTTGTGTGCAAAATGTGTACGCGGATTGACGTCAACACTACATTCAATGGACCTATACTTCAACAAACTTAATAGTGCAGACGGAAAAATGCAGAACTAAAATAAATGTATCAATGTTTGACCGATCGATGCCTTTCCTTCGACCAGCAGCGCCACCACAGACTGCAAACATAAACTGGTATAGTTCCGCAATGACGTGCGACGTGACGAACCATACAGCTCCCTCTGTTTTATGCGTCCCTAGTACTAATTTCACCGGGTAGGCTTAGTTTTAAGATTCGAAATGAAAATAAAGTGATAAGAAGACTCACTTTGGATTTCATACAATGCTTTATTTGGCAATGAAATTATTTAATGTCTTAGAAAGTGGTAAATCTGGTGCTAATTAAGCACTGAGTAACTTATCTAGCGTATATTTTTATCGTTTACTTATTTGACTTTAAAAAAATAGGTACCTACTAAGGAAGAACCATGCATTTTCCCCACTCATGCCCTGGCGTCTGGTTGCTAAGGAAAAGCTAGCTAATCGTTTCCCTAATACAAGTGAAGGTGATTTTAGGACATAATACGTTTATTGAATAGAAAGTCAATAAAAACAAATTTTCTAAACTAAATATCGTAGCTTACATTGCTGTAGTGACATCCAAGGACTACTTGACCTTATATAACGTTCCTTCTGCCTTCATTTCATGGTCTTAGAAAACCATGCACTACCAGGATCGCAGAAAAGTGAAGGAGGTTGCTCTACACATTGCATTGAAGGAAATTTCAACCCTGTTTCGCAAGCGTGGGGTCGGTAGTAGGAAAACTAGGTGAATTTCAAAACTGACATTTCGAACTAACCTTATTGGGTTCCGTCGGAGGCCTCTTCTGTGTGTGCTTTCTGCCTCCACTAATTATAGGCGTAATGCTTATCTTATGAGAAGCGCTCGTTGCTTTAATGAATTATCTCACAATAATGATATTGACTTATTTTGCACTAAGACGAGCGTAGCAAGAAAACTTTTAGCCAAATCATTTTTACCGGACTGCGGCGAAGCCCAAAAGGAGTGTTATGTGTTTGGCGTGTATGTATGTATGTCCGTTTCTTTGGTCTCTCAAAACTCCTAAACGGATGAAGGGATTTGAATAAAATATACGTCGTTAGATTCGTCTTGATGGCGCGAGTGTTACTGGCTACTTAAACACAAAATTAAAAAAGAAAAGTAATTTGCGGATTTTGGGGGCCCTATAGCGTATATCAAAAAATTAAAAAATTCCATTACCATCGAGAAGGGTATCAAAATGAAGGGTTTTAAAAGGAGATTACAAAAATATATGACACTTACATGTTTAAAATAATTTCAAAATCACAAATAATATAAACAAACAAAAAAGTTAAATCATCTGCGAAGATTTTTACGCGACCAACGAAAGAACAGACACAAAAGAACTAAAAAGTTGGAAATAAAAAAAAAATGTTAGAAAACTAAAAACCCCCAACTGGAAAAACTTAAAAGTAAATCACAAGCACATTTTAAATTAATAATTTTCAATCATAATTTAATATTCAAATGAACCCCGCCTGCTTCCAAGTTTTGTTTAATTTAAAATGTGCTTGTGTTTTACTTTTCAGTTTTGTTTAATTTAATGTACTTGTTTTTTACTTTTCAGTTTTTTTAGTCGGGTTTTTTGGTTTTTTTAACAATTTTTTTACGAATGAAGCACCGGTTGGTGGTACTCAAACACGCATGTAGCAACGTAAAATTTAAAATAAAATAAGAAACCAGAAACCATAACTTCATCTTTTAGGCATTAGTTAATCGTTGTTATAATTATATCTGTGGAGGCGTGTAATTAGCTACGTCATTATATATTTTTGTTACCAATTTTTATGTTATTAGTCTGTAAGCTTTCTTAAAAGTAATAAAATTAAATTAAATAAAAAAATTAAGGGGTGAAACTATTTTGCATGAGATTATTTAGTAAATAAAAATCCTTTACAAATAGGTAAATAGAGGCTTACTTTTAATTACCTACCTAAATACACGTAAGCAACGCTAAAGTTTATTAATTTAAACTTTTACGGTCACTTGTGGGATATCATTCGTGATTATCGGTGATTATTTTGTCATCCTGCGATCATTGCACTTGCAACAGTGCTGCGTCGAAATATCGGGAGCTCACCATAATGGATTATCACAAATGATACTCCGTAAGTGACAGTAAAAGTTTAGTTATAAGCCGTGGAAGCTTAAAAAGAAAATTATTTGGTAAAAGGTCAAAAAAGCAGTAAAAACTTCGTAATCACTAAGATTTCTATTAATTACTCATTCTCCTTTTATATCGGAACTATGATCGAGACTTTATTTAACAATCAATCGAAGCCCAAAGTCCACTTTGTATGTAAAGACGCGCAAACTAATAGCGCCAAAATTAAATTAAACTAACAAAGCCCAACGCTATACTGCAAATATAACACCTAAGATTAAGGGGCAGTGTACATAGATAGCCAATAAATACGGAGTTCGGAACAGGGCCGGATAATCACCGGTTTATGACCGCCCATGTGCACAGCGGCCCGTTTCTCAGAACACGCCGAGAAGATACAGCTCCCTTACGACGGTCGTAAAAGATGCGGTATAACATGTGCAATGGCGGAGCCTGCATCTGACGAACTGATCTCTGGTTCTGATGCTTTTAAGGTCGGGATTTAGTGCCAGATATGTGCATTTATGTGATTTGGTTCGTATCATTGTGTCGAAGAGCCGCACCCTTCATCATTTATGTAGGTAGGAATTGAATCGGTCTTTGGTTTCGCGCGTTATGTAGACTGCAGGAAACTATTTTGATAATATTATTAATATAAAAGGGAAACCAATAATATGTAATTAAATTCCAATTGCGTTTTAGTTAAAACATATTGCTGCATTTCCTCCGAACAAAGGTTATCGATTCTAGGCAGGTCCTAGCGCAGATCAGCAGGGCTATTGCGTATCTTTTTTAATGTCAGTGGGTATCATAGTGTCCATCGATTAACTGTCAAATTGGTTATGGTTTGGTACAAAATGGAACCTTTAGTCAGTTAATTGATGGACACTATGATAGCTACTGACATTTAAAAAGATACGCAATAGCCCTGCAGATATCCTTAACCTTATTTATTCGGCTTCGGTACAGTGTGACTTCTTCTTCCATACGTAATTCTTTAATACTGGTCATGTATTGACTGGCCTGTTGGTCTAGTGGTTAGTGACCCTAACTGCTATCCCGGAGGTCGTGGGTTCGATTCCCACCCAGGACAAATGTTTGTGTGATGAGCACGATCATTTGTTCTGTGTCTGGGTGTAATTTATCTATAATATGTATGTATTTAGAAATATATAAGTATGTTTATCAGTTGTTTAGTACCCATAACACAAGCTCTGCTTAGCTTGGGACTAGATGGCGTTGTGTGATAGTTGTGGAATATTATTATTATTATTATTATTATTATTATGTCACCTCCTTTCTACCACTTTTATTGTCACAAATTAATATAATTGTATGATCTAATATTGAGTATTCATACCATCATCACTTGCATCACTTGTTTGCAATTATTGGAAACATCACAATACAGGGTGTTAGGTTAAACGAGGGACATATTGAAGAATTGAATCAGTATTCGATTCTCGTCTTAAATATGTAAAAAAAACTATAACTTTAATAGTTAGAGTCAGAGTTAGTCAGACGTAATTGTCCCTTGGCCCGCGCACGCTCTCCAGCAGGGCTATTGCGTATCTTTTAAATGTCAGTGACTATCATAGTTTCTATGGATTAACTGTCAAATTGGTTATGGTTTAGTACAAAACGGAACCATTTGACAGTTAATTGATGGACACCATGATAGCCACAGACATTAAAAAAGATACGCAATAGCCCTGCTGATCTCACGTTATTAGACGTTTCTTTTTTCAAATTCAAATTCAAAATATCTATTGCACCTTAATATTTACAAGGTGTTATTGTGTATTGTTTTGTGAGCAGTGGTAGCCCCGACTTACGAACAGTTGGTCGTGGGTTCGAACCACAAGTCGCATTACTTTGTATAATTTATTTCATCACCACTGCTCTCAAAACGGCGAAGGAAAACATCGTGAGGAAACCGGCATATCTTAGAACCAAAAATTCGAAGATATGTGACATCTACCAATACGCACTGGGCGGGCGTGGTGGAGTATACGGTTTAAGATATTTATTTCTCAAAACATTCACTTAATATGAGAAATACAAGATAAACTTAAAACTAAATATTATAATATATAAGAATTACATGAAGGTACAATTTACACAATGTTGCGGGTAAAAGGAAAAAGTTAGTATACTATTACATATCGAATCTCGATTCTTGAAAGCAAGTCAAAGCAATTATAGAGAGGAAAGATAGGATTTTTTGTTTGTTACGATTTAGCTCAAAAATTAATCTGACGAATTTGAAAATTCTTTCAACATTAGAAAGATAATTGAAAAAATATTACTATTTATTTATTTATTTTTATTTATTTATTTATTTGGATCTCCAACAAAAGATACACAGATACAATATAAATCACAGTTATACAAAGGTTCTTTTAGGTGTGTTCCTTCAATTACAGGAGACCACAGCATGCACATAAAAATAGGTGATAACACAAAGAAAAATTAAAAATTAAAATATTTCAAAAACAAAACATTAATCAAAATAATAAAGCTTTTGAACATAATAAATCACAAGTATTAAAATTAAAATTGATAAAAAGTCAAAATAAAATTAAATAAAATTATATTAAAATTGTCATAAAGTTAAAATTAGTAATATTACATTAAATAAAAAATTGATTAAAGTTAAAATTATTAAAATTGTTTTACATAAAAATTATACTTATTATTTTACACTTATTGCAGTGGTCAATTTTTTTTTGTATTTTGATATATGGAAGGTTATGTCCATGTCAGATTGCTTTGACAATTCGTTATACTGCCTACAGAGTCTTGGGAGAGCGGCGAAATGTCCTAGATTTGTTTTGGAACCTGAGACATAAAACAAATTGTAGCTGGTTTTCCGCGGCAGGCGAGATGGCGCGTTCATATGTAGCTTGCCTAGTAATTCGCTACAGTCTATGGCTCCATTGAATATTTTGTGGAGTAGAATCAGGTCTGCTGTTTTTCGCCTGTCAGCAAGTGAGACTATTTTATAGTGCACTAGTCTGTCTTTGTAGCTGGATACTTTTTTGGCTAACTGTTCTTTGTAACACAGATGATACAGGAAGCGCCTTTGGACACTTTCCAGGTGTTTGATGTATATGTCGTAGTGAGGATTCCAAACCGGGCTGCCATATTCAAGTATAGGGCGAACCAGTGTGTTAAATAATTTTATTCTGGTAGACGCCTTTTTAAATTCTTTACTGTTGCGTAAAATAAATCCCAGAATTTTAAACCCCTTTGATACCGTGCTTAGGATATGTTTGTCAAATTTAAGTTGTTTATCTAGTGTAACTCCTAAGTCACGTATTTCTTCAATTTGTTTTAGTTTTTGTTGGTCAATCGTGTAAGTGTTTGGTTTGACAATTTTGTTACGGCTGAATTGCATGTAGTAACACTTTGAGACGTTAAGAAGCATTTTGTTCGTTTTGCACCAGTTCGTCAGTCTATTGAGGTCTTCCTGCAATAACGCAGCGTCAGATTCAGTTTTCATCGGTTTCATTATTTTCATGTCGTCGGCGAAAAGATAGTATTTTGAATGCCTAAAGCAGTGCGTGATGTCGTTAATGAAGATGTTGAAGAGAATTGGGCCTAAATGTGAACCTTGTGGAACCCCGGATGTAGCCTTGAAAGACTTAGAATGGTAGCCATTTATTACTACTTTTGACGACCGTTGGATAATCGCTCTATCGAGGAAGGTTGTAAGCTATATATTATTGTGACGCAGACGAAGTTGCGTGGGTGAGCTAGTAATTAGTAAAAGAGAATTAATATGGAAGTAGAAAAAATTTTACGCCGCCGCTTCAAAATAAATTGTCATTAGGCTGGGAGAATGGTGATGATTAACATATTGATTACTTAGTATTTACCAAACATTTAAAGTTAATTGTACACCCCTAACATGCCTCTAACACATTGGACATGACCAAAGCTGGCCTCTGCTCATTTACCTTAAGCTTTTGGTACATTTTGTGACTGCAATAAATACTTAAGGAACTTTTTCATCCGTCCTCTCAGAGATCCATCGCGTCTAGGCTTGTGTGTTAATTAAAATAGAATTCGCGACCGTAACTTATGTGACTTTACTGAATAATATTGAACTGTCATGAAAGCCTTTTTCATCAAATAGTCACTCAAGGAAGTGAGGCTCCACATCGTTGTCAATGTGGTGAAGTAGTCGACAGCCTCGGACACCATGGCCTTTCCTGCAGTAAGACCGCAGGTCGCATTGCGCGGCACGCCAGCATCAATGATCTCATCCGTCGTGCTCTGGCCACCGCCGGTGTGCCTGCTGTTTTGGAACCCAATGGGTTGGCACGCGTCGATGGGAAGAGACCAGATGGTATGACCATAATGCCATGGAAGTTGGGTAGGCCTTTGGTGTGGGACGCAACTTGCGTCGATACCCGTGCGCCATCCCATCTTCCTAGCACGGTGAGTTGTGCTGGGGCGGCTGCTGCAGGTGCTGAAAACCTCAAACGGCGCAAATACAACAACTTAATTGGCAGTTATGTGTTTGAGCCGTTTGGGGTTGAAACACTGGGGCCTTGGGGTCCGAGTGCTCACCTAATATTCAAGGAAATTGCCAAGCGGTTGGTCGACTCTTCATGTGACCAGAGGGCTGGCCTATTCTTTGGCCAAAGAATCAGCATTGCGATCCAACGTGGGAATGCTGCCAGCCTTCTGGGCACTTTTCCTATTGACAGCAATATGGACGATTTTTTTGACGCCCTGTAATTCTTCTCTTTTTGATATTTGTATATAATTTAATATAATTTTAGTTCTGTAAATTGTAGATATTGTAAATAAAATTTGTGAGTAAAAAAAAAGTAATATGAACTGAGAGGGTTGTATTGGTGATTTTAATCATTTTTACACTTTAAAGTAGGGATGCCCGATTTTTGGCTTTGCATCGATTTTCTGGATCGTAATGGATCGTAACCTCGTGAATCGATTCAAGATTTTAATCGTATTGCATTGAATTGATCTCGTAAAAATGGTATCGTAATTTTATGAAAATAATGATAAGCACAGCATGCATGCCAAATTATGATTTCTAATTTAATTATAATAATAATATTTAATAATAGTAATATTTATTTTCTTCCACAAAGTACAATCCTACTAATATTATAAATGTGAAAGTTTGTGAGAATGGATGTGTGGATGTTTGTTACTCTTTCACGCATAAACGGCTGGACCGATTTGGTTGAAATTTGGTATGTAGATAGGTTATACCCTGGATTAACATATAGGATTGTTTTTATCTCAATTTTATGATCCGTGGGATAATTTTCGAGTTGTAGCGGGTGAAGCCGCTGGCAACAGCTAGTTACAATATAAAGGTAAATTAAGGTAGGTACTTACCTAATAGATCTATGTTACAAAGTATCGTGCGCAGTCGTGACAGAAAGCCGTTATAGGCCATTCAGTAAATGAAAGAAAACAACATTTGAGAATGCTTACATACCCGACAATAAAATAAACAAAATATTATCACGGTAATTCACCTTCATATTTCAAACAGTACCGCTTTTGATTATTGTAACTTGAAACTGTCGAAACTAATCCCTTTCAATGTTTAGGTAGGCCATCTTACTTCGTTGTAGTTCATACGGTACGTTTCGGTGGACGTTTGAGTTTTATTTGATACGTTTTTTTTCATACGATCAAGGTGCATACGATTCGATCTGGATCGAAGATCGCATCCTGTTGAATCGATTCAAAAAAACGTTGATCGTATGGGCGTGAATCGATCTTCTGAAAGATCGATTCCGACCGAGCATCCCTACTGTAAAGTCAAATTTTTTTGCGGTCGCGAATCTTATTATAATTTATTACTTAGTTAACATACAACCTGACACTGACTGGCAAGTTGCAAAAAAAACGTTAAAAAAAAACGTATTTCGCGAGTTACCTTGAAGGATTCACCTTAAAGTAATAAAAATAGTGTCGTTCGATCTATCGAGTACATTCAGAGGGAAGTGATTCACTATTTGGTTGGCTAAATACAACTTCAAGCAATTTTTAACTATAACAACATAAGTTACCGAAAAAATTAGAGATTCTTTACTAATGAACGATAAAGAATCTCTAATTTTTTCAGTAACTTGTTTAGTACTAAGATTAAAGTAACAGATCGGTGTGATTTTTATACTTTATTCTACAGACACAATCATTTATATAGCCCATTTAGTTGTTATTAAATAGGTTATAGCAGGTACTCCTCCTTCGAACATAGCTTGGTTACGCATGGTGGTTGAATCAAAGGGTATGACAGAGACACTATAAAATTGATGTTCTAGTCTATCTTGCTATCTGCATTGCATTTGTCCCAATCACAGCCCACACGTGGTTATATTGATCGGCTGAAACGGCAATGGGCCCTCGTAAATTAATTTGAGTTCATTAACACGAGTTGCACCCCCGGGCGTTTGCGTAATCTCAGTTCTCTATGTTTCAACGTTATGTATCTATTAAGAGTGTACCAATCAAACTAAACGCGATTGAACGACGTTTAAGGAATGCCTCTTTCAATGGCTATTGAAAGTAGTTTAGATTGGTTGATTGTAATCCGTTTCAATGGTATAAAACATAACGGATCATCATAATCAACACACCCACATTTCGTTAAGTAAGGATAAACCCAATACCACTTTGCACGTCCTGGGAATTTAACCCAGGACCGTTAGTTATAATAATATTAAAAACTTAGACCTAAGAAGGTTCTCAGGTCCTGAACCAAATAAAGATAACAATTAAATAATGAGGGAGAACTATGTAATTATACCCATTGTACACCACTTGTGACTCATAACATTAGTATAAATGTCAGTTTCTTCCATAGAGGAACCAACCTGGGGTAGTAGAATACGTAGTAGCTACATAGGTACGACAATTAATAACTTTGCCCTCGAAAAGGCAAAAAACGCAAAAATATCTTTAATAAGAAAGCTTCACTATTAACGAGCAAATAGTGAAGCTTTTTCTTCAAGATTGTTTTATCGGCTAAGTACCCATGTAACTACCTTATTAAGTTAACTTCTTTAAACAAGTATTACGGCAGAGTTTTTTCAATTAATATGACTAGGCTTTCCGGGGCGATTCCCCGTTTTATTTAAAACCACGCCTGCAGTCCCCAAAGGGTAAGATGTACGTACCATAACCAATTTGACGGTTAATCCATGGACAATATGATAGCCACTGATAACCACATTTAAAAGATACGCAATAGCCTTTCTGGGCATACAAAGGTAATATAAGTCAGCACGGTTGCTATATTTGCTAACGACAGCAGCATTTAAACTGAAATCACTGAGAAAAAAAATGACCATAGCACACCCTAATCTAGGTCGCTGAATACAATTTACTTGAATAAAAGACGATCATAAAAACATAAAAGTTGACTGAGAGAGCGTGGTGTGATGTATTTTAGTTTACGTGCGAGTAATGGCTCGCTAGGCGGCGTACAGTCGTACACCCGACGTCGGCCCGCGCCTCGTAGTCAGCGCTGGAGTATGATGTGTTTACATGAACGCCCGTTTGTTCAAGCCGTTTGATCTTTATAAATGCAATAGGTATTTCAAAAATATCGCCGTCGGCGGAACTCTAACGCTCGCTTTAATAAAAAAATCGAGAATGATTTTTAAGAACGACAACCTTGATACCCTGTTTATGCTCAGCTATGGGTGCTCAGTTTATGAGCATTTTTTGATTTAACGAAACTGACGTCTGTTTGGAAATTGTATTTCAGTACAGCGTAGGTACGTACATACCTACCGTACGCCGTCTCACCGGCGTGTTATCGGCCTTCCAAGTCGTGAGTAAGCCTCAGATTTCACAAAAGATGAGGTGTATTTTAATTTACGATTACGACTGACGGATGAAGGCTGGGGTTTATTTGTACGAATACTTCTGTTATTCTGCGAAGTAACTAACTTATCATTAGTCACTTTGGATTGTAATGATGGACTCGATTTCCGGTGTTTAATTAAACGTTGATTCGTATTTGAAGCTCTATCACATCTACTAAGAAACGCTGTTCTGATTAATAAAAAAGTACTCTGTGTTGGTGATGTCCAAATTACCATCAGCTGGGCCGCCTTCTTGCTAACTAAAAACATGGAATCGCCCTAACTAGTGGTGTAGAGGAATTGTCCTAGACTTGCGCGTTCTAGGTCGTTGTTCGTGAAGGAAAACATCGAGACATTCTAGGACTTTAGTTTGTTGTTTGTTTTTTGTTTGAGGATAATCTGTAGGTCTTTCCAAGGGTGTAGACCAGTACCTCTTTTGTGTGACTATAAAAGGCTGATTATTACTATGTTATTAATAACTTGAAAATAATACGAGTACTAGCATATTTTAAACAAAGGAGATGAAGTATTTCAGATCGTAGTACTTTACAGTCCCCTTTAGATCCTGTCCAGCCGAATTGGGAAAAGGCACGAGTTAAACCGTATATTAAATATTGGTATTATTTGTTCAGAATCCGGATTACTTCCGGTGCCTGTTAAAACAGTTATATCTCTAAATAACACATCTTCGGTATTGTTCTATTTGTGTTGGTATAAATAACTGAGTAATTGACACAGTTCGATGCATTCGAGTCAATGTGTGCGGTCCCGCTCGAAATCGATCTGCCGACACGGCTTGACGAAAGGAGGCGCATCCAGCAACCATGTCATCGGCAAGATATTGCTGTGAAAAGATGATTTCATTTTTTTCCTAAATAGTAGAAAACATAGTCGGTCACTGCTCCATGCTCCCGTTTGTACCTATATGCTTCGATCTTATAAACTACGCAACGAATTTTAATGAAATTTTCAGCAATAGATCATAGAGTGATTAAAAAAAAAGGTTGATTTATGTAGTAAGTAGTATACCTATCTACATAACACCTGCGCGAGGCGGGACGCTAGTTTTAATAGTTGGTTTTCTCTTGTCTTGTCATAGTATATCTGAGGTTTGTGTAGGAAAGAAACATGTTTGTACTACGGACAATTATTAAAACCACAGGTTAGGGGATCAACTAGCAATTAACCGTTAGCCAACAGAATAGGTAGCGGTAAAAAAAAAGTATAAGGACTGTACAATTGACTGATTAGGCTGGCTCGAGGTTAGAAGTATATTCGAGAAGGAAAGTGAATATTTTATCATTGTAGTTTATTCTTGAAAAACAATTATTTTTAGTAGGGAACAAAAATATATATTTTTTACATTACAATCACAATACATAATCCATATTTCGTGTTAACGTGGTTTACGGGTGGTCCCTCACCCGATACAAACAGATTTAGCTTGCTTCTAACATAAACACGCAATACAAAAAAGTAAAAAACAGATCTTCCCTTTGGTTGCTCCTACGAACGAATAAAAACGTTAACCCTTTCATATGGCAACCTTGACCCTTGTTTACATAAAAAAATGGTTAACTTTTTACAACTGCTAGATATTTTAGAGGCAAAAAAACCTTTGCAAACTTCCGAACTTAGCACCGATCCTTGGCAGATAACATTTTTACGGAGTTTTTACAACTTGTTATATTTTTCATAGTTAATAAAATAGGTATCACATTCATTTCCAGTGTTTTATTACAGCAATGAAAACAGAATTAACAGTCGTATAATTATTTTTTAATTTCATGAAATTCTCGGACCGTATTTTCTATTTTGGCATGTTAACTTCGTTATTACCTTCAAAGAATAATAATGAAAAAAACATTTTCCTTGATTTAGGGAGGATCGTGGGCGCAATACCAGAATACCTTTCAACGTTTGTGACTTGAAAGATTACGGTCATCGATGATTATTGATCAGGTATTATGAAAGTTTCAAGTTACTAGTGTCACCGCGAATTGTCGAATGTGCTCAAAGTAATCCGATGTAAATATACCTGAAAGGAACCTGGTATAGTGTGCGTCATTGTAACTATTAACAATCATTTCTTACTTTTCTGTAGCCCCTATAAAATGATGCATCACTAGGATACCAACACAAGGAAACTTTTAACACACGGATTACTTTGTTCTTCGTGTTTTCTGGAATATTGCGTCTCCGTGAATCCTTAATGCCTGCGAAACTCACGAGCCTGAATCCAACACTAACATCAGACTCCACATTCACACACATCCGACACGTCGTAAATGAGTGTAATTAGGGAAACATGCATTACTAATATAAAACGAATTATCCAGTTATATTGCTTCAATGATATGAAAAATATTTTGATTACTATCATAAATTTCCGGCATTCAGGATTCACATAATTCGCTGGCGAAGAAATTACATTTTGTAAATTGGATTTTATGTGCGATAGCTGTGCGACTTATGCGAATTCTTTTTCTATTTGCTTCAGGAATAATAATAGTTCACCGCACCCCCACGTACCTGTGTGTGCCACTTAAATTCCAATAAATCTATAGTTAAACTGTTAAAGTAATGTAATTCGGGCGCGGGGCGGCGAAGGTCGGGGCGGGCGGCGGGTGCGCTCTGCGCCGGCGCACGTCGCTCGTCGCCTGCCAACTTGAGAGCAATTTATCCCATCGGCGAGGCCCTCTCCCTGGCGTGATCTATGGCCTTTAAAAAGCGATGACAAGTACCGGAATGTTAGCTTATGAAACAGCCGCAGAGTAACCAGCACTTCTGTTTTTCATTATAAACGATAAAATAAAAAAAAGCAGTGTTGAAGCGTTCTCAGAAATCGAAACAGTGTCTGCAACATATATATTATCAAAGCAATCTGATGAAAAATATTGATAATCATCAGCTGTCTCACTCAACAAAGTGAAATGATTAATGTCGTAATCAAACAATTTCATTTCTGAATATACATTCAGCTCTCCATGTAGTTCTGAGAATCGTTTGGGTCGAGAAATTGGGATACACTTGCAATGTACAAAAATATAACTAGATAATAACAAAATTCTCGGAAAATTTTTAGTCGAAGTAAAGTTTTATTCCTAAAACCGCCCAATTGGTAGCTGTTGCTAGGTTTGTTTAAATTATGGCGATTAGGTACCGAGGCGTGCACGTGGCCGACAACAGACGAGCAGCAGGCGGCCGCGAGCGATGGGAACTCGTACTGTGCAATTATAGCCTAACATCCACATATTTATGTGAGCTGGCCGCTGTACCGCTGTACCGATGTACTGCGGTACGTGAGGTTTTACGCCGTCTTCACATTTATTTTATCAACGCGTTGTCAGCGGTGCACTGCTTATTTTTTCCTACATACTTTGTGGTTTCCGAATACCGTGGAGTTGTCTCGTGAATATTCTTTTACTGAATTGTTTTGTAATAAATTAGAGTGTTTGAACGAAATTGATGATTGATTCAGTCGGACACATACACATTACGTATACTTTTCTAAACCAGCTGGCTGTAAAATTACATCTTCTAGACAAATACAAAGTCTAGTCTGTAGGTAACGAGCTTTAGTTTTTGTCTTCACTTTGCGTTTGTGGTGTAGGCAGGAGATAGGTATTGCTTGCATATAAAAGAATAAAATAAGATAATTACGTATCATTTTGGATAAAATTACTTGTCGAGAAGTCTTCATTATGGCATAGAAAATGTCTGTTAGTTGAATGCTCCGCTCTCCCCTTACATTAAATAAATACAATAAACAAACAACGAAAATTGGAAAAGTAAACATAAATAAAACAAAAAATATAACAAAATACGATCAATAAATTGTATAGGTAAGTGTGTGTGTGCGTGTATGGGTGTGAGCGTGAGTATTTACGCGTGTTTGTGTGTGTGTTAATTTAATTAGTAGAAAAGAAGTAGGTATTATCTTACGCGAATGGTTAAAATAAGATATGAGTACATAAGAAGATGTCTGAAAGTGGCGCCGGCGACTAAAAAGTTGTGTTGTTGTCGTGCTAGGGGCATGTGATGCGGAGGAATGAGGAAAATGTCGTGAGCAACGTTTTGAATATAATTATGAATGTGGATGGGTATAAGAGTAGGTACAGGGAGACCAAAGAAACGATGGATGGACTGTGTTGACAATGATTTGGTAAGAAATAAGGTGTCTCATGAGATGACGAGAAACAGAGAAGTATGAAGGAAGAAGACGAAGACATGCTGCACCGACCTCAATTAAATTGGGATTCTGTAGACAAGAAAATGATGATGATAAAAAAAAATCTTAGATATTAAGTACTTTTTGTAGTAAATAAAATAGCTGACATATTTTAACTAAATAAATACTTCGATTTCAATTCAAAAATCACATACTTAAAGCATATTCTATTCAGTTGAAACCCGGGTTTAAGGCTACAACAGGGATAAATGAAAAACAATTATTATTTCACGTGGCAGAGATGATAATGATAGGGGGAATGTGTGTGTTCTACGCACATCAGGGTCCACCCACTTTTACACCTCTTGTTCCAACAGAGATCTCTTTTTTTTTTTTCTTATAAAAAAAGCGTTGCCCCACACTAGGAATTTCTCCTGTATCGTGGGTGCGTTCACAAACATTGAAACTCACATACACAAATACCCAGACCCGGAACAACTATCTGTAGGTCATACAAATATTTGTTCCGTGTGAGAATCGAACCCGCGACACGCAGCGCAGCAGTCCATTGCTTGAGCTACTGCGCCAACCGTGCGTCAACTTGGAGACATCAGCTAAGTTGGTAAAGCGCTAGGTTCGTGATTTGGATCAATCTTTAACTGGTGCCAGGCATATTCTATTGGGGTAGCCCACCCCTTTCGAAGCGGTTTGACATCTTCAACAGAAACGCGTTCAGTTGAATCCTCTGATCAGCTGTCAATTTGGTGCCTTCATAATCCTTCAGCACAAGGTTCGAAGTTTCCATCTTCATCAGCTCCATTTGGCCGCCAGTGGATAAATTAAAACTAGTGATGAAAGGATGCCAGCATTCCGGTTCGTTGTTAAAACGCCAGCTGCTCTGAGGTAATAAAGGCTTTCCGCCGTGTTCTCGTAGCGGCGATCGACGGCGATGACCTCTTGCGTCCGGCCCTGGTGCAAGCCATGGTCCGGGGCGAGGAGGTATGGGACGATGTTGTAAGAGATACCGTGGCCTCGACATAAAGGGCTAAGAAGGAACATAATAAAGTCTCTACCTAATAGTGTACGGGTTTGCGCGCCTGGTAGCACTATAAACATACTAGGTATGATGCGTCCCCGTAATATTATGTCGGTAGTGCACTCGAGCACAGTACCCACTTGCTGTTATCCATCAGCAAGCCCTATGGTATGTGAATGTTCTTTAAAATCAACGCCGGCTTTTAAAAGCAAGTTGTAAAGCATGGTGCCTGCTATAGAATGTGTAGCTCCCGTGTCCAAGATAGCAATCCCCTTGCGATTCACTATCTGAATTTCTACCAACGACTGTGGATCGTCACTATTGGCTCCCTGAACGCTACAGAAATTTGGGGCCGCTGTAAGGAGTTTTCTCAGGGTTGATATTTGGGTTATTTCAATGAGTCACGTACGTTATATTATTAAAAGTATATTGTAAAAGAGTAAAACACAGAACTATAGGTAAAACAAAATAAACAAACAGGGGTTAAACAGTAAATTATAGAATATTAAACGAGCGTTTCGCGAATGTATCCTTGAGTTAGTGCGTCGCGGGCTGGGTTGCCAGGAGCCGTGAACGGTGTTGCCAGCATACAAAAATTATTTAAAAAGTAGTGCTACACATGTTTTTTTTTGTTTTTGAGATCAGTTTTAAGCTGTTGGTTTATTCCTCCTATCGGGCGTATTGTTGGGCTTGAAGCTGTACACTGTAAGAGAGAGATCTGTGTGTGAGATTGTCTATCAGGAACCTAATAAATTGCTTCATTAATGCGTGAAAAAGTAAATAATGCATTATAACTGATAATTACAATTGTAAATTTCACAATTGTCAGCCTTCAAACTTCAAACCGAGGGGTGTCTCCGTGGTTTAAAGTTTAAAGACCTAATGAAAATACATACCTATTTAATATGTAAAATATGACCAGCGCCTCGACATCGAGTTGAAAAAAAATATCTCAAAACCTTTGGCTGTTCCATGCATTGTAGATTTAAGAAACTATGTTAAAACAAATGGAACAGCTATGTAAGTGCAAGTTTAACCTTCGAGTCAGTTTTAATTTAAGCTAACTATATATTTGGACTTTCATGCAACATTATAAATTGACTTTTTGTATTTATGTACTCTATAAACCTTAACATATAAGACGCACTGACTGCAACCTATAATATTTATTTATTTATCGAATTATATGTTCCATTATGCGATAAATAAAATCGTTACTATTAATAATAACCATGACATCATGCACCGCGTGTAACAACAACGGTTTCCATATGCTTAACGATAACATTGTTGTGTGCAGGCTCAGCGCCGATGTTCGCGGGGATGAGGGGCGTTCACGGCCAGATGCTGTCGGGGGGGTCCTCGATCAGCAGCCTGGGGGGCTTCGGGCTGCCGTCGTCCCTGCCGGCGCTGCCCCCCGACCGCAAGGTGTACTCGTCGCCGCCGCCGACGCCGCTCCCGACCCTGCCGTCGCCTGCGTCGGTCCCCACGCCCGGACCACCGCCATCATCATCCAGCTCCGTTCACAGTTACTATCAATGATACGTTATTGCTACTTTGGGACGCTTGCACCATCACCAGACGCTATCCTGCTTAGGCTTCTGAACAAGCAGGGTACGATATAGGTACACTGACACTTGCAGTATTACTATTTACTCTCGTGATACCAAAGTTTGGAACCAAATGTTAACTAAACGATTTTTTGATGCATTATTTTTCGCGTACAAACCTTCGATCAATAAAAGGTACGGCGTACCTTTTATTGATCGAAGTCTATCTGTGAATCGTACGAAACACTCTAGGTAAAGCGCAAAAAATGTATTAGGCATTTGGTGATTTCTGGTTTTGATACAAAAGGGCTTTCGAAGTTGGGTTACTTTATTATTAAATATTAAAAAATTGTTCTTCACATGTGTACGAAGTTATTCTACCTAAATTATTTTATGCCGTGTTATTGTTTAAAGGGCAGTGAATGGAAAAGTTGGACTGAATGATTTGATCAATCTTTGTTAGCTACTGAAACATTTCTCCAATACATACATCTTCTTGATTAAAATATATTTTTCATTGAAAGAGTATAGTTGAAAAATTAACGTTAACTGTCCTGTGTAAAGTTTAATAGACCTCATAATTATCATCAGTCTACAATGCCTAAACTGCGGGGACACTGGCCTAACCTCTATGAGAGAACTTAATTAAAGTGTGGTAAAGATCATCAAATCGAACAGGCTTCCCTATAAATAAGTATGTGGTACAGAATCATGCATAATCACGATAACATAATCAGTTTTCCCATGCATACCCGACCCAAATGGTTGGGACCGCTAACGCATAACTACTTATATTGATTGTAATTGTATATTATGTACTTGAAACTAATGATGTAATTAATTACAAATGGTTTTAAATACAGATACAGGTTTCGCCGACATGACGCCAGTAGCCACCTCTTATTTCAATTACATCCATTACACTGAGTTTACACTATTCTAAAACTACTTTGGCATTGGCACGTCGCAATTATTTGGCGCTTGTAACTAAAATACTACTTGTATTTAATATTATTAGGGCCGGTTCTTCAATCGCCAGTTAACTTTTATCTGTCGAATATGATTGTGATTTTGACAGTTTTTGTATAGACAATCTGTCAAAACATCACATCTATTCACCAGGTAAAAGTTAGTTGTGACTGAGTTCAAGTGACTTTTGTCAGACTGAAAAACCGGCCATTTAGGGCCGGTTTTTCGAGCATAGTTTTGCCAAAATATAAATATACCATACCCGGACACAACAAAATGTCTCCCATTTTACATAGTATTTTACAACTTTAAAAAATAAAGTTAACGCTGATCATTTCAATTTACTCGTATTATGGGGCTGGTTTTAATAGATAGCAATATACCACATTTAGTTTCTAAACATGTAACCGAATGTAACGAATATTAAAACCATTGCTGAATAATTTATATACTTATGCACTTTAAAGTACCTAGGTACCTACTTTAAACAGCTCTCTGAAATTAGGAAGATGTAGAGTTATGAGAAGCATGTGAGCTAGGTTGCGAATTGTAGGCTCTTGAGCGATGCCCTGTACATCAGGGGATCCAAAATGGTCACTTTAGCAGATCATACGAGTAATATGAATTGTGTTAAGAAACGTAAAATTCACAATAAATAATAACTGCCTCTGTGACCATGTTACGAATTTTAACGCAATTCATATTTTTATTTTCCTATTATGATCTATTTTCCTAAATGGTCACAGACGCAGTTACTATAATGAAAGGTCCATTTTACGTTTTTTAACGCAATCATTATGATCTGCTAAAGTGGCCATTTCAGACGCTCAGCAGTGCAGTATAAATAGTAACAATGCTTGTTTCCGTCATGATGTTGCCACAAAAAAATAATCCAAATCAGAGACCAAATATTTTAAAGATTACCTACTACAAGTTTGTGTACGGTTTCACTGTAAACATGAAATTACTGGAGTAAGAACGGTAGATGTACTTAATGCTAAACCATTGTACAATTACGTCAAATATAATTAAATGGGTAGACTTTATTCTTGGTGTGATACTGGTATTATTTTCAATCAGTTATTTATATTTAACATTTTGTAATATGATATAATAAAGCTATGAACACGGCCCAGTGCGTATTGTAAAAAAAAATGTGAACAATTGTCCCAAAGATTTAGTTTAAGTTTGAATGTGAGAGTAAATCAGTCTTGTGTAATGCGGGGTTTACACTACGAGAATAGTGCCATATCTCTCATGATTAGTTGTATGAAATTGGATACTTAATGGTTTTTAGTCACAAACCACATAGATTATTTCACGTTGAAGGTAATGTTTTCATAATTTAAACCCCACTAGTGATCTGTTCATGCATACGTAATTTGTGCGTTTAGGTTTATTGTACTTAGTTTATAATTTTATTGTAGTGTAGAAGAAAAAATACATACCTAATCATCTTAGGTACATTACTTAATTTGAAAATAAAATTTAGGGGAAAACCGTTTCAGTTGCTGTTATGTCTAAATGAGTAAATGTACATCATTTTCCTAATGGTTGGTAGTTTCTGTAAGATTAATATGATGGTACTAAACATTGTCTCCGTTTCATTGTCGTCGTGTTGACAATTTTTTTTGTAATATTCGAAGTAGATACAAGTTGAACTAGTTCCATTTGCATTAATAATTCTGAAATGTTTCCTATTATCTATTAAATAACACAGCAGCGACGATAAGCGTTTGAAAGAACCAAGAGCTAAGTACTCGTAGGGGTATAGACATACGGAAATTGCTTTTAACATTATCTCAGCAAACATACAGGGCCCCGAGTCTGCTATTCAATAGTGTCAGAATGATCTATCACTGATCTCCTAATTGTTGATTTTGACAAGTTTGGTGTTGTTAAAATCAACAATTAAGAGATCAATGATAGACCATTCTGACACTATTCAGCAGACTCGGGGCCCATGATTGACAGAAGCATTTCTATAACATTATGCTAGCCACCATGATCAGCAATACAATGATAATTTTGACTTTGCCATCATCATCAATATGGCAAGACGTCCAAGCCCCACTGAGATCCTCTTAAGTTTATAGATATTTTTCTCCCACATATAGCATAGTATTCAGGATATTCTTATTTTATACCACTGTTTACACTTGTACAATTCTTGTTATGTGCCTGAACAAAAAATGCTTAAGCTTACAAACTTACTTTTGGGCTTATAAAGTAAGAAATGCGAAAAATAGTAGATTAATTTGCGAGTAAAAATTTTAATTACTTAATTTAAAAATAATCACAGTGATCATTATGTAATATGTAGTACTTATAATATAGTAAATTTAAACCAGTAGGATATTTATCAAAGTCATTAGTGAATTGCTAGAATAAAGTAATCATAAGCGTCACAAAAGTATTATGTTAATATTTTCATATTCACATTGTTTTATGTACTATTTAGAAACATATTGTGTCTCTAAACGGGCACGATTTATTTTATTAGTCGTAAGCTGTTTCTTTTTTTTTAAATAAACACTTTAGAATTTTACTGATTATTTCATATTTAGTACCAGATTACCCCACGGTGCTTGGTGCACACCTCCTCTCTTGCCCTCCTTTCCTCTCCAGGACTTGAATGAAGCAAACAACAGAGCTGTCCTACGTAGATACTGGTCGGACAAAATCTGAGTCATCGATTCGACAAGAAGTAAACAGCACCTGTCTGAAAGTTTACTTTTTACCCGACTACGGCGAAGCCCAAAAGGAGGGTTATGTGTTTAACGTGTATGTATGTATTTTGAATAAAATATACGTCGTTAGATTCGTCTTGATGCCGCGAGTGTCACTGGCTACATTAAAATGCGAATTTTGCGGAATTAAAAAAAAAACAGGAAATTCGAGTAGAGTATCAAAATGAAGGGTTTTAAAAAAGGAGATTAAAAAACTATAAAACACTTATCACAAATCTTATTAACATACACAAAAGTTGAATCATCTGCGAAGAATTTTACGCGACTAAGGAAAGAACAAAAATACAAAAGAACTAAAAAGTTGGAAATAAAAAAAAGTTGTTAAAAAACCAAAAACCCGACTGAAAAAACTGAAAAGCAAACAACAAGCACATTTTAAATTCAACAAAACTTGGTAGCAGGCGGGGTTCAATGAATATTAAATTATGAAATGAAATGAAAATAGAATGGACCCCGCTTGCTTCCAAGTTTTGATTAATTCAAAATGTGCTTGTTGTATGCTTTTAAGTTTTTAATATTGCTTCCCAACCTATCTAAATCAGTCAAAGAGAAATTTACTAAACAGCAAGAAATAAACTGACAAGTGAGGGAAACTGACCAATACGAGAACTCCTGTCAAGGAGGCGGCAACCATTCACATACACTTTCATTGATAATTTATCGGTTGTTTGGTTTCGGAGATATTGTGTATGAACATAGTGAATACTTTACTTTGTATGAAACCTGATCAGATCTACATTATTCCCGCATTTTTATGAGCTATTAAAGTTAGAATTATCGCCTGTAATTCAGCCTAGGTAAATGTAACGTCCATGTAACAGGATCTATTCAAACCCAGACTCCCTGGCTGCACTAGGAATCGAACTCAGGACCACATGCTCAGTAAGTAGTCATAGGCGACCACTTGAGTGACGAGGCAGTCCTTAAAAATATAAATAGTTACTAATAGTTCACAAAAACGGAATACAGCACGCTTATCTGGCGCTATTCAGTGGCTGCTGATGACAGCCACTCGACAAGATTCGTCTCGATAAGTGCTGCTGCACTGACATGTCTGTCGTAAATCGTCGACACAAAAACTAAGCAGATATCGTACCAAGAGCAAGTTTTAAGTGGTAGATTTTTTTTCAAGTGTTTAGAATATAAACCAGAAGCTGTTTTAGATGATTTGCAACTTCGCAAGTAGGTAATAGATTATTTTCATGTTTGTTTACTTATCTTTTTTACTATAGCTAAGGGTGAAATCTTACTACACCATCATTGTTTGAAAGTATTTAGAGGGCAACAACGGAAAAGCAAAAGTAATAAAACACTTAGAAACTTACATAAAAGAACGACTGTTGCAATAAGCTCCTATTAGTATGGTAAAAGCTGTGGCCGTATAATTAGCACACGATCCCCGTGCAGTTTCGTAGATCACGCTGCCTTTTACCTTCCATATTTTAAAAGATGAAATAAAAGTTAGACAAAACGGCTAGCTGGTTCTAAGCTATTACCACTGCGGGGGGGCTAAAATGGTCATCAGCTTATATTGCTCCCACTGCAGGGACTCAGGCCTCCTCTCTAGAAATAGGATGGGCTACAATCCAGCACGCGGGCCCAGTGCGGGTTGGTAGATGTCACAATCTTCGAATTTTTGGTTCTAAGAAATGCTGGTTTCCTCACGATGTTTTTCTTCACCGTTTTGAGAGCAATGTTGTTGAAATAAATTGCGCCTGCCTGGGTTCGAACCCATGACCAACTGTGCGTAAATCGGGGCCGCTACCACTGGGCCACTACTGCTCAGAACTGTTAAAATGGTCGCTTTAGCATAATCATAATAGTTGTCTGATGAACGTTCATCTGACAACCCTCCGATCTGCCTTGTGAGGTAATAATCACAAACTTTTAATGCTAAACTGATTTATCCCACGACTATTCTCAAACCACTGTAACTCCTGTAAGCCAGAAACAACAGTGGCGACTGTTCACAAGTGAACCATAGCACCACGGAACCCTAATCCAAACATTGCAATGCAGCTAATTTCATCTTAATCGCTAAATCAACGGATTACAACATTTATTGTACAAAGTTCGGATCAGCATCAGCACTTTGTCTGGCCGAGTTACGAGAGATAGCTGCATCAACAACATCACACATGGATGACTGAAGGCACACACACTAAACAAGCATCTATGTGTATTTAGTTTATAATTAGTATATAAGATGTAAACTTTGTAAATAAAATTAGTCACCAAGCTGGAGTCGTGTTTGATTCCTCTCCGTCGAGTTACCCCTCACTGTGGCCAAGACACCTTTAGCCATCAGTACGATCGATCCTGTGAGTCTGTGGGATCGGCAGTGAGATATCCACCTCCTGTGTACATTACACCTGGTACACTTACCTTGCCTTCCTACCCGCTCCGGTCTGTTGCCTTAGGTCGCTGGTAACAGGCTTTCCTGCCCACACAACAGTACTAGTACGTTGTGTTATGGTTTGTATGTTAGGGCTAGGGCGTTAGGGCTGATAGGGTACTAGGGCTAGTCAGACAGGTAGGCATTGAATTGTAAGAGCTAGGTTGTAGGCGTTAGGGACTTAGGGGTAGGAACTTAGGTCGTTATTGCCTCTATCTAGCCACTCTGTGTGCATAGGGAGCGGCAGTTGTAGCACACTCAATAAACAACTAGCAGCTGTCTGTGTGCACATTTTGGTCCTTCGAGCCGGATTTTCCGGATAACCGCAGTCCCTTCATTCCCGTAGGTCGACTGACAGACTTACCAGACCAGGGTTCGGGGGTAGGTGAGACACTTAGTTGCCATTCGTGCGATAGCGGATCGGAAACCGGCCTCCCACAAGCGGGTCTCACCGGTATTTTGAGAAGTCGCACTTATCGCAACGAGGGTACAGATCGCAGCTAAGTGTCCTATACCTGAGAACAGGCTAGGGCAGTTAGGGAAGAATGGACGCACAAGAAATAAATGGAATCATAAGAAGCCAGGAAGCGGATTACAATGAAATTAGACAAATATTCACCAACATCAAGAAAGACTCGGCGACGAGAAAAACTCACAAATACATCGCAGACAGGAAGGCGCGACTCACAGAAATTTTTACCAGAACGTCAACTAACCACACACAACTAGAGAGTCAGGATGTGATGTCTGAACACAAGTACATCACTGCCAAATACTTTGACGGCCTCAAAAAACTTTACGAGCAAGCCATCGAGTATCTAGTAAAGTGTGAGAAAAGGTTAGTCGTTGTAGGACAACTCTACGAACCAGGAGACATAGAACCTCAAGAAGATGACGACATCAACTCACCTAAGTTGTTTATTCAACTGTTTCGTATCAGTCAAATGCAGAAGAAACTACAATCAGCAACTCGCCAAATGTCGGAAGATAAAGCTACGTGGTGTTTAGAATCTTTGGTGGCGAACTTGCAAAAACAGTGGCAGGAAATTGAAGACACGCATTTGGTTATTTTAATGGAAAACAGCACTTTAGACCACAGCTATTTCCGAGAAAACACGTTTGAAAGAACACAAATGGAGTTCGAATGCGTGGTTGACGAATTAATAGCCAGGGTCAGTCAAAACTCCGCAAAGACGAGCCATAAAACAACAGTGAAACTACCGAAAATAATAATTCCGACATTCAGCGGTAGCTATGAGTCATGGAGTTCTTTTTATGACTTATTTCTGAAGATCGTACATGAAGACAAATCGTTGAGTGACACGGAAAAAATGCAGTATTTAAAAACGCATATACGCGGGGACGCCGCTAAGCTGATTAAGCATTTAACAGTTTGCGACGCAAATTATGCAACCGCGTGGAATCTGTTGACGAAGCGATATAAAAATGAAAGGTTAATCATTACGAGGCACATTGACTGTATACTGAGCTTGCAAAAAGTAACAAGGGGCAATGCAACGACCTTGCGACAGTTGCATGATACGATAAATGAGAACCTAGAGGCGTTGAAATGTCAAAACATCGATATATCGTCATGGGACCCGTTTTTAACAAGGATACTCAGTAGAGTATGGGACTCAGAGACTGATGACAGGTACGAGCATCAAGTGACAGAACCTAACAAGCTACAAAAATTGTCGGATATGATGCAATTCTTGGAAAAACGGTTTAAATGTCTGGAAACGTCTAGTTCCGGCAAAGAAAGCACATCTATAAATAGAGTGCGCGATGACTCATTCCCATCTATGAACAAACAGCAAGAGACCTATAACTGTTGGTTTTGCAATACTACTGAACACAACATTTATCAATGTACAAGTTTTAAAGCGCTGTCGGTACAGGATCGTGACAAGGCAGTAAGCGAGAAACGAATGTGCAAGAATTGTTTGGTTCATGAAAACACGAAGAAGTGTCAAAGCACGAAAAAGTGTGGATATTGCAATAAAAAAGGTCATCATTCCTATTTACATCGAGACAGCTACCAGAATGGTACTGCTCGGCATGAAAAAACTACTACGAAAAAGGACAACTTGTTACCTACAAGTATGTCTACTGTAAAGACCAGGTCAAATGTGTCTACAGTTAACCAAACAAACGTATCAAAAGCCACACTGCTAGCAACAGTGTTAGTGCATGTACAGGCTTCGGACGGGACACGGTACATGCAAAGGGCGTTGTGTGACCAAGGCTCAGAAGCTTCGTTATGCACAGAGGAGGTAGCGCAACTATTGGCATACCCGCGTAGCAAAATAAGAACTGAAATTGTCGGAATCGCTGACGACAAACCAAAGTCCTCAAACTATGCTATACATGTCAAACTACAACCAAGATTTCCGAGTGAGTTTAGACTCCCAGTTACACTGATAGTACTACCAAGGTTGACTGGGTGCTTACCCGACAAGAACTTACCGGAATTACAGTCAGATTGGCTACAAAACAAGCTAATTGGTGATCCTACGTACTACAAAAGAGGACCGATAGATATAATATTGGGAGCTCAAGAGTACAGCAACTTATTACTAAGTGGGTTACACAAAATTCAAGACGGAGTCATTGCTCAGGACACAGAGTTTGGGTGGTAGTTATCCGGAATTTGTTGTAATACTACTAGTACAAACTCAGTAAAGGTAGTCAGTATGATGACACGTACTGGGGAAATTCAACAATTAAATAAAATTTGGGAATTGGAGGAAGTTTCTGACACCTACCAAGAATCCCATGAAGACCAAGTTTGTGAAAGCTACTACAAAGAAACAACAATAAGAAGTCCAGAAGGAACTTATACAGTAAGGCTACCTTTCAAAGATTCCAGTATGGAGTACGGGAATTCTCGCAGTAGGGCGGTGGCGAGACTTCTGCAGCTTGAACGAAAATTCACAAAAAATAAGGATCTTCACACACGTTACCAAGAGTTTTTGAACGAATACGTTGAAATGGGCCATATGAGGAAGGTCCCTAAAAACGATTATTACCAAGGGAGATACTATATTCCCCATCAACCAGTAATCAAAGAAGATTCACTGACCACTAAGTTAAGGGTAGTGTTCGATGCATCGAGTAAGTCGGATACCAAGGTCAGTCTGAACGACAACATGTTTACGGGTCCAAGAATGCAACAAGACTTAGCAGTTATTCTGGTACGATGGCGTAAACATAGAATTGTATTTATGGCAGACATAGAGAAAATGTATAGATTTATAAACGTAAGCGAGCAAGACTTAAAATACCAACGCATATTATGGAGGAAGTCACCGAAACACACCATCGATGAATACGAGTTAACTACTGTGACTTACGGTACAGCGTCAGCACCGTTTTTAGCAGTTAGAACACTACGACAGCTGGCGTTAGATGAGAAATCAAACTATCCCGTTGCCAGTCAGAGGACCCTTCACGATTTCTACGTAGATGATATTTTGTCAGGGGAAGACAATGTTGAATCTGCAAAAGAGTTACAAAAAGGTCTTATACATATGCTGAAGACAGGCGGTTTCAATCTCAGGAAATGGTCTGCTAATAACGCAGAGTTGTTAGACCATATTTTAGATGAAGACAAAGTTAGTCAAATGATGAAGATCCCGCTAGATGAAACTAGAAAGTCACTAGGAGTGTTATGGTCACCGCATGAAGACAGTTTCAGATTTCAAATTAAGGTTAATCAAAATGAAAAGCCAACGAAACGGTTCATTTTATCGGAGATTGCTAAGATATTTGATCCTTTAGGATGGCTAGCACCTGTAATCATAAACATGAAACTTATAATTCAGGAACTTTGGACAAACGGTGCAGAGTGGGACCAGCCTGTAGATGACGATATTAAAAGAAGGTGGAGTGGTTTACAGAAAGAACTGAAGTCGATTGAAAACATTTCCATCCCGAGATGGTGTCATTGGTCGCCTGACTGTAAAATAGAGTTGCACGGCTTTAGTGACGCATCAGAAAAAGCGTACGGGGCAGTAATATACTGTCGTATATGTGATAATAATGGTGAATATAGTATAACCATGATACAAGCTAAGTCAAAAGTAGCGCCGAAAAAGCACAAGACAACATTACCAAAATTAGAGTTATGTGCGGCGGTACTACTCACACAATTAATGGAAAAAGTTATAAACGCCATGGAAATTAGTGTAACAAATATATATTGTTGGACTGACTCGATGATTACTCTCGGCTGGATTAAAGGAGAAGCGGAACGATGGAAGGTTTTCGTAGCAAACAGGGTGTCTGAGATACAGAGGATACTACCACGAGCAAGGTGGAATTACGTAAATACGTCTCAAAATCCGGCAGACCTGATCACAAGAGGAGTTACGCCCGATAAATTAGAAAAATTAACCAGGTGGTGGAGTGGTCCGGATTGGCTAAACACGGATAACATACCCAGTACCAAAACAATACCTGAGATCTGCGAAGAGATTAAACGTTGTTATCATATTACAACGAAGTCCCAACTACAAAATAATGTGTGGGACAGGTTTTCAAAAAATGGTCCGAGTATTGTCATACTGTTATAGGTTCATACACAAGGAAAGGAGGGACGATCCGTTCAGCTGTACGGAAATTAACAGAACAACTAAAACGGTTCTTTTATTGATACAACAATCAATGTTCTCTGAGGAATATGAAACCATAAAAAACGGATTATCATTAAGAAAAGGGAACAAGTTGACATGTTTAGATCCGTTCATCGACAGCGATGGATTATTGCGAGTTGGAGGAAGATTACATAATTCAGAACTTACGTATGATCAGAAGCACCCAATTCTGTTATCTCAAGATCATCCCGTAACAGGAATGATGATTCAAGACGCTCATTTAAACACATTACACGGGGGTAACAATTTAACCCTAGCGTATACACGACAGAAATATTGGATACTTGGAGCAAAACGAGCAGTGAAAAGTTATATCAGGAAGTGTGTGAAATGTATAAGATACAGATCATGCACAGCCACACAAAAAATGGGTAGTTTGCCAAAAGCTAGAGTAACAGAGTCTTATCCATTTTCTCACACTGGCGTAGATTACGCAGGACCAGTCCAGGTTCGAGCAATGAAAGGCAGAGGGCACAAATCCTACAAAGGCTATATTGCAGTGTTTGTGTGTTTAGCCACAAAGGCTATACATTTGGAACTAGTAGGTGATCTGTCGACAGAGACATTCATAGCCGCCTTGCGAAGATTCATAGCACGCAGAGGCCCAGTGTCGCACTTGTATAGTGACAATGGATCGAACTTTGTAGGAGCTGCGAACTTTCTACATAACGAAATGTTAGAAGTAACACAATCAAGCAAGTTTCAAAACACTATGGCCAGCATTGGAACGCAATGGCATTTCATTCCGCCATCATCTCCTCATTTTGGTGGGATTTGGGAAGCAGGAGTAAAGTCTATGAAGCATCATTTGCGAAGAGTCATAGGAGAACAAACGCTTACATATGAGGAATTGAGCACATTTTTGCACCAAATTGAGGCTTGCCTAAATTCAAGACCGTTATGTCCACTAAGTGAAGATGTTGATGACAATGTCATATTGACTCCTAGCCATTTTTTGATAGGACGGGAATCAGTAGGAATACCAGATCCACTGTCAGACAATAATACGGATTTAATAAACAAATGGAAACGTATTCAAAAAATGAAGAGGGATTTCTGGAACACCTGGTCCAAAGATTATTTACATCAACTACAACAACGATACAAATGGAAAACTAATCAAGAAAACCTAACGGTAGGAACTTTAGTAATCATAAAAGATGAAAAAATCAGTCCAAGTAACTGGCCACTTGCAAAAGTCAAGGAAATACACGCAGGAAATGATAAGTTAACAAGAGTCGTGACTCTTCAAAAATCATCGGGGTCAATTCTTAAGAGGTCAATTCACACGTTAATTCCATTACCAATTCAAACAAATGAAAGCTGTAATGATGGAAATATAACAAATGTGGTACGAACTAATAGCATTACCGTGGTTAGAAACCATAGAAGTAAAAGTGATCAATCTAAGAAATGTAGTGTAATGTCAAAATGGTTCATATATTTACTAATAATGTTACAAATATTGGGAACAACTGCACTAACATATTCGGTAAAAAAGGTGCCATCAGGATTCTACATTGAAGAAATCGGTACAGCAAGTATAAATAGAGGAATATTCCGAATAGAAACAAGTTTTGAGAGAGAACACTTAGAACAAGATTTCTATAGAGTGAGGACAGTAACGTCAAAATTCCGGCAGTTATGTACAAACGCGGAAGAATTAAGTGACACATCACATTGTAAACAGTTACACCATTATTTAATCGAAGAAGAATCGAAATTTGAGCGAATTAAAGAATATTTAATGGAAGTAAATCAAACTAGAAAAAAAAGAGGAATCTTAGGACAATTACTGACGTCAATCTTTGGCGTAAATGATGAGGTTTATCGAGACATAGACTCGTTGAATATGAATCAACAAAAACTCATTGAAGCTGCCAACCACCAAACCAAATTTATGATATCAACTATTTCACAAGTCAATAAAACAGAAGAAAAGATAAAGCTAAAACTTGAAGGTTTTCAAAATAAATTGAACCAAGTTATTGATTATATGGACGCATACAACCATTGGTTCAGTACAGTTGACCATAATAGCATAAGCATACGCATTATGCAAACTTACCAATTAGCAGTTAATTATATATCAGAAGTCATGGATCATTACACTGGGTTTTTACAAATCAACTTGACAAAGGCAACGGTTTATAGCGTAATATCACCAAGGAATGTCAGTGAATTGATATCGTCAGCAAACCAAAAATTGCCGTCAAATTTAAAAATAGTTCAGCAACAATTATTAGATACCAAGATATCAGAAAACGATACCCATATACAAGTATATGCCTATTTTCCTATAAAGGATATATCTAAATACATGTTAATGTACGTTACACCCGTTCCGAACATAAAAACAGATAAGTCAGTGCAATCTATAGCTATACCTAAAGCTTACATAGGATTAGATTACAATAACGAATTATATTTTGAATTAAACTACGACGAATTTAAGAGTTGTTTGCAGAAATATGCTCACTTTATTTGTTTTCCTGGGGCGGTGAAGAACATGCAATTAAGCGAAAATTGCATTGTTGACCAAATCTTCAAAAATCAAACAAATACAAAATGTTTGTCCAAAACGTTTCATATACCGAATAAAGTTATATGGAAACAACTGTATATGCAGAATACTTGGTTATTTATAGTGCCCGACTACATTACGACGTCAATTATTTGTGACGGAGAAAGAGAAGAGTTAGAGCTTCGAGGTGTTGGTGTAATTCAAATATCAGATAGTTGTATCATGAAAACGGTTAATAACATACTAAGCGCAAAAAGAACTGTGTCATTACCAATAGTTATGTCGTACTCGAAACAATTAGATTTCACAGTAAATACTCAGAATGTTGCTAACAACTTAGTGAATCTAACTAGGGAGGAAGTAATGGCTGATTCAACAGATAGTTTTCAACATTTAATAAATAAAGAGAATGCATTACAAACCAGTTTAGATAATACTGTATGGACTCAAATCAGCTCTCACACATATTTAACCAGTTTCGTATCATCAATAGTAATATTAGCAATTATATTGTTTATAGCTTGTTATGGTCGACGTATAGTAAGTTGGCTAGCAAACATCGTGCACACACCAAAAGGAGGAGAGTCAGCAAAACCAACCGGTCACCCAGCCAGAGGACAAGGACAGGTTGCAGCAACCCAAAGGCCACCAGACAAACCACCCAGGCAGCTGCAGTCAGCAGTTTCCATGGAACCGACATACAGTCAACCAATACCGAAGGAAGAAAGAAGACCAAAACCAGATTCACGCCGTAACCAAACGGCTAATTTGAGCGAAATCGTTGAATTACAACAGATGTAAGTCATCCTTTGAGAGAGGCCAGAATGTTCACAAGTGAACCATAGCACCACGGAACCCTAATCCAAACATTGCAATGCAGCTAATTTCATCTTAATCGCTAAATCAACGGATTACAACATTTATTGTACAAAGTTCGGATCAGCATCAGCACTTTGTCTGGCCGAGTTACGAGAGATAGCTGCATCAACAACATCACACATGGATGACTGAAGGCACACACACTAAACAAGCATCTATGTGTATTTAGTTTATAATTAGTATATAAGATGTAAACTTTGTAAATAAAATTAGTCACCAAGCTGGAGTCGTGTTTGATTCCTCTCCGTCGAGTTACCCCTCACTGTGGCCAAGACACCTTTAGCCATCAGTACGATCGATCCTGTGAGTCTGTGGGATCGGCAGTGAGATATCCACCTCCTGTGTACATTGCACCTGGTACACTTACCTTGCCTTCCTACCCGCTCCGGTCTGTTGCCTTAGGTCGCTGGTAACAGGCTTTCCTGCCCACACAACAGTACTAGTACGTTGTGTTATGGTTTGTATGTTAGGGCTAGGGCGTTAGGGCTGATAGGGTACTAGGGCTAGTCAGACAGGTAGGCATTGAATTGTAAGAGCTAGGTTGTAGGCGTTAGGGACTTAGGGGTAGGAACTTAGGTCGTTATTGCCTCTATCTAGCCACTCTGTGTGCATAGGGAGCGGCAGTTGTAGCACACTCAATAAACAACTAGCAGCTGTCTGTGTGCACAGCGACCACAAGAAAAGGGCCGAGACATTGAAGCTCGACGAAGCCCCAGAGAAACGATTTAACTATCTTGGATCCCGCAACAAAATTAATCAGAAAAGAATAGCGGAGGAGAAGGAATTTCCACTTCCCTCCATATCAGCAGAGACACAACAAAACAAAGTCACCGAAGTATTTGGCCCTGAATGGGGCACCCCCGGACAGTGCAGGAGGACGTGGGCTGCTGTTTCTTCTTTCTCCATGCAGGCTCGACACTGAGGACTATCTGTGACTCCTAGCACAAAGAGGTGCTTGTTAAAAGTACCGTATCCAGTGATGGCAATTGGCAACCGTCACTGTGCGTAGCGCAGTTTTGTTAGCCGAAGCGCTTGTTTAGAGAGGCGGGCGTCGATGGCGGGAATCGCCTTCTTGGCCTGCCTACACTCGCCGTGGTCTAGCCACAGATTGGCGTGAAGTTCTTTGGTAAGTTTCCTTACCAGCGTGCGATAGCCGATAGCCGAAAGGTAGCGGCGCGATGGGTTCTGGCCCCACCGCCGCCATGCTCAAGCCCCTTCCAGCGAGCTCGTACGCAACATCGCTTCCTCGGGAGTCGCTATGTCCTTAGATCCATTGAATGGTTATATTATTGAGGTTACCAACCTGGTTCAGGCGTTGGTGGCACTCGTGTATTATTAGCCTGGAATTCACCGTGTGGCTCCTTAATGCCAGCAGCACTGCCATGCTGTCTGAGAGTACGCGGATGGAGTGATCCTTTACCTCCCTAGCTAAGATGGCAGATGCCGCCAGGGAGATGCCCATGCATTCTGCCTGAAAGACAGTGTTGTGGGCCCCCAAAAGTACGGCTATGTGGATATTGAGGTCCTCCGAGGAGACCCCGGCTCCAGTACCAGTACCTGTTATGGATCCGTCCGTGAAGATCCGTAATTCTGCAGGGTTAAGTCCCTCGCAGCGGTGGTCCTCATGGAGTCGGATTTTGTATTCCTTATCGAATACGTACTGTTTGGGTACTCGATCGTTAACACCTTTCACCAGGGTAAACTCACTTTGGATTCCCTCTGGTGCCGCAGTATGCTGCGTGCACTTTTTACCCCAGAGTTGTAGCGTATTGAGGCGCAACGCCGTCATCATTGCTTCCTGCTGAATGAACAGGTGGAGCGGCGGAAGCCCCAGTATCGCTTCGAGAGCTGCGGTCGGAGTTGTCCTCATACAGCCTGTGATCGGAAAGGGACGTATTCAACTGCTTATCCCAGTTGTATACGTCCCTTTGGCCCAGTTGCCTAGCAAAACAGATATTTAAAAAATAAAAAAGGCGCTTAGCTGTAAAAGTCAAAAAAATATAGTAGGAAGATAAACCAAGAAACCAAGTTATAAAACAGGAAAAAATAAATCATCAAAATCTGCTCTTATAATTCTTGCTCACTGGTACCCGACAGCCTCCGATGAGTTTGGTCTTACAGTGTTCGTTCTGCCAGCGACGGGCCTCTGTAGTGCCAAGCGTAAAAGTACGACAAGCAGCCAAGCCTTGTTTACATGGAATATACCGGTAGTTATCACAGTTACAAATACTCATCTGGCACTGCAAACACTCATACTGAGTAGATTTAACATTGCACGTCTTGGTAGGTATAGTAGTGGACTTTGACTCTTGTGCCGACCGATTTTTCTCACGATGGAAACATTCTGCACAAACGGCCGCATGTTCTGCAATGACTGCTGTTTTCCAACTCTTCAGCAATGAATACTGCTGATTGTGTGGCGAACCAGCAACTGGCGAACTGCGACTGGAGTAAATTGAGTACCTTCCTCTGTTGATAGGACTGGGCAGCGTTTTCAAGCTGTCTTCGTCACTGGTGGCTGTATATTCATTGCGAAAGTTCTTGTTGCTCCGAGTGAATTCTGTTTGAACTGTGTTGGACTTCAGGTGCGCCCTGGCATAGCAACCCACCTCTGAAGTTGGTGCAAGGCGACTTTCAATATCCTCGATGGATGACTCTGATTCTATAATCGTATCCTCTTGAGCGGTCTTCAACACGTCGTAATAATGGTTCTTAGAAAGCGCGTGCATTGTGGTTGCAGTTTATTCACTGGAAAACAAGAAGTAGGTACATTTACCTGCAGGTAGATAAATGAAATAGAAAATAAATTACTTTAAAGTTTTTAGTTTAGTTTATACATATATTTAGTATAAGTCTTTCTTTAAAGTTAAAGAATTATGATTTTTAGACATCTTTGTGACTCTTTGGGCTAATATGCATTAAAACTTTTTTTACCTTTTGTTATTGTCATTGTCCAGGCACGGGGTTACATCCCCCCCCCCCCTCTGTTCTGTGCCTATTATTATGATGGAAGATGGAAACTCCACAACCAGAGAGGAAGAACTTTATAGGCAAATCAAAACTATTTTTCTCCGACTCCGAATAGTGTGAACGAGGTGTCATTCGATTCGGAATAACGCGTATGTATTTTGTTTGGAAAAATTGTAAAAGTTTTATAAAATAAACTCAAAAACACCAGGCCAAGTGCATGTCGGACCATGCACAATGTAGGGTTTCGTAGTTGCCCAGCCAAATATGTGAAATTACTAAACTGATTAACCACCCTCCCTACCTGCCTCCATTTGATGATTTTATTGTAAAAATAAAAAACAACTTACATATTTAGCAGGTTTTAGACCTGCGCTCCCAGACATTATATATAGGAAAATATTTTAAACAAGTACATTAATAAATTTATAAGTTGGTTAGTGTTACCTAATAGTGAAATTGCGAAGCCTAGGTACTTATCTGTGATAGTTTTCCTTTTTATTTAATTACTAGCTGTTGCCAGCAGTTTCGCCGGCTACAACTCGAAAATTATCTCACGGGAAGATAAAATCGGGATAAAAAACTATCCTATGTGTTAATTCAGGTTATAAACATCAGGGATTACAGATTAAGAGGAGTGATGTTGTGTTTGTATTATTCATATATTATACACTAATTCATTCGCTGAAAATGTAACTTAATCTAGGCAGTTGGTGGATCTAGAGTTTTGTTAAATGGCAATTAGATCCGGTGTCGACTATTCTGCCAATGTCCTGTGAATTGTGAGTCCGAGTGAGTGAGTGAGTGAGTGAGTGACAAAATTAAGAAACTTTGACTATCTATAATAATTATTCTTAAACTACTGCATCGAATTCTGAAATTTGAAACATATCGTGTTTTTACAATGTTTGATTGGTTACTGAAAATTCAGGCTTCTAGTTTTATCCACAATGTTGGTCGCAAAATAGCCTGAATCGTTCCGAAAAAAGGATGGTACTGACGTGCCCTTAGATAAGTGTAGACACCAAAAAAAAGCATTGACCTTTTATGTTAATGAGTCATGCAAATTATATCGTTTTAATCCTCCAATATGTGTAGGTAGGTACCTCATTCATCTTTAAATTATAGGCAGATTAGTAAAATATTGTGCGTGAAAGCAGACATTTATACAATGAGTACCTACCTACGACATAATCAAAATTATTATTTTAGGATCAGTAGTTTCGGAGATATGGGGGGAATGGTCGGACAGACAGGCACAAGAGTGATCCTATAAGGGATCCGTTTTTCCTTTGAGATACGGAACCCTAAAAAAGTACAATTTAGATCCATTCACAACTAGTAGCAAACTAAGTTTTTTCGATGTATTTATTCATTTAAATAAAGCTTTTTTTATTTTGTGCTCACGCCATAAATAATTTTATTAAAAGTCTATAAATTGGCTTTCCGGTAACTAAGTATTTCAGTGCGTGTTTGAAGTCGGGTTTTTTGTATAATAAGTAATGGCAGCTACATCCAGCAGGGCTATTGCGTATCTTTTAAATGACAGTGGCTATCATAAAGTGTCCAACAATTAACTGTCAAATGGTTCCATTAAGTACTAATATACATAACTAATTTGACAGTTAATCCATGGACAATATGATAGTCACTGACATTTAAAAGATACGCAATAGCCATGCTGATACAGCTTCCATTAGCTTTCAAGCCGGGGCCGGAGATTCTGTAGCGACATCTATTGCAACACATGCGAACTATGTCGGGCAGTGATCCACCATCATCTGTATGCTTAGTAACTTGAAAAACTTATCATAGTTTTTAATACTATGCGAGCCAACTAAGAATAGGATCGCGCTCGCTGCCAACTTCACACGATAGCAGTACTTATTCTGACAGATGGTATGGTGATGGTACTGACAGCAAAAAAAGAAATGCGAATAAGAAATGTTATGTTTTTATTCATAGATTTAATTATTATAAATATGTTCAGTTTTTTCAGTATAAGCCAGCTAGGAGCCAACTAAGAATAGCGCTGCCAAGACGCCATTTTGTTCAGCAATACTCGCGAACTTCTAACCAAAGCGTACGGTGTGCAGAAAAATCAATAAAGAAACTGTACTCTGTATAATTATTTAATGTTCACTTTTTTGGTATTTCTAATCAATTTTACGCCAAATTAGTTATACATGAGTAGGTGAAAAAAAACATGTTAATAAAATAATAAAATGAACAAAGTCAACAATGATAACAAAAAAATAACAATGAAGTCCAGTCCGTCCATGAATACTGTTTCCATAAATTATTAATTTATCCAAAATTATTTGTTTATGGAATTCAAGAAACAATATTTTATAAAACTGAACATAATTATAAAAATTAAATCTATGAATAAAAAACATAACATTTCTTATTCGCATTTCTTTTTTTGCTGACCGTACTTATCCGTCAGGTAAGTCTGCTATCGTGTGAAGTTGGCAGCGAGCGCGATCCTTTTCTTATTTGGCTCACATAGTACTTTTGCCTAGGGATGGCGACTATTTCTAAAAAAGATCGGTTTTAAATCGATTTGATTGTAACTCGATTAATCGTTTCATACATAAATCGAGGAATTAAAGATCGTATTCTAGGAAAACGATTTTTATTTACAAGTTTGTATTTAAATTAAATACATTTTAAGAAAAACAAGAAAGAAACCATTTTAAACCATCTTTGGGATCTCTTATCAGTAAAATCAGGGATATTTTAGTTCAGGAAATTTGTTGAAACCATGTCAAAGTATCAGATCAGGTACAAAGAAGAATTTTTTTTTCTAAATGTATTTGTTACATTAAAAAGTTGGAAATAGATAACATAAGTTCCCAAATCTTCATATCTAAGCTTTTTAAACCTTTTAACCGGCAACATTTTATAGATAGTACCAAAACAAAAACATCACATGTCGATCTTCAAGGGTGAAATATTAGTACACTGAATCGATGCAGTACTACATATCGATAATTTTTTTGGTTCACGGTATCGATTATAAATCGCCTTCCCTACTTCTGTCAGATCTGTCACAACAAAAATTAAAAAATGGCGAACCGCACGGTAAAAGATGCAAAGTCAATTCGAGGCACAAATCCTCAATATTTAGTAGAAAAGATCATCAGATCGCGTATATACGATTCTAAATACTGGAAGGAAGAATGTTTCGCTTTAACCGCAGAGTTACTAGTCGACAAAGCTATGGAATTACGCTACGTCGGCGGCGTACACGGAGCCTTCATTTATCCCACGCCGTTTTTGTGTTTAGTTTTAAAGATGCTGCAAATCCAGCCTGAGAAGGATATAGTAGTGGAATTTATAAAGAATGAAGAGTTCAAATATGTGCGTGCCTTGGGAGCATTTTACATGAGACTTACAGGGACCTCAGTGGATTGTTACAAATACTTGGAACCTCTTTACAATGATAATAGGAAGCTGAGGAGGCAAAACAGAGAAGGCCAATTCGAGATAGTTCACGTTGACGAGTTTGTAGATGAGCTCCTTCGTGAGGAGCGCCTGTGTGACGTAATTTTGCCTCGAATACAGAAGCGTCCTTTTCTGGAGGAGAATAATGAGTTGGATCCCAAAGTTTCAGCCCTGGACGACGATTTAGACGAAGACATGCCGTCGGATGATGAAAACGTGGATACTGAGGTAAAGGAGATCAAGAAGGAAAAGGAACGGAAGGGAGATCGAGACAAGAGAAGAGACAGGTTAGTTTGTAAACAAATTCTGCTGTAGTAATTATGTCACCAACAATATTTGAAACTAGCCATAAATATTAATATTTTAGCAGCCTCTTCTTGTGATCAGTACTCTAAATTCATATCTTTCTAAATATAATTCTTCTGTACATGTCTATGTCACTGAATTCGTCCTAAACGGCTGGACTGATTTTGATGTTTTTTTTTTGTATATATTCAAGTGGATTCAAGAATGGTTTAGATTTACAATTAGACCCGGTAGGGTTTACTGTTGTTCGGGCAGGATGACGTCTGCCAGGTCCGCTAGTATTCTATAATGTATAAGTTAGCTGTTCTATTAAGATTCTAGTTCAATCTACGTATAAGTGAACTGGCACTAATGTGAGAGGTTAAACCCTAAAGGTCATTACTATAACTTAGTCACTCTCCATTCATAGCACAGACAGTTGGTTGTTAGTAATATAGGTGACCTTGACGGCACGGTTGGCGCAGTTGCTCAAGCAATGGACTGCTGCGCTGCGTGTCGCGGGTTCGATTCCCGCACGGAACAAATATTTGTATGACCTACAGATAGGTGTTCCGGGTCTGGGTATTTGTGTATGTGAAGTTTAAATGTTTGTAAACGCACCCACGATACAGGAGAAATTTCTTAGTGTTCTTTAGTTTCGTAATTTCTTAGTGTATTTATTATTCTTCTATTCTCGAATAAGGCCCGGCCACCAAAGCAGAGACAAGCTGAGCGGAGAGAATATCCGCAGAAATCGACCAAAAAAAACATCTGGTCTTTCACCCTTAATATGATTTGTCAAATTTCGTGCATACTTGGGTTGTGTCTGCTTTGTTGGAAACCGAGCCTAAGGAAAATCCTACAAATCAGAGATCACCAAATCTTGAGTTATAAATGGTGTAAATTACCCAATTTTGTTTCATAATAGATTTAACATAATTATTATTCAATCCTGTGTTGAACCCTTGAACATACCTGTATAACAAACTATTTCCTTTTTCTCCCTTTTAGAGAACGAGACAATAGACGCGAAAAAGACCGCAAAAGAGGCCGTGACCATAGTAGAAGAGAGAGGGGACGTGAACGAGAAAAGGAAAAGGAACGTGAGAAGGAAAGAGAAAAAGAACGTTCTAGAGAACAAAGGGAAAGGGAGCGAGAGAAAGAGAGGAGGGATAGGGGGGAACGAGATAGACATGATGTTGATAGAAGAAGAGACAGAGGGCGGTATTGATAATGAACCAAGAGCCTGCGACGATCAGACCTTCGTTATTTGAAAATAAAACCTTAAACTTGGTTTGTGTATGTCCCTAATACAGGCATTAGCTACCCCTAGCTATGAAGTTTGGATCAATGTTGTTTTGAAAGGTAACAGGTAGCAGAGGTGCATAAAATTTCTTTGTAGGGAAATAATTAGGAGTATGAAATGACATTAGAGCATACAATCCGAATTTTATGTGTTACTTGAGGAACTATTAAAAGATGTTTTCTCAATAATCAGACAGTTTGATGGTCTACTTAGCTCTGATAGTTTTCCTTTTAATTTGAATAGCAATATTTTACACCGTTGCTACCTGTGGCCTTCCAAAAAACTGTGACCCAAACTTCATAGTCAAGGATCGTTCATACCTGCATTATGGACATACACAATAGTACAGTCATCTGGTAGATTTACCTTGAAAGTTTTCCGGGAGTTTCGAAAATGGGTAATCGAATTTCTACATAACAACCTGGTCATCTTTACCGCTCGCACCGCCATTTGGACAAAAACATTGTTTAAAAAACATTTTGTTAAACAAGTGAAACAAATTAATAGTTTCGGCGTACTAGCGTTTATCATTTCTTTTTGATTACCAGGCTTCCGTCTATAACTAAAACCCTGTATTTCAAAAACCAACCACTAGAACCTCCCGGAAAACTTTTTAGGTTAACCCCTTTTTTTTACCAAATAACTGTACTGCTGACAAACTACCAGGATTTATAAATTAACGAAGGTCTGATTGTCGCGGGCTCTTGGACTCAAATAATAAATGAGTGCAGTTTTTATCTGGTTGTTTTATTATTATTGAAATGAATGTTTTGACGACTACTTATATCTCATTTTATCTAGGTTCCTGGTGTCAGCCCCAGACCTTCATGTCTTTTTTTGGGGGAAAAATGACTTGCTAAATGCCGTTTCCGCCTACCTATATTTATTTTTACTTTTATCATTTTCATCATTTCAGCCACTAATGCGTACGGTATCTCTTTCGAAAAACCCGTAGCCCCGACAAGCGTCGGCCCTCGCAGATGGAGGCGACGGCGTCCCATTCCCTCTCGCCCCTGACCATGGCTTGAACCAGAACCGGATGCGAAAGATCGCCGCCGCTACGACAACACGTGGGGATCCGCCCAAGCGGGGCAGACCTCCACGGTGTCGTCCGGCCGGTCCTCGCAATGATAGCATCCGGGCGTTTCCCCCGCCTGATTCGTTGCAGGTAACAACCGTATCCGGTGAGGACATGCGTCAGGCGGAAGGTGAGGGCGCCGTGGCGCCTCGCCAGCCACTCCACAAAGTTGGGACTTACCGCTACTATCGTGGCGTGCCTTGCACGGGGTTACGACAGTGGCTGTCTCCATGTCGCCATGAACAATAACCCATTTGGTCTTCGCCGCAATCGGGTAAAAAGACAAAAAATAATGAACATGCTGAAAAGGGTGGAAGTGGTTTGTAATTGATTATCTTGTGTATCTATACGTCTTGAGACTCCGAACTGGTTTACACTTTCATAATTATGGTATTGACAGGTTAGGTTAGAGAAAATGGCGATGCTACTAGTTCGTGCAGCAATTTTATTATAGATCCACATTAGACGGTTGATGGGTGCAGCGCTACCAAGCTTAGTACCGAGTTGCAGTGGTAGTGCAAAAGTTATAGTTTTGCGACCAGATCGAATAGCTCTCTGTCGAGGTACAGCTAGATAGTTCTTCAAAAAGTATTCTCCATGACATTCGTGACGAATTTATTTTTAGAGTAATCTTTAAACAGCGTAACATTCGTAGTGAATTTTATAGATGTATGAGTTCGAGAAAGCCCGATGCCACTAGATATAGGTGGGCTATAAACTATACAGCTATAGCAGATAGCATATTAGAGCATATTCTATGTCTTCCGGTTCCCAGTCGCCACTCCAGAACTTTTTGGACCCATCGATCATCCGTTCTGCGAGAAATGTGCCCTTCCCACTGATACTTAAGGTTTCCACCCTAAGTGTCAGTGGAAAAGGCAGTATTATATATTCAAGTATTCGCATCTAGCAAGTTGACGCGCTGTTGATAGAAAGAAAAGATACAACTCCTCAACGGTAAGGAGTAGAAAGCAATAATAAGGTAATCTTGAGGGTTAGGTTTCTTGGTTGAATGTATCCGGTGAGGACATGCGTCAGGCGGAAGGTGAGGGCGCCGTGGCGCCTCGCCAGCCACTCCACAAAGTTGGGACTTACCGCTACTATCGTGGCGTGCCTTGCACGGGGTTACGACAGTGGCTGTCTCCATGTCGCCATGAACAATAACCCATTTGGTCTTCGCCGCAATCGGGTAAAAAGACAAAAAATAATGAACATGCTGAAAAGGGTGGAAGTGGTTTGTAATTGATTATCTTGTGTATCTATACGTCTTGAGACTCCGAACTGGTTTACACTTTCATAATTATGGTATTGACAGGTTAGGTTAGAGAAAATGGCGATGCTACTAGTTCGTGCAGCAATTTTATTATAGATCCACATTAGACGGTTGATGGGTGCAGCGCTACCAAGCTTAGTACCGAGTTGCAGTGGTAGTGCAAAAGTTATAGTTTTGCGACCAGATCGAATAGCTCTCTGTCGAGGTACAGCTAGATAGTTCTTCAAAAAGTATTCTCCATGACATTCGTGACGAATTTATTTTTAGAGTAATCTTTAAACAGCGTAACATTCGTAGTGAATTTTATAGATGTATGAGTTCGAGAAAGCCCGATGCCACTAGATATAGGTGGGCTATAAACTATACAGCTATAGCAGATAGCATATTAGAGCATATTCTATGTCTTCCGGTTCCCAGTCGCCACTCCAGAACTTTTTGGACCCATCGATCATCCGTTCTGCGAGAAATGTGCCCTTCCCACTGATACTTAAGGTTTCCACCCTAAGTGTCAGTGGAAAAGGCAGTATTATATATTCAAGTATTCGCATCTAGCAAGTTGACGCGCTGTTGATAGAAAGAAAAGATACAACTCCTCAACGGTAAGGAGTAGAAAGCAATAATAAGGTAATCTTGAGGGTTAGGTTTCTTGGTTGAATGTTAAATGCATAGTAAATATTTGTACCTATAAGGTATTGCTCAAAATCACCCAAAGGGCAATGGAGAGGGCTATGCTCGGAGTTTCCTTGCGTAATCGAATCAGAAATGAGGACATCCGTATGAGAACCAAGGTTGCCGACGTAGCCCGAAGAATCGCCAGATTTAAGTGGCAATGGGCAGGGCACATTGCTCGCAGAACGGATGGCCGATGGGGCCGAAAAGTTCTCGAGTGGCGACCGCGAACCGGAAGACGTTGCGTTGGAAGGCCTCCCACTAGGTGGACCGATGACCTGGTGAAGGTTGCGGGGACCCGCTGGATGCGAGACGCACGGGACCGGCCAATGTGGCGACACCTGGGGGAGGCCTATGTCCACCAGTGGACGTCTTTTGGCTGAATGATAATATGATGATGATGATAGGGAATTGCAAATAAAAACTATTACTTACGTTTAACAGGGAATAATGGAAGAAGAAAAATGTGTTGCGCCGACCCCGATAACTGGAATAAGGGCAGGAAGATGAAGATGATACATTTTTTGCAAAAAAGGAAACCGATTATCAAATCACAAAAAATAAATAAAAATAAACTTCAGTAGAAAAATCAGCTAGGTACTTTTGTCGGTGGCAAAAAAAAAACGAAATCAAACGAACCCTAAAAAAAATAAGCCATATTTATCATTTATGTAGGTATTATACCAGCGACTTCGCACGGGTGATCCATAATTCTGATTTTCTCGGCATTTCGACTTTGTTTTATGCTATGTAAAGATGCAGATTGTACATATATTTAGGTATCTCGATGTGGGTAATATAACTTTTTATTATTTTCCTTTGATCTTTAAACTATACATAAATGATACCAAAAAAGTACCTACAATTGGATTAACGGCAACCAGTTCACCAAATCAAGTGTAATTATAGTTCTAAGAGATTGAACGTAATCTGAAAATAATGTAACAATCAGAAAGTACGAGTATGACGATGACTGAGTGAATTTTAAAGCAAGAGGGATACAATTCCCGTCAGGGCTGCGGGTTGTTCACAAGTTACCGCGACCTCGACATGTAGGGCTTAGAAGGAACATGGTTGGTTCTGGACACTCCCTTTCGCTCTGCCTAAAAGCGAGAGGGGTTATTTGATGATTTTCCACCCGGTAAAAAAAAGAGGGATAGGTACAATTGGCAAAACAGCCTAGTTTGGGATTGGGTAAATTGGCTACGAGAAAAGATACAAACAGAAACACATTCTACGTGCATTTAGAAACTTATTTTATGCTTATATTGTTCACTGAACATAAACTGGGTTTTCTCCCAGTTCACCCTTAGACGAATGCGTCCTGAAGAATCAACTAGGCCATCCAGCATCTGTTGCAGCGTGTTGTTGTCGTGCAGCGATTCAGGCAGTATGACGCTGTCATCTGCGAATCTAAAGTGTGATCTACTCGCCGTTGATGTTAAATGTCCCGTCCTTCCTAGTTCAACGCCTTATACATATCCTTAGTGCGTTGGTATTTTCTCCTAACTCGTCCGTCATACTTTCCTGTTAGTTGTAGCCCTTTTGCTTCATGCGTAAGTTTACACAATACTCGATAGCTCTGAGAGTGGGTCCTAAAATATATGCAAACTCGCCTGCCTTTTTTGCTCGATCGATTTTTATATAGACAGCGTTATACCGTCATGTTTTGGAGCGCCTGATGGATTCGTCGTAGCAGCGAGTGACGATACGTCCTGTTTTAGTTTTATGTATCTAACACTATATTGGATATTCATTGGGCTGGGCTGTTGTGTCATTACTAGGTACATTACGTTTGGTTTGGAAAAAAACATTCGATATTTCACATGTGAGGAAACTAGCATGTCCTAGAATAAATAATTATTGTAGATAAATTTGAAAACATACGACAACTACCAACCCGCATGATGGATTTACAGTCCATTCCCTCTCATAGAGTGGAGGCATAGTGGAGGCCTGTGTCCCAGCTGTGGGAATATTATTGGCTGATTATCCTAATTAGGCCACTGTAGTTCAGTTCAAGAAGTCGTGAAGTGATGACTTGGTGAGCCTCTCACGTGTCATGGCTTAGTTGTTATGTACTCTGTGTTTGATTGCCTGAGTGAAATGAAGTCAGCCCGCGGTGGCCGCGGTAGTTGTGTGACCGTAAAGGGCAATTAACAAAACTGCTTAGCTCTACCATTATAATAGCTGTAGCGTTGCAATGCACCTTTTACCCTACCGACCTGCCCCAGCTATTTGTTAGTAGATATGATATTTTCTAGATAAGTGTATTAGAAAACAACGTTTGATTTACGTGGGCATTTGCAAATCCATACCACCCTCGCCTAAGGCTCTGGTGTGAATTCTGCCTTGGCTGTAATTCTATTATTTTCTCTCGAACAAGCTTGGTCACACAGGTACTATTTTTAACATACGTAAGTCAGAAAATCCATGCATCATTATTGTGCCGTTTACTGTGTATTATATCTACTACTAGCTACCATCGATAGATAATACGAGTACCTATAGTGCGTCTCTGATTAATTATCACATCACATGCCATTGGCTAGAACTAATACTGTTAGGTAGTTGGTGTCCTTAACTTACTGGTACGCCTTTCTCCTTTAATCGCCTTAGCTATCACCTCGCTTCATCCGGCCGGACCTTAAAGGTCATGTACCGTAATATTACGCATGACGCACGGGCCTAGTTGGGCTTAAAAAATAAACACAAACAATAATTAATGGTTAACTATTTGTATTTATTTTGCTGCTTCGTTAGTCTGGTGACTGCTGAACTTGCGGACCTTTCTTTTTTTTTGGTTGGCGTAAAATCATCAAATGACTCCTCCTGCTCTGGGCCGAGGAGCGTCAGACTTCTACTCACTAAAAACCACCTATGTTCCTTCTTAGCCCTTGTGCCGAAGCCGCGGTATCTCTTTCGAACGAGCTTGAGGCCCTTTTTTACGATGGTTGGTGGGAAATCATCAAATTTCTCCTCCCGCTCTGGGCAGAGCGGTGTCAGACCTTTACTGACTAAAAACCACCCATGTTCTTAGCCCTATATGTCGAGCTCACGGCAACGGAGTGCAGGCGCGCGAGGACTATCGCCTCCAGATCACATGGCGGCAATCCTGCAAGGAGGTTTGCCGCCTCGCGGGAGATCGTGCGGTACCGGGTACCATCCTTACGTTACGGCTATGACCTTCTGGGGCACGTTCAGGACGCGCGTCGGCCTTTGGTTCCATTGCCAGGTCTCCCAAAGTGTTGGGGTTTTCCTTAGGAATTTGTCAGTAACAGCCACAGAGTCTGGATTTCTGCCCGGTTGTTGGCAATCAGCTCGCCCTCTTATAAGTGACACAAACATGTCGCATTCAGGTACATAGGACCCGTACTAAGTGACATACATAGTGTCAAACAATTGCAGAGGCAGTATACTGGTAAATTAGAGAAATAACTCCTTTAACTTCTAAACAGTTGGTAGTACAGTCAGTTACTATTACTACTTTACTAACTTAATACTCTGAACTTTAAAAAAAAAACGAATCGCAACGGACAAGTGGATAAACGAATGGAAACAAAATTTTAACTTGAAGTTTTACGGGCAGGTTTTCTTTGACAAGTACGTACAAACAATCTGCCCGTAAAACTTCAAGTTAAAACTTTTTAACTTTTCCGTTGCGATTCGTTTTTCCACTTGTCGGTGGAAGTTTCACTTCTATTATGTGTCCCAGCCACTCCCAGCACACATTTAGATTTTTTTGGGGGTTCCCTGCAAATTATGATTCGGTTAGGTTAGTATATTTTAATGAATGCATTTTTTTATTTAAACTTATTTTAATTTTATCAAACAAAAAAGTAAAGCAAGTCTATTGCCATCAACCGATGTAATTGGGAGCAAACCCATTGTCGTCAATATATGTATAATTTAAATAAATAAATTTTCTTTCTTTCGTTCTTTAAATAAGAACTACAACCCTCAACGAGCAGTGAGTGATCTTACAAAAACTGTTAAACCGTTTTCGCATGCAGCAACCGCAATGGTAGCTCTCAACATTTTTCATGTATTCTTCGCTTCTATTGGTCGTAGCGTAATATTATATCACTTTCAACCTTCCTCGATAAATGGACTATCTAACACAAGAAGAATTACCAGTACTTACTTTCTGAGATATCTCCCCCGCAAGCGGCCGTAACGCTTTTTCGTGACACGGCCGCGCGTAGTTATTTTGTCGCATGGATATTAAATAAAAAATGTATATTAAATATATAATGAAAAAAAATATTCTGTCACAAAAACGGGGTTTTCGCGATTTTCAGCAAAACGGTAAGTACTTCAACATTCTGGTCCCCTGGTACTTTCGAAGACTTTACTATCCTTGTTTCTAATCTACGATGAAAATTAAAAAAAGTTGGATTGTGAAATAAAGCGGTGAAATATCAGTTTTGAAGAAAAATAAAACTGCGGTTTGGGTCTCATTCACCAGCCATAGGACACGGTGGAGCACAACGTGGAAGATCTGCTCTGCTTGGGCGGAGCCCCGTAGTGTTCTCGTAGCGGTGCAGGTGATTGAAGCCATGGTCCGCAGGGGCGAGAGGGAATGGGACGCCGTCACCTCGAAGGTGGTAGCGGAATGTGAGAGGGAGAGAACCGCTCATTCATGCCGCCGCAAGAGACGCTCCAGGCGTCGGGTCCCACGAGATGGCTTCTGGCCGTGCTGACGGAGCGTTCATGTTCCACGCACGCCTCAAAGAGATGTCAGCAACCTTGAAAGGCGCAAGAGCCGACGCCTACCGGGGCGGCGAGTTGCTCTAAAGAAGTACCGCGGTTTCGGAGACAAAGGGCTAAGAAGGAATATATGTGGTTTTTAGTCAGTAGAAGTCTGACACTCGCACGCTCTGGGCAGAGCGGGAGATGATTAAAAAAAAACCTCAAAAAAAAGGTCTGTTTCACCAAGTATCTGTATTGTAGCGTGCAATGTTAGTATAATAATATAATGCTTTCCTCATCATTAGTGAAGCATTTCCTTGTAAACAGTCCGCGGTACCTACCCCAAAAATAAACATCCGAATTGAGAACCTCCTTCTTTTTTTAGAAGTCGGATATAAACAACCGAATTTAGAACCTCCTTCTTTTTTTAGTAGTTGGTTAAAAATCGAACTAGTTTTTTTTTATTTGGCAGGTTAGGCGATATTTTGAACTCGATTATGCCCCCAAAATCTGAATTTTTTATTGGTTTTTGAATTTTAATGTAGACACTTGCGCCATCAAGACGAATCTAACGACGTATATTTTATTTAAATCCGTTCATACGTTTAGGAGTTATAAGGAACAAAGAACTGACAAACATACATACAGGTCAAACACATAACCCTCTTTGTGGGCTTCGCCGTAGTTGGGTAAAATGGAGTGAATGGTAACGTGACGACAAGTGACGTTGGGGTCGGCCTACAGTCTGACCGGATGCAGCTGAATATCAGTATTTTACATAGACCGACTGCCATTTGACTTCCACACACAACCCAGTTAATACTTTGTGATACGATACCCTTTAGTAAGAGTGGTTGTCAGACTTTCATGTCACTGACTAACTGTAACGACTGCTAAAGATCTATAAATGGCAACCGGGACCCAGCTTAACTTGCTTTCCAAGGCACGAAGGAAACTCGGTATGTATTGTGGTTATCCATCCACAGACCAATCTAGGCAAGCTAAAGATCGATCCCGTGTGATTGTTATTCTTTACCCACGAGCTCCTGGAGCGCAGTTTAATAGGTGTAAATTTAAATAATCGTGTTCGAAATACCACAGGTGCTGCAAACAAATACAATTTAACTGTCGTGGCTCAAAATTCTGCCTAACTCAAATGAGACTAGGCAGGACATGTCCGTCGTATGCCGTAAAAACTGTTGCGCAATTTAGCAGGAAACTGGTGCCCTGACAAAGTGAGGCGCGGCCGCGGTCTATCACTAAGGATATGGTGGCACTAACTTGACAGGTTCCATCAGAACTGGAAGGAGTAAAACTGGAAAGAGTGTAGGGACAACTTTGTCCAAGACGGGGACAAAGTAGGCTAAAAAAATTAATAAATTAAAAACAAAACCTTTTTAATTAACTAGCTTTTCTTATACGATTTGTTACGTCGAATTACTTTTTTAACCATGTACTATGTCTATTTGCATTTTGTAATAACTTCTTAAAACCCTCTATTTTGATACCCTTCCATATTATTGGAAGAAAAGAAAAATCGGGGCTTAAAATATGACTCCCCAATCCCATATCATGTTTTTTTTTAAGTTTAAGAGCCGGTGTCTATATTAAAATGTATTATTTTTAATAAGTATGGTAGTCCTGTAATTACGGACGAAAATTCGGTATTTTTGATAATGTTTGGTGGGTGCTAAAATTATTAATTACCTAGAAAAAGGAAAGGGTTTGACGTATCTACAACAGACCTCGATTTAATGAAAAAAAATATGGCTTTACTGTAGGCTTAAAATTATTATATTTAGGAAAAAAAAGGAATAGATTCGTATGGAAAACGTCTGTTCAGCCTTAGCTCTTTATTGAGCTGGCATAAACAACAGAAACATAAATATGTCGGTGCTGGCCGGGGGCTGGGCAGCGCTCTGCGGCTGCCGGCGCAGCGCTGCGGGCTCCAGTGAAAGCCCACTTTCATCGGAGTGGGGCGCCACCACAAGCACAACAAAAGTGAACGTCGTGGCGTGCACGTACGACGCCGTGAGTCGGCGAGTGGCTGTTGTGACAGTACGTTCCGAAACGTGAGTCGCGCGTCTCGTGCGTATCGTGATATCGTGATGTCCAGGTGGTGGATGGTGGTGTTGCTGGCGAGCGCGGCGGCGGCGGGTGGTCGCCTGCCCCGCACCTCCCCGCCCGCGCCCCAGACCCCGCCGGCGCCCTCTGCGGCGCCGCGATTGCCTCAGAGGAATCTCACCCTCGCGTCTAGATCTTCAGTAAGAAACAGGTCAGTACCCTTAATGCCATAATTGTATGTAGAGTTATATTTTGCCCTAAACTCGCAAGTTTAAGCCCCTCACAGCATGTAAGTACATATTATCAGCCCATTGATCAAAGTCCATATCAGAATCATATGTTCGTGTTGCAGTGGTTTGCGAAACGATCATATTCCTTCTCGTAATGAAGCGCTACCCTTTGAAACCTGTACGTTACATAACAGTGAAGCTTCGCCTAAATGTCGGTGATGTTTGGAATGTCATGGCATCTTGTATTAATGTTAGATTCAGTAAACATTGAGTGAGTATTATGTGATGCTCGGCTGGCTGTTCCCAGTGAGGCAACAGTAATCGTGCGCACAAGCTTTTATGCTTTAAGTTGTCAAGTACGACAACTAACCGAACGGCGTCAACGCGCTATCAATGAAACTACGGTATCGGCCTAGTTTTGAAATAATTGGCGACATGATTATTATCAAAAGATGTTGACGATGGTAATCCAATCTGATTCGCGGAGCTGGCAGTACCCAGCTGTAATTGCGTTGATCGATAATACTGTCGTCTGAAAGTAAGAGCTTAGTCCTAGAATTTCATAAGTTCGTACTTAACCTGTAGCGGGAACTGAAACAATACGACGACATGTTTTCACACACACATCACTATTGGAGAAAATTATTTCCCTCAACTGTGTTATATGGATGAGTCAAACAATAATTTAGAACCGGGAAAATACTGAAAAAAAATTCATAATTGATCTTCTTAGCGTGTCTTATAATTAATAAAAAACACACATGATCGCCTGTTATTTGAGCAAACAGTAAAATAAATTAAATAATATACTATTTCTACTGGCAGCTTTCAAAACTACTTACATTAATATATATTTAACAATGATTGTTCTTTACGGCCTATACGAAACTTTAAAGATGATGTTATCATAAAATCTTAATGAAGGAAGTTGTTAAAACCATCTATTGTATTTTGAAGTGATTGTTTCCTCGTCTAAAATTAATATGATAGGTGGTTAACTCATTTTTGTTAAGTAAACTTTGTAGTCCTCTTGCCCTGCTCCTGTCCATATATCTTCGTCAGCCATAGTCTTTCTCATCTTTTTCTCTTTGTACCCACGATGGAATGGAGAAGGTTTATTCGTTGAAGGTGTAAGACGTTGTTTGACCGATTTAAATGTGGGTGTCTGTAATGGTAATGTAACCGGCAAAGCTATGATCCACCGAGCTGACGAGTATGCAGTCTGGAGACTGTTATCATATCTTTGCAGGTCCCCCGACTGCAATATAAAAGTTGGCTGCGATAAATACACACTTTGAGTAGGGGGATTTTCTTAAACGATATAATTTAACTCTTTTTGACCGTCGCGCTCGTCGTGGGTTTTTGTAACATCATCATCTCATCATCATCATCAACAGCCTATTAATGTTCCCACTGCTGGGACACAGGCCTCCTCTCTCTTTGAGAGGGAATGGGCTATAATCTACCACGCGGGCCCATTGCGGGTTGGTAGATGTCACATGCCTTCTATCTGACCTCCACAACCGAGTTTGTACTGAGTAATATCGTATTTATATCATCCTTTTCTCGGTCATGTTTCATATTTATTTTCGTATACCGTGCGTATACCGTGGCTATACTTTCAAACTACTTTCAAACATTTAGTTAGTTCGCTCTATTTATCGGGATATTAATTAATACAATTATTCGTATTAAAAAAATCGGCGGCTGTAATTGTCAATTTACGTCAGTTTGCAAGTTTTGCCGAAGTTTTTTTCAGTCATATCCTGGGAGGCTTACTTGTTTAATTTACCACAGCAAGAGCTTACCATACGGTCCTTTTTCTACTTTGTAGAATGTAGGACTATCGAACCAACTTTCCATGGTATTTCACAATACAACATGGGAAAACTTCCTACTAGGCTTTCACTGATGTATTTTGGCCATTGCTTGAAGACATATCTACTTGAAGCTTTCTTTTTTAGAGAATTAAGGGTTTACCTAAAATTAAAAGCATTTCTTGACAAGCCCTTGTATAAGTTTATTTATGTTACACGTGTAATCTTTAGTTGTAAGTAATAGTTTTCACCATATCCTTGTTGGAACATAGGTTCCTTATTAAATGACCCCTCATCTTTAAAAGTTAAAGCCATGTTAGTCATGAAAAGTGTCGGTTATGTACAGCTGTTACAATTTTTGCTTACTTTATAACTCGGAAACCAATCAAACATCGAATCTAGTCGAATAACAAGATTCATGTTAATGACATATTGATTATGCCTACGTAATTATATTTAAAAAAAAAATCTTAAGACCAATTACAGCAGAAATGACGTTATTATTCCACAGCCGTTTTAAACTTGACAGTTACAATCCACGTAAAGTTGTGAGTCAATCTATTATTTCATTAAAATACGTAAATTAATTCAGCGTATCATATACCGCTACGTTTACTTAAGTTTATATATACCTGTTTGAAAAAATACAGTTTAAATGTTTTAGAATTAAGAAAACACCAGTTTTTTACCTAATACCTGTTATGATGTCATATCGAATTTGTAAACATTGATAGGATACCAGTTTTTCTCGAAAACAAATGTTTCTTCTATTTCATCGAGTTGTGTGCTTCGAAGTAAAATTTATTATTAATACATTAGTACGTTCACCTCGCATGTTTTGCGTTTTAATATAAATAAGTTTATTATGCGCTTCGATTAATTAAAAAAAAAACACGTTTAGAAAAAAACTGGCCTAGTGCAAGTCGGACTTGCACATGAAGGGTTCCGTACCATTACTTCCAGGTTTTCCTGTAATCTTAAGTGTTGAACTAATTTCTGTATTTTTTTCGGAATTTTATGCTCCATAGCTTCGGAGGTATAGGCCACCTGAAATGGTCGGACAGACAAATAGACAGATACACAAGTGATCCTATAAGGGCTCCGCTTTTTCCTTTTAAAGGTACGGAACCCTAAAAACTGTGCTTTTAGAATACATCAAGTGCCCATAACACTTAAAAGCTGTTTCGGCAAAATTAAAACTTCATTCGCTTTAACGGCTACATTTACCCTGCATTGGCAGGGAGATTGTAAATATATTAATCAGCACGGACCTCATCATCATCTAAAGCCCGAACTTGCTCTTCGTGGAGTATCTTATCACTACATAGTACAGAACAAAGTCGCTTTCTTTGTCCCTATATCCCTTTGTATGCTTAAATCTTTAAAACTACGCAACGGATCTAGATGCGGTTTTTTTAATAGATAGAGTGATTCAAGAGGAAGGTTTTAGTACCTTTTTGTACCCGTGCGAAGACGGGGTGGGTCACTTATAAGCCTTTGTCTCTTCGTGATGTTTTGCCAGCATCATCGAGATACTAGAATACAATTAATTTAAAACAACAATTATGCTCAATCAATGCCTTTTGTGTTGCAGTAGTCTCATGCCAGGAGATGCGTGCCGTAAATCGGCGCCGCTTTCCACATTCTCTCGCGACATTTTGCTTGTCGTGTTGATTCATTACATTTTTCTATAATCCGTATCATTTACTTGTGGTGGGTACTCGTGCAGTAAACATTTGAACAGTAACGTGTACCAAATCATGGCCACATTCACTTCCTCTACCGTATCATAAGCTAATTTGAGGACATTCATTGTTTATTTCGATATATTCGTACCCTTCTTGTGTTTCCTCCGTCAAAGGTGTTTTACTTTAATTTTATTGTTTCCGATCTCCAATTGATACTATCATAAGTACCTAATAGACTCTGGTGCAGCTTGTTACGCATAAATACATATTAATTCAGTTTAATCACGATTGGTCGATATAAAACGTCTATAGACTATATTTGTTGACATTCTATCGTTCTTGCCGTAACAAAATTATATAAAATTAACGCAACAGCAGCGTCAAGCGTCGTCCAATAATGCCTAATACTAATCTGACTTTGTAATTATGTACGTATGCAAGATATACGTACCTATTACAAAGGCAATGCAGACGAGCTGCGAACACTTGCATGACGACGCTGCGGGACACGATGATGAAACATCCATTTTGATCGTAAATATTCAGCTAAATTGCTCTTATTACACTATGCAATAAATGCGAAATTTTAGTGTAATAATGCCCCTCGCCAGCCAGCAGCGTCCCGACAGGTGACACTAATTACACCTTCAGAATCTAAGCTTAATGTGATCTACAATATCAGAAAATAAGTCGATAGTAGCCTTTCTAGAACATGTTGTTGGGCGGTTCCTTCTAAGCTCCAAGTACAAACAGGTGTATAGAGGCGCAGCTTGCGCTCGAAACTAGACCAAGGTCACCTTTGAGCCTTTATTGTTACTGTTCAGACGCTAATTACGAGCTCTAATATCTACAACTAGCGGGTCTGTTCATGGCTCATACCTGCGGCTTGCTACTCAAAGCAGCCACTCCAGCTTTGAGTACTAATAACATAAGGTATATGCATAATACTTTATACTGCCCAGTATATAGAAAATATACTGGGCAGTATAAAGATATATGAAACCTTATAATTACGTTAATTGGTGCCCGAGACGTCTTCCATTCAAGTACTAATGAATGGATTCGATACGCGTTCGCGAGTCGCCATCGCATCTCCGTTCTCGAAGGGACAGCGGGCCGACCGGCCAAGGACGCTAATCGAGCGAATGTATGGCATGCATATGAACTTTGCAACTGTTCTAAAAATATATTATACAAAGCGTATTTTTCTGTGCAAGCAGCCTTTCGTAAGTGATCGGTGAAGCAGTGCAAGTGTGTGAAGTGCGCGGGCCACTGTTCTGTCTAAATGTCAATGTCGGTTTGCGTTGATACAGGAAGAGGTCTGGGCGTGTTGAGATGTAGCCGGCCGCGGCTGTGACTACTCAAACACTGTCGTATCGTATCTATCTATAACAAGGACACTGCCGACAAGGATATAATTTATTGATTGTATCACCTTTCGGAACAACTGCGTGCCAAACGGCCCGCGCCTGTTACCAACCTATACAGCGGCCCACCTACTATAATGCACCTCTATTCAGATCTGTTTATTTTGTACGTGTGTAATTAAATCACCAACAGCAAAGACATTTGTTTATTTAATAATTAGGAGATCCATACTCGCTAACCTAGATGCATGTTAAGCATACAAACACGTTGAACGTTCTCCATTAGACTTTACGTGTATAAATGTTATATCATTTAGTGTGTTGTAATTTTGTAACAAATTAGAAGGAAGTATGACAATAACTTTGTCAAATTTATTATTATTGAATATGTTGTAGAATGTAAAGTGATCGTTTGGCGAACAAACGAACAAACGCCAACTGATCACATTAAACAAACCACATACCTAACTACATGCTTTAATCTTGTACAAGGCTTTCATAATATAATTGCTATATTGAAAGTATTCATATTATTCCCTTTATTTATTTCGTCACCAACTTATTACATTTTTAAATATTCTTTACAAAAAAAAATAAAAAAACATTTAAAAATATAAAAAAATTGTAGCCACCGGTATCGGGAACAGAGTTCAAGTTACCGGCAGTCAGGGCTCCAGAGAAAGGAACCTCCTTAAAATACGAGCCGTGTCCAGGAGTACCGCTTTCTGTATCAAGCCCTTGATCCAGCTGCCTAACGAGAGCCTCCTCAGGTGTTGGTCGAGGCTCTTGGCAATTAAGCCATTGGCTGTAACGACTATCGGCACAATGATCGCTGAGTTCACACCCCACATGTCGATAGCCTCGCGAGCCAAGTCAAGATACTTGATTTGCTTATCTTTCTTATTTCTTTCGTATTCATATTATTATTACCAAAACTTAACCTGCTGCTTAGGCCCCCGACACCCGGCTGTCGTTTAACCTCTTGTACAGTCGTAACAGGTACCTACTTACCTAGTAAGTAGGCCGAAAGTCAGGCAACCAGTCTTAGTAAGGGGGGTATCATGAACCTAGTTCTAACTTGGTTGTGGAGGTCAGATAAGACTGGAAGCCGACCCCAGCATACCAGTGAGAAGGCTAGGCAGATGATGATTATAGCATCTATTTGTCTTGTCTTTTACTATCTCTAATTACCTTAATTTTCAATATGTCGACTCTCGAACTCGAATATAGCAATTTCGAGTTCCGTGACACGTTGCAGCATAGCCGAGCATAGGGTCACAGGGCAAAGAAAAGGGTACCGATCATGACGCCGCCGCCGTGGCGGACTGGCAGGTGTGTGAGCGTTCTGCCGATGTACCGTGACTTGCATCATCGGGACCGTCTTGATTCGCAACAACATTTCATACGTACCTGTCGTGATTAGAGAGTTCTCTTGAATGTTTAACGTAATTTTGTGAAAAACTGATTTTTAGGCTTTTATTTTCGTGTTATTTGGGTACGTAAGTGTCTTGTCGTTTTACATATTATGGATCAAATTAGATTTACAAACTATTGTTCAGTAACGCCATAAAACATCTAAGAACTTAAGTACGTACTGAAAAATAAACACAACGTCACGCTTGTAGTTCACGAAACGTTAGGCAGAGGAGTATATATAGTACACCCAAATTTCGCCAGATATGTTTGAGGCCCTTGGGCGAGCCTATTGCTATCAACTGGGCACAAATCCATACTCCGTGGCTGCAACTGAGATATACCTGCTGGAAAAACCCAATTTAATTTTGCCCGGGAATCGAACACAGGACCAACGAGCCAGTAATTCATCCCTAACAACGCAGAGTCGTCAGCCAGATCGATACAATAATAAAACCTTTCCAAAACTTATCATAAAGTCGATTTGTACAATTTCTATCGGCTGCACCTAGGAACTTAAGCGATCATATTATTTTGTTACAATTATGTTCTATGGTTGTTCGCAAAACCACTTTAAACGTAATAGTGTTGTTACAAAGAAAGACGTTATTCAACCGATACTAGTTATTACATGCTAGAGTGATAGTTGATGTCGCGTTTATTTGCTCAACATGTGGGCAATAAAATGATGCGCCGGCGCAGGGGGCGGAGGTGTCTCGCACCTGCATCTGTCTTCGCGTAGCTTTGCAATAAAGCGCTACATAGATAACGTGAACTTTGTGCTTGAAACCAATGAGTTTTCTTATAATTACCTGCTATAGGAAGTTAGCTACTTAAATACAGGTGAAGGAAATAAATAGTTAACAGCATCAAAACTTTATTTTGTTCAAGAATTTTATCCGTGAAGTGTATGCCATAATTCCATAACCAAGACTAAAGTAACAAAAGAAATAAAAAATAAAACAAAAAGTCATTAAAAGGTCTGCTATTCAACGATAGATGGCAAAACTAAAAACTAAAAAGTATCACCGCTGTGCCGGTCGGAGTGGGGGGTGTTAGGTTATTTTCGTTACGGAATTTCTGGATTCGGTCTCCACGCTCAAGGCCCGCGATAGAAGCTATGCTATAGCTTAATAATGTAATTGTACAAACAGAGGCTAATCACAATTAAATTAAACTCAACTGTCAGTTTCTATTAGAAGATAGAACCTACGATAGAAGCGATTGCTACTAGTTATACATTAGTTATTCCAAACACAAATCAAAGAAATAAAAGTGCAGTTAGTAGTCACGGGTGTATTGCACAGTCGCTAATCGCTAGTCACTGTTTACGCTTTACGTAACCGCCTCGATCGTAGGGCGGAAGCCTACTTATGGTAATATTCGACTCTCAGCCGTATGTCTTTTTCCATTGACATGTTTCAACGTGGAATGACATTTGGAGTAACCAAGTGGGCGATAATACTCGTTGAGCACTGTTATAGGATCGTTTGTTACATAAATGGAGCAAAGCAAGCATTCTAGAATGATCTCGTTGTCAGATTAGGTAGATCTCGTGAAATACACGTATTGACATGGGTTGTATTTGAATATGATTAAACAAAAAAAAATGTACGTGAGCATCGTTCCGACATCAAAAGAGATGTGATTAAAAATTATGAGGATGACATTTCTGGAATAAAATGGGTTTGTATAACGTTAAAAGAACTTTCAACGAAAGATATCATATTTAGTTCGTGAGACATGAGGGTTTTTCGTGAAACTGCAGCAGCTCCGAATTATCTCCTTCAAGTTCAGTTTGCGTAATATAACTGGTTACGCGCCTGAATCACACCACGAATCACAAGTGCGGGACCACTTTTCTCTCTGGAGCCTGTCTGAGACAGTTAAATCCTACACAAATTAGCCCCCGAAATTAATAAATATCTTGACCCACGATAACGCAGACTCCGACAGCGCCACGGCGCCCTGTGGTTCCGAGATTAGCAAATTGGGCCGCGTTGATTGGTTACAGAATACAGTTATAGATCAGGACCAAGATTAGGATACAACATTTTCTTTTTCACTTATTTGCATGGGAATAAATCCCTTCCTGTCAAGTCCCGGGTCAAGCCCGATTGAATTTGAATTATATATTATAGATTTAAAATACATAAATAACTAATTTGTGCAGTGACAACTACAGATTACATCTCTTGTAAACAAGATCCCTGGTGATACGTCATTAATCGTAATATACTTAAAATAGCCTCATAGAATGTTATTTAGCTGCGAAACAGTCGGCCCACAGAGGCACTGCGCCCACGCACGCAGATAGATACCTATCCGGTGTGATATAAAAAATATTGATTGTTTACAATCTTTTGCCTGTTGATCCAATATGATGAATGGGCACTTATGATATTTTTGATTAAGATACAAGGTCGAAAAGGTTTTTGTAAACGAAAATATACCAACGAGTTTAGGTCGTTTGACAAGAATACTAAATAATTATTGTAGTTAATTTGCGGGTTCTCAAACAATTTACCTGCCAAAAGTGGTCAATTAGGAAATTATCCTATCTTGAACCGTTTGGAAGATGAATAAAAATCTGATAAAATTAGTTTACTGCATAATCTATTTCTCAAACAACACCCACTTTTTTATTGCCTTTTGATAGAGGTTTATTTGGGTAAATAGATGACTCATTTCTATGAATACGTATACCGCATACCAGACCTAAACGAAAATATGCAAATAGGGCGTCGACTCTTTCATACGTACACACAAGGCACAATACTAGCTGCGTAGTTTTAAATAGATTAATTTTAAATAAATATAGTTGTCGTAGCGGCATCGTAGCTGAAGCGTAGCAGTAACGTAGCTGATGCGTAGCAGTAACGTAGCTGAAGCGTAGCAGTAACGTAGCTGAAGCGTAGCAGTAACGTAGCTGAAGCGTAGCAGTAACGTAGCTGAAGCGTAGCAGTGTCGTAGCAGTTTCGTAGCAAAATGTAACATACGCGTAGCGGCAACGCAGTCGCAGCGTTAATGTTGCTTAGTTTTGTAGATTAAACTCAATCTATAAAACATCGACTATGATAAGGATTTTTACAATTTTATTTTTTTAAATCAAGCGGACAGAGAGAATACGAATCTTGGAGATCCCTTTGTGAAGATTGCTATTTTTCGTCGGTTTTTCCTTCCTTAACATTATATTTTAGCTTTGCTCCAATTAAAATAAACCAAAAGATTCCACGTGTGAAGTGCACAAAGACGAAATTTACCAGATCCTAGATTATTTATAGGTTTGTTCCCCTTTTTTAATTTTTCAAACTCGGTACTTCCTGCATAACCAAATGCCATTTTAAAGCAATAACAGAAGTTTAATTTTTGTTAGACATTAATTAATAAGACAATGTTTCAAATACACTAAGATGTAACATCAAAACAATAATATATTCGACGCAGTTTTAGTTAACCTTGATGCATTTAACTGATCTATCTCGTTGGTGTAATGGCCACAAGGTTAAATGGTTTAATGGTTTAGTCGAACCCTAGACCTCATGTCTTGAGTTGAGTTTGATTCCCAGGTCAAGAAAAGTGTTATTAGGGTGACGCATCAGGCATTTCTCAATAACAACCACGGAGCCTGGGTTTGTTCCCGGTTGATAGCAATAGGGTAGCCCCTAATTACGTGGATCTTAAAACTTAACTGGCGTAATGTGATTGTACTAATTAATACACCTCTGTTCAACTCTCAACGTCTGTCCTCTGTCCATTGCACGTGTAATATTATGTTATGTTAAAATTTTGACAAGCCCGCCACACTATTCCCAAACCACTGTAACTCGTGTAAGCCAGAATCAACAGCGGCGACGCCCGAAGAAGTCCCAGAGCAACGATTTAACTGTCTTAATTGGATCCCGCAATTAAATTAATCAGAAAAGAATAGCGGAGGAATAGGAAAAACATAATTTCCACTTCCCTCCATATCAGCAGGAGACAGAACAGAACAAAGCCAATAGGCACACAGGGTTATGTTGATACATATTTATGATTTATTCATAATTACAAATAATTTCTTAAAGTATCACATATAAATAGCCTACTTCGAGAGCAACAGTCAAATGCCCGCCAAAGATAAATCTTAGATAAAAGTACCTAATGTTACGATTTAAATGACTTACAAGTATGTTAGCACATAGACATAAAACATATTCTTAATTAAATTCGTTCATAAATATACGGAACAAAAAAATTAGCACCAAACGAGTAGCACTACAAATTAATAGCTTTTTTAACCTCAAAATTAAAAGTCATAGTGAACGGAAACATTGGTATCGCTCGTTTTTTGTAACAACCCACATTTAATTACTCAATTCTTAATCTCAATTTAACATCTTACTGATACAGGCAAGGCTGAGTTGCTTATCTACTAAACATTTATGTCTTTATAAACTTTGCCATGTACCTTGACAACTAGACATTACATGATTGTGAGCAAAAAATATGTTATTGTTATCATTTTCAGCGTGTTCACTCATTGGCGTAACTTATAATATTATATTGATGTTTACTTATATCGTCCCTTCTTTTCAATGTTACAATTTAACTACAGCCTCAAGGCTCCGTTAAATGCCAACCGGGTTACTTCAATTTGTAGATTTTTCATTGCGTAAACTGACGTAACTGTGATAACAAGTAATAATTATTATTTCACTATTTTATATCTAGTGTTAGATAGTTCTCAACAATCGAAAACTGTGGCTTTGATCTTTCTAAACATGACAATGACAATATACATTGAACACCTACTTGCGTTCACCTTGCACACTGCGCATACTGCCCTTTCATACTGTAATTAAATATAATCATCGGATTATAATACGAATCTAAAGGCAACATAGTCAATTTTCATCATCATCGAAGTCATTAACATCCAATATATAATAAATATCAACGATAACTAACTAGAATCGAGTTACGAGCAGACTGTCGAAATAATGTCGAATATAATTTCTTAAATTGCGTTCGACGAAAAGCGATTTCGTCACTTGTGTTAGTGCTTAGAGTCTGACACGACAATTCGTGCCAACAATTGTTTAAACACTCGTTGTTTGTTCACAACAATCCATAACTGTAAGACTAATTGTCGCAACACCTCGAACACAGAAAGCTCTTTTACGTTTATCTTCCGCTCATTTGTATGTCCCTACGAAGGTCGTTATCAATCAGAGCCGGCAGTATTTCAGTTGTTGTTATTACGCACATAAATCAAAATTATGTGATCAGCTTGGACTCAGGCGGCGCTCGGACCTCAGTCAGGTTTTATAAAGCTCGAGGGGATTACATTTCAAAACTAACGACCTTCAAACATCAGATTATCTAAACTTTTACATTCGAGAGACCAACATCTGACTGAATGGAGGCTGCTACAGCAAATTAAGTTGACATTGTATGACTGACCCGCTTGAGTAACTCACGATGTTACGCATTTTTCTTCAATACTTGTACATAATTCGCGACAAAGGCGATTCATCCGCTAGGTCTTCTTTGGAAATAATAATAGCTCAAATATTTTTTGAGGACGTACCTATTTGTATAATTTATTATCTCGTTTACTGAGAATATCCGAATCCGGAGAAGGCTTGGCCAATATATTTTTAATAATAGGTTATAATGAACTGCGTATCATATGCTCCGACAGCTCCTAGGCTTGTTAATATTGACATTGCAACCTTGTGGACGCAACACAGTATAAACAACTCTTGACATAGTAATTGAAATCGTTAAGTTCATCGATGCATGAAATTCTCCGTCTCGTTTTATTAGTGAACAAATGTTTGGCAAATGTGAAATGATGTAGTGTTTACAATCGCCCGTTAGAATTCCGAGACGAAAGTCAACGCTCTGTGTCTGCGCTGACCTTTTCTCTGCGGTCAACTGTCGAATTCTAATCGTTTTTTTACACAATACTCATTAGTATCGATAGATGAGCACTATTTGGGTTAATATCTATTGGTAGGCTCCGCCTGGGTGTCGGGGGTCAACGGAGGCCTCAGCACGCTCGTCTTTCGAGATCGGTTCACAAAGTTCATACTGGCGCGGGCGCCGCTTAACACACCAACCGCGGCCTACCCTTGACCTCTTCGCCACGACATCATTTCTTCGGTTCTTCTTCACGATGATAACAAAACGCAATCGAACGCATCGTTACCCAACCTCTCTAAATATCGTGACATTTCTTTGATTGGACATGAATGTCGAATTTGCAGATATCTGCGGTTAATTTTGCATGAAACCCGCTAAGCAATTATTACACCCAAATTGGTGTGTGAACGTTGTGTTTGTGTATTGTACTTGAATAGAACTCGTTGTTGTGTTTTGAGTTAGCACTTATTAGCTGAACTATTGGAACATTGTCCTTCGTAAGGTTGTGTCTTGTAGCGCGGACAACATTCACAGTGCTTGTAACGATTAAATTAATAATAGGTACGTAATAGACATGACTGTATCCGCTTTTAGTGTATAATAGTGGTTCGTGTCACTTTAATTATCGCAAACAAAAAATGAACAGACTGATATTATTTATTTAATTTTAGACAAACACGTGTACATTAATCCATGACAAATATTTGCCAAATATTTCCGTGTGTTATTGTGAGCATTATTGCATGTACGTGTTTGCTTCTGCCCAGCAACACTTACTGAAATTGCTTATTGCATTGTTAGGTGTTTCGCTAACAGTGGTTCTGTAACCGGTAGTAGACACAGGTTTCGCATTCCTAAAAGAGGAAGGGACAGGCTGAATGTCGACTCATACTCATAATCATACATAAAACACAGGTTAATAATATAAATAAATAACAGGAATTTATAATAATAATAATAATAATAATAATAACGTTTATTGTGTCTAAAAGTTATACACAAACAATTTTAGGTTTGGAGTCTTTATTTAAGCAAATAATGCCTGTGTTTAAAGACTCCGCTCCTTCACAACAGTAGGTACTTACTTAAAACACAATAAAAACAGTACATGGGTGAAGTAAACAAAAAATAATTACGTGTACGTGTGTGTGCGTGTGCATGAGTGTGGGTGTGTTGTTGAGTGTACGTGAGTGTTATGGATGCGTGGTTGTATGTGTTTGTGTGTAGATAGCGGGAGAGTCTGTGTGCGCATGAGTGGGTCGTGTGCGTGTATTAGGTTACGTTTTGTAGGATAGCTTCAGTATTATTATATGTCAATGGTTTTATCCATTCAATCAACATTTCTTTACATATATGATAAGATTTGTCAAATACGAAAATTTCTTTATTTATTTTGTTGTACAATTGAGCTGATCGTTTACTAAATTGCATAGCTCCGAATTTGGTCTTGGTTTTAGGTATTTGAACTATATCATGTTTTCTTCTTTTAGAGTATATATTCGCATTAAAAGGTAAGGTTTTGTGCTTTTTTAAAACTATTTGAGTAATGTATAGTTTCCTTACTGACAGTACATCACTAAGTTTGTAAAGGTTTTCTGTAGAATATCTCCTTTTTTTGAAGTACATTATTTTGAGCAGGGCTCGTTGTGCTCGCTCCAATTGAATGAATTTAGATTTTGCTGCCCCACCCCAAATTGGAATACAGTATATCAATATTGATTGCGCAAGAGAAATATATATTTGGGTGAGCACATTTCTAGCAGACTTATCGCTACTCTGTTTAGTCGTAGGCAGCACGTGACGCAGGGTCTTAAAAATCCAATTTAGCTTGCGGACTCTGTTGGCAACTTGTTCAAGATGGGGGTACCAGCTTAAATTCTGATCCAGCATTACCCCTAGATATTTTGTGCTAGAAACTTTGCCAATACTAGAGCAGTTACAATTATCAACATTAATACCATCACAAGTGTGTACAACGATTCGGAAGTCACCGGTTGGTTGAGTTCGATTGCAGATGCTGAAACTTATAAAGTTTGTTTTGGAGACATTTAATGTGAGGACATTAGCTTTGAGCCAATTCGCAACATGGGAGATCCCTGATTCAGCACTTAGTTGCACATCATGCCACGTTTTACCATAGAAGATGACAGCTGTATCATCGGCGTACGACAGGACTTTGGCGTTAGGAATTTTCATGTTACACAGGTCGTTTATATATATCAAGAAGAGCGTTGGGCCTAATACGCTTCCTTGGGGGACGCCGTATGACACATCTGCGACATCACTGATATGTTGCCCCACTTTAACTCTCTGCTTCCTATTTGAAAGATAGTTCTTAAACAGGTCAAGGGCAACATCTCTAATACCTATTTTTTCCAGCTTGTTCACAAGGATAGGCGTAGAGACAGTATCAAACGCCTTTTTAAGGTCTAAAAAAACAGTTAGGCACTTATCTCCATTGTCTAAATGGTTAGCTACTAATGAAGTTAGTGATATGACGGCGTCCTCTGTGGAAATATTTTGCCGAAAACCAAACTGAGATTCAGAGATGATATTGAATTTATTTAAGTAATTGAGAAGTCTAACATTTATCAGTTTTTCAATAATTTTAGATATACTAGTAAGAACAGAAATTGGTCTATAATTATTAATATCATCTCTACCCCCACCCTTGTGTACAGGAGTAATAATGGCTATTTTCAACGGGGCAGGGAAGATGCCAGTTTTAAAGCAGAGGTTCGCAAGATGGGTTATGATAGGGACGGCTTCCATGCCTATAAACTTCAAAAATTTTGTAGAGATGTTGTCCCAGCCAGGGGCACTGTCAGTTTTTAGGTTAGCTAATACTCTGTATACTTCGTCGGTATCAGTTTCGAAAAGCACAAAAGAATTTACCAAATTGGATGCGTCACTGCTCTGTCCATGGACATAATTGTCAGTTGTAGGTAAGATTTGTTGCGCCAGATCAAGACCAATTTTAGAAAAATAATTATTGATATAATTTACTGAATCAGACGGGGTTGGCTGAAATTTTAGCAATTCTGCCTTATGGTTATTTGTTTTCTGTAAGTAGGTAATAGCTTTTATATTTTTCCACAGTAATTTATTGTTTTTAACTGATTTAGTTATCAGATTCCTTTCGTATTGTCTTTTTAGTTTTTTAATCAAATTGTTACAGTAGTTTCTGTAACGTCTGTATGTTATTTTTAAAATTTCGTTAGTTTGATCCTGTCGAAGTTTATCTTGTAGTTTATTCCGATTTTATGAATTTAATGTTCTGTAAACTGTTGTAAACATGTTTAGTTGTTGTTCTGCGCAAGTATAGGAAGCAGTAGCACTGCACAGGCACACCAAGAATGAGGAAAATATTCAAAAAATTCTACCGAACCAACTAAAATGATGATTATTATTTTAAAATGAAAAACCTTGCTGTTAAGTGTTTTCCGGAATTCAGTGAAAATGTAGGAAATCGTTTGCATCAACAATTAAAAACTAGTCGTAGCATATCTTCATAAATATGATGCCCAAAAGGAATACATTACATATGCTACACGATACATTAAGAAAAGGTTATCTCCACGTAAAATATATTATAAACTCCACAATCAAAACAAATAAAAGATGTGTTGTTTCCCACGTTTGACATTGACTCGGTCCTCCTCCAGTTTGCGGGTCAATCCGCAGAGTACGGACGTGCGGACATAATATTTCTTATAATTGTACAATAAATACAATGTCCATTGTTTTATGGTAAGCGATATTACCGCGGGGCAGCGCAGCCGGCAATAGGCGACTCTGGGCGGCCGGCGACCTCGAGCTCAGTGCGCCCGCGCCGCGCTGAGATAGATTCGATAACAATACGATTGTTGAAAACTTGAATTATGTTCTCTAAGTTACGCCAAGGAAGGTTATGTTGATTGTATCGGTGTATGAAAATTGTTAGCTACGTATTTTTACTGCTTATCAGACTCCGCCTAGAACTTTTATAATAATGGACAACTTATTCTTTATGTTCCCAGATTGTTATCTCGCTAATAATCCTATTAACAAATATTTTCTTTTGTTAAGTGGTTTTTTCAAGACATTTTTCTTGGAATTTTCTATGGGAAAAGGTTAAAGATTTGTATTTGGTGATAGTAGGGCACAAGGTGCTGTGAGCAGGGATTTGGGTTAAGTATTTGTTTCACGCCATTCTACGCAGTAAGTGATTCAAATGACGACCCGTCTGCCGCTCCCAATCGAAATGATAACGGCCTCTAGTTGCGAGAGCCTGGCCAAAATACAAGTTTCCAGATATGGCGGGAAGCGACTAGTATTTATAGGTTCACATGTGTGTCTATGGTTGACTGACCTTGCCAAGTACGAGCACGGCGTAGAACATGGTGGGCTAATTGATTCAATTCCAAGAAATAGATAAAAAAGTAGGCATGCGTTTGGTTTTCCAGAAGATGTCATACGAGTACAAATGATGTCATTTTCGCTTGCCCACTCACAGTATACTAGAGTGTCCTGTAAACAAATGTTAACATTAGCAATTAACCTTTATAAGGTATACTAAGTCAACCTGTAGGCCTACCATCAACTTTTAGTTAGCCATTCAATTCCGATGCAATCCAATTTAGGAACCTAAACTGAATCGCTAAGATTCGTACCATGAAGTGCCATAATCTAACTGGCGTTTGAATCGCGTATGGAGGAATGAACGAACGAAATTTATCTGTGGTCCGCGGTGTGAGAAAGAGATGACGCTTTACAGTCGTTGCATAAGTCTGTCTCTTTTACTCGAACCATATGCGTTGCGTTTCGAAACCTAGTTAATATGATTTTAGCGGTTTTTTTGTGTAAAAATTATAACAAATACATTTCGAAATTGCGCTTTTTAGCGTTAAATTATATACCATTAAGCCCTTTTTAGTACTCATTAAATAATAGTAATTTATATATATGAAAAGTTTGCTTAGTGTTGTCGTAAAAATAAATTGATTAAGACGAGTTTAGAACGCACCTTCACTCAGTTTGATTTGACAGGAGGCGTTTGTTGTTGTTGCGATTTGTTTTGAAAGTTTAAATATCTCGAACTTTTTTGAAAGAACATTGGGTGTTATTATTAGTATTTAAAAGTGTTTTTAACGTTTTACTTTGGTAAAATAATTTGTAATACGAATAATGTCCGATTGTTCCCGTGTTATACGTCTTTTTTGTCGCCTTGTTGTGTTTATTTCATTATCATTTTCCATGAATTCAAAAACGACTAATTCGTCAGACATCTACAATAAAAATAGCTCTAGAAATCATTTTTTACATTGACACTTATGGAACACTAAATATTCAACTGAAATACCTTGAATTAAGTACGTATATTTTCACTATTTTTTTAAAGTTATTAACAAAACGATTCACTTTACGCCAAGCAAGTAGCAACTTTTTTTGGATCGCTTACTTTGACAGATAAGCTATCCAATTTAGGTTGAAATGTCACCTCATGGTACGAAAAATGAACGAACAAAAACAGTTTGCGATTCAATTGCCGACTTGATTTGGCGTCAACCTAAACTGGATAGCTATAGTGACGTCGTGGTATGAAATAGCAAAGCAGTTTATTTTAGGTCGTCAATTGAATCGCAATAATAGTTCATAGTAGGCCTCCTGATCTCTAGATCTGCGTCGCTTGCTTATAACATGTTATATCGAGTAAAACAGAGCCGAGTTATGAGGCATTTTATTTGATTACAGTCCGTCAGTAAAACAAATTCTTCAATGTATTCTCGCGTAGCAATGTAAAAGGCAATAGGCCACTCATATTTCATTATAATGTTGATGTCATTGACACCGGGTAACTCTTAGATAATCGAACCACCTGCTATGCTTACATTATGCTGCTTTGAATTAAGTAATGTTCCAAATCACTCGACCCTTTTCCCCACTTAGGTAAATTCAAGATACAATTTAAAGTAACAAAGAGAAATCGACTTAACTTACTTTAAATTTTTTCGTTGTGTTTTAATTACCTACTTGCTAACTGCTACGGGTGCCTTTTGCTCAAAACTATTGGAATTAAATAACCATTTCGTCAATGCAATCCAAGTTTTTACAATCGTACGCAAGTTCTATGGGCCTTTCGTTATTTCGATTGGGTGTTACGTTCCCAGCTGACGAGAAATGTTTGCAAATTTTGCGTCAAACTAAGACGATGAAATGAATGTCAGCAAGCGTCAATTTCATAATTGCGAGACCAGAAAAACGTGCCTAAAGTACTCGAAGCAGACATGAGGCAGCAGTTGAGTAGGCAATGCGCATGCGGCCGGCGGCTCCGGTGCGACAACCGCCACCGCTGCGCAAACGCAGCGCAGCCACGCTACGCGGCCCACGAGTGCCTTCTTACGAGACCGACAAATGCGGCGACTTTTTGTGCCCTAAAAATAGGCATTCAGGCTGCGTAACCCCATCACCCAGAAGAAAACTGTTTAGCTGTAATTTGTATCTGACACCGTTGGAACTAATCATTTGTTTTTATAACCGTTTCTCAGCTGTCAGACATCAAGAGCAAAATTCTTGTCATATTTTTATTTTGCAATTTAATCTACTCGTAGTCTTGTTTCTAGAGTTATAAAACATTCGGTGAATAAATAGCGTTTGCCCATTTCCCACGGTGGAGCGCTCGCTAGATTCTAAATGTATGCTCGATACTTTTTCAATGAGCTACGATACTAGAAAAACTGGATGAAATTATATTTAATGTTCGCCCTGCTTCAATTTGCCGTAATAACTATTGGTTGAGATATAGACAGTTGTGGCGGTCTGGTTAATTGTGCAATGGGGCGATTAGCTAATAACAAGTAGGTATCGGTTAGTGTATCCGCGACAATTTCACGCCGAGGCCGGTTCGGAGGCAGGTCGGCACTTCGGCAGTACTCGGCGGCACTCGGCTCGAGCTACATTATAATCGACGGCCGATCTTACGACACCAAACCGCATGAAAAACTGTGCAATGTCTACGCACATGGTGTAAACCGATATACGGTAACAATCATATTGTTACAGTTATTGTGAATTACAATTGTTTTATCACCCAAACATGACTACTTAATCAATGCTGCACTGTAAAAAAGGAATGGACTTTGTGTAATTTAATTACTGGGTGATTCACATTATATTTCCTTTTATATCCATATAGGTTTCTTGTTAGGTCTACCTGTTTATTACCTAGCAAATATAATTGCTAGGTAATAAAAAACATTTTACACACACTTAAATAAAGGTATTATTAAAATAATGAACTATTTCATGGAAATTGTATGGAAAGTTGTCAGATTTTGCTATAAAAGTAGAGTTACGACTTTGTTAGGCCGTTGCTCCACCTTACAACTGAAAGCCTTTCTAAAGCCAATAGGTTTACGTAAACGTGCAGGAAATTGCACACATTTTACTAAAGAATACTTATTGGTCCCTCAACATTACCGTTAACCTCCTCACTACAGGAACCACTTTTTATGTCAGATTTAATTCATGTTCAGGATTTAGGCTGTACGGGGTTACTTCAGAAGTGAAAAAATACTGAAAAAAGGGTTTGTTCTTATGTCCAGTAGGACAGTTGCAGGCTACTGAGGTAGGCTACAGACTACTATGTTCTGTATACAAGACAATCGCGTTTTGACATTTTAACAACTTGTTGTCCATCCAACATGTGACTGCTAAATTGCCATCTGCTCGTGCTTTTGTTTTGTGCTTTTAATAATGCCTTGGCTTTTTCATGAAAATTAATTTCTTCATAAAAGAAAATATCAAAAAGAGATGAATTACAGGGCGTCAAAAAATTCGTCCACATCTCTGTCAACAGGAAAAGTGCCCAGATGGCTGACAGCATTCCCACGTTGGATGGCAATGCTGATTCTTTGGCCAAAGAATAGGCCAGCCCTCTGGTCATATGAAGAGTTGACCAACCGCTTGGCAATTTCCTTAAATATTAGGTGAGCACTCGGACCCCAAGGCCCCAGTGTTTCAACCCCAAACGGCTCAAACACATAAGTGCCAATTAAGTTGTTGTTGTTCTTCTTATACACATTTTTTGGGTATACAGATTCCTATAGTAAAAAGGAAGTGGTGGTCTGGTGCAAGTGCTTCTGTATTACCACCACTTCAATATAATTTTTCACTACCTTAACTGTAAGACCAAGAGAATCTACCATGGAGATGTACATTGTTCTGTTCATACATTCAACCATCTGCGTATGTATTTGGTCATCTCTATAACGTTCAAAAAATTGTTCAGATGACTATCCAGGATAATTTGGCATGTTTGTTGGCTCATGCAGATTAGTTTCGAGAGGATCACCTCTTGAAACTATAAATTCACAATATCAGGTCGAGATAGTGTTTGTCTGCGATCTGGCTGAGCTGGTCCTCGAGGACGACGAGTAGATCTTCCTCGCCGTAAACCAAAGCCAGAATTAATTTAATTTAATTAATTTAATTCTGTCGTATTACAGAACAATTTGTTAAAACTGGTAATTCATTGAATAATCACTGGATTCGTGCTTTCTTTGCCCTTGTGAATCCTGGGAGGGTTTACAATAAGGGGGATCTAGGTAGTCTTCATCGCTGAAAAAAATTTAATCACATTTCGTCATTAATACGAAGATTTTCGCGTCAGCTGTCACATATTTAATTCAATATGAAAAACAATCTACATGTTTTTATTTTTCGCGACGTGGATATTTAACTTACAACATTTTATTTTTATTTTTATGTTCTGTGGGTAGTACAAATTCAGTCAGGAGATTAAACATTTATTAGCGGGTTTTCCCATTAGGAATACACCTCTGACCAAACCGGACTACAGACGTCATGTTATTTTGTTTTTTTATTTTCGGGCGTAAACATTTTATGGCACTTGTCATGCTTAGTCGATTGTAAAAATGCTCGCCGTTAGCGCTCGTGTAAGTACAAGTATGTGAGTAACACACTTTAACTGTACTAAATAGTCGCATTGGTGCAACGTAGGCGTGTCCATGAAAAATGTATTATATTGCAATGGCATTTAATTATGGTAGCAAGAATGTATTTTTTCATTTCTGGGAACTAGGAGTTTCTGTGACGATAGCTATCATATCGCCGTTGGAATCTATTGCTGATTCCTTAAACAGTTTGATCAAGATATCCTTACATGCTGGGTGGACTTTACGTAATCTTGATCTATCATTAAGTCGCACTGAGCTCTAAAGAGGGAAGTTACCTTCTTTGGAGAAGTGTGCTGACTGTGTAGAATAGTTTCTTCATATAATTTTGATGGACAGTGATTCAGTTAACTCTGTCCGCATATCATGGGACTATACTTGATATATACTTTTTATTTTTTTTCTCAATTTGTTCTGTCCTGTGTGAAACCAATTAATACTATTTCTTTTTTTCTTTCTTTCTTTCTAGAACGTTGTGCATCATTGTTGGTTTGGTTATTGTATAGGTACTATCCTCCATTCATGCCCAAGGGCTTCTGACTTGGACTTTGACATGCCATAGTGAAATAATTATCTTAGGCATGCTGGTTTCGTCGTGATGTTTTCCGATACGATAGGTACTTAATTATTTAATCTAAAAAAAATAATATAGGTTGTTCGACCCAAAACTAACGTAACGATTGTGCTCTCATAACGACATTAATAAAACTCAGTATAAATGCCGGATGGAACTGCAAAGTATGAAGAAACATGTCCGATTCGTGTGAAGGCTGCTACCACTGCCACCAGCGGCCTGCGCGTACAGTCAGTGCCCAGTATTATTTGACCGCTCGTCTCCCACTAGTTGCCCGCTTCTTCTTTACACGAGGGGTCATGTAATACTGGGCATACCGCGTACGCAGGCTACGCGCTCGACACGTGCGCACCAAGGCTAAGGTGATATTTACTTGCATGTCAATATTTCGTAAATTGCCTATTTTAGGCCTGTTTACACTTCGCCACTGAATACTTACTGACAGTGCGTAGTACAAGTTTCCTCTTTGTTATCATAACGTGTGATAAACAATCTGCTGGTTCACACGTCAGCACATGTAACTACAACAATCTTTCAAATTATACTTTAATAGATTTTGAACTTAATTGCAGCCCGGCGAGCACGGCCTACAGTGACATGGCATGAGTCACACATTTTATCACAGTTTGGGCGATAAAACCGTTTTGTCTTAAATGCTAGCACGGCGGCGTAAGATAATTTCTTGATATGTGATATAACTTCTTGACGTTTAGTTGGGACTCCTATGTCATAATTGCTAATATGGGCGCACCCATTTTGTAACAAATGTCACATTTTGACAGATGAATATGCTCGTTTATATCACGTTCGTTCGGAGGTGGTGATAAAAGTAAATTAAAAATATAAGTATATTTTTCTGCTTACTACTGCATCAAATGGCAGTAAATTATTATAATTATGTTCTTGCCCGAAGGCAAGAGGTCCAAAGTAGGAAAATATTCCGAAGAAACATTCGGGACTCCTCTAATCCGTTCGAGTTGCCAGACAGGGAGTTCCAACGGATTTTCCGCCTGACAAATATATTTCAAAACAAATCACATCAAACTTTTAAAAGAAAAACAGAACTTTTAGTTAGTAGCAAGTTATCAAATAATAAATAAAAAAAGAAAATGAAACACGTGCCGCGTACGTGTTATGTCAAAAATGAATTAGTACCCAAGAAAATTAAAAAGTTGTTTAACTGTATGAACTGTGCTCTTTTATACGTATTATTTTATTTGGTCGCCTATTCAGATGGTCATAGACATTTTTATTTTTTTAATATACTAGGTCACACTATGAAGTCAGCAACAAGAAAGACAAGTCGCGTCTTAAATTATATCACATGTGGTACCCGTGCTAGCATTTAAGACAAATTCTAAGACATGACATAATTTATAACGTCTTGTCACCAACGTCTTGGGTACGCCCGTGCTCGCCCCGCAGGTAGGTACATTAAGTTCGAGGTTGATTCGGAAAATTTTACTATATTAGCAGTTTATTTATCTTCATGTACCTACATTACTAATAGAAAGGGAAAAATATCTGAACCTAATGATCTGATTTCGAAAAATCTTTCAGTAATGGGTAGCTATATTATACCCGAGTCTCATAGGCTACGGTTAAAATGTTCCTGTGGCATAATTCTCAAGCCGCGAGAAGAAGATAAGCCAGTTACAATAACACCACGCCTCTTGGATAAGAGGCGTGGTGTTATTGTAACTAGCTTCTCTTCGAGGATTCGAAGGGCAAGGCCTGCAAAATGCTAGTGCGCAAATGGGCACACTATTTGCGCACTCCCAGGTTTTGTTTATAAAACCTTTTGAACGCCACGGTCGGGTATAGCCGACTAATGGAAACGTGTGCAACACGCCACCGTCATCGTCTAAAGATGACAAGAAAACGTCATTGGGCACGTTTTCATTTGTCGGCTATACCCGACTGTGGCATTCAAAAGGTAAAGTCCCATGTAAAAGGGGGCGACCGTACTGAGAATTTGGAAAAACCCAATAACACTTTGCCCAACTTTCGCACTTGCTAGTTATCATAAATAATAAATTGTCTAGTCTTAGACAGTCTGTGAAATGAGACTTGTTATGTGTACCTAAGTATGTACGTCAATATAAACGCGCTTATCGTCCTGTACGGATATCAAAAAGTATGTAAGGTTATGTAGCAATAAGTGGTGTTAGCTTGTAGCTATTAGCTTTTTATTTTAAAAGGATGTCAACTTCCTGAGCGACAGCTAACTAGTTTATGTACTTGAGTCTAAAACTTATCGTAACTTCGTTAAAGCCATGAGTGCCTACATTTTGCCGGCGGCTTAATTCGTGTTTAGGTCGAAATATTTCCCACGAGAACGTACTACTCGGATTAAAAGTATCCTACGTCGTAATCCAGGTTATGGTTTATTACTTTACAAACATTACATTTTCCAATGTGATACGGACACGGTCGACTTTATGCTAAGAACGTCAGTTTATGAAATATACGATGCTGATTCACACTATGTAACAATTGTTAACTAATAAATATAGAATAGCATGACATAAGTATTTCAAAATTGTTATTCACTGTCTCTATCGTTTTACAAGTTACCTTCACATCTTAGTTGCGAACGCAAAACAAAAGAACTTTTATCTGGCTTACTTTACTTGATTTAAAGTGATTGCAAACTACACAATTTATAACTAGGTAATTTGTTTAAGTTTGTATAGCTTATATTGTTTTTCATAGGGCCTCTACGATATTATTATGGAAATCTTAACGTGAACTAGAGTAATAATAATATACTTATTTTTAATGTTAGGTAATAGTAAAATAAATAATGGTAATTTTTAGGGTTCCGTAGTCAATATGGAACCCTTATAGTTTTGCCATGTCCGTCTGTCTGTCGGTACGTCCGCACTGTATCTCGAAGATTTGAAACCTGTAATTTAGATGAATGTATAAACGAGTTACACCGACAAAGTGCTAAAGTAAAATATTGAAAAAATATTTTAGGATATCCTCCAGTACACATTAAAGTGGGGATGATTTCTTTTCTCGCCAAGTCCATTGTGTGGGATGTCGTTAAACAGGTTTTTAAAAAACAATCTAGAGCGAGTTTGCTCAAACAGTTTTTTGATTAAGGGATAATTATATTACGAAAATAATAGGAAAACTATCCACAGTAGGCTTTACAAGTTTACGAGTAATACTCGACCAATTTATAAAATGTACTGGTATGAAATATTTTCCTACACATAATGTATGGGAGCGCAGGTCTCAAAACAGCAAATGTAAGTATGTTTTATTTTTACAATAAAAATCATCGTTCGGTGGCAGGTAGGCAAAGTAGTTAATCCGTTTCGTAAGTTCACATGTTTTGATGGGCTACTACGGAACCCTACATTGTGCGTGGTCCGACATGTACTTGGCGGTTTTTTTTTAACAATCATTAAATTACCTTAGCTTCGGGACCGGAAATTGAAACTAATATGATCGTGCTACTAATAGAAAATGTTATTTTAAGTTCCATTCGTTTTTTTTTTAAATGGATAAAATATTTTGTGTACGCGTCGCAGTGAACAAGGTCTTGTTCATTACGACAATTTACACTAAATTATCAGCTCATGAAAACAGTCATTGGCAAAACGCATACCTATTCCAACCAGCCACTTTCATTGCAATTGAAATATTGTTAATAACAACTTAAGGTAAACTACTTAAAGCATATTTTAGAAAATTAGCGTCATTTGGACCAATTTGTAAGGCCTACTTTGGTTGTAAATACGTCCTGTTTTAATTAACATAGTTGTAATCGTGTAAATTGTATCCCTATTTACTAGTTGCGTCGACAGCTTTGTATTGAACGACATTTACATGAACATGTGACCTTTACAGGTATACATACATACATGTAATATATACAATGTTCGCATGGTCAGCGTAGTCGAGTTCGTGATACGTTTCTTTCGTGTTTATTTGTTTGCAATGAAAATAATGACACGTATGGCCAAATGTTTGGCGCAAACATACTCATATACCTATATGTGTTGTGGTTTCAAGTTTTAGAGGGAGAGGAAGGCCAAAGAAAAGATGGATGGATTGTGTGAGGAATGATATAAAAGAGATTCTTCCCTGTTAGACGTCACGGTGGCATTTACTCCTTGTAAATGCCACCGTGTCTAACAGGGAAGAATGAAAAAAGAATACGTGGTGCACCAAACCCAATTAGAATAGCATAAGTGCAGGAAGACGACGATTATGTTGTGGTTTCACTAGAGTAAGTGAGATTAGCTGTATAGCTACTACCGTGATAAAGACATAGTACCTGAATGAGAGATATTGTTCAGTGATGCATAATAGGACGATGAGATGTCGAGCCCTTGGTCTTATATGTATAAGCTTTCTCTTATCGTTGTAGTAATACGTAGTACAGGCAGGACTATAGTATCCGGACGAGTTAGTCCACGCTCCACGCGACAAGCATGGCCTCAGCACCGCAAACCGTACAGCACTCTCACGGTTAGCCGTACAACCGAACACAGACCTACGCACGAACCTACGGAGTTTCGTAATCTCTCAGCGAAAACGTCAAGCACGTGACGCAATTCCCTTTCCATGATCCGAGCCATCAAGCGGTGTTGCCACCCTAACAAATCATTGTAGCACATCAAGTTGCGTACGGCTTGTTATAAATCTCACAAAGCAACGTTATGTGGAATACTTAGTATGAAAAATTGACTAATTTAGCTTGGTTACGTATAGGCAGTGCATTTCCTATTGTCAGTGCTCGTAACGAGGCACGTTTAGGTTGCAAAAGTCGTCGTCTACAGCCGTGGTCTCAGGTTTCTCTCCATCTATAAGGTGAAGTAATACGCACAAGCTGCACTTATCTATCAAAACAATCTCGTTTTAATTAAATTTCCTGTGTAAACTTGCGGAGCTTATTTCGCGTTATTGTATTACCTCGAGTGTTATAAGATAATGGTTAAGCAGCTGTCTAGCTTCATCTATCACTCTTGTCACGGCTGCTAATTTCATGTTTCACACTTATTGTGGACTGATATATTTAATTCCTCAGCGGATGTGTTATTGATTTGCTGTTCTATGTATTGTGTATTAACATACACAAACTGGATATTGTCAGTGAATCATTGGGGAACCGGTCCTATAAATTAAATATGTTGCGGATAATCGGGCAGTTACTCGTATTATTTTAAACATTCAAATAAACAAAATGCTCTACAAAACAAAATTTACATAATCAAACTAGTCCTAAGTTTAAAAAAACTATTGCCTCAAGAAAAAAAAACAAATAAAGTTACTAAATAGCGCTTTCGTTCATGTAGATAAAGATTGTGTTTCATTCAAACTCAGTCTTAAAAAGAAGAGTGTACGAATTCCAGTGTTTTGTTCGTTTTATAAGACGTAATACAAACATCCATTTAAATAAATACAATGAAACCAATCAACTGTGCTATAGATATTGTAATTTGTTTAAGCATTTTTTGTTACAAATTGAGAACAAAAAGGAAGTAAATCCGGTGCTATCACTAGTTTTATAACGAACTTTAATTTGGACAAATTTTAACAAACCTTGTGACTTCATTATTTTAAAATGTCTGCTACATTGCTACATAAAATAAACGAATAAATTAAAATTTATTGTATTTAAGAATTGGATGGCAAAAATAATGTTTAGCATAGCTGGCATTCGTAAATTAATCATCAATTCATCATCAACATAAGATATATGTATTAATTTATTCTCAATTCTGTTAATTTATAATTTAAACTATGATTGGAAATCAGAAACTTTAATACTATTCAGATACATATTTTACTAAAACATTCAAGATGAATGTTTAAGGTTGTGTGAAATGACTAAGTATATTATTTATCAACATACTTATTTTTATTTCAACACTGAGTCGATCTATTTTATTGAAATATTTTAATTTGACTTTGTCAAGATATTTTCAAAACGCTTATTTGACGCTTCTCGTGGCCCAATGGCTGGCTTTTATCTTGGCCAGAGGCTAAGTGTTACCATACAACGTGGCAATGCCCCCAGTCTTTTGGGCACATTAACGGCTAACAGCGTTGAAGGGCAGTATTTTGATGCCTTTTTATAGTTTCTTGTTAGTTCATTTATTAGTTTTTAATTAATGTACACAGTTATAAAGTAACTTTCCTTTCATAAATAAATTATAATTCTTTGTCAAAGTCCACAAGGTGCCTAGTGTATATGTGTATACAATATATATCTCATTATACTTCCAAGGTCGTGGAGAGTATCAATCTACAGGATAAGCTCTGTGGATGGGCCCACCAATTACTCGTACATACCGTTTACTTTGTGCCTCGAAACGCACATGGAACACACGTTGAGCTTTGACAGTTTGGCGTGGCGTAGTTTGGCGTGGCGTATTTTGGCGTGGCGTAGTTTGGCGTGGCATAGTTTGGCGTTTGGCGTGATCTTTGGCAGTCGACATAGGTACTCAGTGACCCGAAAGCCTGACAACCAGTCTTACCCAGAGGTATCAAACTGAGTTGTAGAGGTAAGACCGAGTTGATACATCTAAAATTCAGCTGCATCTGTTTAGATCAGGTAAATGATGATATTCTTCTAAGATCGTAGGTAATGCAAATTATATAATAACGGCAGTAATATGTGCAAGGCGCATATTATTGACGTCAAACAAAACGTGGCGTTTTGATTTTAAAACAATTAATGTTTTGTCAGATTTCATTGAATAGGATAAACTAATCATTTAAATTGGTCCATTTGAATCGCCTGAACTCAGAGTTTGTTGGAGGTTTTCTGGTGCCATTCTTCTTGTTATGTTATTTTTAGATACGACGTTCTTAATTAAAGTAATAAATCTATCCAGTAATGTCATATTAATTAGATGTATTCTAGAGCAACACTACGTAGGAGTTGTATCACATAATGGGTGTAATTTATCTATAATTTGTATGTATTTAGAAATATTTAAGTATGTTTATCAGTTGTCTAGTACCCATAACACAAGCTCTGCTTAGCTTGGGACTAGATGGCGTTGTGTGATAGTTGTGGAATATTATTATTATTATATTATTATATGTTAAAACATATGTTAAAAATGCCTTCAAGACAGGTCGATCTTTACATATCATTATATACAATGTGCATGGCTGCCACGTTGGTTAAGTGGTCGCAAACGCCACTGCCGAGTATGAGATTTTGGGTTCCTGGGAATATTGACTATTTCGTCAGAAATTTTTCACCAGCACCCACGATACAAAAAAAAATATGATTCTAGTTAGTGAGTCAGTTAGATTATCGAAAAATATTGGATAAGTGTTTTTTGTTTTATCAAATTAATAAAAATTGACGGAGATAAAACGCCTCAAAGATCATGAGAGGGGGGGGTTGTGACATCATTTGTAGGTAAAAAATGTACTGAAATGTGACGTTTTCGAGGAGTTCACGAGTTTTCGAAGTACTTAATTTTTTGTTTATGAGAAAAATGATAAAACATGTGTTCAATATTTTTTAGAAATCTTTCTGAATAATTAGTTTTTTTTTGGTCTGATCCCCTATTCAACATAACTGTTACCTATTATCGGTTCGGAATCACCCACTGCAGGGCATAAGCCTCTTCCGCCACATTCATCCTAGCCTATTCATCCTAGCTAGTTATGTTATATGTTTATGAACCCGCATTCTACTTAATATACCCACAGACAAGTCATCATCGCTTTCAACGCGTTTCAATATCAGCAAAGGCATACATGACCATTAAATACCAACCGATTCGCGCAGCCTAAGACGTGGTTGTCATAATTGTCGGCCCTTTCGAAATGTCCCAACAGAAAAAACATGGTTAGAAATGTCGCTTACTAGTTAGTGGATATAACGCGATAATCATGCAGTTGGAGACATGGCGACAGTACGTAATTATATCGTGCTTTGCTTCGGGAGGCGTGTTGCCGGTGTTGTTCGCGTGACGTTTGCTAATGACAACGCTTCTAACAATAGAACTGATTTCTTGGCGTTTCTTACGCCAAACAAAAAAGCCTACACAATATATAGAAGTACTGAGAAGTTCTTAACCTCAACATATATTATTATTTAATCAGTTGCTTCTTAAAAGGTTGATACTATATGTTCTTCTGGTGGTTCAAATGTTATATAAATAATATTTGTAGATGATACGTTCGAGAAACAAGCCGCTCGCACTCTGCAGGACATTATTTGGCGATGGTGGATGCCGAACAATCAGTTGACTAGCAATTTTTTTTTATTATCGTATTTGCTTCGGGTCGGCAAATACATCTATGGGTTTTTGGTTGTTATAAATGCACCTGCCGCGGATAAACTCTGCGATCTTCCGATTTTCACCGCGAATGTTCGGCTCGATGACTTTCCACTTCCAGCCTTGATTAGGTTTAATAGTTAATTAGCATGATGAGCCGTTATAGCTGTTACAATTAATCATTCAGGTTTTATAACAGTCTATTAATAAACATAAACACACTACATGGAACGCAAATATTTTTCTTAATTAATGAATAATATGCATCATCAATCTGTGGAAATACAGATCATACAACTTTTGAGTTATTAGTATTTAATTGCAATCTCACCTCCTGGACCGATATGTTGCAATATTGCTTCGACTTGTTTGCAATAGAGATTACAAATGGCGATGCAACGAAAGCAGCAACCGTTAGACGTTTTACTGAATTGAGTTCTGAAAGATAATGAATTCGTTAAAACGAGAGCGATTGATGTAAGTAGATTTGATGGAGATTATCTATAATGATGATGGGAATCGGGTGAGCGACCTTCGAGGAACATCAAAGACAATTGTTGGTTGTTGCATTAAAGAGGGTATGATTGTGGAACCGTTCGGAGGCAGTCACGTTTCCTTCCATTCCCTCAGTGAGCAGGCAGCACGACTGGCCGCATCCTCACGACTTCTTAGACTAGAGATGCCTTAGATGTAATTTGCTTATCTTAAGTATGAATTGAATTGATATATTTTATAAGCTCCAAGGAGTAACACCTGCATTTGTTTAATAAATAACTTATTAACAATGAACTCTGTTTACGTTTGTGAATTTTTAACAAGTTTGGATTTACAACAATGAGAGTTGGTTAACTAAAAATAACTCAATTGAAACAATTTAGTTTCACACTATAGGTACTAGTAATTTCTAGTATATCGTGGATGCGTTAACAAACATTTAAACTGACATACCGAAACAGCCAGATACCTGTAGTAGTGTCACAAATATTTGTCCGTCCGAGAATAAAACCCGCAAAACGCGGCGTAGCAGCCAATGGCTTAACCACTGCGCCAACCGTAGCGCTAAACCAGTTTTATCAATAATTCGGCAGCTCTAAATTAGATCAAGCAAAATTGCAGCCGCTTAAAAAAGAATAAGTACACGACCTTGCTTTTTTTGTAAACGAGAGTATTTTTTAAGCTTATTTAATTGAACGTTAGGTACAAGTCCGGTTAGCTGGTAGCATGTGGAACAAACGTGATCTGATCACGGCTATGCCCGCAATGTAGCTAATGCTTAGCGATCTAGTCCAATGACGATATCTTCTAATTACTTCGTTTAGAAATCTATGTATATGTAGTTACAAATATATAGATTTGAAGCAATGTAATGAGAACACGGGTAAAATTCAAAAACGATTTTCATCTGCTCTATTGATTAACCTTTTACATTTTTTCGAACATAGGTAGTATTTTGCAAACTAAAATATTACGAAACAGGCCTTTTCTTGCGAGAAAATAGCTTTTGAATTTTGAAGTGTTAACATTTTATTGCTTGTTATAGTACATTAGTGTACATGTAGAGAGATACGTTCATGAGTATAGTGAACAAGGAAATCAATGCGTTAAGGTCACTTGTTTTAGATACGACTCGCTCTTTGATAAAAATAAACTTAAAGTTTCAAAGGATATTGTATTTTTATGGCTGTTTAGCATTGACACAAGGACAGAGAAAGTTTTTGAAGTTTTCGAAAGAAACAACCAAAGATTTTTTGAACTACCTAAACCTTCACGCAACTCTATTGCCACCATTATTTGAAAAAGTTTTAATAAACCACGCTTTTGAATAAACTGAAAATACAGCACATTTTTTCAAAACTTTAAAAAACGTCTTAAACTGAAACGCTTGAGTATTTTTGAAAGTAAGTCCAAGATAATCATCATACGGACATACCTGCATGCTATTGTGCCAACTATTAGCAATTTAGTATGACTTAAGCACTACAAATTATACATCTGTTGCTTATAAAGTTTAAATGAGTTTGCAGTAAGAGCTCGGATAGAAATATTCACAGCAAAGCGGCATGGAAACAATGCAGTCGGCGATAATGTAAGAGATCATTGAATGATTTTGCATAAAGTGCTCCACGTTTATCTGATGTTCAACGCAGTACCTATATCATTTAAGATTCATCTTGGCCCAAATAAGGAGAGAACGTCAACACAGGCTCGTCACAAACTAAAGCTTATTCAAATACTTATAAGGCTTAAAGAAACATTTAAAACGTTTCCAGTGAAGACCTAAAAATGTTTAATTACTGCTAAGTGCAACGGTTTAATAGGTGCAGCCATAAAAAAATTACAAGCTCCAAGCGAAGCGTTAGAAACTAATAACAGTGTATGCAGTGTGACCACAAAATATGTGCACTTTTTAATGTTTTCCTCATTTTTTATTAGTTTCTCCATCCGGTAGTTGCAACACCACAGTCGTCAATTATTCATGCGGGCTTGAAGAAAATATTTAGTTAATTAAACATTCGATATCGCAAGGCACTTGTATAAGCAAGCCATTAAAATGTAGCAGCTAAATTATAGCGGCTGAGCATATACAACATGCAATCCGAATGATTGAGTAAATACCAGGAAAGTACGTATAGCTACAGATTTAACCTGATCCAGTCCGATGATCAACGTTGCATACAATTATAATATAACGAAACGAACTTAAAATTGCCTTCCACAACACGAAATGTTCAAGAAGTTGTAATTATAGAGAATTTTCTGTAACCGGGCGAAAATTGTATCTTTACGAGTACCTAGTTTAAAGTATCATTGCAATATAATAAATGTTAGTAGCTTATTTTTTATTTTATTCCTTCGCAACTATTTCATCTACAATGTCATTTTTAAGAAACACAAATAAACATAAAAGCGGCGGTTGCCTTTTTATTAGCAAAAAACTACCTTGTCGTTTAAATGAGTCTCAGTTTTTATTGAACTTTAATCAAATTGGGCGCTGACTTCCTGCTCGATCTACTTTTGAAAAAGTAGTCCTACGTGCCTACAGCCTGCATGCCTGGAGCTTGGAAATATAATTACGTTTACCTACACTTAAACACATTTAATTACTAAGGAGATTTATGAGCAACTCGACATTAGCGCCCACCGAATCTTTACAACAAATCTTATAATTACAAGCTCTGTAACAGACACACAGATCTGAATACTTTAACATAAATCTCTCGTAATATATATGTGATAATTTAAAATGATACGCTACAGTAAAACAAACATAAAATTAACAGACTCTTTTAAGGGCTAGTCCACAGCACCTTTTACGTAGTCAGCTGCCGAATGGGTGACAAGATTTAATTACTTCTCATAGCACATTAAAGCAGTTACAACGACCAGAATATAACCCTAGAAATAACTAATAAACCAAAGATAGATTTTTAACCAATCAATTCAGCGGATCTAAACACACGTCCGCTACGTAAACGGCTAAAACATCCATTATGGATAGATATAATAAATTCTGCATCTTTTATTCATATTTAGTTGCCAGTTATAGATTTGTAAAAGTAAAGTAGATTATGTTAACGTAAAGGGCTAGCCGTGGAGGCCGTGACCTGTGACTCACGGTGGACACCTGTGGCTGTGGACCCGCACTTCTGGAACCGCTCAACTTTGTAAGCTACAAGATACTGAAATAAAAAAATATAATACGAAAGTGAATTGGCGGCACGGTTGGCGCAGTTGTTCAAGCAATGAACTGCTGCGCTGCGTGTCGTGGGTTCGATTCCCGCACGGAACAAATATTTGTATGGCCTACAGATAGTTATTCCGGGTCTGGGTATTTGTGTATGTGAAGTTTAAATGTTTCACGATACAGGAGAAATTCCTAGTGTGGGGTAACGTTTTTTTAAAGAAAAAAAAAATTGATTTGATTTTGATTTGATTTTTTCTTGAGAAATTTCTTAGTAGCAGTCACAGTCTGCATTCGTGCCCTGTTGATGGCAATAGGCTCAACCACTTTTAAATGGAGCTGAAACATAACTAGCAGAATGTGAGTGTAGTAATAGGTAGGCACACCTCTGCCTAATCCTTGGAGAATCCCCTCAGGCATGATGTTAGCTGATTTGGTTAACAGTTCATAATTCAACCTTATTCTTATAAAACCTGAACTCTACAGCTCCATAGACTAACATTTTTACGCGCCCTTGGCCGCTTTAGATAAATCAAGAAGAGGATTCATTGTAATATTAAGCCAGCTATTTCGAATCAGATCAATAATTTAAATTGCATTTGCAGTTTGAATTCCTACATAATACGTGCCTAATCATCAAAGTAGGTTTACCGAGATAATTTAATTCTTAAAGTTAATTAAAATCAAATCATAATTCTGCTATATTTTTGATTGGACGTCGCTTAACTCTTGTTAATCGCATACAAATCGAGCAATTTTATCATTCACGACTCGAATTCATGAACAGAAAAATAAATATTCATCGCGCATCAAATGTGACAAAATATAAATCAAACATTAAAATATGATGTTCCAACTAGGGTCCACGTTTCTCTGTTATGAATTCTACGTCAATGATGAATTAATTTAATTCAGATCACTCAAGGAAATATATTCAATTCAGTTTTTATAGCATACTTCTGAGGATTTTATATTAGAACGGATTTCCAATGGAATAGGTATTAATATTCGTTTATTGTATTTAAATGTAACATTTACAAATTAATATGTCTCTCCAACTTCGAATTAGAATCACATTATTCATTCTCGTTCTATAAATCAACATCTAGTATGCTACAGTGTAAGCCATCGTAACATTGAAGGCAACTCAGGCATTTTGAAATACACATTTCAATGAGCGTAAGCACATACGTTCGATTGATGTTAAGGACAATCTTTTCTATTCATATGGGAGATACCGCGCGAAGATAAGGTTAGGACAATAGATTGAAGCAGCTGCGTTAACAGTAATTGTAAATAAATTAATCTAATCTCATCACAATTTGTAGAAAATAACATTAAATACTCGTAAGATAAATATACAACAAAAATGAGCATTAAGCTATTCAATTTTAATCTTGATGTTGGAAACAAAGCGTTTCCAAGCAATCTTCACGCTTTGGGAACTCATTACGGTATCTACCATCGGACGTAAGGCCAAGTGCGTTGTGTAGCCGGTAGCCGGTAGTGTCCGCAGTGCCGCACCCACCGCACACACAACCAATAAACATTGTCGTAGTCACATCATCAACATCACTAACAATCGCCACGCAAGTGCTCCACCGCGCACCGGTCGGCACCGCCACACCATATCGTCTAGTTTACCAATCGACAACACAACCATTCATTACAACTGTTACTTCACATTGCGCACATTACCTATTGTTATTATGTAGTGCATTACATTCCGCTAATCAAGGAAACGCACAGTTAATAACACTACCTATAGTATTTGTTAATCCCAAACGTATAATTAGCGGTTTCACACTTTGCTTCGTGAACCGCAACTCCGTAGTTTCTAAGTCCCCGATCTAATGATACCCGGTGGTATTTGAAAGCCTAAATTATGATTATTTTAATTACAGTTCATACAATACGCAATTCTTAGTTAGAGCTGCAGTTTAATGTCCTCAATGAGTGAACGAGATGAAGTAAAGTCGGTAATCTGTGCGGAGTACACACGGAGCTCTATTTATGCAAAGCTCAGAAAGATTTCTCTAGATGAGGCGGTAATGAATTCCCATACCATTGTGTGATGAAAATGAACTTTCACTTCGTGGTCATTGTCGCGATGGCTGTTAAAGGTCTCAATAGACGGCACATGAGTGTTGCAACATTTTTACAGAATAAATTACAAACTAAAACCAATGTCAAGTCGTGAATGTTGGCTCGCGTGATTGGAGCTCTCTGCTCTGATATTGTTTCTATTCAACTTAATGTACAACGAGATAAATAACGTTTTCGCTTTTGTTTGTTGATGTACGAAGTGCTCAGTTTTGAAGTTCCATTGCTAAGAAATAAGTGAGTAAGGTCAACCTGCGGCTGGAGTTCAAACAAGCGAGTCGCGGCTATATCGAAAGAGTTGGTTTGTCAAGTTTACGTAATGACAGTCGCCCACACGCACATGCTGACACCATCAATGTGCGTCTAGGTGACCCTGCGGAACCCTCGTCCCGTCGGATAGTCCTGTACTGATGGTTTCATGAGTTCATGACTCAACAAATTGTTTCATAATAGGTTACTTAGTTTACGTGAAAAAACCGCGGTACGTAGTAAAGTAAAAGGCCATATTCGCGTTTTGTTTTGATATATTTACTTGTGATATATGACGAATGTGTCGATATAATTTATGTAAATAATAAACATTGGTAGAAACATGAATAAATAATTTTGATCCAACTCAGTAACCTTTACAAGCTCATCAAAAGGTATAGTCTCCGTGAGTCTGTTGATTCTTGTATAATAAGGTTCTCTTTTAGCGTATGAAATGCTCGAGGTGGCCGTGCCTCCGTGGAGGGTTTAGTTGTCGTTAGACAAACGTAATAAATAACTCACTGCTCGACGTTTAACTGTAAGTGTATGAGGTGGGAGTATATGTAGTTGAGTCGCTGGTGTGACAGCGGTTTGCTCGACAGCACAGTACACCAGTGCAGGACAGACAGTGGCGGTGTTAGCCAACTGCACTCATACCCGTAGATTGCGCAAGCGAGCTTCCAATCGCTAGCCACTGATTTGTGGCCACTAAGATGTAGTTCTCAGACGCGGAAGCGGTTGTTGGTATCTTTGCACGTTAGGTAATATAGGACACCGGCGAATAACTAGTGCAGCTAAATGCCACGCCGCGCCAGAGAATGCTTTTATATAAACCTGCTCTGTTTTCACTCGCTTAGAATGTTGCTTTATCTTCCTTACAAAACATGGCCAGTTTGCTGTACAATTCGAAATGTAATCGGTTCACTTGACATAACAAGATAAATCTACGCCTTGGATAGATACTCAAATCTAAACAAAAATAAATGTTCGCAATATGTTATAAGTCTCTTTGCCTTGAGCTTCACACTGTACAGTGGCCCCACACGTATGAGTCAATTACACTTTTGACTGGTTTTAATGAGAGATTAAGAATCAACCAATCGCCATCAAGAGATACAAGTGTTTAATATTTATATTCGTATGTATACAGGTAATACATATGCGTTCTACATAACAATATACTTCGAGGTTAACGATTATATTCTAATTATTACGTTCGTGTTTGAAAATAAAATGTTATGTACTCTAAATTCTTACATTTTGGTGCATGAACGACCTCTGTGGTCCACAAAGTGCAAAACATTCAATATTCGTATTTGTTGGAAACATTGTGACGTGTTTAATTGACGTTGACTTATATATATTAAATGTATAGTTTACTATAGTATCGGAATGAGTGATATTTCGCCGGTGTTACATTGTAGGCCATCTCGGAGTTTAATTTAAATGATGTAATGTAAATACCGATGCAAATAGCTCCTCGGCCTGTAAAGGATACAATTTGTAACTGCAATACGAGAGGTGCTTAATTGGTCATCACGTTTACGTTGAATCGCTTCAACTCATTTTAGAGACTGGCAGCACACTTATGCAGTTATGCACTATGACTTATGTAAAATTAAAACATTAACTGCATAATATAATCTAACTGCTCTCTTTTATAATTTCCAAAATCTTGATTGCTGATTGCGTGTCGTAAGAAACTAGAGAGACCCATAGAAAATAACAAAATACTTTCTACATTTTCAACTTAAAACACGGTTAATGAATTTACGATAAATCAAATAAAAGCAGTCGTTATAACAGTAATTGCTGTACTAAGAGATGTTTAATGATTACTTAAGCCTTCACTTACTTAGGCAGGCTAATTATCGAATAAATTCAAAAATGGATCAGAATGTATACGAAATTGTTTGCCAAGTAAGTCAAAATAAATAAAATAAAATAAAACAAACATATAATGCTTTTAGATTTTAACTTACAAAATAAGTGATTTAATGGAAATTTAATTCTAGGTGGTGAAACAGGCCCTTACATTGATAGTGTTCAGTGTTTCACTAAAGAAAGGTACTGAATGAATTATTAAGCATGCAACGGTAGTATAATACTAATTAATGATTTCCTAAGGTTTAATTGTTTCATTTCCACCGAGACCGACGCTGTATCGCTTCGGGAACCGTTTCCTGTCGCTCCATATTAGGAGGAAATAGAAAATTGAATTTCTGTAATAGATTACCATAATAATCCCCTTTACGAGTAGCTTATGACGGAGGGATTGGCAGCTGCAATGCGTGTCACGGGTTCAGTCAAGGAATAAATGTTTTGTAGAACATACATGCAGTTGTGCCAGTTTAACTGTTTGTGACATTTTAACTTCAAATAATACAATAATTTATATGTTTATTTATTTTAGTTCGTTTTCGAACTAAATTAATTATTTGATATACCTCGCGCGTTGATGTCTAATACAGGCACAAACATCTTTTTATACAATCTATGTGTTACATGTGATTTTAAATGTTTAAAAATGCACCTGCGATGCTGGACTGGTGAAATTTCTAATTCCCTATCATTTTGTCTTTTCAGTTATAATACAAGAAGTAACTGCATACAATTTCTACAATGATTTTCAACTGGTTTTCAGTTAGATTGACATATAACCAAACTTCTCGATATTTCAATCGATATGTTAATCGAGAGACAGTTTTACTAAGTCGTCTTTTTACGTGTACAAATAGTCTTTACACGAATGAGTTTTTCAGATTTTTATTTACTAAACTAAAACCACACAATGTATCTCCTCGTCACTTCTGGGTACTCCACAATCACCACAGCAGTTCTAAGCCCAGTTGTGCTAGGTGACGCTGCCGATTTGACTGGATTAATTAACAGCTGGAACCACACATAATAAGAATTTCAAACACAATGATATTTTGGTGATAGAGGTAATTATAGTCAAACGACACAAAAAATACGGACGTTCGGAGTGGTCCAATATATAATACATTTATGGAACAAGTGACTGACAACCAAATTATTACCTAAGTCATACATAGCTAGGTAAGTGGCCATCTTACCATCTCAATACACAGTCAATAATTTTCATGACATAAATATTCTATAATCTCAGCTAGTTGTGAGGATTAATCTTTGACGTTTCAGTATTTATCGCCCATTAAAATTAACTATAAGTACATAGTTAATTGTAAGTAAGTATAGCAGTTAGAATTACGTTCACAAACACGATGTGAAGGTCGATAACAAGTTTTATGTGCGAGAAACGTGTGAGAGTCTGTTTCCTTTTACTGTTACTACAGTTAGCTTTTATCAAAGCTATTATTTTTTCTTATCTGCTTTTATGATTTAGCTGGAGTACATTAAGTGCCGCACTCAGAAGACTTTAATGATTACTTAGGCCTTCACTTAGTAAAGGTTTTGACAGGTTTGTCATACAAAGTAGAGTATGTCAAATCTTTACTAAGTAACGGCTTAAGTAATCATTAAATATCTCTGAGTAACGCAGTTTGACTATCAAGATGATTAACCAACTCTCCCAGTTTTATTTATGAGCGATTGAAAGCATTGATGATTATAACGATAGCACCTGCAGCACCGACGGCACTTTACATCTCGCCCCCCGTCAGTTTAATATTATTGCCATATAACATATGCAATGTTATCAGTGACCTCTTACTATTCACATATATCAGTTCTCATAAAATATTATTGGTATTCTAATTAATTTTACGTTTACAACTTACTTCGCAATATTTTTATTTCTTCATACTCAAGAGCTCCATTTTCGGAAGGTATAATTCTATTAGCAAAGATTTTTATCTTAATTAAGACACATTTATGTAGAGACTACGTATTTATTTCACATGCCTCTCGGTTATTGAGAAAAGGAGAATTTTTAAGGCAATTATTCGTATTAGCGCTTGTTAGTCCGAGCGCTGCGCCCGCGGCGCGTCGGCTGTCGAAAATGTAACAAGGTGGTCCGGCGTTCATACTAATCTTTTTATTTTTGGACCGGCTTGCCATAATATACAGACTATTAAATCAGAACGACAGAATAAGTAATCATGAATATGTAGCTTGTGTACATAAGCCGTTCTTTGATGTCAATCATTCATCGACGAATATGTTCATTCTCGTAAGTTGTAGGTACGTAACGCGGTCGCAGCACGTAGTTTGTACACATTGATTCTAATCGCTGTTGAACTCCTTGTAAATAGTGGTTTCAGGGTGACACGGCTTTTTAATGTGTATTTCGCAGTAGTGTGCCTTCATTTCTATTTGCATTTAGGTCCTCAAACAAGCAGTAGTTTGATGCGCTATGTTGAGCAGGTGAATATGAACGTCTTCATTGAACGGTAACTTAGCTTTAGATAATGAAAATTATCGCTGCTCACGCGAAAACATGACTATTAGTTAATCTGCGAACGCAGTTAATGGTCAATCACAGTTCAGTCTACATTTACGCCTTTCTAAATGCACTGTTGATCAACAGATGTTGACTAACCTAGCCTAATAAAGAATGTGTTGTCTTGCTTAGATTATAGAAACAAATGACTAGGTAAGATGACATTTTATTTGCGCTTAAGGAACGTTTAGCGAGCTTTCAGCTTTCCCTGTCTGGCAAATTGTTGATATTAGGATAGTAAGGTGTTTTTTTGTTGATTAATACCGTTTTAATTATCTACATAGTTTTTGACCCTACCTACAGTTATAAGCAATAATATCTATGCAATTGGCTTTTTGACTAATGTTAAAAAACCGCGAAAATGTTATGTTATTTCAAAGAACTAACAAATATAACACGGTGTGTGAAAAAAGTAATAAAATCAATCAAAAAATGGCTTAGTTTTAACTGCTTTTAAATGACGTGCTAGACAAAGACAACAAAAATGTGACGTCACGTTTCATACCGCCATAGTTACGTCACGCTCACTTTGCACAAATGGCCGTTTCACGCGACAAGGATAGAAAGTGGGCACCAAAAACTTCTAAAGCTTTGTAGCTACTCCATATCTTTATCTATTTTTTTTTCACACGTCGTGTTATTTCTGTTAGTTTTTTTAAATAACAACATTTTCGTGATTTTTAACAATAGTCAAATAGCTATTGGTCTAGTTCAAAAAGTGAATAATTCGTGAAATATCTATTGTAAGTTTAAGATATGACCTACTTTATAATAATAAATTTACTTACTACTTTAAAATATTTAAAATATTAGTTTCGTTACGTATCATTAAACCAATGCAGTAGACGAAAATACGCATTCTAAACCTTGGTTCGCCTCAATGTACTAAGTATTTAAAAACGTTAAACAATGCAACTCGTTAGAAAATAACAACAATGCAGAGAACGCTCGTCTAGTCAGCATTCGTTAGTACCTTCTAATTAGAGATGAGAGATTTACTGCCTTCCGCCCCTGCGGGAACAAGCGTGAACAATAGAAGAGAGACTTATTTTAATGAGTGTATAGTGCAGGGTCGAGATATACTCGGTCAAGGTGGACCGAGTGCATTAAAAAAGCCTAAACGAATGGCAGTACTTAAGTACAGTCAATGTAGGTCCGGCGCACCCTGTTTAGCCCCGATATAGTTTGTTGACAGATTTTGACCAACTAACCGCGGTATTATTTTTTTTAGTTCGATTTTTTATTAGAGAAAAAAAAGTTGGTGACGGTGGTCACAAAACAGCCACGTATTGTGCACCTTGCTGCAAAAGTGTGCACTTGCAAAGATGCCAACAGTCCAACAGTCAACGAAGCTCGTTACGCAGCACTTGATAAAATGCCTTTCCCGGTATTTATTATTACGCAACGCTAGGAGAGCACATTGTGAAACCGGCCGATTCGCAAAATGTCCACTTCAAACTTTCACCACAGGGAAAAGGGCTTTTATCGTTCCTACAAATAATACCGCCAGCCATTCCATATCAGTAAGTTAAGCTTCTTATCTCGACCACCTTGCAGCTTGTTGCGAATTTATCGCTGAGAAGATCTTAATAAGATCAGACTGAAGCGTCAATCAAAATCCAGCTATATCAACTCTCTCCTTAAGTGTGATTTTATTTTATTAAAAGTTTTATTGTTTTTCCTTGATGTGCAACTGGCAGGTCAATAATACTTGTATTTTAAAGTTACATAAATAAAGCATGAACTCGTACCCTCATATCTAATTAAACAGTGGCCGTTTTTGTAAAGTTAAGAATTCGAAATCACATCTTGTAAAGCATTGCGTGCCGCCGCATGCAATATTAATTCGGGTCACTAAATTAAAATTAAGAAGTTAATGTATTCGAGAAAGAAAAGGAACTGTTGGCGTCGCGTCGTGTGCGACTATCGGTGATTATGTGCTGTTTGTAGAGAGTACGCTTGCGCAGGTATGGATGGCGGATCACGGTAAAGATCCGAGTAGCTATTAGAGCAAAGAATGTGTTACAGTAATGTTTATTGTTTCTCTAGTATAGAGTTTTCGTGCACGAGCGCGGAAGCTTTATTTGAAGCCCTTACAACAGATGTAGATAATAACCGCGGGCCTCACCAGGATTGTCGACTCATGGGCCACCTGCCAACGCCAACTCCCACGCAATCCATTGCGTCACCAACCTATAGCAACACCAACTTCGCCCATCACTAATCAATCATTTGGCAAAACCTTCGACCTCTTTTGTTAAATTCACACGGGGGACACCGCCGCATGATCTAAAACCGTTACTTAAAACTATTTATATATTATGTCCTCGTCCCAGCGTTACATAAGCTATTAATAGTAATTTAATAATTAATGTAATCTCATTCATGTGTAGTAAACACAAACATATATATCGTCAGTTTTGTATTCTGCTTGCTCAAACATACGAGTTATGGAACTGGTTTTAAAAAGTGGTTTTCGTACAAAATAGGACGTTGAACTTTTTGTTCCAATCACATTATGTAATCAACAACCAGATATTAATTTGTTTTCTCTCCATCACTGGGTCATAATCATAACAAAATAATCTTAACACATTAACAATTTATATCACACCTGTAATTCCCGAAGGTTTAGGCAGAGGTATAAATAATAGACGACTCACATTTAGCCATCAACACAGCCACTGACAAATTCTAGATAGAAAAACCCAAAAACACCGTCCAATCCGGAAATCGGGCTCAGAATCCCATACTCAGCAGTCGAGCTTGCAACAACTAGACTTCACTACACCAATGAAACTGTTAACAAATAATTAATGTTCTAAACTTAATTTTTATTATTTTACATATTCTGTATTCTTAATTATTTATTATAAACATAGTTTGATCGTAACTTTTGTATAAGTTAGCTAAATTAGGAATTTATTCATTTAATTCAACTAAACTTCCATACGATTACGATTGATGAATCATGAAAAGACAAAGATATTCCTAGACGAAGGGTTAAAAAAATATGTTGAATTGTCATGTTTTTGACTAATATGACATGAATAATCAGCACCAAATGTTCAGCATCAAAAACATGTTCTTAAGACAAGGAAATATTCTTAACATGTATTTTTCAAATTCGCACACTTCTAAATATTTGACTGTAGAGTCAATGTTAGTTTTAAGACTCTGTACAGACACAACCACCTAATGTATACACAACAAAGCCACTTTTAATAGTGATTTTCTCCTACTGTGTTGATTAACGAAATTCATTTTGCAAACCAAGGTTTTACGAATACGCAATTTTTCCATAGTTTTTAATTTGGCAGATTTTTTATATTATTTTGGTCCTAACTATACATCGGATGCTGGATATTCAACAGCAGACTGTACGCAGTTACATATCGATATATACGGACAAAGCGATGTAACTAAGGCATACATTAGTATACAGATAACTTATATATATACCAGTGGAGCATTGGTCAAGTGGTCACATAGGATAGTAACGAACAGTAGTTTACAATCGAGTACCAATAGATAGTGATCGAGTTATCCATGTGAGTACTGGACACGCTTGCGAAATCTGCGCGGACGCCGACGCGACGGACTGTTGCGTAAATGCGAATCGAAGTTGTCTTTTATTAAAATGACTAGCTCCGCCCCGCGGCAATGCCTACCCGCCGTTTTTCGCTGTGATTGCCTTATATATCCGGGAGTTTATTAGTTCAAGTGTTTCTATTAACAAACTATAAATTGAATTAAAATAATAATTAAATGATTAAGGCGTGGATAAACGTGAATTGGCATTTTTGGATACAGGATTCTAGAACCTTCTTTTTCCGCAACCATGAACAAAAAATATAAATTATTCTACCCAATCTAGCGCATGATTTAAAACAATTAAAAATAAAATTTAAACATCATAATTAAATATTCAAAGTAGCCTCTGTTTTTGTAACTAAATACCATTTTTCTGCTAAACTATCAATCGTAGGATCTTTTTATTGGTACCTATCAATATATTATAATAAAGTCATGCCGAGGGGACCTATGGATCATTTTTACCAAGAAATTTCCTAACTATTCGTATGGATTTTTTAATACATAATTGCTACTCGCAAATCGCGTAGCTCCCCTCTGGCATCCAACAAATCCGTGCGGGAGGGTGAATTGTCAGTGGCGTATATCCAGCTTTAAACATACCAGCCAGGCCAGCACATCAAACTACCCGAAACTGTCTAATTGTCCCAACCAAATATGAACCTAAAGCTTTACCGATAAAGTTGAAATTTTATAGATTGTTGTAAGTTGAGGTATTGGCATCTGTACAAATCTCTAAAAGGGAAAATAACAAACCAATAAATTCATCCGCATTACTGTCAACTGGGAAAGTGCCCAGTACGCGGGAATCATTGCCACGTTGGATGGCAACGCTGATATTTTGCCATAAAAGGACCAGCTCCCGTAAAGAGTCGACTAATCTTGGCGACATAGGTATCCTGCAAGACTAGATATGGACCCTCCGAACACATTTCTCTAGTATTTCTTACTCGAAAAAGGTTTGAGATGAAATATGCCACAGACAAAAAATTAAATTAATTTAAGAAAGTCGTCCCTGAGAAGTACGCCTACGCATCGCAAGCTATTGTTCTAACGAGCTTTCATTAAATTCCATCTGTCATCGATGCAACCTCTTTTATACGCTCACGACTTTTAATTCACCAGACACCTTCCTTTGATCTGGCAGATCTGCAGAATTTTATGGCTTTATTGAAACAGCATTTTGAACTGGATTTTTTTCAGTTACTGGGAAGTCTAGTCAACTGTGAATGCGCTGAACCCTAAATGTTGTACATAATTTCCATAATAAGACGATAAGACGCAGGTAAACTTGTGAAAGATAATGCAACGGGATATTCTAGTAAAGTACCTTGTGTTCAAACTTGAAGAGCAGCTTCACAATTATCACTATCAGACACCGATAAGCAAAGGGCAGCATCATTAAGACCTGATACTAATAATACCTTTAAAAATAAATAGACGTTGAAACTTGTCAAAGCGCATCTCTACAATACTACAAGGATCTCATACGTGTTTTCTCCTACCGATATAAAACTGAACTTTAAGGCGTATATTTCAATTAGACCATTACAGGCACTTTTGAACTGCCACAAGGCATAATTACATGTGAAAGTACTGTAGTTGCTCATTCCAATGCGAACATAAATAAACGTTAGTAGTCTTATAGAAGCGCATCTCTAAAAAGGTTTAAATACCTGCAACCTTGATTGTTAAATATTAAGTACCTGGATGACCGAGCTTCGCTTCGTTTTTTTTATGTAGCTAGAAATGTTCATCGCCGCCGAAACCCAAAAATTACAAAATTACATGAAAATCGTTGCAGCCATTTCCGAGATTCGGGTTTTATATGTGAACGTTATATTACAATATAATCAAGAATTATTGCTCGTTTAGAGGTATTAGATTAATGCAACATCGATGCATAACCAATCAAGTCGCTGCAGGCTCGTCGAATGGATGCGCTGATAGTCTGTAATGTAATGAGCGTTGCGTGTTTGACAGTGAGCGTCTGATCTAGATAAAGGTCAGCATCGAGATAACTTTAGATTGCTTTAATATGGCTTTAATATTATAGGTTTTGAACATTACACACAAAACTAAATTCTGGGCTAGCTGGGTTGTGCTGTGTTATACTTTGAATGATACAAAATTATAGACTCGCTTCAATTATGGATGCATTGGACTTGAACATAACTAGCTTAATATGGATGTACTAAGTACATCCGTGCATCCTTTGCACTTCAGTGAAATATATATACAGACGAGATGTTTACGATAGTTCGTTTATAAAAAGCTACAACAACTTTGTTTATGATAAATAATGATAATGGAGAGGTTTCATGATGTTGATAACATATAAAATCACGCCTGTAGATGCCGGAGGGTTAGCCAGAGGTGTACCTAATAGGACACACCTTATCTACCTTCTATAATTAATAACGTTATGGAACGAAGTGACGTCAGTTTAACTCGTTGCAAGCGTAAGTTTAGTCTCATAAATTTTCATGGTTTTCTTACATTTTTATTTCTTCTCATTTAAATCTTAACTTATTTGAATTCAGAAAAAAAAAAATATAATAAAAATAGAAACTGTTCCATTATTCATGTTTGTTCTGTGTATAGATATCGACAGGTTTGCTACCTGTAAACTGGCTTAAGTGGATAGCATATGTACTAACACGATACCCTTTTATCGGATGACACTGACTTTAAAATAAGTTAACACCTAAAAGCTTTTGCAATCTTTTAAAAACGATTAAAAGTATATTAAATTCCAATTTTTCATCTTTCAAGGATACAAGTAGACCTTTATGCCTCGAGGATTACCCAATTTATTTATTATGCTACTTATCTAACGTAATAAATACTATTTCATTAGCGCTTTAGTGCAAATACAGCCAATCAAAATCACATTTATGTCGTTCTAATATTTTATTGTTTAATCAATTAGGTACTTATGACGTCGCTTTCACCAGTAAAGAGCTGTAAGACCAATTAAAGGCACATAATTGGAGTGATTTGTTTTGTTTAAAGTGCAGTAAAGGACTTGGCAGTTAGATAGTGACCACTATAAACAATAGTGCCTATTTATTATCTTACTGCTTTTAATAAAAGGGTAATTTGATCATTTATATTCAGTATGCATATCAAGATATGAATCGAGTTCCTTCCATGACAACCAATCAGATATCAATTCCGTATAGCGACAGCAATGGAGCATGAAGCGACATTTATTATTTACAATACAAATTATTATTTATTTTAGCGCACAAATATGACATCATATTTACGCACAGTTTTACATAATTCCCAGTAGAACCTACAAAGAACGTATCGTGGTTGCCAGGAACGAAATAAACCAACCAGAAATATGAGTGAAGAAAGAATTCGCCCAGAAGCGTTGTATCACTGGCGCAGGCCTAGTTACGTGTTAAGCCATCTCTCTTATGAAATTATTATAAATCTGTTATTGACACATATTAGTTGACAGTAGATAAACCAGTATATCGAGACTGTTTCCAGTTTCCCGCTTGGTAGAGTGTCCATCGCGTCACGAGGGTTCGATGACATCAGTCGGAATAGCTTTAACGTAAAACAGTAGGCGTGCAATAATTGTATTCAATTTCGCACGTATCTTAATCAATATCGATATGCTAACTCGCAAGAACAACATCAGTTTGAGATTATTTCGCGGTGTCCCACAAAACGAATGAAGCTTACGGTTTGACTGTACTAATCTGTATTGGGATTTAAAAGGTCGTAACTGCAGTCACTTCGATGGAACGGGATCTTGACTGGGACCTTCTGGTTAGCACCGAATCATCTTGCCTTTACACAACTATGCTGGGGTCGGCTTTCAGTTACTTTAATTCGGCTGCAGCTAGGTACAAGTTTTAAACATAGGACGGCTGCCTATCAGACGCGTCCCATAGTTAGAAAGTGCTTTAGTGCCGATAATTAAGGTGCCTATTTTGATGAGCTGAAGAGGTCTTTTGCAGCAATCCATGAGCCCAAGAGGATACTTAAATTAAATAACAGTTAATAGTTATACATACTTTGGGGGGTCATTGATAATTTATTTCGTACCACGGCATTTACTCCTAATGTTAAGTGTCACTTGTATTACCTACTTCTTTAGGTTCAATAAATATTATTGTACCTTGAAAGATGTATGGTGTAGGGCAGTGTAGTGTGTAATGACAACGAGTAGCTGTGCAAGTGGCTGCGACCTTGCTTCGTTGATAAACGGCTCGTAAGCACCGCTCGCCGACCTCAGAGCGAGTTCCGCTCAACTCCACCCAGCGCACTTATAGCTGAGGATGCAAGTACTTACATCGCAATCACAGTGTCAATGCACACTAACAAGACGTTCATTTGGGCCGAGTTACGTACCAAATGACAGCTCGTCTCCGACTCTCGGCACTAATGCGATGATTGATTTAAAATTAGTTTGAACATCTACTTATAGGAACCACGAGTTTGGTCGACGCTTCATACACCAGGGATGACAAAGACCTCAAGTTGCAGAAGTATCCAATGTTTCCTATGATTTTCATATATCTACTACAAATTGAGTGCATGCCTATTGCCTGCCTTCCCAGTATATTATCAACGGTAAAGTATTTACGAACAATTAACCTTCTCACGGCCTTCAATAACCGTGACTCGGGTTAAAGTCCCGATGCAGATGTCTAATGGCAATTCTCACTAGAACAAAACACTGAGCTGCTATGCCTCCAGCAAAATAACGCGATTTCAATACAACAGTATCTCTTATATCACCTGATGTTTGAAGACAGATGACATTTTTATCAATAGTGGGAAAGTCGATGTTTCATCGTCTTAATCGTGTTTTGAGGGCAGAATCAGCCACCGCTGCTTATAGGTTTATTTTTTTCTGCCTTTTTTTCTGCCTAAGTGTAAAACACCGCAAAGTTTTCAATCTCTTTATGTTTTTGAAGTTTCCCCACAAAGTAAATAGGCAATAGTCTCGGCGCCTACTACTTGGTATTTAATTATAACTGGCAAAATATGGATTACAAACAAGCGTGAAATTATGTATGTTTCCCACAAAGCTCACCGATTCAAGGCCTCTACCGGCCATCCGGTCCTTATAAAATGAATCGTGCAAAGCACAACTTGTATCTTCAAATTTCCATAATCATTTATTTCTAGCTATTTGTCTTCCTACGCGAAGTATGTTATGTACTTGATGGTACGCCATTAATTAGACCCAGTTTCGCGCAGGTATTTGTGCTAATCTATGTAGATATAACGTGCGGTGAGTGGATGTAAAACCGCATGTTTTGCTGTAACTTTATACTAAATATACATCTTAATTACTTACCTAATCATATTTAGAACACTAGGTTTGGTTACATCGTTACATATCAGAGGTGTATATCCAGCTCTTAACACCATGCACTCGTGCCAGGCGAGTGCATGGTGTTAAGAGCTGGATATACACCACTGACATTGCACCCTCCCGCACGGATTTATGGGGTGCCAGAGGGGTAGTAGCTACTCGAATTGCGAGTAGCGATTCCGTAAAAAAACATCCTCATAAATAATTAAGTAAGTTACTGGCCAAAATAAGCTGAAGGTCCTCGGCATGGCTTTATTTAATATATTGATGGCAATAAAAAGATCCTATGATTGATAGTACTTATAGGAAAAAAATGGTACTAGTTACAAAAACAGAGGCTACAATTCATAGTTATTTATTATGTTTAATTTTTTTTTTCTTTAAAACTGGGCCGACGGTTTTTTTTTTTTTTTTTTTTAAGTATATATTAATCTACACAATCTAGAACATGTAAGAGGACATGTTCTAGAGGACATCTTCGATTTTTCAAATTAATAGAAAATATTTGTATCCTACCGCATTATAATTCAATTGTTTGCAACAATCACAATCAATTTCATCCGTAGATCGGAATAAATTCAAAAAAAATATGAAAATATTCTATTTGAAACGAATATTTTTAATTTTAACATCGTTACATTGTGCGCGCACTCTTATGCTAGGCATCCGTTATGTAAAATATCATTTTAAACTTTGCGGACGTTAGTTGTTTGAGTTTTCAATTGGAAATCTACTTTTGTAAAGCACCAACAAAGTGTTGATGTGATCATAAATAATCTGGTGATTTTATGACATCGTTAAAACTTATTAAACATTCAATTTAAATGATTTAATAAATTAATTTTATGTTATCACTCTTATTTTAAGTCTCAATAGGGTGAAGAGTTGTGTTAATCGCATAAAAAGTGAATAAACTTTGAACTTTAGTGATCTGATCTTAAGTTTTCATGGAAAGAGTTACGAGTACTTGTTTCAATAGAGGTGGTGGTTTTAAACTCACTTCCTAATTAAAACAAGGTTTAACATGTGTTAAAGGACTCTTAAAGATATATATTTTTAATTATGTCTTTGTTGATTTCCATAAAAACAGCTAAAGTCTTTAAAGCTCTGCAGAATTACCGGTATCCGGTTAATTCATGAATTTGATACTTTGATACAAACACCTTCGACATGTTGTGGCGGAGCTGGCGACAGGGCACTGGAACAGGATCCATAAATAACGGTTAAATTGAAAATTTTACGAAAGTCAATAAACGTAAAAGGGAAAATCCGCCATGACACGTTTAACCATCCGTCTTAATTTAGTTACATAAAAACCTGATAATTAAATAAATTTACCTCTACTAAAATCTGTCTGAAGTCAAATACTTGTGAGCTTTTACAGCATTATTTTTCTCTGGCAGTTTAATTTAGCAATGTAGTAATGAACACAATGTTGAGCACGCAATGCAAGGCAATGCTTTAATGGCGGTGCATAGGTTAGAGGCTGGTGATTCAAGATTCTTGCGCCAGACTTGCAACCTCAAATGTGGTTTGGTAAAATAAAAAGCAGTCTAATTAATTGACGTGACATTGCAGCGCAATGGACGAGGGAGATATCCATCGAAGCTAGCGTCCCACATTGGCCCCACTGCCGGGGTCCGTTATAATCCCGTGCCTCACGAAGTCTCGTTTATTTTTTGTTTACTATTCGTGATCAAATCGTCAGCTGCAATAGTTACTGTTACGTGATAACCAACCGCGGCCTTTTAACTCAAGCCTAATTCACACGAATAATTTGGTGTTATTACTTTGTGAATTAACTTACTTACTACACATTATTATGCACCAGAAAAATTTGGAGTTGAATTTAAAAAGAATTTCGTAATATTCCTTATTCTTCAAATTGGGTATTTTATAAGGTTCATAAACGGTAAAATTACGTAAAATCGGCATACAAGTAAAACATTTTTTCAAAACTTCAATGAGCACATACAATTACTTAGCTCTAGAGAAAGAGCATGTTATAAAACCTCTGAGATTGCGTAATGCCGTCAGGAATGCACTATACCGATAATTGTTAAATTGTCAATGATTACAAGTCATTTTGAGTGGTAGCTATCTATCATTGAGTCACGTATTGTAAAAATATGGCGGCTGTTTGGCTCGCCCTGTGCTAATGTTCATAACGAGTCTAACAAGAGTAGGTACGTATTGTGTAACATATGGCAAAGGACAAATACTCGTTCATTATACAAGCGACATGCACTAATGCGTCGGGTGATCGTTATCATATCACACGAATCGAAACGCGGTTAGCAGCGCTCACACTTACTGTTGCCTTAATAATTACACTGTAGCCACTATGAGATATATACCTATGTTAGCCCAGTAATATATAAGAAAGTAGTTGGGTTTACAGCGCGACAATACATTTCTGCTTTTCTATGTAACAACAGTTACCACATAGAGCATTACGTATATATATCTAGGAAGCGCTGTTAATTAATATGTAAGTACTTATCTACTAATGGGTATAGCAGTGAGCTTCCTTCGCATACTATCTAAAGAAAAGCTATACATTTACATGCGATGCCGTGCATATATTACTTAAGTATGTTGTAATCTAGCTTAGGACAAGAAGTGTGCAAGTCCAGCAGATCATAGGCTGCATCCACAATGTAAAACCGACGTCATCGATGTGTCATCGCGCCCTAATCAACGGTTAACTAAACGGTAATAAAATCGGTTTCACTTTTCCGTGATTAAAACTTAAAGAAACGGTTTCCGATTTCCATAGATATTACATGATTAAGTAATTGGCGCCATTAGAGAGTCAAATTTAGTAAAGAAAATTAACTTGTGGAGATATCATGCGTTAATTGCTTCCCGTAACATAACATACGACAGAGGAAAACTTCATTATTCGTTCTTACGTATTATATTAATTGCTTCACAGCGCGCAGCGGTACTGCGATACATGAGGGTATCAACAAAGTGATATTCAATCAAAGAAAACAATGAAAGCGAAGCATTCATATTAAGAAAGCATACATATACCTACGAGGAAAAGTCAAAAACGTAACAGATTGCTGACGAAAAACTTTAGTCAATCGTTTTTAAATCGACATCGAAAAAAGGAATGTTTTGAAAGTCTATGACTATAGTGCTGTCGTATCTCAATATTTCATGATAAACAAAGTGACAGTTCAATAATTAACCCATTACACCATACTTAATTACGTAGAAGAGATGACAGATCGCAATTAGTGAGAGCCCACCATCGTTTATTGACAATTAAACCTGTACAACGTCGTCAACATATGTATTTGTTTAACTCAACTAATTGACGCGAGACATCGTAAAACCATTAAAGGAGACGATGTAACCTTTTGCATCTAACTGTATGTTAATAATCACACTAATATTATAAAGCCGAAAGTTTGTGAGTGTGTGAGTGTGTATGTTTGTTACTTCTTCATGTAAAAACCACTAAACGGATTTGGATAAAATTTGGTACACAGATAGTTTATACTCTAGATTAACACATAGGATAGTTTTTATCCCGATTTTATCTTCCCGTGGGGTAATTTTCGAGTTGTAGCGGGCGAAGCCGCTGGCAACAGCTAGTATATTATAAAAGGGCTTTTCATTTTAATGAATATAAATCATATTTGTTTCTGTAAATTGGTTATACAAAATACTTTTACACGTGAACGTTCCATCATGTTACGTTTTAAAACTAGATGGGTGCCGGTGTTTACTACCATATGATACTACTCCGAGAAGAAACAGCCGAAGCCAACCCACAGGTCACTACACACTGTCTATTCTAAAGTTTAGACATTTTTCAAATCATATGAGGACCTAATTAGTGTCTTAAATGGTCTTTTCCACACAGATTTGTGTACAGTGGAAGACTGGACAGCAAGTGCAAGCATGATCATGTAGCTCGACTCCTAACCTAAGGTTTGTCAAATGGCTCCGTCGGGGCTGCGGGTTGTTATACCGCGGCCTCGGCACAAGGGCTAAGAAGGAACATGGGTGGTTTTTAGTCAGTAGAAGTCTGACACTCCTTACCACTCTGCCCAGAGCTGAGGAGTCATTTGATGATTTCTAAACCACATAATAAAAGGTGTGTGAAATGGTCGAGTAAGAAAGTTCCCTATACAGGGTGTAAATTAACCCTTCACACAAACGTAAACCAAGCATTCTGTACATCAAACTAAGTACCCCTATGCAAAATTTTAAATACTTTCTTCTTCCTTTTTTGGGGTCAAAATCACATTTTACGGTAAAACTCAATGTCAACTCAACTCTTAAAACATTGTGCTAGTGGATGCTTTGAATAGTAAACGGGTCATGAAGATAATTTAAGTAAAGTTATAAACTGAAAAACCAGTATTTACAAAAACAGCTGTGAAAAATATGGAATTTTGTCCCACAATATATCTGTAACTAGGGGGTTCCCAGGTATGGTCTAGAACAAAAAAAATTTCGCAGTGGTGGGCAGAACAAGTGTCTTTCGTTTGCGTTAAGGGTACTTTTACACCCTTTATTACCCGATATGTTAGCGCCAGTATCTACGTGTGCTGTACAATTGTCCAGAGCCACAGTGCGTTACAGTAATTTGTTACAATGTCAATTGATCATCGAAGTGAACACGCACCAACACACACACACACGTACACGTGGGTACACACGTAACCAACCACATTTATGAACGAAACGTTTTTATGAAATAACCTGATCTAGCTGAATAATGAAAATATGGCGTGTAAAATGTTGTTTAGGGGTTTTTTAGAACGATATTTGACTTAAATAATAAATTAATTGAGTCATGCGTAACTGTATGTTATGTATGTCTAAAAAAACGAAATAAATCCTTGTTTGTGTGTAGTTGCTTGACTAATGGCGTATACAATATGTTTAAACAAACATTAATCTAATATTAAGAAGTCTTGTCTTATTTTTTATATATAAATGCAGGTACATTCCATTTTCTTTGTACATTTTTACCCGACTGCGGCAAAGCCCAAAAGAAGGGTTGTTTCTATGTATGTCCGTTTATTTGTTCCCTCATATCTCCTAAGCGGATGAACGGGTTTGGATAAAATATACATCGCTATAGATTTGTCTTGGTGGCGCTGGTTTCACAAGGTGCATAAAAATTGTGGATTTTTAGCGCCATTTCGTCGAGTTCGATTTTTATCTTCTTCCATCACCATCGAGTAGGATATCAAAATTAAGGGTTTTAAAAGGAGATTACAAAAATGTATGTAATGTTTAAAAGAAGTTCAAAGTGACAAATTCTACAAAAAAGTTAAATCGTTGCGAAGACGAAATGATGACGTATATAATATGTGACTAACTAAAAGGTGCATACCTAAGCATATTTAAAATTTCTATAAACTTGGAAGCAGGCGCATTCTTTCGACGTCACGGTTAGCGCAGTGGCTGAGCGATTGGACTGCTGCGCTGCGTGTCGCGGTTCGATCCCTGCACGGAACAAATATTTGTATGGCACACAGATAGTTGTTCCAAGTCTGGGTGTTTGTGTATGTGATTGTAAATGTTTGTAAACGTACCGACGATACAGGAGGAATTCTTTGTGTTGGGCAAAGTTTAAAAAAAATCTTTAGTTTTTTAACTAGTTTTTTTTTTTAACTGTTAACTAATAAATTGCTTTGCTTGTTTCAGGTACCTACTTTACACGCTCAAATACTAAACCTGCTGAATATAAGAAAAACCTAAACTCAGGTTTGTGATGATTATTGTTGATGAATTTAGACTCGATCGTGGTCTAAGTGACGTTCTACGGTAACTATGACAATAAAATATAGTGGATTGGCTGAAGCTACTTAAAACCTTATGACAATAACATTGAAAGTTGTTGAAAATAATACGCGTAGGTTCGAATGGGAGCAACCATTATGACAGTTTACATTTCAATCCCATGATAAAATTTCACTGTACCTAGTAGTAAATCTGACCCCGTTTGTCATCTAAGTTTCAACAACGAATCTTATCTAAGTAAGACAAAGCAATAAAAAAGGTTAACTTAATTAATTAAACATGATTTTCCGCTAAAATATAGCCAAATGCTTCGCAATAATATTTAACAGTAATATTCAATTAAACTAATTGGGGCAAATATGTTTTTATTCCGTACCTCGAAAGGAAAAACGGTACCCATATTTGTTGGAGGATTACTTTGTTGTTTGTTGTCTGTCCGTCCGTCCTTTCGTCTGTTTGTCTGTCAAGACCCTTTCTCTCAGAAACGCGTGAAGGTATGAAGCTGAAATTTAAATCAAATACTCAAATATACTGTTCCTTAAAGCTGTGCAAAAATCAAACTTCCAAGCCCACGCATTCAAAAGATACAGCTGTTTGTGCCGCAATTTTCCGCAAATTGTCAACACTCGCAATGTAATTTTTTTTTTCTTCTAAAAACGTTGCCCCACACTAGGAATTTCTCCTGTATCGTGGGAATTAGAACCTACAGGGTACTCAGAATCTTGAAATAGGGTACGAAGCAAAGTCTTATAGCACAGATAAAGGCAAAATTGCGAAACCGTACATTTTTAATTAAATCATAATTATAATAAACATATAATAATAATTTTAAACTGTGTTTGTACGGAACCCTTGGTGCGTGAGTCCGACTTGCACTTGGCCGATTTTTTTTTAATAACCCAACGCAATCAGGCACAAATTCAGGTTCCAAGGCGAAATCAAATCTTGTGTCTGTGTGTATCTACAGTCTACATATATCAAACTCAAACTCAAAGCATTTATTTCAATTAAGCCATTTCAGGCACTTTTGAATGCCAGAAGAACAATTCATAAAACAAAACTACCACGCCGAAAGCCACCACGCAGAACCACATGCCGCCGAATGCCCGCAACAACGAATACTGAGAGCACGAAAGCGCGTAGCGACGCATACCGCAACAACGAATGCACGAGTATCCAATCTTTAATTGACTCTGAAAGGATTACTTGTTCAAATGGTCAAACAGTAAATTTAAGTTAAATTGTAATTTCTTAAACACATTCTACTTAAACACATTCTACTTAAACACATTCTACTTAAACACATTCTACTTAAACACATTCTACTTAATCACCGTTATAGTTTAGTTAAAAACGTTTTGCGAATTTAACCAAGCTGCCATATTGGTAAGCGTAAATTATGTCTCTAAAACTAAACAGTTTCTGAAATGAGCTCAATGACCGAATCAATAATTTAGTTTATAAGTTGTTAATAGAATACGTATAAAAGAACTTGTTACCCTTGTACGGTTTATAGATTTAACGATTCATTTATTTTACATAGATATCATGAAAATAACTCTCATAAAATAGGCTCATGCAAACGTTCATACAGTTCTATTGCTAGGTCATAGATATTTATTAACATGCGGCTACAGTTCCTTATACATCATAGTAAGGTAAATCGTGGTGAAACAATAACAGTAAATCGAGTCAAAAATATAAATTAAATCTTTTTATTTCTAAGACATTTCATTAATTTTGGTTAAACACACGTTACTTAATCTTAATTCTGAAAGATTATGTGCGAGTGTAATAATTATTGATACATTATTTATTTATTTGTGAAAGATCTGAAGGAACTTAGTATTGATCCACTGTGAGGTAATATTATAGTCGATCTTCAGATTAAGCCGAGCCGTGATTGCCAAGGTTCACTCGTGGATGGGTGACCGCCCATTACATACCAAGTTTCCTCCGTGTCTCTGAAAGCACGTTAAGCTGTTGGTCGCGGCTGCCATATATAGATATTTGGCAGTCGTCATAGTGACCAGAAAGTTAGACAAAACCCTGTTACGGAAGGGTATCGTATTACCCAGTACTTATAGTATTTCTTCCACCTGAACACGAGTTGCCATGGATGACCTGGAAGTCTCTACATAGCCGACGCAAGGAAAACCTGTTCAGGTTTATTCACAGATAACTCTACCCTGTAGTGTGAATGTAGCCTTGCCCCACAAACTAGGGGGCACTTGATATCGTGTCCTGCCTGTCCTGTTACTTGCAAATCACAGGATATAGGTTAAACGACAAGGTTGGCGCAGTGGCTCAGGCAATGGACTGCTGCGCTACGTGTCGCGGGTTCGATCCCCGCACGGAACAAATATTTGTATGGCCTACAGATAGTTGTTTCGGGTCTGGGTATTTGTGTATGTGAGTTTAAATGTTTGTGAACGCACCCACGATACAGGAGAAATTCCTAGTGTGGGGCAACGTTTAAAAAAAATAAAAAATAAAATAATAATAATATGCAGTCGCTCCACGTATAGACAGCTGGTATTCAGCTACACCCGCTTAGACTGAAGACCGACTTCAACATAGTATGAAAAAAGGCTATGCAGATGTGACTGTTCCCACTGCTGGAACACATCTCACAGGCCTCCACTCTGTGGAAGATAGTAGACTGTGTGCCACCAGTCAGAACCACCGGAGCTTGGCTGTGTTAAGTAAAGATGCTAAAAGGTAGAATAACTATAAATAATTCCAAAGCACAATAAGTATAAACAATGGAGAAATAATAACGGCCACTCGGGTCGATGTTTAGGTTAAGCAGCGCTTGCCTAGGTTGGTCTGTGGATGGGTGACCGCCCATTACATACCGAGTTTCCTCCGTGCCTCGGAAAGCACGTTAGGCTGTTTGTCCCGGCTGCTAAATATAGATCTTTGGTAGTCTTACAGGTAGTCAGTGACCCAAAAGTCTGACAACCAGTCTTACCAAAGAGTTATCGTATTACCTAGTATTAACTGGGTTGAGGAGGTCAGATAGGCAGTCGCTCCATGTAAAATACTAGTACTCAGCTGCATGGCAGACTGCAGCTGGTTAGACTGGAAGCCGACCCCAACATAGTTAGGAAAAGGCTAGGCAGATGATGAATATGAACAATAAATAACATGCAGATTGTACTCGGGATTAAATATCAAGTGTGGTCATCGGCCGAGGGTTAGCGCATTGTCTCTCGGTACCTATTATTATCAGCTCTTCTGTTTCATGGTGAGACAATTATCCTCAACCTGCGTTAGAGGCTGATGGTACAGCGGCGGATGTAATAAATACGCACGTTTGTAGCTAAATTGATGAAGTTTAATAGGTTCGTGGAGTATTGGTAAATGGTAGAACAGGCACTTACTTAAAATTCGGTAATGTACATACACGAGCACTAGCATGTATACACGACGCGATATTTTAAAGTGATTTCTCCTAATCTCTTGATTGTAATTTTATGTAGTTACGGATATTCTACACATTTTAGAAATATATCTTTAATCAATGATGCATTAGTTTTTGTGCCTATTGCCATAAACCCGACACAACTCCAAGCTTAGAGGCAGTTACTGAGATATTCCTGATAGAAAAATTCAATAGGGATGTTTACTGACTAGAAAAAATGTGATTCTAATTAGTCCGTCTGTTAGATTATTGAAAAATATTGAATACGTATTTTTTGTTTCGTCAAATTAATAAAAAAACTCGAAAAAATTGAGTGGGGGTTTGTGACGTCACTGACCGGTAAAAAATGCCATACTAATGTCTTAGAATATGACGTCACACGAGTTTTCAAAGCACTGTATCGTCTTCATTCTTTGTTTACGTGAAAAAATAAAAAATACGTGTCCAATATTTTTTGGAATACTATCTGACGGACATTTTTTTTTTGTGACTATCTTATTAGAATCGAACCCAGGAACTCATACTCAGTATTTGCGCTTGCGACCACCGGACCAACGAATTGTTTATATTTAGATAATAAATAATTCTAATTAAATAATAATCACTATGCTAACAATTTCAGTCATTAGTGCTACCTTATAATAATATCTATCGTTTTTCCTCTTGCTTACCATAAACCTTGTGATTACAAAAGAATCTCAGTTTCAAGTACTCTCAACCAAGGCTCGGTGTCTCTCTAACATTACAAAATTGTCAGCTTTGATGTAAAAATAATAGAACACGTACCTATTGGCCGATCGTAAGAACCAGCGGACGTGCCCCTTATTGTTATTGCAAAACATCCATTAAATACCGTAGCTAAATAAAAAAGGTGGCGAAAATAATAAATACAATAGACAGTTTATTTAATTACGTTATAGGTAATTAAACTTCATTTTGCAGAATTTGGTCTAGATATTAAAATAGACACTGAAATACTCGTATAGCTAGCTAAAAGACCATTTAATTTAGTAGCGTATTACAAAATGTTTTACATTATACGGTAGTTATTGGGACTAAATTAGTTTTATAAAAACTATTTTATTGTGATAATGTTCAAAAGACAAAAGTGGAAAGAAAACGTCATGACGTGGAACCAAAATCCGAACAAATCTGACTACAGCCAATCCCTCCAATCCCATTTATAGAGAGTAGGCCTGTGTCCCAGTAGGAACATTACAGGGTGATTATATTAAGAAGGATTGTTTTAACACCACATTCAATCATTTCATTTCAATTGTGTGTATATTTTAGAATTTTAAGTGTGTTTGTCTTAAGTTTTGGCGTATGGCATGCCAGGTAATACACCTTGTGTTGCCAAAGCGGTTACTATCTTATTGAAAGGCAATTCTGTAAATCGCATCATTTGTCACAACAGCACGATATGCCACACAATTTTAACTACGAAATATAAAGTTCCACCGCGACTGTGTCTGTAGACGGTTTCCCCATAATTTACTTTCTTTTAAACATGGTTTAAACAAAACTGGCGACATGTAGGTGTACTATTAGATACATATCTGCCTAACCCTTCGGGGATTGCAGGCGTGATGTTATGGTACTTTGGATGAAGTGATCCTTTAAACTACTTTCTTTCTTGTCGTACAAACACATTGTTATACGCAACTATATGAAACTAAATTACTTAAACTGCTCAAGAAACATCAATTTATTTTACTTTCCGTTCGTCGGCGCCGTCATGTCTAGCTGCAAACTGCACAGTTATGCGAAGAGAGTGAACTATATTAACGAGCCGTGTCGGTCCATGACCGTACATCAGCGCTACACACATGTTACTCACCTAACTAATGTGACATTACATAAGCCCCTTTCCCCGCGAGGTGAACCGTCAATCAACGTCGAACTGATTGTATCACCGAACCAGCTCCAAACGCACTCGTTATGATCTTCATCTTATTTCAAAATGAGTCGAGTTTGTTTGTCATTTACCAACGCGGGCTGTGGCAACGTGTCTCAACTTACCAACTCTAGCCGGTCGTGATAATACAATGTTTACGCTTCGTAAACCTAGCGGTTGTATCTGAAACTTATCACAATCATCTCCTTTGTTTCGTAGTTCAAGCTCAAACAAACTCTTGACTATAAACATAAACAGAGCTGTAAAAGCCCTCTGTACGTTGTTATCACCTATTTGTTTGATTGTACAATGATGTCGTACACCGATACGTTGTAGATAGTATCGGGGCAGGCTGAACATGCTCGTAAAGTCGTAAACGGGGGCGCTCGGCGTGCGGTGCGCGGGCGCAACCGACTGCACGGTAACCGTGTGTTTATACCGCACCGCATATATGTCGTGTGACCGTATTTGACAACTCTCGGGCTGAATTCTTAAACAGAATCAGATATAATTATTCAGTCGTAATGCGATGCAATTATGGCGCGGTACGAATATTTGTACGAGATACGTCAGTCATGTCAAACGGTTAACGTATGTACACGTCCGAAGATTTATCAAAGTTGTACTTACATCTGCGCTAACCACTGGCCAATTTATCTTTAAACTTATTTTGAAAGAACCAGTGAAAGGCTTTTAAGAAACAATCGCTTTAAACTACCTATTATGTACTAAAACTGTAGGCAATTAATATATTGTGATGATTGTGTAATATTTACTTGCTTTCTCCTAATATTAAAGTGTTGTCAAGTTACAGGAAAGTTGTCCCTTTCTCAGTTTAATATTCTGAATAGATAAATACGTGATATAATAGATACATATGGCTATAATTATAAATTACCAATATGAATACAAATGGGACCGCCCGGGCCGCCCGTGGCGCGAACAACACGACTCTGATACTTACTGATTGCTTCGGAGCTGATATTAATCCGTTTGATATCGTGAGAGCACGCATGTTATGGTTTGCTGCGACCGGGTTTTAAAATCAATATCAAATAGTATTTGTAATTATTTATTTCTAGGTCTGAAAATGAATTACATAACAGGATAGAATATTTAATTCAGATAGCTACGCCGTAGCGCTCCTGTCGTAGCGGTTTAATAGGTCAAGAATGCTTAGGCGCTACGAGCCTACGAAAGTGCTACGCTTTTGCCAAATTGTGTAATTTGTTGTTTTATTCTACTGTTGACATTTCCAGTCTATTTTAAATTCAAATATCCTTGTTAGGCAGAAATACCTCTTTTACATAGTGTTCCGCTCTCTTAAATGTAAATTGGTCCTTCAGCCGTCACAAGCCGAATGTGAGCTTAAATTCCGATAATCTGAATTTTAATCAACGTGATCCGATTGCGGTAATTTTCCTCCGTCTTTCGTATAATATATCAAAATATTTCCAAATCCGTTGGCCATTGGCCACATATTTTGCGTCGCGAATGCCTTATAATACGAGTTCGTCTAGACGAGTTGTCATTTGATAAAGTTATGGTCGGTTGCAACAGGCGCTGCCCTGTGATCTGTGCAGTGTGCAGCGCAAATCCATCATTTGTGGAAAGTTATCTACTAATATAGAGCTGTTACAATCATACTTCGATAAAATCGTGAAATTACTTGCCAAGTTTTACTCGGCTAGTCGACGCTTTAAAATATGACGAAATGTCCACTTGAATCACTTACAGCAATTATTGTACCATTTTCTAAATGTTGAGTTAATTATATTTACATTGCATTACAATGTTATTAACAAATAAATTCAACAACTTTATGTCATAAATTAAATGTTACAGTAAATTAAAGTTCTTTTATTTACAAATTATACGATTCATTTTAGTGTCACTTGGATTATTAAATGTTTACTTTCTGCGACGACCTCGCGCGGTATTTACTACTAGTTTAGATTGTAGACTCTTTCATCGGTTTTCACAACATCCTGCCGACTACGCCTAGAATATAGAGGTGTTTCTATAAATTAATTGTCGTTGGTTTAAAGCTACCAAAGAATAGTTCAGCCTTTAAGTAAAACTAGCAAATTGTGTCTTCCGTAAAATTTTCACACTTTTGACCTTTACAACGTATGTATGTCACACGCGTGACTACTGAGCATAAACTAGATTTAAATGGGTTCGATTCCCAAGCCGGACAAATAGATGACATGGAAAAATCTATTACATGGGACTACAGGCTTACCCAGCCCTTTGGGGGTAACAGATTATATTTGTTATGTTAGATCTAGATATTTATTTTCAGTGGTACACAGTCAGTAGTAGGTACTACTCGTATACAGGAAAAAACTTAACAATATTTTCGGACATATTTTGTTCACTTCCTCATCAACTGCTTGCTTAAAATGTTCACATCGCACTTTGCGCATTGTCTGGCGGTTGACTACGTTGCGGTTGATTCCCGCACTAATGTTTGTCTGGCCTTGTTCCGCTGTTCCGGGTATGGCTGTTTATGCACGTGAGATCTGTATTTGCAAACACACCCACGAAACAGGAGAAATTCCTACAATCTACATTTTATTTTCCATAATTAAAATGCTAAATTTATTAGCGCAAACACAGAGCAAAGCGTGCAGAACTACAGACACGATCATAAATTATTCGAAACGTTGCAGATGCGACACGAGCGCATTGCGTCGCTATTTTAAAGATGATTTCTTTATTTCTTATGTCAGTAGATAGAAAGTTAGAGTATCATGTTTCACAGCAATCGACACAGCTTAAACAACACTTCTTGTTTATATAACATTTGTTTAGCATTGCTGTTATACTTTTCCAAGGTCTAGTTGACATTAGTGATTAGTGTACTAGATTGAGTGTAACTGAGCGTATCATAAAAACTCAACAGGTAGTGAATATGTTTATGTTTACCAAGAGCTCACAACAATATCGTGTGCCAGACAAATATTTGTTGTAAATTATGCCATATGACTTAGTCACGTTCTAACTGACACACGGACAATTTCCTCCTATCGCCAAAGACCAAGTTAAATATGAAAAGTTCATTGTACTTGTCTTCCAAGCCTACCCCTTATTCGTTACCAAGACACCAAGACGTCAAGGGGTTTCAAATTATCATGTACTAAGTGCCCGATGCTGTTCACCGCCGTATTGGAGGATATTTTCAAGTTTCTGGACTGGAGAGGACTAGGCATCAACATCAATGGCGAGTATATCACTCACCTTCGGTCATGGCTGAGACCATGGAGGACCTCAGTACAATGCTCGATGACCTCAGTAGACCATCCAAAAGAGTGGTTCTTGAAATGAACATGGACAAAACCAAGGTCATGTTGAATGCATGGGCATTCAACATGACCTTGGTTTTGTCCATGTCCAACACCCACTCCTATCAAGATCGGAGACTCAACACTCGAAGTTGTAGACGATTATGTCTACCTGGGACAAACGGTCCAGTTAGGTAGGTCCAACTTTGAGAAAGAGGGCAATCGTCGAAACCGACTCGGCTGGGCAGCGTTTGGGAAGCTGAGTAGTATCTTCTCGGCCAACTTACCACAGTGTTTCAAGACGAAAATTTATGACCAGTGTGTGTCACCAGTTACATACGGGACCGAAACGTGGTCACTCACAATGGGCCACATCAGGAAGCTTAAAGTAACCCATAGGACAATGGAGAGAGCTATGCTCGAAGTTTCCTTGCGTGATCGAATCAGAAATGAGGATATCCGCATGAGAACCAAGGTTACCGACATAACCCGAAGAATTACCAAACTTAAGTGGCAGTGGGCAGGGCACAGCTTGCAGAACGTAAAGTTCTCGAGTGGCGACCGCGAACCGGAAGACGTTGCGTTGTGGACCGATGACCTGGTGGAGGTTGCGCGGATCCGCTGGAGGTGAGATGCACGGGACCGGTCAATGTGGCGACACTTTGGGGAGACCTATGTCCAGCTGTGGACGTCTTTCGGCTGAAATGATGATGATGTACTAAGTTTGGAGTTCGGAGAGGTATTTACTGCTTGTAAATACTGGTATTTACCTGCTTTCGGTTCTCTGAAAGTGGACCCAACCATATAATTATGTTCATAAATCAATCAACACAGCCTATTTAACTCAAATGCACAGTCTACCGTTTCCAGTTGGTCCCATTCACCTTGTTCCCGTTCATCGGTTCATTTGCCGTAAAAAAAAAGGCGGTCCACCACCATCCCCGATGGTTTGGGCGTAAAGAACTATATCTATTTAGTAAACATTCTTATTGTGGTTGTAAGAGATACCGCGGCCTTGACATATAGGAACTTGGGTGGTTTTTAGTCAGTAGAAGTCTGACACTCCCTTCCGCTCTTCCCAAGAGCGGAAGGGGTTATTTGATGATTTTACAACCGCCAAAAAAAAAAAAAGTGTTCCTTACCTTCGTAGTATGGAAGACAGCAATAGAAAAACATATTTTGTGATAAGTTTGTTTTTCATAGTGTTTGTATGAATCATCCTCAGCCTATAATGTTCCCACTGCAGGGACTCAGGCCTCCTCTCTAAGAGAGGGATGGGCTATAATCCACCACGCGGGCCCAGTGCGGATTGGTAGATGTCACATGTCTTCGAATTTTTTGATTCTAAGACATGCCGGTTTCCTCACGATGTTTTCCTTCACCGTTTTGAGAGCAGCGGTGATGAAATAAATTACACAAACTAATGCCTGCCTGGATTCGAACTAACGAACTATTGTTCGTAAGTCGGGGCCGACACTACTGGGCCACCGCTGCTCTCTGTTTGTATGAATGACAAAGTTATTTTTGCGGTTTTTGAAATGTGCTTTATCTCAATACTATTTACTTTATATTGTACAAACAAATGGTTGAAAGTTTCTATTGCGATCTACAGCATATATTTTTTTTAGATTTTTCACTCTCTAGTTTAAAAGTTAGAGGGGGGGGGGCACATTTCACCACTTTGGAAGTGTATATCTATCAAACGATTGACTTTGAAAAACAATATTACTAGAAACCTTAATGTAATTTTTTAAGACCTATCTATAGACACGCCACACGTATAGGTTTGATGAAAAAAGTTATTTTCAGTCCCAGTTCCATGTATGAGGTCCCCCTTAATCTTTTATTTTTGTTTATCTTTGTATGAAAATTGTAAAACGGTTCACAGAATACGTCTACGAACCAAGTTTCAACTATGCAGTCTTAATAGTTTCCGAATAAAATGGCTGTGACATTCGGACGGACAGACGAATTGAGGAATCTATAAGGGTTCCTTTTTTGCCATTCGGCTACGGAACCCTAAAAATGGTTAAACATTGCTTAAGTTCGTGTTAGTTTGTTAGTGCATACTCTTTGAGCACTGTAATAACCGGTTCCCCTTGTTTAACCGTAACCACTAAAGATTACTCTCATTTCTCAATTCCGATGTTGTAAAAATAAAAATAAATATCGACTAATTAGTCTTACAAATTGGAATTATTGTTTCAACATTTCTCATTGAGTACGCTTTTAAACAAGAAATGTTGTATTATTTGAATAAGTATTTAAATTGCTTATATTTGTCAGAAAACTCTTACTAAATCATCGGAGTTCGAGGTGCGGTCTATTATCGAATACTCAACTTTTTCCAAATATGTATTACCTACAATAATAATAATATTACAAGTATTTACGAAATGAAAGACTACGAGAACAAATCTCTTTCTTTTTTAAAGGTCATGGAACTAACAGGCAACTCGTACAAATTAACCGTTTTGTTCGATTTTAAACGATATTTTGTTTTTTATTTATTTTTATTTATACTGTTTTATTAGTAGTAGTATACTTTCTCTATCTTGCACAGACAGAAAAAAATATTCTTATCAAAACCTGTCCTGTGAGTGTCTCGTTGGTCCAGTGTTCGCCTTCACGACTGCAGAGTATGAGACCCCAGGTTCAATTCCCAGGTCAGCCAAATTGTTATTGGGTTTTCCTTCTGGAAATTCTTAATACGGGGTGTAAATTCACCCTTCACACAAACGTAAACCAAGCATTCTGTACATCAAACTACGCAAAAAATTTTGCTGGGAAACGACATTTTTTTTTGTTTCGATGTCACATTTTACTGTAAGACTTAATGTAGCACTCTTAAAACATTGTGCTAATGGATGCTTTGAATAGTAAACCGGTCATGAAGGTAATTTAAGTAAAATTATAAACTGAAAAACTAGCATTTACAAAAACAGCTGTGCAAATTTTGGAACTTTGACCACCAATATCTCCGTAACTAGGGGGTTCCCAGGTATGGTCTAGAACAAAAAAATGTTCGCAGTGGTGGGAAGAACAAGTGCCTTTCGTTTGCGTTAAGGGTACATTTACACCCTTTAGTATCCACGGAGTATGGATTCGTGCCCGGTTGATGGTAATAGGGTCGGCCCCTATTTCATGGGACTTAAACATAACTGGTGTTTGGGTATACACACCTCTGCCAAACCCCATGAGAATTACAGGCGTGATGTTATGTTTTTATCAACACCTGGGTTTAGTTTATCCTTAGTTACTGCAATGCATAATGATTATGTACATTTTCAGGTGATAGGTAAAATAATTTTTGAAACAATTACGAATTCTGTCGGGCACAGCAAATTTTATATAAGTAGAGAGAGAAATAGCGGTCGCTTTTTTATTATTAAGTTGGTATTATTTCTATATCTATCTTATATATCCTATTAATTTATGTCTCTATTCATTTACTTAAATTTCTATCAATATTTTATACGCAGTCTATGACCTATTCTGTTATTATTTATTTAGTTATATTATTAAATTGCGATTTTGTTTACCTACTTGGTTTTAAAAGTTTTATACTTATTTTATTCATCATCATCATCATCAACAGCCTATTAATGTTCCCACTGCTGGGACACAGGCCTCCTCTCTTTTTGAGAGGGAATGGGCTATAATCATACCATCGGACCCAGTGCGGATTGGTAGATGTCACATGTCTTCGAATGTTTGGTTCTAAGACATGCCGGTTTCCTTACGATGTTTTCGGCGCAGCGGTAATGAAATAAATTACACGAAGTAATGTGCCTGCCTGGGTTCGAACCCACGACCTACTGTTCGTAAGTCAGGGCCGCCACCACTGGGCCACCGCTGCTTCTTATTTTATTAGTAGTGTACTATAGTCATAATTTTTCTTCTATAGTATTAATAACACGAATTGCTGACGTAACAAATTAGGTCTTAAAACAATAACGCTTATTTAATTAAATGTTTAATGTTAAGTTATATCATCAGAAAAATATAAAAATCTTTATTACTGTGTGAACTCGCTTTCTAGTTTGACAAAATGGCGTTTGTTCGTTTCGAATTCTAGCACATTTAACTCGCACTTTGAACATTTAATTTTGGATCAGTAGGTTATCTATATCTATCATACTTATAATGAAGAGGTTTGTATGTTTATTTGCTGTCACAATATACTCATACGACCATATGTCATAGGTTATGGCTATCTCAGGGATAGGCAATATCCCGTCGGCGATGCGGGTAGATCGAATGAGATACCGCAGCCTCCAGATGAAGTAACATGGGTGCTTTTTGGCTAAAGTCAGTAGAAGTCTGACACTCCCTACCGCTCCGCCCAGAGCGGGAGGAGTCATTTGATGACTTCCCAACCTCTAAAAAACAATCCAATTGGTAACGTCACGTGTGGGATTTGTCTGTGTTGCAGAAAAAGTTTCATGGTGTAGGGGTGGATGGGACGTATTCAGTATACCGTTACGAACCACATCGAAATTTTGCACCAATAATAAAAAAACAGCAGTTTCCTATGCGGTCAAAATGTATGGAAATACGTATGGAGCAAATTTTTTGGGGTATTCAGAATGATGTACTGAATAGCGTTTGTGCGTCTGTGTTCGTTGCACCTTGTATGCAGAAGATACTCAAGAAGCACCTAATTCAACTCTCGACTATTTAAATATTACACACAAGATTATCTACGAAAGCAAGCATTAATACCGAGTCTTGTTAGATTACCACCTATTTTGGACCATTTCAACAAAGCGACAATCTATTGATATGCTATATTACCTGAGATGTATGTACCACAGCATCAATGGATAGCTCGTAGTCAGTGTTGCGTGGCCGACATCATAGAGAGAACATGTGCGTGAGGTGTCTGAACAAACATCTTTGTGTACTGTAACGGTCACTAGTCACGGATTTTGTATACCATAGTGTCAATAATAGATATTGTATGTAGATAGTGCAGATAAATACCAACACGCTTCACATATTTTAGGCGCAGCTTGGTTGTCAGTGGCCCGAAGAAGTCTGACAACCAGTCTTACCAAGGGGTATCGTATTATCCAATGCTTGGACTGTGGAGGTCAGATAGGCAGTCACTTTATGTAAAGTCTTGGCAGATGATGACGAATGCAACCAGGTTATTCTAGCTGTTAATGTTGATAAAATACTGTGAAACAGTCTCTGAAAATCGTATAGAAATAATAAGATGCTAGTGTTAGTAAAACATCTATACAGCCTTAGAATAATAACGCTTTACAGCATTATATGAAAGTGGTGCTTCCACTAGTATAATTTGATGAAGTACCGAATGATTGTAAGAATCGGTGCTGATACTGGGGTCGACCATACCGTGATAGGAAACAACGTACAAGTGTTTGGGAATGGCTAGTAGGAAACTTTCCTTTTATGTATATAACTAGTCCTGAATAGCACAGATACATGGATTTCCATACGTTGGACGGGAAAACACAAGTAAGGTAGTATGTTTTGAAAGTAGTTGTAATCTACTTTAAAAATCCTACTAAACGCGTCTTTTCAAGTTTATGGCAAACTTTGCAATTCTCGTAAGGCCTTTTAATGGCTCCTTTATTGTATCTAATGACTTCGTTGAAACAAATAAGTCTCTCATGAGCGTACCTCTTTAGACACGACCATCGCTATTGCCGATATCTGCTGTTGTAACTTATAACAACAATTAACAACTTGAATATACTTAAGCAACCATTTTGAATATCACATTTTATTCAAAGAAATAATAAGTACAACAAAAGTAACACCACATAGTCATGTAAGCTGACTTCGAAATTGTGATCTAAGTTCAGCTGACGGCGTTGAAATACTCAACGTTTTCTCATGATCTTGAAACAATGAAAATGTAACAAACATATTACACGAGGCAGGTGTGGTCGACGCATGTCCTTCATAAACCTATGGACCCGTCAACAACCTGTTATTACAGAAACATAAAACTGCGCGTAGAATGTAACACAAGAACATTATTGTCAGCATATTGAGTTATATTATGCGACTTTTAAGGCCTCTAAGATCACGTTATCAATATTTTTATGGGAGAAACATGAGCCGAGACCACTATTGTTTTATATCCTACTTATGTCGTCAATAAACAGAAACTCAATGTACAATAAGCTTATGTAACGTAATAAAATATCTCCTTGTATCGGCAGCCTAGACTAATCATAGCTATTACGGCCAATAGCAGCGCGTGGGTGGCGCAAACTCGCGCAGCGGTGCCTCAGCCGCCACATGGCCACGCGAGGGTCAGTGCTCACAGCCTCAGACTGCTCACTTAATCTCACAGTCGACGTCAATATATCCGCACTAAATGTGCTCAACCACCGACGATAAACAAACGGCTCACCGCAAGGTCGCACTGTGTGACACTTGTCATTCCCATGAAAATATTTGTTGTTTTTACTTCTAACATACTTGGTGACATATTAGTACTCTATTGTCGATTATATCGCAGTTAAGTCCCAACTAATTATATTTACCTAGATTCTTATAAAATCCTTGTAGTGGAGTTGACCGTAACATACATCAAGTTGTATGCCTGTCGATCATTATCTGTTGGCATACTATCTGATTAGGTGCAAGTTAAAACAATGAACTAGAAAATCGTAAAGTATGTATATTGTTTGTTAGTCTGATCATATTTCAAATTATTTTCTTGATACAAACATTTTTAACTTAGATTGTATTCATCTTATATTATGGTGGAGAACTGTTATTCCAAAGAGTTGGTACGCGACGTTAGCCAGGTTTGGCATCATTCAAATTGTGGAGATGTCGTAAAGACGCCTGTTAGAAGACTAAAAAAGTAAGAATTAAAAAAAAATGTAACCATTATGCACAAATAAGTACAAGATCATTTTGATTCCATTATATAGCAGAGACTGTTAGCTATACAAACTTAAGCATTTTTTTACCGGTGACGGTTTGTGTACGTAACACGGTACAAACTTAGAAAAGTTAGTAAATATCAGTTCATTATTTTGTATATTTTTTTTATAATATCATCAACAACCTATTAATGTTCCCACTGCTAGGACACAGGCCTCCTCTCTTTGGGAGGGAATGGGCTATAATCTACCACGCGGGCCCTGTCTGGATTCGAACCCACGACCTACTGTTCGTAAGTCGGGGCCGCCACCACTGGGCCACCGCTGCTCACTGGGCCACCGCTGTTCGTTTTTTTATAATATAAATCTGTCATTTTAAATATTTTTTATATACTAATTCAAAGTACAAACCTTCTTCTACGGACAACATTTTTTTCAATTCACAGTGTTCTCTGAATATTTCAAAATCAAAATCAAAACTCATTTATTCAAACTAGGCTGATAATCAGCACTTTTCGAACGTCAAAATTTACTTTACTTTACTTATTTACAAGAGACAGTCCCCCAAAAACGCCCCCCCCTTCGACCCTTCCTAGTGTTTTTGCTAGAAAGAAGAAGTGGCGGAACAAACTCCCCAGCACACATCTGTCTGTTAGGTTGGTTAGAAGAACCAGACTCGATACAATAGTAAGGCAAGTATAAAAAAGTATATAATAATAATAAAAAAAGACATAACATATCAGTAAACTAATCTTGGAGAAAGAACATAAATAAATAACAATCATTGTCTTGTGTTCAACTCAGCGACCAACTGTTCTTATCATTTAAGTAGTCGTTAATGGAATAGTACGCTTTTAAACAAAGATTAGATTTTACTTTAGCTTTAAACGCATCAAATGGCAAGTCTAGAAAAGAAGATGGCAGTTTGTTATAAAATGTTATACCAAGCCCGACGAATGAATTATGAACTTTGTGAAGCCGGTGAAAAGGAGCACGTAGTTTATGCTTATTTCTAGTGTTAAAGTTGTGAATATCACTGTTTTTAGTGTACAGGTGGATATTTTGTTTAATATATGAAATGTTGGCAAAGATGAACTGAGAAGCAACAGTGAGGATACCAATCTCCTTAAAAAAATCTCTAAGAGAAACTTTAGTTAACTTAACTTGAAAAACAAAAACAATGACAAATCAGTCGTGTTACAATAATTTAGCTTAATATTGATGTTGTAGAATAATGTACAACACTTACCCTCAAGTCTGAAAAAAAAATAGTTTTCGAAATTTCGACACATTGCAGAAATGACCAAAAATAATTATGAGACCCTAACTTTTAGGAATTGATCACTGTGCGACGCCTATGTAATTATTGAAGACATAAAAAACAAAATCAAGTCTATGGCAAGAAATGTACCCAAAACTATGAGCTAGAGATATGCATTAATGACTTGTAATCAGTCAAACACATAGAATTGTCGCTAACTCGTGGAAATGTTGAATACTTGCGATGAAAAATAGTCTAAATAATATATCAAAAAATCAAAATCAAAATATTTTTATTTCACATAGGCCTACATGGGCACTTATAAAACGTCGGTAAAAAGGGGCACGGTTCGGTGCATTGGTCGATTCCTAAGGAGAAGAACCGGTAAGATACTCCAAAGGTTACTCTTTTAATCTTTTAAAATCGTTTGGGTTAACAATAAGGTATAATACATGAAGACCATGCAGATTAATGTCTGAGATGGTCTTTTGAAGAAAGCACCACACAGATTTGAGTGGACCCGTCCAGTCAGTGCAAGCATTTGTCAGTTATCGTGGAGCTCGACTTATAACTCAAGGAGCTCAACGTCACGACGAACAATACCAAAGAAAGGACATTTGGGTGGGTCACTTAAAGTACTCAAACTGCCAGACAATCACAACAATAAAAATTTAAGAAAGACCCACATGGTGCTCACATTCACAATATCATTTTTTTAAATATTTATGATATTGAATAATCATTTTACATTATTAAATGTCAAAAAAAAACAAAAACACACACAAAAAAAAATATAAAAAAAATATTTAACAAGTAAATATTGGTCAAAAAAAAAAAACATACTTGAAAAAGTAAACAATGTCAGTGTATAAAAATAATCATAAAATGTCAAATTGTAAAAAAAAAAAATGCTTAGGTCGTATGCAAAGTAACTATGTCTTTCGGCCGCCGATAGACAAAGCGCTAACTGATACATTATAAACAACTAGAATGAAATGTTCGGTAGACAATACCCTCTTATACAAAGCGACCCGCGCAATCGGAGCCCACAATAGATAGCTTGGACCCTGAGCCAGTGAACCACATTCAAAGCTTGGCCAAAGATTGTTCTGCCCTCGGATTAGTCCTGCTGATTAGACACATGCTTAAGGCTAATTAGAATTGGTTCCAAAATCGGTAAACGTGAGCGAGAGGAGTATTGGTTATATTTCCAGTTTTATTATGTAACGTAACATAACGCTTGTAATGCTCGAAGGGTATGACAGATGTGTAAGTCCATAATAGTTCACTTAGATTTTGCCTGTTATACCAATTACTTGGCGTGGTTGAGCCTATTGGCATCAACCGGCCGCAAATTCATACTCTATGGATACTACTGAGAAATTCGTGATAGAAAAGCCCTATAACATTCTACCCGAATTGGAAATGAAATACAAAATCGCATTACTTTATTAAGCTGCATCTGGTAAGACTTGAAGTCGATAGACAATGATAGTTGGGAAGAAACTAGACAAATGTTGATAATGATGAGTTTTCATGTAATTGCCTGCGTAAGCAAACAGTAATAACATTAATATTTCACCAAAACCCTTACGTAAACAAGCAAACAATTTGTGCGTATCTTCCACCTACCGGTAAACACAATCGTTTTTATAACATTCTTGTATAATATCGAAGGCCCATCTATTTTAATTGTCGGTGATGGTTATCAATTAACAAAGGCTTATATAATAACATTATTATAATACGTTTAATCCACCTAACATTTATTGTGTAACGGAATAACGGAATTTTTATTTTACAGGTTATACAATGATTGCTCAGAACTTAAGCTTGTTAACAATATGCTTGAATATATGTATATTATTACATATATACATAAACTCACTCGTTATGCCCATGATCTACCAGCAGACGCTACTCCTTATGCATCATCCATGTTCAAACATTTGATCATACACGATGTTCTACAATATGACAAGTCTCAATTTTGTTAAATTAATAAGTAGGTACCTATGTCTAGGTTCTTATTACGAAATTACAAAACGAAATATATAATTACTTATTAATACGGCAAAACTAAAGGTTACATCTAGCTACTGTAACTACACAGGTTTAAATAAACCTAGATCGGGCAGGTCGCTATACAAACATTTGGAGTTAAAATTACCACTACTTGTAACTCTTAAATATATTATAGTTATAGTTACCTTAAATGTACTAATTATAACTTTGTATGTGAAACAACACTACTGTGCCTAAATGTACACCTTTTTTGTGTTATTTTTTCTTTAATAAAAAAAAAAATTATTACTGTAAAAAATAAAATAATGATGATGAATGATGTTTTATGAAAAAGATGTTTACCGCAACATCTATAGGTTAGGCCGAAATGTTTCAATACTCCAGCACGTTTAAGTGTTTGTATAAGTTACCTAATATATAAACTAACTCCGCAACAAGTGAACGAATCTCTGGCAAGTTAGACACGCGTGTTATTAACGATTGATTAACACACCCACTGTTAACCCAGGAGTCAGATTTATGGCAAAATACTGGCATCACGCGATACGCGGGTAACTGCAAATTTAAGAAGAATAAGAATTATTTAATTGCACTAACTTTTGCCCGCAGCTTAGCACGCAAAGTTTCTCTATCAAAATAATTCAATCATAAATCGAAAGCAGCGGTGGCCCAGTGGTGGCGGCCCCGACTTACGAACAGTAGGTCGTGGGTTCGAATCCAAAGGCAGGCTCATTACTTTGTGTAATTTATTTCATCAGCACTGCTCTAAAAACGGTGAAGCAAAACATCGTGAGAAAAACGGCTGTTTGAATGATATGTATGTTTCGTCCCAAATATGTAAAAAAAAACTATAACCTTAATTTGTGACATAATTGTCCCATGGCCCCCGCACGCTCTCCATATCTCACTTTATTAGACGTTTCTGTTTCGTTATTACCCTACGCCAGTTTTAAAATATGAAGGGAAAATGGATAATATGAGTACCTAAAAAGTCCGCGCACATTTTCTGCGATAAACGCAAGGGTGGCGAGACTTTTCCGAAATGTTTGGTATGGTTCTGTCTGTTATTTAACAGTGTTTTTTTTTGTTCATATTTTTATTAGTACGAGTATCATGTAAGCATGCGCTATTGCGAGTTTCAATATGTCCCTCGTTTAAACTAACATACTGTATAATAATAAAGCAAGACACAAGAATAAGAGCAATCGTTAACGATCTACAGAATGCCTCCGCACAAAACTTACAAAATACATAGGTACTTCCACGTCTAGACGGAACTCGCTCACCCAAATAGTTACACTGAATGCTTCATTAATCAACACTAGTTCGATTTAATTTCTAGAGCCGTACCCGGGAATACGTCGCCATAATGCGTTCGAATGGAGGCAGGTGTTGCAACACACTCCAATGCCGTTGGTAGTGTTGGTACACTAGTAAATGTATCTCTTTCAGGAAGTTAATGTGTCGGATAGGACAGCTCGTAACAGGCGATCAATTTACTAAAGCAAATACTACTAAAGTGGGCCGGTTGACCAAACTGCAATTTTACAGCGGATTTGCATAATATCGACCGATAGCCTCTCGCTTCACTTTAACTCGATGTGGTGCGACTTGCGACCGCCTCTATACATATAATAACAGGTTCCTTTGTGATTTCGAAATTAATATATGTTGCCGAACACCTTGCTGCTAGCGCGATTAGCAGAACTTAGCTTTGAAAGTTATAATATCAGCGATATTGTTGCTCAAATGTCTTTAATTGGTTCTGAAGTCGTTCACTGTAACGTGAACACTGGATCATGTCGTCACTGTAACTATTTCGATACCGTTATCTTAATAAATTCCATATTACGCGCTGATACTGCGCAACGCTTTTTTATTAATGAAAATAATATTTACGTATCACATGTTAAAAACTGCTCATCCTCACTAAGGTGTTAATCAGTTAAATATTAAGAAGAAAGTGGTCGTAAACATAATATTAAAAAACTTGTTTATTTCATTGACAACATCGTGATTAATATTTCCCACATCACATTAATATATTACATAAATATATTGGTTGGTTCAACACGTCTGGCGATACCATTTACGTTTATTTACATAAATAAAGACATAATGACAGCCATTAAAGTACAATATTATTTAACTGTATGAATGTCGAAGATGTTTTAATTGTCCGTCTGTTTTCTATATTTTATGAGTTATTTTGATTGCCATAGAAGACAATTTCCATCAATAAATTACGTTCATATTACCCTGATGATTCAACGTAAGTAAGGTTAAAGTACTTAAATATCGTACTTTGAGCAAGAATGACGTAACAACTTTCAATATGCGCGTAAACATACGCGTATTGTTTTTATTACAGGTCCACGCTATGTCACTTTGTAACAATATTCAATTACCCACCAAAGACTCTATCAGATAAGTCAATAGTTAAAAATAACTTGTTAGACATAGTAACAATATCTAACATTCACCGTTGCCCATTTGAATTAAGTTCAACAAAAATATTTGCTTTTTCACCGACTCATAAAATGGTTCGCTATGATGTTTAATTTACGAAATCGTTGGAACAAATTGCTACATGATATTTTATAGGTTCATACATTTTCAGAGACTTTGTGCAAGCGCAAATGAATATAAAACGACTAATAACAAGAACTAGTTTGTACGTGGCCTACGTACTTCGTGTCATGTCTACAGCGGCTGTAGGTCTGTGACGCTATTAAACATTTGGTAGCACGCACGTTGTAGCGCACATTTAAGGTTTCTACTACTTTCCTTGCATAACAACTCTGAGGACAGATATAATATGTCAATTTCACTAGGCTTAGAAGAGTTTACATAAACATAAACTTTACCACCATAACGTTCTTCCTCACTTTTAATATCTCGGCTTCTCCATATAGGAAATTGTCTCAAGTAACCTATTAGATTACACATAATTTGTGTTAAAATACTCTCGTAGTAAAACCAGTGTTCTTTTTTGTTTCAGGGAGCAGTACATATTCAACGTATTTGAAGTAATAGTGAGTACCTTAGAGACGAAACTACAAAGAATAGAAAACTTGGATAAGGCCGTGGAACACTTAATGAGGAGAGTGGAAGCACTTGACTCGAGAGTTAATGACAACATACACAAAACAGATGCTATCATATCAAAACTGGGGAACCTCGACCTAAAACTATTTAGTCGCATAAGCCAGAATGAAGAGGAAAGCGTTACCGAAAACGCCGCAAAAAGACAAGCCGAAAATAAAAACAAGATAAGTGACGCGCAGTTGCTTGACCGAAAACTTGAATCTCTAGATCAAAAAGTATCGAACATCGACACGACACTGCTAGGCCTTAAAAATCAGATCGATAGCAACTTTTTGCCTGTCGATGACATCAATGCCGAGGCCAGTGAAAAGAAACCTATTAATTTGAACGTTATAGAAATTGCAAAAGGTTTAAATACAGAGGTTGTCAATGAAATCACGAAAGAAGTAGACCAACTACGAAGCTCCGTATCGACGGTTGATCGTAAACTACAGTTCCATATAAATCTCGTATCCGAAAATTTGGGCAAAGTTCTTTATATGATGGCCGATGTGCACGCCGCCATAGTCGAACCTGAAGATGCTTCCATTAACGTAAACAGCCTGTTTAAGAACCGCACGGCGACGAGCACCGCGGCTCCCGCCACGAAAAGCAGTAAAATTGATAACCTTGTAAATAAAATCATCCCTATGATGAGTGTTTCAGAAAAGATGGATGAAGTTTGGGATGTGGTGGTCGGTACTAAGAGTTCCGTGGATGATTTGGTTCCTAAGTCAGATGAACTGCTTACGCAGACGCAGCGTCAAGAGCGCGCCATCGGACAGATTCATAACGACTTACGTCTCAAGACTAACCTCATCATCGAAAACTTAGACATGGTGGAGAAACGGCTGAAAAAGCAGGAGGACGACGTGGCGACGCTGGCGCAGCGGCCTGTGCCAGCCGAGCTGCTGCTGGACCCCACTATCGACCGGCTGGTGGAGTACGCGCCCAACCGGTACCGCGTGGACGAGCCCTATCCCGACCCCACCACCAGCACCGTGGCCGCCACCACCATCCCGCCCTCTACTACACTGAACAACAGGTGACATCTTTCTATTTCCAATTTTTAATGCTTTGCGATTGTAACGATAATACTTTAACTTATTTTCCATGCGATATGTTTATGCGAGCCCTGGCGATCTTTGCGTCTTACTCGTACAACCTACACACGCGATATCGTTGTGGTGCAAGGGTGTAGGGAGTACGGTGACTAATGCCCATGTCGCACGCAGCCCGAGTACGAGCACGTCGAGCACGTGGAGCTCGCCGGGCGGAGCGGCCACCGTGACCGTGACGCCAGCCAGCTCCGGCGCCACCGGCAGCACCAGCCCACGACCCGCCAGCCGCAAGGGTGGTATCATCTTCCCCAGCGTCAAGAACAAGCCCATCATCGGCAATAATACTTTCGCTTCGGAAATCGTCGCCAACTATAAAGACGTGAAAGTGAGTCAAACTTACATAAAGAATATTATTACTCATTATAACACAACACACCTATCGTTGTCGCTGAACAAATCTTAAAGATGTAATTTTAAAATGTGCTAACTGAGCGAATGATACAACGTTATTAAAGTTCCATGTAGCATCGTGGTTCACCGCCCCGTGGCTATCAATTATAATTGGAATTGTCTTTGGAAAAAACGTTATGAATTTTTTTTCTTTGGCCCGTGATTGATTGAGTTACAAGATAATCTCACAGCTTACCATCTTTGTATGAAACTGGACGGACACTTCAGAAGAAATGTTTTTCTTAGATAGCGAGCGTAAGCCTCCGTTATGTGGATCAATAACATAATGGAGAACAAAAACGTTGATTGCAAGTAGCTGCAGCAATACGTCTTAGTTAAATTGATTTTTTGTCTAGATGTAGGCTAGATGAAGTAAGTCGATTGCATCGGCTTCGCGTACGGGATTGGTACAATCAGTCAGTCGAGGCGGTGGCTCGGGTATGTTACTGTAACTGTTCGTATTTAAGCTCTGTAGTCGGAATGTTAATCAGCGCCTGTCGGTCTAGTTGTGCGCAACTTGTAGACACAGTCTCTCCGATACACTGCCATTTACGTCTCCCGGTTTAGCAATAAGGAACACAAAATAATGCGCAATACATGCTCTGGTATGCAGTTACCGGAATATATACATTTGGAGCAAACGACTGTAACTACCAGTCTACACTGGTCGTAAAATGTACAAATATTTTATGACATCCGCTCGATATCACAGTTTTAACAATCTAATTTCTATGTATCGATGATTCAATCAACTCAAAGATTTTATAACATCCAATAACTGACTGGGTTCAATTCAATTCAATATTTATTCAGTAGCAATTTTCATTACATTTGAAATTATACATACAAGATTAAACGTAAAAGAGATCATGGTTATAATAAAATTAGTAAAACATCATGAACATTAGAATATAAAACCTTACTATATCAATAAATTAATAGCAATTTCAACGAAAACAATAATAAATATAAAACCAAGTAAACACAACAAAATTACACATTAATATTATTACAACTCTTCTAACGTGTACAAACATCTTTCCAACAGGAATGCTTTGAGTTTTGCCGCAAATGAGCCAGTATACAAAATGCTTTTCAATTCAAGCGGCAATTTATTAAATATTTTAACTGCCTGATATTGTGGACTGTGTTTAATTATTTCAAAAGCCGGGATAATTTTGTTTCCAAAATCTTTTCTACGCGTGTTTTCCCTTAATAGCCTGCCCTCATCTGTTTCATAATCGTAAATATATTTTTAAAAGCCTTTAATAGTACCACTACGTAAAGGCTAGGTACTGTAAGAATACCCAGCTCTTTGAAATATGGTCGACAGGTGTCACGCTGAGATATGCGGACAATGGTTCGAATCGCTCTTTTTTGAAGAATGAAAGCCCTGCGCCAGTTATAATGATAGCTGTTTCCCCAAAACTGTATGCTATACCTAAGTTTGGACTCAATCAGCGCATAGTATACCATTTTTAAGTGTTTACTGCCCACTTCATCCCTTAAAGTTCGTAAGGCATAGCAGGCAGATGATATTGATGAATCTAATGCTGCCAGTTCTTTCTTCCAATTTAGCAATTCATCAATGTAAATTCCTAATAACTTGACTTCCCTAACAAGTTCAATTTTAACTTTGTTTAATTCAATGTCCATATTATCTCTACACCGCGCAGTAGTTTTAAACAACATAATGTTAGTTTTGGTAGTATTTATTATAAGCATAGTAGCACTAAACCAAGAATTTAGGGTCTCTAGAGCTGAGTTTACCTTAACAGTGAGGTCCTGGATGTTATTAGCTGCCACTATTGCATTTGTGTCATCAGCAAAGACTACGAGTTGTATATCCGGTAAAAACTTATTTATGTAATTTATTAGGTCATTAGTGAATATTATATATAGTAAAGGGCCTAAAATTGAACCTCGAGGCACACCGGTTGCAATGTTTAACATAGATGACCTGTATTTACTTTTAAACCCACTAGGCTGTGTAGAATGAAGTTCAACAAACATTTTTCTATTTTTAAGATATGAAGAGAATAATTGTAAGGCTTTACCTCTAACGCCATAGTGATCCAATTTTGTGATGAGTAGGTTATGGTCAATAGTATCAAATGCCGCACTTAAATCCAAGAAAATACCGGCTACCCTCAATTTACTATTTAATTTATTAACTACATCATTAAGTAACGTATAAATAGCATCTCCTGTACCAACATTTTTCTGATATCCGAATGTCTGAGATTGATTACTTTATTTAAATTAAGATGTTTGACCAAGCGATCCTTTAAAACTCTTTCGAAAATTTTTGCCAAAGTGGGCAATAAAGAAATAGGCCTGTAGTTGGTCGGGTCAGTTTTTGTACCCTTTTTGTGAATTGGGGTGATTTTAAACTGTTCCGGGAAAACACCTTCTACAATGCAAATATTATAAAAAGTTGAGAGCGGTCCTGATAAAATGGGTAAAATGGGTACGTCGGTACTCGTAGGTAGATATTTACGCCCGATCTTGATCCATGCCCCAAAATAATGAAAAGAACTTCTTCACCAGTAGCCTAGTTGGTACCTATTTAACCCAATTATTCAGGGTAGTTTAGCTAATTGTAATTAGTTATATTTTTCTTGCCCAAAAGAAAATATGATAATTTCACAAAAAAAACAGCTATAAAGACGCTTAAAAATGGTTGGTTCATATTTAAACAGTAAACTTCGCAACAGCGAAGCTTTGTTGGTCTACCGTTGAAAAAGCGCCATACCGAGACACCGCGACATTTCCGTGCAAGGAAAGTTGCGTGGCTCTCATTACGTAAATCTGGTTCGGCATCACACTCATACAGCGGGCCGCGCTTTCCGCGCCTTTGTAAGCGCCCGCGCAAAAACCGGCCGTTCCCACCATGCGACAATTACCAATGATTACAAATGTTTATTGTTCTTAGTGAACGAGAACCGCGGCGGTTATGCGGTTATGTGGAGAACCGTGATGCAACATTTTATAACATGTTTACCTATCGCACACGACTCGCACCTGTGTAAAAAATGTCGCTCCAAATACTTACGTTATGTTACGAGCGCCGAGCGCAATCGAATACATACATTGTGGTAACTGTTCTGTTTGCTCGCAACAATTCCGAAATACTTCACATTTCATATTGCCGCTATTCATTTAAGGCACGTTTTATTGTTTTATTTGTTAAATTTTGGTCACATGGCCGTACGACATTTGAAAAATAAATATAATAGACCGGAATAGGCGTGTAAGAATGTTAACAAACATTCTTTAAGTAATGTAATGCAATTATCATTTATCAATAGGTATGATAGCTATCCGATACACCTAAATAGAATCTACATGAAATGGCACTTATTATAGTGAACTCAAGCAGGTTGTCGTGATTTCGCAACTTGCCTAACTTAAGGTAAGTAATTCATTTCGCGAATTAACTTCCTGTACAGTTTATGGAACAGCCACGTCCCACGCATTCAAGTGTTGAAAACTTCAATAAAACCACTATGGAGGCTTTAGGTAGGTACTCCAGTTGAGCAGGTAACAGAATAAATATCTGCTATTTTTTAAAGTACATAATTATCCTAATGGAATATCTCGGCTTAAGTTTGTTAATTCCCAGACAAATTATAAAGTTTTTGCGTAAGACATGAATTGCTACGGTGCGTTATCGTTCTGAATTTTGAATTCTCAAATAAGATACAGGGTGTAAGTCTTCTGAAAAAAATAGGCCATTCCTATACTGCAGAACGTTCGAAGAAAAAAACCGGCCAAGTGCATGTCGGACCACAAACTCAAACTCAAACTCAAACCATTTATTTCAATTAAACCATTACTGGCACTTTTGACGCGCACCGCAACAACGAATGCACGAGACCTCGAATCACGGAACAACGAATGCACGCCGCAACGCGCAACCGCCGCCCCGCGACCCGGAACCCCGCGCACCCGCCACCACGGGACGCGCCGCCGCGCGCCCCCGCACCCACAGCACTCGCCGCCGGTAACATCCGGCGCCGCGCAACCCGACGCAGCAACCCCCGAAACAACGTATTGCACTCCTAAGCTACAATCACAGTCACAAGACATAATAACTTGTGAAAGTACTGTAGATGCCAGTTCCCTAGCGTTGATCTCTATGCAGAAGAACGGGCAAGAAACTCCAGTCCACCACACACAATGTAAGGTTCCGTAATTGCCCCTCAAAATATGTGAACTTACTGAATTAATTATCCACCCTGCCTACCTGCCTCCGAAGTCCGAACGATGATTTTATTGTAAAAATATAACAAACTTACATATTTTGCATATCATCTGCGCTCCCATTCCTATTATGTATAGGAATCCCATCTACATTATGTGTAGGAAAATATTTCATTCAAGTACATTTTATAAGTTGGTCGACTATTACTCGTAAACTTGTAAAGCCTACTCAGCTGTAATAGTTTTTCTTTTATTTTCGTTACATATGCTATTACCATGATTTTTTTCACACTCCCAAAACACAGCCCGTATAGATTGGCACACTTGAGTCAAACAAAAATTGGCACTTCAAACCTGAATATTACACAACAATCCCTTAATCGAATAAGTGTTTAAGCAAACTCGCACGAGAAACATCCTAAAAAAAAACATAATTTTACTTTAGCACTTTGTTTTGTCGTCGTAACTCATTTGTATCTTAGTACCGTGTTGGCATGAATAATATTCATGCCAACACGGTACTAAGACTCTCTGAGATATAGTGCGGACGGACAGACAGACAGACGGACATGGCGAAAGTATAAGGGTTCCATATTGACTACAAAAACCTAAAAAAGAAAACTTAAAAAAAAAAACTAATGATCGCTATCGACCAGGGTGTCTAAAATGCCCGCTTTAGCAGAATCGTAATATGAATCATGTTAAAAAATTTAAATTCTTAAAATAGACTATTAAGTTATAGACATTAAGTTCATTTTACGAATTTGAAATTTTAACGTGATTCGTACTAAGATTCTGCGTGGATTCTGATAAAGCGGCAATTTTAGACCCGCAGAACACTGCAGGAGGATTTGTCCATAGTTAAACAAAATAGATCTTTATCTACTGAGTTGATCAATTGTGCATAATATTAATAACATGAATTATACTAAGGTATTGTAGGTAAATAAACCAGGATATACGAGAACAATCAAGATAGGTTCACGCAAGCATGATTAGAGAATTAACATAGGTGGAGTACACACTGTCGTTAACAAATTACTCACTTCTATTGCAATGCTATAACAATGACATATAATGTAGTCGGAACTAGTCGGAAGACTGCCAGATCGTGACCGTCTTGTCAGTCGAAATGATGAAAACAAACCTCCTACTTTCATTTCCCCCGGGGGCCGCAGCTGTCTTACGACCCAACGCTTTGTATTAGGTACGCTTATGCAAATCGCAATTTCTATAAATCACAGTACAACCATCCACCATGGTGCATTATGATCTGTTAACAATCATAGGGATAATATCAACGGTCAGCGCTGGTAACCGCAAGATTCATTGTAACGTAGGAAGTCGAGTTTCCTAATACATAAGTTAATAATATATAGTTTCCCGATAGAGTACCGCTAAATTGTTTGTTTAACTTTCTGTTCCCAAAGTGTGAAAACAGAATGGTGGAGCTTGATTTACCTCAATGTGACACAACCTCTGACGCTTTTTTGCAGCAGTTATAGATTTAGCGTAATATCGGCTTGTGATTTAATATTCAATTTAATTTCTAAAGATTGACCTGTTCAGTTCACCTCTACACACTTCAAAGTGGTGTAAGATGTGTTTAATTTCAGTCAATCCGTCAATCACGAAACTTATTTTTATATGCAGGTATGGAATGTGTCGATCGTTAAACTTTCAACGAATTAGCTCAACGGCATATTTCAACATATTTTCAGGAAGTCATGAATGCACCTTTGAACTTTGATTTGTCATCGTTTACAAAGTAAGGTTGGCTTCTAACTTGTAATCTACGCTAGCTTATGGTTACTGAATGTTCCTAGAAAGCACATGACATTAAGTCTTTCAAACAGTGCCTTTCATTTTCTCTACGTAACTTCGAAAATATTGTTTCACCGAATAACTTTTGGTTAAGATAGCTAAATGACTGGCTTCAAACTGTTTTACGAAAACGAAAGTGATCGGTTGGAACTAAACTACTGCACTTTCAAGTTTAGTGTCAGCAAGTATTGTGAGCTCTTGAATGAATTATTGAGTTTACGTGTCCAATTAGTTAAAACAACTGCCAAAAGTTTAATGATTAACTGCCGCACTCAGAGAGCTTTAATGATTACTTAGGCTATCACTTAGTACAAGTTTTGATAGTTTTGTCATACAAAAGTATGTTAAATCTTTAATAAGTGACGGCTAAAGTATTAGGTTCGTTTCTTAAATGAACGATGCTTTTTAGGCACGTAGTTAGTCTTGTTCCAGTTTTGGGTTCTAGTTGGTTAAGGTTGGATTCTTAGGTTGGGCCATTGAGGTATAATAATATATTCCGTAGTACATTATACCTCAATGGGCTAGGCAATGTTTTATAGGGTTCATTTGCCATAAGAATTTCTTCGTAGTAGGCGGTGTCTGTTTTTGTACCCAGTTGAGGTCAGTAGGCTCGCGCCATACTATTACTTTAATTAAACTTAACTGACGAAATGCGTTACTTTATGTCTAAAAAGACTGACTCTTCGGTGCGAATACGGTCCCGCCCTCATATCACTCTCCTTTTTCCCACGACGCGGTTCGAGGCCCGTTGCTTCTTCACGGGTTTTTATTTTACGTACCTACATTATTGGTGTCTATAGCAGCATTACGATATGTAAGTAGAAGGGAAGGTTAAAATGGTCTCTTTATAAATGAATTGTGCAACAATGTTTAGTGTAAGAATAATAACTGCCTAAGAATGGCGTCCGGTATGGTACCCAGAAGGCATTGGGACAGTAAGTTGGGCAACACCGACTGCTACATAGAGATATTAATGAACAGTCACGTCAGGCAAACTGTCGGTAAATGCCGACGAAGGTAATTGGCATACCAGTTCGCGTGAATGGACTCCTAAGATTTACACAAATGATGTTTTGTTTTCGTTTGAAACGGTTGCGGTTACAATTTGGTCGAAAATCTTGCGTACTGCTTCAGGCCTACTGTTTACTAATGAATGATTGAAAAGAAGTAAGTACCTACTAGTTACTTGACCATTGTTACATTTACTTCCGTTCAGTGGGTTTAACGATGTTTTTGTATGATCTTAGCAAAAGAAAAATGCAATAGAAAATGTTTCAATGAAGTTGAAACTATGTTTAAGGTTAGTGGTTTCTTAAGTAGGTATCTAAGCCATGGTTTTTAGGCCATTTTATAGTGCCTCTTCCTTCCCCCTTGGTGTCACGTCGAAAAGTTTTGGTCTACCCATTCCCCATCGTGTTCGTGATTATTTTTGAACACCGGGGAGGTGTTCGAACCTGACGTGTACCTATCAGTCTACCCGACACTGTTCAATTTCTTGAAGACGATTTACAACTTTATCACTAAGTATTAGGTTCAAGGTTGATTGGGAAAACTTGACAGATCGGGTAGCTTGATGTGGTGTCTTAAGTCTTGCAACTTTGCAACTTTCTAAACAGATATGCTGGCACAAAAAAAAGTACAAAAATACAACAAAAAAGAAAAAACACATTATTCAATAAAAGATTGTTAAAAATGCGACATTTAAACAAATGGCAATTATCTCGAGAAAGTTCCAAAGGGGCCGGTTATCAATCTACCTGTAGAACCAAAAGGGAAAGAAAGTTATTAATATTGCGTAACGATATAAGTACCTACATCGCGTTATTAAAATTGACGGCATTGTTTGAGTAGGTACTAAAGGTTTTATACGCGCCTCGCACCCATTCAAATGCTTCTCTTTATGTGTGTGAATTATCATTCCGAACGCATCGCGAATACCTATCTATAATAATAAGTATAGCCTATGCGAATAGCATGTTGTAAGACATTGCATTAAAGTTATTCAAAGCGGGCGCAGAGTGCACTGCGGATCGTTTCCGCAATTTTAAAGATAGCTAAAACCAATGCATGTAGTTTTACGTGCTCATAATTTTGTATAATTATGCAAAGTACTAGTCTACAATAATATCTGATGTCTGTTCTAGGGGTACTCGTGCGTGGACCTGATGAACGGCGGCATGAGAGAGTCCGGCGTCTACTACCTGCAGATCAGAGGGACCACCTACTGGTTCTTGAAGGTGTACTGCGAGCAGAACATCGCTGACGGAGGCTGGACTGTAAGTAATCACTTTAGACGTTAAGAGTCGAAACCAAAATTGAATATTTGAAAAGTTATCTGCACATCTTAGCCGTGTTGATAAACTATCGAAGTAGGTAATTATGAATTTGAATAATTATCAACACGGCTATGTGAGTGAACTTCACCCTTTTTTTTATGGCTCGTGGAAAATCATCAAATAACCCCTCCCGCTCTTGGGCAGAGCGAAACTCCCTTTCGCTGACGCAGACTTCTACTGACTAAAACCACCCATGTTCCTTCTTAACCCGATATATCGAGGCCGCGGTTACTTGTGAATTAGTGAATGTGAACAACTCGCAGCCGTGAAGTTCGGTCTTAGATAAAGATGCGTTTCGCTTGGGGAAGATGGCTACGAACGTTTTTACCTACGCCTTAGTCAAGAGTTTGATTCGGGGTGTGGGTCGTTCATCTTAATGCTTCTTCCCAACTATGTTGGGGTCGGCTTGATTATTTTGATTGATTCAACTGAATACCTGTAGGTACCTAATTTACATTCAGCGATTGCCCAGCTGACCTGACCACAACCCAGTTAGTACCTACTAGGTATTAGGAATACGATACGGGTGCGGGGCTTCTCTAATAAAAAAATGGTTGTTCAAAAGAGATACCGCGGCCTTGGCACAAAGGGCTAAGAAGGAACATGGTTGGTTTTTAGTCAGTAGAAGTTTGACACTCCCACTAAGCGGGAGGAGTCATTTGATGACTACTCAAACCCCAAAAAAAAGGCGAACCTTGGTTCCATCAATGATAACAAGAACGATAAAGAGCTAGACAACCGTCTCTGGGTAGACGCCATTCTTCAGCTTTATGACAGAGCTCGACGATTTCTGCACCCAAATAAGCTTGTCCATACATCTTAGGCTTAGACCATACAGGAGATTGTAGGATTCAAGAGCAAGCATAGCGAGCTCAAAAATTTTAGCAATTCACTTTCGGCATAGTTATATATTCTTTTGACCATTCAATCTATTCATACAAAAAACATGAGTTATTTAATTAGGTATGTGCTAAAACTACGGAATTTAGGAGAACGCAAAAATGATGAGCTCGAATTGTTGGCATACCCCTCGGATATCTAGTAGTTCTCAATGTTCATTCATACAGCCGTGAGAATAGGAGTAACTGTCAACGTATACCAAATTGGGAAAGTAATACCTACTTATACCTACATAGGTACATACCCAATAGCGAGTGAGAAAAGTTTTGCAATTTAGTTTCAGACAGGTGGGTTTCTCTAAACGGTGTAAAATTACCCTTAACGCAAACAAAAGGCACTTGTTCTCCCCACCACTGCGGTCATATTTTTGTTTTAGACCATACCTGGAAACCCCCTAGTTACGGAGATATTGAAGGTCAAAGTACCGAAATTTTCACTGCTGTTTTTGTAAATACTAGTTTTTCAGGTTATTACTTTAATTACCTCCACGACCCGTTTATTATTCAAAGCATCCACTGGCACAATGTTCTAAAATGTGATTTGTGACACCAAAAAAAAAAGTCTTTCCAAGCAAAAATTTATGCGTAGGGGTACTTAGTTTGATGTACAGACTGCTTGGTTGACGGCTGTGATGGGTTGATTAACACCCTGTATAGAGATTTTGGAAGGGTTCGTCCCCCGCTCTACATACAGCCCAGCAACGTAGCACAACTTTAATGGCTTGGTTAGTAGCGCATGTGAAGGGCACTGTCGCAATTGTTTTTTTTTTGGTTTAATTTTCTTATCCTTATGAGTGCAGGATAGGAAAGAAGCGCCAAGTCACATGACAGGCATATAATACCTATGCGTATGATATTTTAGAATTCTGACACTAAACGTGTATAGAGTTTCTACTTAATTATGTCTCTCTGTGATTCAATTACATTTTGTTGTTGACTGGGATTTTTTAAATAATAATCATAGAAACTTAACGAATTTAATTTATTAATATGTATGAAGTATGTTTTGTAAATTAATGTACATCATCTGCCTAGCGTTGTCCCAACTAGACGGCACGGTTGGCGCAATGGCTCACGCAATGGACTGCTGCGCTGCGTGTCGCGGGTTCGATCCCCGCACGGAACAAATATTATTTGTATGGCCTACAGGTAGTTGTTTCGGGTCTCGGTATTTGTGTATGTGGGTTTAAACGCTCCCTTAGGATACAGGAGAAATTCCTAGTGAGGGGCTAACGTTTTAAAAAAAAAAACTATGTTGGTATCGGCTTCCATTCTAACCGGATACAGCTGAACTGAATACCAGTTTACATGGAGCGCCTGCTATCTGACCTCCACAACCCAGATAGTACTAGGTAATAAATACCCCATGGTAAGACTGTTCTTTTTTGTGAATTTTTATATTTGTCATATTGGTGATATTTGGCCCCTAACTGACAACTCCAATCATTATAATTAATTAATTAATTTAAGAAATAAATTAACTTATTATTATTAATATCGCCGAGAAAAACATTTTAGCTCCGGGACGACCTTTTCTGCAACCCATTTTAAATTGACTCTTTAATAACCTATTAAATGCATAGGAGTGGAATGGTGGTAAGTGTAAATCAAAGAATTAATCATAGGACAAAAATTTATTTAATGTTTAATGTCATGAAATGTTTTACACTACCGGAAAATTAAAGCCAATAGCACAGTTGGCCTACATGACGTCTTTAAGCCTAAAGTTAGTCCAATGTGGAAAAGAGATGGCTAGACACGCTGTCTGTACACCTCTATCGGTATCCCACACACTCAGACCAGTCGCATACACGCACACACGTCTCAGACCAAATAAAAAGTTTAAAACCAAGGCGTAGTTTATGTTGTACGTGTGTGCGTGTATTGTGTATGTACACGGCGAGGAACACAGTTGAAAACAATACAATTTAAACTTATAAAGAAATCGAAGACAGTGTCAGAAACGGGTTCATTACAAAACGAGGTTGAACTGTAGTTCAAGCAAAATGACAACTTTAAAGCCGATCTCGCCATTCAAACTGAGTGCGATCAGGTCCATTGAACCGCGTTCATGAGCTGTCAGTATAATATCATTGACACTAGCAGCTCGAAAAATATGATAATTTTTAACCTTAGGCCTCAGACCAAGAAAAAAAGATAGTAAAAATGTGTATGTTTACTTGTAGTAGCGTGGTTTTTGTGGCTTCACTGTAGGTGTTCGCGGCGCGCTGTCCATTTTTTTTTCTTGGTCTGAGCCTTAGGCACAGTTTTTTTATTTTAAAGTTATGTGTAAAGTTTGAAATTCAGGCTTGATAGTTTAGGTTTGGACTAATGATCCACCTGGTTTCTTTACAGCCGAAAATGTTAACAAATAGGTACATTGTAAACACTTGAAATATGTACATAGTTATAATTCGAAATTAACTATACTTACAAGATGATTTTTTAGTCACCGTCCAAATTCTGATATATTAATCTTTGGCGAAAATCATTCAATACCTACGTGATTTTTCTTTTAGTATCACCTAAAATATTGAGATATCATCTCACAAAGTTTTAACGTTTTACGGAGAGCGGATAATTCTTTTTTTTTTGATAAATTTTACGTTGTTTTTTTTTTGACGTTCGAAAAGTGCTGATTATCAGCCTAGTTTGAATAAATGAGTTTTGATTTTGATTTTAAATGTTGTTAGTAAATGGTATCTAATGCCTAGAAAAAAATTGGGCGGTGACTAAAAAGTCATCTTGTAAATATTTGGAATAATATTAACACCGCTGTTCGTACTCATAAATAGCAACAGTTATGAATGACAAAAATTGGAAAAATGGTAAAAATGGTCAAACGCGAGCCTATCTGCAATAAAAAAAAAAAATAAAAAATTTGTTTCTAATTATAAAATTGAAGAAAAATCTAAGTTAATAAGTACTACATATTTAAATATTTTAATGCTTAGTATAAATATTGTAAAATTGAATACCAAGCTTGAAGCTTAAAATATAAATTAAAATGAATTATCAATGGCGCCTAACATTAAATCTTAGGCAGCGTTGATAAAGCCTGATTCTTACTATTAATTAAACATGGTGGTCAATGGTCACTGATTGTCTTTCTACTTGAGAAGACCACAGAAGTGAGCCTTAAGGTTTTTATCAGAAATAAACTAATAAATATTATCAAGAACAGTTTGGGTATTTGCATGATATTCGAAAATTTAAAAAATTATGCAATTTATTATTTTATTTATTATGAGTTTATTTCGGCAAAAAACCTATTAAATACAATTTGAAAACTACTTTAGTAAACATTTAGATTTTATTTGGAATATTTTGCTGGATTTGGGCAACGAATAGGGGATCGGACAAAAAAAACAAATTAGTCCGTCAGATAGATTTACAAAAAATATTGGACACGTATTTTTTCTTTTTTAACATAAACAAAAAATGAAGACAATACAGTGCTTCGAAACCTCGTGAACTCTTCGAAAACGTCATATGATGGTACATTTTTTACCTACAAATGATGTCACAACCACATCTTATCTTCGTCAATTTTAATAAATTTGATAAAACTAAAAACACGTATCAAATATTTTTCCATAATCTAACTGACGGACTAATTAGAATCATATTTTTTTGACTCAGTCCGATCCCCTATTACCATGTGTTAATCTGACCAATACCTAACTACTCGATATTAAAATTTTCCAACACTATTTTTAGAATGCCATTAGTGCTGCCACGCAATCTGCCTAGCATTCTACGGTGTCATAAAGAGAAGAGTTAGGACTCTTCTCCTGATGACACGTTAGAAATCATGAACGTGGAAGCCCATGCGCATACTTGAGATGGACTGCAGAAGCGTGGAAGCCCAATCAGCATCCTAAAACCACTATTATACGGAATCTGCAGGACATTGTAGGCTCTCTTCGTATAGTTCACCCAAAGCCTGCACGAGTAGGTTTGGCAATATTCCTTGAAGAGGGTCATTTTAACTTCTACTACAACGTAAAAACCTGCTAGCCAACATTTTACAACGAATTGACAATGTTTCTGCGTTCCTTTATATCAGAATTTTTATATATAATTTATACTAGTACAATATTGGAAATCTACTACAATTCAATACGGAATATACAGATAGTATTTATATAGTTTGCAATTATTCTTGATGGTAGAGAACCAATAAAAGAGCTTATACAACGATTATACTTGTCTAAGACGTATTTAAGGATCTTCTCATGAGCCAACATCATACAAAGAAACAGTGAACCTCATGCTTCCAATAGACAACTGGAAGCAGATATTTGGAGTAAATATTTGACTGTACAGTCACGAGCACCAATATCTATACACAAAGAAACTTTTAATAGCGTTTAGAAGCCATACTATACCAAAACAGGTCAAAACCGTTATTTCACAAGAAAATAGCTTTTGAAGTTTGCCTAGTGTATACATATTTGTGAGAGATAAAGCTCTATAGGAAGAATAGCACAATCCTTTATTATACAATACAACCTCTGGCTACATGGCGCAAATGGACGCAGATCCCTTGATCTGCGTCCATTTGAGCCATGTTCCAATCGTTGTACTCTCTGAAGGCAACTAAAACCTCCTCCTTGCTATTTCCCAGGTGATTCACCGTCGAGATGACTACGGCATACCTGCTGAGAACTTCAACCGAGACTGGAGCGACTACAAGAACGGCTTCGGTGACCCCAGCAAAGAGTTCTGGCTCGGTAACGAGAACATTTACATGCTTACCAATAACGATGACTACATGCTCAGGGTTGAACTTGAAGATTTCGACGGTAATAAGAGGTAAGCAGAGATCGTCAGTTTTCCAGTTCTATGTTAGTTTTTATATGAGCCAAGAACTGCACGCTACAAATAACATTTACTAAGTTGTCTTAGATTTAGACATAGGCATTAGGTACATAACTAATCAAATCATTGGCCTAAGCTCTTGAACCACTGAACAACACACAGAGAAAAACATCACTAGCTAAAACAAAAAAACCTCGTCAAAAGACGATCTCGTATGATTCGCTATTTATGGCTCTGACACAGAAAATACTGCAGTGACTGAAAAAACGCATAATAGAACAAAGTGTGTAAGAAGCCTTCTTAGTATTGAACTTTTAACAAATTTGTATACTTATCATTTTTGTTGTATGAAAAATTATGGCTAAGGAAGGGAAGAACTCATGAATGTGATATAACCACATAAATGTAAACAGTTTAGATCGTAGGCAGTAGTGTAGGCGAAACTATTAACAAGTTTATCACCAGTTTTGATACTCGCTACACGATTGATTGGAAGATTTATAGCTAGCACCAACTTCATCCGTAGGCATATAGTTGGGCAGTTGCGAGATAAATTCATTTCATTCATTTTATTGTTGTCTTTCTTTCGACAATTCAAAGAGTCTTTATCTGACGTTTGGAAAAAAGTTTTTTTATTTTTATGCGCTCGACAATGCGTAATGGAATTATTTAAAAATTAATTTTAAAAAAACTTGTATTATTACATTCGGTTTTATCAGCCTGATTATAACAAGATAAGATTCTAAACTTCAGTATTGTAATACTACGATACATTATTGCGGAAAAGTTTAAAAAAGACGTTGAGGTAGAAATAGTACTAAATCGTTGTCAAATCCTACATAACCTACAATAACAACCACAGTACTAATCAACAAAATTACGACTGTTGGTTGCACAAAATTACAATGACAATAAATTGATCGAACATGAGGTTTTACAACAGTTTAAATTAACTTAGCTCTGAGAGACTGGGCTTTTAAGGATAGGCAATAAAATTTATGAAGCCGATCTGTGTTTATCAAATAGAGATCGTTCAGTGATACCGTCGATTTTAAAAGAATATGTACCAAAGACTAATGTTTTTCTGACAAAACAGGTATGCACAGTATTCGCACTTCAAGATCTACTCGGAAGCGGAATACTACAAGCTTGAAATAGACGGTTACGAGGGAAACGCGGGGGACTCCCTCAACGACCCCTGGTACGGATCCAACAACAGCCCTTTCTCAACTTACAACAGGTATGTCAATACATGTAGACACAATACTTACACAAACATGGCGGTCTTCCTTCAAACACATAAACTTACACTAACCTAGTCGAATTTTTGAGGGTATCCCGCGAAATATATCATTTTTGTTTACACGTATTTGCAATTTGCAGGCCAGTGTCAGGTTTCAGGTTGACGTAACCTAAGAAAATATGAATTTAACGGGCTACCCTAGCGATTCCACCTTAATGCACGGCATTACAATATCTTATACGAATCGTTACTAACATGAGAATCAAATATAAGATACGGATCAAGTAGTTCATCAATTTTGATTTCAACAGACACAGATAAAAGTATTTTACAATTACAATGTTTTTGGAAGAAAATCTCATTTTAATATTTTGCCATCTCTACGATAAACAACAAATTTATTTACTTCGTTATTTACACGGAACGCCAATTATTTCACTACGCGTTCAATATACCTTCTAGCTAAACCGATTAAATCCCCATTTCGTCACCAGTATTTATCTATTAACCGTACCAATTAAATCTATCGAATATAATTTTTACCTTCTACAATATCGACTACTCTATCAAATTTACCTTCTGGCGCCTACGAAGCATCAAAGAACGTGAAAGTCAATAAAAGGAGCTTATCGTTATAAAGGAAATAGCATGAGAGTAAAAATGATACAAAATTATTGTTTACAGGGATAACGACAGATCATCGTTGAACTGCGCTTCCATGCTGAAGGGAGGATGGTGGTGGAAGTCTTGCGGCCGCGGTCTCAACGGCCTGTACCTTCACGACCCGCAGGACCTCACCGCCAGACAAGGTGAGCTAAAGCACTCATAACAATTCAACTTGGTATACGCAACTAACATCAACAATGTCCAACTTAGCAATCATACAAAGACAATAAAGAAGACTAATTGTCATAAACGAACAATCCAACATGCAAAATTTGAGTTATATCCTTGGAAGAGTAAAGCTCTGATTGATGGCAATACAATCGATAGTACTGACACATCTAGTTGCCATCATTATTTTGATAGGCGTCGGCAAATAGCGACGCGTGGAAGTGAAGTGTATTCGTGACGAGTATGGATATGAACAGATGAGATGTTTCAGGTATCGTGTGGTTCCGCTGGAGAGGCTGGGACTACACCCTGAAGCGTGCCACCATGATGATCAAGCCCAAAGGCCTATTGCCCAACACGTGAAGCGCCGCCACACGACGCGACACAACACAACTTATCCAGCCTCTGTTCACTCATTACCTGGATTCGACCCACAAACATTACGACACCTAAAACATTTAACATGCGTTATAGTCGAAATTGAACTGAAGCAACCAATCTGTGATACTCTCGAAAGTTATTCGACTCGAACCTCACAGTCGTACAAAGAATATTCAGATGTAAACAATTGCTTTCCGAATCCATGTAATGACATAGAACATAGCAGGCAGCTAAGCTCAATATAATTATGTACCTATCTCTGTAAATAATTACTCGTAAATCATCGATCATGTCACTGTCACCGCATCTTCGCCAATGCAACAGTAAAATGTGCCCCGATGTAAATAACAGATGCTCGACTATGTTTGAAGTGCCACATCACACCCCAAATTCATTAATTTATTACTCATGTAAACTTGATACATAAAAAAACCTTTCGTTAATTAGGTTTATAATTTAGATTGTAAGTAAATTTTGTAATAAGATGTAAATAATTACTATTATGCAGCAATCAATAAGATGCAAACAAAATGACAACAATACTTATATGTAATGTAATATTATGACAGCGCGGATAAGCCTGGAAATTTGAATTTTATTTTACATTTATAAATGCACTAACTCTCGAAATATTATATAATATTATTATATGCTTTATGTATGTATTATAATTACATATATTTTAATTACATATGTATAGTTGCACATTGCTCTATTGTAATTAATTACTAGCACATACACATTAATGTACCTGATATATACCTGTGCAGCAAGAAGTTCATGTAATGCCTTGCCCGACGTGATATAAGTATGTATACAGACACCTATGTGTCGCACATTATGATATTCTCAACATGAAACAAATTGCTCGACTACAACTAATTAGTTTAAAGTTCAGCCGTCATTCGTGAGTTGGCGCCGTGTCGGCTCGTTACTAACAAGTGGCCAATTTGTAAAGTAAGATGTCGTCAAGCAATGTTCACTAATCATCCACACTGTACTCGACTATACTTCAAGATTGTTAACGAATGATTGCTTGGCCTGTAACTGTGCTCAGTTATAAGTTACATACACGAATAAATATTGTTAGTAAATAAATGTGCGTATTTTTATCGTCGCCGTTTTATTCACGTCATACTTTCATATTCAACACAATGTATAATTCTGATTAGACTTTACCGGAATAGTATATATATATACATGTGCAACATACATGCAAATCAAAGCTGTGTAAATCATATTTGAAGTATCGGTCCATCTCATTCACATTGTCAATTTATATTTCCGTTAAATTTTAATTGTTTTAATTCACTTTACCACTAGACGCCTGTTATAACAACACTGACTCCAAAAGCTCATAATTTAGTCCATCTCAAAATCTGGTTCCGGTGGTTTGACATTCAGCAACGGATCCATTTGACGCAGTATGTCCAAATCTAGATCCATATCATCCATTTCAATATTATCTGATATTAAACCGGGCGGTGGCGGAGCTTCGCCTAAAAAGTCTTTGCTATCATCAGAGTCCAAGAAAGTAGGTCCACCAGTCGCCGCTTGCGCGAAAATAGCTGGATCCATGACTTCATGCGTTTCTAGCATGGCTTGCTCTAATATGTCAGGGGGGTCTATATTAAACAATAAATCTTGTGTGTTATCTTTATATATGGCGTCTAAATCAGCTAAAGAATAATGTTCGGCGGCGGGCAAGACGCGCGAGGGGCTGGACTGCGAGTCGCGCCGCGAAGTTCGCGCGCGTTCTACCCGCGTTCCAGCCCCAGACATGTGTTATACTTTTTGTTTCTTATGGCCTTTTTTATTAGCACGCTCCTTGGCCTTCTCGAGCAGTGGCAGCAGCATCTTCTCCTCTGCCAATATTCTGAGCAGCATAATAATGAAAGGCAAATAGTTATGCCTCCTGCGAGCCATTTCTTGTTGATACTTCAGCATCTTTATATCTTCATACTCAATCAACATTCTGAGTCTGGGTATTTCGTTTTCCATCTCATCTGTCTCCATGCCGAGCATCTGCGACTCTGCCATCAGATCCTGGAGCTGACGCTCATAGATCATCTTCCTGTCGGACACGAGGGCCATCAGGTTGAAGTGGATTTCGCCTTCAGTATAGCTGGAAATGTTAAGGACAACTGTTAGCATCGATCAAAACGAAAGATGACATCACGTCTGTATTGCCAATAGGAAACCTTTTTGGAGAATACATGCGTGATGCAGAGCTGGGTGTGGGTTGCTACACACATATTTGGGTCGGCATTCAGCATAGCCGAGCGGCAAAACCGAATTCATGTAGATATACGTTCGTCCGCCCGGCTTAGCCCGTACTGTTCTGAGCCAATCCGAATAGACGGAATTTACCAGTTGGCACAAGCCAAATCAAAGTAAAATATGTGTATTATTAATTGCTTCGGATAGGCTCCGTTGGTCAACAAATACTGCCGAATGGTATGTGCCGACCCGAACAATTGTGTTGCACCCTAAGTTTCATGAAACGCCCGCCCACCTCCTATCATATCCAGGCTCCATGCTGCGACTGAAAACAAAATTAGTTTCAGATGGCATGGAAATGAATCGTCAATATTATTTCATCAGTGTTAATAATGTGATAAGTCAACATCATATCGATGTGAACAATGTGGTTAGTCAAAAGCAAAATTAACAATAATTCACATACACATTGATTCTTTTCATAATAATTGGGCGGACTACATCCAGCCAGTCTTGTTCTACAGCGATGGGGCCGTGATCGATGGGCCCTTCCTTGAGGCCATCCAATTCGTATAGGCGACCGTCTATTGGCATATAGCCAACGAAGTGGTATGCTTCGTCATCCTGAAACATTACAGTCATTCTGTGTTATTGTTTGTGCAATGGAAATGACTGTACACAAAACAGAATAAAAACTTTATATGTAAATCAGAAATAAAATATTCAAATAAAAACTTAGACAATACTAGAGATAAAAGTTACAATACTGAACAAGACAATACAACATGCAACCATTTAAGAATCAGCCCATAAGTATGTTGGCTGTAGCGAGTGTAGCTTCCATCTGACGGGAAGAAATAGTTATACAATGTTCTATTGCGATAGGTTAAGAAGCTAAAAGGACTTAGGAAAAATAATATTGCAAATAAAACTAAATCAAAGCTCGTAAAATCGTCATTGGAAAGACTGACTCGTCAATGGAGCAACCCAAACCGAATAGCGTCACTTGTCTCCAAATTGATAATCACTGCATCATCAATAAAGTTCTAGTTTCTAATTTATACTCTCATTTTACTTTGATTTTTCGATTACAGAATCTTGTGAATGTTACATGTCCAGTTCCAATCTCGTCCATTCCATCAATCCGTATAATGCCGTCATTTCATACCTTTGATGCAGTTTTAGGATCAAACTCAAAGAGTGTCTGGTTCGCCATGGAGTTATGAGCACTGCGAATAGTCTGCGAGTTGCTCAGTGTAAGCCCTCTCATCCTCGGATCGAAGGTCATGCTGAACTCCTTCAAACTGTTCAGTTCTGGGCCCAGGTCCACATCAGGGTGTTCGCAGTTTAACAGCAGGCTTATTACGGCCTGTGTTGCACAGGCATTGTTTATAACCTAAGAGAAATACAAAAATCTATTTATGAAAAAGTGATGTGAGTTTTACAGAGTAGTGGCTGTTACCAGCAATATTATACGTGTGTCTTTACTTGGTTCAGTGGTGTGAAAATTAATCATCACATCTGTATTATCTTGAAAGGATAAACAGAAGGGTACCTTACATAGTACACTAACATTTTTTGCCATCTTATCTCCATACTTCTGAGAAATTTACATTACACATGTTTGACCTAGGAACCCAGGAACTTAACCAACACTAGCACTAGCCCTCACTACACTGCGTTATTTACACTGCCAGAGAAATGGGTAACTATTAGCATGGAATACATTAGCTGGATGACTAGTTTTGTGGCTTGTTTGGCTAGGTTAGAATCTTTTGTATGTGGAGGCAAGGAGGAAAATTTGCATGGATATTAAGATAAATGCTGTATGCTGTTAAGAATGATTAAATTATACAAACTTAATATGCATACCTGTTTAGCGAAGTAGATTTTGTCGAGACGACTGTCAGTAACTATGGGGGCTGAGGGCTCTTCATGTTGCAAGTATTTGAACAGGAATATAAGTCCATGAACTGGCCTGGAAGACAATATATAACCGATATTAATGTATGATGCTACTAGGGCCTTCTGACCTTCAAAGAGCTATTATATTTTACAATAATAATTTCAACTATGATTCATTCTGTATTGAACCTTCTTCATTCTGTATTGCCATTTACATTTATATATAATATATATAAGTTGGACTACAAAATATACTCTACTGGACTAAAATTAAAACATTACAATTTATAATATATATTGTAATGTTTTAATTTTAGTCCAGTTTGTGGCCATGTTTATGTATGGCACCATCAGAGATATTCAGTTCGTGTCGAGTACAAGTGATTGAACATTAAGGACACTCCAGCAGATGGAATCTAGTTTTGTTAGCAGAACCACACATGCACTGGAACTTGGATAGATCAAATATAGTCCCTGTCGCGATAATATGTCTGCACCACGCCCAGGCATCTTGGGAACAAAATTCAGTGCAGAGAAACAGATATTTATCTAAAACATACCTTAATGTTTCGAAGATACCATCTTCAATCGTCCACAATTCTTCAACTTGAACTCCACTAGCTCCTAAAAGTTAAATAAATGGTAAATAATACCTTTGTTTTCATTGCTAGTACTATTCAAAGCGACTGGCCAGCAGAGATGAATAATTATTTAAATTGAATAATAGCAAAGTTATCTCACAAACTGATATAATACCAAATGTGCATTTGGATTGAGGTTCCATTATTTGAATCCTTGGGAAATTAATATATAAAGTGTAAAAACCAAAATACTTAAAATTTTAAAGCAGACATACAAGATTATAAACAGGCCAATGACCTTTAAGATTTCAATCAACTATACAAACAAAGCGAAGACATCCATATAAGGGGCCATCACCCTATGCAATGTACTAATTTGTGAAAAAGTAACAGCAATTGTGCCCCTTTCAATCACCAGAATTACCCTTACCAAGTGCATAGTTGCCCACTTCTGCACTCTGGTAGGAAAACCTACTAAGGAACAACACCACATACTGGCTAGATCATGGTGAGTGACGGCAAGTGAAGGAAGCACTTCCCATTATAAAAGGTTGCTTCACAAAAGGTGCTCTAGTTGCCCAAAGAACAGATGCTCTAAGTTCTAGCCATAATATCTGAACATAGGTCTTTCTATAAACAGCACTTTGTTGTTGGTTGCAGACAGCCAACTGTGCAAAAAGAGAAATGGTTAGACTTACCAAACTTTTTAATGAGCTGTGTGAAAACCCCTGGGTCACTCTCTATCAAACACCAGTCACCAGCGGACTCCATGTTGTATTATCACCTATAGGAACAACACAGCACTATTAAAAACACACGCATTTGATTCAAACCATTCTGATTATGAATGCACAAGATAGTGAGATAACAAACATTCACAAATTGTCCAGTGTTTGACAACAATTTACTTCCATTTTATTTAGGTATTGAACACACGTTTGCCAGTTCTGTCCATGGACGCACATCAGCGGAAAACATCTATAGGGAGGCACTGCTATTATTGAACCTTTCAGCTTCCTTTTCTGAGTTATAATCGCGACTTGTTTTGCAACTAGTAGACCAAGCAAATTCCAGCAGAGTTAAATACACTCGAGGATATAATCGATCGGTACATGAAACTGATATTCACTCGTATTTCGTTGTCTAGATTACAAAACGAAATGATGAGTTGAAAGCCCTCGCAGGAAATGGACTGGCTTTATTAGCTGTAAAATCTGATGGTTTGAAAAGTATGGTAAAACATTTCTAATGCTATTCATAACGACTATCAATTAACTTCGATACAAAACCAAATAAAAACGACTACAACGATATAAATTCATAAAAACTATTTTACCTTTGTGCATACGGTGGCAAAACTTTCAACCGGTGCTAGTATTTGGGTGTGAAACTGTGAATGGATGATGGAATATTCTTCTGATGTTAAAATTAAACTAAACTCCTCGATTGGGAAAAAAATAATAATTCACAATGCCAAGAAATGCGGCTAAACATGCATCCATAAAACTTTTCACGAAAACGAATCCCAAATTATTCCCGATCGTAAATCAATAATATATGATGTCTACTGTCTAGTGATGCGAAGTGGGATGACATGACAAGAAATACTTACAACTCTACTCACCTTTAAAAAAATAGAGGAATAAACTATAGAAACGGCACAGCCGGACCATTAAAGTAAACATATTCAGTACCTAGTTAAATAATTCTCTAATATGGATCTATGGACAGAGAACACGACTTTGTTTTATACTATGTAGTGATATTACATCATGAGCTATATATTACATCACACGATTGCTGTTCACACTGAATCACACTGTATATATTTTGAACGGTTCAGCTTCGGTCACTGCTGTGACATCAAGATTTTTATCGAAAAAGTTGAATTCAAAAATGAATAATATGGAGTTTGTTTTGCTTGATTTCTACGATAGTTTTTCAGACGACAATGATGCTGTATTCGATTGACATGAATCTATAATGAGTAGGTAAGAATTGCGTACTTCAAATACCTTTATTTAACATCTATGGTACCATAAAAACAAAAATTCAAAACACTTATGGTCAGTTGACAAGTGCACACGAGCATCACCGTTGAAACTGAGGGTGATGCAGGGGTAGATGCGGTGTCCGAGGACGTGAGGTAAAATATAGGTACACCTACAAATGACCTCATATAGCTCAGTCGGTCGAAAAAATATTTATAGTTTGAGATATGATATACAGGGTCTAAATTAACCCTTCACACAAACGTAAACCAAGCATTATTTACATCAAACTAAGTACCCCTACGCAAAAAACTTTGCTGGGAAACGACATTGTTTTTTGTTTCGATATCACATTTTACGGTAAAACTTAATGTAGCACTCTTAAAACATTGTGCTAATGGATGCTTTGAATAGTAAACGGCTCATGAAGGTAATTTAAGTAAAGTTTTAACTGAAAAACTAGTATTTACAAAAACAGCTGTGCAAAATTTGGAACTTTGACCACCAATATCTCCGTAACTAGGGGGTTCCTAGGTATGGTCTAGAACAAAAAAATGTTCGCAGTGGTGGGAAGAACAAGTGCCTTTCGTTTGCGTTAAGGGTACTTTTACAACCTTTATAATTATTATAGCACGGTCTGAATCGTCACGTACAAAATGTATGACGAGCGATAAAATATTATAATATACCTTAAGATGTAATTTTATATACAGGGTGTAAAGTAACCCTTCACACATTCGTCAACCAAGCATTTTGTACATCCAACTAAGTACTCCTAAACATTTTTGCTGGGAAACGATTTTTTTTTTTGGGGTTAAAAATCACATTTTACGGTAAAACTCAATGTAGTAGTCTTAAAACATTGTGCTAGTGGATGCTTTGAATAGTAAACGGGTCATGGAGGTAATTTGAGTAAAGTTTTAACCTGATAAACTAGTATTTACAAAAACAGCTGTGCAAAATTTGGAACTTTGACCCCCAATATCTCCGTAACTAGACCGTACCTGGTGGGGAGAACAAGTACCCTTCGTTTGCGTTAAGGGTACTTTTACACCCTTTACATCCCATCAAAGCCGATTTAAGTCTATTTATTATAGGTATCAGCATAGCTATTCACAAACAACCGAATCGAAGTTAAATCGATGTTGGTTGACACTTTTTCATGTATCAGATTTTTGAATCGAACAATTGGCAAATGCTATTCATAAATTCGATTGAAATTGACACGGTAGTACACATGAACAGTCGCTGTAAAAAAAATTATGTAACCTACTACTTACCTACTACCTACCTACTACCTACCTACTACCTACCTACTACCTACCTACTACCTACCTACTACCTACCTACTACCTACCTACTACCTACCTACTACCTACCTACTACCTACCTACTACCTACCTACTACCTACCTACTACCTACCTACTACCTACCTACTACCTACCTACTACCTACCTACTACCTACCTACTACCTACCTACTACCTACCTACTACCTACCTACTACCTACCTACTACCTACCTACTACCTACCTACTACCTACCTACTACCTACCTACTACCTACCTACTACCTACCTACTACCTACCTACTACCTACCTACTACCTACCTACTACCTACCTACTACCTACCTACTACCTACCTACTACCTACCTACTACCTACCTACTACCTACCTACTACCTACCTACTACCTACCTACTACCTACCTACTACCTACCTACTACCTACCTACTACCTACCTACTACCTACCTACTACCTACCTACTACCTACCTACTACCTACCTACTACCTACCTACTACCTACCTACTACCTACCTACTACCTACCTACTACCTACCTACTACCTACCTACTACCTACCTACTACCTACCTACTACCTACCTACTACCTACCTACTACCTACCTACTACCTACCTACTACCTACCTACTACCTACCTACTACCTACCTACTACCTACCTACTACCTACCTACTACCTACCTACTACCTACCTACTACCTACCTACTACCTACCTACTACCTACCTACTACCTACCTACTACCTACCTACTACCTACCTACTACCTACCTACTACCTACCTACGACCTACCTACTACCTACCTACTACCTACCTACTACCTACCTACTACCTACCTACTACCTACCTACTACCTACCTACTACCTACCTACTACCTACCTACTACCTACCTACTACCTACCTACTACCTACCTACTACCTACCTACTACCTACCTACTACCTACCTACTACCTACCTACTACCTACCTACTACCTACCTACTACCTACCTACTACCTACCTACTACCTACCTACTACCTACCTACTACCTACCTACTACCTACCTACTACCTACCTACTACCTACCTACTACCTACCTACTACCTACCTACTACCTACCTACTACCTACCTACTACCTACCTACTACCTACCTACTACCTACCTACTACCTACCTACTACCTACCTACTACCTACCTACTACCTACCTACTACCTACCTACTACCTACCTACTACCTACCTACTACCTACCTACTACCTACCTACTACCTACCTACTACCTACCTACTACCTACCTACTACCTACCTACTACCTACCTACTACCTACCTACTACCTACCTACTACCTACCTACTACCTACCTACTACCTACCTACTACCTACCTACTACCTACCTACTACCTACCTACTACCTACCTACTACCTACCTACTACCTACCTACTACCTACCTACTACCTACCTACTACCTACCTACTACCTACCTACTACCTACCTACTACCTACCTACTACCTACCTACTACCTACCTACTACCTACCTACTACCTACCTACTACCTACCTAGTACCTACCTACTACCTACCTACTACCTACCTACTACCTACCTACTACCTACCTACTACCTACCTACTACCTACCTACTACCTACCTACTACCTACCTACTACCTACCTACTACCTACCTACTACCTACCTACTACCTACCTACTACCTACCTACTACCTACCTACTACCTACCTACTACCTACCTACTACCTACCTACTACCTACCTACTACCTACCTACTACCTACCTACTACCTACCTACTACCTACCTACTACCTACCTACTACCTACCTACTACCTACCTACTACCTACCTACTACCTACCTACTACCTACCTACTACCTACCTACTACCTACCTACTACCTACCTACTACCTACCTACTACCTACCTACTACCTACCTACTACCTACCTACTACCTACCTACTACCTACCTACTACCTACCTACTACCTACCTACTACCTACCTACTACCTACCTACTACCTACCTACTACCTACCTACTACCTACCTACTACCTACCTACTACCTACCTACTACCTACCTACTACCTACCTACTACCTACCTACTACCTACCTACTACCTACCTACTACCTACCTACTACCTACCTACTACCTACCTACTACCTACCTACTACCTACCTACTACCTACCTACTACCTACCTACTACCTACCTACTACCTACCTACTACCTACCTACTACCTACCTACTACCTACCTACTACCTACCTACTACCTACCTACTACCTACCTACTACCTACCTACTACCTACCTACTACCTACCTACTACCTACCTACTACCTACCTACTACCTACCTACTACCTACCTACTACCTACCTACTACCTACCTACGACCGACCTACTACCTACCTACTACCTACCTACTACCTACCTACTACCTACCTACTACCTACCTACTACCTACCTACTACCTACCTACTACCTACCTACTACCTACCTACTACCTACCTACTACCTACCTACTACCTACCTACTACCTACCTACTACCTACCTACTACCTACCTACTACCTACCTACTACCTACCTACTACCTACCTACTACCTACCTACTACCTACCTACTACCTACCTACTACCTACCTACTACCTACCTACTACCTACCTACTACCTACCTACTACCTACCTACTACCTACCTACTACCTACCTACTACCTACCTACTACCTACCTACTACCTACCTACTACCTACCTACTACCTACCTACTACCTACCTACTACCTACCTACTACCTACCTACTACCTACCTACTACCTACCTACTACCTACCTACTACCTACCTACTACCTACCTACTACCTACCTACTACCTTTTTTTTTAATGGGACAAGCCCGCCGCACTATTCCCAAACCACTGTAACTCCTGTAAGCCAGAATCAACAGTGGCGACCACAAGAAAAGCGCCGAGACAATGAAGCCCGACGAAGTCCCAGAGAAATGATTTAACTGTCTTGGATCCCGCAACGAAATTAATCAGAAAAGAATAGCGGAGGAGTAGGAAAAACATAATTTTCACTTCCCTCCATATCAGCAGGAGACAGAACTGAACAAGGCCAATAGGCACACTGGGACGTATACAACTGGGATAAGCCCAGTTGCCTAGCACCACGGATATTATTGTCATTAATATTACTGGGTCCTAAGTTGTGAGCTGTTATATTTGATTCCAATAATAGGTATGACAAAAATGCTTGAACGCACGGAAATTTGTTCTAGTTTCTACAAGGTCCGTGTAATAAATAACTCCGGAAGTAACCTGTACACTATTTAACATAATATTACGTTCATTCTCCCAAAGACTACACTCCCATAAGATGTGATGTGCAGATTGTTCATATTCGCAGTCAGATACGCTTTACACAAGAAAATCAAAGCAAACCGCTGGCTTTGAAGTAATTTACGTCGTGCCGCTCCTATGGTGGCCCTATCGGCCCAAACTGGTGCCCCATAGCACATACACCCCAAGTAAGTAGCCCCATAGATCGTCTTTAGAGTTAAAAATGATAAACCCCACGTAGATTTAGATATTCTCGTTAAGGCATAAAAGTTCTTTTTAGCTTTTTCACCGACGGTTTTTATGTGTTCAATGAATGAAAAATTCCTCTCTAAGACAAACCCAAGGTAACACACGGACTGCTTCCTTTTCACGGGAACGTTATTAAATTTAATACTAGGACATGATTTAAGATTACCTTTTAAAAGAAGTTGAAACGTTTTGTGTGGTGCAAAGGTCAAACGGTTACGAGCGCCCCACTGGGATATTAATTTTAGGCAAGTGTCAGCCAAATTTTCGAGTCCAGCCCGAGTACTAGACTGAACGAGCAGCAGGCCGTCATCCGCGTAACCGGTTAATGAACAGCCACATGGAAGCGGAATCGCGAGGAAGTCATCGAAGCCTACGTTCCATACATACGGACCCATAACCGAACCCTGAGGGCATCCCATGGTGAGGGACTTTGACATAGAATGATGTCCGAGCTTGAGTTTCGCGGAACCATTCAAGAAGTACGAATAAACAAGATTGTATATGTTTTTAGGGCAACCACGAGTTTTCAGTTTTAGGAGTAGCATCGGCCACCATGCGTTATCAAAAGCCCCAGAAATATCAAGAAAGATCCCAACTACGTACTTGTGTTGAGATGTATTGACAATTTTCCTGACAGACAGAGCCGCGTCTACGGTAGATTTTCCAACGGTAAAACCGAATTGGTTGTTGTGAAATTTTGGACCGTCTGGTAGTAAACGTGGAACGATAAGGCGCTCCAGGAGTTTCCCCAAGGATGGTAGTAGTGTTATAGGGCGATAAGACTTAGGGTCGTCCGGTGGCTTGTCGCCGCTTTTCGGAATTATTCGTATGAAGCCGCGACGCCATACACGAGGAAAAACGCCTTCTGCAATACAACTGTTGTAAACCCTTAAAATTGCGTCGGCCGCTGTTTTACATGCTTCTATTATCATCCGATTCGATATTTTATCTTCACCTGACGATTTGTTAAGTGGAAGCTTCCTGACAACGTTAATAAATTCGTCAATGGATGGAAGGTCTGACGCTGGTGATTCAGGTGGCACAGCCGCCCACGCCCTGATCTGCTGGTGGTAGTCATTGTCATTATCAGGTGAATCATCAGGTATCAAAGTATTTAATAGAACTTCGGTTGTCTCCTCAATACCGGTAGTGTGTTTGTTGTTTACTTTAATGTTTTCTACGAACGCAAGATCCACTGATCGATTTGCTTTGAACTCGTGATACAAAGGAGACCACGGACCTTCTTTATCCAATTTTTCTACTATTTTCCGCAGTAAATTACCTTTAGATTTTTCTACCGATGCTCTGTAGCGGGACTTGGCAACTCTAAACGCATTTAAAGCAGAGGTAAGTGGGTCTCCGGTGACCGTCTGTTTTTTAAGCTTATTCAAATGTCTACGCGCTCGGCGATAACTTTTACGTTGTTCAATTAAGTAGTCACACCACCAATCACATCTCCGTATGTTGGTCATAGATCCGCGACCAATGGCAATGTCAGCACAGTAAGTGAAGGTGTCTGACATAATTTCAGCACTTTCTTCAGCTGACAGCCCGTCTCGAGTGAAGTCTTTGGTGTGAGATGCAAAAAGCAAACTAAAGAACTCCCAATTCGCGCCCTTACATTTATACCTAAAGTTACCAATGACATGTGACGGACCTTGAGTAAACATCGGAACAAATTCGTACACGATAAGCCGATGATCGCTACATGACGCGTCTGGTAGGACACGCCACCTATCCAAACGAACGTCTGCACTAGAAAGTGTGACGTCAATACAAGATTCGCCCATTTGGCTGCAAAAAGTAGGTGGTGCATCAGGGGTATTGTGAATCGATAAGTTCATTTCAGCAATGAAATCTTCGACAGCGGAACGTCGGTCGGAATCCGTAGACCGAACCTTGCCATACCACAGAGACGATGACGCGTTAACATCCGCGCCAACGATAACTTTGCAGCCCGCGAGTGACCGCAAGACATGACGGAGGTTGTGTATGTGAGGACCAACTGGGTCTGAATATTGAAAGTAACAGCTCACAATGTAAACTTTATAGGAAGCCGATGAGACTTCCGCAACGGCACAGTGCGGCGTCATGAGGTTACGCAAAGACGTTGCTGTAAAGTTAGGAGAACGAGCCACGTAAATTCCGGCTCGTGACTTTGAATCCAGCTGAACTACTTTGTGACGTAAGTGTGCGCTTTGATATTGTTCTTGAACGAGTACTACATCTAAGCTGTAATCGATTATTAATTTATCTAATTCAGAAGTCGCTACCCTGTCGTTGTGGAGATTTAATTGTCCTATGTTTAAACTATCCATTATTTTAGTAATTTGTGTTGAGGATTAACTGTTCGAGCTTCAGTTTGTAGGTTTGACACTCGGGTGACCCGCAACGATGGTCAAATGGTTTTTTAAAACGCTTACACGCCACGCAAGTTGGTATAAAATTTAATTTGTCTTTATGCGGGCAGTCATTTGTTCCATGTGCTTCGGAACAATTAGCACAGGTAGGTGACTTGTTGTCGCAGTACTTCTTAACGTGACCGAACTGTTGACAATTTAAACAACGAACTATATCGATATCATCAATAAACCGACAAGTCGCCCAATCAATAAATAACTTTTCCTTAGTGGACACTAAATGTTTACGTACGGTGGGCTCGATTTCAACGCCTATCCACTTGCAACCGTTGTCCAAAGAACGCTTACGATAAATTTTGGTTGTTTTAATAAAATCATCCTCATTTATTGGCAGCTCGTCTTTGATGTTTTGACAGTATAACGCGTGCAAAAAAGCATTGTCTTCCATTGAGGGTGGCACGTCTTTAACTAATATACGTGGCCGTCGGCCTTTCGGTTTTTCAAGTCGCAAGCCCGCGGACTTAATGGCATCGACCGATTGTAATTTTTTAATTTGGTTATCATTAGCGACACGTAGTACAACACCAGATTTCGCGGTTTTTTTAACGCCTACAATTTGAAACCCGTCGTCACTAGGTTTAATAACCTTCATAAGCGCATTTTTAGTAGCGGATGACGATGAGTACTCCGCCTCCCGCTCCGGGATAGGATACGCGACAACACACGGTAACGTAGCACGTGATTCTACAGCAGGCACAACCTTTGGTAGGCGAAGTTTTAATGAGTCCGAATACGAACGTTTTTTGATTTGGATTTAATTTAAATTTATCCAATTCGCGTTCCGTTTTGGCTAGTTTTGTTTCGTTGGAGGATGACTTTATGGCCAACAGCGAAATTATGGTCGTTACGCGCTGAGTCATGTCCATGATAGCGGATTTATTTGCTACATTAATGCGGGAACCTAGATCACTGACAAGTTCGTTAATGTTGCTTAAGTATGCAGACGCCTGTGAGACTAAATCACAATAATTAAAGTCGTTATTGCTCGCGGTCGGACTGACATTTAATATCGGCGACGATTTTTCAATCGAATCTGATGTTTGAAGCCGTTTCGATCTATCCTCGGGCGAAATATAAGAAGGAGACATTTCGCTAAACAACCGTTTCGAACTAGCGGAGGTAGTTGGTGACCTGGTTGTACTATTATTACGGCGCGGTGGGTCTTTTCCCCTATCTGGAGGGTCTTCATTAATTGACAACATGTTGTAGATTATGGGACTTAAAACACAAACGTATTAAATAGTAAAACAAAAAAACAAAATTAAACTATGATGAAACTTATTCGAGGTACCTACCCACACACCCAAAAAAATAAAAAAAAGTAACTGTACTCACCGATAGCCAACGAAATTAACTTATTACCATTAAAACCGACGCAAAATCGTTAAAAAACTATACAATACCAGCACTCCACACAAAATCACAAACTCAGGGACAATTCACGAGCCAGGAATCGAGCGCGGAACACGAGAATCGTAATTTTAATCGCGAGCGAAATAATTAGCTGCGCACTGTTCCATCGCTGGAAGGGAAGTGTCCTCGAAAAAGTCGTTCAATCAACATACAACCTAGCACTGGCCTGCAAATTGCAAAAAACGTAAGAAAATTTGAATTTCGCGGCTATCCTGACGCTTTCACCTTAAGGGTTTTGTTAATTTATTGAAACTAATTAAATCGCCTAAAATAGTACAGATTCTCTATAAGTTGTTACTCTCATTTTAAAAACTCTTACTGTCACTCTGTCAGTAGTGTGCTGTGCAGTAGTGCAGTTAAAACCATAGACTAATATATATTGTTAAAACGAGTTTGGTCTGCTCTTTGATTGTTATCACTTTACTCTATGATTGTTATGCTGCAAGGTTGCGTATATCTGGACACGTTCGCTGCATCGTTCCTAAATTCATAATATTTGTCTGCACCGATTGCTACATTGCACGTAATGTGATATGCCTTTTGGGCATTCGTTTCCTCTTCAAGACATTTTGATAAAGTTGGTGCTCGATTACCCTGCGCGTTAAAAGTAGGTAAGTACTTTTTACTAAATTTTTATTAATAATAAATTGTTTGGCTTTGTGTTAGCTTTAGCTTATTGATCGTGTCCCGCCTGCCTTACTTTCTGTCTGAAAACAATGTATAATCATATCGTTCTAATGTTATACTTGCGTGACCGTGATCTTACTGTTACGTGTTCCATGAAAATCTGTCAAGTTTACAAAATATAATATAATGTATCAGACTTTGATAATTTATTTGCTTTATTATAATCCATTTGTTTCAATGACTAGTAATTTTTTGTAGTTTTTTTATATTAGTGGATACATGCTTAGGTATGCATTTATGCACAGCCCACAACCCAAATTTATAATATTATTGTGGGGATAATTTTCTGGTCAGTGGGTCGTCTTAGGGTCAGTCTTCAAATCAAACACTGTTCTGTGAAGGTTGATATGTGTAATCAAGTTTCCCATTACTTAATAGAGGGACTGAAAATGTGTTCTTAAATACCTGTATTTACATCTTTTAATTTGCTGTGCTGTTGCTGTGCTAATTTAAAATTAATTCTGTTTTGCGATCATGCCATTTTATTTTGTCAATGTATTTTGTGAGTGTTAGTTAGTTAGTGAGGTTGTTACTCTGATTTCTTAATGATTAAGTAGTAGTTAGTACATATACTATGATTTAAGTAGGCCTTTTCATATAATTTACTCTCTTGGCTTATCCAATTGATGCAAACAACTAGTCTACTCAAGAAGTTATTTTATGTGATGTATATGTGATTGTTGAATTTTTTTTTTTTTGAGATATCTTTATTAAGAAAATTATCCCATAAGAAAATTACATGAGAAATATTATAACTAGATTAAAAAAAAATAAAAGCTTTTAATATTGTTTATCTAACATACAGAATCAGCTACAAAATAACAAAAATGATACACCTACAATATACAAAATAATATAATTTTCCTATGAGTGTAGGCCACTCCCTTGACCAGGAGGAGTCATTTAAAATAAAAATTGTTATTTTGATAAATACTCAGTTTTTGATTGATTTTACTAAGCACTAAATCAAAATCAAAAGTCATTTATTCAAATTAGGCTGATAATCAGCACTTTTCGAACGTCAAAATTTACTTTACCTATTTACAAGAGACAGTCCCCCAAAACGCCCATCCTTCGGCACTTCCTAGTGTTTTAGCTGGAAAGAAGAAGTGACGGAACAAACTCCCCAGCTCCCCAGCACTTACTACTATATACAGCACTTTTACTATTATATTTATTAACACGTTCCGGGACACTTGACTATTTGCAAATGTAATGATATGACACTTCAAAATCCCATACATTTTGTCATACCGTCTACAGCCGTACTACCTCATTACATATATTTTTAATTTTTTGATATGACACTAAATATCAACATCATTGTACTTGTATGGCTCAGTCTACGCCTGTCGGCGGTGTGCATGTGTTGTTTTGGTGCATAAGCACTGCGTATTGAAAAATGACTCGAAAAGAGTTTGCCGTGACACCCACGAACAAATGAAGTCGCGTGATGTGACACTAGATCATGTGCTTCTTAGGAATACTATGGGCAAGCAACGGCTATCGACGGTTTGCCAAATTACATGAAATAAAGTTCACCGCCCTTAGCCGTACTGTCACGTAACGATATACCGACATAACGTCAAGAGGCGGTCTGTCCCGGAAAGTGTTAATGTCATTCAACCAGGTCAACTGTTATAAGCTTTCTATTCTTTTGGCACAGTTAATGCAATAATGACGGTCTTATAATTACTAAGCTCACTGCTAGAGCTATCAGAGGTTGTATCACATGGCCTATAAATCAGGGATGTGCAATTGTGTCATTTTATCCTTGGCCTTGTTAAGCCTATTACAGTGGATGCGTGCGGCCAAGGCTGATTTGTGTCGGATGTGATTCATCAGGTCACAAGTGATCGTTATATATAATGATTTTGCTCTCGCCTAGGTGCAATGTTGAACTTATAAATCGATCTACTTAAAACTGGTTAACTAGATGCAAAAATAAGATTTTTTTTTAAATTTATACAGGGTGTTTGGAAGGGAGCTGTACATACGCCTAGGGTAGAAACTAGGGATAGTCTGCTACCTACCCCCGCCCATTATATTGACCTTGGCCTCAAGGTTTTTTTTTAATTTAAAATTATTTCTTTACCTTACTACGGTACTTCAGGCCCCATAACTTTTCTTCTCCACAATTTTCTGGTGTAAAATAATTTTTTGCAGGACCCTAAGACTCTAACGATTAAAACAAGACCATTAGCCGACCGGTCCCATGGATAGATTTTGAGCTACAGGTAGTTTTAGTCAAAAAGTCAAATAAAAAATAATAATAAATTAAAAAAAAACCTTGAGGCCAAGGTCAATATAATGGGCGGGGGTAGGTAGCAGACTATCCCTAGTTTCTACCCTAGGCGTATGTACAGCTCCCTTCCAAACACCCTGTATATGTATATCTTATCCTATTCATGAGTTTAATCTCAAATTGTTTAAAATAATTTTGTAATTTTCATTCATAACGAATTGGCTGTGAGAAACATATTCAAAATAGGAATAGGAAATACCATTGTGAACTGAGAACACAATAGTTGTGTGTTTTGTAATTATGTGTTGTTTTGTAATTGTGTGTCCATCATTTCCCAGATGCATTGTAAATTATACTGAGTTAAACCACAGAAATAAAACGCTTTATATATCATTGCTAAGCCTGCCAAATTCCATAGACACTACTGGATAAAATTGAGGGATCAAAGAAACATCCAGTGGGCAATTCTCTACAGGCCGTAACTTCGAGAGAAATGGTCATACAAAAAATAGTTCCAAGTGTCTAGATTTTTGGATTGGAACTTTAAATTTTTGTAGCGTCAGCGGTTTTTGAGTAATCTTAGAAAAACCAGCAACAAAAAAAATATGTCTACAAATATTTAAAATAAACATTTTTTTTCTTTGCTTAACCCCTATATGTATCGTATACTTTTTCATTTAGCTTTAATTTCTTTTTTATAGACCTTGATTATGTCCACTTCTCGCCGATATATCATCTTCAAATGGAAAAGGATTCTTTTGTTTTTGATTAATTATTCGATCGCACAGAAAGTTAGAGGTGGGTTTTTTATTTTTTTTTGTCACTTACTTTTTTTTATGATTACTCAAAAACCGCTGACGCAACAAAATTTACAGTTCTAATCCAATAGCTAGACACTTGTAGCTTCGATTTTATTTTTGTACGACCATTTCTCTCGATGTTGAGGCCTGTTGAATATTGGCCAAAAATTTTGAAGTTTTTTTTATCCTTTAATTTATTACCCGACTGCGGCGTTGTGTTTGGCTTGTATGTATGTCTGTTTCTTTGTTTCTTTATAACTCATAAAAGGATGGAGGGATTTGAATAAAATATACGTCGTTAGATTCGTCTTGTTGGCGCGAGTGACATTGGCTACATTAAAAAAAAAAAAAAACAAAATAAAAATTGTGGATTTTGGGGATACCGCGGATATCCGTTACCATCGAGTAGGGTATTAAAATGAAAGGTTTTAAAAGGAGATTACAAAAGTGAAATCATCTGCTAAGAATTTTACGCGACCAACGAAAGAACAAACAGACAACTAAAAAGTTGGAAATAAAAAAAAGTAGTTAAAGAACTAAAACCCCGACTGAAAAAACTGAAAACCAAAAAACAAGCACATTTTAAATTAAACAAAACTTGGAAGCAGGCGAAGTTCATTTGAATATTAAATTATGAAATGAAAATAGAATGGCCCCCTCTGCTTCCAAATTTTGTTTAATTTAAAATGTCCTTGTTTTTTGCTTTTCAGTTTTTTCAGTCGGGTGTTTTTAATACTTTTCTTCCAGTAGTGTATTTTGCGATATTTGTAAAGTTAGGGACAACAAAAAATGTAATATTGAAAACATAAACGGAATCATTGCAAAGTTATTGCTTAAGGAAATATGTAGTTCAATTTGTTTATAGATCGAATATTACAAAAAAGTTTTATCAACACACCGGGATTTCGGGAATGAAACGGAACATTTATTACTGTTAAAAAAAAATAACACATGGAATTTGGCAGGCGTAGCGATGGTATGCTCTTGCCTATGCATGGCTCTTATTTTAGTCCTAGACTGTGCTCGATAACTCTTAACATGCTTATGAGATAACATAATTAACAACGATCTTGGAAAGTTGTAACCTTGTAACAAATAATTGCACGGTCAAAAATACTTTGTTAAAAACAACAACGAGCTTACTAAAATTGACGTCTTTATAATCTTAGTGTGACTCATAAGTCATAAATATTCATTACGTGTTTTGGCGATACAAAGATCCCTTAGATTATACATATTAGAAAAAACAAAATCGCGCCACTAGTATGTAACCACGTACTAGTTATCATCGTAGGAAGACTACGTTACGTCTAATGCAATTAGTCAAGCCATTGTGTAATAACGAAAGGCATGTATTTAATGCCACGACTAGAATATGGGTATTAAAATATATTAGACTGGGTACTATTTATAATGGGTTGGTGACTAATAAAAAGTATCATAATAAGTGAAAGTTAGCATACAAATAAATCAGTTATTGGCTCCGTTTTGATTTATACTGGCATCAAGTTTTTCTTTTGGCAACTGAATTTGTACCTATCTAAGCGGAAACATCAATAATACAAATCAGATTCTATTTAAAATTGTTTGTATGTTAAACAAGTATAAACCAGCTAATACGACTATAATTATATATATACTAGCTGTTGCCAGCGGCTTCACCCGCTACAACTTGAAAATTATCCCACGGGAAGATAAAATCGGGATAAAAACTATCGTATGTGTTAATCCAAGTTCTACACTATCTTTGTACCAAATTTTATCCCAATCCGTTCAGTAGTTTTTGCGTGAAGAAGTAACAAACATACACACTCACACACTCACAAACTTTCGACTTTATAAGTTTAGTGTGATAGCTATATACTCGTATATTACATAATATTGTGCGACTTTTATAAACTCGAAAATGACATGCAGGAAAAATATTTTGTGGCTGCTTTTTCAACCGACTTCATAAAAGGGGGAGATTCTTGACTCGATTAGACTATAAGTCTTTTTTTTGTATGTTTGTTACGTCATAACTCCATCATTTATGAACCAATTTTCAAAATGATTGGAATGATGGAATCTCGGGAAAATCGAGGGTAACCCGCAAATTGTATAGGTACGTATTTTTTTAAAGTTATTCAAGTATTCGCATCTGGTAGTCATCACCTCATGTTGATGAAATTCATCAACAACAACTCCTTAACGGTTCTCATTATTTATAGCACCTCGCTTAATATTTCCACTGCCTTGTTCAGTTTATTTGCTAGCTTAACGCAGCTGCCCCGTGCCGGTGCCGCTGCCGGGTCCGTAGTCAATATGGAACCCTTATAGTTTCGCCATGTCTGTCTGTCCGTCCATCCGCACTAAAGTTTTATTTTTACATTAAATCATCGTTCGGAGTCAGGTAGGCAGGGTGGTAAATCAGTTTAGTAAGTTCACATATTTTGATGGGCAACTACGGAACCCTACATTGTTCGTGGTCCGACATGCACTTGGCCGGTGTTAGTTTTTGCTTATTTTTGAAGCTTATTTAATATAATAGTCGCGAAAATATTTAATCGCAGCTAAGTTATTTTATTAGTTGCAAATGCTTAGTCACTTTTTAAGTTATTAGTCGCCTCGAAAATTATAAGCCATAACGAAATGTTGACTGAAAGCAAACACAAAAAAAATGTTCTTTCACAAACGTTGTGTGCTGATAATTTACTTGTAAGTTCATTTTTTCCCGACAATCACTTGTCTACGAGCTACTCGTATATAGCTAGGGAGCTGGCGAGCAAAAAATCTACATGATTTGCTCATGTGGCAGACTTTATTAATAGCGATAATTATACGATTAAAAATATTAAGAACCGCGTTTTCCACCACGGTATCGCTGCGTTGTCAATTGACAGCCCCTTAAAAATGTAAAAAAAAAACTGGGGTACTATATCATTTGCTCGTGTCTGCCTCTAAGGCTGATGTTTAGAAACCTTGTCAAAATAAAAAAAAAACGAAAAGGAAGACACCTAGGACTCTGACTTTTGAAGTTACGAGTTTTTAAAGATTTATTTATGATTTAAAATAATGTAAATAAAAACGCTTGGCAGACCTGCAGTGTTCGTTTAAAAATCCTGTGAACAACCGCAGAATAATAGTCTGCCACCATCGTATAGCGCTGCGTTTTAATTAACAGCGCTTCAGAAATGTCGACAAAAAAATATGTACACATCAAATCAACTTATTTGCTAAAAGTATTGGTACAATTTCGGTCTTAACATAAATAAATTATATCCATAATACAGTGGCGTGCAGTGGTCCCCCACGATGGGTAGGCTACGAATAAATGACAGCAAAAAAAAAAAAAAGTAAGCCTGTAAAAACAAAACTTTTAAATACCATTCAAAAACTCACCACATTATTCAAGGTTTAACTCACGATTTTCTAATGACGATGCAAACAGAAGAAAGATTCGGCCACCTCAAATATCTCATCCAAGTGAGTGGGTGATAGTTACAGAACACGTAACTTGCAAGATTTTGGATAAATTTTCGTAATTCGGGTACATATCTGCCTTTAGATACAACTTGAATATTATCATTATACGATCCGCCCCTAAGACGACCCACTGACCGATAATTGAGAACACTTATTACCTTTAACATGTAATAAACACACATTATCAGCACAAACTTCACAAGTAAATACCATTGTTATTTGTTACGTGAATAAACAAGTAATACACAACAAAATTAATATTTACACTACTGTTAATAACGTTTACTCAAAAATGCATGTAATGTTGTCATTATTTTGACAAACTTGTTTGAGCAAAGTCGACCTTGCCGGTCTGTTTCAAGGAGCGGCCGGCAAAGTTTTGCTGGCCGCTCTAACAGGCCGGCAATGTTTTGCCGGCCGCTATTTTGACGTTTCAACGTTTTAAAAAATCAATTCCAAAAAGATTTTATTTAAAACACAGCTGTTTGTACGTCTAAAGGTAAAAAAAAAAAAGATTTAAATGAAGTAATAAATGAAGAAATAATCCAGCAGTCAAACACCGCATTAGAATTATCGCAAACTATCAGTAATATCAAACCGGGAAAGTCGGTGTTGAATTTTAGTAACTGTACTTTTCATAATTGTCATTTTAATTAAAAGTCTAGTTAATTAATATATTTTTTATTTAAATTACTTGCTGGTTTTATTTAGATTAGGTACTTGCATTTTTGAGTAAAGCACTATACAAACCTTGGCCCACAATGACTGCTTCGCTGGTCACGCTATGATTGCCTCGAGCTAGCCTAGCTACGCTCTAGGCCTTTCAGCTTGGCCATCATTGCAGCCCTTGCTGTCCTCGCTGTAAAGGCCTCGGCCTACGGTCTCGGCCTTTATCTCAGGTCGTCCATCAAGTGCTGCACGCTGACCGCGCTGTGTCGGCCTGGAGCTGCGCTACGCTGCGCTGTCGGCCATCATCAGCGCGACCAGCAAAGTAGTCATTATAGACCGCGGCAGTAATGTACTATAACTGTACGTTTTCGGTTTCAAAACAAAATCGCATTATATATTGCTTGTCACAACAATGAAACAGTAATGTCTTCCTCTTACGTAAAAAATAATTTCTAGGTTATTATTGTCGATAGAAAAATACTAGCAAATAAAATTGCATCATTTTCATATCGAGTTTGTTCACAACAGCGGTCAACATTTTTTGCAGGATTATACGAAATCCAATGAATGAGGTCCTGTGACAAGTTGACAATATTGCGAACATCGAACTAAACAGGTGCTGCGCTCTATGCACCGAAGCCCGAAGTTCGCGAAGCGCGAAATTAAAATTTCCTTACGTTTTTGCAATTTACAGGCCAGTGCTAGGTTGTATGTTTATTAAAATATGATTCCCGGTTTTAAGACGTATGTAGTCATATTTTATTCAACATACAACCTAGCACTGGCCTACAAATTGCAAAAAAATGCAAATTTTGAACTTCGCGGGTTATAGATTGGTTGTGTTGTTGCAGCCAATCACAGCCCAATCAGCTACAGTCGTAGGAGCTGCTGCGTTAAAATTGCGAAAATCTATGTATGTGTGCGGTTCATAGACACGGCCATACGTACCGATGTGACGCTGTGTGCATACAATTATGAATGGGTTTTAGACAAGTCGAGTGTTTGTCTATAAGATTCGTACTAATCGTAATCATTGTCAATGAGTTTTAGTGGGACGCGAAAAATTGCTATAAGTATTTTAACAGGAGTTTGAACTTTTTTATGATTAATTTGTACATAGTGTTATTTTATTGCATCGTTAATTAGTTATAAGAAATGCTCAGTTAGTAAGGTAGGCTAAGCCTAAGAGCCTATGTAGGTCGCACGCCCCTGCCATAATACTTAGTCATAATAATGTGACATGCAAACATTTGGGCTTTAAAATTGTATTAAAGTCTTAAGTAATTCATTAAAATTAAAATTGAGTAAAAATTTCGTCATTTGCTCGCTTCTGCCTCTTTGACCGTTGTTCATATCGCTTACTTATAAAAAAGAACATATATGAGGCGGACCCCCAGGCCTGATATTCCGAAAGCAGACCATTTGAATTCTGTTTTTTAATCGACGCTTGGGTCAAGCATTCAATCAACAGGTCTATGTTTACAAAACATTTATCTAAGTAAATAATGTACACACACACACACTCACACGTGCTACGGTAATTTCCCTTTTTGGCACGTTTTCTCGTACGAAAAAGGACGCTTTATAAAGCGTTCGAGTTTTAGGAGTTTTTTTAAAGTGATTCCAGTGTGTAAGCGCTAGTATGATACTGTTACGCCGGGCATCTAGAATCTTCAAGAAACCTCGCTTAATAACTGAGAAGCACGCGTGAATTCTAGTAGGTACCTAATTCCATTCTGTAGGTAACTACTGCGCCCGGCGTCAGCGGTACTTGCATTGTAATTTCAACCGTATACCTACGGCGTAAAGTAACTTCTTCTTTGTTGGATAATTTATCTTTAAGTTTATTTTTTTTGTTAATGTTTTTTTCTGGATGCTTTATGGAATAGTAGCGAATTTTCTCGAATATCTTTTGTGTGTTTGGGGTATAAAAGGACCAGGAGAGGACGAAGCGGGACAGTCTACTTTTAAGCGAGACAACGAAAGGTTCGAGAGAAGAGATATCAAGTGCGCTAAAGTGTTCAGTTGTGATTTGCGATTGTTTATAAGTGTTTTGCGAGTAATAAAGTTATTTCATGTGTTCAATTGGTAGTGCTTTTATTTATCCCATACCCAGCTCGTAACAATTTGGTGTCAGAAGTGAGGGATAAATAATGCCGATTCTACCCAAGGATGACACGGATAGTATCCGTACTAGGAGTCAGCGACAACAAGGTATGGACCAAAGGCGATTTGGTGACTCTCCGACACAGACACCGGGCGGTGTCCAGCCTACGTCAGAGCCAGTCGCTGGCCCATCCGGAGCTACCCCAGCATTAGCGGTGCCTGACTTATCTGCCTTAATGGCGCTGCTGGAAGACCAGGCTCGCCGTCAAGAGGAGCAGGCTCGCCGTCAGGAGGAGCAGGCTCGTCGTCAAGAGGAGCAGGCTCGTCAGTTGCAGGAACAGATGCAACGGGACAAGGAGGAACAGGCTCGTCGTCAAGAGGAGCAGGCTCGTCGTCAAGAGGAGCAGGCTCGTCGTCAAGAGGAGCAGGCTCGTCAGTTGCAGGAACAGATGCAACGGGACAAGGAAGAACAGGCTCGCCGTCAAGAGGAACAGGCCCGGCGCCAAGAGGAACAGATGCTCCTGATAAAGGATCTTCACGCATCAGTTGGCAAAGAGCTGAGCGTGATGAAGGAGCAGGTACAGCAGCACGACGATCGAATCTCAAAGGCCGAAATTCAGATTGCTGATGTGAAGAAGGCCTTGAGTGAAATTAAGGTTGGAGATGGGGTTGTGACGTCAGTGATTGCTGCACCTTCGGTGCGCGGGTTTAAAGTGCCGCCATTCGACGGAACATCTTCGTGGTCGGCCTATAAAATCCAATTTGAGGCTGTTATGAAGGCGAATGGGTGGACCAAAGCGCAAGCCATGACAGCGCTCACCTTGGGTCTCCGAGACCAGGCCCTTACCATTCTTGAGGCACTCGGCAAGGATGTGACCTACGAACAGCTGCTGGAGGCGTTAGAGTCTAGATACGGCGACGCGCACCTGGAGCACGTCTTTCGTGCCAAATTAAAGGATCGTGTTCAACGTAGTGCCGAGAACCTACAGCAGTGGGCCCTGGAAGTTGAAAAGCTGGTTCGCAAAGCATACCAGTCCGCCCCTGCACTTATTGATGGAAATCTGGTTCAGGCGTTTGTAGATGGAATACGCGACTTGGAAGTTAGAGCTGCTGTGAGACTTGGTCACCACGAGACGCTGAAAGACGCCTTGGCCCATGCTTTAGAAGTGGAGGCAGTGAGGCAGGACCACCGTACGCACCGCGTCAGGGAGGTTGTCGCGTCAACTGTACGCGACCGCCCGCAAGGATACAGCCCTAGGTGCTTCACTTGTGGAGAAAAGGGTCATCTTCGGTCAAGCTGCCCTAAGCGCAGCTCACAAAGGGAAGATCAGCCCCAACAGGGAAGGGTGGCTGAAGTGACAGCCCAGCCACAGCAGGGAAACGAGTAAATGCCAGGACTGGGGGGCGGGTGCTGGCTGGTTTTGAAAGAGCCCCGAGGATCTCGATCTCACAAGCACATGACGGGAACAGCTTGACCATCAACGGCGAAGTCAACGGAACTCCATGCAAACTGACGTTGGATACTGGAGCTTCTCACACGGTCGTCAATTCTCACCTGGCGAATCGGGTTCTTGGGGACTACTTCAATAACCACGACCGTATACAATTGTTAACAGCTACCGGTCAGCACATAACCGTCCAAGGCAAGAAGGAGGTGGAGTTAAAATTGGGTGATAGAATTTACCGGCACAATGTCATCGTGGCCGACATAGTGGACGATTGCATCTTGGGCTTGGACTTCATGCGGAAATATCGCTGTGAGATCGACATTGACCAAGGAGTGTTGAAATGTGGTTCCGAGGAAGTCTTCATGGAAGGTGCACCATCAGGGAAAGTGTACTGCTTGAAGGAAATTGTTCTTCCTCGCAGATCAGAAACGATCGTGCCAGTTAAGTTACCACGAAATTCTGGACACAAAGATCGAAGTGTTCTGATAGAGAGGGTGAACAATGAGTTTCCATGGAAGATGGCACGAACTCTGGTAAAGGCCAACAACATCTCAGCTGTACGCATCCTGAATCCAAGTGACAAGGAGCAGGTGATTAAGAAGGGCACCTTGATCGGGACTTGTGAGGAAGTAGCTTGGATGCGTCAATTGCAAGATCTACCTACCGGAAATCAAAATCGTAGTGGAAAATTTGACGTGTCAACGCTTTTAGAACACTGTCATTTAACTAAAGGAGAAATGGACAAGGCTAAGAAGATGTTACTTCAGTACGCCGGTATTTTCTCAACGAGTGATGCTGACATAGGAAGAACTGGACTGGTTCAGCACAGGATTAATACAGGCAACGAGTTACCTATCCGTCAGCGACCAAGGAGACTGCCAGTTGCACGGGAAAAAGAAGTGGAAACCATGATTGAGGGTATGGTGAAGGATGGTGTTATAGAGCCTTCATCCAGTCCATGGTGTTCTCCTGTGGTCCTGGTAAAGAAAAAGGACGGCAGTATGCGCTTCTGTGTGGACTATCGACGACTGAACAACGTCACGAAAAAGGACAGCTATCCACTGCCTAGGATCGATGACACACTGGATACGCTGACGGGAATGAAGTGGTTTACCACGCTAGACCTGAAAAGTGGTTACTGGCAGGTAGAAATAGACCCCAAGGATAAGGAGAAGACTGCATTCTCAACAGGAAAAGGGTTGTGGCAGTTTAAAGTTATGCCTTTCGGATTGTGTAATGCTCCTGCTACGTTTGAGAGGCTGATGGAGCAAGTACTTGCCGGGTTAATAGGAGACGCATGTCTTGTCTATCTAGACGACATAATCATCGTGGGCCGTACGTTTGAAGATCACCTTAAAAACCTCAACCGAGTGCTGTCGAAGATCCAAGCAGCAAACCTGAAGTTGAGCCCGAAGAAATGCTCATTTTTCAGAAAACAAGTGAACTTTTTAGGACACATAGTTTCGGGGGAAGGTGTTCAAACAGACCCAGAGAAAGTAGTCGCCGTCAAGGATTGGCCAGTTCCAAAAGACAAGACACAGGTCAGAGCATTTTTGGGTTTGTGCTCTTACTATCGCCGGTTTGTGAAGAATTTTGCCGATATTGCGAAACCTCTACACAAACTCACTGAGGAAAAGCAACAATTCTGTTGGGACGAGAACTGCGACGCCGCATTTAAGGACTTAAAAGAACGTCTGTGCAATACTCCTATTTTAGGATATCCTGACACTGAAAATGACTTTATAGTCGACACAGACGCAAGTAATACTGGAATTGGGGGCGTGTTATCTCAACGGAAAGGAGATCAGGAGGTTGTTATAGCTTACTTCAGCAAGTCTTTGTCTAAACCGGAAAGAAATTACTGCGTAACAAGACGGGAGCTGCTCGCCGTAGTGAAGACATTGCAGCACTTCAGTAAATATTTGTTGGGACGGAAATTCCAGTTACGAACCGACCATGCTGCATTGAAGTGGTTATTACAATTTAAGAATCCAGAGGGGCAAGTGGCGAGATGGATTGAACTACTGCAAGAGTTTGACTTCATAACCGAACATCGCAGTGGGAGAACTCACGGTAACGCAGATGCCTTGTCGAGAAGACCTTGTCCTGAAGACTGCAAGCATTGTGTCAGGCAAGAGACTAAGGAAGTAGTGCCCGTGAGGTTGCTTAGAACGGATCTCAGCGATGAATGGAAGGCGACCCTACAGCAGGCACAACAAAATGACTCGGACATCAAGCCAATCTTCGAGTGGATCAAAGCTGGTGCTCCGAAGCCCAAGTGGAGTGATGTGGCTGCGATGAGTTCCATCACAAAGAGTTATTGGGCACAATGGAACAGCTTGGAGATCCAGGATGGAGTCTTGTGCCGTAAATGGGAAAACGCTCGAGGGGACAGCTGTCATCTACAAATGGTTGTTCCTAAAGCTAAGGTACCGGATGTTTTACGGCTGTACCATGATGGATGCTCAGGAGGACATATGGGGGTAAAAAGGACTCTCCTAAAGATCAGAGAGCGCTTTTACTGGATCCACTGTCGAGATGATGTGGAAGACTGGTGTCGCAAATGTACCAGCTGTGCGGCTGTGAAGGGACCCCACACACGAAGCAGAGGTGCGTTAAAAGTGTACAACGTTGGAGCCCCCTGGGAGCGGATAGCACTGGACGTTGCGGGACCATTTCCAGAAAGTGACAGCGGAAACAAGTACTTCATGGTTGTCATGGACTACTTCACAAAGTGGCCAGAAGTCTTCGCCATTCCCAACCAAGAAGCTACAACAGTCGCAGATAAATTGGTTCAGGAAGTTTTCTGTCGTTTTGGAGTACCCTTAGAAATTCACAGCGATCAAGGGAGGAATTTTGAATCGCAAGTTTTTCAGGAGACTTGTCGATTGATGGGTACACACAAAACTAGAACCACCTCTTACCACCCACAATCTGATGGAATGGTGGAACGATTCAACCAGACGCTGGAGAGATATCTGGCAAAAGTTGTGGAAAGCAGGCAAAAGGATTGGGACAAGCACATACAGCCGTTTCTTCTGTCCTATCGGAGTGCAGTTCACGAAAGTACGACTGTAACTCCAGCCTTCGCGAACTTTGGAAGGGAACTACGGTTGCCTGCAGATTTAATCACTGGAACTCCCCCTGATGTCCCACGCAGTGTAACGGATTACGCGAATGACCTGCGTAACAAGTTAAATGATGTGTATGAGCATATCAGACAATCCGGACAGCAGGTGTCTGAGAAGATGAAGACCCGTTATGATCGGAAGGCAAACAGTAGGGGTTTCGACGAAAGTTCTCTCGTGTGGTTGCATAACCCGGTGCGGAGCAAGGGAAAGTCCCCGAAATTGCAAGCAAAATGGGATGGACCATACCGAGTTGTGACCAGGATCAACGATGTCACCTACCGAATACAGAAGGGTCCGCGAGGTGCGCCTAAGATTGTGCATGTAGACCGATTAGCGCGATATCACGGGACTAATGATGCTCGGGACGAGCATGTCTAAGAAGGGGGCAGTGTTACGCCGGGCATCTAGAATCTTCAAGAAACCTCGCTTAATAACTGAGAAGCACGCGTGAATTCTAGTAGGTACCTAATTCCATTCTGTAGGTAACTACTGCGCCCGGCGTCAGCGGTACTTGCATTGTAATTTCAACCGTATACCTACGGCGTAAAGTAACTTCTTCTTTGTTGGATAATTTATCTTTAAGTTTATTTTTTTTGTTAATGTTTTTTTCTGGATGCTTTATGGAATAGTAGCGAATTTTCTCGAATATCTTTTGTGTGTTTGGGGTATAAAAGGACCAGGAGAGGACGAAGCGGGACAGTCTACTTTTAAGCGAGACAACGAAAGGTTCGAGAGAAGAGATATCAAGTGCGCTAAAGTGTTCAGTTGTGATTTGCGATTGTTTATAAGTGTTTTGCGAGTAATAAAGTTATTTCATGTGTTCAATTGGTAGTGCTTTTATTTATCCCATACCCAGCTCGTAACAATACCTTGAAAATCGAAATGCGCGTTAGCAAAACGTGCGATTCAAAGTACCCTGTGTGTACTATGCCTAATGCTTTGAAACCCTCCGTCGGGGCTGAGGACAAGAGCTAAGAAGGAGCATAGGTGGTTTTTAGTCAGTATAAGTCTGACGCTTCCTTTCGTTCTGCCCAAGAGCGGGAGGGGTTATTTGTTGATTTCCCACCAATAATAAAAAAAGGCTTTGAAACCACGGGTATTTTGGTCGTTCGCACACAGTGCCTAAAGATGTATACAGGGGGTCCTAATAAATCGAATGGACCTAATTAAAGCTACGAGCAAATGATTTAGTAGAGCTTTTTTTTTAATCTACCTCCTGTGATAATGCAGAGCCCTGGGTGTCTGCCTCATAGATTTTCTTCGTTATCAAAATGGTATTACCCATTAACCCCAGAGGCAGACACGAGCAAAGCATTAGTACCTACCAGCAAATGTTTTAGTACCGATGTTTTTTACAGATTTAAGGTTCTGTAGCTAAAAGACGCAGCAACATACGACCTTAATTCCTTACGAAAATTTGGTCGTATTGATCCGAACTTTAATGCCTATCAATACGAAGTGCGAACAAATCATATAATTAAATGCTCGCCAGCTCCCTAGCTAACATTTGTTGTAGTTTCTAGTAATTATTTTTATTTACTTTACTATCGTCGGCTCATTCGGCATTTTTCGGGTTAGTTTTGTGGGGAATACACGAGATAGCTGTCAGTTTTAATCGCTTAGTGATAAGAGTTCTATCATACGACCTGGTTAATCGATGCAGCTCGCTCGATTGGTACATTTACTCAAGCACCATCTTGTTACTCATCTGATAAAGATCATAAACAGCCTCGGTTATCGTCAATTCGTGTTGATGATAACGAATGTATCGCTGTTATCATTTCACAGTAGATAGTGAGATCTTTTCTGAAAGAGTACTGAACTGAAACATTGTATTGATTGTAGTACCTATAGCAACAGTAGCTATTTAGTTTAACTGTCGACGCTTATAAAAGAAAAACAATGAATTTACATTGTTCATGTGAAATAGATTTTTTTTTCTCTCTTAATTCTAGTTTCTGTTCGTCTTTTCTACACACTGTGTCTATATTTCTAATCCAACTCTCCTCTCGCAGGTCTGCTGGAAGAAATTTCTTTAGAAATAAGCAGTACCTTTGTGCTCTTCTATTGTTTATATATTTTCCTTTTTTTGTATTTTGTGTGTACATAAATAAATAAATAAATAGAATCTATATAGCTATGAAATTTCTGATTTGACTATACTGTTATGATTTTGATTTTTTATTGGTTTTAACTGTAATAAATTAATTAGTGTACGAAATATTTCAAATACTGAATTGTTGTGTGAATAAATTAATAAATAAATAAAAATATATTAAAATTTTCATTGTAGGTACACCAACACACAAAAATATTGAAACTAGCGTCGAATGGAAACTTTGTCTCAACTTTTGAATAGACTAAAAGAAAGGAATTTATGTTTATATAATTAGTTAGGGCAATAGTTCAACGCTAGTCGTCCTTGAATTTAATTACCAGCGGTGGCCTGCGTTGCCAAGGTGTTCTTTTATGAATATGATTCCTATTATTAAGGCTAAAATCAAAATAGTTTATTTCAGATAGGCCAACATGGGCCTAAACACACACAACTCTACAAATGGGTATAAAACTCCGAAAAAAGTGCACAGCACGATACGGGTTGATCGTTCCCCATGCAGAAGAATGTGCAACAAACTCCATCGTTACTCTTGTAAAATGAATTATTGGTTGATGAGAGCTTGCTCTTGATCGACATTGCGGTCATATTCACCCGTAACAAGCTGTACTCTGCCGTACGATTTTGAGCCTTGAGGTCGGTTTAAGTTTCTTCCTCTTTCATTCGTGAACGTGAACCTGTCTTCAAGCTAAAAGTTAGAGTGTTTGTGTGATTCCTAGGTTCATAATCGTAAGTAACTGTTGCCCTCAGTTGCGCTCGCGTTGCGGTCAGAAATTATAGATCATAGGACTCATGTCATGGCCGTACAAATAAACAAACTCACATTGTCATGTTATGTTAGTCAGAATATCTGGCCCCCGCCAAGTCGAGCAATAAAGCTGCACGGCTGTACCATCCTTTTCTCGCACCAGTTCAGGCCATTTTCGACCTCCTATAACTTCGTTGTGGATAAAACTAGTATTTATTTACCTGAATTTTTAGTAACCAATTAGGCATTGTATAAACACGATATATTAAAAAAAATCATTCAATTTGAAATAGAAGTTTAAGAATTATAACTAATCAAAGTTCCTTAGTTTTGTCACTCATACTGACTGACTGACTGACTGATTGACCGATCATCAAAAGTAGCACTTCTAGCAGTCATAGAAGCTTCAAATTTAGAATACAATTAGTGTTTAGTGTATAAACCATGGAAAAACTAAAAAAGTCTACAATTTCAGTCTAGTTTTCTAGATACACTAACTGCATAAATAACTTTGTAATCTCTTATAATTGTATAGGATTACAAAGTTAAAGTTACATGTCATTCACATGTAATTTTACGAGTTATTAAATTAAACATACTTCCTAGTTTCTGATTGATCTAAAATTTTGCACGTATATGTACCTATATCGCTTATCAATGCAATATTATGATGATATGGAACTGATCTGATGATGGAGCTGGAGGTTGGCCATAGGAACTCCATTTTAGAATATCATAACCCCATCGAGTTTGGACTCGTTAGATTCGTCTTGTCGATTAGTATGTCTTAAGATGGTGTCCAGGGTCTGTTGATGGAGCTGGAAGGTGGCGATAGGAATTCCGTTATAAAACGACATAACCCTATCGAGTTTGGACTCGTTTGTTGCTGATGTTTGCTGGCCAATGCGATCAGGTTAGCTATTACAATGGCGTGTTTAACATTGGCGAATGCGATGCGATGGCCAAGTCAATCTTTTATTTAAAACATCAAAGGTTTTTAAGTACGGATTAAATATATTAACTGACTTGGTATTACATGGATCTCACTACTTTTTACGGTAAAAGAAGTGAGTTGCGCGGCTTGGCTTTTTTTACAAGTTTTGTTTTTGGTGGGATTATGTTTATCAGCCATAAACCTTTTGTCGGGCATGTATGCTCGGTCCCTATTTCTCCAGTGTTTAAGTGCCATAATATGTAAACTTAAACATGACTGCTGAGATATGGGTGTACATGTACACCTCTGCCCTACCCGTCGGGCTTTACAGGTGCTATGTTGTGTAAAACGTGAGAAAGGCTCGCAATTGCCTGGACAACAGACTCGCAGATTAATCGCGATGATAGGCTTCCTTCCGCTTTGATGCGTTCAATAAAATTTCTGAGTGACCTGACAGGATGTCAGATGGCTAGTTGAATGTCAATGTTAGATCATTCAATTACGTGTTTTGCTTCTGGCGTGTACGTATGTCTACCGAAACCTTTTTAGCACTAGTATATTGAGAATAACGACAAGCACATTGCACGCTTGTCATACAACTGACCTCATAAGCATAGCATTTGTGCTTATTAAATATTGTTTATACCATACCTACTCTAAAAAGCTTATTTTATTCACGCAAAACAGTGAATTAAAAGGCCTTTTATTCCCTGTTTTGTTTTTATTCACTATTTTGGTGTTTGAATTTGGAACACAAAAATATATCCGGTCTCTATTTCAATGCTTACACAAACTCCTTGCGCTAAGATTCGAAATTCAAAACTCTTTGGTGCAAATAAATTCTCGAGATTTGATTGGTCGATATTTGCGACAAGGAGTTTGGCATTAGATTAAAAACTGTTTTGTGATCTTTCCTGCCTTTATAGAAAAAAAATTGTGAATTTGCGCCATTTCAAATAGGTACTTACTGTGAATTGTACGGACACAAAGTTTAGTGTTACTTTATAATAAATAAATATTGTTTCACAAGTTGACCACCCTAATGATAATAATAAGAAAATTACGCTTAATTTCAGTCATTGCTCTAATTTTAATGTCCATTTCAATTAATGTAACAATTCTTATTTCTTGATTAAATTTCTATTTTCGCTTAAATTATGTCTTTTCTCATAGTCATGGTATAAAGTATAGTATGCAACTCCTGAATAAAGTACGAGTTTATATCGAGGGCCATGAATCACTCGCGTCGTTCAGGATTCTAACAGTTGACTCTGAGAAACATTTGGGTTAATGTTTCTCAGATTTAAGAGAGTCGTGGACTAGTGTTATCAACTAATAGTGTCACTGGCACAAAACAAATAACATGTGTTATGATATCACAAAAGTATGAACACGCGTGTTTATGTTTACAGATTGGTGAACAATGTTTGGGCTGGTGCTAAGTTTGCTGGGTGTCATTGGGCTGAGCCCAGTGCCCTATCTATCCGCAGTAATAGGCGCCACGGAGCCGGCACTGAAGCTGCTAATATCCATACTACTGGGATACCCGCTAGCGGTTATCTACCATAAATATGTGAGGCAAAATGTGCAATATAGAAATTTTTATTTCATCCTGACCGGGGTCGACATGGCATTCTACAATTTTGGTACCTCAATGTACCATAATGCTATTCCTGCGATAGTAATTTATTTAAGCACAAAAATCCTTGGACCTGGAAGAAACAACGCGATAGTGACGTTTGCGTTTAACATAACGTACCTGCTTGCGGGCTACGTGGTGACCGAGTCGGAGGACTACGACATCACGTGGACGATGCCTCACTGCGTGCTCACGCTCAAGCTCATCGCGCTGTCCTTCGACCTGTGGGATGGTCAGAAGAAGCTGAAGGGAGAGGAACTGTCCGCGAACAATAAACTGACAGCTCTGGAGAGTCAACCAACATTGCTGGAACTGTTCGGATTCGTTTACTTCCCAGCGTGTTTCCTTGTCGGACCCATATTCTCGTTCAGGCGCTACAAAGATTTTATTTCCGATAAATTCCCATTAGAAAGGGAAGCTGCCGTATACGAGGCACAAGCTGTGAAGAGGATAGTTCAAGGAATACTCTACTTGGCGGCTTATCAAATTGGAGGTAATAACAAAACATACGAGGCTTGGCCATGTAATGAATTGAATACCCTTTCATATATTCAGAGAACAAAATTTTTATTATTTTGTGTTCTTGCTAAATATAGTCAGAAAATGGAGCTAATTTTGCATATCTGAATATGTACATGTTTTTCTCAACTGGCCTTATAGCCTGGAAAAACCTACCTACATCATAAATGAATACTAACCACTTGATGATAATTCAATTGTTTTCTTTTGTTTCAGTGAGTGTGTTCAGTATGAAATATATGTTATCGGACGATTTCTGGGACAATTCAGTATTGTATCGTAACTTCTACTGCGGACTTTGGGCTCATTTCGCGCTCTACAAATACATATCGTGCTGGCTACTCACCGAAGGTAAACACACTATCATCATTAATTTATTATTCTTATCATGTTCCACACATCTCATTAAAACTGGCACTGTTATAAAATATTTCAACATTTGGTATGGTTTGATGATCTATGTAATCATAGGATGACTATGATATTCATTGCATAGTAATGCTAATCAGCAACAAAATGCGATTGCAAACAATGTTACGAAAATTCGTGTTTGACTAAAATAAAAAAAATTTAGGGCCCATGGTGAAAGCAAATCATGGTTCGATGGGTGGGACTCAGGTCGCGAATGGAGCTGCGTTAGTGATATAATATACATAAGGTTTAAACGCCTACCAGAAAAGAACCGATTACTACCAAAAAATACGAAATACCTGCCAGAATGGATAAATGCTCACCAAATTGTGTATCATAAAGTATTGTAGAAATTAACCTTTTTATTCTATGCCATAAAGATTTGTAAACGCCTTTAAAGTTAACTTCAGACCAAACATTTTATGAATGAATTGTGTAGGCTCAGTCGACGGAGCCCCGCATAGTGCATATATTACATTCATTAAAAAACATTGTTTTCAATTCGTCACCTTAAGACCTCTTAATCCAGTTTCAAAACAATTCGTAATATTGAATGGCCAATGGTCACAACGATTTGTTAAATGTTTCTACACCAATCAGTGCACTGATTTCAGTTCGCTTTTCATAAATTAGTTTAGTTATTCAAATTAAAATGGTTCTTTGTTACACAATGTAGCACCTGAATACTGTGCTGAATCTGGAACATTCGATTGATTTAGTTCTAAGTCCTTGTTCGTTAGCAAAAAGTGGTTGGGTAGTTTGGTTAATTAGGCCGATTCTTCGTCATCTCCCCACTTAAAAAGCAAGCAGGCATTAGGATGCTGCCTGTTGCAACTTTTGGCTTCTAAAAAGTAATTCTTGAAATGATTTCAACGAATGATGTTTGATGTTGAATATGGTTGGTTCCAGCTGCTTGCATCCGATTCGGTCTTTCGTACAACGGTACGCGTTCGGTTGGTGACTCGGCCGTGAGTCTGTGGGACGGCTGCAACAACATCAAGCTGCTCCGCTTCGAGAGTGCCACGCGCTTCCAGCACTACATCGACAGCTTCAACTGCAACACCAATCACTTCGCCGCCGAGTACGTGTACAAACGCCTGCGCTTCCTTGGGAACCGTAACCTCAGCCAGCTCATCACGCTCGGCTTCCTCGCGCTGTGGCACGGCACGCAGTCCGGGTACTACATGACCTTCCTGAACGAATTCCTCATAATGGTAATGGAGAAAGATATAGAATCAATGCTACTCAAAACTGAATTCTACCATAAGATGTGGAACAACACTACCATCAAGTACCTCCTTTACATTATACTCAAATCGTACACAATAGTATTCATGGGCTGGAGTCTAGCGCCCTTCGACGTCAAGAGCTTCTCAAAATGGTGGACTGTCTATGCTAGTTTATACTTCTCAGGATTCATACTATTTGTGCCGTGGTCCTTTATTTACAAGCCCCTAGTTAAGAAAGCATTAATATCTAGTGGAGCCTATCCCAAAGCACAATAATTGTAATTAGATAATCTTGTATTGGTTAGGTAATGCTTACAATCGGCACGTTTAGCATAATATGTTTATTACAAAGCTTAGTATTTGCATGTTATACATATCCATAAATAATTTAAAAGAAATCGCCTAAGTACAATTCGGAGCTATTATAACACGCTGTTGGACATGTATTTAGAGAATGTCCCGCGCTGGCAAGTCGCATATTGTGACTACCGGACGCAGTTTGTTTATTTTATATTACGTTCAACTTTAAAGCATGCTTGCATGTTAGTTAAATGTACATTTTACTATAGCAATTAACAACATTATTCATATAATCGGACCGGGTTACTAATCCAAAGAGCATAAATATCTCGTATAGACATTAGTTAAAAAGTTTTATTTAATGTGATTGATGTTTACAGGGCCTCAGCGTTTACTTCTAGTTGATATAGTTGGTTCAAGTTATTATAAAGAGTGGTCATCCTGACTAAACCTATTTAGATTAACGATCAAATCCCCGATTAAGGCGCGTACCGCCAAATACAGACGATCGATGACAATTATTTACGCCATGATGGAACATGACACTTCCGAGAAATACTTTCGACAAAGGATATAATATTTTCTCTGATATTATCCATTTAATTGCATATTACATGTCTCGGAGTTCCGTAATAGAGCCCAGGCGGCCAGCTTTATACCACCTACTTCAATAGCCATAATATAATTCGATACCTCTGGGCTGTAAAGCACATTTTAGGTAACATCTAAAGTGTTTACCTTTACGCAATATCTACTTAAAGTGTGCTTTACGCCCTTTGAGCCTAAAGTGCAGAGTTATTGGTATGTTCGATCATTTCAGTAGGTAGGTGGAATTGATTTTGAATTAAAATGTTTGCCCTATTACGCACATTATGTCGACTGCTATTTTCAATATTGTACCCTAATTTTTATTATAGTTGTTTGTTGCAAGTTATTAATTAATTGCATTTTGCATATAAGTAAGTGGATTTTGATATTAGTTTCGTATTAAAAATAAACTAAATTAATTAATTAAATTAAAATTTTATGACATTTAAATAATTACTATGACGAAATTGTAAGTTTTTTCAATACTTACGTGGAATTGTATGATTGACGAGCTTCCGCCCGCGGTTTTGGTCGCGTAAATTGATTTTTACACACAATCTTGTGTGTGTGTCACTGAACTCCTCCTAAACGGCTGGAACGATTTTGATGAAAATTTTCGTATGTGTTCAAGTGCATTCGAGAATGGTTTAGATTTACAATTGGACACGGTAGGTGGGGTTGCTGTCCGGGCAAGACGACGTCTGTCAGGACACATTTATAGCCCACTATACTATTGAAGTATTGATAGGGATATTCTACCACTGTAAAGTAATGGAAATGCGATCAATAGTTTTTGAGAAAAAGAGTAATTATTAGAGTTTTAAAGAGAAATAAATATTTAAATGACTTGCAATCACCCGACTTTCGAATAGCAAGATGAGGGCTGTGGGTTGTTCGAAAGAGGTACCGCGGTCTCGACACAAAGGGCTAAGAGGGTGGTTTTTAGTAGTAGAAGTCTGACACTCCCTTTCGCTCTGCCCAGCAGGGCTATTGCGTATCTTTTAAATGACAGTGGCTATCATATTGTCCATGGATTAACTGTCAAATTGGTTATGGTTTAGTTGATGTACACTATATGATAGCCACTATCATTTAAAAGATACGCAATAGCCCTGCAGAGCGGTACCCCGTTATTTGATGATAAACCCCAATAAAAAAATAATCGTTTGATGGTGGTTCTATTTTTGGTATCCTTTCAACTCACGACTTTCTATATTAAACGCATTTTTTCCACTACTAAAAAAATTTTTGACTTGGCTTGGCCCCTTTTACATGAGACTTGAAAATAACTGGTATACTATTAGGTACGTCTCTTCCTTACCGTATGAGGATTACAGGCGTGATGTTATTTTTGATATCTCGCCCACTCCCATCACTATTGAGACTTAACACCAGTCATTCCACTTTCAATTCCTATCAATGATAAAACTTCTTCCTTATAAATTCTTCCCGCTTAGGGAATTCAATCTCGAGACGAGATCGCTAAGTCGAGATCTCGAGGGATCAGAAATTCGATCTTGGCGAGATCTCGGCATTTTCGAAAAGTATTGTTTTACCCAGTCGCAAAATGTCTCTTTCGCAAAATTTCTACTTGTAGCACAATGTCTCTTTCGCATAATGTCGCTTTCGCAGAACGCCGCTTTCTCACAATGCCTCATTCGCAACATGTCGCGCTAGGACTTGGAATAAAATTTTGCCAAGTTTATAAAAAGGTTGATTTTTTCGATTTCTTATTAAATGTTAACCACTTTTACAAAATATTCAATCGTCGAATCCGACTCGGCTGGGTAGACTTTTTTTTTAACCTTGCCCCACACTAGGAATTTCTTCTGTCTGTGTATGTGAGTTTAAATGTTTGTGAACGCACCCGCCACCCACAATACAGAAGAAATACCAACAACCTTTTTTATAAACCTGGCTAAATATTTTTCTTAATCCTAGCGCGACATTTTGCGAATGAGACATTCTGCGAAAGCGGCATTCTGCGAAAGCGACATTATGCGAAAGAGAGACATTTTACGACCAGTAGACATTTTGCGACTGAGCCTTATAATTAGATAACTGAATAATGTACACAAAAATTCAGACCCGTAAAGTCTGTGGCGCTGTGGCTCAAACAGTTGACTGCCGCGCTACGTGTCGTGGATTCGATCCCCGCACGGAACAAATATTTGTATGGCCTACAGATAGTTGTTTCGGGTCTGGGTATTTGTATAGGTGAGTTTAAATGTCTTTGAACACACCCACGATACAGGAGAAATTACTAGTGTGGGGCAACGTTTTAAAACAAACAAACAAACAAAACAAACAGAAAGTACTTATTTTAATAAAAATAAAGATAGTGAAAACAAATATTTACAAAAATTGCTATTTCCAAAATCACTCCTAAACTAGGAGTGATTACGACGAGTGATCACTCCTAACTAAATTAAGAGTGATTTTGGTAACAGCTTCTTAAAAAACAAAAAGTGCTTAGAGTGCTGTCGGATAAGCGGCTTCTTATGTCAGTCGCTAATTCGCTATTTAGCCAGTGACTGAAAATTCCCTCTCAGTTTTAACGCTAGTGGGTGAGCGTGAGCTAGCTATTGTATGCGAATTGCAAAAAACTCATAAAGATCCATCTCTTTTCAAATCACGGATTCTAGCCTATCTACTCGCTCGTGCGCAAAGAATAAGCGTCATACGTCACTGACTACTGCTGCTCGATCTTGTTAATCTCGGCCGAGATCTCGTCATTTTATGCTTTGAAATTGATCTCGAAAAATGAGGTGAGAGCTCGGGTTATCGGAATCTCGCGAGATGCTCGATCTCGTTAATCTCGGCCGAGATCTCGTCATTTTATGCTTTGAAATTGATCTCGAAAAATGAGGTGAGAGCTCGGGTTATCGGAATCTCGCGAGATCGAGTTTGCATTCCCTATTCCCGCTTATCTGATTTATGAAGATGACTATTTATATTATTTGAATGATAAATGCGGCAACTTTAATGAGTATCCTTAGTATAAGTACCTCTATTGATAATTTCTCATTTCCTGCATACTCGATCAATTAATATGATCAAACTTTTACTATGTACAAGTTTAAGCTTTGGCCACACTGTGGAGAACTACACTCGGCAGGCCATGTGCCCCGTCTTATGATTGAATTATTAAGAAATCACGCGACTTTTCGCACTTGTTTGAACTCCTCCATACAAGCTACATGACGCAATCGGCGTGAACGAAGTCAACATGGGATTCGCTTCAGTTTGCCTATACCTGACTACTTTAATCTTTCCTATGATCAAATATTTCGCAAAAATCCCTGTCTCCCTGCTAGCGAGTAACTTCCACCCGACAAAGTTGCCTAGCTTATAATTATTAATAACTTGTGCTATTAAATACGGTATGAAGTTAGAGTAGAGTCTTAGGTTAGATACTAGTCTGATTAAATAAATAATATTAATTAAAATAATTCAACTAAATAGTGGAAAAGGGCTGTAATAGTTGTAGCCTTATTTTTACGATTGTTGCTTAGTTAGTAGTGAATAATAATCATACAAACCACTATGCCAGTTCAGCCTCAGAACGTATTATATTTCCGTAGTTAATTGATACCCAGTAACATTTGTTTTGGTTATACCCATACATCTACATGCTCCAAGGAAATACAATATGGAGTGACAGCCGCAGGTAGACAGGATCCGTTTTTACGGCTACCTACTTCATTTTACAGAATGTAAGCTAATGCAAACAATGTAGAAGAAGATGCAGAAGATTGTTAAAATATCTTTGAATATCTTAATATTATATAATTGCATAGCACATGTGTGAGTACTATGTACTACTATAAAGCCACTTTTTACATTTAGTTATTATTATATATATATTTTTTTTGTGACTTTGCCCTAGTTGCTGAGAGAATGTCATGCTCACTCAAATGTCTCGCTGATAGTGGCGCGTGTGTCGGATCATTTAGCTCCCTTCAAAATGGTTGAGCTGAATGGTGCTGATCCATGCGTCATGTTCGTGAACGGGCGCTGTCAGTAGAGACTGGTCATCTCTTAGTTGCCATGGATATATATATTTTTTTATTTTTTTTGTTTATTGTATCGGTTACTGGACGCTCTTAACTTGCACGTATTTTTATTTTTACTTTGTTTTTTTTGTACTTTGTTCTCACATATGTGTAAGATCTCAGCATTTAGGCTAGCTAAAGTAGACTCCCCCACATTGTTCAACTGAATGAGACGCAATTAAAATCTTGTATAAAACGCACACTGTGTAGGCAAGCATATTATAAGTTAGGGGATTAAATTGATGATAAAAATGCTTGGCTCAATGCTGGGCCTGCTCCACAACCATTGATTACCTATCATGAGAAGTTATTGTAGAGGCTGCAGAAGATTGTAAGAATATCTTTGCGTTGTATAGATTCAATATCTTAATATTATATATAATTGCATGGCACATGTGTGAGTACTATGTACTATAAAGCCACTTTTTACATTTAGTTATTTTTTAGTGACGTTGCCCTGGTGTCTGAGAGTATGTCACGCTCACTTAAATGTCTCGCTGATGGTGGCGCATGTGTCGGATCATTAAATTCCCTTCAAAATGGTTGAGTTGAATGGTGCTGATCCAGGCGTCATGTTCGTGAACGGGCGCTGTCAGTGGAGACTGGTCATCTCTTAGTTGCCATGGTTTATTTATTTATTTTTATTTATTATATGTTTTTACTCTGGACGCTCTTAACTTGCACGTCTTGCTACATAGTTCTCACATAATATACCATCTCAACATGAATGATGTAATGTACCAAGATTTTGAAATAATATTCTGATTGAAAAGAGTGTCCATGGAGTTTCTTGCCCTTTCTTCTCCATAGAGATCTACGCTAGCAACTACAGTACTTTCACAAGTTATTATGCCTTGTGTCTGTGTAGCTTTAGAGTGCAATGCGTCGTTCCGGGGGTTACTGCGTCGAGTTGCGCGGCGCCGGATGTTTGCGGCGGCGAGTGCTGCGGGTGCGGCGGCGTGTGCCGTGGCGGCGGGTGCGCGGGGCTCCGGGTTGCGGGGCGACGGTTGCGCGTTGCTGCGTGCATTCGTTGTTCCGTGATTCGGGGTCTCGTGCATTCGTTGTAGCGGTGTGCGTCGCTGCGCGCTTTCGTGCTCGCGGTGCTCGTTGTTGCTGGCATTCGGCGGCGTGTGATTCGGCGTGGTGGCTTTCGGAATGACGTATTGCACTCGTACATTTGTTTTTATGAATTGTTCTTCTGACATTCAAAAGTGCCTTTAAAGGTTTGATTGAAATAAATGCTTTGAGTTTGAGTTTGAGTTGTATAATAACTAATGCAGTTAAAAATGTGATTAGGTATATATATATTTTAATTATTTGTTATTTAAATGTAGCTTATGATATACAGATTGAATATTTCAAGTGGGCCTAGATGGCCAAATCCGAAACAACTAGCAATAGCGAAAACTACTCAAAGAAGTCTCGATTTAGCCATACACGCCCATTTGAAAACTTCATCCTGTACATAATATTGAATTATGAAAATGTGTAGCTGCAAACATAAGACATAAGTGTTAATAATTATTATTTTGACCAGCGTTTATCACGATATTTTAAAAAAATGTTGTTATTATTTACTATGAAAAATGTATTAATATATTCGGAAATTTTACAATTTACTTTCACAAAATAATCTAGCTACCTACTACTGTTGTAATTGTATTTGTGATGTAAAAATGGTGTACTAATTGATTTTTTATGTTATAAACAATACTTAATCATACGTATCGTCAGCCCAATTAGTTCGTTTAGTTCAAGAATAGAGACTTCCAAGTCTACTGCTAATAAATAATATAATGTAGATTTTGTAGATTTTCAAGAAGCAAAGACCTTTAAATCTGGTTTGTACATTATAGTTTATTACATCAATAAAGAGAATATAACTGAAAAGAAGAATTTCATTTTATATTTCACTGTTTAGCCAACTCGCTGATTGTCAACACAGGTCAATATTTTTTTTAACTAGTAATGTGGTTCCTAATTTGTAATATTATGGTAATTTACGCACCTATCTTCATTACAACACTATATTTATTTTGATTCCATCAGGTTCAGTTTATGCTACCCTACCACAGAGTACTTTTATTATAATAAATGCTGTGTACCTATGTTTGCCATATCTTACTGCGGTACTCAGAGATATTTAATGATTACTTAAGACTTAGTAAATATTTGACATAGTTTTGTATGACAAAACTGTCAAAACCTTGATGAAGTGATGGCCTAAGTAATCATTAAAGCTCTGAGTGCGGCAGTTAAACTACTTACTTCTATTTGGAAGGTGTCTCAGTCAAGTGTCTCTGTGCTAAAGCGCATCAAATTGTTCTGAGGGTTCCGTATTTATTTCAAGTAGAACAAGGTGTAACACCGAGCTTTATTGAACCATACCTAAACAATTTTTTTTTTTAAATAACACTGCTTTGAGCCTACTGTCGCCTGTGTGATGGATGAGACATCGTCACCACTCGTGAGTGGGCCGTGTAAAGCGACAACGATAGACTCCCCGATCCTTTGGCACCTCTAAGGGAGGCATCTGGACGCCATGGCACCTCCACCGCTCTGTCCTCATGTGACGAATCGTATCAGCGAGGAAGTCCTCCCTGACGCGCTCCGCCGTCTCTACCACAGAACGTTGGATATTATGAATGCGCTCCTGTCGTTGTTGTTGACCTCCTCTTCCTGTTGTTGACCATGACCTTGACGACAAGCAGCAAGAAGAGGTCTGCCCCGATTGCTGCTGAGAAACACGGCGCAGCACCGCAGTAGGACACAACAACTCGAATATGAAACAATTGACTCGAAACACTAAACAGTGTAGAACTTTTTACTTTATATCAGTAAGTATCTTGACCCATATTTATTGTGAGTTTTAACGAAGATATGGGCCAGTGACACGACGCAGGCTGCCCGACCATAGAATCTCCTGCACTTCCATGAATTACCCTCGTAAGCCGGGGGTTGCCGTTGACTGGAAGCCCTAAGATGAACGCAGATCTGGCTGCACCGCACGCGCCACAGTCGTTCGGCGTAGCCACACGCATCTCACTAGATTTCTTTCATCCTCGTATTTATATAATCGCACACGCAAAAATAAAGTATTATAAAGTGCACTCACGCACGTCTGGTTCGGCCAGCCAATGTATGCGAATAACGACACCCGCGCCGCGCCGGCCGCAGTGTCCGATGTTTCAGGAAGGTACTGTGACGACTGCAGCGCAGCTTTTTCCCCAACTACATCATCATCATCTGCCTAGCCTTTTCCCAACTATGTTAGGGACAGCTCCCAGTCTAACTGGATGCAGCTTAGTACCAGTTTTTTCAATGGAGCGACTGCCTATCTGACCTCCACAGCAGTTAACACTAGGTAATACGATACCCATTGGTAAGCCTGGCTGTCAGACTGGTCACTGATTTACCTGCAACGACTGCCAAAGATCTAGGTATAATATATATACAAGCCGGGACCAACAGCTTAACGTGCTAACCAAGGCACGGAGGAAACTCTGTATTTAATGGGCGGTCACCCATCCACAGAACAACCTAGGCAAGCGTGGCTTAACTTAAACATCGACTCGAGAGGCAGTTCCTTTTAAGCCATGCACGAGCTCCTCTTTCTAACTACATATGTACCTACTTATTGTTTTATACAAAGGACAAAATTCCCCAGGCGGCAGGCAGCAGCGGCAGCTGGCAGCACAAGATGCTCTGGCCGCAACACATTAATTGAATGTGTCAGTAGCTACAACATGCACCCGCCGTCGCCGCCGCTGCCGCTCCATACCTAAAGGGTGTAAAAGTACCCTTAACGCAAAGGAATGGCACTTGTTCTCCCCACCACTGCGATAATTTTTTGATTCTAGACGATACCTGGGAACCCCCTAGTTACGGAGATATTGCAGGGGTCATAGTTCCAAATTTTGCACAGCTGTTTTAGTAAACACTTGTTTTTCAGGTTATAACTTTACTTAAATTACCGCCATGACCCGTTAACTATTCAAAGCATCCACTAGCACAATGATGTAAGAGTGCTACATTGAGTTTTACCGTAAAATTTGATTTTTGACCCCAAACAAAAAAGCCGTTTCCGAACAAAAAAAATGCATATGTACGTATGTGTGAACGGTTAATTTACACCCTGTATAACGTAGATGTAGGTACCAGGCAGTACCAGTACCACATGAAGAGGACGCACCGGTCAATGTTAGATGCTCCAATTGCGTCTGATATCTATAACTATGCGCAAAAATCACTGCACAGGATCTGTTCAAATTTTGCACAAATATTCCTTACAGGCTTCTTCCCATTAGGTTAGGCTATTTATGATCACGCTACTTGCTAAAAGGGGTGAGCATATCAACCTGCCCGCCATTTTGTTTTTTTTTTTCCAAATCGCGGCCCACTATGAAAGTGGTAAGTATGTGTGGATAGAGGACATTTAGACGAGCAAAAAATGGCCACAAATGCGGTACCCCGTCCAAAGTGTCACGTTTTCGAGATATTTGAAGGTAAAGATCGACAAACGAGTACCTACAACGGCGATCATTGAGAATAGACTTATTACGTGTACCTATAAGCGTTATGCGGCCGCCACACTATGCTCCTTGCGCAGCTGGCGGCAATTTTGAAACAAAATCTAATTGCAGCGGTGCGACGTGGGTCGATATACCTACCAGCGTTGTGTTGCCTATTTCTGGGCGGTTCATTCGTGTAAATTCGTGTTACATTTAACATTACGTTACATCAATGTGTACCCGTCACTCTAACGCGCTATTAAATTACGATGTAGTTTATAATTTTTGCCATAGATGGCGCTGAAGTTACCATTTGCTCAAAGTTGCTTTAGTAGTTTTTGTAGAGCCGATGCCGTTAAAATCATATTCCTACTGCAATAAAAAAAGTCTCCCTTTTAACTCTTTCAGAGTCAGTGTAGTGTGTGTGTGTGTGAGAGTGTGTGTGTGTGTAGTGTGTCATATATTTCTTATTCTTTTTCTTTAAATTCGTGCTTTCTTGAACTTTTTAAATAATATTTTTTATGATTTTCATAGTTTTGTTTTGTTTTACAGCGGCGGTGGTTACCGTAGCAAACCATGTGATTCCTCAAAAGCCTACACACAGATATATTTTTTTGAACCATGTTTTCAGAAATGTTCATCCTAAATACAACTAGAAAAAACATAAAACACGCATATTTTAACTTACATGACAGTGCCCCTGAAATAGTTAACGAATAAAATAAACATACCTACTCGGTAATGTTGACAGACCCGTATGACTACGGTTCCCTAAAAAAATACTAAACTCTTTTCCTTTTATCGTTTTTTCCACTAAATTACTGTAAGCCGACCTACGAGACACCACAGGCGTGGGTCATAGGTCATGCCATAGTGTCAACATATACAATAAACAGGCTGTTTTACTGATATTCTCTAATTCTAGGGTGTGCTTTTTTATTTGTTTAATTTCTGCTACAAAATCTGGGGCCCCAATCAATCAATACCCCGTCAAGTCGAGCTAAAAAGCAGCACGGCCGTACCATCCTTTTCTCGAAACTTCATTTTCAACCATATGTTGACCAAGTCGCAATTAGGGATTCATGTAAACACACTTACCTACATCAAATATGCCAATCTCGCATTTTCTTAGATTTAAGTCTGAATTAACGCAAGTAATTTTTAAACACGAGTAATTAATTTCGAAACTATGCATTTTTGGACCCATTTGGACTACATATTCTAGGACTTGTCTATTACTTCTAATTACGGTATGTAACCTTTGGGGGGCGGGGGGGGAATCATCAAATGACTCCTCCCGCTCTGGGCAGAGAAGAAGGAAGTGTCAGACTTTTACTGACTAAAAACCACCCATGTTCAATCCGTATCTTTCGAACAACCCGCAGCCATAGAATGTAACAATATACTCGTATAAAAAAATACACGTAGGGAGCAATGGAAGTATCAATGCTATGAGGATTGTTTGTTTATAACAACTGGTAACAACTGGTTTTTAAAATGCAAAAGAGATGTATACGGTCGATGTTTGGTTTAAGAAGGACTGACAGTTGCATGCCGTATTTTAGAAAATACAATATTTTAACTTTTCCTGCTTTATACATCTTGGAAACGTCTTTGTTTGTAAAAAATAATCCCCACTTATTTAAAAAAATGTCCACAGTCAAGAAATTACCCATACGTGCTCAATATAAGAACACATTATGCCATGCTAAATGTAAAACTGCACTGATGAGAAAAAGTTTCTTTGGTATTGCTCCCCAAGTCTTTAATAAGGTTCCCGATGCAATTAAATGTATGCCATTACAAAAATTCAGAAACACTTTACAGAAGCTGCTACTTGAAAACTGCTATTACACATTAGACCATGCAGTTTCTGAATGACAAATTTAATTAATCATAATTTTGGAATTATTATTATGTTATTATTTAATTTTATTTTATCATAATGCAATTGTAATTTTTGACATTTAGACTATTTAATTTAATTAATATGACGACTGTAATATTGCTGAAGAGATTTTTTAAAATCAATTTAATTTTGATCATAGCATCACTATTTTGTATGCCTGTCGGCGGAACATAAGTTGGACCAAACACTATATATACATAAGATCATTGTACCCTGTGTTCACAAAATAAACGAATTTTGAATTTTTGAATTTTTTGAATTTTGTAATCGAACCAGAAAGACTCATAAATTAAAAATTACCACACTGAAATTTACAATAAGTCTTGCTTATAGTTTTTAGTTAATTTTACCTTCGCTGTAACCTAAGCAAGCGTTTTCAAAGAAATATGCAACGTGGTGCAAAGCTTTCATCCATCGGTATACAGTGGCGAAGAGTCAATTTTTTGTAAAATAATCTTTATGCTTTTTTCGTTTTGACCTTTTTCATTATTAGTGAAAGTCAACCACATTGACGATGACACCCATGACAAAGATACATCAATAAAACGAAGATATTAATTCTCGTTATCCAGCGACTCAGAAAACCACTAAAATGACACCCACGAACAAAATATCATCGGCCATAATATCTTGAATTTCCGTTTTGACACATTTATGACATCAGGTTTCGTAGTTAACAAGGAACCCTTTTGGTTTCCCATTTCTGTCCGTCTGTCTCTCTGTCTATCCGTAGTTTGGTTCCAAGACTCGTTGTATACTAGCTAGCTGTTATTTGGCATGAAAATACAGACTGGCAGTAAAATAAAATACAGACTGGCAGTAAAATAGCCAAAAGTGTGGCATGTCATTACATATACACACATCAAAAGTGTCTAGGGATCAAGCATTTTTATGCGGATTTCTTGAGATTGAGATGTGGCTTTGTAATAAATTTATGATTTTATAAATTTATATGGATCCTTTTTGGTGCATTTCATAATTTGAATCAGGAACTGTGAATCAAATTCGAGTAAAAGATGAAAATCAGCTGTCAATATTTTCCCTATAAAAACATACAACGCATTGAAGACATTATTAGTGCTACTGTTTCCCTACTACTGATTAAAACCAACGTTATTATGGAGCGGCGACGTCATTATTTTAAGCAGGGAAGAAATGCTCAGAGCCGTGGGAATGATAGAAGCTGGTTCCCGGCAACGTACTGTGGCTTTAGCTCTGAATACAAGTCAGAGTGTTATCAGTCGACTTTGGACACGTTACCGAAGCACTGGTACCGTGGCTGAGCGCCATGGAGGACGGTATCGCTGCACCACACGGAGACAAGACCGATACATTCAAATCTTAACTCGAAGAGCTCCAACAATAACCGCCATGATGTTAGCCGTGAGGCTTCATCACTCTTCAGGGAACTTAATTAGCGACCAAACAGTCAGAAACCGCTTGCATGAAGTGAACCTTCATTCCCGAAGACCGCTACGGGTACCACCTATAGCAATGCACAATCGTAGGATTCGATATCAATGGGCTCTTGAACACAGAAATTGGGCAGAAGAACAATGGCGTTTCGTGTGCTTTTCTGATGAGTCTCGTTTTGGTTTGAGACCGGATACAAGACGTATACGACACTGGAGAACCCCTGGACGCCAACAGCGATTAAAATCCTGCCAGGAAGTCCATCCTTATAGTGGTGGAACCATCATGGTATGGGCGGGTATTTGGATCGGCGGAAGAACTGAGTTGATTTGGATCAGAGGCAACCTCAACGCTCAAATTTATGCTGAGACGATTGTATCAGACGTCATCGTTCCTCTACAAGTGCAAATAGGTCCCTTATTTCAGTTAATGCATGATAATGCACGACCGCACACCGCAAGAGTTGTAAGACAGACTCTCGCCGCAGCTAACATCAATGTCCTGCCCTGGCCTGCTCAGTCGCCAGACTTGAACCCGATTGAGCATGCATGGGATATGCTACAGAGAAGAGCTCTGCCGAATATGGAGGGTATCCAGTCGCAAGAAGACCTTTTTTTGTTGTTGCAACGAACATGGGCGGCCATTCCACAGCGTGATTTGGATGAACTCGTTTTGAGTATGCCAAACCGATGTTCTTGTGTTGTTAGTGTTCGCGGTAGAAACACGGATTATATATATATATATATTTATGGAGACCTGTAATTGGCTTTCAGAATATTGTACTGTTCTTGATCTGTTTGCTTTAGCTGTAAGTCTCCCATGTTATCTAAATAAATAAATAAATAAAATAAAATAAATAAATTAAGTTACCCAATAAAATTTTAAAGAAAACTGTTATTTCAGTCTTTTTTTCGAACTTTAATGTTAATGGTTCAAATGTCAAAAATCCCTTTATTAGGAAAATGGCAAATTTCTTTATTAATGCAAAGGTGACTTGGTTTATCGTTACTGTGACAAACGAAAACACTTTATTTGATGAATCCTTAAAGAAAATTTTAATTAATATCAATCAGGAGAAAAGTTATTGCAAAAATATATGTTGATCCCTAGACACTTTTGATGTGTGTAGGTTAGACCTTGAAAAAATATTGCGTGTGGTACTAGGAAGTTGTAATTTGGCATGAATAAGGCAAAATAAAATCTTGTTTTTTTTTTTGTAATTACCAGTACCTATACACATAAAAGCGCTATGTCCAAAGTCCCGCCTCTATAATCAGTGTGTTCTGCCCACAATTACTTACGGTGCTGAAACATGGACGCTCACGCAGGAGGCTGTGTAGTACGTACAGACTAACTGACTAAGGGTTGCACAGAGAGCCATATATGGAGCGGTCCATGCTGGGCATAAAACTGGTAGACCGAGTTCCAAACGTCGATATCCGAATACGTATAAAGGTTACCGATATTGGAAAGCGCGTTATGAAACTCAAATGGTGTTGGGCAATACACCTGGTAAGGCGTAGAGATGACAGGTGGAGTAAGGCTGCTACCGAATGGCGTCCAAGAACGGAAAAAAGAATGGTAGGTCGCCCGGCGGCGAGATGGGCAGACGATATAGTTGCCATCGAGGGAAAAACCTGGATGAGACTGGCACAAGAACGTGACGATTGGCAACAGAAAAGAGAGTACCTAGCAGTGGGTGAATTCGGGCTGTGGGTGATGATGATGATGACACTTCTTCTTCTTCTTCTTCGTCAGCCTTTGATGATGATGACACATAAAAGTGGAGATGTTTCTTTTTTCTCGCTTAGATCAATGTGTGGGATGTCGTTGGATAGGTCTTTAAAAAGTATTGCGAGTTTGTTCATGCTTTTTCGAACTAGGGGATTCGTTTGAGAAAGATTAAGCTTTAAAGTGCAAGTTTTTGTTGGGTCCAACTGTGGGCCTCCTTATAGCTAAACGGTTGTGTTTGAGTGTGTGAAAAAAAACACGGTTTTACAATATAATAACGAAATTAAAAGGAAAACTATCACAGCTAAGTACAGTTTACAAGTAATAGTCGACAAAGTAAAATTTACTTCCATAATATATTTTCCTAAACATAATGTATGGGGGCACACGTTTTAAAACTGCAAAAGAAAGTTTGTTTTATCATTACAATAACAAATCATCGTTCTGATTCAGGTGGGCAGGGAGGTTAATCAGTTAAGTAAGTCCACATATTTTATGGGCAACTACGGCACCCTATATTGTGCGTGGTCCGAAATGCACTTGGCCGATTTTTCATAATTGTAAATAATAAACTGTTGTGTCATGTGTTACCCACAGATTTGTATAATTAACATACTATTTAGTTACAGTAGACACTACAAAGAGTGCCTTGATACGGAACTCGGCAAATAAAACCGGGAATCGGCTTCTTCGGTGCCTTCGCCAGTCAGTGGTGTGGGAGGACCGTGGGAAAACACAGTTGCAGCCAATCCGTATCTACGGTACATATTGATCGAGTCTCCGACCTACGAGTAGAACCTCGCAGTCACACTGACGGATAACAAAATACAAAAGTTTTGTTTTTGACACAATAAGTACACTCATAAATGATAAAAAACTGAATAAGCACGTAGGGGACATCTTTCGGTATCTAAGCATTAATATTGGAATTAATCTACACTTTGTTTCAGTAAAACTTAACGAACATCACGCCTGGAATCCCTGAAGGGCTAAGCTGAAGTATACCCATTAGTAACCCACATTTCGTCAATCACATTTAAGTCTTAAGAAATAGGGGTGAAGGAAAACATCGTGAGGAAACCGGCATGACTTAGAACCAAACATTCGAGGACATGTGACATCTACCAATCCGCACTGGGCCCGCGTGGTACATTATTAAAGAGAGAGGAGGCCTGTGTCCCAGCAGTGGGAACATTATTAGGCTATTGATGAGTTGATGATGTAATAGGGGGCAAAGCTATTGCCATTATCCAGGCATAAGTCCAGATTCGGTGCTTGCTACTGAGTAATTCGTGATAGAAAAACCCAATACCACTTTGACCCACGTGCCATGCTACAACTTTACCAACAAGGCAGACAAGCCAGTCTAATTAAATCATAATTAGCCTCACGTTGCCAGTTTGCCATAGCAGAAGCTGACAGTAGATATGATTACTTGTCGCATGAATGTGCTTTTACTAATTTGCATTTATTAGAGTTTACTGCACTGTTTTGAGAGCACTGTTCTGTATTGTCAGAAGTAATCGTACAACAGTAAAACAGTAGACAAACTTTCTTTTAAATATGATTGTCAACTTAGCTGTAAATCCTCTAAAGTTTTTCAAATTCCCTATCGAGTATCGACACTCAAGTTCTAAGTTTATGTATTTTGCTATTTATGTTCAGACAGTAGGTATACAACACTGGAAAATAACATATCATATTTGAGTAGGTACATAGGTATTATATAGCTTATTAAATTTAAGAAAATTCTGCCAGCAGACCTGCAAAAGGAGAAATACAAAAGAAATTTAAACGAGAGTGTGAGAAAAGGAAGAGAATAATATGTTTATGTGCACTAACTAAACCGATCAAAACATAAATACACATACAAGTAAAATTATTACATATTCATACAAATACATACATAATAAATTCTTCTGAAAACCTTGACCGATGAATCCGTGATTCATTTATAAGTGGCGGCGAGAGACAGAAATAATCCTCTTGTGTCTGTCCTACACTCCCACATGACACACACGTGGTAATCCTATGAATTAATAAAGCTAGTCCTAGACCGGACTCGTCTTTTATGCAACCAATAACTGCCTCGGAAACCTTCAGGTGAAATTTTAAAAAAGTCAGCTGACACGTGTGGATAGGAAGAGACCAGATGGTATGACCATAATGCCATGGAAGCTGGGTAGGCCTTTGGTGTGGGACGCAACTTGCGTCGACACCCTTGCACCATCCCATACCTAGCACGGTGAGCTGTGCTGGGGCGGCTGCTGCAGGTGCTGAAAACCTCAAACGGCGCAAATAAAGGTAAGTTATATGTTAGACCCGTTTGGGTTTAAAACACTGGGCCCTTGTAGTCCGAGTGCTCACCTAATTTTTAAGGAAATTACCAAGCGGTTGGTCTACTCTTCACGTCACCAGAGGGCTGGCCTATTCTTTGGCCAAAGAATCAGCATTGCCATCCAACGTGGGAATGCTGCCAGTCTTCTGGGCGCTTTTCCTGTTGACAGCAATGTGGACGAATTTTTTGACGCCCTGTAATCTTTTTTAATCCTTGTATATATTTTATTATAATTTTTATTTTTATTTGTGTAAATTTAGTTTGTAAACATTGTAAATAAAAAAATTGTCAAGGGCGTTAGACACATACAAGAGGCTATTATTTATTTTTCTGTAAAAATCATTGCTTTATAAACCCGACAGAAAACCGGCATTTCCTCTTACGGTGGCTTTATAATATTGATAAAATGCAAATAATAGTATAGTTTGCAATTCCTGAAAAAGAAAAACTTTTTCAGGAATTGCAAACTATACTAACATAGGCCACAACGAGTCATGTTGAGATTTTCTCGAATTTCAATATACATATATATCACACGGTATTCCTCTTTTAGGAAGCGTTTAAATCAGTAAAAACGAACTTGTTAAAATGAATGTGCATTGAACATGGTTCGTAGCTCGCCCCTTGGGAATGGAAACACCTGTGTGTCCACAGTTTCTGCCTCGAACTGTGCCATTTTGAACTATGATAGCTTCCGATCGAAAATATTTACATTTTCGTAGCCAGATACACGGCGACACGTTAAGACGGAACAGAGGCTGCGATTTTCTATGCAAATTGGACGTTTCGTAACGTATTTCCCTATTTAACTTCCTCAACTTGTTTTTCATAAAATCTAGGTCTACTAAAGGTCCTTTCATTGTTTTTTTTTAGCAACTTATAATTAAAGAAAATATAAAAAATTGCTCCATTTCACGGCCATCCAGACAAATTTGTAGAGTTTTAAATATTAAAAGGACACAGACTCTTTCTTAAAAATTTCAAGTCAATAATAATTAAATTAGCTCCTCAGTGTTCGAGGAGCAAGAAGGGGAATACAAAAAGTTCTAGTCAAATGTTTTGGGATTTAATAGGTATGAGCTTCAGGTCTTCCGATCGTAATCTACGAGGGCAGGTTTGACGCAGTGCTACGACAACAGTTTCATTAAACAGCTGCCTCGCAGGCCCTTTTCCCTCTGAAGTTCGACACCCAACACACCAACAACTACGTGATTATCATCTGAAAGGTAAAGCATCGTGGCACAGTGCAGTACCTTTTGGTGCTTTACAGACAAAGACGCCGTTTTTGCTTTGTGTTGTATCGTAAAATTCATAAAGCTATTCGTAACAAGCTAATTTATTTTATAATGATCGATGAAAAATTATAATGATGTACTGAATTTATAAGGTAAGCGTTTGCGTCTGTGTCCTCTTCCTCCCTGTATACCTACTTACGTCTTCGTGATCCATTCAAAGTCCATAGCTGTCGCTAAACTGCGAAACTGCGACTGTTCAAGTTAAAGTATTAAAGAGGCCAGGGTTCACATGGAAAAAAAACATCGGCAATGCGTAGTATACCATTTATTGAAATAAATATTATACTACTACTATTTACACAACAATTTTAGGTACCTGGTCTAGCTATATGTATGATAGTCGTAAATATATTTGAATTATTATCATTCAACTTATTTTGGTTGTGGAGCTCGGATAGGCGTTGCTCCATGTAAAATGCAGGTAGCTATATTCAGATTCAGACGCATCCGGTAAGACTAGAAGCCAATCCCAATAAAGTTGAGAAAAGGCAATTATCATTAAACTTATTTTAGGATCTACGTATATAGGTACAGTATGCAGTGACTAGAATTGTAGTTCTTATAAGTAATTCAAAGTTACAAGAATTTAAACAGGTAGCTTTGAATAGAATTACATAATTGACAAGATATAATTGAGATAAAGATCTTTACTTAAATTTACTTAAATTATAACATAGTAACCACAGCAGGTATAATAATGAGATCAATTTATATTAAATTCAGAAGTAACAACTATTACAAAATATTCTTACCGTGTCCTGTTGTGTCGTGAGTTCGTGAAGCGTCACTCGATTGGAGACCAATAAAATGGTTGGTCGGACTACCCACAGTAGATACCCATCACCACGTTGGTTTCTTTCAAGTTATAACCTGTAAAACTCTATACTTAGGAAGTATATAGGTACTGTTGATCTGCTGATACTGCAAATCTGCTGATATAAAGAGGAATGAGGCAATTATCGTGAGAAAAGTTTTGAGTAAAAATGTGGGTGGCTGAGTGGCCATAAGAGTAAAGGAAGACCAAAGAACGATGGATGGACTGTATGAAGGATTTGGTACGAAAGGGGCTGTCTGTTGAGATGGCGAGTAAAAGAGAGTAAGGAAACAGACAGCCCAGGCTGACAGGCCGGTTGACGGACAGGAGAATGATGACTGTTAAACTGCTGTTATGGTCCTTCAAAATTAAAGAGTTAAAATAGTAAAGTTTGACAAGTTTTCCAATACAAATTATCACATCATAGATCAGTTCCAAATCTTTCTTAGTTCTCAAATAACTCCATCATTTTCCCACACTGAAGTGAGATCGAAACAATACTGCAACAAGAGTTGATGGTAGGTCCGCCTCCAAGTGTCCATGACAATGAATGTTGTATCAAAATGAATTTGGATTGGAACACTGCGTCTGAACTTTCGTCACGGTACAACACGACACAATACAGAATATGGTTTTATGCAGGTGTTTATCTAAGCTCCTCTTTATCAATTATATTGGGGGTACTTGCGAAGACCCTGGGGTCTTCGGGTATCCAAATCTTGGCGTGTAGTGTGGAACCCGTTTGCCTCTCTCCACGACGAGACCACGACAACGAATGAACTTGAAGGTTACTACCTGAAAATAAAGACCTCTTTTAAACACTTTATAAGTATATGTGTAGACCCGTCGTACACGACTAAGGTAATTACTGCACCATCCAGGACCTTAATAGGGATGATTCTTGACTAAAAAATTATAATTCTGTTAAGTCCGTCAGTTAGATTATCGAAAACTATTGGTTACCTTGTGTTTATTGTTTTAATCAAACTGACGAAGATAAGGTGAAAAATGAAAAAAAATTGTGACCTCACACTAGTTTTCGAAGCACTATATCGTCTTAATTTTTGTATAGGTAGGTACGTGAAAAAAAAAAATGGGAAACAGCCCAGACATGCTCAATTGGAATATGGACCCTTCTCTTAAAAACATTAAAGACGACGGGTAAGATCAGTGCAACCTGCTGCACAAGAGTGGCCAGGAGAGCCATTGCAGAAGAGTGGGAACGTATTCCTCAAAACGTTATTAAAAGCATCGTGGAAAGTATACTAAATACTATTTTAATATTTCCATGGTGGAAAGCATGTTTTTTTTTACCCTACAAAAACCCTAAAAAATAGTAAAAATTATTTGTTTTGGTTTTACTGTTTTGCTATCGTTGATACTTTCGTTGTTACTTGTTACGTTATCTCGGGGTCACGTAATTCGGTGTGACGATTTTCGTTGTAACGTGCATTCGTTGTTCCGTGTTTCGAAGTCTCGTACATTCCTTGTTACAGTGTGCGTCACTGCGTGCTTTCGTACACAGTTATTTTAATTTTTTTTAAACGTTGCCTCACACTAGGAATTTCTTCTGTATCGTGTGGGCGTTTACAAACATTCAAACTTCACTTAAACAAATCATACAGACCCGAAACAAATATCTGTAGGCCATACAAATATGTGTTCTGTGCGGGAAACGAACCCGCGAAACTCAGCGCAACAGTCCAATAGCTCAACCACTGCGCCAAACGTGCAGTATCGTTGTTGCAAACATTCGGCGCCGTGTAATTCGACGTAGTAACTTTCGGAATGACATAACGCATTCGAGGTCACACTTGTTACTATTTTCTTTATTTTCTCTTGCCCTTAAATACCAATTTAATTGGGGTCGGCACAGCATGCTTCCCACTCCATACGTCTCTGTTTCTCGTCATCTCATGAGGCACCTCCTGTTTTGCCATATCATTCTTATCACAGTCCATCCATGATCATTTCTTTGGTCCTCCTCTATTCTTATACTTATCCATATCCATGTCTAAAACCGTTCGCACGACATTTTCCTCATTCCATCTCATCACATGCCCATACCACGACAACCGATTTCCACACAACTTTTCAGCGGCGCCACTTTCAGACTTCCACTTATGTACTCATTTCTTATTTTGTACATTCGTGTAACACCAAAAAATCCCCATAAAATTCCCCACATGGCAAAGGCCCTTCCATCGCTATCGATCTCTTATGTGGCCCAACATTCCGATCCATACACGACATCCGGTCTAACGACTGTTTTATAGATCTTCCCGTGACCTTGTTTCCGTGACCTGCCGCCATTTCATCAATCACGTGTTAATTCTGTGCTTTACACTACGGTCTATTTCGCCATCGCTTTGCATGAGTGAACCGAGATACCGGAAGTCAGAGCAGACAGGAAGAAACGCGCCATGTAGCGCTATAGACTCCAAGGCTGGAGAGACTGCCAAAATCGCAGAACATGTATTCGGTTTTAGTTCTACTGATTTCCAAGCCCACATTCTCCAGTTTCTGTTGCCATTTCTCCAATCTGCTCTGGATTTCAGGACCATCTTCACCGACAAGAACAATGTCGTTGGCAAAAAGCATGCACCAGGGTGACTCTTCCTGTATGTCCGACATCAAAGCGTCCATAATCAACAGAAAGAGGTACGGATCAAAGCCGATCCTTGATGCAGGCCTATGGCCACACTGAACTCACTGGTGTTGCCAGCAGTAGACTGGGCGTAGGTACAAGATTGTTTGTACATCGCAAGAATTAACTCTACACTTCCAGGCAAACCTTTCTCTTTCAAGGCCCACCACAACACATTCCGAGGTACCCTACGTTCTCGTAGGTATCATACGTTTTCTCTAGTCTATAGTCTTTCTCTCTCTCCCTCTCTTTATCAACGAACGCCATGTTCAAGTTCTTTTGTGTGCACGTGTGTACTTCTCGCACAATTGGCGGAGTACAAAAATGGCATCCGTTGTTCTTCTTTCTGGCACAAACCCAATCAGATTCTGAGTAATCTCACTCTCCTCACCTTCTAAATCTTTTGTCTATTACTTTTCCCCATAATTTTATACTATGTAACATGAGCCCACTAGACACTTTACATGATTCATATCACTCGTTTTCTTTTCTCTTGCTTTTGTAATCTGGTACAGCCTTTTGGCAAAGGCCAAAGGCCAAAGGGCCTGACAGTACAGTGAGTCATATAAATTCTCCTGCATCTTAGCACTGGGAACTGCTGCCGCCTTTTTATGCTTTTCTCTTCTAATCTTTATAAATATTCTTCTTTTCGTGTTTCAAACTGTTATTCCCGTTTGCTACACTCTGCCATTATTTAAACGCAACCTTCTTCTCTTTCAGCCTTTATTGCAAATCTCCATTCCACCATCTACGAGTATTATTTCGAGTACCTTTCCCTTTTGATTCTCGAAACACATCTTTTGCTTCTCATATAATACAACCCGCTATCTCTTTCCAATAATAATTTACAGAATTTGTTTTTCCTCCATTTTATCTACCCACTACCTGGCCTATAAACATACTTGCACATTCTTCGTTTTGAAAATTACTCGCTCTACAACGACGATATTTGGCACTGAAACTATTTAGATGAATGATTAATGATAAAAAGTTGTTACAAAGAATAAATTGGTACTAAAAAGAAAAAAGAAAAGTTTTTTATAAAAACCGTAAGTGACTAGGTAATCAAATAAAATTGCATTTCTTGTAAAAGTGACTGCTAGACTGTCTGATATCAATAAAGAAATCTGCATGTAAGCCACTCTAAGTAAGCCATTTTACGATTGCAAATTGCCAGTGCTATCCAAGGCGTTCATAAAATCGGTACAGGAAATGTTTGCTTTAAACGTGGGAAACAAAGGCATGGCACTAAGGAGTATTTAAATTGAGTCTTTCACTCACCGTTTGCTATACGAATGTGAACCATTTTTATTTATAGTAATTGTGGGATTATTGATCATCGAAACATCTGACTATAATAACCAGTTTTGTTTAGGTCAGCTTTTGATCTAAATAATTAATGTACCCATTACCTAATTATTTAGATCAAAAGCTGACTTAAACAAAACTGATTATAATAACCTAATACTTACCAGTATTAGGTTTCAATTCGTGAAGCAATCTAGAACACCAACTTAGTTGAAGTTTGGTTTGCCATCTCAAAATTTTTGCAACCTGCAGAGCTATTGCGTATTGTTTAATAAACTTACCATAAACCAACCAATTATTGACAGTTAATCGATGGACACAATGATAACCACTGACATTTAAAAATATAAGCAATAGCCCTGCAGGAAGACGCGTGAAAACCCCGGATTTTAGAGCACAGAACCCGGATATGTCAACAGTTTTTTTTAAACATACATAGTTTTGACCTACTCTGTAAAAAAGCAATTGAAAAAGTTATAAATCACCTTTCTATTTATCCTTAGACTTTAATATTATATTAAGTCATCTTTTATCATCATTTTAAATGTACCTAACAAAACAGAAAATTATTCCAGTTTGTTACAAATTGTTTTATTTTTAAATTGTAATCGTTAAATTTTTAAACCCGGACTACTTACAAATAAAACCCCGCCCAGACGCTCCCCGAACGCCCTCTAGACTAGGACAAATCCGGGGAAACCCGGACGGATGGTATTAGTTGAAGTACCACATTTTTCAGAGTTTGTTTGCTAGAAAAGTATGTTGTTTCCACAACCAAGAAATATAAAAAAATACGAACTCAGTAGCGAAGTATTTCCAGGTACTTAATTTCAGGTTCATTATGTTCATTAACCTAACTCCTAGAGGATAGATCGGATGCCTCAATCAGGTCTTACCCGCAACCAACCGAATGTCACAAGAAGAGTGCTCTACGAGTTTCGTAGGCCCCAATACGCGAGCTACGCACTGTACGCGTCACAATAATGACTTCCGATAGTTTTCATTTTACTCAGCACCGTGTCCTGTGTCTGAAGAAAAGAAATTTTACTTTGAACATTATCGCTGTAAACACAAGTATTTTTTGACGTCTTACTTGATTATTGATGAAAATCAACACGAGATTAATGGACAGCAAAAAAAGAGCTAATCGTCCAACTTCAATTATCCGAGCACAATCGCTCCGGAACCCCCTAAGCGCTTCAACTTGAGGTTTATTTATCTACAATTATTTTTGAGAGACGCAAAGAGGGCTAACTAAACAGTTCGCAAATGTGTTAAGGCCCGTGTGGCCCCATGACGCGAGGGGCCGTAGCACGAGGGTCGCGCACGTGCGCACTGTTATGGGCCCTTAGGCCCCTTCTGTACACCCCGATAGGGTTGACCCGTCCTTGTCGATTATTTTTTTCATTGTATTGCGCTTATGATAACAAATTCATTGATACATTACATCGATAACAGAATGGGAGTTGTTTTTTAGAACAAAACAGTGTTGATTGTAAATACAGATAGAATAAATGACACAACATAGAATATTGTGTATGTATAATGAATTACTTAGTCTTTCGTAATACATTATGAACTGTTCACTTGATATAGGTGGCTAGAGGTAGGACCTGACGACCTGCGATTTGCAAAATCAAAAATACCTAAATTTTGAATTTTAGAGCGATTCGATTCGAGTAGATTGAAATCGAAGGAAGAGTAAAGGGATGGATGATAAAGGGATGTTCTAAAGCCATGGTTCATAATATATGCTACGTGTGCGCATGATGTATTGTTTAAGTATAGGTTGGTAGGTACGAGTACAGAAGGTAACGTTCGTGTTTCAAGCGTCCAATAGTCCAGTCCACCCCTCTAACTGCAAGTGCTATAATAACAGTTTATATCATGTGACAGTGGACATAATGAGTATTTCCGGTAATTTGTGCGTTCGTCACGTACCAAACAATCAGATTTCTGTCGTTAATTATTAACGAGTCTAGTACCATATTTTATTGTCTGTATCATAAAGAATTAAATATTTTACGAAAAATATTTATTATAAAAAAAAAAATGGAACAGCGATGTTCTGTTTACATTTGTCCGCGATAGTTTTTGCCAGCGTATTTGGAGAGCGCTCCTAACTCCTCCTCTATCCTGAGTACCTGGTTGTACTTTTCGATTCGCTCGCCCCGAATGGGTGCGCCGCACTTTAACTGTCCCGCGGACAGACCGACCACCAAGTCAGCCAGGAATGTATCAGTAGTTTCTCCCCATCTATCAATGACGACAACGCCTAATCCAGCCGCTTTAATCATCTTGTAACATTCAATGACCTCAGTCAAAGTACCCGCTTGATTTATTCGCAAACCGATCGAATTTCCAGCTTTTTTCTCGATGGCCAAGCCAACTCTTCTCACGCTGGTTTGCGTCAAGTCATTGCCTAGTAGTTGCGCCGGAGTGCGAGTCGTGAGCAAGGAAAACGCAGCCCAATCATCGAAATCGAAACCATCTTCAACGGAACACACTGGAAACTCTTTTATGTTGTCCAAATAGATTTCGACGAGTTTGTCAGACGAAACATATTCTTGGGGATTTGAATTTGGATTTTTGAACTCTAAATCATAAGCTCCATCTTTGGATAAATCCGTTGCAGCTGCGTTAATGCCTATTTCTGCCTTGCCTTGATACCCGCATTGCTTTATAGCATCAGTGAGGAAAAGAAGCGCATCTCTGTGGCTTTGGAGCGGAATGGAGAACCCGCCGTTACAGGCCACGTACGTAGCTTCGATGGGGTATTTGGATAATATAGTTTCTTTAACATACGTATATATTTCTGTACCGATTTTCATCGCATCTGTAAAGGATGTTGCTCCAGTTGGCATAATTGTATATTCTTGAAATGGCAACCCGTTGGACGACAACACTCCACCAACCAGGATGGTGAAGTGTGGAACTGGCAATATGATGGAGGTTACTCCTCCCATATCTGAGATGTGTCTGTACAGTGGCATTCCTTTCTTGGCTGCTCCAGCCTTGGCTACCACCAGTGACACAGCCATCATAGCGTTGGCGCCGAGCCTCGACCTGTTCTCAGTGCCGTCGAGCGCGATCATGAACTGATCTATTTCTTTTTGCATGGTCACCTCGAGGTTCTGTTTTATGAGTTCTGGGGCGATAATATTGTTGATATTTTTGACAGCAGTCATTACACCCATACCATGGTAATCCTTGGGGATATTATCTCGCAATTGTAACGATTCTGCAACTCTTTTCCGATCAGTTGATGAAACCCCAATACGGAATAGTCCAAGTTCAGTTACCATATCCACCTCGACGGTCGGTATGCCACTCGAGTCGAATATTTGACGAGCGAGCAAAAGTTTGATCGGCATTTTGGACTTACTTGAATTTGTACAAAGAGAAAGTGTAAATAAAATTACTTAGAAAATAATTAACTATCAAAACTTTTGCCGAAATCACCAGTAACAATAAACGTCAAAATTCTTCGTTCCTTTGTTGAGGGTTTGAATTTTGCTTCCGTATGTGTGCCAGTCACCTAACATTGTTTAAAAACTTTTTGGATAGACCTTGAACAAAAAAAAATAGAAATACAGTACAAAAATACATCACGCCAGGCAATACGAGTGTGAAAGGGCGCACGTGCGCTATAATCTTTATGTAAATCCTACATTACACTTCGATAAGGTGCTTTTTAATAATTGAAAAACAGATTATGCGTGGGCAATATTGGGTTGCAGCGAAGTCATTATCTTTAACACATCGGAATAGAGTATTTTATCGACCCTTGCTTGACTCATCGTTCCCTAAGTCGATGATGTATTCCGATATTGACATGAAATGAATGAACCTGTTTTGGAGCCGTTTGTTTGTTGTGTGAGGTATAAAAATATAAATTATAAAAAAATACATTCAAAAACTGCTCTTTGTCGGTGTAGGTAAGTACCGATATATTTTATGTACTCGTATTTTTGAAACCTTTAGGCGATGTGCGTCTTAAATCACTCTTTGACGCAAAATTAGATGAAATCGAATAATGATGTTAGAAGCATTTTTTTTTAAACTAAATTCACAAGGCAATGACATTATGCAAGAAGGGCGTGGGGACAAAAGTGGTATAGAGTACTTAATAGTGTTCTAATACAGTCCCGAGGGCCACCCTATTATTGGAGGGCGATCTTTCAATTTGTTACGGCGTGATTCGCAAATATGCTGTTGTGCCCTTGTTTACACTTTTAGAGCGTTCAGTTTCGGCACAAGTGTAGTTATAATGTCTTTTGTGTGCCAAATGGGGGAAGGATTGTTTATTTTTTTAAATGAAATGAAATACTGTCTCCTTGGTTTTATGGTTGCAATCGTTCTGCTGCAGCTGTGCAGGATATCCAGGATTCGACTCCCAGTTCGGGCAAAGTGATATTGTGTTTTCACACCAGAAGAGTGGATTATATTTAGTCCGTCAGTTAGATTATCGAAAAACATTGTATACGTGTTTTTTGTTTTATCAAAATTGAATAAGATAAAATGCGTCAAAGATTATGAGTGGGGGCTTTTGACGTGATAATAAATGCTGTGCGATGTCACACAAGTTTTCGAAGCACTGTATCGTCTTAATTTTATGTTTACTAAGGTATGTGAACAAAAAAAAAATTGTAAATCTATCTGTCGGAATAATTAGATTTTTTTGTTAACTACCCTAAATCTCAGTAGTAGTCTCGGAGTCTGGATTTGTGCCCCACTTGCCATGTAGCACATAAACATTTTATAACTGGCGAATTGTTGGTGTACCTACTAATGGGTTCACTTCCGCTAAACCCTTCGAGGAGTAAAGGCATGATGTTATATTATGTTATGAAATTAAATTTGCCTGCAGTAGCTCTGCTGTTAGAGATAGATGGAAACTGAATATTATTAGTGCAACCAATTAATTACGACACGTTACTCACTCGTCTGACCCAGTGGATAGGTAACACATTGTGGGAGAGAACGTTATCGATGTAAAATTAAATGCTAAAACAGTGGGATCCCACGGGAGCCCGAGCTCATCACATCACGCGATAGTGATGTACCCGTGAGAACAAAGCTACTGGACCATCGACAAAACGATTAACGATTATATTCGATTATCACACGCGATGGGTGACGTAATTACGACACAACATGTGCAAACTGCACAAGAGGGGTAACTACGGGTGGAGGAAAGTTATGAATTAAACACGTAAATTATAGGTAGCAGATAAAAGGTTCCTATCTAGTTGTAATAGTATTTTAATAGAGTAGTTAACAAAAATAATCTAATTAGTCCGTCATATACCTAACTCAGGAACACGCTACCCCTGGGAATTAAAAAAGCTGAAAGCAAATTCACGTTTAAAAGGAAAGTACGTTCCCACTATTTAAATCAGACAAAATAGCTATTACAAGTTAGTCATGGTAATTACCAGTTATGTTTTATTTTGGTATGTGTTGCAATATTTATTAGTTTATGTTATTTTTATGTGTATTAGTATTAATATAAGTATATATATATTTTAATTGATATTGTTTTTTTTTTTCTAGTTAGTTTGTAGCCTACCACAATGTTGTCTTGTTTGACCCTAAGGTTGACTGGTAGAGAATGCCTTGTGGCATTAAGTCCGCCTATGTATCACTATTGTGCATAAAGTTTAAATAAATAAATAAATATAGATTACCAAAAAATATTGGACACGTTTTTTTCTTTTTTGACTTAAACAAACAATGAAGACGATACAGTGCTTAGAAAACTCGTGTGACATCGTACTCTAAGACATTAGTATGACATTTTTTTGCGGTCTTTGACGTCTCTAATCCCCACTCAAATCTTTGACGCGTTTTATCTTCGTCATTTTTTAATTTTCAAAAATTATTTATGCTTCATAGACGCAAATCAAAATGACGAAATAAAAAAAAACACCACCGAATATATGTTTTAAATGTTTTAATCGGATTGAATTTAGTTAAAGGTATCTGTGGTAATTTTCTTTTCCGCTCTTGGTAGCGGAAAAATAAAATTACCGCACGCGTGCGAAATACGTTGCATGTCGAACCTAATAGTATTGCAATAAGAGCCAGTTTTCGAGAAGGTGTATTGAAAACTACTTTTTGCACTAAACAGCTTTCTAATGAAAGGACGGCAGTATAGTAATTTCGCCAGTTAAGTTGAGGCGAGCTTATTTCCAACAAGCGAGCACTAATCCAGACTCCGTCGTTGCTTCTGAGAAATTCAAAGGAAATAACACTTTGCTTGACCCGGGAATAGAACCCTCACCTCATGTTCGCTTGCGACTGATTACAAATTAAATCATTGCAGGGTAAGTCCAGCGATATAATAGACGGTGTTTTCAGGTTTTTGTAAATCACACTAATATTATAAAGGCGAAAGTTTGTGAGTGTGTATGTTTGTTACTTCTTCTCGTAAAAACCACTGAAGGGATTTGGATAAAATGTTCTACACAGGTTCTTTATAACCTGGATTAACACATAGGATACTTTTTATCCCGATTTTATCTTCCCGTGGGATAATTTTCGAGTTGTAGCGGGTGAAGGCGCTGACAACAGCTAGTAATTTATAGGTATAACCGAATTCGAAGAATTCACTCGTAACAGTTATCAGGATAAGACGCGCTTGCCTAGGTTGGTTTGTGGATGGGTGATCTGACCACACATTACATGCCAAGTTTCCTCCGTGTCTCCGAGTAGAAGACGACCCCAGCATAGTTGGGAAAAGGCATATGATCGTTTTGAATATTAGGCAGGTAGGTAGGGTAGTTAATCAGTTTAGTAAGTTTACACATTTTGATGGGCAACTACGGAACCCTACATTGTGCGTGGTCTGACTTGCACTTGGCCGGTTTTTGTTTGTGACCTTTCGTTATTTTTCTGTATTATCTTTTAATGGAATGTGGATTATTATTATTGTTTTGAATAAGTCTGTTATTCTATATTATTAAATGAACATGATTGTTTTTATTTTATCCTGTTTAGAAATGTTTTTCATTGTAATGTTTTAAAGGCTTTTGGTACCGACTGTTTTATTTTACAAACTTTCTACACAATGTATACCTAGGTATTGTTTAGAAATAAATGACATATGAATGACTTAAACTAATGGTTGAAAATGGTACTCTACCCTAGTAGGTAGTGTATTTAATATGTTTAAAAAGTGTCAGTACCTACTGATCCTTTACTAAAATAATTTTCTATATTTTTGACTTATTTTTTTTAACATTATCATAAAGTACTTACCGTGTATAAATTCATATGCATCTAGTAATAACCTTTTTGGCTTCGCGGCAGTCGCGTAAAAAGCTGTTATTTCGAAAATACAAAGAGACACTTTAATTTTACTCATTTGTGCAAATAAGACATAAGTGTCTCACAAAACACGTCATGTATTGAAGGCATACTATTGTGACGAATTGACAATAGCATGCAGTTACAGAATGCAAGGTAATCATTTTATTTTTCCTTCATTTCCTAGTGTTTCATGGACATGAACATGAGCATCATGAAATAACTCTATACTTACATTATTAATACGCTAACTCGCTAACCGACTATTTTTCCACGGTCGGCAACAGAAGTAGCTTAACATTACAGAATTTTTATGTTTCGGAAGATTTTTTTTTAAATATTCCTTACTCTTAAATCATTTGTTACTAACGAGTTATTTATAGTAAGTTTTTATTTTGAAACTTTAAGTAGTGTAAATCTACTTCTGATGGTGACTGTACTATTGTTAGGATTCTTACTACCGCACTCAGAGAGCTTGAATGATTACTTAGGCCATCTCTTAGTAAAGTCGTTAGTTGTCGCTCAAAAAAAATGTTTACGGGCCATATACGGGATTCCATCTGATGAATCATGTCGACCTGTATTTAAAAGGCTTGGTTTGCTACCATTACCTTCATTATATTTGTATGAAGCATGTATGTTTGTTAAGAAATATAAAGGATTATTTAAAACAGCAGATGAAATTAGTTCTCGAAGCCGCCGTGATCCGTACAGACTTGTATTAGATGAGCTCCCTAGGCTAGCAAAATATAACAAAAGCTGTCTCGCGATGTGTGTACGTGTTTAAATAATAAGTTACCTAATGAATTTAAAATATTAAATTGCAGTTTATTTAAAATTAAATTGTATAGATGGCTGAATGAAAATAATTTCTATAGTATTAATGACTTTTTTGAATTTAAATTATAATGCTTGTAATTCTAAATATCGTTAATTCTCTAAGTTTGCATGCTTTAAATTTAAGCAAAACATGTATGATCTTATATTCTTTAATAACACCTATGTATACCATGTTGTATGCAAATAAATAAATTATCTTATCTTATCTTAAAAAAGGTTTTGACAGTTTTGTCATACAAAAGTATGTCAAACCTTTACTAAGTGACGGCTTAAGTAAGCATTAAAGCTCTCTGAGCGCGGCAGTTAGTTTTATTTATTGCTACTTATTGTTTTATTTAAGTCGAACGTGGGTGAATTCCCATAGTCGTCGCGCGTCCGGGATAGTTGCCTTAGCGATAAAACGCGCTGCAATAGAACCGATTTAAATGCCGTGGCAGAAGATGCATGACACTGTCATGGTGCCTTGTCTATGCCACGTAAAATCTACCCTTTCCCCATTACAATAAATGTTTCGAAACGATTGGTTAATCTACATAATATTCGTATTCGGTCGTATGCAGATTTGATCGATAATTATATCGTTAAAAGAAAATCCTTAAATTAAATATTTATTGTTTATTACCCAACTGCTGAGAAGCCCAAAAGGTGGGTTATGTGTTTGACCTGTTTACAGTATATGTATGTCCGTTTCGTCCGTCCGTTCTCTTCATAATTCCTAAACGGATGGACGGATTTCCATTAAATTAGACATAAAAAAAAGTTACTAGTTTCTTTGAGTATAAGTTATCAATTCTAATTTTAATGTTTATAACGTTTTATAACTACTTTTACGCGTAAAGAAAGGGAAAGGAAATATGATACCGTACAGCGGGATGCCTGTTGTCTTTATGTTTCGCGCAGGTTTACACACACGATTTAAATTAAGAACAAACGTGGCATCGCGCGAGAGGTTGGTGCGTAACTAAGCGCGATGTGGCCAATTTATTGGCTTCATTTCATGTTGTCATTTTTGAGGGCGGACAACGTATCTATAGTTTTAAATGTTTAATATATCATTTTATAATCCTGTTCTTCCTGTTCTGTGCGCATAGAACTTAAGTCTTTTTTGCAATGACGTTCACACAAATTCAATTTTTTCATAAGTGTATTGAAAAATGTTGTTTGATACACGAGGGCACTGCAGGTCTCTGTAAATTCCGCTTAGGCTGGAATGGCAGTTTCCGCACTACTTTTCCGTACCTATTTCAACTTATTTCAACTTTTTCCGAAATTTTAATCTAAAAGTTATAAAAACCGGATTATTTAAGGAATATTCTCCGTGTACCTAATTGGAAAATGCAATTATTGTGTGACAATGAATTGTGGACGCAATAAATCCACATTAGTGGTGTATCGATCATTAAAAGGTGCACAAATATTGCAGGGGTCGCGCCCTGGCACGGGCCACCACGGCGCCGCGGCGCCACCGCGTGACCCTGGGTACCCTGGCCATCGCTCCGTGTCATGCATGCTTCGTTGGACTTTGCACATCTGTATCACTTTATTCGTACATCAATTTGTAATGTTTTTGGCCCTACTACCTGAGTTGTGCAGGTCTGATAGGCAGTCTTTCCATGTAATAAAATTCGAAAGTAATTGTTCACTTTATAATGTTTTTGATTACCTCTTGACCTCGATCACGCCTGATGGAAAGCGATAGACTATTGAAGAATTTGATTTGTTTCTGATACCTATTCGAGCTTTTTAGGGGTCCGTAGTCAACATGGAACCCGTAAATAATTTCGCCATGTCCGTCTGTATGTCCGTCCGTCCGCACTATATCTCAAAGACTCTTAGTACTAGAAATCTGTAAAATAGCATGAATATACAAATGACTTGATTAGCTTACCTTTTATGATAACTTTCTTTTGCTCTTCCTTGTTGTGTGCATTGGCTACTCCTGACAGCATAGTTTCTGTTGAACAACGGTCCACTCGTACCTATGTATACAGAAAACGGGCTATGTTTTAAACTCAAAAATAATCAAAGAGCTGTTCAGGTAGGTCAGACATGAGTTGGCGACTCGAAAAGATGAAGAAAAACTCAACAACACTCACGTTGCACACAAAAGACGGCACAACACACAGAAGTACAATAAAATGACACAAACTACTAATTTTTCACATGTTTAAAGTCTTCTGACGGATCACAGCTTATCGTCGCGCTTGTAATTCCCGAAGGGTTAGGCAGAAGGTTGTCTAAAAGTACACCCACGTTTCGCCAGAGTCCAGTCTTACAGACTGACGGATCCGGATCAATAGATCATAGGAGATGAATTTTCAATTATACCTTCTCTTTGTAATAAATAAACTCTTGTTAAGGAAACATTCTTCTAGACTAGGAGTGGGAGTATAGGCTACTCAACTAAACGGTTTGTCAGCCAATAAAATAAAAGCAAAAGGAAAAAGTCCAGTTATTACCTACTTGATGCTGTCACAATAAGTACTTACATACTCAAAAATAAACCAGAAATGTCATATTATTATGTATATTACTTACCAATTCACCCAAGAAATTAATATATCCGATAGCTAGCTTCAAAGTGTCAACTTTAGACAGCCTTTTCTCGTAAGGAAGAGTGGGGATATGAGCACGTAGACCTTCGAAGGCATCATTGATGGACTGCATCCGGCGGCGCTCGCGTAGGTTCGCGGCTTGACGCTGCTGTATCTGCTGCTGAGGACACCGCAGCGAAGATTTACGTCTGTGAAGACGCCGGAAATCAGATCTAGAAACAAATGAGATTTATCTACTACGTAATGATTTATCCCAATTATGTTTAAATTAGATAATAGGTCGTAGCTGAGTTCAAAGGATGAGCACTCTACAAGCAACGCAAATAGTGTGTAATACACAAAATATTATTTCTATTTACTTTATCATACGTCATACTCGTTTTTAGGATTCCGTACCCCAAAAGGTAAAAAAAGAAACCCTTATAAGGTCACTGTCTTATCTGTGTGTCCGTCCATCTGTCTGTCTGTTCGCGTGTCACCACCGATTTTCTCAGGAACGGGTGGACTTAGCAAGCTTAAAACTTATACCAGATACTGAGGTCTATAGTCCCTATTAGGTGTATAAAAGTCAAGGGCCTGCCTGAGACAACACAATAAAAAGATATGGACAAAGGGGTTTGGGTAAAGTAGGCGTCGTTTTGAAGTTGCGCGGCCAGCAATAAAACTTGTATATTTGGAACCACTCCTCTGAACATAATCGGAACGGAGATCGGTTCTCTACTGCTCATTAAAATCAATGGACTTATTTATAGTCTATTGCACTGTTTTAGGTTCTTGAATCCTACCGTATTTTTTTGCGAATTCTAAATAAAATTAACCAAATCAAAAAATATAATAAATGCATCGCCCGATGTCTATAGATCATCTTCGGGGCGAAGTATGTTGGCATTTTCTTGGACATTGTGATCGTTTGTGTATTGTAACATTTGCAACTGACCCAACATACCTCTTTGGACTCATGTTCTTATTATTATTGTGCTGGTGCTGCCGCTGCGGCTGCAGAGAACCTCAAGCTGCGTAAATATAGTAACCTTTGTGGAAACTATATTTTCGAGCCGTTTGGGGTTGAAACTCTAGGGCCGTGGGGTCCTAGTGCCCACAGTCTTTTTAAGGATATTTCCAAACGCCTTGTTGACGCTTCCTCTGACCCAAGGGCTGGCTTTTTCTTTGGCCAGAGACTAAGTGTTGCCATACAACGCGGCAACGCTGCCAGTCTCTTGGGCACTTTACCTGCTGACAGCGTTGAGGAGGAGTTTTTCGATGCCCTTTTATAGTTAGTTTGTTTTTAGGTTAGTTTAGTTTATATATTTAGTATAGTCTTACTTATATCTCAAAACAATTGTTATCTTACGATTTGGATGTATAACGCCATGGATGTAATTAACAGTGCATTTTGCATTGTTGCCGGCGAAGTCTGAATCGTGTTAGCGGGATCGTATTTGACATTCATCTAGATTTTTAGGTGTATATTCTCGTGGAACAAAAATGCAATATTGGGCCACTATTGTTCACTGTTCGCATGTAATGTCTATAATATGGTACCAACATGGAGTCGGGTAGATATCAAAATAATCTGGCTCCGCCATCATAAATTTGGTTTCGAGTATTCGACAAGAGTCATGACATTGAGCATGAAATGGGGACTATGAGAGTAAAAATTAGTTTTTATCATGTAATGAAACACCCACTATACTAACTTGACATTGACAGACGATCGATCATAATCTGACTAGTCTTTCCCAACTATGTTGGGATTTGCTTCCAGTCTATCCGGATGCTTAATTTGACTGGACTTATTTAATGCAATCAGCATTGACGTTCTCTAGATTAGTGGAGGATTAAAAATATTTACGTATATTTTTTGTAGATAGGTTCAGGTAGGTAATCTAAAGAAAATCTTTTCAAATTCTAACCATAAAGGCAAAATTGAGTGTTAGTACGGTTTGTGTATTTTTATGTAAGTGATTGAGTTACTTCTTTTTTGTATTTGTTTCTGTAGTTTTGACCTAACTCATTACTATTATTTGTATGCTCTCGAGTAAAATATAGTGCACTGACCATCTGAATATAACATGCAACGAATAAAACCTACATTTACGCATACAATAGGGATGTTAACTGACTTAAAACAATATTATTGTAATTAGTCCGTCTGTTGGATTATCGAAAAATATTGGATACATAAAAAAAGTTTCTTCGCATTTTTTAAGAAAATTCAAAACATTTTTTAATATGTTTTATTTACATTTAACTAAAGTATGTAGGTACCATTTTGTTCGATAACTTTTTGCCATCTTGTAGGAAGGGACATGATCCCATCGCTATAGAAATTTTGGGACTTCTGATCAAAATACCGCGACAAGTGGTTTTGGCAGTCCTCTCGTGATGTTAACCTGAGACTGCCTAAAGAATTCTGAAGAGACCGAAACAGGTCGACATCTGAAGGTGCAAGGTCAGGACTATACGGCGGATGCATTACACCTCCCAGCCAAACTCTCTTAATTTTTGCTGAGTGGCTAAAGATGTGTGAGGTCTAGAGAAAAACCACACCCCTTCTGTTGATTAATTCCGGCCGCTTTCTCTCAACTTCTTGCTTTAATCTCATCAGTTGTTCGCAGTAGAGGTTAGAATCGATGGTCCTGCCTGGTGGTAAGAGCTCATAATAAATAATGCCCTTCCAATCCCACCACACACACAGCATCACCTTGTTGCGAGTTAACCCGGGTTTCGCCACAGTCTGTGGAGCTTGACCGGCCTTTGACCACGACCTTTTTCGCACGGTCTTGTCGTACGTGATTCACTTTTTATCAGCTTCTCCAAAAATGGTACGGTTTCATTACGTCGTAATAAAGAATCACAAATGAGTACACGGTTCATCAGGTTTCTTTCAGTGAGCTCGTGAGGTACCCAAATATCGAGCTTTTTTGTGTACCCGGTTTTTTTCAAATATTATGCGCCAAAACTGTTTTATGGTCAATTCCTAGTTCTTCAGCTACGTCGGAACTACTGATATGCCAATCTTGCTCCACTTTTTCAAAATTGGCATCCATTTTATCCGTAATAGGGTGACCAGCTGGGCTATTGCGTATCTTTTAAATCACAGTGGCTATCATATTGTCTATGGAATAACTGTCAAATTGGTTATGGTTTAGTACAAAATGGAACCATTTGACAGTAATTGAAAGGCACTATAGGTTAGCCACTGTCATTTAAAAGATACGCAACAAATACGCTTAAACCAAATATGTGCTACTCTCACAGACACTGCACTAGGTCCATAAACAACGCAAATTTTCGTGGCATTTTTACCTTTTTTGTAGTAAAATTTTAAAATGTATCGAATTTCTTCATTAGATACACTCATCTTGACGGTACGAAAAACAAATGAAAATCACCCATTATCCTAATTTGAATTGGGAATTATGATCTTTTTTAAACTTTCAATGATACCAAAACCAGCCAGATACAAATAGTATAGCCAAAGAGATTTTATTACAAGTTCATACATACTAAAATGCGGAAAGGCTTTTTCCCCAACCTAATATTTTTACCCGACTGCGGCGAAGCCCAAAAGGAGGGTTATGTGTTTGGCGTGTATGTATGTATGTATGTATGTAAGTATGTATGTAAGTATGTATGTATGTCCGTTTCTTTGTTCTCTCATAACTCCTAAACGGATGAACTTGAATGGATGAATTAAACAAAACTTGGAAGCAGGCGGGGCCTGCTTCCAAGTTTTGTTTAATTCATCCATTCCATTCCATTTTCATGTCATAATTTTATATTCAAACAAAAACCCCGCCTTCTTTCAAGTTTTGTTTAATTTAAAATGTGCTTGTTTTTTGCTTTTCAGTCTTTTTTTGTCTTATCAAATCAATAAAAATTGACGAAGTTAAAACGCGTCAAAGATTTGAGTGGGGGGTTGTGACGTCACTCACCGGTAAAGAATTTCATACTAATGTCTTGGAAAATGACGTCACACGAGTTTTCAAAGCAGTATATCGTCTTCATTGTTTGTTTACGTGAAAAAAGAAAAAATATGTGTCCAATATTTTTTGGAAATCTATCTGACGAACTAATTAGATTTTTTTGTTAACTATTTTGAGAAACAGGGAAAAATCGTTATTGCTGGTTAAAAATCGCAGAATTCGCCGGAGCAAACGCTTAATTTTGTTCTACAAAATGCAGCCTACTGGACAAAACACATAAAGCGCAAAATATCCAAAAGACTATGGCATGGAAAAGCAATTATTAGAAAAAAATTAGGACATGGCGGCACGTACCTAATTTTATCCACAGATCCGTACCTTCGGCGCGGCGTCGAATGATTTTCTTGATCGCTAGCGTAGAGACTGCCATCGGACATCGAGGAATCATCATACATGTAGTTGTCAGAACTGTTGGCTGAGGTCGGTGAACCTCCCACGGGCAAGGGCACTACACTAGAAGGATTGTCCAGAGATGTGCAACTGATTCCATTAGGTCCCTCCATTATAAATGGTGGTAATAAAATATTTTAAATATTTAAATCACAATACACATGACTAGTTGGACTAAACCAAATTGCGAAGGACGTCAAGGAGTCCTGAGGGAGTAGTGTTGTCGGCGACTGTTAACGAGATTGTGAATGTTTAGCGTGAGGGTCAGAGAAAGGTTGCGCACCCAGAGACTCCGCCCTAAAATAGCTGTCCGCCCACGTGCTTACCGACCAAAATAATGAGACCCTCGAAACGAGCAAACAAAACCCCCGCTTTGGAGCTGTGCTATACAATAACGAGGGGTAGCAAGGGCCCCATTTAACTGGTTACTTAATAATGTTCTAGAAAAATGGTTGTGGTAATATAACCCTTATCTTGATATGGCATAAGGCTTTGTAAGGTAGCTCATTAAAGTCTAGACATGGTAATGTCTCAACACTTCATAAAATCACACCTTTTGTGCTCGCCGTGAAAACTGCCATCGTGTTGGCAGCTTCAGAATAGCCGATGCCATAATAATTTATTTATTGGAAAAAATTGAAAATTCTAATGAGTTTAATTTCTCTACTGTTTTCTATGTTTTGGTTGTGTAAGGTTCTGGAAATACATTTTTAGGACTAACAATATCAAATTAATTAATTTGCAGTAATTCAAAATATTTTTTTTACCTCGATTAGGTACTACGAGTATTTTAGAACGTTATCTCTACATACCGCACTGCCTAGTTTTGTAGCCATTGAAACTTTGTCGGTTTATCCGTGTATTGCGGTTGTTCTGTTTTTTTTTTCTAATGTATTTTATTGTTTAGTGTAATAATTTTACACGTTATTTTTCACTAAATATGAATGTATGTTTTAATTTGCTTTTCCATTAAAAAGTCTTACAATCAGATGTTCATAAGTACAATAAAGTGTTCCAGTCGTAGTAAATTATGCCTTCGCTTCTGAACCCGATTCCTTTTATGGTTCCGTACAAATCAAAAAATCAAAAATGTTTATTTCATAATAACACGTTGTAGGTACATTATACAGTTGGTGGCGTCTCCTTTTAAACATATAAATACCTGTGCCAAGGGCGCCGCTCTTTTTTATCTTAACATTTGCGTAACATGTTACTGAAAAAAAAGGTTTAAAAAGTTTATATTTTAATTTAAAAAACGGGTCGCTACTACTAAGATTGTGCTGTCTGTCCGTCTGTTTGTCACCAGGCTGTATCTCAAGTAGACAGACAGATAAAAAAAACAGATAGCTAGACAGCTGAAATTTTACCAAATTATGTACCGTATTTCTGTTGCCGCTATAACAACAAAACTAAAAGCAAAATAAAATAAACGTTTTGGTACGGAACCCTTCATGTGCGACTCCGACACGAACTTGGCCTGTGTCTATTTTCGTCAAAGATGACATCATCATCATTCGTCATCGATGAATCTAGATCAGATGTTACGTAGAGGACTGTAAATGGGAATTCAAAAGCAATAAAAAAAGTAGTTAAACACTAAAAAACCCGACTGAAAAAAACTGAAAAGCAAACAACAAGCACATTTTAAATTAAACAAAACTTGGAAGCAGGCGGGGTACTTTTATGTATGTCTGTTTCTTTGTTCCCTCATAGCTCTTAAACGGATAAATGGATTTTAATGGAATAAAAATAAAATAAATCGTCTTGATGGCGCGAGTTTCACTGGCTACATTAAAACTAAAAAACAAAGAAAAATTGCGGATTTGGGGCCGTAAAAAAAATCCGTTACCATCGAGTAGGGTATCAAAATGAAGGGTTTTAAAGGACAAATTCAAAGTGACAAATCCTATAAACAAACACAAAAGTTAAATCATTTGCGAAGAATTTTACGCGACCAACGAAAGAACAAACACAAAGGAACTAAAAGGTTGGAAATAAAAAAAGTAGTTTAAAAAGTTTTATCAGTAAAAATATTAAAACACCCGACTGAAAAAACTGAAAAGCAAACAACAAGCACATTTTAAATTAAACAAAACTTGGAGCAACAGGCACAAGGACTCAAGACGATGATGTTCTGACTGTCATGGTCAAGAGTCCATGACAGTCAGAATGACAGGAATTACAAGCTTGATGTTATGTTATGTTGTGTCATGGCGGTTACTGCATCCTCGGTTGATACACCTTGTCTGAACCCTAATTGTGTTGGCGACAGCCTAACATTTATTAGTTTTTCCAATATTTTGGAAATTGCTGGTAGGACCGATATTGGTCTATAGTTGTTGACATCGTCTCTGTTCCCTCCCATGTGTACAGGTGTGACAATAGATCTTTTTAGTTCTTCCGGAATGACGCCTTTATTAAAGCACAGGTTAGTCAGATGCGTTAAGATTGGAACAGCTTCCATGTTTAAATATTTTAGAAACTTTGTAGTTACCTTAACCCACCCGGTGGTACTATCAGTTTTCAAGGGCATTAGAATTCTATCTACTTCATCACAGTCAGTGTCGTGGAGTATAAAAGAATTTGATAGGGAAAGTTGATTTCCAATTGGGTGTTGGGGGCCAGAGTCTAAGTCGGGTTGAATTTGCTGGGCCAGTTGCTTACGAATGTTAACGAAAAAAATGTTGACATGATTAACTGACTCGGTAGGGGATGGCGTTAAGTTCAATAATTCTGTATTTTCTGTCTTACTTTTATATGACTATGTAACATTTTTTTTATTTTGCCAGAGTAATTTATTGTTTGTTACAGAGTTGGCTAATAGTTCCTTTTGATATTTCCTTTTCAATATTTTTATGAGGTAATTGCTATAGCTCGTGTTCAATAGTCCAAATAAATTAATGTACCTATTGCTTGCTCATTTAAATAGATCATTTCAACTTGCACGTTTTTGATAAATAAAACTTACACTCAAATTTAACTTTTATTTCTTTGTAATAATAAATAAAACTTTGTAGTCGCCATTTTACATGTAAGTGGCAAAAACGCTATCCGCGAAAAGCAAGAAAAAAGAAACCTCATTCTTGTAGTCTATGAACGTTCGCGATTGCGTTCGCTAACACTTAGGAAAACTGATTATTTTTTCCCGCGTTTTGTTTCGTTAAAATGTTCACAACTCGTTTTCACTGTTGAAAATGGTTTTTTAGTATCAATTTCTTCACAAGTGTGTTTTCAAATTTTTGAATGTTTACCATAATAGTGGTTCTAGATAGAAAATCACCTAATATCACAAATAAACAAAATTACCATTTAGTGTGATCTTAATTTTTAACCGATTTTTTTTCCAAAAAGGAGGACTACCTCTGTTCGTGTGTATGTATTTTTTTTTATGATCGAATGATGATCGAATTTTAAGCGATAATTGTATTCTTTCAGTGTATTAGGTTGACCCAAGGTTGTCCCATTGTCACCAAGTCAGGATCTGATGATGGGATCTCAAGAAAATCAAGGCCAACCCTCAAATTTTATAAGCACTTATGACGTTTTCCATATATTTTTTTAAGCTGTTCAAGTATTTGCGTCTGATCAGCATAATATCATGTGGATTCACTGATGATGATGGAAGGTACAACTCCTCAACGGTTATGAGTTGAAAGAAAATTCTTTCAGAATCATACGTACCTTATGGAGCGACAATTGTATTCTTTCAGGGTATTAGGTTATCACTTAACGTTGATGAGCTGATGATTGAAAGTTGGGGGAGTTGGAGGGTAATACAATAAAATACGCGCGATGTTTGCTGAAGCCATCGATCACTAATAAAAAACGCGTACTGATGACTTTTATGCAATAAGACGCAAACGTGTGTCGTCCCTATTACGCAGAGTACGTGGCAGCAGCAACGACATTCTGAAGATCATTTCTAATAAATATCAGTGTCCAATTCTCTCGCTCTGGGTGAGCATCGACGTTGGGACAGTAAAATAAATAAATTGTGCTAATTTGTTGATGTAAATGTATTTGGAAATTAATTGTAATTATAATTTAAATGTGTTTTTGTGATTGAACTTTTGTAACCTTACGAACATAGTTTCTATGTTCCAATTGTTATCTCTGTAATCTGACATTGAAATTAAATTAAATTAAAATATCATAGAGACGCATTTAAAAAAATCTGATCGCTGAAATAATACAACCGTATTATTTCAGGTTATCTAGGTGAGCTGACTATCTGATTATGGAAGGTACCTACTACTCCTCAACGGTTAGGAGTTCAAAGCAATAATAAGGGATTCTTAGGGGCTAAGGGTTAGGTGGGCTGCGGGTTGTTAACAACTTACCGAAGAAGGAACATGGAAGGGGCCCGCAAGGGCTCACGCCTCTTCGGTGGTTTAAGTCAGTAGAAGTCTGACACTCCCTTTCGCTCTGCCCAAGAGCGGGAGGAGTTATTTGATGATTACCCACGCCCAAAAAAAAAAGGGTTAGGTTTCTAAATTTTAGTTGAATGTTAAATGCATAGTAAATATTTGAATAGGATATTAGAACTACAAATGGAAAAATAAAAAATACTTAAACTTTTTTGCAAAAAAAAACCGACTTCAAAAAAACAAAATTAGGTACAAAATGTGAAAAACCAACTTCAGAAAAAAAACAGCTTCTGAAGTGTCAAACAAATGTTTTTTTGAAGTCGGTTTTTATTTTGCAAAACAGTTTTTTTTTAATTTTCTATTATTATTTTTAGGATGTTTAGCGGTTTTCATTCTTTTGCTTCTTTTTCACAGTGAAAGCATAGCGCGGAAAAAAAAGTAAAGGGGATAGAACCGAGAACCGATGTGGCATATCAACCTGCTCCGCCATTTTGATTTTTTTATTGAAATCGCGGCCCACGTAGAAAGTGGTATGTATGGATAGAGGACATTTAGACGAACAAAAAAATGTCAGTAACACGGTACCCCAAATTGTCACGTTACCAAAATATTTGAAGGTAAAGATCGACAAATGAGTACAACGACAATCATTAAAATAGACATATTAAAAAAAAAAAAAAAAAAAAAAAAAAAAAAAAAAAAAACAAATCAATCAAAAATCATCAATCAATCATATTAAAAAAATCTTACATAGGTTAACATGGGTATGGGACCCACACTACAATGTGCATAGCCACTTAATCGTATCCAAATAATCGTTACCAGCAGGGCTATTGCGTATCTTTTAAATGACAGTGACTATCATATAGTGTCCATCAAATAATGTCATAAGGTTCCATTTTGTACTAAACCATAACCAATTTGACAGTTGATCCATGGACAATATGATAGCCACTGTCATTTAAAAGATACGCAATAGCCCTGCTGGTTGATTATTATGTGCACGAGAAAATCGTTTCGCATCGAAATGAAACGCTATTTTATGTCAAAGAATAGTTTTCTCGTGCTCATAGTACTGAGTGTACCTACGTACTCTCTTTCAATAAATAGTAATAATAATAATAATCAACGCCTATAGACATGTAACAGACTAAAAGGTCTATTTTTGATGTGGTCATTGTACTCAAATGTCGACCTTCAAATATCTCGATAACGTGACACTTTGGGGTACACTGTTTCATGACATTTTTGTTCGTCTCGGTGCCCTCTACGCATACATACCAATTACATCGTGGGCCGTGATTTCTAAAAAATAACATGGCGGTGGGTCGAAATGCTAGCTTCCATACAAAAAAGTTCAGTCCCCTTTTCCCCATTTTTGAAATGCACTATTTTTGTCAAAAGCAAGGTAAGCAGAATGAACGTAATGTTATGTTGAATAGAGTACAGGTCACATCCGGAGTTATTTACTATACGGACCTTGTAGCAACTAGAACAAATTTCCGTGCGTTCAAGCATTTTTGTCATACCTATTATTAAAATCAAATATTATCCCAGATGACTTCCACTTTCGAGGTAATCTCGCTCGAAACTTTTTTAAGTTGCACATGCACATTCCAGTTCGTATATAGTTTCCTTGGTCAAAAGTAAAAAGTTTATGGGAGAGTTTTCTTATGGTTGATATTTGGGCTATTTCAATAAGTCACGTACGTTAAATTAGTAAAAGTATATTGTAAAAACAGTAAAACACAGAACTATAGGTAACACAAAACAAACAAACCGGGGTTAAATAGTAAATTATGGAATATTAAACTAGCGTTTCGCGGATGTGTTCAAAGCGCGCGCGAATTCTACTCCTCCACTGTCCATGAGTTCGCACGTCGGAGCCGTGGACGGTGTTACCAGCTCACAAAAATGATTTAAAAGTACCGCTACAAAAGTGAATTTTATATTTTAGGATAGCAACTTAAAATTCGTCTTGTCAAAATATGTGACATTCATTCAGACATTGTCAAAAACTAAAAGACAAGCTTGTTGAAGGTTGAAGCTGCAGCTTCATGCAGTGTTGTTCCTGCTTTAATAAATTGTTTGACTGCTTAGCACCTCCAACTCATTATATGTTATACTAACGATCAAGTAGCGAATATTACTCTCACTTCACCAATATATTATTTACCCATTGTAAAGGCTATAACTAAGTAATTTAAAACAAAATGTTCATAGTAGGTTTAACTGGTGGACTTGCGACCGGAAAAAGTACAGTACTTTCAATATTTCGAGGGCATGGCATAGCAGTAATTGACGCAGATGAAGTAGCTAGAAAAGGTAACTAATACATTTTATTATGGGTTGGCGAGCATAGTAGGTTGTAGTGCACTACCTCTGAGATACTGGGCGAAGTTGAATTTGATACGTCTAGGTCGCTACATGAATTCGGCTGGCATAATGTGAAGGGCCCATACCAATCAGGTTTGTACATAATTCCTATCACTAAGTCAAAGGTCACTTCATTCACACATATTATTATTTACACAAATTAGTGAAAACAACCTCTACAGTTTCCGCTTATAACTTATGCAGCCCTTTTTGCATCCAAAAAGAAATCAAGTCTTGATCAGTTCAAGTAATGTAAAGAATGTTATGTACTTCAGAAGTTCAAAAGCATAAATTATATTGTAAAAAGATAATAATCCATCCATATTCTATGCTTAGGTAATCTATTTCTTTATAGAATATCATAATTACCAACAACCTTTTTGGCGAGTGGTTGCAAGTGTGATTGCTGAGCATGATATTCTGGGTCAGGCAAAGTGTACTTGGTGTTAGATATTACTGATGGAAAGATCTGGAATCTCTCAGTAGAAGTCCTGAAGACTGTATTTGTTCCTGGTTGATAGCAATGGATAATACATGATACATAAGACATTACTGGTGACATGTCGGTATGGTAATAGGTACGCCTCTGCCTGACCCTTTGGAGATTACAGGTGTGATGTTATGTTATGTTATAATTACTAACAGCCCATGCACTACTGCCCTGCTCTTCCTAACACATTCATCACCATTAGTGCCAACCTGGCTAGACCAGTGGTGATGTTTAGTATAGCGAACTACCCCACTCCTATTAAAGCAAATCAAATTAGGTTGGTATGTAGGCCATTGAGAATGAGTGCTCAGCTGGGCACCCCTTCTCAACGGCCTACAAGCGCACTAGATGGCGAAAGGAGGGAGATGGTCCTTTGCCCTGCAGTGGGGCAATATCTATACTTATTAATATTATAAAGCTGAAGATTTTGCTTGGATGAATCATAATCTATAATCATAACATGAATCATATCATAATCTCAGGAACTACTTACTACTACTTTTTGTATTGGAGTCCAGTTATCGAGGTTATAAGCTATGTTAATTGACAGAGATGAAGTTGTGCAGGTCAGCGAGTAGAGTTATAAAAATAATAATAGCTGAGCACAGAAAAACACAAACTTATAATTGAAAAAATGTCTAATGAGTTTACACAAAAATCAAATAATTTGGTTTTTGCGTAAACTCATAGTACAGACAGATAGAGAGATGTTACATTTTAAAATATTTAAGTTGCAATTTAAAAGAAATGATTATGATTTTCTCTTGGGTATATTTTTAAATTTAATTCTGCTATTGTATGACAGAGAGAAAAGGTAGCAGTGGATGATAGGCCAGACTGATATTACAATGCTTTCTGACCAAATTATTATCAGAATGATAGCTATGTATGTATCAAATTCAACAAACCCACAGGATACCTTTTTGTCGATGTTTTATAAGTGCCCTTGTAGGCCTATATGAAATCAAAATATTTTTTTTTATTTTGATATATGCATTTAAAATATGTATCGCTTCTGTAGGTACAGTAGTAGATCTATGTTGTTTTGGATGCACTGCAGTTGTACTTTTACATGCAAAATATAATCTTATTGCAATATTATATATTATATGCTTGTTTACTTTGACTGCATGGTTTATTTATAGATGGAGTAGCAGTAATTTAATTTAATGTTTTTTGTTTATAAGTAATTGTTGTTGTACGTAAATCTGCTTTGGGGGTTTTGCAATCCCCACAGCCACCTCAACTACCTCACACACTGAGAAATTCAGGGTAGTAAACCCACTCCTGCTCTGCTTCTGTCTCCTGACATACCTTTTGACTATGTTTTATTTTAACTGCTTTTTTTACCTTTAATTAGGCTACGATCATAAATTAGGCACTGACCATTAATTAGGTCCTGGGTATTGTTTGATAGAAGCATGCTATCATCTGTCATCATATTGTACACTCTTATCTGTAATACATAATTATCGACAGTTTGCTTTACAGCTGATAAAGATACTTTTCTGTATTTTATACATGTTGAGTTGTTGATAAGTTTGAAACTCGACTATTAATGCTTATCGTCTCTTGCGCACAATTATCTCGTGCAATCAAGGCATTGCATGTAGGAATCGACCATTCAGCTTTTACATTCACACAGAAAGAAACAATCAATATTTATTTGTAACCTCAATGACATGCATACAAAATGACAAATAAAATACAATAAAGATACTATGCATAAATTCAATGAGACGGAAGAAAAAAAAAACAGTTAACTGCTTGCTTGTGACTGCGACAAGCAGGTAAAATGAAAACAGGCATTGGTTAAAACTCAACGTAATTGGTAGAATATTGCACGTCTCCTATTCGCTCCGCTTGTGTCTTCATCGGTTGAAACCAGCCCATAGCCATGATATGTAGATAACTACTAAAATAATTCAAATTTTTAAATATTTGTACCAATTGTGTTTTAATTAGATGACTGTGGTTGAGATCATAGTACCAGTATTAAAACACAAAAGTTGTAAGTTATTCAAAGTGCTGCCTGGCTGGACCTAATGGCTTATCTTGCATGGCAGCTTGGCTTAAACATGACAGGCAATTATTGTCACAGACCAAAAAACAGAACAATCTTAATAACGGTGTCAAATAAATATTTGTTAAAAGATAGGTATTATTTTCCCTCTCTTATGTAAATAGATTAAGTGCTCTATTATTATGTACTAGCTGTGACTGGCATGCGTTGCAATGCACGTTTTCCTACCTACCCTAGCTTGGGTAGCTAATACACAACCTATTTACTTAATTATTTCATCATCATCATCATCAACAGCCTATTAATGTTCCCACTGCTGGGACACAAGCCTCCTCTCTTTGAGAGGGAATGGGCTATAATCTACCACGCGGGCCCAGTGCGGATTGATAGATGTCACATGTCTTCCAATATTTTGGTTCTAAGACATGCCGGTTTCCTCACGATGTGTTTTCCTTCACCGTTTTGAGAGCAGCGGTTATGAAATAAATTACACAAAGTAATGTGCCTGCCTGAATTCGAACCCACGACCTACTTGTTCGTAAGTCGGGGCCGCCAAAGTTTAAATGTGAAATGAGTGTGAAGATTGTTTAAACCTAGGTACCTGTCTCCCTACCTACCAACCTTACCCACCTACCCTACCTACCTATCTACCGTCTATTATCCGTATATTACATATTTACCTGGCTACTTACCAGCATATCTACTTAGTACTTACCTACCTATCTTCGTAAAACTTACAGATTTTTAATAGTTTTTCCGCTAATCTCGGATTAGACAGATCCAACAAATCAGAGATCAAATTCTTGACTTATTAATGGTAGGGTCGCCGTACTACCAGTGGTCTGTAAAGGCAATAACAAACCGATCGATATTTTGTAATTGTTTGCGAACCTTCTCAATGCATCCCTTTTTAGGTGACTTCAAAAATGGAGGAGGTATCTATAAAAAAGGCAATGAAACAAAGTCTGGCTTTTAAAAGTAAAGTTATTTTAGACATTTTTAGTGTTTTTTGGAAGTCAGTTTTTTTTTTGCACAAAATTTTTTTTAGTTGTTCGATCTAACATGGTCTTCTTGCTATATGTTTTTAGATCCAAACTGAATATCGAAAATAATGTATAATCGACACAATTATGACCTTAAACTCAGTTATAAAATAATTATTTACTAGCGAAAAACCCGGAATAACCTATATAGTTGTGCTTACCTGTAAGAGGTTGATACACTCGTATGTGACTCTTATGTATGTGTCTCATATCTTTGATTTAGTGTATTCAATTGTTGGTGAGCCAAATAAATACAATAAAAATAAAATAGAGCCATACAAACAAGGTCTGTAGCGCCATCTCTTTTCCAAACTGGAATAAGAAGAAAAGACGTCATGCTAGGTCACCGGGCCTGACTCATCAATCCGTGACAGGTACAAACTTATTTACACAAAACTTATTTTGAATTCCAGTATTGGACCCAGGGACCAAGGCGTGGAATGAGTTACGAGAATATTTTGGTGACGACGTGCTTTTACCAGATGGGAAGGTGAACAGGGCACGTCTAGGTGAAATCGTATTCGATGATATAGAGAAGAGACGGAAATTGAACGCCATTACACATCCGAGGATACAAACTGCGATGATGAAGATGGCCATATCGTACTTTTTCTCCGGCCATAGCTACATAGTCATGGAAGTACCTTTGTTATTTGAAACTGGGAAGATGTTGAGTTTTATGCATAAAATTATTACTGTTGTATGGTGAGTTAAACTTTTGACATCCTAATTCTGTATTCAGTAAACTAGATTTTGACCCAGACAGATATGTTTACTTTGAATATTATACTTATATTTTATAATATATTTTTTATTAATTATATTAATATTATATTTTATTTAATTATGATATGATTTGAAAAGTAGTTAGTAGAGTATTACAATAAAAATCTCTATTATCTTTCCCTGTTGGGCTACTATAGGTGTGTATTAATGAAAAACAACAAGAAGATAGATCCAAATACCAATTAATCCTGTTGAATGCATTTTGGAAAAATCGTAAGAAAAATCAGTTAATCTAGTGAGTATTTTATTTGAAAATCGTAAAGTAAAATTCGGTAAATAATAGCGAAGTCAATTTTTGAAAAATCTGTACTTTCTTACATTTAGTAACGGGGTCAGACGGTATATAATATTAAACAAAATATTGTTCGCGATCGTAACATGTTCTTGTTTACGGAATTATGATCACTAAAATCATCTTTAGGTTCCTTTAATTCCATTCATTGACTATTTCATGAAGAAGTTATTCAGAAAATCTGTTCGATAGTTTTGGATATTAGAGTGAACAGAGAAACCGACATATTTTTTATAGCGCATACTTAATGATCTACACTAATATTATAAAGAGGAAAGATTTGTACTTTGGTGTGTATGTTTGTAATGAATAAACTCAAAAACAACTACGCCGATTTAAAAAAATCTTTCACCATTAGAAAGCTACATTCACCCTGAGTAACTTACGCTTTTATGCCTGTATTCCCACTAGAACGGGAACCACGCGGGTAAAACCGCGTGACGTCCGCTAGTTTTTAATACCCCTTTATTAGTAGTTTTACCAACCACACGGGCGATGTACCGTATGCACCGTGTAATCGCGCAGGCAAGACTGTGGTGAAGCCTGTACGTGTGGTAGGCCCATAAAAGGTCTATTTTTTATGTGGTAATTGTACTCATACTCGTATGTCGATCTTAATCTTTAAATATCTCGATAACATGACACTTTGGGGTACCATGTTACATGACAATTATTTTATTGTTCGTCGTTATGTCCTCTATCCATAAACACCACTTTCATCCTGGGCCGCAATTTCGAAAAAAAAAAACTAAATGGCGGTGGGTCGATACGCCACCTTCCATACAAAAAAGTTTAAACCCTTTGTTCAATTCTATACTACGGTTTATATTGTCTTGTTGTACGTATAGATATTAAATAAATAAAAATAACAGTTTAATATATTCTTGAATATGAAGCACTTAAAAATATATTTTGTTTTACAATTGGACCCGGTAGGTGGCGCTACTGTCCGGACAGGACGACGTCTGTCAGGTCCGTTAGTTGTAATTTAAATAAATACACAGAAATAGTAGCCTACCGGTATCAGTAAAAAGGTCCAAGCTCCTAAAAATACGACTCGTGTCCAGCATAGCTATTCAGAACCACTCGATTGTTCGTCGTATCCAATCGATCCATCGTACTATCGAAAATCGCTATTCACAAAACCGAAGCTTCGATTGTGATTCGGGATAAAGATATCAATCCTGCCGACAGCTATTTGCTATCGGTAATGCAATCCAATCAAAATGTCGACGCCATTTTGTACTATACTATAAGAATGAGTGGTTTTGTACCATTTAAAATTAAAATCATTTTAAAATTGTTATTAATTATATATTTAGTTACTTGACGAATATCCGTCGAGTAACTAAATATTATATCAGTGCAATCTATAATAGAACTTATAGAAATACTCATTGAAGATAATTCTACACAAAATTATTCAATACGATCGAATCTGTGAATAGCATTTTGCAATCGTTCGATCCTAAAGTCTCATACTCGAAAAAGTGTTAAGTTCGATTCGACTTCGATTCGAATGTTTGTGAATAGCTACGCAGCAGTACTGCTTTGTGAATCAAGTTTACTAACAATAAATAACTTTTACACAAGATTTCTTAATCGTTTTGAAACTATTTTCAGTGAAGACCACCAGCAACTAGAAAGGCTGTGTAAACGCAACGATTTCTCGGAAATAGTTGCCAAGAAGCGCATCACTTGTCAAATGCCACTCGAAGATAAAGTGGCGAAGTCCCACTTCGTAGTGGACAACTCGGGCAGCCTGGCCAATACTAGGCAACAAACAGAATGCATCATTCGATTGCTCAGAAGATCTAAATTTACCTGGTAAGTGTAATTTTCACAAATGCTTAACAGAACATCACGCCTGCAACCGCAAAAGTTCCTAAAAATTCCTAAAAATACACCATCATTTGGCGAGATATGTTTCAGTGCCATGTACAGTCAGCATAAGAGATATAAGTACCCAGGCAACTAACTTCAAATGACTTTTAAACAATGTTATAAGTGTGCTGTGCCTAAAAAACTTAGGACACACATAGACTCATGTGAAAAGCAACGCTTTGGCACACTATACTTATCTCTTTTGGTGACTGTACTAAAGTGCGAGCCTATTGCTATCAAGCGGGCTTAAATCCAAACTACGCGACTACTCCGTGTTGGAAATTACCCAGTAATTCTTTATCTGACCTGGGAACTGAACCTAATGGACCTTATTCTTAGCTGCTTGAAGGTTCTGATCCCTATGAATTTCAGGGTTCAGGCAGGCGGTTGTCTACACAGCAGGTCGCATTTGTGAGAGGAATTAGGCCGTCAACCACCACGAGGGGACCTAGTATAGTACCTACTGCGGTTTTAAGTTGGAACCCATACGTCTATCTCTAGTATTTAAAAACAAAAAGAAGATGCTTTCTACCTCCTTTTTAAGAGTCTCATTGTTTTGTACAGTGACGATAAAGGTCGTATTATTAATGTCTAAGTTGAGATTTATCTGCACTATCACTGTTATAATTTATAATTTTAATTTGTTTCAGGTACTTTCGGGCAATTATTTTAATTGCATTCTTGTCACTTTTTTGCGGAATCGGACATATAGTCTGTAATATAGTCAACAATAGGAACTGAAACATAATTTTATAAATACAATGTGTAGGTATACATTGATCGTAATATTTGATCTCAAGGAAACTCGGCATAGTAACCACAATTTATTTATTAATAAAGTGGCACAGTCAGAAAAGAATTCACAAAAATAAGTAGTGATTGAAACTTTGTAGCAATTGACAAACGTAAGCCGTGTTTAGTGGGACGTAAGGGCCTGTTAAGGCTCCTAAAGCTATTCATGAACTGCAGTTTAATAGGTACAAACTGCAATCACATCTAACTCTGGATACAAGCAGCCTTACCCAAGAAACAATCGTTCCTCAATCGTTGTACCTCAGGGAATCTGCCAAGTAATCTGTGTGACCTTGTCTGCAAGTTTACACCATTTGCACTAGTTTACGCAATGCCTATTCCTTGTGATCAGATATACAAAATACAGTATGTTTGGTTTACGGTTACCGATACTTTATGGGCATATTATATACTTATTTCTATCGAAAACAACATGTATGCAGCCGTCTTTTTTGTTTTAATCGGCTGATCTAGGGTATGTTATATGAAATGCTAATAAATATCTTTGAATTTATGAGACTTAGAGGCGGGTACAGCAAATGATCTTATTGCAAGGGTATCACACCGAAGGGCACGCTACGATAGTGGCGGTAAGTCCCCTCTTTGAGGAATGGCTTGAGAGGCACCACGGCGCCACCTTCCGTCTGACGCAGGTCCTCAACGGACACGATTGTTTCGGGAAGTACATGCACCGAATCATGCGGGATGAAACGCCCGGATGCTACCATTTTGATCGGCCGAAGACTTGTTCTTCGGCCGATCAAATTCGTGTGTGGAGCACACCGTGGAGGTCTGCCCCGCTTGGGCGGAACCCTGCCGTGTTCTCGTAGCGACGATCGGCGGCGGTGACCTCTCGCGTCCGGCCCGCCCGCCAGCCATGGTCCGGGGCGAGAGGGAATGGGACGCCGTCGCCTCCTGCGAAGCAGTGATACTAGCGTAGGAGGTGGCGGAACGTGAGAGGGAGAGGACCTCTCGTCCCAGCCGCCGCGGAATACGCTCCGGGCGTCGGGGGCCACGTGATGGCTTCCAGCGACTGTAGACTCTGTGGACGGTGAGTAATGGACTAGCTCGCCGTCCGTCAGTCTTACGACGACGACAAGCCATGTCGCGTGACACGCGCGCGTCAAAGAGATGCAAGGGCAGGTAAATCTCATTAACTGACTTTAAAAAAAGGAAGTTCTCAATTCGTCGGAGTCTTTTTTCATGTATATTCACGGATTACTCGAAGACGTCTGAACCGATATGAAAAAATATTTTTTGGTTGAAAAAGAGATATCCCACCCAAGGGTGTCCCGCCCGTGGGGGCTGCAGTTTGTTCGGAAGAGATACCGCAGCCTCGGCACAAGGTCTAAGAAGGAACATGGATGGTTTTTGGTCAGTAGAAGTCTGACCATCCCTGACGCTCTACCCAGAGCGAAAGGAGTCATTTGATGATTTCACACCTCCCAAAAAAGAAAAAAAGGGTAGCACACCGAGGCTGTCGAATTACTTAATAATTAGCACAGCATTACCCTTTTTTTAGGGTTCTGTAGTCTATAAGGAACCCTTATAGTTTTGCCATGTCCGTCTGTCTGACTGCACTATAGTTCAAAGACCCTTATTACTAGACAATTGTTATTTGGCATGAACATAATATGAGATACGCTGTACAAACTGGTTAAATAAAATACTTACATACTTTACTTTTTTATACTTTTTTCGGTATGCAGTACCTACCTACACATAAAGGTGGGGATAATTTTTTTCACGATGGTCCTATTCTGTTTCTCTTCAAACATTTCGTTTGTGAAATATTAAGCTTTAAAGTGTTAATTTTTTTACGGACTAGGTCCTCAAAAAAATATAATTCAAGTGACCTGACTTGACTTGTTGAAGCTATAAAACGTAAAATTGTGATGAGATATAAATTCCGTGGCTGACTTAGTAAATTAGGTGGCCATGTATAAATAAAAAGGACATCATCGTCAGCCTATAGTGTTCCCACTGCAGGGACGCAGGCCTCTCTAGGAGAGGGGATGAGCTATAATCTACCACGCAGGCCCAGTGCGGATTGGTAGATGTCACATGTCTTCTTCCTTTACCGTTTTGAGAGATGAAATAAATTACACAAAGAAATGCGCCTGACGGGGTTCGAACCCACGACTCACTGCTCGTAAGTCAGGGCCGCCACCACTGGGCCACCACTGCTCCATAATTAAAAAGGACAAGTAAAGATCATTTTTTATCTTTACTTGACGCTTTCCATATGATATTTAGACATTGTAAAAAAGTCGAAACATAACCGCCTAAAATAATAACCGCCGTGCTGAGTTATTTTAAGTGGTTTACATAGAAGATAACTAGTGGCTAAGATAGAATCATTCAGACGCTTAAAAAATGTGGCTGACTGCGAATAATGCTATTAAAAAGAAGTCCGTATCATTTAAAACAGCAAATATATAATATATGATTTTTATATATATAATATATATAAAAATCATCGTTCGGAGGCAGGTACATAGGCAAAGAGGTTAATCAGGAACTACGGAACCCTAAATTATGCGTGGACCAACATGCACTTGGTCGGTTTACATTTTCAAAAGCCATAACCAGCCAGTCATAATTAATAAGCCCCGATTGTTGCACATGTTTTTATGTTGCTTTAGAAATTGTCGAGTCAACCTACAAAATAAGATCAAAATATTGACCAATTAAGATTTAATAATTTTAAGAGTAGTACTACTCCGTAGTAGTGTGAGTAATGTGAGTATATAATATGCCTTAACAGTGCTGTTGTTTGCCAAACACACTAGCGGGATAAATTATGATATGTATAATGTAGTTTTAAGTAAGTTTGTTATTGTTATAAGGAGAGGCTGGAATATATGCAAATCATGGAAAAGTATTGTAGAACCTAAGTTGTAAACGTATTTACAATTTGGTATTTTATTAATTATTTCTCGTTTAATATTAACCATATTTGATACACTGCATATTATCCAGTTTACAATGTTGTATTATTATTAACCTATACTGTCCCACAAAGGGCAAGGCCTCGCTTGCCTCCTTCTACTTTTCGCAATTTAGTGCGATTGTAGGTCAATCCACTAGACTGGACAACAACAATGGACTCCTCCAAAGAAGGAGTCCATTTCGTCCTCCTTCTGGGCCTGCCGCGTTGTCGTTTCGTACTTTTTGGTATATTTTTTGCCTATTGCTCCTCTGACGTGACCAGCCTTGTTACATTTCCACCTAGAAGCTGTAAGACCAGCACTAGCTAGTTAAAGTTTGGAGTGAAGTATGTATAGGAGTCCAGGGAGACCAGCGCATCCCGCCATCTTCCTCTGGGCCTTCCGCGTTGTCGTTCCCTGCTTTTTGGTATCCACTGACTGCTAATTTTTGCTAATTGCTCCTCCAACATGCAGCAGATATAACCAGCCCAGTTTCATTACAACCTTGCAGCTGTGAGGTCAGCACTAGCTATTTGTTTTTTGGAGCGAAGTAGTAAGTTTCTGATGGTGTTTTTAGTGTTTTGGTGGTTCGTAAGTTTGAAACCCTGTATAGTTCGCTCCATAGCTCGTTGGCAGACCCCAAGTGCGAACTTAGAACACTTTGTGGCGACCATGTCGGCGGATAAGTGAGGGTGGGGAGAGTGCACATGTCCATGAATAGGGGATCGGACAAAAAAAAAACTAATTAGTCCGTCAGATAGATTTCCAAAAAATATTGGACACGTATTTTTTCTTTTTTAACATAAACAAATAATTAAGACAATACAGTGCTTCGAAAACTCGTGAACTCTTCGAAAACGTCATATGATAGTACATTTTTTACCTACAGATGACGTCACAACCACATCTTATCTTCGTCAATTTTGATTAATTTGATAAAACAAAAAACACGTATCCAATATTTTTTGATAATCTAACTGACGGACTAATTAGAATCATATTTTTTTGACTCAGTCCAATCCCCTGTTATTAGCCCAATTATGAAGCTATCACGTTTAAAACTATTCCGATCTCCGTATCTTAGTTCGCGTCATTTTGTTGGTTAAGCCATATTCGTGATGCAGTGCATATAGTATACTCCAGTCTCTAAACATGGCAAAATAGACGGTAGGTAAATACGAGCCAAAGCGATATTTTATTCTACATTCTATAGTTTCTAAAACATCCAGTCTGACTTGGACCACAAATGGACAGAGGTACAAATGATGTTTGATATAAGTACATATGTTTAGCGCTAAACGCATTTAGTCATTTGTGGTTCAAGCAGGTTTTGGTTATGCTTTTATTCTGCAATAAATTATTATAAACTTAGTATGGGGAGGTGGTAAAATATTATACAAATATGGCTGATGAAAATAATGTTTTATAATATTTATTTACTTCAGGTTAAGGTAAGGAATGCTGATATTTGTATAAGGCTTGCATTTTGCTCATTTATAAATATTATAGAGTGTAATAGCGTATACAGTGGTTTATTGTTAACATTAAACTTTACCTATAAATTATATTTTTATGTTTTGTTATAGTGTAATAAAGTAAACACCGGTACCTTTTTAATTATAGAGCAATCATTCAAAGAAACCAAAACACCTATTTAGAAATATAGATTCAGATTTATATTTAAAATTAACACCAAATAATTTATAGCAGAAGCTACTAGTTGTTCCACCAGATAGTTATATATATAATCCCGTGTCTAGCCAATCGAAAAGAAATGACTTATTCTGTAGCCAGTATTGTAATAAGAATATTATACGATTGCACTCGCACATATACTAACGAAAATTAAAAAATAATGTACAGTTAAACCACAAAACGTATGTCTTCGGTATTTTCATGTTGCCGAATTATAACTAATGTATCGACATTCGTTAACAAAAAATCTTGATGTCTGTGGTGCATCGGTACCACAGACCCAGACCCCGAGTGTTTATCGTCTTATTTATGGTCGTTTTACGACCTGTAGTAGTATTTAAATGTCCTCTTCTTAATTATCGAATTAAAATAAAAATTTAAACAAAATTTCTCGAGAATTTGATCCTCTGCAATATTGATTATGATTATAAATACAAATAGCGAGAAACCCATAGCAAAGTAGATACATATTTACAAAAAAAAAATAACAATTTTTGTGTCTTTAAATTTTTGTGACCTTAAATTTTAATAGACGCCGCCGACACCATACCATATGTACCTATATTTTGAGAAAACTTTTTTTTGTCAAAATACAAGTTTACACGAGTTTTTATCTGGCTATCTCAAATTCCGAGGTGAACTTACTAATTTCACTGGACTAAATATATTTTGCTATTAGTACAAAATAGGGAAGTATTTACAGCTCAATATTATCGCGCTTTCGTATTTCGGTGACAGTCGGTGATTGCCGAGGCGCATGCTTTTTCTGGTACATCTGTACTTTTTTTTAAATAGTTTAATAATCGATTGTGTATGAAGAGAAAGGAGTTAATGCCACAGTGGCTCTAACGGGGAAGAATGGAATAAGAAAACGTGTTGCGCTGACCCTAGATATAATAGGATAAGGGCAGGAAAATGGTGGATAATCGATTGTCTATTGTGGACATTTGTCGACGTTCCAACCAAGCAACCCTGACCACTGAAATAGGGTATTTCACCAAAATAAACCTAATTAGTCCTTAATGGACTTGTCTCGCATTGTTCTAGCGTCTGGGGACCCTAAAGCTTTCTCCTCGAATGTTTTGTCATATTGGACTATCTACAATAATTATTTATGTTCTGTTGTTTTACTGAATCACATAAATGAACATGTCAAGGCAATATTTAAATTGGGAAATTAAAAATATAAACCTAAATACTGACGTCTTTATTCCTTTACTGGAGGTTATACTATCCTCTAATAATAACAGAATTATTTTAAGGTTGATGCGACAAGGCAGTCAAGGTAGTCGTATCTTAAATAAAATGGGATTCACGGCAGTATCAAATGTCTATTTACTGAATAATAATGATTAAAATCACCGTCTCAGTTCATATAAGTCTCAATAATTCCTTTTGCATCAAATAGTCACTCTTGAGATTTATATGAACTGAGACGGTTGTATTGGTGATTCAAATCATTATTCACAATCACCTCTGTCTCTGTCTGTCTGTGTACGTAGTAATTATTAAAACTATAGATACGTTGTCCACCCTCAAAAATGACAACATGAAATGAAGCCAATTGGCCACATCGCGCTTAGTCACGCACCAACCTCTCGCGCGATGCTACGTTTGTTCTTAATTTAAATAGTGTGTGTAAACCTGCGCGAAACATAAAGACAACAGGTATCCCGCTGTACCGTGTCATATTTTCTTTCCCTTTCTTTACGCGTAAAAGTATAGTTATCTAATATTTTCGCCGTTTTGAAGCGCCGCCATGTTAGTTCATGCGGTGTCTATATATAATACGACATTGAGTGTACATACGTACACTATAGTTCGTGTCAAATAACTGTGCCCCTTTGAAGTTGCCTACGAGTGGCTGCGCAGCAGTCAAAATTACGAACAAAACTGCAACTGCGCATGCGCGAGACATGGGGGCGGGCATTATGGCGGCACGATTTTATGTCTCACTCACTCGTTTACTTTTGATGCATGCTTGCGTCCCGCTTGCTCCGTACGATAGACATTCGATGCCACAAGTGTTGCGTTATTGTACATGTTTTTATTTGTTTTTGTTATTACTTAGTCGTTTTTGATTTGTTATCTTGTTATTTCTTGTTAACATTGTTACTTAGTTTTGTGTATTAGTTAGTTAGTTATCTTTTAAAAATATATATTTATTGTGTTTAAACACTTTTCTACGTAACTGCACCTGCGCGATCTATGCTAATGGCTAACTTCAGAGGGGCAAAGTTATTTGACGGGAACTGTACAAAGTGCTACGACGGAGGAATGCAGATAACCGTTGTAAATTAATACAACAATAATTATTAGTGTAGGTAGTAGTGTAGAAACAGGATGGTTAACCTAATAGAACCTAACTAACCTATATACTATTGAGCCGAAACTCCTGTTTCCACGCTACTTAGAATAGAATAGAATAGAATAGAATATGTATTTATTCGTTAGTGGACAGCAGCAACACAAAAGAGCAGCACATACATAAACAAATAACAACAAACAGCTTAACAATTAATTAAACAGCTCAACTACTTATGTAGTTTGTGGAATTAATTAGGTTTTTATAAAATACTGACGTAAATGTCGCCAAACGCAGTTAATAATAATAACACAACACAACTCTCACTTATTTTGTGTTCGCGCACACTGTCGCTGCGGTCAGCGAGTGAAGACTGGTGACTGAGTACACGAACGAAACTTAAGAACACATCAGGGTATGCCGTCGCCTCCTTCTGCGAAGCATTGATGTTAGCGAAGAAGGTGGCTTAACGTGATAGGGAGAGAACTTCTCGTCCCAGCCGCGACGGGAGACACTCCGGGAGTCGGGGGCCACGGGACGGCTTCCGGCCACCGTAGACGCGGGCCTGCGGACGGTGAGTAATGGGCTAGGTAGCCGTCCGTCCGTCTTATGACGTCGACAGGCCGTGTCGACGGCACGTTCGTGTTCCACGCGCTTCAAAGAGATGTCAGCAAGGGCCCACGCCCCTTCGGGGCTGCGGGATGTTGTAAGAGATACCGCGGCCTCGACATAAAGGGCTAAGAAGGAACATGTGTGGTTTTTAGTCAGTAGAAGTCTGACACTCCCTTTCGCTCTGCCCAAGACCGGGAGGGGTTATTTGATGATTTTCCACCCTACCCCCCCCAAAAAAAGGCCACAACAAGGGTGGTACTCAAGGACAGGGTTGGCCTTGGAATCAAAAAAATATACTCGTAAGTAGGTAGGTACCTTTATTACTTTATTAACTATTCGAATATTCGGACAATTTGAATGTATTATTCGAATTTAAATTGGACCGGATATTTGAATAAAATGAATATTCCTATTATTTGAATTTTAAACCCTAACGTGGTGCTTTTACAAACATTCGATTCTGAAACTTAGCTCCGACAAACGTTTCTCCGCGGGATGAGCCGCCGACAAAATGTTTTGTTTTTACCGGACTACGGCGGAGTCAAAAGGAAGGGTACCTAATGATTTTGAAATTTTGGATGGATCAATCGGAATCGGAAGAAAAAGTCCATCCTCATAAAATTCAGTTGTGACAGTCGTTCAGTTTTCCGATGTATCGCGGTCCGAATACAAATAAAATAAGTATCACTATACCTTTATTGCCTTCAATAAATTAACATGGGAATGAGTTTCTCTTTAACCGACTTCAAAAAGGATTCGATTGGTATTTTTTTTCATTAGTCATTGTTTACCAAATACGTGTTTTCTTTTACAGTCTGGTCGTAATATTTTTTTGCAACATGTGCAGCAGCCATTAGTCACCAAATTCGTAGCAGTTGCTTTACCCTTCATAAACCCATGTTGGTTATCTATTATTGGGCATATAAGTGCTTCGAAAATGTTTGCCAGTACAGAGAGAATTGCTATGGGTCACATCAGACTGATCACCGCTCTTGAAAATGGGCACAATTCTAGTCTCCCGCCTTATGCTTGGAAATAGTCAACGCGGCCTCGACATATAGGGCTAAAAAGGAACATGGGTGATTTTTAGTCAGTAGTCTGACACTCCCTCTCGCTCTGCCCAAGAGCGGGAGGAGTTATTTGATGATTTTCCAGCAACCAAAAAAACACTTGGGGGACAGTGGAACGGGCCAGAGTATGTTGTGGTTTTAACATTAACTCTATCCTTTTCTAATTGTATCAATGGTGTCTCTCTATGTGTTTTGTCAGTCTTATGTGCAGCCATCCCAAACAGCTGTCATCGAACTACAAATCGCTGGATGAACGGATGAATGCTTGATTTTATTTTTTTCGTTAACAAAATGTAGAAAATTTAGAGATTGAAGTTTTGTTCTTATTCTAAAAGTAATAAATTCTGGTCAGTAAATAGATGTTCCTCTTATGATTCAATTACTTAGTGTTTAAATAGTAACGTTGTTGTCACATAATGAGGCAGCGGAATAATTACGACATCAACTGTATGCGCAAAAGTGGTAAAATTGATAATGTCTTTTATTTTCCTTTAAAACCAGATCTTGCTACAAAACAAAAACGTCAGGCTGATTGCTACTCATTTCCAAAGAAAACACTGAAGCATTTAATTCTAGGCTGTCCCGAGACCGCGATATTTCTTGCGAACAACCCGCAGCAAGTATGACCCCTTAGTCTCTTAAATCAAGCTGCCCAGAGGATACGAATAACTGCAGATCAGACCAATAATATCCCAAAAATATTGACGAGATCGACATTTCGTCTTTTTATTAACTTACTATACGGTATTTTCAGTGTTGTTATTAATGTCGACTGCATGCGTGTGGGTAATAGGAGTAGTACTGGTAATACTGTCAGAATGGTCGCCCTGGCTGCCTCCGGAGTTTGATGGAGCCGACGTTATAAACTCTTGCTTAATTGGATCGTAACTATACGAACCAAATATTGGTCTAAAACAAAAAAAAAACTTTTAGTAGATATACAGGGTGTAAAATTGTAAATCAACCCTTCACACATATTATGTCAACTAAGCATTCTGTACATCAAACTAAGTACCAATACGCATTTTTTTTTGCTGGGAAACGATTTCATTTTTTGGGGTCAAAATTTAATTTTACGGTAAAACTCAATGTAGCACTCTTAAAACATTGTGCTAGTGGATGCTTTGAATAGTAAAAGGGTCATGGAGGTAATTTAAGTAAAGTTACAATCTGAAAAACTAGTACTTATTTACAAAAACAGCTGTGCAAAATTTGGAACTTTGACCTCCAATATATCCGTAACTAGGGGGTTCCCAGGTATGGTCTAGAACAAAAAAAAATATCGTAGTGGTGGGGACAACAAGTGCCCTTCGTTTGCGTTAAGGGTACTTTTACACCCTTTAGGTTAAGTAGGTACCTACCTACGCGCTACGTACTGAATCGGCATCGGCCTAGAAGTCGCAGGCATTTATATGCTAACGATGAGGTCCTGGTTTCATTTACAGGTTTTGGCAAAGTAATAAATAATATTAGCAGCAGTTTTTTTTTGCGTAATTGAGTGCCCGATTTCTACCTATTGACTAAAAATCACCCGTTCCTTGTTAGCCCTTTGTGACCGGGGCCGCGGTATCTTTTTCGAACAACCGGCAGGCGTCAGCCCTTTTTATGTATTTAGGTACTTATACCTACTATTAACTAATGCCATATTACCTACCTATAGAAAACACTTACTGTTTAGCTCCGGCTTCTACCAAAAAACGTTTGAGGGGTTCTTTTTTACCAAAAACAGTATTAACTGAAAAACAAACTTAACATTACAAATACATTTTGGAAATGAGCCACGTATTGTAACCTGGATGCCAATCATAATTATAGCCACCACTGCAAGCTATAGGTACTCTCTCGCCGATATAGGACGATTGCGAGAGTGAATGTCTGTAGCCCTCGTCTAGTTCTCACTTGCTCTCCTCCCATGTCTGTTTAATGCGAGACGTCTCGGGAGAGTAAGAGAACTCTCGGTTGAGACTTGAAGATGTATTTGACTTACTGCAAAAGAACAAGCCACATATAATGGCCAACTGAAAACAATTTCTCAATATTTTTCCTAATAAAGTGCAAAACATTTTCAAAACCCGTTACTTCGCTTTTTATTTGTTACCTACAACTCAAATTTAGATTTTTAAGAGCGTAATAAACTATGTTTATGTGTTGTTACACTTTATGCCTATCGCTTCAGATGGAACAGGTTGAATTTGAATAAAAATTGGTGAAAGTATTCATTATATACATCGCTAACGCCTTCAACACCATACCCTGGAGCTGCATTAACGCTCCCGCCCACGTCAGACTTTTTGTCGGGCCCATTTTAAATTTGATCGTTATTTAATTTTCTGACCATAAAAATGGGTCACCGATTTTTCACGAATAAATTTTAATCGGTCACCTACAAAAAGTCTGACGTGGCCGCTCAGTCTTAGGGATGCACTCCGGTATCACCGGGTAACCCCGGCCTACCTTCGTCGTGTAATTGGGGACTACTGACAGACAGGGCTGTCATCTACCCCGATCAAGAACTCAAGATGGAGAATGGAACCGGCGAGAGATGTCGTGTGGTGTTCCATAGGGATCGGTTCTGGGGCCGCCTCTCGCCGGTGGAGAGGGGATGGGACGCGGTCGCCTCCTTCTACGAAGCAATGATGCTAGCGAAGGAGGTGGTGGAACGTGAGAGGGAGAGAGCCTCCTGACCCAGCCACCGCAGGAAGCGCTCCTGGCGTCGCAGGCCACGGAAGGAAATGTCTTATATCTCAAAACCTACTAACAATTACTCGTTCAAACCTATTCTGGTTGAAAGTCTTCATTGCGGTCTACAGCATTTAGCTTTTTTTAGATTTTTCACTCTTTTAATTTAAAAGTTAGAGAGGAGAGGGGCACATTTCAGCTCTTTAAAAGTGCCTATCTTTCAAACGAGTGACTTTGAGCAAAAATGGTTTTAGAAACCTCAATGGTTAGGATTACGGGTCAGGTTCGGAATAATCCGTTTTCAGGGGTAAGTATAGTTTTGATTGAATTATCTACAATGCATCGCAGTGGCAGTTCAATATGGTCGTCACCATCCTCGTTAGCTGATCCATCGCCTACCTTTAATACCCATTAAGCTCATATTATAAGCCCATTGGAGTTGAGTAAAGTTTGGCCACAATTGAACCTTTTATAATATCATTTCGTGACCGATTAACATTATTTTTTTTTACATATCCCCACAAAAAAAATCTAATGGGGTGAGATCTGGCGATCTCGCAGGCCATCTGATTGTGCCGTTTGTACCAATCCAGGTATTAAAATGGTTATTAATGTAGGCAGTAGTGATTCTGCTGTTATGTGCTGGAGCACCATCTTGCTGTAGAATTACAATTTACATGAAATCTTATGCGAATGACAGCGAGTTGAGAGTTGAAGTTCAGAATACGATTTATAATATTCACCACAACACTTTATTAAAGGTTACTAGAAATGAATTCGTTAAAAGAATAAATTTGTGTATCCAAGAGAATGGAGCCCATTTTGAGCAACTAATTAGTTAGTTTACCATTTTTTGTCAATAATTAAATTAATTTAAGATTTCCTGGTTTTCCTTTCATTTAATTTATCATGTTTGTTAGAGAGATTTCATCCTTATAATTGACCCTAACGATCGATGCAATAAAAGAACAGGGTTTAATTTTTTCAGATTTTAGCCGGTTCGATTCCCGGGTGTTCCCACACCCGGGAGAGAGACGTTACCCGAAGAGAATTTTCGAAAATCTTTGAATGCAGTTTGCTTTCTATTCAAAAATAAAGGAATGTTTCATTTGAGTAAAATTTTCTATCTGCAGTATTAAGAGTACTTTCCCTCCAGGTGGCATTACAAAATTCCACCCTATATATATAAAAGTAGTTCATAAGTCTGACACTGCCTTCTGCTCTGCCCAGAGCGAGAGGAGTCATTTGATGATTTCCAACTCCCAAAAAAAATGATGGTACAATGATCCCAGAGAAATCGAAGCCAACCGTCAAATTTAAAAAAAAAACTGACTTCAAAAACACAATAAAGTGAAAAAAACAAAAACACAAAAATGTTAAAAATAAACTTCACAAGAAAAATCTGCTTCTGAATTCGGTGGCAAGAAAAACGAAATCAAACAAACAATTATGTCACCGACTTCAGTGGTATATTTTTCTTCTGTAATTATAATGTAACGAAACATTTATGTAGGTACCTACCGTGTATGCGAATACTCGTACAATTATTTGATTTGATTAGCATCTATGGGGTGTAGTTTAGTACAATGAACCCTCTTCGGGTTTAGGGTAAACAAAAACTAACAATACCTATAACTGGCATAATGTAGGTTTAGGTTCTACACTTCAGCCCGAACCTTGCAGGATTATTTAAAAATAAGACCTATAAATAGAATTTAGAGTTTAAATAAAAATAGAAAGATTCAGTTTAGGTCTTTGACCTGGTCTGACCCATTTTCTGATGCTGACCTACTCAACTTTGGTGCTTACTGCGCCGGCGCGTAACCCGCGCCACCGCGTCAGCCTCCAATCGATTTCGGCGTACCTCAACGCTTTACCTCAGTTCACTTGAGCGTTGTGACGTGAAATCGTGCCGTGGCCGGTCCAAACATGGATGATAAAATTATGGGTCAAGCACACAAGGCACCTGTAAAAATGGAGCAAGAAATCAAGGGGGATATTCTTATGGAACAAGAGATTAAGGATCCAGATACCATGGAACAAGAAATCAGGGAGCCAAAAAATATACAACCAGAGAACATGGAACAAGAACCTACAGGAGCAGATAATACCTTAAAGTTTATTGAGGCAGTAAAAGAACACAAATGCATATGGGATATGCAGTCCGAAGAATATTACAATAGGACAATTTATAGAGCCGCATGGAGGGCTCTATTACCAACTTTGGAAATTGCAGTGCCAAACTTTCTGATGGACGGTCCACAGCAGGCAGATCTAAAACTAAAAGGTTATACGCAAACATATAATATTAAATTTATAAAAAATAAATAGTAAGTTGTGTGTGTGTTCGTTTTTAACATGTTAGTAGGTACCGTACCACATTGTGTGGTGGTGTCTAGGTTGATGAACGAAAGGCACAACCGGCTTTATTGTGACAAACAAATATGGAATAGCTACCTTTCATAAATAAATAAAGACCGCCCGAATTCTGCTCGGCGAGCCAGCCAGCCTGTTGCGTTTAACTCCTACGCGCTACGTAATAATAAATCGACAAAGTTTGTCTGCTGCTTCCCCGCCCCCCAACGATGGTATCCTAAGCCGAGATCCGGACTACACATGAGGTACCTATCCTTAGCGAGCGGTCAAGTGGGAGTGGCCCTACCTAAAAACAACAAATAAATATTGTACTGCTCATTATCATTATCATTTACAGCCCGAATTTACTTATTGTTGGGTATAGATTTGGGTTTTTCGTCTTAATCTCCACTCTCCAGTAGGTACATACCGCAAAATATTGGTTGACTAGCCAATATTTTCCCTCTCTACACTAGTCTATACCTATGGGCTATGTTCTCCTTATATATATATTGTAGTCTTTGGGCTATGTCCGCCCATGTCGCCCCCGTGCACAGAAATCGCATTTCAGACTTACAGATTCGAATATTTTGAAATTAGAAGTGTCATTTTTGGACTTTTGAAATAGCCGTAGAAGTAATTTGACTGTAAAACTGAGGACATTGTGATGAAAAATCAGCGTGTCTGTGGAATGGAAAAGTCTTTATTGTCTTCACTCATTCACTGTATGTTTTATAGTTATAGTTTGTGATTATTTATGATTTTCATAGTTCATAGTTTTATTCATTTTTTTATATATATTTTTACCGTTGTCTGTCTAATACAGAATCCGATTAATCTGAAGTTTTTATTTTATTTGTGTTTGCTGAACCTTATTTAATTTTAAAGATTCACTATCTATATGTAGAGTGTTGACATCCTTAAGAGACATTTGTGCATTCGTTATCAAAAGACAGGATAGACATTTTGAGGAAAATCTCGTTAGAATCTTGCCCACGGATGGCTGCAGTTTTATTGGGAAACATCGTTTCGGTTTCCACATTTTTGTTTGACTATTTGTCCTGCTTTTATCTTAGTCTTCTTTTTTTGTTTTTCTTCTTTTCTCCTTTTTGTATATCTTTGTGTTCATTTCCTCTTGCACTCCATTTTTTTATATCAAGTTTGCACTGAAGTAGTAGTTAGTACTTCATGGAATTGATAAGGGCATGGTGAAGTAATGTCAAATTGACAATGTAAAGTTATCTTTAATATATACGCCTGCGGGTATACGCTCTTACGTGTTAACGAATCTAAATGGTTAATTTCTATGTGCTTTGCTCAACAGACAAAACATCTCCGTCATTGGCACCTAGTAGGTCATAAAAACACTGTAGCCATCGTAAATATGATAGTCCTATCTGTGCTATCGGGCCGAATCTGTATGAAAGAATCGTCAAATTCCTACTCCGCTAAATGAGTTGCCTGAATATCTTTATCATTTCTGGATTAACATTATAATTACCTACTTTCTGTTAGTAATGTTTTATTTGGTTTTTGTGTTCGATTATAAGAAAAAACATGTACCTACCTGCAGTAGGTACAGTAACCAATCATATATAAAATTAAACACTATAAAAAACTGATCTTTGATATTTTTGTAAATTGTCGATCATGCGCATACAAATACTTAACACATACTTTTTTTTCTTCCAGTTGCGGAACTCCAAAAAGTATGGGTGGGCCTAAGAGACAGTTATTACAAAAATGAAGATCCAGGCAGGAAGTATAAAGATAGCTTGAGATTCTTGCACGGCTCTTTCCAATCACGGTAAAAATAAACTTTAAGCCTACCTAGGTATATGTGTAATGTTCTAAATGTAAGAACTGGTACCCGTTGATTATGAACGATCAGCAATGAGAGTCTGAGTTACTACATTCTTAGTAGTAGAGTACTTATTGCATTCAGGCAAGAATCCGTTGTATCGAAAATGTTTTATAGTATTTCGTTATTTAAAATGTTATAGGTATTCAGTGATTCTAATACTCTGAATAATAATATTTCTAAATAACTGTTGAAAAAAAATGTGAGCTGACTTTCGTTGATGACTACCTAATTAAGTAACGTGTTTACAGGGTTACTGGTAACTCGACGTATTCCTTGCAGGAAGCCTTAGTGTTAAATGCAGCAAATGAAGCCATTAAATGTTCCCCCGAAATTCATTCGTTTTTGAGTCAGTGTGATTATTCTTAAGAGAAATCCACTACCTACTTTACCTGCACGAAATCAAAAATGATTTTCGTAATGTAGGCCATGACTTTGTATAACGTATCTGCTTTTTAGACAGCTAAAAAGACAAGGATATTTTCTAGTTATTTGTACTACATCTTGCGTAGTGTTTTTTTTACGCCATACTATGTTTTTTCAATGTTATGTAATAGTCACGATTTCATAAACTACATTACGAAAATCGATTTTGATTTAGTTCAGGTACTTACAGTAGTAAATCTGGAAGTCCTCTTAGTAAATTAATTATTAATCTCTCTTAGGAAATTATTAATTTCTCTTAGGAAACTACAAAAACTATTGAATTTCGGAGGAACATTTAGTGGTTTAATTTATTGCATTTGAATCCTATTATGGCGTCCTGGGTAAGTTTTTAATTACGGTGTCTTTTGATTTGTTTCAGCGAAATGGAAGCTTTACTTGAGTTTGATGAGCCATCTTGGGATTTAATGGACCTAAAAACATGGAATGCGAAAAAGAAAAATATTCCGAAAGCTAACAGAGTTACGAATCCGGCGCCAGAATATGAGAAAGCAAGGTTGTTGAAGAGACCAAGGCTTAGCTATCATGAAAACTTAGCTCTAGAGCGTGCTAAGAGGAAGGCTATTGCTGAAAGAAAAATGATTGCCGAAGAAAGTGCGACTGATTTGGAAAATGCAACTGGCATAGAGAATTCGACTGGTACAGAAAATGGCGTGGAAAAAGTGACTCGTGTAGATAGTGTGACTGGTAAAGAAAATGCAACTGATAAACAAACCGTAATTGGTCTAGAAAAAACGGTTGATAAACAAATACCAGCTGTTCTAGAACAAACGATTGATAAAAAAGTAACAGCTGGTGTAGAAAAAATGATTGATAAACAAAATGAGAGTGATATAGAAAATGCTACGGGTAAGAATAATGTGACACGTAAAGTAAATGCCACTGATGAAGAAAATGTGACTGATGAGAAAACTGTGACAGGAATAGAAAAAGCGACTGATAAGAAAAATGTGGGTGGAACAGATAAAGCGACTGATAAAGACAATGAGACTGGTACAAACACTGCGATTGACCAAAAAAATGCGACTGTTACAGAAAAGCAAACTGATACAGAAATTGCGATTGATAAAGTATTTGTGACTGGAACAGTAAAAAGGACCGGTACGGAAAATGGGACTGATACAGAAAATTCGACTGATACAGAAAATTCGACTGATACAGAAAATTCGACTGATACAATAATTGTGTCTGGGACACATATTCCGCCTTTTAAAGGCTATGAGACTGATACAGAAAACACGATTGGTACAGAAAATGCGCCTGGTACCGAACACGCGACTAGTATGGACAATGCGACTGAGGAAAATAAACCTGGGTCTGAACCGCTGTCTATCTTGGAGAAGGCGATGACACTGTATGAGATAGAAAATCCTGGCGTATGGAGTTCGGATGAAGATGAAGCGGGCAAAGCGCGGACGTACGTTCAAACCACAACACAAACTGATACAACGAAAGAATTCCCTTATATGCCAATACCTACCCATGAGAAAAAACAGTAAGAGAATCGAATTATTAAAAAAAAGGGTATTTCTTTGTTAAACTTAATTTTATTTCTAAATAATTTTATCACATCAGTAACATCACATTCTTACACCTAACATTATGAAATAATTATTGTACTAAATGTAAACATTTTGATATTATTATGATTATGTTGATGACACTAAAATGGAACGCACGTTTCTAGGTCTGTTCGATTTAAAGATATAATAATTATCGTAAATAAGCCAAATAAAAAAAACTAGATGGCTGCCCTTCGCGGGGTGTTAAGTTAGGAGTATTTATAGTACCTAAACATGTATTTTTGTCAATAGAAACGAGTATATACTCGTAATGTAATCCAGAAACATATTGGCACATTAGTGAGGGACTCTAAAGATTAGGGTGATGCGAAAAAAAAAGTAGCGAAGTAGGCAATAGAATATTAAGTTTTTGCCAGGCAGAAAGTGCCTTTCTGTAAGCTTGGTTGTTTAGTTGAGGTGTAGAACAGACCTTCAGACATTTAAATAGTTTTGACAGTATCTGCGGTACTCGGAGATTTGTAATGATTACCTACATAAGGCGTCACTTAGTAAAGATTTGACATATTTTCGTACGACAAAACTGTCAAAACCTTTACTAAGTGATGGCCTAAGTAATCATTTAAGCTCTCTGAGTGCGGCAGTTAGCCAGTAAAGTTCAGTATCACATTATTTTAAGTGTTGTAACTTGTACTACATAATTAAATGTGCAAAATGTAAGTAGACATCAAAGTAGATCAAATATCATAATTGTATTCATATTTATTATCATTAGACATGCTTTCTACTGTGTTTGAGATTGTTACTTACTACGATTCTTTAAAAAAACATGGTGTTTGAATCAATTAAGTACTGTCGTGATGGGTTTCGAACCACGCTGTAAGCTAGTTTAGAATGGTGTTAGGGTTTTATAAATGTTTTATAAGTGTTTAGATATTAGGTAGGTATGTTTTCAATTGGCTCATGGTGTATTTCAATTTTTTTCAATTAAGAAGATACTGTCCTGATATTATGTGTCAACCCCTAGTTTAAACTGTAAACCCCAATGTAAACCCCACTGTAAACTAAAAAATGATGTATTTGGTACTAAAAATTATAACATAAAAGAGCCTGGACGGTCATCTGTCAAATGTTTTCCTTGGCGATTGGATCCAGGATCCTGATTCAGAAGGCAGTAGGTACTCCTCGATACGGGCCGCATTTTGGGGAGGTTACTATCTCTGGATTGAGCCCTAACCACCGGTAGCTTAAACCCTGCTCTCGACTACTATATTTTTTATATTTTTAAATGTTTTTTAAATCTTTTTTAAGAAAATTAAATATTTAAAAATGTACTTAATTAATGTGTTGAAAAAATGAATAAAGGACATAATACAATAGCCCAATAATATACCTATTTATTGCATGTAACGGAAAATATTAAAATAAACAGAATAATCATCCCATTGTTTTTGTTTTATTCAAATCACAAAATGTCATTATCATATAAGCCGAAAGACGTCGACTGGTAAACATAGGCCTCCCCAAAGTGTCGCCACATTGGCCGGTCCCGTATCTCATCTAACCTAACCCAACCTTGGAGGCCTTCCAATGCAACGTCTTCCAGTTCGTTAATTTTGATTTCAGTTGTAGTGAAAGCTTCATAAGCCTTTAAAAATGACACTAAATTGCTAAGTTGTGCAAGATGCACTATGAAATATGGTGTTAAAACATAAAAAAATACTGTTATACCCTAGATATACCCTAAAAAAAATTAACAATATTTTACTTATGCACTTTGCCGGCGTATCTTATTTATATATTCATGCCAAATTACACCTTTCTAGTACTAAGAGTCATTGAGATATAGAGCGGAAGGACGGACGGACAGACAGACAGACAGACAGACGGGCATGGCGAAACTTTAAGGGTTCCATATTTACTACGGAACCCTAAAAATAGGGTAGTCTCGGCTTAAACAGTCCGACGTCACATTTAAGTTTAAAGAAAAAAAAAAATTCGAACACCACCATCTCCTGTCATTATCTGCCTCTGAAACTAGCTTCATTAAGTTCATAGCACAACATAGGGTCCATGCTCATATGACTATATAGCATGGAGATTCTGGGTCGGGTGGGACTAATCATCTTCGGACAATACAATAACAAGTAGGTATATTTACCATCGAACTTCACTTACAGGTAACTTGTTCGTTTGATTATTAAATTATACTTGTTGTTGTATTGTCCTCGATGATTAGTATAACTAAGTGTAGTCTCTGTAGTGAGGTGAGGTTACATTAATTCCCACCTAGCTGAAAATTGGTAGGATTGTTCAGAACACCATTAAATAGGTATATTTATTTTAATAGTAGATAGTACTTACAAGCTTAATGTGATATCAATCAATATCAATGCCACTTTTCGTTGTTATTTTATAACTCCAGAACGGGCTCACTTATCCAAACTAAATGTTTAGGATTTGTTCGGACTATTTAGTAGATGGTTTATGTGAAGTTTGCATAAAATCGGTCGAGCGGTTCTTCATTCATTACATTTTTTGTAACAAATGTATTAAAAAAAGGCGGATGTTAATGGGGATTTCTGGGATGGTTTAAAAACACATTTGGACCCGGTAGGTGGCGCTGCTATCCGGGCAGGACGACGTCTGCCAGGTCCGCTAGTAGGCTCTTATTTACGAATATACTTAATCCATGCATTCACCAATAAGATCCTGGTGATTAGGATCTGCACTAGAAAATAAATTGTTCAAAAATCGAACTAACCACCAGGAAATAGAATATAAATAAAAAAAATAGAACACAAATTAAAAAGAGGCGCGAATACTAAAAATTGCTTTGCTTTTGCTTTTAGGCAGATGATGATTAAATCCGAAGCCATTGGCATTATCCCTCGCTCAGCTCGGGAGTTAACGCTAGAATCCATCGTTTTGCTCGCGGTGGACACATGGCTGACGATAGTGATTTGACTCCTACATTAAATCCGAAGCCATTTGCATTATCCCTCGCTCAGCTCGGGAGTTAACGCTAGAATCCATCGTTTTGCTCGCGGTGGACACATGGCTGACGATAGTGATTTGACTCCTACATTAAATCCGAAGCCATTGGCATTATCCCTCGTTCAGCTCGGGAGTTAACGCTACAATCCATCGTTTTGCTCGCGGTGGACACATGGCTAAATCGACGCCGTCATCTTTTTCTTGGTGACGCATGACGGTTCGGTGACTGCGTCGGTGGACAAACGGCCTTAGTCCCTGAAGCGGGAACATTAGAGGCTGATGATGATGATGAATTACTTATAAAGTAAACCGCAATGAACCGTGTTACGCACCTCTGCCACTGCACGTGTGTGGATAAAGAAGCGTAAATCACACGTCCCGCCTATTTCTTACGACCTGTGCTACATCCGTATCCGCGCGAAAATCCGCAATGATTATTACGGATGCGGATGCAGATGTCCAAATTGAGGCTGAAGCTCCGCAATTGCGGATACAGAGGACAATATTCCCAACATCCCTGCCAATTCCCTGGTTTAAACTACAATAATTGACGATTTCAAATACAAACTTTCATCACCTATATAGGTCCCTTGTGGGTTGAATTTCGGATAATACTTCCTTATTCCTTGTCTACATTTATAAAAGAAATATTCTCTGTAGAAAATTTCAGCTTCCAAAGTTCATGGGTTTGGGCTGGGCGTTGATGAGTCAGTCAGTTAGGCGTTTTATTTCAAATTAACATACAAGATGGAAGTTCGATAGGCCTTTGGTGTGGGATGCAACTTGCGTCGACACCTTTGCGCCAAATCTTCCTACCGGTTGATCATAAATGACGGTCTAACTAAGAGCACGCTCTCCGCCCCGTAGGTATCTCGAAAAGGATACAAAATATAAAAAATATGCAAAAAAACGATTTTTGTGATCTTTGACCCCGAGTAATTTTTTTACAGGTGTCGGATCGATGAGGACTTTTCACATTTAATGGTGTTTTGAACAGTCCTACCAATTTTCTGCTGGGTGGGAATTAATGTAACCTCAATTGTCTAAATTGACCGGACTATGAAAAAAACGTAAGATAATTCGAAATTCGCGGGCTACCCTGGAAGTTCAGCCTTACTTCAAGGTTGAATAAGAAAATTTGACAGCCTTGAGTTCAAAATATATATTGATCTCCTAGATGCAATAATCTAGAAGGAAAAGGGGATTACAATATAAAAATATTTGACAGCAGCTGGATGTGCAGCCTGACTTTGTCGCCACCAGTCGCTACTGTCGCTAGAAAATTACACACTTTTTGGTCGCTAGAAGTGACCGACTTTTTACCCGACTACGGCGAAGCCAAAAGGAAGGTAATGATTTTGGCAGTCTATGTGTGTATGTTTGTATGTTCCACCGTAGCGCCTAGACTACTGAACGTATTTTAATAAATGAGGTGTCAATAGATTCGTAAGAATAGCTCGGGTGACATAGGCTATATAAATTTTAACAATTCTTTCAACGACGGAATTTAAATGTCAAATTCTAAAATCGAAAAAAAAAAATTGAGATTTAAAACATAACATGTTTAGTATCAAATGAGAGGTCTTGGCGAGCACATTACAAATATGTATATTAATTATATTATAGTTTTAGTCAACATACACGTTTAGAATGCGGTCGAATAGTTCTCGCGGTGTAGTCTGCTATTTACTCGTCCTATTTAAATAGCAAAACCAACATTCAGTAGAATTTTACATCATGAAAGTAATATATTATTACGGATTTAGCAATAATACTAAAATAAAATTTAAATAAAAAAAATATAAGCCTATAGACTAAAACCAAAAACCCGACTACAACCGCGGTCTGATATTCATAATTATTTTGAATTTGTATATTTCTATTTAAATATAAGTAAAATTATTATAGAGGTCAGTCGTAGTCGCATGCGACCTTGCGATCGACAACAGCAGCTGACTTCTGTATCAATGAAAACGCCGTGAAGGAGCATCAGGTATCAGTGGCATACGACTACGGCGGTCCTCTATAATAATTTTACTTATATTTAAATAGAAATATACAAATTCAATATACGAATATCAGACAAGAATAATTTTCTTGTTTTCTACTTTTAAGACTGCGGTTTGTAGTCAGGTTTTAGTTTTTAAGCTTATTTTTTATTGTATTGGCAAATTGTGATTGAATCAACAATTTAAATATTGTTAAAATATTGGTTATGTATTTAATTAAATATTAGTATTCTATACCATATAAATTAATATATAATTATCGTTCTGTCAAGTTCAAATTGTACAATTTATACAATTTTAACTTGCTCACTTATCTGTAGAGTAGTGGGTTAAATTCTGCGTGAAACGGAACCAATATTTTGTTTGAGAAAATTGAGTACAATAAATAAGCTGTCATTCGTGGTTTATTTTCGTCATTCGTGAAGTTTATTAATTTCTTGCTTGTGACTTACAAAATTCTTTGTATCCTTGAACGTAATGTATTATTTTTATTAAAACAAACTATTAAAAATAACATTCAACTGGCAGTAAATTGAAATAATAAAATTCATTTGCATGAATTTCAAAGTTGATTGTATTGTGAAGTTATTTTTCACGTTTCTGGGACAAAGTCAAGAATGTCTAGATAGTAAATATCCTCTGCGTTTTGAACTTATGCGTAGAAACGTGCTCTCATATTGATATTGTCCAAAAAAACATGGCACATTTTGGAAAACGCGATGTTACCTACAGCGCACTTGATAACGAATTAACTCCGCCACTGGCGTCACTGGCAGAGACCACGAATGCAGCTCCAACTTTTATTACCCTGGACCATGAACACGAGGATGCCAACAATGTAATCATCCACAAAGTGCCCAAAAATAAAGGTAAGGAATCTAAAAACCGTGGTGTTTTCTTTATAGGTCTATGTTCATTGTCTCACAATCACTGTTATGATACACTCTTAGGAAGGCGTGTTGTTTGTGTATACAAGGCCATTTAAAATATTGCTGTATCATCAACCAAGTTTTGTTCCAAATAAAAATGCTTGCATACAAAAAGATGTTATTTTCTTGTTGCAGGAGGATGGACTCATATAGAGGATCTGGACTCATTTTTTACAAGAATGTATAGATACTATGTTCGTGGTGGATTTTACCCAATGATAATATCTGACTTATTTTATTTGTTGCAATTTATTTTCATAGTGTGGTTTTCCACATTTTTGGTGTATTGTGTAGATTATCAGAAGTTATTTAGGAATGACATAAATGCCAATAGAAGTGCAAAGCTTAGTTTGAATGAGGTCATATCTTCTCCTTCAGTATGTGTGAAGAGTGTGGCTTGGAAATGGTGAGTAGTATCATATATTGTGCATTTAATATGATGTTATCAATTATGTTGCAATTACTACAGACCTCAGTTATACAAAATTCATCACAAACTATTATTTTGTTAAATGCATCGTTATGTAGCACAATGCATTTAAAATAAACTAAAGATGATATATTTTACTTTTTTTTGTGAGTGCTTTATATTATGTTGCCGACTCGGCAGAACAACAAAGCTCGGCTAATGCACATCAACAAACATTTATCAAATAAGTTATTATTATACTACTGCTACAATATTATTTGTAAATCTATTGAACATTTTAGGTGGTGTCTCATAACATTGTGTGCAGTCATTTGGTTGATGAGACTAGTGATATCAATATACCATTTATACTATGCTTACGACACAAAATTATTTTACAATAATGCATTAAAAATCAAAGAGGTGAGTAAATAACTCATTTACCTTTAGTTTTATTAATAAGATCTTTTTCTTTCATTTGCTTTTTCTTTCTTTCGTTTATTGTGTGATTATGTGTTTCAGAGTGATTTAGTTTGGATTAACTGGTCAACGATACAGGATAGAGTGCGGGAAGCTCAGCCAGAACACCACATGTGCGTGCATAAGCAAGAGATCAATGAATTAGACATATACCACAGAATACTCAGGTATTTTATAAAACTCCCCTTTTGTTTACTATTCATAAAGCCTAATTGAATACTAGATAAAGCTTGTATTAAAGTGTCACAAACAAAAAAAAATACATACACATGATTAGAGAACCCCCTCCTTTTTGGAAGTCGGTTAAAATAGACTATGCAACCCATGAGGAATCCATCTATGGATGTTGTAAAAGATGGTTGTGGATAAAGTGCATAAGAAACCCAATGATCATCAACTTCCCAAAATTGTATTTAAAGTATAAGTTACAGTATCAATTGGTTTATTGTAAAGATAACACCCCAAACTCACCAAGTCACAACCAAAATTCTGTTTTTGAAATTATAAATAAAAGGGTAATTTGAAATGTCATAAAGGATGTGTAGCATCTTCTTGGCTGTTCCACCTATACATGGATAGTTGTCAGACAGATTTTAAAGAGAGTGAGTGTGGATTGAGGATGAATGACTTGCCTGTCAAATGCCTTCTGTACGCAGATGATCAAGTTCTTCATGCATCGTCAGCGGAACAGTTGCAAGATGTGGTAACTGTAATGAATAAAGCAGAAAGGGGATGAATGTAAATGTAAACAAGACCAATGTTATACATATAGTATGGAGAGAGATGAGGATGTATTGGTGTGACGATAAGATTGTGGAACAAGTGAATGAGTTTGACGCTGATGTGGAAAGAAGAATAAATGCGGGAAAAAAAGTGAGTGGTGCTAAACATGAGGTCGTGACCAAACAGTTGATGTTCAGATAGGCTGGGGATGCTGTTCACAATATTCTGGTGCTTATTTATGATTTGTATGTTGAGTGTGCCAAAAGAGGCTTGAAATAAAGATTAATGCGGCGGAAATGTGTTCCTTACAAAGCATGTAAATGATAAACTGAGGAATGAGGCAAAATGAGAAAGTTTTATATTTATGTAGTACCAAAAATTAATAAGGGTATGCATATTTAGTTGGGTCATGCGGAGAGGATGAATGATAGGCAACTAACAAAAGGTATGAACAAGGCAGATATGTGGTAATGCTTAGAGGTGGGATGTCCTGGGAAGACATACACTGACCTTATTGGTGAGGTGCTTCAGAAAGGACAGGTGCATTCCCCAACTTCTGCCTACCCCAATGGAAATAGGGTCTGAATTCATTTATGTGTATATAAAGGATATGAATTGTTCAAGTGTTTGAAGTGACATCAATATATTTACGACCTTAGATTACAAACTCATTACTTAACTTGTGTCCCAGATTGTGGTCACTGTTCTGTTTTAGATCAATACTACATTTAATGCATATAATACGTTATAGTTATTGAAGCAATGGGTGCAATATCCAACCCGTCGACTTCCGTCTTTATCTGGGTTTATCATTTCAAGAGTTTATTTACTTCATACTATTCTATTGATGACATGAAATATGCTTGCACTTATCAATTCTATACGCTCGTATTTACTCTAAGAATTAATCAAAAAGTATGAAAGTATAAAGTAAAAAATAAAGTATAAAGTAGTAAATATATTTTTATCTTATTCAATTAAAAAAAATATTTATATTGGACCGCACTCTAACCTTAAGCTTTGTACCGATATACTTGGTAACTTTTTAAAGTTGTGGCGATTAACACCTCTTTGATTGTTAGTAACATCTCTATGGGATTTTGACACGAGTTCTGCTATGTCAATTTGTCAGGAACTGAAGAATTATTTTTCCTGTATTTTAATTAATTCAATTATCCTAATTTATTCTTTATTGAGAAGCCAATCGGCCAATTAAATTACATTGGCATGAAATTAAGGTTTTATTGAGTTCATATCGGCGGGAGCAGCTATCTCCCGCATTTGGTGACCCCGACGTGATGATGATCGTTTCCGGCTGACAAAGCAACATCAGGAGGTGAATTGTGACCAGTAGCTAGACAAGCAAGCACCAACGCCGGGGCCGGAGTGCCACTTCCTATGTCAGTCGGTGATTTTTCAAACGAGAGCAGGAACCATATTTTGACGTTGATTTCGACGCTGCCGTCGCGCAACCAAAGTTAATAAAAATTTCATCGAAAATTTCATCGCGTTTCTGCAGAAGTTCAGATTACAATTTGCAGTTGGTACCTAACGACTGCAATCGCCGGAACAACTGCCCAAAGTGCATAATCGCTTTTTGGTGTGTTTTGAGTGCAAGTGTTTGTAACTTTCCCGCATCTTTGAATGAAGCTTAACATCAATTTAATATTACTCAGCTGATTGATCGAAAATTGATTTTGTAAAAATTTGTATATTTTGTTATTTGAATTTCTACCTACTGCTAACGTTAATTTCTTTTGGGTTTGGTACTGTAGTTATCAAAATTGATTTATTATTATTTGTTTGTTCTGCGGTGCTCGGGTGTGTGGTATTATTGCTACTAGGTTTGTACAGGTTTTGCATCATGGAGAATGAACAGCTTCAGGCACAACTTGAGCAACTAATGGCTGAAAATGCAGCATTACAAAAGCGGCTAAGCCAAAATGAGGTGGAGGCAAAGGTATGTAGGGTAGCAGTGAAATTACCTACATTTTGGGTTGACAAACCCGCAATTTGGTTTGCACAAGTGGAAGCCCAATTCCAAATTGCTAATATTGTTGGTGATACTACCAAATACAATTATGTAGTAGGTCACCTTGATCAAAGGCTGGTAGGTGAGGTCGAAGATTTAATAACCAATCCTCCAGCCGAAGGGAAATATGAAAAACTGAAAGAAGTCCTCATTCAACGACTTTCAACTTCCCAAGAGAAACGAGTTAGACAGCTTCTAAGTGATGAAGAGCTCGTTGACCGGAAACCATCACAATTTCTTCGTCACCTTCGCTCACTTGCCGGGACGTTTCTTTCAGATGATAGTATCATACGCCAACTTTGGTTGCGCCGTTTGCCTCAACAAGCTCAAGCAATACTAGCAGCACAGGCTGACCTCAATTTGGATAAAGTGTCGGAGTTAGCTGATAAAATCGTTGAGTTAGCCCCATCACCTGTTGTTTGTTGCACGTCGACAACTTCAACTTTTTCTTTGGCTACATTGGCTCAGAAATTGGAAGATGTGACTAGTCAAGTAGCTGCACTCTCGAGGCGGCAACACCGTCCCATTCGTGACCGGTCTGCATCTTCTGGCAGGTCGGCATCTTCCGATAGAGCAGCGAACAATTCCAAGCGATGTTGGTATCATAAGAGATGGGGTGTTAAAGCAACTAGATGTACTAGGCCATGTGATTGGGAGTCGGAAAACCCAAAAAGCGGTCAGTAGCGGCGGCAACTGATTGCGAAAACATCGGTCGCCGCCTTTTTATCACAGACCATGTGACCAGCCGCCGGTTTCTAATTGACACTGGGTCAGACTTGTGTTGTTTTCCGCATCGCTGGTTATCGTCACGCAGGCAGCCTACTGATTATGAACTAAGTGCCGCTAATGGAAGCAGTATACAAACTTTTGGTACAGTAACCCTTAAATTAAATTTTGGTTTGCGCCGCGTTTTCACTTGGCAGTTCGTTATAGCCAACGTCAGCACAGCCATTATTGGTTCTGATTTTTTGGCATTTTATCATCTTTTACCCGACTGCCGAAATAAGAAATTGGTCGATGGCACCACTGGACTAACATCTGCTGCTTCTGCCGCTAGTTTTGATCAACCCAGCGTACGAGCAGTAGCGTCTGGTAAGTCAATATTTACTCAGCTTCTAGCAGAGTTTCCAGATATCACTCGACCTCCTGGCCTCCCTAGAGTCATCAAGCACGACACAGTTCACTACATCAAGACCACAGACGGACCCCCTGTTTTCTGTCGACCTCGTCGTTTGGCGCCACAGAAATTGGTTGCGGCTAAAAAAGAATTCGAGGAAATGGTAAGATGCGGGACAGCTCGGCCGTCAAAAAGTGCTTGGTCTTCACCATTACATATGACGGTTAAAAAAGACAATTCCTGGCGCCCTTGCGGTGATTACCGCGCCTTGAACGCCAGGACCGTACCAGATCGATACCCGGTTCGGCATATCAATGATTACGCCCATAACCTCTCTGGTGCCAAGATATTTAGCACACTGGACCTCGTTAAAGCTTATCATCAAATTCCGATTTTTGAAGAGGATATTGCCAAAACTTCCATCGTGACCCCGTTTGGCCTCTTCGAATTCCCGTATATGAGCTTTGGTTTAAGGAACGCTGGCCAAACCTTTCAGCGTTTCATCGATGAGGTCACACGGGGTCTCGAATTCTGTTTTCCTTACGTAGATGATATTCTCATATTTTCCAAAGACGAGTTTTCCCACCTTCAACACCTGCGCGTCCTTTTCAAACGCCTGCAAGACTACGGAGTGGTGATAAACCCTTCTAAGTGCGTCCTAGGTGTCAGCGAAGCCGTATTTTTGGGTTACCATGTCAGTGGTGATGGTACTCGCCCTCCTCAGGATCGAATTCAAACGTTGCTGGATTTTCCGCCACCTGAGACAGTACAAGGCATGCGCCGGTTTCTGGGTATGCTAAACTATTATCGTCGATTTGTGCCTCGTGCAGCGCAATTTCAGGCTCCTTTGATTGATGCATTGGTTTCAACTAACAGTAAAGGTGCAAAGCCATTCCCATGGTCACCTGAACTCTTGCAAAAATTTGATGCTTGTAAAAAGAGCCTCTCCAACGCAACACTGCTGCAACATCCAATCAGCAACGCAAAGTTGGGTTTATTTACTGACGCATCTAGCGTTCACATTGGGTCCTGCCTTCAGCAAAATCTAAACGGCCAGTGGTATCCACTTTCTTTTTTCAGCAAAAAGTTGACTCCGCAGCAAGCACAGTGGCCAGCTTATTACCGTGAATTGTTAGCGATCTATGAAAGCGTTCAACATTTTCGTTACATTTTAGAAGTTCAGCATGCAACAATTTTCACAGATCATAAGCCACTTTTGTACGCTTTTTTACAGCGACGTGAGAAACTTCCACCTCCACAACTTAACCAGCTATCATTCATTAGTCAATTCACGACCGACATCCAGTACATTAAGGGTGAAGACAATATCGTGGCCGACGCTATGTCACGCATTGACATAGACGCCATCACTTTGGACCAAGATTTTGAAGCTTTGGCTAAGTCGCAGGCATCAGACCAAGAACTTGCTAATTTATTGCAAGGTGGTTCTAGCCTAACACTCACCAAAATCAATACATCAGGGACCAACACTCCGGTTTACTGTGACATATCTACCGGTAAGCCACGTCTCTATTTGACCCCTTCCTTCCGCCGTACTGCTTTCAATAAATTGCACAATTTGAGCCACCCTGGTGTTCAAGCTACGACTCGTTTGGTGGCAGAGCGTTTTGTTTGGCCTTCGGTTAGAAAGGATTGCCGAGATTGGTCCCGATCTTGTGAAGCATGTCAGCGCAGTAAAATATCAAGACACAATTCTTCCCCTGTCGGTAATTTTGACATACCATCTGGTCGTTTCACGCATGTCCATATCGACATCGTTGGTCCTTTGCCCGTCTGTAACGAATATCGTTATTGTTTGACTGCAATAGATAGAGTGTCCAGATGGCCCGAGGTTTGGCCCATGCGATCCATTACCGCCGAGGAGGTAGCCGAGACTTTTACTAAAGAATGGGTACCTCGTTTTGGCGTTCCGTTGGTTATTACTACAGATCAGGGTTCTCAATTTGAGTCAGATTTGTTTCACCGATTACTGCAGCAATTCGGTACCAAGCGCATTAGAACCACTTCATATCATCCCTGCGCAAACGGGATGATCGAGCGAGTTCATCGGCAGCTCAAAGCAGCGTTAATGTGCTATAATGATTCTTGGGTGAGGTCCCTACCGATGGTTTTGTTAGGAATGCGTTCGGCGTTTAAAGAAGACCTCAAAGCCACGGTAGCGGAATTACTTTACGGAGAGCCTCTTAGGCTCCCTGGAGAATTTTTGGTGCCTCCTTTAGCATCTGGAAGATTTGAAAATCCTGGTGATTTCGTTGTTCAGCTGCGACACAAAATGTCATTGGTACGTCCATTGCCAGCTAGTCGTCATGGTGAAACATCTTCATTTATATTCAGGGATTTGTCGACTGCGACTCATGTTTTCCTTAGAAACGATACCATCCGAAAAGCGTTGCAGCCACCCTATACTGGTCCATTCCAAGTCCTGGAGCGTTCGTGTGATGGGAAGACCTTTACTCTAATGTTAAAGGGCAACAAGACCGTCGTAAGCGTCGACAGACTCAAACCGGCTTTTATCGATAATTCTGATCTGCAAACGACCCACTCAATGCCATCGCCCGCATCGGCTGATTTTCCTCTTCGGCAAGCCGTAAAAGATAAGAAGTCGTCCAAGCCCTCAATTCCACAGCAGTCAGTAAAGATTCAGTTGCCAGTAAAGCAGTCCTATACCACACGCTCGGGTAGGCGCGTTAGATTTAAGAATTTTGATTAATTTCTTGTTTTTTTTTTTTATTATTGTGCCTTAGTTGTAAGAATGATGTTAGTTATTTTAGCTTGGTTTTATTCTCTCCGTAGGGGGGTGGTGTGGCGATTAACACCTCTTTGATTGTTAGTAACATCTCTATGGGATTTTGACACGAGTTCTGCTATGTCAATTTGTCAGGAACTGAAGAATTATTTTTCCTGTATTTTAATTAATTCAATTATCCTAATTTATTCTTTATTGAGAAGCCAATCGGCCAATTAAATTACATTGGCATGAAATTAAGGTTTTATTGAGTTCATATCGGCGGGAGCAGCTATCTCCCGCAAAGTCATTTTCACCTACTGTATTCAATGTAGTTTAGTTTCGAACTTAGTACTTAGCCCATACTAATCAAAATAGATCTTATTTCAAAGTGGCACTTATTCCTAATAATAAAATAGAAAACCTAGCAAACATGAGTCAACAGTTAAAAGTCATGGGCACAAACATGTCTAAACTACTTCGTTTTTGTTAATCTACACAAGGATGATTGAAGTTAGAAGGAAAATGTTTCACTCTTGTCACTTAATTGTCACACACAAATAAATAAAATTGCTTTTTACTGAATGCATAAGTAGGTATACAATTCTTATATAAAAAAATATATTTTGTATTTTTTTTTTTTTTCTATTTATCTGTTTGGTCCGGCTAGTCTTCGAAGCGGCTATACTAATTTTGACGAGCTTCGGCTGGGAGATAGCTGATATTATAAGGACTAACTTAGCTACTTTTTATTTTAGAAAACGGATTACGGTTCCGTGCAAAAAAGAATTAAATCCATGAAACTGTTTCAAATAGCAAGTTTTATAATAACATCGCGCTAATGAAGGTCCCGGGCAGCAACTAGTCTATACATATAAAAATCAATGCCACTTCTCGTTGTAATTTTATAACTCAAGAACGGGCTCACCTATCCAAAACAAATGTTTAGGCTTTGTTCGGACTATTTAGTAGATGGTTTATGTGAAGTTTGCACAAAATCGATCGAGCGGTTCTTCATTTATCACATTTTTGTAACAATTGAATTCAATAAATGGCGGATCATTTTGTGTGTGTTCAAGTGGATTCGAGAGTGGTTTAGATTCACATTTGGACCCGGAAGGTGGCGCTACGGACGACGTCTGCCAGGTCCGCTAGTTGTACATAAGAATAGTGCATACTCGAGGTACATATTATGAAGTAACAGTTGACAAATATGAATATTTTCTTTTACCTTACAGATTTACAAATTACATGGTAGCAATGGTCAATAAAAACTTACTTCCTCTGCAAGTACACGTTCCTGGTATTGGTGAATTTCACTATCTATCCCGGGGTTTGAAATGGAACTTGGAATTTCTGTTATTTTGTAAGTTTTAATCATAATTTCATATAATGTCTCGCCAAAAACGCGACAGTCACGCATTCCCTTTAAATACATTTTCTTTCGATACTATGTAATAACAGCACATAAGATAACATCACCCCTGTAATTCCCGAAGGGTTAGGTAGACGTGTACCTATTAGTACACACGGATATTTTGCTAGTAATGTGCCACTAGCTTGTGCCAGCGGCTTCGCCCGTGTGGAGTTCGATGATTGTCCCACGCGATCATACTACCGGGATAAGATGTATCCTATGTGTTAATCCAGGTTATAAACTAACTGTGTTCTAAATTTCATCTACATCCGTTCAGTAGTTTTTGCGTGAAAGAGTAACAAAAACATCTATCCATCCATACTCACAAACGTTCGCATTTATAATATTAGTAGGATTTAATAGAGGGCGAGCGTTTAGCCAACAATGTTGCACAAATCCAGACTCGTGGCTGCTACTGAAATTCCTGATGGAAAAACTGTTTAACAGTGCCCAACCTGGGATTCGGACCCAGGACCTGGTGCACAGCAGTCGCACTGGCGGCCACTTGACCAACGAGGGAGTAATGCCACATATGTATTGTCTATGAAATGTCATAATTTATTGTAATTACATATTATATATACAATCTATGATTAAAACAATGGAGATTGGCACAAGAAAAGAGAGGCCTTCACCCAGCAGCGGGTGAATTCAGACTGTGAATGATGATGATGGTGACGAAAGCAAAGTTCTCCGTGTATTTAGCACAAAATGTCCTTGTTCGATCAACAGACAGCCCGTGGAGTCCCTGGGAGAACTGCTGGCAGCTTCGTCCGTGTTACAAAGATCACTCAAAACGAATGTTGCTCGCTCGTCAGCTCGAGAGACAAATACTATGGTTGGCCGTTGTGAACTTACTGCTATCGCCACTTATACAGGCGTGGCAGATACTTTATTTCTTCTTCAACTATGCCGAGGTAGGTTTCATTAAAATTTCTTCTTTTTCTGTAACAAAAGTAAGACCGATGATATATTTATTTAATCGTTAAGTCAACCTGACTTTGACGGCATCGCATTGAAGAAATGCGAGCATAAGACTGGAAATATCCTGTCCAATATCCCTCCCTATTATTTTTAAAATAAAATTCAAGTACCTAACATCTGTTTAACTATACATTTTAAGGTAAACTTAGTATAATTTTATTATGCGTTTATTGATAAGGGTGCAATAAATTTCCAATGATTGTGATGTCTTTGTTGTTTTTAGCAAAAGTGATCGTTCTTCTGTAAATCTTTACATACCTAAGTACAAAGTCGCTCTCGCTGTTTGTGCGCTTATATCTTTTAAAATACGCAACAGATTTTTATGCAGTTTTCACCAATATATAGAGTGGTTCAAGAGGAAGATTTATTACGTTGCACCCGTGCGAAGCCGGGGCGCTAGTGTATACATAAATGAGCGCTGTAATCCTAATACGTTTTTATCATACTTTTATTTTTATTACAGTTAATAAAACGTTCGCCCGCGTCACTTGGTCTCCGAACATGGTCGCTGTACGCCCGTATTACTCTGCGGCATTTCAACGAGTTGGAACATGAACTCCGAGATAGACTGAACCGAGCTCACAAACCCGCCACCAAATACCTAGGAAGCTTCTCATCGCCTATCACTACTGTGATTGCCAGGTAAGATATTCTCTGTTATAAAAAAACAGCAAAGTTTAAAGGACAGGCCCTTAAATTAAGCTTAGTAACACATGACCTACATTTTCTGTGTATTCTGACTCTCATTCTCTCAAAAAGAAGAGGGCCCAACCCCACTAATGAGAACAGTTTTGGCTGAATGTATGGTTAAAAAAACTGCTAAGTATTGAAGACTACTGGGCAGTCCATTTCGCCACCTTTGCGTATATTGTTTCGCAACAAACAAATCAAATGAATCGAACTGTTTTGAAAGATAGCTAGCTAGACTGTTTATCAAAATGCGTAGTTTGTGTGATTCATAAATTTATTGAGTCACGCAAATGTCTTCTAGCGTCATAGAGGTTAAGACGTCTTATGAAGTGTTATCTTAAAATAACGTAATATCGTGAAATAACCAATTTGTAGAACATCAGATTTAGTTGATTGCCGTGTGAAAATAGAAATTGGAATAGCACTGGTAGCTTGGATGGCTTTTACGTCTAATTTTCTTCGTCTTTTAGGCGACTTATACAACTGACGGAATGAATTAGATGTTAATTTATAGCATATTCTAACTACGCATACGTATCAGTTACAAGACAACATTATTTTGTTCTAATCGCGACATTACAATAATCGTAACTTCGCCAAAGTATCTATCTAGCGAAAGAGATTGCGTAAACAATGCTGTACTATTTATATTCCGCAATGTTTACTTTTAAAATAACACTCGTTCGATTTGGCACTTACTCTGTTACTGATTTATGACAATGACGAGGAACTTTTGTTTAGCCTATAACGCATCTAGCTGTGTTTTTACAGATCGATATATTGTGGCGTGTACATTGTTGTATGTAATGTGCAGCCGCCTATTTTTACTGTTTATATCCTCTGTTGCACCTTATAAATCTTATCAAATATCTAATAGTATCATGTCAATCTGGAAAATAATTGTCCACTAGATTGTGAATCTTTTATTTAGAAAAAATATACACTAATTTCCACAACATACAAAAAAGCTATTGTGGCAAGGAAAACATACCGAGTGGTGGCACCCCGAGTCTGTTTTAGGCAACATTTAACCCTACAGATGGAAATTAGATGACACTTCTATTATTTAAAGTGAAAATTTATTTATTTTGTAAAACATGACTGTAGACAGGTCTTTTAAATAAATGAAAGGAGCTACATGTTTTTTTATAGTATTATAACCATTATGTGTGTAAATATAAAGTGTAATTTTCCAGGAACGTGGTGTTTCTATCAGCAAGTGTCCTGGGCGTGTTGGTCGTGCTGTCGGTGTACGACGAGGATGTACTCACGGTGGAACACGTGCTCAGTATCATCACTATACTCGGCTGTATTCTAGCTGGGGCCAGGTTAGTACTATGCACGTTAGATTTCATTCAAACTTGTAAAGTCTCAGATCCAGCTGTCTTTCTGAAATCTTCATAAATCGTTGTTTCATAAATTATTTTGCGTTTGAATGGGTCTTTGCTAGTCAGAAGCCACCTAGATCTGTGTCTCTTTGCTCTGATGAACGGCTATGTTTTTGTCTGTTCTAGTTATATTAGGGGACTATACCATACCATAACACCAAAAGTCCATCAAATTCTTAGTTTTATATTATTCCCAGTTTAGTCGGAGCTGCGTTTTATGGTGCGTGAGTTTGTAGTGTCACTTATTTGTATTTTGTGGTGTTCGATTAGTTGTAAGTAGTGAGTATTGTACGTTGTGTATATGCTGCTAAATTAGGTTTGTTTTTTGCGTAATGAGGTCAATTATTATTTAGTCTGATCTTTGTTATCTTACCTTTAGCCAATCTACAATAATATTATGAAGAGGTAAACCTTGTAGTTTAGATATCAAAGTATTTGTATGAATTAGGTCATTGTTGTTCTTGGTTGACGAAAAAAATAGTTTTTTCAGTTTCATGGGAGCCATTAGTCTTATATTTTTGTATGATAATCGTAAAGCGGTTTACAGAATACACCTACCTACTAAGTTTCAACTGTGTAGTCTTAATAGTATCCGAATAAAGTGGCTGTGACAGACATGATGAATCTATAAGGGGGCGAGGGGGGGGGGTTTGCCATTCGGCTACGGAACCCTAAAAAAAACAATAGATGGCATAACCATTAAACCACCACTAATTCAGTTTTAAAAACCTTCCACCTACATTTATAATGCATCTTATGCGAATGGATATAGGCGGTATTTATCTAAATTCACTAAGGTAGATAACAAAAAAAAACTAATCAGTCCGTCAGATATGTTTCCAAAAAATATAGGACAAATATTTTTTTCTGTTTTCACGTAAACAAACAATAAAGACGATACAGTGCTTTGAAAACTGGTGTGACGTCATTTTCTAATACATTAGTATGACATTTAGAAGGAATATGGGTGGTTTTTAGTCAGTAGAAGTCTGACACTCCCTTTCGGTCTGCCCAAGAGCGGGAGGGGTTATTTGATGATTTTCCACCCACCAAAAAAAGGGCCGTGTGGCTAGAATGGTAGTGACTGCTGTGATGACGAGTATGGAAAAACATGCTGCGCTGAACTCAAATAAATTGGGATAAGGACATAAAAATGATGTCTTGCTGTGCTTTTTCACACTGACATCCCCACCACCAATGATTGATTTTTTGTGTTTTGTTTTTACAGAGCTCTCATAGGTGAGGAAGAGCGTCTGGGCGGGGGTTGCACGGGCCCCGCGCGTGGTGAGGAGCTTTTCGTGCAAGTGCTGGGCCATGTGCACTACCTGCCCGCCGCGTGGAGAGGCCGCGCGCACACCAAGGACGTGGCCGCGCACTTCCAACAACTCTTCCAGTTTAGGGCTGTACGTATTTATCCAAAAACTACATACTTTAATTTTGGATTTGTTTATTTATTTATTTAAACTTTATGCACAATAGTGATACATAGGCGGACTTAATGCCACAAGGCATTCTCTACCAGTCAACCTTAGGGTCAAACAAGACAATATTGTGGTAGGCTACAAACTAACTAGAAAAAAAAAAAACAATATCAATTAAAATATTTTACTTATATTAATACTAATACACATATAAAAATAACATAAACTAATAAATATTGCAACAAATACCAAAATAAAACATAACTGGTAATTACCATGACTAACTTGTAAAATAGCTATTTGGTCTGATTTAAATAGTGGGAACGTACTTTCCTTTTAAAAGTGAATTTGCTTTCAGCTTTTTTAATTCCCAGGGGTAGCGTGTTCCAGAGTTTAATAGATGAGATAGTGTAAGAATTGGACAAAAAACAGGTGTGGTGTGAAGGAATTTGGAGAATAAGATTTTTGGAAGCTCGAAGATTACGACTATGACAACTGCCCAACACTTTGAAATAACTTTTTAAATAATCGGGAGCTCGTGGATCGTTCATAATCGAGAAAAGCATGCAGAGAGATCTGAGGGACCTCCTGAGTCGGATAGGCAGCCATTTAAGCTGAGAACGGAAGGAAGAAATATGATCGTATTTACGAAGGCCAAAAACAAAACGAATACAATTATTGAGAAGTCGATCCAGTCGAGTCGATTTGTTCTGTTTGGCTCGTAAATCGTGTTAGCTTAAGATGAGTTTCGTGCAATGAAAACACTGTGTGTCGCACAATAGGGATCGGACTGAGTGAAAAAATATGATTCTAATAATATTGGATACGTGTTTTTTGTTTTATGAAATTAATAAAAATTTACGAAGGAAAAAACGTGTCAAAGATCATGAGTGGGGGGTTGTGACGTCATCTGTAGGTAAAAAATGTACTGACATGTAACGTTTTCGAGAAGTTCACGAGTTTTTGAAGCACTGTATCGTCTTCATTTTTTGTTTATGTGAAAAAAGAAAAAAAAAATGTGTTCAATATTTTTTGGAAATCTATCTGACGGACTAATTATTTTTTTTTGTCCGATCCCTTATTTAACACAATAACACGGGGCACAACAAATTGGCTAGAGTTCCGGGACGTGACAACTCCGCTGCGCTCAACAACACTGAACGTTGTCCTAGCTTAGAGTTCAGGACATCACGAGTCTGTAGAAGCACGCTGTGCTGTAATTTTAGATTGTTGGTGTCCTTTGTTGTCGCATGCGTGACACTCGATAACCGGTCGCAATGAAAACACGTGACGCTTCTCTCTTTCGGCGTCAGTGCGCGTATCTGTAAGGGTTCTCTTCTGGTTTGTCTCTACTCAGGTTAATGAGGGTAGCCGTAGAAGTTAAGACGCACACGAATCTGGTCCCACGTGTTATCTGAATATATGACAGCCATGTAGATGTGGAGCCCTTCAACGCCTTGCTGAATGTTAAAATAAGCTGGATTTCTTCCACTGCAGTCACACGAACCAATAATTCAACGATAACGCGAGCGTGCATCGGACTCGGTTTTGTTGGTATCGTATTCCAGCAACACTATAGCTTGTGGATCTTAATATTAAAATAAATGTTTCAAGTTCGACGTGAAGTGGTAATGAATGCAAACATCATTTATACATAATATGTGTAGACATGTTCAATTTTCTACAGGTGTACATAATCTTTGAGCTGCTCAGTCCGCTGCTGTGTCCGCTGATCCTGTTCTCACTGCGTTCCCGAGCGCTCGACATCGTAGACTTCTATCGAAACTTCACGGTCAGCGTACTGGGCATCGGGGACGTTTGCTCCTTCGCACAGGTATGTCACACCTCGAACGGTGATATACATAGTTCAAAGGCCCGACTATCAGTAATACTTTAATCTTGAGAAAGACAAGTTAGATGTCCTGTAGAGCTCCATCTCTTTTCCTCTTTCAAACAAGATTGAAGTAGTACTTTTAAGAAAGTTGGGACATCCCCGGTTCGGCCCTGTTTTTGGCACAGGTTGGATAATTCGGATGTATATTTCGCCGCCTGGTCTGTGCTGAATCAGGCCGATCTGCATGTGTGTTGCTTTCCTTGAAATGGTCCCGACCATGAGACACAAGCACAGTTATTCTATATACTCGTACTTGTGTAAATTTTTATATTATCTCTTTCAGTCATGAGGATTGAAATATCAAAACTAAGCAGAAATCATAAGGGATTTTCTCCTACTGTATCAATTAAACTTTTACGTTTTCATGAACATATTTTGGAAGACAAACTATTACGAAATAAGTCTTATCTCAAAGAAGAAATTGTTATTTCACAAGAAAATAGCTTTTGAATTTTGCTTTGTATAAATTTTATTGGTCGTGACAGACGCTACATCAAGTTACCCTATACCGTCAAATTGAGCCAATCAACCTTAAACCCAACGCTTTAACGATAGAGCTGAAAATCGAATAAACTTAGACAGATTGTAGTAGTTTGATGTGCTGTCGTCTGTACCTAAATGTGGAAAATGCATGTAGTCCACACAAGAGGAAGACCTTTTGAGTTGCGAAACCCTCGTGTAAGCATTGACACCCTATATCTATAAAGTTCCGACTGCTATGTATATATATATATTTATGACGCAACCCCGTGCGGGCACATGAATGTTAATTATTTATTTTTTATTCGTTTTTATTGCTACACGATGTTTTCTTTCACCGGACCCATCGCGGCTGTAACCACAGATGGCATTTTATACTACAAGTTATAATGAGCATTGATTTTTCTGTAATATCAAAGTCAGCACTGCAGAGCTGTGGTGACCTAGTTGGCTAGTTGTGACGACCGCGATGGGTTACATACCTACATGAGCAGCATAGCTATTCACAAACAATCGAATCGAAGTCGAATCGAACTTGACACTTTTTCGAATATCAGATTTTTGGATCGAACGATTGGCAAATGCTATTCACAGATTCGATCGACATGGTAGTACATAAACACTCGTGGTGAAACATTTTATGTATCCAATAAATTATCTTTATTGAGTATTTCTAAAAGTTTGTATAGTATTTCTAAATGTTTGAGTATACATTATACTTAATATCCGTCGAGTAACTAAATATATAATTAAATCTGATTTTAATTTTAAATGGATACGCAACGACTCTTGTTTATCTGTATAGTACAAACGCGTCGTTATTATGATTCGATTGCACTTCCGATAGCAAAATAGCGATTTTCGATAGTAAGATCGATCGATTGGATATGACGGACAATCGAGTGGTTGTGAATAGCTATGCAGAACTTATTGTAACCCGTCTTGGGCTACCATAAAGTTGTAAAACAACTATTATGAGCAATAAGTAAGAATTGACATCTGCAACCGGTGGTGCAGTTGGTTTGGTGATGATCACCGTAATAGACACCGAAATTTCAATCGGTCTCTGATTCTCTATGATACTACGTAAACTAAACCTAGATAACACGCGACGATTTCAGCTGGATATTCGTCGACACGGTCATCCTGATTGGCATACCCCCGGCAAATTGAAAGGTATGTGCTGTTGTTAGTTTTACTAGTTCAAGTGGTGGAGTAAGTAAACACAAAATTATAGTTTCTCTTTTGTGGTCAAGTCCTTTCGCTCGCACGTACTCCTAGAGTGCAGGAGCGTGGCTGATCACCGGGCACAAACTCTACGATACCCATTAACTCTCCCGGAAGCTTGCAGCAGTCTGGGAAAGGTGCTACAATTCTGGGACGACCTATGTTGGTAGGAGTAGGTATTCTTTAAACATCACGCCCAATGGCCCAATCAAGAGGCCAAGTATAAAAGCCCAGTTAAATTAAACCAAACTAAGTCCTTTCGCTGTAGGATGGTGCAGGCAAGGAACGGTTCATCTAATGTCATTAGATGAACCGTTCCTTTCAATCTTGAACTTTACCTTGATTTAAAATCATGACTGTTTATTTTAGCTACACTCTAAACACTATAGTCGTAAAATATGGTATTAGTAATAACTATGATGTATAAATTAAATTAATATTAAGAAAAAAAATGAAGTAAAATGTAATGCGTGTTTAAGTGATGATATGTATTGCTATAAAAAATGACGACTATCCATGATTTGTACATTCCACCACTAAACATGTGTTGGCGTCTAATGTCACCTGTACCATTTTAAAGCGATAATTTGCCACCCAACCATCCATCTACAGGACTACATTCCGGCTGCTTCGTGGTTGCAAGAGTTACTGTCTTGGGTTCGTTTCCCAAGCCGGGCAAATTGGTATTCAGTTTCTTCATTAGTGATTACTCAGCCCAGAGTTTGTTGGTCCCACTCCGGATGGTTTTCGATTGCCATCCCATCGGACTTTGAGAGTGAGAAAGAAATAATGCATCTGTGTTTACACACATTCTTATGCACTATAATATTTTTTATATATCTATTGCTGCTGTCTGCTGAGATTGGCCAATCATAAAGCTATGGCCGGATTACGAGGACAATTATTATCTTAAAAGGTCGCAGCAATTCTCCAAAAACAGCTTACACAACAATATTAAATAATAAATGATTGCAGGTGGGAATGGCAACACTCAATACGACCAGGGCGAGGGTGGTAAGACAGAGCTGTCCTTGGTGGCATTCTCGTGCCGCCATCCGGGTTGGCAGCCCACTGAGCCTTCTCAGCGACAGTTCCTGCGATCCCTACGACAGAGCATGTACCACGCGGTTCCTGCTAACAACCACCTGGTAAGTCATAATAATCATCATCAACCTAGGAGAGGGATGGGCTATGATCCACCAAGCGGGCCCAGTGCAAGTTGGTAGATGTCACATGTCTTAGAATGTTTTGGTTCTAAGACATGTCGGTTTCCACACGATGTTTTCCTTCACCGTTTTGAGAGCAGTGGTGATGAAATAAATTACACAAAGTAATGCGCCTTCGAACCCATGGCTTACTGTTCGTAAGTCGGGGCCTCAACCTCTGGGCAACCGCTGCCAGTATTCTTATGATATTGCACGAGAATAAGAAGAAGAAATAACATATCGCACTATAAATGGCGAACAGTGACAGTAACTATGTACACTGATTGGCTGTTATGAACGCCATAGTACACTAATGAAGGCTTTATTGATATTGCTACAGATTTATGTTGAGCCATGTTCTGACTAGAATAAAGATGTTATTATTTGAATCATTCATTTATTCATTTTTTTTTATTTTTTTTTTATTTTATTTTTTTTCATTTTATCCAATCAGCAATTTAGTTTGCACTGGACACTTTATTCACATGGCACATTAGTAGTAAACAAAAGGATAGTTTACAAAAAAAAATCTTATTAGTCCGTCATATAGATAATCAAAAAATATTGGACACGTATTTTTTCTTTTTTCACGTAAGCCAACAATACGTCGACACGTCGTACTCTAAGACATTAGTATGACATTTTTTAGCGGTCAGTGACGTCACCCACTCAAATCTTTGAGGCGTTTTATCTTCGTCAATTTTTATTGATTTGATAAAACAAATAATACGTATCCAATATTTTTCGATAATCTAACGGAATTAGAATCACATTTTTTTTTAAGTCAGTAAAGATCCCTATTTGTCGAATTAGTATTAAACGCGGTGAAAGGGACACAGACACACAAACGCTGACTACTTTTTTTTTTGGAGTGTGGAATGTTATCAAATGACTCTCCCGCTCTGGACGGAGCGGAAGAGAGTGTCAGACTTCTGCTGACTAAAACCACCCATGTTATTTCTCAGCCCTTAGTGTCCGGGGTCGCGGTATCTCTTTCGATCAACCCGCAGCCCAAACGCTTACTACTTATTCAGTACTGTGTATGTACAATGTTGTTTAAACTATTAGGATGTTCAGTATTCGTGATTGCTGCAAGGTATCTGCGGCTCAGCGTCATGAACACAAATAAAATCGTGTTTTGAGAACTTCTTACGGTTTCTACATTACTTTCGAACACTTTGTACACGTTCAGAAATAAGAGACAGTTGAAAATTGTATCATAACAGGTAGCGCTCTGTAATACTCGGTTTTATTCACTGGTTCATGACAGGTGAATGCTTCCAAAGAGGAAATTAGTAAAATAATGTTAGACAAAAATCGCCAGCTTCCATTACGAAGGACATTATTATAAAGAAATCCTCACGCCATAGCCATAACATATAACGTGCTTTTTAATATCTAATTTCAGAACAAAACGATGCTAGGCTCGTACATTCAACAAAGTTTGTTCGGAGCCATTACACCTCTTCCAGCAGTTCTGTCTTACTATCCTCAGCAGAAACAGCAGCAGTATAGATTACCAGTAAGTATCTTTGGTGAAATAGTTGATTGGAATGACTAAAAGAGTATGATTCGAATACGAAGATAAAATGCGTCAAAGGTCGCTTGTGACGTCACTTTGTGGTTAAAAAAGCATTAACCTTGTGCCGTCACACGACTTGATACGATCATATGATACGACCGTACGTACGTTACGACTTGGTACGAGGTTGTTAAAATGTGACGTCACAGGTTTTCGAAGCACTCTATCGTCTTTTTCATTTCTTTGGCCGCGTATGTTATCCTAACTGTTGGGGTTACCAGTCAAACTAAATACAGTGAATATCAGCATTTAACATTGAGTGATTGATTATATGACCTCTACAACCCAGTTATTATTTTGTGATGTGATACTCCATGGTAAGACTGGTTGACGGACTTTCGATTAGAGATATACAAATCACAGCCGCGACTAAAGTTTTAACGTCCTTTTCGAAGGGTGTTCTACTTTGGAAAGCAAGTTAAGACGTTGGTCCAGACATGGAGAAAACTTCATATGTAATGGGTGCTTACTCAATCACTAGTAAATAATATCCACTAATAATCTAACATACATCGAAGTACGCATTTACTAATGGCAAAATATTTAAGGTAAACTGTAGTGTTTTCCTTATGCGATAATAGTTTATATTATAGTAATAATAATTATAAGACTGACATTTTATTTTCAAAAGACAGTCTTGTCTCACAGGGAAAGCACGAAATTTGGCCACCACACTCAGTCAATGTTTTCCTGCACGGCCATGGATAAAAATGATAACTTCCAATTTGAGGTCTCTTTCAACAAATAAAAATGTATTATTTCCTGTTTTCCAAAGGATATGGACGAAACAAGCGACGAGGACGAAGCCCCGCCGGCCGGGCCGACGAACTCGGCGGAAGCAACCAGTGCGCCCATGGGGCTGGCTGGCGTGAGCTCAGTGCTGGGCGCTAGTGCCATGAGCGGGGACGCGCCCCGACAGCCCGGCGACGACAACCAGGACATGTCTGTTAGCACGCTGCATCTCTATGACCTGCATCTGACACAGGTACTCATGTTACTAGGACATAGCATAAGCATATAATGTTCCCAATTTTGGGATTCAGGCCGCTATCTCTATGAAAGAGAATGGGCCACCACGCGGGCCCAGGGGTAGATATCACATGTCTTCGATGTTCTCGGTTCTAAAACAAGCCGGTTTCCTCACGATTTTTTCCTTTACCAGTTTAAGAACAGTGGTGATGAAATAAATTATACAAAGTACCGCCACCGCTGCTCTCTGTTACTAAAAAACTTGTCGTTTGTTGTAATTAAAGGACTATAATAAATATATACATACATAAAATATATAATATTTCTTTTCTTCTTTTATTATTCTTCTTATATATATATATATATATATATATCTAACTCAATATTTGTCAAAAATTGTGTAAAAGGTAACTATCGATTTTTTACCATGTGTACTCTAAGGATTAACTTTCACCTTAGAGTCATAAGAATGAACCCTGCTTTGTTTGCCTATAAAGTTCACATTCATTGAGCATTATACCTGTAAGGTTCTGTATAGTTTCTGCCAGTTAAAGATGTCAATAGCGATCTTTGTCCCACTTACATTTATTGAAATTCTTCATCTTTAAAAGCCAAAAATATGTCTATGCGCCTGTTCATGTCTTGAATCGTCATCTGTCGTAATCTTCTACATTTTTTGATAAGATAAACGACGACATGTTTCATTTGTTTTGGTTCGTACGAAGAGATATTAGGGAAAAGGCAATGACCGCTATGGACATCATAATTGGTAGCAAATATAGTAGTTTTCACTTTACACTTGTAGTTTAAGTTGAAAGTGAAATAGATTTTGAGTAGGAAGAGTTGACGGAAACACACACAGATTTAGTAACACAGATTGTCAAAAGACAATATTCATGGATATCTAGAATCTCGTACCAAGCTGCGTTAAATTAAAATAAAAAGTTTTTTATCGTGTATCACACTAATATTATAAAGGCGAAGGTTTGTGAGTGTGTGAGTGTGTATGTTTGTTACTTCTTCACACAAAAACTACTGCACGGATTTGGATAAAATTTGGTACACAGAAAGATTATAACCTTTTTTTTTTGGCGGGTGGAAAATCATCGAATAACCCCTCCCGCTCTTGGGCAGACCGAAAGGGAGTGTCAGACTTCTACTGACTAAAAACCACCTATGTTCCTTCTTAGCCCTCTATGTCGAGGCCGCGATAACTAGTGTACAACCCGCGGCCCCGACGAAAGTTTATAACCTGTATTAACAAATAAGATAGTTTTGGTGTAGGTGAAGCCTCTGGCAACAGCTAGTACTTATCATAATAATTCCTACAAAAGTTCTTTTTGTAAAAAATATTCAACTTTCCTAGTATATCTTTATAAAATCTAAAATAACCTCTAAACCAGGGCAAGGAAACCTCTACGATATAAACTCAGCTAAAATGTCAAAATCAACTGACAGATCTACTTTTGAACCGGTTGTGTGGATCACCACACAATATTCATACTTATAAACTTAAATTTAAATAAAAAATATGAAAATAAATAAAATAAATACATATAAAGTTTTGATCTTGACACGTGTTTTTGGTACGACTTTTGGTCTTTGTCTTTAATTAGATGTACCGATCACAATAAAGTTAAAGTAGGTTGGATGCAAATCGTTCGCGTTAGCAAGTCATCTGTCAACTAACTTATAATTATATGAAACATTGTTGTAAATATAACCGAATACGTGGAATTAGAAATTCAAGACTGTTCGATAATGATTGTTATTAAAGAAAAACATTATTAACATACAATAACAGACAAGTAAGACTATTCATTGCCTTTTTTTTGGAGTTGGGAAATCATCAAATGTCTCCTCCCGCTCTGGGCTGAGCGGTAGGGAGTGTCACACTTCCTGACTAAAAACCATCCATGTTTCTTCTTAGCTCTTTGTGTCCGGGGCCGCGGTATCTCTTTAGAACAACCCGCAGCGACTATTCACTGCCATCACGGCACCACGCCAAGCAGCAAGACAATCTTTAATGGACACTTACCTCTTCTGAAGTTCTGAGGGATTTAAAGCCTTTCTTAAGACCAGCAGGGCTATTGCGTATCTTTTAAATGTTGATTAACAGTCAAATTGGTTATGGTTTAGTACAAAGTGGAACCATTTGACAGTTAATTGATGGACACTATAATTATGATAGCCACTGTCATCTAGAAGATACGCGATAGAATAGCCCTGCTGGACTCAATCAACAGAAGCGGAGATGAGTAGTGCCACCAATATTTGAAACTGAAACACCTTGTTGAAGGATCTCTTGCAAAATATCAGGCATCCTAGACCCAGCAGCTCGACTGTTGGGTTATAACTTTTTATTTTTGGTTCTACGACTAAAAGTTAGTTAACAAAAGTTGTAGTTGTACAACACAACAAAACATGGTTGGATTTGCAATAAAACATGTAATTTTTTTTTGCGAGGCCCATAGTTAAAGGGCCGACGCCTGTCGGGGCCGCGGGTAGTCCACCGGTTATCGCGGCCTCGACATAGAGGGCGAAGAAGGAACATGGGTGGTTTTTAGTCAGTAGAAGTCTGACACTCCCTTTCGCTCTGCCCAAAAGCAGGAGGGGTTACGTCAGATAAACCATAAAAACCATTTGAACCACTCCTGTTTCACAGATGGTGGCCGTGGGACAAGGGTAGCAACCCCGCAAACTTGTATTTAACTTTAAAGACGTAATAAAAAAAATGGATTATCAGTCAATGAATGAACCTAAGTAGATTTTATTTCTTGTTTCAGGCGGGTCAGAACTTATCATGCTGTACGAATAAATGCAGCGAGAGGCAACGCGGCGGACGCTGGGGCAGCACCGAGGGCGAGGACACTCCGCTCCTTCACAGGCCATAACACTGGTGGCTACTGTCCCCGCGTGGCGACAAGTACCCCGTCTGGGTATAGCACGCGCTTAGACAGTGACGTAACAAACAATTATCTTCTTTGTGTATACCAGTGTGTGGTCTCTAAGTTCCTTGTGTATATCACCGGCTAATATACGTCGCTTCTGATTTTTTTTCTGACGGTTTTCGAGGTGTGTATCAGGTTTTTTTTTCATTTTTAATGCTGTCACGAATTCGATTGACAGTGCCATTTTTCTCGTTTGTAACGACTTATTTCACTAACCGCGTGTCGTACTCAGACTTAAATCAATAATCTTAATTTTAAGTGAAGTGGTTTTCAACGAAATCTAAACAAAACCACGTTGGAATGAAACCATGCATGGTTGACCACTTAACTCAAAATTAGATTTAAGAGAATAGAATTGCCGCCAAGCCAACTTGAGCTTATTGTTATACTGTTTTTTTTTTAAATATGAGAACACACTAACACGCACATGTTTTGTTTTTACGTATTTTTATGAGTCTTTGAATATAGATATAGATATTATGTACAGTTATTATTGTAGTACCTACAGAAGGCTAGGATCGACCTTGCTAAAGTAATTTTTACGACGTTACATGAATGAGCAGTTATACTGGCCGACGATACGGAATGTAATGTAGCTTGGGGTCAGTGGTGATTTAATTTGTTGTACGATCTGCGTTTGTCTACGTCACTAAGAAGTCAGATGTTATTGATAATTTAATAGCCATTTTAAGCTGGGGGGATCATGTTGTCAATACTCGCGTTTTCCATATCGTCGGACTAATTATATAATCAGAATTCGTATCTCCAAAAACGCCATATTTCTGCGCCATCCTTTTTTAGCTCTAATTTTTTATTCCCTAGCCATAAAAACCCAAAAATTATGAGTGAAATATCAATCTATACCCATTCTAAACTTTAATAATATTGACCGTTATGTTTAAAACCTCTCGAATTTGTTAGAAAAACAGTTTTTTGTTGCCCCTGTTACTCAAATGGACCTACGAATTGTCATAATTAGACCGATGATATAATGCTGCAGAATTCTTGAGTAATGGAAACATGATGCAATTTCCTAGAATTTCATGAACCAGCATAAACTAAAGGCGCGAATACTACGCGTGCTTAAACACTGCGCTTTAAATGAGTGAATCATAAGAATCATAATGAAATAATGTCATTATGCGATTTAAGTGCGATCGTTAACTTAAGTAATATAGTCATAGTTGCATACTTACACAAAAATGAATATTTTTAGTACACATATAAACACAAAAAATACAAAAAAAGCCTTAAACTTAATAAATATTTTTTTTATACAATACTTATGTATGTACTATGTATTACCAATGTCTATACAATCGTATTTCCAGTAATCGTAATAGAGGTAAATAGAAGTTAACAATGTTAAGTCAACAAGGAATAATAAAAAGGCAACATCCAACCAGTCATTTTGTGCTTTTTATGAAGATTATATCGTTAGATTCTCTCACAGGCTCTTATCAGAGCAACGACGAACGAGGGCTCATTGCTGGTTTAAATCTTTGCTCAATAAACAAATGTTTGACTCTTTGAGGGTTCGATGTTCAAACGATTTCGATTGTAACGTAATAAAAGTGCAACGAAGATAATTTTTCTTTTTTGTTGACTGAACCCGTTCGTCTTTATCCTCGAAATGTAACAAATGTGTCTAAAGAGTCTTCAGGCATAAACATCGGAACACTGCCTTAATATTCTACACAAAAACAACTACTTCAGATAAAAAACACCATATACAATATACATAATTGAAACGTATTCATAATATACCTACATAACAATTTTATTTTATTGAAAATAAATATATTTATGAAGAATGTTATATAATTATCTAGTTTAATAATCTGTTACCGACAGTCATGTGCTTAGCTTAGCAACGTTTCGGTCCCGAATCAATATTTTATGAACAAAACAATATTTCAATAAGTTTAAATAATCAATACCCTTCACTTCACCCTTCGAGACTATAGCTAACTAATATATTTTAAATTTGTATACTGAATTCATCAAAGCAGAATGAACAATGGTTAGAGACAGTGATAAATAACGTACCAGTGAGATTGTTCCTTCCATGTGCACATTTATGTGTTAAAGAGGTTTCTATGGTCACGTCGGGGCTGTGGGTTGTTCGAAAGATATACCGCAGCCTCGGCACAAGGGAGTAGGAACATGGGTGGTTTTTAGTTAATAGAAGTTCGAAGTTTGTTTATTTGATGATTTATCAACACCCCAAAAAAGGCTTTTATCTCAAAATGTTGCCTCACTTTTAATAGGTAACGTCATGTTGTATTTGTTATAAAGCGTGTTTACACGGGCAACACTGATGCATGAGTACTGTTACACGAAGCAATTCAGCGATGCAAACGTGTATACAACTACACATTATTACTAAAAATATTGCCTCGCCGTATGTAATGTTATTGCGCTGCAAATATTTTAGGCATTCTATTAATAGCTAACGTTGAGTAATATCGCCGCAAGAGTTAAGTCAATTTTAGTTATTTGAGTAAAATCGGCTCTTATTAACTGATTACTTAAGGTCTAAGACTTTTCTCTGTTCTTCCTTGATGTGGATAATTAAACGGTTGTTAGAAATATAATCGCGGTTACATTGTCATTGCACTCTTTGTATATGTAGTTTAAATATGATAATAGATGATTTTTTAGTCACCGTCTAAATTTTTTCTAGGCATTATCATTTTTTTTTAAATGGTCTAAACCATTAAAAAAAAATCGATACGTAAAATTTTGACATTAAATCATTTTCTCGAAAGAATTTTATCCGTTCTTCATGAAAAGTTAAAACTTTGTGATGTGATATCTCAATATTTTTGTATTGAGTGCTAGTAAAAGAAAAAACACGTAAGTATTTAATGATTTTCGCCAAAGATTAATATATCAGAATATGGACGGTGACTAAAAAGTCATCTTGTATATTAGTATACACCTGCGTTCGTTCGGTCAGGTTCCAGAATGATCTATCATCTTAGCTCCTACTCTACCTTCGAAACAAAGTGCAAGACTTATCTTCTATATTTCTGTACAATAAAATGGTCAAAGTGATTTAATAGCGTCAACATGTATTTTGAGTCTTTGTCGGCTGTTTCAATCACTTCAATCTTCAACTTAAATACTTCTTAGGACTTCAATCTTGGACTTGGGATAGCTTTGAGCCGTTCATGTACGACCACATTAGTCGCATTCAATGCGGTGCGAACTTCCAGAAAGCGACAAATCGCACGTCGCTGTTGATGAAAGTGTGCGACGTTTCAAGCTCAGTGTATCAATCTTCCAAAATCCAACTGTGATAAAAACGCGTGCCTAATAGGGCCCTAACTTGTAGTTCTAGCGAAACTAGATATACGATTGTATGGACAAACAACTTGCTTAAAACTCACTAAGATCGAGTGAGTCACTTAACTTTCTTTACCTTAAATATTTTGATTAATGTAGCATGTAATTAACAATATTTACAAGAATATAGTGTCATTAAATTTAGAGTAATATCATCATATTGTCATGACTATATTACATTTTATATAAAGTGTTCGTTAAGCTGTGATGTAGGGGATCCATAAATAATGTCTCATCCGCTGTAGACACCAATGTTCCACTGAAATTATGTAACAGTACGCTTACTATTGAATACTTCTTTATTAGATATGTTAATTAATTGTAGTACCGGTTAACGAGAGGCCGGTTTATATTTCAGTGGAGTATGTCGAAAGAAGAACGGTTCTAGAATGATAAAAGAGTCACACTGCTCGTGTACTAACGTAATTCAATTGATTTGGCACAATATTAAAGGTAAATATCGTAAACAGGGTACATTTGTCCATGTGGCAGTTTAACCAGTAACAGTTTAACCTTAGTGATTTCAAAATGACCGGGATTGGATAAGAAAAGTAAATCGAAATGTCGACAATACAATTCCATTAGTCTCCCAACGGTATTAACAATATTTTTGCAACTTTGATATCATACTTTTATGACAACGATGAACAACAATAAACTTTGTCAACATAATCATAAGTACAGTCACGAGCAATAATGCGTTAACACTTGACCTAGTTCAAACGCGAATTTCTGCTGAAATAACGATTGCAACTTCGACATATGAATTACTTTATGATTAAATGGGTTTCAAAATATTAGTTTCGTTTCGTAACATGAAAATAAAATCATTACAGTGGGCGAAAATTGCTTCTAATTGTTAAGTATATACATATTGCTGCTGCTGACTGTAAATAGTTTTCAAGGGAAAGAAATAGAACTATGTAAATAGAAAAATGTGTCGTTTATCTTTATGAAGACCGAATATATGCAATATAATAAACAAATCCTGTCCTATCCGTTAGGGTATTATTAGATATCAAGGTTAGATTCTAAATATGTAACCTTTATTTAAATAACAAGTATAATAGAACACCCTGATAAATCATAAATACAATAAAAAAATGAAATAACAAATATTGTAACATATTAAACGTTTGCTAGACTGTAGGGAAATATTGGCAATTTGAGTACAAAAAATCACGCATTTTAACGTTCATATATTTACTTTAAATAAGAAACCTAAAATAATAATTACAAAGTTTCTGATTTTATTTGGAAATGTACAGTGTGTTTCGAATCGGACTGAGTTTTTTATTATATATATTGTACCGTCATAAATTTTAAATAGTAAAATCAAAGCAATGATTAACGTTCTTCCATAAATGTAGAAGCTTTTCAGCGGCGTAAAACTTTTTCAAATGTCACATACTTTTGTAAACATTTTTATGCTTAGCGTTTGAAAGTTCCACACAATACGAATAGCCCGTTCGTTCACATTTGATCTAAATAGGGTAAGTCGCAGTATTAACACTTTCGATGCCAAGCACCCAGCATATGGGTTGAACAAAGATTGGTTTGTGTGCCCCCAACCCGACCCCGAGTCATCGCTATACATAGCTATAGATGACATAAAAATGAATAATTTGAACTTGGCAGCGAAAGTGATTATTATTATTATCTTTTTATACTAAATTTGATATACTTACAATCTAGTCTACTGTAATCTATCAAAGCTTGATAAAATATTTACTGTCTGTATATCCGTATTAAAAAAAAAAGAACTTTGATGACCGCTTTGCTCGGTTTTATATATATTATATAATATATGAAATCGACCACAAATAGTATCTGATTTAGGGTCCGTTTTTGATCACGTTTAAAACTGATTTTTGAATCATTGTAATTAAATTTATGTTTACATGTCAGTATGCGTTAGTTTTGCTCGCAAGAATTCTCAATAAAAAAAGAAGTGAAAGTAAACCAACAACCGAAGTGTGGTTCTTGTATTTATTATTATTCAAATAATTACAATTACTTCGAATATTGAGAAAAGATCATATTATGGTTTGGTACATTTTAGTAAAAGTCCACGCTTTTGATAAATATTTGGTTTTAAATGCCCATAAAAATTCCTTAAAAATCGTTACTTTAACGTAAGCCGATAACTATGTCTAGTCCAAAATATGTCAACTGTTTGATTAGCCAACTAAATTTAAGATCTGATACAACGATTATTATACTCGTATACGCACACATGTCCAATTATACTCGTATACATACTACACGTGTCATGCGTTAAAGCTTCGAATGTAAATTTTTAAAAGTTATTAAAACATCCAGTAATAAATATATAAATAAATAAAACACAGCTATATTGATATTTTGCTAATCATCATCATCTAATGGAATGTAATATTTTTATAAATAATCAATATTTAAATTTTTATAGCGTAATTTAATTATGTATACATACATTTAGGATAATCATTTATGGCAATTAAATGTCTCGCCGAACTTTGTATCAGTTGTAGATATCGCCTTGATTAAATAGTACAATTATTATATCTATTAATAATAATGTATTGGCCATTTTCTTTTACGAGCGTACAGTTTGTCCATACTGCGTTCTTGAACTGTTATTGCCTGTTTGTTCCGATAATAATTACCTTAATAAAACTTCTGGTGAAGGTTTCTGTGATTCAAATTAAACGTTACTATGGTAGACTACCAATATCTTAAAAAGTTTTCGGACCTTGTGGTCTATTCACATAAACATTGGTTAGGATGATGCACCAAAAGAATTCATCATCAGAGTTCTCTTTAGGTCGGTACAGTCAGCCTCAAAACTGTATACAAGGACAAGGAACCATTTTATTGTCTACAACGATTATTCCAATATTTTGAATACATTGTAAAGCTACAAACAAAACATAGAATACGTGTAAACAAAACACAGGCCGGAATCGGGTCGGATACATAATAATAAATCTCTTTATGAAATAAATTGTTAACTATGTTTTGTAGCTTTATATTTTTCACATCCTTGTAATAATGGTTGTCAACTACATATTGATTTCCTGTCCGTGTTTACATCTTTCTGGGGTTGACTGTACGTCATAAATAACGAATACGCTTCAGAAAACTGGCCTTCCAAATAGCATTCGTCTTGATGATTTGACTTATTGCGTAGTCATCGTCTTTATAATTCGTCCATTTTTGAATATGCTTTGCAGACGGGGGATCTGTTTGTCTGCTAATAGAATACAACCCCTCTGCGGCAGTCTGTAAATAGACTGTGACATCTTGTGTGAATACATTAATTTAAAGAACTAAGAAACACCAGTTCCTGCCTATTAAAAAGATATAATACTAATTAAAAGTATCCAGTTCATGCCTTAAAACCTGTCATCTTTGCCTCCTTTGTCTCTGGGCTGCTCGACCATTGCCTTTGCCGAAAAATATAAGGACCTTGGTGTCTAAATTGACAGTAATCTTTCTTAGTGAGCTCAAGTGAATGAGGTTAGTCGGACGGAGCACTTTTCTTTTCACTTGCTTAAATCCATACAGAGCTTCTTACCTTTTAGAACCAAAATTTACCTAGCTCAAACTCTGATCCAGCCGATCATTGATTACACTGATGCCTGCTATTTGGATGCAACCGAGGAGCTTTGTATCCGTTTTGTGTTTGGTCTGAGGCAATATGACGAAGTTTCTCACTTGCGCAAGGAACTCAAGTGATTTCCTATCCGTCGTCGCCGGAACACTCGGATAATGTATTCTTAACAACATCCTTTATAACCCTGTGTATTCCAGCTATCTTCGTGATCGTTTTTCCTTTACCCGACCCTCTGATGCTCTGTGTAGATCCCACCTTAGGCATCATCTTAATTTCCCATGCCATAAAACCGAATTCTTTTCTTACTCCTTCTCTGTTCACGCAGTACGTTTGTGGAACTCACTTCCGCCTAAAATTGTAGACTCTAAATCTTTGTATATTTTCAAAAAACAAATCAGAGAACATCGCCTCTGTATTGTAATATTTTGTATATATGTATGTTTATATATTATCGGTATATAGTCATAATACTTGTTTATTTTTATATGTTTATATATTTGTATGTATGTTTATTATATCGATACAATTTTGTTCTAAATTCAAATAAAAAATTCCTGTCTTTTTTTCTACACACTGTGTTTATATTTCTAATCCAACTTTCCTATCGCAGGTCTGCTAGAAGAAATTTCTTAAGAAATAAGCAGTACCTTTGAGCTCTTCTATTTTTTATATTTTTATCTTTTTTGTATTTTGTGTGTACATAAATAAATGAATAAAAAACCTGTAGTGGTAAAATAATGTTTACAATATAGGCAGTTAAGGAATAGTAGATGCGTGAGTGACTGTAATGTGTCTAGGTACAGGCAGTGGTAAAGAAAAAATAATCCTTCCTTTGTAAAAATAGATAAAAGGAGCCAGATAATGCTTGCCACTGACTGTAGTAGAAATATTATGCCAGCTTACAATATTGAGGATACTCGGCGGCTGTACGGTGATAGTCAGCCATCTTAAGGTCTTTCTGCGTATATTTGAACAGTCAAATTAAAGTAGAAATTTAACTGTTGTTGGGTCTACATTAATGCGATATCAAAACGATTATATACATCATACAAAATGATTATATTTACACTTACAGTACTGTTAGCATTCATACATAATATATAGATTTTTAATAGTTATTTGAATTATTCTTTATATCATAAACACGCCTCTGACCAGGCTAGACAGAGCTTCCAAAGTATAATGTACTTTAATGATGTACTAACTAGAGCGATCTCGTTTATTCAAACTCCAGGCAGTCTGGAATTAATTGTTTGCCTTACTTAATCTCTGAGCGCAGTGTTCTACAAACGTTTTCCATAAATATAGATATGCATAATAATATGCATAAGATTATATATCCAAATACAATATTGTTTATTCTGTTAAATATTGTGTATTTAGTAACATGTAACCTGTATTGATATACTTACCCTTCCATTTTAAAACTCTGTATTTAAATATGTTTGTGATATGTAAACATTGTGTAACTTACATTTAGGTATAGTGAAAATTGTCTTTCTTAATATTATGGCGGGTTTTTCAAGTTGCTTAAGTAAATATTCGAACTTCAAAGCCATTTCTCTAGTACGGCATATGTTTGAAATCTTCCATTTAAATGAAAATTTGTATGCATAATAACTACTAATACTTACTCTCTCATTTTGGCGTGGTTTTATAAACCCATAGCGATTTTTTCATAAATCAAGCTATTATCAATAAAGTGTTACCTATAAAGTAAGAATCTTAAATTTTTTAAGTGTTCAGCTTGTTGTCGGTCGTGAGTCGTCGAATATTAATGATGTCAAGTTTTCTTTTCAAGTGTATGTGTGGTGTGCTGTAGGTCGCTGTAGGCGCATTACCACGTCTGATTCTTGCAAAAACTATGGTTTTAAGCTTAAAATGTAGTATTTTAAACTATCACTGTAACTTGTGAAGGTCGATATTTGAAGGCTCAGATGTGATACTGTTTTGTGTGATTTAAGTAGATTTGTCATGTGATTAGGCGGTAAATGCACTCTATGGTTATCAGTAATTGATTTCACTAAATTGCGGAATAAAAAAGGCCAAGGTTCAAACCAAAATTATATTGATTCCAACAGGGCAATCGCCATTAATCCAAAATAAAGTACCCAATATCTTAATCAAAGGTGAGGTTTTATTGTAAATTAGCTTTAGTGATTTATTGAATTCAATATCGCATAAATGGTGTGATCAGTAAGAATGTGTGCTCCAAAAGAACTTCTTGATTGAAACCAAATTATTTTCCAATGAAAGATGACATTTGTTCGACATTTCGAGACCTTGTTCTATATTTTTTTTATTGGATTCGTTTTTAATAAGAATCGTAGTTTATTTCTTAATGTCGTTCACAGAAAAATATCGTAGAAAATAGTATTGAGACTGTATAAGAAATATGAAATATTAAAAAAAAAACTTTTTTCTAAAAGCAATTATTAGTATTATAAACTTAAGAAAGTCGTGCATCAGTGAGGTAAAAGCAAATAGTTCTAAATTATATTCATTCTAAAAATACAAGGCGCAAGAGATTAGCGCGAAAACGGGAAAGTTGAAATAATTATTTATAATAATTTCGAAATTTTTCCTATTATTATGTAGTTTTGATAAGTTACGCGCTTTTAAAAAATAATAATAGTGTCGGCAAAGATGTGTGAAGTCAGGGGCAGCTTGGATTTGTATACAGTCAGCTGAAATGTATTGTACGACCTGATTACAAGGAATACTAGCTGTGTGCGGGTATAGAGTGCGCCGGGTGTAATCCGCGGGTACGGCTAGCACATCAGTTGGTCAGCACTCACTGTGATACAGCTTTTTATAACTTTACTTGGAAGTTATTGTACCAAATAGTATCGGTCTGTTCATACAAACATCCCTCGCGATCTACCTTTTGTTAAAGGTTCGTCAAACAGATAAAGCACGGGACATTATGTCCGTGTAAAGTGTCATAGCCGTAGTCAATCTGTAATGTGTGGATACCGGTTTAACATAATCTTTGTTGATTCGAATTTATCATTCTTTTTTGTTTGGTATTCAATACAGTCATCTAAAACGGTTGTTATTAAACCTCGAGCCAAGTGTGTGAACAGGCTGCTAATGCACGTTTCAACTAACACTAAGCCAGAACTAAAAACGAATGCCTCAATCGAAGAGCTCCATTTACTTGATTACTTCGGGGCAGCGCCGATAGTTCATTTTCCAATAGTGCAATAATGTCTTAGTATTAGTATTGATGTTTAGTGTTAGTGAAAACGTAACAAAATTATAGAAATGTAAGTCGAACACAAAATACTCAGACACTCAATGTATAAGGTTTATTCTTGTTTATTTTCACACCGTGATTGTTTTAAGACAGTAAATGGTTTATGAAATTAATGAAACTATATAATTACAGTTTGTAATGTAACTCTATGTTGTAACATATTACAACAAATACACGTAAAATTGTTGTAATAACGTATACTCTGCTTGAGATCTTGGAAGCCACGTTTGACAACTGTCAAATGAAACCTCAGCGTAATGTTTCAAGTGTGGCTTTTTAGATCTCGACCGATATAATATCAGAACCTACCTCGTTATTCATTGTGACTTAAGAAGGGCTTCGAATTATTTGGCCAGCCTAAATTAATTCTTTCTATTTATAATAGCGAGCACGCATCAAACTTCTAGTAATCAATAGATAGTATCAATAAAAATAAGTTTTGTTTGTATCAAAGTTGTGCTGATTGATGAATAGTTTCTAACTTTAATAGCTTATATCTTGGATTTTGTTGATACCAGCTACTGATTAAAACAGATTTAATACGTGGCCGCTATTTTGAAACTAAAATCACTTGGCCTTCCTAAGTTGGAAGGCTATCCTTCCTACAGAAATCTTCCAACCCCTGTGTAGCCCATTTTACGAGAAGTAGCTTGATGCGCGGGTCTGCACCAAAACTTTACGTACTGAATCCAATCAATCACTTGGTCCATAAAACTACCTTTATGTAAGTACATAATTCCTTTTAACCCCCGACGAAAAAACGACGGGGTGTTATAAGTTTGTTATACTAGAATTTGTTGGTTCTACAGAACAAATTGGACGGTAAATATGACTATGTTTTAGTATTTACCTTTTGCTTCTTACCTACGAACTATGGTAATGACATACCTACTGTTATGATTAACACTGAAAACGGGGTTACCATATTTACTTACAGTTTATTCGTTATCATGCTTGCAAAACGCCGAAATATTGGGAACTTAAACAAACAGTTAACATGGTAACTATCCCGCTTTCAATATTAGTGACCATGTCAGTTTGAAACTGTTTCTCAAATGAACTATTATACATGTTTGAGTCGTTACTGTTGATGTGTTCAATTTAGTCTCGTGCCATGATCTCAGTGGCTGTTTGTTGGGCTAGATGAAAACGAAGTCTGCTAACCTATAATGGAAACAGTCACTTTTGGGTCTTAGCGGTCATCCTTTGCATCTGTGTCTCCTGAGGGGTCCGACATAAACGATGAAGGCACACTTAAGTACGTAGAACCTATAATCGTTCAATGTTAGTCGGCTCTGCCTCAATTGTTCAAAGTGTACGGATCTTATAAAGTTTTTTTTTTGTTATATCTCTACGCGTTGTGTCATGGTGAATCGTAAGCCGCGAATAGAACAGGGCTTTATTAACCAAATTTGTAAATATTTAGTTCAATTTATTAAAATAAGAATATTGTGATAAATAATTATATATTTTTGTCAACTTGTCTCGTGATTAGATAGTTATTTTTAAATATACTCTACGTTAATAATTAATCATTATTTGTAACATGAATGGTTGATAGAGCATGAATATTTCAGTACCGATGTTCGCTATTTTCATTATGCGCATTGTAAATAAAGATTTAAAAAATATTTTGGTGCTTTAATTTTTTTGTCTTATTTATTATACTCATCATCATCTTCGTAGTCTTTTGCTAATTTAGCTGAATACTAGTGTTTTACATGGAGCGATTGTCTATCTGCTGTGATCTGGCCAATATCTGACCAGTACCCCTTGGTAAGACTAGTTTCGTGTCATTGGCTACCTGTACCTACCGACTGTCAAATGCCAGCTGGGTGCAACAGCTTAACTTTGTGTGCGTTCCAAGGCACGGACGGAACTCGGTATGCAATGGGTTAAAGAGCAACGTTACATCGCGTTGCATAGGAAAATCTCCAAAAATGCGTTTGGTACGTTATACTTCCGCCGTTGGGGCTGCGGGTTGTTCAAAAGAGATACCGTGGCCTCGACACAAAGGGCTAAGAAGGAAAATGGGTGGTTTTTAGGGGTTGGTATCATAATGACTGGATCGCAAATTGACCACGTCGCTCTTAGTCCAAATCTCAAAATGTCTAAATCTCAAAATACCTAAGTCGCAAAATGACTACATCGCAAAAAGTCCGAACAGTTGTGTAGGTACCTATACAGGGTTGATATCAGAATGTCTGGATAAATATATGTATATATATACATTTTTTTTTTTTTAATCTTTAGTTATTATATACATTAAATAAATTATTGTTTGAAAAAGTAAGTGATATGGGTTGGTATCAGAATATGTATTATGTCTTTCTATCTAGACCCAAAATAGGAGATTTTTTAATTTTTGTTTGTTTGTAGGTTTGTCTGTTTGTTCAAGCATCGAAATGGACCGATTTGGTTCAAGTTTGGAGTAAAGGTAGAGTGAATCTTGGGGAAGCACATAGGCTAGGGAAATTAAAACATTTACAGCATTAAACATTTATTTTATTTTAATTATATTACCTACTGAAAGAAAAAACTAAAAATTAATTCCCTTTTAATAAAATAATACATTATTCTTCTTATTTCATAAGGATTTACAATAATTATTTGTAGTTTAACTTGTATTTTAGGTGATAAATATTTATAAGGAAGTTTAGCGGTGTAATATCTTCCCTTCGGAGTTTTGCAAGCTCCAGTCGGTAGTTTCTGTCAAAAAGTATTGCATTCTTTTTCCTGTTTTCTGTTTTGAAAAAAAATCCTCTCACTACCATATCCTGGTATCTCGACTCTTTTTTAAGTTTGTACAGAAAGTGGATCAATGTGGTTTTTTTTATTCTAACCCCAAGACGACGATGCCAAGCTTCCATTGCATTATTGGTTCGGTGTCTCTCATAACAACATGATATCAATGCTTTTTTTATGAGCCACTGTTTTTCAAAATAGGTTATGAATGCACTCATTCCTTGACAGTTTGCCGCGTAGTTAACTATAGAGTTCCAGCCAATGTTTATAAATGACGATGGCAACAGTGGTAAATTACATACTAGTCCTGCAATTTCTTTTCCTTTGTCTGTAGTTGTCAGCTGCAGTTCATCGGCTTTTTTCCAAATAGCTTTCGAAAAGTGGAAATAACATCCTGTTATTTTACCATGAGGGAAAACTTCTTTGAACGCGTTTATTTGTGCCAATTCAAAATCACATTTATATTTATTAATTTTGATCCCCAATACATCACGTATCAATGTGAATAGGGCACAATATGTTGCTTGAGTTTTATTCGGTAGCAAAGCATACAGCATTGGAAGAACATTCGTAGTTTGCTCATCACTCGCCCCATCCACATGAATGGAAAAAAGCTGGTAGAATTGAATAGGCACCGACTTAAATGTTCCATCGCCGAAAAAAGTTTTATTGAGAGAGCTCTGTAACTGTGCATAGTTTTTGCATATTTTAGAGGCAAATAAAAATATCTTGTTATGAGAATCCAACTCGTATTCGCTGACCAAAAAATTATGCTTGATAATGTTTGGAATTTCTACATCAGTAGATTTAGAAACTTCGGTAGTGTTTACTTCTAAAAACCTTTTCCGTGTTCTATGTAACGTATCCCTCACAGATTCAAAAGCAGACATCTTCTCATTATCTTCTTCTTTAACGTATTTAAGCACAGTTTTTTCGTAAAGTTTCTTTACTGATGCCATGCTTTGGCATACTTTGTTTTTTGCGGCGTTGACAACAATGTCCCTTTTTTGTTTTCCAGGATTTGACACACAACTATGAATGCTTTCACGGATTATTTTAGTTTTGTTATCATTTATAGTAATTGACGCACTGCACTCTTGTCTATTTGCACATCGCCAAAATGAAGTTTTCGACACATTATCTTTTACCCAATTATATCGGTAACCGTTGCACAAAACAGCCGGTCTATTTTTGTTATTTGAAATAAATATAATTTCATTACTAGACATTGTGAACCACGTTAAACGAACGAAAAACTACGTTATTATTGTAATCATATTAGCAGTGACATATCTGTGTGAATTGCACGAATGACACATACTTCAATTGTTTTATTTCCTATCATAGATATTTCCAAGTGGCCAGGCATGAAATCATCCAACATCAAGAACGAAGACATTAATGTATAGGTACCTACACAACTGTTCGGACTTTTTGCGATGTAGTCATTTTGCGACTTAGGTATTTTGAGATTTAGACATTTTGAGATTTGGACTAAGAGCGACGTGGTCAATTTGCGATCCAGTCATTCTGATACCAACCCGTTTTTAGTTCCTAGCAGTCTGACCTAGAGCGGAATAAGTCATTTATTTGATGATTTCTCAAACTCCAAAAAAAAAAGATGCGTAATACTTGATCGCTCCCTAAAGCCGGCTTTTGACTATGGGAAATATATTACATCTTAAGATGTAATATTTTATCGCTCGTCATACATTTTAACGAGACCGTTCCAACTGTGCTATTATATATTACTTACATCTCAAACGCGGGATGTAATATATAGCTCAAGATATAATATATATTACATCCAATAGTCAAAACCCGGCTTAATACTACCACATACATATCATTCATATTATGATCTGCCATTGACTATTTTAGACCCGCAGGTCTCGTCTCTAGGAGAGGGATAGGCTATAAGCCACCACGCGGGCCCAGTGCTTATTGGTAGACATCACATGTCTTCGAAGTTTTTGGTTCAAAGACATGCCGGTTTTCTCACGATGTTTTCCTTCACCGTTTTGAGAGCAGTGGTAATGAAATAAATTACACAAAGTAATGCGCCTGACGGGGTTCGAACCCACGACTCACTGTTCGTAAGTCGGGGCCGCCACCACTAAACCACCACTGCTCTAGTAGGTACGTACCTACATGTAATTCTTAAATTTAGCTTTAAGTTTACCTTATATTTCTTTTCTTTTTGAGAAATAAATATCTTAAACTATACACCGTAAAAACAAAACCTTCTACTTATTTCTCGAATTTTCACAGAATCCATTTCGTGCAACATTTAATCTATAGAAGAATGCCAGCTATAATTATCTGTAATACTCAATATATTACTAAACTATGTCGTCAGATAGGGTCAGATGAATGCATTATTTTGAAATGTGAATATAAAACAGTGCAAGTTTTGAAGGCTATTCATATATCACACACCTGTGACAAACACTAAAATAGAAAAGTTGGCGAAATGCCGCAGCAAGGCAATGTTCTTTAGAGGTCATGTATCAGGTATGTGCACATAATTGTTTCAAACTCAATAGCGAAATAATTACTTGGGAACTGAAGAAAAATAGAATTTACTTTAAATGTATTAAATGTATTATCTATAATATTATCACATAGGTATACCCATTTAGAAAAAAATATTATGTCAAGGTCCCTAAAGAATGATTCTGATTGCGAAAATCGTCATCTGCCTCACCTTTTCCCAACTATAATGGAGTCGGCTCCCAGTCCAACCAGATGCAACTGAGTACCAGTATTTTACATGGAGCGACTGCTTATCTGACCTCCACAACCCAGTTAATACTGGGTAATACCCAGTGGGTTCGAACCCAGGCAGGCGCATTACTTTGTGTAATTTATTTCATCACCACTGCTCTCAAAAACGGTGAAAGAAAACATCGTGAGGAAACCGGCATGTCCTAAAACCCAAAATTCGAAGACTTGTGACATCCAATCCGCACTGGGCCCGCGTGGTGTCCCAGCAGTAGGAACGTTAATAGGCTGATGATGACTCAGTGGAAATTGACTGTTTACCTGAAATTATGTTTTTCCCATTTACCCGCTATTCTTTTCGGATTACTCAATTAATTTCATTGTGGGATCGTGGTTTAATAATAACTGCCACTCGAATCGAATCTTTAGGTTAAGCCGCGCTTGTCTAGGTTAATCTGTGGATGGGTGACCGCCCATTACATACCGAGTTTCCTCCGTGGCTCGGAAAGCACGTGAAGCTGTTGGTCCCGGGTGCCGTAATATATCTTTGGGAACCGTTACAGGTAGTCCTCGGGAACCTGAAAGTCTGACAACCAGTCTTACCAATGAGTATCGTATTACCCAGTATTAACTGGGTTGTGGAGGTCAGATAAGCAGTGGCTACATGTATGCATCCGGTTAGACTGGAAGCCGACCCCAACATACCTGGGAAAAGGCTAGGCAGATGATGAATATGATGTGGGATCTAAGGTAGGTAAATTGCTTCTCTAGGACTTCGTCGACCTTCATTGTGTCGGCGCTTTTCTGGGGGTCGCCGTTGTTGATTGTGGATTTCAGGAGTTGTAGAGATTTGGGAATAGTGTGACTCAGTTGATCTAAACCGTTCCACAATAGGTGAAGGTCCTGCCTTAATAGTATTTTTTGTCACATCGATCTGCATGGTATCTGCGGCTCATTATGCTCGTAAAAACTTAAAACGGTTATCAACACAGTTCAGGAAAATGAATTTTAAAAGTTCTGCATGAAGCTACCTATTCATTTAAATGCTGCATTGAGTAGGCATTGCTAGCTACTTGCCTAATATTGTCGTCTAGGAGCGGTCATACCTAAATATCATAAAACAACAATTTTACGTCTTTATGCAAATCATAAAGGATCAAAAACTAGTTCTGAAAGCTAAATCACCCGTCCTTGACTTTTGATGCATTCACGGATCGGACAGTGGACGATAAAATTAATATCAATTCTATCGATAAATATACACACATCAAAAGTGTCTAGGGATCAAGCATTTTTATGCGGATTTCTTGAGATTGAGATGTGGCTTTGTAATAAATTTATGATTTTATAAATTTATATGGATCCTTTTTGGTGCATTTCATAATTTGAATCAGGAACTGTGAATCAAATTCGAGTAAAAGATGAAAATCAGCTGTCAATATTTTCCCTATAAAAACATACAACGCATTGAAGACATTATTAGTGCTACTGTTTCCCTACTACTGATTAAAACCAACGTTATTATGGAGCGGCGACGTCATTTAAGCAGGGAAGAAATGCTCAGAGCCGTGGGAATGATAGAAGCTGGTTCCCGGCAACGTACTGTGGCTTTAGCTCTGAATACAAGTCAGAGTGTTATCAGTCGACTTTGGACACGTTACCGAAGCACTGGTACCGTGGCTGAGCGCCATGGAGGACGGTATCGCTGCACCACACGGAGACAAGACCGATACATTCAAATCTTAACTCGAAGAGCTCCAACAATAACCGCCATGATGTTAGCCGTGAGGCTTCATCACTCTTCAGGGAACTTAATTAGCGACCAAACAGTCAGAAACCGCTTGCATGAAGTGAACCTTCATTCCCGAAGACCGCTACGGGTACCACCTATAGCAATGCACAATCGTAGGATTCGATATCAATGGGCTCTTGAACACAGAAATTGGGCAGAAGAACAATTTCGTTTCGTGTGCTTTTCTGATGAGTCTCGTTTTGGTATGAGACCGGATACAAGACGTATACGACACTGGAGAACCCCTGGACGCCAACAGCGATTAAAATCCTGCCAGGAAGTCCATCCTTATAGTGGTGGAACCATCATGGTATGGGCGGGTATTTGGATCGGCGGAAGAACTGAGTTGATTTGGATCAGAGGCAACCTCAACGCTCAAATTTATGCTGAGACGATTATATCAGACGTCATCGTTCCTCTACAAGTGCAAATCGGTCCCTTATTTCAGTTAATGCATGATAATGCCCGACCGCACACCGCAAGAGTTGTAAGACAGACTCTCGCCGCAGCTAACATCAATGTCCTGCCCTGGCCTGCTCAGTCGCCAGACTTGAACCCGATTGAGCATGCATGGGATATGCTACAGAGAAGAGCTCTGCCGAATATGGAGGGTATCCAGTCGCAAGAAGACCTTTTTTTGTTGTTGCAACGAACATGGGCGGCCATTCCACAGCGTGATTTGGATGAACTCATTTTGAGTATGCCAAACAGATGTTCTTGTGTTGTTAGTGTTCGCGGTAGAAACACGGATTATTAATTGTTTAAGTTACCCAATAAAATTTTAAAGAAAACTGTTATTTCAGTCTTTTTTTCGTACTTTAATGTTAGTGGTTCAAATGTCAAAAATCCCTTTATTAGGAAAATGGCAAATTTCTTTATTAATGCAAAGGTGACTTGGTTTATCGTTACTGTGACAAACGAAAACACTTTATTTGATGAATCCTTAAAGAAAATTTTAATTAATATCAATCAGGAGAAAAGTTATTGCAAAAATATATGTTGATCCCTAGACACTTTTGATGTGTGTAATTCGGACAGAAAATTGATCTGGATTGATTCAATATTGTTTTCTGATCACTTCGTATAAATGTACTTCCTAAATACTGTAGTACTGGTCTAGTTGTATCTGAAGATGTACATGTTAAGTGCATAACTTTATCGGAAACACTGTATGTAAGTAACATAGATAACTCGAAAATACTTTGTTTAAAAATTAATTATTTCTTCTATTAGTAATCCATACATATCTTAGGTACCGTATTTATTCGTTTGTGACAGCGCACAGCTAGTGAGGAGCTCGTGTGTAAGTCAGAACAGCCGGCCAGAATAATATTCAGGTTAACACACGTTTGCCTAGATTGCTCCGTGGATGAGTAACCTACCGAGTTTCATCCATGCCTCGGAAAGAAAAAGATTGTGATCTTTGGCAGTCGTTACAGGTCGGTAGTGCCCCGAAAGTCTGAACCAGTCTCACGATCTTATTACCCAGTGTTAACTGGGTTGTGGAGGTCAGATTATCAAATGAGCTTAAGGTGGAAGCTCACATCTGGCCCGCGAAATTCTAATTTTCTTACGTTTTTGGCAATTTGCAGGCCAGTGCTTGGTTGTATGTTTATGAAAATTTGATTTGCGACTGTAAGACGTATGAAGTTACCGAATTATAACCATCAAAATTATCAATACAACCCTCCAAGTTCATTTTCATGTCAAGATTGATTTTTGCATGTAAAAGTCATTCTTTAGTAATTTAGTCGTCGTTCTTTAGTAGTTAGTAATTTTGATGGTTATAATTCGGTAACTTCATACGTCTTACAGTCGCAAATCAAATTTTCATAAACATACAACCAAGCACTGGCCTGCAAATTGCCAAAAACGTAAGAAAATTAGAATTTCGCGGGCCAGATGTGAGCTTCCACCTTAAGCTTCACCTGCATCGGGTGAGGCTGGAAGCTGACCGCAACATAGTTGGGAAACAGCTAGGCAGATGATAATTGTTATTGAATAAAAGTTTATTAGTATTTGACACACATCTGAGAAAACTAGTTGTGGGATGACTACCTATTTTTATTAAAAGTGGTTCTATAAATAAATATTGATCACGATCAGAGATCAACAGTTCACATAGATTTTTTTAATATAAATTATTATATATTTTGAAATTCGTCTTTTATTATAATTTTAATACTTTGACCGCGGCTTCGCGGAAATTATCACATAAGGATAAAAAGTATCCTATGATCTTATTCAAGTCATCTGGTGTCGAACATTCATCGGTATCCGTTCAGGCGTTATTGCTGTGTTTTTTTCCTTTTTTTGTATTTTGTGTGTACCTAAATAAATAAATAAGTATTTTTTTTATAAAAGTTAATCTACTATCTGAATATTGTTAATTTCTGCAAATGACTATAATTATGCATTTAAAATAACATAAAAGTATAGTATCAAAAAACTCTTCTTCAAAGGTATGAGCCCAAGAAACTGTAAGAAATTTTATCGATAGACGTCCCGTTTGATGGTTCCGTAGCTGGATGTCAAAAAACGGAACCCTTATTGATTCGTTATGACTGTCTGTCCGTCCGTATGTCACTGTCGATACATTTGAAAACTCTTAACACCACACAGTTGAAACTTGGTAGGTTTATGTATTTTGTAAACCACTTTATGATTATTATACAAAAATAAATAAGATTAAGGGGGTGCCTTATACTTAGAACTAAAACTAAAAAAAAACTTTATTCATCAAATCTATTCACGTAGGGTGTCTATAGATAGGTCTTTAGATATGACATCGAGGTCGCTAAAATATGTTTTCTCAAAGACAATCGTTTGAAAGATAGACACTTTCAAAGTGTTATAATGTGTGTGTCCCTCTAACTTTTAAAATAAGAGAGTGAACAATCTAAAAACATATATATGTTATCGATCGCAATGAAAACTTTCAACCAAAGCCGATATAGAGTAAATACATTACAAATTATATACGATACAGATATAAAACATTTAAAAAGCCACAAATATAACTTTGTTATTCATACAAATACTGAAAGACAAACAGATCAAAATATGTTTTTCTGTTGTTGCTTTATCAAGAAATAATACAAATTAAAGAAGACTTCCACACTATAATGGTACGGAACTATTCCATGTGCAAGTCCGACTTGCACTTGGCCAGTTTTTGATGTCATAATTTAGGCAGCTATCGTTAGGCAGTTGAATGTGTTCGATTTTGATCAACAAGAAAACCGTATGGGACTGTTCTGCCCACGCCAATCTAGTGGATACCGGTCTAAATGAGACGTTCATTACTGGTTGTCTTATCCGACTCTGGTACGAATAATGTATCCACTTACTGGGATTGCGCCTCTGTGAGTACGTAGAACCATAGCTAGCTGCACCGAGAGGACGAAGCTATAATATAATATAAGTATCCGTCTCTGTTTGTTGCGGGAATGGTGGGCATCAACACATTAGAAGTGAGACGTAAGTGTGCGCTGTTGATGCACTACCATCTATTAATTAATTTATAAAATTGACGACGGGACTACTTTAGCTCGTTGTTCACTGTTTGCTCCGGACGGTCACGGGCCTGTGCCTCCCGAGGCTTGTTCTCTGCTCCCACTGTGCGTACCCAAACTGCTCGATATGCGCCCACAACCCAGGCGATGAATCTGTTAAACGCCCTGATTGCTCAGGAACCGGATCTAGATCTGTTTATAATTAATAATAAAGCTATGCTTATTTATTGCATACGATTTTTAAGTTAGTGCGTGTGATGTTGACTTGCTGCACGCGTTGGTGCAAACTGTAAGTGTAGCAAGTACCTGCTTTAATAAATAAATAAATAAATAAGCTGACTCACGCCTCCCAATGCACAGTTACGCTCCAGTGCCCCAGAGGCAGAAAAGCTGCAAACGTTTTTGTGGGTGCATTGATCCAGCTAGTCCTGCAGCTAATATAAATGCCTTCTCTGCAAGATGAGAGCTCTGGCGGGTGCTGCTTGAGGCCCTTGTTGGATTCATCGAGCCGTCTGAAACGATTTAATAGAAATTTGCCACACACTAAGAAGAAAAACAAAAAAACAGCAAGACAAATGCCTTGAACAACATAAGTTCACGTTCAAAGTTTGCCTAAATGAATATTGGGGTAAACAAACCAATAATATTGAATGACTAGCTTCTATTTCCGTTGTGTACTGAAATTAATGCAAGGTAACGTACCTATTAATTGTAACTTACAAAGGGTGTAAAAGTACCCTTAACGCAAACGAAGGGCACTTGTTTTCCCCACCACTGCGATTTGTTTTTGTTATAGAGCATACCTGGAAACCCCCTAGTTACGGATATATTGGGGGTCAGAGCTCTAAATATTGCACAGCTGTTTTTGTAAACACTAGTTTTTCAGGTTAAAACTTTACTTAAATTACCTCCATGACCCGTTTACTAATCAAAGCATTCAATAGCACAGATGTACAAAATGCTTGGTTGACGTATGTGTGAAGGGTTAATTTACACCCTGTATACCACTTGTGGATAATGCAGAGGATGGATGGAGTTGTGGTCGGCTTCCAGTCTTTTTTACATGAAGCGACTGCCTATCTGACCTTAACAATCCAGTTAGTACTGTGTCATAATAATATGATATCGCTTGGTAAGACAGGTTTTCAGATTTTTGGGACAGTGATTAGTGATAAGGACTGTCAAAGATCTACAAATCACAGCTGGGACAAAGGCATGACGTGCTTTGCGAGGCACGGAGGAAAGTCGCTATGTATTGGGTGGTGAACCTATCCATAAACCAATGTTAGCCATAACCTGGTGATCGACCCCAAGTGTCTGTTAATATTTGCCACGAGTTACTCAGTACGAAGGTATATAGTACCTAAATAAAATAAAATAATTTTGCAAGTAGGCTCATCATGTATACTACCGGTTTAACCGCCTGTATATTTTAACCACAAAGTTTCCAGCGAAAACAAAGTGACATCATCTTTTTGTCGCACAGCAATTTAAAACCAAACTGTGTAACTACAGTTGAAGTATTTCTGGCATCAGTATTGGCTCTGGTTGTTATTTCCAAGTGCTAATATCTAATACAGATATGTTCAAAAGCTGTAAAGTTTAGTCATACTTAAGTACTTTCTTTGTCATAACCTTGGTCCAGCATTATTTTGACTGTAATTTCATTTATCATCTTGATTTGTAAATTTTTAAATAACGTATAAAAATCATTTAAACTAGTGGTCCTAAGGTGTCGGGAGCAGGGTCAAGCTCCCGGTGATTAGGGCTCTAGAGACAGATCCAACCGTGTGAGGGGAGATGATTGCTACGAAAGATGTTTGCCAAGCTACTTGACCATAATAATAGTCATATTCATTTTATTTTTTTACACAGGAGTGTGAATGCGTTTATTTATTTACAGTATTTTATAATAGTCCGTGACTGCAACTGTTCCCATTCAGGAACAAGAGTTTTTTTTTATGTTCAGTGCCTATTGGTCATTATGAATTTATTTAATACTAAAAAGAATCCTCTCACGGATGGTAGTTTATGATTAGTGAGAATATTAGGTAGAAGTTTCTAGTACCCTATTGTTCAGTTTGACTAAAATGATCTCTCTTTTTCGCTCTTTTGAAATAACCCAGTGAGGTTATTTTAGTGAGGTATTGAGTGATCACTCACATCAAAAGATGGGAAGTTTAACAAGTTATTGATAAATGGCAATAACTCTTACCACTCTTTGGAACTTGTCAGCACATCACATTGTTTGTTAACAGAAAAAAAAAACAAATGTATTGTCCAAACTCCTAACAAATGTATTTGGTTTCTTTATTTTTAACTTTGGGTGACAACAGTGCTTATTCGTCTAGCACTTTAAAGCAAACTTTGGTGCAAGTCTGCAGTGCTAGCACCGGAGTCATTAACAATTAAAACTCAATTTTATCTTTATTGGTCAATTGACGCGAAACTTTAATCAATAAGCAGGTGTAAATTCTTTTAAGACACTAACATTCTATAAAAAAAAAACAGTAGCGCAGTTTGCGGTACAAAACAATTGATTCGATTGTCTGCTTCTTTTGTGGCGCCAACGAAGGAATGCTCGTAAGCCTCATAAGGGAAAACATGCGTGAAGATTATAAGTACAAATAAAATAAAAAGTTAACGCATACCTCACATACCTAGCGTAAATGTATATGCGAAGTCCTTGTTGCCAAACCACTTGTTTTTGATGAAATTGAGGATGTTACGTATTCGAGCCGGCAATAATGAAACTACACAAGTTGCGTTTTCTGGAGAACCATGGAGAACAAGGCAACATGTCTGCTATTTGATGCTGAGCTGGTTAAAAGTTGTTGGGCTGAAGCAGCCAATGCAGTTATGTACTCACAAGACAGGACCGCATCATTGGCTCTTAATAAAAAAAACTCCATGATATGGACACGGAAGAATTCATATGAGTCGGCGGCGCGTCAGCGGTGTCAAATAGTTCCATTTTGTACTAAACCATAACCAATTTGACAGTTAATCGATGGACACTATGATAGCCACTGACATTTAAAAGATACGCAATAGCCCTGCTGGGCCGCTGTGTTAGTTTCGTGATCGCAAACGCGACTGCTGAACATGTGGCCCTGGTGGGATTAACAAGTTGGGGCAAAGTGTTATTGGGTTTTTCTTTCAGGAATATCTTATTAACAACCGCGGAGTTAGGTTTAGTACCCTGTGATGGCAACAGACTTACCCCCTGCACATAGGAGTAAACATTACTGGCAGAATGTGCCGTACATGATGATGCATGTGTGCCTTCGGGAATCACAAATCTGATTTCATGTTAAAGACACATTTTTAATAATAAGTTTGGAAATAAGTCAATCAGCCCAGCTCAAAATGTGCAAAAAAATATTCACTGACGATAAATCATCATCATCACTATAATAATATCTGCATGAGCCGAATGTGAACTAAATAATATATGTAAATGTATAAAGTCTCTGATAAATCGGGTTTGGTGAAACTAGCAAGTGTGTGGCGCCCTTTAAGTTCACAAGGTGAATCTTCTCGGTTCATACGATTTCGTTTACAAGAAATATTTGAAATTGTTTTGTTATTCCAACCATGTATGGTTACACTAGCTTCGAAAACAACTTTTAAATTGCATTCTTGTTGTTCATGTACTATGTAAAGTATGCAATGTTGATTTATCAGAGAAAATATCTTGATTTTTTAAAGGAAGACTTTTGATGTTGATTTCTTCATCAGTCTTGATTGTACGATAGCTTTCATTGTACGCTACAGTGTGCGACACCATCTTAGGATTCTTTTTTTAGTGATTATGTCGTCATAATCATCGTTCTAGCCTTTTTCCCACAATGTTAGGTTAGGTTAGGTTAGGTCAAGTCTAACTGGGTGCAGCTGAATTCTAGTATTTTTCTAGAGTGACTGCGTATTTGACCTCCACCACCCAGTTGGATTATGGACTATTAAACTCTCTCCGGGTAAGATTTATTGTCAGACTATTGTTAATCTATTTTATTGTATTACAAAACTTTGAGAGACCAAGTCATACCTCTTTAAAATAGAATGAGAAGGCTAAATGTGTGAGTAGATCCTTTAAGACAAAATGTTCGGGTGTGGTGTACGTGTACTTAAATTGAATCATCTGTGTTAGAACGTAGAGGTAAATAAATGCACGTTTCATTTCTAGGGAAAAGTGGTTGTCTTGTTTGCAGTGGGCAACTATATAATCTTATTCAAATTATTATTGTCGACTATAACAGTACGATTTCGGTCACTTTGGATACTTCTCGAACAGATAACAAGTTCGAACCTCATAAAAACCAACTGTGTCGTTTTGATTTCCTTAGTACTTACTTTTATTAATGAATCCAAGAAAAGCAATTAAGGAAGCTTAGATATAATATGTTCATTAGTTTATTTTTCCAGATAAAACTATTAGGTATATAGTTATCGTTTAATGCGAACCTCGTTTAATAATGGGTTTACAGGTGACTTTATAGTAATATGAAAAATCAAGTTTTAATTAAAAATTTTAAAATTACGAGGACATTAGCAAAAGTAAGAATTTACGCTTAACTGCGAAAATTTTGCAGTGACTAGATTTGTAACTGATAATTCAAACCGTTATTACTTATTATGATTAATTAGCACTTACTGAGTGCTAAAAACCATTAGGTATTTCATTCTAAAGGTGTTAGGTCATTGCTATGTACCTATCCCAAATTAATTATGTAAGGAGTCAAGGATTTTATAAAGCTGTATGCTATTTACAAGGAAAACTGCTAATACCGTGTATTACGTACAGAATACACAATCACCTATTGCGTTTCTTTATAGGCCTATTATTGCTTGTATATTATATTTTGATATTTGTGTTTGTCGTATTTCCGGGACATTGCATAATAAACAATGACATCTTTTTTAAATTGACGTTTAAGGTTAAGGTGGGTTATCTAACCAAGAGTGTAACAAAATCTCAATGCATCAACATATATCATAACATCTTCGGTTGATAGTTTCTCACTAAAAGAGGTTCTAGCGGACAATTTCCACAGTTTAATAAAGCGTTTAAAACGATAAAATTCCAGAAATAAGTTGCACGCGTTGATGTCTTTCGTAGCGCTTCGTAGCGAGGCTACACGAATTAGTTTGTTCATTGAAAATTTTAAGTTTGCAACAAGTTTGTAACTTGTGTTATACAACAATACGAGTAGTTCATCAAATGTCAAAGTACCTATACTTCTAGTTAGGCAGGGCTCTTAGAGCCAAGTCGTGAATGCTGTATCCTGAATGCTTATGCAGCTGTTGTTGGGTGGTTGCACGTGGACGAGTGTGAGTGGAGGGTTGTGAGGCCGCCAGGGTTACAGGAGAGGTGCTGAGGGTGAGCCGCGCGTAGCGGCTGGTGGGCGCGCGGCTATAAGTAAGAGGTGCGCGCGCGCCGGCGAAGTTAGTCGCCGAACGGCAGCGCGTCGCCAGCGGTGTTACCCGCTCCCCCCCCTCCGGTGCGTTCCACCCCTACCTCCTCCCCCACACGCACTCGCCTTTCTCACACGATCACCGGCGATTCTCACTTGCGCAACACGAGTCGAAACCGAAAGGTCGCCGCTATTGGCATTTAAGCGCTCTCTGACATTAGCGTTGCATTTAAATGTGCGATGCAGCTTCCTCGTTGAGCTTCACTGTCGCAACTTGTGTCGCTTGGGAAAGGCGCGTGTGTTGACGTGACGTCTCTGTTGCAGCAGCAGCCCGAGCAGACGGGCCGGCAGTCAGTGTGCGCCACAACGCCCACACCACATCACCATGATCGCCAGGATAGCGCTGTAAGTACCGCACACTACCTACCACGAGTACCACGTACTGCTAACTCCAACTGTTCAATGGTTGTTAATGCGATAATTACTGTTGCATATTACACATCACTATCTGTTTCCACACGTCCACTTTCTAACATAAAAGCTGATAATTGTTGTTAGAGACGTGTTTATAAATCTATAAATGGACGCCGCCGGATCGTCTCCGGCTGCAACTGGTCACTTTCATCTTGTGTTTGCTTGCTAGGATGACTTTCAATTATCACTATGTTTGATATTATGATATCGCTAACTCATCGATCGATATGACTAAAATGTGATCTGATTTCTCGTGAAGAAATCAGGTTTTCATTGCTCAACAGCAGCTAACTGACATCACGAATGAGGGCGCGTATTTCTCAATGAAGGCTGCGAAACATTGCTTTTAAACTATGCACGACTTTGTGCGCATATTGTCTCCCTGACAGTGCCCGCACCCGCTCTACGCTAGCGGTCGAACGTCGTTCGTGTAGTCTTATTTGCATATCGTATTTCGTTTCATAATCTATAAATAACTTCATGAACTAACAATTTCACGTCCTGACACAAGGCGTGTTGCAAATAAACCGCAAATGCTAAATATCTATTGTGTTTTGTCGTTTTTGCTGCAAAAACAATGCAGCTGGTACTTGCGGCTGCAACTTTATGTTAGAGCGGAGAGCCTCACCGCGAGGAGCTTCGCTTCGCATCATTTTCACCGTTTCATGGCTTTCTCCAACCATATAAAACTTTTAGTTACATACGCACGAAGCGTACCCATAAACCATTTTAGAAGGCCGTGCAGAAGAGATTCATTACAGAAATTACTATAAACTATGATAGAATTATTGAGTTTAGAAATTAGCAAGTCTGCATCGCTAAGAAAATTTCGCAACGAGCCTTTTTAGCGTATTACATTCAGTCTTCACACGCCCGGTGTCATTACAGGAAACACTGTAGGAACGGTTTTAATAGAAGTGATGTAAACATCGCTAAGTGACGATAAAATTTCTGTAATACTTTTAGATAAGTAGCGTGACGTGCGATAAGTGTGATCTAACGCGACCCATTGTCAAAGCTCTCTCTAGTTGCAACACGATGTTAAATGTCGTTGCGGATGCGGTATTTACACGTGAGACGTCCTGCCCACGCTGGCAACCTGTCTCCGTCACCGCCGGCATCGCTCAGCACCTTCATTGTACGGTACATACACACACGTGCGTGTGATATATGAAAGCGTCACTAACTTCCCATGATCTTTCGTGGCATAGTCAAACTTTAAATCGCGTGAAGTTTTCTTGGCTGTAACTTCCTTCTTGTTCCTTTTAATCAGTTTGAACTCGGATCAGATACGTTTTATTGGCGAAATGAAATATAAAAGTGCAATAAACGTTTTCAAAATGTTTTTGATGTAAAGCTGCTTTCCATAAAAGTGCACAAACCTGGTGTAGGAGCAATTGTAGATGTTGGAGTATGTCTCATTAAGCATATTATGGCTCATTGCTGGTTTTTTACTGAACGAAATTTTCAAGAATTTTGTCAAGGTTCGTCGTTAATTGCAAAGATATCGATTAATTTAGTCTGCGGTTCGATGTGACCTTAGTTTTGAATACATTTTGAATCAGCGTTCGCTTTTATTTGTATCCTCAAACACTTGGATTCTAAGAATAACTTTTGTTATTTGATCAACCACAGTCCGATGCCTTTAGTGTAATAAATATTGTGCAAAATTCGCGGATAGGATTTGGTTTCCTTTGTTTAGTTTGGGTTTTTTACCGATTCGACTTCAGCCAATGTTGTGCCGATTTAAATTTGAATACTTCAAGTTTAAAACTAAATACACCAAATAAGGTTTTACAAATTTTCCTTTTATATAAAAAATAAACAAAGAAAGTGTTCGTTCAAATAAGAATCGTTAAAAATAAATAATTTTGATGACTAAAAACGAAATCAAAATATAATCTGGATCCTTGTCACTGACTTTCAGAGGCATGTGTCAAAAGAGATTGAGGGCTTCCAAAGATCCCATGTTTGTCCGCGAAGGGTCGCACATTGACCCTTTTTCATTTCATCGGTACCTGCTCATAAACCAATATAATTTAAAATGAATTCTCCACGTACACTTTCAAATTCTAATTATAGCTCCCTTGACTTATTTTATTTTACTTGCGTGAAGCAAACTTGCCAATTCACAATCGAATCAATAAATCAATATATTCACTATAAATGGAGTTATTGAAAAACACTTTTAACATAATTTCTCCAACTAAAAGCAAGGTCACGCAAGTCGTAAAGTTTTTGCATTGCGTTGTAAGTGATCACGAAATACTTTTATAGCGTAGATATTTAATCGAAAGTGAAACAAAATATGAAATGGTTATGAACGATTTAAAATATTATTTACGAGCCCAAAATGAATAAATTCACAGGTGGGCGAGATGCGATACATTAACGAGCTTTATTATGCGGATGCGGAAAATACCAAAACAAACAATAGTAAAAGACCGCATTCATTACTCTCGGACACATTAAAAAACATCTTTTCGTATATTTAAGCATTTAAACGGAGTTCCACAAAAGTTCTCACACATTTGCCAACGATAACATTCCCAGTTACATTTTACGAAATTAAAAAGTGTAAGTAAAAAGATTTTACGCAACAACAAGTAATATCTAACGTGCATTTAATGATTTATGTAATAGTTTGCATATAATTGTACAGCAGATAATAGTCATTGTTTAAAGGAAAGCCAGAAACATCCAAATCTATCTGCGTGTCCCATGTTACGTGTGCTGGGAAACAATCGCTTTATTATATGCCACCACTTCCTAATTAGGTAATATAAAACATTCCTAGATTGCTTTCTCTATTAAAAAACTAACGTAACATATCGTATCTAATGCAAAATTCGTTTAGGCGTTTTCTTGCTGAATACAAATTAGAATGGGAATTTCACCTTACTAAGAGATTTTCGATACGTCGACGATGTGTTAAAAGAAAGTCCATAAAACGTGACGATCGCTGTTTACGTCGCGTTCAGAGTTATGTCTGCTACATTTCAATAGGTAATCATTGGTTCCGTGGTACGAATGCGAGCGGCGCGGGCGCGGCGCGGCTCGATAATAAGCTGTTTGTAGGCACGCATCTTCCTTACAGTGCGTACTTGATAGCCTTTACGAAGCATATATTATAGATAACTTTATTTATTTTAAAATTAAAATGATATTTTCGTCATAATTTTATTCAAAAAAGCTAAATTCTCCAACAAAGTTCAGTGTTGTGAGAGTAAACACAGATTGCGTGATAGCTCATTAATTATGTAGTTTGTTGGCCTTCACATTAATATGGATTTAGTGAAGATAGCTCGACAAAGCTTTTGTCTCGATTGACTCATCGACACCCAGCCGATGCCCACGGACAACCTAGACCTAATTATTAAATTAATTAGTTATTGTTGTTAAAATTAGATATATTCTAAAATATATTAGTTTTCGATAGGTTGTAAGCATTCAAGGACGTGCACTGCTAATTCAACATTTGAATAGTTCATGGTCGTAAAAGTAGCTTAACTATTTTAAATTCAAGCGAAATATTATTAAAAAAAAATGAACTCGTTACTTTATTGCAAACTATTGATGTCTTGATGAGATAAAAAGATTTTCAGGTTAGTCTCTTTATTTATTTATTCAAAAAGGTACACCAACAGTAGGTACATACATTTCACACTGAAAAATAAAAATATAATAAAAAATAAATAAATATATAATGGTTAGGGTTCTGGTGTATGTACCAACTAAAGGTATACACAACATTCTCAGATACAATAAAGCTATCATAAGTAGTGAAACAAATATCTTTAAACATTAAATAGAAAACAAAAGATTTTGACTTAAACTAAGGAGATCAAATAATCATAAAATTAAAATTAACTTACATTAACAATAGAAGTATAAATATCTCTTGAAGTAATGTTTGGTAAAATATTAGAGTGTCTTGCAAAAAAAGAGTTACAGTAAAGTTTCCATGTGAACGTTACGGTTACAGTAAAGTTTCCTCGTGTCATCGTCACGCTATCATTTACTACTTTTTCCTTCATTTCCTACCTCACATAGTTCATAAATACATATTTTCTTTGGTCTTCCTCTCCCTGTCGATGCATTAAAATTTATATTCATCACTGTTTTAGTCACATGCGATTCAATATATGCAATCAATGTCATGCAATCGCTGTAATCTTCTATAAAAGCACTTACAAATACAATGCGGTCAAACAACAACCAACATAAATTCAACGCGCGGTCAACTAACATATATTTTATATGTATAGTAAATACTGATTACCCAAAGACACGCAAGTAACCCTTTCATCATACTGTACTGTCAAAATGTAGTTCGTAAGGCAACATTGTTCAGTTCAAGTGGTTCTATTGTCTCTGGGCGCGCTCTCATTGTCCGGTGCGTTGCTCAACTCGTAATTCGTCCATGATTCTGTGAGCTAGGAGCTATATTGCCTGCGTTGAATTTGTTGCTACAGCTACACAATTGTGTACATTTCGATACGGGAATCTGCTGAACACGTGTTTGTGTGTATTAGAAATAACGCTTTGATGATTGAACAAACTTGTGCTGTTGTTGAAAAATTTATAGCTCTTCTGAAGTTTTGAATAGGTAGGTTCCTAGTTAGTCAAATGTTAATCGAAAACCAGACAAGTTCAATTTTGAATTGCAAATCATTTCGGTCACGCCACACCAAATCTCTTTTTCTCGATTGATAGAAACCTGCACCTTATCTCAGTAAACCATGGGTAATTACTACTTAGGTATTAAGAACCTCGCAATTGTCAAAAAAAACTGTGACTAAAATGGACATACAATAAAAAACAAAGATTAAAAAATAATGTAAAAACGATTTCCTTATGAAAGTAGAACCACTTTATTATGCTAATGAATATATACTTTTGAATTGTCACGTATGGACAACCAAAAATTAAATTGCGATTTGTTTATTTCCACGTTTCACAAGTTGCACGCCAGTGAAATAAATGTGGCTGTTGGTTTTATTTCGATAGTACATTTTTAACTGATGAATGCGCTTAGCAAACACCTGTCATAAACACTTTCAGTTCAGGAACTCATTTACTTAAACTAGCACATATTACTTTCAGTTTTGTACGAGGAGTAAGAAATCAATTTATTACGTACCCTAACCGGTTCTTCTAGCACTCGATGTAGTAGTAGGTAGATGTAGGTTCATTAATAAATATATACCGGAGCTAGTTTATTTTATAATATTTATTGAAGAATAGTTAATGCTAGATTGGGCCGATACGAGTCATACGTCGGACGAAGTGCGGACTTGAAGTAGATTTCAAACAGAAGTCATAATATTATAAGAAGTAGTTAATGCTTCTCTTACAAGCACTCATTCCTGGCCAGTTCTGCCCATCTAAACAACCTTACTGCGTGTAACTGTCTGTTAATTGAGATGCCAGGCAGATGTCGACAGCATAGATTCGAGTGTTGAATATTGTCTCTCCAAAGTAGGTTCTATACTAGATCAGTAGGTCCCGTTCGCCGGACCCGGCTCGGCTTCAATATCACTATGTAGTATAAAACAAAGTCGCTTCTCACTGTCTGTCCCTGTGTATGCTTAGATCTTTAAAACTAAGCAACGGATTTTGATGCGGAATTTTTTAATGGTAGGTAGAGTGATTCAAGAGGAAGGTTTAAGTATCTTGCTAAGTATTTTGCTGCCGTGCAAAGCCGGGGCGGGTCACTAGTAGTATAATAAAATTCATCCTTCATTGAACGGGCTCCCCTATTTCATCACATTCGTTCTATATGCACATACATATGCGATTATAGTGAGGTGTCTGTTTATGCGCGCGGACGTCCGGGCGCGGGGCGGCCGTCTGGGCAAGTTTCCCCGGACGAAGCCAAACGTAACATCCGCCAGACACTTGTCGTACGACAAAAAATGACCGCCTAAACCATTTTAATCATGATTATTGTGGAACTTGGAATGTCGGCTAACGGGTTCGCGGATAGTCTCCTAATACTTCTATTCCAAATGAACGCTTAGATATTAACTTAAATCCGCAGAATCGGATGACAACGCATCGAAAATCCATTGGTTGCGTTTATGTCATAATCTTCGTTGATAGAGTCATTATAATTCGTTGTAATTATTTGACAGATTGTTGTTGATTTAGATGGTATTTGTGAAGGAAAAATTGGGCAAACTCTGTTTAATATTAATGTAGTTGTTTCAAAATGTTGGTGACACGCTGGTGGCAGCTGGCGGGGCTGCGCGGGCGCAGAGCACGGCGTCTCGTCGTCCGACCTTCACTTTCGCTTTTTATGTGTGAATCTCGCTAAAGCCCAACGCACACCTCGCTTACGTAACTAGCGACAATCGCGATTGTTTCACATTATGTCCTTTTGTAAAGACGGGATAAAAATTGATTGTTTGTTTGTTACCTAACTAGGCAAAATCTGAATAATAACTAAAGAATGGCAAGTAATATTTGCTTTTGGAGTTATAAAATAATCGAGCCACGTTTGCTACGATTAATTGCCGCAAGCTGTACCGTTGAGAACCGGTTAGAAATTAGCAAATTAAATTAGTTGGCTACAACTTTTATCGATCAGGCTGGTTGCGCACGTGTTGGGTTTAATTATTACTAATAAAAAAATACAAAATAAAATAACATTTGAATTCCAAATCAACTGGCTTCATTTATGTATAATTCAAATTGCCTATCTGTAAGTATATAATTTATAGAAAACTTGGAAAAAAATTGTTCGTAAATATGAGCCCAATGGTCCATAGAGACAACTTGTCACAAGTGTAGGTGTGACGTAGTTGCACGGAGCACCTCACATACGACAACTTTCGCCCGCGTCTAAATGAAAACAACATCTTCGTTCGTTCACATGCTCACTAGATCAGATCAGTTTCAACCAACGCTCAATAGAGCTTGACTAACATGATTAAAAAAAACAACATGTATCAAGCAGGAGGACGCCGCCGGTACATTCTTTAAAAGTCAAATAATAATTATGATGGCTGACTTCCTCTTTGATAAAACAAATAGTTTCGTTACATAATAGGCCCAATATGTTGCCAGAAATGAAATGAGACGGCGATGTATGAACACACTGAAAAATTAATGCCGATGAAGTCACAATGTATTACTGAGGACAGACCCATTATATAACTTCAGTTGAATATTCCGAATGCTTTCTGGACTTCTTAACTTCTGCCACGATTTTAACTAAGAGAAACGAGGATATTGGTAGGCATATCCCCCACATTGTAAATTGCAACACTTGGTACACAGTTGGTAATTGGCAAGGATTCTGAAACAAATGAGTCTAGTTCGATTTTAATGCGGTCACTTGTGAGTTTGAAGTGAACTTTACAGAATATCTAAACAGTTTTGAAGGCTAAGCTTCATCCAGTCTAACTGTTTTATGTAAAGCTAATGCTCCCTCTTTGGCGGTCATTACGAGATAAAGCAGCTCTAATGAATACCACATAACGACGTAAATGGTGACCGCCTTCGCGTGGGACGTGACATTGACTAACGTAATATGTATTTTCTAGTTGGAACGGTATGACAGTACCTACCAGGACGTTAATAGTGGAGATAGTGTTTAGGAACGAATTCTACATTTAAGAGTACCTAATATTTATCACTCACTCGAGATCGTTCTTAAGTTAGGTGTCTCATTTAACATTTTAACTAAACTGTCCTAAACTTTGATGAGTGTTGCAATCATCTTCGACCCCTTACGCTTCATCAAAAGATCCAATTTCTGCTAGAGCTTGAAACGTTTCTTCACGACACCTGTTTTGTAAAAACAATTCAAAATTGTTGTTAAAATTGTAATCTTGCACTATAATTTTATTGTGATTCACCTACACTTTTTAAAGCTTTAATAAAAAGTCCTTGCAAGTTATACAACCGTTGTATTATATTAGTTTCTACAAACAGTTTACTGATGTAGAAATTATCTTTATCCCGTTACCATCAGATACTCTCAACTTGACCTCATACTGTGAGTGTTAACCAATATTCCTGTCATTACATTCTACATATCAACCAGTTTGTAAACAATATCTTAAGTCCGAGTAGTCGTGGCTGATGTCTATACTTTCTATGAGTCGATATGTCAAGGGCGGCTGGTTGGCGGATCTGGTCACGACCTAGCAACCGTGCTGATCCGCTCAAAAGGACGCTAAGGATTCACACTCGCTTGAAATCCGCTGACACTCTATTGTATAAACATTGTCAGGAGCTGTATGGCCACAAATATTTGGCACCGTTTACATTGCAAACATTTCAAGAATATACAGAAATGCGTATCATGTCGCAACAAATACCTCTTTCTTTCAGTGTCTAATTCATTAGTTACGGCTAGAGATTGATTTCAATCGGAATGTGTATAAACTTGGCAATGTATGTGGTAATGCAGTTGGCAATAAGTTGCCTGCAGACGTAGTGAGTTATGTCTGATTACTGTGTGCATCGAATGTACCTACTTTGCAAATTTGGTTTTAACTGCTGATAAGATTTATTTTTATCATAGTTCTTTCGCGCGTCGATGTGCTTTTGGGAAATTGTAACTCACACAAATCAAATGTTCTGCAAAATAAACTATAGGAAAAAAACACAATTATTAAATTGTTCGATCATTAGTACATAAAGTACAAGTTGAACACGTGCTTCAAATACAAGACCCTTGCACTAACCTACTGTTGGCTCGAGAACCGGCTCGGCAACAATATTAGTTTGCGAGTCCATTTGACGCAACGCTTAATTTTAATAGTTTCAACGCGGTGAAGCTTGTAGCGATAAATTGCAGTAGCATTTTTCTCGGCACGTGCACCTTCCAAACAATAGTTGCGGCTAAACCGATAGAATCAATGGTGTGTGGTAACTGCACGCAGGACTGATGCGCCAACAATGCGGTCAAGTCGATGTCGTGTCGCGGCGAAAATAATAAACTAGCTTCACCTCAAGCGATATTCGCGTGGAGCTTTGGCGTTACATAAAAGCATAATTTAGGCCTCAGGTTATTTAACTGTACAGCACAACTGGTTTCATTTTTGCAACAATGACAGCACATCATAGATTTTTAAATTATCTTTATATGATTTTCACTACATCATCAGCAATTCATACCTTTATTTGTTCTTCGTGACTGGCAACTATTAGAAAACGAATGTTATTGATAGTATCGACAGCACATTGGGCTTTTGCGCCGGATACAGCGAAAGGGAAGTGGTTAATTGGAGAGGAAAATAATACTTAATTGTCTGTTCGTGTTTCAAAATGGTTTTAGGGACTGATATGCATCAAGTTTTGAGTCATGAAGTTACCACTTAAACGTAACTAGACACTTGCTTCCGCTAAACCACAGTCACGACGCGGTTTTTCCTAAAAAGAAACTGTTGCCAAGCCTGATGCTGCGCACTCGCCAGTCCCCTTGAAACAACGAACTAATAAAATACTAATGTCATTCATTTTGTGACATTTTGATACAGAACTAGTTGGCTGGTTTTACGAGTTACTTAATATTTTATTAACTCTTTTCATGTTCCTAGGCGATTCTTTATGCGAGAAACATGTAAATAACTGTGTGCTGATATTTCGTCGTAATAAAATACATTATGCATACTTCTGCCGGTAAGCTGGATGTGTCTGACTCAATATTCTGCATAGGCAGATAGGTAACTATTTTTACAGGGTGTAAGTTCAGGTATGCTAGCTAATAATATTTGAGCAAATACATCTTATATCACTGGTTTCGTCAGATCGGTTTACGCATCGTGTGCGGAGAAAACGCTAAAAGCATGTCATAATAATGTGACATTGAATTAACATGATTGCATCAGTGACATTAAGTGCGGAGTCCGGGTTCGAGTTCGCGCCCGCGCCCGACTACACGTCGACCGCACATAATCGGATATTTATGTGCGTCTTCGAATTTTGTAAGCATCACTTTCGGCTTCAACCAGTTTCACTTTCCTGCCGATGACCTATCGAGGAATGCGAAGTGAGATAACGGATGAATAAAACATAACATCGATTGGTTGTAACTACTTATCAGCGTCCCGTAATATCGGCAGTCAGCACCACTCTGTAGACGCGCGGCATGTGCGCACGCGCTGTTGTTGCTCGAGGCGATATGTGTGCACGCACTGTTGTTGCTGGAGACGAATGCAACATCTACACTTTCTAAGCAAATCGCTGTAGCAACTCGCGGGATTTAACCTTTATCTATTGCTTAGTATTGTTTCGCAAGATGTTTTAAAGTCAGCGGGAGATTCCCAATAATGAGAGGGCATGTGGCCGCTGCGGCCGGCGACGACGTGGCTGACGGCTGGTGACGTGGGCCACGGTTCTTCTGCACGATTGGACCGCAGTCTTTTGACCTTGGCTCTTTCTATGCCCATGATCTGCGGTGGCGTTACGAAATATGAACATGAGCGGCCAGCATAGAATGGCCACCGTCGCGCCACGTATGATTGTGAGTTAAGAGCGCCAGACATGAACGTAGCCTATGTAACTGACAATAATACATTCTAAACACGTTCGAGACAAAGCTATCTTTGCGGTCAGCTGTTGACCCGCCGACAAGCGCTTAGATTAATTATCCATCCACGGCGTTTGCTCGCGTTGTGATTGACAACTACTTTAAGTACTGGCCGAAAGTAATCAAGACTAGGAAACGAAATGAACCGTGATGTTGTTGTTCTATTTGATGATGATTTACAATTAAAATGTTCGATACTTTTTGTCAGGTTTTTAAAAGGGTGCGCCGTCAGTCACGGTACCTACGCATGAGCGGTTCCTGTTTACGAAACGTGTTTATGTGCCCGGCATTGTGGTAAAAGTTGATTTTCTGCTTGGGAAGCGTAGGTATTTAGCAAGAAATTCTTGCACCTTAATATGCGGTTTTGAGCCCCCAATGATGGCGGGATAGTCATCGACCTCATAATGGGTTTCAGCGTCGAGGTTGTCTGTTTTATGTTCGATGGATTCCGAGAGAGTGTTGTGTGAATCAGAGGCGGGAGGATTACATATTCTCGTGCAGTGTGACGGCAATATTTCGGAGTCAGCGCGGACAGGCGCGGTGCGTGCCTCCCATACCGCACAGTTTACTGATTCCGGGCATGCTACTGCGTGATATTGGTACCCAAGTGCTCGCCGCTTACTCGAACACTCAAGCTTTATTTATAAATCTCTAGGCAAACTTCATTTTTATGCAAAATTCCACTTCTTAATTTACATTGTTGACTATGCGCTCCGACTCGTTTTCATACAGGCGCGTTTGTAAATTAATAAGTTGATCGTCTAAAATCAGAAATTCTATAAAATTATGGTCTTCGCTTGTTGGTTGCCTTGAAAGTCGTGTCGACTCTTGTAAGTATAGTATGAACTAGGGGTTCGAGTCTTTACTCTAATGATGACCCACTAACATTTTAATTTCCAAAAGTCTTACAGTGACATGTATGACATATAATAATTATAATATGACTACTACACACATAAAATCGTTAAAATTTCACAAACGGTATATTTTTGTTTGTTGCAACGTTAGCTGCAACGCTACGATTTATGAGTCGAAACAAAAACGCTCTTCAACATAAATTAACACAGAGACTTATGGCTCATCAGATTATGAATTAACTACATAATAGTTATTGTGCTGTAATGTTAGATAATATTTAGCTTTAATCACATCTTCTACTTGAACATAAGTAGTACAATGTCTGACCGTAAACTATGAAACACTTGGAAGTATCAAAACCGTATTAAAAACAGTCTCGTTATAAATTATGATAAATGGAACTGTTACGGGTCATAATATGGCTACTTGATCTTTATATAAACATTGTTTTTTTATTATTTATTCGTTTACACCATTGTATCGTCGATCTACATCGAGATTCGCACTTCCCTTCTGATTAGGCTATCAGTTAGAAATTACGTTAAAATTGCCTATTGTTGGTTCCATTGTCTATAACAATCGTAGTCAGGTATCTGCGTTCATTGTCTCGATCGACTGTTTGCTTCGTGGAGAACCTGCGGAAACGCCACGGCCGCGCCACCTCCACGCCTTGCTCACGTTTTCAATGGTTTAGCGTTCTGTGCACGGGCGACGTGTTAATTTCTACGTGATCACAATCCGATCTTACCTAGGGTTGACGAACCACAGTACCGTTCAGTACAAGAGCTACGTGCCGCTTAATTGTCATTATGTTCGCATCAATCCGTGACAGCGACGGAATATTACTAGCCGTCGTGCATCGGCCGTCATACCTACTGAAAATCAATTTTATTTGTGAAATAAAGTTTCCATAAAGACGTTATTACTCATATCCAGTTAACCTTTACATGCTATATTCGATGAGTCTGCATTGTTTTATGTTATATCTTGGATAAACGTAGACAGCGGGGATGTTTCTTGACAAAAAAAACTGTTTAGCTAACTAACTAGTTAGATTAGTGAAAAATATTTTACACATATTTTTCACGTAAACAAAAAATGAAGACGAAGGCGAAAGCTTCGAAATCGCGTGTGACGTCACATTTTTACCGGCGAGTGACGTTACAAACCCCCACTCATGACCTTTGACGCGTTTTATCTTCGATATTTTTTTATTATTTTGATAAAGCAAAAAACACGTAGGTACCTAATAATTTCGATCATCTAACTGACGGACTAAACCGCTTTTTTTTCTCAGGAAACATCCCTAGTAATCGACGTAGTATATTATGGAATTCGCGTGCTTATTTCGTAAAGCAAATCTGTAATAGTCTATTACGATAATTCGCACGTTACACTTGGACAATGTCTGTTATTTTCTCTTCTCGATGTTTATCGTTATTACGTTGTCAACTTGAGGCTTATTCATTGGCTTCGCATATAAACACTAGTGTTGTTTCGTGATTGACCGATTTGAAAGTATGCTGAGTAATGTTCTGTTACCCTTTCGATTTCGTTTCTCATTCACGTATGATCCGTCACGTCCGTCAGCGATGTGCTGCACACGTTTATCTAATGTTAATGGTTTTAACTTTGTTATAATAATGTCGAAGACAGACCACAAGTCGTGATACATCCAACATTGTACAAGCTCCGTATTGAATTAGTTTTCTTGCTAAAATGTTTCACGTCTCTGTCGGTGAGCCGGGGAGTGAGGGAGTGAGCATGAGTAATAAATAGGCAATTGATTACGCGCACATATTTGCCCCCATGGCTACGTTCACCGGTGACCTCGAAGTGCTCGAGCGGAGACCAGACCTTGTGCCAGGACGCGGGTGCTCCGCCAGTGTCGCCGCGCCGTTGTCGCCGGCGCGCCTTCACGTGCCGCTTTTAGGAAGTTCAGAATGCTCTTGAAATATGAATGCACTCAGTGATTCAATTCACTCCATCCAACTTTCTGTTTGGAAGGTTCGCTTTCCGTGTTCCAATAATAAAAAGTAATTGTTTGTTCCTTTTCCTTGAAACTCCGAATCAAGTATTTCATCGGTTTGAATATCTGATTGATAATATTTAGCCAGATGTAAATAGACAGAGCACACAGCTTCAATTCAGTCAGATGGCTCCAAAAGATATTAGTTTACAAGTATTCTTCATGAAATATTTAAAAGTAAACTATGGCAGTAACAGTAACTTCGAATAGCTAATGAGATTCTATTTAACCCCCGGAAACACTATTTCAATTTTAAAATGACGAAATTGCAACAATTACCCGAAATTTTAGTTGCATTATGGAACAACGCACAATGCGTAACCAACTAACCGGGCAATAGCAAGTGTCGAATGGCAAGGACTTGCGAAATCTACTAAATATTTTGGGCATGGCTTTCTCAATTATATTTGCGTTTTTTGTAACCCTGAGCTCGCGATCGGCCGATATTAACGGCTAACGGTTCATACAATACTTTCTAATAAATGTTACAAAAACTATTCGCTACTCTGAAACTATACGCATGCTAGCGTCACTTACAACGAAGCTTACTGATAACTACACTAATTTACACATTCCGTTACTCCTACAAATACACTATTAATTTATTTGAGTAGGCACAATGAAACTATTGCGTGTTAAATGACAAATATTACTTAACTGTCATCTAATAAGAACCTGTTCATTACATCACCTTGGTGTCCGGATCGTGAAAATATTACTATTCAGATCCGGGTTTCTCTGACTCAGTCAACATTTTATATTTTTGTATAAACATCACATTCGACAAATGTTTAGGGCAAATATATGCGACATTTCGGTTATTGAATGTGGCTATTCAGACATAAATATCAAAACGTGTTTTAAATGATATAAAGATTAGCATTATTATAAAAATTATTATATTATAATATTACAACATACTTAAACAACGAATGACTATGTTAAATATGCACGTTCCAAATACTTCACAGTATACATATTAATTGCTTATTTAAAAGTGTTAATTTTAGTGGAGTAGTATGCTCACCAGCCCGTGGATAAAAATAAAAACAAATTGCGCTATGGAATCAAAACCAGGTGAATTAAAAAACAGTGCAGGACACTACATTAAGAAATATTATAGACATTTTCTCAAAAAAAAAGGAGCGCTACGAGAAGTGCTACGAAATCTCGTAGCACAATTCGTAGCCATAACATAGAGGTGCCTTTCCTAAATTGGTTAATAAATATGGGTGTCAAATTCGTATAGGACCACACACAGCCTGGCTTGTTAATCAAAGTCACGAGTACCTTTGTGTATCGTTGACACGGTCTTGTGGAATGCTCGAAATGATTCCGGCAGCACAAGTATTGTTCATATCCATTTGCACAAGGTATCGGTTTCATCGGTCGGTGTTTATTACTCTGGCATAACGCACGGTTGAAATTAATTTATTTTATTTGTAGGCTGGCTCAATATAACACTGTTGTATAAAAAAAAAAACGGCCAAGTGCATGTGAGACCACGCACTATGTAGGGTTCCGTAGTTGCCCATCAAAATATGTAAACTTACTAAATTGATTAACAACCAAGGTAAAAATAAAACAAACTTAGAATTGCAGTTTTGAAACCTGCTCTCCTATACGTGTACATTATGTATAGGAAAATATTTCAAGTGTGCAAACAACGAAAATAAAAGGAAAAGCTAAGTAGACTTTACAAATTTACGAGTAATAGTCCGGTCGGTACGGTCGACTATTACGGTTCTAAACTGACTACGGAACCCTAAAAACTATGTGAGCCATTTCTTCTCAAATATTTTGGCGATTGATAAAGATTTTCGCTTTATGTAATCTATTACTGGTCCCCAGTAATTAAAAATAAACCACTACAGGCTTATTAGAAGTTTCATAAGAAAAGAAGAATTCTTGGTAAGAATCTTTCAACAAAATAATATATTCAACTAGCGGACCCGGCAGACGTCCTGCCCGGACAGTAGCGCCACCTACCTGGTCCAATTATGAATATAAACCATTCTCGAATTCACTTGAACACACACAAAATAATCCGCCATTTATTAAATTCATTAGATACAAAAAATGTGATAAATGAAGAACCGCTCGATCGATTTTGTGCAAACTTCACATAAACCATCTACTAAATAGTCCGAACAGAGCCTAAACATTTGGTTTGGATGGGTGAGCCCGTTCTTGAGTTATAAAATTACAACGAAAAGTGGCATTGATATTTATATATATAGAAGATAGATATAGATTTATTTACGATCGCCATAGGAATGTGTGGTGAAATCTGGTGAAATAATCATCAGATGACATATGACACTTATTACGTAGCTTTTATTCGAATGTTTAACCTATCGGCTATCTATACCTAATGCCATCGGGTAGGTTATATAACTCCACTATGTAGTAACTTCATCACTACACCAAACTAAATAGTATTTGTGGTAATCTAGCGAGTCTTCAAATAGTGAAATAAACTGAAAATGTTGCAACCTAGTTCTATGTTTTCATCGTATAAGATCAAACTCAAAATCAAGTCACAACTGACCTAATTTTGAGTTTCAACACACTCAAATATTTATTTACAGGCACTTCAAATTGATCTGCTAGTCTGGAAATTTAATTTCTATCGGTTCTTTTAAGATTTTTTTTCTGAAATTCTAGCTGTTGCCAGCGGCTTCACCCGCTACAGCCCACGGGAATATAAAATCGGTATAACAACTATCCTTTTTGTTAATCCAGGTTATAAACTATCTGTGTACCAAATTTCATCCAAATCCGTGCAGTAGTTTTTGCGTTAAGAAGTACCAAACAAACATACACACTCACAAACTTTCGCCTTTATAATATTAGTGTGATATGTTTACTAATAGGACCGGGCTAATTAAAGAATGCTTTTATAATACTTATCATCGCCCGCATCTATGATGGGTGCGCATATTCTATGCATCTCCTTCACATAATGTCAGCGATGGTGAGTTGGTGACCGCTTGGTATGTGATGTATCCACGTACACACTGCCTGCGCCGATACTCAACCCAACGTGACACCGCTACTTGTCAACGTTCTCAGGATCGGGCACGTGCTTAAAATTAAACATTGGAATACTGTATGTATCGTATGAATAATTAAATATCACTCACTATTGAGAAGCGAGCTTTTAATGTCTATTTCATACAGCTGTAAGCAAAGAATTAGCTTCTATTAAGCCAGTATGTAAATAATAATATGTAACCATCAACTATTTGAATAAAAAAAACAAACAGATGTTACTTAGTAGTCTTTTCCAACGAATTCGTGAATGTTTCAAGTTCCTCTCAAAACGCGAAGTTATTTCTTAAAATATGTAGAACAACTTTTGTAAATTCAAGGTGAGCTGAGAGACTTACAACTTATGTAGACACGATAAATAATGATTCGGGTAAAGAGCGATTATAATACAATTTGGCTCGACCTGACGCGTGACGTTACAAATGCTCTTACCTAACTGGTTGCAATCGAAATTGCAGCGAGAAGATGTTCCACTCTTGCGCACCTATGCAAACATCTCGTAACATGTGACTTGTGAGCTAACTGTACACGCTAATGTCAAAGTGACGGATTTTATAACATTCAACTTGCTAGGATATCTGTTATTACTACATACTTCGGAACACTCGGAACACCCTTCACGTGTTAAAAAAAGAGTATTATTAAATTAGCTAGAACGATACTCCTCTTGAACTGTTTAATTTGTATCTGCAAAGCTAGATTCACCACCGAAATAGTAACAACTTTAAAACACTCTGGCGCAGCACTACTTTGTACCATTGCAGATTTAACCGACATAATTATCGTACTTATATTATAAACGAGAAAGTTTGTGAGTATGTAGGTATGAATGAATGGATGTTTGTTACTCTTTCACGCAAAAACTACTGAACGGATATGGATAAAATTTGGTACACAGAGAGTTTATAACTTTGATTAACACATAGGATAGTTGTTAGACCGATTTTATCTTCCCGTGGGATAATTTTCAAGTTGTAGCGGGCGAAGGCGCTGGCAACACCTGCATATTATAGGTCTAAGTTTTAGTCACACTGACTCGGTAATTAAAAGATCCTTATTTTAATTAGGTATGAAACAAGTACTTGCGATGATGACCCCATTAGAAATTGTTTATGCTAAACAAGTTGCAAAAGCTGTTTTCGAAACAGACATTCCTTAAATGTGTGCCCTATACAAATATTTTGCCTTTAAACTTTATGATTTCATGACACAACTGTAAAATTAATTTATTAGAAAACTTGACACGTATTATAACATCACGCCTGTAATCCCCAAAGTGTTAGGCAGAGCTGTACCTAATAGTAAACTCACATTTCGCCAGTTTTGTTTAATAACTCAATTGTAGTAGGGAGTGAGCCTATTGGTACTACTACTATTGGTTACTACTAAGAAACTCCTTCCACTTTGCCTAAACTGGGAATCGAGCCCACGTTTTATTCATCATTCGCAGTTGCGGCCACTAGACAAACGAGGCAGTTTATTCACTACTTATTATTTACTATATTAACATTCTTTTGTAAATATAGTGTTTTCGTACGATTTTAACGTGGCTTTTTGTGTGGCTAACGTTAGTAAATATTATGAATGTGTGGGAAATATAGTCCGTCCTTGACCCCCTCCCGTGCAGGTGCCGCTCCCACGGATAACAATCGCCACTTCTGACCAAATGTACCTAAGTGCTTAGCTACATGTGACTCCCCGTAAGTTTTTCTTGAACCAGTTTTCCACCGGTTTTCTGTCACCTCATTCAATAAAATAAACTGCCTCACCACATATTAATGTGACCACTTTTATTTCAGAAATGTGAAACGATTGCTCGTTTATATTATGATGTTCTTACGTAACGCCACATATTTGCCGCAGAATGTATGTTTAACTCCGGATGTACTCAACATTGTAAATCTTACAGAAAAAAGCTTTTGTTCGGAGTTTCTTGTTTTGAAAGTGCCACCTACACGTACAAGTAAGACTATTGCATAGCAATGAATAACATACATGCAACAGCAATATAAGTATTAGCTTTTTAAATGTTGAAACTGATAGGTGTGAACAAGCGTTTGGCGTGTTTTACAATATGCATGATATAGCCACGATAACAATACAATAAAAAATATATTCAGTTTTGTTTGGATAAACGATTTTCGACGGTTCCATGGCCAATGCAACAATGGGCAAGTAGCCATTCGGAGGCACTTTACTGTATACTTAACTATACATATTACGAGAAACATAATTAAAATATATGAGCTTAACCTTGCATCTACCATCCATCGCGGTTGGCCAATGTCTATGTGGTGTAAGTTTGTATACAATAACTTGAGTTAGGTTAGATATTTGTTATCTTAATGATAAAGTTCACACGATCATTAAAAACCTCCTGGTATGTATGTTTGTAATTATAAAGCGACATTGCATTATACGATTTGTTGGATATTGCTTAACTGTGACCAAGATTTATATTAGTCGTCAATTTGATTCAGTGAACTTGAGATACTATTATGCTACATTTGAGGTACACTCTAACTATTTAATTCTAGACCAAGAATTTCACGGAGCATGTGAAATGCATCCTTATCAAGGACATTATCTACAGTCCTGCGTGGAAAGTGAAACAATGTAGACGATCAAGTTACAAACAAGCATAAGGAGCATAGACACGAAACTCGTTTTTACCACAGAGAGAGTTTAACCTTTACCACGGCGCGGGCGGCGCTATTTAATCAAAACATGGTAATATTGCGCATGCGATGAGTAGTGAAAGAGTTAGCTGGCAATACTTTCTTGTCACGTTTGTATCTCTCAATTTCCCGGGAGATAGTGCCGCTTCCTCTGCGCTGGGCGATGCACCACTCGCCTGGGAGGAAGCGCGGGGTTGCCGAACCCAGATGTAATCGAGTCACGAGCACTGACTGTGCACATCCACACAAATGATAAACGCACCGACAACGACGCAGGCGCTCTCACTTACAAATATTTTTAATTGCGGCGCTTTGTCTTATAATACCTTGCCCACGTGCATACTAAATCATCGCACATTAAAATTCTTCGGAACTGGACATATGCTTGTTTGACATGTAGTCACTACTCAGTCGTTGTTACGAAAGAGTATTTTCTATCTCGTAAAACACAAACCACTGAAGGCGCACGCGACATAAATAAATATTGTGTAAAGTTTTTAGGTAGATCGCGATTTGTCACGCCAATTAGCGAAAGGCCGATTGATCTATTTTAGAAATAGACTTTGTGATCTGTTTTACGGATAAGCTTATATTGTGAAAACTTGTTGTGTTATCGGGACAATCTAATAACTATGTGATTATATTGAACTTTATTTTAATGACAAAGATAATTCATTACATATTTCTATGAAGTAGTTTTAGGTTATATAGGAGTTAGCCTGTGCAAAAAAGTAGGTAGGTACTTGGTATCGAAAAGCAACCTGAAAATATTGGAATCCTATGTAGTATGTAGTTCGAGAACATTCTAAAATAACTTGATTTACGTGTCTCAAATCCAAATGGTACAAATAAACGGTGCCCTGATATGCCTTGAACTATCTGAACCCTCTATATGTTGCGATACCATGTAATTTAAAGAGCATGGGACTACCTTAGTTATTTGTGGGGATCATTTATAACGTTTTCATCTAGGAGAATAAAGTTAACGAATGAAAACTAAACGTTTTATCGAGTGTTAGAATAACTAGAATGAGCTTCGTTTTCTTGTATCCGCATACAATCAATAACGTTACATTATTTGGTCCAAATACTCAAAGTGTGTACACAAGCAGCTCGCAGCACTGCCAGCAATGGGGACTACTTAGTATCTGTAGGTATCACGTCTTTGTGTATCGGTCTTGCCTGCCCCGCTCACCTAGCCTTGCGACGGCGACCTTACATCTAGTGAAATTGAACCGGTACAAACGTAGGTACTGGTCTCGTTCCACTCCAGTGCGGAATTGAGGCTGCATTCATTACCTCAATGATTTTCCATAATATAAGATTTATGTAAGATTAATTTAGCCCAACGATGTTTGTGAAGTCAAATGGAGATACAGGAAATTACGTATTGTTATTATGGAAAGCAGATATTCAAGTACAAGTTTTGCTGGAAGCTGCTACACCTCTTTTACCTCTTTATCACTCAGTTTAACTATGGTTTAGAATCGACTATATCCTGTTATGCTCACACTGACAGCAATAGTAAATGATTTGGAATGTTCACAATTTATAAAGTTATTTTTTAGTTATGCATCAACCTTTATAATGTTAGCAAAAGATCGGTTATTGAAGAACGTATCGTTATCCTGGGCTTTATTGTCCAGTCGGAATTCTCGGTAACCTTCACAAGTAAAGTGGCGACTGCATCGGAACCAGTCACGGTCGGCGTGGCGCATTCACTGGCACGCGTTGTCACACACTTCCTCACACGCAGTGAAATGAAGGTGGCCTAATGCGATCGGATGGACTTAATACCAGTGTAGTGCCATTCGCTTGTTATCCCTCAATCACCTTCCGTATACCGTCGAGGCTCACAAGAAATTGTACGGAAGCTCAACACTTCCGACACCGATAATTGCATTCGCGACGCGATTAAGTAGCCGGGACATGATTCATTGCTCTTTTTTTACCAACATCTCCAGCAGCAGGGTTCCGAAAGACTAATGTACATGTCACTGTTATTAATGCGCAATATTTTCTCCGAGTCAGATCTTAACAGCCCGCCCGGGTTATTAATGTCTGTACCCAGACGGTTGGGCAACTGCAAAATCATCTTCGATCGTGAAAGGTTGCAAAATTGTTGCCTCGTCAAACTAGCATAAAACACTCGGTAGGACGCGGCAACACTCGTAACAGCTCTTACGTACTGATCATTTTAATGACATGCTGATCAATTATAAAGTGCCATAAATACTGTAATGTATTGTATTGGAGTTGGACGAGCTCGGGGCTCGTGTGAGAGTCAGTCCAGAGGCGAAAGTAATGTCGACGTCATGCAGAGTTGCCTCATCGATCGACTTGCACTTGCGCCGGATCAAAATGCGTAATACACCCACGTTCTGATTTTCACCGCCATTTCTCACGACCACATCACTCTTGCAACATTGCAATGTTCGACAATGCTAGTTTTGTAGTCATCTAGATGAATTCTCACACAACTTCTTTGCCCCCCATCGTGAAACTGTGCCAGAAATATCAATGGCTATGCAAATCGATAGCTGTTATGAAACCAATCTATGTACAAAAAGTGTGCTAATATTACCCGTACATACGCATGATTATACGTCACTTTAAACATACACATTAGAAATGCTCATGTAACCGCAAAGTTGTGTTGGTAGACAAACAATACCCAACTCGAGAATGCGGTGATGAAATGAATTGGTGACTCAGAGTGCCTTGTGCAGGGTCGCAAGCTTTTGACTCGTAGGCGCAGCTGCCAGATGTCATCTTGCTGACTCACGGAGCACTGACTCCTATTCCGTAATGTAACAAAGTTTCGTAACTTACCATGTTGATGGAGATCTTACAAATTCCGTTTCTTTGTTACAGATGCTTGTTAGCGTGCACGTTCTACTCGGTGCATGCTGAAGTAGATATCATCACGGAGCCTCGGCCCGGTGAAGAGTACGTGCTGGTCAGTTCAGGCCAACAAACCCCATTAAGAAACTTTGAGACCTCGCACAAAATTCCTGATAAACACCCGCATCACAGAAACTTTAAACAAGATGACAGTGAAAAGATTGTTAAGAAACTGTACAGCGGTAAGGTCAAACATGCCGCCACCGAGGGCATCATCGCCATCGAAGAGGACAAAAAAGCTTTGTTCAAAAAGGGATTGAGAACCAAAGGCTCCGAATCAATTGAAGTTGATATTCCCGTATCAAAATTAGAAGACATTAAAATAAGGGAGAATTTGAAAGATGTTGAGACCAATCCTAGAATGGCCGTCGCTTTGGAAGCGATGTCTGAATCTGGAAAGCTAAGTAAAACTGAAGGCACAACTACACAGAAGCCAGTGCTCACTACGGCCCCACCAGCAGCTAATACTAACCAGCAATTTGACTACATCCCTATTAACTTTGATACAATCGACGACATCAACACTGGGTTGTTGTCGTCTAATATTAATTTAGAAACGGCCGGCTCGGAGCAGAAACCCCAATCAAGGATCCAAATTAAGAAAGGTCCCAATGGTCAGGACTACGAGTATGAGTACATCTATTATTACTATGATGAGGATGAAGAAGGTAACAAAAAAGACGGAAAAGGAAAAGACAAAGCTTCATCTACTACCGCTGCCCCAGTTCACAACTCTCATGATGGTCCGGAGAAAATCGAAAGTGAGAATCATATCGCTAACGAAAGTAAAACCAAGAACAAGTACAGTTCTATTGACAGAACCACAACTACTGTGGCTACCCCAGAATTACAAAATGAAGTTGTTCCAGCCACGACCAGAGGCCGCGGACGCAGCCGCACCGTCGCGCCTGCACCCGTCTCCGAAGAAGAGGAGGAGGACATCAGGTATTTCATGTTTTATTGTGTTAACTACAACAACAACATTTAGGGTACACTAAATTATAGAATACACTTTATGCTTTTAATATTTATTCATATTAAAAACACTTTCTAATATTCAAAGCGTCAGGTTGCCATCAAGCACACGGTTCCCGCCTCGAGGTCGTAACTTAGCATCAGCTACTTCCACAACTTACGTACCCGAAGTATCTTCAGAAACAGTAAGACAACGCGGACGGTCACAAAGCGACAATGTAGCCGATGAGTCAATCGGTCAGACCAGAAGCAGGACCCGTGCGCACATCAGGTAACGTACACACAGCAATTCACTTGGCATGCACAAAACTAATGAAAATTGATTGACTAATGATTGATTATTCTTACAGACGCCCAAGCTCCGAACTAGTGGACCTGGACAGCTTCAAAACTCATTCCGGTGACATTCCTTCTCCGTCCCAATACAAAGAGCCACCAAGCAGGTATTCTTCAGAAAGCCGAACCACTACTGAAGAAGTGCCCGAAACAACACAAATTGCCAAAGAACCTACTTATGCCAAAGAGTCAGCCAGGGAGGGTCACAGTTTACCAGCGGGGATCAGGTTCCAGGAGATCTTAGATGACTCGAAGCTACCCGCCGACTACAAGTTGACTACTCCTTACGACCAAGAGACCACTGAGTACACCACCATGACTGCAATGGAGAAGGTGGCTCTGGACCTGTACGCGTACTTAGCAGGAGAGAACTTGAACAATGACATCAACCCGACGGAGGAGATCAACTTCGATGGTACGACAACGGTTACGGACGACATTTGGTCAACGACGGAGTTCTTGAGTACCACTGAGGAAGTGACGACACCGCCTACCACCACCACAACTACGACCACCACGACGACGACCACCACGCCTGCGCCGACGACCACGACAGCTGCGCCCACTCGCCCATCCAGGTTCAAGGGCCGCGCCGGAGCCCGCACGCGCCCGGCCGCAGTCAGCGCCGCCACCGAAGCGCCCCAGGAGACGTCCACCAGAGTGCGAGGTAAACACACAGCACTCGACCACTTGTGTAATAACACTAACTGCTTCACCATGAAGTACTTTAACAAATTCAGATTCTCGGCGCAATTGGAAGAAGTCCATTACGTGGTTTATTAAATTTGATACTAATTATTGATTCTATTGGACGCGTGTGTTCTTACACTTTTTCAATGGAATTTGTAAGTGTCGTAATGTTATTACTTTTTAAATAAGGTTTATCCTAATAATGTTACATATTACTGTGTAATTGTAATAAAAAGTTATGTACAACCAAAATCTTCTAAACCGGAGGCTAATCTTGGACTTTTTCTAACGTAGTGTTTCTGTTACTCGACAGTGACTTTCATAGTTTAATCAGGCGCGGGCGTTACAAAAATTGTTAGAAACTTTTTGCTTTACCTATATTTGTTTCTGTGATCCCGAACGCTGTAAACAGTGCTTAAAGTAAATACCTAACAGTACCTACATACAAATTCCAGACAAATATTCACAAACCTTTTCCTACATTAAGCCATATTGGACTGGATTACACTGGATTTCCTAGCATGCTGCTTACACCCCAAGTAATTTATGCAGTAGCCGATAGAACTGCGAAAGTGATGTTTTCATTATTCATATGTTGCTCTGCGATTGTTTTTGTTGCGAATATGCATTTAAAGCGAATGAGACGCTATGGAGAAGATCCATAAGGCGTTAAACACATCATCGTGCGTCGTGGTTCTTCGCCGCTTGGATGATATCCAATAAAGGTTGTTAAACATTATTAAAAACGTCTGTAGAATTTGAATAAACAAGCTGGCGGTATGTCATAACATAAGAACCACGACGAACTGTATGTGAATAGTTTGAGTTTTTCTCACGAATGTTTGGCCCGTGGACGCTGGGAGTTGTTAAGTTTTGTTATGTGCTTGATGAATGTATGTATATTCATACACCTGCTAACAATGGAGTGGGAAAGGCGGATTCGAGGAAGATCGCGTGTTTCGGTGTAGTTGACAATACGAATAATAGTTACATCACAGACATAGTTCAGAGCGGTGCTGTTTGTCGACCGATATCTGATAAGCTGGTGTTGTTGACACGATAAAGAAAGATACTGTTTTATTTTTATGGCTTTAAAAAATATTATTTTTGTTTAAAGTAAATTACTTACAAGTAAGATTTTTTATTGATCAGGGATGAAGATGAAGTGGATTTTCGCTTTTAATGGGAATATTGGGTGACCATAATATAGGTTCCTACTTATCGATCAATTAATTAGCAAAGCAGGTATGAACTTAGGTAGGAATGAAACGATCTTGAAGTCCTTAGAACATTTAGAATTAGTTGCCAGCAAATCTTTGACCAGAAATGTCTTAAAACCTTATCGCAGTCAAAGGTACCTTGAACTTCACCGTGAGGATCTTGTTATCATATCAGCTGGTCTGATAAGAGCTGAGTCTTTATCCATTAAGTTTCCAATACAATGTTATTTTTTTCTGGTTGTTGCTACGGAACAGGACAGTACTAGTCACTACCTCACATTCAAGTATCTTAATGATTTCACCAAATATTTCTGATTTCGCTGACAACCACGGTAGTATAGGTACTCACATAAAAATGTAGCGTTTGTCAACTTTTTTTACTTCAAATGTAGATATTAGACATGAACTCATCACCACCGGCTTGGACGCGACTAGAATTTTGATGAGAAACATCTATATGCGCGTCTAGCCAGTAAAACCAACTCAAATGCCGTGACAGATGGTATGCCGCTGCCATAACGTGATGCCACGTAGAATCATCCTTTTCCCATAAGAATACAATCAGTTTTGATACGATTGACATTATATCCCCTTTTCGAAAGTTCCACGCTACTCAATTAGTGATATAGTTAGGGTTCCTTTCTTTACAGCGGCTACACCCGCTACAACTCTAAAATTATCCCACGGGAAGATATAATCGTTATAAACTATCTGTTTACCAAATTTTATCCAAATCCATTCAGTAGTTTTTACGTGAAGAAGTAACAAACATACACACTCACAAACTTTCGCCTTTATAATATTAGTGTGATTTTACTCTATATTTCGTAGTTATTGCGCCATATACGCACGTACGTTTATGGGAAATCTATACAAAGCGTGGCCATGCTGTACTTGAAATGTCTTGATGTGAACACCTAGTGTATAATTATGTTCATCACCCAATTAGGTGTAACTATCTACTGTTATCTTTAGATGCGTATACATAGGTGGGTATTATAGTTAAGGTACAACAATATTTGGCATTGTCGCTATCAGATCAGCGATAAAAGCTTAGGACAAACAAAGGTTACTTAGAGTAATAGTATCTAGGTACCTTATTCAGTTCAAGAGTATTTTTGCTGCTCTTAAACAAAAACTAAGTATCTCATCACTAAAACAATTACAATGATGACATGATTGTTATTGAGGATATCATTATCTCACGCATTGTCTATTCACGACTTTTTTAATGAAAATCAATGAACACGTTATTAAATAGGCCAATAAGTACGATATTATATAACAAGTATCTTAAACTCTTTCGACCTAACGTTCGTTTCAAAGTTTTTTTTTCATAATGGAACTGGAGGCCGATTGTTCAGCAGTGGGACAGTAAATGCTAAGAAAAGAAAAAAATGCTAATGTGGTAATATGTTCCAGTTCCAAATCATGACAACGTTTAGAGCCTAGATTTGTTTTAATAGTTTTAATATTTAATTCACGTTGTGCATTTACCAAAACGTAATCTGAAACATAATGTCAGATATCACGGCACGTATATACGTATCTATATTGACAAACTAACATAATTTAAGTTGACCGACATTACGATATCTACATATACCTAGATACTGTAGACTAGACCGTTCGAACTTTTATATGTTACCTATACAAATCTTTACAGACAAGGGACATTATACACACGTGATCGACCGACCACTTTCGCTAAAGAACATTCTTAAACAAATTGATTACCTTTTACATCTCGCCTTTTCCACTCAGTAATTGTTGAAGCAAAAAAATATCACGTAAAGCGTAGCCCGCTCTTATTGTTGGTATGAATTCAATGTGCGTTTGTTCACCAGGTCGCTTTGGTAAGCCGAGTTTAGGAGGCCGCAAGACCACCGTCGGAGCCAGCTCCACAGCCGCAGACGCCACGACCGCAGCCCCAGCAGAGAAGCCAGTCTCCCAACCCAAGGTCTGCATCCATATTCATTGACCCCTTACGGTGTACACTTTAATAGCTTAGTTCCAAGTGCGACTGTACTGTTTTGCATTGCGAATTTTGTGCCAGCTAAATACAGTGATTTTGTTCGTGTTACGAAACATTTAAATGTTTTGATAAGGTGTAAATGTTAATTACTAGTTAGGAGTGGATTTATGAAGTAATGGTTTGGACCTACTCTCAAACTATGAACATGTTCGTAAAAAAAAACACTCTTTTAAGTTATGGGTATGTACGGGGCCAATGAGAACGTAGTTCGTAGTTCGTACGTTTGTAGTCACAGGACTTGAAAGATCATCACAGGGTGTCGCTTTTTGAGATTTATTATTGAATCCATAAAATTTGAAAAGTACATGACCAATTTTTTTTTTTTTTCTAATAACTGTCACGACTTGGCCTATTGCCCGTTTTCGGCTTGACGTTGATTTCGGGGACACGTTGTATACTATACTAAATAAAACTATAAAAAATTACCATTTCCTGATAGACTTAATACGAAACTACACAAATTATTTTGACTACAAAAAGAAAGTGTACCTACATGCTAATTCTAAATATCACAAGACAAAATAATCAACATTAAAACGAAAATCATCCTTTTAAAATTAAAACCAACCAGTTAAACAACCCATCGCACACATAATATGATATCTACCAAGCCGTACTGGTCTTGCGAGTTGCCTACTCTGTGAAAGGTCACGGAGAGCCTGTGTGCCACCCGTGGGAACGTGACAGGCCTAGTATGCTACAGCGCTGTAAGTATCAATAAAACACCACATATTTGACGAGGGTGTTCCTTGTTGCAGGCGTTCGGTCGTCGGGGCCTGTTCGCGGGTCGTACCAGGCCGGCCTCCACCACGTCTGCCCCTGTGTCGGACGATGCCGGCGACGCAGCAGCGTCAAGTGAAGCCCCAGCAGCACCAGCACCACCAGCACCCAGGTAACAACAACATTTTCAAACGGTTTATATGAAACAATATTGGTTAGCTTCAGAAATGGAAGTAGACCTCAATCACCAGTTATCATAATAAGAAAAGAAAATATGGCGAGAAAAGCGGCTCGGGTCTCGCATTTTTTCGTAAAGAAGTGTAAAGTTCTCATTCAGCAGTAAAATTTACAGAATTCTCTTCTGTTTGTCACCATGCCGGGTCAAGGATCTGTATCGTACTCCAGACATTCTAAAAAAGATCTCATGAATGCTTTCAGACCTAGGCTTCGTCCAGGCCTGAGGAGAGGGCCATCAAGCACCAGCACGACTGCTGCAGCTGCCGAAGCCGGTGAAGACAGCACGTCCCCCAGCGCAGGATCCGGAGAAGTCGCTGACACTACGCCTATTCCTTCCAGGAGTCTTGGGTTAGTCCACCTCTAAACATCTTTTTTTTTCAGTACTGGTTCTATCTGTTTTTTTATATTTCTATGAGTTCTAAGATAATAGCACATGTCATGGGTAAAATTTTAATAAATTTTAACGAACGGCAAGCAGTTTCTTTATAAGAATGAATAATTTTGAGAAATCAAAAACTAGTTGTTCAGCCCAAATTTACAATGGCAATAAATGGGTAAGTGAGCCAGATACCAAAAATAACCTGTACCTATTTGTATAATCCTGAATAAATGTGTTGCTATGATAGTACCTAGCTAAAATGTTAATTCGCTATGTGACATCAGTTTAATTACTTTAAATAATAGCAGTGTCGTTATGTTATATCATAACTAACTCTTTCCGGAAAACAAACAGTAGTATTTAGATCAGGTGCGGACTAACACCAGACTAGACCAGTTCCGGCCGGACCGCAATAGATTATAGTTTAATAAATCTAACATGTACGATTGTCTCGCAGTCGTGGCAGACCCGGCCTCCGGCCAGCGTCCCTCCGCCCCGGACCCAGGCTGAACCTGCGTCCCAACCCACGCCTGAGAGGCGTCAGCACAGCCCCTGAGGCTGCCTCGGAAGCCCCCGCCGAGACCTCGGCCCCTGAATCCCCTGCTACTGATGCTGATGCAGAGGTAAGGATAGAAACACTCCCGTTGGGGCTGCGGGTTGTTCGAAAGAGATACCGCGGCCTCGACGCAAACGGTGAACCTCGGTGTTTTTCTTACTGGATGATTGCTTTTGTAATTCTGAAAACGAAAGACTGGGTAAAACTTGTACTTAAATGATAGCTTGACATTTGACAGGAGAAAAAAAAAGAACAAAACTACCTTGTCCACCTGACCACGCCTCATCCCAAATAACATGAAATAGCAGGAAGATGATACCATCATTTTATGTCAAGCTCGTCGTATGAGTACTCCTTACTTGGCATAACCAGGCTGACACGTGTTATTTCCTTTCAAACAGGCTTCATCACCCACTCCCGCTCCAGAGGCGCCTCGCAGTGGCCTGAGAGTTCGCACCAGACTGAACCTCTCCCCCTCTCCTAAGCCACGCACTGCTGCCACCCCCCCTGCTCGCCGTGTCAACCCTCTCCTGAAGAGGAAGCTGGCAGCTTCTACAGAGGTATTTTTTTTATGAATCGTTGCCTGTATCGACAAAATAACAAATTTTTCCAAGAGTAGGTAACCATAGAGTTATTTGTCATGGGAAACGAAACAACTAAGGTGTGAACTTATTGTTGGGCGATTAAGAAGTGCCCATGTAGGTTTATATGACGCAAAATATTTTGGATTTGACATTGAATTTGAGTGAATACTTTTGTTGACTTACATATTTATGTATAATCAGGCAACCACAGAAGCCCCTAAGAAGTCAACAGAGGAGACAGAAGAGAGCACCAGTGCAGAGCAGAAGGATGAAACGGAGACAGAGCCCACGCTAGCCGAGACCACCGCCGCGCCCCTCCGCGGACTTGACGCGCTCATCGCCAAGAGACGCGCGGCCGGCGGCATCGGCGGCAGGCCCGCCAGGCCCGCCAGAGGCATCTACCATCCCAAATAACCTCCACAAACATCCTAATAAACTCTGGTTACATACATAATGACATAATGCTGTAACTTAAGCCTGCTTCTATATATGGGTACCCTCCTAGTACCGCTCCAGATCCAGTGACTCTGTCGCTCCACTAAATTCATTTGAACTTTTATTTTAAAAGAACATTCATTTTAAGGTTAAATTAGAAATTCTCAGCTAAGTTCAGCATTTATGATATGTCATTAATCTTAGTCAATTCACTCCAGAAACTACTTAGGTGTTAGTATTTTTCGTCTGCGTACTACCTGCCTAATATCAATGTTTTTTCTAGCTAGTTTTAATGTGTCTATAATTAGATTAAGTTTCTAATATTTTTTCATGCCTAGAAACGTGCTTTTGGGTACTCTCTACTTAGTACTATCCTTTTATATTTTACAAGTGTTATGTACATATTAGTAGTAGATATTGTTACGAGTAAGTCCGGGATTCCATGTATAAGGAAATCGCCCGAAAAATTCAATATAAACCAAATCAATATCACTTTACCATTTATAAACATAGTGTTTTCCGATATCGAAAGTTTCTTAGAAGTTTTACCGTTTCTCCCGATTGGAAATTATTTCTGACGAGATGTGTAGCGTAGATTACAAAATAGTTAAATACGTATTAGGTAAAACGGTTACATTATGACGTAAAGATCCGCAACAAGATTACCGCCGTCACGCCTTAGTTGAACACGGCACCAAAATGTGCATGTTACCTACAAACAACTTTACATATAACTATTCATATTTTGTCTAAATATTGTATTAATTATATCATATTCTTGTCTTTATTCCAACACAAAATTTGTAGATATTGAAACTGAAAATGATTGTCGAGCATACTTATTTTCGTGTGTATTTATTATTGATTGCTACTTGTGTACGAGGTGACGTCGGCGTCGGAATCAACTCGACTTTACCAACACGGCTAGCGGCTACTCCGTACACGCCTGCTGAAGCACTGACTGCTAGTGCCATCGTGATATGTTTTTTGTATCTTTCGTAAGTGTGATAATAAAATTAATAATTAAGATTATAACGTTTGGATTTTATTGTTTTATTTTTCTCCTGAAATTTAGTGTAGGTTAATTTTTCACGCCAGTAATCATTATAGGGTAAGGGAGAGGTGTACTTTGGAGTACATCCACGTTTCGCCAGTTTAATTTAAGTACCACATAGGGTCGAGATTATTATTGCTATCAACCGGACACAAATCCATACACCGCGGTTGCTACTGAGAATTTCCTGATGGATAAACCCGATAACACTTTGCCTGACCTGAATCGTTCATTATTTCATTTTATTTTCACGTTTTTCATTGATTGACATTATGAAAATAATTGTTATTGACACAGCTTAAGCCGAATAGGCGTACGAACACATTAATTCTTCTTCATAGAAAATGTGTCACCAGATCAGAAATAATATAGAAAACATAAAGTCATCAGGATTCGAAATTTTAGACATAATTGTTGACTTTGAAAATTACAATTATCATGATTATTGTCCGAAATTGATTGATACTATATAATATTGACATTATATATTTATATTATAATATTGACATTATTGATACTGATATAACACCAAGATAATATTGTTACTTCAGATTCGGACCCTAAAATATCAAGAGAATTATTAAGTATTTCGAACCAAGAACGCCGGTTCAATAGTTATTCAGACGAGGTTTTGTTACAGTACATACTTAAATTATGAACATACTAGTAGTGAAATCAAACCCGAGGATAAAAACAAAGCAGCCAACAGTTGTGTTGAATATTGTTGCAGTTTCTAAAAAGTACTTGATCTTTTATTTTCCTTCTAGGGTATGAGCAATAGATGTTACACAAAGTAAACGTCGCCAGGTTGATCAAATTAAATAAAAATATACCTACACGTAACATCACGCCTGTGATCCCTGAAGTAGTGGTGGTTAATATATCATATAGCAAAATAAAGCACCGTCCTTACTACACATAACATAAAGCAAATGCTATCATGGCTCTCACAAGTTGCTATTTGCTTATTGCTTTTATATGTCACTCATGCATGCTCCGCTCATGCACCGCGCTTGCTTTAAGTCACTTGACTTAAAGCAAGCGCGGTGAGTGGCATCATGATATGCCTATATACGCGTTTAAAAATCACGTGCTTTAACAAAAACATATAAAAAGCTAGCTTAAAATATAAAGCATTAAGCAAGTGTTTGCCTTAAAGCAACTTTGAACACCACTACCCTGAAGGGTTAGGCACAGGCGAACCTATTAATACACCCACCATCATCTGTCTAGCTTTTTGATAACTACGTTGGGGTCGGCTTCTATTGTAACTGGATGCATTTTACATGGAGCGACTCTGATGTCCACAACCCAGTTAACACTGGGTAATACGATACCTTTTGGCACGACTGGATGTCAGACTTTCAGGTCACTGACTGGATGTCAGACTTTCAGGTCACAGACTGCCAAAGATTTTTATATGCTAACCGTGACTAACGGCTTAACTTGCTTTCCGAGACACGGATGAAACTCGGTATGTAATGGATGGTCACCAATCCGCAGACTAAGCTAAGAAAGCGCGGCTTAACCTAAACATCGACCCGAGTGGCAGTTAAGATTAAACCACAAGCTATAATACACCCACAAACAAGAAGATAAATGTATTATCTCTATCACACATAACTTCGAGAAGGCACCAACAGATAAAAAAAAAAAGTTTATCCAATCACAGTGGCCAGTTGTCCAAGGTCGTGAGTAATGAACGGGCTGCCAATATTAATGCTAAAGTGTCCGTATAATGTCCTCTGTCAATTAAAGCCTTTACCTACCGTAACACGCGACCGAATAGCGATTATTTTTAGAGTTAGGTAGTGCTAAATATGAGAGTAGAGTCAGAAAAAAATAAACCCTCAATAAACTTACAAAATACAATATGTTTTCTATCGGTGTAGGGGGGTAGGCTCTTCGTTCTTTGATGTGTTTTCTTCGGTCGTAGTATACCTATCTTCTTTTATTTATTTTAAGTTCAGTTGTCCTTTCTTCAGCTTTGTTGATTGTTGGAAAAAAATTAACAAAAACATATTTGACTCATAACCTAAATGCACGCATTTTAGAAATCAGATTTTTTTTGCAATTTTTATTTTTATTTTTCCATTTTTAGTTGATAATCAATCTTATAAAAATATTTACTATGTACTAACATTCAAACAAGAAACCAAACTCTTACACGATAACCCAAAAGAATACAACCGTGTCCATAATATTTTATTAATGAATCATCCTCCAGCTCCTAACCGTTAAGGAGCTGTACCTTCGATCATCAGCTCATCAACAAGAAGTCATAACTGCTAGATGCGAATACTTGAAAAGCTTTAGAAAATGCACGAAACGAATAAAAATTGCGTACACAAGACACCGCGCGTGCGGTTGGCAATGGTAATACAGTTTTACCAACCACAAGCGCGATGCACCGCGCGCACCGTGCAATCGCGCAGGCAAGATCGCGGCGAAGCCTGTGCGCATGGTAGGCCCATAAGCTACAGTCCCAGTCACAAGGTATAATAACTGTGAGCGTACTGTAGTTGCCGATTCCCTAGCGTAAATCTATGGAGAAGAACTGGCAAGAACCTCCATGGACACTCTTTTAAATCAGAATATTTACAAAATTTTATTACAAAACTTTGGTTACATCATTCATGTTGAGATGGTATATTATGTGAGAAGGATGTAGCAAGATGTACACAATAAAAGTGTCCACAGTAAAGTCAAAAACGTGACTTTTCTCACGTACTCAGTTCCCTCAGAGAATCGCGCCTACGAAAACCATTTATTGCTCTAATAGCTCTTTTTGCAGAATTAAAATAGATTCAATGTCTGCAGCCCATCCCCATAACAAAATGCCATAAGACAAGCTATGAAAGCAACTGAAATGAACGAATTTTTCTAATGGCCTATGCTGCTGAACTTAGCCGCCCTGCAAGAGGTGTTAAATGAGCACCCTATTGTAGCCGTGAATCAAGCGTAATCCCCTAGAAAACCGTTTCATCTACGAATTCTCGTTTCTCGTTATTTAATAGTATATCACAATCACTACTTTTAACATTTGGTAAAGCAAATCTTATGCATTTAGTATTTTTTCATTTCCCTAATACTAAATTGTTTGCTGTGAACTAATTATGGACCTGAAGTTTATGCCATTATTCACGTCATTTAGATTTTGCGCCCGTCTAATTATGTTAAAAATTGGGGAAGTGTCATCAGCAAATAACACCATATTCCGAGCTCGGTTTTTTAATAAATAGGGTCCCATCCCAGTGTCCCTTTTTTTTTTGTCGACGTTTGACAAGTGCCCATGTACGCCTATGTGAAATAAAATATTTAGAATTTGACTTTGAGTACCCTCAAAGTCATAGTCAAAATATTTTATTAATATCAATAATCATTCATAAATACAAGAAAAGGGAAAAGACCCAATATTGAACCTTGCGGAACCCCCATTTTTACTTTTAAACCCTGTGAATGAACACCACTTATTTGTTCATCACCACTTTTTATTTTTTTAAATATTGGCTAAAAAATTTTAAATAGTATATGATTTCGATTTGTATTATTTAAAACCCATAAAACACTTATTCGTTTTATTTATTTTTCGTGGGTTCGATTCCCACCCAGGACAAATGTTTGTGTGATGAGCACGATCATTTGTTCTGTGTCTGGGTGTAATTTATCTATAATATGTATGTATTTAGAAATATATAAGTATGTTTATCAGTTGTCTAGTACCCATAACACAAGCTCTGCTTAGCTTGGGACTAGATGGCGTTGTGTGATAGTTGTGGAATATTATTATTATTATTTATTAAGTATTATTTAGTCGTCGCGTTAAATGCGGTAAAACAACTCTTTAGAACAACCCGCAGCCCTGACGGGACCCGCCGCCGTGACGGCATCGTGCTAGCCCTTATAATTAAAGGACACGCTTTATAGTATGACGTAACTTAGATCAGCACAACTTTATTTTTGTTACTTTTTTACCTAGGTACTTGATGTTCACCATGGCCAATCTTCATAATATCCAATGGTTCTGACCTACAGTATCCAGAGTAAAAACTTTCAGCTTTTATAAAATGAAGTAGATCTGACGTTCACGGTATCTTGGCCCGATACATTTCGTTTTCTGATAAATTATCTTAGAAATGCTGAATGAGTTATCAAAAGCGAGTTTGAATGCGATAAAATTATGTTTATCATGAGATCGAGTCGCAATACTGTCCTTTTTTGACATCACTAATAAGAAAAATATTATTTTGCTGTAGACAAACAACAAATGAACAACTTTTAAACACGGCACGAAAATATACGACTGCAGACACAATCCAGTCTAGTCATACTGCTGGCATAACAGATTAAAGATCTGACTGAAAACTATATTTGAAGTCAGATTCTATCTCTATCTCGAAAGTTGTTACGTATACACAAACTAGCAGTACCTAGAGATTAGTATTTTGTTAATGTAAATACTCATTAATAAAATTTTATCTGGGTGCTCACACGGCCCAAAAGGTTGCTCTGTTATGATCTCAACAATGCACACGGAGTCTGCAGACCGTCGCGAGGTGTGCTAAATGGCGCGTGTGGCACCGCGACTGAGTGCAAACTCAGCCGTATTTAATGGCAGAGCAGACTGCGATTGTGACGTTCGCTCATTGGCCGCTAACGCAGATAAGTGACGACCGCGCGCCGCACCACCGCTGATCGGAATCGTAGCGCGCTCCTAACTGTCCCGTACTCCTCAGTTGTTGTCCAGCCGCTCAACCACAGAGTACTTAAATATATACGCGCTCAACTACACATACCGGACCCCAAATTACTTAAACGTGAGTATCATTTTATCTATTAAAAGTTACTATAACCGTCTTAAAATACGTTTTATCGAACTGCTGGGTACCATGAATGAATGTTTCCAACGCTCCGAGTTTTAACTGGGCCAACACCGACTTTATTACTTTGATAAAAATTATTCACCTCTCCGCAAATTTCGCTCTGCGATTATAACATTACCCATACGTATAATGCGGTTACTTGATACCTTTTAACATCAAATTAATGATATCAAATGTAAATTCTGCTACTTACAATCAGTATTATATGTTTGTAGTTACTTTTAAGTAAACAGTCAAACCGGTTTTGTTCCCTTTTTTATACACACGGTCTTCTTGAAATAATTATGCGTGTACCGTGCGTTGAGTTGCAGAAAATGTCGACAAATACTTTTGATTCTGTATTTATTAACGTACTTACAGGCGTGGACGTGTTATTAGGGTTTCTACATTTAATTTTGTTTTGTTCAGGTTAAAGATGGTTTTGGAAATCAAATCAGTTCTAGTAGTGGATGGTGTTGGTGCTAACTGTACGGAGATACTCAATTCGCATGGAATCAGTGTTATTAACCAAGCAAAGATCACAAAAGAAGAACTAATAAAAGAAATACCGGTAAGTGCTCTTCACTAAAGTCGACAAATCCGAAGTCGAAAAATAACACAATTATTTTTATTGATTTAAATCAATAAAAATAATTGTGTTATTTTTTGTGTCCTTATCTTATTTTTAATATCACGAGGTTGTTGCACTTTGCTGCGATTTGGGCATGTTCAATATCATTAAAGTTTTTATTTTCGTTAATACTTATCTTTAGGTTCGAATAATTAAATAGATGGATAATACTTATATTGTGTGTGTGTAGGAAAACATATGTTTGACTTAACTATACTGAGACGGAAAAAGTTAATTAATAAGAAAAGTGTAAGTAAGAGAATAGTACTTATGGTTCTTATTTTAATCAAGGTATTTAAATTGATATATATTTATAAGATACACTTTTCTTATTAATTAACTTTTTCCGTCTCAGTATAGTTAAGTCAAACATATGTTTTCCTCAACAATTAAGTTGCAGTCGCAATAACTAGTGTCAAAGTCCTAAGTTATGTGATCTTTGCAGTATTTCCATAATTTTCACTATCTGTATAGTACATTAGTATTTCAAATGTTATTTTAGGGGAATCATTTAAAGCACAGTTCTAAAATCGAAAATGTAATTTGAAAAGTAAGATTAATTTTCAAATCCTTACTGCCGCACTCAGAGTGCTTTAATGATTACTTAGTCCATCACTTAATATCTCTGAATACTAGTAGGACTGGCGAAAGTATTATTAATCTTGGGAATTTAGATCATTAACTTCAAAAATGATCCTAGTAAAATTCCGCATTTTGAACAGAAATACGACGCTCTGGTGGTTAGATCAGCATCACAAGTCACCAAGGAGGTTCTGGAAGCCGGTAGAAACTTGAAGGTGGTAGGTCGTGCCGGTGCTGGAGTAGACAATATCGACGTCAAGACTGCCGGCGAGCGAGGAGTTGGAGTCATCAAGTAAGTAACTGTGAAACGTACGGAGACAAAATAAAATATAAGAAGTAGGTAAGTTAAAATAATTGACATAATGTTTGGCTCGTTTGAATTTTGATTGATTGGATTTGCAGCTACATGAGCTCAACTGGCTCAATTGACAAACTTAATTGTTAGCCAATGTGAATGTCTCAATGATGTTGTTCATCTCTTTCTTGTTTTTTTGTTTTGTATTGAACCATTCTACTTTTAAGTATTTTTAGCTCTTTTCTGACGTGTTTTGTTTTATTTTTTGTTACAGTGCCCCAGGAGCGAACGCCTTAAGTGCGTGCGAGCTCACTTGTAGTCTGATCCTGAATCTCTCAAGACATGTGGTCCCTGCTGCCTCAGCCCTACGCGCTGGTCGCTGGGACCGCGCCCTCTACACAGGCACGGAACTCAACGGCAAGACACTTGCCATCCTCGGCCTCGGCAGGGTCGGCAGGGAGGTCGCCGTACGCATGCACGCCTTCGGAATGAAGGTACATAAATATCTTTCTCTTATTCTAGGTCTAAGCGAATAAGATCTACCTTCAAGCAAGTTTCTATGGCGTGTTTAGCCGTCAAAATGACATTTTTACTGTAAATAATGTCACTTTGACAGCAAACCACAACATAGGAAAGAATCATCACATGATATCGTTATAATGCTGCAGAAGAAAATAACTTTTTAAGCAATGTTGTAATTTCAAATACTGTATTGGATTTATGCTTTTGATATTGGTAATTATATGATGTCAGATAAAATGTACAACTGTTTGTATTGATGATGACTTTGACTAGTAACGAAACCTGACGAAACAAATGACGCTTACTAAAATTCCACTGACACTCAGAACTTGCGAGTATAATGACCGATAAGATAAGGAACCAATAGTAATGGAATTGCTGGGATTTTTCTGATGTAATAATGTCTGATGCAAATTTTAGCTTTTAACCTACTGATAACATGTATATTCCCATTTATATTGTTGTTTGTACATTTCAACTGTGTAAGCAATATGCTTTTATTTTATCGTAATGCGCTTTCTTGCTATTATGAGCGAAATATTATCATGTAACATGTTTCTGAATTTACTGCGACTTTGTCTGCCGTATCTTCTATCTTACGAACTGTCTGCCTGCACAGATCATCGGCTACGACCCGTTCGTCACAGCGGAGGACTGTGAGTCATTCCACGCCACCAAGATGGAGCTGGAGCAAATCTGGCCCCTTGCTGATTACATCACTCTGCACACGCCCCTCATTGAATCTACTAAGAGTAAGTACCTATGCATATACTGAAAGTGAATATTTTACTTTTTTATCATCATCATTAACATATCTCTTGGCTAAATAGTAAAAGGCGCATGGCTCGATCTTCAAGGTTAATCAATGTGTGCAGCTGGCCCCTGAAGGGGTCACCCTTCATAACATACAAGAACCGTCATTAATTTGGTATCTACTGTCAATTGTACATTTTTGTCAGTCATTCAGAAACCAGACTGTAGAACTCAAATCGGTTGGCGCTCCATGTAAAATACTCGTATCCAACAACATCTGGTTAGACTGTATTCCGACCTTAATAAATTTGGAAAAAGGCAGACAGAGGATGATGATTAGGTATATATGCTGAAAGACGACCTCTACTGGACATGAGTTTCCACCAAGTTCTGTCGGGGAAATAATAGGTTGGTTTATGTTCGCTTAAGTGGTCAAAATGTACTGAACGGCTGTCTCATAGTAAAACTTGTTTGTTATCATGAGTACATTAGTGACCCATACTTAAGTATCAGTCATTAATTAGGTACCAGTCACCCGATTTACTAATCGTTTAGTAATCGCAGTGTTAGGCGAGGTTAGAAGAATGTACGACTGTACTTATTTGTTATAGTCATCTTTTGTTACAGCTAGGTACGAAATATATTTACGGGAAACATTCGGTGGTGCTATTCTTGACAGCCGGCACCACACGGACAAAATCATAAAAATACTATATTTTTATCGTAGGACAACTGTGAGATAATTCTTATCATCAAACATTAAATTGATTCCTAGATATTATATTTTAGAAGTTTTTGGGTAGCAACACATGGTTTGGTTATGATATATTATATCACTTCGTTGTGGGTATTAGCTTAGCTTAAATAAAAAATACGAAAGTTGTTGTTGATCTGTAAGTTTATCATATTTAACGCCTTTGCCTTGAGGCGTATCTATGAGCACAGGATTCATCCATCCATATTTTCCGTCGTTAAGAACCGTCATTTGCTTGAGTGAGAATGAGAGCGGGAGTGCTGTCGCAGTCAGCAGCGTGGATAAGGATAGATCAACCAACCCTTAACTAATAGCTAACTATGACCTAGGGTTGGTAATTTTTATTCCGGGTTTGGATATTTTTTATTCCGAGTTTGGATATTTTGTATTCCGGGTTTGGATATTTTTTATTCATCTACCGAACCTGTTCCCAACTAAGCTCGTTAGGATTCCCTTCCAGTCTACACGAATTCAGAATTACAGATGAATATTTCATCATCATCATCATCATCACCAGCCTATTAATGTTCCCACTGCTGGGACACAGGCCTCCTCTCTTTGAAAAGGAATAAGGTATAATCTACCACGCGGGCCCAGTGCGATTTGGTATTTGAAATTTTGTTCTAGGACATGCCGGCTAGGTTTCTTTCACCATTTTTGAGAGCAGTGGTGATGAAATAAATTACACAAAGTAATGCGCATGCGTGGGTTCGAACCCACGACTTACTGTTCATAAGTCGGGGCCGCCGTCACTGGGCCACCGCTGCTCTCCGCTACTCTCTGCTGACGAATTTTTATGGTCACATATGGTGGTACATTCGCGTGATATATTTTCCACCATGACCCGAGTGAAGCCGCGTGCAGATACTTGTATCTATACGAATAATGCTCTTATTAGGTTAATTGTTCGAAAACAATTGGTTTCACATGCGTTTACGTATTCGGTTGAATATTTATAAGATTTAAGTGTCGTGTGAAGACATAAGACAGGTCAATCGGTAACGCAGATCCATGTTATTAAATTGTCCAATATTTGCGTACCTAGTTGACTTTGAGCTGTAGCAGATGTGTACGTACGTACGAAAGAGATACCGCGGCCTTGACACAAAAGGGTAAGAAGGAACATGGGTGGTTAATAATCAGTAGAAGTCTGACACTCCCTTCCGTTCTGCCCAGAGCGGGATGATTTCCCACCACCTAAAAAACGAAATCGTACAACCCACATATCGCCAGATAAAACCTTCTGCTCAACAGTCGCAATTTCACGAATACAACAGTTACACGTCCGTTACATAAAATAAAAAAACCAGCCAAGTGCATGTCGGACCACGCACAATGTAGGGTTCCGTAGGGGCCCATAAAAATATGTGATCTTACTAAACTGATTAACCACCCTGCCTCCGAACGACGATTTTTATTGTAAAAAAACAAACTTACGTTTGCAGTTGTGAGACCTGCGCTTCCATACATTATGTACTTATAGGAAAATATTTCATACAAGTTCATTTTATAAGTTGGTCGACTATTATTCGTGAACTTGTAAAGCCTACTCAGTTGTGATAGTTTTCCTTTTATTTTCGTTATTTATGTTTTACCCTCAGACCAAGAAAATGATTTTTTTCACACGCAACCCGTTTAGGTGGTTTTGGTTGACCCACTTGAGTCTAACAAAAATTTGAACTATAAAGCTTAATATTTCACAAACTAGTACTAATAATAATTAATAATACTAATTTAATATCAATTATTCGTTTGTGAAATATTAAGCTTTATAGTGCAAATTTTTTGAGCAAACTCGTAATGTTTTTTAAAGACCTATCCAATGACATTCGACACAATGGACTTTGCGAGAAAAAAAAAATTCATACCTACTTTAATGTGTACTGGAGATACCCCACAAAAAACAATATTTTATTTTAGCTCTTTGTCGGCGGCGTAACTCATTTATAATATATTCATGCCAAATTACGGCTTTCTAGTACTAAGAGTCTTTGAGATATAGTGCGGACGGACAGACAGACAGACGGACATGGCGAAACTATAAGGGTACCATATTGACTACGGAACCCTAAAAACAATAATTAAGGTGTGTGAAAAATAGTTATTTATTTATGATAAACTAGGTGTTGTATGTACTTACGTGTTTGTTCGCTACAGTTTGTCTTATTCGTTTCATAAGGACCTACTTATTATTCATACTCTAGATTTGTACCCGGTTTATGGCCATAAGATCGCCTCCATTACATGGATCTTTAAATTACCTGACAAAATGTGGTTCAGCCTTGACGGCAGTTCACGAATTACAGGAATTATGTTATATTAATGTTACTCATTGTTTACAGATTTCATAAACGCGAATGTGCTGAGTCAGTGCAAGAAAGGAATCAAGATCGTGAATGTGGGACGAGGAGGTCTCATCCAGGAACGTGACCTGCTCGATGGCCTTAACTCTGGACAGGTAATATTCATCTACTGATTATTTCATTCTGGTTATCTTTGAAGATGTTTTCCTGTCTCGGTTCTCGGCCACAAAATAGAACTGGTCCCAATGTGATTCCCTGAGGGAGCGTTATATATTATGTGCCCTAAGTAGTAATAGCCTAGTTGTGTGACCGTCGGACTGCCAAGTCATAGATCGCAAGTTCGAACGCACCTCTGATTTCTCTGATTCATGTTCATATTATATTTATAACTGTCACTAAGCTCGAGGAAGGTAAACATCGTGAGGAAACCAAACATGCCGAGAGATATTTCTCGACGCCGTGTAAAGCCAAGTCAAAGGCCTACTGGTGGCATAAAAACCCTGATACTAACCAATGATGAAGAAGTTTCGTTTCTTTCGCTCGAGAAATTTTCGTAAAATACTATTCAGATATAGGTAATGGTCTAATAAACCGACTTTTATTAAAATTAGGTATATCTACCAATATTAAGACTTTCTTCGAATCATATCTCGTGAATATACCAACTCTAATAATGAGGGCCTACCTCTGTTATTTCCAGGTTGGAGGAGCAGCTCTTGATGTGTTCGAGCAGGAACCACCTACTGATGCCCTGACCCTAGAGATCATTCAGCACAAAGCCGTCATTGCCACTCCGCATTTAGGTATGAACAATTGAACATTATAAGTCTTGACCAGAGTAAAAAAACAAGATCTTTGGATCTTGTTTATGATTATGTATTTCGAAACAAGGGCTGCGATTCTCCATACAAATCAATTCCCCTTTTGTCTAGCCGAATAATGCCCCTATAGTAACCTTTTTTTTTTTTCAAAATTAGGTCTTCTGTAAAATGCGTTCCTGATAAACCTTTTTTTTCAGTTTAAGTAAATAAAATGTGACCCTTAAAGAATGACAAAATATGCCTCATTTTTACGATCGTAATGCATTAGAGTCTTACCAGACAAAATAAAAAAAAATGATAGAAGCCTAGACATACTCTTTCTTTGAATGTCAAAAATAATTGACTAGGTATCTCAGTTTTCGAGGGAAAAAGAAGGAAATATGGAACATCGGGTATTTCACCAAAAAAACCTAATGTTAGATTATCGAAAAAATATTGGATACGTGTTTTTTTGTTTTATAAAATTAATAAATAATTACGAAAATAAGACGTGTCTAACACCGTGAGTGGGGCGCTAGTGACGACACTTTCTGGGTAAAAAAGTATTAACTAAGTTTCAAAGTACTGCATCGTTTTCATCTTTTGTTTATTAAATGTGACAAAAGAAAAATTACGGGGCAGATTGAGAACTAATTATTATGTTGTGCCATGAGTTGAAAATTCTTCATTTATCGAACAAAAGAATACAATAGGTAGTATAAGTACCTACAGAAAATATAAAGATCACAATTCTAGATTCTAGATACATACACAACAACTAGTACTTACTGAAGCTAGGTATAAATTCAAACAGAAATTGCTTATAATTACCATAACCTGTGAATAATTCTGTGCGGCTCTATGAGAAATTAGTGTTAGTGTGTTATCAAGTAGATATATCATAATCATATTATATGTACATGCGAAATACCATTCTATAATTCTTACATAACTCTAGAAGTTACTACAATATTAACAAGTTATATGTGCTCTAGTTACATTTTACTAAAAAGTAACCTCCGAGTTTCAAAGTTACGTAGGGAATCCACATTCTTCAGTGCTCAGAGATCCAATATTGACTGCGATGCAAGGGCAGAGGTATAATGAGTTTGAGAAGACAGGTGTATGTGTAACGCCTGATACAGAACCTGAGTTATACCTGCATAATATAACATTACGCGTATGATACCAGAAAGCTTAAGCAGAGGTGTAGTACCTAATAGCACTTCCACATCTCGCCTGTTATGTTTCAGTCCGATATAGTAAAGTGCGAGTCTTTTAATATCGCTACTGGGAAATTCTTGATGGAAAAACCTAGTAAAACATTTAGCTTGATCTGGTTATCAAACTCAGGACCTTACGCTCAGCAAATCCGTGAGCGAGCACTAGACCAACAATAAGCCAGTCAATGCCTACATAATATGATATGTTGGTAACTGCTTTTATGTTTGTAATGGAAACGTAATCAGCAATAACAGAGAAGCCCGAGTTCCATTCTGGCATTTAACAGAAACAGATAACATTTTACCTTATCGATAATTTACACATATTACTGGGTATCTCGATGACACATCAAGCTAAACATTTCCACTATAACATGGCCATTTTTCGTATAGACCCGTAAGATCTGTTTTATATACCTTGATTGGCAGTCGTGCGTACCTACAGCGGTGGAAGTAGCGATCAGTTCAGTTGAGGCACAAGACATTTTCCGTCAGTTTCTTCGTGAGTCCTGGGTTCGATGTGCAAGTGGATGCTTTGAATAGTAAACGAGTCATATAGGTAATTTAAGTAAAGTTATAAAATAAAAATCTAGTAGGTATTTACAAAAAAAGCTGTGAAAAATTTGGAACTTTGAACGCAAATATCTCCGTAACTAGTGGCTTCCCAGGTATGGTTAAGAAAATTGTCGCAGTGGCCCCACCACTGCAATAATTTTTACAAGTGCTTTTCGTTTGCGTTAAGGGTACTTTTACACCCTTTATACTATAGTATGTTTGGGATTTTCCATCAAAAATTTGCAATAGCAGCCATGGAGCTAGGATTTGTGCAAGGTTGATGGAAATAGGCTCGCCAACATGGAATTTAAACACAACTGGTGAAATTTTTGTGTTGTACCATTAGGTATCTACACGTCTGCCTAACTCTTCGGGGATTACCGGCGTGATGTTATACTGAATTTCTTAATGGCAGTCCAATAGAGTAGTTGAGTGACTAAAAAAATAAAATTCTGTTATGTCCGTCTGTTACATTATCAAAAAATGTTGGATACGTGTTTAATGTTTTATCAAATTAATAAAAATTGACGAAAATAAAACGTGACAAAGATCCTGAGTGGAGGTTGTGGAGGTTGGTGATGTCACTTTCTGGAAAAAAAAATACCTACCAAATTGTGACGTAGCGCGACTTTTCGAAGCACTGTATCGTCTTCATTTATTGTTTACCTACGTGATGAAAGAAAAAATACCTACGTGTCCAATATTTTATGACTAAAGAGGATAATAATAAAGCATTATTAGTATAAATAATAATAATAATGCTTTATTACCAATATTACAATTGATCAGAATGGCACTTCGTAGAAAAGACCATAATTATGTGTACACTTAAAAATTGTAATAATTTCACTAAGTTTAAACCTCTGACACCCAAGCTAAGATTAAACTTGTGTTATGGGTGTCAGGGCTCTCTCTTTATACGTTTAAATAAGTAATTTATCTGACGGAAATATTTTAAGGAAATCCATCTGACGGGCTCATTACCTACATTTTTTTTGTCATTTACCCTATTGCTGGCTAGAGGTTTCCTCTGACCTACATAATATATATTTACATTATTGTGAAAATGTGTATGTAGGTACCTATCACAGCATATTCATGTCATGAAGTCAACTTATTGTCACAATTATTGACCTGATTCATCTGTTCTGCCCCAGGTGCCTCTACAAAGGAGGCTCAAGTCCGCGTCGGGCAGGAGATCGCGGAGCAGCTGGTCAATCTCGTGAAGCCAGGCACTTACAAGACTCCCCTCGCTGAGGTCACCCGCGTCCTCAAAAAGTAGACAAACAAAGGGAGAAGAAACATTCCTATGCTAACTCATCAGTTACTTCATTTTATTTTTAAGATATTCTAGATATAATTTACAATAAACCTAAAGCACTGCATGGTTCTAGTGGTGCGTGGTAATAATTGGAACTAATGTTGACACTTGTTTTAGGAATACATTATTCCACGCACAATTTCACAAATGTTCACCAACAGCGCCCTTCCGACAATGATCCAATCAAACTTTTAAAGAACTGTGCTGCACTGTTATGTATACCTACCTACGTAATTGTCGTTACTTAGATGTTGACTCAGACATCTCGACGGCGACGCGACGTTTTCTTTTCTGTCCATGTAGCAGTTACTATTAAAATATTACATTTTATTACAAAAAACATTGAAATAAGGGCTAGGCCCAATGAGTATTAAACAACTACCTATCTAGTGCCATATTATTTGAGAAACTTAGTCTAGACTATAACGTGTGTTTTAGATACTTCGCTGTTGGTCAGCACTTCAGTCTATTGGCACTTAACCAAACACATATTTCTAAATTGTTAATTCCTGTATCTCTAAGTATATGTTATTATTTTTATACAAAAATAAGTATTTGAAGATTCAACAGCATCCCCTGAATCGGGAAGTACCTGTCGTTGAACTATCGATATGTAACAAAATAAAAAACCATAAAAATAAATTTAAAATTATTTTATTTAAAAATTACTTACACTTATAATTTACACAAGTATAAAAAATGTATTCTACTTCATCGAATGTGATGAACTTGGAATCCAAAGAGGGTTCTCTGTAGCATAGATCCGCTGTCGAGCTGGAACCTAGACCATATTACGTAACAATCGATGAATTGGCCAAGCAATTTTATCATAATATTGAATTCATTGCATCTAAATTACATAATTGGTCCAAATTATTTCACAATATCACAGGGTGAGTTGCCGCACCGTGTTACGGATATGGTCTAGGTTATAGCCTGCGCGGAGTGAGTTAAACTTGTTCCCAGATAATGTTTTTGATAGGAAGGGATTGTAGGAGCGGGATGGTGGGTGTGGGGAGTATTGTGTTGTGGGAGAGGGAGTTAGTGGCCACCTCGCCTGAGCTGGGACCTGCCGGACCTCGCGGGGGCAGCGGCAACCTCGCTCTGAGGTTCCTCCTCTGTTTCTTGGACTGACCTCGTGGCTGCTGTGAGAATGAATCAAAAATAAACATTTATTTAGTCGCTACATAAGTTGACTTAAAATACCTACCTATGTAGTTTCAGAAATTCCAACACAAAAATGTTGTTATACTCGTATTAACTCTCATTTTTTTATCACGATATACGTTCGAGTTTGATCTTATTTTGAGTCTGTACTTTTTAAATGCTCAGGAAATAATATCAGAATCAGTATTTATTTATGTTAACATATAACGTTCTCTACATCGCGGACGAATGGCAAGCAAGCGCGACAAGGCCAAGCAGTCACCTCAAATAGTTCAGGTAAAAGTAGTTCAAAACAATTATTATTTCCCTAAGTGCGTAAACGTTAGCTGTTTTTTGGGGTTTTTGACGTTGAAATAGCACAAAAAGTGTGCTCTCCGGTAACCTGCGGGTTTCCAAATTAGCACGAATGTTACACCGAGGACGACATTTCGAATCAAGCTTTTAACTTTTTGTCAACTTAGAATATGCGTAACGTAAAGGTACGGTATGATTTAACTTACGTCTGCCAAATCGGCTTCTGCTTGGCTTACTGGCTGCAGGTGGGGCATCGTCATTAGCGACCTCCCTGGTCACCGGAGCGCTGTTGAAACGCTTTTTGTTCGCTTTATCTGTAGGAGACACATCTCTTATCAATGATGATGAAGAATTTATTTCTTAATGATAAACCTTATACCCAAATGGTAGAGACAATGACAAAAGCGTGAATGATGAAATGTTCAATTCAAATATTTCGATCGATGAGAACTAAGTAAAACTACTAACTGTAGGAAATTTTGGTGGGGTCAAGAGAATCCTGTGCTGACGATGAGGTGGTTGTCGATGGGGCGTTCAATTTGGCTGTAAATACAAAGTTTTATTAATTTTGAATCAATATTTCTTGTCGAAACAACATATCCCTTAGCAGTGCCTTGTTCTCTGAATGGTCTACAATCTTTATACCAAAGAAGATAGCTTTCAAGAATGGCGTATTTATTCTAAAAATTAAAACCAAGATTTCCTTAAATGTTTTGAGCTCTATTCAGTTTTTTTATTTCCGTAAACAGTATTTCGACAACGCCACTATTATTCTCAGTACCTTCAGCAGCCTGAGCCCTCTTTCTCTTCAGAAGCTCAAGCAGTTCCGTGTTACTCCTGAAGGGCCTGACGCCACTTCCGACCAGTTTCTTGCCTTCCGTCGTGGATGAGGGGGCCTCGGTCGAAGCCTCCTGCTGCTCGCCATCAGCTGGGTAATCACCATCGTCTTCGTATTCTACTTCATCCTTGAAAATAGAAAATTCACGTTTTATTCGCAGTATAGTAGCAGTAGGCTCGTACCTGTTACATGGGACTTTATACAAGTGATCAAATATGGGTGTACTAGATATGCCACTATCTAACCCTTTCGGTAATACAGCTGTGTGTGTCACGTCTCTAGTACAATCTATAGCATATCAATGCTTGAGATATTATTATAACAGAACTTTGGTCTTTAATCGCGAACAATAAATGATAATTTAATGGTGACCCATTTACAAAATGTTGACAGGCTAAATAACAAAATGTTGAAAGTAGTGTATATATATACGTAGTGTACAAAATCGAGATTCCCAATATTGTTTTAAGAGTTAAGAATTTATTAACACGACATGGTTTTGAAGTGACGATTAACGGCTTACAAAACACAGTAGCTTATTTGCCAATCGAATAACCCGCCATTGACCCAACAGAACAGGTCCAATAAACGTCTGCCTCAGGGCGTGTTTTATAGTTTGAAACATTGTGTATTATTGGCACAGAAACACCATAAAAGATTGTTACAACTGGTATCTTGGGCATCCATTCCAATCAATCTGGTTGATAACAAATTCTTTAATTTACTGCTGCCTTAATAATAAACTTGAATCAAATAGTAAAGTGAAGTTATTCTCTAAACTCGACGACTGTCCTCTTATGGGCATGATATCTTAAAGGACAAATCAGGGATTGGTATTGACAAGGTTCGAGACCAATGTGATAATGATACAGTCGCTGGTTATCAAACATGTTCAGCTCTGAACTGATACAAAACTGAACGTGTCAGAAGCATCAAGGTCACCTTTGTGGTGAATAATTCAGCTAGATTTGATTTGGATCACAAGTACTGTTACAAAGTAACTTTACATAATATTCACAATTAGACAACTACATAACCGGACTGAATAAAGCATTCATGTTTAAAAAAAAAAATTAATTAATTAATGCATTTTCCGCATGCGACCAAAGATCGCGTTTTGCATTGGACGTCATAAATTTCCTTGGGAAACCAGTTCGGTTTGACGACGGGTGGTGGCCGAAACTTGCGGGTTGAAATTCCTCAAAGGAAAGGGAGGTCTCGCAAAGGTCACGTGCGAAGGTGACCCGATCATCGGACGCTCGTCCCACTCGCCTTGAACTAGATGGAGCTACCACGACATCCTTTGCGAAACGCTGGTGCATCGTATGACGTCACTGCCCAACTTTAAGTATTTTTAGATATTAACGCCTCCGCCATAATAGGTATGCGGAATTGCGGATCGATCGTTAAAAGAGTAGAGAAAGACTAAACAAATTATGAGGAGAATGTGTAAAGGATAGATAATATGAACAAGAAAGAACTTAACTGATCAGATGACGAGTTGTATACCTAGAAGTATGGAAGAAGACATAATGCTACACCGACCCTGAATTAATTGAATAATGGCATAGAATGATCATAAAATCGCCTTCGATAGTGTAGGTACACATCTTCACAATATATTAGCGCAGCAGTTGGAAACTATTAAAAATAGATACCTACTAAAACACTCTGACAAGTCCATCAAGATTTTCGCATTGTAAATTCTAGAGAAATCTTAAAATTCTTGAAATTGTAGTAGGTATGATGCAGTATTTTTTTTATTGTGCACAAAAATATATATAGAAACTGTTTTCCTCCTTTTTGATGACTCAAAGATAGGTCAAGGCAATCGTGTGTAACAGGATTTGGAGGGCAACAAATGTCAGTTTGCACAACACTCATATCCTATACAAATAAATAAAATTGAAGTGTCTGTATGTACTGTTAAAAAACAGTTTTTTACTGAATGCATATGAAATAATATACGGAATATACATTAAGTATAACATACTTAACCTAAGATATTTTTTTAAACTTTTGTCTGTTCGTGTCTGTTGGTTCATTTCCGAAACGTTGGGACCGATTTTGACGAGAGTTATTCTGGCAGATTACTCTTATTTTAGAAACTTAGGCTACGGTTATACCTATATGTTCTCGTATTATAGGTAGGTACTCCAAATATATTATGTTCCAAAAGTGCTAGAGCAACAATACACTCTTCAACTGACGATATTACGTTTGTACTATTATTAGCAACACTTCCTCTCATGTCTCGACATTAGAAAAAAAGAAACGCTTTCCAAAACATAATTTGGTATTGTTAGATTTAATTGAGCGTGAAATCGCATGAACTTCCACCTTTAGGCGGCGAGCGAGAGGATGCGCGCGCGCATCTCGTGTCGTGACACCACACAACATGACATGTAATACTGGCAACACACATTTACACAATTAACGCTCACTCTTGGCCAAACAATCTGCATTGACTGAGATTCGTTTCGAAACAGCAATAAGTGGACTTTCTAAGCTTCAATCGTCGCGGAATAATATAGCAATTTCTTTGTATAGACTCGGAGATGTGTGCAATATTGTTGTTGTACATGTTTATTTGTAGGCGTGCGTGCTATGCGAGCCGTCTCTTGGGTAACCGCGGCCGCGCTAAACCGCCGCCAGGTAATCAAATACCTAACATTTTACCCAAAATGGACAATCTAGTGTTCGGAAACCTTGCATTTGTTCTGGCGTGTCTACGTTATGTAGAGTTCATATTTCTATTTGTTGCTGATCTAGAAAGTCATTGCTTCCGCCTTTACTAGGTCATAGACACTATAACTAGAATATCAAGTTTAACAAGTTTACAAAGAATATTGACCAAGAAGGAAAACAAAACAGCTAAGTACATACCCAAACACAAAAGCAAAAAAAAATTATAGAGATTGTTAAAATCCGAGCGATCTAAGTACTGGGCGTTGATTTGGCCATCAGAATTGATAAAGAGGTTAGGTAAGGTTTAAAGTGTGGGTGGATGGAGAGGGAGAAGAAGACCAAAGAAAATATGGATGGAGTGTGTGAGGCAATATGAGGAAAAAAGGAATAAATGAATACGTGACGACCGACAGGGCAGAATGGAAGAAAAAAACGCCATTGCTCCGACTCCAAGTGACATGTGATAAGAGCAGGAAGATGGTGATTGATAAAGAGGTTAGGCACCTACATAAATAGCTAACCATACCATGAAGGTCATATCTGATTCATGAATTTTTTTTTGTTCAAATACTGTATTTTACTTTAAACGAGGGATATATTGAAACCCGCAATAGACCCATGCTTACTGCTAATAAAAATATTAATAACAAAAAAAACACTGATAAATAACAGACAGAACCATACCAAACATTTCGGAAAAGTCTCGCCACCCTTGCGTTTATCACAGAAAACGTGCGCGGATCAATGACTTTTATGTATAATCCATTTTCCCTTCATATTTTAAAACTGGCGTAGGACAATGACGAAACAGAAACGTCTAATAAAGTGAGATCAGATGTCAGTGGCTATCATATTGTCCATGAATTAACTGTCAAATAGGTTATGGTTTAGTACAAAATGGAACCATTTGACAGTTAATTGATGGACATTATATGATAGCCACTGTCATTTAAAAGATACGCAATAGCCCTGCTGGAGAGGGTGCGGGGTTATGGGACAATTATGTCACAATTTAAGGTTATCGTTTTTTTACATATTTGGGACGAGAACCAATCGAATATGTCCCTCGTTTAACCTAACACTACCTATGTATAATGCGTTAGGGTATGTCTAGAGCTGCATGGTGTGTTAAGGCTTCATATAAAAATACGGTCCTCGTGCATTCGTTGTTAAGTGTTTCGTATTCATAAACTTACGAGGGCGTGTTGTTCGGTGTTACACTATTCTAAGTCACGTTCCACACTTCCCATAAACATGTGTGTAAATTGCCACCCCGTTTAATATTGTAAGGGTATTGGGTATACCTGTGGTGCAGGAGTGGTCGTGGTGGTGGTGGGCTTCCCCTTGACCAGGCCGCCGCGCTTGAGCAGGCCCCGCGCGGGCGCCGGCCTCTCCTCATCCTGCGCTCGCGCACACACGATGCACGCCACCAGTATAAACCTGAAAACAAAAACAACTCAATTGAAATATTGTATACAAATCCACTGGCTTTCCGCTCGCGCTAAGATGTAGGTTAGACTAACCATTATTACCTGATAGAGGGCGAGGCCAAAGTGCTCCCACCGATGTGGAATATTCCAAATGCACAAGATAAGTATTTATTTTCCACAATAACTTGATCATACTAACCGTCGAATAAAACCCAGTTATTGGTGCTAGACGCGTTAACGACCAACAAGGCGGTATGAATTCTATGTCAGTGCATATCTAATGCTGACCACCCAAACATTTAATATTTAAATTCATATTTCACCATTAATGTTGATAGACCACATTTTTTCTACAAGGGGGTGTTATGGTAACACTGAATCAGGACCGTAACAGTTACATATTTGTGTAACAAACCTGTTTGTTACATATATTATTAGTTACTACATTCCTTTTCACCTGACATCATGTATGCTGTAGGCAAATTCGCAGCAATATCAATCAACCGCATTTCGTGGTCCCAAAGTCATTGAAATTATTATCGGTCTCTAGCTTTACAAATAAACTTATTAAAACATACTGTATAGTCTGATAATTGTTTAATTTCTACAGTGATTATAGTAACCGTGCCACCAACCGCGTTGCATCCAGTTATGCACAGCAAAAAGTGTAGAGTTATGACGATGCTTGCTAATGAAAATCAATATTACTCTTGAGTATCATTTCGTGTTGAAATCACCGAGACTTTATGCACCGAAGCGTCTGCGAGTGCAATCGTATCGACACTACAATATCGGGACGTTTGATGGCAGCCCGACTGCAGCCATACATAAATGAGGATAATGTTGTAATCACATCAGGCAGACTAGCTTGTTTTACCTGGCACGACCTACCAAGGAAAAGTATGAGAATACCTACCTCGCTTGATTAAGGTTTTTACTCCTTTATTTACACCCTTTCTTTTGTTTCACCTAGAAGACTTGCAGGTACTTTATCTTATTTTATTCTTCGAACACAACTGGTATCCCTTCCAAGTTACAGCCTTGCCCTGACATTGTTGTTATCTAGTTCGCAAAGTGATCATTTACTAAAATTCAAACCAGATCTATCGCTTCAAGTTGCGTACCACCGCGCGACTAGGTGTGTAATAACAAATATTTAATAAACTGATCCATATTCCGTTAGATATTTACGATACAATCACTACTAAATTAAATATAACTGAGAAACAAGAAACAACTAACCAGTTTTGACTGTGCTCCAATTTTAGTGGACCATCTGTTTTTATATGCTTGCATATCCTATTTAGCTTATACTTAATATGCAACATGCATATTTTAATCAGTTTCAAATTTTACCTAGGATTTATAAAATTATCTACTTATTGCATAATCGATTGTGAATTATAAAGCCGTTATAACGTCAGTATCGCGACTTTTCTGCCACAAGTTATTTAGCTGTAAAATGTCAGGGATATCTATTATAGACGCTTGCATACCTGCCAATCTGCCGCATGTAGGTACTTGTTTGATATGCGCAACATAGAATACTTGGTAATTTATTATTACTACCTAATCAGAAAGACGAATCCTAGATTTATAATGTCATATGTCATGACTGACATGCGTGAGTGTCATGCACCAGGAATTTTGTATTATCCTTGTGCAATCAATTAAGAACACGACGTTCATGAGACGTACAACATTAAATAAATATTTTTTTGTTTTTAAGTAGGTAGGTATATCAAAAAATATACTCGGACGATGTAACTAATTGCTGCTATAATTGTCGCAAACATATTTTTTACATAACCTCTATCAGAATATAACTGTCTAATACAAAGTTACGTATTTACGAATCACGTAATAGAAAATAACATTTCAACACGTTCGAAGTGGTCATACAAAAAGGTCAGTTCATTTTAAGTTCAAGGGGGCAACTGTTCCCGTCGGGGCTGCGGGTCCCCGTTGGGGCTGCGGTTTGTTCGCAAGATATACCGAGGCCTCGACAAAAAGAGCTAAGAAGAAACATGGGTGGTTTTTAGTCAGTAGAAGTCTGACACTCCCTGTCGCTCTGCCCAAGAGCGGGAGGCGTTATTTGATGATTTCCCACCCGACAAAAAAAAGGGGGCAACTGTTGATTTGATAATTCAATTCTTATAAACTTATTAGTTTATAAACTTATAAGTTTCCGTTAACAGTTCTTGGGGACAACATTTTGTGTTAATCAATACCAAGCTGGTAACGTCAAGCTAGATGAACAGGTTGAAGAATGAGTTTTGTTAGTAGCTTAGCTAACGTGTTCTGAGTAGGTACACACATAGTTCAAGGCGTTAAATGTCGAAGTATGGCATGCCGAGCCGAGGCTGGGTGAATGTCGTGTTACGCGGTGCAAGTCGGCACCACCTCCGGGTCGGCAATCAGCGCCGGAGTCTCGGAGACTCCCCATGCGCGTACGCCGCACCGCTTCGCAACAAAGGTCACACCTCGCTCTACAACATAGATTGTTGTATAACAGGTCCTAGCACAGGGTCGACTCAGGTGGACCACGCTTCAATTCCGTATCCGCTTCCGACAACAGCTTCCCCATGCTTTCTCTGTTTTTTTTTTTTAATTTTCGATCGGACAGCGCCACCCGCACGCATTGTCCGACTAATATAATGCACCAATATAGTATAATGTACTCTGTGTAATGCACCATCACGAGTGCCAGGAACACGAAGCGATCATCACAGCTGATATTTACAAATATTTTATCACGCCTCAGTAACCATGCCGTTGCATTTGGTCATAGGACGTCCGCACATTTTATTATTTTTCGTTACTCATACTCTGAAAGTAGGTCTTCATGTATGCGGCGCGGGTTGAAAGTAATATTTTCAGCCCTAGGGAGAATCGCTTTCAACTGGCAGCTGTCAAATTATTAAAAAAAACGATTTGAAACCAGTATTTGTTCCAACTTTTCATACAGCCACTAAATTACAGCGCGATTTAAAATTAAAATAACATAAAGTTAACTTACGAATATATACTATTACTTTAATATAATTTAGTATCGACTATTTCTCTTAAATAACCTAGATTTCGGCAAAATCTGTGCCTCTTTTTTTAATGATTTACATGAAAAATACTGGCTGTACTTATAGCTGGACGACCAGAAGATATAAAAAATAATAATAAGCGGGATAGCGACAATCCGATCAACACTCTTTTTTTCTCTAGCTAATTATTTATGTTCTTATTTTTAGGTACCTCGTATTCGTAATGAAAAGCACAGTGTTTACCTCAGGTAAATTACTTATTTAGTCCCTCGAACTATTAGCGCCCTCAATACGTTACGGGCGCCAAATCCCGTCTCGGGACTAAGTTGTAACTTTCACCCCTTGGATAACAATGTACTATTGTTGTTTGTCTTGAGTAGTAGAAATCATGTAATTGCAGTTCAAGTCACGAAGAAAAAGTTCAGCTTTCTATACTAGGCAATGTAATGTAGTGTCGCACGTGTGTGGGCGCACTGAATGTGTAAATTTAACCTCAAACCACGTCAAGGTCAGTCGGCCAGAAACCAGAAGTGATAAAAAGTAGGCTGACCTCGCAGTGCAATTCTACAGGCGCAGTGCTTTGCCCTGGGCGCCCGGTACCCAACTATGATGGAGTTACGAAGGTACTTTTGGCCAGGAACTGCATTTGCTATCTATGGTAACATTGTCTTGTGACCCAAAAATCCAATTGCAACACTGTTCCCACGAATTTCGACAGTCAAAATAACAAAAAATGGTAGGTAGGTAATTGGATTAAAATTAATTAAGTATTACACATTGATGCAGATCTAACATGAGTTCAATAAATTGAGAAACAATGAGAGTTTCAGCGCACAAATCTTCTCACAGTTTAATGTAGCTTCATAACTGTTGAGCAATGTGCTCGTCTCATGCGCATCACTGCGAAAGCTTTCGGTATGACTACTATGAGTAAGTACTGAATTTGGTAACTCCACGGTTTTTAATTATGTATGCAAGGATAGATGCGGGCGGGAAACATAGGTACTATGAAACACTGAATGCTCACGAGTTCCTCGATTTAATAGGCAAATGTCAATCGTCTGGTTGGGCAACTTTGTTTTATTACCAAATGTCTTATGTGCGCAGTAGGTAATGTCGGCGTTGAGTAAGTCCTAGATGTTTTTGAGCGCATCTACTAGTCACGCCTTTGTTCTATGGATGCTACGAGCATACTTAGGTATATCTAAACTTCTAGCTCAAAATGTGAATCCTAGCGTATGTGGGATGCGTAATGAAGCTTACAATGAACGTTCCGTATCATCCAACCACGTCACACGTATTACATTACTTCGTCTCAGCGAACAGCGATTACTTAATACGGTGACACTCAAAAATTTATCAATAGGGTAGAAATCTGCACTAAACTGATGCAGAATTTTAATACATTATAATCTATATTAATTGAGGCCAGCAAGTGGAAGTGGTTGCATTCATTATCAATAGTTACCTACCGACATTGCAAAATGTAGAAACACCAATTCTTAAACCTCGTTTCAATTATCCAGGCATATTATTTTGCGTTTTGGAGGCTTTTTTAATACCTACTAGCTTCATGTTTCCAAATGTTAATTTCAAATGCAGACATGTGAAAGTTTGTGATACAATGAATTCTAAAAAGTAAGGCACTTGTTGCAATTCGTAAACGAGATTTTCGAAATATTATTCTGATGTTACGACAGCGTATGTAAATCTTCATGTTAATAAAAACTCACTGTTACAAAAAAGGATCCGTGATCGCAGTAAAACTTTTGAATTTGATCGTAGAATTTATGGAATATGTAAACTAAGATCAATATATTCTAAGTTGAGTAAGTGTTGCTGAACGTTTCGTTTAAAAGAAACATCACACGTTCAGACAGGCTGATTTGTAAGCCTTTTTACGACAATTTAATGCAGAACGATATATTTTCTGAACAAGATATGTGAATATTTATTTTGAACTCTAAACATTCCAAAGGCCGACAAAACACGATCAAGGACTTCTACATGCATATAATAATATATGCGTTCGTGGTTGACTGTGAATCTAAATTATGAGTTGGACGAAAAATATGGCAGATCTCTTTAAATCGTGTGGGGAAGGTTCGAAAATACCTCGTCAAAATATAAACCTCATTTTGGCTTCCTGAAGTTGTGTTCCTGAACAACCATTGGTAGAAGCATCAATTAATAAAGAAAAACAGTATTAGTATTGCAGTAAGGAAGAAGTGTCAAAGAAGAAGATAATATACTAAACGAACTTCAAAAAACGGAAGGTGATGACTTTATCAGATTTAAAATTAGGTATACCTGAACATAATGTTTGGACAGGTTAGATACCTAAAGCCAAAAGATTTATATTCGTGATGACACGGACTCTACGCGAATTTGGATAGTATTGTGACATGAAATAAAATGCACATTGTATGCGTTCAGTAAGAACACAGACACAGATGTATCTATCTAGGTTTACCAAGTCACGTACCTATACACATACAGTACCAGTTAGGTTAAACGATGTACTTATTGAGGGAAGGTATTCAGTAGGTATTCGATTCGCATCCCAAATATGTAAAAAACTATAACCGTAATTTGTGACGTAATTGTACCTGGACCCTGCTCGATCTCCAGATCTCACTTTAATAAAGGTTTCTTTTTCGCCATTGTCAGTCATGACCCGTGTTCATTTTCCGAAATATTTGGTATGGTTGTCTGTTATTTATCAGTGGTTCTTTGTATTACTATCATGAAAACATGCCCTATTGCGGGTTTCAATATGCCCCTCGTTCAAACTAACTTAGGTACTGTATAAGAAGATGCGGTAACAATGCTAGCCGTCGAGCTGTAAATGCCGCGGCTGCTACGGGAGTCTAGGCTCGGCCGCGTCTGCCGCATCCTACATAACGTTACATTGCCTAATCGTAGGTCGCGGGACCAACTTTCAACATGGGACCGACTCATTCATACAACCGGTTCTTGGTTTCGCTCAATTAATTTGAAAATTAATTACTTTGTTACACCGGGTCAGTCCGCGGTCTCTATAACGAGGTTTATAAGTCAGCAAATTATAAAATATCAGTTACGTATAGTCTATTCTTATTTGCAGATATATATAGGACCCTGATAGCTGATAGTAGGTAAGCGTTATTGAAGTATTGTAGTAACGCGGTACAACGAGTGACTGATAGCTGATAGTAGGTAAGCGTTTTGAAGTATTGTAGTAACGCGGTACAACGAGTGACTGACTCGTAGGCGGTATTCATTATAATGTCCGCAAGCTGTCAGCTGCAGTAAGTACAAGGGTGCGTTGCTATTACGTTTGACCATTGAGAATGATATTAGAAAGGCAACACACGCCGTAAACATTCCGCTTATATTGTATTTATGATTACGTTTTTATGTTTCATCATAGGTTTTAAAGCAATACTCGACACTTGGTTAATAACCGTACCTATATCAACAGATGGGTAACTAACACAATCGTTCACTTAGCCTGCCTTTCAAATTATATCGCCGTGCGAAATCCCCAACAAATGTTAATTTTGGAGAAGTGCTTCTAAAAAACTTTACCCTACAAATCACTCAAGAACGGCATTAAGTTAGATATGTACTATGTGTTATGTGGTACAGATACAGAAACATCGCAAAAGCAATCGCACAGCTGCAACCGGAGCTTAATGGTTAAGCGCACCTTAACAAAAGTAAGGTGAAACTATAGAAACTTTAAAGGGGCAGAACTACAATAATTTAAATAAGATATTTAAGGTTACTCACAGGGGTAGAATCTTCATGTTTGTGTGGTGCAGCTGATGATGTTGCAAGAAGCACTAGAGTCGGTCCTTTCTCCGCGGCACGGCTTTGTGCAGGTCTACTATCGGCGGAGGCCACGCTTGATCTGCCGTTCAAACTCGAACACCTCCGGTACACTCCAAGTGGCAGTGGCTGCAGTGCCCGCCCGCGCCGCGCCGCGCCGCCGCCGCTGCGCCCCGCCAGGCATGCAGCACCACTAGCCTGATTTATATTCGTGAGGCGCGCGCGCAACCACATGCCGAACATTGTCTAAATAGCAACTTTAACTCAATTGTTGGCTCGTAAACGAAGTAAATCCTGTTGTGACGTCGCCGCGACGCTGCACCATATCGTGACTTGCTTACTAACTATATTTTTTGGAAACTATTCTAACGGTGCTTCAGAACAGGGCTATATCATATGAATAACAAATCGTCGCTATTGACCTTTTTACAGCGCTTCCTGCTTAGCACTTCGTGAACTTTTACATTTTAGATAGGTCACCTGCATTTTATTATTAAACGGAAAATTATGATGTTTTTACCCGACTGCGGCGAAGCCCAAAATGAGGGTTATTGGGAAAGTTGAAGGATGCTAAAATTATCGTCGATTGCGTAAGTTCGATTATAGCTTGACTTATTGGAATTCATGCGGCGTTGTGTCAGTTGTGAGGACGGATGGGTCTGCGTCTGATAAGCAATAAATAAAAGCCAGCGCCACTACGCATGCTACTTTCATTGAGGTCATAGGTGAGACGATTCTCAGGAATTTTATTAGCAAGAGAAAGACGAGATCTGATTGGATAATAATGCCATGGAACTAACAATACAAGTACTTATTTAGTTTCTTTTATTTTTCGGTACTTTACACTTTCTCTCGTTCATATTAGGTAAGTAAGTATACAAGAAAACTGTTCATAAGGATTTTAAGATCATCGCTTAAGAGTTATTTTTTTGAGCTGACTTAATTTGAATTGACATCGACGCGCTAAGAAGAGAAGGAATAAATATATTTAAAAATCAATGTCACTTTTCGTTGTAATTTTATAACTCAAGAACGGGCTCACCTATCCAACGCTAGCTCTAGCTTTAGGCTTTGTTCGGACTATTTAGTAGATGGTTTATGTGAAGTTTGCACAAAATCGGTCGAGCGGTTTTTCATACCTATATCACATTTTTTGTAACAAATGAATTCAATAAATGGCGGATCATTTTGTTAATGGGGATTTTGTTTTTTGCAATTGGACCCGGTAGGTGGCGCTGCTGTCCGGGCAGATCCGCTTGTTATTTATAAAGAAGGTAGTAGGAATAACTTGGTACCTACCTTCTTTTTTGGTGGTTGGGAAATCATCAAATAACCCCGCCCGCTCTTGAGCAGAGCGAAAGGGAGTGTCAGACTTCTACTGACTGAAAACCGCCCACGTTCCTTCTTAGCCCTTTATGTCGAGGCTGTGGTATCTCTTGCGAACAACCCGCAGCCCCGATAGCTTCGTACCTAACAGTAGAGTGTCTTTCATGAGTGGTTGTCAGCTCAGAGGAGCTCGTCACTTAATAATATCTGGGGCTCGGGGGTCGATCTTCAGGTTAAGCAGTGGTTTGTATGTACGTCGGAAAGCATGTTAAGACGTTGGTTCCGGCTGCCTTAAAAAGATCATTGGCAGCCTTTACAGGTACCTAGTCAGTAACCCTAAAGTCTGACGACTAGTCTTAAAAAAAGAGTGTAGGTCCCTATTACACGGTAGTTACTGTTTTATGTGGGTCAGCTTCTTATTCCCCCCATGTAAAGTACTGGTACATATCTATTCTGCTGGTCTATTGCGTATTTTATGTCAGTGGCTATACTGGCTATCATTAACTAACTATCAAATTAGTTATGGTTTAGTACAAAATGGAACCATTTGACAGTTAATTGATGGACACTATATGATAGCCACTGACATGTAAAAGATACGCAATAGCCCTGCTGTAGGGCTATTGCGTATCGTTTAAATGTCAGTGGCTATCATATTGTCGATGGATAAACTATCAAATTGGTTATGGTTTAGTACAAAATGGAACCATTTGACAGTAATTGATAGGCTCTATAGGGTTAGCCACTGTCATGTAAAAGATACGCAATAGCCCTACAGGTTAGACTGAAAGACGACCCCAACATAGTTGGGTTGGATGATGATTTTATAATATTATCCATTTGATCGCTTATATTATATTAAGTATTTCATAAAGTTATGTTTTAAGGTTTTCTATACTTTACCAATAATAAGTTGGTAACCTATTTTTATGTATCAGTGCGTATGACATCAGTTGCCCTTCATCACTTGTAACGTTATTTTGCCGGAAACTATCACGCGCAGTGGCCGCGGGCACGGGCAGCGACCCTGTCTCCGATATTAAAGGTACCAACTCGATAGTCACCCGTCATGCATGACCACCAAATTACCTAGGTACTTTTTAATTACAACTACATTCAAAAGGATTGATCATGAACACTTATTTTTGGTAAAGACGCTTCCGTGTTTCTTAAGTATTGGCCGAATAGAAACATGGCGCTGCCCTTGTGTATACAGGGTGTAAATTAACCCTTCACAGAGCCGTTAACCAAACGTATATATACAGGGTGGAATTTTGTAATGCCACCTGGAGGGAAAGTACTCTTAATACTGCAGATAGAAAATTTTACTCAAAGGAAACATTCCTTTATTTTTGAATAGAAAGCAAACTGCATTCAAAGATTTTCGAAAATTCTCTTCTCTCACACCCGGGAATCGAACCGAGTAAAATCTGAAAAAAATATACCCTGTACTTTTATTGCATTGGTCTGCGAGATCGCCAGATCTCACCCCATTAGATTTGTTTTTGTGGGGATGTGTTAAAAATCAAATTTACATGAAATCTTATGCAAATGACAACGAGTTGAGAGTTGAAGTTCAGAATACGATTTATAATATTCACCACAACACCTTATTATCACAACAATTTATCTCCGTAACTAGGGGGTTCCCAGGTATGGTCCGGAACAAAAAATTATCGCAGTGGTGGGGAGTACAAGTGCCCTTCGTTTACGTTAAGGGTACCTACTTTTACAACCTTTTATATTTGAAATTTTTGAACGCACTAAAGCCTAGACTTTGTCAATTTGTATTATATGTATATTACACAAGTAGGTATTTTTACCACCTAAGTTGTGGAATGCAATAAAGTATTGAGTATTTCAAAAGGCCACAGTTGCCATAAAAACTATATTTCAAAGTTTTTTTGGTAAATATGCGTATCATGTACGTCCTTACCTACCTTTATGTATGTCAAGAAGGTACCGTTGTTGCTTCTCTGTTCAATTGGGATGTTAACAAAAAACATGTAGGTAATTACCGTCCGTCATAAAGATTAGCAAAAAATATTGCACACGTATTTTTTTCTTTTTTCACGTAAGCAAACAATAAAGACAGTACAGTGCTTTGAAAACTCGTGTGACGTCATACTCTAAGACATTAGTATGACATTTTTTTGCGGTCAGTGACGTCACCTACCCCCACTCAAATCTTTGACGCGTTTTATTTTGTCAATTGTTATTGATTTGATAAAACAAAAAATAAGTAGCCAATATTTTTCTATAATCTAACAGACGGACTAATTAGAATCTAATTTTTTAAAGTCAGTAAACATCTTTAATATATCATTGTAATAAGCGTAAGGAGCTGATATGGTGCATGCAAGATTTATCACCAAACTGTTAGCCAAGAAGTACCTATTTAAAATACCAACAATCAATTGCAACTATTGACAATAAAAAATATCCTTGAAAATATATGTAAATATACAGCAAGATTACAATTTTATAGCAATTCTAAAGCTTTTTTTAATGCGTTCTAAAAATTGCACCATTATGTTTTTAGCATAGTATTGAATAGTAATGAGCTGTGTCGTTAATTTTATTTACATAATATAATATAGTATGCATTTGTTGGTTTTAAATGTGAGACGATTTGACCTTTCACATCTAGTGGTTGCATTAACCTCAGTCTGCCGAGTGCGCGGGCGCAGGCGCGTCGGTAACATCTGCCGGCGAAACTAAGGTTCAAATTATTAACAACGTAAGTATAAAAGTTAGATTCCACCGAGGTCCATCTTTGCTAAAATGTATGTTGAAAAATTTGTAAAAAGAAGTATTAAATAAGGCTCATTTTCCCTCATCTCTTTCATGACCTTTATCCAAATGACAACACATAACCTCAAGCCAGTAATCCCCGCTGTGTTAGGCAGAAGTGTTCCCATTTATAAACCCACATTTTGCAAGTTAGTTATTGAACATGGACAAAACCAAGGTTATGTTGAATGTTCATGTAACACCCACTCCTATCAAGATCGGAGACTCTACACTACTCGATTATGTCTGCCTGAGACAAACGGTCCAGTTGGGTAGGTCTAACTTCGAGAAAGAGGTCAATCGTCGAATACGACTCGGCTGGGCAGAGTTCGGGAAGTTGCGCGGTATCTTCTCGTCCAACTTACCATAGTGTCTCAAGACGAGAACCAGTGTGTGTTGCCAGTGATTACATACGGGACAGAAACGTAGTCGCTCACAATGGGCCTCATCAGAAAGCTTAAAGTCACCCAAAGGGCAATGGAGAGGGCTATGCTCAGAGTTTCCTTTCGTGATCGAATCAGAAATGAGGACATCCGCACGAGAACCAAGGTTACCGACGTAGCCCGAAGAATCGATTAAGTGGCAATGGGCAGGGCACATTGCTCGCAGAACGGATGGCCGATGAGGGCGAAAAGTTCTGGAGTGGCGACCGCGAACTGGAAGACGTTGCGTTGGATGGCCTCCCACTAGATGGACCGATGACCTAGTGAATGTTGCGGGGACCTGCTGGATGCGAGTCGCACGGGATCGGTCAATATGGCGACAACTGGGGGAGGCCTATGTCCAGCAGTGTGATGATGATGATGATGAATGTAAAAGTCCCATGTAATTAAAAAATATGGTGAATAATAGGGATGTTTACTGACTTAAAAAAATATGATTCTAATTAGTCCTTCTGTTAGATTATCGAAAAATATTAAATTACGTATTTTTTGTTTTATCAAATCAACAAAAAATGACGAAGATAAAACGCGTCAAAGATTTGAGTGGGGGTTTGTGAAGTCGCTAACCGCTAAAAAGTGTCATACTGTTGCCTTAGAATATGAAGTCACACGAGTTTTCAAAGCACTGTATCGTCTTCATTGTTTGCTTACGTGAAAGAAGAAAAAATACGAGTCCAATATTTTTTGGAAATCTATCTGACGGACTAATTCGATTTTCTTAGTTAACTACCCTAATAACTTACTAATTGCTGGTTTTTCAATCGCTAGTTAACTTTTACCTGATGAATAAATGTGATGTTTTGACAGATAGTCCATACAAAAACTGTAAAAATGACAATCATATTCGACAGATAAACGTTAACTGGCGAAAAACTTAATCAAACTATTATTTTACTACTACATTTCGACAGTTATGTTTAAGTCACATGTATTATAGGGCGAGCCTATTCCCACCAACCGGGTATAAATCAAGAGTCCGTAACTGATACTGTGAAATTCCTGATGAAAAACCGCCATAGAACCACCTCATTTTAATTGTCACAATGTAGGTAGGTACATATTGTACTTAATAAACGAATATTCTATTCAATTCTAGAACTGCCTGACTGAGAATCGCAATTGAAACTCATGCCCAGCATGGACGCACTCATAGCATAATAATTATGAAATTCATATTGCTCGTAAAATAATTGCACATACCTACCTACAGCCGCTACAGCAGTTTTTGCTTTATTAACACCTACTTACCTATTAGTATTATTTATATTATGATTTCGTCAACTTTAAATAACAATATGGATATTGCAAATCTGAAGAATTTGCATCAATTAAAACATTTTTATTGCACAATCAACGTAACCTCATATTTTTCCACTATCTTTGCATATTTATAGACTAATGGACCATGTCGGATTTAGTTTGAACCCTGTCCTATATCCATACCTATCAATATGCTCCAAAGAATCCAGGGAAAGTTATTATCTTTCTCAATTGCAAAATCGATGGGTTTAACGTAAATTATCTAAGTATTAGGTTAGTGGCTCTGCTAGCATCAGGTGCCCGTCTGACAAAGCTGAGGAACTTAGTAGCAGATTACTAGCCACGAAGGACGTGATGGCACGTGACGTGGCATTGTGCGTAGGGCCATCGCGTGCGGTGTTCCACAGGGGTCGGTTTTAGGTTCACTGTTGTGGAACAAAGGCTAGCAAGGACTGGGCCTTGTGCAGTGTGCTCTTGCTACACTGACGACATTCTCGTCAGAGCCTGGGGAGGGAACTATGAGGAAGCGGCACGCTCTGCCATCGGTGCCGCGTCGCTCGACGTGGAACGAATCAAGGCACTGGGCCTCAAGGTTACCTCGAAAACATGGAAGCCGCGTCCACATTCACAACACTAAACGTAGATGATGCAAGTGACTGATTCATGTTCAGACGTGTCGTAGCACCTGCTACGCAAAGGTTGGAGATTGCGTAGTCGCTACGATGTTCAGTTGCACATGCTACGCAAATGACGTAGTTTTGCGTAGTCGCTACGATGTTAAGTTGCATCTGCTACGCAAATGATGTAGTTTGCGTAGTCGTTACGATGTTAAGTTGCATCTGCTACGCAAATGATGTAGTTTGCGTAGTCGTTACGATGTTTAGTTGTACCTGCTACGCAAATGACGTACAATACCGTTCAAAACTTAGACAGCACGCTTGTTTCTGGACAAATCTAATATTGCTAGCAATGAGTGCTACAAATTAGCAATAAAATGAAGATTCACGAACTATTATTTTACTGATTACACAATACATTTGAGTATCATCCCACATCCATCAAATATTAATCAATTCCTTGATTTTGACGAATCATGTGTTTTTATGACTAATTAATCCGTCAAGTACACTGACATATCTGTTGAACAATTTAATGTTTTAACTTATCATTATTAACTCATTATGTTATCTGATGCCTATTGTCTGGCCTATTGACTGGCCTGTTGGTCAAGTGGTTAGTGACCCTAACTGCTATGCCGGAGGTCGTGGGTTCGATTCCCACCCAGGACAAATGTTTGTGTGATGAGCACGATCATTTGTTCTGTGTCTGGGTGTAATTTATCTATAATATGTATGTATTTAAAAATATATAAGTATGTCTATCAGTTGTCTAGTACCCATAACACAAGCTCTGCTTAGCTTGGGACTAGATGGCGTTGTGTGATAGTTGTGGAATATTATTATTATTATTATTATATTGTACAAGGCTTTTGTATAAGCCCGCGAAGATTGGGAGATAAACACTATTTGTTTAAAGAAAGATTTCAACTACCTAACTTAACTGTATTTTTTATTCTAAAAAAGGCAAAAGGCAAGACAATCACGTGCGGAAGGTACAGTAAACGCTAAATAACAGATAGGCTCGGATTGCCCTGTAAAGGTGTTCCACTACACCCTTGCCGGGAGACAAGAAACTGGGAAAAATAAGACATCATAAAAGATCTGGTAGAACTAAATTCTCAACAAATCTAGATTTTAGATTTGTTGAGAATTTAACGCTAGATTAAGTTATTCTAATCAGAGTCCCCTACGACGATTATTGGCACCACAAATTGGATATAATGTAATACTAGGTACATTGAAATTTTAGAACCAGTCCTGTAATACGTGATGGGACTAGTTCTACAGTTTTAATGTTTACTACTGCAAAATATCGAGTTCCACTCTGCATGACTGCATCTCTGGAATACATCATCATGGGATCAACTTGGCCTCTCTATACACTAACCTACCGGCCTAGTCTGTAGCTATGGTTGTCTGTTTTAAAACTGAATGCTGGCCGCAATATAAAAAATAAAACATCAACTGTACTGCTTTAAACAGTAACTTATGATCCTAACATTCAAAGCAGTAACTTTTAATGAGCTGTCGTTAAAAAACATTTAACAGTTTTAAATGTCACATCACAGTGTAAATGTGCTAAATATCGAGCTACCTGATCCGCATTAGGGTATTTAATAAGATGAGGGTGACACCATCGCTTCCGTCTGCGCTGATCTGTAGGTATTGATTACCTATGGAGCCTCTTCTACTTGACACAAAGAATTTTGTTCGCTTGTTCAAAATATCTTGCCACCCAAAATTAGCCATGCTTCCAGGCTAGATCTGGAATCAGATAAAGGGGATTTCGCGCTCGCTGTAGAACATCTACCTGCCAAAATACACCTTGCCCCACTTAGGGGCAATCAATATGCAGTCTCCACTGGCTTGGTTAAGGTGTTGGAGAACTCTGCGAGGCGTGGTGGAAACAAGCATTTTTTGTGATGGCAAAACACGTTGTCTGCTTGAATAAAGAATTTTTACCTGACAAATTATTCCCCAGACACCTGGGCCCTGTTTAATAAACGTTACAATCCTACAATTTTATAAATAACGGAATGAAAGAATTTTAAAAGTAAAAACATTACAAATATTATCATTGTAAATGCTGTTTAATAATAAACGATACAAATTGTAATTGTATAGGTAGTTGACAAGTTAACCTTTCTACAAATTTCTGTTCATTAAATACTACAACTTACAAATTACAACTAGTGCAGACAACCTTACCTACCTATCTATCTATATATACTGAGGAAAAAGTAAACTAGTGCACATCAACTACGGAACCTTACATTGCGCGTGGTTTCGACACGCACTTCGCCGGTTTTTTTAATAATATTGACAAATACCGTGTGACACTTTTAGGATACAGATGTGACTGCATTCAAACAAAGTATCAAATGCGTGATACCCATTTTGAAGACTTCCATCGACACGAAAAATAACGCGCCAAATAAAAATACAAAACCAATTTGAAACAAAATAGAAGTCTATTTAGATTTAATTACTTTGCCTATCCACCAGAAAACTAAACTATTTTCACTAGTTTCAGAATATTTAATATCTTTGCTGATTGCTGATTGTTTGCTTTCGTTACCAGACTCATCTGATTTGTTTTTTTCTTTGATATCAACTGTCGTATTATTATCAATGGTTATTTCAGAATCCATTTGCTCTGTAGCCATTGGAGTTGCAAATTCCAGTTTCTTCTTCATATTACCATTAGTTGTACCTTCAACCGTCTTCTCCTTATTACCTTTCTTAGATGGTGAGAGAAGAGAGTCTATTAGGTGGAATTGTCCCGAACCCGTTGCTAAAATAGGACGTAATGGATGTATTGAGACGCTGTTGCAACAATCTCTGTGGACTGGGAACTGTGGAATAAAAACATAAAAGTTATTCTTCAAACACATTCAACTTCTTAATATCACTAATAACAATATTAGACTGAAAACACAAACCCTATATGAAGCATTATCTTCTTGATCGTCAGAGGGATCCATATAGGATTTCCATGGTTCTTCCCATACTTTAAGCACTCCGTCCGTACCACCACTCACTAAATACGCTCCGCTTGGTGAGATATCGAAGTAAACTCTTTGGTTAGTTTCCACTACTCGGGATAATATATTGGATGGTCTTCGGAAGTTTCTTATATCCCATACTAGTAGTTTGTGGTCTTTGCGTGCACCTGATACGAGATGCAAACCGTCTGGCGTGAATTTTACTTGTGTGACTCCACCTGAAAATGAGTTCAGTGAAAACTTTTAAGCTATTGTGCTAAAAAGATATGTAAATCACAAATAAGTTATTTTTTTAAATGTAGTTGTACATTTTATGCCAGGCACAACACCCGTCGGGGCTACGGGGTGTTGGAAAGAAATACCGCGGCCTCGGCACAAGGGCTAAGAAGGAAAATGGGTGGTTTTTAGTCATTAGAAGTCTGACACTCCCTTTCGCTCTGACCAAGAGCGGGAGGTGTTAATTTATGATTTTACGACCACAAAAAAAAAAGCTTTTGTTAAAAGGATTGTATTTATTTATGATCTCTAACATAGAATGTAAACCAGATCATGTGAAGTAAATAATGGACGATAAACGCATCAGTAATGGCAGCTACACTTGTTACAATTGGACGGTACAGTTCAAACTGTACAGTTTAAATTACATTATGTGTACGAAAAAAAACTAACAACACATGTAGATTCATCGTTGCAGTTTGAACTGTACCGTCCAATCGTAACGTGTGTAGCAGGCTTGAGTGTACTCCTTCATACAATTTAAATCTAAGCTAACAGAGTAAGTTCGAAATCAAAATCAAGAATTAAAATAAAAGACATATGGTTAAATTATTTAGAATTGAAGAAAAAACATGTTAAATAATTAATAATTGTGACCCAAGGGCTGGCTTTTATCTTGGCCTGAGCCTTAGGACTCGTTTACGGAGACGCGGGACGTCGCGCGGCGCGTTCATACGGCTAGTCGCGTATTATTTTATTCATTTACTGAGAGACGGGACCACCGCAACAAACGCCGCATTTTAAACTAACGGGGAAAAATCGCTTCTCGGAAAATCGTAGTTTGAAATCGTTACCGTTTTCATGTACTTGAATGAAAAACGCACAACGCGCCGCGCGACGCCCCGCGTCTCCGTAAATGAGGCCTAAGTGTTGCCATACAACGTGGCAATGCCGCGGCCGCCTGTCTCTTGGGCACGTTACCGGCTGACAGCGTTGAACAGCAGTTTTTTGATGTCATTTTATAGTTTCTTGTTAGTATGTTTAATAGTTTTAAATTAATATACAATTGGATCAATCTTTAACACATATTTAACTATAGTTTGCGAGTGATTCACAGATGTCAAACTTATGTCGTTTTAGCTATCATGTCGCATTGTGTTGTCTACAAAGTCTTGGCATGGCGGCGTTACCCAGGTTGGTCTGTGACCCAGGAATGTAAAATAAATCATATTTATTATGCCGAGGGAATTCGAGTAGGAATTTTATTCGATAACGAGAAAGTTCACGGCAATCTATCGTTCCACTAATGTTATTTTGTAAAGGATAGTGGAGTTCAGTTTGTTCTTTCGCCTGGCCAGTGTTTCCAAATGATAACGTTTCGACCTATCAGAGTTGCTAGTCAGATGTTAAGCCAAGTGATCTCCGTAGCACTGATGGTAAATGAAACGATTTTGAAAATTCTAATCTATACTAACTTTATACCTGCCGTACAGTTACACTCACAAACAACACTACCTCATAAAGACTCTGCAAAATATTTGGGCATGCATATTGATAGGATGCAAACATGGAAAACTCATATTCATAAAAAACGTGATGAGTTAAACATAAAACAAAAGTCGTTTATTAAAAGATGTATACAAAAAACCGATTTTGTGAAAATTTTCGATGAAAATTTAAGTTTTATTTTTGAAAAAAAAATGGACCAATTAAAAAAAAAAGCAAAGTTAATAGTGAGTGTTGCCTCCCCGGGCCTTTATGACTTCGTGGAGCCGGTTTGGCAATCCATCCATGATATATTGGATATCCGATTGAGGGATATTGTGCCACTCCTCTACCACAGTCGTCTTGAGCTCTCCTAGGGTCGTAGTGGCTGGTACTCTTGCTCGGACACGTCTTTTGAGGTTGTCCCAAATGTGCTCTATTAGGTTAAGATCGGGACTGCGTGCCGGCCATGGTAAAACTTGAATCCCGACCTCATTAAGGTACTCAGTGACGGATCTTGCGGTATGGCAACGTGCATTGTCATGCATTAATCTAAAGTTGTCACCAATAAATGGTGCAAAAGGTATGACGTGGTCTTGAAGAACTTCCTCCACGTACCTTTGAGCGTTCACACTGCCTCTATCGAACACAACAAGATCAGTACGAGCCTCGTAAGAGATACCTCTCCAAACCATTATGGACCCTCCCTGGTAACCCACAGTTTCGGTTATAGCGCATGGAGCAAACCTTTCATTTCGGCGTCTGTAGACACGCTGACGTCCATCTGGACATCTTAGGGCTATTCTGCTCTCATCTGAGAACAGTACGTCCTTCCATTCCTCCATAGTCCAGTCAGCATATTCTCGCGCAAAAGCAAGTCTAGCTCTACGATGTTGTGGGAGCAGTTGTGGGGCGCGAGCTGGACGAAAAGCCCTCAAATTTCTTTCTGCCAGTCTTCTTCTAATGGTACGTTCACTCACACTTACATTTCTCACCTCAAAAAGACGCGTACGAGCTTCAGTAGCGGTGCAAAATCGATTTCTCAACACATTGCTGACAACGAAACGGTCATCTCGAGTTGAAGTGCATCGATGTCGGCCTTGACCTGGCCTGCGGGTGTATGAGCCTGTCTCCCGAAATCGTCTGATGGCATCCCGTGTCGTGGTTCGAGGTACACCGAGTGTACGAGCGATGCGACGTTGACTGTACCCAGCGTCAGCTAAAGCAACTGCCCTAGCTGCACCAGTTGCATCCAGTGGCATTTTTTACAGTCGCAAACAATAAGCGAACACTGCAATCACAAATTAAACAATATTTACACACTAAGGCAGAAAATAACAGGAAATGTTAACACGGTAACGCAACGGCAACAATGTCAAACAACGACTAAATTCCAAAAACCAGTCGGTGACACAAATTTAGGAACCGAATTAGGGGTATAAGGGTTTAATTTATTGGTAGCGTACCCACTTGACAAAAAATAAAACAGTTGATAAGCCATAGTTAACGTAAACAAACAGGGCGACGAATGATATGGGTGGGCGGTTAATTGTGCCTGTGAGTGTACTTACGGCTTAGAAGCTGGCTAGTAGGCAAAAAATCGCAAACCACAATGGAGAAAAATATAAGTACCCCACTCATGTATAAAACCGTAATCAAACCGAGGGACATATGAAGCGAGTGAATTGCACAAGTACACAGAAACGACAACAGTTAAGTAGGAAGTAGAACACCGAGGAAAAGCATACAAAGAACGCATAAAAGCTCAGAATAACACCCTAGCAACAGCATTATATGTATTAAATGTGAGAAGGCTCAAAAGACCACATAATTATGGGACTTAGTTTACTAACAAAAATAAGGGACAGTTTTCTCAATGTGTCAACGGGTACCGTCGTCTATCGAAGGACCGTCTTCCATTGCCCCATAAACGACTCAAGGAAGGCGCGTAGAGTTGCCCTTATCTTATACAACTCATGGGATGCAGCCTGGTCAAAGACGGTCAGTTGATTCTTAGTAATAGGGTCCCGTTTCACCCTTTGGGTATGGAACTCTTAAATAAAAAAGCACGCGTGGGAAATACATTACATGACGAACCTAATCAGTACGATAAGAGCAAGTTTTCGAGTAAGTTTATAAAAAATCTATTACATTCTTACCTGAATGAGCATGCATCTTCCCAATACTCTTGTAATGGCCTGTTTCATTGATACTATATAAACTAATACTTTTGTTCCAGGAACCAACTGCCAGTAAATTGCTGCTAGTTGCTAAACAAGATGCAGGGCTATGAATCTTTTGTTCAGCATATTCTCTGCCGGGTCTATGAATTATAAAAGAAAATAACTTTAAATTATTTTAATTAAATGTAAGACTTTAACAGACATTTTTGCTTATGTGTTTTATTGATTGTTAAATCTTTTATTCAACATTTAGCAACATTTATAAGTTTTTGTTTAACGCCATCTTTTAACATTATTAAAAAGGTGCTTCTAAAAGGGCAAAACTTTACTGCAATATATTGCCTGGCAACATTACTATGCAATATTGTAGTAAATGGCCTGGCCATATCGTCACACATATTTGGTGTGCCAAGCATTTTCACGTGTAGCCTGCAACATTCCTGAACGATTGCTTGACATTCGAAAATACATTCCATTTCTGACTAATAAAGACTAAATAAATCACTGCACTGAGTATCATTTCGTCAGCTAATATTTCCGGATTGTGTAGTTGCAGATATATTACAGTACATGGCCTATAGATGGCTTAGCCATAATTTGCAATAAAATATTTACGAGATTGCCGAGCAATACATGCTAATCAGCCACACATTGTGTGTGGCCTACAAAATGACACATGTCACATCGGTTTATATTCGTCACTCGACTCATACCGTAAAACAACTCAAAGATATAAAGTTTTATTTTTTAAACTGGCCTGTCAATATTTCAGTATTTTCAAATGCCAAGCAATTTTTCAGCTTATTTTAATAGACAATCTCCCACAGATAATGTCCCAACTTTCATCTTACGCTGCAGACCCTGGACACCTGCTCACTTGACGACCTTATGACTGCATCAGCGAGTGGAGATAGCATAGCTGAGTTATGGGCCAAAACTATTTAATTAAATTTTGTCATTGACATGCGAAGAAGAAGCTTATTTCTGGGTCATATCAAATATGTTTGTGGGGCTATATGGCCAGGCCATTACTCCAATATTGAATAGTATGGCTGGTATTGATGGCAATTGTGTCGGTCATTGCATTGCAGCCACATACTGCAGTAAAATATTGCCTGTTTAGAAGCATCTTTATACAATCAATTTTGGATTTTATATTACAGCGAATTAAGTTATAGATTCTTTATTCACCTTCCCACATCAAAAGTTCTAATGCACTTCTTATATCCACCTATAATCTTGGTGGCATCTTGAGAGAAGGCCAGAGAGATGGCTGGTTCCATCTCATCAAGATTATCAAATCCTCTGTAGGTACACCGCAGTAAGCCATTATATGCATCCCACATCTGTATTGGTGCATTCTGTTTTGTTGTCAGCCACCTGAAATTAGCAAGACAACACTTATTATAATTGCTTGTTTTAAATGATTTGTTTCTTTGTAAAGACATAGACAATATTTTTTTATAACTTTGCCTGATCTTTCCCACTCCTGGGCAAAGGCCTCAAGACAAAGTATGTGCACCATATGTCGGTATACAGAGAATACACATGTCTATTAACTTGCGTTTTGGGTAGATTGCCCTTGAATAAGTCTTTCATTGACCAATAGCTCTTTCAGGCATTTTCCATGCATCTTGCAAATTCTTTGTCTTGTCTCGCCTGGAATGAGACTACCATGGCCATGGCCATGGTAAATATATTCTTGGATATTATAGTGTAATTTCTCCCCGCCTATGTGCATGTTGATTGGTGAGCTATATAAAATGTTTTGTTTCTTTTAATATTTTTTTTACTACTATGAAAATAATAAAGTAGTAAGAACATAAAAGCCATACTAACCAACATGTTTCAGGGTTTATGCTAGTCATACCAGGAAACCAGCAGAAGTCATAAATAAGCCCAGCTTCTTTTATATGGATTACAGAGTCCATAACATCTATAATCCGGTCCTCTGTAACCTCACCCACGTAGAGTTGCGTTGATAGTTCAGTCACATGTACTCCGTCGTTGTTTACTATACTGAGGCAACAAGTACCGTCTGGCGACCATTTACAACCACGCAAGTATGGCTGCACAGATTGATTTGCCCGTTTATGAGGCGACCAGGAAGCAGTAGACAGTTCTATCAGAGTTTGACTGGTAAATAAACGTGGAAATTCAAATTCGTACAACTCTTCTGGAAGTCCTGTAACTGGAACTTCTTGAACTGAGTGTTCTACATCTTTGGGACTTATGCTAATAACTTCGTCTGGTTCTGGAAGCCGAATGTCATTAATTGAATCTATTTCCATCGATATTTCCCCCATTTTAACAGATAATTATTAGTGTAAATACTACAAACTACAATAGAGCTAGGTATTTTGTTGACACAACGAGAACGAGCTCGATTTTTTATTTTATTTTCCCGTCAACTGTCAAATGTCAATCAAAGTGTTGCCGCTTAAGGAAAAATAAAAACACCAAACTCCTACTAAAATGTCACTAGATTGGGGAAAAAATTAAATTCAATAAGTCACTGGAAGTGACTAAAACTGATTAAAAGTAATTAAAAACAAAACATTAAAAAAAAAACAAATAATTAAATAATCATATAAGTATAGGTATAAGTATAACGGGCTGGTGTCCGCAACTCCACGCTCAATGCGCGTATTTTACGTGCGGGTGGGAATATCACTCGATCCACCCCAGCTCCCCGAGAAAAGCCAGCAACCCCTTGGTGTTACTGGCAATCTCGCGGAGAGTACCTGGGTCACCGAAGTATTTGGCCCTGTATGGGGCAACCCCCGGACAGTGCAGGAGCACGTGGGCTGCTGTTTCTTCTTCCTCCATGCAGGCTCGACACAGAGGACTATCTGTGACTCCTATAACAAAGAGGTGCTTGTTAAAAGTACCGTGTCCAGTGATGGCAGCCGTTACTGTGCGTAGCTGCAGTTTAGTTAGCCGGAGCGCTTGTTTGGTTAGGCGAGCGTCGATGGCGGGAAGCGCCTTCTTGGCCTGCCTACACTCGCCGTGGTCTAGCCACAGCTTGGCGTGAAGTTCTTTGGTACGTTTCCTTACCAGCGTGCGAAGATAGCCGAAAGGTAGCGGCACGATGGGTTCTGGGCCCACCGCCGCCATGGTCGAGCCCCTTCGAGCGAGTTCGTCCGCTGCATCGTTGCCTCGGGAGTCGCTATGTCCTTTGATCCATTGAATGGTTATATTATTGAGGTTAACAACCAGGTTCAGGCGTTGGTGGCACTCGTGTATTAGCCCGGAATTCACCGTGTGTCTCCTTAATGCCAGCAGCACTGCCATGCTGTCTGAGAGTATGCAGATGGAGTGATCCTTTACCTCCCGAGCCAAGACGGCAGATGCCGCCAGGGAGATGCCCATGCATTCTGCCTGAAAGACAGTGTTGTGGGCCCCCAAAGGTACGGCTATGTGGATGTTGAGGTCCTCCGAGAAGACCCCGGCTCCAGTACCAGTACCTGTTTTAGATCCGTCCGTGAAGATCCTTAATTCTGCAGGGTTAAGTCCCTCGCAGCGGTGGTCCTCATGGAGTTGGATTTTGTATTTCTTATCGAATACGTACTGTTTGGGTACTCGATCGTTAACAGCTTTCACCAGGGGGAACTCACTTTAGATTCCCTCTAGTGCCGCAGTATGCTGCGTGCACTTCTTACCCCAGAGTTGTAGCGTATTGAGGCGCAACGCCGTCATCGTTGCTTCCTGCTGAATGAACAGGTGGAGCGGCGGAAGCCCCAGTATCGCTTCGAGAGCTGCGGTCGGAGTTGTCCTCATGCAGCCTGTGATCGCCATGCAGGCGAGCCTTTGCATACGTTGCAGCTTGCTTATCGCTGTGATTAATTTGGTTCGGGGCCACCAGACCACTGCCCCGTAGGTGATCATGGGTCGGATTACCGCGCAGTAAAGCCAAAGTATAATTTTAGGGGATAGACCCCACTTCTTACCTATCATCCTCCTGCATTGCCAAAAGGTGATGCAGGCCCTGTTAAGCTTGTTGTCAAGATGACTGCTCTAATTTAACTTACTGTCCAGGATAACTCCCAGGTATTTGACCTCGTTGGTTACCTGGAGCTCAGTATCGAATAGCTTAGGTAGGCGATGAGGGCCTAGCGTTCGTTTTTGGGTAAACATGACAAGTTCAGTTTTTGTGGGGTTCACTGAGAGGTCGAACTCAGCACACCATCGCATTAAATAATCATTTAAATTATCCAAAAACACTGTTTAAAAATGAATTAGTTGCTTTAGGTCTTTCTCATCTTAACAGTGGACGGTTGCTCTGCACTTGCCGTGGAAGTCGAAGCTTGCGGCTTGGAAGTAGATGGCATAGTTATGTTTATAACGGTTTTCGTGATTTGGGACAAGACTTCACTGGGTAAAACATAGCTTTTGCAGGTTTTTTTTAAACATTTTTATCTGATTCTGTATCAATCTCAATGGTATTGAACAGTATTGAATTCAGAGTTGTGTCAAATCTTAATCATAGAGCATGGACCGAGCAAGTCTATGGGTCAAATGAACCTATGTTCCCAGTGCACGATAAGTCCTGAAAACTACACAATTTTGTGGCTAATTAAAATATAGATTGCATCAACTGATAAACTGATTGAAAAATGTTGCAAAAACGGGAAACGATATTCCTTGATTTAATATATTTATCACCAAGATATTATTGTAGAAGATACAAAAAAAAAGAACACCAGTGCCCAATGTCAAAGGTGTCACCGGTATGGTCACACGTTCTATGTAACGTTACTTCGAAAATATTTAGCCCATACAATAATACCTTCTTTAAAATCGGAAAAACCAACCTTTTTCATAAACCTGGCAAAAAAAATATCGAAGTCCTAGAGCGACATTTGCGAAAGAGGCATTCTGCGAAAGAGACATTATTTGCGACTGAGCCTAAATGACTAGTCACACTTACCTTTCTACCTCCCCCGCGTCTTTCCAAACTATAGTAAAACAAAATAGAATCTAGCTGGTAGGTACACGTAAATTATAGAGTAGTTCCAATTACCCCGTGGCTCCGATTCCCCCATGTTCCCCTACATAAAAAGGCGGTTAAAAAAGAAAGTAATAGTACCGAAGATGTATCGAAAATACAATTAATTTATAGACAAATATTTTGGCATTATAGACCTTTCCTAGTTAACCAAATGTTGACTTGGCTACGCACGCTACGAATCCTTTGTTTACTTACAAGAAATCGATTGCATGCAAGCGAACGGTAATTTTGTTTGGAGCCATGTATTTCTTTCACTTTTCTCTTTGTAAGTATAAACTATGGAGGTCAGTTAATACAGGTTAACATGCAAGCGGCTTCATCAAATAACCTACCTACTTTAAAATGATCTCTATTCTCGAATAAGAAGTTGGGGAATGGAGGTACAAGTAAACCGGCCGTTGATGTTTGGCCACACCTAACCCTAAATAGGCCAGGTGTCGTGTGTTCCAAAATCAATGTGTTGATGTATTACACGTCAATCAATATTATAAACAGTATATCAGTCATCGGTGTTGTTATTTTTGTCTATAGCAACAGGGGGATCGAAAAGGAAACTTTTGTTTCTATTCAAACGAATTGCTATGGGACAAATTGCTTGTTTTTTCGTGAAAATGTCTGATAGCAGTAGTAGACATTTTCTCTTATTGGAGTGACTCAATGGAGAACAAACACCAATCATGCCTAGTCATTACGTAATAGTACATTATGATATAAGTGCGGTAAGTTGAAAATTACAGCCGATGCGATATTGCTTGCCCGAGCCGTAGGCGAGGGCTAAAAGAAAGCAGAGGCTGTAATTATCAAAGCGCACGTATGTCATACGACGTTTTATAACATATTTGCGAGGAAATAAAATATAAAACTCGGACTTTCTTAAACGAATAAATCTTTAATTAAAGCAGTTATGAAAATTTGAGCAATTAGTAAAATTGATTATTATTTCTTAACAAATAAGCGATGCGATTTTTTTTCAGGCATAGGCACAAAACAGCCAGTATTATTAATAAAGTAAATTAATATTTTTGTTTTTGCTACAGATATTAATGGTTGTAATTTATTGTCGAAATTAATAAAATTAAAGAATTAAATGTTTATTTATTATATTTTATCTCCCAAAGTTAATTTTGTTCATAAAATGTTGACCACTTTTCTGAAATAAAAACTCTTTGCTAAGATTTAAAAAAGTAGACCGTACCGTTCGTTTTGACAGAGCATCTTCCTAAACCGTGCGATTTACATTACATTACCGCACAAGTACGTAATGAGATACATTACGATATTGAAATTGGTGAAATAAGAGACCCTTTACGAGCAAATGTGTTATAAAATAATTTTACCTAACATAACATCACGCTTGTAATCCCTGAGGGGTTAGGCAGAGGTGCACCTAATAGTACACCCACAAATCGCCAATTACGTTTAAGTACCATGTAATAGGGGGCGAGCCTATTGCCATTCATACTCCTTGGCTGCTGCTGACAAATTCCTAATGGAAAACCTACCCTGCCCGGTAATCGAACCTAGAAGCCGGGCAGGGTAGTAGTAGTAGTATTGTATATATATATATTTATATTATATATTATATATATTGTAGTCGCTATTTGGAGGAACTCGACCAAGGAGGCAGTCTAAAAAATAACTTAATAACAGTTTGCGAACTATGTGTAATAGGGGATCGGACAAAAAAAAAACTAATTAGTCAGTCAGATAGATTTCCAAAAAATATTGAACACATATTTTTTCTTTTTTTACTTCGACAAAAAATGAAGACGATACAGAGCTTCAAAAACTCGTCAACTCCTAGAAAACTTCACATGTCAGTACATTTTTTAACTACAAATGACGTCACAACCCTCCACTCATGATCTTTAAGGCGTTTTATGTCCGTCAATTTTAAAACAAAAAATACGTAAGTATCGAATATTTTTCGATAATATAACCGACGGACTAACTAGAATCATATTTGTTACTCAGTCCGATCCCCTATTCACAAAATCACTAATAGAGTAGACAAAACAAATAAATGTAGAATTTTATTTCAGACAGTGAGATTCCCATTTTGCTGGAAACAGCATCCACAACGCATATTTAATTTTTGCTGTTCATTTCGAAACCAATTAATCGTTGGTTAAAAATGTATTGTATTATTAGCTTTTTTTACAATGTTGAAACGGCTACCCCGTATTCAGTAGGACATCATTCTGAATATTTCGGAACACTTCAAGAAAGGAGGAGACTGACTTCGAAGGATTTTCTATGTTCGTGTCAATGTGTATTAGACTTTTTAGACCGAAAACGCTCTTCGAACGGAAAAATCGATCACAATGCGTTCTGGGAAGCACAAGACTACTCGTTGCTCGTGGCTATATTAATTTTCGAAGATTTAGAAGTTCAATAGGTACTTGGTAGAGTTCAGAGCCTGACGTACTTTTGATCGCTGAAAACAATGAGATCGAAATGAAAATCTAATGTGTGTAAAGTTTATGAGATTCCTAATAGCAATAGACAATATCTCCTTCATGTTTCTGGTAGTAGTTTACTTACCTACTATAAACTTTTTCATCTCCTACCTACCTACTCGTCCATGCCTATTTCATAGGACGCGTAACCTTCGAGTGTAAGCACGTGTAAGCTCGCACAGTAACCTATTCGTGCCAATATACAACTACCAAATCTAAATCGGGGTAAATTCGCATTGTTTCAAATTCAAAATCAGGTTTTAAACAGGAGCCCTTCGGGCAGCCAAACCTTACGGGATATTCAGCTAAGTTGATACTATTAAAAGGATTTACCTATGTAAGTGTTGAGCTAGTAAAAAGATATTGGTACCTAATAGTTATTTAAAATATAAATAGATGACATTATCTAAACATCTTAGATTGCAAGAGTAACCAACCAAGAGTACATAACTAAAATGTTCGAGCCCCGTACAAAACGTCACTGCTTGCTTGCATTATAACTTAAAAGCATTTAAAACCGCTCAGCATTTAGGTAGTTTGTTATCGTGCAGGCGTTAAGGAGGGTGACCCACAGCGACCCGCCCCGGGCCTCCCCCGCGATTACCGGCCGCTCATTGAGCATTCCTAATTACCTACGAATGGTGGATTTTTATTGCGGTGGTGGCTCAGTGGTAACGACTTACTTATGGTATGGCGTGCGTTCGAAACCGGGCGGGCGTGTTACTTTTTTTCATTATTTCATCACCAATGCTCACAAAACGGCGAAGGAAAGTATAATCATCGTGAGGAAACCGATTATAAATGTCCTAGAATCTTCGAAGACATATGACATTTACTTACCCGCTTGGTGGATCCAATTACAGTAGGTACTTATACTTTACTTAGGACGACATACGACTACGTTTGACCTCTATAATAATTTTACTTAAATTTAAATATATAATATATACAAATTCAATATAAATATCAGACAAGAATTATTTTCTTGTTTTCTACTTTTAAGACCGCGGTTTGTAGTCGGGTTTTAGTTTTTTAACCTTATTTTTTTTTAAACTCATTTTGTTTTAGTGTTATTTAATAAATCCGAATGTTGGTTTGCTATTTAAATACACACATCAAAAGTGTCTAGGGATCAACATATATTTTTGCAATAACTTTTCTCCTGATTGATATTAATTAAAATTTTCTTTAAGGATTCATCAAATAAAGTTTTTTCGTTTGTCACAGTAACGATAAACCAAATCACCTTTGCATTAATAAAGAAATTTGCCATTTTCCTAATAAAGGGATTTTTGACATTTGAACCACTCACATTAAAGTTCGAAAAAAAGACTGAAATAACAGTTTTCTTTAAAATTTTATTGGGTAACTTAAACAATTAATAATCCGTGTTTCTACCGCGAACACTAACAACACAAGAACATCGGTTTGGCATACTCAAAATGAGTTCATCCAAATCACGCTGTGGAATGGCCGCCCATGTTCGTTGCAACAACAAAAAAAGGTCTTCTTGCGACTGGATACCCTCCATATTCGGCAGAGCTCTTCTCTGTAGCATATCCCATGCATGCTCAATCGGGTTCAAGTCTGGCGAATGAGCAGGCCAGGGCAGGACATTGATGTTAGCTGCGGCGAGAGTCTGTCTTACAACTCTTGCGGTGTGCGGTCGTGCATTATCATGCATTAACTGAAATAAGGGACCGATTTGCACTTGTAGAGGAACGATGACGTCTGATACAATCGTCTCAGCATAAATTTGAGCGTTGAGGTTGCCTCTGATCCAAATCAACTCAGTTCTTCCGCCGATCCAAATACCCGCCCATACCATGATGGTTCCACCACTATAAGAATGGACTTCCTGGCAGGATTTTAATCGCTGTTGGCGTCCAGGGGTTCTCCAGTGTCGTATATACGTCTTGTATCCGGTCTCATACCAAAACGAGACTCATCAGAAAAGCACACGAAACGCCATTGTTCTTCTGCCCAATTTCTGTGTTCAAGAGCCCATTGATATCGAATCCTACGATTGTGCATTGCTATAGGTGGTACCCGTAGCGGTCTTCGGGAATGAAGGTTCACTTCATGCAAGCGGTTTCTGACTGTTTGGTCGCTAATTAAGTTCCCTGAAGAGTGATGAAGCCTCACGGCTAACATCATGGCGGTTATTGTTGGAGCTCTTCGAGTTAAGATTTGAATGTATCGGTCTTGTCTCCGTGTGGTGCAGCGATACCGTCCTCCATGGCGCTCAGCCACGGTACCAGTGCTTCGGTAACGTGTCCAAAGTCGACTGATAACACTCTGACTTGTATTCAGAGCTAAAGCCACAGTACGTTGCCGGGAACCAGCTTCTATCATTCCCACGGCTCTGAGCATTTCTTCCCTGCTTAAATGACGTCGCCGCTCCATAATAACGTTGGTTTTAATCAGTAGTAGGGAAACAGTAGCACTAATAATGTCTTCAATGCGTTGTATGTTTTTATAGGGAAAATATTGACAGCTGATTTTCATCTTTTACTCGAATTTGATTCACAGTTCCTGATTCAAATTATGAAATGCACCAAAAAGGATCCATATAAATTTATAAAATCATAAATTTATTACAAAGCCACATCTCAATCTCAAGAAATCCGCATAAAAATGCTTGATCCCTAGACACTTTTGATGTGTGTAGTACGAGTAAATAGCAGACTAGACCGCGAGAACTTTTTGACCGCATTCCTAACGTGTATGTTGACTAAAACTATAATATAATATACATATTTGTAATTTGCTCGCCCAGACCTCTCATTTGATACCATAAAAATAAATTGAGATAGGTAATCATAACATGTTTATGTTATGATTACCTATCTCAATTTATTTTTTTTCGATCTTAGATATTGACATTTAAATTCCATCATAAAAAGAATAGTTAAATTTTATATAGCCTATGTCACCCGGGCTATTCTTACGAATCGATTGACACCTCATTTATTATAAAACGTTCAGGAGTCTAGGCGCTACGGTGGGACATACATACATACATAAATACATAGGTACATAGACTGCCAAAATCATTACCCTTCCTTTTGGCTTCGCCGTGGAAAATATACAAAATAATTAAAAAGTTGAAAATTAAGGGAGAGCACATTTGAAAAACCACGAATTAACTTCGTGATTCATACAAACACTATGTCAAACAAACGTATCACAAAATGTGTATTTCTGTTGCCGCTTTAACTACAAATAATACAAATTAAAGGGGCTTATACTACGTTTTTTTCTCAACGTGCTACCTCCTCTAGCTCAAAGCTGGCGACACCCTTGCTTACGTGATCCAACTTCGGAAGATCGTCGTTGATGTATCATAATTATTATATTGTCAAGTAGTCGAGTCTTATCTGCTATGCTCTTTAAAAGGAGTAGTTTCACTTATTTCGTTTCTGTATGATTTCAGACCACCACACGAGCGAGACCTTGTTTTGAAATAAAGCCTTCAGCACATTGACCGGGGAAAGTGAGTCCAGCTAGAACGAGCAGTGGGATTTAAAGTGATTTACCCGTGGTACACAAGGCGACCAATACAGAGCAAAACCAGTATACGCTGATCTTTTATTGTATGGGACATTGATTCAAACGGCGCGGTTAGGTTATATTGGACCAATAGCAATTTAACATTTCATTTAAGCCAAAAATATATTTGAGATACTAAAGTTGAAAACCAGTCTTACCTGGGGGTATCATAATTTATACCCAATACTAATCGGGTTTTGGAAGACAGACAGATAAAATACTGTAAGTAATTGGGGAAAGCCTATGCAGATGATGATGATACTCAAATTGGAATGGTATTACCCGTATTACCACCCTGGTACTATGATTTGTCGTAACACGGACAAGTCACCCGATATACGCACATTCAACCTACCTCGCCGCAGTGTGGCGGAGACCTAACTTTGGCGTCGCAGTTAAGAATGAAAGAAAGGAAAAGTACTTATATTGGGCTTACTTAAGACACACGAAAATACGAAAGAGGTAACAAAACAAATAAAGCTAAACTACAAAAATAAGGCAAAGAAAATAAACAAAGTAATTACTGAAGAACCTGCTCGTACTAGTAAAAAAGGCCTTAGCATAGTGCTGCGATACTTAAAAAAAATCCGGCCCTAGTAGACTTTATCTTCACAGTATGGCAGTAACATATTGGATTGTTTTTACAGCACATTGCCTTGCGATAGATCGCGGGCCTCTGATGGCGACCAGTCTGAGCAAATGGTATGGCGTTGGTTTTGCTACCCAATAACTACGATGCGAGGTAGTCCAAAGCCTTTTTTTTTTGGGTGTGCAAAATCATCAAATAAATCCCGCTCTTGGGCAAAGCGAAAGGGAGTGCCCAGTGCCTCACGGTAAAAAAAAAGAATATTAAAGTGATTTATATCTACAGCCAGCTGAAAAGCTCAAAGATATATATATAGTTTAACTTTCAAGTCTGTTCGTTTCACCTTCAAAAGCCAAAGCGCACAATGTCTATCTAAGAGTACAAAGAATCCAAAAAGTTGGTACTTGGTACCAGTTGGCAAGCGAGGAGCATCTCTGCTGAACTACCATTGAGCCGGCCTGGGATAACCCGCGCAGGCGAGCCCAAGCCCCGCCCGTGGGCGTGGCCACGGCTTCCGGCTGCCACCCCCGCAACCTTCCCTCCGTCTCCGACGACCGGACGAGGCACCTCGCTTTTATCCCGGTTTCCTGTCCGTGGACGCTCGCTTTGCTCCGGCCTATCGATTTGTTTATTTTTTTAACAAGACAAATAGGTCAGACGCGTCCCTTCCGAGTGCCGTGTCGTGTCCGTGTCGCGTCCGGCCCGTCGCCGGTACCGTCGCGCGTCCGTTAGCGATGGACTGTGTCCGGTGTAGGTGCGGCAGCGTCTGCTGGCTGTCTGCGACGGAGATGGAGGCAGTTCAATAAAGGTGAGTGGACCAATGTCTCCAAGGGATGCCAATACATATTGCTAGTCAAAATGATTCGTCCTGCGAAGCCTGAGCATGTTGGGGCACTTTATGCGAGCAGGATTATATTCCGACACAGAAAATAAAAAAATATTACTGATGAAACCGTCTTAATTTATGATTTATAGATATTAATTAACATTCTCAAAGTAATAAAGTAAGTATTTCTTTCCCAAGTAAGTATGCACTTCTCATGGGCATAAGAAAAGTTCTTTATAAAATGATTAAACATAACTAGTATTTTTAAATTATTTGCAGTAGTTAATGACCATGAACCAGTACGATACACTAATTGTATCGTAACGTACAATCTAAAATGTATCAACAAGCTTCATCCAAATTATGACAGCGAAAAAAAAAACACTCCCGCTGTTAAAGGTAACCCCTGTCGGATGAATCACAGCTTTGTTATCAGTATCTAAGATGCCAAACCTCTTGGTGTTTCCCAGACTTTCCTTGTTAAAATATTCCCAGACGCGGAAAATTTACAAACTGAGCAAATACGTATTTTGGTAAATCCAGAAAGTGTGTAACACCTATTTAAGATGTAGGACAGACATACCATACTGTGCCTTTCTACTGTGTCATTCCTGCTGAGGACAAATTGATACGGAACTTACGGAAGACATCATAGAAAACGCTAAAGATTTTACGCTTGTTTCAAAATTATCCAGTAGGTTCTTACCTACTGGATAATTCAACTGGACGAAATCCCTAAAACAATTAGGAAAGGAACCTATCACGGTGCTATCTACCTCTAATCTTGGGACACAGGCAAATTCTCAATGAGAGGAAATGGACTTCGACTTTTTGACAATACAGCATTCCTAACATTTTTTTTCACCGGTTTGAGAGACGCGAAAATGAAAAAAAAAACAAAGCGTAACCAGTGGTGGCTCTGTGATGGAACTCTCTCAACCGGGGATGGTTGGGCACAAATCTGGACTCCAGACCGCTACTGAAAATTTTCTTAAAATTGAAAGATTCACTCTATAAGTAGACGGGAAAAATGTTAGTAGGCAGTCATTTTCACGACTAAATTACTGCTTATGATATCTTTTGTCCAGTTGCGTGATATTAAAAACACAGAACTTGTGTGTTATCACAAACTATCCCCATTTGTGATAACACACAAGTCGGGACAGAGCAACGGCTCAATCGATTCTATATCTTTACACCTTTCTGAGAAACTATCAGTTTTGTTTTTCTGTTTTATGGATTTTTTGTGTGACTTGACTCGAAAGATACCTACATAATGAATCATCATCATCAGCCTATAATGTTCCCACTGCAGGGACTTAGGCCTCCTCTCTAGGAGAGAGATGGGCTATAATCCACCACGCGTGCCCAGTGCGGATTGGTAGATGTCACATGTCTTCGAATTTTTTGGTTCTAAGACATGCCGGTTTCCTCACGATGTTTTCCTTCACCGTTTTGAGAGCAGTGGTGTTGAAATAAATTACACAAAGTAATGCGCCTGACTGGATTCGAACCCACGACTCACAGTTCGTAAGTCGAGGCCGCCACCATAATGAATACTTATAAGTAAATCTGGAAAGTGATTGTTAGGTTAGCGATGGTCTCGAACCATTTTAACCACATATAAAACATTCACACTACAAACATGTTGCAATTTCTATTGGTTCTATTGACCGCTAACGTTATAATGCTCGTCCTTCAAGACGTTTTAAGACCCATTATAATAAATTGTGACCTAAATCCAGGTCCTGCACTCGAGTTGATGGACGCATTGTGCGAAGCATGCATCTGTGGTCGTCATCCAACCCTATTGTGCCACACTGAGTGCCAATTATCCTGTATCTCGGTGGCAATTTTAGTGTCACCTACCTACTTCAGCCTCGTCTTAGCGGTCATTGGAGTTAAAGTCTTTTAACAAGTCGCGGAGTCGAGCTATATGGGCTTGTTGTTCGGTTGCAAGGCTATTATTTCTGTAATATTGCAAATAGGATGCCTAGTAGGTGAGATTTAAACAACTGCCGAAATGGGGGTGTATTATTAAGCAACCTTCAGGTATGATAGGAGTGATGTTACGTATTGAGTAACTTAAAGTTATGGGCTGATTAAATATTTATCTAAACATCTCACGTCATTATTGAATTTAGTTATAGAGTTACGGAATGAACAGTCGAACTGAAAATTATGAACTTACTGCAGATTCTGTCTTGAACTGCCTATAGATTACCACATAATAATTTAACCATACATTTCAGGTGATACTTTTTTGACTACAAACGAGAAAGAGTCTATTTACGGGGTTGAAATCTTTTTAACGTTGAAGATGACCTTTCCTTGGGTTTAGAAAACAGTAGAAGGCATGTACGGCAGCCTCACGCACCTGATCCTGGAAACAAAACCCAGCTGAATACGCTGAAAATAACTTGCAAGCGATTCGCAGTACAGTTTGCAACATAAGTAATTATTTTGACTGCCACACGCCTGTAGGTACAACCGTCACGACGGCAATGTGACGAAAGCCGCTATCCTTCTACGACAGCATCGTTCACATCGCCGGAGATCATTAAGTTAATCAAAACCTGCTCCTTTAAGAGCGACTCAACAGTTTCACCGGCGCGGCGGCGTCTGAACTCAACAAATCTTTCAAATGCTGTGGAGTCAGGCCGTCGAGGACACCGGAACCACTCCGGAAAGAGCTCGCGGCTGCGATCAACTACGGCGCTGTAATTTGGCAAAATGGCAAATCCTGAACGAGAGCGTTAATATAACACACGACGCATGCAATGGATGGCTGAAAGAGTATCTGGACAGTAAGGCGCCACCATGAGTTGCTCATTCACACATAACAGATCAGTGTTCTGTTATACTCAGTTAACATGGATTAAACATGAGCACAATTTTGTCTTTGTTTCAAAAGTTATTAAAACCTGAAACATAAAATAACGTAACATAACATAACGTGCTTGAACTGTAACAGTCTTCTTTAATTTATTTTAAAGAATTTGAAATTATGATTTTTTTTGAACATGCAGAATCCTATAAAGGAAGGTGAGTAACCGCTCCCAGACACGTTGTCAGTTCTCCCCTCGCGAGACTGATACGTACCGCTAAACTCAGTGCAATAGAGAGTCTCGCGCCCCGGGAAACTCTTTTCAGGCCCTAGTTTGAGAGTTTTTAACTAAAAAAGGGTTTTTAAATAACATTAATGCCAGAAAAACTGTATGTAATAAATCATATCTTTATACTCTGAAGAAATACGAGACACTGAATCTGACCAATGATAAAGATTCTGAATAATTACTTGTCGAATTTCGAAGGTAGGTACCTAATACCATGAAAAATCTATTAGCTATTACATTGACGCAAAATAGCCGCTTGCAAAACAAATATAATATGATTACCTACCAAAACATGCACTTGGTGTGTGCAACAAATAAGTTAAACATGTTATTAGCACGCCAGTAACTGTGTTGCTGCCATTAATGGGGTCGGTTTGGCACACTCCCTGGAAACAGAAGGAATGGCAAATGAATGGCACGCGAGCCGCCGCAACACTCGCAACTTAACTAGCAACAAGAATGTAGAAAAAAAAGAGTACTGAAGTACTTTATCATTTTTAAATTGACTCATGTAAAACAGCTTGTTGTTTTTAGTCGGATTCATAACAGAAACTTGGGAATTTTAAATTAGCTGACATGTCTGGTTACGAATTAAGGGAGTGGTCGAAATAGTTTTATAGAGGCCTCCATTGATTCGATGTGTGAATACAAATGATCGACGAAATCTGACAATTTGGTGTACTCGTGGTAAGTATTTGTTACCCGAATGCGGCGAAGCCCAAAAGGAGGGTTATGTGTTTGACGTGTATCTATGTCTGTTTCTTTGTTCCCTCATAACTCCTAAACGGATGAAGGGGTTTGAATAAAATATACGTCGTTAGATTCGTCTTTGGCACGAGTGTCACTGGCTACATTAAAGTTAAAAACAAAGAAAAATTTCGGTTTTAGAGGGCCATACCGCGGATTTGAAAAAATATCCTTTACCATCGAGTAGGGTATCAAAATGAAGGGTTAAAAGGAGATTACAAAAATATACTACACGTATATGTTTAAAAGAAATTCGAAGTCACAAATCCTATATACAAACACAAAAGTTAAATCATCTGCGAAGAATTTTACGCGACCAACGAAAGAACAAACATAAAAGAACTAAAAAGTTGGAAATAAAAAAAAGAGGTTAAAAAACTAAAAAACCCGAGTGAAAAAACTGAAAAGCAAAAAACAAGCACATTTTAAGTTAAACAAAACTTAGGGTTCATTTGAATATTCAAAATAAAAATAAAACAAATAGAATGCATCCAAGTTTTGTTTAATTTGAAATGTGCTTGTTTTTTGTTTTTCAGTTGTTTCAGTCGGGATTTTTTGCATGACGTGTTCTTATACCTATAGGGCTAATGTTTCAATCTCGAGATAACTTTCATTGAATAAACAGGATGAATAGATTTGTTTAATTAAATTGAATCGCTATCTCCATAGTACCAACATCGGAATACGAGTATTATAGCGACAAAATAATCAGCTGCACCTACAATTTTAATTCTAAACCTAAACATATTTATTTTTTAAGATAATTATATTCAAGAATAATAATAATATAATAAAACATTTATTTTCAGGTATAAATAAACCCAAAGATATAACTTATATCTTCGGCTTAGTTTAGGCTCCTACAAATAAAATACTTTTTTCTGTATAAATATGTTAGATTGTCTTTATTTTATTTGTGGAAGAAAAAAAATATTATTATTATTATATAACCAAGAAATATATAAGTAGGTATACCAAAAACAATTGTAGGTAACTTAATACTTACTATAATATGTTAGTATCACTTCCACAACCTGTGGCCAAAAACTGTCTTCCAACACCTAGTGTAGAAGACACGTAGGTTATGCGCACCACGATCGTCTTGAAATAGGGATGTATACTGACTGAAAAAAATGTGATTCTAATTAGTCCGTATGTCAGATTATCGAAAACTATTGGATACGTATTTTTTGTTTTATAAAATCAATAAAAATTGACGAAGATAAAATGCGTCAAAGATTTGAGTGGGGGTTGGTGACGTCACTGCCCGCTAAAAGACGTCATACTAGAGTATGACGTCACACGAGTTTTCAAAGCACTGTATCGTCTTTATTGATTGTTTACGTGAAAAAAGAAAAAATACGTGTCCAATATTTTTTGGTAATCTATATGACGTACTTACTAATTAGATTTCTTTATTATTTCTTATCTACACTATTGACGTTATCGTTACGTGACGTGACTCCAGCAGCTCTAGATGTGTATTTCAAGTTTTGACGCATGTACTCCTTGGTCTTTAGCTCAGTGGTTTAATGCAGGCGAGAGATGTACACCGGGGTGTTCGGCTTCGCGCGGCACTCAGTTTAACGTTGGGCTGAGCCTTGCCATAGCGGTTACTCCTTAGCTGGTGATGAATGAATGACGAAACCGTCATCACCAGCCCGTGGACAAAAGAAGAAAAAGTGGAAGAAGCGGTGGTTGCTCTCGCACAGCAATAACAAGCATTATAGAAATGAACAAGAAGGCTAAATTACATTTTTCTATTTTAGTGACTGCGGTACTCAGAGATATTTAATGATTAGGTACTTATTAAAGATTTCACATACTTTTGTACGACGAAACTGTCAAAACCTTTTAACCTTTTCTAAGTGATGGCCTAGGTAATCATTAAAGCCCTCTGGGTGTGGCAGTAAGTAAGTACTATACCTTCATTATTTGACCGCCGTTACAGTTAGCCCAAAAGTTTAACAACCAGTCTAACCAAAACGTATCGTATTACCCAGTGCTAACTGGGTTATGAAGGTCAGACAGGCAGTCGCTCCATCTAAGATATTGGTATTCAGCTGCATCTATGTAGACTGGAGACCTATTTCTACATTACATAAAGGGTGTAAAAGTACCCTTAACGCAAACGAACGGCACTTGTTCTCCCCACCACAGCGATCATTTTTTGGTTCTAGACCATAACTGGGAACCCCCTAGTTACGGAGATATTGGGGGTCAAAGTTCCAAATTTTGCACAGCTGTTTTTGTAAATACCAGTTTTTCAGGTTATGACTTTACTTAAATTACTTCCATAGCCCCTTTACTATTCAAAGCACCCACTAGCACAATGTTTCAAGAGTGCAACATTGAGTTTTACCGTAAAATGTGATTTTTGACCACAAAAAAAAAAGTAATTTCCCAGCAAAAATTTTTTCGTAGGTGTACTTAGTTTGATGTGAAGAATGCTTGGTTGACGTATGTGTGAAGGGTTACTTTACACCCTGTATTTGGAAAAATTCTAGACGGATGGTGAAGTGGCTACAGTCATTACGATAAGTAACTACAATCCGAGGTCCTGAACACAAGTCTGTTACAGTAAAAACTAAAAATAAAGCTTTTATTTATCCTTTACAACCAACATTTTGTTTAGGCGGGCGGTGCCATAAAACAAGGAACTAACAAACAACAACACTAATAAGCAACTACCTTTCTAAATAAATCACAAAAAATTAAATACACCAGAAAACGAAGAAAACTTTAAAAATCCTTTGCAAAGATAACGTTGTACAGTTTTTTTTTTTATAAACGCAAATGTATTCCCTGTAACATCAACATGTATTAGCATAGATGCATAAATCTAGTCGCGCCAGACACTTGGAGTTGGGGCCGACTGTACATGTATAAGCTGGCATAATATTCGCATAAATCACATCGGAATTAATTATTGCTTCTGACTATTATGTGGGGGTGAGGAAGATTAAGCTTGTTTATGATGTTAACTTCATCTCTTTTCAAGCGTGTCTAACTGAGTGAAATCATTGAGCCTCCACTGTAAAGCTTCGTAAGGACATACATGTAGTATGCGGTCTAAAATAATAAAAACAGGATCTCTCGTAAAGTGTTTCCGGGACGAAAGTTCACACATACACAATTATGAAACTGAATAACTTTCGTCCCGTGAATGTTAGAAATCCGTAACTTTTTCTTTAGTTCTACCATACTTGTTGATCTGCTGATTGCGTCAGTTACTATCACTAGACTAGCCTTTTACCAACCACGTTGGGGTTGACTTCCATTATAACCGGATACAGCTAGATAACAGTATTTTCCATGAAGCGACTGCATATATGACCCCCAGAACCCAGTTAGGACTAGGTAATACAACAGACCTTTTTTTTTGACTGGTGGATAATCATCGAATAACCCCTCCCGCTCTAGGGCCGGGCGAAAGAGAGTGTCAAACTACTACTGACTAAAAACCACCCATGTTCCTTCTTAGCCCTTTACGTCGAGGCCGCGGTATCTCTTACAACATCCCGCAACCCCGACGGGAATACGACAGCCCTTGGTTAGACTGATTATAAGACTTTTGGGCAACTGACTACTTACTTGTGACGACTGTCAAAGATATCTATACAAATGACAGCCGGAAACTCCGAGGCACCGAGGAAACTCCGTACTTATATGTAATGGTAGTTAACAAAACAAAAAAAAAATAGTCCGTCTTATAGATTACCAAAAATATTGGACACGTATTTTTCCTTTTTTCACGTAAACAAACAATGAAGACGATACCGTGCTTTGAAAACTCGTGTGACGTCATATTCTTAGACATTACTATGACATTTTTAGCGGTCAGTGACGTCACCAACCCCCACTTAAGTCTTTCACGCGTTTTATCTTCGTCATTTTTTATTGATTTAATAAAACAAAAAATACGTACCTATCCAATTTTTTTCGATAATCTAACAGACGGACTAATTAGAATCTAATTTTTTTAAGTCAGTATTAGGGATACTGACTTAAAAAAATGAGATTCTAATTAGTTCTTGACTTCGTTCGAAACTTCGAATTGGAACATGGTGTTGATACCACAGGGTGTCAACGAAGAGTCTTAGGACCACAGGAACACCAAAACAAGCCTTTATACAGTCGGTCAGGAAATACGAAACACCTCAGCGCTCCATCTGCCTAGCCATTTCCGAAATAGTACGTCGGAGACGAATTCTAACGGAACCGGATGCATCTCAATACCTGTGTGCTTTTGCATTAAACGACTGGCTATGTGACTAACCTTAAACCAAATAATGATAAGACTACTTGTCAGAATGTATAACCACTAACTACTTAGCTGCTCTCAATTTACGATTAAAAAAAAAACTACGGGCCATTAACACGTGTGATGATTAATGATTTTTTTTTGCTAATTGGTTTTTATAAACACTTTTATACATCTCTGAGTGATGAGTACATAGTTTAACAGTGAACAGCAAACGTCTTTTTTGGTTATCAGTGAAAATCTAACATTGTAAGAGGTGTGTGTTGGCAGTGTTGGCCCTATAGCTTTTAAATGCCGCTTAGATGTGCTAAACGCGTATAGTTATAAAAACATAATACCACGCATAAGAATCCCCTAAATGTTAGGCTCGGTGTACCCACCATCCACATTGTGCCAGCAGTTATGTTGAAATCCATTTAGTTTTAGCGAGAGATTCACCTTCGAAACCAAAAGATATGTAGCTACAGACGATGCTATTCAGCAACGGCCCAGCCCTTTCAAAATCAATACTCCACTTGTTTTCCATTTACAGTACAAACACATTCAGACGGGATGACGTGTTTCACTTTCGCATGCCTACAAAAATAGATGAGGCTCTATGTGCTGGGGTCAATGCGATGTTTGGGCCGATTTCTTGCTCGATTAGGCTTGTGATAAGTAGCCATTGGTCCTGTTGGGTGAGGGGGAATATATCTCGCCGTCTGCTATTTTAGTAACTTATGATGCCGAAAACAGTCGTGGCATATTTAAAGTTCATTTATTTTTATTACAAATTGGGTTTACGTGTTTTTAGGTATTTTAATAATGTGAAAACTACGGTCTACTAGACGAGTTCGTGACCTAATAATAAAACCCACACATTGAATCTGGTTAAGCAGCGCTTACCAAGGTTTGTTCATGAATGTTTACCATCTATATTACACACTGAGTTTCCTCCGTACCTCGGATGTGACGATAAACTGTTAGTCCTGCAGGGCATCGTTTGTTGATCTTTGGCAGTCACTATTTTTAAGGTGAAGGCGACAAGGCAGCCCCCGAAATTCCAATTTTCTTACGTGTTTTGCAATTTCCCGGTCAGTGTCAAATCGTTATATCTACACTAATATTATAAAGATGAAAGATTTGTTTGTTTGTAACGAATGGGCTCCGAAACTACTGGACCGATTTGAAAAAAATCTTTCACCGTTGGGAAGCTACACTATCCCCGGGTGACATAGGCTACTTTTTATCTCTGTATTCCCTCGGGAACGGGAATTACGCGTGTGTTAAATAAAATGAGATTCGAGGCAAAAAAAATGTTTATTTACTTAGTAATAATTATTAAAAACACCAATACAACCGTGTCAGTTCATAAAGGTCCCTTGGGTGACTATTTGATGGAAACGGCATTCATCATTTCACATACGACTTGACACTGACCGGGAAATTGCAAAGAAACGTAAGAAAATTCGAATTTCGCGGGCTGCCTTGTCGCCTTCACCTTATACTTTCACGGTTTATAATTCTAACTCCACTTACACTCTCACTTCCGGGAGCAAATCCAAAGCGGGGTAAATTCGCATTTGTACGAGTTTTGCACTTTGTGAATGACCTACGCAAAAACATAAATTACTACTACTATGAGAACAAAAACCTCATTCGTTTTAAAGTAGAATTTTGTAATGAATTAAATCGTAGGACATTAAATCGCAGTGCTAGTGGAAGAAAGTTCTTTAGTAAGACTGTTCATTATAACATAGGGGGAATGGTCGGATAATTTACGTGATTTTCGATTGTTCTGAGCTCTCGATATTTCGACGCGACATTACTGTATTTGTGTTGCTGTCACCCCGTGATTATGGTGTTTGCATAGAAATACCGTCAGATGTGACAACCAGCTTTACAGGATATCGTATCATACCACTAGTTCTACTGATCAGTCCTACGGTAGAACTACATCATCGTAGAACTAGTGGAACCACAAAGTCCCACTAGTTCCACGACGTTGTACCACCTTGTATCGCTACCACTATTGTAGGATTGGTCAGTCTAACTATTGGAATCACAGTGGAATTATTGATCGTATAGCCCATTATTAATGAGTACGGGGTGTCGGAGATCAGTTAGGCAGTCGCTACCATATAAAACATTGCTATTTAACTGGGTTCGGTTAGACTGAAGCCGACCCCGACAGGGAAGAGGCCAAAAGAGGATGAATACTCACACACTCCTCTACTTTACTATCAATAAAATCAGCTTATAATGTTCCTACTGTTGGGACACAGGCTACACTAAAGCTATTTTTGTAAACGTGTCCCGCCCGAATCATCAAAAAGTAATCCGTACGTTTTTGTACGTTCGTACTTTGTTTGTTAGCCTAAAGTTAGAATGGGGCCGCCTTGCTGGCTGTCCCAAGCTATTATACCAAGAACTACACTTTTTAGAATCACATGAGTCTAACTTATCTGACATTACTTTTAGACTAGGTACATGGGTCGAGACATTGGTATTATCGACTAGATAAGTAGAAGCTTAGTTTCCGTACACATAGGCAAAGGAAGAATAAAAAAATATCCTGTTGTTTTTTGCCTTTCAATTTCGTGTGATAAAAAGTCCTCATGAATAGTCCTAAGAGCTCATTTACCTACAAGATACGTTGTACGGTGAGAATTTTGGCAGCATCTATCTCGTGCACATAACACATTATCGCTATTGCTTGAAGCTTGACGATAACTGACACAAGCGTGTCAGTTATTCAAGACATATTCCAAGGCTGTTTTCTGATCACCAGAGTTTGCTCTATAGTGTTGTACCAGTGCTCGTTTAAATCAAGGTAAGTCAGCCCGTAGCCAGTAACATCTGTGCGAAGAGCGGGCTTTAGGGGGACTGTCTTTTTAAAATTTTGAAGCCGAATCTTAAAATGAGTTTTGATTTTATGTCTTTATTAATTGGTGTCTTCTATTTTCGGTGGGTTGTACCTCGGATGTGACGATAAACTGTTAGTCCTGCAGGGCATCGTTTGTTGATCTTTGGCAGTCACTATTTTTAAGGTGAAGGCGACAAGGCAGCCCCCGAAATTACAATTTTCTTACGTGTTTTGCAATTTCCCGGTCAGTGTCAAATCGTTATATCTACACTAATATTATAAAGATGAAAGATTTGTTTGTTTGTAACGAATGGGCTCCGAAACTACTGGACCGATTTGAAAAAAATCTTTCACCGTTGGGAAGCTACACTATCCCCGGGTGACATAGGCTACTTTTTATCTCTGTATTCCCTCGGGAACGGGAATTACGCGTGTGTTAAATAAAATGAGATTCGAGGCAAAAAAAATGTTTATTTACTTAGTAATAATTATTAAAAACACCAATACAACCGTGTCAGTTCATAAAGGTCCCTTGGGTGACTATTTGATGGAAACGGCATTCATCATTTCACATACGACTTGACACTGACCGGGAAATTGCAAAGAAACGTAAGAAAATTCGAATTTCGCGGGCTGCCTTGTCGCCTTCACCTTATACTTTCACGGTTTATAATTCTAACTCCACTTACACTCTCACTTCCGGGAGCAAATCCAAAGCGGGGTAAATTCGCATTTGTACGAGTTTTGCACTTTGTGAATGACCTACGCAAAAACATAAATTACTACTACTATGAGAACAAAAACCTCATTCGTTTTAAAGTAGAATTTTGTAATGAATTAAATCGTAGGACATTAAATCGCAGTGCTAGTGGAAGAAAGTTCTTTAGTAAGACTGTTCATTATAACATAGGGGGAATGGTCGGATAATTTACGTGATTTTCGATTGTTCTGAGCTCTCGATATTTCGACGCGACATTACTGTATTTGTGTTGCTGTCACCCCGTGATTATGGTGTTTGCATAGAAATACCGTCAGATGTGACAACCAGCTTTACAGGATATCGTATCATACCACTAGTTCTACTGATCAGTCCTACGGTAGAACTACATCATCGTAGAACTAGTGGAACCACAAAGTCCCACTAGTTCCACGACGTTGTACCACCTTGTATCGCTACCACTATTGTAGGATTGGTCAGTCTAACTATTGGAATCACAGTGGAATTATTGATCGTATAGCCCATTATTAATGAGTACGGGGTGTCGGAGATCAGTTAGGCAGTCGCTACCATATAAAACATTGCTATTTAACTGGGTTCGGTTAGACTGAAGCCGACCCCGACAGGGAAGAGGCCAAAAGAGGATGAATACTCACACACTCCTCTACTTTACTATCAATAAAATCAGCTTATAATGTTCCTACTGTTGGGACACAGGCTACACTAAAGCTATTTTTGTAAACGTGTCCCGCCCGAATCATCAAAAAGTAATCCGTACGTTTTTGTACGTTCGTACTTTGTTTGTTAGCCTAAAGTTAGAATGGGGCCGCCTTGCTGGCTGTCCCAAGCTATTATACCAAGAACTACACTTTTTAGAATCACATGAGTCTAACTTATCTGACATTACTTTTAGACTAGGTACATGGGTCGAGACATTGGTATTATCGACTAGATAAGTAGAAGCTTAGTTTCCGTACACATAGGCAAAGGAAGAATAAAAAAATATCCTGTTGTTTTTTGCCTTTCAATTTCGTGTGATAAAAAGTCCTCATGAATAGTCCTAAGAGCTCATTTACCTACAAGATACGTTGTACGGTGAGAATTTTGGCAGCATCTATCTCGTGCACATAACACATTATCGCTATTGCTTGAAGCTTGACGATAACTGACACAAGCGTGTCAGTTATTCAAGACATATTCCAAGGCTGTTTTCTGATCACCAGAGTTTGCTCTATAGTGTTGTACCAGTGCTCGTTTAAATCAAGGTAAGTCAGCCCGTAGCCAGTAACATCTGTGCGAAGAGCGGGCTTTAGGGGGACTGTCTTTTTAAAATTTTGAAGCCGAATCTTAAAATGAGTTTTGATTTTATGTCTTTATTAATTGGTGTCTTCTATTTTCGGTGGGTTGTGAACACTGGGTTTGTTCAACGCTAGTTTCGTCCAGACAAGACATAATATGGAACGAGGAACGAGGTCTACCCATCGACAAGTACGAGTACCTACATCTTTTAAGCACTTTTACGTTTTTGACAAGCTTTTTACTTCTTTTAAACATAACCCTAATTTTGAGTTTCGCCGCAGTCGAGTAAAAAAGTTTCTTGTAGTTATAGAAAATTCTTCATTACAAAACGTGACACGTAGTTTTTGAAATGATCCCAAAAGACCTTTTTTTTTTTTTTTTGGTAGGTGTAAAATTATCGAATAACCCCTCCCGCTCTTGGGCAGAGCGAAAGGGAGTGTCAGACTTCTACTGACTAAAAACCACCCATGTTCCTTCTTCGCCCTCTATGTCGAGGCCGCGATAACCAGAGGACTACCCGCAGCCCCGACAGGATCCCAAAAGACCTTATGTGACGAGTATGTTTGTTGACTTATGTCCAAAATATCAGAATGTCGGACTATGTAGCTGTATACATATATCCAGCTGAATCTGAGACAGTTGATAATATGTTAGTAGAATAGAAGAACAAGGGTACAATACAATATTAACCCTAAAGATATTAACGATATTGGCCGGGAAATGTACCTAACATTTCCCGGCCTATATCTATGTGAAAAAAAAAAAAAACTCCGTCAATTGCGTTTTTCATTTTCCGTAACGTGCAGCTGGTTCTACATGATTGAAACTCTGAAAGTGATATCTGGATGAGTTAATGATGATCCATGTGCTAAATGGTTTCTGCAGCCGCCAACCTAGCTCTACAATACTGCCGAATATTTGGTCAGACCAAATAACCTAAGAGTGAATTGTACCAATGAAACGAGTGCGATCAGCACAACATTGAAAACATAAACATTAATACGGCGGTCGGTGTCGGTAATCCATAGAATGCTATGATGACTCTAATAGCTCTTGGCGATGAGAACCGAGAGGAGACGTGCAGACTTCATCATCTGATTAGCTTTTGCCAACTATCTTGGGGTCGACTTCCATTTTAACCAGATGCAGATGAATACCAGTATTTTTATGTCGAGGCTGCCTATCATATAGGCAACTGGAGGAGGTGGAGGCCTAGGAAATAATATGATACCCCTTGGGCAACCCTTGGACACCCGGGACCAAAGGCTTTACGTGTTTTCCGAGTCACGGAGGAAACTCGGTGTGTAATGGGTGGTCACCCATCCACAGATCAACCTGCTGTTATTATCTAGCCAGGCTTCGAAGCCAACCAATAATATTGATTCAAATCGACAGCGCGTCTCTCGTGTATTACTTTGACTATCGAATCTTGCCGCTCCGGTAGTCTCTGATTCGCTGGAATCCGGCCTTAAATGTGTTGATCGCGTTACGTTTTCTTGATGAAATTACACTTTAACTGATTTAAACCATGAGTCATTTACTTTCTAGATAAAAATCCTATTTTTTAACTGAAAAACAGACACAAAATATTTTATATAGATCAATTGTCTCTTATGAAGGCCGCCACCTGTTTGGCCGACAAGCGGATGACACTTTTACGGGATATAATAAGGTAATGTATAGACTTCCTGCAGCTAAGTGGCGCGCGCGCCGGTCTTCGCGCCCACATGCGCGCGACAATTTTATATGTTCATTTGACTGCTGGCAGAGGGGGCAGACTATTAAAGGAGACGATTTTTTGTACGGAGAATCAAAATCAAAATATTTTATTACACAAAGATCTACATGGGCACCTGTAAAACGTCGACAAAAAGGTACACGGTTCGGTGCATTGAATTTCCCAAAAAATAAGTTCAGCGTCGGATAATTTAAAGTACCTATTATATTGAATAGGTATTGATTAATTCCTTAAAATCTTTAGATTGCATTGGTAATATTAGCAAAGTGTTGTCTAACTGACTAATAATATAATATGAATATAATAAACTAATAATTATTGAAAAATATGCAAATGAAAACGTGACGTCAAATGAAAAACGGAATTGAACGGAAAAAAAAAAAAAAAAAAAGTAGTTGACAGTCCACCAAAAAAAGCAGATTTACAACAATTACAACGTTCCGTGACACGGTCACGGTGATGTTTTAAAACATCATTAAAATCGATTTTAGCGAAAAGCTCTAAAATTTCATTTATTATGATTTCACATTTCCAGTTACATTGAAATGTAATATTTTGTTTATTTATTGTAATGGTAACTTTTTTTGAGTCATATCGGTAGGTCTAAAACATTGTCTCCTTTATAATTATGTTATTTTTGTCTCTACACAGCATTGTTTTTTCTATTGACTACAGAAAACGGTGTCGTCGATGGCGGTGACAATTTCGACTACGGCATGACCGTAGTCGAAATGAATGACGTAGTATTCTAAACTCGATGTAACACCATCATCGAGAGGCACTTGTGGAATTTGTTCTTTCGGTCATTTTATTTTTTTGTACGCACTGCGACTAATCAAGCCATACAAAACCAGTTTAAGCAGATCTCTTATTAAACGTGAAATCTATATAAAGTGTTGTTGTGTACATGTTATGCTGGAAAATTATACCTTGATAATCATTTATGTCGCCGTGTGTACCTGGTAACCTTTTAGATACGGAGTCTATATTGAAACCGATAATTCGTGGACGGGTTTGTGATAAGTCCTTTGACACGATGTAGTTTGTAGGTTGTTGATATTTGTATCTTTACAGGTGTAAATTACATGCAACCAGTAGTACAAATTAGTTTTTTGTAAAATTTTAGGCATAGTTTTTTATTTATTTGCAATGGAATGCAAATCGTTTCATAAAGTCTACGTTCGATTATCTGTCACTCGGCATGATCTACTATCGCCACACGACATCAAAATTCCTAAAAAAGTACCTTTTTAAATAAAAGAGTAGTAACTAAAACGCGTCTACAGCATAATTTCACGACCGTGGTCAAATCGAGTGGTACATTTAAATTGATTGTAGGACATATTTCCTTGAAGCCGGATGCATTCAATTGGCAACAGCAGCGTAGTGAGCCAACGACGAACAGTTCGTGATCGACCGTCCTGTCACTCTCACCGTGGTATCGATAAATCGGGATCGGAGTATCGATGTGTTCTAATAAAATCGATAAGCTTGAATCTACGGAGCGATTACATCACTGATTAATTAAAAAAAAAACAAATGCAAAGTATTTGAAATATTTTTCTCTAAATTTGTGAACAAACGTTTTGATGGACTGTTATAATTCAATTTATTTCTCCAAAATGTATCTTTATGAGAACACTAATTTTGTGAAGGTTGTGTGGCAGTGAAGGACAATAATCTCATCAGTTTGTAAAATAAGTGCCAGTCTGAGGACTTAGTTTGTTTGACACGAGTGGTATCACTGACATGTGATACCACAATACAGCTACCACGACGGAAAAGGACGGGAAAGACAAAAAGCGAGTCAAAAGGAAACGAATATCCGATATGAGGTGAGAGAGAGGAGGAAGAGAAAATAAATAATAAACGAACTGAATTCAAATAATAAAATACTTTTGGAAACCTTTTTTTATATAAAATCCTTGCCAATATTGTAAAATATGAAAAAAATATTTTGTCTGTCTCTGTGCCTGTTGCTAGAACAACCGAATTTTGTACCGGTAGTGCATTCCCGTGTTGCAATATCCGACAGCCGGGCTGGTAAAGACGCGGGGAAAAACAAGTACAATGATTTTTAACGATTTTCATCAACAATCGATGCATCCTTTTTTGCTATTTTTTCTTTGCCTTGTCGACGATTTTATTTCGCGTTTCGAATCAGTCATACTGTTAACTAATTGAATGTTGAGACTGGTTTGCTGAAGGGCCCTAGTTTGTGTGTTGAAATTGAGATTCCAAGAATTTGTTCTCGGACCTAGTGAAAATGGGTACAGTCTGTCTTATCTACCCATCGGGGACGTGTTGGTATGTTATTTTAAGTAATGCACAACCAGCAGGTCGGAAGGGTGAGGTTTCCAGTTTAGGTATGTCTAGGTGGTCCACTGGAAACCCAGTAAGTCTTTAACTGCGCTAGGAATTAAGCCCAACATCTCCTACTACTACTTGTCCCACTCTAAGAATTTTTCCTTTAAAGTGGGTGCGTTTACAAACATTTAAACTCACATAAACAATCACGTCATACAAATATTTGTTCCGTGCGGGGATCGAACCCGCAACACGCAGCGCAGCTGTGAATCATGGTGAAGTCATGAAATAAACGGAACATAAAACTTGCCATTGGCTTACATGAACAATACTTGTATGAAAACTAGCCTTGTACTTGGAACACACATGTGCAAGACCCGTTAGCTGCATGCCACTCCATCAATCATGAAGTCATTATTTAATCAGTCTGTCTAAATAGATGCACAGATTAAATAATCACTACATTGCTTGAGCTTCCTATGTGACCATAACAAGTCACTTCTGGTTGTTTATTGTCCGTAATTCATTTTATCTAGTGGACGTTCACATGCTTCGGTTAAAATGTGTAAGATAGTAAACTTGTGTACGTAGATCACGTAATACGTAGGTGTGTTCAAGACCTCAACCAGTTTTCACTAGGAGACATTACCCTTGCTTGGAACCGTAATGATACTGGACCGTGTAGAAGTTAAGGCAGACCACCGACAAGGTGATCAGACGTAATCAAAAAGACTGTAGGGGGCAGCCTATACAAATGTACCACAATGCAGGGATTCGTATGACAAAGAGATCTTTTCATATGTGGTCGTAATCCTAAGCATTGAGGGAACGACGAAGAATAAGAAATAGAGACATACCTATTTATAAATAAAGGATTATATTTTCAATGTAAATAAATATATTAGTGACATAAAACGACTTATCGCCGAGGATTGAAATTCCAATATTGCCTATATTCAAGGAGTAATTGATGTGACATCAAGTAGGTATTAGATGAAACAAGGCATCATCTTTTCTTAACTGTTTCACACATAATTTATGTAGTCGCTTTTTATTATTGCGTGTACGCGGGATGTTATATCTATGGGTTTGACTTATGTAAGAAGTGTCCCGTGTTCAGTATACTTACCAAAACCTTATTGAAAATTCTTTGTCCCCAGGGTTGATATTCGCAGTATAAAGTGTGCGTCTGCACTCCGCGCTGGCCTGAAAGCTGCGATGTACGAAAGCAGCTGCTCCTACGCAGGAGCCTTAGAGTTAAAGAGAAGCGCATTAAAGGAAGAGCCATGGCCGGCCGCAGAATGGCCTCCCTACCGACTCCATCAGTCCACTTTCGAGCAACTGAAGCAGAGTGTCGAAAAGGCCAAAGCGGCCTTACAAGACAGATCAGGCCTGCTTGGTTCGGCGACAGCTTTCGGTGATTTCTATGGAGGCCAGCTGGGGCAAGATGCCTCCAGCTCTACTCTCGGATTCGGACGAACAGCGAGGACTGATGACTCAATGCTCGGGGCTATGGATAAAAGTAAAACTATTGGTAAGTTGTTTATTTTTTATTTAAAAGCGTAATAACACCATGATATTTACATGCCAATTTTGTACCGGCAATTACATAAGTTTCAGATTGTACGTAAGAACTATTTATTTTAATGTTTTTGTTATTCCGCTGCATCTAATGTGACTATTTGTTCGTTCGTTCGTTCGTTCGTTCTGCCACAATCGGCTAAAGTCACGATCGTTATGATTATGACCCTTAATAAACTGCACTACGTCAAGATGATAAAATTCACGTAAACTTTTACACCAACCATTTTACATTTATATCAGAATTTAAGGTCTATTGTCACATGCCTTAACCTCGCGACGATAACGCGACGGCAGACACGGCTGTATATCGATTGGTGACGGCGACAGGGTAAACTCACCCTTAAGATAACAAAGCACGATCACATTTCGCGTGTAAACTAAACCCTTTCAGATTACTTTGATGTAGGTAGAAGAGGCTGGTGGGGAGGCATCTTCAGATAACAATCAAGGGAGAGGGGCGTACGGGATTTCATCCCCATGGTTGCTATAGAGACGCGCCCGCCCCTAAAACGCCCCGCGATGATCGCGCTCGGGTAAATAGTGGCGAAAATAAATTTTTATTATCCCACCGTTCATTATTGTGGATGTTATCCGACGCTTTTTTTAGCTTAACGAGGGTAGGATAATAATTCTGTTGCATTTTTCGTGCATTGGCTTTTTTCACTGGCGTGATCGAATACGCTGGTTTTTAACATTCAAGTTTTTTAATGATCTGAGTTTTCGTTTTTATTTTATTTTTAATGGATCTGTCCTACAAGGCCCCATATCCGTCCAGGTACTCTATTCCTGTATCTGTGTGTGTGTTCCTGTTTCTGTATCGTTGTGATGCGCATCCGGATCATCTCGCCACTTCTGTGTGGCTGTCCTCGGCGGCGTCGTCCATCTTCAGGCACCCATCGTGTTGACACCTTTGCCCCGCGGCCATATGCATGCGGCGCACGTGCCCCACCTAATCCCTTGTGGACCTGGCAGCCTTTTTCCCTACGTCTGAAATTTATGGTTTTGAGCGCAGTATACCCACTATTTCGTATTTTATCAGCTCTCTTTATACACTGAATACTGCGCTCTATTGCTTCATGGACTTGCAGTAGCGGTCTGGTACTTATCGTTGCCTATCGTTTCCTAAAATCTTGTAAATGTTTTTGTATAATTTACGTATTTTTAATTACCGATTAAGTATCCAATAATACAATAACCACTTATCAAATTCTAGTAAAACCAGTCTCTTGATTGTGATCTATACCTATGAATATAAACCAGTGACCATACATTAAATTATATGTGTTTTTTGTCAAAAAGTTAGTTATCGCTGCAGGAGGACATTCAAAAGCGAAAATCTCACTATTCTAGAAACATTTCTAGATCCAAAGGACAACCATATTCCAATTGTTACAAAAATTCTTTGTCCTCCAGAGGTCGCCCTGTCGCCACAAAAGCGCAGTGACAAAAGAGGTTCTCTCGAAAAAGACAATAAAGTTCTTGCCATTAAAAAAAAGTAGCGCAATTCATAAAAAAATGTAAATTCGAAGCGAGCGGCCATTGTGCTGGCTCCGCGGCAGTCAGGAGTCAGGAGATCGGGCCTTTCCGCTTTCGTGAACTAGGTGGAAGCTCTTGCGTTTCAAGAGATGATTTTTTCTTATTTTAGGAAGTTTTAAACGTTGATTAGTGTTCACTGTTATTTGTGCGTCTGCTTGGTTGTTTGACCATAGTTGTAAACCATGAGTGCATGCAATGATTGAATTGGGTGCTAATCTCAAATAAGTTAGGCTTATTATTATCAAGTTTATCATTCTCTCAGATTCTCAATAGCGAGTTGTCAAAAATTAAGTTTTAACATACATTCCCATTGAGGGATCACATTTAAATTATGAGCTGTTGAATACCAGCCTCTAATTTCTACTAGTAGGTATCTAATAGCCACTCAAAAGTTACAATCGGTTAAAAGGTGGTCCCTCAGCCGTGACTGACACGTTATTTACAAAGTTACTTTTTGTAAAAGATTTGTACTAAAACTAATTTATCGAATATCAACCTTTCATCACATTCAAAACAAAGTTGCCGTGCGGTACGGCTTGCAAAAACATCCATTACTTACCATCCGGGTATGATAAACGCACGAGGCGAGCCAAGGATTCTAAGCAATTGTCGAATATTTACATAATATTCAAATAAGTGCAAAAATCCACGCACCACAGTCGCTTAATCTAAGTCATTAGGAGAAATGTATTAAAAGTAACCCCCCAAACGATCACGTAAAGAGTTGTTAACACAAAAATGATTGCAGTACGCCCCGAATACCAGTTGCTAGTATTTTACATGGCTATCGGGCCTCGGGATCAGTTTGGTACAAATGTCATCAATTATGAGGCCACACTTTGGATCGTATCGCGATAAAATATATATCAATAAATCATGCTCCAACTGGTGTGATACGAGTTTATTGATTTTTTTAAATGTAAATTGCCAAAGGGCTAGGGTTGTTGTTTCTCGATTTATATTCATTACGGACGGGGTGTAGAATGTAGATTATGAACGCAGTATTGGTTCGATCATAGCAGTTAGGAATTTCTTTGTTCGTAATCGTAGGTGGAAAGGTTCTCTTGTGGTTTAACTATAATCTAATACAAGATACTATTCACAAGTCTAGCTTCAGAGCTTTTCCTCACTAGGATTGACTCCTATATCGAGGGTGTATTGGTAAACACTGAACTCACAATACACAAACAGTCAGACCCGGTACTAACTGCGTTTAGGTTATATTTAATTTTGTTCATTGCGGGAATCGCAGCAGCCCATCGCGTTACAACTGCGCCAACTGTGTCGTCTACTTTGACACCATGTTAACTGGTTTTCATTTTTTGTTAACGATCACTAGTAAAGAACCTCTTTCAAAGAATAGGTCGAGTGCTCACCTTGTATCAGCAACAACTTCTGCTGTAGGTAGGAGTTCAACAGGATAGGGATAATTTTTAAAACTTTATCATTAAACTCTAATCAAGCAAACTATAAAAATGACGATTAAGGGTATAGTAGTAAGATATTGTCTTAGCGTCGAATGTCACCCGTGCTTTGCTACAGCGAAATAAGTATAATACTGCATAAAAGTAAATACCTACTATCTCGCCCGCTCTTAAATTGTGATAATAACTACGTCAGTTGAATTATTCAACTTAGGTAAGTAGTTGATCTGACATTCACAAAAAAAAAAAACAAAATAGGTATGTTCCCGTACAGTACAGCACTTAAATAGTATCGGTACAGATAATCTACAAAGTAAAGTATCGTAAAACGACGTGAACGAGTGTGAGAAGTGACTCATCATGGAGCGCCCTGCTGTCTGCACCAGCTTTATTATGTTTAATAGTCCCTCGGCCCCAAACGGTTTGCCTTTTAATTAGTAGACCATAATGTATTATTATAATCTGACTCATGTTTGTTGTAACGATACTGGGGGTTTAAAGGGTTTCTGAGTTTATTGTGCGATCGGTTTAGATGCAATCATAATTTCCGAAATCTCATTTAGAATGTCAATGTATTTTTTTTCAGAATATTATTTACATTATTATTGCCGTCGCGTCGTTTATTAAAACCCTGCTTGTATACCTACCTGCTGCTTATAATTTGTATACACAGTCGTGTCTAAATAAGATTATCTATGTATGACAGTCTCAATTTATTGAAGTTATTTATTCTCCATACAACAAGCAACAATGCTTGGGTGCCTCTGAAAGGTCACCTTTCCAGATCTCTATACAAAAAATACAAAAATATTTATTTCCGTAAAACAATATTTCTTACATTAGTTGTTGATTGGAGTCTCCTTTTAAGCAAATATAAATTTATATTATTTATAAATACCCACAGCCACACTACACTACGAAACTACCATATAGCGAAGCGTCTTCTCACTTCGCCTTATGTCATGAATTCATGATGCAAGCCTTTTATTTCTAATAAATTGTTTGGATTATCATTAAAATAACACTATCAAATAAACACACAAAAATTCCAATTCATAGTTTCAAATTGGATAATCACCCTGTAAAGCCACTAACCCTCTCGAGCGACCCAAACACTTCACATAAAGCCAATAAGCCAAATTCCCACTCCCATGGGGTGTTCCCAAGTAGTACCAAACAAACAATTATTGCACAATCAATGGCCATTCGCGCGAGAATATTATAAATCAGCGATAATGGGTGACGTTACGCAGAGTGACATCGCTTTTAGTTCGCCGCTACTGACAATAGATGGCGCACGGCCGCCGCGCCCGCGCATACCGTAAACACGCTAAGGGCTCTAAACCAGCGGGGAGCTTCGCGGAACGGGTATTTCTTTAGCTGTGGATTATTAAGTGATCTGTCCATTTTGTTTCATTGAACATTATTTAATTGCGAGAGTAAATGTAACACACTGTTTTTATGTAGGATTTTTCTTGAAATATACAGATTGTACCTAATACGCTAGGTGAAGTATTGTATCCTAGGTTCCTTACATATTGCACACGAGAATTTATTTTTTGGGCCTATCTGACAATCTTTGTTCTGTCAGCTACTTACTGATATGCCACTGATTACCTACAACTTAGGTTTTCAAGGAACAAACCGCTACCATAAATCTCAGTAATCATCGCTTGTACCCATTAACCCGCTGTTTCCCTAGCCCCGTCAATGTTGCTTACCATTTCATGGGAACCATGGCCGAGACAATGCGAGTTAATTGTGCGACAGATACCAGTAATGATGATACCACCCCATTTTTTTTCATTTTATGGATATGCCGTGACCACGCGACCCCACCCTAGCTATATTTTCTACAAATAAATTGTTAAAAACATATTGTGTTCGGCAATTTGATACGTTTGACTTTTAGCGTGGGATAGCAGAGATTTTTTTTTCTATTTGATTTGATTATTGGGTGCGAACTTGTGTGTGTGTGTTTTTTTTTTGTAATGATTTGCAATTTTACCAATAACTCAACATCCTGTTGTTGTCACCTTCATTTTGTATTTTAGTTGATTGGTATTGTAAACAATTCCTTTAGTTTTACCTACTGTGGTACTCAGAGATATTTAATGATTAGGTACTTAAGCCGGCACTTAGTAAAGATTTGGCATACCTACTTTTGTATGACAAAACTAAGCTCTCTGAGTGCGGCAGTAAGAGATCTTATTTGGGGGGGGGGGGGGGGGGTCGAAATACTTAGCCGACTTAGAAACATAACGCCCGCCGCCGCGTCGCCCCGGGTCCGCATAACCTCATCTCTGCTATGTGAACTAGTACCGAGGTACATTATTATGTAAGCCAAGCCATTACGGTGCTTAGTATGGGGTTTCACAGAATTAATATGGTACCTACCTAGTTTACAAAAAAAAACAAATTAGTCCGATAAATAGATTTCCAAAAAATATTAGACTAAGTAATACCTAGGTACTTTTTCTTTTTTCACGTAAACAAACAATAAAGCAGCGCTTTGAAAACTCGTGTGACGTCAAATTTTAAGACATTAGTATGACATTTTTCACCGGTGAGTGTCGTCACAAACCCCCACTCAAATCTTTGACGCGTTTTATCTTTGTCAATGTTTGTTGATTTGATAAAACAAAAAATATGAATCCAATATTTTTCGATAATCTACAAGACGGACTAATTAGAATAATTTTTTTTAGTCAGTAAACATTCCTAGTACTTAGTATGTAATATGTATGGATAGAGGACACAGACAAACAAAAAATGTCCAGTAACACGGTAGGTACCTCAAAGTGTCAACTTACCGAGATATATTTGAATGTAAAGATCGTCAAATGTGTACAACGACAATCATTAAAAATATACTTATAACTTACTACTATATTGTGTTAAATACGCGTTAAATTGTATCCAAATAATCGTTTCCAGGTTGATTATTATTATGCGCATGATAAACGCAACTAAACGCTTTGTAGTATGTAATGTACGTACGTATGTATGTACTCTCTTTCAATAAACAATAATAATAATAATCAATGCCCATAGACACGTAAAAGGTCAATTTTTATGTGGTCATTGTAGGTACCTACTCATATGGTCGATCTTAACCTTACCGTGTTACTGGACATTTTTGTTCGTTTAGTTTGATGTCCTCTATCCATACATACCATTTTCATCGTGGGCCGCGATTTCGAAATAAAAACAAAATGGCGGTGGGTGGATATGCCAACTTCCATGCAAAAAAGTATAGAGACCCCTTTAGAGATTTTCCTTCTCTGCTACTTGTAGCAACGCTTCGTGTACTTTTCAGCATTTAGTAGAAACCCTTTTATTGTTAGTATTTCCCTTATTGTTTGGTAATTTTTATGTAATTTTGGACGCGACAGGTTCAGACAAGCTGTCTGGTGGGATCGCTAAAGGCTACTCCACTCCAACCCTGTCAGACTCGCTACGGGCAACCAAATGTTCAGGTATGTTCCTTTAAAACGCTTTGCGGTAACTTATGGTGGTGAATGTCGTGAAGACATGAGAATGTGTGGACTTTTATCTTTCGGCACTAAGCCAAAAGTTGCAAATCCATTGGCGTGTTCAATTGTTCATGTCGCTTACGACATTTCCATCAGTGGTCGCTGTACCCGTATTCGCTTTAGGTATACTGCTTGCCCACCAGATTTAAGCTTAGCCGCGAAGTAATAGATGATTATGATACTAACCAATATAATTTTTTTTTTTTTGGCATAGCTCTGGTGGAATAAGTTTATTTCTATTTCACGTAATACTTCAACCAAACGTCCGCTCTGTGCTGTTGTGGAAAAGAAACCTATCTTACTATTTATATTATTATTTCTCTAGACTATTAATAAGTGTAATGACCTTTATTTTCGTGGGTATAAGGTGTTACATGACAGAACTCGTAATATAACAATGAAAGCTGCATTAAACATGCATTAAACTAATCAACAGAATAAAGGTAACATGAATCAAGCATGAATTCGAACAGTTTAGCTATGCGGACTCTATCCTAATGTTTGAAGTAGTTTGAACCCTTTCAATGAATCAGTATTATTTTGGATAATATAAAACATATTGGCGTAACTGATTATGTGTTAAAAAAATCTGATGTTCCAGAAAACAGCGTAAAACCTCACACTATAAAAACGGAACAAGTATTTTTTTTTTAATTACCGACAAAAAAATTCTATCAGAATGATTAATCAACGTATTTGGTAACTCGGTTGTGTGTCGGTATACACAACCACTCCAACATATCTTAAAAACAAAACTTAAATTCAATAAAAATGGCTCGTTTGTCTTCGCCAGAGTAGGTACACAATATCTTGTACAATAAGCACTTCAAAAAACCCTTCAGAAATTCTGTACAATTTAACTCATGACAGTAGCGATATCAAACGAGCCGTAAGTTCAAAGGATGGCCACAGAGGGCGCTGGAGAACTGCAATTAAAAGTTACCGCTTTACCATCAAAGCAGTTCTCATTACGCTCGGCAAAGCGGTAAAATGATTGTGGTGGGGGCGATAGCTTTATCTGCATCAGTAATGAGCAAAGAGAACGGCTCTACTACTGTAAATGATCTGTGGATTGAGTGACAACTGGCAGAAAAGTTAAGACCAAGAATCTTACTAGTACATTCTGATATCCACATAACTTTCAATGCAATTACTTTGGATTAATTTAATTTACAATGAATCTAGTTCTTAAACGACAAATTATTCGAAAAAAACATGCCGTGCTCTAAGTGTAGGTAAGTATTTCCTAAACGGTTAGTAGGGTAAAGGAGCTGTAAAGGTTCTTATCTAAGTAGCCATAGATTTCCTGACACATTCATTCAAGTGCCTTAATTAAGAACTAAACCTATGGTATTTATAACTTTAACTTCCGACATACCATTTTTTTAAAAGAGCTAAAAGGCAACATGATTTTCAAAAGTAAAGCTTACAATGACATCCTCATTTGTTACAAAACTCATTTTTACAACAATACGCAGTCTGAAACATGGAACGCTCGCATGTAGTCAGCTCGAAACGGCTTAAATGAGCAACATTATAACTCCCGAGTACCCTAAATACAATGCGTACTAGTGCCGTAACTAAACCCGCCACGCGCCGGTACATGTTACGCTCTTAATTAAGAGCTCTCGCGGTCCTTTCGACCGCTTTGTATGACTCGATTCGATACCGTTTCGGATTTAGCCGAGCATTTCCATTCACTGATACTCACTCGATTACAATCGATACGGTCTATTTTCATTTTCTGTTATAGTTTTATGCGAAGTCTGGACGTTTGCAATGACAGCCTGACTGAATAGATCGCTGGTTAGTCAGCTGTTGTTTGTTTCTATTTTCTGTACTGCTATGAAGGCTATTGAAGCAGTCGGATTTTTAATTTTTTATTACTGTTAATTTTTAACACTTAAAAAGATAAAACTTTAATTTGATTTTCTCATTACCTACAGGATAATAAAAAGAAAATTAAAGATAATAATATAAGTCATCTAAAGAAAATTATCACAATTAATTTTAGGTTGTCTGTAACTTTTGGAGTACCTATCTAAATTGAGGGGTCTGGCAGACCCCACTTAGCATGTCGAATAGAAACGCGTGTCTCTAACCCTGCGAACGTCGGATCGTCGATTAGAAATCTGCGGTGACAACCGTGCATTACATATTTTTCTCAAACGGTACAATAAACCGTGGGGCGATATCATAGGGTTGAGTTGATACAGTAATTGTGATATTCATTACTTGAATTATCATCTATTATGTTTATTTCAGAACTATTTTTATTTTATTATTTTGTTGAGTGTATGGGGCTTATTTTTTTCATTGATAATGATTTTTTGAGACACTATTGCTATACTTTTTTATTTTAAAAAAAGTGTTGCTTAGGCTTGTAGTAGGTACTTACTTACACTTATTTTCACGAAAATTTAGCAGAATTTTTTATTTTTATTTTTGCCAAGTTGAGTACTTGTTGCAACTTGAGCAGCTTGCTAAGCAATGTATATATATACCAACAAAATATAAAAATAATAACTAAAAATAAAAATGTAATACTTTACCTACATACTTAAATACAATGGCCTTATATGGCACTTGGCGTTCTAGTACTCCTGCACAAACCAAAGAAAGATCCAGCCCTCTGGTAGCAAACTAGCATTTACTTTTATAATTATACAGATACATTTAGATACTGATACCACACGACGATACAGCGTTTGACATCAGACGCTTAATGCGAAACGCTTTCAAAACTGCAATCCACATTTTCAGTTGACTAGAATTATGTATAAAAAACATTACCTTATTACCTTGTTCGACTGTGCAACTGTACAGCAGATCTTTTAAATGACTCATATAGTGTTAATCAATTACCTGTCAAATGGTTCCATTTTGTACTAAACCACAACCAATTTGATAGTTAATCCATGGACAATATTATAGCCACTGTCATTTAAAAGATACGCAAAAGATACGTTTGGTACAAAATGGAACCATTTAACAGTTAATCAAAGCACACAGAGCTAAAGTGTTAATCAATCAATTTGTCAACAGAGATACGCAATAGCCCTGCTGGTCAACTTTTCAAAAGCCACTGATAATATAGGCCGGTGTAGTTGATATGGGTCCAGTACAAGTTGCGGGTACCGCAGTGACTCAATTCACTAGTATTTTCTCCTATATGTTCATTTTTAATTGAATAAATGAAAGAGTTGTTAATGAATGTTTCTTTTACGATTGGTGTCAATTTTATTATTATCTATCAAGCTTTGTAGCTAAATGTACCTAAATATGGAAATTAAAAAAAATGTCTTGAAAAATAACATGTACCTATTGCAGTTTTAACTTGAGGCGATTTGGTTGCTCGCAAGTGTTGTAACATTTTCTTGTTAATTTAATATGTACGGATTCGTTTTCGAAAATCCTGTCACTAACGGGAACGGCACGTTACATTATCCCCAATTATCATAAGCTACATTAAAAACGTTACCGTGATTTAATGTCCGTACATTACAGGAGCAAAATCGCAAACAAAAGCTAAATAAAACTATTGTAGTTACGTTATCTGTCATAATAACCAGATAAGTACTGAAGTTTTGAATTAACTGTGATGGAACTGGCAACAGTTCCATCACAGTTAATTCAAAACTTCAGTACTTATCTGGTTTCATCTTAAAACAATCTATTTCCAAATAAGTTAACAATATCGATCAGCAATTAATAACACCCCAAAATAAATAAACACTTTGGCATCCAATATTTACTTACATTGCAGTGATAAATAAATCGGGCCGGAGTCACCCTAGCTCAGTGAGCGCAAGTCTATTTCCCAGTCAATCATTGTGCCGTTCGGTTCCGGTGTCGGGTGGTAAATGGGTGGGTGGAGCGATGCCCTGGCGTCACTAATTTCTGGATTATCCTTACTTCATAATAAGGATGTAACCCCGTGAGAAACTAAATGGGGCTCAAAGTAATTATGCTACATAAGAAAAGAAAAGGTTGGAATTTGAATGATAAGTTATTTGGATATAATGATGGATAGATAAGGAGCTAGCACAGGTTTATTGTTTACTAGCTGTTGCCAGCGGTTTTGCCTGCTACAACTCGAAAATTATCCCACGGGAAGATAAAATCGGGATAAAAACTAACCTATGTGTTAATCCAAGGTATCGGCTAACTCCACAAAATTTTTTATTAAAATCGCTCCAGCCCTTTTGACCTGAAGAAGTAACAAACATACACACTCACACACAAACTTTCGCCTTTATAATATTAGTGTGATATTTTTTTTTGCAATGAAGTAATTGTGTGAGTCCATAGACTGTTTCACAGACGAAGCCGGAATCGCTCGTGGGCGGTTTAATAAAACTGTGATACAAGTTAAACTTATATTTCTTCATGTACTCACGACTTTGAGAATGTTGTTAAAAATAAAATATAATCAGAAGGAACGAATAGAAACAGTATTAAACACTCAGAAACATTTTAAATATTCAAACAATATCAAATAGAAACATTAAGATTACAAAATACGTTTACATTGATCCCCTGGATTCGCTCCCTCTGACTACTTTATTGCCCGGGACAGAGTTAACAAAATAAATGGCTTAAATTTCTACACCAGTAATGAATACAGTGAGGGTTGCAGAATAAATCATTGTTACGTTGCATTTTGGAGATGCTTAGGGTCCAAGATAAAGGAAGTAGCGGGACCCTGAGTGTTGGGGTAGAGTAGAGGAGACAGCGGAATGGGGTCTCCTTGGTCAGCTGTCTCCGCCGTGTCTGTACTAAAGGATGTTTCATGAACTTTACATAATACATATTATTAATGTGTCGTCTTTCTTACTCTGACAAAGACGTGAATGAGTTTACCTAAAAATCTTGCAAAATTCCATCATAATTATCACACTTCACACTACAATATTATAAAGGCTAAAGTTTGTGAGTGTGTGAGTGTGTATGTTTGTTACTTCTTCACGCAAAAACTACTGCACGGATTTGGATGAAATTTAGTACACAGGTAGTTTATAATCTGGATTAACAAATAGAATAGCTTTTATCCCGATTTTATATTCCATTGGGATAATTTTCGAGTTGTAGCGGGTGAAGCCGCTGGCAACAGCTAGTTAATAAATAAATGAAGTATACTTTTCAAACTTGTTATTAAATTGCAGTCGCTTACGATCATTTCGTCGTATCCTACGAATAAGGGCGTAACTGCAAAATAGCTACTTTTCAGGAGACTCATTTTTGTGATTAATTTGACTAATTAAGAACAAATATCTATTGGTGGTTTCAAATAATGTGTATTAGTATCTTATGGTTCTGCTGGGATTATTTACAAATAAATTAATTTAATATTTTATATGCATTTTGTAGGTTCAATTAGGTTCTGGAGTTAAGCAATAAGTTACGTTATGCCTTTTTTCTCCGGAAATGTTTGAGGCCATAGAGTAGAAGAAAGGCACAAACGTAATTAGAGCAACGTCTCTTCTATATATACCTACGCAAATTGACCATTCCATAGAGCACGGCCACAATCAATCACCGTTGGGGTTATTTGCTATGGAAAATTGAATGTGTAATTATAATATCCGAATAAAGAGCCACCGTTTTTGAGTTGATATATATGAATTGTTATATTAAAAAACGGTGTATCTTAGAAATACAAGTGATTAGACATTTTTGTAGACTATTTTATATTTATATACTAATAATCTACAATTTGCCTCAGCAAATTTTATTAAAACTTGCCGTTTTGCTGAAAATCGTGAAAAACCCTGTTTTGTGACCTTTGACCCCGAGTAACTTTTTTTCCAGTTGTCTGATCGATGGGAGCTTTTTACATTTCATTTATAATGGTGTTATGAACAATCTTAGCAATTTTCACCTATGTAGGAATTAATGTGACCTCGGACGTCTAACTTGACTGGACTATATACAATAACTACAATAAATTATTTTTTATGTACTTATGCCTCGTCGCCGCTTATCTCTCAGCCCACCCCCTTGGCACGCGACACGCACCGGACGTAACTGACGAGCGAGAGCGCGTGCGCACACTATTCAAATGTTCAATGGAACGTACGGAGGCACACTTAAAACATTTTTACTGTTACCGTCCATTGTTAACCAACCCTTACAACTTCGTAGATATACGACGTCACAGTTCTCATACTGGTGATATAAGTGATAAGTGCACAAAACTTCAATATTATATTTCAACAAAAACCAGATAGATACTCGTAGTTCCGTAATCAAGAGTTAACTCACGTGAAAACATTAATCTTATTTATTGATTTAGTAATATTCATAATTATTTTGTCTTGTTTCATTTCTTCACGACATTTTATCAATATAAATATATAAAAATCAATGCCACTTTTCGTTGTCATTTTTTAACTCAAGAACGGGCTCACCTATCCAAAACAAATGTTTAGGCTTTGTTTTGGACTATTTAGTAGATGGTCTATGTGAAGTTTGCACAAAATCGGTCGAGCAGTTCTTCATTTATCACATTTTTTGTAACAAATGAATTCAATAAATGGCATAGATAATTTTGTTAATGGGATTTTGCTGTCTTGAACCCGGTAGGTGGCGCTGCTGCCCGGGCAGTACGACGTTTGCCAGGTCCGCTAGTTAGTTATTTCTTCATTGGTCCGCAACACAGACCCATAGCACTACAACACACACATTAGTTTTCAGTCATTGGCGTCTCTTTCAGACTAAGTTTTTTGTAGGTATTATGATATTGATTAAAGTTTATTACTGATAGCCTTATTGTTTACTCAGTATCTCCGATACTGAGTAAACAATAGGGCTATCTGTATCGCCAGTATCTGACCGAATCGCATCCGAAATCATGTAAGAGATTCGGCAAAGCAGGTACATCCAAAGTGAAAGTGTCAAAAACGAACAGCTGCAACCTTAAATACTCATTACTCGAACAATTGTCTATAATTTAGAAATATATTTTTAATATAAGTACTCTTCTCTTTGGTAAGATTTTTATATGTGAGACTCGTCAAATTTTATATGACACGTGTAAAAGGTGTGTAATCATTTTATTAAATTATATTAAAAGTAACTAAGCACAAATGCACCGAAATTTATTAAGTATTCAATATGTCTAATATAGACTACTATGCACGATGGCTCGAACTGAAAGAAGAGTTCAAACTTGCACTAGCAGAGGATGTACGCTTACAAGAATTAGCAATAGGCACCATTGGTATAAAGCCTCAGGGGACCGCCGTTGAGGTAGTCAGTAGAGTTTATAGCAAGTATTGTGAAATGTATAACAAATTATGTGATTGCTACGATCAAATGGGGCAGGCACAAAGAAGACCATGTATAAAGAAAATTATTGATAGTATCACCTGTCGAATTATTGAACTAAAACAAACATTAGAAGAAGTAGAAGTCTTTGAATTCACTTATCCTGATAACGCGTTACAACAGTTACTAATTCAACCACACGATATTGAAATACTTTGTCCATTCTTCTACCCGTTCGAAATACGTAAGGCTGAAATGCAATACATTATGGATCAAATATTTGCCGGCAATCGAATAGGAGACCCACCTCTTACTGAGGAACAATTAGCAGAAATAGAAGCAGCAAGACTAGAAGAAGAAGAAAGATTGCAGAGAGAGAAAGAAGAAAACCCAGAAATTAAAACTGTGTATACTGAGACTGAAAAGGTTGTATTTTTAACTCCAGAAGAGGCAAAAGCACAAAGACTATTGGAAATACTCACAGGTCATGCGTTGACTATTCAAAGAATGGAAAGATCACGAGTTGTCACACTGAAATTATCAGTAAAGGCTATGAAAGATGAAAACTTGTACTTAGAATTAGCAGGAACAAAAAAACCAAACCGGCCTGAAAAAATTAGGCTTTCAGCTGCCTTACTCATACAAAACATTTATAGACGATTTATGGCGTTAAAACGCATAAATGCCCGAGAGAATAGACTGAAAGAAAAGCTGGGTATGGTTATTTCTTCTTATCGACCGCCCTCAGCAAAAGTTCAGCTTGAGAAAGTAAAAGAGGTCAGACGGAAATTTAGACGTGCTTATTATGAGGAATTTTTAAAACAGAACTTAAAAGAAAAGTCACGTGTACTAAAATTAAGGGAAGGAGACATAATGGACGATATAACGGATGAAATAAGGCAATGGTTTGCAGAATGGTTTGATCAAGTTCGTGTGTTTGACGAATTTCCTTGGGCTGACGAAGGCGGATCCATTTTGATCGTAAATGGTGAAACATTCACAATCGAAGAATATATTGATTGGCGCCAAGTTGAAGAAAAGAGGTTAAAAGCTGAAAGCAGCAATCCAAAAAGTTCTGATCAGATAAAACAAGAGAAACAAGCAGCACGTGAAGAAAAGAAAAGGTGGATTGCTGCGAATAAAATGAGAGAAAAGAAACAACTAGAGGAATATAGAAAGTCACGAATGAATCCCGACGGTGACCCCGGTATTTATATCTTAATTGGCAAACACCATGATGACTTAAAATTTAATTGGCTCGATTATGAAATTCGATGGGCAGGCTTAGATACACATGATGCGGGTGTAGATGTAATAAAAGGTCATCTCATGCAGCTTATTACAGAAGACGCATATAAAGACATACAACTAGACCTACGCCCAATTGCAGATGAAATGATGAAAATCGAACTAGCTCTCTTAAAAAACGCTCTTAGGAATGACTATATCACCTATAACTTGCCAATGCCATTAACCAAAAAGAGAAAAAGGCCTAAAAAAGTAAAGGCTCCGAAACCTGACAAAGTAACACCGGAAGCTATGTTCCAACAGTTAGCTGATAGCGGTATTGTAAGAAAATATCCTAAAGTGTCACTCGATGACTACTTGGGAGACAGGAACTATGCTGCTGCTGACTGTAGAGCTGTACTTTGGACGCCGATGTTTCCACAAGCTTGCTTAGGCGATTTAAAAGAGCAGGTTAGGATTCGATGTATTTTGACTCTCGGATCTAAGTGTGATGGAGCACAAAGATCGCAATTATTTGTAGGTCCTAAAGGTACCGGTAAGAAGACTTTAGCGTATTGCGTGGCTACCGAAACTAACGCTCTGCTGATTGATCTCTCACCATTTAACGTCTACAATAAATTCCCTGGTGCAAAAAATCAAAAAACAATGTTTTCATACATAAACAAGATAAGTCGATTAATGCAACCGACTGTTATACTTGTAGAGAATGCAGATAAACTGTTTTACAAGAAAGTACCTAAGGAGGAGAAGATGTTTGATCCAACGCGACTTTCAAAAGAGTTCTTCAAAGGTATAATTAAACCACTAGGAAAAGATGATAGAATTATGGTCCTTGGAACAGCGACCGAACCGTGGCTGTCGAAAAGTTCTCAAATGTCCAAAGTGTTTCCGTCGACTATTATGATTCCTAGTTCTGATTATGGCAGCATTTCTTATTGCCTCACACATATGTTGATGAAATTGCACGGAATCAATCGAGATTTTGATGTCAACTCCACAGCGCAAACATTGAAAGGTTATAGTATGAGCACAATTATAAATGCTATTAATACTTTAATGACTGGTAAACGGATGGCTGAACTTCATCACAAGCCTCTTCATCCTTATGAAATAGTGTGCCGCGTACTAGAAACTGAAAATGTTATGTACATGGGTGAATCTGAAAACGAGATGTATAGATCGTGGTATTTGTCTTACACGCCTTGGGGAGAAAAACTCATGAATTATTTGGTAATGTTGGAGACCCAGTTTATCCTCAAACAGAAAGCGGACAAGAAAAAGAAAAAACGATAGATTTGTTGGAAGAAATATTCGTTTTTTTTTAACAAATTTTGCTCGCCATTTGTTTATGTTGTTTTAAAAATTCTATTTTTATAAAATAACTTGTACACATTATTTCATGTTACTTTAGACTTGTTCAAATGCTATATAATGTTATATCTTCTATATGTATAAAATTCTCGTGTCACAATGTTAGTTACCGCACTCCTCTGAAACAACTTGACCGATTTTTATGAAATTTTTAGGGAGGGCACCACCCCAAACTTTTTTTTAGTCACACATCAACATTTCCACGGGAACGAAGTCGCGGGCATCAGCTAGTCTCTCTATATATAAAATTCTCATGTCACAATGTTAGTTGCCATACTTTTCGAAAACGGCTTGACCGATTTTTATGCAATTTTGTGTGTATAAGTGTATATTCAGTAGGTATGAGAATAGGTTTCAGTACTTTTCATTCTGCTAACCCCACCCGTGGCAGGGGCAGGTAGAAAAAGGTGCAATGCCCGGCACAGCAACTAACAATATAAAATCATTAAAACTATTGCGTGGTTTCGTTAAATAAATGTACAAACAAGCTTGTAAGTCTATACAAAACTTGGGACGGGCTTTTTAAATAACAGCCACATGGTCTGATCTTCAATGTCAAGCAGCAGTCTGTAGATGGGTGATCATAAATACCGAGTACCCTCCGTACCTTAGAAAAGCACATTAAGGTGGAAGCTCACATCTGGCCCGCGAAATTCTAATTTTCTTACGTTTTTGGCAATTTGCAGGCCAGTGCTTGGTTGTATGTTTATGAAAATTTGATTTGCGACTGTAAGACGTATGAAGTTACCGAATTATAACCATCAAAATTACTAACTACTAAAGAACGACGACTAAATTACTAAAGAATGACTTTTACATGCAAAAATCAATCTTGACATGAAAATGAACTTGGAGGGTTGTATTGATAATTTTGATGGTTATAATTCGGTAACTTCATACGTCTTACAGTCGCAAATCAAATTTTCATAAACATACAACCAAGCACTGGCCTGCAAATTGCCAAAAACGTAAGAAAATTAGAATTTCGCGGGCCAGATGTGAGCTTCCACCTTAAGCTGTTGGTATCGACTTTCATTTGTATATCTTTGAAAACCGTTACGCGCTAAGTCAAAGCAGAAATTGCAAAAAACGTAAGGTAATTCGAATTTCGCAATTTAAGTTTGAAATCGCCACCCGCTTTGAGAAAGCGTGGTGATCACTGTTCGTGCCTACTCTGCATGGGAAGAGGCGTTTTTCTTTATCAAAGTTTTATTTCCAAAAAGTAATTTAATGCCACCCCATCTACCCTAAATATTTTAGACACAAGTACGAATGACTTATGGCGCAAGGGTGTGCTTTGTAACCCCTCTGTAGCGTTAGTTCGTTATCTTCAACATAGAGGGCGTTACACCCCTGTAAGAACCAACTACCGTTGTTAGTAGTGTGCATTTCTCGACAGATGTCGTTTCTTGATGATTTTTAAAATGACTTAGATGCTTGCGTATTATTTGCAACGCAATTTACTCGTAAATACGTACAAAAAACACTTTGTAAGCCTGTTGATAAGCTTATGTGATTGTTTATCGTTACTGTAAACACATACGGTTTATATGGATCTCCAGAAATGTTAGTAGGTAACTAGATACATTTATTAAGTGCGTATAATTAAGTATTTAAGGAGCTCGTGGGCTAATCACAACTGCCACTCGGGTCGATCTTTAGGTAAAGCTGTGCTTGCGTGGATCGGTCTGTGGATGGGTGACCGCCCGATATACCGAGATTCCTCCGTGCCTCGGAAAGAACGTTAAGTTGTTGGTCCCGGCTGCCATAATAATATGTAGATCTTTGGCAGTCGCTACAGGTAGTCAGTGACCTGAAATTCTGGCATCCAGTCTTACCAAAGAGTATCGTATTACCTAGTATTAACTAGGTTGTGGAGGTCAGACCGGTTAGACTTAGCCTTTCCCCAACATAGTTGGGGAAAGGCTAGGCAGATGATGATTATAATTAAGTACTAGCGGACGTCACGCGGTTTCACCCGCGTAGTTCGCATTCCCGTAGGAATACAGGGACAAAATGTAAATGTCTTGTCTATGGGGATATTGTAACTTCCCAACGGTGAAAGAATTTTGCAAATCGGTCCTGTAGTTTTTAAGCTTATTCATTACAAACATACACACACACAAATACAAAAATGCAAATCTTTCCTCTATAAAATAATAATGTAGATTTAATAAATTAAATCCATATTGGGAGACAAAAAGATAGAAGAGAACCGGTTAGAGAGTTGTTATCAAAACAGTTGATTTTATCTACAAAATTACACACAAAATTGACATAGGATGATTCGGTGAGTGTTCGGTGTGCTACCAGTAAGTTCAGCTATCCCAAAAAGTAAGCTTCAACCACACTTTACATACACTACCTACTCGTACCTACACTTTATGAGGACTCGACAGCGTTTCGAAGTTTGTTTTATAGATTTGTAAGTTACATTCCTATTCGAGACAATACATCTATAAAAGTTGACATTCGTGTCCATCAATTGCCTAGGTCGGTCCGTGGGTGGGTGACCACGATAGGGGATCGGACTGAGTCAAAAAACAATGATTCTAATTAGTCCATCAGTTAGATTATCGAAAAATATTGGATACGTGTTTTTTGTTTTATCAAATTAATCAAAATTGACGAAGATAAGATGTGGTTGTGACGTCATTTGTAGTTAAAAATGTACTATCATATAACGTTTTCGAAGAGTTAACGAGTTTTCGAAGCACTGTATTGACTTCAATTTTTGTTTATGTGAAAAACAAAAAAAATACGTCTCCTATATTTTTTGGAGATGTATCTGACGGACTAATTAGTTTTTTTTTTAAAACCGAGGTCTGGACCTCAAAGTCAGGTGTCATTAATAGACTTCAAAAAGACATCGTAATTCTTCAGAGTGGCGGATAATAACGGGTATTGCCAAAAGTGGGTCGTAGGTGGGTGTTCGTCCGATAATACCCGGGCTTACACTGAACCGGGCACCGCTGGCTTCACCTTCCCGGATGTAGCTGTCTCCGTTCTCCGCCGCCATTTCCGCGGAGCGGGGCGGGGGGCGCGGGGCGGGGGTACCGGGGAGAAGGTTCCGACTCTGCCGCACTACAATGGACCCTTTATATCTTCCTACCGCTAATCTAGGAGCTGATAATATGATTAGGTTCTTTGTACTCCCTTCATATGTTAATCGTTTGGGTGTTTGAGCATCCGTGGCTCGTTTGCAATGGACTTGGAATTCATGTTGGTTTTTTACCAGTTTTTATTCATACTTGGTATTTTTTCTAATTATCATCTTTAAAATAGATATAACTACGACCTTCTAAAAAATAAGTAATTTCGATGCGACGGAAATAATGTATTCGAAAGGGCAAAATAGTCGTTTACACCGTTTTATATTAAAAAAAAATTGTTATCTGCAGGATAGGATATAGAATGCTCCGGATCTTGGTAGGCAAAGTTAAAAAATTGTTTTATCAGCCAGAGATAAATTAAGTATTTTTATTCTACAAATTTATTGTAGTACAATTCGGTTATTGTGTTTGGTTAGGACAAATATGCAGTGGGAACATTAAAGGCTGATTATTTTGCTTAGCCTATTCTACCCTCTACTGGGCAAAAGCCTCCCCCATGCCTTTCCAACTCTCTCAGTCTGTTTTCTTCTTCGACCAATAGTTTTAATCGTCAATCTTCACTTCATTTTTTTAACTAAGCTTGGTTTACCCCAAACACTATTTTTAAATGCACATCTGTATAATTTTTCAGCACACTGGGTAACTCCACAAATTAACTGAATGCATACCAGAAAATGAATGGTGTGTGAAACCAATTGATTAAGTAAACATGTCCTACAAAAAAAAAAAAAACTAAAAAAACACACAAAACGAAATGACATTTTTTATCGAATTCACACATCACACGTACATCGGAACAATACAAATTGTTTATCAAAAATACTAACTTACACTCTAAATCGTTGAGGTTAGGTTAGGTTATGTTAGGTTTTTTTGTTCCGTTCACTTAAACAGTTCTGCAAATACCATTAAATAGTATATTGAATTTGATTTATTTAGTGTGAAAAATTTGTGTGCAAGTCAGTAAGTATTTTTTTAATTTAACTTTGTAATATTTTGTTCGAAATAGGGAATTTTCATATATCGATTTAAATACATGCCATTAAATTATACACCGCAAGCGCAACTGCAGGTGGTGCCGAGTGCGCTGTGCGCGCACTAACCTGCTGACTCGTGCGCTGCGCACTCTCAACACATATATTCACTTGTACACTGAGTGAGTTTACAAGGGTCATGTAGTATGTAAGGTATAGATTAGTATAATTCTTTTAAGCTACTTTGTCCCATTAGATCTATTACCTGTAATGGCAAAGAAAACATGTTGTGATAAATAAATAAATATTTTTAAGAAAACTTCACCCATGGCTAGCCAGTGACTCGTGGCGTTCTGTATATAGGTATGTCAGACACTTTTCACTTGAAGCTTGTGATAGCCACACTAAAAACAAACTAACTAACTAACCTAATTATTTGGTGGAATGTAAATTATACTCACTCTATGCCTCTCCATACCACATGTTTTTGAAACTAGCGGTTAGGTTGGATAAGTGCCTATAGTTTATTATAGCTAGTTAGCTGGTGAGCATGCTCGTACTTCGTATTGATAGGCAAAAAAGTTCGGATCATCATCATTTCAGCCAAAAGGTGTCGCCACATTGACCGGTCGAGTGCGTCTCGCATCTAGAGGGTCCCCGCAACTTTCACCAGGTCATCGGTTCACCTAGTGGGAGGCCTTCCAATGCAAAGTCTTCCGGTTTGCGGTCGCCACTAGAGAACTTTTCGGCCCCATCGGCCACCCGTTCCGCGAGCAATGTGCCCTGCCCATTGCCACTTAAGTCTGGCGATTCTTCGGGCTGCGTCGGTAACCTTGGTTCTCGTGCGGATGTCCTCATTTCTGATTCGATCACGCAAGGAAACTCCGAGCATAGCCCTCTCCATTGCACTTTGGGTGACTTTGAGCTTTTTGATGAGGCCCATTGTGAGCAACCACATTTCGGTCCCGTATCTAATCACTGGCAACACACACTGGTCATAGACTTTCGTCTTGAGACACTGTGGTAAGTTGGACGAGAAGATACCGCGCAACTTCCCGAACGCTGCCCAGCCGAGTCGGATTGACTTCTTTATCGAAATTAGACATACTTAACTGACCCGTTTGTCCTAGGTATTTTTTTTTTTTTTTAAATGGGACAAGCCCGCCGCACTATTCCCAAACCACTGTAACTCCTGTAAGCCAGAATCAACAGTGGCGACCACAAGAAAAGCGCCGAGACAATGAAGCCCGACGAAGTCCCAGAGAAATGATTTAACTGTCTTGGATCCCGCAACGAAATTAATCAGAAAAGAATAGCGGAGGAGTAGGAAAAACATAATTTTCACTTCCCTCCATATCAGCAGGAGACAGAACTGAACAAGGCCAATAGGCACACTGGGACGTATACAACTGGGATAAGCCCAGTTGCCTAGCACCACGGATATTATTGTCATTAATATTACTGGGTCCTAAGTTGTGAGCTGTTATATTTGATTCCAATAATAGGTATGACAAAAATGCTTGAACGCACGGAAATTTGTTCTAGTTTCTACAAGGTCCGTGTAATAAATAACTCCGGAAGTAACCTGTACACTATTCAACATAATATTACGTTCATTCTCCCAAAGACTACACTCCCATAAGATGTGATGTGCAGATTGTTCATATTCGCAGTCAGATGTAGAACATTGACAGAAAGGCGAGGCAACAAGCTTGAAGGAAAATAATTTACTCTTAAAGTTACCATGACCTGTGAGAAATTGGGCAACACAGTGATCCACCTCCAGCCATGTCCTGGCCAGCCGCTCACGAACAGATGGAAAGAACTGGTGGAGGTGTCGGCCTTTGATGGAATTATCCCACCTACATTGCCATTCAGACAAAAGTTCCTCCCAGACGTCAGTCTGTGGTTTAAGTAATCTAGCTACTTTAGCACGGTCACGATGCAATAAAAAGTCTGCGTCCGCGGTCTCTCGTGCGCAGTAGTACATTGAAGCACGGCGCTGCACTTCAAGATCGACTGGAAGTACCCCTGCCAGTACCGGTAAGGCTTCAGTACTAACCGTCCTATACGCTTTACACAAGAAAATCAAAGCCAACCGCTGGCTTTGAAGTAATTTACGTCGTGCCGCTCCTATGGTGGCCCTATCGGCCCAAACTGGTGCCCCATAGCACATACACCCCAAGTAAGTAGCCCCATAGATCGTCTTTAGAGTTAAAAATGATAAACCCCACGTAGATTTAGATATTCTCGTTAAGGCATAAAAGTTCTTTTTAGCTTTTTCACCGACGGTTTTTATGTGTTCAATGAATGAAAAATTACTCTCTAAGACAAACCCAAGGTAACACACGGACTGCTTCCTTTTCACGGGAACGTTATTAAATTTAATACTAGGACATGATTTAAGATTACCTTTTAAAAGAAGTTGAAACGTTTTGTGTGGTGCAAAGGTCAAACGGTTACGAGCGCCCCACTGGGATATTAATTTTAGGCAAGTGTCAGCCAAATTTTCGAGTCCAGCCCCGAGTACTTGACTGAACGAGCAGCAGGCCGTCATCCGCGTAACCGGTTAATGAACAGCCACATGGAAGCGGAATCGCGAGGAAGTCATCGAAGCCTACGTTCCATACATACGGACCCATAACCGAACCCTGAGGGCATCCCATGGTGAGGGACTTTGACATAGAATGATGTCCGAGCTTGAGTTTCGCGGAACCATTCAAGAAGTACGAATAAACAAGATTGTATATGTTTTTAGGGCAACCACGAGTTTTCAGTTTTAGGAGTAGCATCGGCCACCATGCGTTATCAAAAGCCCCAGAAATATCAAGAAAGATCCCAACTACGTACTTGTGTTGAGATGTATTGACAATTTTCCTGACAGACAGCGCCGCGTCTACGGTAGATTTTCCAACGGTAAAACCGAATTGGTTGTTGTGAAATTTTGGACCGTCTGGTAGTAAACGTGGAACGATAAGGCGCTCCAGGAGTTTCCCCAAGGATGGTAGTAGTGTTATAGGGCGATAAGACTTAGGGTCGTCCGGTGGCTTGTCGCCGCTTTTCGGAATTATTCGTATGAAGCCGCGACGCCATACACGAGGAAAAACGCCTTCTGCAATACAACTGTTGTAAACCCTTAAAATTGCGTCGGCCGCTGTTTTACATGCTTCTATTATCATCCGATTCGATATTTTATCTTCACCTGACGATTTGTTAAGTGGAAGCTTCCTGACAACGTTAATAAATTCGTCAATGGATGGAAGGTCTGACGCTGGTGATTCAGGTGGCACAGCCGCCCACGCCCTGATCTGCTGGTGGTAGTCATTGTCATTATCAGGTGAATCATCAGGTATCAAAGTATTTAATAGAACTTCGGTTGTCTCCTCAATACCGGTAGTGTGTTTGTTGTTTACTTTAATGTTTTCTACGAACGCAAGATCCACTGATCGATTTGCTTTGAACTCGTGATACAAAGGAGACCACGGACCTTCTTTATCCAATTTTTCTACTATTTTCCGCAGTAAATTACCTTTAGATTTTTCTACCGATGCTCTGTAGCGGGACTTGGCAACTCTAAACGCATTTAAAGCAGAGGTAAGTGGGTCTCCGGTGACCGTCTGTTTTTTAGCTTATTCAAATGTCTACGCGCTCGGCGATAACTTTTACGTTGTTCAATTAAGTAGTCACACCACCAATCACATCTCCGTATGTTGGTCATAGATCCGCGACCAATGGCAATGTCAGCACAGTAAGTGAAGGTGTCTGACATAATTTCAGCACTTTCTTCAGCTGACAGCCCGTCTCGAGTGAAGTCTTTGGTGTGAGATGCAAAAAGCAAACTAAAGAACTCCCAATTCGCGCCCTTACATTTATACCTAAAGTTACCAATGACATGTGACGGACCTTGAGTAAACATCGGAACAAATTCGTACACGATAAGCCGATGATCGCTACATGACGCGTCTGGTAGGACACGCCATCTATCCAAACGAACGTCTGCACTAGAAAGTGTGACGTCAATACAAGATTCGCCCATTTGGCTGCAAAAAGTAGGTGGTGCATCAGGGGTATTGTGAATCGATAAGTTCATTTCAGCAATGAAATCTTCGACAGCGGAACGTCGGTCGGAATCCGTAGACCGAACCTTGCCATACCACAGAGACGATGACGCGTTAACATCCGCGCCAACGATAACTTTGCAGCCCGCGAGTGACCGCAAGACATGACGGAGGTTGTGTATGTGAGGACCAACTGGGTCTGAATATTGAAAGTAACAGCTCACAATGTAAACTTTATAGGAAGCCGATGAGACTTCCGCAACGGCACAGTGCGGCGTCATGAGGTTACGCAAAGACGTTACTGTAAAGTTAGGAGAACGAGCCACGTAAATTCCGGCTCGTGACTTTGAATCCAGCTGAACTACTTTGTGACGTAAGTGTGCGCTTTGATATTGTTCTTGAACGAGTACTACATCTAAGCTGTAATCGATTATTAATTTATCTAATTCAGAAGTCGCTACCCTGTCGTTGTGGAGATTTAATTGTCCTATGTTTAAACTATCCATTATTTTAGTAATTTGTGTTGAGGATTAACTGTTCGAGCTTCAGTTTGTAGGTTTGACACTCGGGTGACCCGCAACGATGGTCAAATGGTTTTTTAAAACGCTTACACGCCACGCAAGTTGGTATAAAATTTAATTTGTCTTTATGCGGGCAGTCATTTGTTCCATGTGCTTCGGAACAATTAGCACAGGTAGGTGACTTGTTATCGCAGTACTTCTTAACGTGACCGAACTGTTGACAATTTAAACAACGAACTATATCGATATCATCAATAAACCGACAAGTCGCCCAATCAATAAATAACTTTTCCTTAGTGGACACTAAATGTTTACGTACGGTGGGCTCGATTTCAACGCCTATCCACTTGCGACCGTTGTCCAAAGAACGCTTACGATAAATTTTGGTTGTTTTAATAAAATCATCCTCATTTACTGGCAGCTCGTCTTTGATGTTTTGACAGTATAACGCGTGCAAAAAAGCATTGTCTTCCATTGAGGGTGGCACGTCTTTAACTAATATACGTGGCCGTCGGCCTTTCGGTTTTTCAAGTCGCAAGCCCGCGGACTTAATGGCATCGACCGATTGTAATTTTTTAATTTGTCCTAGGTAGACATAATCGTCCACAACTTCGAATGTAGAGTCTCCGAACTGAAGATTCAACATAACCTTGGTTTTGTCCATGTTCATTTTAAGACCCACTCTTTCGGAAGCTGTTTTAAGTACGGATCAATACGAAAAAAATATGTTGCTGCGTTTTTTAGCTTCATGGCTTTATATCAGTAACAAAAAAATCGATACTATATCATTTGCTCGTGCCTGCCTCTGGGGTTAATGGTCAATTCCATTTTGATAATGAAGAAAATCTATGAGGCAGACATCCAGGGCTCTGCATTATCACAGGAAGTAGATGTAAATATGTAAAAAAAGCTCTACTAAATAAATTTAAACCATTAGACCTAAAATAATTTGAACGCCAAGCTCCGTTTCGAGTGTTTTTATTATGGAATCATCTGTTCAATTCGAAAAACCGACTGTGGTCTTGACAGTAGAGTTAATAGCCGTAAATTAGGAGCATATTTATGATTTCAAAGTCATAAAATGTATGCCTAACTAAATACAATTTTGGGGCTCGGTCTGAAACGCTTTGATTAAAACTTATCGCCCTGCAGCGTGATGTTCAGACCAAGTTAGGCAACTTGAGCTTACTGAAGGCGCCTCGACCGACGTCGACGCTGAGTAAACTAATTTAAGTTTTCGTAACTTTTTCAACGGAGCCTTTGTCTGCGAGCCAGACGGTTCTCCTCTTTTTACACCCCCGAGGCTTATTCTCTTTATGTATGTATATTTGCACCTGAAAGATTTTTTTTTAATTAGAAAACAAAACTGCTGCACACGCAGCAGTCGTGGGTGTTGCCACAGGGAGCAGGCGTAGTCGTGACCTACCTAGAGGTTTGGATTTTCTTTTCATCCTGTTTGCCACAGAATTAGTATGTACAAAATAAAATGAAGTGTTCACTACGATCACTCTCATGGAATATAAATTTAGGCTATAAATGAGCCTCTTACACAAACGCTGTGCATTTTCTTTGAGCCAGATTAACCTTGGTCACATAGTTATGCGCCGTTTCTGCCTCTGAATTGGTTCTCCTATTAATTTTTTACATGATGGACTGATACTGACAGAGGCTGAAATAATATAGGCCCCCATTGCGGGATTAACCTTGATCACAAAGTTGTATTGTTTCTCCTATTAGGTTTTTACATGATGGAAATGTATGCCCCTTGCCCCTATTATGCAACTCAGACATACTATTACACAAGTTAGTAAAAAGTTTAAAAAATCGAGTACGAAATAGGTAAATACTTTCATATCAAATAATTATAATTTATTCTTAACAAGGTGAAACAAATTGCAGCATTCTTCTTCTTGAAATCTTACTTTGGTAGACCATGGTAGATAATTTTTGAAACAAATAAAATTTTAGTACCATGAAACCCATTGGAAAAGGAAGGAAATATAACAAAAATTAAAGGAAAAATACATTACGGTCGATCTGAGGTCGGAAGATTTGATTTGATCTGATTTTGAATTTTCTGAGTTTTCTCATTTTGTCATTGCAATGTATATTTTTTTTACATCATTAGAAAGTGGAGATTTTAAGTAACAAAAAGCCTACCGACTTTTAAAAAAAAGCAGAAATTTTGACAGGTGAAATTTCGATTGAAAATATGGCTGATTTTTCGATATTAAGTCAATAATAAGGTGAAAAATAACACTTAAAAAAAAGATAGTGTATTTGAGACATAAAAAGGTAAGTTTTCACAAAATTTCGTGAAAAATAAAATGTTTTCTCTAAAAGATGAAAATTAAAAACCTGGTTATTTGAATTTTTCACATACATTTCGAAGTTATGTAAAAAAAGTGTAAATCTAAAGTAGACCTTTTTATTACCTACAAATTTGCCATTACTTTCTTCCAAAGGACTTGTAGTTTTGCCGGAAATCGAGATAAAACCGTTTTTCACCCTTCAACCCCCCCCCCCCCACTTCGACCCACATCGACCGTATTTTTTTTTCCATTAACTTTTGTTATATTCTCTATCTTTTCCATTCGGTTTCTTTCTACAATTTTTAGCGTTCATGTATGTATGTATGTATGTTTGTGAGTTTCTTTATTCCACCATAACTTAAAAACGCCTGATCCGATTGTGATGTATGTGGTATCGTTAGATTCTTTGCGTTATCCCGGGTGACATAGGCTAGAGATTTTTATTGAAATTTCAACGAAAAATTATATAATCATCGTCTAGAATGTGTTAAGTAGATTACAAAAATAGACCACAGTAGTATGCAATATCTATTTTTTAGTAGTAAAACTACTCAACAAATAATATGGTTACATTTTAAACCCGGGATTCGATATGAATAAGACAAATATCAATAGATTCCTTGTAGTGACAGAAATAAAACTGGCTTGGTAACAACTCCCAAATTCATCCACGACACGACGCGACGGCAGCTAAATCGTTTTAAAGTTTGTATGAAAAGTCAATATGCGTGAATCAATTTTTAAACACAATAGTTAAATCATCTGCGAAGAATTTTCACGACCATGAAAAGAACAAACATATAAGAACATAAAAAATTTGGAAAAAAAAAAGTAGTTAACAAAACCTAGAAGCAGGCGGGGTCCATTCTATTTTCATTTCATTATTTAATATTTAAATGAACCCCGCCTGTTTCTAAGTTTTGTTTAATTTAAAACGTGCTTGTTTTTTGCTTTTCAGTTTTTTCAGTCCAGTTTTTTAGTTTTGAACTTCTTTTTTTTTTCTTCACTTTTTTACCTTTTTCGAAGGCTTCGTTTTATGTATTATCTAAACAATTCTAACCTGCCTATGAAGGAAGGATGGCAGGAAATGTTTGAGCCACCTACGGTCACTAATGCAGCCTAGTTGTTCAAATACTGCCAGGAGTTCAAATACGTTGATTTTTAATTAAATTTGTACCGTAGGTATTATAATAAGTACTCGTACCATTCGATAGCGTCGCTATGAAGGGTCAAATTCTGCTAAGGACGGTTGATTCCCAGTCCGATGAACAGTAATTCTCTGAAATTTAAAAGTAGCAACCTGAAATATGAATTTCTGACTGGTGCATCGTAAAACGATCGTAACCTATTGGTGCATGGAACTCAAACTTATACTTGCATGCCAACATAACATAACATAATAAGGAGTATCTCTTTATTGCATTCGACACCGGGAGATATAAGGAAGAGACCTCTGCGTTACACGTTGGCGAGACGGGCGTGATGTGACTATGTTACGTGAGGATCTCCAGGTGTACGTACAGTTATGGAAACGACTATGCATGTGTTTCGGATACAATTGCTAATAGGGATATCCGCTCAAGAATCAAACAAGTAGTTACGTACATACCCGGACGTTGATGAAGTGGTGCAATCAGGATTTAAGACAGCAGCTCTTAAATTAGAAGCCTTGGCGATAATGCAGTAATTGGGAATGGTGGCGAAGTCGTGTGGAAAGTCACGTTCGTATCATACGGCAGTCGCACTATTTAAGAACTGAGTATAGACTCTCTCAGCTATAACGTTCGTGAGACAGTTAAACATGTATTGGCATGTATAACGTAACATATATACATATACCGTGGCTCGTACTGTGAAATTTCTGATGGAAAAACCCAATTACACTTTGCCCAACCAGGAAGTTGAACCCCGTGTCGCATGCTCAGCAGTGTCAGTTGCTACTGTTAGTGTCAGTTGCTACTGTTACACCAATGACACAGTATGGCTTGTTTTATGCTAACAAAACGCGTGTTTCAATTATTTTGATAGACGTTTTAATACGTATATTTATTTTACTGGCCATATTTATTGGGATTTAGTAGTTGTAGGCAAGATAACGGTCTCTTTACCCCGGTATCAATGGATTGGCACCTTAGCACATTTTTTTTTTCGCGGTTTTAAAATCATCGCTCGTGGGCAGAGCGAAAGGGAGTGTCAGACTTCTACTGACTAAAAATCACTCATGTTCCTTCTTAGCCCTATATGTCAAGGCCCCGATATCTCTTACAACATCCCGCAGCCCGCACACACACATTAGCAGAGTACACCTAACGTAACAAAAGCACTGCCAGCTACTGTCAGAACCATACATTCCAAACAAACCTCTCATATGCTGCCGCACTATCGATTAGGTACTTGAGTTGAGGTACGTCTGACTGAATGGACGGTAGGTACGCGTCTATGCTCAAGATACAGATAGATACTAGTGAATGCTTACCGTGTCTAGCCAGCGATGGGGTGTGCGTTTTGATGGCGCGACCACGGCGTTTTTTTTTTTTAAACCATTCCAAGAGTTTGTAAAAAAATGTAAAAGTTGTTTCCCAAAACCATAAAGTCAAAGTTATGGTAAAAAAGTTATAAGAGTTTGAACGTGGCTGCGCCATCGAAACGCGGAGAACCGGGCGGCCAAGGCGATCTTTAAAAGTAAGCGTTGCAGAGACCTGAAATATAGGTAACTAAAAAATTCAAATAAAATTTAAAAATATAGAAAAAAATCCTAGGTTTATAGTTTAGGAGCTGTAAGACTTAAAACCCAATGGCCGCGCCATTGAAATGGTGAAAAATACGTTATCGCCGATATCTCTCTGAAAAGACATCGGAGTGGTCTGAAGTTTTCTGTAAAACCTAGATTTGAATATGTCAATTTTTTTAATAATACACCTTCCTAGGTTTATATTTTAGCAGCTGTAAGACTAAAACCCCATGGCCGCGCCATTGAAACGGCGAAAAACACTTTATCGCCGATATCTCGCTAAAAAGCATTGCAGAATTCTGAAGTTTTATGCGCGACCACGTTCAAAACCTTCTAACTTTATAACCATAACTTTGACAAATTTATGGTTTTTGGAATAAACTTTTATAAACTTTTAAAAATCTAAAATATTGGCATAACTTAAAAAAAAAACGGCATGGTTGCGCCATCGGAACGTACGCAACGATGGCGGCCGGTAGCTAAGACCCCGCTCGGGAAATTATTTGTTGATCTTGATTGGACATGTGCTAGACTTGGATGCTTGATAACGGTGAAAGGAATATGAGAATGTGTAATTGAATTAAGTTGGCGAAAATGTTTTGACCAGTGGTGGATGCAAGCGTCAGGTTGCCTTTCGTTTTGGTGTTCAATTAGGGAAACTTTTGTTCAACAGTGGATGTATTCTGGCCGATAATGAAACATTTTGTCAATCTTGTTGAGATCCGTCTAGTCTATCCATTCCCACTTGATATTGGATGTGAATCTATGCTATGTTCAATAGGTCAAATGTAAGCCTAGTAACTGCCGAAAATTATGAAACGGAACTTCCATTGTGCCTTTTGCCTTTTTTACCGTATTAGGGTATTTCACAAAAAGTAATAATTAGTCCGTCTGTTAGATTTTCGAAAAATATTGGATACGTTTTTTTTTGTTATATCAAATTAATACAAAAATAAAACGTGTCAAAGATAATGAATAGGGGTGCAACGTAATTTTGGGTCTAGTGGTCGCTAGCGCGGCTATTCAGCATGGTTTGATTCGCAGGTCGGCAAAAGTGTTCACATCCACGGAGTCTGGACGTGCACGGTTAGTGGAAACAGGCTCACCTCCTCTTACATAACTATTAGGTACACTTCTGCTCAACCCTTTGGGTAATGCAGGTGTGATGATGTTATTTAGTAATAACTTCTTTGCAAAACAAAACCGACTTCAAAAACACTGTTTATTTTTTTAATTTTTCGTTTTTTAGTTGTAATTTTCTATACAAATATTTACTATTCGTTTAAAAATCAACCAATAAACCTAACCCTTAACCATCAAGATTTCCTCATCATTGCTTTCAATTCCTAACGGAAGTAGTACCATCCATAATCAGCTCACCTCGATAACCTGAAAGAATATAACCATATATTAAATACCCCATAATATTTTAGTGATGACTACTTGATGTTTCCGTTTCCGGACGTCAAATAGTAAACATCATAGTTGTGCAGCTCCCGATAATATTGTGCTTTGAAAATATTTACGCTCACTTGTTGTTATTACAACATCACGAACTATAAATAAAGTGTTGTGAATGCGGCAGAAGTGTTGATTACACGTGATCCTGGACATTAAACTGTATTATTTTGTGTTAAAAAGTCGCCGGCTGGATTACTGAGGTTAGAAAATGTGTCAATCATAGATCATACCCACTATATTGACATTGTCAAATTGTCAATACAATACTGTCAATAGTGCCAGCCAAGACGTCTTATGACATTACCAGTTGTACCAACCTAAGAAAGATAAGAACGAATACTCATCACGTTCCATTCTATACAGGTAAATTTTTTAACAACAAACATAAAATGGATGATCAATTTCAACTTTTATTTGACAAAGTGAAAAATGAAATGCAAAAACAAACCACGGAGCTACAAACTTCTATAACTAACAAAATAATGGAGAGAATGGATGAAAAATTACAACCTATCATAGCAGAAAATAAAATCCTAAAAACAAAATTAGAAAACGTCGAGAAAGAGCTGGAAAGCTTAAAAAGAGCTAAGAAACAGAATAATTTAATAGTTTTTGATATAAAAGAGGACGAAAACTCTAACCTAGAACTACTACAAAAAGTTAAAAATGTTTTTAAAACCGACTTAAGCATAAATATTGAAGATCACGATGTGAATAACATCTATCGCATTGGAAAAGCAGGTGATAAGTCAAGACCTACCTTGGTATCTTTCGTGAATGAATGGAAAAAGAACGAAATAATGAAAATGAAGAAAAATCTTAAAGATGTATACATTTCAGAAGATTATACTAAGGAAGTGCTGGAGAAAAGGAAATCGCTGCAGCCGCAACTTATAGAGGAGAGAAAGAAAGGAAATATCGCATACTTAAAATTCGATAAAATAATAATAAAAGGAAAAAATAATACAAGCAATGAAAAACGGAAAAGAGAAACATCAACATCCCCAGAAAATAATAACCAACCAAGGAAACAACAAACCTTCATGACATCGAACGTCAACAGATTAAATGCTTTTGATTTAATGCGAATTAGAAGCAATTCTCTTCCCTCCAACTCGATAGATAATAAGCAATAACAATTAAATATCGGTAAACGGAAATCACAACATACCTATAACATAAACAACACAAGTACGAAACACCACGCTCCCCCAAGCCGACTGGTCATCGTGGGGGAAAATGACCACGACCCTCTAAAGGTTAAAAATGACGTCAACGTCAATACTCACACTAAAAAGAAAACGAATGATATTCAAATAGCAACCATCAACTGTCGATCTCTTAGAACACCCGAAAAACTTGAAGAACTTGAACTAGCTATACAAGAAATAAAATGGGATATTATAGGGATCAGCGAAATGCGAAGATTTGGAGAACATATAGAAGATCATGGAAAGTATATATTATATCATAAAGGAGAGACGCCGGGTATGTATGGAATAGGATTCATGGTTAAAAGACATCTTATAAACAAAATAGAAGAACTAAGGGGAATAACTGAACGTATCGCAATTCTTAACATTAAACTTAATATAGAAAAAGAAGAAAATTGGTCCATTATCCAGGCGTATTCACCAACGGAATCTAGCAAAAAGGAAGAAATCGAGAAATTTTACGAAGACCTCCAAAATACAATTGAAACTGCATATAAAAACGTCATAATAATGGGAGATTTTAATGGCCAAATCGGTACACAAAATATCGGAGAAGAACTTAGTATAGGAAGCTACGGGTTTGGAACTAGAAGCAAAAATGGAACAAGGTTGGTAAATTTTGCATTACAAAACAGACTAAGTATCCTAAATAGCTTTTATAAAAAGAAATTAAGGAATAAATGGACATGGATCTCACCGAACGGCCTTTATAAGAACGAAATCGACTTTATTATGACTAACAATAGAAAAATATTTAAAGATGTGTCGGTCATACATAACTTAAATTTTAACACAGACCATAGAATGATTCGAGCTACACTGACAGGGATACGCCCTAAGAAGACAAGACGATTCCATAATAAATACGCAGCTATTCAATACAAAGGCAAACCAGAAGTCCTACTTAATAATTTACAAATATCTATAGACAATAAAGAAGGCGTAGCAATACAAGAAAAATACAACAAACTACTAAACCAACTAAAAACTGTACCTAGAAAAGTAAACACAAACAGCAAGAAGCGAGTCTCACTCAAAAGTAAACAACTACTACAGAAACGTAAGGAACTACTACAAGAAAAGAAAACTAAAGACAACCGCCGAAAAATCGCAGAAATAAGCAAAAGCATAAGCAAAGAACTACGGAACGAAAGAAAAACGAAACGATTTAATACTATGAAGAATTATATAGAAAAAACCGGAGGAATAAAAAAGGCACTGAAAGAACTAAATCGAAAAAAGGATTGGATACTAAATATAAAAAAGAAGGATGGTAAAATTACAGAAAAGAGACCCGAGATACTAAAAGCTGCTTCAGAATTTTATCGAAATTTATATCAAAGTCAAAAGTTGGGACAAGTGGTAAGTGAATATGATACATCTACCGATGAAGAGGAAATACCTGAAATACTAAACGAAGAAACCATAAAAGCAATTAGTACACAAAAGAATGATAAAGCTCCAGGATCAGACCTCATTACAAATGAAATACTGAAAATTACATCACCAGTTATTGGTCCGATGCTTACAAATATATTTAACGAAATTATTAAAACGGAAAATATTCCAGAGGATTGGACTAAATCTACAATTATATTACTACACAAAAAAGGTGACAAAGGAGATATAGCAAATTACAGGCCCATAAGCTTAATGTCTAATATTTATAAGGTATTTTCTAAAATCATACTATTGAGGATTACAAATATTCTTGAAGAGAATCAGCCCAAAGAACAAGCTGGATTCCGTCGAAATTTTTCAACCATAGATCATATACACACCCTTAGACAAATATTACAAAAATATAAAGAATACAACAAGAGCTACTACCTAGGGTTTGTCGATTTCAATAAAGCATTCGACACACTAGAACACGGATATATCTGGGATGCACTAAAAATACAGGGTGTACAAACAAAATACATACGATTACTTCGAAATGTATACACCAAGAGTACTGCGCAAGTCAAGTTAGAAGCTATAGGCGAAGAATTCCCTATCATGAGAGGTGTACGCCAAGGAGACCCTATCTCACCCAAATTATTTTCTGCCGTTTTGGAAATAATATTTAGGAACCTAGACTGGACAAATGAGGGACTAAACATAAACGGTGAAAACTTGAGCCACCTACGCTTTGCAGACGACTTAATAATATTCTCGGAAAATTCAAGATCTCTAGAAATGATGCTGCAACAACTAGCAGATGTAAGTGACAAAGCTGGACTATCGATGAATTTAAATAAAACAAAAATCATGACAAACTCATCACAAACAGACACGATAAAAGTAAATAATGAGCAAATAGAGTACGTACAGGAATATGTATACTTAGGACAGCTAATATCTACTGAAGGCTGCATGGAAAAAGAGATTGAAAGAAGAGTTACCAATACTTGGAAAAGATATTGGTCACTCAGTGAAGTGATGAAGAACAAAGATATGCCTATGAAAGAAAAGAGGAAGGTATTTAACATGTGCATTCTACCATGTTTATTTTACGGGTGTCAAACTTGGGCATTGACAGAACATCTAGCAAATAAAATTAAAGTTTGTCAAAACAGCATAGAAAGAAGTACAATAGGTGTCAAAAGAAAAGACCGAGAAAAATTAATAAACATAAAAAGTAAAACCAAGTTTAAGAATGCATACACAACATACAAACAGCTGAAGTGGAGGTGGACAGGGCATATGATGAGAGAAAAGCAAGAAAAATGGACAAAACTTATCACAGAATGGTACCCTTTAGACGGAAACAGACATAGAGGAAGACAGGCTAAGAGATGGGAGGATGACGTTAAGAAAATAGCGGGTTCAACATGGACTCGCACTGCAAAAATGAGAAAAGACTGGAGAGCTTTAGAGGAGGCCTTTGTCGGAAGACAAGTTGTAACCGAACTACCGTTTGCCGATAATCAATAATATTAAAATTGTTAATATATTAGTTAAACTCTAGTTAATAGTCAAAATGTGTTTTTAGACAGTAGTCATAAGTAAATTAATTTTAGGCACACGAAAATACTCTGTGTAAAACTAGTTAACAACAATAAAGGCTTTTTATTTTATATTTTATTATTTTATACTTGATGTGAATACTTGATAAGTTTTAGAAAAAGCATAAAACACGTTATGTACATATACATTTGGAGGGTTGCCCTCGTTTTTAAAGGATCCCGTCATCAAGAGAATACCCTTTCAAACGCAAAAAGAATTTTGAAAATCGGTCTACAATTGACGGAGTTAAGCGCGGACATAAAAAAAGTAGATGCACACGAATAGAGAACCTCCTCCGTTTTGTGAAAGTCGGTTAAAACTAAAATCTCTTGTTTAAGTCCTTCATTGTTAAAGTTTAATGTTAGGATTCATAATGTCCGTTGAGCATTATTATCTATCAGGTCTCAACATCGTCTATTGTGCTCACTGACATTATGCAGGAGAACGCTTGCTTTGTTCAACATGCTCCATATTTTCACGGCAAACTAGAATGGCGAGTTGTTCTTCAGAATGTACATGGAAATTCAGAATCAGCACTGAATTCAACGTGGCTATGATGCCAGTGTTCTGGAAATGTTCACTGATGACAGCGATGCTGAATAGTATTTTAGCGGCATAGCAAACACTACAACCGCGACATGGCATTTAACAATTACTACTTTCTTCTTTTCTTCGACATCATTCTCCTGTCGTTATCCCAATATATTCGGAGTGCAACATGTCTTTCTCTTCCATACTTCTCTATTTCTCGTCACCTCAGCCAGTCACATAAAACACAGATTAAGAATAACATCAACATTTTGAATTATTGTACAACTGTTACGACATAAGACCTTATAGAAATACCCGAAAGCCTCTGTCGGACAGACCACCAGAACCAACACCCAGCCAGCCATGTCATTCTTTTACTATGGGGTATGAAGAACTGTACACTTATTTCAACATGGACAATGTCATGGCGACGTAGAAGGAAGGAGGAGGAGAACTAAAGGTACGACGCGTGACGGATGGACTGTGCTATGGATAAAATGGCAAGAAAACACGTGTCTCTTATGATGACGAGTAAGTAACAGAGATATGGCAGAAGAAGACCCCACATGAATTTGGATAAGGGTTTCTCACAAAAGTGCGGTCAAAAGTTTTGCGTCAGAAACGCATAATGCCATGTGTCACAAAATAACAAGATCTGTAAATGACAGATTCGCAGAATGACAGATTAGCAAATGGTCAGAAACGCATAATGCCAGATGTCGCAAAATTACAAGATCTGAAAATGACAGATCAATCTCGAATTGAATAAAAAATATCAATTAATGAATATTTACAACATTCTTTTCAGTATAGTTTACATAAAAAAAAAACAAATATTAAGTATGAAACGACTCCTAAGTGTTTGAAAATAATTGTAAACAATTTGGAGTTTTCTAGAATCATGTACATATTGTAGGTATTCATGACAATATTGTTTTATTTTATAAGGACAATTTTGAACAAAAAAACCTAAATCCGGCTGTAGGTATCTGATCTGTTATTTAACTGAGATCCCTAAATCCTGAAATATAATCAACGTGGGTTGCTGTACTTTAAAAACTCACTCATGAACTCACTTTAAATAGTCAAAACCTCTATAATATCTTTTTACGGTATAGTTGACAACTGACAGATCAGACTAAGAATAGAAGGAATGTGTTTTAAATTGATTGGTAATACAAATAAAGTAGTTTTTCTTTTTAACGGTATGTACGACTTACACCAAGGGTGTACAATTATTCCAAAGCTTCGACATTTGAGGTTTTGCCAGAATAATCCGGCAATTGGTTGATGAAGTGGTAGGCGAGAAGTCTTATCATACAAATCATTGGATTTACTTAGCCAGTTTATGACCACGTTAAAGCAGAATTACAGATAGAAAGCGTTTGCTCACGCTGGCTCATTGCCATGAATAAAATATTCTGAAAAAAAAACGCAAAAACAACACGACGTGAGTATTTTGTGTGATACATGCAATGGTTATCAAATTATTGCGTCGGCTCCATCTAATTCAGAGAGTTCGGGCTACACCCCCCTCGCTTCGCCCCCTACACCCCCTAGACCCCCCTTCAGCTCTAAGCTCATTTCCTGTGTGCCAGCTGGTTGTATTAATTTTAAATTAAGTACAGATAGAGCCGGTCGTCGTGTCGATCCAGCGATGTAAACAAAAATCTATGTACCTACTCACATACCTTCATAACTACAGGTGTGTGTACGGGTGTCACAGGTACTGCGTATCGAATCAAAAGTGGGGGTTTTCAATATGTTGTTCAACAAATGATTGTTTACAGAAAATATTGTTACAAAGAATTATGTAGGTACAGACGCCATCACATCAAGCTTTTACAAATGTTCAATATTTTCGCTAAAGGATAAGGTTCAATGTTTATTGGAATAATATGCCAGTTTCGGGTAGCTGGCATCTGTACTGGCTTTATGCCATTCGGGAATTGTTCCCCGGAATCGTATTAAAGTGCTAAAAGTATCCTATGTTAACTCAGGTTATAAACTATCTGTCTTCAATAGTTTTGCGCGTGAAAGAGTAACAAACATCTATCAAACTTTTGTACTAATAATAATTTAGTAATAATAAACGTAAGTCTGAAAAAAATATATGATCCAACTATCACACTAAGTCAAGTGCCTGCTTTATATTTATTAAAATACTATGGTAGAAGAGATAAAAGACGATAGCTGTCGCTAAAATTAAAACATACAATAATTGTTAATAACGTGTCATATCCAACCCGATTGCTCTGTTATTCATAGTCGTGTATGTCTGATTGTTCGGTCGTACACAACGAGCAATCTCGAGACAGATACCAACTCGAGATGAAAAACAAATTATGAACTAGCAGACAGTGAACACAAATCCCACAAAATTTAATTTTAGTCGGTGTTGCGTTTACCTCGCGATATATTTGTGCCTCTTCTTGACTATTGTATCTACGAGTGTCGAACAATGCATTGCAGTAACAGACATGGCTTAGATTTAACTTTGCCGATCAGCGGTTGTCGTTTGTCTTTTAGCACAGTCAGCATTCTAGATTGAAATAATATTTCGTAACGTAACAAAAATGCAACGCGAGTGGCGTTTGTGAGGGAGGAGCCTAAACCGAGAGAAGAGTGGAAGCCCATGGGGAAGGGCTTGCCCAGCTGTGGGACAATATTGAATAAGGAAAAATAATGTAATTTTAATAGAATTCTTTTAAATCTTATGTCATTCAAGAGTGACTGGCAAACTGCAGATATGCATCAAAATTGAAATATCGTTTAATTGAAATAATACCCTTTTCAGATATAAAAGCCTGTATCTTTATTATTATTGTGATAGTTTTGCTTTTTACACTATTGTCAATTTTCAAAATTACATATTTGTAGCAGCACAAACTAATTAAAATGAATAGGTACAATAATTTAATACACTTTTAAAAGCTGCTACGTGTATATACGAGTACTCCAGACTGCGCCACTTGGTAGACTAGCTTATCAATTTCTTCTCACTTTTTACCGGAACTTGTTTAAGGATTAAATCAGCCAACCACCTTCACTTCGCAACGCAAATCTAGAACGAACCTTCATTTGCACTCTACTAATTGCTGGCCTTAGCCCGCTCCTGAGTTCCGTCACAACAATCCGTTTTCCTTTTGCTATGCTTCTTGCTAACTCTATTACGCCAAGGCAATCGGTCTGATTTCCTTTTCTCGAAGTTGTCGGTGGAAAATTTATTATAGTTACAGTTTTTTTGTTATCCCATCGGACGATTGGATAATTTCACAAACCAAATAATTTTGTGATATTGACTTTAAGAGAAAATACACAATGCACTAAATTAAACATGTTTGAGGTTTTAAATGATTCTAGAATATTCAGCAAAGAAAATGGTATAATTCAAATAACATATGTTAAATAATAAACTAATAATTATGTTTACAAAATGGTATTATCCTTATTTTTATTGTTTTTGTACTCTACTACAGTGCTGTCTTTTTTAACCCAAAGGTTGACTGGTAGAGAATGCCTTGTGGCATTAAGTCCGCCTATGTACCACTCTTGTACATGAAGTTTAAAAAATAAATAAATAAAAATATAATCAATTTATATGTTATTAATTGATTATATTATTATTTAAATTATTTATAATATTATATTTTATTTACGTTCATAATTTCAACAACCTATGAACATTGTCTGTGAAAACTGTCTTTATTTTACTTTACTCATTTGGATAAGTACCTACGTTAGGTTTTACAAGAGTAAACTCGCACGCTGAATTAATTTATGCGCGGATTGCAGAAAGCTCGTTGTACTAAATTTTTGGTGCAATTACCCTTTTGTGTATATTTCGCTAGTCTAAAATGCAATTATATTAATATCAATGCAGATACATCCAAATGCCTAACTAAAAGTTCCTAACAATGTCGTTTGCTTGCAGTTTTTATACGTATTAACGTAGGAGTCACACGATTTTATTTTCAGGATTGTCAAGTATTATCAACTTGCGAAAGGTTTTTTTTTATGAAATACTAATATTCAGCTATTCGTCGTTGCACGTTGCTAGGTACCATGTTTATACATTGCAGAGGCAGTCGTCCATACTGTATTTAGCCATCTCCTTTACTTTTGTTTAAAATTGTTGTTGATTTATTTTATAACTGAAGATAATATTTTTTCTGGCTTTCTCTTAAGAATATCATGGAATGAATTCTTTGGTAAAGTCAATGTTACGATTTAGACGACGTACCATTTTCTTTTTAGAATAAAATTAAAACTGTTAGTATCAACCCTGCTAAATAACATTTTCATGAGAAGTCTGACAATTCCATTCCCGCCAATGTATCCGCCGCGTGTCATTTCTGATCATTGCATCGCTTTTATTTGGGTGCGGTAACAAAGTAATTAAAACAGGATTAAATTTTGTTTTTCAACAAAAAAAATGAATGCACAGTTTACGTGGAAACCGTGTGAGAATCTAGTTAGATCACATTATAATGGAGGAAAAACTCCTAGTCCATCATCATCAACAGCCTATTAATGTTCCCACTGCTGGGACACAGGCCTCTTTGAGAGGGAATGGGCTATAATCTACCACGCGGGCCCAGTGCGGATTGGTAGATGTCACATGTCTTCGAATGTTTGGTTCTAAGTCATGCCGGTTTCCTCACGATGATTTCCTTCACTGTTTTGAGAGCAGCGGTGATGAAATAAATTACACAAAGTAATGTGCCTGCCTGGGTTTGAACCCACGACCTACTGTTCGTAAGTCGGGGCCGCCACCACTGGGCCACCGGTGCTCTTTAACACCTAGTTACTTTGTATTTATTTAAACCCATGTAATTTTATCGTAGTGGGGTATTTTTTTACTACATACCTACTGCGTATTGTACGCTGATACATAGTGTTCCATAATTATCTAACAAGGTTTAGTTTTAAATCAAAACTCTTTTTTGGCAAATCATCTTGGTCTTCGGCTTCTCGAATCGATGGCTCAGATTTGATCCGACCTGTGCGTAGTGACTTATATAGCAGCTATCCACTGCTCTGTCTTTTGCTTCGTTCCAGTCTTGGAGAATGTCAATGGCTGTACACTTCGAGCAATTGAGAAAATTAATATCTTTATTTATAAACAGAGGATAAACAGGGGTGTTACAATTAGATACAATATACGGAGTCCATCTATGTCTTGCGTTGGAGCGTACAAATTAAATTGATGCTTATATCTTAGAGGTGTGGCAATTCGTTTTAATTATATATTATTACGTTTATTACCCTGCAAGTTGGTTTCTCAATATTCTCTATGTAAAAGTAAACTCTATTCCTACAAGTGAGCCGGTAATTTCCCGCGACCTACTGAAAACATCGTCCCAAATAAACCCCAAATACTACATTCCAATAACAAAAATCATAAAATAAAAGTAGGCTTTAATCCACAATTTCAGTTTTACGCAGCCTAGCGAGGGCTGGCGGCGTCGCAACCGGAAGTGCGCGGAACGGCAACGCCGCACCGGCATCGATCATGGCTGTACACACACACAGGCTCACTGACACAGACACCGGACACACCGCACACACACATAACTCGCGTTCTCTCAGAGCCTTGAGGTGTTTGCTCGTTGTTTAAATTATTATTTTTTACCCTCCTTTGATATATGGGGTGAAACAGATACGCGATAAGATTTGGGCAAATAATAAGATGGTGTGTGATACATGTTTGTGTTTCGTTAATGATGTCGAGTTTTTGAATGAAGTTGTTTTAAAGATTTGTTTGGAAAGACTTCATTATATAAGCTGAAGTATGACCTCATCAGGTTTTGCTTTTTCGATGGAGCCTGATTAAAGTACAGTATTGTTAAAGTTCGGTGAAATATATTTTTCCCATGAAAATATCCAATTGCTTTTAAGTATACCATCAGCTTGATATAAATTCAATATTGGTTTCGCATAGCTTCAGCAAAGATTTATTAATTAATTCGGCGCTATATCATCATAAGCAAAAGCTATTCATTCAAACTAGGCTGAAAATTAGCACCTTTTTAACGACAAAGTTTACAGAAGACAGTCCCCCACAACGCCCGCCCTTCAACACTTCCTGTTGTTTTAGTTGGACAGCAAAAAGTGGAGGAACGAACTCCCAAGCAACACATCTGTTTAATAGGTTAGATGAACCAGATTGTATGCAATAGTGTAAAAACTAACAAAAACAATCCACTACATTAAGTCTTTGTCTCATGTCAAGCATAAAAGAAACCTACGGGCATAAAGGGCGTGCCTTATTTTACTTGTAAGTGAAAGATTATACGTAATAGCAGTAATTTGAAGTCACAAATGATGAACTAGGGGAATCATCCAGTAAAAAAACGAATGAATAATCATCATCATCATAATTTCAGGCAATAGAAGTTCACTGCTGGACATAGGCCTCCCTCAGGTGTCACCACATTGACCTGTCCCGTGCGTCTCGCATCCAGCAGGTCCCCGCAACCTTCACCAGGTCATCGGTCCACCTAGTGGGAGGCCTTCCAACGCAACGTCTTCCGTTTCGCGGTCGCCACTCCAGAACTTTTCGGCCCCATCGGCCATCCGTTCTGCGAGCAATGTTCCCTGCCCATTGCCACTTAAGTCTGGCGATTCTTCGGGCTACGTCGGTAACCTTGGTTCTCGTGCGGATGTTCTCATTTATGATTGGATCACGCAAAGAAACTCCGAGCATAGGCCTAATAACAGCAGCATGAATAATAACAGTAACAAAAACCAAACCTGGTCAACAATACGCTCAGTCAACTTAAGCAACATCCGATTACAAGCACCACGAAGATCAGCCATTACCCCAATAGGCCCTTTTTGCTGCCGGTTTCAGAGATTCCAAAAACCTAGTTAACCCACATAATAATATAATAATAATAATATTCCACAACTATCACACAACGCCATCTAGTCCCAAGCTAAGCAGAGCTTCTGTTATGGGTACTAGACAACTGATAAACATACTTATATATTTCTAAATACATACATATTATAGATAAATTACACCCAGACACAGAACAAATGATCGTGCTCATCACACAAACATTTGTCCTGGGTGGGAATCGAACCCACGACCTCCGGCATAGCAGTTAGGGTCACTAACCACTAGACCAACAGGCCAATCAAAATAATGAAATACCACTCATCAACCAAGTCTTCTTCTTCCATTCTTCTGTAATACACGTCATATCATCAGCAGTCTCCTTTAAAAAAAAAGAAAGATAGAAAAAGTATTTATGACAACTGCTGAACACGAGGTCATGATCGATTTCTGGCTATTACTCAACCACGGGCCGACTTTGACAATCGCTACTGAACACTGAACATCAGCTTTAAGGCGCTGACTGCATCGAGACTAGTGCCACCCACATGTTATTTATTTACTCTAAAATCACATCAAATTTGAAAAATCCAAAACACTATCATGCTATTAAATAACCTGTAGTATTTTTAAAATCATTAAACACACAATTAAGAGAATTACTTATTACCGCCAAAAGAGGCCACTTTTATCTTTAATCAGTAATTCTCTTAATTTTACTCTATTTTTAATCATGATAAGTGATTTTAAAAATACTAACAGTTTATTTACTAGCATAATAGTGTTTTGGATTTTTCAAATTTGATGTGATTTTAAAGTAAATGAAATACAATGTGGAGTGCGCTAGTTTCGCGTTTAGTGGCGCTTTAAAGTCAAATTATTAATATCAAAGTGTATAGCATTCTGATTGTAGGCCGACGAAATGAACACGCCACCACACCCATAGTTTCAAATTACCCCACTCGGGTTCACTTTCTTTCTTCCCGCGTTAAGTTATGAAGCGAATTGAGTGGGGTTCCGTATTCAAGTGGCATTAATGGATGTTGCTATATACGGAACACCATTATCTTCGCTATAGATCACCCTTTGTCCCCCTACCGTGATACTGACGCTACTTATTGACGCCTCGTACTGAGGCTCCTTTGTGTCGTTAGTAAGTTAGACTACATTGCGATTAAAAGATTTGGTGGAAATAATTGATAATAATAATGCATATTTTTTTATCAAACTAACTACATGTATTGTATGTGATGACGGGTCCTAAAAGCTATGCCTAAAAGCTACATCCACTGGCGGTTGATGGTCACCCATCCACGGACCGAGCTACGGAAGCGCGGAATAACTTTATAGATTTAGCCGTGTGACTTTTAGCTGATATTGTATGTTTTGCGTTGTTAGGCAAACATCTCCATTGCAGACTTGTACAATGCTAGCTGTAAAAGCAAAGAGGTGGTCGGTCAACGTTCAATTCAATAGATGACATGTCTCAGGTATTGTATAATTCTGTAACTTCGCATTGTCAATCAAAATGACTGATAAAACCTGCAATATCGCTAAAAAGAAATTGCATATTTTTGTTTCATACTTTAATTTTTAATTATATTCAGGTTTGATACAAAAGTAATTTGAAACAAAATTAAACATTCTTAAAATTTTATTGAAATATATTATACTGTTGTTACTAGTCATCTCATGAGACACCTCCTTTATTGTCATAATATCATTCTTCACAATAATAATAGCTACTGAAATGAAAATAAATCTGTACAACCAATGTGCTACGGCGTAGCACTGCACCCTCCTTTATTCTCGTAGCTATCGTGCTACGCCTCGTAGCACATACGTAGCAAGCCTACGACACTGTTCTTATGTCACACAAAGGAATATTTTGCAGTGTCTTTTTACTTCAGTGATTTCGGAATGGAAGCTTGATTTTTCTTGGTTCTTGAGTAAGGATGCCTGAGACCAGCAGCAGTACAGGCTAACACAAAAATAAATATTCAGAGAGACTTTTATTCTAACTGGCGCAGAAAGAGATTAATAGTCTGGATAGTATTTCTACAAAACCTCTCAACAGGCCTGACATAAGACTTTCGGGAATATCAATCGCACACATTTTGGTATTTCCGTCATCATTTTCACAGACGTTCCTTGTAACTTTGTAGAAGCGCATTCTCTCATGAATAAATGAATATTTTTTAATAGACTTAAAAAAGGTATTATTCAGAGCCTAACTTCTTTATCATTTATGACATATATTTTTTATAAAAAATGCCAATAAGTCTTTATTTAAAAACAATAAGTTGTGCACCCGAAATTCAAAGAAAACTTTATAATGAAGGTAATTCATTGTATAAAATTTGTGTCCTGTTGAGAGGCTGGCAACCACGGGTTGCGACCGTAACCCCGGCGGCATAAATTATAACAGACCGACCACTTGGGCCCGACTGTGTTGTGTTACGGTGAACCTAACCTGTATGTGATAACGTGACGTACAGAAGGTTATTTTTCAATGTTATGGTAGTTTTGGTATAAAAAAAGGCTTTGTAAAAATGTTATAAGACTAAAAATACATGTATGAAGTATTATTGAACGAAAATTCAGAATACTGTCTTGCTCCAAGTTTTTTTTCCATGGCAACACTAAAGTAGGCAAAGGCCTCCCTCCGCTCCTTCCATTTGTCGACCTTTTTCTTTTTTCCTTTCCTTTAAGATCTGGCAAAACCTGTCTAATTGGATATTATTTTTTCTGTTAACTATGTTTGTGTACGTATGTAATTTTTAGTCATAAATAAAGATTAACGAGAGAACATCGCCCCGTTCAAAAGATCATCCATGATTTACAGTATTTACACCCGAAGGTACATCAACAAATTATTTTTATATGACTGCCTTTGTTCAAAATGAAGTATTGATACCCGACAACAATGCTGAAATAAATGTTTATACGCAACAACACCTGAAAGCATTGTGACAACATTCAAAACAACAATATGCCTAAACCCAGCCAATTATATGGACAATTATCGAGATAGGAAAAGGCAGGCAATTTATAAAAATAATACAAAAGCGGGACAAAGGCGGCCATTGTTCGGGGCCGAAATTCGAGCTCGCGAATTAATAAAAAAATACAATATGCGAGTGACAAACAAGCCGAAGCGACTGCCAACTTCGATAGGCAATGGGCTTTTAATAAAAACGTTTCATGCTCTTTGTGGAAAAGGATGGAATGGTTCAATTTTCTCCAAACTGTCGGCGCGGGGCGTCGGGGCCACAAAGCCTGATTATCGCCGCTCGGCGCGTCATTATCTACCGCCCACCGTGTTTATTTTTGTCAGATAAAGATTAGCCGGAGTGTTTCGCTATTGGCGGGGTGGTGTGTTGAGGTGAGAGGGGGCGTGTGTGGGCGTGGCCGGGTACGGAGCCGCCCCCGCCGGCCCGGGAGTCCCAGAGTGAGTCGCTAGCCGGGTCGTACGCACCGTCATGTGCAGCGCGTGAATCATGCTCGATATCAAAAGCTCCGCCGACTATCTCAGTCGGTCGGGCACTTTCACCAATTTCTCTATGTTATTTGCGGGTGAATATTATGTTTTATTCCTTTTTTTGTGTGTTGTGTAGTGACACGTGAAGTGTTGTGTGATATGTCAAGGTTTGGTCTGAAGGTCGTAAGTAACTGCACTGGAACTGGGAATAGAATATCTGAAGCTCATCAGAATATTGTAGTTTCGATATCGATCGAAATGTTTTTGTTAATTTGTATTCAGACCAATTCCAATTGAGATTCCACTTTGATTTAAAGCTGACTTCGTTCGTTACGTTGTTCTTATATTTTTGATTTTAGAGCTTATTGCTATGAATTTTCATAAATTCAAACTTATTCAATTTTCTTCCTAAAATCTAAAACTAATGAACTGCGGTTCATTTGGGGCTGAAATACAAATAAAGATTCTATGTAAACCAAAGCCTCGTTCATGGCTTGATTAGTAGATTATTATTGCATATTAGAATTGTTAACCGTTAGGTTTGAACCAGTTTAGTTCTCCCTTCATATTTATGTGGCAGGCATATGCAATAATGTATTTGCGTTTTAAAATTATATCAACCTTCCACTTAAGCAATCAATTACGCAATAACACGTTCATGGAACGATTCTAACCCAGATGCTCGAAACCGGTGTGTGTATGACCACATGTATGGACGTAGACAAGGTAAAACGAGTGTGTAAGGATTCTGTTGTTTCTGCCTACCCGCATGGGCAAAAGGCGTGAGTTTATTTATGTACACAACAGAAATTAATGTCAGTATTGCCTAAGAGGATTTTAAAGTTCACTTCAAAGTCACTCTCTCAAAATATCGTTTTGTTATCGTTGTGTTTGTTATCTTTAATATTTTTTTCCTTCTAAATGACAATCTACACTTCTACATTAATATTATAAAGAGAAAAGATTTGTATTTTTGTGTGTATGTTTGTAATGAATAAACTCAAAAACTACTGCCCCGATTAAAAAAAAAAACATACTATTAGAAAGCTACATTCACCCTGAGTAACATAGGCTATTTATTCTTGTATTCCCACGGGAACGGGAACTACGCGAAAACCGCGTGACGGCCGCTAGTAGCTTATAAAGTGACTCTTATCTTTCTAGAGACATGCTTTTCATTAACTTCTGTCAACCCAAAGCATTTTTAACTTTTTTTTTATGCTGATATGTGACACTGTTGTAGGCAGTTTCTGTTTGCTTGCTCCCCTATATGACATGCCTAGTCATTTACGCAGTAATTCTAACAAAAAACAGTGCTTCAAAAACTCGTCTGACGTCACATCGCATTTAGCAAACATTTGACGTCCGGAGACCAACCCGATGACCCTCATGATTGTATGCCGGATACCTCAGACAGAAGACTAGCGGGCTCATTTTGTAATACATACTGACATCTATTTTGATAATTCAACTTCAACTTCAACTTGAAATTCAAGCCGAGTAGAAAAGTTTTAGTAATGGCAATCGCAATTTCCATCAAAATTCTGCTTGCTTCATTTTTTTTTCGTTTCGACGGTACTTTTGTTTCGCATACTTGAGTTTGTTTGTTTCCTGTAGTTGACCACAGTGATTGTGGCAACAGTGATTTACTTAAGGTTATAGATCTACAGGACGTTCTAAGGTGGATTGGTGGCCGGGTCGGCTAAATCATTTTTGGGTATTTTCACCCGGATTTTTTCTGGTGTCATGTATCCGGAATAGGGTAGTTAACAAAAAAAAAATCTAATTAGTCCGTTATATATATTAGATTACCAAAAAATAATGGACACGTACTTTTTCTTTTTTTTTCACGTAAACAAACAATGAAGCAGTACAGCGCTTTGAAAACTCGTGTGCCGTCATATTCTAAGACATTAGTATGGCGTTTTTTACCGGTCAGTGACGTCTCAAACCCCCATTTAAATCTTTGACGCGTTTTATCTCCGTCCTTTTTTATTGATTTGATAAACCATAAAATACAAATCCAATATTTTTCGGTAATCTAACAGACGGACTAATTAGAATCACATTTTTTTAGTCAGTAAACATCCATATTAATATATAATATAATATAATATTTCACAACTATCACACAACGCCATCTAGTCCCAAGCTAAGCAGAGCTTGTGTTATGGGTACTAGACAACTGATAAACATACTTATATATTTCTAAATACATACATATTATAGATAAATTACACCCAGACACAGAACAAATGATCGTGCTCATCACACAAACATTTGTCCTGGGTGGGAATCGAACCCACGACCTCCGGCATAGCAGTTAGGGTCACTAACCACTAGACCAACAGGCCAGTCGTATATTGTGTCGGCTGATGGCAATTAGTTAATCCTTTATTAAGTTGTTCTCACATATTGTGTTGGTTAGCCTTCATTGCATGCTATCTTTTAAGCTGAAAAAATCGTGATGACTTTATCTACTTTTACAAACACATACTTGAAAAATGCCATGATCAAATTCCACGTTGACTCAGATTTTTAAATTACTAGCGTAACATAGACCGTCAAAATCTGTGAGCGCACGGAAGTGTGTTCTATAGTGGCCAGCTAGTCGGCGTCGGCGTCGTTGGCCACTGCGTATGTACCTGGCATACGGAACAACTAATCGTTGTCGTAAAAAGAATGACAATATGTCCATATAGACACTATTGGCGCAGTGGTTGAACAGTTGACTACTTCACTGCGTGTCATCATCATCATCAGCCTATAATGTTACCACTGCAGGGACTCAAGTCTCCTCTCTAGGAGAGGGATGGGCTATAATCCACCACGCGTCCCCAGTGCTTCGATGCGTGTACGGGACAAATATTTGTATTGCCCACAGACACTTGTTTCGGGTCTGAATGCTTGTGTATAATGTGAGCTTAAATGTTTGTAAACGTACCCACGGCACAGTAGAAATTTCTAGTGCAAGGAAAGATTATGAAAAAGTGCAGCATCCTTCGTCATATTCATTTTACATTTCAAAATTTAATTCATTTAAAATTCCTGCAATTTAGTCATTGCCAAGCAGTCCCAGAAAATGCTGGCAAAAATGGGAATTTGAAGAGAACAAGTTCGTTGCTGAAAACGGAAATAGAGCCTCCCGCGGTGACAGCTGTCATTGGCCGACAAAGCATGTTTCGTAAAAGACCTAGATTCTCGGAGTATACTGGATGCTGGACTGAAAACCCAGTTAGTTTTCAGTCCAGCATCTATATGTATTGCGAATATACAAGGTGTAGGTGCAGTTTTGCGTACTCGTCAAAATTCTCCAAATAATTAATTAGTAATTTTTCTTATATGACTACATCATCATCATCAACAGCCTATTAATGTTCCCACTGCTGTGACATAAGCCTCTTCTCTTTTGAGAGGAAATGGCCTATAAATCCACCACGCGGGCCCAGTGCGGATTGGTAGATGTCACATGTCTTCGAATTTTTTGGTATTACGACATGCCGGTTTTCTCACGTTGCACGATGTTTTCCTTCACCGTTTTAAATACTACTTTAACAATCATTTTATATTACAGTACCTAAATACCTGGTCAATAATAAAATTATTAATATTCACTACTTTTTCAGCTGTCAAATTGTATTATTATGTGGTTCACTAGTGAGATCATCACTGACCACCCAAATCACCTACCCGTTTTGTTATTGATCCGGGTCGAGAATAATTTGTAAAAAAATTGGTAAACGGATCGCGTTACCAGTGAAATATATTTTATTTAGGTTTAGGTTTTTCAGGGTCAGTCAACTGTGAGCAACTTTATATGGTGAAAACGGCGGCTTGATATACGCGTCCAACTAGGATGTAGCGCCCGCCGGGCACTGTCATGGAACCGCTCGCTGCGCTCGCTCGGCTTGCCTAACCTAACCCAAGAGATTGCGGTGCCTCTAAGCTACCTTTTATTTCTACTAGCAGATCAACTCCGGATCTCTGTGACTAGTGTCATCAGGATTACATGTGTACGTAGTTTATGACCCAATCGGTTCACATTCGAAAATACATTAGAAAAATATAAATGACCCCCTGTTTTTTTACCGTAGAGGTGAATTGTATTCGTACTCCATCGGAAGACTTTTTAAAATAACTCGAAGATTTTAAATAAATATAGGTTGCGATTAGCGCGGCGAGTACACACTAGACGATTTCTTATCAATGTTCACTAAATAAAAACATTTGTTTTTAATAACAAACGGTACTCCCCATCAAGCTAACAAGTTTGGCGAGTAAAATAAAGAACAAAAGAAGTTGTATAATTGTGATAAATGAAAAAAAAAACAATTTCTTTTTAAATGGGGCCTACTTTTGAGTTTGTATTTTTTTTGGTCTGATTCTCTGAAATCGAATGCCCATTGATAAGTACAGGCAAGACACGTCACTGCGTTTTTCAAAGCCCATCTATACGTACAGCTGAGTTCTACGTTTTACTATCTAGTAGCTTATTTTTTTCCGTCGTTTTCTCGAATAAATAGTCTCTTCAGCCTTTCATCACCTGGGTACTTAATGTATACTTAGGGGTATTTCGGCACCTTATAAGGACTGAAAGCCCTTAGGGGTAGTTTCCCCGGTTTGAAGGGGCTGAAAGCTTTTCACTGAAGTAGGGGATGAGCTGTGCTATCTGCTTTGAATCTTTGTAGTGGTGTTGAAAGAGGCTGATAATTATTTCTGGAAATATACAGTTTGTGGTCCAGATAATACATTCGGCAATAATTTACAAAATTAATATTAGAAGTAGATATGACATAAGTAGTTCAGATATTATCTAGAATAAGATCCATTTACCAATACATTTCTATGTTTGCCTGGATGTATATTTTTGAAATACCTGTGCCCTGCGATCTTTGTTCTTGTAAGATTATTATAAAAAAAAATATTACTTCCCTAATTGATTCGGATTTGTTAGGAACCCTAATTATTTTTTTAAAATAAAAGTACCATAAAATATACCATAAACCATATAATATCAGCTATTTGTTTGTAAAAGTCTTGTCAAAATCGGTCTAGCAGTTTCAGAGATTAACTGGAACAAGCAGACAGACATTTTTTTTTATGTAAGCCACATTACAAAACCACAATAAAAAAATATTTTGATGTTACAAACAGACACTCCAATTTTATTTATTTGATGTATAAATGTATATATGATATTGAATAGATGTTTAAAAGATGATAATTATGGTGGTGTAGTTTAAGTAGAAGTTGAATAGTTGACAATTTAATAGACATTATATTTTATATAAATTATTATAAATATATTATATTTTGAATGCGATCAATCCCGAAATATTTGAAATGATTACTGGCTAATTGAATCGATACATTAGTTCAGGTTGAAAGTGTCGATAGTTTTACCCGTGAACCACACAGAAGTCAATGATATAACACTGCTGTAGTCAAATACTGCACAAAGTGCTAAAAACTATCTACATCTCTATCGTGTTTGTCTAAGGACATATTTAGTGACCATAGATAAAATGAACAAACATTTTATAATCTAGTAAAGATAGAACGTGGCCTCTGCACGGATGGAAGCATTTGACCGTTGAGTTGTCCTATTGAAAATTGACCGTTATAATGCTGTCATGCTATTTATTGTAATATTTTGTACAATTTCTAAAAGCATAAAAAAATTTCCACATGCATCGACGATTTACGAATAGGTTGCTAGCAAAGGCGGTAAATTTAGTCGATCAACAAACTTCATAACCCTTACGGATTAGACAAAGAGATAAAGTGATACCAATGGAAAAACTGCAGATCGGCAGCAGATATCAGACTCTGGCACATACTACAGTATATCTATTTTCAGTACCTACAATATACCTTTATGCCAAAGCCAATGCAATGACTGCGGGTGCGTTCGCCTGACCGAACCTTTACTCAGTCCAGCCAAGTTTGTAATTAATTCAGGTTTAACCAGCCGTTGGAAGCAGTGTACGTCACCTAACGTTCGGCGATCGCCTCCACAAGATATGTAGTGAGCCTAAAATGTGTTATGTTTTAAGTTTGGTGGTAACCTTCTGACTCGCGGCCAATATTGTGGGTTGTCTAAATTAAACGATTCTAAAAGTAAACAAATTGGGCCTGTTAATTATACGTTATATCAGGTTAATTTTGTTTACCACTGTAACTTTAATTAACGTGTAGTTACATTTTACATAGTTATCTCCTTACTAAAATTTAATGTATTTCTTTCAGATGCCTCCTACAAAAGTACTTGGTCTACGCACGCCACGTCACAGGGTTCACAAGGTAATACTTTTCAACTTACTTACGTATTCAAAAATAATTCCACAGACCAACCGTTTCAAATATGTGAGAATAATAGTAAATAATATGTCTTTCCTGCACGTAAAAAAATGTTGACATTTAAAATTGACTTTATTATAACAACTTCATTTGAACCTGCCGCCCGCGCCCGGCGGCATGCAATGCAAATCTTTTAAATTAACTTTTAAAGCATGTTAGTTGTAATGCTTTGCAATGCTAAGTTGACAAGTAACATTTCAATTGTGAAATAAGGATTAACAGTCCGAGTGTTTCACCTCATAAATATAAATACTTTGGGAATTTTAATTTAATTTAATTTTCGGTTTAGTGTAGGTTTGTTGTTCAATTCTTTATAAAGTTTGTAAATATTTATATTATAGGTCGTTCTTTGAGTTTATTAAATGGTATGCCAAAATACCGCATGTTTTTAAACTCGGGGTCACTATGATAGCCACTGACATTTAAAAAGATACGCAATAACCCTGCAAGTCTCGTATGGATTCTACTTCTTCGAGTTGTTGATTATTAAAGTTATATGTAGCGGGTCAAACATATATTTTAGTAAAAAAAAAATAATGTAGTGTAAAAATTCGTACAGCTGGCTTCATACAAAAATCTTCCAGCCCCTTGATTAATTAAATCTAGGTGTTTGTCGATGTTATTTTACTACAGCTGTTGCCAGCGGCTTCACCCGCTACAACTCGAAAATTATCCCACGGGAAGATAAAATCGGGATAAAAACTATCCTATGTGTTAATCCAAGTTATAAAATATCTGTGTACCAAATATTATGCAAATCCGTTCAGTAGTTTTTACGTGAAGAAGTAACAAACATACACACTCACACACTCACAAACTTTCGCCTTTATAATATTCGTGTGATTTTATTCAATCGATGATTATTTTAATCTACACATCTAAGTAAGTTATTATAGAAAAAGCTATTTAAAATGTCATTTGCATCTCCTTTATTAGTATAGCAGTAATAACACAAAATTGATTCAGCGGAATCAAAAACGGCAGGATCAAACCATGGGCTATTGACAATTTATCTCCGTTAGTAATCGAATGCTAAATGACGCAGTATGACATGTCATCATCAGGTGTCATTTAATGAGGACAAGTAATTGGATTTGCGTGACGACACAATACGTCCTGCAGGGCTATTGCGTATTTTTTACATGACAGTGGCTATCATATTGTCCATGAATAAACTGTCAAATTGGTTATGGTTTAGTACAAAATGGAACCATTTGATAGTCAATTGATGGACACTATATATGATAGCCGCTGTCATTTAAAAGATACGAAATAAAATACTTTTGTGAAGTTTGTCGTCATTGTTGTGGGATATGGTCAGGTAGATCATAATTTAATAGGCTTTTACTAAACTAGACTAAAAACCACGCATGGTCCTTTTTAGCCCTTTGTGTCGAGGTCGCGGTATCTCTTTTGAACAACCCGCATCTCCTACGGGGTCTTTGAGCACCTGGATGTCGGATATCATTCCAAGGAGCAAGCCAACGTGACGAAAAGTATCCTCTGCCTTAACCCAGGCGGACCTTCGCATTTCGCTTTTCCTTTATTTGTTTAAGGACATTTAGTTTGGATTTTTGGTCTTCTTAGCATATCCATGACAATTGTTGGCGTTATATTAGGCGTTTGGCACCATCACTAGCATCCATTAATGACTGTACCTAGTGTCCAGGCATCAGGGTACACGGGACACAATTACATATTGTATCCCGTTGTTTGTAGAACTACAACACATTAGCAAAAACCTCCAGGATAGAGGCGTCTATAAATCTCCACCGGTGAAGTTTTTCTTGCATCCGACCTCCTTGTGTCCGGAGTCTGTTTAGAGACTTCCAAGTTAGCGTGGGTTTATTGTGTGTTTATTCAGGACAGCACAAGGTTTGACTTTGTTACGAACCATTAAAGAATAGGTACTTATGTCTTAGACACATCCCGAATGTCATTTTAAATAAGTATTTATTCGATCATGTCTCATTTTAACTAATAACCTATTGGCCACAAAACGTCCATACGTATCGCGTGTACGTAATTCCGGAACCAACGAATCTAGCCAATATGACGTATCCGTGTCATTTCACGCGCAAAAATCAAAACAATGGGCCCCTAAAATGTTGCATGCGAGCGCTCAGCGGAGCGAAGCGAGCGCGTGGCGGCCGCGTGGCGCAACAATACAAACTTAATTCTTTGATTGACATTTACAATATTTCGATAACTGATGCAATATTTTGATGATTATCATTTCAGCGCTCCCGATGTATTATCGCCTGCACGGTTCGGTACGTTTATGTTGATTGACTTTTGAATGCAAAAGAAGATTGGCGAAACGGAACTTTTGATTTCAGAAGCGTTAATCAATCAAAGTACATTTTATCCATGAAGTTTCTTGCGTTTCTTGTCTTATTTCTCCTATATCTTTTCTCCATAGAGACCTAAGCTTTTGAATGTGCTTCTACGGTACTTGTTCAATCAAGTTATTGTGCTTTGTGACTTCATCTTTTCTTTATTTTTTTGGCCTTCAAAAGTGCTTGTAAACCTCTTATTTAAATAAATTATTTGACTTTGAAGCAATTGCATTATTTCCATGTAATATATTTTTAAGTAGAAAAAGTGAAAAAATGAGAAACAAAAATTTTACTAAATCTGAATATTTTAATAATAAACGCAGTTTGCAATGTTCAAACATAAAAGGAGTAGCACAGCAATGAAGTTACCCTATGCAGCGGAATATGACATTCCTATTTCTTTATGACACCAACTAGCAGAATTTTGGTGGTATAGTAAATAGTAACTATAATATCTTGAGACGGCTGCCACCAAATACTAATTACGAGACAATTTGTGATAAAAAATCAGTAAACAGTTTTAGTGTTAATACAGTGATTAAAACAATCAAATAAATGTGAACATTAAGTACTTCATCATCACCATCACCAGCCTATATTGTTCCCTCTGCAGGGACTCAGGCCTCCTCTCTAGGAGAGGGATGGGCTATAATCCACCACGCGGGCCCAGTGCGGATTGGTAGATGTCACAATATCTTCGAATTTTTGCTTCTAAGATATGGCGGTTTCCTCACGATGTTTTCTTTCACATGCGTAGAAGTGCCCAAGACACGCACCTCTGATAATAAGGATTCATATGCGTATTGTATAATTTATTAATACTAGCTTCAGTAAAGGAAAACATCTTGAGGAAACCAGTATATCGAAAGACATTTCTCGACGGCTTGTAAAGCCAGGTCAGAGGCCCATGACTGGCATAATAACTCGGACACCAAGTCAAGCACTAACCACAATGGGACGGCCTCGCAAGGACCGACGCCGGTCGCTGCGAGTTGTTCACAAGTTACCGCGGCCTCGACATATAGGGCTAATCTGCATAGCCCTCATGTGTGTCCCAAGATTATGTCTGGACCTTAAACTTATTGTTAACCATTTAAAACCATTTTAAAAGATTAAAAGAGTAACCTTTGGAGTTTATTGCCGGTTCTTCTCCTTAGGAATCGACCAGTGCACCGAACCGTGCCCCTTTTTTTATGTCGAAGTTTTACAAGTGCCCATGTAGGCCTATGTGAAATAAAATATTATGACTTTGACTTTGACTTTGAAGAAGGAACATGGGTGGTTTTTAGCCAGTAGAAGTCCGACACTCCCTTTCGCTCTGCCCAAGAGCGGGAGGGGTTATTTGATGATCCCCCCCCCTACCCCCCAAAGTAGGCACTTACTATACGATAACAAGAAAGATGGCGAGACTGCGTCATGCGTGGTGAGAGACCAGATGATCTCTAGTCTCTACACGCATCTATTTTATTTTTTTTTTTTTTATTTATTAGGGACAAAAAACAGTTACATGCCAAGCTTAACTAAAGATTCTTAAATTAGCACAACAGTAACTTAGCAATACATTTATACACAATCTCACATATTTATGTTATTACACATGTAACCAACAACATTGTCCACGAATTCACAAAAAAGTAGTTAAAGAAAACAGACAAATCGTGTGCATTGTAAAATATTAGAAAAAAGAAAGAAAGAAAAGAAAAGGTATATACTTATGACTTTAGTAGTTCTATTGCTTTTGCCCTAAAGCGATCTTTGGAAAGAGTAAATATGTCAAGCTCCATAAAGTGCGCGTTGTACGCATCAACAAGGCGCCGAAGAGGCACGCGCTCCCCAGCGTTAGTCCTGCACGAATTCGTGTGGAATAGTCGAGGCACACGCACCCCACGAATCATGACAGATCTAGGTACTATATAATGTAAACTATTTGACAAAGGAATACAGTCGAATCTATTATTGCATATTCCATGCAGCATCATTACTCCCAGAAGAAGTCGTCTAGACTCCAAACTAAGAACATTATATCGTTTCAGTGATTGTTCATAGGAGACTTTAGAACGATAACATCTATAATTCATACTACAAAAATACTTCTTCTGAACAATTTCTAGCCTATCCTTGTACTTATCATAAAGAGGATCCCAAATTTGGACGGCATATTCTAATTGAGACCGAATCAGTGTTTTATATAATGTTAAGAATGTAGAGGGTCGCACAAAGCTACTTGAAAATCTCATCACCATTCCATACATTTGAAAGGCTTTTTTTACTATATTGTCAATATGAGTATCAAAATGCAGATTAGAATCAAGCGTAACACCCAAGTCACGAACTGATTTAACTTTGTTAAGACTTACATTGTTTATCGAATAATTAAATTTGATGAGATTTTTATTTTTAGTGAAAGAAATTGTGTAACATTTGGAAAGGCTAAGGAAAAGTTTATTTTTGAGGCAGTATTCATAAAGTCTATCAAGGTCCTGTTGTAAATAATGACAGTCGCGAATATTTTGACAGGTGGTATAAATTTTCATATCGTCTGCATACATCAAGAAATGTGAGTTGAAAAAACAATGTTTAATGTCATTAATAAACAATACAAATAGAAAAGGACCTAATACTGAACCCTGTGGAACCCCGGATTTAACAACTATAGAGTCAGATTCATGCCCATTGACGATGATCTTTTGAGTCCTATTGAAAATATATGAAGCAAACCATCTGAGTAAGTTACCGCGTATACCATTAAAGGCAATTTTTTCCATGAGAAGTTTGTGGTCCACTTTGTCAAAGGCCTTCTGAAAATCCGTGTAAACAGCCTCAACCTGTACCCGGCGGTCCATGTTTTCAAAGAGATAGTTCACAAAGGTCATGAGGTTAGTCGTGGTAGAACGACGTTTAACAAAACCATGTTGTTCGGGTATGATAAGATGACGGATATGAGGATATAGTGCACTGTGCACAAGTCGTTCAAAAACCTTTGACAAAGTGGAAAGAATGGAAATAGGCCGATAATTCTCTACATTATTTTTATCGCCACTCTTGTACACAGGGGTTATAGAAGCTCGTTTCCAAACTGCAGGAAAGACTCCTTCCTTCAAACATTTATTGAAGATTATATATATGGCGGAAGACAAGTGGTCAGCTGTACTTATGAAGAAGGAGGGTGGTATGCCATCAGGTCCAGCTCCTTTAGAAGAATCCAGTGACTTCAATGCTGTACGTATTGATTCCTTAGACAAGTAAATATCAGAGATATATGGTGAATTGTCTTCATAGCAATTAGACGGCTGCCATATGTCTGGGTCAAAGGTAGAAGGTTCATATACTGAACTAAAGAAAGTCGAAAACAAATTACATATTTCCTTAGGGTCGTCGGAAGAAACATTTTTATAAAACATATTAGCAGGGTACTTAGCTTTGCCCTTCTTGGAAGAGACATACGACCAAAAATACTTAATAGATTTGGGAATACTGTCTTCAACTGATGTCATATATCTCTTATAACATTTAACGGCCTCATTATGAAACAATTTGCGATAATTTGAAAAATGCACATAATCAGAGTGATTACTATATGTCTTCCACTTAATCCAAGCGCGTTCTTTAGTTTTAAATGTTTTTATTAGAGAAGGTGAAAACCAGATCGGAAATTTTGAGTTTTTAGTATGAGTCAATGGAGTATGTGACCTGATAACTCTATATATGATTTCATAAAGACAATCAACAGCCATCTCAGACGAGTGGTGAGAGAGTGACTCTTCCCAATCTATATTGCTAAACTCATATTTAATGCAATCATAGTTGGCTTTAAAAAAGTTATACCTGCGAAAAGAATGGCATTTCATTGGTTTGAAACGCACATCTAAGTGAGTTAATATAGAAAAGGGTGGGTGGAGGCTATCGGGATTTAGCAGGATGTTGCACGGTATCATAAAATAATAATAATCTACTGGGTACCACGATACACCTTAGCAAGGTTGCTGGTCAAACTTACACATTTCGGTAGTGTTAAATTATTATTACCAATATCGATTAGTTAGAGGCGTCGGGTCTTGTCGGTTCGCGTCGGGTCGCGGTCGTTCCGGGCGTCGCGGCGTCGATTTCAATGGCCACAAACGATTTAGCCGCACCCAAGGGCCCGATTACGTTTACCTACTCGACACCATGGAGGGGGCGATTTTATTTTATTTTAATGAGTTTTCTTTTGTTTCGCAAGATTTAACAATTTTTTTTAGAAAATGACTGATGAAAAAGTTTTTTTGAGAGAAACAGTGTTATCTGTTTGCAAAAAATGCACCATGAAAAAAACATTTTGGCAAAAACAAAAACCGACCTCAAAAACACAAAAAAACGGAATAATCTGCTTATGAAGTCGGTGACATTTGTTTGTTTGTTTTCGTTTTTTTTTGTTACCAACTTTTCAGAAGCTGATTTTCTTCCTTTAGTTTTTTTCCACTTTTTATGTTATTCCATTTTTTGTATTTTGACTTTTTTGTCGTTTTCGATTTTTTATTGCAAAAAGGGTTTTTATTTTTCCATTTTCAGTTACAAATATTTACTATGCATATAACATTCAACCCAGAATCCAAACCCTTAACCTTCAAGAATCCCTTATTATTGCTTTCAATTTCTAACCTTTGGGGAGTAGTACCTTCCATAATCGGCTCACCTATATAGATAACCTGAAAGAATACAGCCATACATACGTCCCCATAATAATTTACTAAAGAATTATCCTCCAACTCCTAAGCGTTGAGGAGTTGTATCTTCCATCATTAGCGCAGCCACATGAGATTATGGTTATCTGACTAACGGTGGTTATAACTTCAGTCAATAATTGACGGAGTTGTGCGCGGACATACAATAAGAAAAAAAACTAGATTCACACAAAAAAGTCGGTTAAAAAATATAAGGTGTCTCGTCATTTTATTTCTTAACCGACCGTGGCACCTGTTCGGGCCCTCTCAGAATACCAGCTCTGTGACACTTGTCTTCATTGTTACAGCACCATGTCGAGATAGGCACCTTTTAGTTGAATGTAAGCATGTTTAAGTTAGCAACCTAGCTTACCTTATGTTTACTTTAAATATTTTTTGGTTTATTGTAATTATTATCATTTTATTTTGTCCCATGTGAGACCAATAAATACTTTATCTTTTCTCTTTTCGAAATAGTCCATGGAATACAAATGACGATACCAACGCCTCTTACAAACTTTATTATCTCTTTTTTTTGTTTTTGCAAATTGATATTGGGTTGAAGTAGGTTTGAAGGTTTTTACACGGACATACTCGTAATAATAACACTCACAACTAAACTTGTGTGCTCTGCTGTGGAGTACCTATCTCAAGCGGCGTTAATACAATAGTTTCCTAACATTTTACTTTACCAAGGTTAATATATTTTCGAGCTGTTTGGTGTTGCAACCGTTAACTATGGGATGTAGTATATAAGATATATCATAGTCATCCCATAGTCAAAAGCCGGCTTAAGCTATTAAATTACATCCCGCGTTTGAGATGTAATGTATATTATAGCACAGTGTGAACGGTCGTAATGTATGAAGAGCGATAAAATATTATATCTCAAGAGACAATATGTAATATATATCCCAAAGTCAAAAGCCGGCTTTATACCAAAGAACCCGAATGCTTATTGTCTGAAACTCCCCGTGACCAACAGCACCCAGACTTGAGCACATCATCAGTTATCAGCGTTAATGCCGTTGTTTTCTTTATTAGATTAGAACTATACTGGGTGATAGGGTTAATGTGGGGATTAAGTAGGTACCTACTCATTAAAGTGAGCAAAGTTTTCAATGGGACTATATGACATACCTATGATTTAAATATGAGTTGTTGCTTACATTTTACGAGTTATGTTATCCCAATATTTAAATATTTATCAAAATAATAAGTAATATTTTTTATTCAAAAGTTAAAATTGGTAAAATACAATGTTATAAATCTTAGAAATAATGTAGGTATAACAACTTTTCGATGTCTGCACGAGGATAAACCTGTTTGACAGGCGATACGGCTTCTAATACAATAAAAAAGTATTTAGTTATTTTTCAAAAGTACCCCGTAACAAATTACTAAGTGTATAATATAACTGTTCTTATTTATAAACATAACATAAAATCGCGCCTGTGATTCCTAACGGGTTAGTCAGAGTGTACCTACACATTTCGTCAATTATCATTTAAAGTAAGTACTTGTAATCGAGGACGAGCCAATTTTCATCAACCGGGCCTAAATCCGGACACTCTGACTGCTACCGAGAAATTCTTGAAGGAAAAATACTTTGCTTTGTCCTACCCGGGAATCGAACGCAGGATTTCATGCTCAGCAGTCGCGTTTGTGCCCACTCCACCATCGTGCATCCTTTATTTTTATTGAATGTAGCAAAAATGCTTAACTTAAAACGTACTCCAGCTCTACAGCCATTTGGGCTGACAAATAATTGATAATATTCAGATATTGATAAAAATTTAAAACGAAACTCCAATTGTCAATTTTTTCTCATGCCATGGTGATTTAAGTATTATACCAAAGCATTTTTTAGCTTTATTATTCATATCAAACATATTATCATAAAGTTGGCAAATATTTTACTGCATTGAGCTGCGTGGTCGCAATGCCCTAATAGCTTTAAATTGACGTTCCATCGTTATTAACACATTGACGATTATTTAACAATTAGCGTCCCCTCTCTACTCGCCCCTAAAACTGAACTTTAACCCACCGGTAACTAAATGTTAACTATTAACGCCCCGAACTTAATCACTAACGCTTTCGATTTGTTTTGCTTACTAAATTCAACTTTTATCAGGGATTAAGTTAGGCACCTACTAATTTTGTTATATTTACGCTGACTTCATTAACGTGTTTGCTTTAAAAAATCATAACCCCATATATAAAGCCATTTTCGTCTTCAGGCATTAGTCCATGCCTACATCACTACCTTGTTAAGCTTGCGGGAGGAGTTTTTTGATGATTTCCCAACCCCCAAATAAAAAAAGGCTTTAACTCTTTCAAGGTTAAAAGAATCTCTAACCAGATCACGGTAGCCTGTAAAACCCTATGAGGACATAACGACTGCTCAAAAATCCATAGCTTTTTCTATCGGTTATTTGTGCCCAACAAATATATCGGACAGCGTCCGTGTCACCGGCACAATCTGTTTGCCTCATCGTCATTCAAAACTATCACTATAGCTGAATCTTCGGTGTGTCGGGCGCTTAACGCAGTTTTGAATTCTTACCCTGAACGGATGTGTTTGCGGATGAATGGAGTCAGGTAATACGTATAATTATGAATGTCTGTAACTATTAACAACTTCTCAATACTCAATACTTTATTGCATTCCATATGTATAAACTTAGGTGGTAAAATTATTATTAGATCACATGGACTCTATCCCTTCTATTATTGCAACGACCCCAGAGTGACAGAAATAAAATATTCATTAGCTGAATCGCTGATTATGCATTTCAAAACCAGAATAAGAATTAAAAATCACGAATGATCCCGTTCTAAACACATCAGTTTAAAACTGAACCAATATTTTAAGTCTGGAGTTTGCTCATCAACGAAAACCGGCGAGCGCGGGCGAAAATTAGCTAAAAGTGGCTTTCGTCACCGTCATCCATACTCCTCGCTCTTACTAAGTGAACAATGGGTAAGAGTGGGACGGAGAATGCAGGAAAAACCGCTTCAGGCATCAGGAGGGAAGCGGTAAGCACCCTATTGTTTTGCACTCCCTGAAGCGCGAATCGTTTGTAGTTATACGAGTGTATATGAATTGTAATTTAGAACGAAAATTTTGCTCTTATGTATTGGGGTACGTGACTATATAGATAAATTATGTATTTGGTTGACGGATGGTAAGCTCAAGAGAGATTATCCTCATCAGGATCAAATTTTCAAAAATATATAATTGAATAATGAGAGTTGGCAGTATTTTTCACTCACTGGATTTGCTCAGGTTATTTACGTAGCTAATGTCCGCAAGCAATGCAGAAAAAATAAACTAAATAAAAAGAACTACCTAAGGATAGTAGCAGGTGGTGTTCTGTAGTTTCTGCCGACCCCCATGGCCCTAATGTTTATGTTTTAACACTGGAGAATCTTCTAAAATAATGCTACTAAAAATCTTAACGATAGTCACTCACAACAGTTTTCTTATACCCATCTCAAATGACACACCTGAGACTTTTACAACCAAACGTCCAGTAGAATTATTGAAATTCAATTTTTTTTTGTGTGTTTAAGTTGTGGTATGATTGGCCTGAAAGTCTGACAACCAGTCTTACCAAAGAGTATCAGTACCAAAGAGACTATAACACTAATATTATAAAGGCAAAAGTTTGTAAGTGTGTATGTTTGTTACTTCTTCACGTAAAAACGACTGAACGGATTTGGATAAAATTTGGTACACGTATAGTTTATAATCTGGATTAAAACATAGGATATTTTTATCCCGATTTTATCTTCCGGTGAAGCGGGTGAAGCCGCTGGCAACAGCTAGTTTAATATAAAGACAAATATTATAATACAAATAACAGGGGTTTCACTACTATGATAAGATATATATATTTTTAGGTAAGATGTTCGAATTAAAAACTAACTATAGTTGCCCATTCGCAAAGGATAAGAAATTCTATAATTATTATTGTTTAAACAAAAATACTACATTTTAACAATGATATACGGAGAAAAACAAAAAGGTTTTAACATTTTTGTCCCAAACCTGGCCTGCCAACCTACAATTTATTTTAAATAACTGCTCCTTGCTTAAAAACTCACTTATCGTTGCATCAATTTAAAGCTGGTACTACAACAACAAAAAAATGTGCTGAGTGTTTTCGATTTTAAATTCGCTCATATTCACGTGACGATTACTGACCACTCTCGAGGCAGTCTGTGGTCTTTCTGAAACCATCACAAGAGCAGTGTTATATGTCCTTCTAGGACCTAAAAGATTCCATTCAAATGTTTCTTATATTCATTTCTTCGCCATCAGTATAGTTTACTATCACTTTTTCGTAATCAGATGAATATTAAAGGCAGTGATCTTTTAGCTCATTTCGAGATTAAACACAAGTCTCAAAATCCGATAGAGGTCTTCTTTCAGTCAACACGACGGACAAAGCGAGACAGCTCTGTCTTTTGAGCAGAAATGCAGCGTTCACAGAATTTCATTACGCCCTCATCCAAATAACTAGTTCTGACGCGGCTCACGGTCCTTTGATGTGGTGTAATGAGATATCTAATCTGTGGTCGGATGGTCCCAGCGGTCTTATTTAAATTGTTTTTAGTGTAAGTTTTGACAATGGGGCGTTTGGTGTTTGTTAATCCGATGGTGCGAGATTTTGGGGGAGCCAAGTGTCTGATTTTGATGTTATTGCTTTGGTGTATTTGTTCATCCTTGTTCTAAAAGGGTGTTGATAGGGAACTGGTTCAACTTTCAGTGTTCATTGTGTTATAACTTTATGATAAGTTATAAATACTGATTGATACTGATGAATTTAAAAATATAGCAGAAAATGATAGCGCGACGGTTGACAGAGTAGAATAGAAGAAAAAATACCGGCCAAGTGCATGTCGGACTAGGCGCAATGTAGGGTTCCGTAAATGCCCATCAAAATATGTGAACTTACTAAACTGATTTAATCAGTTTAGCGTCGGACAAAATAATTTTTCTCATAGATTTAATTTTATTTAAGTATAATTTTTTGTGTGTGCACTTGTATACTTTTTAAACTGAGTATGGAGGTTTGCTTAGGTACAATTGCGTGTATTATTATTATAGTATTATTTAAGTTTATATTGCCTTTTAATTAACAACCGGCCATGTGCATGTCGGACAACGCATAATATAGGGTTCCGTAGTAGCCTCCCAAAAACTTATAAAACTAATTAACAACCCTGCCTAACTACCTCCGAACGATAATTTTTAGTGTCAAAATAAAACAAACTTACATTTCCAGTTTTGAGACTTGCGCTATCATGTCATATTTATATATGTCATGTACATATTATCATGTGTATTTTATAAGTTGCTCGACTTTTTTTTAGGGTTGGGAAATCTTCAAATGACCCCTCCCGCCCTTGGGGAGAGCAAAAGGAGTGTCAAACTTCTACTGACTAAAAACCACCCATGTTCCTTCTTAGCCCTTTATTTCGAGGCAGCGCGCAACAACCCTCAGCCCCAACGGGAAAGCTATTAATCTCAATTTTTTTTTTATTAAAAGTTGATACTCAATGCGAAATTACTCGAGGAACCTATTTCTAAAAAAATAATCTACTTTGTTGTGAACAAAAAAACGATTGATGATTATTTTTAAAATTTCACCAATTCTTATTATTAAACAATTCTTATCAATCACTGAAACAATCGCCAATCAATACAAAAGAACGACAAATTGCCGTTTTTTTTTTTCAATCATCGTACCCAACCGAAGCCATAACGATATTATTGTGGAGTTAAACAACGAATCGGTAACTCAAGGGAATTTAAACTCTATTGCTGTAGAAATTATGAACAAAGTTTTTAGATCTTAGGGCCCGTTTTGTCAATCGATTAAAAGTAAGTCAATTATTAGGTTATATAACAACAATCGATTTAGTATAAGAAAATCAAAATTTAGAACTGAAATAGAAAAAAAAATGTGTTTTGTGTTTAACGACCTCGTTGCACGTTTGTCTGGTGGCAAGAGGGTTCCATTCTCCGGGTCGGACAAAGTGTTTGAATTTTTTTTAGGCCCCAAATGGCGGCAAATCTCAACCAATGGTACCCAATAACTTAACAGGCTGTGGAATCAGTCATTTAACAGTCGCTCCTTGCAAAATACTTGTATCAGCTGCGTCTTCTGTGTTCAACCACCTTCCAACATTCTCGAGTTACACTGAAAGTCATTGAAATAAATGCCAATTTATTACTTTTCCAATTGTTCAAATTGCTGGTGTCTACCACATTTAACTTCCACGAATAAAACTGTGCAACATCAACCAATGATGGATTCGTGTCACCCGAGATACAAAAAATATTAATATCGATATTTTATTCATTTTTTTCGTAAATCGGTTCGTAATTAACCCGACTGTCATCGCACAAAGCGGCAGAAATTTCGTCGACAATGTTAGCCATTTGTTTCTTGGGGGCGAAAAAGACCCCAGTCGTTTTGTGTACCTACCATGCTTTTCTACTTTCGACTTTGCGTGCCAAAGATAGAGATTGTTTTTATGTCACGATAGAAATTCGAAGTCGAAGGATTAGGTTCTCTTTGATGCTCCCAATAATAGGATTTCACGCATAGTTAGTGTTAGAGCTATATTGTGGAAAGTTCTTTGATTCTGGGTATATTTTTGATTCCATATGTCACGCTGTTTTGAACCAGTTTGGGGGAACAAACACGGGAGACGTAGATATTATTTTAAAAAACTACGTTTTTATATTGTTGTGTTTGGATAGACTGTGTGAAAGATGATTATTATTAAAATGGGTCTAAAGAGTTGACAGCTATTACAAATAGGAATCGGAAACATTCTGACAAATAAAATATTGATTAAATACTTACCTTCTTTGTTTTCAGTGCTCTTCAGGTATAGGTATAATATTGTAGACTTTAAAAATAATACGAATCAGCCATTTTTGCCATCCCTCTTAGTTTGGGATGTAGCCATCCACGCCCAATTGAAAAATCACGCTGTATAATTTATTTATTCATCTATCACTAATTATAGCAACATTACGGAATCATCCAATACGATGTTTTAAAACACAAAAAGGAACAAAAAAAAACTTTATAATATTACATAGATATAGTACAGGAACTAAAAATCCATCATTTATCATCATTTTCATTTTTCCTTTTGCTGGTCTGCTGGCAGAAATTTATTGAGTACAGTACCTTTGTACTCAAATGTTATATTTTATTATTTTCCTGTGTTGTCTACTGTGTATACATAAATAAATAAATTACCTTCCGTGCATCGTCAATCAAAACAAACACAAGAAAAGTCATCTTTTGTTCATCCTCTTCTCTTCCTTTACTCTTGAGACCAAACGCGAGGGTTGATTGTGATGATTATTACATCAATCGATTATTCTTAATCTTGTGAGTGTCACTCAAGACATGTCAATATAAAAAGTAATTAAAAAAGCTTAAAAACCCAAAACACATATTTTATGGGTCCTGCAGTCCTGCCTGCTTCACCAAAAATATCATATAAAGACGTTCTTACACATCGATCGCTATAATATATAAGTGAAGAACATTCATAGGACATCTCCACACTCTATCAGTCCCGAATTGCCGATATTGTTATCCATTGAAGCGTCCACCAGACTCCGGTCATATTCGGGAACATCGATCAATCGTACGTAACGCGATCCTTGTCGACTCGTGTAAAAGCACTATCTTTGAGGGATCATCTTTTAGTTAGATATTGGAGGTAGCTATCTATATAAATGTACAAAATACTTCTAGTTTACGTTCATTTTGTGCAGTGCTAAGAATGTTTCTTGTCTTCAAACCTTGAATAGCTTACCTCTATCATCTGAACTTTTTTTATTTATTTACACACATACTGTCTTAACACAGTTTTATATTAATTTCGTACCATTAAACCATAGATGGTTTGTATTGGTACTTACATTCGCTGTACTACCTCCACAACCAAGTTAGCACTGGGCAATACGATACCCCTATGTAAGACTGGTTGTCAGACTTTCGGGACACTGACTACCTGTTACTCTCAATGATCTAGAAATGATAGCCAGGGCCAACAGCTTAACGTGCACGGAGGAAACTCAGTATGTAATAAATGTCACCTGGACCAAGCTCGATAATCGCAGCCTTTCCTTGAAGACCGAACCATGTGCTTACTACTATCATCAGCATTTTAACCTTCATAAGGGATACTGAAACCTAAAGAAATGAACTGCTTGGTAGCTCGGCAAACTTGTGACATGGCGGTCCTTAAGTAAGGCGGCGGAAGGGGTTATTCGATGATTTTCCACCCGCCAAAAAAAAAATAAGGCAACAATGACGAGACGAGGGTTTCCTTTGTATCAGTCTACTTAGTACTCACACTACAGTGTATTAAAACTGTCTCCTAATAAATTATTTAAGTGAAATAATGACTTTGTTTTGTTTCAGGCTATGGCACCAATTCGTTATCGGCTATGTCGAAGTCGACGCTCGATGCGCACACGCATCTACGGCAACCAGGTCAGTGAATGTCTGAGAAAATGTACACAATTCCATAAATCATCATCATCATAATTTCAGTTAAGAATCACTGTTAACTATAGCACCATACTTCCGGTTTTTTGCGTCCCTCCTCCGGGTACTGCAGTGACTTGGCGATATAGTGAACCCAACGCGGTTTTCGTCATTCCGTTACACACGTAGGTAAAACAGTAATATAAATTCTCTTCACAAATTAATTTCCTTCCAATTATAAAACCCTGGAAATAATGTAAACTAAACTTACAATAGGTTGTTGTGGGTTGCCACTAATATTTCTGACAACACCACAGAGATTTTAAGGTATTTTAGATGCAAGGAGCTGTTGGTATTCCGTTCTCAAAGCTGAAATAACTGTGTAAGGATCGTATAACTTTACTTCAAATTAATATCTTCTTTTGGTTAGAAAAAATTGTTAGTGGAAATGAAAGTAATACTGCCTTCAGTAAGCTAAATAATTTTCATTTGCTAGAGTTTTTCTTGCGCGAGTGAGTTTGTGTAAAAATACGTCTTTAAAATCACAAAGCCTAAACCAAAACTCGAATGGAGAGAGCGTAATGAACTATATCATCCGATCGACCGAACCTGAACACTCTGTCAATGTTTGTTGACTACGGTCAGTTACCCAAGGTACAGACCTTTATTTGGGGACCGTACGTTACGTGTCGCCCAACACAATCTGAGCATTTCCATTGAATTGGACATCGCACGGAGACACGCAAATTCTCGCTGTTCAATTTAAAATTTGTATGCATGTTGTTTAAACCTTCTCGAAAGAATTCTGTTTCAAATAGATACCAATTAAGCAAACATTTAAAGTTATCAACAATTCTGCCAACTACACACAAAAGAGGTTTGAGAGTTTGTGAACAGTTGTTTAATAACGCCATCACTTGTATTAAAATTTATAAAAATATACACCATGCATGCTATGCATAAGGAGGATAAAAAATCTAAAATTAAAGGTAACTCATGAAATCTAAAGAAATCTATACATGTAATAAAATCGTAGGAAAGTCAAAACTGTACATTGAATATTTTTTTAAAAGAATACTTGGGATGTGATCTACAATCGATACCGAAGCCAAAAATATAGTTATTAATTTTTTTTTCTGTTTGTCTGTTTGTCGGTATGTATGTCCGGGATAAACTCAGAAAGTACTGCATGGATTTACTTCAAATTTGGCACGAATATTACTAAGAAGTCGGGTCAACATAAAGGCTACATATTATCACGCTATCACCTACGGGGAACCTTTATTTCTTCAACGCATTCTGTATCAACGTGTAATCTAACGACGCATATTTTAATGTTGTTATTATGTTAACCATGCTATAAGCTAGCTTCACATTATAAAAATCACGCAATATAACTAACTTAGGCCGAAAAACATAATTAAAATTAAATGAATTGTCAGCGCCATCTATAAGATTTCAGTCGAATCAAGTCGAATTACATGTGTAAGCCCTTTTTGGATAGCTAATTTAAATTTGATCATGTTGGCGAGGTTAATAGTTGTTTTTAACTGTCATAGATGGAGTTGTGCATTTTCTTCTTAAAATTGTATCGTTAATTCGATTCAGAGATGAGCAAGACAATTAAAAAAATTGTGTTTATATAATTTTAAGCTGCTTCATCGATGTCGTATAAAATTCATAACAAAATTTAAGAAGCTGTGGAAGGTTTTTCGGGAATTTTTAAGGACACAGAATTGGGTAGAGTTTATACCGTGCACCCGAATAATGGTGAATGCTATTTTCTGCGTTCTTTCGCCTTTCTGAGAGCATAATGATGGCGTGAAGTATCCCACTTACCGCGCAGCCTGCGTATCACGTCACCTTCTCGACGGTGACCAAAACTGGGATGACACCCTCGCGGAGGCGAGCGTCAGTGACAGTCCCAGCCGTATGCATCATCTGTTTGACGTCATCTTGGTGTTTTGTGGAGTCGCGAATCCGGTAACTTTGTGGGAGAAGTGTCGCCATCATCACTGGAGACGAAGTCGAAGTAACCGATAAACGCGTGCTGAACAACTGTCTCAGTTCACTTCACGACGTGATCATTTCTATTCTTATTTCTTCTCTTCAGAGCAAAACCGACACCGTCCTTGAAAGCGTTGGGAAAATCAGGGTAAAATGTTTTTTTTGGATGCTCCTGGTGGAACAGGAATAACATTTTTTACCACTGGCATACTTGCAGAGGTCAGGTGGCAAGACAAAATTGCCATTGCTGTAGCGTCGCCGCGTCGTCAGGAATCGTTACCACACTGCTTCCGGGTGACAAGACAGCACATGCCGCCATGTTTAAAATTCACATCGATTTAGAGAGTGCCGAAACGCCTGTTTGTGGTGTGTCACGTAACAGTGATAAAGGACACGTACTCAAGGATTGCTCTCTGATCGTATGGGATGAGTGTACGATGGCCAATAGGAAAGCAGTTGAGGCCGTGGACAGAACCCTGCAGGACATCCGCAGAAACAGTTTAGTAAATTCACATGTTTGTGATGGGCAACTACGGAACCTTACATTATGCGTGGTCCGACATGCACTTGGCCGGTTTTTAAAACTAAATTAAAATTTGATAAAACCTTCGGCATTTTATTTATTCCGTGTGGGAATCAAATCTGCGACACGTAGTGCTACTGTCAATTGACAGTAGCACTACCAGCCACTGAGCCAACCATGCCGTCATATAGATGTGGCGTGATGTTAGCCCTTTGTGTAGAGGCCGCGGTATCTCTTTCGAACAACCAACAGCACAAACGGGCGTCGGCCCTTCAATGTTGCTGACATCTCTTTGAGGCGCGCGTGGAACACGAACGCGGCCGGCCTGTCATCGTCATAGAACAAATGGACGATTTGTTAGCCCGTAACGCACCGTCCACAAGCCCTCGCCTGCAGTGTCCGGAAGCCATCACGTGACCCCCAACGCCCAGAGCGTCTGCCGCAGCGGCTGGGACGAGAGGTTCTCTCTCTCTCACATTCCTCCACCTCTTTCGCTAGCATCACTACTTCGCAGAATGAGGCGACGGCGCTCCATTCCCTCTCGCTCCGGACCATGGCTTGCACTAGGACCGGATGCGAGAGGTCGCCGCCGCCAATTGCCGCTACGAGAACACGGTGAGGCTCCTCCCAAGCAGAGCAGACCCTCCCGCTCTGGGTGGAGCGGAAGGAAGTTCTACTGACGAAAAACCACCCATGTTCTTTCTTAGCCCTTTGAGGCGCGCGTGAAACACGGATGCGCCAACGACAGGGCCTGGCGACTATAATCTACCTTTTTTTTGTGGAGGTAAATCATCAAATAACCGCTCCTGCTCCTGCTAGGGCAGAGCGAAAGTGGCTGTCAGACTTCTACTGACTAAAAACCACCCATGTTCCTATATACTTAGCCCTTTATGTCAAGGCCGCGGTATCTCTTACAAACAACCCGCCACCCCGGCGGGACTAAAATCTTCCTCTGTTTTAAACATCAAGATCCATTTGGCCGTTCGGCCGTGGTTGATTCAAACAAACATCCATCCATCTAAACTTTAGTATTAGAAATAGTCAGTGCTTTGCGTTACCCTCTTCTTATTTTCAACAGCGCGGCGTCCGTAAGTTAACGCAGGGCAATGATTCAATGTATTTTTGTCTAAGCGACGCATTTTAGTTTTCGACAACCACGCCAACAAAGTTACGGGCACAGCTAAGCAATAAAGTTTGTCATTAAGAGGTTTAGGGGGGGGAGGGGTTCTTATTCTCACAGGATAGAAAATAACGATTTTCGCATTGTTTACCTAGATTAACAAATGTGGTACTTTTAATCACGTCACGTTCGTGTGAGATATTTTCCGACATCCACGCGGGCGAAGCCGCGGGCAGAAGCTAGTGTTACAATAAACGCCAAACTTTAGCGTCTCAACTTAAGCCACGAAGTTGCTAACCAAGAAATCATTATATAACAATTATAATTATTCTGACGAGTATGAACCGACCTCAAATTACTTTTATTAGAAACAATCAATCTATAAATTAACAAAAATAAGCATCGAGAAGTGTTTACTAATTTCTGACCATTTACACTAATGAAGATCGTTACTGAAGTGGCTGCAGATTATATCGACCCTTCACACGTGATCCTTTTACTGATTAACAGAATAATAACTAATCGGGGATCGTTTTGGTAGAATACAAGTAAAATTGAAGAAATCTGCTGGTTTGAAAATGTGTAGGACGAATTTTTGGGCATTTTAATCTTAGACAAAGTAACAGTCAGAAGCCGGCTTTTGACTATAGGATATAATATATTACATCTTGAGATATAATATTTTATCGCTCGTTATACATTTTGTACGCGACAGTTCTCACTGTGCTGTACATCTCAAACGCGGGATCTTATATATATTATATTCCATACAAAAGCCGGCTTAATTCATGTCATGAGTGGTCAAAGTGTTTAGTCTCATTGTAAATGGTTATAAGAGTACAGGAAAACTTAAACAGCGATGCATGATGATATGAGAAGAATTAAGATGACTGCTGCGATCATAAGTAATAGAGAAGTTTGGAACAAAAAAAAGCAATTAATATTATATTCTCTGGAGAATAATGATGACAGTCTATCAACTACAACGTTGGTGGAATAATTAAATTTGAATAAATTTAACTGTTTTAAGTCATGAAATACCTCCACGATACAAAAAAAATACAAAAGTAGCGTAAAGCGATAACTACGTCACAGTGTTAGAGATCAAAGTTTATACAAACCACAATATCGCTGAACCAAGTGAGCACAGTAACTCGACCCTAGGCTGTCGCCAGACACGCGGCGACTGCAAACAACGGAGCCAATGTTTTCTAATGAAATCGAGAAGTGACACGCCTCCGTGCTGTCACTCATTTTGGTACTAAGGGAACTTGGACAGAGCTGGCTGATGTTTTAAAAATAGTATAATAAAATTAATTTTTATTTGCCTCGTAAGTTTACGGTAGCGTACATGCTTTCTTTGCCAGCCAATTTAGCAGATCTTTAAATCGGGTGCTCTCGTTCTTGTCATTGCATTTATTTTTTGTAATTTATAGAGAGATATTGAAAGTCAAAGTTCCAATATTTAAAAAATACCAGCTTTCAATGTTATAACTTTACATTCATCTTTTTTTTTCAGGTTTCATGACCTGTGTACTATATATACCATGCATCCATCAACACGAGATATATTATAGTATCAGAGAGTGCTTTGTGTGCGTTACGTTCAGCGCTACCTAGGCTACGATATATGATAGGTCCTTTTATACCCTGTGTGCTAAGGCTGTATTGGCCTTATAATCATATTGTGAGTCGGTACTAAAACTTAGAATCATATTGCGAGTACTACTTTCTTATACAAAATATCACAGTTCCAAATTCTGGCTCAATCAAAAAACGCGGCACATATTCAAAATATTTGTGAGGTGTACTGTATTGCACCTAGGGGGTTCACAAATTCCGTGTTCAACCACCTTCCCACATTCTCGGGTGCTAAACAACTGTAGCAACGGCTTATAAACATGCGATTCCTTATCGGCGTCGTATTTTCCTTCGATCGATGTTAGGGTGTGTGAAGGAATTGTTTCGGGTTTAGTAAGTGTGAGTGCTACGAATTAGGGTATTTTTCAAGGTGTTTTTTTGGGTTAGTAGTCTTGAAGTTTGATAGTTGTCTTTCTCACTGGCTAGACTGGCCCGTTGGCGTCGCTCAGCTAAATTGCAAGGTATAAATAAAATGTGTAGCATAAAGCACCCACAAATAATGGCTGTTTTCTCGTGGTCATACTACACGTATCATTTGATGAACAGCGCCCGAGTTAGTTCATACATCAATTATATACCTTTCGATTTCACCATTTTATGAAAAAGTGACTAAAGTCAACTCAACGGTATGTTGGCAGAAAAATAATATTAATGTGACAACATACCGTAGTCAACTCAATGACTGTGGTAAACATTATGTTTCCTAAGAAACAAGAAACATGATTTTCTCCGACTCCGCACAAGTCGGCAAGCAAGCTAGTATATGTATATACAGACAGCTTTCCACCACACTCACCAGCTCTCACGATAAAATTGCGACTACTCTGAACTCTGCCCTACTACGACACAGATTTATTTGCAAAACTGTCTCGATAAGCTAGACTCAAACTCTGTGTTTGGCTGAGTCAGATCAAGATCAAAGTGTTACCACAGGCGTTTGGTTGAAAGAACCGTCAAAGTGTTCATTTCGTTCAGCAATCCGAAAATTTATTATTGCTCCAAGTATTATTTCACAAAAAAGTCACTTGCCCTGGGCTAGCAAAACATGTTTGGCCAACGTTTGATCGGTCGCACCCATCTTCACAAACAGGGGTTAGTGAAATACGAAAGAAATCAAAACGTTGTTTTCGCAGGCGTGCGTGCGGTGTCGACCGACATTGTCTTTTTGTGTGCCGGAGTTAGGATAACCATATTATTAAACGTCCTGATAATAATTCTGTTTTTCGCAAAAATATTCAATTCACGTTTAGCCTATTTTGCCACCTTTTTTGTTTTCTGAAAAACAACCATCAAATTGTAAAGCACAGAGAAATGTTTAGGCGGGACACGCATCTGAAGGGAAGGTAAAACCAGGACTTGTCCGGACATATGCGGACGGATGATTACCCTAGTCGTAGGTATGTTGAAGGGGGCCACGTCATGCGGAACTTATCACCTTTGACGTTACTCATCCGAATTTGGAAGTATGTAAGAATTTACTGGGAACTGGTATAGAGATGGGGGATTCCAAGGTGTTGTTTACGAGATTTTTATAAGACCTCTGACCTCTTTTCTTTTGTTGAAACACTGATAATAAAAAAATATATAAAAAAAACTTTATAAAAATACATCAAGATAACCAAAACAACACACAACAAAAAAACTCAACACTTTTTTCGTATTTTTCTGTGGTATTGACTGGTGAGGAGTCGCAGGATGAGTCTATGGTAGAAATTATCTGTATTTATCGAAATTGAGCGAAAATATAAAGCTTAGTGTCAGTGGTACTGACTGTTGAGAAGTTTCCTCGTGGCAAGACAATCCTGATTGCTGGATAAGTTTATGATAAAATCAAATCGGACAAAAAATTTTGAAAAAAAAACGAAATGTCGGACCGGATTTCCGTTTGTCTGTCGAAATGTCGGACAGACTGACAAACGGACGGACAGACAGACGTCTGTCCGACATACGTCAGACAGGCAGAGCATTTTTTGCCATTCGGCTACGGAACCCTAAAAATGGAAATCTAGATACCATGAGTCTCAAAGTCAGTTAAAATCTCTAATTTATAAGGACAGAGAAAATTAAAAGATGAAAGACAGACCTTTAATTACAACGCAGTGCACAACAAGCCAATAAAATAAAATAAAACTTGGTCAAAAACTGGTTGCTGAAAGTTTAGGGAAACATAAAAAATACTCAACGGTACAACGGCTCCACTTAAAGCTTACATGTCTTCTACGTTCAAGGTAATACTCACTTAATATGAAAAGTTCGAAAACTGACGAACAAATACGATAAGGTGAAAAAAAAAATCTAATAATCATGATTCTTCTGTCCTTAACCCAATGTATTTGGGGTCGGTACAGGATGATACTTCTCGAATAATCGTTATCTCAGAAGTCAGATAACTTAACACAATCGACTCTGCAAATGTCATTGTAAATGTGTTAAAGGTCAAACTAAACAAATTTGTATATTGGTAGTTCAATTGTATGCACTTGTCATGAGTGCACTAACTCGGTCTCAATTGATGCATTGTGTGAATCCAGGTCAGGCTGAATTGGATAATTTTTTCCTAACTGTGTTAGTTCAAGACCTGCCACTCACACGCATTGATTTGATAGTCCTGACGACAATTTAGTTATTTATCTCGTTACAGTTTCTAGTTATGTACCTAGTTATCTAATAACAATATGTCAAGGGGTCTGAATTGAATAAAGACTGAAATAATTACTGATATAGGAACATGCAGCAGAAAAGCATCAAAAGAGAGGAAAGCGAAGCAAAAGAAATTGACGCAGGTCTGGCGTTCATAGGATCTTGGTCTTTTAAATTCTATTGAAGTCTTCCGTCGCGGACGTCAGGCTTTGAACCTCGTAATCATCATTACAGCCTTAAGACGTCCACTGCTGGACGTAGGACATGTGTCGTCACATTGACCGGTCCAGTACGTTTCGCATCTAGCGGCTCCCCGCAACCTTCACCAGGTTTTAAACCTAATCTTACCTAAATGTAAATGAATAAATTGCTCCATATTCCAGTTACTTTTTAAAATTCAATATGAAGGTCAGATCGCGAGTACCAAGTGATCGAAGACAAAGTTAAAGAATCTTCTCAAACACAATTTCCCGATTGATCTTACAAAACAATTACTAACCAATAATCATAAGTCTTAACAAATAGAAATGTCAAAATAAATCTGTCGGGGTGAACATTATTGAATCCGGGAGTGGGGGCCCCGGATTGCAATCAAACGGCTAATGCTACAGGGGCACAGGGGCCCGGAATTGCACTAACGACTCACTGGGGGACTGGTAATGCACTGGAATCGATTAATTATCCTTTTATTATTAAGTATTTTATGGGCCTTTTGCTACTTCTCGATTTGGTATCTCTCAACGTTTGGGTTGTTTTCATGGACATTTGGGCGTAAAGTATATTTAAACCTGAACTGCCAGGAAAAGAAAGATTATAGTAAAGCATTTTGTAAAAGGCCTTGGTTACATTTCTTTACTTTTAGAATAAGTATTAAAAAGCTATGAGGTACGAACTAATTTCGTATTACTGAAAGCATAACTACAAACTGAAAAAGACAATGCCTGATTCAGGACTCATTACGACAGTAAACAAGCCCACTAAAACGCCAGACATAATAAAATATGAAACACGCAGAACTGCCTTAAAATGACCACCTTTTATTGATCCACGGATGTCTATGTTGGCGTCATAATTGGAATACAAATTCGCTCTTTGACGCCGTGGCCGCACGTCGGCCCAGTGATTTGGCCCTTTGTGCCGCACGCATTAACTCCTTCAGGCCTCCAGCACCACCCCACACTTTAGCACACCATAAGCCAATAACAACTTTAACTTAAAGCACTAAGACACAAAATACCGCATCAACCTCCACCGCCACCGATTTTCGATTTTCAGCTAACGCAGTAAGAACTATTTCTCTTTTGTCGTATGACGCACGTCATTGGCTCTCAAGGTTCCCCGTCTGAAGATAATGCGTCTTATTACGTTTGAGAAAGAGTCTGATTTAGCTTTGGCACGTACTTGTACTGCGAAAGATTAGTGGTAATGGCGCGTAATTACAGCAGAAAAGACTAACACCGTAAGGTTCATTTGGCGAGCACCAATCAGTTGTAATGTGAAGGGGTTTCGGTTTGAGTACCGCTCTGGGCACCAACTGATTCACTCAACGGCAAACACTTTGGGCCACTTGTTCTGGCGGCTCAGGAGTTTCTTTAACCAGAACATTTATTTTGGCAAATGAGTTCCACAAATAGAATCGAAAGTCAATGATAAGAGGTTCGGAATTAACCTGGCCGTATCAAGAGAGATTATTATAATGATAGAGTAAAGATCAGCTGTCTTTCAGCGCTTGGTGGACTATTGTCTGTTGTTCCATCGTTATTTTTCCGACAAACGATTCAATGAAGTTTAGTTCAGTTGGTTTGTGATTAATGCCATACCAACTTGACACATCATTTTCAAAACACCCGAGATTGGCACCGACTAGAAGCCTCAACAAATATTCTACATCTCTGTCAAGATTTATCTCGCCATTGGCACAATAAATTTTATATGGAGTTCAGTATGTTTGCTGTAAGAATGTATTGTTGACAGAGCGTCGAGGGGAAGCGACAGACCGTCCCGGCAAACAGCGGGGGACATATTGTCCACTGGTGAAAATAAAAACGAGAAATATGTTCTTACTTTATAGCGTCTTAGTTTATCATTTAGAAGATAATAAAGATGGAGTAAACATCTTCGTCATAATGAGAGCTATGAACTAAATAACGCTGGGGTCGTCTTATCGGATGCAGCTAAATAATTGTATTTTACATGGATCGTCTGCCTTTCTGACCTCCTTAACCCAGTAGATGGACATAAGCTGAAGATCGGCCCGAGCGGTTGTTTCTATTTAGCCGCAAGCTCTCTTTTTAATCTATGGTATTTTTAAATTCGTTTTGCCGAAAAAGTGGCCTTGGCAATGGATACGTCGTCGTAGCGTGTATGTGGTTGTCAGAAGAGTAAGAATAAGTTTTAAAATGAAATAGTTCGTTTAATTTTATATTATTCTGGCAAAAACAGTCAAGTCACTTGCAGTGAATGAGACACACGTGGACGTGTCTAATCCCCGAATGGATGGGCAGAGCTAACCAAATAAATCACATATTTCGTGAGTTATTTTATCAATTACAGCTATGTTTAAGTATTTTTATCTGAGCTTCCAGAAACGACAGTGATTATTAATTAAATTCTCAAAATCTAAATCTGATTTCAAGATACTTTTATAAATCAGAAATCAATTGGAACAAACAAAACCAATCAGAGAAGCAATAAGTGGCAACAGTAGCCTCCACGGGGTGCTCCTCCCACCAATTTTGTTTCCAAATGGAAACCGTTATCGGTTTTCGACAATTCTATTTGGGATGTCCCAGTATATAACTTCGTTTCAGGTGGATACAGATTTTGATGATTTACTTGATGAGTTTTATATTACAAATCAAATGTTTTTGGATTTCTGTCTTCCTATCGATTTTTGTTACTTTGGAATATATAATACGTGTGTTGAGTTACTTGGTTATTTTCACGAATATACCGAGTATTCATAAATACTATCATACATTAACCAGCGTCAGGCAATATTATCTCTATGATTCAGTCATCATTTTTCTCATAGATTTAATTTTGTCTAAGTATCTTTTTTTGTGTGTGCACTTGTATACTTTTATTTGTGAGTTTGGAACTGCTTTAAATTGAGTATGGAGGTTTGCTAAGGTACAATTGCGTGTATTTAAGTTTATCTTGCCTTCTAATTTACAACCGGCCAAGTGCATGTCGGACGACGCACAATGTAGGGTTCCGTACTGCCCCCCAAGAACTTATTAAACTGATTAACAACCTGCCTCCGAACGATGATTTTTATTGTAAAAATAAAACAAACTTACATTTGTAGTTTTAAGAGCTCTCTCACCTACATTATGTAGAGGAAAATATTTTATACAACTACATTTTATAAGTCGGTCGACTATTCCTCGTAAACTTGTAAAACCTACTTTAGTTTTCCTTTGACTTTCATTATTTATGTGCTACTAACATAATTTTTTCACATGCCCAAACACAACCCGCGCGTATAGATGGTTAAGGTAGCCTCACTTGAGTCTAACAATAATTGCAGTTTACAGTTTAAAATTTCACAAATGAATTCCAGAACCGGAAATGTGTTTGAGCAAACTCGCAATATTTTCTAAAGACCTATCCATCGACATCCCACACAATGGACTGAAAAAAAAACATACCTACCCTAATTTATTTTCAAAATTTCATTTTACTACTTTGTCGGCGTAACTCATTTGTATTTTCATGCCAAATTACAGCTTTCTAGTACTAAGAGTATTTGAGATATGGTGCGGACGGACGGACGGACAGACAGACGGACATGTCGAAACTATAACGGCCTTATTAATAAAGTGGTTAATCCTGGGTTTAACTTAGATTTTTTAATCTCGCATGCCGTCACTTTCTTTTGAATATTATCGAAGTGAGACGGCATGCGAGATAAACAAAGTCTAAGTTAAACCTAGGTTTAACCACTTTATTAATAAGGCCGTAAGAGTTCCATGTTGACTACGAAACCCTAAAAAGGAAACAAAATGATTTAGTATTAAAATTTCTATAGTTTCCTTATTTCACAGGGTATAACATTTATCGTAAAGTAATACCTACATTTAAATGAACAAAAATAAATTATTATTCAAAGACACTTTTATATTTCTATTAAAATAATCATTTCACTCGTCCATCCAAAAGCAAATCAAAACGGGTGTTACGCCAAACGAATGGAAATTGGTCACCGTTGCGAAGGGGTGACGATTACAGCAGATTATTAACTTGTGTCGAGATATAAATTATGATTCAGAAATTATGGGGCGCTTTAGAGTTCATAATAAAATGATTTAAGTAATTGAATAATGATTTGATTTCCATGATGATTCGTTTAATAGATGAAAAATATATTTTAGCGATATATTGGAAAGATATTTACTTATAAGTACAGGATTAGAATTTAAACTAGAAGCAAATCTAGTCTAGGGGTTATGAAATATGAATTCGGTCTACATTACGTTAGCGTTACGACCGCAAAAAAAGCTAAAAAAAACATAGCCGCTGTCCAATTTAATTGTTCCTAGATTTTGGGATGAATACAGAATACAGTACCTACATAGTTTGAGAGCAATTCAATTTTATTCTTCTACTCGTATGTTCGCTGTTTTCAATTATATGTTGTGCTGTTTCTATGTTTGTTGATGTACTATGCATGTTCCAACGTCTATCTCATCACTATCCTCAAGACAAAATTGAGGTCAAGAGTAGGACTAAGTATGTAATACGAATGAAAATGTTGGACCTCCAAACGGCTTTATACTCGTAATATGCAATTTCGAACAAAGTAGGTAACGCACAGAAGGGTCAAAATTGCCGCTGTCATCGTATCCGAAATCAAAATCCTGTACCTACAAATTGCTCCAAACAGTCACCGCTCGTGCTAATCCATCCGCATCGGTTCGCTCCGCTCCGCTCCGGTCCGTAACGCATCAGAACGCTCAAAAACGTTCGCCGATCATTTATCATAATCATCTCGATTGCGCCGCGCCCTTCGAACGGCTATTTACTCACCCTCGATTTAACTATTATTGTGAACATTTTTTTATGCTCAACTTGCCTTTCGACGGTAACAGTGAGTTGCGTTATTCCAAGTCTTTCATCTTCGTTAATAGTGCTCTGACAGACTTTAATAGGCTCTTCTTCCGGTGCATTCTTGTTGCAAATCACCTTGTATTTAGCGTTGTGCTTGCATTTATAAAATTACTCGTGTAAGTTAGTTACACGAGTAATTTTATAAATGCACGCATTTATTTACGCTCTTGTGACTAGTGACATTCTTTCTTTGCTCTTTGCTTTGTGAATTTGTGTGGTTAGTGCTTAAACTGGTGTCATCAGTGTATAACATTTTATAACAAACTGCCATCTTCTTTTCTAGACTTGCCATCAAAGCCAAAGTAAAATCTAATCTTTGTTTAAAAGCTTACTATTCCATTAAGGACTACTTAAATGATAAGAATAGTTGGTAGCTGAGTTGAACACAAGACAATGTTTGTTATTTATGTTCTTTCTCCAAGATTAGTTTACTGATATGTTATGTCTTTTTTTTATTTTATACTTTTTTATACTTGCCTTACTATTGTATCGATTCTGGTTCTTCTAACCAACCTAACAGACAGATGTGTTGCTGGGGAGTTTGTTCCGCCACTTCTTCTTTCCAGCAAAAACACTAGGAAGTGTCGAAGGGGGGGCGTTTTGGGGGACTGTCTCTTGTAAATAAATAAAGTAAAGTAAATTTTGACGTTCGAAAAGTGCTGATTATCAGCCTAGATTGAATAAATGAGTTTTGATTTTGATTTGATTTATACAAGCTGCCCACGGGCCTCTGACTTGGCGTTACAGGCTGGTTTCTCCACGATGTTTTCCTTCACCGATGCTTTCATAGTGACAACTGACATTGAAAACCCCGTGTGCTTAACTAAAGAAAAACATGGCAAATACATGGCAAGTACTTACACCACGTCATACTCGAAAAACTTCAAAGTCAACAATAACTGCATGGCTGCACAAACGACGTTAACTGTTGTACCATTATTAAGCGAGCACTGTGCTAAAACGATTAGTACATAATTATATAATTGCAGCATTGGACCCGCCACGCTTGCATGTTCTATTCATACGGTATATCGTTATTGGGAACGGATGAAATTATGAGCGACGACGGCGACTTTTGACTCTTACCTTGCGCTCAGATTGAACTTTTTGAGTAGGTAAAATCATTTATTTTATTGTGTGATTCTAAATTTGATTTCATGTAGACGATATCAGTCTACATGGAAATGTCTCATGAACTCATGAGATGAGGAACAGAGAAGTCGGAAGAAGAAGACTTGAGACGACCACAAATGATTTGGGATAAGGGCAGAATGGTGATGGCGAAATCAGTCGCTTCACTTGAGTGAACGGTTCACTCGGGTGACTGTCGGCTGGATTGTGAAGGTCAGATATTACACAGTTTCTTCATGTAACATACTGGTGCTCAACTGCATCAGGTCAGACAGGAAATGGAATACTATAAAATGTTTTCAACATGTGAAACTACAATCGCTTGAGACGTAGAGGGATATTTTTTTTAAACAAATTCAAATGTTTTGAGAAAAACTGGACAACAGCTACTTAGTAAAAGTTACAGAAAAAGTTAAAGAAAGGAATACGTAGACTTCTAAAATCGTGAATCCTTTCTTTTGGCTTTACCGTAGTCGGGTAAAAAGTACTTCAACGTACAGACGTCAGCACATCAAGGTACTGCAATCTGTTAAATTCCTGTATAAGATTTTCACGTAAGGAAAGATGTCTGCAGGGTAGGGAGGTGGTAGACAGCTAGCAGGTAGGGAGGTGGTAGAGATGTGGTAGGTAGGTTTGTGAAGGGTAGGCGGTAGGTAGGGTGCTTTACAATGCATGCCGACTACACAAAAACTAAAATATAATAACGCACATAAAGAAAAATCAAACTTTTAAAGGCCATTGCAGTAAAATCTCTGTTATAAATATGTTTTAAATAGTTGGAGTAAGGGGGTCGATTCGTCACATAGAGCTTGCTTTATAGTCCGTCCGGCTGAGTGTCATTACCATTGCCACTTCATTATGCCATTAACAATAGGCGAGAACTGTCGTTAGGGGGCGCTTTTGTTTCAATTTGAATGTGCCATTGAAATTATTACTATAATTTGCATAGCTGACGCTTGTACGTACGGAATTATGAGGGCGATTTTTTATGGTCGATTCTGAAAGGGAGAAAGTGTGGTGATTCAATGTTTTGTCTTAGAGTTTTAGCGTTGTTTCAAACGAATATTTTATGAATTAAGTACAGAGTTCGAAATTATCAAGATAATTGTCGCTTCGAACCCTAATTTAGTAGCTTACGAAAGTACCGACGAGACGACAATTGAGTAGACAGAAGAAGTCGCGGTAATTTATTATTTATTTTTATTTATTTAGTACATGGAGAACTTACAGCTAATAAATACAAAGAAAAAGAAGAAATCGTAGTCACCAGAAAGCCAATTACAAGTCCTCACGTATAGACTTATAATAATAAAATTATTTATGGTGTGAGCAAAAAAAAAAACGCCATATATGTATAAAATAAATACAATATAAAAAGAAATAGTTCGCAAAAAAACTATCTAAGTGAAATATTATATAGATTAATAAAATCAAATAAATTAGCTAACTGCTACTTGAAAAAATTGAGGCTTAAGCACCTTTTTTTTTTTTTTTTTTTTGGTGGGTGTAAAATCATCGAATAACCCCTCCCGCTCTTGGGCAGAGCGAAAGGGAGTGACTTCTACTGACTAAAAACCACCCATGTTCCTTCTTCGCCCTCTATATCGAGGCCGCGATAACCGTTGGACTACCCGCGGCCCCGACAGGCGTCGGCCCTTTCGGGCCCCTCCCATGTTGCTGACATCTCTTTGAGGCGCGCGTGGAACACGAACGCGCCGTCGACACGACCTGTTTTCGTCGTGAGACGGACGGACGGCGAGTTAGCCCATCACTCACCGTCCACAGGCCCGCGTCTACGGTGGCCGGAGGTCATCGCGGGACCCCCGACGCCCGGAGCGCCTCCCGCGGCGGCTGGGACGAGAGGTTCTCTCCCTCTCGCGTTCCGCCACCTCCTTCGCCAGCATCACTGCTTCGCAGAAGGAGGCGACGGCGTCCCATTCCTCCTCGCCCCGGACCATGGCTTGCACCAGGGCCGGGCGCGAGAGGTCGCCGCCGCCGATCGCCGCTACGAGAACACGGCGGGGCTCCGCCCAAGCGGGGCACACCTCCACTGTGTGCTCCACCGTGTCCTCCGGCCGATCCTCACAATGGTGGCATCCGGGCGTTTCCTCCCGCCTGATTCGGTGCAAGTACCTCCCGAAACAACCGTGTCCGGTGAGGACCTGCGTCAGACGGAAGGTGAGGGCGCCGTGGCGCCTCTCAAGCCACTCCTCAAAGAGGGGATTTACCGCCACTATCGTGGCGTGCCCTAGGCTTAAGCACCTTCTGGCCGCATTCACACTAGTTGTAAATGGATCTAAATTATATTCCTTGCATATATCATTGAAGTGTCTGCTAGCACGCACAATATAGCTGTTCTGCCTATAATTCGAAGATGTATGAGGTACACGTATGTGTGGATTAAATCGAAACGTTTTACAAGGCACATTAAAATGAAATTTTGACAATAACTCAGGGTTTTCAATATCGTTATTGAGGATTTTCAACAAATATAAGCAGTCAGCAATTTTACGTCGTTCCACCAGTGGTAGTAGGTGGTACTTCTTGCAGAGTCGAAGGTAATCGGTTGTAATAGAGATCTTCTTTCTCTCAGCATTGCCAGAAACTTAGAATGAAGACAGTCATGTGCGGGGGTACAGGACTAACTTCATTCTATAAGCTTTAATAAATTACTGGCCTCCTCTCTAGGAGAGGGATGGGCTATAATCCACCACGCGTGCCCAGTGTGGGTTGGTAGATGTCACATGTCTTCGATTTTTTTGGTTTTAATACATACCGCTTTCCTCACGTTGTTTTCCTTCTCTGTTTTGAGAACAGTGGTGATGAAATAAATACACAAAGTAATGCGCCTGTCTGGGTTCGAACACACGACTCGAACACGAAGTACGTAAGCCGGGGCCGCCGCCACTGAGCCACCACTACTCTGTCATCGCAGAGTCACTTTTATTACGTGTTTAGATAAGATGATGGACATTTCTAATTCATTTGATATCTATGCACTGCCTCGATGGTTCAGAGTTCGCAACTGCGGCTGCTGTGTTCGAGGTTAGGGGTTCTATTGCCACGGCGGGCCGTATTATCGGGTTATTTTGTCAGGAATTGTCTGGAATTGTGTCCAGTTGATAGCAATAAGCTCGCCCTCTTTTACGTAACTGACGAAATGTGGGTGTAGGTAATATTATGTACACCTCTACCTAACCCTTCATTGAGTATACGCGTGATGTTCATAATAATATGTTTAATAACTATAAGATATTAATTGAGCATGAGATAATATTGAAAAAAAATTGCACAGGGTGTCAACAAACGCTACTACCAACACGAAACTATGTATTTAGGAAAGACTTGTCACCATTAATTCTCTTGCTGTCAAGACTGAAACAAAAACTATAAAAAAACCTGATACTTATATACGAAAAACTTAACAATTCACGAATAATTCAAAGCGTGTAAGGCCGCCGACACACTGTCGACGACTAGCCGACGCGCGACGGCCGACTATCTATGCAAATTAAGATAGTTGCACACCGTCTCATTATGCCTATTTGTAATGCAATCTATGCAATGTATCTGGGTTTTTTCGGTCGGTATTGTTGGCGGCTCAGTTGTCATGGCAACCGGTTATCTTTAACGATGCTAGGTGATCTACGGTGGAACGCGATTGCGACAATCGCTGCCGTGATTTGCTGCGTTAAGATTGTTGTCGCAAGTCTGACGTCCGATTGGTGATAAGCTTTGGGTTTGATGTTGAAATTTTTCGGTTTTTATTTTTCTATGTAGTTACATAAGAATCAAAAGCATGAAACCCAGAGTTGTATTACAACTATGGGCGCGTAATTATGTAAAATTAGTCTGATGTCCACTACCCAGTTACTGGGTCTTGGTAAAACTGGTTGTCAGATGTTCGGGCTTATTTATTTATTTTACTATTTATGTACACACAGTAGACAACACAGGAAAATAAAAAATTTAACATTTGAGTACAAAGGTACAGCTTATTTCATTTTTTTTTTGGCTTCTGACTACTAGCTAAGTAGCTAGCGATTACTGAACGAAATAGCCATATATTCTTTGTTGTTGTGAAGAAGACTGAAACTGTAACATGCTACGATTATTTTCTTAATAAACGATGCAGAAATAAGTGACCAACGGAAAGAGGCGAGTCAGCTGGATTCTGATTAAAGCAGCCAATCCCTCTCAAAATTAAATCAAAATTGATTTCTACAAAACCCTTAAAAATGTCAAAGCCTAAAATCAACAAGACGGGTTAGTGTTTCGTACCTGACTTGTCTGAAAACAAACAGCCAAAGCAAGGTCAAAGGTCATCGTCTCATTTATTTAAAGTCCAAACATAATCTTGGTGAAGTCACATGAACACTGTGGTGTCTTTTACAGAAATAACCAATCAGTGCAAAAGTTGAAGTTAAATAAAAATTATGTCATTCACACACACATCGTAATCTTCACTTAGTTCAAAGCTTTTTAAACATAATAGAAACTGTGTCAAACCTAACCACTGTAGCCGACAGGTTTTTATAACCCAATATCTGTGTCGTGGGGGGTAGGAGAGGCAGGCTGCATTCGTTTAGAGTGGTAGACGACCGCAACATATTTGAGGCAAAGCTGAAAACGATAATGATGTAGTGTCAGCAGCACGAATATGTATACACTTAACAACGTTTAAAAGCAATTTTCTACTACCTACATTGATTTCAATTTCATGTAACGGAACGAAACTAATATTGTCTTAGAAGGTCATATCTCAAAGTTGCAATCGTTATTTCAGGAGAAACTGTAAACTTTGCCAAGTGTTTAGATATAACTTCTCGTGACTATCCCGCCACTATTAGTCTGATACTATTCTACCTAATGTACATCCACATCAGTGGACGCCGACCACGAGATGGATAGTTCGTAAATCCCCCATTAAATTATGTCTTTGGTTAAATTATGTTTATAATCATTTAACTCATTACTAATTAGATTTATCGTTTTCCCCAAAAAAGGAGAGCAGATACCCTGGCAACATTGTAAGACATTATTTTGATTAAAATTAAATTTGTTATTAATGATTAGGTAATAGCACAAATTGATTCGTTTAATTATTGTTTCAGATCCATATCAAATGTTTGGACCAACAAGCAGTCGGCTGGCTAACTCGGGTTCGTAAAATGTTTGATACTACACGTTTCTTACTAAACGTATTAATTAAGATAATCCAAAAGAAGTACCATAAGCTATTCATATAATATGAGTAATAAATACTCCTTAAATTGGCACCTGAAAAAAAAACGCAGAAATTAATGAATTGCAGTTTTTTTCTAGTAGTTAGTAGTTTTTATTACTTCGTTTTGACGTTAGGTGTACGTATTGTGTTAAAAAAATACAAAAATTGTAATTATAAATTAAAACTAAAAGTTAATACTTACAATAAACAACTACCACTTATTGCAATTTTTGTTTCTTTGTCCAAAGCGACAACAACAATAAAAAATCTTGAATTATACTGTCAATCAAATATCAAATCGAAGGGTTGTCTGACTAATAAGTTATTATTAATGTTATTATGAAGTTACTAAGTACCGAATTAATGAACTCGAACATGAACTCGCAGAGGCAAAAGGGTCAGGTGACCTGAGAAAGTGGGGTGACCAGCTCTCGCAAGGAAATCACGCGAGATCTCGATAACGTCCCCCAATACGTTGGGGGCTCGAGTTGGGGTCAAACATGCATTAATCGTTACTTATCACTGCCATTTAGGGTTACGTGGTGTGCAGGTACCGTGAAGTACCTAATCATGTACCGTGTGAATATGACACTTTTTTTTTCTTTGGCTGGTGGTAAATCATCAAATAACCCCTCCCGCTCTTGGGCAGAGCAAAAGAGAGTGTCACACTTCTACTGACTAAAAACATACATGTTCCTTCTTAGCCCTTGTGCCGAGGCCGCGGTATCTCTTTCGGACAACCCGCAGCTCCAACGGGCGTCAGCCCTTGCAACAACATGGAAGCCCCCCCCCCTTCCATTTTGCTGACATCTCTTTGTGGCGTGGAACAAGAACGCGCTGTTCGACACGTCCTGTCGTCGTCGTAAGACGGATGGGCGGCGAGCTAGCCAGTTACTTACAGTCCACAGGCCCGAGTCTACGGTGGCCGGAACCAGTCACGTGGCCCCCGCCATCCGGAGCGTTTCCCGCGGCGGCTGAGACGAGAGGTTCTCTCCCTCTCACGTTCTCCCACCTCCTTCGCTAGCATCACTGCTTCGCTGAAGGAGGCGATGGCGTCCCATTCCATCTCGCCCCGGACCATGGCTTGCACCAGGACCGGACGCGAGAAGTCACCGCCGCCGATTGCCGCTATGAGAACACGGCGGGGCTCCGCCCAAGCGGAACAGACCTCCACGGAGTATGTCGAACTAGCCTTAGTCTGCGGTTTCACTTGGTTGATACAATTAGGTACGACATATTATAATAATAATAAAGGTCGCTACGACTGTAGTTGAGACGAAAATCGATCAAACAATAGTTCTGGAGATAATCCCCTATATTAAAATATTATCTCTTTCATCATATACCTAGCGGGTTCCCAACTATATTGGGGTCGGCTTCCAGTCTAACCGAATGCAGCTGAATACCAGTATTTTATTTTTTTACATGGAGCAACTGTCTATCTGACTTGCGTAACCCAGTTTATATTACTGTGTAATAGTATTACAAACCTATATTTAATTTTGATACGTGTTTTTTCTAAATTGGCTTGTAAATCTCACGTCCAAAAAGCTCAGCACGAAACTAGAGTATGTACATTCTCATTAATTATGTTTCTTAGCTAAGACCGTAAACGTAACACGCCAAGGTATGACGTAGGTACTACGAGTATGATAGCACGACATCAAAGTGCCAACGTCACGAATGGATTTGCCGTGTTCATTCCGTGAGTGCGAAGTGCCTTTGACTGATTTTTTTAATAAATAAACAAAATTGCGGCAGAGACAATTCAGTTTTTTTTTTTATCTTGCCATGTTGTGAGTGTCGTGGTCAAGTCCCAGGCACTACTGTTCAACATGAGGTCAAGGGTTTGTCCGTTATCACAGTTCTTGTTGGTCCGGCAATGTTGCTATGAATGGTATATATCAATGTGTGAAGCCTGTATTTGTATGTGGTTGATGGCTCTCGCCTTCAATTACGTTACAGGCGAAATGTGGATGTTATACAGGTACAGCTATGCCTTCGAGGGTTACAAGGCGTGATGTTATGTTTTCCCAAAGACTGGTCTTCAGTTTATTCCCACTTATTCTACCAAGCAGTTCTACAGTAAAACTATTGGAAATATTAGTTACCACTTGTCCGGATAGTAGAAGGTATCAAATCGTAAAATTGTGCATTTACAATTTCTCATTTGTTCTTTATGTTCCATCACACAATTCTACAACCCACTTTAAAACTAATGGAATATTTGTGGCTCTACGAAGTGGGCCCAGTACGTATTGCTGTCATCTTCGATTTTTTGGCAATCTTCTCGAAGTTTTTCATGACCGTACTTTGATGTATGTAGTAGTATGAAATTGGTTGAAAAAGAACAGCGTATCCACCCACTACCTCTTTATCGTCCCTCCCTAGTCAAAATATTAACTGTCTAACTGCCACAGGGGCCACTACTGGCAACACTTAGATTTATGTAAATCGCACGTTATTATAGCAACATCGAAGGGAAATTATTTATGTAGGGTAACTTTATACGGTTAGCTATCAAAGTTAAGTCGAATTAAATTGTTGGGGGTTAGGGTGAAATTTTCTCATGGCTTTTTGATGTTGAGGTAATTTTGTTCATATAGAATAACACAGGAGCTCGTGGCTTAATAAGAACTGCCACTCGGGTCGATCTTTAGGTTAAGCTGCGCTTGCTATGGTCGATCTGTGGATGGGTGACCGCCCATTACATACCGAGTTTCCTCCGTGCCTCGAAAAGGACGTTAAGCTGTTGGTCCCGGGTGCCATATATAGATCTTTGGCAGTCGTTACAGGTAGTCAGTGACCTGAAAGTCTGACATCCAGTCTTACCAAAGGGTATCGTATTACCTAGTATTAACTGGGTTGTGGAGGTCAGATAGGCAGTCGCTGACAGGACCAGCTCTTTGGTCTTATGGTCGCATAAAGTCGTTTCTATTCCCAGATAGGGCTAAGTTTTTCAGGGTTTTTCCATCTGGAGTTTAAGTAAGTAGCAACCACGGAGACTCATAAATATCCTCAAACATAACTGGCGGAAGAAGCTTGCACGACTCTGCCTAACCGTTCAGAGATTAGGGGCATAATGTTCTGTTATGACTTAAGGCTATACATTTATAGTAATGATACTTGAAATGTACCTACAAATGTACATCTCAAATATCAAAAAATAAACAATTAAATGGATGTTCCATTTAAATTTTGCAATAAAAGTCATTAATAAGGCCTCCAGTCCCACAGGGTGAGAACGCACTAAAAATCTGGATCAGCATTATCTCATCCAGGTTATACAGTACCCACATTTGTGTGTTGACCGTATTCCCGAGCAAATTCCTATACTGTCTATATTATGATAGGTTTAACATCTATTGTTAATTCAACTTCCTTCAATTTAAGTGCCTACAGGGCAATGAAAATACGTTCACATTAGATCAGGGAAGCGATTACATACGTTCATGGGTGGGTGCACCTTTAAATCAAACCGTGTAATTTACCGACAGTAAATCTTAGTCCAGCGCACGCGCCGTCGAATGAAAAACAATTAGAGCCACGTGTCGGTCCTGACTCGTAATTATTGCCGCACCTTACCTGGGCACGCGATTGTGGCAATACTGACTACCCTAGACCGCCTTGCATTGGGTATCGTTTGTGTTTAACCTCAGAATTTTCAGTGTTATCTAACCGACCAAGAGAAGAAGTGCGACCTGAACCTGACCAGAGGTTAAGTGCTGTCATAACAACGCCACCAGTTTCTTGGGCACCTATATAATATACTTGTACGAGTACATTACTAATTTAACTGTACGTACCAAAATAAATAAATAAATAAATAAAACTTGAGCGGTATGAATTTGAGTAAGTAAGCCAAAAATTAACTATGCTAACGACGAATATTGATAAATTAAAAAATCTAGAACGAGCTTACAAAAAGTTGGTTGTGGTTAACCCAATTCAGATATTAAAATTCTCGCCGTGCGACTAAATTACTAAGTGAGCGACTAGAAATATAGAAAGGGCAACTAACATAGTTTTACATAACGATACGATACGATATTTACATAATTTCAATTCAAAATTCCTTGTGTTTTATTTTCACACACACAATCTCAATCACTCACACGAACAGGGCGGTTAGAGAAGCGAGCGAACTGAGATCCCGACATATCATGCGAACCCGCTACTAGGAAAACTTGGATGCAAAAGCGAGCGAAGCGGACTTATTGCACCCAGCCTCGGACAGGTTAGATTAGAAGAAGATGGCGGGTTCGGGTCAGCGATCAAAGCGAGCGAATTGACCCATCGCCATCCCCTTCGTGGTTTTTTTTAAACCACCCATAAATAGGAGCCCCGCGAAGCGGGGCACCGTCGACAGGTCCAAGAGAAGATTAAAATGTATTTAAGTTTAGGGGTGTCTGTCAGGGGGTTGAAACTGTCATAAGTATCCGGCAATGAATGACGAGATTTCTTAGGTTATCCCGAAGACAATTAAAAAAATTGAGCTTTATACTTTAACGAAAGTAAAGTACTATTTTAAACACCTTTACTAACTGTTAACTGCCAAATTAACCACAGCCCAAACTCTATATTCGCTGGTCGTTCTTACCTGTACAGGGGACATGCATAGACAAACTATCAGCTTTTATAAAATAACGAAAGTCTGGCTGTCGTCTTGCTCTTAAAGTATGCATGAAAATGATGGTGGCAATAAGTCACGGTTAAGTGGTTTTCCTAAACACTTCAATTAGGATAAAATGCCACTTAGTTTATATAAATCATTTGTTAAATATTGAAAAAAATGCAGTACGTAACGTTGACCCTCAAACAAATATTACGTAGCTCAAATATCATAAAACTACTCATTTTGAATTTTAAGTAACTCAAATATTTGTTTGTTATCTGCTGTTCTGTTAATTTCTCGTCACTCGCAGTCAGTCGCTCACGTAGTAATTCTATGACCTAAATTAATTATTTTTGTCACTTAAAACTTTAATTTACAGTCACTCGTTTAAACACTACCCAAAAATAATGTCAAATCATAGTACCTACCTAACCAAACGCTTGAAATAATTGAAAAAGGTTCAATAAAAAAAACATTACAGCTTTCCACACAATTACATTTGCAACATTACAATAAATTCATAGCAGCTTATGTTACCAAACATTCCCACTACTTCCCACATCCATTCTAAGGCAGGGGGTACAATATTTTGCCGATAGACGCATTAATTGCGAGTCATAAAATCGATCAGCCATATACTCAACAATAGATGTAGCGATGCGAGGTCCGATGCTACCAATGTTGTGATGTAAGACTCGATCCGCGAATAAATCACGCAGAGACTCGCTCGTGTGTACCGCCCGCCCTTAGTGTACGGTCCGGAGAACAAATGGGCGTTAGAGATGGAGAAGTATCTTGATGTTAATTAATATAAGTTGGTTATGTGATTTGTTTATTTAAGTAGTTTTTAATCAAAAACATTTTATTTTTTTTATTAAATCAAGCCAAAATAAATATGATCAAAATAATAGAAGATAAGGTTTTTTACTAAATTCCGCCTAATATTACGGTGTCGGGTAAGCTTTCTACAATTGGTTAACTAAAAAATCAATGTGACTTAAAGTTGAATTTTTTAATTAAGTAACTTATTAGCCATCCCGTAAAATGTATTGAGGCCCGAGTCTCCCCTAAGTCGCGATACAAAAATAACCGTATCTAAATGATTGTGCTTGTGCTGCCCTTACAAGGCCAGTTCCACACGAGTGCACTCATGGTCGGTCGTGCGCGGATGTAACACACCACCCAATATCGCCGGCCCGACCCTGCCCATTAGCCCCAACTATCCGCCAGTGTGGTACGTTACGATTTTTTTATTGTGTTGCTCTTTTTGTTATTTCAATGAGCTCAGACGTGAGACGCTTTTAAAGAATTCTGTGTGGTCTTATGATTATGAAAGTTAGTTTTTAGTTAGACTAGCTACGTAAAAACCACAAGAAGTCCTCGTCGATGTCAACTACCTTACAGTACAAGGATTTTATTGATGATTACGGAAGTCCCAACACTGACAAAATAAAGGGTGGTTGGTAAGGTAAAAAATTTTGCGTAGGGGAACGTAGTTTGATGTACAGAATGCTTGGTTGACGTATGTGTAAAGGGTTAATTTACACCCTGTATGTGTACCTCACTCTATCTGAATGTCTAACACAATTAACCAACCTCTCCTCTCCAGGTTCAGGACAGATTCAGCTGTGGCAGTTCCTGCTAGAGCTGCTAAGTGACTCGAGCAACGCCGGTTGCATCACCTGGGAGGGAACCAACGGGGAGTTCAAGCTGACTGACCCCGATGAGGTTGCGCGTCGGTGGGGCGAGCGGAAGTCCAAGCCCAACATGAACTATGACAAGCTCAGCCGTGCCCTGAGGTAACCACCCCGACCCTCGCGAGCCTGGCGAACGCACGGGTACCCTTTCTCTCTCATGCGACTTCTTACCGCAAAGCGATGTTTTTTTGTACGTTAACTAAAGCGACCGTAAATGAGGTTGGAAGATTTTATACGAACCCTGGCTGGCCTAAATTTCGCCATTTTATTTAAAAAATAGCGGTCACTCATAAAACCTAAATATTCTAAAGTGTCATGTCATGTTTTTTTTTTAATATCTGCTATTAAAGTTAAAGTACATTCACTAATGGCATCTTCATTATTTCTATTGATGCCAGGTAAATACGTGGCTAATCAAATCAACGTTGTACTAAAAATGCCATCAGTGAAGAGCCTTTAACGAGAAACTTATTAGCCATCAGCCGAAAATGTGACACTTAAGAACATTTTATCTCAGACAAAACTTGATTGTATTGATACCAGCCGTCGATTAATATAGGTTATTATGCGTGGCCGCAACTTAATAACAAAATGGCGGATGTTAGACAAGCAATTTAATTCAAACTCCTTTAGCATACCGTTTGACACCTATTTGATAATTCTTTTTCAATTACGCAGATATTACTACGACAAAAACATAATGACAAAGGTTCATGGCAAGAGGTACGCCTACAAATTCGATTTCCAAGGCTTGGCTGCGGCCACGCAACCGGCTGCGAGTGATCCGGCGTATAAGTACCAGAGCGATCTGTTCATGAGCTCGTACCACCACTCGGCTAAGCTCTCGTCTTTCATGGCCCCACACGCTGCGATGCCGACATCTACAGGTAATATATATTTACACACGCTGAGCTCTAAAGATTAAAAAAAAAATTAACTATTAACTACAATTGAAGTGTAAAATTTGCTTTTAGTTCAGCTCGAAAGATTTTCATCCTAACTTTTCATGATGGATCATGTCATTTGCCATCATGAAAAATACAACGGCGGTCATAATATAGGGCCCGTTTTGTTTTATGAAATCCTAGTTAGGTTAAAAATATCTTGAGCTGAACTAAAAACAAATTTCACATTTATAAAACATCAATATTTTACTCTTTTGGCATGATTGAATGTGTGTAAGAAAATACAACAGCGCTTTCTTATGAAACCCAAAGTTTATGATTAATTTAATACTTAGGCAGGTACTCAAAATTAATGACACCACACATAAATTAATTAAAACAAAATCAAACTGTTGTTAAAATTAAAATCTGTACGCCCTAAACTCTCGAGAGTTTAATATAATTTATGTACATTCTCAGAGTGCGGGTGACAAGTAGTGACAACGCGAACGTAGATATAGGTACTATTGTGCTGATAGTTCGCATTTCTAAGCTAATGCTTCGGTACACTTGCATGCACAAATATTTGCACGCCGCTCGAAAGGGGTTGTCATAGGCACGGTCTGAGCACACTTGACTTAATGGAACATACTATTTAAACTCGACAGTATACCATACTGTACCGTATTGGATTTTTAAGGGAGAATTATAATATAACTTGTGTAAATTGATTTGTAAAATAACTGTTTTGTTTTATAGACTCAGATCTTAAGCAACGCTAGACCACAATTTCCAATAGGAAAATAAAAACAGAATAAAGTAAAAGCTTGTGGTTTATAATATTGCTTTTTTATTAGTAGGTAACTTTATTCAATTTATAAGGGGAATTATTACTTACCCCTTTTTTAGAAACTACTTTCAATATTATCACTACATTACTGATTTTTTACATTTACTCGTAATTATTGTACTAAATTAAAGAAAATAATTAGTTATAGACAAATTCGCAGAGTTTGACTTTATAAAAAACGAGCGAATAAAAAAGAACTAAGCGACTGCTGATGAGATACTGTTTTAATAACTTGAGCGGTATGAATTTGAGTAAGCGAAAAAATAACTAAACTAACGACGAATTTAATTAATAATAAAATCCAGAACGAGCTTACAAAAAGTGACTTGTGATTAATCCATTTCAGATATTAAAATTAATAAGTTAGCGACTAAATTACTAAGTGAGCGACTAGAAATACAGAAAGGGCAACTAACATAGTTTTGCATGACGATATTTACTGGTAACACCGTTATAGTTTTTTAAACCACCCAGAAGTAGGAGCTAGGAGGCTCCGTTGACTACGCCTAGGGAAGTTAAGTGGTTTTTCTATTCGAAGCACTTAATATAAGATTAAATGCCGCTCAGAATAATTAAATCATTTGTTAAATATTGAAAAAATGCAGGACGTACCGTTGACACCCAAACAAATATTAGGTCGCTCAAATATTATGATGCTACTTCTATTTTTTTTGTATTTTAAGTTGGTGTTGTTGTAATTATGTGTAAAAAAAAACATTTTTTTTTGTTAGTTGCTGTTCAGTTGATTACTTGTCGCTCACAGTCAGTCGCTCATTCAGTACCTAATTCTATGACGCAAATTAATTATTTTTGCCACTCAAAACTTTATTTACGTTTAAATACTACCCAATTTATAACCATATTACATTGTTATACATTTATTAATTACTAGCTGACCCACGCAACTTCGTATGCGTCACAATAATATATAACTTACAACCTTCCTCGATAGATCGACTATCCAACATAGTAATATTTTTTCAATTAGCTTTCTAATGTTTAGAGAATTTTCCAAGGCGTCTGAGTTTTGAGTTAAATCGTAATAATCAAAAAAGCTAATCTTTCCTCTTATAATATTTTATAGAACCTTAGATTACATTATTAAATTGAGAATTACTATAGGTACCTACCTATCTCTTACTGTTAAATATACAATCATCATCATCATCATCAGCCTATATTTTTCCCACTGAACGGACTCAGGCCTCCTCTCTAGGAGCGGGATGGGCTATAATCCACCACGCGGGCCCAGTGCGGATTGGTAGATGTCAGAATCTTCAAATTTTTGGTTCTAAGATATACCGGTTTCCTTACGATGTTTACCTTCACCGTTTTGAGAGCAGTGGTGATGAAATAAATTACACAAAGTAATGCGCCTGTCTGGGTTTGAACCCACGACCAACTGTTCGTAAGTCGGAGCCGCCACCACTGGGTCACTACTGCTCACAAAACAATATACAATAACACCTTGTAAATATTATGGTGCAATAAATATTTTGAATTTGAATTTCCCGGAGGCCAGAATCTCCACGTATCTACATCGGGACGCAAGGGCATTTTAACATTGCGATATCTTCTAAGATATTTGTTTAAACTATATAGAGTAAAAGGAACAAATATTCTATATTAAACTTCCTTTCTAACAAACATATTTATTTAGATATAGATTAATACCATATGAGTTAAACAAGCTTCGCAAAAAATTATTCTATTTAACCTAACATTTCGATAGTAAAAAATGGTTACAGTGAGTCCAACTTAGTAGATAGATATATGCTGTCGCGGACTTATTTGTAGAACTTTTAAAAAGGAACTTTTTTTTGTACATAATATTTGCATAACTTAAACCATTTTTGCAGCGCACGCAACGTAAGCTCTCAATAAGGAATATCGTTTCCCGTTTTTGCAATATTTTTCATTTATGCTCCACTCCTATTGATCGTAGCGTGATGTTAATATATAGCCTAAAGCCTTTCTCGATAAAAGGACTATCTAACACAAAAAGATTTTTTCAATTCCACCCAGTAGATCCTGAGATCTTAGCGTTCAAACAAACAAACTCTTCAGCTTTATAATATTAGTATAGATGAATATCTGAAGGTAAGTATCTTAATATGTAATAAAATAAAAAAATACGTTGTATGGCAACACTAAGCCTCGGGCGAAGGTAAAGCCTGGCCTTGGGTCACGAGAACTATCAATAAAGCGTTTTAAGGCTGTAAACACTCGGACCTAGAGTTTCAACCCTCAACGGCTCGAAAACATAGTAGGTAACTATTTTTACGCCGCTTGAGGTTCTCCGCAGCCCCGTCGCCGTCGGGGCTGCGGGATGTTGTAAGAGATACCGCGGCCTTGACATATAGGGCTAAGAAGGAACATGGGTGGTTTTTAGTCAGTAGAAGTCTGACACTCTCTTTCGCTCTGCCCAAGAGCGGGTCACCCCCAAAAAAAAAGGTTCTCCGCAGCCGCAGCGGCAGCCCAGCACAGTACGATGAGCTTGAAAGATGCGATAGCGCAAGAGTATCGACACATGTTGCGTCCCACACTAAAGACCTTCCATGGAAATGAAAACATGCCGTCCGGTCTTTTGACATCGTCCCGTGCCAAGTCTCTAATACAGCTGGAGCGCCGACGGTGGCAGAAACGGCCCGCACTTCGGCTACCTGACAGGCCGTGGCATCCCAAGTTGTTAACAAATATACATTTATTTTTATTTTTTCAGTATACTGTTTTAATAGTGCAAACCCGTGTCCAGGGGGTTGCATCAAAACCGTTGTCCGGTACGGACCAGTCCGTGCGGGGTAATCTGACATATTATATGAATTTTTGTTTTAGAATCTTTTTACCTACCTACCAATATGCTTAAAACTTAAGTCTCCTGACTAATTTGATTATAATGACTATTTTATTATCATATTAATGCGCTCACTGCAAAATTGTGTTATTTTATTCTATTTTTAATCTTTTAAGACACAAAACTGCATAACGGATCAATATTTATTTTTATTCTCTTGCGCAGACGAGGGACTGTCTTATTGCTGGTGTGTGCTGATTTGTTGTGCTATGTATACATGCGGTTTGCAGATGATTCTTAAATTATCCCTACAATAATAAAATGAATCCTCGGTTAGTCCTTCGGAGACTGATATAATGATTATATGATATTTTGAAATAGGCACATTCCCCGAAGGACTAACTAGAGAGGTTACAAACAGCACACCTACATTCTACCGCTAGTTATGTTTCGGAATTGTTTTTGCTCCATGAACTGAAGTCCCTTGTCTACGCATATCTTAGAACAATATCGTTGAGAGGGAGACATTATAATATTCAGTATTCCCAAGTTTTTCGACATTTCTCCCGTACAACTCTTGGTTCTGTAAAAAAGTCCGCTTCGCTATTAATGTTTCCATCAGCACTTAATATCTGAGCTATGAAATCTTTGGTTTCAGCGTCGATATTCCCGTCAGCGTCATGGGGCAACTGGGGCGGCGGCGGGAGCAACCTGTACTCGCCGCACTCGATGGCCCCGCCGCACGTGACGTCACATCTCGGCTCCTACCCGCACTACGCATGACCATCATACATTAACATGCCAATTGATTAATCTTCATATTTTATTTGCTCTTACCTTCTTTGGTCAATCGTTTTTGCACTTTATGTGTTAATTTTGTGTTCAAATTATAAGAAACTCGATTTAAATGTACTGTGACGTTTTAACTTCACTTTTGTTAGCTTTTTCCGATTGTGAAGATTGTTAATGACCCTTCTCGCAGGCACTAACATTTCTTTAAAGAAACTATGTTTCCAAAATATATTTTTATTGTTATCATTTAGGGTAGGCTCAGATGAATGTAATATTTTTTGTCATGACACGAGTCAGGTGGACCGCAACCCTAGTCTTTTATCAAAGAATGATGTAAATAATAGATACTCATTAAAATTAAGTACCTAGAATTATTAAATTAGGATAACAAAATAATGAAAAATTTTATTGCTCGTATGAAAATTATTGTGAAAATAACGAATACTTCTCGCTTGTAACAGACCAGTGTTTTGCAATAACAATCAACTATTGAGTTGAAATTCAACCGCAGGTAAGTACTAAATTATCTGAACCCTCAGCTCGCCTACTTTTAAAACCTTACAATACAAGTCATATTTTCTTTAAAATAATATGTACTAAAAAAACCATTAAAGAAACGTACTTTTGAATTCATAATTCCTGCTCTCTCTAAGGATATTTTTTTACAAAGTTATTGCAAAATTACCTTAGAAAAGTATTCGCTACTCAAAAAAATGTAGCACCTTCGCCACGTATAGTTAACGATTGGTGATATAATACTCAGTATTAATAAACATGTAAAATAAATTTTACTTTTAAGCAACGTCCCTAATTACGTTTAACAAAAATATTGAACAAAGCTCGTTTTGAAATAATAAAACTAAGCTCAAAAATTTTGTGCCATTATAATATATGCATTACTTACAATCGGCCGTTTCGATTAAGGCAGATTATAATGGTTGAATAAGTATTAGGTGGGCTGAAAAGTTCGTAGGCTGACATATAGATGGCGCTACTAGTATTAATTAGAGAAAACACACACACAAATCAATGAAAACGATAACAAAATTGCATGAATTGGGCTTCGAAATTGCTTCAGCATCCAACGTATTCTCCAGATCTGGCCCCCAGCAACTTTTTCCTGTTCTCAGACTTCAAGAGGATGCTCGCTAGACAAAAATTTTGTGCCATTATAGACTAAATCGCCAAAACAGAAGCCTATTTTGAGGCTTAAAACAAATCGTAGTATAAAATGGTATCAAAAAATTGTATGACCGCTATAATCGTTGTACCGCCCTCAAAGGCAACTATATTAAATAATAAAATCAAATTCCACAAAAAAAGATTTTTTCTATGCTAGCCTAGGAACTTTTCAGCCCAGCTGTTATGTACAGTGAATAGTCTCTTTTGTACATAAACTTTTATCATCAGTATTATAAAGAAGCAATATTTAATAATATATAATTTATGCTGATTTATTCATTTAAGTCATTAAAAAGACAACTGTAGTTTAAGTTGGTTTTCCACCTGTTATCAATATTATACCTAAAATAATACTTGTTTTTTACATTGCGGTAGCTACAGTTCAATTTGTATCGTTATTGAGAGCACAAATTAATAAATTTTTTGTGCGTAAAGTTTCCTACGTCTTTAATGAGTAGGTTTACATCCCAAGCTGTTCCCTGATCTTAGTATTTGGAAACTAACAGTATTAAAAATAAAAATATTGAATTGAATATTGATTGAATTCAATATCGTTATTACAGTTTTCAGGATAATCCTGATTATATAGATATTGTATGTATCACCAGTGTTACCCCCTATCGTACCTAATAATTCCAACTTTAAAGGAATTATTAGGAATCGGATATTACGTTGCATATTTACCTAAAGTTTGGGTGTTGATCGTGAAGTTTGCTAACAGCCGGAATAGTACAAATTTTGGCTTTTAAATACATTATTAATTATTAAATGTCGTAGGTATTTACCATTTTATTTTATTTTATTATTTAGCAGCAAAATTTTCAAAGAGTTTCACTCCAAAAGTTTTAGTTGCCGTGGACTCACTCCTCCCTTAGGAGGTATCTTAGACCCTCGCATTGCTGCTCTCTGGAGTCCTAGAATCCCTAGTCACATTCAGGATTCAAAATAGCTCCCGTAACTTATCTACTTCATCCCACCCTCCGTGCATAATTTCACTATTAAAAAGCTGCTTTCATGGTTGTTTACCCTTTGCCGAAACAAAACGTAACTACTTTAACAACCTAATATCCGATCCCTAAAAATAATAAACGTGTATATAACTCTAATATTAGATTACTTTAAAAAGTGCAATAGTAATAGGTCTAGTTTAAATTTTAAATATTCTTGTAACTTATTGTTTACCTAAAAGTATTACCATTTATTTTATGTGTATAGTTAGTCTCTTGATTAAAATGTTTAGATTTGGTCTGTTTGCGGTTTGAACTGATTTGATATTGGGTATCGTCATGCTAGTTTTTTTTTAAAACAGTATTATTGAACTAAGACTTTATTTGCGTTCTGTTTTTTCAAATGTTTGTCTGAAACACGTCTTTAAGACTGGTCATTTATACAACTAAGCTCAAGCTCAATTTAAAATTTTAAATGTAGTAGGGCTTAGTTTTATAAAGTAAGCTTACTAGCATGAGATGCCCTATTGAGTGAGAAAATAAATAAGTATTGCATATAATTCGTCTATTTGAATATGTCAGCTAAATATTAGTGTTGTAATTTTATTTTTATTACAATATTATTATAGAATAATAATTTTAGTTATTGTAAGATTTACCTACTTAGGTATAGTGATTTGCAAAGAGATTCCAGTCAATAGATTATTTATTTTATTTATTTATATTGTAGAATTCTTTATTCAGTGTTTTATTTAATATAGTTTTATTTTTAATGCATGTGTCAATAATAATGAAAACATTTAGTCGTAGAATACCATTGTATAGATGTTATTGTATTTGAAAATGAATAAAACAAATGAAATGTATTTTTGTTTGTTTTTCTTTTATTTCAGCCTGATTAAAAACACAGAAACAGAATAAAAAGCTATGGTCAGCAACGAAAATAAAGCATAGGTACCTACTGTACAGTGAAAACTCTGTAAACACTTTAAAACTCTCTTTTTTTATAAGTACCAAGTACTTTTTACACTGTAAACCATTTAAAAAAAATAACGCCACAACCGCAAGCATTAGCATTAGGCTAATAGCCGAAATGCGGTTAAACCTAGGTAAAACCTAGTTAACTTCGGTTAGAAAGAGCTAGGTGTAACCGCAATTCGACTGTTAGCCGTAACATATTATTATACATCAAACTAAGTAATCTTACGCAAAAAAATATTGTTGTTAAACAACTTTTTTTGGGGTGAAACTAAATGTAGGAAATTCAAAACATTGTGTTAATGGATGCATTGAATACTAAAAGGTCATGGATGGTGGTGGTTAATATAACGTAGGTATACTTAACACCAAAACGTAACAAGTTTTTTGTTCTTATTATGTAACATTTGTTATACCGACTCTGCCTATGTGTGTATGTTATAATTATTATCTTATTATCTTACCGGGGCAAACACGGGGTAGTAGGTATGTTTATCAAAATAACAACGCAGCGGTAGCGTGCAGCGCGGCGGCGGCGTTACGGTATCGTCGCCGGGCACATTCGTAGTGCGTCGGATGTACTCGGACGGCATCGGCAATACCCTATTGCCGATTCCACCAAAAAAAATCTAATTAGTCAGCCAGACAGATTATCAAAAAATAATGGTAACATATTTTTTATTTTTCCACGTAGGTAAACAAAAGATAAAGGCGATAAAGTGCTTCGAAAAGTCGTGTCAAGTCGTGCGACGTCACAAGATTAGTACCTACGTTTTTACTCACAAAGTGACGCAATGATCCCTCATGATCTTTGACACGTTTTATTTTCGTAATTTTTTATTAATTTAAGAAAACAAAAAACACGTATCAATTTTTTTTCGATAATTAACAGACGGACTAGGTACTTAATTCGATTTTTTTGGTGGGATACCTTATTCGGCACTTCGACCACATAAGTAAAAAAATACGGTAGTCGGCCCGCGTCCTGATTTCTGTTATTATAATCCGTGCGAATTGTACTGAACAGAAACAAAACCTAAATGGCTGTGCTAAGAGGTTTAGCGTAACCATTTAGGTTCTGAGAAGCATAGTCCTACAATGCACCGTTTCCGAGTTACACGCGTTCATTATTATGCGGTACTCAGAGATATTTAATGATTACTTAAGCCGTCACATATTAACGATTTGACATAGGTACCTAGTTTTGCATGACAAAACTGCTGCGACCCGTGTGAATCCAACACGGGTCGCATTTTATGAAAACTCTGGATTGTTAAAATAATATTGGTTATAATTGTAAGACTCATTTTCAAGGTTCCGTAGTCAATATGGAACCCTTATCGTTTCGCCATGTCCGTCCGTCTGTCTGTCCATCCGTCCGCACTATATCTCAAACTGGCGCACTCGGAGAGCTTTAATGATTACTTACGCCATCACATAGTACTGTAAAGGTTTTGACAGTTTTGTCATACAAAAGTGCCTGTGCCTAATCCTTACTAAGTGACGGCTTAAGTAATCATTAAATATCTCTGTGTAATTTATTTCATCACCACTGCTCTCAAAACGGTGAATGATCATGATTGCAATAAGTTTGCCCTTCTTTAACATATTACCCACTCACATTTTGCCGGTCTGGTTGGCGAAATGTAAGTGTGCAACTAGGTACACCTCTGCCTAACCCTTCGGGAATTACAGGCGTGGTGTTGTGTACAGCAATGCCAAAAAGATGTATTGTAATTTCACCAGTCTATGGAGGTATCTATGTTTGTGACATAATGTCCTATGGGTTCTGTGTGCCTACAATTTGTTATTTATTACACACCTGACATCCTGCTGACATAGGCTAAAATATATGTGTAAAGTAAAATTATAACAAATGTACACACAAATATTTTGTGGCCTTCAAAATGAAAGAGAGGAAAACTCTGAGCTTAATAGAAGTAGGTACTACTTTGAAATAAACCCAGGTCATATTATAGGTAGACGTTTCATGCTAGGTCACAATATTATCCTCGCCAATCAGGAGCTGGAAACTCTGCTGTATTTCTGGGCATAACAGTAGATTCAAAATTACAATGGGGTTTACACATATCAAGCCTAGTGGGAAGGCAAAGTCCAGCCGCATAACGTCGTCAGAAAATTAAGACAATTCACTGACGTTGGTAGGTACACAGCACGGTTAGTCTACTTTAGTTATTTTCACAGCGTTATGTCCTACGGTATTCTGCTGTGGGGCAAAGCTGCTTATATTCAAAATATATTTGTTCTGCATAAGCGAGCGGTTCGTGCAATTTATCGGCTGGGTGCCCGAGTTTCTCTTAGATTTTTTTAGCTTAGACAGACGTGTTGCTGCGGAGTTGTTTCCACCACTTCTTCTTTCCAGCTAAAACACTAGGAAGTGTCGAAGGGCGTTTTGGGGGACTGTCTCTTGTAAATAAGTAAAGTAAAGTAAATTTTGACGTCCGAAAAGTGCTGATTATCAGCCTAGTTTGAATAAATGAGTTTTTATTTCATATTTTCCCCTTTTAACTTGAGGGGCATCCGTGGGTCACAAGTTGTCCCAGTAACCTGTCGCCATTTCATCCATTCTAAATTAATCCAGTGCGACACGTATCGGTCTACTTCACCATCCCCTTGGACAAGCGACCCGAGTTAATGTAACCTCGCCACTATTTGTAGGTCTAATTTTACCGGACTTAGGTATTAGGCAAGTAATCGTTTCTTTTCAACCTATTTTTTAAATAAAACACGATTCTTAACATCATTATTTTATTTTATACCTACAGCAAACACAAACTTTAAAAAAATATAAGTAGCACTCAAAATGTGAATAGTTCTTGTAGTTAGGTAGGAGAACAGCGCCACGCAGCGTTCTATGGTGTCGTGGTGTAGCCTGAAGTACCTAGTGGAGGTCCATATACGACCCGTCGGGGCTGCGAGTTGTTCGAAAGTGATATCGCGACCTCGGCACATAGCGCTAAGAAGGAACATGGGTGGTTTTTAGTCAGTAGAAGGCCGACACTCCCTACCGCTCTGCCCGGGGCGGAGGAGTCATTTTGATGATTTCCAACACCAAAAAAAAAATGTCCATATACGAGAAGGGGAGTTCGTAATTTTTGAGATGAGCAGCTGGGTGATCTCCATCGGGAACAGCTGGACTCATTTGATGACCTGAAACGTATTGTGTACATTAACTATACTATGTTCGGAATCTATGTAAACGGGTAAGACCCGTAGTCGGCCAGTCTTTAATTGTTCATTGTCATAAGTTCCGTACTTTGAATGACTTTTATTTAAAGCAGTTCGGCTTTATATATAAGTGTTCGGAGGGGATTATAGCCTAGCATAGCCAGTTAGAATGTAGTATAAATTATGGAAAAGAGTACCTTTCTACGGACGGTTGAAGAAAGTAGGCTTTCCGACCAGGGGAAGCTTGTGTGAACGGGCACCGCGCCCGACTCGTTGATGCGATGCACACGCTTCCCTGAGTTCCCGCAGGCGAACTTGTCGGGCTGCCGGCTGGCCATGTCCGGGGTGGCCTCGCAGTGTTTCAGGGCCCCGGAACAAGCGATGCTTGAACTTCAGCTCGCGCAGAAATCGCGCGTCGCTGACGTTGAGCGATGGGATAAGATGCGCCGTGTACTCGGCCACGGTCATTGTATGATCATGTTTAAATAGGAAAAAAAAATAATTAACTAATGCATAATTAATTGCATAAACAAGCTTAAAAAAAATTAACTGCGGATGATTAAGATTATTGTTCATTCATCTGTGGCTACTTAGATACCCGATTTTTTTTCAATTCTTAATTTTCATAGTTAATAAAAATTAAATATGTACCTACCTAGGTAATATTAATTTTCAAAGATGCAAAGTGGACAAAGCTTCCTAAGTAAACCAGAGCCCCTTTTTCGGCCGTATTTTCAACTTTCTGGGAAACTCGTATCATATTATTACGGTTCTACATTTCCGTGAGGTAGTTTTTAATCTTTTTTCAAACTTGGAAATCTGTCAAATAGTTTTTCAAATATAGGTAGGTAAACCAAACCGTATCGTATTACCCAGTAACAACAGGTCAAAATATGCAGTTGCTTCATGTTTATTACTAGTATTCAGCTGCACCCGGTTAGACTGGAACCTGTCCCAACATACATATTCTGATTGCGTTTCGTTATAACAGTCCTTCCAATAGTCGCCGGCGACGCCAGCTTGGCAGACCCATGATAGTGATGCGGACATTGCTCCGTGCTGGGACGTGTCTTGTAGAATTGAATCATAGCGAGCGCAGAGGTGATAGGGCAGGTCTGCTCCGATGTTAGTGTAGGTGCGGTTCGTTTTGCACACCTACATTAGTCCAGGCGCTTGCAGCGGCACTGGGCGGTGACGGTAGACAGCCAGCGCGATGCAGTGGTAACTATAAAAACCCTGAAAAGCACGCAACGTTAAGTTCAGTATCGGTTGGATTAAAATCGCGTGGGATCTGTGCAGTACTTCCAGTCTGTGTACGTGAAGATGAGGAAGACAGTGCGTGAGCGGAAAGGTGAATACTTTTCACCACCAGCTCACAAATCGCAGCAGAATAAATAAAGAAATAAACTCAAAACCAAATAATTTTTCAAAAAAATATTTTATTTTGATATAAGAATGGAACCTTCGCATTAAGGTGCGTAGAAATTATGTAACATGTTGTTTAACATTTTGTAATATTAAGGTTCCATTACTGAAACATGTTTTATAACATGTTATGTTGTATGATCTATACGCACCTTTATAGTTCTTTGCAGAACGGAAAAAAGAAAACTTTAGATTTCGCTTTGTAGGCACTGTGCCAAAATTATTGGGTTATTGAGTTATAAAAATAGTTTTTTTCGTCTTCGATTAATCGGTGATTATACACAAAAAGGATTCCCACGAATTGAGAACCCATTATATTTTAAAGTTTGTTAATGAGATTTACCTTCTATCATCAGGTCAACCTAATAACCTGAAAGAATATAGGTACTTATTATTGATAGTTGTAAGTATCAATCGATAAGTACATATAAATTTGAAGGAATATTCTTTCAACTCCAAACCGTTGAGGAATTGTACCTTCCATCATCAGCGCAGCCACATAAGAACTCTGGTAATTTAATTCGCCTGTAAGTATGTAATGCGATGGAAACTATAACCGTCTGGGGGGGGGGCACAAATTGTCCACGTGCCCCCCCCCCCTGAAGCTGCCCTTGACTATACCTTCATCGAGTCATTTAGAATCCAGCATTCTTCCGTCTTTTTAATTTATCTTAACTTTTTCTCCTTTTCTCAGATATCAATATAAAAATTTGATCAATTCGTATCTACAGGAATACCGGTAAAATGCTACAACATTGCCTAGATCCTAAAAAATCTAAATATTTGTCTTATACGTAGAAATGGTTTTTTTTTTTTTTTTTTTTTTATACTAGGAATTTCTCCTGTATCGTAGGTGCGTTCACAAACATTTAAACTCACATACACAAATACCCATTTAACCCATTTTTATTTTATTATCTTCGGTACTAGTACTAGCAAGTCGGTAATCTATATGATAACATTTACGCATCAATCATTCAAATAATCCAGCAATAAATTGTCAGTGTTTATTTATGTTTATTATTCACTGTTTTAAGAGAGATTTTTAAAAACGACGAAACTTTGCCTACCAAATAAAATAAAAATACTAAAAAATATGTACATATAATAATACTAGCGGACCTGGCAGATATCGTGTACTGCCCGGACAGCAGCGCCACCTACCGGGTCTCTTGCAAATCTAAACCACTTGAACAAAATGAAATGACAGAAATGAATGACATAACAACATGCTTGTATAGTCAGCCTCACATACTATTTTTTAATTCTGTTAATCTTAGCTGTAAGTCTTCCATAGTTAATAAATAAATAAATAAATAAAATAACACTGAAAAAAGTTTCAAAATCCCCATCAACAAAATGGTCCGCCAATATTGGATTCATTAGTTACAAAAAATGTGACAAAAAGAAAAGTGGCATTGGTTTTTATATCTATATATATCATAAGTGTAACATGGAAAAGAAATTATAAGCAAAATAGGCACAAAATCGCCTTTGCACTCCTAGTAGTAAATGATATTTTTGACTAGGCAATGTTGCAGTTTGTACCCTAACTTTGCCTACTTTAGTAAATACACTTGTTGGTGATTAATAGAAGATTTTTTTGGCTAAAAGAACTCGAAGATCACCATATCTTAGAACATCTACCAATCCGCACTGGGCCCGCTTGGTAGATTAGATATAGCCCATTCCCTCTCAAAGAGAGAAGGCCTGTGTCTCAGCAGTGGGAACATTATTAGGCTGTTGATGATGAAAAAGAACTTTATCCCGGTAGGTAGCTTAAAGTACAATAACAATTTGTAATTGAAAACTCATGTAATGACTTTCTTTAGAATGAAGGATTTGTCAAATAAAAACGTCAAAACACAGGCGATGTTGTAGCATTTTACGGAACTTTTTATTCAGTGCGCCGTATGTAGCACCCTATAGAGTAACAATGCTATACAGGGTGTAAAGTAACCCTTCACACATACGTCAACCAAGCATTCTGTACATCAAACTAAGTTCCCCTACGCAATTTTTTTTGCTGGGAAACGACTTTTTTATACTAGTTTTTTACCTAATAACTTTACTTGAATTACCTCCTTGACCCGTTTACTATTCAAAGCATCCACTAGCACAATATTTTATGAGTGAGTTTTACCGTAAAATAAGATTTTTCACCACAAAAAAGTCGTTTCGCAGCAGTAATTTTTGCGTAGGGGTATTTTAATGTACACAATGATTGCTTGGCGGCTTCGGGAAGGGTTCGTTTAAAACACCCTGTATAGGGTTACTCTGACTGGTAATTAGTGACTGATACTTAAACACGTGATTGGGCTCATGATAACAAACAAGTTTTACTATGGGACCAAACCTGAATACGGGACAAAAACTCAGCAGTTGAGTACATTTTGACCAGTTAGGCGAACATAAATCAGTCATTGATTACTAGCCATCCTATATACCTAATGCTATTAGATATGCCCTCAGTCGTTCACCTGCAAATGGCAGGCACGGTCTCGCTTGGATTTTAAGTACCTACCAGCGTACCGGATGCGAAAATGCGCAAAGCTCGCAAGATGGACAACAAGCAAGATTTGTTGCTGTCATACATACCTCTTCTACAGCCACTTCGCGTCGCCGCCATTCTCCATGAATTCTGACTAATATGCAAAGTACAGTCTCGTGCAGGTCAGCATATGATGTTAGGAGACAACACAAATTATAGTCTGAAGCTCGCTGTCCGACTGAATAAGCTTCAGAGCTATCTAGGTAATTTTAAATACAAAACTCTCAGTCATTTACAATGTTGCAACCAGCGCGCAGCGGCTTTGAATTTCAAGTGCACCTACAACCAGCTCTATCTGACTCACATCGAGTCAGAATTATATTACTTTAGTAAGCTGGCCATCAACTGAAGTGTTCCGTACCATGCTCACCAATAGAGTAGTTAACAAACAAAATCTAATAAGTCCGTCAGATAGATTTCCAAAAAATATAGGACATTTATTTTTTATATATTATTTTCACGTAAACAAACAATGAAGGACGATAGTGCTTTGAAAACTCGTTAGACGTCATGTTCTGAGACATGACATGTCACACATGTATGACATTTTTTAGCGGTCAGTGACGTCACAACCCCCCAATCAAATCTTTGATGCGTTTTATCGGTCGTCAATTTTATTGATTTGATAAAACAAAAAATGCGTATCTAATATTTTTCGATAATCTAAAAGACGGACTAATTAGAATCATATTTTTTTAAGTCTGTAAACATCCCTAATAATGTAGTATTTTTCTTGCCCTTGTCCCATTAGGTAGGTATACCTGGGTCGCGCAACACGTTTTGTTCTTCTATTCTGCCCCATCAAACGTCACGTCATTATTTACTTCTTTCTCTTTCAAATCACTCCTCACACAAGCCACCCATAATTTCTTTGGCCTTACTCTCCCTCCCCATCGATCAACATTAGTATGTATCACTTTTTAGTAACATGCGTATCAGCCTTCAATACATGTCCACACCAAGATAGACAACTTCATATAAGTTTGTGTTTCCAGATCGCTCCTCAGATGGAGGGGTAGGTACCTACTTCAACAAAGTTGCTTTATAGGATACTTCACTATTTTTATATTAGCGGAGATCGTAGGTACTAATATATAGAAAGAATTACTACTTACTTACGTTACTTTTTATTTATTAAATACTTAGGTACACACACCTACTACACATAAAATTGATACATACAAAAATATACGTAAAACATTAAGTTACATTAAATTTGAATTACAATATTATTTTTTAACTGCCAATGCAAGTAAGTATTTTTTTAGAAATTACAATTGATAGTCAACGTACATAGAAACTGCAAGCTGAAGCTATTTGCAAAAACCGGCCAAGTGTGTGTCGGTCTACGCACAATGTACAGGGCCGTCATTAACCAGTTAAGGGCCCTGGGCACTTGAAAATAATGGGCCCCTTGTAGGGCGCAAGAGTAGCGAGTTTTTTTTTTTTTGCAATCCGCCCCTGATATGTTAGGTTTTCTTGTGACATCCTCGAAGGATGAGACGGAAGTGTACCTCATACCTACCGGTGTAGGTTTAATCGTTACGTTTTGCTTTACGATCTATGTACGAGTACTATGCCTTCAACCGGGCTCACAACCAGACTCCGTGGCCTTGAAATACAATTTGTTTATGAAAACTTTAATTTGAAATAAAACAGAAAAATATTTCAGATACATATACATAAACTCCTTCTTAAAAAACTTGAGTAAAGGAAGTGGACGTGGCAGAGCCCCGATGGTGCGACTAAAAATGAGATTGACTTCATCATGTCTACGAACAAGCAAATGTTCAATGATGTCTCCGTGATCAATTCGGTGAAAACCGGAAGCGATCACCGCACGGTGAGAGGCACATTGAAGAACACACACAACCCGCGATACGCAGCGCAGCCTCTGCACCAACTGTGCTGGCTATTGGGCAGAGCCAGCTCACGAAACTGAAGACCAACGATGACAGGATCGTATCCGCCAAACCGGAGCTTCTGAGAGAAATCGAGTTTTTATTCACGTCAAAAAGTGAACCCGTTGAAAATCTAGCTAGACCCCAGAGCTCGACTGACCCGACACTATACCGAAGACATCCCAGATGTCAGCCTGTACGAGCACTCGAAGTTGTGGACGATTATGTCTACTTGGGACAAACGGTCTAGTTGGGTACGTCTTACTTGGAGAAAGAAGTCAATCATCGAATCCGACTCGGATGGGCAGCATTCGGGACGTTGCGCGGTATCTTCTCGTCCAACTTACTTACACAGTGTCTCATGGTCAGTGTATGTTGCCAGTGATTACATACGGGACCAAAACGTGGTCGCTCACAATGGGCCGCTTCAGAAAGCTTAAAGTCACCCACACAAAGGCAATGGAGAGGGCTATGCTTGGAGTTTCCTTGTGCGATCGAATCAAAAATGAGGACATCCACATGAGAACCAAGGTTACCGACGCAGCCCGAAGAATCACCAGACTTAAGTGGCAATGTGCAGGGCACATTGCTCGCAGAACGGATGGCCGATGGGGCCGAAAAATTCTGGAGTGGCGACCGCAAACCAGAAGACGTTGCGTTGGAAGGCCTCCCACTAGGTGGACCGATGACCTGATGAAGGTTGCGGGGACCCTCTAGATGCAAGGCGCACGGGACCAGTCAATGTGGCGACACCTGGCCTGTCTTTTGGCTGAAATGATTATTGACTTTTGCTGAAAAGATGTAAAAGCGTGAGCAGAGCAAGCTCGAAAACTTTAGTATCCTGCGGTCCTGCCTGAGAAAAGTCAAGTTTCTTTTGACTGCATCTAGCTTTGACTCTGGATCGTGGGCAAGTGGCAAGTGCCCAGAGTGCCCGGCAGAAAAGATGGCCATACAATGTAGGGTTCCGTAGTGGCCCATCAAAATATGCGGAAGTGCCTTCCGAATGACGATTTCTGGTGTAATCAAAAAACAAACTTACATTTGCAGTTAAAAAACCTGTGCATTATGCTCAGGAAAGTATGTTATCCAAGTACATTGTATAAATTGGTCGACTATTACTCGTAAACTTGTAAAGTCTACTGAGCGATAGTTTTCCATGAGACTTCGTATAAATACTACCGTGATTTTTTTCACACACACATTTAGCTGGTAGGCTTGTGCTCAAGTGACACTTGAGGCTCAAAAAAAATTAGCACTTTAAAGCTTAATATTTCACGAACTAATCCCTTAATCAAAAAAGTATTTAAACTAACTCGCAATATTTTTTAAAAACTACGCGAGAGAAATACTGTTGGTATGAGCCGAGCTAGGTTCGCTGTATGTAGTTTCCATGAAACTAATGAAACACGAAAATGCCTCTTCACGTGAGTGCATGTATCCCCATGAAAGTGACAATGATTATAATATAAATTAAAAGTCTATGGTTTCTTCTAGAATCAAACTTTGGGTTATATTTTAGAGGTCTAAAGCAATGTGGCCTAATGTGTTGCGGTACTGGACCGCGTCTGACTCATGGAACGTAAACATTTGACCGCGATTTAGAAATAAGTTCACGCTGACGCTGTCAATTTGTCCAACAAAGCATAACTACACCACAAAAACATAAAGTATATACTCATATTATTTTCACTTGTACATAAATACAGGTACAGGCAGATACAGGCAGATTGGTACATAGATACAGGTGATTAATTAATTTAAACAAGAAAACCTTGGTGTTGGGTTAGTGTTGAACTACGAGATGCCAAAAACTACCTCTAAAAAAAACTGTCTGGGTATTTGAGTATAGAATGCATGCCAGTTTGTGTGTAGCTTGCACGGATTAGGTGATATTGTTGATTTTATTTTATAATCAGTTGAAAATTATTCATTATATCATTGTATAAATATGTACCTACAATATAATATAAAATACAAATAGCCCAATAATAAATTAAAAATTAAAATTGAGTAATTACCAGCAGGGCTATTGCATATCTTTCATAATTATGTCAGTGGTTATCATATTGTCCATGATTTAACTGCCAATTGGTTATGGTTTAGTACAAAATGGAACCATTTGACAGTTAATTGATGGACACTACATGATGATGATGTCATTTAAAAGATACGCAATAGCCCTGCAGGTTATTGTTATATTTTACTACCTATAATGGACCCAGGACTCAGTACGTCCATGGAAAATAGTGCCACACGAAAAAACTACCACAGGTAAAAAGGAGAATAATGGTATTTCGAGGAGGTATATGTTTTTCATTGTTTTATATTTTTAAACTTAATTATCTAATCAATACCCATACAAAACCACGAAAGAAAGGATAACGACGGCAGACAGACTTGTTATCCATGTAACTGTTTCTGAAACATACTACTCGGAATCGTCTGACGACAGTAATTTGATGTCCGTTCAAATAATTATAACGATATATAAAAAAAAAACTACAAATCTGTTTTGTTTATCCACACGTTGCGAAACGTGTCTTTTCAAAATTTTTACCTTGCCGTGGCGCGAAGATTTGACGAATATGAAAAAAATAATAATATATAACACGGTCTATTACCTCCTATTCCTTTTAAAGCGCGTTTTAATTGAATAAATATTTGTTAATATTGTCACTTTCATGGATGTACCATCCGAACCCGATTTCAGGCCAAACTAGCTTGTCCTAGGTCAAACAAGGACTCATCACAAAGTAACGATTATATTATAGAACCGGGTTAGATTAGGTTAGAACTGTGACCAACCACGCGTGAGCCAAGCAAGCATAGCGAGCGGTGCCGTGGCAGCGACCGGCGAGCACTACATCCATGTTGGGTGCAGTGTCATAGCTTTTTTTTGTTTTTTTTTTTATAAAAGCGTTGGGTTAGTGTTTTCTGACAAGATAAAACGGCCTAAAATCGAGTTTGGCAGGTAACAGATACATCTCACCACCATCGAAAAGTGGATACCACGGGAATGCCCTCTTTAGGGGTGACATTTTGGACATATTTTGATAAGGATACCACAAAATTGACCGAGTTAGCGTGCTAATTTCAAGAAAATCCCACCTTTTAGGTCAGTGCTCCAACATGGTTCGAGACACAGCAAACCATCAATTTACAAGATTACAAGAAAGGGGATAGAACCGATGCGGCATATCAACCTGGCGCCCGTTTTGTTTTTTTTTTCGATATTGCGGCTCACGATGAAAGTCGTGTTTGGATAGAGGACTTAAATACGAACAAAAATGTTTAGTAACACGGTACTCCAAAGTGTCACGTTAAAAGATAAAGGTCGACAAATTAATGACTACGACAATCATTAAAAATAGAGTTTTTACGAGTTATGTGTTAAACTGTATCCAAATAACCGTTACCAGGTTGATCATTATTATGCGCACGATAAAATCGTTTCACATCGCAATGAAACGCTGTTATGTTAAAGAATAGTTTTCTCGAGCTCCAAGTAGTAGGTATGTAATGTACCTAGTCTCTTTCAATAAACAGTAATAATAATCATCAACGCCTATAGACATGTAAAAGATCTGTTTTTTATGTACCTAGTCATTGTACTCATATGTCGATCTTTACCTTCAAATATCTCGATAACGTGACACTTTGGGGTACCATGTTCCATGACATTTTTTGCTAGTCTAGGTGTCCCATACATACAAGTTTCATTGTGGGCCGTGAATTATAAAAAAAATCTAAATGGAGGTGGGTCGATATGCTAGCATCCATATAAAATAGTTCAAACCCCTTTTATTATCAAAAACGGCAGCCTTCCAAATGTTTTCTCAATGGAGGTGCCAATTAAACGATGCACAATTTTTATGACATCTTAAATATATACTATTTTACTTCTCTTACTGCCGCACTCAGAGAGCTTTAATGATTACTTAGGCCTTCACTTAGTAATGGCAAAACCATTACAGTTTAGTCATACAAAACTATGTCAAACTTACTAAGTCGCGGCTTAAGTAATCATTAAAGCTCTCTGAGTGCGGTAGTTACACTTATTTTATGTTCTACAGATACTTGATTTTTTATTAAATATTACAGGAAAATTTTAATTTATCTTCTATATTTTTAAATTACAGACACTTTTACTTTTTTAACTAGACGTGTTACATCTAGTTAACCAAGTTTTTTAACTTTAAACTTTTTTAACTAGATGTGTTATATGTAGTTAAAAAAGTACAAGTGTTTGTAAAACCCATATGCAAAATGGGACCGGTGTTTCCTACGTGACTACTCTGAGAAGAAACCCGAAACAAACTCAGCGGTCATAGTCAAAAAAGAACATTATTACGACATCGATTTGAGAATATGATTGTATACCTACAACAGCTGCTTAATTACATATAACGACATTTTAACTTAGATTTATAACTGCGGTACTCAGAGATATTTAATGATTACTTAAGCCGATACTTATTAAAGATTTGACATTCTTTTGTATGACAAAACTGTCAAAACCTTTACTAAGTGATGTCCTAAGTAATCATTAAAGCTCTCTGAGTGCGACAGTAAGTAGCATTTATATAATGAAAACAAAAGTGACCCACTACAATGCTAATAAATTATTAATAACTAGCTTGTGCCAGCGGCTTCCCGCGTGGAGTTCGATAATTGTCCCACGGGATCATACTACCGGGATAAGAAGTATCCTATGTGTTTTAATCCAAGTTATAAACTATCTGTGTTCCTAATTTTTTTTTCTTTTTACATTTTTTATTCAATAACACAGAATTACAATCAGTTTTTTTAGAGACGTAAACATACCACACAAACCATCGTGGGTTTAATAGTAGTATGTCAGACACGGCAACTCGGTGCCACAACATTTTTAATCAGTACATAAAGTATATTATAGAATAAGTATAAGTAGGCCCTAGCAGACACCTGTACTGCAACACAATCCAGGAAGTGCCTCTTCAGCACCTTTGAGAAATTGTTTGCATCTATCTTGTTTGTCATAGCCAACGGTAACTGGTTCATAATAGCGGGAGCATGTATTCCCACGTCCTTGCTCCATAAACATTACTAGACCTAGGAACCCTAAATGTAGGCTGATATGCCAAACAACGCAACGACTCTGCGTAGTTGTGATAATTCTCTTTTGAAGCGAGAATACGTTCCTTGTCGAAGACATTGACAACTTGACAGTAATTTAAATAGACCCGCGTCATGATCGTGGAATTTTTGTTTTATTTTTGTGGGTACAATAGTTTATAAAATAAACTGTAACTTGTAAAAGTCCTCGACGTAAGTTTTGTATGTAAGTCAGTAGCTACTTAAGCCATAGTCAATCATGGACTCAGCCAGTGCCAAGAACAATGTTCCAAGTGTTTTATATGGAAGCTTATACTAAAAGACCAAACCGACAGGTAAGGTGAGTGTACATGCAGAAGTTTGGATTTTTTCTCGTTAATAAAAAGACGTCATGAGCCCACTTACATAATAAGTTGAAGTATCACTCAGCAACTAAGCATGTATCGTCAGCAAATTTGTGCACGGAGCCTTCCGTGAACATGTTACACATGTCGTTCACGTACAGTAAGTATTCGGTCGGCCCGAGGATAGAACCTTGTGCTGTGCCTTTATCGGTTGGAATCCTACTCCGTTCATATATTATCATCCACATCCGTTACGGTCTGGCCACGGGACATTCCATAGCGAATATTCGCGCGGTGCGAACGGCGAGGCGTGTAACGACTAAAACCGACCCATAGAAATGTACTGATCAAGCCACGCGGAGCGGCGAACGGCGGCGGAGCGACCGGCGGAATGTACCGAGCGAATCGCTCGGGCGACTGGCGGCGCGGTCACGAGTGAAACAAATACATGAATCAGTATGGCGCGAGCCACGGCGTCGAGCGGCAGTCGCGGCGACTTGGCGGCGACTAGGGCAGTGATCAAACTAGTTTAGTTGTTTTCGCCGCGAATAATGAACAGTACGATCATCGAGACTTATTGGTGAAATACTAGCAAGGTCACTTATTTGGAAGTCTCACCCGCAGCAAAAATATAAACATGTATACTCGAAAATAAAGCCTGGATGAATTCTGTATATATCGTACTTCTTGTGGAATTCTCCATCTATACCTCGATTCCTATTCAAATCATGTATTCCACAATCTCTTCCAAATATTATGTCTTGAACCAAAAAAACCATTACTTTGTAAGCAATATCGATAAAGACATTTCGCTCTCGGACTTCCTTACTGGTCGCGTCGGCGAACGCGACTGCCCGTGGCCGGCAAACGATGCCGCGGGAAAGTCGCCTCGCCCACGTTCGCACCGCCGCCGAAGGTGCTTCGAAGAAACTGCTTAATATAATACCTTAATTAAATAATAATTATGAGATAAATAAAGTTTTTTCCATGTCCTAGTAAACAGGCAGGTTGACTAGATGATGTGTTAGATGAGCAAATTATTCTTCCTTCATTCGTTTTTCCTCAGGACACTGAAACAAAAACAAATACGTAACATTCGCATTAAGTCACAAAAACAAAGATAAATTCTGACTTGCTTACTCTATAAACAACGCAGACTTTTTATTTCCTTAGTTATTATTGAGTAGGTACAGATGTTACAGCCAAAACATTGAAATTATACATACACCATTACACTTAGACATTACAGTATCTTGCCCTAATATGGAACACAATAAACAATACAATCTAAACATAATACAATACATAATTACAAGCATGTTTATTTACTTTTACTTTTGAATGACTCTAGAGTTATTCAAAAGCAAGATTTTATTAAATACAAAAAATGAAAGCATCTCTTACAAGTAGGCCAGTTACAGGCACTTTTGAATAGTCGAACAAATACTAAATAAACTCATTAAACTAATAAGCCTAAAACACGCCCAACCGAATACCAAATTAATAATTAATATGACACATAAAATTAACCTAAAATCATTTTTAAAACACATGGTTTTATATTAATCAACTTCAACAGTAAAATGCTGGCTGTAACATAAATATTACCCATAATTGTTAAATTAATATTTAAACAAGAACACGAACAAGTCAAAGTTAATCTTTTAAATTATGACTAAAATTGTTTATAGCACGGGCAACCAGTTAGTTTGAATGATATTTAAATGAAGACAGGGATGTGCACCACATTGAACAATAGAGTATTTGACAAAAAAAGAATAATTAGTCTTTCTGTTAGATTATCGAAAAATATTGGATACTTGTTTTTTATTTTATCAAATTAAGAAAAAATACGAAATTAAAACGTGTCAAAGATCATGAGTCCGCTTGTGACGTCACAAGACTTGATAAGACTTTTCGAAGCACTGTCTCGTCTTCATCTTTTTTTTAAGTATACAAAAATATGTGTCCAGTATTTTTTGGAAATCTATCTGACGGACGAAATAGTTTTTTTTGTGAAATACATATTATAATGGAATAATTACAGTGCTCGGATTTGTATGCTGGGTTATACGAGAAAATGGTAGCAGCCGGTTTAATCTAAGAGTTATAGGTACCTGATATATGGATAAAGCCTCGTCTCCAATATGGAATTTCACTGTCAACGAAGCAGCAAAAGGCACCCTGGCAATAGTTGCTACAAGACAGATGTGAGGATTATGTAACCCTAGCTGATGTCCCAAATATTGAGCACGGGCATTACGGATCGTTCATTAGTGTGTATGATTTGGTCTCGGTATCCTCAAGGCGTCACACAATATGTTCAGTTCTTAAACCGAACCCTTCGAAGATTAGAGGCGTGGTGTTATGTTATGTCCGTAAACGATAGTGGTTTATCAGCTTGACGGTATTAAAGAATATCTCTGATGTTTATGCTCCCGGGTATAGGTAATTGAGTGCTTATTATTAAAGTTGTTCATAGAAACTCTGTGATAGAAACTATTCAATCAACGTGAACGAAGGGATCGCATTGAAGCCTTTATGATCATTACCTAAGCGTAAGTTTACGGCTTAACATGCTCAAGAAGTCGAATATGAGATATAAAAGTGGTCTTTATGATCAGATAAGGTACATACTTATTTTCCCAATCACAGTGCAAAAGACTCCAGGAGTTCCATCTCTTAATAGACAAGTTATGAAGAAATAATACAGACTTAGGTACGGATGTCGAAATTTATAAAATTTCGTTTCATCACATCACTCAAAAAGATTCACTTGCGCTTACCAAAGTAGCGTAGGCTAAAACGTCAATTAAAATTAATCGAAGAAAATTCCTCGTTTGCTTCTACAACAAACTACCACTTGCAATCCACTTCTGATCTTTAAGAGTTATTTAGAATTTATTCTGCGTTGATTGTTCCTATAACTCGTGCTTCGTCTTATCAAATTAAATAACCCATCAATGTTCATATATCCAGAGATAAGTTCGTTCAACTCGGGAAAAATGAAAGGCATTCTAATAAACATAAAGTATAATTCCAAGCATGCAGTGATTCAAAATAAAATCATGCAAAACAGTCTGACAAAATAAAAACATTTAAAATAATAAAACAATCAAATTAAAGGCGCAAATCAAGATAAAAAACACAAACTTTTTAAACATAAAATAATGCGAGAAGACATTTGTTTACATAAACATACTGTATAAAAGCGTTTAAACAGAAACATAACAATTGGCTACACTTAAACATAAAAATAGTTGGTAATTAAGAATAGTAGGCACAGCAGCCAGTGGAAGTATTCCACTAATCTCTGCAAGGCACCAAGTTCCATATTTCAATACTTTACGGCGGGTAGGCATATTGTTTAATTTATTGGATACCTTGTCATGAGCCTCGTCATCGGCCTGCTCCGCTTGCGGCTAAACAAATAGATTTCCACATTTGAAACAAACAAACATCCAAGTATTACTTAGGTCTGTTTGTGATCAGCTCTACGATGACGTTTTAAAGCAGTCGTGTTTTATTTTTATTCCAGTGTGTAAAAAAATGGCGCTAGGCACCCTCTATAGCTCTGTATAAGACTGCTTTAAGATATCATGGTAGGGTAAGATGATATCATCAGTACTTGTGGGGAACTGAGACAGCTGTCGTTTAAAATGTGCCTACGTACCGTACTGTATACCACGTATTATTTTAATCAGTTTAATGTCTGTGCTATAATTATGGGTTCACACGAAAAACGATTGGACATTTATTTTGTACAACTACTAGTCGAATATTTAGAGCAATAAGAAATTCGATTCATTTTGCGTCACCCACGTGGACGGAGTTACTAGTGTTTCCCATTTTAAATGAATAGAAAAATAACATAAATAACAATATTTTGAATGACATGACACTACATGGTCATAGGTTCGCCTGTTAACGGAACAGCTACTGACCTGCGGGAGTATAAATATGAACCTCAGGGCTCATTGGCCCGACGCGGCGACGTCTATAAAAGGCACATTTTAAACACTGAGTCAGTTCATTTAATGTTATGTTTCCTAAAGAAACACCTAAAAACTTAACCGTTTTTTTCATGAACAGGCAGTTTTCACACTTACACCGCCATACATACAAGACAATCCAATGCATTATAAATAAGCCAATGCGATGTGAAATCCGCTTAACCGCCCAACAGTGTGGACAAGCAGTGCCATGTGAAATCTGCCTTACTGCCGCACTCAGAGAGCTTTAATGATTACTAAGGCCATCACTTAGTAATCGTTTTGACAGTTTTCTCATACAAAGATATGTCAAACCTTTACTAAGTGACGGCTTAAGTAATCATTAAATATCTCTGAGTACGGCAGTTAGTGTTTTGTGAGAAAGAAGGTTGTTTTTATTACACAGTTATTATTTAATAATACATTTTCCTAGAGATGATGCCAAATGGCACATGGCACGTGGCATGGTGGAACGTTACGTGGAAAAAAAAAATTAAAATGTTATGTAATGTCATTACAACCCAAAAACTAATTTTAACTCATTGATATTCATTGAGACGCAGCCCATTATAAGTTTGGGGCCGCCCTTAAATCACTAAATAACCCTCCTTTTGGGCTTTGCCGCAGTCGGGTATAAAATACAGGTGATGCTGGGAGGCGGTAGCCTAAAACCTCACGACATATCACCGAGGGGAGGAGGGCTATAAATGTGTCCTGCAAAATGTCACGTGCAAGATTTAAACAAAACATACCAAACTAAGTACTTTGTGAGTAGTAACTTTTTATAATTTTGTCCCTCCACTTTTGAATGATAATATGAGAATACCCACTTTTTTACTTGATAAATTTATTAAGATATAAGTAAATAAAGTATTAAGTATTATCTAAAAATAATATCCCTGTAATAAGCCTAACTTTCTTTCTGTACAAATACAACATAGTATTTATAATTATTCATTGCCGTAAAGTATTTGCAGCGGGTAAATACAAGTACCTTTCTTATCCGTTATGTTATGTTACATTGATAAAAAAGGTACTTACCCACGAAATGTTTCAGTTTTTATGTGTGGTGAACACTTGATAGAAGGATTTGAACTTTTATTTTAGGCGCACAGGCACAGCATTGTGAAACTTTCAATGTTACACAACCCTTTTTATATATTTATATTCGCGGAGCGCTGAGGCAGTGGCAGATTTATGCCAAATAAATAATAAAACAGTATCTATGCACATAAAGTCTGCCCGCTATGTGCTATGCCAGATACACATAAAAAGTGTCTAGGGATCAAGTACATTTATTTTAATAAATATGAATAGGATAATTTTACTACTAAATTTTGTACTTATTACAGACTTGTTTCTTACTTTAATTCGTATGCTTATCTTCACCCCATATTTTGAAAATTAGATAATATGCAATTTTTGTTTTTTTTTTGGGTTGCGAAATCATCAAATGACTCCTCCCGCTCCGCTCTTCTACTGATGAAAAACCACCAATGTTCTTTCTTAGCCCTATATGTCGAGGCCGTGATAACTAGTGTACAACCCGCGGCCCGTCGCAACGAGCCTAAGTTAATGTTATCAATTAAATGGCAAAAAGGCAAAAATGAAGATTTTAATTTATTTATTGTAAAGATTTAAAAAAAATGTGTTTCCAAAATTGACATGAATCACAAGATCACTTTGAGGAATGGTAGTCCACGTTCTTTCTACAAGGCAAAAGTTATTATGGGATATGCACAGCATCCATACTCGGCAGAGCTCTCTTTGATATACAATTTCCCATGTGTGCTCAATTGGGTTAAGGTCTGGTGATTGTGCAGGCCACGGCAGAACGTAGATGCAAGCCCAAAATACTAATTGAAATGTTGTCAGGATATTCATTTTTATGGCGGGGTAACCCTCCATAAGACAAAGTCACGACACAAATGTAATTTGTTGAAGTATAAATAAATAAATAAATTTACAATGAGTTCGTGAACACAGAAATTGGAAGGAAGAATTTCTTGTTTCTGTATGAGGCAGCCGGATACAAGACTTACTCACGTTTGGGTGACCTTAAGACGTCTAGAACGTTTGAATTTTTGTCAGGATATTCATTCTTAAGAAGGGATACCCCGCCAAAGAGGAGAATCGGTATGGCTAAAGCTACGATGTCCCGACTAAATAACATTTGGAAGAAAAGAGGAATTGGTATCAAAACCAAGATCAGACTGACACGAGCCTTGGTATACCCTATCTTCAATTTTAGCCCGAGAAAGGCAAAGCATTTATGCATTCAAGACGTGGTGCTGGCGGGAATGCTGAGAATACCTTGGGACTACGAAACGCGCCAATGCATCGATTCAGAGCCATCCACCGTATGACAACGCCTTTTGTCATATGTTGGCCAAATTTTTTATTGTTGATCAAAGAAAATTCTCTATTCGAAAAGTGAAATTCACTAAAAAAATAATCAATAACAATGCAAAAAAAAAAAAAAACATCTTCAACAACCGCGATACTCTAAAACGTACTTGACCCTTAGACACTTTTGATATGTGTACTTTACCCGAGTTTATCGGGAAAATCAAACAGGTCATTAAAATCTGAAATCAATTCACCACACAGTAAAAACCAAAAAAAAACCGATTCTAATGATAAATGCATTATCCGTGTATCCGTTTATTTACATACCTCGACGGCTTGTTGTGGCTCTTCCTCCTTGGACGGCAACTCCGCCGTGCTCGAGGAGGCTGTCCTCTTGACTCCTTTGGGGCCAACCATGTCCTCAAACGGAGTGAAGGCGCATGGCAGCATTTGGCGTAGTCTATGAGGGAAATTATAAAGTGTTAAGCATGTTAATATATAATTATAATTTTAATTTTAGATCTAAATTCCTATTTTATTTTCTATTGGTTGTGGTGAATTAATTTAATAAGGATTTGGATTTATATAACCGAAGCTCTCACACAGGTACACAAACACACAAAACACACATACACACGCATTCACACACACAAACACACACACACACACACTATAGATACTTATGCCAATCTTATCTGCTTACCTATGTTAAATATGATAATAATATTTTACTTTATTTTGTTATGGAAGAGCGGAGTCTTCTAATACAGGCATTGTTTGCTTAAATGAAGGCTCCAATCACAAACTAATTTTTGTAATCTTGTTGAAGAAATAAACAATTTTGAATTTTGAATTGAATATGGTAAAGCCGATTTCACTATATTGTCCATGGATTAACTGTCAAATTGAATATGGTTTAGTACAACATTTGACAGTTAATTTACAATTTTTTTATATATTGACCATGTTTACTTTTTGTTTTGACCTCCCGATATTTCGGCGCTGTTACAAGCCCCATGATCACAAATAAACTGAAGTTATTGCAGGTGGATTATTAATATGCGCACCCTTATAGTCTAGTAAAAAAATATACAACAAAAACAAAACAATAAATGATGATGAGATGATCAGACATGATACATTTATTTTGAGAAACCTGCCTTGAAAGACAAAATAAGAAACAAACTGTACATGAACTTCACTGCCAAGTATAAATTTTAAAAATTCATTAATTCATGAGCTATCATCAGGAACTTAGTTTAACGTCTTGACAGTCGTAGAAATCTCTCAATTAGCAGTTTATGGTGGAGAGTGGGAAATTTGCAAAAAACAACTTTCTCCAAAACAATCCAGTTTGAATCCCAAGTTATTGGGGTCAGAAATGTTGCAATCATGTATCACCGATTTCAAGGAATGCACCCAAATTCCTAGTAGGTATAAGTGCGCGTACCTGATATCTGGTGTAAATGTCAGTGTTATGACAGTTTACTTCAACTCACTACATGATTTTGAAAGAATGAAGAAATGAAAGAATATTATACTCATATAACTTACCATAGATAGTGTACCCACATTTCTCCAGTATGTCGAAGTCCCATTAAATAGGGGGCGATCCTATTGCCGTCACTGGGCATCAAATTCTCCATTGAGATGTTTGTGATGGAAAAACCCAATTTCACATTGCCCGACCCGTGAACGAGACGAACGAGTCGGACCGTGAGTGTCTTATGTTATACTTTTGCCTAACTGTTCTGTGAAACATAGGCGTGGAATTCATCATCATCATCATCATCATAGCCACAAGACGTCCACTGCTGGAGGCCTCCCCCATAGCACGCCATAACGAACGGCAGCCTGCCGTTTGCATCCACCGGTTGCGGGCAACTCTCACGAAGTCGTCGGTCCACCAGGTGGGAGGCCTACCAACGCTGCGTCTTCCGGTTCGTGGTCGCCACTCGAGAACCTTTCTTCCCCATCGGTTGTCGGTTCTCCGAGCGATGTGGCCTGTCCATTACCACTTCAACTTGCAAATTCTGAGATCTATGTCGTAGGCGTGATATTAGTAGTGTTATGTAACTTACTTCAGATGAGGCAGTAGAGCAGTGGAGATGGTGGGCGGGAACTTGTTCAACTGCGCCACATTTGCCGGTGGGTTCACTTCGGGAAAGTTGAGGATCAGCTCGTTTTCATCGCTTGGTATGGCGGTACGCAGCAGCATGACGCTGGGACCGTGACTGATCTGAGGGCAGGACATTTAACCTAAACTTCTGACCACCACATACGTGATATATTCGTTTGTAGTTCTAATGTCTGATATTACGTTGTTTAAAACTTTTTATCTGCTTGAGATGATAATATAATACGAAACAGAGTCTAAATAAATAAATGAATGATGTTACGAGTAATATTTTACAAAATATGGAATGCCATAGTAATTAATAACTATAAATATTTAGTTATCGATAACAATTTCGATGCAGGCATTTGCGTTGATTTTGTGGCTTATTAGCGTGGGAAGACACACCAATTCGTTTACGCTTGGTCATCAAACGATTAAAACAACTTCAGCCAACCCTAAACCATTCTTTAGATTTCGTGGCTAAATGGGATCCCACGACTGATCAAATTAAACTTAAATGTCACTCGGACGACAAATCACCGTGACTTCTTGAGATCCCTTGATAATAGCCGCAAGCTTCGATCACTCAAGTTCAAATCACACTTTTTATTCGCGGTTTTGTTGTCATTCATAGATCTCTAAAAGATGTTAAGGGTGGACAGTCTGACTAGAGTAACAGCATGATTAAGAAATTTTTCTCCATAGCCCTTTCTAACTTGCGGCACCTGTGTTATACTGTTTATGTTATTATTTCCCTTTCTTACTTACCTCATGCTTCAGTACGTAGTGTCCTGGCCTGAGGTCCTGCAGCTGACTCAGCAGTGTGTGTATTGTGGTGAACACCTCCTCTTTCACGTTGGGGTGCTTTTCATTGAACTCTTCCGTGGTTAGCTTTTCGATGGTTACCACCTCGCCCGTAGGACCATCTACCCGAACTGTGGAAGTACTCATTATTTTAATATGCTTAAGTTAAATCGTCCAGGCACGGTTTGGGGTCAAATTTATACTCACTCCGCGGCACGGAATTGTGGCGTTTAGCTTGCGATAGCAAAACCTTTAATTGTTTCTGAAGAATGTTTAGCACTTATATATCCTTGTCTTTAATATACAGTATATAATATGTATTGTCGTCTGAATATTGCGACAAGACTAAAGAGCGTAAAGAAGCAAATTAAATCATGGTTTCTAATATTTAATTAATGTCAAAAAATAATTTTGTTTTATGATTTTATTTCGTAGCGTCGGTTGATTCTCGTGGTTAAATGTATGTACCTGTGTTTTTTGTAATGAAACCTACCTAGATCGATTTATCGCCCCCTGCATTTTAAATTTCATGAAAATCATTGGATACGTTTCCGAGATTCAGACTATATATGCACATATTATATACAAGAATTGCTCGTTTTAAAGTATTCGATTGTATTCGTGTGTTGATGTTAAAAGAAGGAATTTCTAAATACACATACCGTTTAGTACGGAAGCATCGTCCCGGAGCGCGAGTGAGAGTGCCACACTGCGCACAGCGTCAGGTGTTTGATTGCTTGCTCCTATCTCAATCTGGTACTCTGGTATCGGCTCCAGTAGCAGTTCGCCTGTCTCATACTTTACCTATTACAAAAAATAGTCAGATATTAGATAGATAGATGATATTATTATCATCATCATCATCTACAGCCCAACTTCACCCACTGCTGGGCGTGGGCCTCTCTTTGTTTGTAACAAGCCCCACGTTCTTGATATTATTATATTGGTATTGTAAATGTGTAACAATAAATTTTTTTTTTACAGTGAAACACATTTTATAATTTCTTCACGATTAAAGACATTTGTCTTGTGAAACGACATTTTAAGTTTATAATTCCCTTCTTTACAATAGGGTAGTTGCCAAATATAATACTTCGTCCGTCAAATACGTTCCAAAAAATATTGGACACGTATTTTTTACTTTTTCACGTAAACAATAAATGTCTGTCCAAATTCTACCAGATACTGAGACCCGCCTCCCCATAAACGCCCCGAACGTGTTTGTTCCAGCCTGTCAGCTTTGTCTTACCTCTATCGGTTGTGGCTCTGTTGTGGGCCAGGTGCTTGTGGAAGTCCCGGCCTGCTGTTCCAGTAGTTGCTCTACCTGGCCCTCTTCAGATGTTGACTGAATCTATTTAGAGAACACTATCATTAACACTGCAAACAAGATAATTTACCATGCTTGTAGTTTAAAAACTGATTAACTGGGTGACCGTAACCGTGCTTTAATCGGTTTTTTTTTAAAACGAGGCTGCTATCACTTTGATCACGGATAAACTAAGTTTGATGTTTATGAGCAGACAAGTCGGTCTACCTTGTAGAGATCTCGAGCTGCAGTCAGATCCGTTGGAATCGGGATCAAACCACTAGATTGAGTTGCATATATTTAGGATACTGAGTTCTGTCTCTGTTAAACCTCGAGCATAAACAAATAGCAGCGGTGCAGAGTGCTGGAGGAAAACAACAAGACCGTCGCCCGTGTCCAGGAATTCTGGATAAGAAACAACAGAATCTGTGGTCTAAACCACATCGGTGGTGAGTTACTGCTAAACACAGTAGTTGACAAACCGAGAACTTGTATTTATATGCCTAAAACCATAGCAGCCACACTGCTTAACCAACTCTGTAAACACTGGTACTGCTGTTCTCACAGCTGTGAAACTTGTGACAGACACACAAACTATCCTAGTTCTAGCCTCAGTGTATATGCCGAGCGACGATGACATTCCACCAAGTGAACTCGTCGAACTGGTACGACACTGTGAAGCATCAAACTGGGGAATGGGGAAGTAAGGATGCAAACAGAAAGGGTGAGATACTAACCGATTTGTTTTTTCCTAACAAACTTAAACATTATGCATAGGGGCACAGAACCGACTTTTATAAGCTATTAAAACCAAACTATTAAAGATATTACCCTAGCTACACCTGCGGCGGCACATCTTATCGAGAAATGGCAAGTGTCGATCGAACTATCTTCGCTCACCGCCGTATGTTTTTCAATTTACGGCATAAGATAACAAACCCAGTTAGATATCGTAACCCCCGAAAAACAAATACTTATAACAAAGTATATCAAATTAACAAACGATGCACTAAGTGATGCACAAACATCTGATGCACTACTTACGAGTGGCACGGAAAACATACAATACTGGAAAAAATTAAGGCATCAATGAGTGGACACAATGAGTTTCGTGTGTCGGGATCAGAATCGAGTTGTGAATCAAAATCAAAAAAATCAAAATCAAAATATTTTTTATTTCACATAGGCCTACATGGGCACTTATAAAACGTCGGTAAAAAGGGGCACGGTTCGGTGCATTGGTCGATTCCTAAGGAGAAGAACCGGCAAGAAACTCCAAAGGTTACTCTTTTAATCTTTTAAAATCGTTTGGGTTAACAATAAGGTATAATACACACATGAAGACCATGCAGATTAATGTCTGAGATGGTCTTTTGAAGAAAGCACCACACAGATTTGAGTGGACCCGTCCAGTCAGTGCAAGCATTTGTCAGATATCGTGGAGCTCAACGTCACGACGAACAATACCAAAGAAAGGACATTTGGGTGGGTCACTTAAAGTACTCAAACTGCCAGACAATCACAACAATTAAAATTTAAGAAAGACCCACATGGTCCTCACATTCACAATATCAATTTTTTCAATATTTTGAATGACAGTGGTAGCGGTACCGAGCGCAAAAATAGAACATGAAAGAGGGAAGGCCGATTTGTCCGTGACCGTGATGCCTGCCTCTAGAGATTCTCTCACTACGTCGCATGTCTTCCCAAATTCTACCAGATACTGAGACCCACCTCCCCATAAACGCCCCGAACGTGTTTGTTCCAGCCTGTCAGCTTTGTCTTACCTCTATTGGTTGTGGCTCTGTTGTGGGCCAGGTACTTGTGGAAGTCCCGACCTGCTGTTCCAGTGACTCGTCTCCAGGTGTTGACTGGAACTATTTACAGAACAGGTTATTTATTTTTCTGTTGTGTCAGACAGCATATTGGGATAGTTACTATAACTTTTCAGACTTTTTATGTAGAATCAGAAATATTTGGGTTTTTTAATAGAGTTTTTTACGTCTGTGATAAAGAATACAAACCACTATTAAACCATAAAGAAACTTCATAAATTTTCCTAGAATTTTATTAATAGCCGTCGGGTTTTCGTGAGTCTGATTTTGGCTAATACAACGAAGTAATCACACAACTATATAATCACACTAATATTATAAAAGCGAAAGTTTGTGAGTGTGTATCTTTGTTACTTCTTCACGCAAAAACTACTGCACGGATTTGGATGAAATTTAGCACACAGATAGTTTATAACCTAGATTAACAAATAGGATAGTTTTTATCCCGATTTTATATTCCCGTGGGTTGTAGCGGGTAAAGCCGCTGGCAACAGCTAGTAAATAATAAGTGCGTTATCTGAGTCAAATAGCTCGTCAAAGTAATAATCTTATGTGATTATCATTATCACTGACAACAAGATGTTCACCATGTTTACTGTTTGTTTCGCGTTCCTAATATTTCACTTTTGAAAGCACCATGATCACGGATATACTGTACTAGCTGACCCACGCAACTTCGTCTGCGTCACAATAATATATAACTTACAACCTTCCTCAATAGATCGACTATCCAACATAGTAACATTTTTACAATTAGCTTTCTAATGTTAAAAGAATTTTCGAAGGCGTCTGAGTTTTGAGTTAAATCGTAAGAAACAAAAAAGCTAATCTTTCCTCTCTATAATATTTGATAGAACCTTAGGTTACATAATAAAATTACTATAGGTACCTACGTATCTCTTACTGTTAAATACACAATCATCATCATCATCATCAGCCTATATTGTTCCCACTGCAGGGACTCAGGCCTCCTCTCTAGGTGTGGGATGGGCTATAATCCACCACGCGGGCCCAGTGCGGAATGGTAGATGTCACAATCTTCAAATCAACGATGTTTACCTTCACCGTTTATGGAGCAGTGGTGATGAAATAAATTACACAAAGTAATGCGCCTACCTGGGTTCGAACCCACGACCAACTGTTCGTAAGTCGGAGCCGCCACTACTGGGCCACTACTGCTCACAAAACAATATACAATAACACCTTGTAAATATTATGGTGCAATAAATAATTTGAATTTGAATTTCCCGGAGGCTAGAATCTCTACGTATCTACATCGGGACGCGAGGGCCGGCGGACCGCGTAATTATTTTGTCGCGCGTACATTTTAAACATTGCGATATCTTTTAAGATATTTGTTTAAACTATATAGAGTAAAAGGAACAAATATTCTGTATTGAATTTCCTTTCAAACAAACATATTTATTTAGATATAGATTAATACCATATGGGTTAAATAAGCTCCGCAAAAAATAATTCTATTTAACCTAACATTTCGATAGTAAAAAATGGTTACAGTGAGTCAGTTTTAGTAGATATATGCTATCGCGGACTTATTTGTAGAACTTTTAAAAAGGAACATTTTTTTCATACATAATATTTGCATAACTTAAACCATTTTCGCAGCGCACGCAACGGAAGCTCTCAATAAGGAATATCGTTTCCCGTTTTTGCAACATTTTTCATTTATGCTCCACTCCTATTGGCCGTAGCGTGATGTTATATAGCCTAAAGCCTTTCTCGATAAATGGTCTATCCAACACAAAAAGATTTTTTCAATTCTAACCAGTAGATCCTGAGATCTTAGCGTTCAAACAAACAAACAAACAAACAAACTCTTCAGCTTTATAATATTAGTTTAGATTTCGCAAGTGGACAATGAGTTTCGTGTGTCGCGAACAGAAACGAGTTGTGAGTGACTAAGGTAACGGCACCGAATGCAAAAAACAATACAGAAAGAGGGTAGGCCGATTTGTCTGGTCATAAATATCCACCCGCAAGAACTTTAGTTTATCCGTGATGCCTACCCTAAACATTCCCTAACCCCGTTCCATGTCTATCCAAATTCTACCAGATACTGGGACCAGCCTCCCCATAAGCTCTCCAAACGTGTTTGTTTCAGACCGCGTGTTGTCTTACCTCTATCGGTTGTGGATCTGCTGTGAGCCAAGCGCTTATGGAAGGCCCAGCATGTTGCTCATATCCCAGACCGACTCCAGGTGCTGACTGAAACTGTTTAGAGAACAGGTTACTGATTTTTCTCCATATGTCATATTGTTACTTTAATTTATAGTTACTTTAACTTTTCGGGCTTCTTATGAAAGACGAGCAGTATTTAGGACACTTTTACCCTATTATACCCTGGTTTTGGACATAAAAATACGTATAGCCACCGCCCCTCTCATCTTTGAAAACAGCCTATAGACAAAAATAAGTTTCAAAAACTAAAACCCGACTACGAATAAAAACTGTTCAGTTTTTCTCATACACACATGTAGGTTAAACTATCCAGTTTGAACTGCACCGTCCGTAGCAGTCTTTAAGTTATTTACTTAAATGAATTTACGAATTATATTTTTTATTATAAAATGTATATAGTCTATGTTACTATTGGCTATTCTAACAAATCTATTGACATCTCATTTATTAAAAAAAAAAAAAGAGACCGACCCTTTCTTTTGGTTTCGCCGCATAAGGATTTGCCCGCAAACCTGTTCTTCCAGAAACCTGTGCTCTGCAGCAGTACGTAATACCCTTTCAAACACGTCAATTAGTACTGTGGAGCGTGCCCCTCTGCTGGCTGAGGGAGCATGGGAGACGGACTTGTGGCTTTAGGCACTCCCGTCATCCACCATTGGCACTATGATGATGTCTACGCTTACTTAGGCACACCTTGTTTGACGACACGGTTGGCGCAGTGGTTGAGCGATTGACTGCTGCGCAGCATGTCGCGGGTTCGATTCCCGCACGGAACAAATATTTGTACGACCTACAAGTATTTGTTCCGAGTCTGGGTGTTTTTCTATCTATAATATGTATGTATTTACAAAAAAAAAATGTATATAAGTAGTTTATCAGCCATCTCGTTACCATAACACAAGCATTAGGTTGCTTAGCTTGGGACTAGATGGCGTTGTGTGAAATGTCCAAGGATATTTATTTATTTATTTATACCTTGTGAAGCTGTCGAAAACCTCGTGCACTATTATATTAGCAAACGAGAACACACTCTCTTTTTCTCTGTACATTATTTCCAGCGCATCTAAGTTACCTATATTTTGGAAGGACGTAGTAAATTATGTATTTTACAAATTGGTTATTTAGGAACAGTAACATGTGGCCATTCCCCTTAAATAAAGGATTTATTATGGCTTCCTAAGGAGTCGAATATTTCTTTACAATTCAAAATAAGAAATATCGTTTCGTTATTAGGGTAACGTGTCAAGCTGTCAAGTCATAAAATAGAGACTTAATCGGCCTTATTACAAAAGTGGTTAAACCTGGGTTTAACTTAGACTTGGTTTATCTCGCATGCCGTCTCACTTCGATAATATTCAAAAGAAAGTGACGGCATGCGAGATAAACCAAGTCTAAGTTAAACCCAGGTTTAACCAGGTTAAACACACTTCGAGGTGAATTATAAATAAGAATCATTATTATTCGGCAACAGACTGACACCGTTATAACGACCTCACATTAAAACGGGTGAATGCGTAACGTTAGGTATAATTATATAGTGAATCTAGGCGAACTTGTGCAGTGACACGTATTATTATGTTGTCTCACCTTGGCCTTGTGTGCGCAATGAACTATTATGTCAAGCTTCTCATTGCCACCCGTCTTTGCGATCGACCACCTCCTGTACGACCGCGGAGTAGGCTTCTCGAACATCGTGCCTGTTGAAAAATTATGAACAGAACTTGTAAAACTGGAAACTTACTTTGTTAAAGTATTCTATAACAAATTCGGATTGTTTTAGGATTGTGGTGTTTAAAAGATTCGTCTACAATAATGATTAGTAAATTTACGCTACCGATACAGTCAGTAAATATGTAAGTCAGTAACTATGTATGCCTTACTGCCGCACTCAGAGAGCTTTAATGATTACTTAGGCCATCCCTTAGTAATGGTTTTGACAGTTTTCTCATACAAAAATATGTCAAACCTTTACTAAGTGACGGCTTAAGTAATCATTAAATATCTCTGAGTACGGCAGTTAGAAAACTTTGGGTAATACTTACTGCATTACCCAAAGTTTCTTTTGACATGATATTTTACATATTACTGAAGAACAGGTCATGTCAAATTTTAAAAACCATCATCACTCATACAAGAATTCTTTTATTTAGCATAACCTTCGTAATTACCGTGGAATTCTTGAGCAAAATTGCATGTTTCTATTCCTAGCCTTAGATATTATTGTATAAGATTTTCATTAAACAGATAGAGAATATTTTCAAGACTTAGACACGTATTATCATGTGTTTACTGTTTACGTACCTTCACATTTACATGCGTTTGATGTACCCTCTGGCGGGCCCTGCTCGGAGCTGCTGCAGCTTGGCTCCGGTGAGTCAAATTCTTCTATGGACGCACTTAAATTTATAGGTTGCACGGGATTCAAGTTAAGTTCTGGCATATCCTCTCCTAGAATAGGTAAAGTTAGTAAGCGACCATATGAATAAAAGCAAAATATATAAATATAAAGCCTTAGTCTTGTTGCAATTTTACACTTTTAATTGGGGATAAATATCGTGCCCTTAAAGCAAAAACCATGTGCAAGTCTGCCCTAGGCTTTATGTTTTGAAGTCTCTTTTTTATACCTTTTTGTCTATTTTTTGATACTTATTGTTTCTGTATTTCTGATTGACATTATTACACTTTTGTTTTCCAAGAACCAGCGATTTTTATTTCGTTAGTTAATAAACCAACTAAAGTCCCTTAGGGGCAAAAGTGAGTTACAGATACCGTTAGAATCTCCTTTTCAAGATCTACATACTGGTAAAACCCGTTTTCCGAGAAGACGCTTTGTTCTGGATTTAGCATTTAGCCAAGGTAACTTAATAGGAGATTTTTAAATAAAGAACTGACAAAACCCCATAAGTGTCGGTTAAAGCAATGTTTTTGCACTGTAAGCAATGTTTCTCGTCAGGAAAAAGATTTAATCGCCGTTTAAGTGGTTTTGGCATGATTCAAGTAAGATGAAAAATAATAATTTGATAACTGAGTAAAAAGCAATTACCCATTAGGTGAACATACACATATTGTTTAATTAAATTCATAAAAATACTGCAATCCAAACTATTTTCTTCAAAAGATAGTAAAACATTGCCGCTACAGGAAATCCACTAATCTGCAGTATCAAGCCAATCCTTTTTTCTACTTGTATAGAGAATTAAGTTTATTTTTCTCTTCCACTTGAATAATGAATACAATAAGAAATCAAAAACACACCTACTTTCTTCATTATCAGTTGTTTTAATAGAAATTTCCCGATTCGAACCTTTAAACACGATTTTCTCGAAACTATATACAAATTGTGCAGTTAGATGGGTTTTGCAGTAAGGAAACGATATAATGACCACCAAAAATAACTCTGTGACCAATAACATCTGTTACCTAAAACATATAGGACTATGAACCCAAATGTAGTAAATTGACCACCAAATTTATAAAATTGATCACCAATTTTAAGGCTTCGGCCGCCTACGAAACCGTAGTTTTGTAACTGGTTTCGATGAAGGAATGATTTGTTCTTGTACGTAACTAGTTTCGATGGAGGAATTATTCGTCTTTGTACGAAACCACGGTTATGTACCATGTTTACATACAAAAAAATTTACTGTTAAGATTTCGGTGAAGTAATGATTTGTCCTTGTACGTGACTGGTTTTGATGGAGGAATTATTTTGGTGATTGAGGTAGTTCAGTAGACACGTTGGCTGTCTACTGAACTGACCTAGCGAAAGGGAGCGTCAGACTTCTACTGACTGTAACCACCCATGTTCCTTCTTAGCCCTATATGTCGAGGCCGCGGTAACTTGTGACCAGGCCCCAGCCCACTGAACTGACCTTCATCTTGTAATTGAAACAAGGTAGTATGTATTAAAATAAATTCTAATGAAATTTATAGTTATATTATAACAATTTTTTTTTTTTTTTACTTAAATTATATGGCTTCGGAATGTTTTTTTATTATTATTTTAAATATATAATATGGCATACTTATTTTATTTTAATACACATAATGTTAGATGTATTAAGAACATTCCGAAGCCTTATAATATATCTAAAATAATAAAAAAATGCGTGGTTTGATGTACTGAATGCTTGGTTGACGGCTTCGTGAAGGGTTGGTTTACACCCTGTTTAGTTTTTGGGAAATTTGCAGATTGTCATTTGCGGCTATGGGATCTTGGACCAATTATGACATAAATCGCTAGTTTCGATAAAAATTATTATTATTCCTTGTTCGTTAACTAGTCAAATTTCATATTTTTGCAAAAATTCTTGCACGTAACCGTGGTTTCGAATAAGAAATAATGATTCCTCCATCGAAACTAGTTACGTACAAGGACAAATCATTCCTTTATCGAAACCATAACAGTAAATTATTTGAAAGTAAACATGGTACATAACCGTGGTTTCGTACAAAGACAAATAATTCCTCCATCGAAACTAGTTACGTAAAAGGACAAATCATTCCTTCATGAAACTACGGTGTCGTAGACGGCTGAAGCCAATTTTTAATGAGTAAATTATTTATAAGTACTACCAAAGTTAGTTGTCTCGCGCCGGATCCGCTTTATTGTTGGTGAATCATTTGGTTTAAATGATAGGTTAAGTTAGGTTGGAATTTAGATAAGCTTAGCTTAGATTAGAAGAATGACCACTAACGCGCGAAGTTGAACGGGCGAAGCGAGCGTGCCGCGATAGCGGCCGCCGTGCGCCAGATCTCCCCTATGGTGGGAAATTGTTTAACTGGAAACAATATACGTTTATATGATAAAAAGATGTTACATATTTAAATGTCATTTTATATTGAAACTAGCTGTTGCCCGCGACTTCGTTGGCGTGGCTGCCTCGGGATGTACTACGTAAATAGAATGCCAATTATATTACCTTAAACCGGCATTGTCGTAAAATCTGTTCCCACCTGACATGTCTTAACAATATTCTATCTCTCTACCAATTTTTAGCCAAGAATTTCATATTAACTTTTGGGACCCCTTAGTCCAGGTCGTCACAAAATTCTTTCTTAGCTAATGTCTCTTACTCATAAACTGCTACATTTTAGGTCGGTAGTACAAAAAAATGCGAATTTTCATACGAACATTTGAGAGCCCTCATAATTCAGGCCCTGTCGTAATCCGTTCTTAAACGGACGTCTACTAACTATAAACTACCTTTCTGCCACAAAATCATCTTTATACGTCCAGCGGTTTTCGAGATTTCGTGGTGGCCCAGTGGTGGCGCATTACTTTGTGTAATTTATTTCATCACCACTGCTCTCAAAACAGTGAAGGAAAACATCGTGAGAAAGCGGCATGTCTTAGAACCAAAAATTCGAAGACATGTGACATCTACCAATCTGCACTGGGCTCGCGTGATGGATCATAGCCCATCCCGCCTGAGTCCCCGCAGTGGGAACATTATAGACTAAATGATGATGAGTGAGTGCGTCAATGACATTTCGCTTTTAGATATACTTATTCTTAGAAGATTTTGTTCAATTTTTGGTGTTTATTTTTACACAATTCTAATTTGGAGTTGGTTGCTATAAGTAGCATCACAAGTTGTAAAAAATTTATTCTAATTTCACGATAAATTGGGGATTTAATTTTGGTGATCATTTACTGTTTCTGGTAAAAAAAAAGTGTTTTTTTGCCGTTACATTTCACTAGATCTGCTGGATAGTTAAACATAAGGCCTTTTTATCAAAACCAGTTTATCATATTTTATTCTCATTATGTAACCATTCTCTTTCTCTAGTTGTACTTGTTCTTGCAACTTTCGTAGTTTTTCTAAAAATTGTATAGGGTACCGATGGGAAAAATTTTTAAAAACCATCATCAACACAAGGATTTATGATTTTCATTAAGCAGATAGAGAATACTTTCAAGACTTGGACAGGCATCATAACCACGTGACTACTGCTTACGTACCGTCAAACACGTGCTGGTAAGGTTCAGGAGAGTGATGATAAACATTGATGGGTTTTGGCATCTCAACATCTGCAAGTAAAGTAAGTATACAACCACATAATATGCCTATATTCTAAAGGTATGTTGGACCTGTGGCAAAATATCAGTTAGTATAAGTTAAGTCTTTCATTTAAGTACAGTCTGTAGCCAGTATTACCTAACCCCTCATCGCACACTACTTGACCTCTTCTTTATACGAGGGGTCAGGTAAAAGTTGAGTACTGACAGTACGAGCTGTGCCCCGCGACCTTCGTTCGCATGAAATCATTATAAAAACAAGGTACGAGTACTTCTCTATTAGAATCGGATTTTGTCAAGAAAATCTAGGGTTTTTATTTTTTGCATGGATCCCTTATTTTTTTTGTCTAAATATTAACCTCAGTTACTGCTTATAACATCAGCTATTAGCCAGTAGTAAAATCTCTCGTTAAAATCAGCCCAGCCGTTTCGGATATTAGCGGAAACAAATAGACTTACTTAGTTTCACATGCATGTTTTTACAAAGAGACACTTGAAGTTTACTTATTCGTATAGACTTCATAAACTCAAGCAGTAATCACCGCGTCTTAAACGGCAAAAAGAGACAACACTAAAAAGCATTTTAATGCACAAAAAAGATAAAACTTACCATTTACTATAACTAAATTATCCTCATCACTGCTCGAATATACCGATATAGGTTCGGGCGTCATAGGTCTATTAGCCACTTCATTGGGTGCTTCAGTGACGAGTGCATCAGTGACAGGTGCTTCAGTGACCGGTGCTTCAGTGACAGGTGCTTCAGTGACTGGTACTTCAGTAACAGATGCTTCAGTGAGCGGTATTTCAGTCACCGGTACTTCAGTGACCGGTTCTTCAGTGACTGATACTTCAGTGACCGGAACATCAGTGACCGGAACTTCAGTGACCGGAACTTCAGTGACCGGAACTTCAGTGACCGGAACTTCAGTGACCGGAACTTCAGTGACCGGAACTTCAGTGACGGGTACTTCAGCGAGCGTTATTTTTATGACAGGTACTTCAGTAACAGGTATTTGTGTCACAGGAGTCACAGGTGGTCCGTCATAAGAGAGTTCCTCTTCTTCGTTGGTGACCACTCGATTGTTCATAACCGCCCAAATCTTCACTCGTTCTTGCCACCTGGTAAACACCTTGCATTGAATAAAAAGATAATATATATGTACTTAGGAAGTTATTGTCGTAAGATGGTCCCGTGGTTTCTTGTCTATTCTTCTCAACGAACATCTAGGTTACCTAATGGACGTAGCTTTATAGGTAACTAGCTGTTGCCAGCGGCTTCACCCGCTGCAACTCGAAAATTATCCCACGGGAATATAAAATCTATCCTATGTGTTACTCCAGGTTATTAACTATCTGTGTACCAAATTTTATCCAAATCCGTTCAGTAGTATTTACGTGAAAAAGTAACAAACATACACACTCACACACTCACAATTTTTCGCCTTTATAATATTAGTGTGAATAATGTTACCTATAAGTAGTTAACAAGATTAATTTAAATAAAATGAATAATTGAAAGGGCTTGTCTTTTGTGCTTTTTCCTCATAAAAACCCTGTTCCCTCCTTCACCTGTTTAGTGATACTTTCAGACACAGTTAAAATAAGTAATCATCTTGACACTCAAAGCTTATTAATTAGTGGATATATATATTTACATTCACTTTCAAATACGTCCGATTTAGTTTGGGACCACGCGCACGGATCTTATCTTACTTTGTCTTTTTCTGTGATTTAGGGAGGTCATTTCATCATTATAGTGAGAATACCGCTCTAAGTGAGTTTATATTAAGTGATTTATTATACGGGTGCGCATGACGAGATGACGACTAATTCAAGGAAAGAGATAAAGATATAGGAGGGCTAAAAAGTTCGTTGTAGGCTGACGTGTTCTGTGTTCGTGTGTGTTTTGGCGAAAAAAATACTATTGAAGCCTAGGCTTGGCTTGATAAACATTATTCGGACTTTGCACCAGGCAAATCAACGGCTGAGAAGTCGTTTGCTAAATTCAAACGAGGCGAAATGAGAACCGAGGACGATGCACACATGATGACGATGATAACATCAAAAAAATCCACAAAATAATTTTGGATAACAGTAAAGTGAAGTTGATTGAGATAGCTGAGTGAGACTCTAAAGATATCATAGGAACGTGTTGGCCTTATCGTGAATAAATATTTGAGTATGCGAAAGCCCTGAGAAAAGTGGGTGCCGCGCGAGCTTAAGATCGACCAAAAACACACACACGCTAATCAATTAAAACGATGACAAAATTGCATGAATTGGGCTTCGAAATTGCTTGAGCATCCACCGTATTCTCCAGATCTGGCCCCCAGCAACTTTTTCCTATTCTCATACGTCAAGCGGATGCTCGCTTGACAAAAGTTTTGCGCCGATAAGGAGAAAATCGCCAAAACTGAAGCCTACTTTGAGGCTCAAAACAAAATATCGTTGGTATAGAAAAATTGCATAACCGCTATTACCGTTGTATCGCCCTCAAAGGCAACTATATTAAATAATAAAATCAAATTTTAACAAAAATAAGACTTTTTTCTATGCTAGCCTACGAACTTTTCAGCCCAACTGTTACATAGAACATGAATGTTAATTTGTAAAAACCGGCAAAGTGCGAGTCAGACTCGCCCATGAAGGGTTCCGTAGCAGCAAGTAACATAATGTTAACATAATTTTTATAATTGAGTTGATTGAATGAACGGTAAATTGCGATTTACGATTTATGTCGTATTCAAAAAAAAATACTTACTAGATCTCGTTCAAACCAATTTTGGTTGGTAGTTTTTGTTGAGATCTACATTATATATTTTTTTTAGAATTGTCACTCTCTTACTTTAAAAGTTAGAGGGGGGGGGGGGACACATTTTACCACTTTGGATGTGTCTATCTTTAAAACGATTGACTTTGAGAAAAAATGATTTTAAGAACCTAAATGTAATTTTTGAAGACCTATCCATAGATACCCTCATGTGTAGGTTTGATGAAAAGAAGTTTTTTTAGTTTCAATTCCATGTATGGAGAGCCCCCTCTTAATCTTATATTTTTTTATTTTTATATGAAAATCAAAAAGCGGTTTACAGAATACATCTACCTGCCAAATTTCAACTGTGTAATCCTTATAGTCTCGGAATAAAATGGCTGTGACATACGGACGGACAGACGGACAGACGGACAGACGGACAGACAGACAGACAGACAGACATGACGAATCTATAAGGGTTCCGTTTTTTTCCATTTGGCTACGGAACCCTAAAAAGAGGTTTGATATTTCATTTCACTGTAATGGTAAGGCCGTTCCAAGATTAGTTTATGTGAATACTCACGGTATGAGAGTCTGTGCCAACATATGACGGAACGCTTTGTATGTCCTCATCGGAGCTATTTCTTTTTGCACGTGAAACTCGCTGTCCAGCACCGTTACGTTCACTTCACCATCTGGTGACAAAGCAATGTTTATGTTGAAGCAAAAAAGTCATATCACATATAAAACAAGTTGTTAACACGTATTTTAATTCAAGATAAAGTAATTAGTAAGTTTTAAGTGTAATTACTTGACACGAATTTAAACCAAGTAAGAATCAGTCTAATTACAAGCGATTACTGAAATAGATAATAAAAATCGTATCTTAAATAACTTAAGGCTTTGATTTGTTTATAGATTAGGTAAGTTAAGGCAGGGGTGTTAGTTACTAAGTTAGAAACGTAAGGATCTATAAAAAAATGACTGTTTGCCCAAAGAAATTACTCTTATATTCGACACTTTTATTTACACCGAGAAGAGTCAGTTCTCTTCTCGGTGTAAACAGTTTTTTTCGTGATCGGCATATTCCGCCTGGAACAATTGTATTTGAATTTCAGAATGAGTGGGCACGATCATTGCTATTAAAATGTTATAATTTTTCACGCAGAAAGTAAATCAATCTTTAAGATTGCACATAATTGATTAAAAAATAATTGGGAGAAGCATATTATAGCAAAACTTATAACTTACCAGGTCCTTTAGTTTTACACACGGAGACTGGGATCATCCAGGGTCTAGTCCACTGCGTGAGACATTTGAGGGCGTTCTCACTTGCCACGAAATTCGCGTCGTTGTAGATGGCGAATGTGGCTAGTCCGCTGTGTATGTCTGTCATTGGTGCTATAGACATTCCCTGTTCGCCTTTTAGCGAAAACAATAAGTTAAAGTTATTCCCACGGCAACAAACATTCATAAAGTGTGTAAAAGTACCCTTAATGCAAACGAAGGGCACTTGTTCTCCCCACCACTGCGATCATAATTTTTTGTTCTAGACCATACCTGGGAGACCCTAGTTACGGAGATATTGGGAGTCAAAGTTCCAAATTTTGCACAGCTGTTTTTGTAAATCCTAGTTTTTCAGGTTATAACTTTACTTAAATTACCTCCATGACCCTTTTACTATTGAAAGCATCCACTAGCACAATGTTTTAAGAGTGCTACATTGAGTTTTACCGTAAAATGAGATTTTAGACCCCAAAAAAGTCTGCGTAGGGGTACTTAGTTTGATGTACAGAATGCTTGGTTAACGAATGTGTGAAGGGTTAATTTACACCCTGTATATTATAAAACTAACTTTAGTCAATATTACTCAAACTTCTTTAAAACTAGTTTGTATTTTGATATTTATTTCCACGAACATGTGGATACATAATTTACTTTGTTTATTTAAAATCAGTCTGTGTTGCCCCAATGCAAAGCAAAGGTCTCTTTTTCCATTGTTTACAGAACTTGGTCCTGAGCCAAAATTGACTAATCCTGCCTATAGGCGTCAAGTTCCGTTCACTATATAAGCTAAGCTAAGTGTCTTCCATGATTCCGTTGTATGGCATTTAAACATAATACAGACGAAGAATTACTAGGACTTAGTATAAACTTACTTGGCAAGACAAATTGGCAGGGATGCTTACTGCAAGGCTCCGGTACCACGTCAGCATTCATTATTCGTATCGGTTGGTCAATCCTGATAGGAACCACCACCGTTGGCATCTCTGCTAAGGTGACCTAAAAGTGAAATACCTCGCTACAGTAGTGCTATTTCTTAAACAAAATGGAGTTTTAATCGAAACTCCAGGTTTTTCGAGAAAAAATGCTTATTCAGAGAAAGTGCTAACAGAAATCATAAAACCATATCAGCATCACACCACCACCATCACACCATATATGTTATGACTACCACCACCATCATACCTACCATAAACAAAAAAACATGACCACCATGGTGGTTGGATGTTGTGTTGCTAGTATGATATACCATGTCCATATAATATATTGTCTGCATCTCGTCTTAGGACTTTTGCCCGCAGGGAGTGGTGTTCCGTCGCTTCCACAGGCTAGTGCCCCATGAACGCACAGTGACTTAGAGCACAAGTGCTGTGTTACTTATATAGTTTTAAGATTCTATTTACTAACACAAACTAAAGTCAGTAAGGTTTATATCTATGGGTCAAAGTTGCCTGAAAATAAATAAATGTTACGTTAAAACATTTGTCTGGATGCAATGTTGGACCACCCAGAATGAAGATGTTATGAACTGACTCTAATATTAGGGTGCCACCACCAGACCAGATCAATGAACATTTCCCAAAATTATCGTAATTCAAGTGTCGTTTCGCATTCTCGTCAAATTCACGGATATTTCTCTACAAGTAATGTTTATCGATCCAAATCAATGATGTTTATATGGGTAGGTATTTCTTTTATCATTGTTAGAAACATATATCAGTATATACAGGGTGTCCAAGAACCTGGCGTCCAACTGGATTCCCACGATGCCCCAAGTTCTAACAGTACTCAGAAAAATATTTTAAAAAATCCACCCCATGTACTTACAGAATTATACTGATTTCAAAAAAAAAGGGGAAATGAGCACCCTGTGACATACTTTTGAATGCTGTGACTGCTAATGCTGATAATTTCGATATTTCTTGGAGGTTTTGTAATCTAGGGTATTGCTGTGTCTAAATAGAATGTAAAAATAAAGTACTTATTGTACCATTTTAAAATAAAATATTATTTTAACTAAAGGTGATATGGAAAACTATTGAATTTCGCAACTTTGACCGACTGTAGTGTAAAAAAAATGTACCAAAATAGTATGGCAAGTGACGTCAAATTTTGACGCGTTTATTCCTCTTTTTAAAAAGGTATAATACTTACACATTAATTTGAAAAAAAAAATTTTTGATAATATTTTTACTCAACAACCCAATTTTTACGATGTCTTACAGAATTCTTAGAAAGAAAAATTTACGACGAATTGAATCTAACCTCTAAAGAATTACTATTGTATGCTCATAAAAATAACAACAGGCCTCTCAAAAAACAGGTTAGACCGTAAGGGACGGTATGTGCATGCATCTCACCATAGTGATTCGTTATTACAACAGGAGGGAGCAAGACAGAAACTATCTTTGCGATTTGCTGGTTCTTCTTTATGGTACCCCATTATTCAGGTAAGAGTGAGGGAGAAAAAGGTTAGAGGTGCGAGTGAGATAGATAGTGACGCTATCTGGGATCGTGCTATTTAGGATAACAGTACGGTCAGTACGCGTCACTGCCTCCTGCCGTTACTACGCACCTCTCTCTTATTGTTACCATTGATCACGTACTACGATTTAAAGCTTTGTTTATTGGACTCGATTACTCTTTGTGCTCTGGACTTTGAAACGAACTCTTTACAACGACCTTTGCCTGTGTTTGGACAGTTTGTGTTTTGTGTGTGCTACCATGGCGACCTACACTCCGCAAGAATACGCAAATATGCACTACATTTATGGAGAATGTAGAGGTAATGGACGAGCTGCAGCGAGACTTTACAGAGAAAGGTATCCGAGGGCTACGCGATATCCCGACCATCGAGTTTTCATTAATGTGCACAGATCACTATGTGACGGGCGGTTCCCCAATCAAGTAGCTGGTGAAGGACGACCCGTAAATGACTTCATACGCGATGAAGTTTTAGAGGCGGTGTCGGCAAATCCAAGCATCTCTGTGCGAGGAATAGAAGCTGATACGGGGATACCGAAGAGCACAGCACACAGTATTCTCCAAAAAGAAGAATATCATCCGTACCACGTACAGCGAGTGCAAAGTCTTTTACCTCGAGACTATCCGAGCCGAGTCGCGTTTTGTGAAACAATCCTGCAAAAACATCGAGAAGACGAAAACTTTATCGACAAAATTTTGTGGTCAGATGAATCAACATTTAAGAAGGATGGCTACATGAACCTACACAACTTGCACGAGTGGCATGTGGAAAATCCGCACTTGATGCGAGAAGATAGATCCCAGTACCGGTTCAAAGTGAACATGTGGACCGGTATTCTCTGTGGGAATATTATTGGTCCATTTGAGATGCCCGAGAATTTGACTGGCGAATCATATTTAAATTTTCTTCAAAATGATTTGCCAAACTTACTAGAAGAGACCCCACCAGATATGTGGTTCCAACACGACGGCTGTCCAGCACATTTTCGCGTATCCGTTAGAGAGTTTTTGGACGAGCAATACCCGAACAGGTGGATTGGGCGATCAGGAACAATCCCGTGGCCAGCCCGCTCACCTGACTTAAATCCGCTGGATTTTTTTTCTGGGGAACTATGAAGGAGCTCGTTTATGCGAAGCCCATTAATGACATCGCTGACCTTCGTGAGAAGATAACACAAGCAGTGCAGGTGATACGTCAAAAAAGTTACTCGCGAAACATAAAGCGGTCCTTTTTAAGGAGAGTGAGAGCTTGTATTGCCGCGGGTGGTCAACATTTTGAACATTTATTGTAATAAAATATCTTTAAACTAACATTCTTTGCTTTTATTCTACTGGGAACCCATCTACCTGTGTGTATTTCCTTCTTGCTCACTCTTGGAACCGAAGTAAATAATAGTAGTAACATAACAGTTTCTAAGATAAGAAAGGGTCCGACAGTTACCGTTAGTAGGTAGGCACTTCGTAAAAATTGGGTTGTTGAGTAAAAATATTATCAAAATTTTTTTTTTTCAAATTAATGTGTAAGTATTATACCTTTTTAAAAAGAGGAATAAACGCGTCAAAATTTGACGTCACTTGCCATACTATTTTGGTACATTTTTTTTACACTACAGTCGGTCAAAGTTGCGAAATTCAATAGTTTTCCATATCACCTTTAGTTAAAATAATATTTTATTTTAAAATGGTACAATAAGTACTTTATTTTTACATTCTATTTAGACACAGCAATACCCTAGATTACAAAACCTCCAAGAAATATCGAAATTATCAGCATTAGCAGTCACAGCATTCAAAAGTATGTCACAGGGTGCTCATTTCCCCTTTTTTTTTGAAATCAGTATAATTCTGTAAGTACATGGGGTGGATTTTTTAAAATATTTTTCTGAGTACTGTTAGAACTTGGGGCATCGTGGGAATCCAGTTGGACGCCAGGTTCTTGGACACCCTGTATAAGCGTGAACCACAGTGTTAGTGACACTCACTTTATTACCGCGTTTTCACACACACAACAAATACAAAAGTTTATTCGACAATTTTCACTAAACCACGGTGCAGGCGGGGGTTATTTTGAAATACTGTCACTAAAAATCAGCCAAGTGCATGTCGGACCACGCACAATGTAGGGTTCCGTGGCTGCCCATCAAAATATGTGAACTTACTAAACTGATTAACCACCCAAAAATCATCGCTCGGAAGCAGGCAGGCTTCCGAGCGATGATTTTTAATGTAAAAATAAAACAAGCTTACATTACCAGTTTTGATACCTGCGCTATAATGTATGCAATATAGGTATACATTATGTACAGGAAAATATTTCATACAAGTAAATTTTATAAGTTGGTCGACTATTACTCGTAAACTTGTAAAGCCTTCTTGGCTGTGATAGTTTTCCTTTTATTTTCGCTATACCTGTATGCTACAACCGTGATTTTTTTCACACACCCAAACGCAACCCATATACGTGGTTTAGGTTGGCACACTTGAGTGAGTCTAACAAAAAAATGCATTTTAAAGCTTAATATTTCACAAACGAATCCCTTAATCAAAAAACTGTTCGAGAAAACTCGCGATATTTTTTAAAGACCTATCTGTTTTAAAAAACATCCTCACTTTAATGTGTAGGTACTAGAGATACCCAAAAAAAAAACTATATTTTACTTTAGCACTTTTTCGGCGTAAGTCATTTGTATATTCATGCCAAATTATAAATTTCTAGCATTAAGAGGCTTTAAGATATAGTGCAGACGGACGGACAGACAGACAGATGGACGGACATGGCGAAACTATAAGGGTTCCATATTGACTACGGAACCCTAAAAAAACAGCGTAAATTCATTATTGCCTTAAATTAAATTGATTATTTATGTCTTTAATGACAATCTCGTGAATTTTGTCGAGGATACAAAACTGCAGCTTATATAATAATATTATTGAATCAAATGTTAAATAACCATGCATTCGTTTATTAAGTTACATAAGAGTAGAGTCAGTGTTAGATAAACCATTCAGCAAACCAGAATAACAGCCTGGTTCTAGGATTATCTTGTGACACGAGACATTCACGATATTTATACCAAAATATGTGGCTGCAATACAATGGCTGGCAACATTGCCAGCAATATCAGCCATACTATGCAATATTGCAGTAATGGTCCGGACATGTACTTAGTACGCAAGCATTTTCACGTGTGCAATATTTACGAGATGGCCGAGCTATACTTGCCAATAGTACAGCCACACATTGCCGGGAAAGTAAAGCCCGGTTGAAGCACCTTTAGATTAATCATGAAAGCTAAATATTAGTCGCAATATACTTACACCGATCAGTTCCATTTGCAGCACAGCGTGACAGTCGTTCAGAGCGTTGCTTAGTGTCAAATGAGCAGCTACGCTATAATATTTAGGAAAGCCAGACATCCGCTGGGCCTTCATCTTAAATTCAGCCTCATAAACTCTCTCAGCTGTTGGTATGGGATGGAGAGCACGAGAGCAATGCTCATGTGTCCACATTGATCGGCCCCACAGTTGAAACTCCGCTTGCTCCTTCAAATATAATGCCTTTGCCGCCTGGAATTAGTTTTAGAGTAACAACCAAAGATTAGCTTGTAAGTTAAATGCAAACGATTTTGCAAAACATTAGTGGTTGTTATATCCAAATCAGGTGCCTACAGGTCTACCGTTTAACTGAGATGATGTCAGAGGTAGCCACGTTAAGCGAATGCAAATAATATTGGTTGGTATACTTGTATTGGTGGTTAGGTATATTGACCACTGGTCACTCGCTCACCATCAACACCCCTCTGACACTGCACAGCTACCTCGACACCGTTTCATTTTTAGAAGAAAAGTTATAGTGTATACCATTACAATTATTATTTAAATTACGACCACGCATTATCTGGTATTAATCAATAGCTGGCATCAATACACACCAGTTTGTATGAGACCAAATCTTCAAAAACGTCACTTTTCATTTTATATAAGACTAGCTGAAATTTTAACCCGTCCCCGAGACGGCTTATTTTGAAATATCATTATATTTAAGCCAATGACAAAAACTTAACAAATTATGAAGGGTGTACCAGTATACCCTTAACGTAGCCGAAAGGAACTTGTTCTGTTCTCGTGATAATTTTTTTTGTTCTAGACCATACCTGGGGGCCAAAGTTCCAAATTTACAGTTGTTTTTTTTAATACCTACAATTTTTTTCAGGTCGTAACTTTACTTAAATTACCTCCAGGGCCCGTTTAATATTGTTTAGTTCTACCGTATCATGGGATTTTTGCCCCACAAAAACTCGTTTCGCAGCAATAAATTTTGCGTAGGGTTACTAAGTTTGATGTACCTAATGCTTAATTGACGGGTTCGTTTGCAGCCTGTATACTAAACCATTCTCGAATCCACTTGAACACATACGAATATTTTCATCAAAATCGTTCCAGCCGTTTAACAGAAGAAATATATATTTAAAAAGAAGATTACAATTACAATAGTGATATCTGAAATATTTTGAATATAACAACCACGACATAAACACTTACTTTGAAATCTTCATAGTCTTGGTCGGTAGGTTTGCCAAGATCTAAATCACCCAAAACAAAGGGCTGCTCCTCACTCACAATTTTTAAAAACTGGGCATGCTCCTTGGGTGTAAAACCCGACAACCTGGGGTATGTAGCCGTACGTAGGCGGCACGGCACATAGAGTTGTTGAGTTTGTGCTTGTTCCTGAAGATATATTATTCTCTATTTAATGGTTTGACACACACATGCACAGGGCAGACTTTAAGCCTTGGGAATTTTGAGAGATAAACTGTATAATTATGCAATTCCGTAAGTTCATCAGTGTGTCATTACGTGTTACAACAAATGACCAGCTCGTAACGTGCATCATTGGGTTGAAATATTTTTCTGTACAATATTATGGTGAGTGCTGAGATAACGAGTTATAGAGGAGTATGATTTATAGAGGAGTTACGATTTCAAGTAAATTGGGATAAGGGCCTTCGCACAGTGTAATTTTGCAATCTACCAGGATTTAAATCAAAATATAAATTGTAATAATTTATACTATTATTATAACCTATTTATACCAAAGGTCCTATTTGTCATAGCTATATAATAGAAATTCTTGTGGGTAGGTTAATTTTTTCAAAAAAAAAGTTCAATTGAGTAGATAAAATCGTTGTACCCTTAAAATATACACATCATTATAGTGTCACCTTTACTTAAGATAACTGATCAAATTAACGTTTTAGGCTTTCGGTTTTCAGAATGACCACCAATATGACAAAAAACTATTTTTTGATATTTGGACCTCAAATGCAAAAAAGGAGCGAATCGATGTTAGTTTTGCTTTTATAATATAATAGGTTAAGTAATTTTTTTGGAAGGGGCTATAAATGAAATTAAGTTCTTTTTAAGGAGCTTATATACAAACGAAAAATGGAATAAGTGAATGGCATCGTGAATGCTTTTTAAACAAGAATATAACTTGATTGAATAAATGCATTAGATGACCAGATAATATTTTAAATGAAATACAATCTATATCTGACCATTCACCAGGAAGACCACACAAAGGTTTGTAGAAAATAAAAATATTAAAGTTCAGAATATTGTCTACTAGCCCAGAAGAATTAACGATTGCACATGAATGTAACCTTCGATAATTAGATATAAAGGATTCTGCAGCTATCGTAAAAGAACTTTCTATGAGTTCACGTCATTGCGATCATTTTTTTTTGTTCGAGACCCTTCCTTCTGGTTACAGAGACTTTGTAGGTCAAAGCTCTAAATTTTTCACAAGATTTTTAAAAAGACTAGTTTTAATTGTATAACTTTACTTTCAATACGTCCATGACCTGTTTATTACTATTGCATACATCAGCACAATGTTTTGAGTGCATTACATTGAGCTTTATTGTAAAACGTGATATATCACCAGAAAAGAGTTTCCAGCAATATTTTTTGCGGAGAGTTCCTTAGGTTGATGTACAACCAAAACCAAATCCACCACAATAGTCCATTCTGGCAGTCATTATTCATCACATTCCTACCCATGATATTTGTGGTTGGTACCTACATCACACTGTTTCCCATGTCTATTCTTACACTATAGCTACATACAGTATAGGATAGCATATGTTACACAGGTCCAGTACAGGTAAATGGTTTAGTGGACTTTAGTTAGTTCAAACTCAAACTCGAAGCATTTATTTCAATTTAACCATTACAGGGACTTTTGATTGTCAGAAAAACAGTACATAAAACGAAGCTACAGTCACAGTCATAAGGCATAATAAATTGTGGAAGTAGGTACTGTACTTGCCCATTCCCTAGCGTAGATCTCTATGGAGAAGAACGGGCAAGAAACTCCATGGACACTCTTTTCAATCAGAATATTGTTACGAAATCTTGGTACACTACAGTATTTATTTTGAGATAGTATATTATGTAAAACTGTGTAGCAAGACGTACAAGTTAAGAGCGTCCGGAATAAAAACATATAATAAACAAATAAAAAAATAAACCATGGCAATTAAGAGATGACCAGTCTCCATCACTGGCAGCGCCCGTTCACGAACATGACGCATGGATCAGCACCATTCCACTCAACCATTTTGAAGGGAGCTAAATGATCCGACACACGCGCAACCATCAGCGAGACATTTGAGTGACCATGACATAATATTGTCAGTCACCAAAGTAGTCACTAAAATATAAGACCCGTTACTTTCCTTGCTAGTTTTACGACCCTCTGACCAAATATCAACACTTTAGCACACAATGAAATTAAACTTACCTCAACGTCATCCTTGGACTCTTCCTGGGATGTGACGGCAGCCAGGGATCGGACAGAGATCATCTTGACTGAGGTCTTAGTCTGATAAAAAAAGAAATATAAATACACCTTTGAAAACGTTATGCTGCAGTTTCTTTATATTTTTGGGTTTTAGGATTGTATTGTGTGTTCATTTTGATAGATAATATCAGTGTGTTTGTTTAACAGCTACTGATAGTTTAATAAGAATACGGCTTATAATACAAACTCATTTCACGTTTATAAACATACCTAACGTCACACCCCGGGGATGGCAACCATCTTATCTTAGATATAATCGGCTGATCTAGGGTATGTTCCATGAAATGCTAATCTTAATGGAGCTAGAGATGTAGAAATTATCTTATTGCAAGGATATCCACCGAGGCTAACGAATTATTATTATTAAATAAAAAAACCAAAAATAATAGTAAACAAAAATACGAAAATTTACATATCGTAACTTCTGTAAAACAAATATAACAAAGTATACCAAATAAACAAACGATGCACTAAGTGATGCACGAACATCTGATGCAGTACTTAGTACGAACAACATAGAACGCAGCGTATAGTTCCTAACCGACACTCTTTTGAGCGGATACGAACTGGCATGTCCGATTGTAACTCCTAAAAGCCCTGACAAGGGTTCATGGTGGGGTCCAGAACTGGAGAAATTGCACAAGGACCTTAGGAAACTCTTCAACCAAACGAAAAATTCCAGGACCACCGAGGTCTGGGACAAGTATAAAACAGCGCAGAAACACTACAGATTCCTGGCGTATCTTTTGTAGTAGTATAAACTCAACAAACCAAGCCGGAAGAATAAAGAAAGTCCTAGCTAAAGGCGACCTCAACCTCTTGGGCTCTCTTAAAAAGGACGACGGCACTTATCAACTTAACAACCATACACAACAGCATGAGCCACACCCTGCAGAAATTTAGTGTAAAACCGGTCATAAGAAACTGGATCTAAATTGATTATCAAAAGGGCGGTTCGGATAGTGGTGAATACTACCTCAAGAGCCAAGATAGTAAGAGGATGCCCCCAAGGAGGTGTTCTATCTCCACTCCTCTGGAACATAGTAAAGAAACTGAATAATAGAGGGTACAGTACTATTGGCTAAGCAGACGACCTTGCTATACTGATAAACGGAAATGCTGAAGATATGCTGTGCTAAGTGATGCGCTCTGCACTGCAGATAGTAGAAGATTGGTGTGAAGAACACGAACTTTCAGTAAATCTAAGAAAACAGAACTTATCCTTTTTACCAACAACAGGAAGTTACCAGAATTACAAGTACTAAAGCTTTTCAACACTAGACTCTCCCTATCAACGCAAGTAAAATATCTGGGCATAATTCTTTTAATCAGTGTAGAAGACTAGTTGGTAAGAGATGGGGTCTTACCCCAAAGATCACACTCTGGCTATACACATAAGTCATCAGACCTTCTATTACCTACGGATCCGCTGACCATGGTGAAAACGAAACTCCCGAGTCTGCAACGCATTGCTAGTGTAGCAGCTACTGGATGCATGGGAACAACTCCATCAGCAGCGTATCTGGATTGCTCGTACTCTGGATTTGGTCATAAAGGAGGAAGCTCAGGCCTTAAGACTAAGATCAAACGGACTATGGAAAGTAAATACAGTAACAACACACTCAAAAGTTTTGCAGAGGAATCTGAAAGAAATACCACTCCTTGAGGCTCCCATGGATAAAACTTCATGTCAACATGTGTGTTCGGTAGAAGTTACGACATCCAACTTACTGCGGAAGCAGTAGATAGCTCTGGCATCAATGAAGTTAGGATATATACGGACGGCTCAAAGACGGCTCAAAGACGGCTCAGAGACGGTCTTCTTGAATGATCTCAACATTTCAATATCAAATACTCTCGATAAATTAAACACAATTTTCCAAGCTGAATGTGTCTGTATCACCAGAGCGGCACAAGCAGTTGGAGCCAGAGATGTCAGAGATTTTAAAATAAAGATCATCTCAGACAGTGCATTGGTGCTTCAAGCCCTAAAAAAACAACACTATTACCTCTGTCCTAATACTGGAATGCCATAATGCACTCCAAACAATTGCAACCACGAATAGTGTAACCCTGCAATGGAAAAGGGCACAGCAACTCGCTGGGTATTGACGCAGCGGATGAGCTGGCCAAGAAAGGCACAAAGGATACATTATTTGGACTGGATACACTAATGCCCATACCCCAGACCCAAATAAAAACATAACTGCATTCAAGAACCACAGAAAAACACCTTACCGAATGAAGAAACAGACATGCAGTTCCGGTGGCATCAATGAAGTTTACCGCAATTGCACCAAACTTAATAAGGACAAAATCCGTAAAATCATAAGAATTAGAATGGGTCACTGTTCTTTAAACAAACACCTATTTAACATAGGTGTAACAGATAGCCCACTGAGCAGAGGATGCATGGAGGCGGAAGAAACGCACGTACTCTAAGAGTGCAGGAGTGTGGCAGATCACAGGGCACAAACTACGATCCCCATTAACTCTTCCGGAAACCTGCAGCAGCCTGGGAAGGCTGCTACAGTTAAGAGACAATATATGTTGGTTCTATTTAAACATCACGCAGAATAGTCCAATCAAGAGGCTAAGTGCGGGTAAAAGCCCAGTAAACTAAACTAACTGCAGTACTCAGAGATATTTAATGATCACTCATGATATCATGATAACTCAGAGATAAAAATGAAAACTTAGCCGTCACTTAGTGATGATTTGACATACTTTTGTATGACTTATCTATCAAAACCTTTACGTGAAAAAGTGATGGCCTAAGTAATCATTAAAGCTCTCTGAATGTTGTAGCAAGTGTGATGGTATATTCTAATAAATGTAGTTTTGTTAAAAACAACACAACTGACACAAAAGTACAAACACAATTACTGGTAACATAAATATAACACGCGGAATGGGGGTGTACTATTGGGTACATCTCTGCCAAAACGCCTTCAGGGATAACATATGTGATATTTTTTATAACATAATCATATTTTATAAGAGACGTTACAAAGCATTAAAACACTGGCCCCCGGGTTCCAGAAAATTGCCCTCTATTCTTTAGATCTTTTGAAACAGAATCTAAATTACCTCCTATTGTTCCATTTTCAGAGTCATCATCATCAGCCTATAATGTCCCCACTGCAGGGACTCAGGCCTCCTCTCTGGGAGAGGAATGGGCTATAATCTACCACGCGGGCCCAGTATAACAACCCATAAATTTGGAATTTAGCTGTTTGAACACCTGGGTGGATAGATCAGCTTATAGGAACTGGCTGCTGTTTGACGGGGTCCTTGTTGACAGCCAAAAGCAGATTCTTAAAGGTTGTCAAAATACAGTAATTCAGCTGAGAAAAAAACTGGCCAAATGCAAGTCGGACTTGCACATGAAGGGTTCTGTACTTAGACTTCTTAGAGGTTTTTCTGTTATCTTTATGTGTTGAACTAATTTCTTTCAGAAATTTAGGCTCAGTAGTTTTTGGTATCTCCAAAAACTACAGAGGGGGGGGGGGAAATGATTGGACAGACAGACAGACACATGAGTGATCTTAGAGGGGCTCCATTTCTTTTCTTTTTGAGGTATGCAAATTATGGCATTCAAGGATAAGCCGCAATGATTCTCTGTAACACTTGGTGCCAAGTTCAAATTATCCATTTCTTTGGTGTATGCCGTGAAAGCACAAGTCTAAAGCTACGTATAGCAACGACTGGTGGCTGGGTTGGGGACGCACAAACATATTTTTGTTTCACCTATATGCAAGCTGCTTGGAACTGAAACTTAAGAACTGAAGCACCCACTGTGGTGGAGTTCTTCATCAATGCGAAAGTGTAATCCTGATTGGTAGAAAGCTGGTACCTGGTAGTTGGTGGTGGTGCTTGCTGGCTGGTGGCTGGGTGGTGGTGCTAGCTGGTGTTGGTGCTAGTGGTTGGCTGGTTGATGGCTGCTGCTGGGAAAGTAAATTGTCTGTGAGGTACCTATTGTAGTATTACATACATAAACGCACGCATATTTGCCATGGGCTTCGGCAGAAACCACAGAATTCCACCTGAAATGATCCATACATTTTTGCCTCTTTTGTAGTATTAATATCTATAACATTAAGGGGATTCTAGACTTAATAAATGTGTACTATAAATATATAAATAACTCGACAAAATGGCAGTGTTCTACCATTCATTGTTAAGTATTATAACAATAGCTCCATACATGCTGAACGGGAACCAGTGAAAGTAAAGAAAGATGCTTACCAGACTAAATCCACTGAGTTTGAATCTGAGTCCCTAACTGCTAATACGCACTAATTACTACATAACAAATACTACGCTTGAACCCTGTTCCGGTATACCGATGAACCGGGTGGGTCCCAAATCTCCAATTTTGTAGATACATTAAATGTCTTTAAAATTTATATTAAATTTGTTAAACATATTTTAAAATGTAAGTACAAAGTTTGTTAGAAACAATAAAGGACAAAATAAGAATTTTAAGAAGAATAATCAGAATAGAAATATTATTACACTGTCAAAGAAAGGAAACAATCACAATCAATAAATCAACCCACAGACTAAAAAACAGGGTTGCCAACTGTACAAATAAAATCCTCGTACATAAGCAGCTAAAAACCTCGTATTTTGACTTTCAAACCTCGTACATTTATAATGCATCGAAAACGTCCAAAATTAATGCATAATTCACTACTAAATTTAGAACTTTTTACCCGACTGCGGCGAAGCCCAAAAGGAGGGTTATGTGTTTGGCGTGTATGTATGTATGATTTGAACATTAAATTATGAAATGAAATGAAAAGAAAATAGAATGGACCCCGCCTGCTTCCAAGTTTTGTATAATTTAAAATGTGCTTGTTGTTTGCTTTTCAGTCGGGTTTTTTAGTTTTTTTAACTACTTTTTTTAGTACGCAATGAAATAAAGTATTGCAAGTTTCTTACAAAAACAAACATCACTTTGTGTTGAAATGAAACCAAAAAAAATATTTAAAAAAGTAGTACAAAGAATGGAACACGTAAGGAACTAAGGCACAGCAAAGAAAGAAAGTAGAAATTTGCACTAAGATCATCGCGTAAATGCGGCAATTAAATTTTGGTGTAAGAAGTTCCTACAAGTTCTGATGGATGGCACTAGTTTTTACTATAATATATTATGTAGTGATGCGAAATATTCGTATGGAAGTTCTATTTTATCAAAATCTCGTACATAATTGTACGAGGTTGATAGTGTCCTCGTACCTCGTACGGAAGACCACGAATCTCGTATTTGTACGAGGAACCTCGTACGTTTGGCAACCCTGCTAAAAAACTTAGACCGAGCTAGGGATATTCTCGCCTGATGTTTATTTTGCCATACAATATATATCAAGACTCGATGCGATTTAACGGATGGATTCGATAATTTGATAAATATTTAATTTTATTATTTATTCATCATTGTCTGTCTGTCACAGCCACTTTAGTCCGAAACTGATAAGGCCACTCAGTTGAAACTTGGTAGGTACGACGGCTTCCGATTTTAAACAAAATTGTAAAAAATAAAATGAAGATTAAATAACAGCAAGGCTATTGCGTATCTTTTAAATGACAGTGGCATAGCAGTGGTACATTATTGTCCATGGATTAACTGTCAAATTGGTTATGGTACACTATGATAGCCACTGTCATTTTAAAGACGCGCAATAGCCCTGCAAGGCTATGGATTAACTGTCAAATTGGTTATGGTTTAGTACAAAATGGAACCATTTGACATTATTTGATGGACACTATTTATGATAGCCACTGTCATTTAAAAGATACGCAATAGCCCTGCTGCTCCTCATACATGACACGGAAACTAAAAAAAAAATTCGTCAAACCTATTACGTGTGGGGGGGTGTCAATTGTTTAAAAGGTAGTGTGGCTCACCTCCTTCAAACTTATAGGTATAGGTAATATGAGAGTGAAAAATGAAATAAATTGTTCTTAGAAAAAATATGCTTTATGTAGGTAGAACACAATAAACAATTTCTACTAAAAAAATATTATAAATGTAGTAATTGGTTTGAACAAGATAACTAAAGTTTTTTGAGATAAAGCACAAAAACTACAAATAAAACTTTTTCATTACCTACTACAAACACTATGGAAAACAAACTTATTACAAAATGTGTATTTCTGTTGCGGCTATTATGTGCGTTTAAAATTGCATACAATTTTTAAGTTGATGCAAACTGTGAGACATGAGACAGTGTAGTACCTAATAGGTACCTGTTTAAATACATATATAACACTATGGTGGTGGGGCGGTGGGACGGACGGAACCCTTCATAAACTTCAGTCATAAAAAATATTATTATTACACTACCTACTACAGTATAGCTACATACATTATTTATTAGTTAGATAAAAAATATAGTTTCTCTTTCTATTGAAAGAATTCGATATAAAAAATATCGATGTTTTCGAATCAATTTCGATATGTTCCTAGTGATAAACATCGTTAATGGGATCCTATATTTTTTTATCAAACATAATAAATTATCCTTATCTTTCTAAATGGACACCTCTAGACCAAACCCTTCAATCAACTAGGGGTGTTCAAAGTTGCTTTAAGGCAATCACTTGCTTAATGCTTTATATGTTAAGCAAGCTTTTTTAAACACGTAGTCATATCATGATGCCACTCACCGCGCTTGCTTTAAGTCAAGTGGCTTAAAGCAAGCGCGGTGCGTGGCAGCATGCTATAAAATAATATTATATCGCGTTTATGAATTACGATAAAACAGAACCGTTAAAAATACAATGAACTTTCCTTCATACTTTCCAGGCTTAGGACTGTCTATAATTGAATAAATGTTATTATGAAATAAAATAAGTTAGTATATAAAGCAATTATAGGCGTACAACATAACAATACAATATCTCACTCAATCAATCGTCCTTATTTACACAATTTTATGTTTATAATATCAATATTTCGTGTCCCAACACTGAATTTATTTACACTAAAAAAGCACGAAGCAAAACTGTAACTAATTACGTATATATTTACGTGAGCAGCCCGAGTTCGCAAAACCGTCCGCGGTGCTTATAACGATTACGCACACAACCGACCGGAATCGCTAGCATGCGACGACTGCCGTGCGCCAGCGCAGCCCGGCCCCTGCTTAATACTTGTTCATTGCTTCTTGGTTTTCGCGCGACCGACAGAGTCAGAGAGTGCGATGTAAAAGCAATAAGCAAATACCAACATGTGAGACCCACGATAGCATTTGCTTTATGATATGTGTATTAAGCACGGTGCTTTAATTTGCTATATGATAATATTAACCACAACTACAATCAACACAATCAAGTACTTTTTTTTGTGAGATGAATGTCTTTTAATAAGTATTTTTCATGAGTAAAGCATGAAATACACATGCTACTAGAAAAGCATGCTTGTTTACTATTATGTAGTATGCTCCTAACTAGCATGCTTGCATTTGCTATAAAACAAAGACCCTAAAAGCAAACTTTTTACGAGCATACTTCTTTTTGGCACGTCTGAGCAACATTATCCTAAGCCGCGTCCCCACAAGAGCCACGTCACCGTCACCGTCACCCGATATATTACTTTACTCTATGAGCCACGTGGCCGTGCCTCGTGAGTGCGATCGTAAGCGAGACCGAACCGCGCGGTATCAGGTACATCCCCCCTTAGGCCGCGCGGCTCCGTGAGGCTGAGGTTTCGGGTGACATAAGTGAAGACGTGGCTATACAGTATTATATTGGATACATAACAGACAACAAAAAAGAGGTTTTATGCGTCGAGCACGAAAATAGACTGGATTGCGATTAGGTAAGTAATCGCAATCCAGTCTAGCATGCTTATTCACAAGCATCCGGTCCCTAAAGCGTCCCATGTGTCAAACGTCCGGGGCCGGTCGCTTCGGCGACCCAACATCGGAGGGCAGGGCATGCCGGTACCGATTAAAAGTGTATTTGTCAACAATCTAGCTACGTTATAAGAAATCAAAAAATACCTCAGTAAAGCTGACGTAGTAGGAAATCGATATATATAATATACTATATACCGACTCTTAATGAAAAATGCACACAAAAAATGTTGAATTTGACAATATATGTTAAATTTGGGTAACATAGTTGGATTTGACAGATTTCTACGTAACTTTTCGTAACATTTCGCAATGTTACTTATACAATTATTAAAAAACATTATATATGCAATTTTTTGATACCAATACAACATTACTTGGAAACGTACAGTGTAGCACAATAAGCCAAAATAAATACACATTCCCGAGTTCCGGCTCAACGGTATATTTGAATCGACAAAAATAAACCGTTGAAATATTAACTACACACATCAAAAGTGTCTAGGGATCAAGCATTTTTATGCGGATTTCTTGAGATTGAGATGTGGCTTTGTAATAAATTTATGATTTTATAAATTTTTATGGATCCTTTTTGGTGCATTTCATAATTTGAATCAGGAACTGTGAATCAAATTCGAGTAAAAGATGAAAATCAGCTGTCAATATTTTCCCTATAAAAACATACAACGCATTGAAGACATTATTAGTGCTACTGTTTCCCTACTACTGATTAAAACCAACGTTATTTATGGAGCGGCGACGTCATTTAAGCAGGGAAGAAATGCTCAGAGCCGTGGGAATGATAGAAGCTGGTTCCCGGCAACGTACTGTGGCTTTAGCTCTGAATACAAGTCAGAGTGTTATCAGTCGACTTTGGACACGTTACCGAAGCACTGGTACCGTGGCTGAGCGCCATGGAGGACGGTATCGCTGCACCACACGGAGACAAGACCGATACATTCAAATCTTAACTCGAAGAGCTCCAACAATAACCGCCATGATGTTAGCCGTGAGGCTTCATCACTCTTCAGGGAACTTAATTAGCGACCAAACAGTCAGAAACCGCTTGCATGAAGTGAACCTTCATTCCCGAAGACCGCTACGGGTACCACCTATAGCAATGCACAATCGTAGGATTCGATATCAATGGGCTCTTGAACACAGAAATTGGGCAGAAGAACAATGGCGTTTCGTGTGCTTTTCTGATGAGTCTCGTTTTGGTATGAGACCGGATACAAGACGTATACGACACTGGAGAACCCCTGGACGCCAACAGCGATTAAAATCCTGCCAGGAAGTCCATCCTTATAGTGGTGGAACCATCATGGTATGGGCGGGTATTTGGATCGGCGGAAGAACTGAGTTGATTTGGATCAGAGGCAACCTCAACGCTCAAATTTATGCTGAGACGATTGTATCAGACGTCATCGTTCCTCTACAAGTGCAAATCGGTCCCTTATTTCAGTTAATGCATGATAATGCACGACCGCACACCGCAAGAGTTGCAAGACAGACTCTCGCCGCAGCTAACATCAATGTCCTGCCCTGGCCTGCTCAGTCGCCAGACTTGAACCCGATTGAGCATGGGATATGCTACAGAGAAGAGCTCTGCCGAATATGGAGGGTATCCAGTCGCAAGAAGACCTTTTTTTGTTGTTGCAACGAACATGGGCGGCCATTCCACAGCGTGATTTGGATGAACTCATTTTGAGTATGCCAAACCGATGTTCTTGTGTTGTTAGTGTTCGCGGTAGAAACACGGATTATTAATTGTTTAAGTTACCCAATAAAATTTTAAAGAAAACTGTTATTTCAGTCTTTTTTTCGAACTTTAATGTTAGTGGTTCAAATGTCAAAAATCCCTTTATTAGGAAAATGGCAAATTTCTTTATTAATGCAAAGGTGACTTGGTTTATCGTTACTGTGACAAACGAAAACACTTTATTTGATGAATCCTTAAAGAAAATTTTAATTAATATCAATCAGGAGAAAAGTTATTGCAAAAATATATGTTGATCCCTAGACACTTTTGATGTGTGTTACAACAGCCTGCTCACAGCGTGCCACCCTAGCCAGCCAATGACAGCTAACCATAACCATGCCACTCTAGCAAACCATAGCCTTGCCACTCTAGCATACCATAGCCATGCCACTCTAGCATACCATAGCCATGCCACTCTAGCCAGCCAATGACGGGCAACGACTCGTGAGCCAATCACAGTCAAGCGAAGACACCGCCATAACCACCGGATGGCTCCGGTGGGGATATCAGTCTATATAATGCCCTGTAAGCTCAGTTTCGAGGTCTTGTCGCGCTCGATTGTGAAACCTGTAAGTCGAGACGCTGTCCGAATAAAATAATGAATCAGTTCCTGTCTATTTTTTACCACTGTCGTTACAGTCAGAAGTGGGATCAAATAAAAAAAAAGCCTACGATAAAACGACGCTCTGCTACTTAAAAGTCAACGGTCACCTACTGTGGAGGACGAGGTCTGAAAATTCAAACGAAGAACGTTGATGCACACCGCCTGCAAGAAAAATATTGTCTCCCATCCCAGTATCACAGGGCACAAATTGAAAAAGCAGGCCACAATCTGGATGGAACACGAAGCGCCTACCCTCAGTATCGCATTGGTCATTCCATAATTTGACCTTGAAAACGAAGACTGCGGCCAGTAACCACCTGTGAGACACTTTGAGTTACAAGAAGTATCCATCTCTCTGCCAGCAACGGTTCTACGGTAAATTAAGACTACCTAAAGGTTTTCAACAGCAACCAAGGACATGGAAGGAAGGAACCGTCCTACTTCACGCTGAGAGCTGCCAGGAACCATGCATAAATAACAAGGTCAGTAAACATGCCAATATTTGCCAAATTAGCCAAATGCCATTAGCCAAATATATAAGCCAAATGTGTTTTACCATGGAGTGCCCCATGATTTGATAATTATGCGAATCGTAGACAAAATAATTTGGTAAGCCCGTTAAGTAAATATAATCATAGTCACTTAATCAGTATATTATCTCGGTACAAAAAATGTTTTACGAGTAGGTAGGTACTAGTTGTGTACTAAGGAGTTGAGAACTTTAGATGTACATATTTAGTTCAAGTGCGCATTAGATTATCCAACAATAACAATTCCAAAGTAGATGAGATCATGTAGATCAGATACTTATAAATAGCTACAATAATTTTATTAAACTATTATCAGAGATATAGATAGCATTCCTTGGCGATCTCTTGCTACCGCCAGCCGATATTCAAACAGTTTTAGACTAATTGGATATAGTTCTTGACAAATTGAAAACGAGGAACTTAAAAATTAAATATAAGGAACTGTTAATTTTTAGATATATTTCTTAATTACGGTATAAAACATCATCTGATGGCATTCAACCAGGTTAATTTAAGTTGATCGTCTTAATTTCTCATCCCGAGTAATGTAAACGAAGTGCGTCAGTATATTCTATCTAGTTAATAAAGAAAGTCCATTCATAATTTAGCAATAATAGCTCGCCCGTATAACAAACTAACAAAAAAGAATACGATGTGGGTATGAGGCAAGTCACATAATCATGTTACAGTAAATAAAATAAAAAATGTTATAGGTATTATTGATTATTTAGGTACGATCCTAGTTTTCCAACAGAAATTCATACGTATTGCAGGTATTGCAGGTATCTTTTATAAAGTAGATTGACGGTAGTTTGCGCCCTGTCTTTTAGTTTAGTCGCGTTACAAGCCAGAAAGAGTGTTTATCACGATTTTGGGCTTGAATCCCTTGCAGTGATGAAATTGTTGCTAAGATTTCGTATTATGTGTTATGTGAAAATGTCCATGTAATTCGGAATGTACTGCAGTACGCGATACAATGACTAAACATGATCTTATGTCATGTATTGCCCGATATTACTATTCACTATGGTGACCGATGAGCCAAAGCCCAAGCAAGCTAAAACTAAAGCCAAAGTCAAAGTCTATGCCTATCTTTGGTTCTGCCTTAGGTAAGTAGATCCACAGAGTACTATAATATAAAGTAGATCGTTCGATAGATGCCGTTTATTGTGTACCATTTAGAAGTGAAAGATTAGTTCAGTACTGTGCAATGACAAGATGAAAAGCCGAAAAGTAGTATTGTTTTACTGCGAAGTGGATGTACAGATACCTATAGTGCGTAATTGTGTAATCGTTGATGGTAGGCTATAACGTAAACAAACCTTTACGGTACCAGATTAGTTGTGTGAGTTGTGACAAACTTCGCGCGATGGAAAATATTACAAAATGCATCATGACAATAACAAGGAGTAAAACGATGTTCTGAATTTTATAAATATCAACAAAATTTCTGATTTCCAAAAATAACCCGATTTAGAAGTAAATATTATTATGTGACGTCATGTTTACATTGTGCGTACTGTAAAGGGGATAATGTAGGAAAGAGGGTTATGACATCCAATTCTAAATCTAACTTAGCTCTGATAATACATGATGTCCTGAAACGAGGCTGCGCCTGTGGGTATCTTGGGGGCCAGAGTTGCATTAACTTAACATTAGTTTAGCTTTAAACACATAAAATTATATTGGAAAAATAGAAAAACGTATTCGTGTGTTAGTGTGTATAAGTAATGAAGTTTTGCCATCGACACGCTAAGAATTATATATGTGTGAGTGCATGTGTGTGTGCGTGCGTTTAATGGTATGATGTAATTAACTTAAATTGGTTCTTCCGTTTCTTCAACCGATAGTTTGGCAAAACAGTTTATTTATCTTTTCTTACATGAAAAGTGTTTCATGTTTTTAATATCGCAGATATTAAGGAGTTCTTATAATACTGTTAATATTACAACCGGGTACCTATCTTTATGTCTTACGATTTATCCCAGATCGGGTTTCTAAACCAGTGCAATCTAGGCGCGGTAGGGTTATCTCAGATTAGAATAGCTGGAAAGAAATGGGACGTAACTTAGATACAAGGTGAAAAATGATAATTCAAATTCAAACTCTTTAATTCAGACAAGTGTCCATAGTGTTAGTAACAACAAAATAACTTAACGACTAGGGTTAGTAAAGTTAGTAACAAGGCAAAAATTAAAAGAAAAGGAAGTATGTTAATAGTGTGATTTACAAAAAAAAACTATGATTATGTACTTTGGCGCCAGGCGATGACTACTGGCGGCTTAAATGCTTAAATGCTTTTAACATTTACAATTATAATTTTAATCAGTATTTTAAACAACATTGAATGAATGATTTGATAGTTTTCTTTATTATTGTTTTAAATATTATGTTATGTTAAACCGTTTTTGTGCATGTGGTGTTAACCTGTAATTAATTGTTGCACTTGTAAATGTTACTATAGTCATTAAGTCACAAATGTATATAGTGTAAACAATTGTTGGTTAACCTAAATAAATAAATAAATAAATAAATAAACATCACGCATGTAATACCCAATGGGTTAGGCAGAGGTATACTCATGAGTACACACACATTTCGCTAGTAAATTGAAATGAATTAAAAAGTGCTTATTCATGGTTACATCCGTGTTACAAGGTATATTACTTCTGCCATACTGTAAAACAGTTATATTTAATTTAAATGTAACAACTTGTTAGTACGTTTCCATCAATAACAACGACACTTTTACCTACAACTAAACACATTTATTGAACACAAAAGTTGACTATAACGTAATGCTATAACATTTAAGTTGCGTTAAAACACTTCAATTAATAGCGGTGAAGCCGCAAATATAAGGTAGTATGGCATAAATATATACTTATACAACAATAAATAATCATAAATGGAATCTACACATCTCTTGTAATGAGGTTTTTACATAGGTGTTAAAAACAAACTTCCCTAATTTATTTTTAAAAGACATTTTCGTGGTACAGCTATTTTCTAAATCGTAAGGTATGTCGTTAAAAATTTTTGGTACTAAGCATTTCCTACATCTTTGTCCATAATAATTAGTACAAGTGGGTACCTATTACAAATTTTCTTATGCATTTATTCCTTTTCCTTCAGCTTAAAGTTCCATGCTATAGGGGGCTAGCCAGGTTAACTCTTGTTTGTTAGAAGATTGGTTTTCTGGCCCATATTAAATGATATTGAGGAGTTAGGTAATGATTGACATAAACTAAGAAGTGTGAAAGGTCATATTATATGATACAACGGGTTTATAGGTTTAGTATCCGCTGTAACATATCGTAGCAGTGCTTTTGTCTGATAGCACCAGTAGTGTGAAAGAACAATTGAAAACCGAAGATTTCATAAATCTCCTGAGAGGTCTATTGCCCCATTTTAACTTGGTTTTTCTGAGCTGACTTGTAATCACTGTTTTCTTGTTTCCATTGCGGGAGCAATTGTTCCAGGACGGCCGAATGTTACAACAGCCTGCTCACAGCGTGCCACCCTAGCCAGCCAATGACAGCTAACCATAACCATGCCACTCTAGCAAACCATAGCCTTGCCACTCTAGCATACCATAGCCATGCCACTCTAGCATACCATAGCCATGCCACTCTAGCCAGCCAATGACGGGCAACGACTCGCGAGCCAATCACAGTCAAGCGAAGACACCGCCATAACCACCGGATGGCTCCGGTGGGGATATCAGTCTATATAATGCCCTGTAAGCTCAGTTTCGAGGTCTTGTCGCGCTCGATTGTGAAACCTGTAAGTCGAGACGCTGTCCGAATAAAATAATGAATCAGTTCCTGTCTATTTTTTACCACTGTCGTTACATGTGTGTATTTTCATCATATTTGTTTGGTGTAAGTTATTTTTTATGTTAATGAACTATTCTTCCTATTTTAACAAGTATTTTACTGAAATATATACGATGTCATACAGAAATATATCGAAAGAACCGGCACGAACAACGCCATACGGGTTTTTGAGTAAAGTATTTTGTTCAGAAAAGTTTTTACGAATCATTTTGTAACATATCTCAACGAAACTTATGTATTATTAAAATGGGTTTTTATATACCTATATGTATAAAAAAAAATCAACAAATTAAATTAGTACGTTAATAATAATAATGTTGATGTTCACACCGAATTTGTTGATTTTATTTAATTACTGCTTAAATATTTTTCTGTACACTTTATGACTAAATAAATCGAAATCACAAGCATTCGAGCGTATGAGGCAGTGAAAATGTTTTTCGAAACACCGTCTTTCGCGACTACTTCATTCGAGTCCATGAGCTTTCGAACCTGTGAGGCAGAGGAAAAAAATCGCAACAGCGTGTGTCGCAACAGCGGCGTTCGAAACAACATAGGGGATCCGCATGTATGTCAACATTAAGTCGATTGGCTGTCCTGAGTACTATTTTCGTCTTTATTTTCAAATCCTGGCACTCCAGCAGCCAACAAATTGTATAGATATTGTTCTTGCGTAGTTCTTAAATCACGCAGTACCACATCAGTTGGAATCCTATCTACTAGGTGTGCTGGCGGAGTCAGACCGATCGTGGTGAATGCCCTGCGGACTTGTCCAGCGGTCATCCATCCTCGTTCACCTGGATCAAAACTTTTCACAACTGCTTCTAAATGTCTATGAAAAAGAACAAATAATGCTATTTAGAAAGTGGTACAATAATTTTTAACCAGTTTGCATACATCTTTGGTTCTGATGACAATATTTTTATGCAAGTCATCAACTACTGCTGCAGCCAGAATCGTCTCCTGACGAGAGAACTTCTGTACACGCGTTGATTATTATAGATAAACTTTTCTACCATGGCCTGAAACTGCAGCCAAGATCTTCTTCGCACTAGGGAACAAAATCCAATCCAATTGCAGAAGGATTGTTCAAACCAAATCAAAAGCCCTTGCAACAACATAGCATATTAATATGCATAATCAGCTTATAATATTCCCACTGCTGGGACTCAGGCCTCCGCTTTATGAGAGGGAATTGGCTATAAATCCACCACGCAGGTCCGGTGCTAGTTGGTAGACGTCACATGTCTTCGAATGTTTGATTCTAAGACAGCAGTGACCCAGTGGTAGTGGCCCCAAGTTACGAACAGCAAGTCGTGTGTCCAAACCCAGGCCGGCGTAAAACTTTGTGTAATTTATTTCATCACCGCTGCCCTCAAAACGGTGAAGAATAACATCGTGAGGTGTTCTTTTCACCTGAGAAAACTAATAACTAACAAATAAATTAAACGTAAAAAATTACACAACAGAACATGTTTTTATTAAAATGCCTCACCTACTAAAAAGATTGTCCATATTTATCATTATCAGCTTCAAAACTATAGAAACACTAAAATATATTTACCTACATATATGATGTCAAAATAATTAAATATGACTGGCGAAATGGGTGTACCTTCTAATATGGACACCGTACACTTCTGCCATACCTTTCGGGGATTACAGGCGTGAAGTTATGTTTGCTATAAATTAAACCCTTGGAGTATATGAGAACGAAAATAAAAGTTTCCATAAAAGCTAGTTTTGTGAATAGAAAAGAAAAAAAAACAACACTATTTTCACTTTTTCTTTTTTTTTCCTTTTCATTTACTCCAAGGTTTTTTTGAGCATTTTAATAAAAGTTTGTTCAATTGTTTGGTAGATGGGTATCATGCTTTACCTTTCTTCAAACAACACCGGTGCTACTCCTAGCCCTGCACGGAACATCATACACTCATCCAAAAGACTCGCTGTAAAATCAACCACATTGGACTTCGGATCTCTTTGCATTATTTTTGTAAGAAGGAATCTGACAAGCTCGGGAATACGACGCTCGCGCAAATACGTCTCCGTGCGAGATACTGCTGATAAAACGTGATTCTTCCGTTCTGAAACTATTTCTCCTAATGAGGATTCGCCTGATCTAAGACACTTACACACTGGTATGGGTTCAGGTGTAAGCACAGATGTACACCGAGATTGTGCCTGTGATGGAATCTTCTCATCTTCCAACTCAGTTGGTAAGTTAAAGTTAGAGCTGAGAGATTCTTTCCTAGAAGACATTTTATTTTATAAATATTTTTTTATCAATGGATGAAATACGATCAACAACTTGACAAATGCCAACACGCTGTCATTACTGTGATTTGACAAGAATTCATATTTTTAAGTCTCATTGTTCTTTTTGACATTGTCAGCGAGTGCTATTCATCTATTTAATAAAAATCAATGCCACTTTTCGTTGTAATTTTATAACTCAAGAAACGGCTCACCCATCCAAACCAAATGTTTCGGCTTTGTTCGGACTATTTATTAAATGGTATACTATACGTGAAGTTATGATGTGAAAACGGTCGAGCGGTTTTTTTTTTTTATTTTATTTTATATTTATCACATTTTTTGTAACAAATAAATGGCGGATCATTTTGTTATTGGGGATTTTGCTGTCAAATTGAAACTTTTTTCAGTGTTGACAGTAAAGCGTGTTGTTAGGTCATTCATTTCTGTCAGTTCATTTTAATCAATTGGTTTCGAAAATGGTTTAGATTTTTAGATTTACAATTAGACCCGGTAGGAGGCGCCGCTGTCCGGGCAGGACGTCGTCTGCCAGGTCCGCTATTCTATGTATAAAAGAAAGTCGTGTTGTTACACTATTTATAACTCAAGAACTGCTGAAACGATTTGGCTGAAAATTGGTGGGGAGGTAGCTTAGGACCAGGAGACGGACTTATGATAGTTTTTTTTTGGGTAGATAGTTATGTGGTAGGTAGGTAGGTAGTAGGTAGGTAGGTAGTAGGTAGGTAGGTAGTAGGTAGGTAGGTAGTAGGTAGGTAGGTAGTAGGTAGGTAGGTAGTAGGTAGGTAGGTAGTAGGTAGGTAGGTAGTAGGTAGGTAGGTAGTAGGTAGGTAGGTAGTAGGTAGGTAGGTAGTAGGTAGGTAGGTAGTAGGTAGGTAGGTAGTAGGTAGGTAGGTAGTAGGTAGGTAGGTAGTAGGTAGGTAGGTAGTAGGTAGGTAGGTAGTAGGTAGGTAGGTAGTAGGTAGGTAGGTAGTAGGTAGGTAGGTAGTAGGTAGGTAGGTAGTAGGTAGGTAGGTAGGTAGTAGGTAGGTAGGTAGTAGGTAGGTAGTAGGTAGGTAGTAGGTAGGTAGGTAGGTAGTAGGTAGGTAGTAGGTAGGTAGGTAGTAGGCAGGTAGGTAGTAGGCAGGTAGGTAGTAGGCAGGTAGGTAGTAGGCAGGTAGGTAGTAGGCAGGTAGGTAGTAGGCAGGTAGGTAGTAGGCAGGTAGGTAGTAGGTAGGTAGGTAGTAGGTAGTAGGTACGTGGTAGGTACGTCGTAGGTACGTAGTAGGTATGTGGTAGGTACGCCGTAGGTACGTAGTAGGTACGTAGTAGGTACGTAGTAGGTACGTAGTAGGTACGTAGTAGGTACGTAGTAGGTACGTAGTAGGTACGTAGTAGGTACGTAGTAGGTACGTAGTAGGTACGTAGTAGGTACGTAGTAGGTACGTAGTAGGTACCTACGTAGTAGGTACGTAGTAGGTACGTAGTAGGTACGTAGTAGGTACGTAGTAGGTACGTAGTAGGTACGTAGTAGGTACGTAGTAGGTACGTAGTAGGTACGTAGTAGGTACGTAGTAGGTACGTAGTAGGTACGTAGTAGGTACGTAGTAGGTACGTAGTAGGTACGTAGTAGGTACGTAGTAGGTACGTAGTAGGTACGTAGTAGGTACGTAGTAGGTACGTAGTAGGTACGTAGTAGGTACGTAGTACGTACGTAGTAGGTACGTAGTACGTACGTAGTAGGTACGTAGTACGTACGTAGTAGGTACGTAGTAGGGTAGGTACGTAGTAGGCAGGTAGTAGATGGTAAAAAGGGCAATATGAAATTGTCTGTGGAAATTGTACAAAAATACAAGAAGTCTATGACCACACCAATAGACAATAACAATAACAATAACACCACACCTTAGACAATCGCAATTTTAGAAATATGAATACAAAAACTTCTGCCAAAATGAGTTACAGTGGCTATCAACGACATGGGCTCCGATGACGTCACACGCGATTACCACTGGTCATAGTCAATACCAAACTAACTTTTTGACAGTAAAAATATTCTAATGTACACACACACATTAAACGTTTTGAGGATTTCTATAGGACTAAAAAATGCGTGCTCCTAGGATACTTACAGAACCATATTTTGCTACTTGGATGTACCACATACCAATAATTCAAACAAGCCGTGGCAGCTGAGAGGTGACCAGTCACAACTGACAGCACCCGTTCATGAGCATGACATATGGATCAGCACCATTCAGCTCAACCATTTTGAAGGGAACGAAATGATCCGACACACCCGCCAGCGAGACATTTAAGTGAGCATGAGTCATATATCAATGACACACTCGCAATCGCCAGGGCATATCCAAGTCATTTATTAAAATTACAATATTAGGTTTCCAGAGAATGATAGCTTTCTAGTACTTAGTACTCACACAATATGGGCTATGGGACTATATAATACTAAAGAGATTGAATTTATACCTAGGTACATTGCAAAGATAGTTGTACAATCTTCTTCTTAGTTCTTCTTCCTATTTAATCTATCAATTTAAGCGCCCCTGTCCTTCTGGAGCAGGACATTGAGCCAAGCAATAATTGTCTTAACATTATGTTTTCATAGATGTATTGACAGTGAACCGTCATAATGTTAATGTCCTTAGACAGTTCCCTTACAGAATCGCGCCTACGAAGACCACATAAGGCTCTGATGGCTCTTTTTTGCAGAATAAAAAAGGACGCAGTCTGCAGCCCGTCCCTATAATAAAATACCATAAGAAATTTTGCTATGAAAGGAACTAAAATAGACCAGTGTAGCGGTATCTAGATCAGTAAATTGACGGATTTTTCTAACAGCACATGTAGCGCGCGGAACTTAACCGGCCCGCTTGAGATATTAAATGAGAGCCCCATTGTAGCCTTGAATCAAGCGTAATCCCCAGGAAAACCGTGTTACCTACGAATTCTAGTTTCTCGTTATTCAATACTATATCACATACACACTATATCTTTGACATTCGATAAAGCGAATCTTATGCATTTAGTCTTTTTTCATTTAGAGTCCGAGCTACCGATGTGGCCTCGCACCAGTCGCACCGCACCGTGTTCAGAAGTACTGCTTTCTCATCTCTTCTCTCAAGCCCTTGATTCCCCTTGACAAGCGAGAACCTTCTCAGATGTTGGTCGAGGATCTATAAGATATCTATAAGACTATCGGGACAGTGAATGCTGTACTTACTGTCAACATGTCGACTGGGTCGGGCGCACAAGTGTTTACTTTTTTTAAATAAAACTAAATGTACAAAAAATATAAATTATCTTAGAATATCTAATATAAAATAAATATTTTATTCAATAAACTCTCGGTACAGGCGGGATCCATTTAACTTCGCTATCGTCCATGGTGTTATCAATCACCTTCCGGTACGATATCTTGACCTCACCCGTGCAAACATCTATAGTAGTCATTGAATGTTTTCGCCATTGTTGCTCAAATGGTACCCTTGTCTGAAAGAAAAAACAAAATTGTTGTATGACTGCTTCATCGGATTCACAGGTCGGGCAAGGTGTTAAAGGTTTTCAATCAGGAATTTTTACCACTGTCGCTACTGGATTTATGCCCGGGGTTAAGGATAGGCTTGGCATAATTGTAACAGATTAAGTAACCGTTAGTTTTAAAAAAATAATCACTAACATTATAAAAAAACAGATTAATAAACAAAAATGTAATTAGAGCTACTAAATTGCTACACAATACAATGCATCAACTGTTCAGTAATTTTGCGACAGGTAATAGGTATTATAAGTCGCTGACAAATGCTTGCACTGACAGGACGGGTCCACTCAAACCTGCATGGTAGTTTCTTTAAAATATCATCTCAGACATAATCCCTAATCTGCAATACTTATCTGCATAGGTAGTCTTCATGTGTGTAGCTATAGGTACCAAGAACATGTCTGGACTAAGTCTCTAGTATATTGACCTCCGAGTTCAAATTCAATGTCAAAACATGAAGAAAACGACTTCATCAAGTAATGAGAATAGTGCTGAAGTTAAAACATCACTACATAAATTATAAATCAAAGTCCTCCGCCGCGTCTGTCTGTTCGCGATAAACTCAAAAACTACTGCACCGATTTTGATGCTGTTTACACCAATGGATAGAGTGGTTCTCAAGGCAGGTTTTTTATACTGATTAGTTTGTCAAGTTCCGACATCCACGCGGGCGAGTCCCGGGCACCAGCTAGTCATTTATATATTTTTTTAATATATAAATGACATATATATATGATGTATATTTATATTTTTTTTTATATATTATTTTGACATAAACTCTGATATCGGACAAAAACATTTTTCCATCAAAAAGTTAACTTTTTGATGGAAAAATGTTTTTGTCCGATATTATAAATTTCTATTAGATAAGAGGTAGGTACTTGCCACATGAGTGTCCCTAATATTTTATTTTGTTCAAGTCAACGCACGTATTAACTATTAAGTAACGTTCATAGATCTCGGTATATTAAGTCGACTAGACAGTCTTCTTTATCTAAATCGAATTATCGAAATATAGTTACCTGACCCTCTGTTGGTTTGCTGTAGTCAAATTCATCGAGTCTGTGAGGAAAATCATCCCTGAAATGTGCGCCCCTGCTCTCTAGCCTGTTGTTAGCACAAGCGACCACTTGGATAGCGGCTTGGAGCATGTTCTGCAACTCGAAGGCCTCGATCAGATCTGTGTTCCAATTCATACGTTTGTCCACAACTCGGATGTCCTCGAAAGCTTTGAACCACTTTTGGATTTCAACGTTAGCTGTAAATATTAAAAAAACATCGTATAAGTAACGCTTGTATTGTCCAAAAGATAGACATGTCACTTTAAAGGGTGTAAAACACAGATATAAATACAAGTACCTTTAACGAAGCCTAAAGGAATTCGTTCTCCTGGACATTGCGAGATATCAAATAAAATAAAAAAATATAGTTTTTGTTCTAGACCATACCGGGAACCTTCTAGTTACGGAGATATTGGGGGTCAAAGTTCCAAATTGACTACAGCTGTTTTTAGGGTGGGTTCGTACCCAAACGGTAAAACGGAACCCTACAGACTTCGCTGTCTGTCCGTCCGTCCGTCTGTCACCAGGCTGTATGTATATCTTAAGAACCGCGATAGCTAGACAGCTGAAATTAAAAAAAAAGAACTATCTGTTGTATAACAATAAATTAGGTACTAAAAACAAAATAAAATAAATATGTATGGGGGCTCCCATACAACAAACGCGATTTTTATAGATCGTACTGAACCCTTCGTGCGCGAAGCCGACTCTCACTTGGCCGGTTTTTAAATACTAGTTCTAATGTTACAACTGTACTTTAATTACCTACATGACCCATTAACTATTCGAAGCACAGAACAGAAAGAACCGAAGCATCAATCGGTACAATGTTTTGTTTCCTTGAATGCAATTTTCGAGAATCGTAACTACATTTGAAGCAGCAAGCAAGCGAAAATTTACTAGGCCAGTCCTCCGCCTGCTTGTGGCAATTGGTTTCACTTCAAGCTGAGGTTTGCTTTCACCCAGCCTTGAACGACGTGACGACCAAGCAACCCCGCAAGCGCGGTCCTGCATCCGAGTTGACAACTTACACGAAACACGACCTAACCGTCGTGAGACGAGCTGGTGAGGTGTTGGCGATACGAGTACCGATCCGGTTTTTGGTTTTTGATGGCTGTATTTCTTTAGAGTTTAACTAATGTCATACTTGCACCTACCTTCACCTAACAGTTTGGCGTCTCTGAAGACTCCACATTTGTTCTGCATAGTGTGCCGCATTGCTAGCCTTAGCTCGTGAGGTGCGGCGCAACCATTCGCATTCTTTACCTTGTGGTAATTGTCTAGAGATGCATCACATATGTTCTGAAAGAGTGAAATATTGGTGTTCTAGTGTAGTTTGAGTAAAGTGGAATAATCGAAAGTCTTAAATAACTCACGTCATTTAGTTTCTTATGTTTTTCTCCGGGTTTGCTTTTTTTTGCAATGGAAACTGAAAGTGATTTTCCAAAGACTACAACGTCTAATATAGAATTGGCTCCAAGCCTGTTCGCCCCGTGAGCGTTACTAACAACCTCACCCGCAGCGTAAAAACCAGGAATGGGGGAGTCTTTTCCATTGTGATGCAACAGGCACTGTTGAAGATAAACATTAATTTAAAGAGCACTAGGTAGACTACTTGAATAAATCAGTCAAAAAAACTAGACAGACGCCTCGCTCCGCCGCGACGGATGTGTAACAATAACAAGTCAATGGAGTCACCTTTATTTAGATTTTCGATTTTTTTGTTTGAACGCAGTAATGCATAAAGAAGGAAGAGATAGGTAAACAGGAAATAAGTCGAAGTAGTCTAAAAAAGGTTTTAGCGCATATAAACAGACTCGAAACCGGCTTCATCTCGACTTCATCAAAGTCAAAACTTACAGTCATGGGCTTCTTACAGGTAAATTTGTGAATGTTTGATGTTTGACCGTCGTTACAGGTACTTACTTACCTGAAATCTGACAACCAGCTTGGTCTTACCAAGGGGCATCGTATTACCGAGTACTAACTGGGTTATGGAGGTAAGATAGGCAGTCACACCATACTCAATACTGGTATTCAGCTGCCTCCGTTAAGACTGGAAGCTGACCTCAATATGGTTGAGAAAAGGCTAGGCAGATGACATTGATTTGAGTGCAGTGGTGCCGACATACTTTACTCAAAGTAAACTGCCTGTCAGGGTAAGTTACGACCTACAACTCTGTAAGCAACCGTTGCTATTGGGCTAATACTACTCTGCGCACCAACTTATAAATAATTATATCTGAATGATCCGGTTGAGGGGTATGTAAATACTAAATGTTATTTCTAAATTCCATGTTTTAATCCTATTCCATTTATCCCAGATGCGCAAAGAAACACAGAAGTAGATATTACATAGTCAGTGTCATAAATATTCAACTTTTACACATTTGTTTAAACCATGACGTCAAAATCAAAGCATTTATTTCAATTAAGCCGTTACAGGCACTTTTGAATGTCAGAAGAACAATTCATAAACAAAACTACGAGTGCAATACGTCATTCCGAAAGCCACCTTGCTGAACCACACGCCGCCGAATGCCCGCAACAACGAATGCACGAGACTCCAAATCACGGAACAACGAATGCACGCCGCAACGCGCAACCGACGCCACGGCACGCGCCGCCGCAAACATCGCCACGCAACCCGACTCAACCAGCCCCGAAACAACGCATAGCACTCCAAAGCTACAGCTACAGTCACAAGGCATAATACTTACTGGTACTTGTGAAAGTACCTACTTAGTTGCCCATTCCGTAGCGTAGATTTCTATGGAGAAGAACGGGCAAGAAACTCCATGGACACTCTTTTAAACTCTCATAATAAGATCACTCAACCGGTGATGCATCCGCCCCTATATTTTGTAATGATTCTAGAAAAAATAGCACTTGGCTAAGTACCTCTCCCTTCCAGTTAATTGGTATGCCACCCATAGTGTAATGGACGGTGGGTAAGACCGGTACGGGCTGAGTGTAAATATCAGCTCCAGTAAATGTAAAGGCCGTCTCTGAGATCCCTGGCAATCTTTCCTTGATTAGCTCTGCAGGAAGGTGGTGCAGTTGCAGGTATACGTGGTCCTTCCTCGGACCCACGCCGCGACCTAGGGGATAACAATATAAGGTGTAGGTGGAGACGTCTGTATGACACTGGCAATGCTAGTTATTATAAATGAAAACAACAAATTTAAATATATAACCGTTATTTTAAATTGTTACCCAAGGGATGGTAGTTACTTTCGGGGCCGCGGGTAGTCCAACGGTTATCGCGGCCTCGACATAGAGGGCGAAGAAGGAACATGGGTGGTTTTTAGTCAGTAGAAGTCTGACACTCCCTTTCGCTCTGCCCAAGAGCGGGAGGGGTTATTCGATGATTTTACACCCAACAAAAAAAAAAAAATGGGATGGTAGTTACTTATTTAGGTAGTCCCGAGACGGGGTTTGGCGCCCGTAACGTAGTGAGGGCGCTAATAGTTCGAGGGACTAAATAAGTAATGTACCCGAGGTAAACACTGCTTTTCATTACGAATACGAGGAAAATAAAAACAAAATTATAAATAAAGAAAAAAATAGTGTTGATCGGATGTTGACACTTTCCCGCTTATTTTGTTTTTTATACAGCCAGTATTTTTCATGTTCATCATTAAAAAATGGCAGAGATTTTGTCAAAATCTATGTCATTTTAGAGAAATAGTTAAAACTAAACCATATTATAGTCATAATATAATTTTATTCTTAAGAACTTTGTGTTATTTATTGAATGGCTGTATAAAAAGTTGGAACATGGTTCAATAAAAATGTGAATAGACCAAGTTTTTTTTCTTTAATAATTTGACAGCTGTCAGTTGAAAGCCATTCTCCGTAGGGCTGAAAAGTAGTACTTTCAACCCACTCTGCAGGCATGTTATGACCTACTTTCAGAGTAAAAGTAATGAAAAATATCTTTTAGAAACTAGGTACTTAGGATCGCAATAAAAAATAGTACTTTTAGCTAATAATTTACCGATGTTTTCCATGTTTTCTTTCTTTTCACTTTTTAAGTCGTTTTGGCCACGTTTACAAGCGGAGTTACGCAAAAGGACTGCATCATCAGCAGCATATTGCATATTGTTCTCACTGCAAGGACTCAGGCCTCCTCTCTAGGAGAGGGATGGGCTATAATCCACCGCGCGGGCCCATTGCAGATTGGTAGATGTCACTTATCTTCGAATTTTTGGTACTAAGATATGCCGGTTTCCTCACGATGTTTTCTTTCACCGTTTTGAGAGCAGTGGTAATGAAATAGATTACATAAAGTAATGCGCCTGCTTGCGGATTCGAACCCACGACCGTTCGTAAGTCGGGCCGCCACCACTGGGCCACCACTGCTCACAAAACAATATACATTATGACCTTGTAAATATTATGGTGCCCTAGAGGAAAACGTCGCCGTTGCGGCCGTGACGTTATATAAAGTAGGATAAGTAGGTAGTAGTATTTTGAATTCGAATTTCCCGGAGGCCAGAATCTCCACGTATCTATCTACATTGGGACGCGAGGGCTGGCAGACCGCGTAATCATTTTGTCGCGCGGACATTTTTACACTGCGATATCTTCTAAGATTTTTGTTTAAAATAAATAGAATTAGAAGAACAAATATTCTATATTCAATTTCCGTTCTAACAAACACCTTTATTTAGACATAGATTAATACCATATAGGTTAAATAAGCTTCACAAAAAATAACTCTATTAAACCTAACATTTCAATAGTAAAAAATGGTTACAGTGAGTCAATCTTAGTAGATAGATATATGCTGACTGACTTTTTGTAGAACTTTTAAAGAGGAACATTTCCTTCATACATGATAAGTATTTGCATAACTTAAACCATTTTAGAAGCGCACGCAACGGAAGCTCACTAAGGAATATAATATCGTTTCCCGTTTTTGCAACATTTTTAATTTATGCTTCACTCTTAGCGTGAGATTATATGGCCTAAAGCCTTCCTCTATAAATGGACTATCCAACACAAAAATATTTTTTTACTTCCAACCAGTAGATCCTGAGTTTATAGCGTTCAAACAAACAAACTCTTCAGCTTTATAATATTAGTATAGATAAAAAATGGGAAATAATAGAAAGTATATACTACTTACTTTTAAAAAGCGTGAAATTAAATTAAATTAGTAAATTTAAAAACCCCCGACACAAAACTAAAACAAAAATCCTTTGAAAAAGTTACAAATAATTATTGTTATTCCTCCGGAATCCCTTTTTTCAATCAATTTAATTCTAATTAGGTTTTTATATTTATAACAAAACTTTATCGCGTCGGGGGACCGCTTCATAATAAAACTAAACTAATAACAATGAAAAACGGTCCCTCAACGCGATAAAGATTTTATTAAATTTTTTTCCTTACCATGGGACCCATGGGTTATCTACTTTTCACAAAAAAAAGAAATTTTCTATGTCGGTACTGGCGTCTGTGAGTACCCGGTGAATATACATACAATGAGATACCTTTTATCATGAGGTCAACTTAATTAATAGCCATATGCTTAGCATATGCTTAGTTTATATTGTATTAATAGATGAATAAAACTATCGGTCCTTAAATACGTGTTTTCAAGGAATTTTCTTTCAACTCCCAACCATTGAGGAGTTGTTCCGTCCATCATTAGCGCAGATACATGATGAGATTATGATTATCAGACGCAAATACTGGAACAGCTTCAGAAAATATATGGGTGCCCCAATTCGAAAAATCCCTAAGTCCTAGTTAGGGTTTTTTTGCACTACTAACACAGGTAGATCAAATGGGGCAAATAGATAGGAGAAGAGAAGAACGAGAAGAACAACAAGGCAACGAAAGAGTATTAAAAGGTAAAGATTATAAAACTTACTAATGACATAAAACAAACACTATCGGGAATTTCAGGTTGTCGTCGAGTTTTATTTAAAAGACATGCAAAGTCAGCCTTTTCTGATTCAATGACTGGCGATAACTTTAAAGTTTTTTTTTATATAGAGTAGGTATATAAGATAGGTACCTAGTTATCTTCGAGATGTCCTAGCTGATTGTTATCAACATGCTAGTAAAATTAAAGAAGCTAAAATTAATGACATTAAAAAACTTATTCGATTTGTACCACTAGAAAAAAGAAAAAAATATGAAACTTTGATTACGGAACAGGCTAAATTAAATGAAAGTATTTTTTTGAGGAATTGGATGACGAAATAGAGTAACTAGCCTAGTTATTTTTAAAGGTTAGGTATTACTCCTTTTTGATTATTAATTACTGTAGAAAATAATTTTGTTTTGTTAAAATCCTTAGTCCTTAAAAAGAGGGAAAGATAATCCTAAGTCCTGTTGATTTATGAAAAGTCCAAAACAATTTTTTATTATATGACGTTCTAAATGCTTTTTATGTTTTGTTTATTATGTACTAAAATAAAGATTGTATTGTGTACTATAACTGAATGATATTTTAATTTCAACATGTCAGGACATGTTGTTTTAAAAAAATATATATGTTTATTTTTTTTATTACCAAAAACTGAAAAAGTGGACTTAGCTATTTCTCGATTTGGAGCACCCATATGAAAAACGTTGTGTGCCTATACAATTTGAAAGTTGCCCTCAATTTCTTTAGGATCCCATCTGGGTGACAATGGGACCACTTTGGTAGATCAGTTTCGTTGTCCCATTAGAGGAACGTGACACATCGATTGTGGCGTGACAAGCGCTTGCATTCATCACGATGAATCACTTGAAAGCTTCACTCCGTACTTAAACGTGAATAAAATGTTATACCCTTTCAAACACAAAAAGAATTTTTAAAATGGGTTCACAATTTGACGGAGATAAATGCGCGAACAAATATAAAAAAAACGGTCGAATTGAAAAACCTCCTCCGTTTTTTGAAGCAGTCGGTTAAAAATGCATTCTTGAAACCTATATTTATGAACTGAGACGGTTAAAAAACAGAAAATTCGAATTTCGCGGGCTAGGTACCTTGCATCAACCTTAAGTATAAATTTTAAAAAAGAATAATTATGAAGATTACAGAATATTATTTAATAATTATCATTAAACTATAAAAATATAATATTCTAGGAATTTTTTAAGTTATTTTTGTGCATAATAACGCTTCATTTAAAAAAGTGCAAAGGTGAAGTATTTTTGGGAAATAGTAACACTGCCGTGCGACCCCTACTGAAGAAGTTATAGCTGAACCTGAAGTGTTTACCTAAAAGCCGAAATATTGAATGGACACCATTCACATAAAATTCAGCAATTTCATCAATAAAACTAGTGATGGAACTACAATCATCATCAACAGCATCATCCGACCCATCAAAGCCAAGTCTGGCTGATAACAACGACGATGCCATAAAATATTGGACGAAAGAAGAAAAACACCATCTAATGCATGCTCTGAAAAAATATGGTCGACAAGATCTCGCGAAAATACAAGAATATGTTATTACTAAGACCATAGAAGAAACAAAGGCAGCGGTTGACTACTATACTGCTATCGCGCTACAGGATCCAATTTTTAAAGACACGGAAGCCAAAGCGACTGGCAAAGGTAAACAAAACCAAAACTACCCAAAGCCGCAACCTAAGAAGAACAAACAGGACCCGCCGTTAGCACAATGGGAGAAGTTGTTGAAAGACAACTTCCAGTCGAATGAACTAGCAACAGAGGTTCCCACTGCATTGAGAATGATAGCTGACTTAGAGAAAATCCCGCCACCGGAACTAACAGAAGGTATAGACTTTAGACTGTTCTACCACCAGCTCGCCAACGCTATGGAAGGTAAACCGATGACAGTAGACCCAGGCACGTTGGCAGTTCTCCACAAATGTATCATAGAGACGGATTTGTCTAGCAAAGCGTTTATCAAGACTGCGGCGAAAAGAAATGTACTTAATAATATAGATGTGTCTGATAAAGAGATGAATATGTACCCAGAACCAACAGACAATCAGGAACTTGCTATTGTGAGGCATTTTGCTTGTCAACGGAGTTACAACCCGTTGAAAATTCCCGAAGATCAGTTGAAGCCCTCAGCTTCACCTGATGAAGGACCATCAACTACATCTGATGGAGGACCATCAACTACATCTGATGGAGGACCATCAACTTCATCTGATGAAAGACCATCAACTTCCTCTGGTAAACCTCTTCCTTAATTAAAAGGTTAGTAATTATTATTGTAAGATGCCTATTCTTATATGAAATGCCATGGAAATACATTAATGGCATAATATAGTATATACTATGCATAGTGCAAACTTAGATCATAATATAATAAAATAGGTTTTCACCACATTCATGGTTTTCATAAAATAAATAAGACAATGTATTGAGTCTATTTATTTAATTTAGTAATTTTGATAATCATGATGATAATATTTTATAAAAGGTGTAAAAGTACCCTTAACGCAAACAAAAGGCACTTGTTCTCCCCACCACAGTGGTTATTTTTTTGTTCTAGACCATACTTGGGAACCCCCTAGTTACGGAGATATTGGGGGTCAGTTCCAAATTTTGCACAGCTTTTTTTGTAAATTAATTTTAAATTAAATTACCTCCATGATCCTTTTACTATTCAATGCATCCACTAAAATTAGATTTTTGACCCCAAAAAAAAAGTTGTTTCCCAGCAAAAATTTTAGCATAGGGGTACTTAGTTTGATGTACAGGTACAGAATGCTTGGTTGACATAATTATGTGTGAAGGGTTAATTTACACCCTGTATATGTAAATATTGGAACGAGTCTTTTAAGCCTGTTACATGATACGTATTGTTTGATTTAATTTATTACAATATGATAGAGGAGCTCGTGGCTTAATAAGAACTGCCACTCGGGTCGATCTTTAGGTTAAGCTGCGCTTGCCTAGGTTGATCTGTGGATGGGTGACCGCCCATTACATACCGAGTTTCCTCTGTGCCTCGGAGAGCACGTTAAGCTGTTGGTCCCGGGTGCCATATATAGATCTTTGGCAGTCCTTACGGGTAGTCAGTGACCTAAAAGTCTGACATCCAGTCTTACCAAAGGGTATCGTATTACCTAGTATTAACTGGGTTGTGGAGGTCAGATAGGCAGTCGCTCCATGTAAAATACTGGTATTCAGCTGCATCCGGTTAGACTGGAAGCCGACCCCAATATATTTGGGAAAAGGCTAGGCAGATGATGATATGTAAATACGATGTACTCATAATTTTTAGTAAAAGATAAATGTAATACAATCTTAGATGTAAGTCAAATCGGCATTGAAATCTTTGCATGAACTAGTTGGGGGCACCGATATTGTGGGCCAACCATAATTAATATTTATTCATATTCTTTAACTTGAAAAGTTCCACAAGAGCATTTTTGAGTCCCACATTGGGGTACTATACCACGGGAAGGAATAAAAGGGATTTAAAATGAATTTAGTCATTATAATATAATAAGGTATACTATTATCATTAAGCATTATCAGTATTATTTGTTTTAGTATGATATAATCGAAGTTCTTAAGTATATGCAACAGTAACAGCAACTGTTATGGATGATCTGAATACAGTTCTTATTTAAGGGGTAGTTGAAATGATGGCTTCATAATAATTAGAGATAATGGTAATTAGTAATACTGAATATCGAAACCCCTGGGCTCAAAGGGATTAAAGGTATACCTATTTTTTTTTTTGTCAATTTGTTCTGTCCTGCATGAAACCAATAAATACTATTTTTTCTTTCTTAAAGTAGGCTTAAGGCAAAGGGCGTAAAGCACACTTTAGATAAATACCTAGTGTGTTTTAAGCATTTTGGACCCAGGGGTATCAATATGTGTAACCGTTTTAGTGTGTGTCCGTTCCAGCTTGTGTTATTAAAGGGCATTTATATTTATTAGTATGCATGTTGTTTATAATAATATATCTACTGATTTAATTATGTTATTTAAATTAAGGCTTAATTTATTCTTTTTACACTGGCTACATTTATTGTCAAGATGTTCAAATGAAATACCTGGTACTTTTGTGCTCTTTAGACTATGTTTTATATTTTATTATGTAATTTTTTTATGTGTTTTGTGTGCACTTTCATAAATAAAAAATAACTATACTGTGACTGTAGTTTCCTTCTGCTTTTGTATAATTTTTTTTTAGTCCAACTCCACGGTTTATGGGTATGTTTTTTATTTTATTTCTAAGTAAACATACAGCTAGGAAATTGATATTTGACAGTTTGTGATAGAAGCCCATAAGCTAAAAGCGCTCGGACAGCATTAAGAAAAATTAAACATGTTTCAGTGTTCTCCAAAGAAGTTTCAAGTGGTTTTTTGGATTGTATGCCCTGCTGGCATTTATTATACAACTAGCTGTATCCGGCATGCGTTGCAATGCCCTTTTTCCTACGGTCTACGAATCTAGGTACCTACCCACCTTAAAAATCAAAACGTGTTAAGCCAGTGAGTGAATAGTATTGCACCACATAATAATATAGGATACCTAGTATTACTATTAGTAATGCAACTTAAAGTATAGTATAGTAGTTGAATTTAAGGTACAGTTACTTTATTAAGTATTCTAAATATGTCGACATCGTTCAAGGCGTGAAAAGGTATAACAGACGGATAGAGAAAATCTGCCTAGTCTTATGAAGCGACTGCCCATCTAACATTCACAGTCAATACACAGTACTGGTTAATACGATACACTTTGGTAAGGCTGCTTGTCCTCTGAAGCGGAGCGAGGTGCGGAGCAGAAATTTCGATATTGATTTTGATGGCTTAACACATTTTTGAAATTCAGTATGACCAATTCAAACAGACCAATCTAGGTAAACATGGCTTAACTTATGTCTCGTATCTACCTATATTATTATTCTTATGTTCTCGGTTCCTTATTACTGAGGGTCGTGATGGCACCAGGTCTTTCCAGGTATTGCTTCTCTCACAAACGCTCTTCATGGTTGTCGATTTTGCAGACTTCACCACATCTGTCCATTGGGTTGACGATCTTCCACGTTACCAACAACAATAAGTTTTTCCAAGTGATCAGGCTCCCAGGCTCCCTCCTTGCCACGTGTCCGAAGTACTACAGGCGTCGTTTCATGCAGACTGTCGACACCATAGATATTTCTATGAACTGAGGTTGATAGGCTTTATTTAAATTTAAATTCGTCCAGGATCGAGGTGTCGTCGGTGCGGCGCGCCGTCCAGGGTATGTATGCCGAACATTTGGCGCCAGCATCAAATTTCGAACGCATCAATTCTGTTACAAATGCGTGATTACGGTATCCAGTTGTCAGGAGCATTGTTTCGGGAGGAAACGCCCGTATGTTTCCACTGCAAGGATCGGCCGGAGGACACGGTGGGGCACACCGTGGAGGTCTGTTCCGCTTGGGCGGAGCTCGAAGCCCCGCCATGTTCTCGTAGCGGTAAACGGCGCCCGCGACCTTTCGCGTCCTGTTCTGGTTCAAGCCATGGTCTGGGGCGAGACGGAGTAGCCTCCTTTTGCGAAGCCGTGATGCTATTAGCGAAGAAGGTGGCGAAACGGGAGAGGGTGAGAACCTCTCGAGACGCTCCGGGCGTCGGGGGTCAGATGACGGCCACCGCAGGCGCGGGCCTGTGGACGATGAGTACTATGACTAGATATGACTAGATAGTTCGACGGCGCATTCATGATCCACGCGCGCCTCAAAGAGATGTCAACAACATTCAAGGGGCCAGCCAAGGGCCGACGGCCGACGCCCGTCATTTCATGATTTTAATTCGGAGCAAATTGGCTGTGACAGATGGACAGACAGACACACGAGTGATCCTTTATGGGTTACGTTTTTTCCTTAAATACGGAACCCTAAAAACAGATAATTTTTCGTCAGCACCATCTATAAATTCAAATGGCCGCCTGCTTCCTAGTTTTGTTTAACATAAAATATGCTTGTTTTATGCTTTCCAGTTTTTGTTAATTTGGTTTTTTTTTAGTAATGTTTGTACATGCGATTTCTACACCTACTTACCCCCTGCCACCTATGTTGATTGCACAGAAGTACTTGTAGCGTCGGCTATTGCAAGCGGTGACTAGTTCAACCTCAACCCGAAAGATGACTCTGATAGAAATAACAGTTGTATTAAATTAGAATTCTTCCGTCGCATTCTGAGTTGTGTTCCAGCTTGTAATATAGTACGGTTTTAGATACGATAGGTAGCGCCATACGAGACAGGGGCAGGTTTGAAGCCTTTTAAAGGGTATTAGTTCATAAGACAAAAAAAATATTCTGAAAGCTACCTACACTGCAAACTGCGGTTTATTCCCGTTGTCCGTACTGTGCTAATGAGGTTAGCAGCTGGATACCAAATCCCGATTCTCTTCAGTTTGCCTGTTTTGAGTTATTTCGGTCATATTACAATGTTAACGGAAGATAGCAGCCTTGAAAAGCTGGTAATTGTTGAAAATTCGGTATTAGACTCTAGTTTAGAGTATGAACCCGTTCGTCAAGACGATGGTCCTACCAAGCAAAAGAAGCTATGTCCTCAAGTAAATTTCAGCGGGTGTCACAGGCCCGGACTGGTCACACACTAGACTTGATACCTACACGAAGGGCTAAGAAGGAACATGGGTGGCTTATACTCAGTAGAAGTCTGACTAAAAACCACTCACCATAAAAAGAAAGAAGGTAATTTTGGCATGCATATTGCATACACAAGGTTGAATAAATAAATGAATGATCAATGTCCAAATTAAATATTTGGACATTAGGGTATTTAACCAATCCATACTACATTAAAAAACGTTGTAAATCTTGAAGAAAATTATGACCAAAGAAGACAATTATTATCATCTTTTTAATGTTTTTTGTTTTGAACGGTAAGTTGTTGTATGTAATGTATTTGGAGGGACAGGCGTGTAAATAGCCGTGTATCTCTGCGGTTTGAGGACTTGTTACAATCTAACACCTGGATTGCGTGCTGATTCAAATGCCTATATTTGTCTGTATAATTTCAAGTTGGGAGTGGCGGCAGCAGACGGCGTATGGTGGCCTAACTCTAGCATATAAAGAAAAGCGGTACCTGCTTCTTCCTTCTTCAGTCTCGCAGATCTTCGCAGGTGGTACCACCTGTCTCTCTGCCTGGTCTTGCGTGCTGATCACCTTCGTTTGCTTGATCACAAATTACACAGACGCGGTAAAATGGGGTTATTATTAAATCTCGGTAAATCCCTAATGCTTACGGGATGATACTCAGGATTATAAGGTTTGCGGGTGGATGATGTCTTAAGATTTAAGACACGCGGTGAGACGTGTGCGTGCGGCGCGAGAGCACAATGACATCTAGTCCATCATGGCCACTGATTCTTCCAAAAATGGCGGTCCCATACGCTATATCAATACATGCCTATAGCCAGGCACATACACACCCCGTGCTACGTACTACGCACCAACCAACTTGAAATTGAGGGGCGATACTCGCCGCACCATACTCCCCGCCTTGAAAGGTCCAGAGCTTTCAATGCAGCTAATCTATGCGGCGCGGGTGCGGTTTAAGAAGCGGGGTGACATGTAAGTATTCGTTTGTTGGAAAGCATTAAAGGAAATCTAAGTGGCAGTCTGGAACACCATCACAATGATATAGTACTCGGGATCAATTATTATCTGACTCCAGAGAATGAAATTGCGGTTTGATTTGACTAAGATGAGTGGAATTAATCTAAATTATAATTATATAATAGCGTGCCATTAAAACGTATACCTACCATAAACTCTAAACTAAATTATACTACGTAGTAATTTTACTTTATTGGGTTGGCAAAGGATACAACTTAGTGACAGGACGTTTATATGTACCTGACGCGGTTTTTACTGAAGCGACTCGAATTACACCATCCGATCCCGGGAAAACTTCCTCTATGATACCTAATGGCCAGGTCAATGGAGGTACGTTATCTTGACCCAAGAGAACGACAGTACCGATCTCTATAGGGCGATCGGGAGTGCACCACTTCTGGCGAACTTGCAACGTGTGCAAGTACTCAACTCGCCATTTGTTCCAATAGGATAACACAAGCTGATCCAAAAGCCTTTTGCGGTTTGTCAGGTTTATGTTTTCTTCTGTCAATTCCGAAGAAGGCAAATACGTGAGTGGACTGGACATTAAAAAATGCGCGGGCGTGAGTACCTCCGGATGCGGGTCTGATGAAAGAACACTAAGCGGTCGAGAGTTCAAAAGGCCCTCAATTTGCATCAATACGGTCGAGAGCTCCTCGTAAGTGAGAAGCTGTTTACCTATGACTCTAAACAGGTGAGTTTTAACACTCTTAATGTTCGATTCCCAAATACCTCCGAAGTGCGGAGCTCGCGGCGGTATTCTTTTCCAGTCGATGCGTGATTTAAGAAGCTCATTTTTTTACCCGTTTGATCGACTACGCGGTCGCGTTTAGGTAAAAGCGCGGGATGCTTGGCTTCATACGGTAAGTCAGATTTAGACAATCTGCCCCCAATACGTAAGATTCCGAAGCTATCAACGAACACAGACAAACAGCGCAACTTCTTAGAAGGAAGTTCGCCTGCTTTAATTAAATTTAAATCATTAGAAAAATGTACACTTTGAACTATTCGAATAATGAAGTTTTCGGCGGTTTTAATGTTTTCGACAGAACTATGACTATGTAGTCTGCTCGTAAATTTAAGAATGTACATAAATACCCGTAACAATTTATTCCATGAGCAAACACGGTCAGCTATAGTGTCTAAAATACGCGGTTCAGTATTGGATGTTTCTACAAGAAAAATCTTTGATTTAAACTCCGGCAATGTTTCACATTGAGTCGGAGAGAATTTTAAAGGCCACTCACTAATGGGATGATGGAGCCATGTAGGGCCGTTCCACCACAACGAGTGTTCTATTAAATCAGATGGTAGCATGCCGCGAGACAGACAATCGCTAGGATTTTCTTTCCCTGACACGTGACTGAAACAAGCGGCAGGTATGTTTTCCTGTATTTTAGCAATGCGATTGCTGACAAAGATAGACCATCTATGCGGAGATGAGTGGATCCACGAGAGAGCTATGGTGGAGTCCGAGAAAGCGTAGACACCTGCAATAGGTACACGAGCGGAAAGTTTGTCTTTGACCACGCGAACAAGTTTAGACAGAAGTAAAGCGGCGACAAGTTCTAATCGAGCTAGCGTTGTTATTTTAGCGGGGGAAACTTTGGACTTTGCACATAAAAGCCGGACGGTGATATTGCCTGTAGGATTGGTAATGTGTAAATAAATACAACAGCCATACCCACTAAAGCTGGCGTCGCAAAAGGCTACGATATTCACTACAGCTTCTCTAAAGACGCCAATGTGGCGAGGAACCTTTAGAGAAGAGAGCGAAGGGAAATCGCGTGCAAAAGTCGAAAACCGATCAGTGATGGAGTCCGGAGGAACTTCATCCCAACCTATTTTAGCTAACCAAAGTTCCTTAATTAATATTTTTGCGTACAGCACAACGGGTGCTACAAGACCAAGTACGTCGAACAAGCGGGCAACTAGCGATAGAATCGCGCGCTTCGTGCATTTACTATCCACGGCCACTGTTGTCAAAGAAAAATAATCATCAGCGGGTTCCCAGGTTAGTCCAAGAATTTTGAAATTATGGACATCATTATCCATGCCAGAAAAATTTACTGGTAAGCGGTGAGACTCTGGGAGAATCTCCAATAAAGCGGGTGAATTAGTAGCCCATTTGACTAAGTCAAAGGAACCTACCTTCATTAAGTCAATTAAATCGCGGGATATACTCATAGCAATCTGTTCATCAGAAACAGAATGGACATAGTCATCCATATAAAACTGAGTTTCCACCAATTTAGAAGCCTCAGGAAAGCGGTCGCTATGCTCACACGCCAAGTTACGCAGTGTGCGCATCGCTAAATAAGGACTAGGCTTTAGTCCAAAGGGAACGCGGTTAAAATGAAAGGTGCGAATAGGCTCATTTTTGTTGAAACGATATAAGATTCGTAAATATTTGCGGTGGTGTTCATTTACACCGATACGTAAAAACATTTGTTTTATATCAGCTGTCATCGCAACAGGGAGCGTACGAAAATCAATTAATAACAAAAACAAATCGGCTTGTAAATTAGGTCCGACATGCAGAATGTCATTCAGTGACAACCCCGAGTGCGTTTTGGCACTAGCGTCCAAAACCACTCGAATGCTGTCTTTGTCCGGTCTAATGACGGCGTGATGCGGTATGTAGTAACCCTCTTCTGTCAATTCAGATTCGGGTACCTCAGACAAATACCCCTGAGTTATATAATCCGCGATAGTTCTATTATAATTTTCGCGTAGGGTCGGCACTAACGTGAATTTACGCTCGAGCGCAAGTAGCCGCCGGTGAGCGACACCGCGTGAGCTGCCTAACTCGGAAGGGGTGCGCGCGAAAGGCAAATCGACAAAGTATCTGCCTTCTTTAAATAAGACTGAAGAATTAAAATTATTTTCACACTCTAATTCGTCCGGACTAATAAAACGTTGAGCTGGAATTTCCTCTAACTCTTAAAACTTCTGTAAATTTGACTCGAGTTCAATTTCGGAAAGCGCGGTAAACGAAGATGTAATGTTTGATAATGATAAATCACTATTGTAACAATCAATATCACCCATCAGTACATAACCGAAACTAGTCAATATAGCTGGGGGTGCGCGGGTGCCTGATTCAACCCTATCTCCTAGGTAAATAAAAGGAAACAGCTGTGCTCCAAGCACAATGTCGATTCCGCCTGGTACATTCCAGGTCGGGTCGGCTAGCGGTAAGTTATTTAAATATGACATGTTATTATCGTCATTTAATCTAATAAATCTAGCGGGAAGTTTATCTGTAATGCAATCGACGACTAACGCTTTTATATAATACTTAGTGTAAGAATTGATCCGAGATTCTATGTTGAGATGAACAAAGCCGTGTATAGGTTTTGATGTCATACCAACACCCTGTAAAGATGAATTGCGTAATTTAATTATGGGTAAGTTCAAACGTTTACAACAGTCAGCAGTAATTAAATTATTTTGCGATCCGTTATCCAACAAGCATCTGATAACCACCTTATCTCTGCTGACCCTATAATATGCATATAATTGCGCGGTCGCTAACAAAATAGTTGACTCATTCGGTAAACAAGTCTTGGCCGCAGTTGTGAGTGATACGGAACTATTGGTAGCAGGCATCTGCTGCTCAAGCGATGACTCACTTTTTACGTCGGAGAAATGCAACAGAGAATGGTGTGTCCTTTTACAAATTTTACAAACGCTTCGTGATTTGCATTTAACTAAAGAATGAGATAAACTTAAACAATTTATACAGCCACGTTTATTTTTAATAAATTCGAAACGAGCTTGCGGTGTACTAATATTTTTAAATCGCGGACAATCAAACAGCCGATGTTCAACGCCGTCACTATCGCACAGCACACATTTGCCATTTGAAACCGGTTCGTTACGCGAAACAAATGACTTTGTACGACTATGCGCTAAACTAGACTTGGCGCGCGGTTCCGCCTGTGAACTGTTAGCGTATGTGCGCTGGAGTACCTTAACATAGTCTTGCATAAATGCTACAAACTCCGTATATGAAGGTAATTTTTCCCCACTCACACGGCTTTCAAACTGTTGAACAGTTTGCGCGTCAACCTTTCTTAAGCCACAGTGTAATAACACGAAATCTAGCAAGTCTGGAATGTCTAACTGTTTCAAGGCAGCGACTGACGCCGAATATCGTTCCACAAATGTATTGAGACTAGCAGCATTGCCGGCGCATCCTTTAATGTCCAGTATATTATTGAGGTAATGAATCCCTAGACCACGCTTATCCTGATACCTTTTAACGAGACTGTTCCACATAACGCTGTATGTTTCAGCTGTGGGAACAATGCCTGCGGTTAATTTTAAGGCATCATTAGTCAATTTACTGACCAAGTACTGCACACGCTGCGAGTCATTAAGATCAGGATTTAAATGAACATTGCTGCGGAACATTTCATAAAATATTGGCCAATTTTCTGTTTTACCGTCAAATGATGGTAATTCTATGGGTGGTAATTTTATGCGACTACCTCCTTTCGGCTCTGATGTTTTGCTGCTCGAAAGTATGAGATTACGTTTATATTTAATATGAGAATATAAGTCTTCAATAGAATTTAGACTTGAATAATCCGGAGCGGTTTCGTCAATCTCAAACTGCAAGTCATTGATCTGTTCAATTATTTCTTCAAATTTGCTGTATTGTTCACTAATTGTTTCTGACTGCGCTAGGAAAGACTCATTTGAGCGCGAATCAAAGTTCGAGATGCTTCTAGAAGCATTATACAAGCGATTAACTCGCTCAAAAATCATTTGCTTTTTAGCGGTAAGCTGAGCTAATTTAACTTCTTGCTTGCGGGTAGCCATTTTGAGGCACTAATGAAGTTATGTAGGTACCTAACGTAATGACTTGTACTTATTTGTACTTAAATTAACTGGTGCCTATCCAGGCTCGAAAGGACCAACTTATGGAGGGACAGGCGTGTAAATAGCCGTGTATCTCTGCGGTTTGAGGACTTGTTACAATCTAACACCTGGATTGCGTGCTGATTCAAATGCCTATATTTGTCTGTATAATTTCAAGTTGGGAGTGGCGGCAGCAGACGGCGTATGGTGGCCTAACTCTAGCATATAAAGAAAAGCGGTACCTGCTTCTTCCTTCTTCAGTCTCGCAGATCTTCGCAGGTGGTACCACCTGTCTCTCTGCCTGGTCTTGCGTGCTGATCACCTTCGTTTGCTTGATCACAAATTACACAGACGCGGTAAAATGGGGTTATTATTAAATCTCGGTAAATCCCTAATGCTTACGGGATGATACTCAGGATTATAAGGTTTGCGGGTGGATGATGTCTTAAGATTTAAGACACGCGGTGAGACGTGTGCGTGCGGCGCGAGAGCACAATGACATCTAGTCCATCATGGCCACTGATTCTTCCAAAAATGGCGGTCCCATACGCTATATCAATACATGCCTATAGCCAGGCACATACACACCCCGTGCTACGTACTACGCACCAACCAACTTGAAATTGAGGGGCGATACTCGCCGCACCAGTATTTTTAACCCAAATGTAAAATGTCGGTCATGTCGGTCGAAAATAGAGAAAAGGAAGTCAAAATAAAATACAATAATCATCTGCCTCATACTCCTGCCTGTCTTTATTCCATTTTATAACTTAAAAATACGTCAATAGACCTATAAAATTGTCAAAATCTAAAGTCGTTCGCATGTTGGGAAGAACACTCGCTTGGTACTTATGTACGCAGACCAGCGAGTAATTGCCTGTAGCCGATGCATACCCTCGCGTTAGAAAGTTCAGCGAGGTCAGCTTAAGGACTGTCGCCATACCTGCACCGAATCAGGTGGGAGGTAACGCCCGGGTGTCATCACTGTGAGGATCGGCCGGAGGACACGGTGGAGCACACCGTGGAGGTCTGCCCCGCTTGGGCTGAGCTCCGCCGTGTTCTCGTAGCGGCGATCGGCGGCGGCGACCTCTCGCGTCCGGCCCTGGTGCAAGCCATGGTCCGGGGCGAGGAGGAATGAATTGCACGCGCGCCTCAAAGAGATGTCAGCAGCCGACACCCGTTGGGGCTGCGGGATGTTGTAAGAGATACCGCGGCCTCGACATAGAGGGATAAGAAGGAACATGGGTGGTTTTTAGTCAGTAGAAGTCTGACACTCCCTTCCGTTCTGCCCATGAGCGGGAGGGGTTATTTGATGCTATCCCACCCCCAAAAAACAAAAAAAGGACTGTCGCCACTGTCGGTAGGTCTGAAACGTGCTTACCGCTCATCGTTGCTGGTAGGACTAGTGGGGGCAGCAGTCCCACCTGCAACAATTGGCAGTGCAAACACATAGTATAAGAATATGTAGGTACCTTGTCGTATCTCTGTGGCCATTGATCGGGACACAACGTCACGACTCGCCAAGTCTTTAGCCTTGGGAGCGTACTTCTCCATGAAGCGGACCCCTTCACTGTTCACCAGGTATCCACCCTCGCCACGGGAACCTTCGGTCATCAAGCAGCCCGAACCGTACATCCCTGGTAGAAATAATTGGAAGAAACTAAGTCACATCCGGAGTTATATAATACACTAGAACAAATTTCCGTGCGTTCAAGCATTTTTGCCATACCTATTATTGGAACCAAATATAACAGCTCACAACTTAGAACCCAGTAATATTAATGACATTAATATCCGTGGTGCTAGGCAACTGAACTTATCCCAGTTGTATACGTCCCTGTGTGCCTATTGGTCTTGTTCTGTTCTGTCTCCTGCTGATATGGAGGGAAGTGGAAATTATATTTTGCCTACTTCTCCGCTATTATTTTCTGATTAATTTCGTTGCGGGATCAAAGACAGTTAAATCGTCTCGCTGGGATTTCGTCGAGCTTCATTGTCGCAGCGGTCGCCACTGTTGATTCTGGCTTTCAGGAGTTACAGTGGTTTGTAGTGTGGTAGGCTGGCCCCAGTTAAAAAAAAGTTAAAAGTTAAGCAACTACGGGACCTGAAGGTTGTTTGACTCGCCAAACAAAAGAGAGACCTGACAAGCTTCATATAGGTACTTATACATTTTTAGACCGAAATCCAAAGTAAGGGCAAAGAAAAGTTTCGGGGCCACGGGTTGTACACTAGTTATCGCGGCCTCGACATAGAGGGATAAAAAGGAACAGTCAGTAGAAGTCTGACACTCCCTTTCGCTCTGCCCAAGAGCGGAATTGTTTTGGCGGGTGGAAAATCATCAAATCCCCCTCGATTTGATGATTTTCCACCCGCTAAAACAATGAAAAAAAGGGGCAAAGAAAAGTGTGAATATGAACTATCAAAATAATGGAGTGCAATACGTCGTTTCGGGAGTTGCTGCGTCGGGTTGCGCGGCGTCGGATGTTACCGGCGGCGAGTGCTGTGGGTGCGGGGGCGCGCGGCGGCGCGTGCCGTGGTGGCGGGTGCGCGGGGCTCCGGGTCGCGGCCGATGCGCGTTGCGGCGTGCATTCGTTGTTCCGTGATTCGAGTCTCGTGCATTCGTTGTTGCGGTGTCCGTCGCTGCGTGCTTTTTTTGCTTGCAGTGTTCGTCGTTGCGGGCATTCGGCGGCGTGTGGTTCGGCGTGGTGGCTTTCGGAATTCGACGTATTGCACTCGTAGTTTTTCGTAGTTTAGTTTTATGAATTGTTCTTATGACATTCAAAAGTGCCAGTAATGGTTTAATTGAAATAAATGCTTTGAGTTTGAGTTTGAATTAAGTACCTATAAAAAAATGTATAATTCGAGCAAATAAATGATTTGAATATGGCCGGCTTATAACTAGTCATGTATTACACTAACATTACTACCTAAACATCTTGTATTATTACTTCATTCATCTAGGTCTAATATTTGAAGTCAATAAGGTTAATAATATGTATGATCTTGTGAAAAAAAAATCGTAAAGCGGTTCACAGAATACATCTACCTACCAAGTTTCATCTGTGTAGTCTTACTTATGTAGTTTTCGAATAAAGTGGCTCGATATATGGACGGACAGACAGACAATACGAATTAAGGGTTACATTCATTCTAAAGTAGAAAGGCCCTGAGGTACAGATCACCTCTCCAGCCTAGTTACCTATAGCATTAAATAGCCTACTTAAGTAGTTGTCTGACTGCACCGACGGCACTTGCAGTTATTACAACCATAGTTATAAAAGAAATAACTTTGTAAACGCAATTTTAAGGTGGCTCGATTTTCAGAAGACCAGTGTATAATAGTACATTATGATATAAGTGCGGTAAGTTGAAAATTACAGCCGAGGCGATATTGCTTCAGGCATAGGCACAAAGCAGCCAGTATTATTAATAAAGTAAATTAATATTTTTGTTTTTGTTACAGAAATTAATGGTTGTAATTTATTCATAAAATGTTGACCACTTTTCTGAAATAAAAACTCTTTGCTAAGATTTACAAAGTAGGTAGGTACCGTTCGTTTTGACGGAGCATCTTGATAAATCGTGCGATTTACATTACATTACCGCACAAGTACGTAATGAGATACATTACGATATTGAAATTGGTGAAACCCTTTACGAGCAAATGTGTTATAAAATTGTTTTACTAACCAGTTGGATGAAACTGTATGAATTCCATGTCCTGTAGTGCAATACCACACCTTGAGGCCATTGCGACACCGTCACCGGTACACGTGTGAGCAGCAGTGCAGGAGAAGTACATCCTCGGGTAGCCTCCGGTTGACATCACCGTATTCTTGGCTTGAAACCTGATTAGCACAACCAAGAAGGTTGAGTTCGATTGTTGCTGATCCACCAGCCATATTCGTGAAAGGGAGGTGTTAGTTGACACTGTTCATTTCTTCACTATTCTTCATAATAGGAAGCAACAAGAATAAAGCACGTCATATTTTGTCAAATCAAAGATGGCTTCGTAAATTCATATTATAGTGTGGATATCATCGTATTGTGGAAAACCCCGCCAATTTGCACTGGTGATCTCACAGATAAGGCCTGCGTCCCAGCACTTGGCGGCACGGTTGGTGGAGTGGCTGAGCGATTGGACGCTGCGCTGTGTATCGTGATTCGTGGGTTCGATTCCCGCACGCAACAAATATTTGAATCACCTAGAGGTACTTTTACCGGGTTTGGCTGTTTGTGTATGTGAGTCTAAAACTTTGTGAGCACATCCACGATACAAGAAAATAGTCTGAAGAAACTTTAAAAAAATTCAGAAACGATATGTGTTATTAGAGTGGTGGTGTGAATCTTACCTTTACAGGGATTTATTCGTCTACAACTCTACATGAACAGTTGGAATTCTCCATGAGATGCTCGAGCCTAAGTTACCTGTGAAGACTTCCGTCATCCATGTCTATGGCGAGGCACCCCACCACCTCGTTATCTTGGAGCAGTATATCCAACACATAGAACTCGTTAAAGTACGTGATGTTTTTGAACTTCGTCGAGAATCCGTAAAGAGTGTGGAGCAGGGAATGACCAGTTCTAGAAATATTATAAGGTTTGTTAATTCTATTCCGTTTGACATTCCACGTGACATTTTTGTATTATTTTAATTATTATTTTACTATTTTGTCGTTTATTCTATTTTTATTTTTTGATTTATTTTGGACATTATTTTATATTTTTTCTTTTGACATTTTTCATAGATTTTCTTTTTGACATTTTTATATTATTTCTATTTTTAATTCCATTAATTTAATTATTATGAATTTTGATGTCAATGACCTCTACAAATATTTGTACACCTCCGGGTATAACATGGCGAGCTTGTAATTTTTTATAACAACTATTTATTGTACCTGTGTTAACAAATGATTTTATGATTTATGATTTATGATTTATGATTTGTATGTCATCATGAATATATGAAACCTTTTAAAATGAAACAATTTTCCTTGAACATTTTATCTTGAAACCCGACACACACACCGACTGGAGGAATAATAGATAACCGTATCTAAACGGCAAAATTAAAATTATAGGAAACCTATCTTTAGAATAATGGGTGTACCTATTTATAAACGTTGGCATTTCTTTAAGGGAGTGTAGTTCTCATGAAAATAACCAACTTTTACTATTAAACGACCATGAAATCGCAAAAAAAGTATCAGCATAATATTATATTTATTGGTTGTGTAACTGGAAAACATGTAGGTAAGTAATAAAAAACTGATATTTTTATCATCCTTTGTGTCGAAATGAGCTTGGGAACTTGTGGTACCACTAAATTGATAGGTTTATGTTACCTACTTCTTCTAACATAAACCCCCGTGATCTCATTCATTCGGTCCCTTTAAGCCATATTATATTCCTATTTCAGTCCAGGTATTTAGCCCAACAATTTTAGGTATTCCAAAATCGATTGGAGCATAGATTCGTTCGCTAGTTACAATTTCTTTTTGCATGGTCACATGGACCCGAAACCGAAACCCCGAAACGGATTCGATCACTTTGCTAGTCCACTCTAGCCGCCATCATATCCCTCGACCCGACGCTTCGCCATTTCATCAACGAAGTAGCATTCGCGTTAGGGGAAGCGTCAAATTGAATGAATTCGAGTCACATTAATCCTTGTGTCAAAACGTTCATACATCGCACCTCGTTATCAAACTAGGTCGTGTGGGCGTCATACACATCTCGGATGAAGAATTTGAAAAAGCCTGACATTTCTTCCCATTATATATCCGACACTGGTACTCGTGATAATGAGGATCTTCAAGGTTATATATAATAGGATTCGCAAAATGTTGTTACCAGAGATCAAAGTTCATATTTCACGAAATTATTATGTAGGTCGGTACTCGGTATACTATAAATAAAACTGGTAGGAGCGTATGAGGCACGATGCGGTTGGTCGACGCAGTTTCATAGTAATATATTTGAGTCGATTTGAATTCAATTAGCCTTCACTCAGCAAGCTATGTGGTCGCAAGCCTTAATGATTCAAGTGCCATGGTGTCTCCGGTGAGTGAGCGCCTTTAGGCGTGCGTGTGTACCGAAGCGTCAACCTACCGGTCGGCAACTGCACATGTTCTCTTGGCTACAGATTTTCCATAGTTGACGGTTCCTCCTCCAAAGGGTCGTTGGTATATTCTTCCTTCCTTCGTCCTCGAAAATGGCATACCCATGTTCTCCAATTCCATCACACATGTAGGAGCTTCTCGAGTCAAGTAGTGTATGGAGTCCTGTAAAAAATCGGATTAAATTAGTGGAAGACGCCCGAATTTATATTGGAACTTGCTATGCCCCCAAGTCACCCCGCAAAAGATGTAATTCGGGCGAGTACTGGACACCAGCCCGATGTTAAATCCTTTTTAATTATAGGTACCATTATACAAACAGGGCTAACTATATACTCAAAGGGCATACAGCACTCTGCGGGTGCAATTTAACAATGTACGCAAGCGTGTGTCGTACAGCAGTGGTGGCTCAGCGGTAGCGGCCCCGAATTTCGAACAGTGAGTCGCGGGTTCGAACCCAGTAATTCTCATTACTTTGTGTAATTAGGGTTCCGTAGTCAATATGGAACCCTTATAGTTTCGCCATGTCCGTCTGTCTGTCTGTCTGTCTGTCCGTCCGCACTATATCTTAAAGACTCTTAGTACTAGAAACGATACGGTGGTGAATGTGGTATAATAAATACTCTTTTATATTGTATACGTTTTGCTATTTTTTGTAACATTCCCTGTCAGGTTCTCTGTCTAGGTATGAGTACATTATTTTAATAAAATATAACCAGAATTCTTACCTACTGTTTTTCTCTTTATCGCGTCTTCGTTTGTAACAATACTACTTATATATTTAATTTTATACCAGTACCTGATCGCCAAGCCAATCTGATCCTTTGACAGTGTCATAAAAGTGGTACTTCCAAGTATCTTCATGCATGCTTCCTGTACATACAAGACAGAAATCTAACGCAAAAGAATCGTATTATTTTTAAATTTTTTACCACTGTGGTGTTAAATCAGTTGGCTGCAGTTTCTTATTATTATTTGTCTTTCTGCTAGGCCACCCGAGATAAAATAATTGTCTTTGTTTCTGTTCTTTCATAGTTTAAGATCACTGTGAAACCCCGTTACAAACTAAGAGCTGGACGATTTGACCTGAGCACTCAAAAAAGCTGCGAGTTGTTGGGCTGCGCGTAGTTCAAAAGAGATACCGCTGCCCCAGACACAAAAGGGCTATGAAGGCTAGTCAGTAGAAGTTTGACACTATCTTCCGTTCTGCTCAGAGCGGGAGGGGTCATTTGATGAGTTTCCAAACTTCAAAATATAAATAAAAAATCTACTCCGAAAATACTTAGTTGTATATTCACCAAGAGCAGCATTCATGCCACCCTGTGCTGCTGTAGTGTGGGAGCGAGTTGGAAACAGTTTAGAAACCAAGGCTACTGAGAAATTTGCTTCGGCAAGCCCAATTGAAGCTCGCAATCCGGCGCCTCCCCCGCCGATGACCACACAGTCGTACGTGTGTTGTTGGATAGTGAATGAGTTCTCACGAAAACTACCTGAAAGCATAAAAGTAAGAAACATAGAAGACTGCAATCACCATCATTTCATCATTAGGCCTTGTGCCAATCTATTTAGGGTCAGCGCAACTCGTTTTTTGTTTTTCATTATCCCTTGTCAAACCTCAACATTTTCATCACATAGAAAACTGCAATCGAGCATAAACATAGCTTTTGTGAAGATATTGCTGCAAAAAGCATCACTCTAAATAGTTGTCATTATTACATATTTACCAGTGGATACAAATTCAGATTATCAGGCGAACATCTTAAGAGCGCTTTTCGTCTTAAGCTGCAGCTTAACTAAAGCTTAGCATGTAATATCAAGCTGCGCTCTCAGTCATCTCATCATCTCAGGCTCAGGCCTACCACCGCCCAGTCAGAGCCAACATGTACCTATCCTATATTATTTAATATTTGGGTAGTTTATGATTCAGCTGCATCAGCTTAGGTTTGTGATTATATGGATTGTTCTAGGCTATATGATGACGTCAAGACATAACTCATTTAGAAGTTGGGAATCAATAAAAAAATATGTTCGTAACTAAATAAAATTACAATCAAGAGTCTATTAACGAGAAAATCGCTTTCAAAAGTCGCTACATGTTAGTGTTCGTGACTGTACAAGCCAGTTATAACCTAAGATTAAAAATTATAAAATAAACTTACTTTTTAAAGGTAGTTGAGACCGGAGAGCAGTAGATAAGCGAGCGACTCGCTGAAATTGAAAATAATTTTAATTTTCAATGGTGAGAGGTACCACTAATATTTGACTCTGTATAACGTATTAAAATGCAGGTAGGATAATACTCCATGTATCGTAGTAAGTAAGTATCACAAGATCTGGTCGTGAAGTAGGACACCTTGGTTGGTACCGCTACATAGACGTGTTCTACTTCACGCCCGAATTCAGTTTGCTTGTGCCGTCATAGTTTACCACGCAACAGGGCTAACCTCGTGTTAACAGGGCACGGTGCGTATTGACCGGGGCTGGCCATCAGGCGTCTAAATACTATTCCATACCATTAGGTATTAACAAAAACTGTGGTTCCTATGTGATGGTGATGTGTTCCTATGTGATGATATGGTGAGGCAATGAAAATGTTTTTCGAAACAGCGTCTTTCGCGACTACTTCATTCGAGTCCATGAGCTTTCGAACCTGTAAGGCAGTGGAAAAAAAAAAGTCGCAACAGCGTGTGTCGCAACATCGGCGTTCCACCACCCATAGAAAACACTTGGAAGTTGGGCACTTGGCTACAATGGCTAACTGGCCCAGTCTGGACTAGCACGACTGGTCGTTGCGACCAAACTACCGCTGGTCTTGGCAGCATAGTGCGCCAGGTACTTAAAACACCATGCAAGTTCAGTGTGGGTTGAAACGAAGAAAATATAAGTAGATGCCAAAAATGATACCGATTCAAACTGAAAAAAAAACACCTATCACCTTACCTTTGTGACACGAAACATGATTTATAAACTAAATTACTTCTATAATATTTAAAAATTATTTATTGACAATGACAAATCAAAATTATTGTGTAGGTCAGAAAACGAAATACGTTGTGAAAAAGAGTTTAATCATGAATTGAAAAGAGCGACACTTACAATAGATTTATTGCTAAAATTTAATAGTGGCGACATCTATTATTGTGTACAAACAAATGACTAGGGTCCCTAACGTACTTTTATTAAGGTTGGTGCGACAAGAATGCTTTTTCATCATTCAAAGACTAAACTTATATAAACTGAGACGGTTATGTTGATGATTTTAATCATTATTTTCAGTAAATAGACATTTGTTACTGCCGCGAATCCTATTTTATTTAAATACGACTTGACACTGACCTGCAAATTGCAAAAAACGTTAATAAAATCGAATTTTAATCCACTTTAAATAACATTAGCTAGTTACAGTAACGTTCAGGTTGGAATGTTTAAACTATTGTAATTGTAATAATTATACTTAGATAAATGATTTAGATTAGACTCGGATACTTTTTCTTGTAAGTGATTTGGAAATCTTGCAAAAGTGCCTGTAATGGTCTAATTGAAATAAATGCTTTGACTTCATCAAATGACTCTTTCCGCTCTGGGTAGAGTGGCAAGGAGTGTCAGACTTCTACTTACTAAAAAACAAACCCTATTCCTTCTTATTCCTTGCTGTTCCGGGGCCGCGGTATCTCTTTCGTACAACCCACAGCTACGGCAGGCTTCCCTACATCGTTGCTGACATCTCTTGGAGCCTTGGAGGTGTGTCGAACAAGAACGCGCCGTCGTCGACACAGCCAGTCGGCACAATATGAACGGACGGTGATCACCGGCCACAGACGGTCTACGGTGGCCGGAAGCTATCACGTGGTCCAGACTATACTTGGATACTTGAGATACTAAAACGATTTTAAAAAAAAACACTGTCTCTGATAGCCTTGTGGACGAATTTATTGACGCCCTGTAGGTAATTCTAATCCTCTTTTGACACTTGTATATTTTTTGTTATTGTTATAACATCATGCCTGTTATCCCCAAAAGGGTTAGGTAGAGATGTACCTACTAGCACACCCACATCTTTACAGTTATGACTAAGTCCTATTTTTCATTATTGTATTATATTTATAGATCTGTAATGTAAATACTGTTATTTTAAATATTGTGAATACAAATACTTAATCAAAAAATTATCATAATGAGATAAGAAAAATGTTAGGTGCACAACTTCTTGGTACAGAATTAAAGATGTCGCCACGGTTTCACCATTGTCTAGTTCTAAGCGTGACCCTGACGTTACATCATATTTTATTTTCTTTGTTTTCTGCCATAAATAACAATAACATAATGAGAAAAAGTTTATATATGATAAAAATCAAAATCCGTAATACTGGTCTTTTCGACCATTATTTACGGATTTTTATAAAATGGTACAAATACTCGTCGTATCATTTCATACACTGCCAGTTTCTCAAATATGTCACCGGATTATAAATAAGAGTAAACCTTCCAAATTTCGAAATAATATAATTTTCTTTATTTAAATACTTCTACTGCACATGTGTATGTCACTGTAATCCTTCTTAACGCCGGGACCGACTAGGATGGAACTTTCGGGGAAAATATCAGTGGGTTATTGAATGGTTTGAAAACACAATTGGACCCGGTAGGTGGCTTTACTGCCCGGGCAGGACGACGTCTGCCAGGTCTGTTAGTTCTATAAATATTTCTTTGTTTAATACCTATGAGTCAGAGTCATTGTCTTTTATTTATTTGCCCTTACATTTCCAAATATCGGGAACAGGGTTCCACGACCTCAAACCTATATCCACGCCCAGAGGCGTGTTTACCCTAGGCCATCCACATCCGGGTCACGGCTCGGGGCACTAGTACACGAGGTTGCCTATTATTTTGGTTTTGGCGTCATTAATTACACTTCTACTTCTCACCTTTTTTATATTTTATTAACATTCTCATTTCGAAATTAACATAAAAAAACTTCTAAAATAGAAAATACGAGTAAACTTGAGAAGAAAAATCTGCTTCTGAAGTCGGTGCCATATTTTGTTTGTTTGATTTCGTTATTTTTTTGCCAGGTATCCTATACAAATATTTACGATGCATTTAACATTCAACCAAGAAACCAAACCTTCAAGATTCCCTTATTATTGCTTTCAACTCTTAACTATTGAGGAGTAGTACCTTACATAATAAGCTAACGCGCGCGCTGCGTGCACTCAATATGGTGTCACAACAAATTGATTGCTTAATTGTACTTTGAGTGAATTCACACGGGCCTTTTGTAAAATTAGTCTAGATTGTTAATTGTATGTCACAGTCATTGGTTAACTTTAACTATAACTACACTGTTGTATTAGGTTAGCCTGTAATTATAGGGTGTGTTTTAAATAAATAAATAATAAGCTCACCTAGCTAGATAACCTGAAAGAATACAACCATATATTACGTCTCCATAATATTTTAATAAGAAATTATCCTCCAACTCCTAAACGTTAAGGAGTTGTACCTTCCATCATCAGCTCATCAACATGAAGTGATAACTGCCATAAGCGAATACTTGAAAAGCTTTAGAAAAAGCACGAAACACGTAATACGTGCCTATAAAATTTGAGGGTTGCCCTAGATTTCTCTTGGATGCCATCATCATCTGGTTAACATAAAAGCCTAAAAGAATACAACTATCGGTTTATAAGTACCTACGTATAATCTTGTAATAATTTGCTTTCAACTCCTAACCGTTGAGGAGTTGTACCTTCCATCATCAGCGCATACACATGAGATTATGATTAACAGACGCAAATACATGAACAGCTGTAGAAAATATGTGGAAAACGTAACAAAAGTACCTAAATGAGAGTTGCCCTCGATTTTCCTGTTATCCCATCATCAGATCCTAGCTTGGTGACAACGGGACCACGACGGAAGTATACTCTTTCAAATACAAAATTAATTTTGAAAATCGGTTCACATATGACGTAAATATCCTATAACAAACATACAAAAAAACATACATACAGATGAATTGAGAACCTACTCCTTTTTGGAAGTCTGTCGGTCACGGTTATTTAATGATTTCCCACCCGTCAAAGCAAAAAAAAAAACCGTTATCAGATCAGATAATAAAGATATCTCAAACCCGATAATTACTATTTATGTCGGGACTATGTTGTAAAAATAAGGACAACCCAGCAGATGCGTTTTTTCCCGCCGCAGCCCTGGGGCGCTTTTTCGCACTAGCCTTACGTATACTTCGGTAAATAAACAAGCACTATATCCTTCTAATCTGCCGCCCATCGCTTGCTATTCACGGTAAAAAGAAAATCTTACTTATCTGGAATGCTAACACTTTCTAACTCGCTACGCTCACTCTTACAGCTGAGTTTTGTTCATTCTCCATTCCCTCGATACATTAGTGGTAAAAGTAAATGAAATATAATTTTTTGAATGATTAAAAGAAAATCAGTTAGGTACTTTTCCGAGGCACTTAAGTACTCGTTTACGTTTGTAGCAGATAAAAGAGAATGCTGCAGAGAAAATAAAACTTTTTTCATTGCTTATTTCTTGACTTCTGCGGTAAAACTTATTGGCCTGGGTCGCCAAATTTCAAAATACGCCCCTGACCACGCCGTGTCTAGAAGAACTGCTATCTGAATCAAACCCTTGGTCCAGCTGCCTAACGAGAACCTCCTCAGGTATTGATCGAAGCTCTTGGTAATCAAGCCATTCATTTGCGGTTAATATGACTATAGGCACAGTGATTGCTGAGTTTACAGCCCAAAAATTTCGGCGACCTCGCGTGTCAAGTCCAGATGGAGATTCAAGACCTCTCTCGTCATGCGGGGCCATTATGCTAACAATCATTGTGCGCCGCTCTCAACGATCCACCGCCACTATCAGGCTTATTAGCTACAATAGTGGTAGTAATTATGCATTGAGTAGTACCTACATGTGATTATTGCCTTTTCGAGAACTTGTCCGGCAAATACCTGTAGTGGCTGTAGTACTTCCGATTGAAGGGCGTAGTTTAGAGCAAGTTGCATAAGAATATTTCTAGAAAAGGTTAGCCAAAAACTGTTTTTTGGTCGGCTGATGGTCTTACCTAAAGACGCGTACAAGTGATCTTATTGCTAGGATGAATCTTTTCTTTTTCGGTTCGAATTGGACTATCCCCGCACACTTGAAAAATTCACAGCCTGTATATCTGCACCTCTATTGACACGTGAAATACACCGTACATTAGTTGACATTTGACATTTTACTAAGAAATTCGAGAATAATGGAAGCCATAAAAATATGGAAAAAAGTTGATAACATTCGTTCAAGCAACGTGACCTCGAGGGCAAGCAACGTGACTTCCAAGTTTCAGTTTGTTTTAGAACGTCTGAAAAATTTGAATTGAAACATAAAAGTTGAACGTAATATTTTCACTAACTGAAACCTTGTAACTGTGACTTGGAAACATGAAAAACTTTAAGAATCCTGTGATAAAGGTCACTTCAAGTTATGTTAGAATAAATCATTAGGTACAGTGTCGGATATGTTTGCTGATACAAGGGTAGACGACTTTTATGCAATAATGCGTAATAAAACAGTTTCTCTGATGCGCCGGATTCGAGGTCAGATTCCGCAATGCTGCGGAGATTTATGCAGCTTCATGTGACGTAGTGACGCCACTGGTTGATTCTTGCCACGAGATTTGATGTGATACCAAGGTCGTTTGTAACTAACAACTGTTTTAGTGAATTATTATATTTTTGATTATTTGAATTTTAGTGAATGATGCATACTAACGTAGTTTTAAGACCTTTGTTATTAGCATGTGTATTCTGTTTTTGTCCTAGATATTGATTTATTATTGAGTTTTATTTGATTGATGTATAAAAAGAACTATTGTAGTTTTAAGAAAGTTACTAACAATTATGGACAAACTTGGACTGAAATATATTATGTATTTTTTTTATTAATTCAAAAATAACTATTTCGAAAAATACTTATTATATAAATTCATGGCTGCTGATTTCATGGTGTTGCGAGCTTATACCTAGCATGTAAATGTTGGTATGACAATTGATATCCGTCCATTTTTTGTAGAAAGGACTGCAGGCGGATCCAGCATACTCCAGTTGAGACCGTACCAGAGACCTACAAATCAAATCAAATCAGGAAGGAATTAAGTTAAACTTTATGATGAATTTATTTTAATGTAATTTTTTTAAGGGTTTCGCTAAAATAGCGTAGATGGTTCAAAAAGTCATCACTCAACATGCTACGGAGCGTTGTAAATCCGGCTTTTTGGTAGGTGAAAATATTTCATGAGAACAGCTCTTCTAAAAGCCGTAGTGTCAATTGTTCAATATAAGATTCCAAGTCCAACGCAAAAAAAATACTGTCGGAGACTGCTACAGACGTGTGTTAACTTGTACCTATAGTGTCAGATATCTCGTGAGGTGAGTGATGATAAAGCTTTTATTTACGACGCATTCCTGTGCGGTAACTAATATTATATTACTGTGATATATTCGTATTAGTGGGTATTTAGATGTACGTTGCAAGCCGCGCGTCAGTCTCAAAATATACGTGACTTGGTGAAGACCATGTTTCATTGTGCTCCCGATAGTTCCCAAATCCTTCAGTGGCGACGAGAGAACAGACGGGAAGTAACGGCAGCTTCACCAGAGGTGACTATCATCGGGAATAAGGAGGATAGTTCAAACCCGGAGATTAGTACTCCTGATGATTCTTTGGTTAACTCACAACCACAACCTCCGCCGCCGGATAACTGTTCCTTAGGGGAACAGTTATCCGGCGGCGAACACGTAAACCAGTAGATAGATTTAGAATTGCTTAACTAATTAAGAATTACTCATCTTGCATTATATAGGTAGACTAGCGGACCTGGCAGACGTCGTCATGCCCGGACAGCAGCGCCACCTACCGTGTCTAATTGTAAATCTAAAAATCTAAACCATTCTCGAAAACACTTGAACAAATGAAATGACAGAAATGACAACATGTTTGTACTGTCAACACTGAAAAAAGTTTCAATTTGAGAGCAAAATCCCCATTAACAAAATGATCCGCTATTTAGTGAATTCATTTGTTACAAAAAATGTGATAGCACAAAATCCGAATCCGACCGATTTTGTGCAAACTTCACATAAACCATCTACTAAATAGTCCAAACAAAGCCTAAACATTTGGCTTGGATAGGTGAGCCCGTTCTTGAGTTATAAAATTACAACGAAAAGTGGCATTGATTTTTATATATATAGATGTTGTTTATCAAAGATTATTGATATTGGTTATCAATTCCTTTTATGACGGAAATTAGATGTCAAATTGTAACATCGAAAAAAATGAAATCAAGATAATTATAACATGTTTGGTCAAATGAAAGGTCTTGGCGAGCACATTACAAATTTGCATACTAAGTATATCATAGTTTTAGTCAACACATACGCTAAGATAGCGGTCAAACAGTTCTCGCGGTCTAATCTGTGTTACTTTCTCGTATTATGTAAATAACAAACCAATATTTAGTAGAATAATAAAAATATTAGTAGATCATTAAAGTAATATATTGTTACGAATTTATTGATTACAAAACAAAAATAAAATTCAAATAAAAAAAAATAGTTTAAAAACTAAAACCCGATACTACCAATAATATCGCGGTCTTAAAAGTAGAAAACAAGAAAAACCGTCTAGTTAGTAGATAATTTGTACATTTCAATTTAACGTATTATAAGTAAAACTATTATAGAGGACAGTCGCAGTCGCGTGCCACCTTGCTAATGGCAACTAGCAGCTGACTTCTGTATCAATGAGAACGCCGTGAAGGATCATCAGGTATCAGTGGCATGCGACTACGGCTGTACTCTGTGAGCTAGCCCATTACTCACCGTCCACAGGATTTGCAGAGGCCTGTAACATCGATTTGTATTTTACAATTTTTTATATGTATAGATACTAAATAATAGTCCCGTGCAAATAGGGCGATCCAAACGAGATACCCTGTACCCACGCCATATCGATGTAAGTATTTAGGAAATCGATCCACCCGACTCCCAGAATGATCTACCACCTGAAATTGGCTTAACAGCTAGTACTCAAGTTGCGTAGGTATATCACGGTTGTCCGCCACTATTGCAACATGAATGGGGGAAAGGTCATAGATTCTTCTATCACACAATGTGAGTGTGAAGCAGTCGAGGTGTCTCACATGGAATGTTCTGAGTATTTATACAACAGCACATTTGAGGACCTCATGATGGCTACTGATTTTTGACACTAAAACGACAACAGAACTGATAATAAAAGTACCATCAACTTGAAAAGAAAAGGAGTAAATTTATTCAAAATGATGACTGTGCAAAGACCGTATCTAATTAAACATGATAATTATGGCATAACTTATAATATGTATTAGCTGACCGACATTACACATAAGTGCTCAAATGCATGCACAATGCGAAAAAAGTGCTCGCTTCAAAAGACAAAGGAAATTAGCAATAATTATTGTCCAATGCATACGGGTACTGTCGCCTTAGGAGTAATACCTTTAATGTCGGTAGATTAAATAAATTGATCTATTACAATGCATTTGTGAAACGGTGAAGAACCAATGTAAATATAGGCAAGTTTATAATATATAAACCGATATTATAACACTAATAAACTGAACGCTACCAACACTTTTAAAGCGCGATCAAGAGTTGTCAGCGTGGTCATTATTTTGGGACAGATCTTGACACCGCTTACATTGTCATGTGGTGATCGCTATCAATTTCTTTCGTGAAAGTGAAAACTGATACACGTTAATGAGCTACAATGGTAAAGATGTCTGACCTCGTCAGAACAGTGTAATAGATGCACTTCTTTGTAACAAGGTTTTCAAAATGTGTCAATCTTAAGGTTCTGTGGGGTGAGAGAAAAGTATGTTTTGTCATGAGATGCTCGTGTCTAATTATAACTGCCACATGGGTCGATCTTTGTTTGTCGATGGATGACCATCCATTTCATACCGAGTTTCTTTGAGGAAAGCACGTTGAACCCTTGGTCCTGGCTACCATATAAAGATTGTAGCCACCGCCGACCGCAGTACTTTACCACGTTTGGACGCGCCGATAAAAAAACAAGCCGCTCTTACAAGGATGCACGTTTGGACGGATTAAGAATGGTTCTGACAAGAACCGTTGTTTACGTCTGGCGGTGCCGAATAAAGAAATAGAGTGTCGGGAGGGTCGAGGCCACTGTTAAATCTTCGTGCACGTGTCTTCAGTCTTCATCAACTCGATTCACAAGACGTCTGCGCTCGCCGGTGGCCAGCCCCGCAGCCCGACACTAAGCGCGCGCGGGAACATCGCATTATTTATCTTTTCGCAAACTTGCGTCGCGCGGCCTTCTTCCGCATAGCAGCGTCCTCCTCGGAATTACTACGTCAACTGTGCTATAACGTGATTGGTTGAAAATCTGTTTATCTAATTGTTTTTATTTTATTTTATGTTATGTGTTTTTTTTTTAATGTACAGTTTTTATTGGTTATTGTAAGTTAATTTAGAATTATACCTATCTTTGTTGTCTCTCGCCGTTATTTCGATATACCTTACGTGACAGTACGGCTAAGGGCGGTGAACTTTGTTGCATGTAATTTGGCAAAATGCCGCGCCGGCAGCGACGCACCTTTTTGCAAATAAATTATTCAGTTCAACAATCATCTTACAAAAAAAAAACTTTTCTTGGAACCTGCATTAGATTTAGAATGTTATTTAATTGTTGTATTTCTTCTATTGAATAAAAATTCCATAATCTTATCGAACGTAAAATACTTAAATGCCCGTGAACAAACACACACCGTGGTATTTTTAAGATTATATTAGCTTTAAAAAAGGGTCAAAGTTATACTTGATACAGCTATTGTTTATAGAGAGTTTGCTTATTCTAAATTTATTCTCGAGTATAACTTTTCATCATCATCACTCAGGCCTGCTCTCTAGGAGAGGCATGGGCTATAATCCACCACGCGGGCCCAGTGCGAGTTGCTAGATGTCACATGTCTTCGATTTTTTTGATTCTAATGTTTTCCTTCACCGTTTTGAGAGTAGTGGTGATAACATTTATATCACGTTTATTTGTAAGGCTGTAAGGGTTTATCGCCAACCTTCTGATACCTAAGAGTCGTTCATAAAAGATCTTTAGCAGTCGTTACTAGTCGTCGGTAGGCAGCGGTCTGAAAGTCTGAAAACCAGTCTTAGCGAAGGGTATCGTATTACTTGGTAGGTGCTAATTACTGGGCTGTGTACATACCCCAATACTGGTGCATCCAGTTAGACTGGAAGCTGACCCCAACAAAGTTGGGAAAAGTTTGATAAGTTTTGTCATGAGCGTTTGACCATGTGTGTGGTGATATGCTTAACACAAGTCTCATCGATTAACTTTAAAGATGAGATCATTTGTGTTCAGTAAGACTGCCACGGATAGTTTTGTTACAACACGACGTATTTAAGAGAAAACCTGTGGTTTAATGGAACAGACACATTAGTGATTCTCATTAGGCGGGTGACGTGTAAAGTTCAGCTGTGGGTTTGCTTTGGAAAATCGAAAACGAACTGTGTTTTTGAAGAAATGCAATCAAATCTAAATGTTTTTCATTTTAAATCTGTCTCAAAATGGTGTCCAAATAAAAGTGACTTCGCTTCACGACTTCGCTCTTTTCGGAGGATTCTTTCGACGGTTATGGAAATCTACTCATAAATCCTTACTCCTAGTGAATGTTAGCGGTATCAACGATAAAAAAAAAATAAAGAAAAGAAGAATAAAATTTAATTAGTCCGTCACATAGATTTCCAAAAAATAATGGACCCGTATTTTTTATTTTTTCACGTAGACAAAAGATGAAGACGATACAGTGTTTCGAAAAGTCGTGTTACGTCATAAGGTTAGTAATTTTTTACCCAGATAAATGACGTCAAAAGCCCAACTCATGATGCTGTCTTTGACACGTTTTATTATCGTACATTTTTATTAATTTGATAAAACAAAAAACACGTTCCTATCTAATATTTTTACTCAAAAATGCATGTAATGTTGTCATTATTTTGACAAACTTGTTTGAGCAAAGTCCTTGCCGGTCTGTTTCAAGGAGCGGCCGGCAAAGTTTTGCTGGCCGCTCTAACAGGCCGGCAATGTTTTGCCGGCCGCTATTTTGACGTTTCAACGTTTTAAAAAATCAATTCCAAAAAGATTTTATTTAAAACACAGCTGTTTGTACGTCTAAAGGTAAAAAAAAAAAAGATTTAAATGAAGTAATAAATGAAGAAATAATCCAGCAGTCAAACACCGCATTAGAATTATCGCAAACTATCAGTAATATCAAACCGGGAAAGTCGGTGTTGAATTTTAGTAACTGTACTTTTCACAATTGTCATTTTAATTAAAAGTCTAGTTAATTAATATATTTTTTATTTAAATTACTTGCTGGTTTTATTTAGATTAGGTACTTGCATTTTTGAGTAAAGCACTATACAAACCTTGGCCCACAATGACTGCTTCGCTGGTCACGCTATGATTGCCTCGAGCTAGCCTAGCTACGCTCTAGGCCTTTCAGCTTGGCCATCATTGCAGCCCTTGCTGTCCTCGCTGTAAAGGCCTCGGCCTACGGTCTCGGCCTTTATCTCAGCTCGTCCATCAAGTGCTGCACGCTGACCGCGCTGTGTCGGCCTGGAGCTGCGCTACGCTGCGCTGTCGGCCATCATCAGCGCGACCAGCAAAGTAGTCATTATAGACCGCGGCAGTAATGTACTATATCTAACCTAGACGGACGAATTAGATATTTTTGGTAAAATACTATATTGTCAAGCACATATTACACACAAAGGTAAACGTCAATTTATGCTTGTTTTCTCTATCTAACGAAAACGATACATATATTCGTACAGTCGTACAAAACATTTATTTGCAAAGATTCAGAGGATGTCACAAAAAAATCATCAGGTTCTCTGTTATAACATTTATATGGGAGTTGTGACCATAGAACAGAAAAAACAGTTGTGACAATATACATATTGGGAACATTATGCCAGAATTATTAATATTCAGTAGTGATTAAATTACAAGAGCTCATTGATCAGCTTCATTAATGTGCTCATTATCGACGGCGTATGGTTAATTATGCCATATTGTGGCGGAAATTGATCGAATATTGTCTCGTAAAACGTTGGTCTATCGATATAACTAAGTGAATAATTTTAATTAGGGAAGTGAGTAGATGTACTTTTCGTGGAACATATTGTAACGTATAGTAAACGTGCACGTTTTGATGCTCCTAGCGTTCTAATAATTAACTTAGGTAAGCGGAATTGTGTTGCTTGGAGTTTATTCCTCCACATCTCCGTTTCGGGGAGTGTGTCTTGTAAAACAGCGTCCAAACCATAACATCACGCCTGTAATCCTCAAAGGAATAAGCAGAGTTGTACCTAATAGTTAATTCATACTTCGCTAGTTATGATTAAGTCTCATGCCCTGGGGCAGGGGGCCAACGTAAAAACCAACGAGCCACGTTCAATAACAGGGGATCGGACTGAATCAAAAAAATATGATTCTAATTAGTCCGTCAGTTAGATTATCGAAAAATATTAGATACGTGTTTTTCGTTTTAACAAATTAATACGAATTGACGGAGATGAAACGCGTCAAAGATCATGAGTCGTGACGTCATTTGTAGGTAAAAATGTACTGACATATGACGTTTTCGAGGAGTTCGCGAGTTTTTTTTGTCCGATCCGGTATTGCTGATTATCACAATAATTTAAACAAAAGGCTATTTTTTTATTAATTTTAATAGGACAAGGAGAAAGTTGAATCTAGAAAAAATACTCGGTAACTACGATTTCTACTAACGAAATAACTACCTCCTTATTTTTGGTGGAGTAGTCCTTATCGATGAATGACATTTTAATTTGCGATCTTGATTAATTAACATTACATTCATGTTTTTATTTTTCTACTCTGCACACTTGTTTTTCCAACTCACTGGACATTGGCAGAATAGTCGACATCGGCTATAGGTAACTGCCATTAAACAAAAATAGAATAGAATAGATGAATGACATTGACAAGCTTTCCTGCCATGGATGGCTGAGTCTTTCTCATGGTGTGGGGTGTCATTGAAAATGTTGATTATAAAGGGTGTAAAAGTACCCTTAACGGAAACGAAAGGCACTTGTTCTCCCCCACCACTGCTATATATTTTTGTTTAAGACCATATCTGTGAAATTACGGAAATATTAGGGGTCAAAGTACCAAATTACTCACAGCTGTTTTTGTAAATACTAGTTTATCGCTTATTACTTTACTTAAATTACCTCCATGACCCGTTTACTATTCAAAGCATCCACTAGCACCATGTTTTAAGAGTGCTGCATTGAGTTTTACCGTAAAATATGTAATTTTTAACCCAAAAAAAGTCGTTTCCCATCAAAAATGTTTGCGTAGGGGTACATCTTAGTTGGATGTATAGAATGCTGGGTTAACGGCTGTGTGAAGGGTTAATTTACATTATGTATATTACGAGTGTTTCCATTTTTCAAAACTGGAATGAATTTGTGAAGTTTCGAGATTTAAAGCGTTAATTTTTGTATGTGTTCCGTACGGTACAGAGCTAGAATTACCCTTAAACGATTTAATTATCTATAGAAAGCAAGCATGGTTCACCGTTGAAAATGCCAAGATCTGCCGATTTACCATTGAGTTTGTATATAAATATCCTATTTTTTGCAGTGTACGCGGTGGCGCGGCCAGGAAGCATGTTTCCTGGCCGCGCCACCAATTTTGTCAAATATCTCGAGACCCTTTATAGTAATTTTTTTTAATAATATGAACAATAATGAACATTTTACGAACAAATTTTTCGCATTAACCCCAAATCCCAATTCAAAATGCGACTGTGGTGCGGCCAGGAAGTATCACGTTGGTTTGCCGAAACACGCTTGAACTAAATATTTTTTCACCAACAGCTATTTTCACAGAAAACAGACTAGAAGACCCTCCTCCCTTTTGAAAGTCGGTTAAAATGCACTTGTCTCGAAAGAGTGAGATGAGCCAAGAAATTTTAAACAGCCGTATGAAATTTGCATGCGCGTATCTGTGACCTTTCAGCTGTTAGCGATTGTCTTTAGAGATAATTTTTTAATTTGGCAACATCCTAAACATGTAGGTGTACGTTAAAGACTTGCGCGTATTTCGAACAACTAGCTGTAGCCCATACAAGTAATTGTTCCGAGCGAGGATTGAACCCGCGACACGCAGCGCGGCCGCCAGTTGCTCAGTCACTTTTGTGAACTGCGCCGCCAAATACAAGTAAGTATTGTTACGCCCCGGGCATCTAGAATCTTCAAGAAACCTCGCTTAATAACTTTACTGAGAAGTACGCGTGAATTCTAGTAGGTACCTAATTCTATTCTGTAGGTAGTTAGTCCGCCGCCCGTCGTCGCGGTACTTGCATTTTAATTTCGATCGTATGCCTACGGCGTAAAGTAACTTCTTCTTTGTTGGTTAATTTATCTTTAAGTTTATTTTTTTGTTAATGTATTTTTCTGGATGCTTTATGGAATAGTAGCGAATTTTCTCGAATATCTTTTGTTTGTTAGTGGTTTAAAAGGACCGAGAGAGGTCGCAGCAGTCAGTCTACTTTTAAGCGAGACAACGAAAGGTTCGAAGAGATATCAAGTGCGCTAAAGTGTTCAGTTGTGTTTTGCGATTGAGTATAAGTATTTTGCGAGTAATAAAGTTATTTCGTGTGTTTAATTGGTAGTGCTTTTATTTATCCCATACCCAGCTCGTAACAGTATTAAACTAAACTGTTACCACAACACAAACTTGAACTAGTAATAGGGTTTCAAAGTTTTAAACAAGTTACGCTAAATAAAGACTGCATCGAACAAAGGCTCGAGCAGTCAAACAAACTTCATGAGTAAACATGAGGAAATTATCATTTACTAAGCCGAGGTTTCTGATCTGTTCTTGTTCGACGATTCGTTGATTACTACAGTAATAGCAGACTAGCATACATGTGTATTTTATCAATAATAAACTCATTTCCTTTAGTTTGCCATAATATGTAATTCATTAAACATTGCATACACACCTAAACTCACCCCCTTTTCTTACGGGGGTAGGCAGAAATTAACCACAGAACGCCACCCGCTACAATCCTTTTTTTTTTTTTTTTGGTGGGTGTAAAATCATCGAATAACCCCTCCCGCTCTTGGGCAGATCGAAAGGGAGTGTCAGACTTCTACTGACTAAAAACCACCCATGTTCCTTCTTCGCCCTCTATGTCGAGGCTGCGATAACCGTTGGACTACCCGCGGCCCCGACAGGCGTTTGCCCTTTCGGGCCCCTCCCATGTTGCTGACATCTCTTTGAGGCGCGCGTGGAACACGAACGCGCCGTCGACACGGCCTGTTTTCGTCGTGAGACGGACGGACGGCGAGTTAGCCCATCAGTCACCGTCCACAGGCCCGCGTCTACGGTGGCCGGAGGTCATCGCGGGACCCGCTACAATCCTTACATACGTATTCCTTTAGCCTCGTCCACATTCATACATCTGGTCATCCACACACGCCAGTAGCGAGAACAACGCACCTGTCCTTTCTGAAGAGCCTCACCAATAAAGTCAGTGCATGGGTCAGTGTATGTCTTTCCAAGGCATCCTTTCCCGGTGTTGCCACTCACATCTGCTTTGTAAATACCATTCGGTGTTTCTCTATGACAGCACTGTTGGCTCAGTAGTTGAGGTGATTGACTGCTAGGCTGCTGTCGCGGGTTCGAATCCCGCAAGTAGAAAAATTTATATGACCTACAGATAGTTGTTCCGGGCCGGGATGTGTTTGTATTTGAGTTTATATGTTTGTAAACGCTGGGTGGTTGCGATACAGGAGAAATTTCTAGTGTGGACCAACGTTATCTAAATAAGAAAAAAAAAATATCAAACCATCTAAGCATACTCTTACGACGATTATACGGCGCAGATTTATTTTTCATCAAAATCCGGATCGAGGGAACCTTTGAGTATTTTTTGCTACCCTCACAGTTTCGTAGATGGCCATCCACGCCCACTTGAAAAATTTAGCCTGTATAGACATTTTTCTAATAAAGAGGCTTTAAGTATGTTTTAAACAAGCCTGGGTTAAATAGTAAATCAGGGTCTAGCTCAGAAGCCAAAATTGATTAAATATCTCTATTGGTAGGCGTGTACTTGAAGCAAGGCTCTATTGTATAGGCTGCGGGTTGTTCAAAACAGATACGGTGGTTTTTAGTCAGTAGAAGTCTGACACTCCCTTCCCCCTCTGCCCAGCGCGGGAGGAGTCATTTGAAGATTTCCTACCCACCAAAAAAAGGCTCTACGGTATTAAGTACATAATGATGATTTACCTAAGTTGTCAAAACTATTATTTTTCGTGAGCTCTATCTCTAAGTTGCGCTAACTAACTTAGTAAATAGTTGCATTATTAATTTACTAAGCTTGTAATATATAAATCCCTATATAATTAAACTTAGGAAATCAAGCGAATAATAATATGTGCACGTTGACATACTTCCAAGTTCGAGGTAACACAACCAATAGTATACGAACTTTTCTATACAACAATGAAGACGGCATTCCGGAACAATGACTGCTCACATTATTGGTGTAAAAATACCCGTAACGAAGCCAACTGCTACAGTTAACAGTAAAAATATGTATATTTTATAGCCACACTCTTAATCGGTCAAAACTACTTTTGACTAGTTTCAGTAAAAATACTTATTACGTTAAAACGCGTTTACTTTATAATAAATGTTAACTATCGCACAAGGTTATGAAAGAGTCAAAAACAAAACCGAACAACCTAATAAGTTTCCTAATGACCTTTAGGTTATTATAATTCAGTAGAGAAATAAAACAAAAACCACCTAATAATTTCTCATAATAGTTTTGACCGGTCAAAAGTAGTTTTGACCGGTAGGTTCAAAAATATTAGTTTCGTTCTGTAACATAAAAATGAAATGAATGCAGTAAGTAGGTGATAAAAAACTTTCTGAACGTTTACATTATTGATGCTGCTGACTGTACTTACTTTTTCCGTAATTGTGATTATTTTCGTTCAAGCACAAACAACAAACAACGTATCGATCTTATGGGTCATGGTTACGATATTTTTAATTAACTGCAATCTTTCAGTGATTAACTATTCTGCTTGATGTACAGAATGCTTGGTGACCGGTTCCGGAAATGAACCTTTTACATTTTGTATATTCATTCATTTAAACACCTCTACGGTCCCCGTACTATTTAGGTAGTTCAAAAAATCTAATTAGTCCATCTGTTAGATTATCGAAAAATATTGCATACGTGTATTTTGTTTTATCAAGTTAATAAAAATTGACAAAAATAAAACGTGTCAAAGATCATGAGTGGGAGGACGTCACTTTGTGGGTAAAAAAAATATTATATATTTCGAAGCACTGTATCGTCTTTATCTCTAATTTAAGTAAAAAAAGAAAAAATACGTGTCCATTAGTTTTTGAAAATCTATCTGACGGCCTTAATAGATTTTTTTATAAAATTACCCTACTGTTAAGAGTGTGGGCATGTGTATGTGTAATTATGTAGGTACATAAGTGTGTGTTTATGCGTTTCGTGTTTGCTGGTAGTGCCATTATTAACATTATGATAGAGAAGTTAATTTTGTTCGTGCAAGTCTGACTAGAATATGCTCTGTTTCTTCATATGTTAGAGTTTTTAATCACTCCGTTATTTGCATTGATACGAGACCTTGTGGTGGATCTTTCATTTTGCGTTAATGTTGTTGTAGACGTAGGCTAATTGGCATACATATTGACGCCTTGCAAAAAATTTACGTACCCATGGAGAGTCAGCCACAATAACTTTTCTTCTCCTAGCCTGGGTTTCTTGGTTAATTGGAATGTATTTGTGTAAATATAGAATTATGTTTAAGAGGTATAGTTTCCTGACTGATAAATAGGCCACTAATTCTATACATATAGATCGAATGTGGGATATCTATATGGTTAACCTATCGCAAGCAACCACGCCCCAGCTCCAAGTGTCCCAGCTCGTCCTGGAACTGTTTAGTTAGACTAATGGACCCAATAAATACGACGTAGTGTCGTGGCTTGTAAATTTAAATGAATGTGTTCACATATAGAGGCTGTGTCCAGCAGTGGACGTCTTTTGGCTGAAATAATGTTCGCATATACGACACGATTAACTGTCGTCTACGACTTTTTTGTGGTGACAAAACATTGTCATGACAGTGGGAACGGCTAGGACGACAGTCGTAAAACGAAAAAAATATGTCATGACTAAATTGTGACGGCAAATCATGTGTCGTTGTTTCGACTGTTGTAGCTTGACACTAATGTGCAAACGACAAAGTGAATGCAGTAAATCCCTGATATAACGTAGTCACGATCCAATGGGAACAGCTCGATACGCTAAATGATAAAAAAAAATTGACGACAAACAGTCGTTTAAAATGGAAACAGCTAAGGACGATAGGCGTCGAACGATAAACTAACTGTAACGACATATTGGGAACGCGGGCTTAGGGCCCGAGTTACTATAGGTATGATACATTATTACTGGAATTTAAATGCATTAGTATGCAATTTCAATCAATGAGTAATTTCTTTGGGTATATTGTATATCAAATTACGACTACTATGTTTTGCACACGATTCACTTATTCTTGACATATCCTATGGCTACTTATGTACTTTTCCTTGCTCGTTACCCTACCTACAACGTGTAACGAGCAAGTGTTTGAGGTGTCTACATAATTAATAAAAAGTGGCCAAAAAAAAATAAGCATGTGGACATAATATAATTTGTATCAAGATGGAAAGAAAGAAAAAGTACTTATTGGTTGTACACAAGACAAAACAAATTGATACAAAATTAACAATAGATCAAAAAATAAAAATAGTAAACAAGCTAAGCCAAGCCCATTATAAATATTCTTATTTGACGATATCGTATATGTTTATATACGTATCTACACTGTACCATAATTGCAAAGAAAAAATCTTGTTTAAACGCTACTCTGTCTTCGAAAAAAAAAACAAATAAGTTAAACATAATTATTAGTTTCTCAGTAAGACACAGAGAAAGTTCAACGCTTCTGAAGACATAATTGACCAAAGTCGGTTCAGATAATAAGCGTAGCCGATACCCACCTTCCCGTTCGCATGACGACCTCCAATCGATACTGCCCAAAGTAAAATAACAAAATAATTTCAAGAAAACGAATATTCTTACTGTTTCAGTTCTAACTTTAAAAAAGCATCAGTTAAGATACAGTCATGGTAAATAAATAAAGTTGCGTTTAAAAACTTGTACAGTAAACATCAATTACTAGTGTACAATTGAAGAGTTACAATCATAGTAAGATGACGTCACTCATTGAGGGATCAACGACATACAGGGCGCGGCGTGGTGTTCGCGCCTGCGCACTTCGAAACACAAACTGGCGCAACTAAAACGTGCCATTTTATTCTCTGAGAGGAAACACGTGAGTGAAATCCCTTTCGCAAATTATTCTACAATTCATTAAATAAAATTTGTCGTGTATTAAAAATAATATAAACTGCAAAAAGTGTTCGCAACGTGTCGTATTTTAATTTTGAAATAGTAAAAGTGTATCCTGTGGTGTTGTAACGCGGCCGGACTTGCCGATACACTGTGCTACAATCATTGCTTTAGTACTCTCGCGTCCACGAAACTTGCAACTAGTCTATTAATAAACTCCATATAGTTTAAAATTTTCAAACTTTTTTAAAAGTTCTAGTACCTACTTTAAAATTTCAAAGAACTTTTCGCAAACACTTAAACGTTATGATTAGTTTTAATAATGTTTGACTAACATAATTCGTTCTTCAAAATGTTTCGGCGTTCTCTAAATCTGCTGTTTTGTGTAAAAAGTGTAAATTAAGTGGGTTATTGTGAGTGTGGTGTAAAGCCAGGACAGTGTACTACAAGTAAAGTTGAATCAAATTAAAGTTCATGCAAAGTTTCATTCAAGATTAATTCGGTGAGTTAAACCACATTGTTTTATGGTGAGTGGCTAGATTTATGAACAATAAATTATGAAATAAAAGAAGATTATTGTAGTGTTCTATATTCAAGCCATAATTTAAATATGACTTAGTATGTATGTAAGAATTATAGATGCTTAAGGGGTTGAAACTATCGGACCATGTTCAAAGTTCTTAAGTTAGTAATCCCATCGCTGTAGATAATTTATCGCGTGTGTTGACTGTATGAGCTATTACGAATGATTGAGTTGTCAAATTAATATTTGATGAGATCACCGAGCGTTAGGAACGATTGTTTTACTATTTAAAATACGGTTAAACTACAAGTACAATTTTACAGGTTTGAACAATTTTTTCGTATTTATTGTGTAGGGTTATTTTACCAATCATTCATATTTTTATTATTACGAAATACCTTATCAGAGGTTTTACTGACCAACGCAATAAATACCTTGTTGTGCAACGCGTTTCAAAAACTAAACATTCTTATTTGTTCATGTTCATATTTTAAACTTATAACTTAAATATTCGTGCGTTTTTTTAGCACCGTTGTTCTACAATTCCTTGATTCCATCTCTAGGCGATAATTATGAGGAACTTTCACATATTTTGGCAACCATATCGGTGAAGATAATTACGTAACTTTACTGCGGATATTTTCGCGATAGTCGAGTTTGGACGAGCAATGCGGATTGCGGTAAAAGCGAACACTTGACCATGTTCGAACACTCTGGCTAACATTGAAATGCGGTTGTTTCATGTTTTTTGAAGGATTTGAACACAAAAAGGACAAGAAGACAAGAAGCGGTGGACGTTCCAAGGCATTTCATATTTCTACGACGTCTTTCATCAGGATATTCATACGTTTTGAGTAGTCTATGTTAATCCAATTAATTTCTGACTTTCCCGTCGTCGTTATCACTGAATAGATTTAGACCGTTAAAACCGGGGCGCATGTTCAGGCTCGGTCAAGCCAACAAAGAGAAGAAGAAAAGTCCATTGAGTTTCTGGCGCATTGTTCTCTATTAGATCTACACTTCAGAAACTACACTCCATTTTCAGTTATTATGCCTGTGGCTGGACTGTAAAAAGCTAGATTCTAATTTATTATGATAATACATAAACAAATAAGTTTAAAAACTAAAACCGGACTACGAATAAAAACGCAGACTAATAAAACCGCGGTCTTAAAAGTATTAAACAAGAAAAGTCGTTTATAAATTAGGTAGATAATTTAATAATTATTTAGTCGCATGCCACTGATATTATGCTACTGCGCCTTCATGGCGTTCTCATTGATACAGAAGTCAGCTTCTAGTTGCCATTTGCAAGGTGGCATGCGGTTGCACCGCGGTTTTATTAGTCATGCGTTTTTATTCGTAGTCGGGTTTTAATTTATAAACCTTTTTTTAATTAGAATTTTATTTTTGTGTGTTATTCAATAAATACGTAATAATTGTTACTTTCATAATGTAATATTCTACTTAATGTTGGTTTGTTATTTACATAATACAAGTAAATAACACAGACTAGACCGCAAGAACTATTTGACCGCAATCTAAACGTATAAGTTGAATTGAACTATAATATAATATACATATTTGTGATGTGCTCGCCAAGAACATTTAATTTGAAGCCAAACATGTTATGATTATCTCAATAAAAAAAATTTCGAGCTTAGAATTTGACATTTAAATTACGTCATAAAAAGAATTGTTAATATTTATATACTCGTAGCCTATCCACCCGGGCTATTCTTACGAATCTATTGACACCTCATTTATTAAAGTACGTTCAGTAGTCTAGGCACTACGGTGGAACATACAAACATACATACATACATAGACTGCAAAAATCATTACCCTTCCATTTGGCTTCGCCCTAGTCGGGTATAAAGAGCCCACCGCAGGTCTATTTGAAAAAAAAACTTGAGTTTCACTTTGGCGCTTCGGACAAATTGCGGGCACGACTTAAGACCGGACACGAATTTTTTAGCGTCAAATATTTTAGCGTAATATTTTGTCAGTCCAGCATCCATGACCTTGTCTTTAATGTGTCTGTAACAGTTTGATCAAACCATGACGTATTGCACTCGTCCTTGTCTCTCTATCTATGAAGACTATAACTGACTTAATTTATACATACCTACATTGAACTAATCGGTTAACCAATTATAACCGAAATCAGCGCAACAATATGATATCAATGCCACAAATATATGCTTAATTAAACTCACTTAATTTCGTCACTCCCTCCAATGAAACGAATTAATTTGATTAGTCTGTAACCGAATTCGAACAAAACCTTGCACAGAGATCACAGCATAACAGATTAACTATCAGACTTTAAACCGGAAGCTGTCTGCTGATTAGTACGTACACACGGTACAGTTTTAACTTAGGTCCCCATCTAGCTTGCACATGCAGACCCAATATTTGTGCAGGTTTTCAATGTTTTTTTTTTAACTAAGATTATTAATGAACGGATACTAGCAAGAAGTCAGGTTCTTTAAGTTGAATTAGAATAAAAATCACGTATGTCGGAAACGGAAATTATCGTATTTTTCATTACGTGTGTAGCGTCCATGGTTATCGAGGACGCTCTAAGCGAATATGGAGTCAAAAGCAAAATCAAGGATGGCAGATATAAAAATTATCGATTTTTTTGTGACGGTTGTTACGGTACTCGAATATGGGGTCAAAAGCAAAGTCAACGATGGCAAATAGGGAAACTATCGAAGTTTTCATCATGAGTGACATGACCATCGTAACAGTGGATGGTCTAAGTGAATACGGGGCAAAAATCAAAGATGGCTATGAAAAGTAGGGAATTTTTTCGTCACGGGTGTCACTTTCAGTTTCCTGGGTACCATCTTGAGTTTTCATCTATGTTATCACCGATCCCGAAAACGACCACCATGAAGGAATATCCGGAAATATTCATCGGGTCCATCTTGTATTTGTTTTCGTTATTGGTAACTTAGAAAACATAAAGGCTATGAGCAAAAACTAGGAAAAATAGCATGGCCGTTTTACATTTCTGAAAACAACGACTTTGTCACTTATTAAGTTGTTAAACTAGTATAAAAATACTGGCTCAAGTGAATGTCTCGCTGCGGACAATATAGGTTCCAGTAGTTGCCCATTACCATACGCGGATATGCCAAATGAAAAACGAACGTTCATTTGCAGTTAATAAACCTGTGTTCCCATAAATACTGTTCAGGAAAATATGTTATCAGCTGGTGCCCGAGTTTCTCTTAGAGATTTTTTTAAGGAGATTGGTATTCTCACGGTTGCTTCTCAGTTCATCTTTGCCAACATTTTATATATCAAACAAAATATCCAAACGTACACTAAAACAATAAAATTAAAAACTAAAACCCGACTATTAAAAAAGCAGACTAATAAAACCACGGTCTTAAAGATAATTTCATAAATTATAGAGGAAAGCCGCAGTCGCATGCCACTGATACCCGATACGCCTTCATGGCGTTCTCATTGATACAGAAGTCAGCTGCTAATTGCCATTAGCAAGGCGGCATGCGACTACGACTGTGACGATTAAAGGTAATCGAAAAAGTATTAGAACAAACTCGTTATATTTATGAAGACCTATCCAACGACCTGCGACATTACCACTGAAAAAAAAATCCCAACTTTACGTGTACTTAACAACTGTCTCTTGACTACTTCACATATTATTATACGCTACTAAAAGTACACTTTTAAAAATACTTTTATATAGGGCCAGTAGAGAATCTGCGTAGGGGTAAAGATTACGATAAAAAAGTAATGGGACAAGCCCGCCACACTATTCCCAAACCACTGTAACTCCTGTAAGCCAGAATCAACAGTGGCGACCACAAGAAAAAGACAATAAGCCAAGACAATTAAGCTCGACGAAGTCCCACAGAAACGATTTAACTGTCTTGGAACCCGCAACGAAATTAATCAGAAAAGAATAGCGGAGGAACTTAGAAAGATTGAGTTAGGTTATCTGCTACTGAGAAATTCCTGTAAAAAAAACCAATAAAACTTTGCCCGACTCGGAAATCGAACCCGCTAACTCATACTCACCATTCGCCGGTCGCCCTTGTCATCACTAGACCATGCAATACATGCGGAACCGGAACTATATTTAAAACTTATAGAAGCAGTTTCCTGTCCCCATACAGATTAGCTTGCTTTGACCACAGCAGCCATTTTACAAATTTCACTACGTAGCCTAGAGCATAGATGCGGGCGTGTTTTCCACGAAATGCGGTGCGATGGCCGGCCTCGCAGAGAGAGGCTGCGAGGGCATCGCTCCGGATCGATACAGCAGATCAGGGCATTGTATGTTACTTGATATTTAAATTTCAACTATTAATTATTGAATTTATTTTCTCTTCAAAAACATAACTTAAATTACATAACATCACGACTGTAATCCCTAGGGGGTTAGGCAAGGGTGTACCTAATAGTACTCCCACATTTATCCAGTTGGAAGAAGAGAAATCGAATGAGAGTAAGCAACTTGAATACCAGTAGAGGTAGTATGCGATTTGATATCTTCTCAGCGAGGGATTTACCAATACTAGCGAAAAAGTAGTTTCCCTTGTTGACTGATTTTCTATCGTTTCTCCTCTATCTCATATTCCTGTTCAACTTTTTCAACAGCTCATTGCAGAAGTTATGATACCATTTGTACGTAACCTTCATTGAGTCGGCCTTAGGGTACCTTTTAAATTTTATTTATTGAGCTTCACAAAAGTCCCGGAGTGTTCCAAGACTTAATAATACTGTGTTAATTACTGACAGGAGCAAGCTTAGTACAGAAGGAAATCATGGTACTTAAGTTGTCAATAATATGTGTAGCTGTTAAATTGGCATCGTCCACTGCATATAGTGAGTATAAGTCGAACGCCCTCATTTAGTCATCTAAACCACTAGAGTAAATATCTTTTTTATTTTTTTTTGGCCGAGCGGGTACATTGACGTTTCCATGGAAAGGGAGATACTACCATGGCCAGTCACTGAGTAATGTTTTACAAAACTCTGCGAGATCATGATCTAGGCAGGTACGTCTATTTTTTGGAAAATTGTGAGCTGGTAGCAGACCGTGAGAAGCCATCAAGCTAAGGTAGCTATGAGATCGAGTATCAGAGTTAAATTCTGTAATATCTACATTGATATCACCGATCATAATTATGTATTAAAAAGAGAGTATTTTAAGAGGAGATCATTGAGCGTTCAAAAATCCAGATATATTACTCAGACCAAGAGACAAATTGCAACAACAATTATGTCTATTGATGTTTACATGCGATACTAGAAAGTTTGTAACAGGCAGTGCAGGTTCTTCTACAACTAGTTTCATGCTATACTGATATGATAAATCACCACTCCTTCGTTTTGAGTGTTGTTGATAAGTGTAAAGTATGAAGTATAGTGGAGTAGTGAGCAGTGGTGGCCCAGTGGTGGCGGCCTCGACTTACGAACTGTGAGTCGTGGGTTCGAATCCAGTCAGGCGCATTACTTTGTGTAATTTATTTCAACACCACTGCTCTCAAAACGGTGAAGGAATACATCGTGAGGAAACCGGCATGTCTTCGAACCAAAAAATTCGAAGACATGTGACATCTACCAATCCGCACTGGGCACGCGTGGTGGATTATAGCCCATCCCTCTCCTAGAGAGGAGGCCTGAGTCCCTGCAGTGGGAACATTATAGGCTGATGATGATGATGATGATGAAGTATAGTTATGAAGAGAAGGAATGACCTGGGTGCATGATAGCCAGCATTTAGTCAACAAAATGAGATCCCACTGTATATTACTAATGGCGAGTAATGTTTGGCATAGAGGATGGTTGCGTCCAATGCTTCTATTGTTTTGATTAATAACTGAGAGACGTGTTTTGGTTTATTATGTGGTTAGAAATGTCCTCAATGTACGTAGTAGGTAGGAATTGGCAACCGAAAACTTATCCAAAAAAGAGTTTATTTCTTCTACACTAGCGAATATGCCTAAGAGTTATCTGGTAAATTACACTGATGATGAGGGGGAAGGGAGGAGAAGAGGAAAATGGTCCCGACCGAATTGAAATTGTTTACGATGAAATAACACACTGGAGGACAAACTTTGCGTGTAGGGATGAATCAGACTATTAATGGGTGTTGTTAAGATAAAAAATAATATAACAATCAATATTTATAAATATGTAACATAGCGAATAAAAATGTTGGTCATCTAATTAGTCCGTCTGATAGTTTTCCAAAAAATATTGGACTTGCCCTTTTTCTTTTTTTCACGTAAACAAACAATGAAGACGATACAGCTTTGAAAAGTCATGTGACGTGATATTCTAAGACATTTGTATGGCATTTTTTACCGGTCAGTGACGTCACAAACCCCCCACTCAAATCTTTGACGTGTTTTAACTTCCGTCAATTTTCATTAATTTGATAAAACAAAAAATACATATCCAATATTTTTCGATAATCTAACAGACGGACTAATTAGAATCACATTATTTTTAGTCAGTATATATTATTATCCCTTTTGAAAGTGTACTAAAATTAGTAGTAGATTATAGATTTAAAGAAGGGCGACCGCATCGAAGAACCTGATAAGCTTTGCAGTCATTTTTAAGTGCAGACAAATTTATACGACTTTTCTTTGGCGACCTTCCGAATTTCCTTAATTGAGGGTGAAACGTGCTCCGACACAAATACAGGACATTTTACACCGCCGTATCCTAGAGGATGAGAGTTCAGTTTGTTATCGCAGTGAGTTCGTAACTGAATTCAGGAGACCGTCGCGGATTCTTGTATTTTAAACCTAACTGAAGATTTTTCGTAACCATTTTCCCAACTCTGCTAGCCGAGAGCACATCTTGTTCTTGTACGGTACTCGAGACGGCTTTAGATAGTTGAATGACCGTTTTAACTACATCCTCTTTATTACTTACGGGAACTTCATTTCTATTTATCTTCCTGTCAGGTAAATTGGTAAATTATTTCTTCCAAAGCAACTGAGTCTAGACGTCAGGTCCTTGACATCCCGTCAGGGCTGCGGATTTTTGGAGGATCGCTCAATTCATCGGGGATCTTTTTTTTATGATTACTCGAAGATGGCTGAACCGATTTAGATTGTTTGACTTCCCAGGTGGTCCCATTATCATTAAATCAGGATCTGATGATGGAATCCTGGAGAAATAGAGGGAACTCTTCAAATTTTAAAGGCACACTTGAAGTGATTTGAGTAGTTTTTGGAAGAGCACTTTCAAGTTTTTTTTTATGACCGGTAAAGGGTTAACCAGCATGACGTAAGTAGTATTGTTCCAGTGTGGAAAAGAGACGGTGCTTTAGGCCGTCTAGCGCTATCTCCCAAATTGAAATAAGATTTCTCTATGCTGCTTTAAGGTGAAAGCGTCAGGATAGCCGCGAAATTCAAATTTTCTTACGTTTTTTGCATAGCGAGTGTAAGACGTATGTAGTTACAGAATTATAATCATCAAAATCATCAATACAACCCTCCAAGTTCATATAATTCGAGGAATGACTTTGACCTCGAAAAAGTCGTTCCTCGAATTATATGAACTTGGAGGGTTGAATTGATGATTTTGATGATTATAATTCTGTAACTACATACGTCTTACACTCGCGTCCAACATTTCAATCAACATACAACCTAGCACTGGCCTGCAAATTGCAAAAAACGTAAGAAAATTTGAATTTCGCGGCTATCCTGACGCTTTCACCTTAAGACGGCATAGTAGAGTCTGGATTATTTTAAATGTTATCTCTTGTACCCTAAACACTTACGCAATCAAATAAAGGACATGTATAAATACATTAATGTATAAATACATGTCCTTTATTACTCAACATTTTAAAGTATAAATACCATAGAAATATAAATACCTACCGTATTGCTGTAGCTAAATTTAGAAGAAATCTAGTTGGAATAAATAATCATTACCCTTCCTTTTGGCTTCGCCGTAGTCGGGTTAAAAGTATGCATTTAATTTTCTTTTATCCGAAACACATCAGAGCTATTATTTCAAAAGATACAAAACATCACGAATGAGGCACCCCTTATCTGCTGTATTGGGGTGCTTAAATGAATGACGAATGACTCTGTATTCTATTTACTAGACAAGACGGTTTCATTTCAAATAACGTCAGGTTTAATTATTTTATTTTCTCCCGTATGAATATGCAACCCTTAATAATTCACCATTTGAATGCTTGTGTTCGTTCAACTTGAGGATTGGTAAATTATCGTTGATGGACTATTTCAAATAACGTCTATTGCGATATTTTCCGATGATCAAATCACACTAATATTAAAAAGGCGAAAGTTTGTGAGTGTGTATGTTTGTTACTACTTCACGCAAAAACTGCTTAACGGATTTAGACAAAATTTGATACACAGATAGTTTATAACCTGGATTAACACATAGGATGGTTTTTATCTCGATTTTATCTTCCCGTGGGTTAATTTTCGAGTTGTAGTGGGTGAAGCCGCTGGCAACAGCTAGTATATAATAATAGTAAGCTAACAACTTTTAACGAGCGAAACCGTCAGTGTCAACCTACTTTCATTAGTAGGTCTTATTTTATCAATAAAGTGAATTTTAATATCTTTATTTTTCGGCTTAGTTTCCTGGAAAATGTTGTTTATATAACAAACTCAATTGGCAAGCACACACTGATTACATAAATAACATACCAAATAAAAATGGCTTCAGCCGTCTACGAAACCGTAGTTTCGTAACTGGTTTCGATGAATTATTTGTCCTTGTACGTAACGAGTTTCGATAGAAGAATTATTAATTTGTCTTTGTACGAAACTACGGTTACGTACAAGGAATTTTTGCAAAAATATGTATTTTACTAGTACAAGGAATAATAATGGATCTTGGACCAATTATTAGTCGAAGATCCCATAGCCGCAAATGACAATCTGCAAATTTCCCAAAACTTAAACAGGGTGTTAACCAACCCTTTTCGAAGCCGTCAACGAATCATTGGGTACATCAAACTAAATACCCCTACGCAAAAATTATTGCTATGAACCGACATTTTATTTGGGGTGAAAAATCACATTCTAGGGTAATAAAAAAAATCGAGCAGCCAGACCAATCGGAGAGGCTAATCATCTCCTCAGACATAAATTGTAGCTAAAAGTCAAATCAAATCAAATATTAAACCGATTTTCAAAATTCTTTTATGATTCGACAAATTTTATTCCTGAGGAAAAAATACGTGCCTATAAAAAAAACTATGAATTTGATTTTTTATTTATTTAAGACAGACTTACCTAGTTTCAATAATTACAAGATGAATGTCAGTTCAGTAAACTGCCAACGCGTCTAATGAACTACCTCAATCACCAAATTAATTCGTCCATCAAAACTAGTTACGTACAAGGACAAATCATTCCTTCATCGAAACCAGTTACGAAACTACGGTTTCCTGACGGCCGAAACCAAATAAAAATCCACTTCAATACTATAATTTATAATTCACTAATTCGCTCACACACAAATAATCTTATCGAAATCTGGAGATGCGCTACACAATCAACAATTACAGATCTACAAATAACATAATTAAATAATTAAGCTTCTATTCAACTACGATTCACAATATAGTTATACACAGTACGATGTAGCTACATCCGAACTATACAAAAAGACCAAACCAATGACTATTCATCAACTTTACACATTCTTGCATTCATTAGTAAAACTCTTAAGAAAAGCATACCGTTCAATCCTTCAACTCGAAAAAATCCAAATACAGCCAAAGAAACCGTATTGAAATACAGAGCTACCTCCCGCATGGCAAGAAAAATTTAACGTCTGAAGGTGTTGAACTTAATAATGATCTACCGTTAGAAATCAGGAGAGAATCTTTTTTCAACTTTTAACTCAACTCAAGCCGCACATCACTAACAATACAAAACGTAAAAGAATATGTCGACATCGTGCCTGCCTTCATTAAGAAAATAAACTGTTAACTATTGGACTACACTTTACCTTAGTTAAGAATTAAATATGTGAGCAATGAAAGTTATTTTAGGATAAATTAAGAATCATTAAGCCCCAGACGTACATCATCTTTCTTAACAAACCTAATTTTCAACCGCACCGCCTAAAAAATAACCATGAAAAGTATCCCGTTTTCAGTGTATTCGAGTACCTATCTATACATATATCACAGACGTTGTCACCATAGAATTCACCGTGTGTCACAATACTCACACGCCACGAGCAAATTCAACCGAAACCTCGTAACATGCCAGACGAAATTATATACAATCATAATACCTATCTCATAATTTAAAAACCGACCACCAATCCGCCATTTTGCATATTATCCTACACGAAGGACGCTGAAACACGTTGACTGAAAACCACAACCATGTGATGGGGGAAAATTTAAAATGAAGCATCTGCCATGAAAGGGGGAGGCCAATTTTGTAATAAACACTTTGTCCCGTTAAAATAGGAGGTAAAAGAATCGACTAATATTGGGAACATCCTGCAGACATCCAAAAACTCTAAAACGAAGGGTCTTTTTTGGAACGGGAGGACAGCACCCTGTTAAAAAACATCAATTTGCTAATTACAAATTTTCAAAGTTCTATTTGCTTGTTTGTCCTGTTACATTACGCGGTAAAACAGTCGGCTGGTAATGAAACATCCGGCTCACATACAAAACAATACAAGCATGACATTTCATAGAAGAAATTCATTTGATTAGGCGTATAGCCGTCGTCGTCGGAGATGAATAACTTTATTAGGCGATTTCTCATTTGCCCGTTGCTTAAAATCCATGTAAAATCAGAGTTAGTTATAAATATAGAAATCCCTCATCGGGTTGATTTATAATGTACCTTTTACATTTATTTTATAAACAATTCAGATTAATACCCTCCGCGCCTGGATAAGAAATTAAATGATGCCAATCGACACTCGTAGCTTTGAAAGCCCTAAACCAATCTCCTAAAGTTAAGTGGTGGCGCATAAAAGAAATTGTCTGTTTATTGAATTCTAATGTGGCACTCGACGGCTTCAAATGCTCGCTGGAACAGCTCGCACCGTCGACCTCTAATTGAATTAGAGTTAAGCGTTTGACATCGCATAACAAGTCTAAGACGTAAAGCAGTTATTGTACTTTGCATCAATAGCAGTTTATTCGCGAATTTTGTTTCCATTCAAATTGATTTTATTAGCTCGTATTTTTACGGAAATCCTCGGACTACCTAATTGCTGTATCAGGAATTAATTTTTCCAAAAGAATACATTGACTTCATAATTTCATATTCTTAGGTTATTCGTAAGAAGGATCTCGAAAATAAATAAACAGTAGTCGTAATAATTATAGTAGTAATTTGTTCTTTAGTATACATTTAGTTTCTTCCACTTTTCTCATTTCTATGATCGCATTACTGTCGTAAAAAATCGGTGAAAATCTTGTAATAAAAAGAAAAGAGAATTCATTAAAACACAACACGTGGGACTGATCCTTAAATGAACATACAAGTATGACAAATGAGTATGCACGGAACTGAGCGAGCCAATTGTCCTGACTGTCCCGGCCTCAAAGAGTTATTCCATGCCCTGATTAGTTCATTCACATATGTTCCAGTAGTGGCGAGTGTGTTGTTAGCAGCACACCTAACGTCTCGGCCACAAGTTTCATGTTCTAGTTACCAGCGCACACTCGAACTAATCAAAGCACGTGCGCGTTGCTTTAACCAAGTTACGTCATATATCGCTTCATTCGAGAGTGGGATCAAAATGTAAACATATCTATGGAGATAACCACATGATACATAGGTACTCTCTGTACATAGAGTATTTGTATCATGTGTGTATGGTACTGAATTCCGATTCGTCCTTTGACTAGTCAATAACTGTACCAGGATAATTCTATGTCACAGCTGTGTCTACGTGGGAAATAATTCCAGCTATTTGTGAAATACTATAATTGATCAAACAGAGATCCTGTCAATGTCGAAATAACCCTAAATAAAATTTAATCCTAAATCGGACAGTTATGAACATAAAAAAACTGAAATATACACATAACAGCAACCTACAATGGTTTACTTATTGCGGCTCCACGAGATAAATACGTCGACCATTTAAGATACACACAGAGTTTACGCAACGCAATAAATAAAATGCAGTACATTGTATACAAAAAAGGCAAAATGTAAAAAAACACTATGGGATCGGATAAAAAAAAAGACTAATAAGTCCGTCAGATAGATTTCCATAAAATATTGAACAAATTAAGACGACACATTGCTTCGAAAACTTGTGAACTCCTTGAAAACGTCACATGTCAGTACATTTTCTACCTACAAATGACGTCACAACCCCCCACTCTTGATCTTTGACGCGTTTTATCTTCGTCAAACTTATTAATTTGATAAAATAAAAAAACACGTATCCAATATTTTTCGATAGTCTAACTGACGGGCTAATTAAAATTTCATTTTTTTGACTCAGTCCGATCCCCTATTCTATATTCACTGCATTGTCGCCATGTTGAAGCCTCCACTGTACAAGTAGCTAGTAGTTTCAGCCTCATTAGTTGTCCATTCGAGCGGAACGAATAGGAGAGACAAGACTGTGACGCTTTTAACAACAGTGCACTCCACTAATATCTTGAACAATATTATATAACACCACTTGAGACAGAGGCGCACTTGAGATTTGGGTGTTTGAGGTGTATATTTTACGTTTTAATGTAACCTAAATTATTTTTTGTTGTTGTACTTGCCCTTTACTTTTCTGTGTTCGAGTTCGAGTGCAGTGCACTTCTGTGAGTGACGAATTCACTATGCTTAAAACTGTTTGTGATGTAATTTTATGTACGTTCTTAGTGAGTAAGTCGTTGAAGTGCCATGAATATAAATAAATATATAGCACGAGCAGCGACATTCCACCAGATAAACCACTCAAACGTCCCATCTCAAACAAAGGATACACAGATACAATATAAGTCCAGCTTTAAGTGGGTTCCTTAAATAACATGAGACCATAGCATTGGGTAATAAAATTAAGTTAACACTTAAATAAGAAAAAAAAAAAAAATAAAATGCATTTCATGGCATGACAAACACGTAAACATTAGGAACGTAAGGAAGGAATAAATAAATAAAAAAAAAATAATTTAAAGAAAACATGGCCAAAATATAACCACCATAAAATTCGCTCTCCATTAATACTCAATAACCAAACGTTCAAACGAGCCAATCAGCGGTATTGCGAAAACAAAGTTCTCGTAATTTTAGTTGGAATTGCTATATTTCCACGAAATACTTTTATCTCCAGTAATAACCCAAATGCTTAGATTTGTTTGGGCACGAAAACGTAATCCAATATTTGTATTTTTCGGAATCAATAAAAAACAAATATTGGGATTACGTTACAATATTTTTTTTAACGATAGAAGCTCTGTGACTCTAGTGAAAAACTCAAAAGACTGAAATAAACTACTAAGAAATAAACTACTAAGAAATAAAAGAATTTAAACAATTATCTATTATGTCATTGAATATATGTATATAATATATTTTTTTCGGCATATATAATCGTACATTTGTATCGAATAAACCGATGACCGATTTCAAAATTATTTTCTCCTTTACAGTGTTTTTCCCGAGTAACACAGACTATATTCATTACAAGTTCAAACAATAAATGTCCACCCGTGCGAAGCCGGGATGGCTGAGCGACCGCTCAAGTTAAGTAATATGACATGTGGGAGGTGAGTAGAACAGCCTTGATTCAGCCTTCATCAAAGTTCGAGAAGGCTGTAAAGTACTTCTGGACACGAGGCTTAATGTTAGGCAAATAATTGTAAGTAAATAATTTGCACGCTTGCATGCATGCAGAATACAATGACTTTTAGGATTTAAGATCTTTGCTTGTATTTTAATAAACATTTTTGGTTTAATTTGATTTTTGATTTAAGAGATTCCTCTCTCAAGACCACAGGTATCTCGGGCCCTGTTCCCAATCGGCATTGGGACTATCGGCATAGTTATTATTTTATCTTATTTTATTCAGAAATATTTAGTCCAAACATGTGCACTTAAATTACCAAAAGGATTATAATTTAAAAATCCTATTTCCCCTGAAACTAAGAAACCCGTTAATTCAAACCATAACAAACTAATACCAAACCATAACGAACTAATACCAAAGGAAAACAAAGACATGAAATTCACCTCATACCAGTAGCATTATTAATGAAGACGCCACTTCCACAAATCATCTGTAACCATTCACATTCAAATTTCCCACAAAATAAAATAAATAACAATAATTCCCGTAATTTTACTAACTAAAGACCGATACATTTTTTTCGTTTTATATTTCATCGTGAAATATAAAACGAAAAAAATGTATCGGTCTTTATTCCCAAATCACTTAATAAATCCCAGAGTGAGAGCGAGAGAGCTGTACGAATGCCATTGGGTGCCCATATTGTATCTAATGAAGCCTTAACAAATCCCGCAGTAAACGTGGTTTGACTTTTCTCAAATATTCATGAATAATCTGGCTCTAATGTTCCCCTGATGTTCTCATTACAAGTTCGGCTGCGCGTTGGGTGGACGTCCCAGCCACCGTTACGCTCGTGGTGGTTCGGAATATTTGAGGGAAGACTAACTGTGTTGTGAGCAGACATTCATTTAGTGTATGTGTTAAACTAGAAGCGGGTGCAGCTTAGTGTCGTTTACAGCTAATTGTAAGTTTGTATTTTTGTCTATTTTTTTTTCAAAAATAGGGTTTTTTGATTTCCGGGACTTATAAAATTTATTGGTTTGGAAAGTTGTTGGCGTATTATGGTGAATAATATATTTTTTTAATTTTATTTAGGTGATGGTACCTTTGTTATGGGGGGTGGTCAATATTGTGTATACAGGGTGATTGATAATTGGGTGATTGGTAAATCGGCGCACTTCTTAAAAATGAATAGGTGATATACATATATTAGACCTAATTTGCAACAGCTTGAGCTTTGCTTTCGAACTGAATTGTTTCTTTCAAAACGTATTTTAAAGATTTATGTTTTTTTGGATTTCGAGGAAATTTGCGCCGTTTAGAATGTTAAACTTATACTTTTCTGATTCCTCATGCACGAATGAATCCTTCGAATATAGATTTTGATTTTTTTTTAAATCTTTTCTTTCTTTTTCGAGGCAATTATCTCAAATTATATTTGTCGCGCACGACAAATATAATTTTTAGTTACAGGAATATTTCTTAATTATAGGAACGACTCTATTGTATTATTCACTTTCTAAAATAGTAGGTGCCCAGTTTTAGCAATAAAATTACCAGAAAACAACGGGTGTTCCTGACCTGGTACTGGTAGTATTTTAATAAAACTGGGTACAGGTTAGACGTTAGGTTTCCCGATTTTTTTTTATCTTAATTTTTTTGTATTTTTTCTTGTTACCACTGTTTGATGTTGGGTGTTTGACTTAAGCCGGGTCCTGGTCGACCAACCCGGGTAAGATCTGTATCTGTCTACTACGGTGTGCTTTAACTTATCGAGTTTCACTAACGGTCAATAAGTTTTACAGAAAAAACCCATGAAATAAACCTAACAAATCTTTCAAACTGGAACCTACAATACAAATTGATACAATTTAATGATATCGGATGGTTTCGAAAACACAGAGTGACACGTGATTTAGAGTTACTAAAGAAAATCATTTAGCTGACCATCACTTCTGATATACTCGACAGCGGTGTTGAGATAGTAAGTTAGTAGAGATATTGACGCGGACCTGACCAAGTCAATACCTTAACTGCGACCCGGCCACATCCTGATTTTGAGCACGGTGACCCTTAGCAATGTGCCGTCGCCCTGTTGACCGACCCGACGAGGGCAACGACCCCCCCTTCAGATGTACAGCCTCCGAGCAACAGCGCCATCTGTGCAAACTCATAGCGCTGTCTAGTTGAAACTTACATGGTACTACTACAAACTACAAGTCGAGTAGTTCGCGCCGTGTCCAACAGGTGGCGCTGTCCTAACTGCATCGCCCACACATGACAATGGAAGCTTTCATGAAGTTAGCGCTGAAATGCACAGATGACGTTGTTTACAAGAACGTTGAAGTGCGCACTAACGGCTCATAGATGTCTTTACGTGACATTACTCTTAGTTATTTCGTTGTAACCTAATTTAGGTGCTCATCTGCTTCACTTTAATACGCGGTCAATCAATTCAATGATCGCAAAAAGCTACTGAACAGCTTTTTCATGAACAATTTTTGATTTCAGCTTTTAGTTCCGTAATTTGAAACATTTTGCAAACGATTTAAGTTTTCTCATTATACGATTCTTTCACTTTTTTAAACTTATGGCAACGAAATCATAGGCCCACTTCAATTGCTTTTAACAGGGTGTCCTGTTAAAAGCAATTGAAGTGGGCGTATGATTTCTTGCTTTTACCGTTTTTTTACCCGACTGCGCCTGTAACGTTTGTTTTTAAATAATACTGCTTATACAAGATAGCGCAAACAATAATATTGTGACTTTGTTTAAAAAAAAATCTTTTTCTTATTTTATAAATATAATATTTAATAAATATTTATAGTTTTTAAGAATTAGGAAAGTAAGAAAAAGATAATTTAGCAGGTGTTCAAAATGTGGGTGTAATATTAGGTATACTTCTGCCTAACCCTTTGGAAATTACAGGCGTTAAAATATGTTATGATACACTTTGCTACGCATTTGCTACGCGGCTACATGCCTACACTGCTACGCGGCTACGCTGCTACGAGACGGGCTACGTGAATGGCTACACAGCTACGCAATTGACTTTTTGCATTGTGTCCTTAGGTCTGAAAGAATCATGTGAAGCTAGAACTATTTGTATTTCCTAAACTTAATTAAAATTTCAATTAGCTTAAGGATCTTTTAGAGTTTTTATTTTATGAATACTTATTACTTAATTTGTATAATCAGTTAGTTTGGCCACAAAGTCACAATATTATTGTTTGCGCTATCTTGTATAAGCAATATTATTTAAAAACAAACGTTACAAAAACATAACCCTTTCAAATATTTCTGGCGCAGTCGGGTAAAAGCGAGTCCTATTAAAAGCAATTGAGCTGTGCCTATAATTACTAGCGGGTCTGGCAGACGTCGTCCTGGCCGGACAGCAGCGGGTTCGATCCACCATTTATTGAATTCATTTGTTACAAAATATGTGAATAGGCATCCTTGAGATATATTTTTCTAGACTTCATTCGGAATCGAATGAGTCATCGCTCAAATTTTAGGAGCTTTAAGAAGAATTAGCACGTTTTTGAACTTATTGACTAACCTACTTTTTTAATCTTAATATGAATTGTAAAGTATTAGTAGTACTAGGTGGGCTAAAATCATAATTATTATCACCATAATTATCATGTTCTCATTTCTATTCATTTGGGATCTTTGCAGCGTGTCTACTTGTTCCATACTTCTCTGTTTCTCGTCATCTCTCTTTTCTTACCAAATCATTCTTAAAACAGTCCATCCAATTTCGGTCTAAATCCACATTTATAATGAAAACCTTCCATTTTTCTCTTCTGCATGAAATGAACGTACCATAAAAGTAAGAGGAAGAAGAAAGAGCATATAAAAGTGTATAACATTTTATTTCAAAACAAAAACTACCTAATGACTGTTATATTAACATTGAAGATAGGATTACTCAATCCACATGCACATTACCCATTACCGTTTTGAGAGCAGCGGTGATGAAATAAATTACACAAAGTAATGTGCCCTCCCACGGCCTACTGTTCGTAAGTCGGGGCCGCCACCACTGGGCCACCATTGCTCTCAGTAAGTAAACAATTGGACCCGGCAGGTGGCGCTGCTATCCGGGCAGCAGGGCTGTTGGCTGTTGCGTATCTTTTTAATGTCAGTGGCTATCATAATTCTATGGATTAACTGTCAAATTGGTTATGGTTTAGTACAAAACATTGACTTAGAATTCCAAGTCAATGGTACAAAATGAAAACATTTGACAGTTAATCGATGGACACTTTAGGTTAGCCAGTCATGTAAAAGATATGCATTAGCCCCATATTAGCCCTGCAGAAATGGAACTGGAACTCCAGGGACGCATACATTGATAGCACTTATGTATTCTTATTTTAGGAGCAGTTGAAGATTGTACAACTACTCGTATCATCTGAATGTCCCATTCTGTTTGGGGTCAGCGCAACATGTTTTATTATTCTATTCTTCTCTGTTAACTATCTTCGCATTAATCTCGTTAGTTGTATGCAATCACAAAGCCCATGTGAGTGCTATGTACTCTACATAACTATCATTCATTGGATACCTACGTCTTTTATTGTGCTCTAGCGGTTGAGAGAAAGTCGATGCAGGAATGTCGACAATGTCTTCACTGTTGAGCTGAATGGTCCTCATCCATGAGTCATAATCGAGAACAAACGCAGCTAACTTTTTGTGACTTTATTGTGAACCCTATAAAAGTGCAAGTCTTGCACAGTTCACAGTATAATAGTCAAAGTTTTGTAATAATATTCTCATTTAAAAAGTGGATTCCCAGCGAGTCAGTAAGCTGGGAGAACCAAAACCACTAAGGATTTGTATGAATTTAATTTTAGATGACTGCATGAACCGGAATTACAAAATTGCAATGTGCAGCAGTGTGACTTTCGCAACGAGTAAAGGTTCCTGGAAAAAAGGTTTTAACGAGTCTGTCTGTGACCCGTGTGTGATTCGATAGGAAAACTAATCTCAACGCGTGTACAGTGACACGATTGAGTGTCACTCGCTGGAATCATAATATATTTTAAAAGAATCCATGTCCATGGATTTTCTTGTCCGTTCTTTTCCATAGAGATTTTAATGGACCCACGTTACTTCACAGTTATTATACCTTGCTATTGGTACTGTATAGTGCTGTAGATTCATGATTTACTTAGGATTTGACAATTGAAATGTGCTTGAAATTGGTTTAGTAAATACTTTGACTCTAAAGTATGTCTTATTGTGTACCTAGTTAACTCTATGAGAAAACTGGAAAATTAATGCTTTCACACCACCTGCTCGAAAAAAAAGCAAGTCATAATGCCCTAGGTTTCAGCCGGGCAGTAACATTTTAACTGATTTTAAGTACCACCCACGTTAAGTGGTGTGATTTAAAAGAACCTCATAAAAATATTGAACTCTCTTAAAAATGGTTAAAATTGCCGTCGGTGAACAAATTAATTAAATTACGCAACTTAATGACAATCATTGTTTTTAACAGACAATTAAATTAACTCAACCTTAATTTAACCTGTGGTAACAATTTTAAGAACTTGCAATCCCGTTGCAGCATACTTCATGTCTGTTGTGTGTGTTCAACTAGTTTCTAATTATTTTGTTACATTAATGTGAGGGTCCCAAAATAACAGCCAGTAGAAATAAGTAACTTACCCTCAACCTGTTTTATGCGGGAATCGCACATCTTGAATTATTTTTATATTGAATTTGTGTGCAGTAAATTAAATCAGCTATAAATCTATTAGATTATGGCGTGGTTAGCCTTCTCCAACTATGTTGAGGTGGCTAGTAAATGTTATAACACAATGTTGGTAGGTACGTTACAGGCGATGCCTTAATCCTTTTGTTACTCTGTCATCTCTGTACCAGCAGCTGAATATTAATATGTTACCAGTATTTCACACAGAGACTGCCTATCTGAGTAATTGGATTTAGACAGTTTACAGTGCTTGGTAAGACTGAGTGGCTGTCAGAACTAAAGGCAACGAATGACAAAGATCTGAAAATGATCTGTATCGACTAGTACTAACGAACTCACTCACCATCGACTGAAGTACGCTAAGAGTCATTTGAGAATTTAGGGTAAACAAACATTGAATTAGTTCTTAGTTTATTTAGAATATCATCTATAACTAGGACTGTTGTTATTGAAGATGTAAGACAATAAGCGTTATTTGAGTATGTGTTTACATATTTGTTTTAAAAGTGCGCCCAAGAACTTAACCACAGTAAAATAATGTTTAAAATGATAAAATCGTCATAGTTTATACCAGTGTAAAGAAAACTCCTGTTTTGTAATAAGTCTGTAAGACTGTAAATAGAATTTATTTATTTATTTATCATCTTACACTACCAATAGAATTATTTAACGGTAGATTAATTATTTGGGTCAATAAAATTAAAATAATAAGAAAAGACGGGTAATTTAATAAAGCTGTGAGACTACCAACAATTTCTTAATAAAAAGTACGTACAATATTCTTTTCAGGTTGGCTTAGACCGAATGGACTCGGTTATTATATTCAGATTGAACAAAATAATTAACTTTGAAACTACAAGAGCATTCTTTCATTGTCTATTGTTATTTAAGAAGATTAAGAGAGAAAATGCTTTTGTTGTTTTTGTTTTGTACTATGTCACTTTGGTCAAAACCAACCTTTACATGCTCAACGTCAACTAATTAATAGGAAATTGTTTACTTTACGACATAATACTCCGGTTTTTCAATACTCCGGTTTATCGGTTATATCTTTATAACCGATAAACCGGAGTATTGAAAAACATGAATTTCAAATCAAATATTATACAAATCAAACTTCAGCAGAGTCGATAGCAGAAACGGTGGCTGTGTTCCCATTAGGTAAACGGTAAGCAAACTAAAGCTAATTCACCGCGAAGCGCTGGCAAACTCTTAGCAAAGAATACCAGTTGCTGACGGTACTTGGGCACCAAATGGAGCAAACATCGCGCGTAAATTCGCTGCGATTCGATCGCTCAATGGATGAGAAGACAAACTGCGCACAGTACGCTGTCTATGGATAATCCATTAAAGACATAGGGAACTGGAAGCAAACAGCTTAAGTTTACAATGAGGACACATCTCTACGACTTTCGATCAGTCATAATGCGCGCATGACTCAAGGTTAGTTCATGTGTCAGTGCAGTTTATCCTTCCCACATATGAACACAGTTCAGTTAGAAGATCTTTCAAGTTACTGAACCAACTAACAAACTGCTCTTGCGATTGGCCCACACAAATAAACTATCCTAACAAATACGATGGTCCACTTTTTATCAGTTTTTGTTATTGGCATGTTTTACTCAAATAACTTCTTGAAAAATGAATTCAATAGTGTCCTGATACCATGATGTTATAATCAATAAGATAGAAAGATGAAAAGAGCATATCAACATGTACTTATAGAGAAACTAAGTAAAATGTTAGAATGCCCTGCAAACGAACTCATTACACCCCTAAGAAATTTATACGACACTGGCTGCATTTTTTTTTTGGCGGTTCGAAAATCATCAAATAACCCCTCCCGCTCTTGTCATGTCCTTGTACATGTCATGGCCGCGGTAACTTGTGAACAACCCGCAGCCCCGGGCTGCCTTACACGGCGGCGTTACATATTGTGTCCAAATACATATGAAATAGGTAAGAGTACTTAAATCAAAATTATGTTTATACTTTTTTCAAAAACACTTGTAAAGAAAAATCCATGCAAAGAATTTGAAAGTAATTTCACAACATCTTAATATTTTTTTTTTTTTTTGAAAAAAACGTTGCCCTACACTAGGAATTTCTCCTGTATCGTGGGTGCGTTCACAAACATTTAAACTCACATACACAAATACCCAGACCCGAAACAACTATCTGTAGGCCATACAAATATTTGTTCCGTGCGTTAGTAGTTTCACAACTACTAATTATTAGCAAGATACTTATTTAAACGAAAGTGATTGTCTGTTCAAACAAAAGCACACAATTTTGACATACAAACGTTACCCAAATACTTTTCGGGAGCTCGATACGGGTCGATACTTTCAACTTTCCCCACATTTCATAATTCGGCGAGGAAGCAGTCACAGCCTGGCTTCCCTAAAATTTCCCTCTCTGCCCGTCGAAAATTGCTAAAACATCGCTAAAAAGAAAAATTTACGCCGAAACGCTAAACAAACGATTAAGCTTTAAAATATATGTGTGCTTTGGAAGAAAGGCGTCTTAATTGTTTAAATGAGGGCAAAAAATGCTGCCGCGACAGCTGCCGCCATCATGGATTTATAGCTAGTGTCATATACACTCTTTATGTCCAACATTTTGCCGGCATTCCACGCAACATACCGCATCGCGTTGAAGTAATGAAAGGTAAACGGTGCTCCGAGCAAAAGTTTAAGGACAAGTATCGTCAGTGTGCCCATGTTAAGGCTTTGTATGATTGAGACGTATGTCTCAGCGCCATTGGGAAGGAACAGCGCGCCCCACGCCAACAGCAATGCATACGTAGTTATGATGCCACCTGAAACAGAAAGAAAATCGGGTCAGGCCGGCTCGCGTTAAACCTTTAAACAAGTCGGTTCCAGTTCGTTAGTCATTCTTAGGGTTACGTTCCTCACTGTCCGGACTGACTTGGTATGGACATGTTATGAGCAGGGACGAACCGCCTTTAAATAAAAGAGTGATGAATATAAATGCTGATGGATGAAGAGGAAGAGAGAGAGGGAGACCAAGGAAACGATGGATGGATCAGGTGAGGAATGATACGAAAAAAATAGTAAATGATAGCGTGACGGTTGACAGAGCAGAATGGAATAAAGCGTGTTGCGCCGACCCCAATTAAGTAGCATGGGACAGGGGTGAACAAAGTTAGATTTATGAGTCCAGTCATGTTGATGCCGACAAGAAAAAGTACATAAGCATTAACTGATCGAGAAACTATTGTCGATCCATGGTATGATTAGTACTTGCTGCTATAGGTAAAACAATTTTTTGGATTTTAAACGACATTTTATCTTAGATAATTTAAATTGTTTCGAAAAGGTTATATATCTCGCAAAGTGTGTAAAGACAAGTGAAGTTATTAGTTTATTGCTTTCATACTCCTTTATATAATATTGTCTGGGCAGCAGACAGCAAAAAGCATCATATGAAATAAATGTTTTATAAAACTAAGCTTTGCCATTGGTAATAAATTTTAAAAAAATATTAGGGAGAGCTAACATTAGTTAATTTATTCCAATTTCTCTCAAAAGCATTTCGAATCAAGTGTTTTTAGTTTGTATTGGAGTCCAAGTAATCGGGTGGAGGCAAAAACTTATGTCGGGGATGGGCAGGTCGTAAGCTTGGGTCAGCCGGTGGTAATCTGTTCCATTGACCTCAGAAAGCACAAAAGTGTCGTAAAATAAATAAGATTGAAGCCCCCTACTTGACAATGGGTATGGTGAATGTGGTTATGATGGCATACATTTTAACCACATTCACATTTACCAAACATTTTTTGATGATTAAGTTGATCACAAGTTAACTTCACAAATTTTATAAAGTAGCCCAATTTCATTTCATTTTTATAAATTGGTATGCAGTCACAAATGAAAGAGTATATTGTTTATTTCATAAAACATGATGTTAGATTGTTGTTTGTTAGAGGTTTACAATTTCTACTGAAGCGGAAACCAAAGGAGAAAATGTTATAGAGCAAGTCTCACGCTAAATAATATATTATATTCACAATCATTTCCGAGAAAAGTAAAGCCAAGATGAAAAGCTCCTCTTCAATATAAAATCTGCTTATTTTATATTGAAGAGGAGCTTTTATATCTATATATATATATATATTTTAGAAATATTTCATTGCATTCATCTATACTAATATTATAAAGCTGAAGAGTTTGTTTGTTTGTTTGAACGCTAAGATCTCAGGATCTACTAATTGGAATTAAAAATATTTTTGTGTTGAATAGTCCATTTATCGAGGAAGGCTTTAAGCTATATAACATCACGCTACGACCAACAGGAGTGGAGGATAAATGAAAAATGTTGCAACTACTGTTACTATGGATAGTCGATCTATCGAGGAAGGTTGTAAGTTATATATGTATTATTATGACGCAGACGAAGTTGCGTGGGTCAGCTAGTAAACAATAAAATACCTAAAGAATGTTGAAATAGGAAATCTAAAGAAGAAATTGAAAAGGTTGTAGTAAGAACTTGCCTTTACTAAGTTAAGTTTTCTCAAGAGACGACCCTGTATAGAGATGCAACGATAAACTACAAGCTAAGAAAAACCTTCTTTCACTCTTTACATGAGAAACCTGTCCATACAACTGCTATCAACATAAATCTCAGTAAAGGTCTTAGTTAACTAAAAATACCTCCATTGAAATCAATGTTGCAGTGATATCTATTTCTAGTTGAATGCTAACCAGCGATCATTAGCAGTGGCTCTTATGTCTCGGAAACCTTTCCTGCAAAATTAAATAAAAATTTTGTATGTAAAAAACTTATAGTAGTTTTAATTTGTTTTTCATTCCATCACACATCTGGCCGATGTGGACCTCAGGTCGCTAGTCTTGTCCAGATCGTTCCGCCATCTTCTACGAGGTAAAAATATAAAAAAAAACAACGAAATTTTAGAAGACGTCTTTAAAATAATATCAACAAAAGTAGCTTTTGTCCGCGTGATACTATTATAAAATTTAAGATTTTGTTAACCTCTTCAAGGGTTTTAATTTTTTGCATGGAAACCGAATTCTTTTTTTTATAAAACAGTCCAATGAAATAGCAATTTCAAATATTGCTTATATTTACGAATGAAAACGATATCGAGCTGCCTCACCTCATACTACCAATTTGGCGGTCTGTTACAACGGCTGATATGTATGGGGAAAGGCTGTTAACTCTTCTCCCTCCCTTTTTATTCCCCCTGTTGAACCTCCCCCTTGTAACACGAACTCAGAGTCCAGTCCCGAAATAAAGTTATCTCAATTTCATTTGCCATGCACGCGTTTCTTTAACCCCTCTAAATATAGATTACTTTTGAAATTTGATTCTACTAACGACTACTGAAAAATTACGCTATCAAAAGTATGAAACAAGAAAATATTCTCGCCTGAAATAGTTGTGCCCTTACATACCATTAATAAAAATAATAATTATTTTTTTAAACGTTTTTTATATGCCTTTTTGTAATAAATATTGCAAAATGTTTTTTTTTTTTTTAATAAACGTTGCCCCACACTAGGAATTTCTCCTGTATCGTGGGTGCGTTCACAAACATTTGAACTCACTTACACAAATACCCAGACCCGGAACAACTATCTGTAGGTCATACAAATATTTGATCCGTGCGGGGATCGAACCCGCGACACGTAGCGCAGCAGTCCATTGCATGAGACACTGCGTTAACCGTGCCGTCAAATTTAATATGTCAGAAAATGAATAAAGGAAATATATATATAATTGATATAAAGAGAAAAGGAGTAAATGATGGCGTGTTGCACCGAGCCCAGATAACATGTTATAAGGGGAGGAAGAAAATGCTGATTACTATAACTTACCAGTAGCTCTTTGAGCGATCGAAGTCATGGCGGGGAGAGTGGGCGCATAGTGCATCACATGGGGAGACATGGGCCGCTTCAGTGTCATATTCTTGTGGTCGTGGTCGGGGTCATGATGGAAAACATATGGCACATATTTGACACTGTTCCCTTTGGACTTATTGCACTGAGTGGTTCGCCAGACTGGGCAGACGCGAAGCAGACATCTGAAAAGAAAATCAACGTGATGTTAACCGGCTTTGTAATAACAATCTGTACTACCTAGCTAGCAAGTGGCTAGTACACATTACTTGGCCGAACAGACGAATAGGGTAGCAGCGGTAATGGAAACGCTTGCCGGAGCTGCGGGATTGTTTCGAAAGAGATGCCGCGGCCCCGGAACACAAAATGCTAAGAAAAACGTGAGTGGGTTTTAGTCAGTACCAGTCTGACATTCCCTTCCGCTTCGCCCAAAGCGGGCGGAGTCATATAATGATTTCTCATTTGCCATTTTCACTATCGACTTACGAGCAGTCAGTCGTGGGTTCGAACCTAGGCAGAAGCATTACTTTGTGTTATTTATTTCACCACCACTGTTTTGAAAAACGGTGAAGGAAACAACGTTAAGAAACCGGCATGTACTACAACTCGCACTGGGCCCGCTTGGTGGATTATAGCCCAGTCCCTCTAATGGAGAGGAGGCCTGAGTGCCTGCAGTGGGAATATTAGATGCTGATGATGCTGATGAAGTTGTAAAATATAAGCCAATCAGCACCATTGCAGAATATATTGTCACTCTTAATTGGTGGTCACAATGGTCGAAATGGTCAGAACTAGCAATCAATACCATTAGTCCAGATCTAAAGATTGATCAAGGAGTTTCTTGCCCGTTCTTCACTTTAGTCAATGTCGCAATATACTCTTTCGAAGCCATGTTATGGCTGGCGACCTGCATGACGGTATTTTACAAGAAACGATAGACGTTTACGACATACAATTCAGTAACATAAAATTAACCGAATTTTCTCGCTCTCATCGAGATATCACATTATTGTCACCAATCCACGAAACGACCCTAACAAGCGAAGCTTCAACCAAGTGTGACGCCCACACTTAAATAAGTAGTTTTTCAAAATCATAATAATATTTTATATTTGTATGTTACATAACGGGCTGGCGCAACCCCACTTGCGCGTATCTTTAAAAATATATATTTTTCCAATAAATTCGATGATCAAAGTAACTTTTCCAGCTTCTTCGACAATCAAACAGTTTCCATCCCATTTCACCTCCGTACACGTTGCATCAACACCTACGCTACATTGCTCTGTATTCGCCAAACATGACCATCAAAAAGAAAATATTTTTATCACTCAATAAAATTGAAAACTGTCCGTCGAGGAAATGATTTTATTGTTAATTGCTTGTTCCGTTAAAATTATTCAATGGTCCAGTTCATTGAATAATTTTTGTTCAAAGAGCAATTTATGCTTTGTGTGACTTTTGATGATACAGTGTTTAAAATTTCATTTAAATGCTTGTGTTATTGTTAATGATGTGGTGAGACTGCAATGAAATGATATTTAATATTAAGTTTGATATTTTGATCATTATGAAGTCACTTAATAAATTTAATTACAATATAAGAAAGGTTCTTGCAAAATAAAAAATACTGCGAGTTACACTCAGTTACACAGTTATTCTAAACAGTGAAGACCGACACATTCAAAGTTTTCTTAAGTTTTAATGCTGTAGGTTTTTATTTATCAATTTTATGATATCAATTGTTTTAAATCAGCTGAAAGTTAAACGTTGGTTTCTTTATTACTGGTTGACTGAAGTTTATTCTTAATTTCGTTGCAGAAAGATAAACGGACACGTTTTCATGTATTTTCTACTCGAGGTCATAAAGCAGGCTAAGTTTTAGTTTCTATGTTTAGTAAACGGCGTCCTTTTGATTCCGTTACAGTTAATTAAGTTGTTTCTTTAATCATTAAAACAAGATCATATTTATTTACCAAAGACCACCACAAATGTTGTCTTGGCTCTGTGAAGTCAAAGAGATTGCTGATACTCATGAAAAGGCCGCACGAGTCACGAGATAAAACGTTGGGATCACATTTTATATCAAGATATTTCCTCCAGCAGCGCTATATATTTTCCATGGAATTACTGTCAAATTAGTTATGGTTTATTACAAAATGGAACCATTTGACAGTTAATTGATGGACACTATATTATTATGATAGTCACTGTCATTAAAAAGATACGCAATAGCCCTGCTGACCAACGACTCCAAAAACAAAAAAATACCAAGTTTTACCGAGTACTAGTAGAATCTTAAACCAGGTTGTCGCTTTTTAGTAACTACGAGGTTTGCTCAGAAAATAACAACAATTTTCGTTTTTTTGAAAAAGTAATTATTATTTACCCACATTTGTTTTGTCGCCTTCTAAATAGTCCCAATTGGATATTATGCACTTGTGTCAGCGCTTCTTCCAATGGTCGAAACACTTCTCAAGCTCGATTTTTGGGATAGCCTTTGCCTCTGCCTTTTTAGCCTCTTTCAGCGATGCGCTTTTAATGACATCTATGTCATTAAAAATGTTACTTACTCTATGTTACAAAGTGGCGAAATCTACGACCTTACCCATATATGCTTGTAAAACGTGTGAGGTTCTCTTTATTTTGGAAATAAGAAAAAGTCACACGGAGTCATGTCTGGCAAATATGGAGGCTGGGGCATCGTTACAGTATTGTTTTTGGCCAAGAATTCACAAACAAGCAACAAAGTGTAAGTAGGTACATTAGCGTGAATTTTTCCTGTATTGTAGGTGCGTTTACAAACATTTAAACTCACATACACAAATACCCAGACCCGAAAAAACCTATCTGTAGGCCATACAAATATTTGTTCCGTGCGGGGATCAAACCCGCGACACGCAGCGCAGCAGTCCAATCGCTCAGCCACTACACCAACGCAACGCATTGGACTCTTCAAACCCGCGAAATTTAAAAATTCTTGTTATTTTCTGAACACACGACGTAAATTTAAATGTAAAGTCAATCAAACCTAGGTTTAAAATAAGCCACGTTAAGTTAACTGTGGCCAAAGCCATGTCATTAAAACATAACGATGGTAAATACTCGGCCAATTGGCAATCTAATAAAAATACGAAGTTTGCACCCTTGTGAATACCTACTAGCGCGTAAGGGGTGCTGCTCCTCACACTAATGTTCGTGTTGGCGAATCCGATGTCACTGTATTTCAACAATAAATAATCGGACCAGAAGTAATTACAACACATATACGGGTCTCATTCGCGTGGTGCGACCGGTATTTTTTTTTGCAGTTGTTTTGTATTCGTTAACTACAAACGAATGTGCTACTGATGCTATCTTACGGTAAAAACCCTTCTGTATTCGGCCGTCGAAAAAATAACCTATATTTTGGAAATTGCTATTTATCTGCAAAAAAATGTTTTAGGCCAAAATGTTGATTTATAACAAAATTATGTTCACAAAATAGAGATCTTGAACTGCTGCAACACTTTCAGTTATTCTCTTCGGGAGAAAAGATATTTAGACTGCGACGGAGGGGGTGATTGCGGTGACACTTCAAAACTTAACATCAGTTCGGAATTCGTTTCATACAACATCCGCAATATTCTTAGGATCACAGATTGTATGACCTGTTTATGAGTAAAGTTTGATTTCTAATGCCATTTGCAATCGGACTCTAAGATGAAATCGTTATCCTTAATGTTATTTAGTCATGATTTTTTAGTGGAACTCTATAGAATGATAACTGATTTCATATCATCGTGTTACCTCGTGCTTTTGTTGTCCCGCGTGCTGTTTTGCAAATTCTGAAATGATCCGAGTACATACTTGCATCTTTTCATGAAAACATGGCTACAATAGACCATCCTAACACGATATGTATTAAGTGGAAATTAATAAAATGTTATTTATTTTTATCTCATCATAAAATCTATGTAATTTGATAATTATTTTTTTAAACCACTTTTCACCATTGGGATAAAACACAGTTTAAAGAAGGACATTCCTTGGGAATATTTAACAATTATAGGCTTTAGTAAATAGATTAACAGGTCGTGCCTTGTTTGAAATGTTAAGTAGATAACTAAGTCGCGTAGTATGTATTAGTTTATTTCATCCGGTAGAATCACGTAGCAGTCAAAATTGATTTTGCCCGACGGAAAATAAAACAATATAACAATTACGACTTGACTGAATAATTGACTATTTTTTGTTAGACTACAGTGTGGCTACCTAAACCACCATACGGGTTGTGTTTGGTTGGGCGTGTGAAAAATTTTGGCCGGTTTTGTTTTATTAAATAAATATAAGTTGACGTAAATGAAACATGTCAAAGATCTGCAGTAGGGCTATTGCGTATCTTTTAAATGACAGTGGCTATCATATAGTGTACATCAAATAATGTCAAATGGTTCCATTTTGTATTAAACCATAACCAATTTGACAGTTAATCCATGAACAATATGATAGCCACTGTGATTTAAAAGATACGCAATAGCCCTGCTGGAGTGGCGACCGCGAACTGGAAGACGATGCGTTGGAAGGCCTCCCACTAGGTGGACCGATGACCTGGTGAAGGTTGCGGGGATCCGCTGGATGCGAGACGCACGGGACCGGTCAATGTGGCGACACTTAGGGGAGGCCTATGTCCAGCAGTGGACGTCTTTCGGCTGAAATGATGATGATGATGAGTGAAAATTATGTTTTCTTATCTGATTCCGTTTATGACTGTGAGCATGAGCAAATGGCTATGATAAAATATATACCATTAATTTAATGCTGAACAAAAATATGTGGTCGATACAATACTGAACGCTGCTGTAAATAATCTCACAAAGAGAAAGCTGTTTTACCTTGACGGCCCAGGAGGAACTGGTAATACTTTTGCGTTTACAAATATTTTACATATTTTAAGATCAAAGAAAACAAAATAGCCTATAGCGTTTTCTGGTATTGCAGCAACTCTGTTGGATGGTGGTAGAATAGCTCACTCGCGATTTAAAATTCCAATGAATTTGGATGTAGATGCTACGTCTCATATGTCGTTAGTCACCGGCCGCTAAGTTACTTAAGGAAACTCATTTAATGATTTAGGATGTAGTTGATCGACTCCGTCAAAAGTTACGTAATTATATTATAGAAGCTTCAATCAAGCACTTTTTATTGTGACCAAACTTTACACAACCATTCATATTTATATTCATTTATTTGCATTCCACAAGGTAAAGCATGGTGTTAACAAAAAAGGCTTAGAGCTAAGAGCCATTGTAGACCCTGTCAGGGCACAGCAAAATTGATTCTTACTTGCTAAGAAAAAAAAAATATTTTTGATTTGTCGATCGAGAAAGGTTATAAGCTATATTAAGTGACGCAGACGAAGTTGCGTGGGTCAGCTAGTTACATAATATACAACGATATTGATGTTATTTTCTCACTAAAATATTATAACATTAATAGGAAATATTTTTACTTTGGTTTTTGAGCTAATTATACCTCAAAATGGACAAATATTTCGACAAAGCTGTCATAGTAAATATTGTTCCAACTAAAAATACTTATCCAACGACGTATATCTGTGCTATTGGGCGGGTGTCCAGTGGCTTTTACTTGAGTGATCAAACGAATGCGATCTGAATCATTTTTCTGTCAGCCCTCTGACGGAAGCTTTCTACTTACAGAAACGTACGTAGCTTGGCTGAAAACGCGGTGAAAACGGAATATAATAATTTATTCCTTGAAATTTTCTCCCTTATATTTATTTGAAGGACAGGAAAATTCACAGCAGACATCAGCACGCGTAGCATTGCGGTTTATATTTTCCAAGAATCGACAAAGCTGTTTTCATTCTACTCGCCAAGTCTTCAACACGAGCATGGCGCAACCATTACTCGTATTTCTTCGCTTTCAATAGCAACGGAAATAGCAAATGATGTTGATATTCTATGAATCTTACGATAACAATATGTTTAGTCTATCAAAAAGCAAAGTGCAAGATTTAAAATCACGTGTGCTCTTTTATTGTGACCTGCTTGTAACATGTATTTTTCGAATGTATATTTTATTTCGACCCCGACACATGATATTAGTAGAAACACTGGTATTTCAGTTGCTTACGAGTCCGACATAGCCCACGGCTCGCCTCAGGCGGAAGGTATGCAAGAGGATATTCCGATAAATATAATAATAGGTCGGTTTGATTACAGATGTTGAAACAATCAATAGATACACGTGCCAAGTTTTGCTAAATTAAATGAATTCAGACGTCTTATAAGTAAGACGTGAAAACATAGTAAAAAACTGTTTGACCTACTATAAAAGTTCATTGGTGATTGGGTACATTCTTAGAAATGGGTGATACTAGACCTTGTTTGCAACGATAACTTGGGGTCCAATCCAAGAAAGATTTTTGGGAAGCGCAAGGCCAGTAGTCATGGTGACGCCTGACCGTTGTCCACAAGTGTACGTCTCTTATAGCTAAAATAATGAGTACATCGCGGTATTGTATAACCCACTAGGTACTAACTGGGTTGTGGAGGTCAGTCAGAGTTAGACGGCATGCCCTCCTACGTAGTGGCGAAATAGTTCGGCAGGAGATGATGATGATGATGAGTACCTATGATTTAGATTTCAAACGAACATCTAAAAGTTGCGAGGCAGTTTTGCATGTACAAGTACAAAACCGGCCAAGTGCGAGTCAGACTCGCCCATGAAGGGTTCCGTAGCAGCAAGTAACATAGTATAAAAGTTATTGTAGTTCGTTGTAACCTTGACGATGTTTAAATAACAGCGTTTTTTTTAAATTAAGTTATTGCGATTTACGATTTATGACGTATTAAAAAAAAAATACTTACTAGATCTCGTTCAAACCAATTTTGGTTGGTAGTTTTTGTTGAGATCTACATTATATATTTTTTTTAGAATTGTCACTCTCTAACTTTAAAAGTTAGAGGGCGGGGGACACACATTTTACCACTTTGGATGTGTCTATCTTTGAAACGATTGACTTTGAGAAAAAATGATTTTAAAAACCTCAATGTAATTTTTGAAGACCTATCCATAGATACCCCTCATGTGTAGGTTTGATGAAAAAATGTTTTTTTAGTTTCAATTCCATGTATGGAGACCCCCCTCTTAATCTTATATTATTTTTTTTTATATAAAAATCAAAAAGCGGTTTACAGAATACATCTACCTGCCAAATTTCAACTGTGTAATCCTTATAGTCTCGGAATAAAATGGCTGTGACATACGGACGGACAGACGGACAGACAGACAGACAGACGGACAGACAGACATGACGAATCTATAAGGGTTCCGTTTTTTGCCATTTGGCTACGGAACTCTAAAAAAGGAACCCCATGAAAAGTAATTTACAACATGTGTCTGAAACAAACACTAGATTTAATAAATAAAAAATTTGCCGCTTCTGCTGGCAGGTTCTATTTTCGCATATAAATAAAATTCATAACCGTTTCGTGGTACGGGTTTAATAAAAAACTTTGTTTCAAAATAACTCTAGATAAAGCTTCGTCGATTGCAAAGAATGAAATAAAATGAATGTATATGACACATACCACGTGTACCTACATAATATAATAAAAATAGTAAAGGGCTTCGCAATGTCCGGATCAAGTGAACACGAGTGATCACGAGTGAAAATTAACTAATTGGGTTTAGGTTGTGCCGCCTGATTGTTTATTTGACAAAGACACATTAACCCAAGAAGTGACTAAACATTGAAATACAAGAAGCACAACACTGCAGTCTTTATCATATTACCGCACATTGGGTCAATTTAAAAACTTCACTATTCTAAAACTTCGCTCCCGCTGTATGACTACTATTAGATCTTCAAAACTACGCAACGGAATTTAATGCCGTAATGTAAATATTTAGTAATGGATTGAGTGATTCAAGAGGAAGGTTTATATGTAGTCATGCTTCTGTGCGAAGCCGGGGCGGGTCGCTAGTTTGCCAAGTTTTGCTACATTTGACTTATCTCCAGCGTCGCGCCACTTAAGTCACTTAAGATGTATAAGATAAGTTCCCGTTGGGGCTGCGGGTTCCGTCAGACCTGCGAGTTGTTCGAAAGAGATACCGCGGCTTCGGCACAAGGGCTAAGAAGGAATGGGTTTTTAGTCAGTAGAAATCTGACACTACCTACCGCTCTGCCCAGAGGGGGAGAGTCATTTTATTATTTCCAACCCCCCAAAAAAAAAATAGGTACCTACACATATAAGTTGGAACAGTGTTGGTACTCGTAACATCTAATATTGATACATAAAATTATTTATTTAAATGATTACTTAGTAAAGGTTTTGACAGTTAAATCATACAAAAGTATGTCAAATCTTTACTAAGTGACGGCTTAAGTAATCATTAACTATCTCTGAGTACCAGAGTTAGTAAAATTTATAAAATTACCAATGGCGGGTAATCAGAGAATATTTCTTAGCGAGAAAAGTATGGCAATAATATGGCATTGTAACTTTGATAGCAAAAATTTTGGGATTTTCGTGTGTTTATTGCCAAAATTTCCCTTAAATCTAATAAATGGATTTCAAAAATAATCGAATAATAAGTACCTACCATTCATTAATATTTTGAGATCATTTTCTATCAGTATGCGATGTAGAGTATTTTTTCCCTACCTAAAACAGATACACGTATCATACTCATGTCGGTCTCACGGATCGAAAACAGTCATAAAGTGTGACTTATCCACTCCGTACAGTCCTTGCACCACAACTAAACAATGCAAACCAACAAATGAGGAAGCTCCTAAAGACCGCAAAGTCCTAGCGTTTTTTATTTCCGAGAAAACATCGATATATTGACTTATCGGTCTGAGAGACCAACGCGAAAATTTACGCATTAAAAGGTTAACAAATTATGTCTTACATTATTTAAATGAATATTGAATAATTTCAAAACCGAAAAATCATAGTAGAGTGACAAGAAACTCATGCACGTCACTATCAATTTAAAACTTACCTTTTTCATTTGTATTTAGTGAATTATGAGAATCATATTATTTTTAAATACCCACCTGAAGATGTTGTAAGAGAAACCAATATACCGAGATAAAGGCCTTAGAAGGAACATGTGTGGTTTTTAGTCAGTAGAAGTCTGACACTCCCTTTCGCTCTGCCCAAGAGCGGGAGGGGTTATTTGACGATTTCACACCCCCAAAAAAAAAACTTTTTTAAGGTTTGGGTTTGGCTAGAATACCAAGATTTAAAACCATACACATTGTATAACGTGGACAACCTCAGATCAAATGTCGATATATTGTATTTTCAATGTGTTTCAATAATGTGTTACCAAAAGCGCTCTCGTGGCCACCTTTATACGTTAAAACATACATAAGGCAAAAAAAAGGTGTACCTAATAGGTACTATGTACAGTTGTACACATATATTTCGGCAGTAATGTTAAGTCTTAAGTAAACGGGGGCGCGTGTTGCGTCGACCCCAAATAGAATGGGACAAGGGCAGGATAATGATGAAGTAGGGGCGAGCCTATTGCCATCAACTGAGTACAAATGCAGACTACGTGGCTAATACTGGAAAAACCCAATAACACTTGGTCCGATAGAATAACACTTGGTCCGATGGAATAACAATTGGTCCGATAGAATAACACTTGGTACGATAGAATATAATTAGAATCTATTAAGAACTTTGCGCAGCAATATGCTATATATATGCTTGTTTTAATTAATTTTAATTGGCAAACGTCTAATGATACTCTCTACTTACTACTATTAACAAAATCTTGTTTATAGTGTCATTAAATAAAAATAAACTCCATATTCTGTTGAATAGTTTCATTCCTTTTTTTACATTCAGATAACTTTGCTCAAAATAATAAAAACAATATTTAATGTGTACACGCTGCTAAAATTAACACTGTTGCAGTTTTAGAGGTTTTTTATTTATTTTCTACACGACTTATATATTAACCGCCACTCATCTCTCTGTCTACCGCACTATAGCCGGTTTCATTCCCCAGGTTCGACCTATAGCTCTTCTGCATTGTAGTAATGCAATTTTTGCTTTCTCACATGTTTCTTTTATATGCGTCTTGTATGACATGGTTTTGTCTAAGATCACTCCTAAGTATTTTATTTCCTTAGTTACTTCTATCCGTTCACCGTCTATGTATATTGGTGATAACTCCGTGTATTTCTTTCTTTTTGTAAAAAGGACTAACTTCGTTTTGGTGGGGTTGAGGTTCAGTCCCCTTTCCCTACACCATTCGAGGGTAGCCCTAATTCCTTTCTTCATTACGTCACTCATGGTGCTAAGTACTTTTCCAGTAATTAATAGCACTCCATCGTCCGAGTATGCTTGTATATATATGTGCATCTTGTTTAGCTTCTTAAGCAAGTCGTCAAGTACCAAACACCATAGGAGCGGCGAGATGCAGCCTCCCTGGGGAAAGCCCCTCACCGCTCTCACTGTGATGGTATTGTTACCTAATTCGGCCTGAATTGCTCTGTGTCTTAGTACGTTTTCTATCCATCTTGACATGTAGCTTGCTATGCCTTCTCTTTGTAAAGCGGCCTTGATCGCTGTGGAGTTGGCTTTGTCAAAAGCTCCCTCCACGTCGAAAAAGCAGCCCAATGCAAAGTCTTTGTTTTCTAACGCTCTTTCGATTCTTACCGCTATGTTATGGAGAGCTGTCTCCGTGGACTTGCCCTCCATATATGCATGTTGATTCCTCTGTAGCGGCGTGTCACTTTTTTCCACTTTGTTTCTAATGTGTCTGTCTATTATTTTCTCTAGGGTTTTCAGCACGAAAGACGAGAGACTGATGCACCTAAAAGATTTTGCTTCCTGGTACGTCGTCCTCCCAGGCTTGGGGATGAAGACTACTCTAACTTTTCTCCAATTTTCAGGTATATAGCCTGTGGCCACACTACTTCTGAATAGAGCTAGTAGATCTTTGTTAATATACTCGTGTGCCTGCTGTAATATCTTCGGGAGTACACCGTCCGGGCCAGGTGCTTTGTATGGTTGGAAGGATGATATACTCCAATCTATTTGGTCTTCTGTAATGATTTCCTCGACCTCAGATTGTGTCACTTCGTCTTGGTTTTCGGTCATCATTGTTTCTTCTTGATAGGTTTCACATCCGGGGAAGTGACTTCCCATCATTTCGTTTAGTATCTTTTTTGGGTCGGATATGATCTCTTCCCCTATCTTTAGGCTTCCTAGTTTGCATACTTTGTCTTTCGACAACACCTTGACTATTCGCGCAGTGTCAGTGTGTCTACTGATATTTTCACAGTAGGCGTTCCATCCTGATCTGCTTTCTTTCCTGCACATTTGTCCTAGTTTGTTCCTTAGTTCTCTATATTTGTCCCAGTTCTCATCGCCCCCTTTTCTGAGGGCAGTTCTAAGAGCTCGACGCGTGCTTTTTCTGATCTTCCTTAGTGTTTTGTTCCACCATGGTTGGCCTTTACCTAATTTTAGTTCCTTAAGAGGGCATGCGCAGTGGTAGGCTTCTATTAATGCCTCCTCTAGACGCTTGGCTTCCTTTTCGAGTTCCTCTGCTGTTTCGTAGCTTTGTTTTTGGCTAGGAGACCATGTCTTTATTTTTGAGTCAAAAATCTCCCAGGAGGCTTTCTTTGCGTTTCTGATCATTACCTTCTCCATCTCACAGTCAAGACTGAAGGTGATTCTACGGTGATCCGAGTAAGAATCCTCCTCGTCGACTCTCCAGTCTTTTATGTGTTTGCTTATCCTGCTGGATGCCATCGTAATATCCAGCACCTCAGTTCTTGACCTGGTTATAAAGGTGGGTATGTTACCTACATTTAGTATTTCTAAATTACTGCTTATAATAAAGTCTAGTAGCAAGTCACCTTTTTTTGTTGCAGTCTGTGCTACCCCAAGCCACATGATGTGAGTTGGCGTCGCACCCCACAATAATCGGAATATTCTTACCTCCATACTTGTTTATCGCCCGTTCCAGTTCTGGTGTTGGCGGCTTGTAGTTGGTCTCACTTGGAATGTATGCTGACATTATGGCTGCTCTGCATTTCCCTCCACTTGATGGGGAAAAGTCAAATTCTGCCACAATCAGGTCTCTGTAACATTCCACTTCGATTAGTCCTAATGTTTTAGCTCTGCTACTGGCAAAAATGCATGTTCTGGGATTCGACTCACCTCCCTTAAGGTAGATGGTGTCTCCTCCCATACACCCCATGCCGACCACTCTTCCTTTATGGATGTATGGTTCTTGTAGCAGAGCTATATCTATATTATTCGCAGCCATGTATCGGCATAGTTCTGCCGTAGCCTCGCGGCAATGGTGCAAATTCAACTGAAGTACCCTGAGGTGTTGTGTGTTTTTGTTTTTTGTGTTCATGAGTGTGTGTTGTTTGAAGTGTGTGTGTATGTTTGTAGAGTTGTTTGTTTGTTTGTTTGTTGTTGTTGTTCGATCGAAGTTGTGTCTGTTTCTTTGTGTTGTGTGTTTGTGTGTGTGTTAGTCCGACTCGCTCCCCGAACGGTCAGTCCGCCTCGCCGCCTTGGTTCGAGTGCTTGTGCTCTCCCCTATGGTGGTCGTTGTTGGTACTGGCCTCGGCTCGCTAGTGGACTTATGCAGAGTGTTGGACGCCCCACCGATGTCCCTCTGGTCAGGCCCTAGAGATCTCGCTGAGAGCTCTTCGTCTCTGCACGAACTTCCAGGGCCCGTCCTTTCGGTCTGTGCGGCGTCCGTCTGAGTGGCCTTGTCTGTGTGTGTCGGGCTCTTCAGTATACTTTGCGGCTTCTGTTTTAGTAGCTTGGCTTGGACCTGAGTGGCTTGAAAATTGAGCCAGACGTACCCAGGTTCGTCGCCGATTACATCCTGCGGGACCCCCAGCACGAGGCGCATACCCAGGGGCTGCATTTCCCTGTGAAGGAGGGTCCACTCGGATATCCTCAGTTCCGTCCTGTAGTCGTTCTGGCACTTAATCAGCCTAAGGGGGTCCGCCGGCATCTTTCTGCTGGTAGGAACCCAGATGGCTACCCTACATCTGCTTAAAATTGTACACCTTATAGGGACTTCGTTGTATGTACCGAAGTCACAGCTCAGTATCCAGTCCCTTGCTTCCACCGTCATTGGTGTCACAAGGAAGAATCCTTCCGACACCAACCCCGAGGTCGCAAAGGACAGACACCTGCCCGGGACTCCTCCATACGCCGCCGCCTCTATAAGGTCCGCCATTTTGTCCTTAATTAGGGTCGCCGCAGCGTCGTCCAGCTTGACACCGTCCTCTCTGTGTACCGTAACAGCGAGCTCGTTCTGCTCCCTAGCGGAGCTTCGCGAGAACCCTGTTCGACTCTGACCAAGATTCGGTCGTTTTGCCGTTGGACGCTGAGACGGTCCTTCACTAGGATCTGTGCCTTGTCTTTTAACTTTTGGTGCTCGCGGCCTCGCCTCGTCTCCACCCGCTCCGGACGCCTTAGCGGCCGTGGCCAACGAAGGTTGTGGCGCTAGTTCGGAGCGCTTTTTGGCTTTCATCCTTCTCCACTTACTTTTGCTGTACCTGCCTTCTTCCGCACCAGCTGGCGCAGATGATGGCTGGCTCCCAGCAGCAGCGCCCGGGCTAATCTTGGTTAGCTCAGGCGTGGATGGACTACTCTCTTCTAAACTTAAGTTCTTTAACGATAAACCCGTTGACGGGTTGTGCGAGATATTGTCCCCCCCAGAATACGTGGGACAGCCCGGGCCGTGAAGCGGCGCGGGGAAGGATTCTCCGACGTTGTCGGTACCTTCCTGGGGTATTTCCTTTTTTTTATTCGCACTTGCCATTAGTGTCTGTAACCCTAGACTAGGGGATCTTTGTGGGAGCTTTGGACCGAAAGGAGAAAGGGAAAAAGGAGGGAGGGACAGGGCGTAGGATCATGGGAATGGGGTGTGGGACTACCCTAGGCCTGGTATCTGGCTTTCGGGAAAAACAATCGCCTGGGGGTTTTTGTTGCGTCTATTTCTTATGGAACTAGACCAAGAACAGGGTGGCAACCTCGTGAAGGTGAATCTCCCAGACTTGCCTTGAGGATCTACACGACCGTGGCGCTCTCCCTCAAGACCCCGCCACCCTACCGCCTCTGAGGGAGGCAGTAGGGTAGGCCTGGGTTTGTGCTACCAGGCCAAGCGTGCGCAAAGCATGTCGTTAAAATCGCAAAAGCATAAGCCCAGACCCTCCCCAAACAGACGGTCACTAACACTAGCGTGTCAAACACATGTAACAACGTCGAAATATCGGGAAGTAAATATCTTAAATATCGGGAAGTAAATATCTTAAATATCGGGAAGTAAATATCTTAAATATCGGGAAGTAAATATCTTAAATATCCCGTATAGTGTTAATGATAAAGTTTCATCTGTTGATACAGAAATAGTTTAATAGAACCATCAAAATTCAACCTTAGTATTTCGTTTTATTTTTTTATTTTATGTACTTACCTCCCTCTGGAATCAATTATTTTATAATATTCCAACTCGTGTCGTGTCCGTGTCACCATCAGCCTATAATGTTCCCACGACAGGGACTCAGGCCTCCTCTCTATGAGAGGGATGGGCTATAATACACCACGCGGGCCCAGTGCGGGTTGAAAGATGTCGCATGTCTTCGAATTTGTTGGTTTTAAGACATGCCGTGTTGCTCACGAAGTTTTTCGTCACCGTTTTGAGAGCAGTGGTGACGAAATAAATTTCACAAAGTAATGCGCCTGCCTGGGATCGAACCTACGACTTACTGTTTGTAAGTCGGGGCCGGATCCACTGGGCCACCACATAACAGATGAACATAATGACAATTGCAATAATGAATTGGTGCCCCCGCGTCCGCTCCTAAAGGTTCTGACAGTTTTGTCATACAAAAGTATGTCAAATCTTTACTAAGTGCCGGCTTAAGTAAACATTAAATAGCTCTGAGTACCGCAGTTAGACATGACTAATTACAATCAATTCAAAAAAACGCAGCGTCTAGGTTATAATTTTCGTAGCATTCACAATTCCTGGTTTATTTCATCTTTCCCACTCCAAGAGCTCTTATCTCGAACTAGCCTTCGTGGCAATTCACTTCGAGTTTCCATTTAAACAATATATTTACAAAAGGAAAGTAACTTCGTCAAAATTTTATTTCCTCAAAATATTTATAGGTTTTTAGACATTTACAGTTGAATCGAAATGAAATGCAATAAATCCCAACCAACCTGACTGAAATAGAATTTTACCAGCGGAGACTGACACACGGATAGTGCTGGTAAAATTCTATTTCCCATTTTACCTAGAATTGTAGTATGGGAGATTGTTGTAAAGCTTGCTAGCCCAGGAGTGTTCCCGGAAAGTTCGGTAAACGAAGGACTAGTTTATTAATAACTTCGCTACTAAAATATATATATAATAGCGGACCTGGCAGACGTCATCTTGCTCGAACAGCAGCGCCACCTACTGGGTCGAATTGTGAATCTAAACCATTCTCGAATCCACTTGAACACATACAGAAGAATATTTTTGACGATTCAACTAAAAATTACCTTTCTGTTAAATGACCTAACATATTTCTCTTCGGCCGCCATTGAAACTGGTGGTTGAAGAAAGAGGACAAAATCATCTTTGTTCGAAACCAGTTTCGATCCAAGAATGTACCTATATTTACTTTACGAAAACACAGAAATGTACTAGTATTTATATTGTATGGATTTGATAAAGCTTTGCTTAATATTGGGACCTAGATTTCTAATATTGGGTATGTTAGAAATCTAGGTCCCAATATTATCTTGGCCAATCATAGGCTGGAAACTGCCGTCTCTGCTGTATTTTTGGGCATAACAGTAGATTCAAAATTACAATGGGGTTTACATATATCAAGCCTAGCGGGAAGGCTTAGTTCAGCCTCATACGCCGTCAGAAAAGTAAGACAATTCCCTGACGTTGATATAGCACGGTTAGTCTACTTAAATTATTTTCACAGCGTTATGTTCTACGGTATTCTGCTGTGGGAGGCAAACCATATTCAAATATATAATATACATATATTCAAATATATTTGTTCTGCAGAGGCGACCGGTTCGTGCAATTTTTCTGGGTACCCGAATTTCTCTTAGAGGTTTTTTTAAGGAGATTTGTTTCTGCACGGTTGCTTCAGTTAACATTTGATATAATAAACAAAATATCCCCCTGTACACTAAAAATAGTGATATTCACAACTTTAACACTAGAAATAAGCATAAACTACGCGCTCCATTTCACCGGCTCCGCAAAGTTCATAATTCATTCGTCGGGCTCGGTACAACATTTTATAACAAACTGCCATCTTCATTTCTAGACTTGCCATTTAATGCGTTTAAAGCCAAAATAAAATCTTATCTTTGTTTAAAAGCATACTATTCCAATAACGACTACTTATGTGATAAGAATAGTTGGTCGCTGATTTGAACACAACACAATGTTTGTTATTTATGTTCTTTCTCCAAGATTAGTTTTCTGATATGTTATGTCATTTTTTATCATCATCTGCCTTATATTAATAAATACTTTTTAATCATTGATTTGTGTCTGTTTACTATTGTATCGAGTCTGGTTCTTTTAACCAACCTAACAGACAGATGTGTTGCTGGGGAGTTTATTCCGCCAATTCTTCTTTTCAGCTAAAACACTAGGAAGTGTCGAAGGGTGGGCGTTTTGGGGGACTGCCTCTTGTAAATTAGTAAAGTAAATTTTAACGTTCTAAAAGTGTAAATTATCAGCTTAGTTTGAGTTTTAATTTTGATTTTGAAGGAACCTTGAGCCGCCGACGAAACCTGTATTTCTGGTTGGTTTAAAAAGTCGAAACAAGAGTGTAATATTATATTCTAAACTCAATTAAACAATTACAGGCACTTTTGTACGTCAAAAAATCAGTACCATATGTATAATAAATAAAATAAAATAAAAATCCACATTAAACTTAACAACCAATATTAAACCTAATGAAAATGGGGACATTATTTCTAAACAATGGCCCAATGTTATTTAGTTTTCTTTTAACTCCATTACCTATCGTTCGATCTACTAATTTTATTTGTTTATAAATATTTCGTCCCTTATCTATCTTCGTTACCGTGACTTTGTCTAAATAAATATAATTCTTGAGTCGAAACTGGTTTCGAACAAATCATTGTTTCCTTCTTCTCAACTATTGACGAAACAGCACTTTCGATGGCGGACCTTTGGAGTAGGGACATATTGAAAAGATCTATTATATGTAAAAATCTATTGTGAACTATTTTAGACTGAGTGGTCTGCGCATGTTCTGCTGGTGTATACATTTTTCTAAGAAAATCAATTTTAACAAAATGGAGAATATTTTTGTATATATTATATGTACAACAGAACAAAATAGAGACTACGAAAAATTGTTGATACATTTTTCTTTGTAAAATGCACACACCAGCAGCACAGAATAAAAAAAAACATCAGCATAGTCTGAAAGAGTTGATATCACGTGCATGGGGAGGATTTAATCCCACAAACAAAATTATCAATTCCATTTCCTGGGAGTGCTGGTGTGGAGGCAGAGGGATTAGGCCCCATTCCTCAATATGTAAGGCCAATGAAACCTCAGCGTTGGTGAAAATAATTACATTGAACACATTTTTTGGTTTGTGCAGAATATTTCCGTTCGAGAGGGACCCATGTCCAGCATCAGGGCGAGTCATCTAGCGATAGCCAGACTTGATTAACTGATTGAATTCCCACTAACGCGTTTGTTTCCATGCGGAAAATTTCGGGAAAAAGCTACGTGAATATTATTTCACAAAGAGAATTTTTAGTGCGGACAAACGCCCATTGCGACACCTATGTATTGTACAATGTTTACTTTTTACACTTTTCTTTCTATATTATTGAGTCTGGTTCCCCTGTATCTTGGATTTTGGTTCCTCAAACTAGCTTTCGAATAAAAATCATCAACAATCATGTGTTAATTAATCATGAAGTAGATTCTCAGATATTTTTTAACTTTTAATTTTGTTTTTAAGGTTTTTCGTAAGGTAAGCAAGGACTTATCGTCGTCCAACGGTGGTATCTAATACTAAAGTAATCATCAAATAATTATGATAGAAAACATTAATAATCAATAAATAAAATTAATACTAATCATCATCATCGTCTCGCTGCCCTGTTCTCTGTAAGGTATTCATTAGGGGTCAGCCCCATAACTTCCATTCGCCTCTGTCAACCGTCACGCAATTCCTTAATTCCTCTTTACTCCTTAAATCTTGTTACATATATAAATAAATAAAATAAAAATGCCCTTTATTTCCTAATATTACATTTATCTTACAAGTACTATCTATTGGTAATTGTTTAAAAGATTAATATATACCTGTCCTTATTTACTCATCATTCCTTACACAAGCACTCAGACAAATAGATTACCAATGTATAATGTTATACAACTCCGCGTCACATTACTATGAATGTGGCCCGTATTGTTGCCAGAGCTCGTTTACAAACAGTTGAACTTCTCCCTAGCAACGCGGAACCGCGTCGTCAAGGCCGTCTGTCGGTCGGCGAAAACCTTGAACCTATGCTGAACCCTCTGAACTCGTAACGAGAGGGCAAAACGAACACAGTTCCGATTTATATTCAGTCGGGGTGTTCGGAACCGCAGTCCATTCATGAAGCGATCACTGCTCGAATTCGGCCGTTTGATAAACTCAGTTTGGCCAACGGTGAGGTCGAGGAACAATGGATGCCACTTTTGCACTAAACCAATTGGTTATTAGACTACTGATTTTTATTCACGAAAATGTTATGTTAAAATGTTAGAAGATATCAGATTCCGATCAAATTTAAAATGCGGGGATAGAGCGACCGTCAAGTCCGTTCGTACCGGTGGGCAGTTAGAGCCGGCGAGCGATAAATCACTCCTATATTGCACCCGTATGAACCCGTGGTAAGGTGCTATTAAGTAGTGAGTGAAGACGCGTAGCCAAGCACCTCGTAGCAGTGCTACGCAAGCACCGCTCTGCTGTAGCGGTTTGTTGCGTAGCACTGCTACACCCATAGCACTGCTACAACCGTAGCACTGCTACAACCGTAGCACTGCTACAACCGTAGCGACGGAGTTATCGCTACAGGTTGCTTAATAGCTAAGAATAAATCACCACTGTGATGAGAAATGTATTCATTGACCCCTATTCTCATATCACATTTACTCATATCTTGGATTTGTTAGTGTTTTTGTTGTTTGTCTTTGTTAGTCTTTTGAGTTGCAGTCAGAAAAATATCAGAAAGGAATATCCTTTCAATTCACTGAAAGCTTAATCACCAAAACATAACTAAAATTCATTCGTATCGGTATTTGAAAATAAACACACTATACATTTCTGTGAAAGTTACCCGCATGTTTGAAAAACTTCTTTGTGTATCACTCCGAGCGCTAAATTCTTTTTATATGTCAACATATTCCGAACGGGTTTATCTACACGACAGAACACTAGCACAGGCACACAGTATGTAACACTAAGTGTACTCACCAAATTATTTGTATTATGTAAAAACGTTTATAATTATTTTAAAATACGAATCGAAATAAAACAATATTTAAATCAAAATAATAAACAAAACAAATACTCAGAACTCAACACCCTAAACCATTTTTTTCTTGGAAATTTTGACGATTCGAGAAACGTAAGGTAGAATTTGAAAGTTACCGAAAAATGCACTTTGATCATACAGCAGGAAGGTGAAAAATGTAGATAAAAGCCATCTTAAACTACGGAAACAAACGTTGCGCCCTGTGTGGGCGGATTATAAGATCTTACCCATTTCCTCATAGACTTGTGTACCAGCTGTAGAAAAAAATTAAAGGCTAATCTATGAAGATTGTTATGGTTACGCTGAAATTATTTAAATTTAAGTTTTATGCTGGAATTAATTAAATTAAATATTATTTTCAGTATGAGAGAAACGTGATTGTATTTTGACGCGGTATATTGTATCATTTTTGTTTTCAAATTCTTTGCTATACAAAGTTTCTAGAAATACTTCAGTTTTTAATTCTCTTTAGAATTGCAAGCCCTGCCTCCCGAGGGGGGACCCCACGTTTACCGGTAGCGCAGTGAAAATAATTTCGAACAGCCAATCATTTAAGTTTTAAGTCAATTAACAGAAATATATGCCAATTATCCGGCAGAATCCTTCATAACAATCCCAAAATTTTTAATTAAATTAAATCGCATGTTGCTTATCGTTTACACGTGTATTTCATCATTTACAAGGTGAAGTTTTCTTTTTAATTATAAAAAACATTTTATGCGAATTGGAGACTTAATTGTTGAAAATATTGAAAATAAATCTTCATTTTGTTGCTATCTGTTTCTCTAACTGCTGCACTCAGAGAGCTTTAATGATTACTTAGGCCATCACTTAGTAAAGGTTTTGACAGTTTTGTTATACAAAAGTTTGTCAAATCTTTCCTAAGTCACTGCTTAAGTAATCATTAAATATCTCTGAGTAGTAGAGTCCGCTGTGAGTGTCCATGTACGATAGGGGTTTTATTTAATTATAACATTGAATTTAAAATCTTAATTTTTTTAATCCACACAAATATTAGTCAGGCAGAATGAAATGTATATGTTACGGCATTATGCAAGTAAGCATATTGCAAGTTGGACGATTACATCGCTAATTAAAATACTTGGATCAATATCGGTTCTGCGACACAAGGACAGGGGCGCTTAAATTGATAGCACTAAATACTATTGTTGGACCTGCTGAAGATTGTATAAATTCAATCTGTTTAGTATTATATGGACCGGTGGACTGATGTTCAGATGTTCATGTCAGGTGGACCAATGACCTAGTGAAGGTTGCGGGGACCCGCTGGATGTGAGACGCACGGGACCGGTCAATGTGGCGACACTTAGGGGAGGCTTATGACCAGCAGTGGACGAATATGTTAGTTGCATGTTATTTGAATGAGGAACACATTCAAACCCGCAATAGGGTATGCTTACATGATAAACACTTTTAAAAAACAGACAAAACCATAATAAAGATTTTGAAAAAGTCCCGCAACCCTTGTGCATTTAACAGAAAATGTGCGCTGATCAATGATTTTTAGGTATAATTCATTTTCTCTTCATATTTTAAAACTGGCGTAAGACAATGGCGAAAAGGAACGTCTAATGAAGTGAGATCTGGAGAGCGTGCTAGCCATGACCACAATTACGTCACAAATTAAGGTTATCGATTTATATATATAATATATACTAGCGACCCGCCCCCGCTTCGCACGGGTGCATACATATAAACTTTCCTCTTCAATCACTCTATCTATTGAAAAAAACCGCATCAAAATCCGTTGCGTAACTTTAAAGATAAGCATACATAGGGATATAGGGACAGAGAAAGCGACTTTGTTTCATACTATGAAGTGGTGGAACGAGTATCGAATACTAAAATACCTTCCCTCAATACGAGTATGTCCCTCGTTTGACCTAACATCTGTATAGTCACATAACATCTGTATAGTCACATAGTCCGTATTTTGTGACCACTATGTACCTACTAGAAAGCTTTCATTCACAGAAAACCTACGTCCTTTCTTAACCGGATGTCAATTATTCATACTGTGTCAAGCTCACTCAAATGACTTGCGGACTCAAAATGGTTGAGTGGAATGACGCTGATCCATGCATCATGCTCGTGAACGGATGCTGTGCTGACTTGCGACACTTTTATCGTGTTGTTGTCACTTAATAAACCGTCTCAACATGAACGATTACACCAAGGTTTTGTAAAAAATATTCAGATTTAAAAGAGTCTCCATGGAGTTTCTGGTCTGTTCTTCCCCATAGAGAGCTACTCTAAGGAATGGGCAACTACAGTACATTTACACAGACATATTACATTTGTGTCGACTATTTAAAAGTGCCCGTTACTGGTGTAGTTGAAATAAATGCTTTGATTTTGTTCCAAAGTTCTCTAACACTCGTCATCTTATCAATGCAGCTTGTGGCTGAACTATACACAAAGTCTGTATAATGTCTCGCGCTCCTCGCGTAATACAATGTAAATATATAAATTGTTACCAACTTACCGAGCTTGTCTGAGGTCTCCAACACAGTGCGTTAAAGAACTTGCCTGAAGAAAATTGAAAAACATGACCACAAAACTATAAAGTCAACAATTTTAAATAAAACAGTAAGATCACAAGAAGATTCTTTCAAAACGTATGTCGTGATGACATTTGTAGAAACAAAATTGTATTGCGCGTTGTCAAGAATGTGTAAGGAGAAATATAATAAATAAAATAAAAAAGGTTGTTATAGTCTATAGTAAACAAGATGCTTTTTGGGTCAAATATTTTTAAATCATCGATGGCGCAAATGGGAAATTTGGTTTTTACGTTTTTAGTAGTCTTTGCACTCGAAGTTATCGATTGTCACTGGTATTTCGAAACCCATTTCATTACGTAGTTCACAAATATGTCGAGGCCACGGTTTCTTTTGTGAACGACCCGCAGCCCATCAAGGGACATAAAGGGCTAAGAGGGAACATGGGTGGTTTTTAGTCAGTAGAAGTCTGACACTCCCTTTCGCTCTGCCCAAGAGTGGTAGGGGTTATTTTATAATTTTCCACGCGCCAAAAAAAATAGTTTACTATTATGTATTAATTGTAAACGTTATTTCTCGAGAAACTCGCTTTCAACCTTGCCTATTGTTTGCATTACCTACCATTGGTATGCTTCCTATGAATAAACGACCAGAGGGGGCGGGAGGGGGGTGCTGCATGCACTCAAGCTTCAGAACAAGAACAGTAGGGCTATTGCGTATCTTTTAAATGACAGTGGCTATCATATTGTCCATGGATTAACTGTCAAATTGGTTATGGTTTAGTACAAAATGGAACCATTTGACATTATTTGATGTACACTATATGATAGCCACTGTCATTTAAAAGATACGCAATAGTCCTGCTGGTCGGAGTTCAAACCAAACACTATACTTATATACCAAGGATTTCCACAAAGCAAGTTTTGTTTCCATCAATTATAATAGTTTAGAAAGGAATTTTCTGGAGAATAGCTAAAATAAAACAAATATTGCTCTCCTAAACGAAATCCTGAATTAACGCCTGAATAAGGAGATTTTTATTTAGCTTATGGCTTTTTTTAAAAACGTTGCCCCACGCTAAGAATTTATCCTTTAATAAGGTTAAAGAATTTATTTTCTGAAAGAGAAATACAATTATTTCACATTTTTGGAATTTAAATATGTATATGGTATAACAATAGGTATATGGTAGAATAATCTATCTGATGGACCAATTGGTTTTTTATGTCAACCTATTGTTGTATTATTGGTGTATGTGAGTTTAAATGTTTAAAAACACACCTCAGATACAGAAGCATTCTTGGGCAACATTTTTTAATAAACTGTGATTAAAAATAGGGGTTAATGCGTTAATGTTATAATATATAAAGCGGTGCTCCCTACCGCGATATTGGGGACGCGGCTTTAGTCATTTAAATTTTCAATACTTAAGTTTAATAAAACAAAAAGTATTTATTTAGTTCTACGATTACTGAATCCATGTCCCTTTATCTTTCTGCCGCTGTTGTATTTCGATAATATTCGGTTTATTATTTCCCTAAAAAACGGTACTGCGAGCCGCGTAGTCACGTGTGGAACATACGAATTTAGTTCTGACACCCGAGCACCAGCCTAATTGGCGATATCTGTTGTATTATTTGTTGACATGAAATATGGTGGCATTTCTTTAATGTGTTAATTTATAATTTACTTTTTAGCTAAAGTAGATACTACATAGAGTGTAATTGAAGAAACGTCTAATGAAGTGAGATCTGGAGAGCGTGCTAGCCATGGCCACAATCACGTCACAAATTAAGGTTATCGATTTTTATATGTATGGAACGAGAATCGAATAGGTACTAAAGACCTTCCCTCAATATATCTCTCGTTTAACCTAACATAGTAAGTAAGTAAGTAAGTATAGTCACATAGTACGTAATTTTGTGAGTACTATGTACTAGAAAGCTACATTCACAGAAAACCTACGTCTTTTCTTGACCGGATGTCAATTATTGATAGTATGTCATGCTCACTCAAATGACTTGTTGATGGTGGCGGGTGTGTCAGATGATTTAATGTGAAATTTTGATTCTGTTTTGCACCTACTGTGTAATGTCTCTGCATCACCCTAAGGTAGACTGGTAGAAAATGCCCAAGGCATTAAGTCCGCCTTTGTACGGTTTTATTACTTGTGCATAAAGTTATAATAAATAAAATAAATAAATGATTTCGCTACCCTCAAAATGGTTGAGTGGAATGATGCTGATCCATACATCATGCTCGTAAACGGATGCTGTGCTGACATGGACACTTTTAGCGTGTCGTTGTCACATACCTAATAAACCATCTTAACATGAATGATTAAACCAAGGTTTTGTAAAATGTTCTGATTTAAAAGAGTGTCCATGGAGTTTTTTGCCTGTTCTTCTCCATAGAGATCTGCGCTAGGGAATGGGCAAGTACAATAATTGCACTATCAGATATTTATTATGCCTTGTGACAAGAACTGCAACTTTTTTTTTAATTTGCATTTGTTTCGAATAATCAAAAGTGCCTGTAACTAGCCATTGAGGTATAATGTGCTACGTATAGTACATTATACCTCAATGTAACTAGCCTAATTGTAATAAATGTTTTGATTGATTTTGACACGGCCTGTCATCGGCATAATACAGAAGGACGGTTGACTGCAGCTTGACTTTTTTTTAACTGGCTGATATCGTTATATTTTTCCTAAATAAAATGGCATCCCTGACAGTGCATTATTTGAAGTTACCAACCTACTAGGCAATTTATAAAATACACGGTTTATAAAATGTCCTTTTTGAAATAGCGATCGAGCCGTTCGCTGCACTGAAACGATGGAACACTGGGCACCGCAGCATTTATTCAATGCGCGACAAAAACGACGTGGTTTCATGGTTTTTCAAGCAATATCGTAATGATATTGGCCGGTTATTCAAAGAATTATCATCAACAGCTTATTAATGTTCCCACTGCTGGGACACAGGCCTCCTTTCTTTTTGAGAGGGAATGGGCTATAATCTACCACGCGAGCCCAGTGCGGATTGGTAGATGTCACATGTCTTCGAATTTTTTAGTTCTAAGACATGCCGGTTTCCTCACGATGTTTTACTACACCGTTTTGAGAGCAGCGGTGATGAAATAAATTACACAAAGTAATGTGCCCGCCTGGGTCCGAACCCTACTGTTCGTAAGATAGGGCCGCCACCACTGGGCCACCGCTGCTCCAATCTTCCTTTTTTTTTTTTCCTTTCTTTCTTTCTTTATTGAGTCTTGATTTAGTGCATATCAGTGTAAAATTATATTTTTCATTGATAGTTTTTCAAAGCGGAACCAATCCTGTCATAGGGTTTCACGAAAATAGACGTCACAGTTAAGTATCTTCCAGGACAAATGCTACCATGATAATGTGCCAAATCATTTTATTTTATCCCTTTGTCCAACAGAATACATAGTCGTCAAGTGCAACATAGAGCCCAAATACAAAAACATGGTTATTTAATAAAAAAAAATATTGCAAATAATGCAAAAACGGTTCACTTCAACGTTTTTTTCATCCCGGTATTTGAATAGAAACTTAACTAACATATTTATTTACTAAATGTAAAGTTTTTGATATATACAGTGTTTTTTTTTCAGTAAGTATCATGAACTCTTTTAATATACAAAATTATTTATAAAACACTATAAATCATCGCGCGCAGTCGTTTGCCTTCCATAAATTACTCTAACTCAAATGGATCAAAGTTTTTTATTTTGACTATAGAACTTGTCAACTCTACCCACACAGATGCACCCGCATGAGTGTAAGTGAAATCGGATCCGAGTAATCTACAATTGACGTCGCGCTGTAATAGGGGATCGGACTGAGTCAAAAAACTATGATTCTAATTAGTCCGTCAGTTAGATTATCGAAAAGTATTGGATACGTGTTTTTTGTTTTATCAAATTAATCAAAATTGACGAAGATAAGATGTGGTTGTGACGTCATTTGGAGTTAAAAATGTACTATCATATGACGTTTTCGAAGAGTTCACGAGTTTTCGAAGCACTGTATTGACTTCAATTTTTGTTTATGTGAAAAAAGAAAAAATACGTGTCCAATATTTTTTGGTAATCTATCTGACGAACTCATTAGTTTTTTTTTTGTCCGATTCCCTATTAAACGCTCTTAACGAGCATTCAAAAGTTCCACGTATCAGTGAACATGTCAACGGTGTTTCTGTTGCCAGCTTTCATTATACGCGTACACTTTTCACCTTGGATTTTGCATCGCTGATAATATGGTTGATTGATGGCCAACTACTGCCTCTGATAAGTGTAGCAAAATCGCTGAACTTGATTTATTTAGAAGGTCACCAAAGACCTGTTAGTCAAATATCTTTATTAATTACTATTAGTCTAACTTCTGTACTCAGACATATTTAATGATTGCTTATAAGCCGTCACTTAGTAAAGATTTGACATACTTTTGTATGACAAAACTGTAAAACTTCCGTACTCAGAGATATTTAATTATCACTTAAGCCGTTACATAGTAAAGATTTGACATACTTTTGTATGACAAAACTGTCAAAACCTTTACTAAGTGATGGCCTAAGTAATCATTATAGCTCTCTGAGTGCGGCAGTTTGGCTTATACAGTTGTCAATTACAAGTTATCGTTCTATATACAATAGTTGTTTTACCCGTGAATGAAGACGAGTTGCTGATGTATTATTTATTAAGTGGAAATAATCTATAAACATGGAATTATGACCTTGTTCTTATAATATAACTAGCTGATCCAGACCAGCAACTCATGGTGATGGAATTTTTGTATAAACTTTCAACTCCTATTTATTCCCGAGGTGGTCGCTTTGTCTCCGCAATTTATATGTCTAAATCTTAACAATTTTGTACATGTACAATGTATGATCTAACATATATTATTTAATTGAATAAAATACACATTGTGAGACATGAAGATTACAGTCCTCCTCAAACTAGGCTGTGCAGTCACGGCCCCCAAGATACAGTTATCTTGAGGGCCGGAGTTGTGATACCGTCAAACTTAAATATAATTTCAATATGATGACATATCAAGGGACAGCCGGCCCCAACATACTTGGTTGAGATTATGGCTTGGTGATGTGTGTTGGGACAATATTAGTATGCAACAATATTTATATCAAGATAGTAGATATGAAAAAAAAAATATATTGTGAATGTGAGGACCATGTGGGTCTTTCTTAAATTTTAATTGTTGTGATTGTCTGGCAGTTTGAGTACTTTAAGTGACCCACCAAATGTTCTTTCTTTGGTATTGTTCGTCGTGACGTTGAGCTCCTTGAGTTAAAAGTCGAGCTCCACGATAACTGACAAATGCTTGCACTGACTGGACGGGTCCACTCAAATCTGTGTGGTGCTTTCTTCAAAAGACCATCTCAGACATTAATCTGCATGGTCTTCATGTGTGTATTATACCTTATTGTTAACCCAAACGATATTAAAAGATTAAAAGAGTAACCTTTGGAGTTTCTTGCCGGTTCTTCTCCTTAGGAATCGACCAATGCACCGAACCGTGCCCCTTTTTACCGAAGTTTTATAAGTGCCCATGTAGGCCTATGTGAAATAAAAATATTTTGATTTTGATTTTTGTGATTCAATTTTGTTGCACAGCATTTTGGTAATAGTTAGTGTATTGTGTGAATCCACACTTAGTTTTGTAACCACTCGTGTATTTTCCTAGCCCGCAGGTTATACTTGTGTTATAAATGTGTACATTTGCATGACTTATAGGTAGGATATAGCTAATGGACCCTATTGTTTGTTTACGACCTTTGATTTTGTACCCATATAATATTTGATTTTATTTTCTGTCTCACTCCTAGGCAAGAAAGGCTAACTGTTTCCATTGCTCGCGAACCCGTGAATCCATTGCTCGCGAACCCGTGAATCCTGCATCTTTTCGTCTTTCTTATTATTATTATTAAATAGAAAAACTCTAATGTAATAGTAAAATATAATAGGGATGTTTACTGATTGAAAAAAAATTGATTCTAATTAGTTCGTCTCTTAGATTATCGACAAATATTGGATACGAATTTTTTGTGTTGTGAAATTAATAGAAATTGACAAAAATAAAACGCGTCAAAGATTTTAGTTGGGGTTTGTCACATCACTGACCGGTAAAAAATGCCATACTAATGTCTTAGAATATGACGTAACACGAGTTTTTAAAGCACTGTATCATCTTCATTGTTGGTTTACGTGAAAAAAGAAAAATACGTGTCCAATATTTTTTGGAAATCTATCAGACGGACTAATTAGATTTTTTTTGTTAACAACCCTATTATTAGCGATATGATTCAACGGATACACGTCCGTTGTGCTGGAAATGTTCAATAATATTAGAAGAATCACTTATTTGTTCAAGCGTAAAAATAATTGTTAGACAGTAATAAACAATCACACCTATACGCGGACACACCGGACGTTGGTATCGGATGACCGACGCGGAAGGCAAGCGTTAAAAGAAAATCTTACTGTTTCTGAGATGGAACATACTATTAATAAAGACCGGATATTACAACCGGACAGATACTAGAAAATATGAATTAGGAAATCTGTTGCGAATGGACATGACGAAAAAAATATACATTTCAAATAACTACACATTACCCGAGCTATTCACGACAAAGATATTATTAATAGTTTTCTGATTATATGTATTAAAAAAAAAAAAAATTCATTATTACGCAGGAGCAACATATGGAGCTTAGATTCTAATAGATTAGCAACGTATTTCGAACAAATAAACATTTATTTGTGTTCTTCATTAAAAATATTTGGATTTTATATTTTTCCTGTGGGGCTGTTTAGCGGCTTCATACCTTTGCTTCTTCTTCAAACTAGCGAAATAAAACCGCGGAAAAAAAGGAAATCCCCGGTTCCCGGTCTCCTAAAAATGCTCGTTTTATTAGTTAATTTCTTCTAAAGTGTATTGAAAATCGTCGTTTGATTTACGCGGGAATTTTTTATTGCATTTCTCGACCCCATGAAAACCAATCCGCCTCGAATGATAACAGTATCAAAATGTAAATCCGTTCAATAGTCTAGGCGCTATGATGTAAAAAATACAAACGTACGTACTGCCAAAATCATTACCCTTCCTTTTGGCTTCGCCGTAGTCCTGTAAAAATAAAGTGAACTATCGTATTGCACTTTAATCAGGTTACTTAGTTCCATTTTAACTGAACTTTATTCTTCATTTCTTTTAACTACAAAATATTATGACTCATATTATATTGTTACTAGCGAATTCGTTCAAGTGGTAATTGGCGCATGGCTGACATAATATGCATATCAAATAGTTTGGTCATAGTGGCTTTACTTTACTTGACTTTATTGGCACTATTTTTATCAAACAGAAAGCCGAACCGTTGTGAAGTTCAAAGGTGAAAAACGACCATTCGTTTGATCCAATCACACGTAGGTTTTTTACTTTTTTTTGTCGAGCGTTCGGCACGTGAGTTCGCAGTAGTACCTTATCCTATCTGACCTTCACAACCAAGTTAGTATAGTGTATTACGATACCCATTGGTAAGACTAGTTGTCAGACTATAGGACCACTAAATACCTGTAACTAATGTCAAAAATGTACAAATGACAGCCAGGATCAACGACTTGACGTGCTTTCTGTGTCACGGAGCAAACCCGCTATGTAACGGGTGGTCAGTTGATCACCCACCCACATCTGAACCTGAAGATGGACCCCGAGCGGCTGTTGGCTATGTTTAATTTAGCGACAAAATCTTTCTACCCTTTTGATCTGCTATACAGGTTTTCCTAGTGCAGACACCAGTCTCTCACAAACTTATCAGTGTCATATAATTTTACGCTCTATTTATACGTGATAAGTCAAGATATAGCCTAAGATACCTAGAAGAACGACCTTCACCGAGCTGGTTAATGAATGAAAATTATTTTATATGCCATTAAATATGTCAATAAACATATTGCAAATGGGTTGTCTAAAAAACTTTAGTACGGATTTTTTTTTAACTACGACTACTTAGATAACATGCTAAATGTAGGTGTACTGTACACACGGCTTTTTTTTATTTTTTTTATTGGGACAAGCCCGCCACACTATTCCCAAACCACTGTAACTCCTGTAAGCAAGAATCAACAGTGGCGACCACAAGAAAAGCGCCGAGACAATGAAGCCCGACGAAGTCCCAGAGAAACGATTTAACTGTCTTGGATCCCGCAACGAAATTAATCAGAAAAGAATAGCGGAGGAGTAGGAAAAACATAATTTTCACTGCGGGCTGTGAAAACTATAAACATCCGAACTATTGCAGTAAAGAAGAAAAATGAGCTGTATATTATTGAACGGTTCCTTTGTACATATATCTCCGAAGATCAGCAACAAGTATTTACCAAATAAAACGCTAAATAATACTCTTCCAACCCAAAAAAAGGATAATCGGTTCACATTGCGAAGGCAAGCATAACACAGGACCGGCCGTCACCACATATGCGGCCTGAATGCACCTCCATTCAAAAGCACTGTTATATAATACCCTTGTCGCCACCAATCTACTAGAAACGCGTTACAGCCGATGCGACGTGTCAAAGCCGAGGTATCAATGCCTGAATTCATAATCAATTTACATGGATAGTATACACAAAGTAACTTGGTCGGCAAACAAACATGTGCGACAACACTAGCCAGGTATTGGCACCTGATATTCCAGCCAAGGTCAGTGTAATTAATGGAGGCATTTGATTTAATAATATACCATCACGTCTGTAATCCCCGCACGGTCAAGCAGAGGTGCTTCTTATCGTAGGTATACAGATTTGTAAGATATGCTTAAGTTCCATTTAATAGGGGCGAGCGGTTTTATTTATTTCTTTCTTTAAACTCAATAACCCTTTGCCCGACCTGAGATTCCAAGCCAGGACCTAATGCTTAGTAGCCGAGTTTACAGCCACTAACCAAACGAGGTACTGAAAAAAATAAACAAGATTTATTTAGGTTGTAGAATAGAATAGAATAGTATTTATTTCTGAGTATATGGTAGGTACAAGATCTTAATATAAAACAGTATCACATACACCACCGTTGCCGGTGTAGAAATATTAAAATCATTTACGAAAGTGGCCAACTTCTAAACAGTGACAATATTGAATGAAACAATTAATATAATATTTCTACTAAAACATCCAAAAACGTTTTTGACAGAAACATATCTACTACGGCACTCAGCAATCAGTTCAATAACTGCACTGGCTAAGTTACTATTCAAATGATGTTTACTGAATATTATAAGATAGACTCATACGGCCTTATTACAAAAGTGGTTAAACCTGGGTTTAATTTAGACTTGGTTTATCTCGAATGCCGTCTCATTTCGATAATATTCAAAAGAAAGTGACGGTATGCGAGATAAACCAAGTAAAACCCAGGTTTAACCACTTTTGTAATAAAGCCGATTGAATCAGCAACCCATTCTCAAATGATGTTGGTTCATTAAGGTTGTAACTACTACAGTAATTAGATCTAATCTCAGTTCTTCATGTTTCAGCCACTCACTCGTTGCTGAAACTTACTGTTCCGTATATTGAAATTATTTTATGCTATTAGCTGTGTGGACGCGATGAGAATAATTCAAAAGAAAAGGGGTTACAACGTACTACCTGCTTATTTAAATAGTTTACACTCATTCAGGATTCAACTTACTGCACTACTGAAAAATGTTTAATGCAGTGACGAACATTATATTTTTAATCACATCACTTCTCATATCATGGGTATGAAAATAAAAGATACTTAAGGTTACCGTGTTGCACAGTATTGCTCCATAAAAGTGATGTGATGATGATGTAATGTGATGTGTTGATGCACCCTAAATGCGTTACCTTGAAGGAGGAGTTGCCTTGACCACGAGTTCAGACTCGTTGACACAGTCACACACGGTGCAATGTTCCCAGCTTGTTGAACATTAGTGCAACATTATTAATGAAAGTAGGGCTGAAAGGGAACTAATAAAAAAATGGCTTTCGACTTATAAATGTTGTTTTGTCGTTTTAATGTTATTTTCTTAACAAATCTATACTAATATTATAAAGCTGAAGAGTTTGTTTGTTTGTTTGAACGCTATAAACTCAGGATCTAAGGGTTGGAATTGAAAAATTATTTTTGTGTTGGATAGTCCATTTATCGAGGGAGGCTTTAGGCTATACAACATCACGCTACGACTTATGGGAGTGGAGCATAAATGAAAAATGTTGCAGAAACGGGAAACGATATTCCTTCTTGAGAGCTTCCGTTGCGTGCGCTGCGTAAATGGTTCAAGTTATGCTGTGGTATGTAATATGATGTGCAAGCTTGCAGTAATGGCTTGCAAGCAGTTTACGTAGAATAGCAAATATGTATTATGTTTAAGGCAAGGAATAAATGGATCGCACGACAGAAGGATATGTTTCCTTATAAGTTCTACACAACCCTCAATCCAATCGTGCATGGCGACCTTGCCAGGATTTAAACCACGTTTTGGCATTATTTAAATGGACAATAAACGTACCTACATCAAAATGTGTCGCTCAGATATCCAGAAGGACGAAGTATTCATCACTCAGAGTGCTTCCGGAGGATCAAACAGCAGCGCGGAATATCACCTTTCAAACATAAGCGTCGTGATGTTCGTCATCTGCACAATACTGTCTATTGCAGGACTTTACGGACTATACGTTTTGTACAAAAAGTGTCATCAGAATTGGATTAGTAGCGACAAAACTTAAGACGGTCCTTTCGCCGCGTGACCACTAGACCCGGAGAGGAACCTACCTGTGTTTCCTGTGCCTGCCGTAAATAAAACGAAAAATAAATAAGTAATGAAGAAGTGAAGCAAAAAGATAAAATAATAGAAGAACGAAGATCAATTATTGAAGAAAATAAAAATTACAGAAAAGAGAAGAAAAAAAAAAAGAAGAGAAGATTGAAGAAATAAAATTTAATTGTTGGAGGAGTCAGGGTATTCCCGGCTTAGTTACTTGTGGTGTCCAGGGTTTAGCCCGGCCCAAGCTGCCATTCCTGAGGATGAGCTAAGCAGTGATTTCAAGAGGACAAACCAAGCAGCCCTTCCAGAGGACAAGCCTAGCAGCCCATCGCCATCGAGTCGGACCAACTCGATGAAAGGTATGAGTGCGGTGCTCATGAAGTCTTTCCATGAATAATTATAGAGTCTATTTAATAGACTCTATAATTATTCATGGAAAGACTTAGTGAAATATATGAAAGTTGCAGTTGTTATGTTGTTGTGCAAGCTTGCAGTAATGGCTTGCAAGCAGTTTACGTAGAATAGCAAATATGTATTATGTTTAAGGCAGTGAATAAATGGATCGCACGACAGAAGGACGTTTCCTTATAAGTTCTACACAACCCTCAAATCGTGCAATGCAAATGTCATGTATGAAAAAAATGTTCCTCTTTAAAAGTTCTAAGATATTTGAATCTACCAATCCACACTGGGCCCGCGTGGTGGATTATAGCCCATCCCACTCCTAGAGAGGAGGCCTTAGTCCCTGCAGTGCGAACAATGTAGGCGCTGATGATGATGATGATGATGATTGTATATTTAACAGTAAGAGATAGGTAGGTACATATAGTAATTCTCACTTTAATAATACAATCTAAGGTAATCTAAACTAATATTATAGAGAGGAAAGATTCGATTTTTTGTTTGTTACTTTGAAAATTCATTCAACATTAAAAAGCTAATAGAAAAAATATTACTATGTTGGATAGTCGGATCTATCAAGAAAGGTTGTAAGCTATATATTATTGTGACGCAGACGAAGTTGCGTGGGTCAGCTAGTCATCAATATATAAAACTCAATGCCACTTTTCGTTGTAATTTTACAACTCAAAAATGGGCTCACATATCCTAACTAAATTCGGACTATTTAATAGATGGTTTATGAGTTGCACAAAATCGGTCGAGCAGTTCTTCATTAATCACATTTTTTGTAACAAATGAATTCAATAACTGGCAGATCATTTCGTTAATGGGGATTTTGCTGTCTTGGACGCGGTAGGTGGCGCTGCTGTCCGGGCAGTACGACGTCTGCCAGGTCCGCTAGTATAATAATATATCTATTTAAATAAATAAGAGTATCACCTTTTTTAGTGCAGTTCATAATTAACCTTATAACACTTTTGTGTCATGATCATCTTGCTAGCTTTTTTTCCCTTTCTGACCCTACGCAGCTGTTTACCAGTATTTTACATGAAACTGCTATACCTATCTGACCTCGACAATTCTGTTACTACTATGTAATACATTACCTAGTTGACAAAAGACTGGGGGTCAGAGTTTTGGGCTATTAACTACCTGTATATATCGACTGCCGAAGATCTACAAACCGGACAGCCGGGAACAACGGCTTAACGTGCGGAAAGCATCAGAGGCACGAAGAGAACTCGGCACGTAGTAAGTGTGCACCCATTCACGGAGCAGCCTTAGCAAGCACGGCTTAACCTAAACATCGACCCGTGAGTTGTGACCCGAATTTTTGTGAATATATTTATTTGTTAAAAAATATTAATTAGGTATAACAAATCTTGATGACGCGTACGGTTGGCGCAGTGGCTGGGCAATTAGACTGCTGCAATGCGTGTCGCGGGTTCGATCCCGGCTCGGAACCAATATAATACATATTTGTATGGCATACAGATAATTGTTTCGGGTGTGGGTGATTGTGTATGTGAGTTTAAATATTTGTGCACCCACGATACAGGAGAAATTCCTAGTGTAACGTTTTAAAGACGGCAACGTTTTAAAAAAATCCTCAGACATCATGAGATCACGCGCTTGCATTAGCTCAATTTAGAAGCCTAAGACAGTTCCAAGATATACCCATAACATGCACTACACAGACGTAAACGTATTTAATAATATAACATAACGTCAATAATATAATTAAACAACTGGCTGAGCGAACTAGTTCAATTGTGGTAAGCTCAAATGATGACAACGCCGCCGGGGTCAACAACAGAGAAGCTTCCAGGAGGTTTGAGCTATTTCATATGTCTACTCAGACTTGAGAGAAGTGGCGGGCCAGTGCACAGTGGTGGCGGTTATGAGTTCAAACCCAGTCAAGCGCATTACTTTGTGTAATTAATTTTATCACCACTGCTCTCAAAACGGTGATAACATCGTGAGGAAACGGCATGTCTTAGATCCACAAAATTCGAAGACGTGTGGCATCTTCCAATCCGCACTGGGCCCGCGTGGTGGATTATAGCCCATCCCTCTCCTAGAGAGGAGGCCTGGGTACCTGCAGTGGGAACAATATAGGCTGATGATGGTGATGATGATCACACAGACTTAGTTCGTACATTGTCGTTTAAGACTACCTACTTATTTTCTAAACAAAAGCGGTTCTCTAACTTATTTTGTAAACTTCGGTTTCATGACAAATAAGTTGTGAAAATCTCTTTAATTACATATGTAGATATTAACTATTACATTAACTTAATGCATTTTTAAATGAAACTAAGTGTTGCACACTTATTTCAATGCTGTTTAATAAGTAATGTTGTATTTATTCATTAAACTTACTTACTTAAAGAACTATTTGTAATATAAAACTTTATTGGTGTATCAAATAAGGTATGATTATTAAGATAAACCTGCGTTAACAACCGGAATTGGAAAGTCGGAATTTCAGGACGACGACTGAAATGGGGACCTCTGGTAAGTAATCATTTATTTATTTTCAGTTTTTTACAGGAGTGGTACGTACGCGGACTTAATTATAAGTAAGTATTTATTTATTGTTTCTTTACACTGATGGTAGATAGGTAGACTTAATGATTATAACCATCGAGCATGTTAAAGACGTGGTAAGGTAGCGCGAAACCCTTTTTCACTAAATAGACACAACAACCTGAAAATTCTACAAAACCGTGATGCAGCCTTCCTATTTTCGCGGAGAACGATGACTTTTTTCTCTGAAAACTGTTCCACAAAACCAACACAATGGCTTTCTTCGTCTGGGTGTTTCTTGAGATCAAAATATTTGTCGATTCCAATAGCCTGCTGCGAAACGTAAAAAATGTTTTTGAAAATTATGCAAATTGTAACTGCGTAAAAGTTAGGCCTGTTTCGTATTGCAATAAAGTGCAAGCAGAGGAAAGAGGTTCTTCGAAATATATGCTAATCATTACCATTGTCACAAATACTCAATTAAAATCATAAATCTAGATAGAATATTACTTTAAATGCAGTTTAAATATTGTCAGTTTACCAAAATAATCTTTAATGGGCGGTCCGGTAGGAAGTTACCATTAAAAATAACTAACCAATCAGATCATAGTGTAGAATATACCCACGCAGCCTGCTGACATACATGTATGTGTGCGAGGCACCCACAGACACAAAAAATATAATTGTAATGATAGGTTTGTTGTTCAAGGGTTGTCAAGTTTACTAATTAAAATTATAGTTGTTGGAAAAACAGTTCTATTTAAAACAAATACCAAAACTAAGTGTGAGTTAATTCTATACTTAAACATATAAAGTATATTTGAATAAAAGTCTTTAAAAAATAATTGACTAAGTTACTAAAACAACTAAAAATGTATGTAGGCTTTTTTCAAATCCGTAGGTAATTCAATTGTAGAACCGACCAATAATTATTCTAAAACTTGCATTAAAAGATTTATTATGCAATGTAATGTTAATTGAAAGTTCGCATTGTTTTAAAACCCTAGAAGAAAGGCGCGTCCTTCAGCGCGGCAGGCGTTAACAATCGTACTTTGCAATATTTGTATATGACATGCTGGCTGTAGTCATCCTGGTTACAGCCTCGAATATTCAGTCGCGCGTGGGCAGGCCATCCCTACGGTAACTCCACCGCTCCTCCAAGCTTAGTGCAGCTATAAGTTCCGAGCCTGGCGGACGCATCGCCTTCAGTAAAAAAACTATTAAAATAATTACTTCAAAAAATTACTTCAAGTACTTATAACTCAACTGATCAATAAAAATCTTTATAAAAACTTTTTGGAACTGTGAAAAGAAAACTTTTAAGTTCTTTTAGTGAGCTTCATTGAGAACACCATAGACGAAGAAATAAATAACTTATCATTTTATCAAAGTTTTAGTGAACTTAATTAGTTAGTACACTAGACATTTGTGTGAATTCAAGATGAACCCAAATCCTCCCCCGCCCGGCTGCGGCTGGTACACTAAATTAAAATATGAGTGAGTAAACTAACTAAAGAAGATATTTATTAAAATCATCGCAAATTGTTAGTACAAATTAATATATTTTCTTCCAGTTGCATTCAATTAAAAGATGACATCCGGGCCTACTTCGGATGTGACAAGCAAGGTAAGTTCTTTTGAAAAACCATCAGTTTTGATTTGTTCTGTCATCTGTTCAGTAAATAAATCCTCATTATATTTAAGCGTAACAGTTAAGCGAGCGAAGAGTGATACAGTCACAAGCATCAAGCTTAAACGATTTATTTTTAAAAGTTGTTATTCGTTGTTACTCGCGATTTATTCTACAACAAACTCGCTAACCAAGGTAAAGTTTAAATATCAAATTTTAGTCACTCGTGGACTTTATTATTCATTTATCATATTTGCCAGTGGTCTAGAAAATACAATTAATTATTGAAGCTACAGAACTTGAAATAACTTGGGCATCACGCATTTTCTGGTGACCAATACAGGAAATAATATCGTAATCGTAATATTTTAGATTATTTTTGTAATACTCGTAATCTAAAAACACGATTCTATTCTATTGGGACACTATTACCGAACCATTTAAAACATATGATTGTGAATCTCATGTTAATGCAGTTAACGCTAATTTTCGATACTGCAACAAGTTTCCGAGTCGATTCAACAGGCGGTTACTACTTTGTCTATTATGTGGTAATTTAATATGAGCGTTACGCGTAACAAAATAAGATTGAAGTTCCGACGGCAACTTGAATCTTATTTTAGTTACATATGTATTTGGATTAATTATCACGAGAGTAGATAATAAATACTTAAAAAGATTGAAACTAACATAATTATCTAAAATAGTATGCAAACAAGTGTATTCCACCCTTGAATCTTATTTGTAAATATTTAAAAAAAAAGACTGGTTGTCAGACTTTACTGTGCTTTATTACTTCCTTTATTTATTTTTAGACAAATTTTGTACATGTTAAAATATCAGAATGGCGCGGGTGTAAGGTTATCTATCACTGTCAGGATACTTGATTTCTTATGTTTTTCGGCTTTCACGAGGTTCTCGTCAAGTGGGACCGGTATGTCAATAATCATTGCGCGCCGCTCTGATCTAATCACCATCACATATCCGGCGTATTGGCTACAATAGTCCTGTCAGTGATGATGGACTGATCTCAGTACAGTGTGATATTGTTATTTTCGAGAACAAGGGGGGGCACATACCACTTCCGATTCTAGAAGGCTGTATTTTAGAGCAAGTTGCTGATGGATAATCCTGGCTACAAGCTTGTGTCTATGCAGGTACTCTCCGTTATCCAGACGAGAACACTCGGAGATAATGTGACGGATTGATTCACCCGGACGGTGGCATGCCCGACATAATATGTCATCCGTATCGATTCGTTCTTCACAATAAATTACTGTACTATAATCATTTATTAAAGGACAGATATTCACATGTTTCTAAGGGTCATAATGATCTAGTACATACTTGGTTGTGGAGGTCAGATACGCAGCCGCTGCATGTAAAATAAAGGTATTGAATTGCATCCGGTGAGACGGGAAGCTGACCCCAACATAGTAGGGAAAATATAATAGTCAAATGATAATGATTTCACACGTTTAAAATAAAAAACCTTTTACAAATGCCTAAACGCGTTTAATTCTAAACTTCTATAGAAATTCAAGCTTTCGCACTAAATGGAAGAGCCTTCAACTTTTTATGTTAGCTGTCTACAAAATATGTAACACAAATATTGCAATACCAATATAGAAACGGAACGTAATAAAACGCGTTCTGTTTCGTATAGTTTTTACAAACATCCTTGTATATTTATGAAATACGTTACGATCATAGATATAATAAATAAGGTAATGACCACTGCTCTAAATGGCCTGGTAAAGTGGTGCATATTTCCCAAACCGTTTTTTTTTGTGGGTGTGAAGTCAGCGAATGAGAGCGGGAGGGGCCGTTCTAGGCGGAGCGGAAGGAAGTGTCAGACTTCTACTGGTTATAACCCAGCCGTGTTCCTTCTTAGCCCTTTGAGTTCTGGGGCCGCGGTATCTCTTTCAAACAGACCCGCAGCCCTGGCAGACGTCGGCCCTTGCGACGACCGGATTGTCTCGTGGCATGGAGCCCTATGATTTACGGAGACGCGGTGCGTTCGAAAGCGGGTCGCGCCACGCGCAGGGACGCGCGCCGGTGCACGGCCCAGACCGGTCATGCCGCACGTCGCGTCCCATTATCAATACAAACCTACGGCGATGGATAAGAACTAAAACCTGCAAATGGATAATGATGACAATGGATATTTATTTTAATGGATATTTTTTTGAATGGATATTTTAGCCTGATCTTTGACAGTCAACTACGTTCCTGGTACGGATAAAATAATAAACTATATTGTCTTTATCTTAACAAATACTCATCTTATTTTATTTACTAAGGGACGATTAACTGCTGCAATATACTGCTTAAAAATAGTAATAACAGAAAAGCTCGTGGCTCTAATCAATCTTCAGGTTCAGTCGCACTTGCCTAGGTTGGTCTGAGGATGGGTGACCGCCCATTACATACCGAGTTTCCTCCGTGCCTCGGAAAACACGTTAAGCTGTTGGTCCCGGGGCTGTCATTAATAGATCTTTGACAGTCGAAACAGTCAGTGGTGAGAAAGTCTGACAACCATTCTTACTAGAGATTTTTCATAATTACTCAGTAAGTACTAACTGGGTTGTGGAGGTCAGATAGGTAGTCGCTTCTTGTAAAAAACATGGTATTCAGCTGCATCCGGTTAGACTGAAAGCCGGCCCTAACATAGTTAGGACAAGATTGTGCAGATCATTTTGGATAATAATGTTTTTTTGAAACAAGAAAATCAGAACCGAGTCATCCCATTCGTGCTGAAAATCTGATCACTCAAAGAACCACTAACATTTTCAGAGCGAGAGGAAATGGCCAACCTTCTTGAAGAGAGCAAAAAGAGGGTAGCTCAAAAACGAATTAATGCTAATACCAGCCAACCTACGGCTGACACTAATTTGTAAATGATATAGATAAGTAAGTTCTGTATTTTTACTAACATTGTCAATTAATTTTTTTTTCATCTCGCCTGTAAACCCCGAACGTTATCAATTATGAATATACTATGGATCTTGTGATTTGTAGTACATCATCAGCCTATTACAATCCACTGCTGGATATAGGCCTCTTTAATCTTGCGCCACTCAACTCGATTTCGGCAACTCTCATCCAGTTGTTACCAGCCACTCTGCGAAGATCATCGCTCCACCGAGCCTGAGGGCACCCCACCTTACGCTTGCCGATCCGCGGTCTCCACTCAAAAACACGTCTACTCCAACGGTCATCGGTTTAGCAGTACATTCATAATTAATAACGTTTATCTAAGATCATAATTAAAAACGTTCTTACATTTCGATTTCGAACTTACATCTATATTTTAATGTGTTTCTGGATGAATTGAAGATACAATTATTAGACCCGACAGTTGGTGAGTCACTGACCTTCTCCTTAACGTCAGGGACAGTTTTAATGACATAACATCACGCCAGCACTAACCAAAGGTTTTGGCAGAGTTGTACCCATAAGATATCTCACATTTTGCCAGTTGTGTTTTAGATAACGGTTACGATTTTAATGATAATAATTTTATTTAAAAAAAGTGTTTTCTGAGAACTGAGGAGCTCGTGGTTTAATAATGGCTGCTGTGTCACAATCTTGAGGTCAAGCCGTGGTTTCCTAGGTTCGTCCGTGGGTCATAAGACCGACCATTGCATACCGAGTATCCGCCGTGCCTCGGAAACCATTCCTTATGTCTGATCATCGTTATAATGTGGTATGTGACTGTTGTCTAATGAAAATCCGCTACCAGACCCCAAACTATAAACAATAGATAAATTGTAACAGAAATTACGATAATATTAATACCAGTTTTACCATCTTTCGTTATGCCACAACCATGGAGTGGAACTCCCTGCCTGCGTCAGTTTTTCCAAATTCAAATATAACACCAATCTATTTAAGTCGCGATTAAACAGTCTTTCGTTTCATCGTTGACCTCATCTCTACCCTTAGGGCAAGATTGAGGTCAAGAGAAGGCCCATATCATAACTATAAAAAAAAAATGTTAATCATCATCATCAGCCTATTTTTTTCCCACTGCAGGGACTCAGGCCTCCTCTCTAGGAGAGGGATGGGCTGTAATCCAACACGCGAGCCCAGTGCGGATTGGTAGATGTCACATGTCTTCGAATGTTTGGTTCTAAGACATGCCGGTTTCCTCACGGTGTTTTCCTTCACCGTTTTAAGAGCAGTGGTGTTGAAATAAATTACACAAAGTAACACGCCTGCCTGGGTTCGAACCCACGACTTACTGTTCACAAGTCGGTGCCGCCACCACTGGGGCACCACTGTTTTCAAATGTTAATCATTTATCTTGAAATGCTCAATAATTGTCTATAATCCACCGAAATTAACGAGGTTGACAGCTAAAATTCAAAACCCTCGCTTTCTCAGTCTAGATCGTTCTGTCCCGCTCCCACTCTCAGCAACATTTTGAATTACACTATTGATGGAACGATGACAGATACTGATCATATGCTTAACCTTTTTTCAACTATGCTGAGCTTCCAATTTAACCAGATGCAGCTGAATACCAGTAGACTGCATATCTGTCCTTCACAACCCAGTTTATGCTGGGTAATGACATACCTTGTTAAGACTAGTGATCCGATTTTCAGGTCACTGACTATCTGTAGCTATTGTCAATTAAATATGACAGCCGTGGTCACCAAGCGGAGTCACCTAGAGAGAAGCAAGTCTTTAACTGAACATTAATCCGCGCGGTTTTTATTATCTAGCCAAGAAAGAGCTCCTCCTGCCATCAAGTCTAATTTCTAGAATATAGTACTTATGATGTTACAGTAATTTTATTTTAGCATATCTTGCCATAACATGGCATGGATCATCATCATCATCGGCATAATTCAGGGACAGATTGCTATTGATTGAAAGATCTTTTTTTTAAATCATTGCCCCACACTAGGCATTTCATGCGGGGATCGAACCCGCGACACGTAGCGTTGTGCCACAACGCTAACTTTGCCGTCAATTAAGATTATACAGTCACCACTTGTAAATAGCTTGCCTTGCTCTCTCGACTCCGGACCAAAGTTAACATCACTACCTGTTGAAATTTACTTGAGGACGTAGCTTGTTTTACTTCAGAACCAAAATATATTTTATTTCAAATAGGTCTACATGGGCGCTTATAAAACGACGACAATAGGTGCACCGTTCGGATTGGTCGTATCCTTTGGAGAGGAACGATCAGGAAAGTCAAGAAACTTCGTCGGACCATCACGTTGTCGATCGGCTTCGTGCTTTCTGGACTTTGAAATTGCTAACAATAATAAGTCAAAATACCAAAGATATACACAATCGGTTCTTGAATTCTTGATATCGAGTTGATAAAGGATAGATATATTTTGTGCGCTTGGCTGTCCATGGAATTCCTAGTATCCACCTCCAAAGCCACGTTTCGAATAAGTCCATCCATTATATTTCTTTTTTTTAGGGTTCCTTAGCCGAATGGCAAAAAACGGAACCTTTATAGATTCGTCATCTCTCTGTCTGTCTGGGTCGTGGGGCTTTTGGGACCGGGGCTGCGGTACAGGATTTCCCCTTTAATAATAATAATTATGTTTCAGTATTATTTCGGAACCACAAATGAAATAGTTTGTTCATTTTATTTGTGGCCCCGAAATAATGCCTTTTAAAAGTACGGTCAACCAAAAAAAATTTAAGTTTACAATTATATAACTATTTTTGTAAGGCAATTAAATATTTATTTTGTTACAAAAATAGTAGCCTGAATTAGAAAGAAAAACGAAAAAATTAAAATACTATAAGTAATATATAATTTAAAAAAAAATATTGTTCCATAATCTCACAATTGCACATACACATTAACAGTTTCAAAATTATGAAAATCGTTTAATAATATAATAAAATCAACAGTCTCCATGCAGTATTTTTTGTACGAGATGAGAAACAAGGATATTATAGTCTTACAAACTACCACGAGGCCAGAATGGTGAAGTAGTAATGTCATCATTGCATAATATTATAAATGTTGTTATATAGATTTGATTATGAGATTAATATTAACAATATACAATACCTTCTTCATGTATCTGGTCTCCATCTGGTAGTTTGTGAGATTTACTACACTAATCTTTTTTAAATAATTTAATTTTTAAACTTTTTTTCGTTTCAATATTATCGAAAAATATTATATTCAACTTCTTACAGTCATCTCTTGCAGCCACCGATACCGATACTGATAATTCATGTCATAATATTATATCAGTTTTTTGGTAACTGTACTTTAACTTCGTTTTTCTTGTTGTCCGGAAATACTACTTCAAATTAAAAAAATATATATATTAAAGGTGGAATCTGGGACCACGTTCCCGGTCCCGAAAGCCCCACGACCCGTCTGTCTGTCCATTCAAATATCACAGTCACTTTACTCGGAAACTATTAAGACTAGACAGTTGAAACTTGGTAGTTAGATTTATACTGCTTTACGATTTTATACAAAAATAAAAAAGAATACATCGAACTGAAATAAAAAAAAAACTTTTTTCTTCAAACCTATTCGTGTGGGGTGTCTATAAAAATGACATTAAGGTTTCTGAAACCATTTTTTTTCGAAGTCAAAGACAAAGTGGTAAAATGTGCCCCCCTCCCTTTCTGACTTTTAAACTAAGAGAGAGAAAAATAAAAAAGATCATGCTGTAATAATGAAAACTTTTAACCAAAATTGATTTGAAGGGATATGGTATGAAGTTTTTGAGATTAATAGCATATTTAAAAAACCGCAAATATTACGTTGTGATTCATAGAAACACTATAGAAAACAAATTAAGCCCCCTTTAATTTGTGGCTTGGCCTTACAACGATGGCACGGAACCGTAAATGTGCATCTCCGGCTTGCACGTGCCCAGTTTTATGAAACGATTCCAATTAAATGCACTTCCGAGAATTTAAATCTGATAAATAGAGCGGAACGTTGTGTACGCTGAATCAACATTTGAGATGAATTTTCCTCGTACTTTTTTCGAGTACATTTTTCGGTACTACCTCAGTTAAGAATTTATCTATAACCAAGTGAAACATCATCATAACATCACACCTTCAATCTCCGAAGGAAAGGGCAGAGGTCCATCCATTATTACCGGGTTGAAACCTAGAATCATGTACAAATATCTTTGAATGTGCATGGCTGAAAGCGCCGAATGTCTTTACCTTGACCCCGTCACTATTCAAATTCAGCAATGCGAGGCTCAATAACCAAACCGACTGTATTGCCAGGTATCGTCTTGTCTATAAACTCTACGCATACGGTTTGTTTACATTCAATTGGATCAGTTGGTAGTGCCTGACTGAATCTAGGGGATAAAGCGCTCGAAAACCCTGTGTGTCTGAATGGAACTTTGTCAACTTATACAGAAAATTAATCAAAGTCAAGACGGCCTTATGGTATCTGAAATGTAAAATGAGAATAGATGCAGATAAGTCTGTGAAGTAAAAGTATATGGAGGAAGTATGCTTAAGTTACGTTTATGTGTTTTATCCAAAACCGACCACCTAAGTAGATTTATTAAACAAACTTTAAAACCCTGTATAACAGCCACTTGGATCAATATTCAGGTTCAGTCGCACTTGCCTAGGTTGGTTTGAGGATGGGTGACCCATTGCATACCGAGCTTCCTCCGTGCCTCGGAAAGCACTTTAGGCTGTTGGTTGCGCCGACTGTCATTTATAAATCTCAGACATTCGTAACAGTCAGTGACCCGAAAGTCTGACAACCATTCTTACTAGAGATTTTTCATAATTACTCAGTAAGTACTAACTGGGTTGTGGAGGTCAGATAGGCAGTCGCTTCTTGTAAAAAACATGGTATTCAGCTGCATCCGGCTAGGCTGAAAGTCTTCCCCAACATCTCTTGCTACAGTTTTAAGCCACTTGGGTCTTTGCACGTCTCCTTTTTGTGGAAATATCACGCTGACATAGGACACTTCATGTAACCAGGTCAAGTTTTACGGTTATCGCATTCAATGAAGATTCATCTATCAATCCTAGGCGGAATCTCAGACTATTATGCATTACTTGGTACTAATGACTGCTCACGCTCTGGGCAGAGCGGAAGGGAGTGTAAGACATCTAGTGACTAAAAACCACCCATGTTCCTTATTGGCCCTTTGTGTCGAGGCTGTGGTATCTCTTCGGAACAACCCGCAGCCTCGACGGGCGGGGGGAGACCATGTTCTTATTTTCGTATGGACTTGCCCCAGAATTAAGAGTTTATCATGTCAGTTATTTTTATCTAAGGTACTAGTGGGGGATCTATTGATATTTTGCACTGTAATAAGAGATATTGTTTGTACTTGATGGGAAGTACATAACGGTAATAAAATTGACAATTATTTGTTAGGATAGTAAGGTCAAGATTATTATTGGAGTTGTGTTATACTTGGGACGAGATGGCTTTTGCCTGTAAATACCTTTGGTAGACGTTTTGTTTTCTCGTCTGGTCCAATGTTATTCCCGAGGAGTAATGAAAGGGCAGATACACCAGACCGTATGATACTCCCTTCTGAAAGAGATCGACCAGAAAGGCATTGACCGATGATACCAAAGCAGCAAAGGTATTAAGGTTATTTGTGAGACAAAATTGCTAACAATATTTGTAAGTGACGGAATATTGTTTCATTTATACGAATTGGAGCCTAGCATTAAGTCTAGCGCTACGTCCGGGGTATTCAATCTCGTAAATGATGTCCTGAGAGCGTCGCGGCTCCCAGTGTAAGGTTGCTGTGAAGCGGGTGACGAGATCTGTAATTCGAACGCAAAAGGTCCTCATTAAAATCAGAAAACAATATCTGACATAGCATTCTTTTCAGCAATGGAAACTAAGGTTGGCCAGGCCAATAAGAAAGACTAGTATGTGGCTGAGTCGTCAATTATTTTTCTCAAACATGTAGAATTAAAGCAAACAGCGGAAAAAAGTAGAAAGTAGTAGAAAGGTAGAAAAAAGTAGATTGCCAACTAATTGTAAAAGCGTCAACTGAGAATCCGGGTCCAGTCTCCATGTAATGTACTGACTACATTTGGTATTGGTACGGGAAGCGAATAGGTCGATTATTGGTTCACCTAAAGTTTGAACTATCTTTATTAGAATTAGGTAGGTTTAGCCGAAATTTGTTTTACTTTTTTCAAAAATGAAATGGAAGAATGAAAGAATGAATGGATTATCAGTAATCTTAAGCCAATAATTATAAACATGCTTGGATTCTCCCAGCGTGTGCCTCTATTGTTGAACTGCCTGCGCTCTAGCCAGACGTCTTCCGTTGAGCTTCGCCCGTGTAGGGCTTGCGCAGTGCTGGGGCAGTTCTCCTTGGCCTTATCTCGCCTTTGGCTACCTATTATTATTTTCGTGGATTTTAGGGCCAAACTTTGTCGTCTCTTCCATGGTCTCGCCTAAGGCGGAGACAATCATCAGGAAACAATTACTACTAATTAGTACTTGGGTGGATTCCTGCTCGCCATCAAGTTTTCCTCATCGCTGTCAGTATGATCTTTTAAGCTCAGATCTGGATCAGCGTCATTAGCATGTGGGTCGTCTTAAACAATTGAAAAATAAATGTAGTGTTTTTTTTTTAATAATAATATTATTGATTACTGAAATATTGTGTTTTAACAAAATACAACAATACAACAAAAATAGAAATTACAAATTAAAACTAAAAGTTACTACTTACTTAAATACAACGACCACTTAGGCGTCCTAGTACTCCTCCGCATCCCTGACAACCGGGAACGTGCCCAGAAGACTGGCCGCAATGCCACGTTGAATGGCAATGCTAATCCTTTGACCAAAGAAAGAGCCAGCCCCTTGGTCGCGAGAGATCTCCTTGAAAAGGAGACGCGCACTCGGACCCCATGACCCGAGCGTTTCGACCCCAAACGGCTCAAAACTATAATTACCACTAAGGTTACAGTATTGCGCCGCTTGAGGGTCTCAGTTCGTTCGTGTTCCACGCGCGCCTCAAAGAGATGTCAGCAACATGGGAGGGGCCCGCAAGTTGTTCACAAGTTACCGCGGCCTCGACATATAGGGATAAGAAGGAACATGGGTGGTTCAGTAGAAGTCTGACACTGATTTCGCTCTGCCCAAGAGCGAAAGGAGGAGGGAGTTATTTGATGATTTCCCATCCCCCCCCCCAAGTCGAATACAGCACAGCAACTTAGAATGTTGACACTTGAAGTCAGCAATCCCCCCAAGTTTGTAACTATGTAAATTAATTTCGTACACATTTTACTTACTCCAAGTATTTTTTGTGCTTATTCGTAGGAAAGGGCAGAGGTCCATCCATTATTACCGGGTTGAAACCTAGAATCATGTACAAATATCTTTGAATGTGCATGGCTGAAAGCGCCGAATGTCTTTACCTTGACCCCGTCACTATTCAAATTCAGCAATGCGAGGCTCAATAACCAAACCGACTGTATTGCCAGGTATCGTCTTGTCTATAAACTCTACGCATACGGTTTGTTTACATTCAATTGGATCAGTTGGTAGTGCCTGACTGAATCTAGGGGATAAAGCGCTCGAAAACCCTGTGTGTCTGAATGGAACTTTGTCAACTTATACAGAAAATTAATCAAAGTCAAGACGGCCTTATGGTATCTGAAATGTAAAATGAGAATAGATGCAGATAAGTCTGTGAAGTAAAAGTATATGGAGGAAGTATGCTTAAGTTACGTTTATGTGTTTTATCCAAAACCGACCACCTAAGTAGATTTATTAAACAAACTTTAAAACCCTGTATAACAGCCACTTGGATCAATATTCAGGTTCAGTCGCACTTGCCTAGGTTGGTTTGAGGATGGGTGACCCATTGCATACCGAGCTTCCTCCGTGCCTCGGAAAGCACTTTAGGCTGTTGGTTGCGCCGACTGTCATTTATAAATCTCAGACATTCGTAACAGTCAGTGACCCGAAAGTCTGACAACCATTCTTACTAGAGATTTTTCATAATTACTCAGTAAGTACTAACTGGGTTGTGGAGGTCAGATAGGCAGTCGCTTCTTGTAAAAAACATGGTATTCAGCTGCATCCGGCTAGGCTGAAAGTCTTCCCCAACATCTCTTGCTACAGTTTTAAGCCACTTGGGTCTTTGCACGTCTCCTTTTTGTGGAAATATCACGCTGACATAGGACACTTCATGTAACCAGGTCAAGTTTTACGGTTATCGCATTCAATGAAGATTCATCTATCAATCCTAGGCGGAATCTCAGACTATTATGCATTACTTGGTACTAATGACTGCTCACGCTCTGGGCAGAGCGGAAGGGAGTGTAAGACATCTAGTGACTAAAAACCACCCATGTTCCTTATTGGCCCTTTGTGTCGAGGCTGTGGTATCTCTTCGGAACAACCCGCAGCCTCGACGGGCGGGGGGAGACCATGTTCTTATTTTCGTATGGACTTGCCCCAGAATTAAGAGTTTATCATGTCAGTTATTTTTATCTAAGGTACTAGTGGGGGATCTATTGATATTTTGCACTGTAATAAGAGATATTGTTTGTACTTGATGGGAAGTACATAACGGTAATAAAATTGACAATTATTTGTTAGGATAGTAAGGTCAAGATTATTATTGGAGTTGTGTTATACTTGGGACGAGATGGCTTTTGCCTGTAAATACCTTTGGTAGACGTTTTGTTTTCTCGTCTGGTCCAATGTTATTCCCGAGGAGTAATGAAAGGGCAGATACACCAGACCGTATGATACTCCCTTCTGAAAGAGATCGACCAGAAAGGCATTGACCGATGATACCAAAGCAGCAAAGGTATTAAGGTTATTTGTGAGACAAAATTGCTAACAATATTTGTAAGTGACGGAATATTGTTTCATTTATACGAATTGGAGCCTAGCATTAAGTCTAGCGCTACGTCCGGGGTATTCAATCTCGTAAATGATGTCCTGAGAGCGTCGCGGCTCCCAGTGTAAGGTTGCTGTGAAGCGGGTGACGAGATCTGTAATTCGAACGCAAAAGGTCCTCATTAAAATCAGAAAACAATATCTGACATAGCATTCTTTTCAGCAATGGAAACTAAGGTTGGCCAGGCCAATAAGAAAGACTAGTATGTGGCTGAGTCGTCAATTATTTTTCTCAAACATGTAGAATTAAAGCAAACAGCGGAAAAAAGTAGAAAGTAGTAGAAAGGTAGAAAAAAGTAGATTGCCAACTAATTGTAAAAGCGTCAACTGAGAATCCGGGTCCAGTCTCCATGTAATGTACTGACTACATTTGGTATTGGTACGGGAAGCGAATAGGTCGATTATTGGTTCACCTAAAGTTTGAACTATCTTTATTAGAATTAGGTAGGTTTAGCCGAAATTTGTTTTACTTTTTTCAAAAATGAAATGGAAGAATGAAAGAATGAATGGATTATCAGTAATCTTAAGCCAATAATTATAAACATGCTTGGATTCTCCCAGCGTGTGCCTCTATTGTTGAACTGCCTGCGCTCTAGCCAGACGTCTTCCGTTGAGCTTCGCCCGTGTAGGGCTTGCGCAGTGCTGGGGCAGTTCTCCTTGGCCTTATCTCGCCTTTGGCTACCTATTATTATTTTCGTGGATTTTAGGGCCAAACTTTGTCGTCTCTTCCATGGTCTCGCCTAAGGCGGAGACAATCATCAGGAAACAATTACTACTAATTAGTACTTGGGTGGATTCCTGCTCGCCATCAAGTTTTCCTCATCGCTGTCAGTATGATCTTTTAAGCTCAGATCTGGATCAGCGTCATTAGCATGTGGGTCGTCTTAAACAATTGAAAAATAAATGTAGTGTTTTTTTTTTAATAATAATATTATTGATTACTGAAATATTGTGTTTTAACAAAATACAACAATACAACAAAAATAGAAATTACAAATTAAAACTAAAAGTTACTACTTACTTAAATACAACGACCACTTAGGCGTCCTAGTACTCCTCCGCATCCCTGACAACCGGGAACGTGCCCAGAAGACTGGCCGCAATGCCACGTTGAATGGCAATGCTAATCCTTTGACCAAAGAAAGAGCCAGCCCCTTGGTCGCGAGAGATCTCCTTGAAAAGGAGACGCGCACTCGGACCCCATGACCCGAGCGTTTCGACCCCAAACGGCTCAAAACTATAATTACCACTAAGGTTACAGTATTGCGCCGCTTGAGGGTCTCAGTTCGTTCGTGTTCCACGCGCGCCTCAAAGAGATGTCAGCAACATGGGAGGGGCCCGCAAGTTGTTCACAAGTTACCGCGGCCTCGACATATAGGGATAAGAAGGAACATGGGTGGTTCAGTAGAAGTCTGACACTGATTTCGCTCTGCCCAAGAGCGAAAGGAGGAGGGAGTTATTTGATGATTTCCCATCCCCCCCCCCAAGTCGAATACAGCACAGCAACTTAGAATGTTGACACTTGAAGTCAGCAATCCCCCCAAGTTTGTAACTATGTAAATTAATTTCGTACACATTTTACTTACTCCAAGTATTTTTTGTGCTTATTCGTACTAAATAATTAATAATCGCGCAGTTTATCACATCATTTTCTTAGATTTAGATATGAATGAATCGGTTTGATGGAACGCAACTTAGATACCTACACAATTACACAATATGTGGTTCAAAAATGCATATAATCATTAGTGTACAACTTACAATCACTCAAAAACCACTTCATTTTTCAGAGCGGGAGAATATAGAGAAGTCTGTGGAAGCAGTCAGAAAGAAGGTAGCTCGTGAAAAAATCATATGTAGTCAGCCCACGAGTGAGGACTCGGGAGTAGAGGACTTTGTCTACATAGGAACTGTAGGACATCGCCCTTATCCATTGCCACAACGAAACGCAGATACAGACGATACTGACAATTTTAGCGGACAGAAATTTGAGACCAGAGTCCAGATAGAGAAAGTACCAGATTCTCCCCAACCTGGTCCAAGCAGACCAAGAACTGAGGCTAATCAAAGTCACCTGGAAACAAACATAATCAAGCCAGCACTCAGTAGTTGTGGTCAGTTTTGGCATGATATTAGCACAGAGTCACTGGCGGAGCCCCAGGCATATTCACTGCACGATCGCTATCAGGATTTTGGTGACCTAAGTCCTAGGAGGAAATTCGAATCCCGCTGTCCCACACCTATTGATCCTGTACTGATTGAGTTCAGACGGAGGTACTTTAATCGAACTCCCTCAACAGTGCATTCATCATCTGAAGATCTAGATTACATTGACTTCATATTGGATCAGTGCCAACCTATAAGTACAATCGACGACGTCCAGACACAGTACAGTCCGGACCAAGCTGTAGAACTATACTCATTAAGCGAACACTCATGCCCGGACAGTTTTGGTCGCTACCCCTGTACGCCCCCAGGAACCGAGGAAGGCTCTCCTGGTCGCAGTGTTCCTATACACCCAGAAGTGGTAAACTACCGGCTTAAAACTGTCAGAAGCTATCTTAAACTGTACCTGGAATTAAAGCAGCGATTGGTAAAATAACTATTCATTTTAAACGTTTTTATTAAAAAATAAGATATAATATGTATGCAAGTTAATATATTCTGCTTATATAAGACTCGACTGCAGATTTAAGAATGCAAACCCTACCCAGGTTCGAGTCCCGATTCTGTTAAACTGTTTAGTAAAACACTTTTATTTTCTTGACTTTACATTATTCTGAAATAAAATAGTCGTTTTCTGTGTGTGTGTGTTTGTGTGGTATTAGAAAAATAATTTTGGCAAACCTTAACAAATAATAATTATCTTAAATTTTATCTTCTAGCCGACCGAACCAACGTACTCGTATAGCCGCAGAGTAAGTATTTCTGAAAGCGACGAAGAATATAATCAAGTACTGATAGACCTTCAACTAGATTCAGGCAACAGTCCTCGGCGAAGCTTTGGACGAGTTGCCAAGCGCAGGTACTGAAAACTTGCGCCGTCACGGCCTCACCGCGGAAGGTGCGGCCAACGTGACGGGAAGATGGGCCGTATGAACACTCTTGATGATCACGAGCGCAAGATCATCATTGAGTTCTGCCATCTTCTCGAGAAATCTAAACAACTCTTCAATGGATTACGGTAAGTAGAAGACGTTGAGGGAACTAGTACTATAAGGCGAATATTTAATAATAGTTTTGTTCGGTTAGCTAAGTTTATTCTAAGTATTTTCAAGATAACTACGGTCAATAGGCCTACCCTTTAAGTACCCAAAGATCGTTTCACAGTTTTATGTATTTAATGAACGAAATGCTTAAATGCATTTCGTTCATTAAATACAAGGGGAATAATTCATCTACGATTTATTCAGCTACAATGAATTCACCTAAGGTTCATTAAACTAACGGATGATTCACATAATACTGTTGATCTATCTGTGTTTAATTTCCTGGTGTTCTTGTATGTGGGAAAACATTTGATTTTGTCGATGGACTAAATAATAAGACAATGTTAGAAACGTTTCTGCGGCAGATTGTATGATTCGTTATTTTAGCTTTAGCTTAGGTTTAAAGTGTAAGAACCCGCGCGCGAGCCGAGCCAGCGAAGCGAGAGCTTAACTTCCAAGTTGTTCGTAGAAATGTTTTTACCATTGAACATAGAATAATTGTTTCAGCGCTCAGAATAATTAATGAACAGTAGGCGAGTCGTTCACTAGGTATTTCATACATAGGCGTTATTTTCAAAATCTTCAAAAAGCATTAGAGAGGAATTACCTGGTGAAGGTTGCGGGGACCCGCTGGATGCGAGACGCACGGGATCGGTCAATGTGGCGACACTTAGGGGAGGCCTATGTCCAGCAGTGGACGTCTTTCAGCTGAAATGATGATGGTGATGATCATGAGGAAACCGGCATGTCATATCATAACATCACGCCTGTAATCCCATAAGGGATAGATAGAGGTGTACCTAATAGTACACCCACATTTTAGTAGTTATGTTTAAGTCCCGACCCGGAAATTGAACCCTGGATATCGGTCGCGCTAACGACCACTGCACCAAGAAACCGGCATCTCCTAGAAACAAAAATTCTAAGACATGTGACATCTATCAACACGCAATGGGCCCGCGTCCTGGTCAATAGCCCATTCCCTCTTAAAGAAAGGAGGTTTGTGTCCCAGGAGTGGGAAATTTGTAGGCTGGTGATAATGATAGTGCAATTAGGTAATTTTAGTTTCATCAACAATAATTTACTTATACAGTGGTTGAGTCCACTAGTAATTATGAGTAATGAATACAAGTTGAATCAAACGTAGTTATCCGGTAAATACAGAGGTAGTTACAATAAACTTAGGTATTTGTTTCTGATGTTATATGTTATTTACCATTTCTTTAGCGAATATAATTGAGTAATTAATTACCATTGTAATACTATAGGATAGTTGACAAAAAAATGTAATTAGTCCGTCGGATAGATTTCCAAAATATATTGGAAACATATTTTTTCTTTTTTCTCCGAAACAAAAAATGAAGACGATATAGTGCTTCGAAAACTACATTTTTTACCACGTCGTGACGTCAAAAGCTCTCTCATGAACTTTGACGCGTTTCATAGTTTTTTTGTTTTATTAATTTTGATTAAATTGATAAAACAAAAAACACCTATCCAATATTTTTTGATAATCTAACTGATGGACAAAACAGAATCATATTTTGTTTAGTTAGGAAACATCGGTATTGATAAAGACAAGTACGTGGAAACCGTGTGTGAATAAAACGTGTCGTAGTGGAGCGGGGAACGAGGGCAGCCACTTGTTACACCGGTGCGCGGTGCCGCGGTGGCAAGTGCCCGCTCCGAGCGAGCCGTCTTACGCCACGCTTTGTTAACTTAAACGCGCTGTATTTATGAACTACTTTCAACTGGATTCACTTTTCCTGTTAAACTTTTCAGACTCCTGCTTTTTACTGTTTGTACTCCAATTAACGCATAGGTTTTACAATACACGTGCAGTTTTTAGCCTAGTTTGCACAAATGAATACACTCACGGTCATTTATTATAATACATAATAGATGGATTTATAATTCTAATTTTATCTGATAAATACTAAAACTATAGGCAATTGTTTTAGTTGTGACTGCTTCATTGGTGCATATATAGCATGAGGTCTTGGGTTCAATTCCCGGGTGTGCTATTGGGTTTTTCCAACAGGAATGTCTGACTAGTAGACAGGGAGTCCGGACGTGTGCCCGTTTGATGGTAATTGGCTCACCCGCCTATTACATGGGACATCATACATAACTGGCGAAATGAGTGTCCTATTAAGTACACCACTGCCTAACGCTTCGGCGATTAGAGGCGTGATGTTATGTTATGTATGTATTTGTTTGTAAGTAAAGGGTACTCTCCAGAACTAATGATTTGATTTTAAAAAAATGTTTTCACAGGCCGGCCAGTGAAAACACTTTTTTAAAAGCTGTAGGCTTATCGTGGGTAAAAAAAAAAAAAAAAAAAAAAAAAAAAAAAAATGTGTTTATTATCTTAAATCTATACAGTAAATTTGCCGGGGCTTCCCAGAAGGTAATCCGAAGATACCTGTGATGGGATAAACCTCGCTCTTCCTCGTATAAATTAACAATTGTTTATCTGTGCTAATTAAGTACAGTTTACACATTTTTAAAACAAAAAGGACAAATAAAAAGATAAAAAGATAAAAGAATGAGAATCGTGTTTATGGCAGTGTGTTTAGTACAGATGTGTGTTTATAAGTGTGTTCATGAGTGTGAGGATGTATATTTTGTGTGTAAGAGTGGGTGTGTGTGAGTGGGCGTGTGTATGTGTGAATGTGTGTGTGAGTGTGTGTGTGCGTGTGTTGGAATGTGCGTGCGTGTGTTGGAGTGTGTGTGTGTGTGTGTGTGTGTGTGTGTGTGTCAGTATGCATGGCGCTCAACCCAGAGTCGCCAAAATGCCTTCAACGGCATCATAATTAAGTGTGAAGAGCCATTCAGTTAATGTCTTCTTACACTGGTACAGCTGCATAGGGTAAATGTGAAGTATGCGATTTACTTTATTATAGACGCGTGGGGCTTGAGTTACATTTTGACGACTGGCAAAGATTGAACGTGCTGGGTATGTAGGGGCTACAATATCACACCGTCTTTTTTTAAGTTTGTCATGGCTAAAGGGTAGAGTTTTGTGATATCTTAGTACCATGTGTAGCATATGGAGTTTTCTGACGGAGAGCAGCTTAGAGATTGCGTATAGATTTTCAGTAGGGAACCTGTAGGGTTTACAGTACATGACCTTAATCAAGGATCTCTGTGCCCTCTCTAGTTCTATAAAATACGACTTAGCTGCTCCACCCCAAACCGAGATACAATATATGATTACAGATTGGGCCAGTGCGATATATATTTTATTCTGTAGTTCTGCATTCAATACGTGTCTCAGAGATTTGAAAACCCATATGAGTTTTCTCACCCTCGCTATAGTTAGTTCGAGGTGTGGGAACCAGCATAACCTTTGATCTACTACTATACCTAGGTACTTGACGGAATTTACCTTATGAATTACAGGGCAACTACAGGTAGATAGGGTTGGCGTAAGACAAGAATGTATTCTAATGTTAAAGTCAGGCGCAGGCTGAGAGTTTGCGTATTTAGTAAAGCAGACGTAGTTGGTTTTTTGGGTATTTAGCGTGAGTAAATTCTCCCGTAGCCAATCACCAACCCTGGCCAGTCCACTCTCAGCCTCCAGCCTAACTTTGTCCCAGGTCTTAGCAGAGAAGATAATAGCGGTGTCATCCGCGTAGGACAGTATCCTCGCGCCGTTGATAATAAGGTTACAGAGCTCATTAATATAGATCAAAAAGAGCGGCGGCCCGAGGACACTGCCCTGCGGGACTCCGTACGTCACGTTCTCTTCGTTACTAACATAGTTTCCAATTTTTACCCCCTGCTTTCTGTTTTGAAGGTAACTACTGAGAAGAGAGAGAGCAGAACCTCGAAATCCTATGTTCTCCAGCCTGTGTATAAGTTTAGGGATAAAAACGGTATCAAAGGCCTTCTTGAGGTCAAGAAAGGCCACTAGGCATTTGTTCCCCTTATCTACTTCCTTGGTTATCACAGAAGCAAGTGTCTCAGTAGCATCCTGGGTCGATATTCCCCTTCTAAAACCAAATTGAGAGGAAGATAAGACGTTATACTTGGTCAGGAAGTTGACTATTCTAGAATTCAAGAGCTTCTCAATGATTTTAGAGATGGAGGTCAACACAGAGATTGGCCGATAGTTGTTAACGTCGTCTTTATCTCCACTCTTATACACAGGGGTAACAACAGAGCGCTTAAGGAGGTAGGGGAAGATACCTGTGTTAAAGCATAGGTTGGCCAGGTCACAGATCAGTGGGACTAGGATCTCCTTTGCCTGCTTTAGGAAAAGGGTAGGAATTCCGTCCCACCCTGGGGCACTCCCAGAGTCTAGGGACATCAGTATATTTTCAACTTCCTCCTGATAGGTGTCTAGGAGAACAAAAGAGGACAAATGAGGGCTGTCAGTATTACAAGATGTTTTGGGTACGTTACCATTTAGGATTTTCTTTGCCAGAGCTTGTCCAATGTTAATAAAATAATTATTAACATAGTTGACTGAGTCTTGGGGACACGATTTTGACTCAAGTAGGACGCTATTTGAGCTCCTGGGTGGCTTATAATTTGTGATGTCATTAATGGTGGACCACAGAGCCCGGGGGTTTTTAGCGGATGCCTTGATTTTGTTTTTATTAAATTTAGTTTTTAGTTTTTTTATAAGGTTCCCACAGAAAGTCCGATATCGTCTATATGTAATCAATAGAATTTGATTATGTGGGTTTGATTTGAGTTTAAGGTAGATTGAATTTCTTAGTCTAATACACCGAAGGGCACCTGCTGTTATCCAGGGTTTAATAGATCTTCTGCTATTAGTGATAATTACATTTTTAGAGTTCGACAGTAAAGCTGACTTGACCAATTCGATAAGCGCAAAAGCGTAAGTGTCAGGGTCTTTGAAGATGTTAAACATGGAGGTATCAGTGTTTTTTAGGCTATTAAGGGCATTTTCGTAGTTGACTATTGTTTTGTGTTTTTTAGGTATATTAGAGCAATATTTATTCTCCAGAGATACCAAAACCATGCAGTGGTCTGTTACGGTTGTATTTAAAACCGCTGTAGAAGCTATATTTTTTTGTTTTTCGAGGCTCAGAAAGACGTGATCAAGGCATCCAACTCCCCTCGTGGGTAGGTTATGAGATGGTAAAAGTCCATGCGTAGATAGCATATTTAAATAGGTTAGTCTATTGTTTCTTTCATAACTAGTTTCAGTAGGGGCAATAATTAAGTCAATATTAATGTCCCCTAGGATTAGAATGTTTTTACATGGAGTAATATTTTCAAGATGATTGTTAAGGGATGTAATGAAGTTACCTGCATGTAGAAATGATGGGGAGCGGTAGATACCCATTATAGTGTAATTTAATATATTTAACTCGAGTCCGGTGGCATTTATAAGGTTAAGTTCTTTAAATTTTACTGATAGTTTATTTGAGATGTATACAGCTACCCCGTCACTTTGGTTAATTTGGTGTTTTGTTTGGTAAGATGTGAAATTCACTAATTGTGGTATGTTTTTTTTTGAGTTTAACCAACACTCTGTGAGAATCACAATATCTACTTCATATTTTAGTTGTGATAGGGTGATTTGCAAGTCATCAAAGTTTTTATATACACTTCTAATGTTTTGTGTTATAATTATTAAATTGTGTGGAGAATTACCCGAGTTTAATTTTAGTTCCTGTATGTTACACTTTATCGAATCCGATGGTACAATCTGATCAATTTCCTTTAGTGTATCGAAATTATCCATTTAAACATGTCAGGTAAGTACTCTCGGGGTAGCAACTGGGGTAATAAGATGGAATGGATATTAGCGGATCAGGTTCCAGGAAGTGTAAGTATACACGGATGAATTTATCATTTTGTATAGGGGAAAACAGGGGGTAATAAATTGGTCGTTTAGAATCTAAGTAGTAGAGGTTTCCTAGTAGTATAGGTTTAGAGCTATTGTATCTAGAGTGTAAGTAAGTAGATAAGTTTGTTTTTTGAGCGTGTTTTTGTTTTTTGTCAGAGATCAGGCGACGTATATGTGGGGTATATCGTTGGTAGTTGTAATTGTGGTATAAAGGTGAGTAGGTATGTAAGGATTTGTGAGAAGATTTCTGTGAGCACTCTAATTTATAGTAGACGTTTGTTATTGCTTTTGTCAGGCAAGGCAATACATACCCAGCTTGACAAAGGCAAGAGTGTGTGTAGACGTGTATAAGTATGTAGACATGTATGTGTGTGTATATGTGGACGTGAATAAGTGTGTAGACGTGTATAAGTATGTAGACATGTATATGTATGTATGTAGATTTCAGTGAGTGTTTTGTTATAAAGTAGCCATTTAACACATTTTTTAACAAATTAGGTTTTGGGCTTATGTAAGTTGTTTTAAGTAAGAGAAACAGTTTTGAGATATATATACCCATAGCTAGTCATTGTTCTTGCATTAGTTGTTGCACCTGTGCTTCGTGTTGTATATGAATAGTTTTAGATGAATCTTCTTTCCGGATCAAAACCTTTCCCAAAGAGGTCCAGCAGTACTTATATTTTCCAGCCCTTTTCAGATCTCGAGCCAAGAAAAACAGACGAGCCCCCTTAGGAGTAAGTTGCTCATTTACAAAAACAGGAGTGTCTTCGTTGTTTGTGAGGCCTAGGTGCTTAGCCTGTAGTCTAGTCTTATTTATAAGGTTGAAGTCCTTCACTTTCTTCAGGAGGTCGGATCTAAGAATTGCTGACCTCAATTCCACCACGATTGTCGGTTTCTTCTCCCCTTCTCCTCGGGGTTTCGAGCGGAAAATGTCGCTTATATCGCATCCATTCAAATCAAGGTGAATGGTTTTTGCGAGATTTACAACCAGTTGTGTCAAGTCATCCCTGGTTTCCTGGGGCTTTTTAGGAACATTTTTAATTTCTAAGCAGGTCTTGCGCGACTGCCTATGTAGGTCTTCTACTTTGTCCTCCAATATACTAATGTACTCCCGGTCTTTTTTAGTTTGGTTTACAAGGGTTTCAATTTTGCCGCGGTACTCCTCGTTTTGTGAGTTTAATAGTGAGACAGCCGCATTAATTTTTGCGTTAGACTCTGTTAACTCCTGCAATTTGCTGGATATGGATGCGAGCTCTTTACTTTGGGCGCCGACGAGCGAGCTAATTAAGTCTTTTATCTCGTCTTTAAAGACCGTGAATTTATTGGGTGAAGAAGCTTCTTCTCTTGGTCGTTTGCTACGTTGTGTTACATTTTCCTCAAGCGTAGGAAGTTCTTCGTTATTTGATGATGTTCGATTCAGGGAGGGGTCCGAGGAATACTGTATCATTTGAGTTAGATTTCTTTCCGGCAACGACGAACGGGTGGGAGTCGCTTTCTGCGCCGACATGTTAAAGTAGGCCTATTTGGGTCAAACCGTCGGCAATCAGTATCAGCTGGCAGCTTACACTCAAATTACCGTTATTCGAGTAGTAGGCGGAGTCTTAGTAGAGGTCCGGATTTGTGGATAGTGGTCTATATAAGTTGGTTTCACTCACACGTGTACAGGGCGGAGTCAAATTCAAGTCGAAGCGTACGCGCAGCCAGCCGTCTCTTGCGTTCCGATAGCTCGGTCGCACTCTCACGATGTGGGCGGCGCTTGATGTCCGACTCGGGCGCAGTTTGATGTCTCTTTTGTGCCCGTAGCACGGTCTCCTTCGGACAATGTTGGGTGGGGCCGCAGTAGCACAACCAGTACCTTGCTATGTGTTCCTGGTACACAGCAGATTTATTACTAGTTTTTATTTTATTTACTTTAATTTAAATTAAAAATTTGACACGAAGACTGTTAGCACAACCGATCAGAACGGAGTCCACAAGGAAGAGGCATATAAGTTATATTATGTAATATCGTGCATAATATCCGAGGTACCATAATATTAATATGTGTGGTCAAAGTCGTGGGTTAAGTGCTAAAATATCGTATGAAATGTAAGCTTATCGTGCGTGATCTACAGCTTAATTTTAATAAGTATTTTTTTTAATAACCTTTATATCGTCACTGCGCCTGACAAGTTCCATGTGTGATTTCTCTAAGGTAGTAAGAAAGCAACACAAAAACGAGTTATTAAATAGATAAACTGAAACATCGCGAAAATATTAATGTATTATGGAATTAGTTCAACTTGTTTCTAGTTCGAATATTTAAAAAAAAGATTATGCCTTTGATGTGTGCCTCTTTGAGGAATTGCTAAAATATAAAAGTTAAAAAATAACAGGCGCAGCGACGATATTATATGGAAATAAATGAGATACCCAATAACAGTTGTCCCACAGTCGCATTTCATTTTCTTTGACACTGACTAAGAACTGCGATTGTATTAGGATTAAAATATAGACAAATGCAATGCGACTTGTAGGTAGGTACTTTGTTAGCCAATTGGAAATGAACAGTAAAACAACAAAGAATGATTTAGTTCTGCATTTTTGGTTATGTTGTATCTAAGGCCGTAGAAGACTGGATATAGGCGCCGATTGCCAGCGCTTATGGGAACCAGGCCACCCGGGCAATCGGCGCGGGCAGTTTCTATGGTTTGTGCCGCACCAGTGCTGGATCAGTTTAGGGTGATGGGAATCTAAATCAGCAAATACCAACACTTTAACTGTAACTTAATTTTTGCAACAGTTTGAGCCCAACTGCCGTTCAGCAGAGGAACAAGAAAACCGGGCGGACCTTTTCTGAAATTGGCTCCACAATTTCCTTTTTCTCTGCCAGAATTGCAAAGTTGGTGTCACACCCAGTGAAACCGTGAAAATGCAAAACCCACTCGGGATTACAACCTCCCCTTGTTTGAACGCACTTGTGGCTCTGGTGAACTAACTCATATAAACAACATATCGATAATGTAGAACTGCATAAATCGATTTTAGCTTTATTTAGCGTTGATTTCTATTGGGCTATAACTTCTCGTCATGTAACAATATTATATCAGTATGTAGTGCTTAAAGTTTACAAACATAAAATACATACAATTTCAATACCTCCTCTTGCAGTGAGCTGCCTCAGTACGGCCACAAACAGTGGCATGCCTACTTTGGCAAAACTTTCGACGTGTACACTAAGCTGTGGAAGTTTCAACAGCAACACCGCGCCATCCTGGATAGCAAATATGGTTTGAAACGGTGGCAGATAGGTGAAATTGCTTCTAAAATTGGACAGCTGTATTATCACTTCTAGTAAGTAAAATAATATATTACAATAAAGTGTTTTTCCTGTTGTTTCTAGGAGCATTAAATCATAATTATATATCGTTTTCTTTTCAGCTTAAGGACAAGCGATACAGCTTACCTGAATGAAGCATTTTCATTCTACTACGCAATCAGAGGTAGGAGCTACTACACGCAGGCTTGTAAGGAAGACAAGTGTGAGCTCATGGTCAAGAAACTGCGGTATTATGCTAGATTCATAGTGGCAAGCTTGCTACTGAAGAAAGTACACCTAGTCAATGAGCTACTTCGAGAACTTGATAAGCAAATTGTCGAATATGGCAATGCTTACGAGCCAGAGGATCAGAATGAATGGCGCATCGTCGCCGATGAAGTAAGAACCTTCATTGAAGTCGAAGCAGTGGTAGATGTCGTCCACCCGAGAGATTACACTTGCTTTTTATCGCATCGGTGAGTTAATGTTCTATGGTCACATTGCTATCATAACACATGTATCCGTTTCAAAGCATTACTAGCGAGCATTAATTTACAGGCTTACAGCACATTTTGTCAGCCGGAGAATAGTCGACAGCTTTCCGTTAGCATTTCTTCGTCGGTGGTTTGATATGTTCAAATGTAACATCGACTCGCAATACTAAAATGGTGTCACTTTGCAGGTTGAGTGCTCCGTTAGGACACCCCAACGCATCGGCGCTCGATAGGGCGTCACCCATGACTCTGAGTCTCCGTGAAGCTCTGATCATCGGCAGTAACTCCACTCAGCTGAAGTTCTCGGAGTTGACGATGGACATGTATAGGATAATGCAGACTCTAGAGCGCGAGCCCCATTCTGATGTTAATCATTTGTACGACGAGTCACCTCGTCAACGGAACCCTCCTACTCCCAGCGCGATCAACAACAAAGGTTATTGTCATTTTTATACAATGTTTTTCTAGTTTAGTTTTGTATTGCGTACTTTTGCTGCACGCGTATTCTACTATATTCGCAGAAAGCAAACTCAAGCCAAACGAGAATCTATTGGCGCGTGGTAAGCAGATCGGACGCTGTCATTTGTTTTTACAATACATTTCTCAAAATCAATGGTCATTGATTGTGAGAACCTCCGCGATAGACATCCAAGCGCCAACAGATTCTTGTTATCTGATATATAATAAAGATAGTCTGCTAACTATTATTATTATATATTTACTTTGATCAGTGTTCTTTTTGGTTGGATATCTTTGGGTAGACGTACTGAACACTCTATTAAAAAAAATCCATTTATTTTTATGGAACCATTTAATAGTATTCCACATGTACTGCCGTGATAACCTTCTCCTTTTTAAAGTCGGTTAAAAAACAACCAGAACCATCTTATCAGACTTGCTCACCGATGGTCCCGTACGTAGGTACATATTACTATAAACTAGCTGTTGCCAGCGGCTTCACCCGCTACAACTCGAAAATTATCCCACGGATCATAAAATTGGGATAAAAACTATCTTATATGTTAATCCAGGGTTAACCTATCTACATACCAAATTTCAACCAAATCGGACCAGCCGTTTATGCGTGAAAGAGTAACAAACATCCACACATCCATTCTCACAAACTTTTACATTTATAATATTAGTAGGACAGTTTATGAATCAATACTCACAGTTTATTATTTAATTACAAATGTAAAGTTATCAGATTTTTTCCTGTATTTATAGTACTTATAAGACGATATCACTTTCCAAAGATATTCTAGATCAACAGAAGTAGCGGTTACATTTTGATTTCTTTAAGAGTATCGAAATATAGTCAAGAAAGATCGTTATTTTCGACAAAAACGGCCGCTTTTACGTTAGCTTAGAAGTTGAATTTTTCAATGATTCAAGGGACTGTAAGCCTGAGTACTTAAAATTATGGTTTTAATTTCAACTCGATACCTCCACGCATTCGCGATATATAGAGCCTTTACAGACAGACGGACAGACCGACAACAAAGTCGTCCTATAGGGGCTCCATTTTTTCCGTTTGAAGTTCGAAAACCTAACAATAAAAATTGATTATAACGGTATCGGACACCTTCAATAAATACGCATCTAGTGAAGTAGCATTATCTATTTTGAAACACAAAAAACAATCCGTAAAGAACTGCAATCACAAATCCTCAACCGCTTTTACGTTTATTGCGGCAGTATATGTGATATATAGTATACAATGTTATACAAGATAGCAAAGGCCCCGAACCTCCGTTATGTAGAATGGCTTCTTTAGCTTTAAAATAGACAAGGATGCGTCCTTAATAACGTTCGAGCTTATTGCTATCTCTGAAACACTTCGTTTAGTAATAGTATCCAACATAAAGAAATTGTTATTTGCACAGACAGCAAAAGTTCCTTACAACATTTAGCTCGATACGCCTCTGGCCACAAAGGTGTATCGCTAGCTTATGTTATTCTATCTAAGATAGATGAATTAGTGCTTAAAGTTTACATTGCAATTGCAATGGATTCTATCGCATATTGGAATACAGGGCAATGACAAGCAGGGTCTTAAACTGTAACCGTAATAAAGTGTTTTTAAAACAGTTAACTGTTTTTAATGTAACATATAAAATAATTTTATCGAATTAAACTGTAACCTTTTATATGTGTTAATAAGTGTTAAGTGTAACTGAAATAATCAGTTTTAGTTTAGCTTTATGTATAACTAGTAAGCACAGTACGGCAACAATGCTTGGCCGTAAGAATGTAAGACATGTTAGACCTATTAACACTGTTGACACTTGTAAAACAGTTACAGATATGTTACGGTTACACTTTTGTAAGTGTTTTGGGTTAACACATTGAAAACACATTTATAAGTGTTACATATTTGATTCTGTTACCAATTCAACATGTAACACTTATAATTCTGTAACCTTTATTAAAGTGTTTTTAAGTCACTTACTAATTTAAGTCGAAAATTTGTTGTTACGGCTCATAGACTCAGATCTGGACACATTCCATGTAATAAGTTTGCGCACTTGATGAAAAAAACAAACTTGCCTAAATGTGTGGAGTTGTTGAAGACTTATACCACTTATTGATGGACTGTGTCCGATATGAGTCTGGGAGAAATGAACTGTTTAGGGTATTAAGGTTGAACAGACTTGAAGTAGGCACATTCCACAAAATCCTGGCCCAACCAATGATGCGAAGAGTCTGTTTAGGTTCATGGCCCACATATGATAAATGTATATAGGATACGTTGGGACTGACATACGCATATCGATTATAAATGTCACTAAATAAATAAAGTACAATAAAAAATAACTTTGAAAACAAAAATAAACATTTTCATGGGTTTAATACAAAAAAAAAATACCCTTAAATCTAATTAATGAGTATCGATGGTGCTAAAGACCGCAAAGTGAGAGTGATGTTCATTTCTGAGAAAACAGCGAAATTATTGACTAGTCGGTCTGAGAGACTAAGGTTATTTTAAACAAAACAGAGACAGACGATCATACAGGTCTGATGCGTGAGCGGCGTTCGGTGAACGAGCGAAAGTAAAAAAAACCAGGAAACAGAAATGTTGGTGTTCTTATAACTTTATTTCTAGGTTAGGGGCCGGAAGATGGTGAAGGGGTGAAGAATTATAAAGGACTCTGCTTACTACACCGTACCACACCATGGCCGTCAACTGTGCGTCTCAGGCACGGAAAGAAACACAACATGAACTACTATGCGTACTAGATCGTACCAACCGCGTATCATACCAGTTTATAACGTATTTAAAACGGTCATCATACGCGTCTTTAAAGATGAGAAAGATGCGACTATGCTTATGAGACGGTGCTGATTTATATATGTATTTAGTTTATAACGTAATTGTGCATCATCATTGCCTACCTGCTCTAATCCCATTTTAATTGGGGTCGGCCCAATCCCTTTTTTTTCATTCTTCCCTGTTAGACGTCACGGTGGCATTTACTTCTTTCTCTTTCATATCATTCCTCACACAAGCCATCCATCTTTTCTTTGGACTTTCTCTCCCTCTGCATCCATCAACATTTGTATCCATCACCTTTTTAATCACATGCGATTCGTCCCTCCTCATAGCATGTCCATACCACAACATTCGATTCCCATTCAACTTTTCTGTAACTGGCGCAACTTTTAAACTTCCTCTAATATACTTACCTTATCCATTTTGGTCACACAGCACATCCACCTCAACATTCTCATCTCATCTACATGCAATCCGATTTCATCCATCTTCTTCACAGTCCAGCATTCCAATCTATACAGGTCTAATCACGGACTTGTATATTTTCTCCTTTGACTTGAGGGGCATCCGTAGGTCAAAAATATAGAATTGTGCGTTGATAAAAAAAATCTAAAAAAAATCATGCTTTATTGTTCTAGGTTATAACTTAGATGGCACTTTTAGCACAGGCGAGGCACCCCACAAACAGATGCTCTTCAAGCCTTCACCAAATCAAATATTTCTGTACTTATCAAGTGCTGTTGATGACCTGCCTCCCAATGGAGTTATCCTGCTATACATATCAGCTGAAGGATTGATCGTGCCCAACTCAAAACATCCAGAAGAAGGTTTGTGATTTTTTTTACCGACTTCCAAAAAGAAGGAGGTTCTCAATTCGTCTGTATGTTTTTATTTATATCTATGTTATCGGATATCACCGTCATGAATGAACCGATTTAAAAAAAATGTCTTTGTCTTCGAAAGAGTATACTCCCGAGGTTTTGTCACCATGTCAGGATCTGGTTATGGGATCCCAGGGAAATCGTGGAATCACTTTTTTGTATTTTTTAAGTCGGTTTTTTTTTTGAAAGTGATAATAATATTAAGATATAAGTAAAATCACCACATCATTAATAATAATACAATCAGTTAAATAAGCATACAATTATGAAAATCAAAACTGTAACCGTTGAATGTTGTCTTCAGCTGGAGGGTACGATGTTGGAGGTCTGATCACGACCTCCAAAACAGACGTCCTGCAACGAGAAACGTCCACTTCTAAGGAGGGGAAAGGATTAGCTCCAAAACTAAAGGAGGCCCCAGTCCTACATCCAGGGGATCTGTACCCCTTCACTCGACGCCCCCTGTTTATAATCGTCGACTCTGATAATTCGTACATATTTTGCAATATCCCGAGATATTTTGGACAGCCAATCATCATATTGATGTCTCCGATGGATCTACCAGTGACGTTATACCGTAAGTAGGCTTTGCAGTCGGGTTTTGCAACTGGGTATTTGGTTTACTAAACATTATTATGATTGAACTGAAAAAAAAAGTCGAATATTTTGAATTTGTGTATTTTTACTGATTTAAAGAACTTATTTTAAGACTGCGGGGTGAATAGGAATTTTTAGATAAATGATTCTCCATTCATTATTACACTTTTTATAAACTAAAGCGTTGGGTACTTAGGTATTGAATTAAACATCTAAAATTCTTCTTTTCGTAATTTATAATATTTTTTGGTATATTTATGACTGTAAATAATGAAAGAAGTTTTTCACTGGACTCTTCGTTCACCTTCAAAATTCTAAAGAATTATGAATAATTACATTTTTGAGGATTTTTTATACTAGTATTGTTGATTATTTTTAAGCTTTTACAATCTGGCAAGTACTTATGAGTACGCTAAATGCTTCGAGCATACAAAATTAAGCACAAGCTTGCCCCTTTTATTAATAAACACTATTTCTCTTACAACCCACTCTCCAATCTCCACTCTAATAGTTTGTAAATAATTCATTGTCACTGATAAAAAACAACATACTAAAATCGAACTTTATTGTTACTCGTAACTTAAACTGTAGATATTTATTTCAGAACAATCATTTAACAAACACCAATTTTTATTATTAAAAAATTATAAAATTAATCTATGTTTTGTTATTAAATGCTATGTTTACTGCATTTGACCCTCTTTAATATACTACACACACAAACACACACACACAAACATACACACACACTAACACACACACACACAGAAACACACACACAACACACAAACATACACACACACACACAAACACACACACACAAACACACAACACACAAACATACACACGAACACACACAACACACACATATACACACACAACACACACACATACACACACAACACACAAACATACAAACGCACATAGACACACAACAAACACGCATACACACACACACACATCTAATATACATAGTAGAGTAAAAAACTTTTTTATTTTAATTGTTACGAAACTACATTTATTTAGTATTCAAATAAAGAAATAATTTAAATACATCTAGCTAAATCATCTATTTAAAATAAAATCTTAAAGTTTGATTTTAGGTACATTTAAAATATCTCATTCAGCTAACAAATCAACCCATACGTCATAATCATAAAAGTTCAGTCAGGTGCTTATTTTGGTTTCCGTAACATGAAATTTAAATGTATTTTTTTTTCTTTTTTTAGCATGCCACATTGCCCCCTTCTCCACTCATGCATGCACTTTAACAATAAATACATTTAGTTCACATATCACTAGATAGATAGATAATATTTCATATTCACAAAATTAATTAACAATGTTAGCATGTGTGCATTTTTCACAAACATCAAAATAAATAATCAAATCATTAACTAACACAATAAAACATAAATAAACAAATAAATCGTTAAATTATGTGATCAAATATGTCCCAGGTCGTCACGCCCAGAGAGTGAGAGTATTAAGAGAGTCCCCTGATTAGTTGTTCGTTATGTGTGTGTTGTAGCTGTTTCACTATATTTCCTCTTGCAGTAATATCTTCCACATTGAGCTCTGACGGAAGTCATCAAAATTTAGAAGGCTTTACATGTATATATTCTTTTTTATATCTAGATGTTGTCGCCTTAGATTACTTTTACCTAAACCAGACATAGACGCCGTCTGGCTTATTAGACACCTTTTTAATAACTTTGTTAAAGTTCACTTCTCGTAGAACGATACATTCTTGCTAGACTGGCACAACTTTGTCTTCGACTATCAAATCAAAACGTAGTAACATTCGTTTTCGGATTTAATTATTGGTACAATGTCACCTTGTGACATATCACATACTAGGTGAGCCCCGCGATCTTCGTCCATGTGAAATTATTATAATAACCCTCCTATTGGGCTTCGCCGCAGTCTGGTTAAATACTTCTTTGCCACTTCTTCTCTTCAATTAAAAAATACAAAGAACTAGTAAGTGACGAAGAGCGAGTATCTTAGGAAATTTGACAGAAAAATAGAACTGATTTTCGACCTAATATGAACTCTTAAAGTTGTAACATTGTTGATTGTTTCCATCCACGTTGCCATAATTTGCCACAATGCCTCGCGTTGTGCGAAAAGGCGAACGGTGCCTGAACAAACAATGAGTTTACAGCTTCAATGGACCTGAATTGATACTACTTCCCAACGTCCTCTATCATATTAAATCGCACCTCCCCTTTCTTTTACTGCACCTATATGTAATCCTGGGTGTTGAACAATTGTTTTTCTATTATGGCTTAGTCGAGTAAAAACTGATAAAAAACCTAGATAAAAACCTACGAGTCGTCATCATAAGTAGTTTTACTTACTTTAATAATTATTAATATCACAGCGGTATCATTTCGTATAAGGTTTCGAATACAATAAGACATGGGATATTTGTTTAGCTTAACTTTTAATAAACTTACTTGTGAATGGAGGTCATTGGAACAATCTGTACCATACGTGATGCTATACCAACAGTGCCTTAATGCGTGGAATACATACTCGTTTAAAAATATTTTTATCTTGATGTTTGGGATGAATGTTTAGACTGACTGGATTGAGATTCGAAATAAGAATGTCTGCGTTTTAGACTAAAAATTGTTAAACAAAATACATTTTTTTCTACTCAATACTACAGGATTTGTGATGAATTGCCATTGCGAGTGGTTTTTATCAGACAGAAGTCAACAAATATAATTTACCTTTTTCTTTCCACGATCCCAATTAGCAAACCTTTCACAATGTTCGATAACAACTGTTTCATAATATTGGTGATTCAGTTTCGCAAATAAATCAATTTAAAGTTACTATATAACGTTTTGCGTACGAGAGTATAAAAATCATCAGTAATACATCATTTAGTCCAAAGAAACGATGGATGATTTGTGTGAGGAATGATATTATAGTAAGAAAGGAGATGTCTCATAAGATGACGAGATACAGAAAATAATGGAGGACTTTAGAATTGGGATAAAGGCAAGAGAATGATTATTTAGTACAAACACGTTATTGTCATCCCAAAGTCATTGTAGAACATTATATCAATTTGTGATCCAAGAATTGAGAGCAGTCGTCGTGTCGCTCGGCAGTTTGGCACCTGATCGTACGCAACTGATGTATTCGTACCTACTTCTCAATCGACAGGGTAAAAGGTCACTGCCGCAAACACACAAACACAGTTCAACTAATTACCTACTTTATATCTACCTTGTAGAGATTTTCCATCTCATTCATTTCTTAGTATCTTGAGATGAGATTATTTTTATTTGTCCATGATGTCAGGTCGATCATGTTTAATGAAAGGCGTAGAGAGTAAATCGACGTTTCCAAATACACTGTTCACCCCGTATTAATGTCGTTATGAAAAGTTTAATGTATTTGTTTAGATTAAGCAACCGACTGTACATAGGGTTTAGTTTAGCATGATTTAGGATTCTGTAGTCTCTGGTGCTGAGTTTGTTTCCGTGTTTCTTCTCAGTATGTCAGTTAACTAGGAAACACAGACCTCAACATGAGAACAGGGATCGCAGAATAGCTGCATACTTTTGTGTTACGTTTTTGCATTTTTAACATATTAATAACATTAAATACAGTTCGATAAAGTATTTTCCCGAAAAAAACTCAAAACTAAATAAGGTCAAACATAAAGGTCAATACTGTAAAGGTATGCAGTTTCTCATAGTAATTTTAAAAAATCTGGGTGTTTTATACATATTATATTCACATCGATTATCTGGATTTAAACCAGTAAAACAGTTTGTTAATTAGATCAGTAACGTGGTTCTTCATTCTTATCACTAAAGTTATTTGTCAGAGAAAACTATAGCCATTAAATATTTTAATGACGAATAGCTGTTTTCGAAAAAATTAATGGGGCACCCAATGCGTATCCAAGTTAGAGTCGGAGGCTCCCAATACAAATGAATTAAAGTTACTACTTATAAAAGTAGGTACCTTGAATAACTGGGAACGTCAATATTCCGAAGTACCGACAAAATCTCAAAGAAAATGCATAAAGAATTAATTCTAATTTCCCAAACAATTAAAAGAGGTAACTATAAGTTCAATTTCCATTTTAAAACGTGTTAAAATAAAAATGAATCGGGTGAGCTGCACTAAAGCCAAAAAAACAATATCTTTGGCATTCAAAAGTATAATACCACATTCAGAGAAAACCAAAACAAAATTTGATTAAACTTCATTTGACTAAAATATTACAAAAATAAAGTGGTGCAGCTTTCCCAACTTAGGGCGAGGGTGGTAGACTTAAGTTGCTTTTGCAACTTAAGTCTACCACCCTCTTAACAACTTACAGCGGGGTCAGATGACCAGCGTCTGGAAGGCAGCCTGTTCACCTTGTTCCTGCACGACCCGCTGTCGGCAGTGTGCCTCTGCTGCGATATTAAGAGGCTGCCGCTGGAGGACTGGGAGCGAGCCAGGCATTGCGTCGACTCCTATTTGAAGGAAGCAGCGATACTACTGTCACGAGTTCGAGGTACGTTATTTATTTACTTAAAAACTTTGATGGAAACTAGTAAGAATAAAATATTCAAAGTTAAAAAAAAACTAAAATGTGACGTATAATAAAAACATTTCTAGCTGCTTTACCAGGAATCAGTTAGATCTACGGACTGCTCGATCTCGGTTGAACTTATCGGGAATAATTATATCTATATTTTGAAAAAATGTGTGAAAAGTTAGAAGAATTTTCCATGTATGTAAAAAATACATATAGCCAAATTGAACTCGGCGAGAGATGTGCATTGGTTACCTACATAATTTTATCGATCTATTGTTTTGCATTTCAATTGCCTCGCTTCAAAGCGTGATCTGTTCTGTCACCAACCCACAAGACTACGCCCTATATTACAAAGTCTACTACATCTTAACGATATACGAGCACAGGTAAAGAGTAAGCTCCTGCTACTTCTGGCAGTTTGAACTATGATTCATCGTGAGGTGGGAATAGTTGGCGAGTTAAAATTTAAAATCGCCTCTTCGCAGAATTTTGCAAAAACTATCTTGTCTCTGAGTAGTCATCCTGTATCTTTCTTGGTGATGTTTGCTGACATCTTTTAGTAACGTGCCCATAATCAAGAAATTAAACTTAGCTTAGCTTTTTAGCTACTAGAAAATCACGCTTGTTTGCTATTATGTAGTATACTCATTTCTAGCATGCTTTTCGAGTGTCTACATTTGCTCTAAAGCACAGACCTCAAAAGCATACTTTTTACGAGCATACTTCTTTCTGGCACGTCAGAGTGATAGGTATTATCTTAAACCCGGGTCTGGGGACCCGGGTTTAATATAATATCTAGGGCCGTATGGCTGCTCGAGGCCGATGCGCGCATCCATGCCTGGTGAGTGTGGACGTGTGCGAGGCCTGAGCTGCGCGGCCTTACAGGAGCGTTTCGCGGCGTCCCCACTCGGGCCGTGCGGCCTAACAAGAACGTTTCGGGTGACGTTAGTATGGGGACGCGGCTTTACAGTTTTTTATTTGATACACTGATAGTAAACAACAAAAAAGTGACAGCACGATAAAAAAACATCTAAAATAGCAAAACCAACGAGTATCTAAAAAGATGTTTTATGCGTCGTGCTAGTTAGTACAAAAAATAGACCGGCTTTCGATTAAGTAGCATGCTTATTCACAAGCATGCTCTTTTCGTATAAACGTGCTACTTGTATGCTACTAAGTGTCAGCTGCTCGAAACTAGCACGTTTTGTTGCTACTACGTATCATGCTGCGTGTTAGTAGCGCTCGTAAGTTCGCGTCGATGGCACACAACTTACGAGATATCCACATCCTTCAGCATCTCTCGCCGCCATAATTGCAATTTTAAGCAACAAGAAACGCGCAATTATTGCCTGTTACAAGAATTAAAAGAAAACTAACAATGATTCTCAACCTTTTACACAATACTCTACTCTGCTCTACGCCCTAGTTAAGTTTTCTTTCTTACATTCCATAAATATCTTTCGATTTTTTTTATTTATAAACTACAAACCATTATTTATTACGCCTTCAACCTACATTAAAAAGTTTTAGTAGGCTATCGTTATATTGAAAACAATTTGTTAGCCTTTTGGTCACGCGGAATGTCACCTAACAGTTCGAAATCGCGGATACTTAAAACAACGGATCACATGCCCATTATGTAACAATCAAAGATTCGATTTTGTGCATAACAGAAATTCTCAGTTGTCTTCGCTCATTGATGGAAAGCTTGAATCTGAACCATAACTGTACAGACGAATGCTCCCGCTATTACCTCCTTAGTAGAACCAATAACTTAAAATTGTATTGCTCAATTTCAGACTGCATATACGTGGCGTTCCTAAGCGACGACTTCATGCGGCTCATCATCTTGCGCTTCATCTTCTGCGAGACGATACTCCGCATGCATCGCATGTTCCGTGGCAGAACGCAGCGAACACGCTGCTCGCCGTCCATCCCCGACGACCTGTATGAGCACCCGGTTCTCACCCGTATTGTCATGGAGCTAGCGGCCAAATTGCAGGTAATTGAGATTATCTATAATTGCAAGTAACATCGATCATAGTCCAACGCTCTGCAGCGAGAAGCTACATTATGCCTTAATTTCATGGGCTATAGCTACTTGAAACGTTCCCGCAAAGGTGTACTTCCACAACAAAAAATTATCACATTTCTTCAATTCTGTCTACATCGTCTATGCCATGAAGGTGGGTATTGACGTCAATCTGGAGCAAACACAAAATTCTGAGACGTTGAGAACTTTAGACTTAATAATTACGCTTGCTTATTATTTCGACCATAGCTATTTTTTTTTTTGTTACTTTAAATATTAATATTTTTGCTCGAATTTTCAGGTCCGGGGACATTTTCACGACCCCGGCGCTGCTCAGCGGGAATGATACACCAGACCCTCGACTGTGTCGTTCGCTGAACCATAATGCGAAGAAAATGCAGATAACGAGACAATTACAACAAGTAACAGTTTAAATGCGGCAAGTTACAGATACAGTGACGGTTTACTCGTATAGTGAATGTATGTGACACTCAGAGAGCTTTGTCTCGATAGTTTATTATTAAAACTTAATTAGGGAGAACAAAATTAAATGCGGACTGTTGAAACAGTGAGAAATATATTCTAGATTTTAAAATTACTTGATATAATCTTAGAATATCATAAGTCATTTTAAAGATTTTTCTTGTATACTCTGACTTTTAAAATACTTAAAAAATACAAAATATATTTATTTCATCTCAAAACACTGTGTCAGCCCCAGTAAGTTACAATAGTACTTGCGTCGGGGCTGTCTCTCTTCCCTTAAGTGGTATCTTTAACAATGATATTTTTATAATAATGAAGCTAGCAAATAAACATGAAAAACTAAGTAAAATAATATAAAATTTAAAAAATAATTATTATACATATATGCAGCTCCTGCTGTCTACAAGTGTAATTGTATGTGCATGCGTGTTTTTGATGTGTATGAGTGTGTGTGTTTGGATAATGCTTACCCTGATTAAAATGTCTTCTATTTTGTCGTATGTTGTCTTATGATTGTAAGTCTTTTCGGATGACTAGATTTTGAACGAATATTTAAATCAAAAAGAGTTTGAAAAATGATACCTATATATAAAGATAAAATTTTAAAAGATTTTATCGTTAACCTATACATCAATTTAAATTGATGATGACGCGGACTCCACCAAAGTGAGACGAGCGGAGATGTGCGAGGCGGAGAGGAGCGGAGACGCGTAAGAGCTAGGGTGTATCCACCGAAAATGTCAAACTACAAATTCTATTGGTAGCTCACAACACACCTGTCGTCTCGTCTCGTGGAGACCGACACATATAAATTTAATAAAAACTTTGCTATAGTCTGTAATTTTACTGTTAATTAAATTAGTAGTACATACTTATATTTCAAATATTAGTGATATAACAATAACAAATTTGATTTAAACGGCCATCAACTATGGACGTGCTCAGCTGCGTCTGGAGAGACTATTGCGCTCCCCCCTGCATAAAATGGGAAAGTCCAAACAAATGTAGCAAAATTGATTGTAAAAAAAAAACATATTAAAAATACATAATATTACTATATAAAACTTATATATTTACATAAAGAAAATATGTATACTTACATAAGGTATTCAGGTGCATCCGGTTAGACTCCGGACTGCGACATAAATATTATTGGAAAACGGTTAAACAGAAAGTTATAAAATATATATTTTATTTCTCAAGACAAGTATTGTTCAGATGAGTAACGACAAAATTAATGTTTTGAAAAGTTTAAATAGAGTTATTTATAAATGTTATTTATTCATACTACTTATTACTTTACTTTCGGTTAATATTAAGTAATTGAAGTAACTTCAATTAAGTCTTCTATAAAACTTGATGATAAGAACATTGTATAGCTTAAGAATTTAATTGTTTAACAGTTAAACAATTAAATTCTTAAGCTATGCCGTACCTTTAGCCATACCTTTAGCTGTATATAATTAAGTTAATTTAGTTAAACTTTAACTAAATTAACTTAATTTCATACAGCTGTCAAAAAGGTCTCAGTTGTGAATTTGGGATTTGAATGTACGGACATTGTAAGTTAATTTCCTAAACAATTATTTAAATCTCTTAGATAGGATATGTATTGTCTCTCTACACATTGCCATTGGTAAACACTAATACGGCAATGAATGTGCTTTCACGAATATTATTCGAACGAAGAACTTTGATTAAGATATCCGACTTTGAAAGTACCTACAAGAAAAATGTTCGAGTAGGTACTTCGGCTCTAAGTGTGCCACATCTAGTCAACTTGCAATTTTGCCAGAAAAGGGCGGGCATTTTGACAATCACATATGAATAATCTCCCAACAGCTCAGACACTGATAACTTCAAGACGATGGTCCTATGTCACCTGTTATAGTCAGAGTCTAACGCTGAAAATATAATATATTGACGATAGCGTGCGTTTACGTTGATTAAATAATAAGTATATATATTTTCAGTCCTTTGTTCATTAAATTGAAGGTAGAAAACTTATGATTGAATACTGCATACTGATAATTTAGTACTTGAACACTTATAGTTCAAATGATAAAACCATGATAAAACACTTGGCATGTACAAATGTGTACTTTGACATTGTGATGAATAAATATGCATAAAGCTCCTCGACTCATACAGACAATTTTGAGATGGCCTGTACCATCATACCTACACAAGGCATTTGCCTTCCCAATGAGTAACAGGCCTGTAATTGTGGAATATTATTATTATTATTACTTATTTAGATTTTAATAAATTATTAGATAATCATGGTCACGCTTATCGTAGAAAATGTTCAGTAGGCAGATTAACAATAGACGTACAATTTTAAATTTATGTTAACTAACATTACAGATATACTTGATAAGGTACGAGTGTTAGATTTTCAATAATTAACTTGTTTATTTTAACCAAATGATGGTTAACAGCCAGAATAACTGAGATTGAGGGCGCAGCCGGTGGAATGATTAACATTCAGCTTTTCATGGATAGGTAACCAACTAGATATATTTATCACTGAGGAGAAATATAACATTATAGCCCACGCTTTCGCTATAAACTTAACAAATCAAAATAAATAACAACCGTAAATCGAAAATGGAAATCGTAATAAATTCCAAATTATCGTTTTCGCGCTTGTTAATTGAACAAACCAGCGCATTATCGAGTAAACAGTGACGCATGTAGCCCTGGAATGACCAGCACATATTAGGATAACGTTGTTGGTACATGTTTATATGATATTGTATAGCAACATTGGATTGAAAAAGAAACAAAATGGCGGCGTTAGGTCTGAGTAAGGCCACACGCCGATGGAGCTTTGACCATCAATAGGTATTTGATTGGGTCTTCGAATCTTTAAGGTGTATTTTCTCCTTACTGTCGCCGGATTTCAGTACCTGATACACGGTAAAAATCAGGTAGTTTTCCTGCAGATAACAATTCGACCAGCGCATAATTGTTAGATGCAATTTTTTTTAATTTTCTCGCAATATTGAAAAATTTGGTGTCTTATCTATTTTTCTTCCAAAATAGGACACTCGGTCTCTTTTCAACCCTTTCTCTCATAATACGAACTTTTTTTATATTTAACAATCACGAAAGCAACCCCGGGATACTCGTACGATAAGATCTGGTGCGATGCACCCGCAACCGGCGTGCGTGTATGATCAGATGAATGAACGCGGTGGGATTTTCTTTCATTTAACTATCACCGGTTTCCAGTACCTGATGCACGGTATAAGTCAGGTTGTTTTCCTGCACATAACGATTCGACCAGCGCATAATTGTTAGATGCACTTTTTTATTTTCTCGCAAAATTGAAAAAATTTGGTGTCTTATCTATTTTTCTTCCAAAATAGGACATTCGGTCTCTTTTCAACCCTTTCTCTCATAATAGGAACTTTTGTCCTATTTAAGAAGCACGCACAATATTTTGAGATGATGAATGAAAGGCAACCCCGGGATACTCGTACGATAAGATCTGGTGCGATGTACCCGCAACCGGCGTGCGTGTATGAGCAGATGAATGAACGCGGTGAGATTTTCTTTCATTTAACTATCACCGGTTTCCAGTACCTGATCCACGGTATAAGTCAGGTTGTTTTCCTGCAGATAACAATTCAGCCAGCGCATAATTGTTAGATGCACCTTTTTTATCTTTTCGCAAAATTGAAAAATTTGGTGTCTTATCTATTTTTCTTCCAAAATAGGACATTCGGTCTCTTTTCAACCCTTTCTCTCATAATAGGAACCTTTTTCCTATTTAAGAAGCACGCACAATATTTTGAGATGATGAATGAAAGGCAACCCCGGGATACTCGTACGATACGATCTGGTGCGATGCACCCGCAACCGGCGTGCATATATGAGCAGATGAATGAACGCGGTGAGATTTTCTTTCATTTGACTATCACCGGTTTCCAGTACCTGATGCACGGTATAAGTCAGGTGGTTTTCCTGCAGATAACAATTCGACCAGCGCATAATTGTTAGATGCACTTTTTGTTTATTTTCTCCCAAAATTAAAACACTTGGTCTCTTTTCCATATATTCGTCCAAAATAGGAACTTTCGGTCTCTTTTCAACCTTTTCTCCCATAATAAGAACTTCAGGTCTCTTTTCTATGCTTTCTCCCAAAATAAATACTTCTTTGCTATCAAACAATCACGCACAAAACTTTGAGACAATGAATGAAAGGCAACCCCGGGATACTCGTACAATAAGATCTGGTGCGATGCACCCGCAACTGGGGTACATATATATAATCAGATGAATGAACGTGGTGAGATTTTCTTTCATTTAACTGTCACCGGTTTCCAGTACCTGATCCACGGTATAAGTCAGGTTGTTTTCCTGCAGATAACAATTCGACCAGCTCATAATTGTTAGATGCACCTTTTTTTATCTTCTCGCAAAATTGAAAAATTTGGTGTCTTATCTATTTTTCACCCGCAACTGGCGTCCGTGTATGATAAGATGAATGAACGCAGTGAGATTTTCTTTTATTTAACTGTCACCGGTTTCCAGTACCTGATGCACGGTATAAGTCAGGTGGTTTTCCTGCATATAACAATTCGACCAGCGCATAATTGTTAGATGCACTTTTTGTTAATTTTCTCCCAAATTTAAAACATTTGGTCTCTTTTCTATATTTCCTACCAAAATGGGAAATATGAATTCCCTTTATATGAACTTTTTTTCTATCTAACAATCACGCACAATACTTTGAGAGGTTGAACGCTCTCGTCACTATATTAGCACTCGCAACCGGTGTGCGTGTATGATCAGATGAATGAACATGATGAAATTTATTTTAAAGTGTTGTCTTTTTCTTCTAAGTGTCACCGGTTTCCAGTACCTGATGCACGGTATAAGTCAGGCCGTTTTCCTGCAGATAACAATTCGACCAGCATATAATTGTTTGATGCGCTTTTTGTTTCTTTTTTCCAAAAATGGGAACATTAAGACGCTTTTCTATCCAACAATCAGGCACAATACTTTGAGACGCTGAGTGAAAGGCAACGCCGGGAGGGGAGGGCTTGGAAGAACATACACTGACTTTCTTCAAAACCGTCAGGTATCAGTCGCATTGCATATAAGATGAATTAAGTCCTGTTTTTGTTGTTTTTAGTGCCTGATTCACACTAATAGTGTGGTAGTTCTCAGTCTGCCCTCAGATATTTCGTTAGATGCATTGTTTACCTTTCTCTTATTCTTGTAACAAGATTGGCTTTAAGACTCTTCTTCATTTGTATCTCAATAAGAAATGCGCAAAAATGTTGACATTCTATTTTAACTATACTAGTGCTGCCAAAAGCATGATGTCGCTATACACCAAAGCAAAAGGAATGTCTCGGAATATCTGTAATGTTAGAAAAAAACCGTAAGTATAGATATCAATAAACGTAATTTTAGAGTAGGTATAAGTTCAATTCTGTACAATTTTGTATTGCAATCTCCTGTGTTTGCTTACATATTTAACTATGTAATAAGTAAGTATATTTTTTTGCCATCTTACCTCTTCATCTTCAGTTTTGTAAAATTATGTTAAACAGCTTTTAATTGCTTATTTCACTCTCTGTCTGTCTACGAATGTTTAGCTAAACCCGTTGTTTTCGCCAAACTACAGCACTCTCGGCGACCTAACTTACTTGTATTTTATTTAAGTTAAGATCGCCGCGTCGTCCAGCACAATCCGATCACCCTTCCCCCCGCTTCCCTTAAGGGTAGCTTCGACTTAAGGCCTGTACAAAAATGATAAGGCTAGCATCGGTTACTGCTATCATGCCTATCAAATTAACCGCAATTCGAAATAAGGATTAAAATGTGAAAGGATTGACTATCGCACGACAGTTAATTTTGATCTGATCCAGAGATAGTAAATAGAGTCCTGCGGAATATCAGTAATTAAACCCATGGACTGCTTTAAGTAGATAACCATATGGGTAGGCTTTTGTTCTGAATACGCGAATCAATGGCTCGCGCATACTTGGATCTAAAACCTCTCAGGAGATGGACTAATCAGGAAGGATTATGATGCACCAGATAATTGAGTACAAAGCAGACGTAGTTTTCACTGTATGTGGTTATCCATTAATCAGTACTAATTTTCCCTCTCCTATCTCTTTCTCACACGTCCCAAGTAATCACAATAAAAAGCACTTTTTTTGAGTTCCTTATTAGAAAATAATGAGTTTATCACAGCTTAAAAGTTTTTTTTGTATTTATGTTCTAAGGGTAAGGCTTCTCAATTCGCTTTGTATATTCGTACAAACATTCCTTGACGGGGCATCACGTAAAATCTCTAAGAATACAATAATTTGAGATATTGAAAATTGAAATGGCTACGAATATCTTTGGGGTCGTTCAAATGATAGAAAATGTTTTTATTCAGTTTTAGAAAACATGTTCTCAGTAAAGGTCTTGGGTTCTTCGTTTTTGTGTTTCAAAACATCTTCGGTAATTATAAATAATTATCTAATAACTTCTTTCAAGTTTTCTGGCACGCGAAATGCGTTAGGTTTCACGCTTCTTAGACATTCCAAAAGTGTTGTTTTACCTAGATAAGTAAATAGTTTAGGAAATCTATCGATGTAAAAAAAATAAATTGATGTTTGTAATGTATTAGACTATCACACAGCGTCCAACAGAATAACTGCAAGTCGTCAGACACCCAAATAAAGACAAATTAAGTTACAGGCACAAAATATTTTCGATACAACTAATTTAGAAAATAATAAATACACTTTATTGAATAATCATACTCAGTACAAGTCAGTGTAAATTACTGTTAAGAACCTGCATACTTGAGATACTTGCAATTATTCTGTCCCATACTTAAATGTTTAACGTATAAAATAATGCAACAATATAAAATATATTTTAGCTAAACAACATCATGTAACGAAAATATGTGGAGTGCTTGGATAATTAATACACAAAATGTTTCCATTGGATTTAAAGCTTCATTTTTGACTTTTCGATGATATCAAATCACATAATACTATACATCTTTGCAATGATTTGAAATTAAACAAAAACAAAATTTTCACACTAAACATATAGAAAGCGATGTCAGCAAATGCACTCTGATCTACTTTCCATACTTTTTCGTTACACGTTGTAATCACTTCAATTTTAATATTCATATAATTTGTTTTGTTTTCTTCCAAAACAATGTTTGTAATATGCTTATTTGAATTAATTCATTATCTAGGTGTATAATTTACAACAATCTTTTTTATTTAAAGCATTACTTTCATTGTTTTTGTGAAATGTTAAATTAAATAATAATAACTATAATTATAACTTTAGTTAAAATGGATGTATATTTATATAATATATTCAATTAATATATATGAAATAAAAACAATAAAACGTAAAAGCAATTTTGTTCTAAAATGATCCCATCAGTATTTTCCTAACCCTTCACTTTCCAGTTCCTTGCAGATGCTCAAAAGTCTGACAACCACGGTCTTACCAAGGCGTATCGTATAACCTACAACTAACTTTGGCGAGTTTGTAATTAAATTATCGGTTGTTTAAAATAATGTATTGCAATTAAAAACAACACACCATGTGAGTATACGAGTAGATATAACAATATCAACACATCTATTCATACTAGTCTTTACAAATAATAAATCTCAAGTGTCTGCTTGTGATATCAGAATTTAAGCAGCTTCTTATTATACCATCATAAATTTTGGCTAGTTTGACATTGCCACTTCATCATTCATTCTGTGAGCTGTGCCGACAACATCACTGGTGCTCAGTCGGATCGGATCATCTAGTTTCAGAAGTGAGCCCTTAGCGGGATTCCAAGCATAGCCCGTTCCTTATCTAATTGAGCGACCTTTAATTCATAGACCAGACGTTCCGTGAGAATTCACGTTTTGGCCCCGTCAGTCATAACGGGCTGAAGGCACTGGTTGAAGACCGTTGAGTTTAGGCTCTATGTAACCTGTGATGGGAAAGCTCCTAATACATTTCCTGTGAAATGTATGTATTTCCTAGGAATTGCATGTAATTCCGAGATGATACTAGGAAATATTTAAAAAAGTAATGCTTTCTGAGACTAAAATCTTTTTATTAAGGCTCTCGTTGACATAATTAGGGCTTACACACACGCATATTATACATACATAAACCCACGCACTTTTCCTATGGGCCCATCTGACACTTATAAATATACGTTTAAAACACTATCATTGGGTAAGTAATCAGTCTGTCATTTTAGTAATTCTATGTCATCACAATACATAAGAGTATTAATAATATTAATATCTTACTATTTTTTTTTAAACTATATGTTAAGAAGGCCGCACATACATACAATTAGATTCTATCCTATGACATCAAAGTCCAGCTGCATGTGAGGCCCACTAGTATGGGCCGCGGGTTGTACACTAGTTATCGCGGCCTCGACATATAGGGCTAAGAAGGAACATGGGTGAAAAAAAGGCCTACTAGTATTTCAGCTGAAGAACTTATTTATTTTTGCAGGGTAAGCTGGAGTGGCAATTTGAAGTACACAATAGTTTATTATTATAGAAAATATTATTATTATATTTCCGTACTCAGTAAATCCTTGATATCCAGCAGATCTCTCGGACAAATATTGAACTGAGATCTAGAATACAATTGTTTTAGGATTCCATTTTTTGTACCAATTTGATACAGCTCGTCATGGGTTCTAGCCAAGACTTCGCCCATAATATTACGTGCCACGTCCTCTGTCAACCTCTGGTCCTGACGCCATACCTTCCGCTCGCTCTGCTATCTCCACTTGACTCACAAACAGCATGAATGTAATACAAAATATCATTAAGTAATATAAATGTATAGATTTCCTAGTAAAAGTGCATGTTACAAAATATATCATAGATTTCCTATCTAGTTTAGGAATTGTACACATTTCCTAGGAATTGTTTACAGTGGCGGATTACACGCTTTTTAGTCAACATTTAACCACCGTTGATGTAAATGCCACGTTTTCACAGTTCAGCGTCTGAAACACATCCTTGAGTACGTAGGTAAATAATTTCGGGGAAACGTAACATGACGTTCCCTTTGTGTTGCTGTTCTGAGTTTAAACGGTCATTGTGGCCTTTTCTTTTAGATATCTCAACACATAGATGAATCGCCAGTCGACGTGGCATCAACACTATTATTTATACTGAAAACGGGATATTTACCATGTTTTCTTTGTTTCGGATTCCCGATATTTTGGCGCTTGTTAGAAACGGATCCCTAATGGATAACGCCGATCTAGCACATTCCTGGATGTTTACGCCAGCTGCACGAAAACTGCAGCGTCGACGTCCGTCCACGAGCGCCGAGCCACGAGCCGCCGACGCAGCAATTTAGACGATAGCAACTAACTAATTTTAAGTACTTTTTACGGCATTCCATATTCTAGCATCGAATAGGTTTCACCAATTTTAATTGTAATTCTTTTATTTAAATTAAATTAGTTTTAAAGTAACTTTGGTTTTTTTTTCGATCCACCGTCTGCAGTTTACGTAATTCGCTGTTACAAGCACCATGATCACGAATAAACTGAAGTCATTGCGGGTGGATATTTATGAGCAGACAAATCGTTCTACCCTCTTTCTTGTTCATTGTTTTGCGTCTTGGCATCGTCACAGAGACTTCACAACTCAACGGGCCTCGAAAGAGGCAAAATCAGCAGCAGATGATTGTTATATCAAACTTACTGTTCGAAATCGCCGCCTCAACTCAATTGTTGATTTTGACAATTTTGGTGTTGTCAAACTCAACAATTATGAGATCAATGATAGACCATTCTGACACTTTTGAATAGCAGACTCGGGGCCCTGGTAGTTTGTGGGACTTTACAATCCTGGTTTTCTATCTCCATAAAAGAAAGTGCATGTGTGCACGTGATTTCAATACCTCCTTCCTAGTTCGGTTCTCCTGGTAATTTGTGGGTCTTGACTATGGTGAATACAGGACACTAAATTAGTGAACACCTGGGTGAAATGAGGTGAGAAAACACTAAACCGATGAGCACTTAAATACTAAATACAGATTATTATGAGTATCAGCTAAACATGGTGGAGCATTTTTATTCCGCCTTACATTTTTCAACACGCTTGTACTCAAATTTGAAATTCGATGCAAATTTTGATTTATCTTTAACAGCGGGTCCAAGCGACCAAAGAAAAATAATGTAAATAATGCAATTGGTAGATTCATCCCGTGGGTGCCATCTGAGTGGGATCCATTTACCAAAGAGCCAACGGGTGCTTATGGAGGAGGCTAAGTAATAGTGTGGAACAGCCTTATTAGTTTTCATCGAACCAACGGCGACGGGCTGTACACGTGGATTGACATCTCATCACGGCCGGTAGAACGGACGGTCTCATATTGCTTAACTGTGTTGACCTACTATCTATGTGACGGGTACCTGCTCCAGAAGGGCATCCAAAGCTATGAAGTGCAATTGAAGAGAAGTGGAATACACTTCCCCAAAATTTTCGGTGAGGTACATATGAATACGAGGATGCAGTTACCCAACATACCCACCCAAGGGGGAGGAATAGGTACTGAATACTGACCAACATTTTTATTTAAATTTTATTTTATCACGAATGGAAAACGACTATTCTAAGATTCATAATAAACATTAAATAAATTGTTTAATCCCAATTATAAGCATCCATACATTTTAATCATCATAAAACGCAGTTTCTGTAAGTATAACTTTCATTTTTAAGTACTTTCAAATGTCAATTTACTTTAACTAGACAAAGTTTTGTCGTCAAGAACATCATCAATTATTACATAAAATACACACAAAATAACCAAATGCATACATGTAAATAGATAAAGTGTGTACGTATACAGTGTTACAGTCACACTGAAGAGCCACCTAAACAAATGTTTTCCCATCACCTGTTAAATACACACACATTGCACGCTTACATAATGCGTGAGTAAGTACGTATAGTAATTATATACATAAATAAATAAATGTGTGAATGTAGCAGTCACGCGCAAGCACTCCCCGCGGCCCAACCGCACCACACATTTGGACTTTGTTCAAGGTGCCAGCGGTAAGTTCACTCACTATTAACCTGTACTCCTAAACCAAACAGCCCTTTTCATTCATAACATATTACCTCAGCATCTCTGATTACACACTATATCGATAGCCTCCAAAATCGAGAACGACTCTAAAGTTTTAACTGATGACGCGAAATACTCACCAAAAATAAATTCATGCTCAATCTTATATTTAGCGCGCCTGCGCGGACTAAGACGTGTCGGCCAGTTGAACCGGGATTCGGTGCAGATCGCCAATCGGTTTCGATCAGAAAAAATAAAAATAAAACAAAAAAAAACGCGTATAGTGCAACCCATGTCAACAAACAAACACCAGGGATGGTGAGGACTCTCGAGAGAAGTGCCCTGAACGCGTCAAGGTAACATCGGTTCATTAGTCCAAAATAATCTATTGGCCAATGATCATAGTACACAACTTATTCACACCTATTTCTACACGAGCCCACGCAAACATACCGTGTTTTCAGTCTGAGATTCTCACATTGAAACGAAATGTTGTGTTCTTAGTTTAATCGGTGAAATAGTGAAAATTTCGCGGGGTTCGTGCATTAATATTTCAAAAATACCTCAAACCCCGTTCAGAACATTGTGTACGGCATAGTTTTTTTTGTAAATATTTTTCAAGTTAAATTAATTCAGTAATCAAACATATGGAATCTGAATTGTCTCCAGATAAAGAGAAAGATATACCAGCAGTGCCTATAAAAACATATCAATGGGAAGATTTGAGAAGAGCTCGTGAAGCGGGAAGGTACCCATGGACACATCTTCTAAAAGAACCACTTCAAGGTGAAATAACAGCAGAAGATATCATCAGAGAAACGACACCGAGAAGAAGTATGTCACGTGAATTTTCACGGTCTCGGACACGTTCGCCGGTGGACGGTGACGTTCAAAGGATACTAAACCTTGACTCTTCACCAGGGAGTAGCCGCAAGCATGGCGAAGAAGGTGAAGATGAGGGAGTGCATGTACCGAATTTTTCAAAAGAAATATCGATGGATTCTGAAGAAGATATCTTAAATCAGGCTATGAAAGCGTATGTAGTCAAACGTCCCGAAAGTCAAGCTAGTACCCACCTAGCTACCCCTATTGAAATACCAAAAAATGTGTCCCCTAAAGGTATACTTAAACGTCGAGTACCAGAACAACAATATAGCATAGGAGTTACATCAGAAACCAGGGAAAAAACAAAATGTTGCCACCCTTTGGTAAATAAAATAAAACATTTAGCAGATAAAACTTTACATAAACTGGAACGAAATGAAAATGAAAAATCTCCCACCACAAAACGCAAGAAAAATGATGAAGCTCAAGAAATACGACAACTAAGATCATCACCTGGCGCCGTCAGACGACAAAAGTTTGGAGCAATAAAATTAGGAAGCTCTGATGAGATGAGTAAAACTATGGTTGTAGACACACCACCACCAAGGAAAAAGAAAGAGCACATTTACGAAGACATAGAAGAAGGCAAAGATGTGCATTTCTCACCAGATGTGGACAAACAGGGCGTTATCAGAACGGATGATGACACGAGGAGTAACAGTAACAAGGAAAACGAGAGCCTGTTGGAGAAGAAGTCGATCGCCTCCCAAGATCCTAGTTTAGTTATGGAAAATATTAGTCTGAAATCCGCAGATCACGTTATGGAAAAATTGCATAAAATGGATAATGTAAATAAAGAAGCTGTAATTTTGGATGAAGAAATGGATCCAGATGAGCCTAACGTAGACGAAATATTTCAAAATCAGTTAGATGAAAGAGGACCAAGCAACGAATCCCCCAATTTTACTATAACAGAATTAACAGGTGAAGAAGCAGAGGTGATTGGAGACCAGCCTGCCGCAACACCGATTGAATCGTCACCTAGCCCCAGCCCCCACGATAACAACGATCGACAAAATATAGAATACCCGAGAAAATGGTCTAAACCCAGCAGGTAAATATTTTATTATTTAAAATAACAAGTAACTCATTTCTAGCAGTTGTATATCATACGTAACTGTGACATAACAACCGTGTTCAACACATGCAAACCGCACGCGCTAGCTTCTGACTGTTCGTTAAATATAGCTCGCTCCGACCGATGTTCCTGCACATTGGGGAAGCTCTTCAAAATTGTCATCAGTGATCAGTGCTCGCGGCTGCTTTCACGTCTGTGATTAGTTCTTTTACTGTCCAGCTTTGACAAACACGCTCAATGACTCATTGCCTGCGTGCAAATGACAGTTCGTGTAGTTTACGGGAAACGGGAAACTAAAATAAATATGCCCTGGATTCGGTAGTCGGTAGTAATGACTACACTTCGGCGATGGACATCCGAAGGTGGCTCTCCTATGGAACGGCAAGTGAGGCCGACTAGAGAAGGCAGCGCGCAGATATTTACTCCAGACGTCCGATGCGGTTGTCAGTTCTTTCAATGTGACTCGCTCCTCCCGGAGAGAGTGAATCCAGTGGGTACTAGACCAACATCGCGAGCTAGTAATTTAATTTCGTACGAGAGGTAAGTCAGACCACCTACATTCATTTTTGACGGTTCTCATGACATTTTATTACTAAAATTACGAACTGCAAAATAATATATGAACTACGTCTTTCGCCCGGAGGCTGCGGCTAAAACGAGCGCCGGCTGTTGGCCTAATTGTGACTCGAGCAACGTGTGTGTGAAGTTTAAATATAACTCAAATGTTCTGCGACGAATCACAAAGTTTGCGATTTGCATTTCTTTTTTATGTTATGATCTTTACTCTATTTTATGCTCTGCGACTGAATGATTGCTATTCAAAATGTATTTTTATAAGTTTTGCGAAAGTATGTCATAAATATGGTGTGGTGTTGATATAATATGTACGGCTTAAATTATAAAAGATTGTTATTTTTTTACAGTGATCACGAATATGAAATCATCGAAAAGCCACCAAACATTATTTACACTGCTCCCAGTGTAGATGAGAAACCAATCCCATCGGTCAAAACAGATGATGAATTGTCAAGTACCACTTCTCTGGAGAGAAAATATTTACAGCATGCATCAGACGATGAAGAACAATTAGATGAAAATCTACATTTGAATGATGACAAGAACGAAGAAATGATAAGCGCAGAAGCCCTTCAAAGAGACATTGAAGACAGATATTTTGTAAATACTCCTTCCACAACATCGCGCACAGAATGTGAAGTTAGTACAAGTCAAGTTGACTCGTCTGCACTAGAACAGTTACCTCTGAAACGCGACAGCAGATCAACAAAGAATGCTGAAAGTACTGACAGTAAAATTCAGCAGCGCATTAGAGAAGGTACAGGTAAATTAAAATCGCAAGCTGGAAAGTTGAAATCAAAATTACAAAGTATAAAATCAAAGCAATTCAATACGCCGGAAAAACCGAAGTTCAGTATGCCTGAGCGGCCTAAATTCAAAATGCCACAAAGGCCTAAGCTATCTATGCCCGATCGACCTAGATTCTCATTACCAGATCGAAGGAAGTTTAGTTTGCCTGATCGGCCTAAGTTTAATATAGCTGAAAAACTAAATCGATCGAAGTTCACATTGCCAGACAGGCCTAAATTTTCTGTTCCCGATCTTCCAAAATTCAGAATGCCTGACAGACCAAAAATAAATTTTCCTAGTCTTGGAAGGAAAAAAGAATACAATGTGGCTAATGATTCTATAGATTCAAGTGTAGAGCCTACAGACGTGGCTACTGTAGAGTTTGAAACTAAAACTTACCCCAGGCTATTCAATAGAAAGAAAAAGTCAGAACTTCCCAAAACATCGTCTTCACCGACATTAAACAGGGAAGATACACCACCACCTACATTTACTTTCACACGAGTCAAAAAAAATAAAGATGAACCAACTTATATCCCTGATAGTCCTGAAGAGCCACGAGAGTATGGAAATATGGATGAACCTAACTATGAGATGGAAAATGGCAGGCAAATTGAAACCACCTATGATTTTGATAAAGTAGACAACGAATACATGGACGATGAACCCGAACCTTCTAATCTGGAAGACGAACGTAATGCTTCATCCATTCCCGATATTTCACCATCTAAACAAGAATACACGCATGTCATAACCGAAATAAACAATGACGAATTTTTTGTTCGACCGAGAGGTATTTCTCGTGAAGATATTCAAGCAAGGGAATATTTGAGCGATGAGACACGAAAAGCGTTTCAAAACCCGAAGAATATTCTCTCACTGATAGGGAGCTCGAGAATGAACGACGACAATATGTACGTTAACGATCTTGACGCTGATTCTGAGCTGATGATCGATGACAACGAACCGATGAGGTATTCTACTGAAGATTTGAATGATAAAGACGACGGTTATTACACGTTTCCACCGGTAAGACCATCGAGAGCTAAGCGGAAGAAGAAAGAGGAAGAATCGACTCCGTACATGGACGACAGCGTGCACGCCAGTATGCAATTTAGTGAGGTAGACTTAGGTTTGACAGAAGACCATCAAGATGAGCATATCAGTTGTGACGTAGAAGAAAACATTGATATGCACGTCAATAACCACCTTGATTTCACTCCTACTACTGATTTGCATTCTATACATGAATATGCCAACGATGACGTTATCCAGTACCCGGAGAATATCCCCATCCAGTCTCAAACTCTTCCGATGCCACCAAAAAGGAAGAAGAAGCCGAACCATAAAAAGGATTTCAAGCATTCGTCGCTGAACGACTTCAACAACGTGCCAGCTTCGGAACTTTGGGAACAACCGCACGAACATGACGCCAACGACGATGTGAGTTTTACTTTTCTATCTAGAACTAATCTTGCTATTGTACACAATATCAATATTAAGAAACATGCGCCCATTTGATCATAATCAACTTTTATTGTATTCATGTTTTACAACTTGTTACAGGCGTATAGGTTTCATACATGAACACTGTAAGGGCACAGACATTTAAATAGTTTTAAGTGCTATAGTGTCGCGTAATAAAAACTACTGCGCTTAAATTTAAATACAAAAAAAATCGCAGACTAATAAAACCGCGGTCTTAAAAGAAGAAAATAAGAAAATACTTAATATGTTTATCATGATTGTGTACATCATTTGTTATTTGAATAAGTAACTGTCATGATACGAGTATAATATTATATAGAATAGAATGAGAACAATTAATTGGTCATCATTTCCATTCATAAATTAAAAAAATATATATATATTAAAATTTAACTTAAGTTTGATGAAAGTAATACTGTCAGGCCGTACATTTCCGGTTTTACCAAAACGATAGGATAGGATTTCTTATCGCAAATGCCATACAAAATTTCATACTCAATTAAACCTCCGAATCCCCAGTTTGTAACCAAACTCTTGTACTTCTCTGTCAGTTAACGAATTTAAATAGGAAAGCGAATTTAGTGCATTGATGATATTAAACATATCATCAACCGATCGTTTGTCACAACGATTTGACTTCTAAAAGATAGTCTTATTTTATGCTATTATGACACCTGTACGAAATTATATCTTTCGCGCAATGTCTATCTACATTTATTTCTTGCAAGATCTACCTATTTTTGGGGTTCCGTAGTCAACAAGTAACCCTCATTGTTTCGCCATGTCCGACTGTCGGTCTGTCCACACTATAGCTCACATACTCTTAGTATAATATTTTTATAGATGATTTATGCCAACAAAGTGGTGAAATAAAATCTTGTTTTCTTTTCTAGTGAGTCTTCAGTGCACATACCTACCTGTGGGAATATTTTTTTTTACAGCAAAACTCATACTGTGGGATGTCATTGGATAGGTATTAAAAAAATATGGCGAGTTTGTTCAAATACTTTATGTGAAATATATTATTAAGCTTTAAAGGGATAAAACTCGAGTGTCCCCCAACTACCACCTAAACGATTTTGTTTGGGTGTGTGAAAAAAATCATAGTAATTGTATATAAGTATAATGAATTCAAAAGGAAAATTATCACAGCTAAGTAGGCTTCACAAGTTTACGAGTAATGGTCGATCCACTTATAAAAAGTCCTTGTGTAAAATAATTTCCTAAACATAATGGGAGCACAAGGAGGTAGGCCTTTGCCCAGGAGTGGGACAGAGCAGGATAGTAAAAAAAATGGGAGCATAGGTTTTTAAAATGGGAGCATAGGTTTTAAAATTGGAGCATAGGTTTTAAAACTGCACAAGTCATTCAGATAGGTAAGCAGGGAGGTTAATCAGATAAGTAAGTGCACATATTTTGATGGGTGAGTACACACACATACAAGTGCACATTGTGGTCCGACATGCTTTTTATAACATTGTTCAGAGTTCAAAACTCTCAGGTTAATTAATTATTTATCAAACTAAAAAATCCGTTAATTCGATATTTTATACGACAGTCATAAAATGTTCGATGATTAGAATAAGGGTACGGACAAAATTTAAGTTCAGTATCCTCAATAATTAATTTAAGTTTATAAAGAAGATTGACGAAATGTAATTATTAAAAGCACAGAACATAAAATTAGTAATTGGTTAGTTACTGTATTTTCATAAGACAATTATGAAACACATTATAACTATTATCTCCGCTGCCTCATCTGCTTAGTATCAGGTCCTGAGTGCGATTCTCAGCTCATGCTAAATGTCATGTGGTTAGTTCCATAATTAATTTATCACTCCCTGTTAAATGAGATTGAAACATAACTGGAGTAACTACGTTATTATTCGTCGCTATTACGTACACTATGATGAGGTAATGATGTAAAAGAGTGATAGACTTATTGCCACTAACAGTGCAGCTAAGACGAACACGCAGCGCACATTTATTGTACGTAACTGACGTTAATAAATAATTAGAATCTAACCGACGGTTTCTCACATTTTATGACTTGCTTAGTCAGTCTTAGACGGTGAAATAGGCCGTAGTGTTTAGCACAGAATTAACACGGGATGGATGAAATGGCGGCAGGTCACGGAAACAATCTGTGACTCCCGCATTCCCCTTAAAATTAAGGGGAAGATCTATAAAACAATGGTAAGACCTGCTGTCGTGTATGGATTGGAATGTTGAGCCACAAAAGAGATGAATGAAAAACATATGCATGTGACTGAGATGAGAATGGTCAGGGGGATGTATGGTGTGAGTGGTGTGATGCGAATGGATAAAATAAGAAATGAGTACATAAGAGGAAGTCTGAAAGTGGCGCCGGTGAATGAAAAGTTAAGTGGAAAGCGGTTATCGTGGTTTTGACATGTGATGCAGAGGAATGAGGAAAATAGCGTGAGAAAGGTTTTGGATTTGAATGTGGATGGGTACTTATAAGAGTACAGGAAGACCAAAGAAACGATGGATGGACTGTGTTAAATGAAATGGCAAATAAGGAGGTGTCTCATGAGTTGACGAGGAACAGAGAAGTGTGGAAGAAGACGTCATGATGCGCCGACCACAAATGAAATAGGATAAGATCAAGAGAATTATGATAGTGAGTCAACTAACGTCTTCAACAGCCTACCCATTTCCATTTTTTTTTGTTCCTCTTGCTTGATAAGACTGGTTGTTTATTACTTTTGAGTATTTGGAACGACACGAAGGTCAAAGATCTTCGGATGACAGCACAAGGCACAGAGTTGAGAAGTTCTTCAATAAACTTATTTTTTATTTTCCTAACCAATTTTGAAAACAGGAAATGTTTAGTATCATACAAACCTGGCAGAAACATTAACATAATGTAATGCTAATTTACGTAAGTACCTAATCAGTGACGTTCCCACTGCTGGGACACAGGACTCCACTCGGTGAGACTGGTCCATCACCCACCACACATACACCACAAATTACACAAAGGAAAGTGTATATGTTTTCTCATAATGTTTTTCCACACCATTTTTATAAAATATATTTCACAAAAAAGTGGTTCGATCACTTTTCACGAAATGTTAGTCAAACTCAAAAAGTCAGATCTCGATGATTTTGTTTGGAGCCAATATAGCATACACGTCAAAAATATCCGTGATAGGGCAATTAAATAGGAGGCCGCTAACAATCTTCAATCGCCGATCAGCAACGATTTCAGTGGCATTTACGTCACTCACGCGAGTGATATACTCGTATTGGCGCAGACACAAATATAAACTAAGGAGTGCCACACAAATGTTTCAACTGGCCAGTTTTTGTTGAGCAACCAAACCGACACAAAAATCAAAATCCAACCTTTTATTTCATTAGAACAGTTACAAGCACTTTTGAATAGTAGAAACAATTAAAAAGAAGTTACCGTTCCTGTCGATCTTTGGCTTCAAGCAAGCTTTATTATGTTATTAACTGTATCTATGTTACGTTAGCTATATAATCGTATAATGCCAATCCGAAATCATGTGGATATAGGTAATACAAAACGATATTCTGTGCAATATATTCTGGCACTTTTCCAGTTGAATCTCTACGGACTTGGGTTAGACTTAATGGGTTGTATTTTTGGACATTGTGTTTCGTTTGGTTTGTTGACCTAGATCACGATATATAAACAAATGGCGGCTGCTAATTTACGTTTCCACAAACAGCAAAAACACGTCAACGTTCGAGGGACGGCCAGCAGCGTCCTGCGTCACTGCGATCCCCAAGCCAGCCTGCCAAGCGTAGGGATTATGACTAACCCCCCCCCCCCCCCTCCTTAGGAGGAGGCCTTTGATCGGCAGTGGACGTGTTCCGGCTGATGATGATGATGCAATACTCATTAGCCGTATACACACATGCCCAACATTTTCTCAAGAGTATGCAAGCTGCTTGCGCTGCTTGCATGCCATTCTGTCATATTAACTAGGTGAATTATGAACGTTTGTGGCTTTATTTATTCCCAAGAGGGAAATCGACCTTAATACTAATTTTATTATGTTTATGGAATTACAAAAATTTCAAGTCATCATTCTCCTGCTGTTACCCCAATTTTTTTGGGATAACGCAGCGTGTCTACCTATCATTACAAAACAGTCTATGGGTTTTTTGGTTTCCTTCAACTCTCATACCCATACACATTCATATTCTACTACTCAAACTTACCTCACAACGTTTCTCTCATACCTCCGGATCACATGCCCATGACAAGCTAACCGATAACCACACAACTTTTCAGCCACCGCCACTGGCGTGACTTTCAGACCTCCTCTAACTTATTAATTTCTTATTTTATCCATTCGCGTAAAGCACATCAATCTTAGCATTTTCATCTCAGCCACTTGCAAATGTTTTTAAGTCATCCCTTTTGTGGCTCAACATTCTGATCCATACCAGAAAACCCGTATTATAGTAGATAGTGGAATATAGTAAAACTACTATAACGATATATTAATATATTTCTCCAGGATACCATTATAAGATCCTGACTTGATGATCATGGGACAACCTAGGAAGTATACTCTTTATAACAAAAAAAAATTATAATCGAAATCGGTCCAGCCATCTTCGTGTAATCGGAGAACAAACCTAAAAAAAATAAAAAAAAAGACCCGACGAATTGATGACCTCGTCCTTTTTGAAATCGTTTAAAAAAAACTCCGATTCAGAGTATGTAGGTACTTAGAACAATTTATTGACCTTACATTGCTGAAGCATTCAACAGGAACATTCGATACCAATCTTAATAGGACACAATTAAGCCCTACTGCTGTTACATTATTGGTCCCGTTTGATATCATTTTTGTTCCAGTTAAGATACAAGGTCAAGGTTGTGGTCAAGGTGCCGATGACACGTTGTCGTCACTAGCGCCATCGTGAATATTTTAACCAAACCTCGATTGTCCTTTCGAATAAGCCATTCATATTCTTATATCTACCGTTTTCATGTTCGCAAACGAAGGCGCTAACTAAATGTTTTATGGTTTCAGATAATTGTTTATCGTACTGAACACGAGTATATCGTACCGCACGAGTACGTGCAATCCACAACGGGGCACAGTCCTGTGCCGCCACGGCGCACGCGCTCTCGCAGCTCCCGAGGCACCTCACTCTGTGATGACGACCGCACTTCGCACGGCGCTGAGTCTCTCATACTTGACACAAACATAGCGCCGCCTGAAGACATTGATATTGAACGGGAAATTCGCCACGAGAGCCCCGGATATGCAACAGTTGATAAAGGTCCCTATGCACCAAGCAAAGGCGTTCGGCGTTCTAAAAGCAAAACCCCACCGCGACGCCGCAAGAGCAACAGTTCAGAACGTAAATATTATACTGTCGGACCCACTAAACCTGTCGGTCCGGATCGACCTCCCCGAAAAAAATCATCCACAAGCCTGATGACATTAGATAGCTTTACTAAGCGGTCGGTGAGTGGGGATTTAACTCAATACGTTGAAATCGATGAACCATTTGAAGAGGTCCACAAAGACTTAAAATCTGGGGAAGTTGTCAACAAAATGAAGGATAGACCATTGCCTCCTCCTCCACGTCCACCAAGGGGATCCCGGCGAAGAAGGAAAGATAAAAGTGATCTTCAACGGAGTATATCTACCGATGCAGAGTCAACAATGGGGGTGTCTCGTGATTATGATGAAGATCAAACAAAGCAAGATGATGTTTTGGAGATTGAAGTTTCTACTCAGACTGATCCTCTACCAGATGATGTAGAGTTTGAATTAGGTATGGATGATAATCTGGAACTGTCGATGTCAAGCTCATTAAGAGACATAATAGATGAAGAATCTATGCTTTCCAAAAGTCACGCTAAACTATCTGAGACCCCTAGTGACTTGCAGCCTGTATCTCGCACTGATAAATCATTGAAACTTTCTGATCCAAAAATATCTGAATTATCTAAACCAAGTCTTGGACGAACATCGCCTACAGTTATACTGGTAGAAAGACGAGTGTCGAGTCCAACTAGGATCAACGAACGTGAAGTTATGCTAACCGAAGCCTCTTTAACTGTTCAACCCATAGATATTGATGAATCGCAGATCCCAGATGTTCCCCCACTCCCAAGGTCAAGAGGCGTTTCAAGTACTAGACAAAGACCTAAAAATACTGCACAGCTAGTCGAAGAGCGAGCTCTTGAAAGAGTAAGTGACGCAAGCAGGGAAGTACAGCTGGATAATTTGGTAACACAACGACTTCAGGTGAAAGATTTAGATGTGGGTCGGCTGAACGTATCCGAACTTCAAGCGAATAAGATTTTAGTTTCAGATATAGAAGGAATGACATTGCAGGTATCAGAATTAGATTCTAAATCGGGGCACATTTCTGTGAGTGGAATTGAGTTCTCTCAGTCAGTTATTGACGAGATTGTCAAAAAGTTCGCTGAAATTTCTACTGCTCACGCCCCACCTCCCCCAACTCCAGTAGCAACTCCGGCACCAGTAGCTCATGAAGTCGTTGAGATTCCAAAGCCGGTTAGTAAAGAGGATTATACACAAACGGATGAAGTGCATGTTGAAAAAGTAGAGGAAAAGAAACATTCTCGTGAGGAAGAGGTACCTCAATCGCCACCCACTCCTAGACCTCCAAGTGCAGAGGAAGCTGGGGCTCCACCTCAACGACCACCACCTCCCGATTTGACACCGTTATTATACTCATACCTCCAAGATATAACCATACCTCCTGCATCTTTCTTCCCCACTCGGGCACTTCGAGAACGGCCTCATTTTGATTTTCATGACCCTCCACACCAGACCCCTCCGCCTCCAACACGACGAGCTAAGAGGAAACCCACAGCTCCTCATTCAGAATCTAGTTCCGATGATGGTAAATCCCGTCCGTCCCCTCGCCGAATCCCTCCCAGGAGTATCGATCGAGTGCATGAGCCCACAATAACTGAAGCAGGTGCACAATTTCTGCGCGTATGCCACTCATCAATCACAAGGACTATCAGAAGTATATTCAACTCCTTCATGTCGTACATAAGTGGCGCCGAAGACAAGAAAGACATTCAGATGGCGATGGTTATATTCCTCGTGTTGATTGCGGGGCTGATCATGTTGGGACTGAGCGACAGTCGGGCGGTGCATCATCACCACTGGGAGTTCTTCAACCCGCCAGACGGGAAGCCATGATCTTGGTGCCTCATCGTGTATATTGGTATAAACTTAATTAACGTTGTACTATACGAATTAGTTTTAAGTTCGACGGACTTGTTGGACGGTAGAGAATTTTTGTTATTTTAATGTATGATGAGGACCAACGTTTACACTGCCTCTCCTGAAAACGTCATGTGTATAGAAATATGTATAATATTTGTTACGTGTGATAAATCTGGTCACCATACAATGTTACTCATGTTCCGGATTTATGCGAGTGTCGAAGAATTAAAAGTAGCGTCCTAACAAGTCTGGGTTACTGTCATGAACTGTAAGATGAAAACGTTTTATGAAAAGAAGTAAATAAGCATTTTGTGCAAAAGCAAACTTTCCACTTCAGTTTATTTTTAATGATCACTTTAGTTTTTATTCTTTTAAGTTTAAGTATCTTCGTTTATATTCACTTGGTCCTGTTGTTGCTTGATCTTTCAAAAATAACAATCTAAAATTAGAATTGACCCAACAAAAGTAATTAGTACACACTATTATTGAGTGTTTATAATAACAACCTTAAAAAAATCTAATAAACCAGCTAATATATTAAATTGAATATTTATCTTAATCTAAACTTAGATAAGTGTCATGTAGGCGAAAAAACGGAGTTACAAATATTTGAATTGATTATTCTAGTCAAATTTAGTCATCTCTAACTATTTCAATTAGACAATGATATGTACCTATGTATGTTATTAAAAGAAGGATCTGCAATGCAAACTTGAAAAACTTTATTTAGTTGTACAGTTCAAGTTCTAGATAAAAGGAAAAACGAAACTGTGCCATAAAAACGTAAATCGTTGGTCTTGTTAAAACATACAAGTTCCAAAAGTATTGGTCAAAGAAAGCTAAACTAAAAATTTTCAGTGACAATAACGTGGCTGATGTCATTGTGACAGCTGCATCGACTAGTAGCGTTGCACTTTTCAAAAACCAACACTGCTAGGGCACCATTACGGGTCGACTGCTCGTCACCTAACAGTACTACATAAGCCCGAGTTATTTATTAGAAAATATACCTTGTAATATTATTAGATGAAATAAATATAATTCAAACAGTAATGTTACTTTTAACTAACCAAACAAAACAACATTTTAAATAATTTTCTTAAATTTCAAGAATAGAATCATAATGAAAAAATAATAATTATGTGCTGTCAGTGCGCTAGGAACACGCAGATTTTAAAAACTAGTGGGCGGGTATGTAGGAAAAAACATCTAACTCCTTATTGAAAACACTAAATCTCATCCATAGGGCTCTACTAAAGAAAAACAAAGCGATTCACACACAGAAGAGGAAATGGTGCCTACATACCTATTTTGTCTATGTCTATTTATAAAATTAATATGATATCACGACTGAAGCGCAATCACTTGTCTTATCATTTGTACGAAATATTCATTTTATTTTCCCAATTACATTTGGACTGTAGGTACATAAATATAAGCGTCTAATAATATTACATCATGTTACTTAGAATTAGAAGATTCACAGGATGAAAAGAAAGACTAGACAGTGAGAGCCACCGATACAACAATTATATCTGAAATGTTTAAAGTTGTTGTCCATCTCGAGCACAATTATGTTTTTTAGGGTTCCGTAGTCAATGTGGAACCCTTATAGTTTCGTCATTTCCGTCTGTCTGTCTGTCCGTCCGCACTATACCTCAAAGACTCTTAGTACTAGAAAGTTGTAATTTGGCATGAATATACAAATAAGTTACACCGACAAATTGCTAAAGTAAAATATTGATAAATATTTTTATTAGGGTATCTCTAGATACATTAAATGGGCATGACTTTTTTTTCACACGTGTGCGATGGCGTTGGATAAGTCTTTAAAAATATTGCGAGTTTGCTATAACAGTTTTTTGAGTATGGATCCATTTGTGAATTATTAAGCGTTAAAGTGCAATTTTTTGTCAGACTCGAGTGTGCCAACCTAAACTACTTGTACGGGTTGTGTTATGACGTGTGAAAAAATTCATGGTAGTAGCATAACGAAAATAAAGGGAAAACTATCACAGCTAAGTAGGCTTTACAAGTTTACGAGTAATAGTCGACCAACTTATAAAATTTTAATGTAAAAGGGTATCGGAAAAAAAGATTTCAGATAGATTTCCAACAAATATTGAACACGTATTTTTTCTATTTTCACATAAAAAATGAAGACGACATAATGCTTCGAAAACTCGTGAACTCGTCGAAAACGTCACATGTCAGTACAATTTTTGCCTACAAATGACGTCACAAACCCCCACTCATGATCTATGACACGTTTTATCTTCGTCAGTTTTTATTAATTTGATAAAATAAAAACACGTATCCATTATTTTTAATTATCTAACAGATGGGCTAATTAGGATCATATTTTTTTGACTCAGTCCGATCCTCTATTGTATTTAATATTTTCCTATACATAATTTATGGGAGCGTAGGTCTCAAAACTGCAAATGTAAGTTTGTTTTATTTTTACAATAAAAATCATCGTTCAGAGGCAGGTAGGCAGGGTGGTTAATCAGTTTAGTAAGTTCACATATTTTGATGGAACCCCTTCATTGTGTGTGGTCCGACATGCACTTGACCGGTTTTTTGCGTAAATAAAGTGGCTTTTGAAACAAGACGTATTTTTGACTGAAACCTAGATGCCAAATTCCATACAACTACTGTGAAAAGAAATATCAAAACAGACTCAGAGGTCAGTCTCTTATATAATAGTCTAGATATCGAACCTTGCTCAAATCATTAAAATCAGCGAGATTTGTATCAGTTAGACCTTGCCGTTTCGTCTGTTGTTTCCCTTCTATATAATTAATACACTATATTGTTACCTATTTATATAAAACATATTATTAACCACACTGTTAACGTAGTGTTTCAGATGGCGTTATGCATTTTGTAAATTTTCTTTTTTTGTTGTGTAAAATATAAAGGAAAATAAAATTTGTTAAATAAAATGTATGAGCTTTACTTTCATAACAATTAAGCACTTATTTTTCTTAGGTTGCCTCTGTATTAGGTTCACGGAATTGTATTATTATTTACATGACCTAATATATTTCTTCAAAAGGCTTGTTTATGAAAGAAGCTAAATAATTTTTCATTAATCATACTCTGTAAGTAGGTCATAACATGTTTGATCAGAGGGTTGAAAGTTATGATTTGCAGCCCTAGGGCGAATCGCTTTCACCTGACAGCTGCCAAATAAAAAAAAACCTTCGTATATTTTGACATTTCTATTGAGTCTTGTTCTAACTTTTTATACAGCTACAATTTATTTTTTAATTATGAACCTGAAAAATATTGGCTGTATAGCTGGACGACCAAAGGACAAAAAAAAAACAAAATAAGCCGGAAAGCGACAATCCGATCAACACTCATTTTTTCTTTAGCTATTAATTTATGTTCTTATACATATAGTAAAGTAAAACTTTCTTCGTAATGAAAATCACAGTGTTTCGTGTAAATTACTTATTATATTTAGTCCCTCGAACTATTCGCGCCCTCACTACGTTACGGCCGCCAAACCCCGGCTCGGGACCAAATAAGTAACTTTCACCCCTTGGATAACAATGTACTATTAGGCCTTATTTATTATAGTTTTGACGAGTTCTTTTTCCATCTCCAAGGCATCGTGAAGAAATGAGGAGGAAATTAATTATTTTTGGAAATAGCATTAGCATCACGTGGAAGCACGTTTGTGTCAACGTGACGGCTAAGGGAGAGGGAGGCCTTAGGTCACTTCCTACCAACTTACAAAATTGTTGCCCAACTCGTTTACAACAGAGGAAAATTTCACTGTAGGTAAGCCATAAAGTATATGAAGCCGTGCTAGTTCTTGCTCAACCTTCCTGTTAGGTAAATGTTTCGTGAAATTCAAAAGTCAAAGTGTGTATAAAATGTGTATAAGATGGGAAAGAAGTTAAATTTCATTTTAACAAAATAGCTGTTTGGTTATAAAGTAAGCCCCGGTTTTTACCAAAGCGGAGATGAGCAGAACGGCCCCTCCGTTCTGCTCATCTCCGCTTTGCCAATGTGCCAAATTCGACCAATCACAGGAAGGGCGAAAGACCAGATGTAAATTTTTACTAATGTGATTGCCTGATTTCAGCATTCCGCTTTGGTGAAATTTTAAGCTAAGTAGTTTCGGAGATAAGACCCCCCCCCCCCCCCCCCCCGCCTTATTTCCGAAACTAGTTAGCCTATGAAAAAATTACATTAATTAGTTCAACACTTATAGATTACAGGAAAACCTATAAGCGGTGCTAAAATAACATGGAAGATCCCAATATCTACTTCAATTGATTTCGTTCGGAGTTTTCATACATCGGAACCTATCCTTCTGTAGCGAGTTGTGAGAAAGAGAGACGTCATCTCTCCAAAGCTGTTTACTGGTGTAGTGGCGGATGTCTTCAAGGTGCTCACAGAGTAGAAAAAAGTTCAATGAACTATTCTGCAGAATATCGTTTTTGTGAAGTAACCATTGACGTTTTCAAATAATTTATACTGTTTTTTACATTGACGCATTACTTATATTAAGGTTTCCCGGTAATGTGTGGTATGTATTGCTGGGCCAACTCGACAATATTGCCGGCTACATGTGAAAATACTTGATGCATTTAGTATAATGTACAATTAAACCGATGCATTTAAAGTAGGATATACGGGAAGAGGCACCCTGGTGCATGCTTTTTGCCGACGACATTTTGCTTGTCACTAGATGTACCCGAGATCCAGAGCACATTGGAGAAATGGCAACAGAAGCTGGAGAATGTTGACTTGAAAATCAGTAGAACTAAAACCGAATAAATGTTCTGCGATTTCGGCGGTCGCTCCAGCCATGGAGTCATAGCGTCAGATGGCGCGTTTCTTCCTGTCTGCTCCGACTTCCGGTATCTCGGTTCACTCGTGCAAAGCGAACGGGATGGATAAAATGGCGGCCGGTCACGGAAACTTACTGTGACTCCCGCATTCACAATGGTTAGACCTGATGTCGTGTATGGATCGGAATGTTAGGCCACAAAAGAGACGAATGAAAGGCATTTGCATGTGACTGAAATGAGAATGCTTAGAGGGATGTGAATGGGGATGGGGATGCTGGCTATACAGAGTTGATATGAGAGAGGGGCATTAAATTCCACTACGTATACTATACGTGTTTAGTAATAATTCGATACGGTACAAAAATAAAAAGCACCAAAAATGAGGATTTTTTTTTTCAAATAAACTAAATAACTTACAAATCAGAGTAAAACGCAAACACACTTTATAAATAAATTTAACTGACCTTAGATACCTAGGTAACAAATTGGCAACGTCGCACGCGCGCGCGGCGGTGCTGGTGGTTACCGTTCGCAGGGATTTAAGGCGCAACACAGTGACCTATTTCTATTTCTTTTACGCGCGGGATGTTTTGCCATAATTGTCACTGTCGTAGTGAAAGTGCACGTGTGTGTATTTATTTTGTTTTCTTGTATGCATTGCCATCTTTTAGCGAAAATATTTGGTTGTACTTGTGAGTTGCGTCAGAGCGGCAACAACGCATCTCAGATTTATCGTTTTAAGGTGCATGACCTATGCGTATAGACATAGTCAGCTGTTACTAAATATACATCGTGTTCAAACGGGGCAAAACTTAAAAAAACATTTGCGACTAAACTACTGGTCCTATATTTCCCCCTAATTGATTTTTGGTACAGAGCTTGACAATGGTACCTATTGTATGCTGTTTAAAGGAAAGCCTCTCTGTCGTATCAACTTGGTATAAAAGTTTTGTAATTCCGTAACTCATAAAATTATTACTATTTTAAAAAAAACGTAAGAAATTTCTAAGGTACTGAAAGGGGAACTCAGTAATTAAAGTCGTTTTAATTAATATCGCGTATAATCAGGAATCAGTATTGCACTCGCGAGAGGAACCGTCGGTCGGAATACAAACGGACGTGCTCTTGTTTCAACTAGCTTTTCCTGACTGCCGAAGGGGTTGCGCGGGAGACAGGACGGCACGCTCGCAACGGCGCCGTCCCTCCCGCTAGGCATCCCTTCGCTCTTTCAGTACTTAAACACTGATAAACGGGACCTTAGAAGTTTAGTCTGAAGACCTTCAAACAACGCAGGGTCCTGCTGCAGGGTGCTGGAAAATAATTTAACATTCCTCCGTAATCATTACGGTACTATTTTTCACCCGACTACGGCGAAGCCAAAAGGAAGGGTAATGATTTTGGTATGAATGTATGTTTGTTTGTTCCACCGTAGCGCCTAGACCACTAAACGTATTTTAATAAATGAGGTGCCAATAGATTTGTAAGAATAGCACCCCGGGTGACATAGGATATAGAAATTTTAACAATTCTTTTTATGACGAAATGTAAATGTCAAATTCTAAGCTCGAAAAAAAATTTAATTGAGATTTTCATAACATGTTTGGTATCAAATGAAAAGTCTTGGCGAGTACATTACAAATATATATATTATATTATAGTTCAAGTCAACATATACATTTAGATAGTAGTCAAACAGTTCTCGCGGTCTAGTATGTGCTATTTACACTTGGTTTAGTTAATTATAGTATCATGTGTTAATTATAAAAGGAATATGATTAGTGTTTTAGTTTTTGTTTCATTGTAATCGGTGCTCTCTATCAAAAGATATATGAATTTAAAGTGTTTAAGAAGAACTTATCATCATTACGAAACATAGGTACATGCAACGACATCTATTGCACCAAAATGATACCAATTAATAAATGAGTTCACAAGATAACTTTCAAATCGACTTTTTCAAACAGTTATGTTAGCTAAAGGCTAAATGACGCTGCTTTGAAAATCTACATAGCCTAAACCCCATAGTGTGCGTTCGCTTTCCATGCATTAAATTTCGGCGGTTTAACTACATCTTCGACAGATCGCATTGTTCATTTGACACAAGTTCCTGAATTACGGTGTTAATATTTGTTGTGAATAGTCAACAAATACAAATTGACGACAGTAAGAAAAAACCCTAATTTATAATTAGATAAGACTCACGACGTAAATTTATTTGTTCCATGCGGGACTCGAATACAGGACATGCAGCGCCACAGTCAAACGCCGAGGTACTGCGCCAACCGTGCCGTCTTTTAGCTGTGGCTTCCTCGGGCATTGCTGCAACTTTGCTTAACAACGGCCAGATTGCACATTCCGTTTACAAATGCAACTGAATCTTGCCCTAACTTGCAACATCACCAAAAAACTGCGACTGACCACGGAGAAGGTGTTTTTTGTAAGAATTTTCCCATCCAGTGCCAACAGAAGATGAACTTACCATGCACGGTTTGCCTAATTTGAGAGATATAAATTAATGATGAAGAGTGGGTAAGAGGGCTGTCACCAAAGAAAGGGACATCACAATAATCTAAAAACAACTTATATAATAGTCGGCGATTCAAAAGTGACACGAACATCCATAGACGCTATATCCATAGATGGCTAAATGACGATCGTACTACCTACGCCGATGAATTTCTCCACTTGTTCGATGCAATTATTGCAATCGACCACCTTTGCTGAGCTAGCAATATAATGCGGTCGCACTAAGTGCGCCGCCGCCAGCTCAGTGTGCATTTCGATCGGCAAGCGGGTGCATTAGCTCATCTTTTAGCAGTCAGCTATACAGGAATCAGACATCGGTTATAGAAGCGGAGTATAATATTTTAAAGAGAACAGAAGAGACTATTGAAAAGCAGCATAAGATAATTAATAAGCATTTGAATTATTTAGACAGCGTCACTAATACATTACAAAAAGAGATTGACGTAATGTCTATTCAGCAAGATTTCTCTTTAGCAGCGTTAGCGACTATAAATTGTATAATTCAGAAGTTAAAACGGATTCAGGATACTTTTCTTGACACTATGACTGAGATCTATCATGGTGAGATCAATCTACATCTCTTGACTCCACAACAGCTTCGTGGGGAGTTACAGATTGTATCTAGTCAAATTTCAAAGGAGCTAGCATTACCCGTAGAAGACATTCAGTTCAACTTGCAAGCGATATACAAGTTGTTAAAAGTTAAAGCAAGGATGACGGAGGAATATTTCATATTTGTAATTACGTTACCTTTAATTAGCAGAGATACGTTCCAACACTTCCAACTATACAATTTGATACCAGTGCTGGTTAAAATTGACAAAAGTATGATCAGCGTCAAGCCAGCATCCGAGTACGTCGCGATCAACTTGTGAAGAGATTCATACTTAACAGCCAGCGTCAGCGATATTCAAAGTTGCGAATATCAAGCGGAAACCTACCTTTGTCGTCTACGAGGGCCTGTCCAGAGTTTAGGCCCTGATGAACAATTCTGCGCGAAAGAGAAGTTTTCTACTTGCAGGACCATCAAATCTAGCTGTGAAAACAAATGGGTTCCACTACACGACCTTTCTACCTATTTGTATTTCTGTTGTGACTCATACTCTTTGAGAGTCATATGTGATGACGACCTACAAGCGAGTGACGTCAGCAAGGCTGGACTTATTCAGCTAACTAAGCAATGCATTGTGAAAGGTCATGATGTAACACTTTATTCTCATCAGCAATTAGAGAATACGGTTAATCTTAAACTAAATTTACTTGAGACAAAATTTGATCCCATAAATCGTTTGATTAGTAATCTTACGCTACCAAGCCAAAATTTCGAAGACTACAAGGGCAACGAAGATACCACATCGATAAACGAATCTTTAAAGTATCTCGGTGAACAAATTACATTGATGAAGGAATCATCCCAACAGACAGAGGTTTTAACGACATACATCAGTATGCGTTGTTATATGGATTATTAGCAGCCGCTGTCGCAGCGGTCCTGTGGTTCCTGTGGAGAAGGTGTCAGCGACCCGGGAGTCTACCCACCCAAGAGCAGAACGGGAGTGTACCAGCAGTGAGTGTATGCATAACCCAATCTGAGCAAGGCTCTAGTGCAAGTGCGCGAAATCAACCCTCGCCCGAGCAAGGGTCAGGCAGTGATAGTGCGCGCGTAGATAGCTTATCTAAACGGTGGTCTAGTCTGCGTTTAAAGAGGCGAGACATGTCGACGTCTCCCTTAGCAAAAAGAAAATCAGTGTTCTCTAGCAATGACTCCACCGTTTAGTTAACTGTATCTAGGTATAAGACCAAATATGATTGTTCAATCACCTTGTCAATCATCTCTCTTAATTGTCTTAACTCCTTAGCGTAGATCACACTCACGTAACTCTTTATTTTGTATAAAGTTATCCCATTATCTCATCTCTTCCCTCGGGAGCATATTCGATGCAATTATTGCAATCGACCACCTTTGCTGAGCTAGCAAATTATAATGCGGTCGCACTAAGTGCGCCGCCGCCAGCTCAGTGTGTCGATCGGCAAGCGGGTGCATTAGCTCATCTTTTAGCAATAGGTCATTTTAGTGTTAACGTTACTTTCTTAGCAATAAATACTTAAAGGATATTTGAGTGTTTAAATTAGTGACGTAGCGAGTCCCACCCGGTACCACTTAGGTCGCGCCCCTACACCACTCCCTGGAGCTGGAGCTTAAAGTTGGCGTTCCAGGGGGCCAATTCTCGATTTTCGCCATTTATCTCGAGTTCGAGATCGTAAGTCTATCTCTATGTCTATTAAAAATATCTCTATCTCTACCAAAAAATGTCGAATTGAGCAGAATTCCGTATTCTCAGTCAAAATAGAAATAAATGTCACGAAAATGTCGAGTCGAGTGAAGATAATGTTACCATTATGAAGAATCGCACGTTCTGTTTTAGGTAGCTATGAGTTAATGAATGATTTTGTTTTAAAACGCTGACTAAACCTACTTATTTAAGTATAAAACGAAACGTTTAGTGTGTTTCAAGATTTTCGTATGCTCTTCGTGAAATAAAGAAAACAAATTAACAGTTGACTGTCTGTCAGTGTCAGAATTTGCGCCTTTTTGCGGTTCCTTCAAAACTTTTGTTATGTTTACATGTACTGTGTTTACATCACAGGGGCTGCAGTCTCTACATAGTTTTTCGGTCGCTAGCTATCGTTAACGTAACCCTTTGATGTTCCGGCTTTTCCATAGATATTTTAATGTTTTTTTTAAATCTTCCGAAGTATGGGGTAAACTGGAGAAAATGGTTCGAATAAATAATTGATTTTCTTGTAACTTAAACTGATACTATATAAATCATATTGTTGAAACTATTTTTACGAAACCTCGAAAATATTTTTTTACGAAAACTAATAAAGTTGGGTGCTGTTTTACATTTTAAAAGTTTTATTTTAACATGGAGGGGAAAAATCAAACAAGGCAAGGGCACAAATCAAAGAGTATAAATCAAATTTCCAGTAGATATGAGATGCCAAGCCGTATTTTATTTAAAAATTAAAGAAAAGAAAACACAGTGTACAATCCAAAACTCGACGAATTCACTCAGAAATGATGATCTCTACAATCGACATGACATCTCTACTGCTCAGAAGCACTCGACATGAACTCTAACGTTAGCTTTCGACAAATGTCGAATTCGACATCCCCAGAATAGCAACTTTTAAAATTTGTCGAAAAAATGACGTCATTAGAAATTTTTGTCGAGTTCGACACCATCTCTAACATCGAGAATTGGCCCCCAGTTCTGCTAATGCGAAACCTTGATACACCCAGACTGCCACTGCACTAGGTTTCGAATTACAGAGCTGGGTTGTTATAAAGGGTGTAAAAGTTCCCTTAACGCAAACGAAGGGCTCTTGTTCTCCCTACCATTGCGATTTTTTTTTGTTCTAGACCATACCTGGGAACCCCATAGTTACGGAGATATTGGGAGTCAAAGTTCCAAATTTTGCACAGCTATTTTTGTAAATACTAGTTTTTCAGGTTATAATTTTACTTAAATTACCTCCATGACCCTTTTACTATTCAAAGCATCCACTAGCACAATGTTTTAAGAGTGCTACATTGAATTTCACCGAAAAATGAAATTATTGACCTCAAAAAAAGAAAACCGTTTCCCAACAAAAAAAATTGCGTAGAGGTACTTAGTTTTATGTACAGAATGCTTGGTTGACGTATGTGTGAAGGGTTAATTTACACCCTGTACTATAAAAATCACTATTATTACAGAAGCTGCTTAACAAGAGTATTCCCCGCATACCTATTATTCCTAATTGTCAATAACTTGCCATTAATTAGCAAGAGATTACAATTTCCCTTAAATTTATCTTGTGTTATTTTTAATTAAAGTGTTTTGCATTAGTCCGTTCGCATGTTTTATATTATATCTAGTTACACAGGGAAACCTGTAATTGGCCATAGAAACTGTTAACACATATTTTGTAAATTAATTTAATGTATCGCTGTTGGTTTCCTAAATAAATAAATAAAAGTTGGATTTTAAAATGACGATCAGCACATACTAGGTCCAAACCTTAAAAGTGTCAGGCATTCATTTGTGCACGCCATGTTTCTCACACGATCATTCATATATACACTTCTCATCAAAAAAATCGAAACACTTTCGTTTTTATTGTTTTTGTCCTAATTTTTTACAAAAGAGAATTAATTCCATGAAAAAAAAACATTATTGTGTAGCTGGCAGTTTGGTCATTACAGTAAGAAGAAAAAAATCAAAATTCGAAATTAGAATTTTATTTGTTTATCCTATAAGTAAATGAAATTAATCACTGTTTTGAGACAAATGTGTATTTAGGGTTGGAGTACGTTTCTCGTTTAAAAACTAAAAATTAGCGCTTGTCTTTAAACTTTTTGTTTCTTATTTCATTTACTGTGACTTTGGGACGTCTAAAAAACTTTTTTTTCTAAAACATATGGATACTTCGCCCGCAGAAGCCGCCCAAGTGGTGGCATTGCTGGATTCTGGACTTAGTCAGCGTGTTGTGGCTGCAAGATTGCATCTAAGCTTATCATCTGTTCATAGAGTCTACAAACGCTATCGGAAGACTGGTTCGTTCACGCGCCGTTCAGGATCTGGCAGGAATCGGGTCACTTCTGAGCGAGATGATCGATTTATTGTAACAACTTCTTTACGAAATCGACGCCTTAACGCTTTTCAACTGCAGCAGCAGCTTCGCGTTGTACGAAGAGTAGCTGTAAGTGACTCTACAATAAGAAGAAGGTTGAAGGAACGCGGATTGGCACCGCATAAGCCAGCGAATGGGCCGAAATTAACTACAGACCATCGAAGAGCGCGCCTTAACTTTGCACGCGAGCACCTAACTTGGTCATACCTTCAGTGGAGCAAAGTACTGTTTTCTGATGAGTGTAAAATTATGCTGTATGGTAACGACGGAAGGAACAAGGTCTACAGAAGAGATGGAGAACGCTTTGCACAATGCTGCATTGAAGAAAAGGTCAGCTATGGTGGCGGTTCGTGGACGGTTTGGGGAGGAATCAGCGCCGACGGTAAGACAGAACTTGCCTTTGTGTCTGGGCCACGGCTGCCTGCACTAAACTCTCATCGGTACATCGAACAGTGTCTTGAACCTCATGTGATGCCCTATGCACATTTCATTGGCAACGACTTCATATTCATGCACGACAATGCTAGAGCTCACACCGCGGGCGTCGTACGAGATTATCTTACCGAAGTCGGTATCTCCATTATGGTATGGCCAGCAAGAAGCCCGGACATGAATCCCATTGAACATCTATGGGATGAATTAAAGAGACGAATTCGAGCAAGAGATCCAGCCCCAGAAACACTTAGCCAGCTGCAAAATGCAATCCAAGAGATTTAGATTTTGATTTTGAAACCTCAGTAGCGGCTATTGACACACATCAAAATTTCTACAAGAACGAAGTCGCGGGCATCAGCTACGAGTAGTACAACATATTATAACTGTACAGGTCACTATTAGGTTGTTAGGTACATAGTGAATTCAGTAAGACAACACAGTTGGGGTTCAACGCGCACGTCTTACTCGCACGGCCGAGCAGTAGAGAGTGCGCGGTCCGTGCAACGACTACTGGACCGCACCCCCACCACTGCTCGCCCCACCAGTAAGGTGTGTCGGTATTTATTGATACACTACAATAACCATTGCTACAATAGTTGGTCACACACACCTTCATATAATATAAGTACGCTCTTTCTCGGTGGTTATGGAAAACGGCAGAAGGAAGACATGCTGCGCCGACCTCAAATTAATTGGAATAACAGCAAGATAATAGAATCATGATGATGACGTCATGGAAACTCAAACTCAAAACTCAAACTCAAAGCATTTATTTCAATTAAACCTTTAAAGGCACTTTTGAATGTCAGAAGAACAATTCATAAAAACAAATCTACGAGTGCAAAACGTCATTCCGAAAGCCACCACGCCGAATCACACGCCGCCGAATGCCAGCAACAACGAGCACCGCGAGCACGAAAGCACGCAGCGACGCACACCGCTACAACGAATGCACGAGACCCCGAATCACTGAACAACGAATGCACGCCGCAACGCGCAACCGCCGCCCCGCAACCCGGAGCCCCGCGCACCCGCCGCCACGGCACACGCCGCCGCACGCTCCCGCACCCGCAGCACTCGCCGCCGCAAACATCCGGCGCCGCGCAACTCGACGCAGTAACCCCCGGAACGACGCATTGCACTCTAAAGCTACAGTCACAGGACACAAGGCATAATAACTTGTGAAAGTACTGTAGTACCCTACCGTAGATCTCTATGGAGAAGAAAGGGCAAGAAACTCCATGGACACTCTTTTCAATCAGAATATTATTACAAAATCTTGGAACATTACATCATTCATTGTTGAGATGGTATATTATGTGAGAACTATGTAGCAAGACGTGCAAGTTAAGAGCGTCCGGAGTAAAAACATATCATCATCATCATCTGCCTAGCCTTTTCCCAACTATATTGGGGTCGGCTTCCAGTCTAACCGGATGCAGCTGAATACCAGTATTTTACATGGAGCGACTGCCTATCTGACCTCCACAACCCAGTTAATACTAGGTAATACGATACCCTTTGGTAAGACTGGATGTCAGACTTTCAGGTCACTGACTACACGTAACGACTGCCAAAGATCTATATATGGCACCCGGGACCAACAGCTTAACGTGATTTCCGAGGCACGGAGGAAACTCGTTATATAATGGGCGGTCACCCATCCACAGATCGACCTAGGCAAGCGCAGCTTAACCTAAAGATCGACCCGAGTGGCAGTTTTTATTAAGCCACGAGCTCCTAAAAAAAACAAATAAAAACATATAATAAATAAAAATAAATAAATAAACCATGGCAACTAAGAGATGACCAGTCTCCACTGACAGCGCCCGTTCACGAACATGACGCCTGGATCAGCACCATTCAACTCAACCATTTTGAAGGGAATTTAATGATCCGACACATGCGCCACCATCAGCGAGACATGTAAGTGAGCATGACATACTCTCAGACACCAGGGCAACGTCACTAAAAAATAACTAAATGTAAAAAGTGGCTTTATAGTACATAGTACTCACACATGTGCCATGCAATTATATAATATTATATTAATATATTGAATCTATACAATGCAAAGATATTCTAACAATCTTCTGCAGCCTCTACAATAACTTCTCATGATAGGTAATCAATGGTTGTGGAGCAGGCCCAGCATTGAGCCAAGCATTTTTATCATCAATTTAATCCCCTAACTTATAATATGCTTGCCTACACAGTGTGCGTTTTATACAAGATTTTAATTGCGTCTCATTCAGTTGAACAATGTGGGGGAGTCTACTTTAGCTAGCCTAAATGCTGAGATCTTACACATATGTGAGAAAAAAGTACAAAAAAATAAAAATACGTGCAAGTTAAGAGCGTCCAGTAACCGATACAATAAACAAATAAAAAAAAATATATACCATGGCAACTAAGAGATGACCAGTCTCTACTGACAGCGCCCGTTCACGAACATGACGCATGGATCAGCACCATTCAGCTCAACCATTTTGAAGGGAGCTAAATGATCCGACACACGCGCCACCATCAGCGAGACATTTGAGTGAGCATGACATTCTCTCAGCAACTAGGGCAAAGTCACAAAAAAAAAAAAAAATAATAACTAAATGTAAAAAGTGGCTTTATAGTAGGTACATAGTACTCACACATGTGCTATGCAATTATATAATATTAAGATATTCAAAGATATTTTAACAATCTTCTGCAGCTTCCACAATAACTTCACATGATAATCGATTTATTGGCCGCTATGGTTGTGGAGCAGGACCAGCATTGAGCCAAGCATTTTTATCATCAATGTAATCCCCTAACTTATAGTATGCTTGCCTACATAGTGTGCGTTTTATACAAGATTTAAATTTGGCCTCCTTCAGTTGAAGAATGTGAGGGGGTATTTTATTGAAACATTTTAAACAGTACCCCATGAAAGATGAGTCTACTTTAGCTAGCCTGAAACCTGGCTGAACTAATTGGTCCCTATTTCTCGTATTATAGTGACACCACTATAATACGAGAAATAGGGACCAATTAGTTACCCTATGGGGTCTTTTGCTAAATAAATGCAGATTTTTTCTAACGTACATGATGTTTTCATAGATGTATTGACAAGGTACTGTCATGATGTTAATTTTCTTAAACAGCTCTCTCAGAGAATCGCGTCTTCGTAGACCATATATGGCTCTAATGGCTCTTTTCTGCAGAATAAATATAGACTCGATGTCTGCAGCCTGTCCCCATAGTAAAATACCGTATGACATAGCACTATGAAAATAGCTAAAATAGACTAGTCTCGCGGTATCTATGTCAGTAAATTGACGGATTTTCCTAACAGCATATGCTGCTGAACTCAGTCGGCCTGCAAGAGATGTTAAATGCGGACCCCACTGTAGTCTTGAGTCAATCGTTATCCCCAAGAAAACAGTTTCATCGACAAATTCTAGTTTCTCTTGATTCAAGATTATGTCACAATCAGTACTTTTGCGAACGACGACTTTTGATTAGGAAAACGAAATAAAATCTATACGTATGCCATTTGCGCGGTGTTCCAGGAAAAAAGGAATTTGGTATGGAACAGTCCAATCGCAGCCCCATATATTCTCCTTGGATAACTGTCCTGTTGGCAGAGTGAATTTAACTTTATTATCAAAGGCTTCGATCGGGACACAATTATGCCATTTAATAAATTCGGTCACATATCGAAAAAACTATCATCCCCTGCTTGTGACATATGTAATGAGGAGGAAGAAACACGCCACATTTTGTGTATCCGGAATCAGTTGTTAAGATCACAAATCAACATACACAATATAAATTTATCCAACCTTCTATAGATAAAATAATTCCCATAAATATGAGGTTGTTTTATTTTGTTTATTTTTCGTATTAAGTTAGCCGTAAACTATTTTTTTGGTTTTTATTTATGAACTATTTTTCGCTAAGGCGAATATGACACCATATTCGCCTTAGCGAAAAAGCTCTTTAAATACTGATTTAAAAATGTCTAGGTACCCAGGTAAGGCAATAGGTGGGTATAACTTAAGAGACCTCTCTTTTTTAACCGACTTTTTTCCAAAAAGGAGAAGGTTCTCTATTTGCGCATATCTGCGTCAATTGTGGATCGATTTTCAAAATTATTTTTGTGTTCGATAACCCGTATACTTCCGATGTGGTCCCATTGTCACCAAATGATGATCTGATGATGGAATCCCTGTTCAAGTACTTATTTGCGTCGGACCAGCACACTATCATGTGGATTCGCTGATGAAGATGGAAGGTATGAATCCTCAACGGTTAGGAGTTGAAAGAAAATTCTTTCATAATTATACGTAGTTATGGAGCTACAATTGTATTCTTTCAAGGTATTAGGTAGAAGCGAAGCCTAAGCTGTCCCATTGTCACCAAGTCAGGATCTGAAGATGGGATCCTAGGAAAATCAAGGCCAACCCTAAAATTTAATAGTCACTTATGACTGTTTTCATACATTTTTAAAGCTGTTTGAGTATTTGCGGCTGATCATCATAATATCATGTGGATTCACTGATGATGGTGGAAGGTACAACTCCTCAACGGTTAAGAATTTAAAGGAAATTCATTCAAAATTATACGCACATTATGAAGCGATAATTTTATTATTTCAGGGTATTAGGTTATCACTTCATGTTGATGAGCTGATGATGGAAAGTAAAGGTAAGTAACTCCTAAACGGTTGGGAGTTGGAGGATAATTCCTTAATTAAGTACATATTATAGGGAAGCATATATATGGTTGTATTCTTTCAAGTTATCTAGGTGAGCTGAATAAATAAGGACGGTACTACTCGTCAACGCCTAACCACAAGTACAAGTACAAGTAGTACCATCCTTAGTATATAGTTGAAAGCAATAATAAGGGAATCTTGTAGGTTAAGGGTTAGGTTTCTTGGTTGAATGTTAATAAATGCATATAAAAAAATATTCAATGTACAGTTTTGACTTTCCTACGATTTTATTATATGTATATATACATAGAATACTGTACTACTGTGTGTACTTGTATATGTACGTAGAATACTTGGGATGTGATCTACAATCGATACCGAAGCCAAAAATATAGTTTTTAGAATTTTTGTCTGTTTGTCTGTATGTATGTCCGGGATAAACTCAGAAAGTACTGCATGGATTTACTTCAAATTTGGCACGAATATTACTAAGAAGTCAGGTCAACATGAAGGGTACTTATTATCACGCTATCACCTACGGGGAACGAGCAGTGAACCTTTATTTCTTCAACGCATTCTGTAACAACGTGTAATCTAACGACGCATATTTGAATGTTGTTATTATACCTCAGAGGTACCTCAGAGGTCCCAAATTCCAAATTCCAATCTCTAGATTTGTACTTACTAAGAAACTGTTCAATTCATTTCATTACATTGTATAGGCGAGGGTGGGCGCTGATAGCTATAATTACAAGACATTAAGTTGTCTTAGCTTAGGTATTGGCTGATACTGTATCCTACAACTTTATTTACCTTAAGGCTTATTTTAATTATTGTAAACCATATTTCTTACAAGGTGCAAATAAACTATATTTTTTGGAACGAAGTTCCTTATCGCGCGTTGTGAAAGGGCTAGACGGAAAAAAATCTTACGAAAAGTTGTCACGACACTTTTTGCTATAGTAAGCTATTGTAAGATGTGCGGCGTCGCATGTTTCTCTGTCCTCTCTCTCTTATAGAAAGCAAGCCAGATATTTTATATTTTAAATTTATAAAAAAAAAAAAAAAAAAAAATTATTTAATATTTATTTAAATATATATATATATATTTTTATTATTATTAATTCTTTTGGTCATTCTTGTGCTGTTTGCGATAGACTTTAACTTCGTTCCATCCGGGTGTCCCTTGACACCTCTCAAGTTTTTTATTTTTTATTATGTTAACCATGCTATAAGCTAGCTTCACACTATAAAAATCACGCAATATAAGTAACTTAGGCCGAAAAACATAATTAAAATTAAATGAATTGTTAGCGTCATCTATGAGATTTCAGTCGAATCAAGTCGAATTACATGTGTAAGCCCTTTTTGGATAGCTAATTTAAATATCATCATGTTTGCGAGGATAATAGTTGTTTTCAAAAGTCATAGATGAAGTTGTGCATTTTCTTCTTAAACATTGTATCGTTAATTCGTTTCAGAGATGAGCAAGACAATTTAAAAATATGTGTTTATTTAAGTTTTAAGCTGCTTTATCTATGTCTAAAAAAAATCATCGAGTTTCTCTTTAAGTAATAACAAACAGAACTCAAATAGAACTGCATAGATTTATAACAAAATTTAAGGTGCTGTGGAAGGTTTTTCGGGAATTTTTAAGAACACAGAATTGGATAGAGTTTATACCGTGCACCCGAATACAGGTGAATGCTATTTTCTGCGGTCTTTCGCCTTTCTGAGGACATTTGATGGCGTGGAGTATCCCACTTACCCCGCAGCCTTCGTATCACGTCACCGGTTCTAGACGCTGACCATAACTGGGATGACACCCTCGCGGAGGCGAGCGTCAGTGACAGTCCCAGCCGCATGGATCATCTGTTTGCCGTCATCTTGGTATTTTGTGTAGGCGAACCCGGTAGCTTTGTGGGAGAAGTGTCGCCATCATCTGTCTGAAGATTTTCTACGAGCTTTGAAGCGTGCTACTGGAGACGAAGTCGAAGTAACTGATAAACGCGTGCTGAACACCGGTCTCAGTTCACTTCACGACGTGATCATTTCTATCGGCGGCAATCCACTGTTCGAATATGAGTTACCAGCTCCCCACCGCATCAAGGTCGTGGAAATCGGGAGTTTAACGCTGAGACAATTTAGGATCCGGGCGAAATGACCACCATACGAAATTACCATGTCGCTTCGTTCTCTTCAGAGCATAACAAAATTTATGACACCGTCCTTGAAAGCGTTGGGAAAAATCAGAGTAAAATGTTTTTTTGGATGCTCCTGGTGAAACAGGAATAACATTTGTTACCACTTGCACTGGCATACTTGCAGAGTTCAGGTGGCAAGGCAAAATTGCCATTGCTGTAGCGTTGCCACGTCGTCAGGAATCGCTACGACACTGCTTCTGGGTGACAAGACAGCACATGCCATGTTTAAAATTCACATCGATTTAGAGAGCGCAGAAACGCCTGTTTGTAGTGTGTCACGTAACAGTGATATGGGACGCGTATTCAAGGATTGCTCTCTGATCGTATGGGATGAATGTACAATGGTCAATAGGAAGGTAGTTGAGGTCGTGGACAAAACCCTGCAGGACATCCGCAGGAAGAGTTTAGTAAATTCACATTCATTCGGCCTTCGCCTATAGTGTCCGGAAGCCATCACGTGGCCCCCGACGCCCGGAGAGGTTCACTCCCTCTCACATTCCGCCACCTCTTTCGCTAGCATCACTACTTCGCAGATGGAGGCGACGGCGCCCCATTCCCTCTCGCCCCGGACCATAGCTTGCACCAGAGCCGGACCCGAGAGGACGCCGCCGCCAATTGCTGCTACGAGAACACGGTGGGGCTCCGCCCAAGCAGAGCAGACCCTCCCGCTCTGGGTGGAACGGAAGGAAGTGTCAGACTTCTACTGACGAAAAACCCACCGTTCTTAAAAAAAAAACCTTTAAAACCGTTCTTTCTTAGCCTTTTGTGTTTCGGGGCTCTGGCATCTCTTGCGGACAACCCTCAGCCCTTCGGCAGACGTCGTCCCTTTGGGGCGCCTTCATTGTTGCTGACATCTCTTTGAGGCGTGCGAGACACGAACGCGCCAATGACAGAGCTGTCGACTATAATCTACCTTTATTTTTGTGGTGATAAATCATCAAATAACCCCTCCCGCTCTTGCATAGGCAGATTGAAAGGGGGTGTCAGACTTCTACTGACTAAAAACCACCCATGTTCCTTCTTAGCCCTTAACGTCAAGGCCGCGGTACCTGCAGCCCCGACGGGACTTAAATCTTCCTCTGTTTCAAATTTCATCAAGATCCGTTTGGCCGTTCTGCCGTGGTTGATTCAAACAAACATCCATCCATCTAAACTTAAGTATTAGAAATAGTCAGTGCTTTTCATTACACTCTTCTTATTTTCAACAGCGCGGCGTCAGTAAGTTAACGCAGGGCAATGATTCAATGTACTTTTGTCTAAGCGACACATTTTAGTTATCGACAACCACGCGAACGAAGTCGCGGGCACAGCTAGTAGTAAATATTTGTATATGATACCTATTAGAACTAAAAAATATGTAAAAATAAAAAAACGATGTTTATTACATTGTCACTGGTAGGTACTGCCAGTTCTTAAAACTTATTTGCAAAAAAAAAAACCGTCTTCGAAAAAACAATATTACAAAAAATGAAGTCTGTGGCAAAAAAAACGATATCAAACAAATGTCACCGACTTTAGAAGCAAAACATTGTCAAAATAAAATAAACAGCTATATAATAATAGTACCTACCTCCCTAAAGAGTCAGGTGAGCCAATACAGGTGTAAAATGCAGGTGGGTGTAAATTAACCCTTAACACATAGGTACGTCAACCAAGCATTCTGCACATCAAACTAAGTACCCCTACGCAAAAAAATTTGCTGGGAAACGACTTTTTTTTGGGGTTAAAAATCTCATATTACGGAAAAACTCAATGTAACATTGTGCTAGTAGGTGCCAAAACCAAACAATGATCGCTGCTGGGAAGAACAAGTGCCCTTTTTTTTTTTTTGGTGGGTGTAAAATCATCGAATAACCGGGAGGGGTTATTCGATGATTTTACACCCACCAAAAAAAAAAAAAAGTAAAAATTGTACTTTGCATCAATAGCAGTTTATTCGCGAATTTTGTTTCCATTCAAATTGATTTTATTAGCTCGTATTTTTACGGAAATCCTCGGACTACCTAATTGCTGTATCAGGAATTAATTTTTCCAAAAGAATACATTGACTTCATAATTTGATATTCTTAGGTTATTCGTAAGAAAGATCTCGAAAATAAATAAACAGTAGTCGTAATAATTATAGTAGTAATTTGTTCTTTAGTATACATTTAGTTTCTTCCACTTTTCTCATTTCTATGATCGCATTACTGTCGTAAAAAATCGGTGAAAATCTTGTAATAAAAAGAAAAGAGAATTCATTAAAACACAACACGTGGGACTGATCCTTTTTGTTTTTTTTGGTGGGTGTAAAATCATCGAATAACCCCTCCCACTCTTGGGCAAAGCGAAAGGGAGTGTCAGACTTCTACTGACTAAAAACCACCCATGTTCCTTCTTCGCCCTCTATGTCGAGGCCGCAATAACCGTTGGACTACCCGCGGCCCCGACAGGCGTCGGCCCTTTCGGGCCCCTCCCATGTTGCTGACATCTCTTTGAGGCGCGCGTGGAACACGAACGCGCCGTCGACACGGCCTGTTTTCGTTGTGAGACGGACGGACGGCGAGTTAGCCCATCACTCACCGTCCACAGGCCCGAGAACAAGTGCCCTTCGTTTGCGTTAAGGGTACTTTTACACCCTTTAATGATAACTACTATGACATAAATCAACAATTAGGGACAACAATAATTATATACAAAGAGTTTAATTCACGTTTTAACAAGTGTTATCAAAAAATGGGTAGGTGAGAGGGGGTCACGTGACGGCGTTGTTAGGGGACATTTGACCATTGTTGTGTCACATGGCGCGCCCACGATGGCGGCGCCATGTGACCCAACTGCTTTATATTTACAGTTACTTGCCATGTTTGATACCTACAGGCTTGAAGGTAAACAGTTCCTATTAAAAAAAATGATAAGTAGGTAAACGGTACGTACGTACGTGTAAGGTACATAGAATGCCTAAATAAATAAGAATACTTCTTTCCAGTTCGTTTGGCCTTGCTTCTAGCTAAAGAAATCGTATTGGCGTGGTTTTTGCGAACCATAATGTGTGTGCAGTGATTTGGTATATAAAATTTTTACTAGCAAACCTGGCAGACGTCGCCTAGCACGTACAGCAGCGCCACCTACCGGCTCCAATTATGAATCTAAATCATTTTCGAATCTACTGGAACACACACAAAACATTTCATCCCAATCGGTCCAGCCGTGTAGGAGGAGTTCAGTGACATACACATACCTTCCGATTAACATTCCAATGGTACAGAATGCCTAGTATATTTTGGCAGGTGGCGAAAAGATGAATTAAAAAAATTGTACTACCTGCTAACTAAAATATATAACGTACACACTAAACTTATTTCATTTAAAACATACCTTGTCTAATACAATATTTTCGACTATAACAAGTATAATACACAAAAACTAAAACTCAAAATTAATTAGACAAAATGTCGTACATAATGCTTCAAGTGGCATTTTGTACGGGTTGGAACGTTTCTGAAGTTTTTAGCGCAGTGCTGCCAAAAATAAAATATAATGTTTACTTGACAACAGTTCCAGTTTTAGTTGGCTAAAATTGAGATTTTACACATTTTTTAAGCCTCAAAAAAATATGTGACTGAAATTCATTTACAATGTTGAAACAAAAAATGAATCGTCAGTTGGCAACATTATGTATGACAGAAGTTTATTGTCCGTACTAATACTTAAAACAAATGTAACAAGTCAAATATTTATGATTCTAAGTTCTTTTCATGCTATGATTTCAAAATTAAATGATCATAATTACATTAGGAATATTACAAAAAAATATTGTTAGTTAATAGCTATACGAAGACTAAGACTATACTGACTATACTTAGTCAAAGACTTACCTAACATGGGTTAAAATTGAAATTAAACCAAAGCCTATGATAAATACAAGTTAGTAAGTTCTACGCAATATTTGCGTTTTCCAATGGACACTATTTGGTATTATTTTTAACTTATATTAAAGTTTTAATAAAATTATGTCCGACGTTAAAAAGAGAAGAATGGGTGTGTGCTGTTAGCAGTTGCAGTAATTGGCATTCAGTAATCAGAGACATCTGTGACTACAACACTGTACTACCAGACTGTTAGTAGCACCATTCGTGGGTAGATGGCATTCAAAGAAGTATAGACTTCAGGGGCCTAATTTGATCGCTGAAACTGTTGTAAGTTATTGCTTAAATATTGTTGTAAATATTCCATGGTATATATTTTTGTTTCCAAAAAACTAGTATATTCTGTCTATAAACGCAGTGGATTTTCTTTCAAAGTAATTTTAAGGTGTAAATTCCATAAAGTTGTCTTTTTTAAGTTACATTCTTTAAATTTTAAATTTTTTTGTGCCTATTCCATTAGGGGTGTAGCAATACGTGTATTCAAAACACGAACTTCTTTTGTGTGTTTGGGTATAAAAGGACCGACAGAGGTCGGAGCGAGCAGTACTCAGATCCAGCCTACCCCTTGCTGCCCTCCCCCAGAGACGTCCGAAGCCGAGGTCTGCACACCACAGGGGGTGCCCTTAGCGATTTGTCACTTAGTTTATAAGTTATTTGCCCCTGGCTGGAGGCCTTAAACTCAAGGCAACCACAGAGATTTGCCCGGTTAAGCAGAAGACAGTCTCCTAGACTGAACTGCAAGATGCAATACCGAAAAAAAAAACATAGCGAGCAGTCTACATTTAAGCAAGACAACGAAAGTTTCGTAGAGATATCTAGTGCGTTAAAGTGTTCAGTAGTGATTTAGTAATCGTGTTTAAGTGTTTTATGATGAATAAAGTTAATTCGTGTGTTTATTAGGGTAGTTAACAAAAAAAAAACATTGTTAATCCGTCGGATAGATTTCCAAAAAATATTGGAAACGTTTTTTTATTATTTCACGTAAACAAACAATAAAGACGGTATACTGCTTTGAAAACTCGTGTGACGTAATTTTCTGAGACACTAGTATAACATTCTCTAGCGGTCAGTGACGCCACAACCCTCCACTCAAATCTTTGACGCGTTTTATCTTCGTAATTTTTTATTGATTTGATAAAACAAAAAATACGTATCCAATATTTTTCGATAATTTAACAGGCGGACTAATTAGAATCATATCTTCCCATACCCAGCTCATAACATTATTTTTAACCTGTATCTCGGGTCGATGTTTTGGTGAAACCGTGCTTCATGACCACCCTTAACATACCGAGTTTCCTCCGTGCCTCGAAAAGCACGATAAGCCGTCAGTCCCCGCAGTTGTTACAGGTTACCAATGGTGGCCTGAAAGTCTGACAACCAGTCTTACCAAAGCGTTTAATATTCCTCGATACTAACTGAGTTGCGGAGGTCAGATAGGCAGTTGCATATATGAAATTCTACAATTCAACTGTATCCGGTGAGACTTGAAGCCGACCCCAACATAGTCGGGAAAAGGCTACGGAGAAGAAAGATGCATTGTATGGATTATAGTGTCAATAGAATGAAGGTACCTATTCAAAGTAAAATTACCTAAATCACATAAAACTCTTTTAAAAAACTTTAGGTCTTAGAAAAAGTTAGGCTTTAACATACACAGTCATATATACAAGGTTTCTAGGTATAGTAAAGAATTGGCATGAAGACCAAGAACATCAACTTCTCATGCATGTGTCCGTTGTTACATCGCTGGATCGTAGTGACAACCTGCTTCGTTCCGACGAGCGTCGTGGGTAAACATTAGCCAGAAAATAATGAGCCTTGTAATAATGAGTACTAGTTTTGTTAAAATTCTATAAGTAAGTACATAAGCTCACGCCCTTAACCAATTGGGGGTAGGCAGAAACCACAGAACGCCACCCGTTATGATCCCTACATACGAAGCGATAGTTTATGTAAGTATGTATGTTCTATAATAGTGTTTTAACAAATTCCTTAAGACCTGTACAGCCAACAGAAAGCGTACATAATGGCAAAATATTTTTACTTAAATATTCAAAAGATTTATGTCTCTTTTGATTCATTCTGTCCTTTAAATTTGACGTTAAACGTCCTAATCAATCACTTACAACAGACACTCATGAAATGACGATTAAAGGACGATTTGATGATACTGAAACTCCAATGATGGTACCTACATTTTTAGTAGTAAGTAATTGTTTGTGTCAGCATAGACAACAACAATTTAATTAGGTACCTACATCTTTAAAAATCTGTCCAAATTGTACTTAACTATTTTGTCAAGTTATAGGTACTTAATAGTCAACATTGGATGTACTCGTAGGTCACAAAAAGTGAAATTATAGTAGGTGCCACAAATTTTTGGATGAAAAATAGTGTTTTACACTTAAATAAACATATGCATGTACATATACACATAAACTCACGCCCTTTTCCCATGGGGGTAGGCAGAAACCACAGAACGCCACCTGCTACGATCTTTCCATATTCCTTTTGCCTCGTCTACATTCATACATCTGGTCACACACATACCGGCGTTGCCACTCACATCTGCTTGCAACTTTCGTTAATCGACTTTCACTCATCCTCTCTACGTGACCAAACCACCTAAGCATACCCTTTTAAATTTTTGTCGCTACATCTTCTTTTAAACCGCAACGTTCTCGTATAACCTCATTCCTCAATTTATCATTTAGAGTTACACCACACATGCTTCGCAAGGAACGCATTTCCACCGCATTAATCCTACTTTCATTGCCCTTTTGCCATACATACCCAACATTCACTTCCATTAATTTATAAGTGTAGGCACTAGCACAACATATTTTTCAGCCAGCCGAGCCTCTTTCGACAGCGACTGGTTGGTCCAACCAATCGCTTTATTTCCCGAGATTATTCTCTTTTCCACATCTGCGTCAATCTTTCCATCTATTGTAAAAAATCTTAAAAGATGGAGGATCTTTAAGATTTTTCGTACCTAGTAGGTAAGTAGGTAGGGTCGTTGCGCCGGTTTCGCGACCACCTTCAGTAGGCGACCATTTGATGTACTAAGATTCTTAAAATCAAGATAGTAGTATTTGTATACCGACGAGAATCGCATTATTTTGTTTTGATTAATATGATCCTAATGCTTCAAACAGGACTGTTACAATTTTGAATGTAGCATTATAGATAAGCTACTCTTTGTCGTTCTTTGGTAAACGACCACCACTTTCTTTGAAAGAACTTTGCTTAATTTACGTACAAAGTTGGGTGCAAAAGGTGGTCGCAAAACCAAAATAATCGAAATAAAGACATTGGTTTCCGGCCACAATAATTTAGTATGAAAAAATATGTATTTAGAAAGTGCATTGAGTGATAAAAACAACTATAAAATATTTTTTATTATTTTTATTCTAAATGGAGCTCGCAAATAATTCAGATCAGCAAAAAAATAGGAAAAGGTAGCCCAGTACACTGAAAAAGTCCTGAAAAAAGCTCTCGATGATATCCGACAAGAAGACACTAAAATAATATCAAACCAGATGACTAGAAAATATTGATTTTGATTATTTTTATTAAATGTTACTATTAAATATTTAGGATGTTGTTTGACTAATGATTGTTAATTCTATTACAACTATGAGTAAGTTCCTACGATATGCAAGATTGTAATTTTTTTATTATAAGAAGACATTAACACCAACTGATTACCTACCATATTTGTTTTTAAAAAAAATACAAAAAAAATATATATATAATATTTTTAAACGATAATTGTTTTAACGGCATATTTTTCATATTAAAATAGCGGTCGCAAACCGGCTCACTGGTGGTCACAAACTGATAAAAGTGGTCGTAAACCTACGTTTTCGCTATATTTTCACTTATTCAGCATTTTGTAAATATTTTTGTATTAAATATATTTTATTTTATGTTTTGTATCCAAACTAGATTATATTTGGGACAAATTCACATTAACATATACTATTTTTCGTATAGATAACATTTTTTTCCCTCATCTAATGTGGGCAACCCAGCTAACTGGTCGCTAATCGGCGCAATGACCCTACAGCCGCCACACTCACTATGCTCCTCGCGCTGCTCATCGCTATGCTCCTCGCGCTGCCGCTATTTGCCGCGATGTTGCCCGCTCTGCGCACACTGCTCTACTTGCGCAATTAATCGCGAATCTCCTACAAAAACAAAAACCGACAACATAGGGAGCGATGGGCAGGACGAGGAGCATGACAATCGGCATGCATGACGAGTAAAGTGGCCACACTAGGCATACCTAGTGTGGCCACTTTGTGGAAAGGAGGCAGAGACATATCTCTGCCTCCTTTCCTCGCTACTTCCCATGCCACTCGTCGAGTGTGTGGCGGCCGCAAAACATGGGTATTATAAACAGAATCGAAAAGTAAGTAGGTAGGTACCTATTCTACTTGTCTCTCCATCGTGGTAAGCGTTGAAACTATATAATTAGAACATGAAATATCTTAGGATTTAATAATTACATCTGATATTTAAATAATAAATAGTAGGTAGTGTTTTAAATGGTGTAGTAATAATTTAAATATTAATGTTAGAAAGATAATAATCGACACAGTGGGCTGGCCAAAAGATACGTTACAGTTTTCGGTACTTTTAACCTAACCTTTCCATTACGCCTTATACCAATCTAAACTCGCTATGACGTAGTTCGGAACATCGGTTGCAACTATAATAATAATATCTCAGTCTGTTGCACCGCAGATTCCGCTATTGTTATCGTTCTCTCAAAGATTAAAGCTCCGGTTATGCTGGCTTTCCAGTAGGCGGTGCCAAACCGGAGCGAACGAGAGAGCGAATGAGAGAGTGAATGAGCGAGGGCGACGAGCGAGCCGAACGGCGAGCACAATGTACATTTAGATTCATTCGGTGCTTGTTCGTTAAGTTGTCAGCACTTCGCTGGCGGCCTGCCGCGCGCCGTCCGACTTCGTACTTTCGTAGTCGTTCGCCAGCACTGTAATCAACTCTTATCGCGATCGCGAGTCCTACTGCAAATACTATAAATTCCATCTAAATATTCAAAATCAACATGAGACACGCTGTGTCTTTTTAAGATCTTCACACATAAACACTGTTATTATTTATTATTTTCAAAAATGTTACGCTGAATCAAGTTCTTGAAGTGTTGAGAGATAAATCTCTCGGCGTTACGATCTCGGCGTTTACGCCAGAGATACTTTAAAACCCGTGGACACTAAAAGTCGTCAAAATCGGGAATAATATGCAACGATGTGGTTTCTGCTCAGTGCTGTGTGGAGCGCTGAGGAGGGTGATGTGTGCTGGGAGCAGACGGGGTAGCAGTGAATCATACTATCGGGAGCTGGATGACCAAGACACTCTGGTAAACATTTTAATTAGCTTTAACTGCATTTAAACATCGCTTTGGTAGCACCAAGCTAGTTTTGTTCATTCATATTATTGTTTATTTCATTGTGTGAAAGCGTTGTGCATCACTGGCCGTCAACATGTTTACCTGTCAGTAATTAATGTGTGTTATGATCTTTTGTAGCGTAAACTCGTAGTAAATGTGTGTGTTTTATCAGAGCTAATATTTTGATGAACCACATGTAATTCGTTTGACTAAAATCGCATTTTTTGTGTAGGTACGCAAGTTTTGTTTTGAACAAGGAGTGTTGTGTAGTGTTTATTCTTAGGTAAATATGAAGTCTATGCTTTGTGTTTAGTGAAAGTTTAGTTTCTCTTATGTTAAGTCACCACTATTGTTGAACTGTTAGCCTTAACAGAGCACACTGCTATTTGTGTGGAAATGCTTATTTAGGTTGGTTTCTATGGTTGGTATGAGCCATGAGGATATTTAATGTGATATTGACAGATGTCATAATCATTCTCATTTGTGCTCAAAGCAGATAGGTAGTTGCTTTCTTATTAGAGTATTGTGACACTTAAGCTTGTTAGGAACATTATTTACCAATGCCAGACTTTTAAAGTACCTATTTAAAAGTAGAATATTACAACAGAAAAACATTACATATTATTATGTCTACCTAATACAACCCATTTTGACAGCTCTTAACTGATAGGTTGTAATGTGTTTGTAATGAATCAGACACTGCACAACTTATCTGTCTCCTATTACCTAAAAGCAAAGACATTTTAATAAAAGTATAAGTTACTAAACCTCTTTGTCTAAAATTGAAAATGATGGTAAGTACCAATATTGTATGACCGACTTCATACTAGCTAGGTAAAACTGTATTATTCAACAATTATCCAAGCTAATATTGCTGTATTTAGTTATTTGTATTTTCTTTCCTAAAGCCTGTATTAATATTCCAAAATATGTTATACTAACGGATATAAATACTCTGCTGTCCCACTCCTACATCGGGAGCCCAAGTAACTAACCTCCTTCTAAACAAGAACAAATAATAAAACACACAGGTGCACAATATTTGGAAATAGAACTGCAAAGCAAAGAGGCCTTGACTGCCAGCTAGTCGGCCAGGACACATAAACTGATGTTAAATCATCATAATCACTGAGTACAAGGTACAATAATTGTTATATTGTACAAGTGAGGGCCAGCAACAATCTGGTAACAATTACTTGGCTCAGTTTAACTATTTGACAATACACATTGATGCTAAACATAGTTCTGAGTAAACAAGTTTATTAGAAAATGTATTTTTGGATTTTATGCGCAGTTAGAGTGCACTGACATGGATTTTCTCAAGTTCAATAATTTTAATGAAACATTCAAATTGTCATTAGAATATTTTTGTTTATTCTAGCTTATTATAAAAAGCTTATTTATATATATTTGATTTAATACATCCAAAAGAGAAGAACCTACATAAAATAAAATTAAAATGACTAGAATTGTATTGCAACAACTGCACACAACACTGAAATTTCACGCCTTCACAAAATTTGTTACCAAACCTTCATACCGGCTCTAAAACCTACCAGATACCAATAATAAAGTCAAACAATATTTTTTTTACATAAACGGGTTAAAATATAGTATATGTGTGGCATAATAACAATTTTACTGATAAAACTGCATGTTTACGAGCATTACACACATTGACCAACTCAAACTGATGACTGATGAATCTGATGATTAAGAAATGCTTACTGGCTGCCAAAGTTGGTGTTATTCTATAATATATCTGAAACCTTAATGGCCAAAAGGTTACAAAACTTGTGTAGAAAATGTTAATTTAACCAAAATCAAAACATACTACTTGTTTTCATGTTTTGGGTTTTTGTTAGAACCCCAAGCTTGTCTGGGAGATTAAACCCCAATTTTTTCCTGTGCAATAAGATAGTTATCAGATTTTTTATTCCTGCTATTTATCACATATGGTGGTACTTAGCACAGAGTAACCATAATTTATCATTAGTTTTGTAGGTAGCTTAGTCCCAGGTATAGTAAGTTCAGTTGAAATGTTACCATTAATGTACATACGTACACAGGCATCAGACTGTTACATTTGTATAAATTTACTATACGCTGTTACTACGCGCATAACTGCTCTTAGCGTAACCCCCTCCCCTCTATAACTCTACTGCGTGCGCCTACGTCAAATTTTGGTAGCGCGCATGACGTCAATGTTTTAGTAAAGCATAGATACTTACAAGATTACATTCTACAAAAGCAGTAATTCATACCAGCGTGTATAAATAATAGAATCATTGATAATTACATAAAAGCAATTACCTACTTACTCGTTTTGCATATGGAGGAAAATACTTAAAAGGTAAACTCATTTGATAGCAATATAGGTATCTAGTAAAATAATGGAAATTACTATCGATGCTCAATGAAAAAAGACTACTAGTTACTACTACTACTGTTAACACGCGGGTTTGCTTCATCATTATCTTGTTGTTCTTGTCCCATTCGACTTGGGATAACCGCGTCGCATTCGCCGCTGTCAGACGTCAGTCACGGCATCATTTATTCTTTCTCTTTCATACCTATCATTCGTCACATAATTCTTCCATCTTTTCTTTGGCCTTACTGTAATCCTGTCCTTCTACATCCATCCACATTGCATAAAATTATGTTATAATTATGACAATCTTATGACACGAACATATTAGGTAAACAATGAAAGAAATGTCTGGCTGCGAAGAAAAAATCAATTTGTCGACTTACGAAAATAATTATTTAAACGTTTTCTGATGACGTCAGCCAAAAGTCTATAGGTAACATCCAACTTCCTCAAACGCTACAATACCTGCTCGCAGTGCCATGATTTCGGACAAACAGCCAAACGAAATCAACGGGATGAATGAAGTAATTACCTGCGTAGCTAATCTGCGCCTAAACATTGCTGTATCAGTATAACAGTTTACCAATGTATTTGACTTCTTACTATACGAGTAGACCAATGCCTATTACCTGGAGAACACGTCTTAAAAAATATTCAAGCAGCAGTCACAATACAAACAATTATAGCCCATAGAACAGGGAATGAGTTATTCGAATAACGACGCTACCAGATCAATGTAATGAACCAGAATGCAAATCTCTCGCAAATAATCTGAACTACTGCACAATGTAAATATTCAAAGATAACAATTCTCTATTAACAGTTGGTTGTTTGTTTGATTCACGGAAGTATTCAAACAAACAACCAACAGGAATGAACCTTTTCTGTTAGCTAAATTATATCAGACTACATTAACTCCATCCACGTTATTAAGGCTAATTGTCAGATACATCGGAAAAGGCACGTTGTATCTAACGGGAGAGGGTTTTCTATTCTTGACTAATTAAGAACAGAATTTTGTAGTCAAATTAGCCAAAGTTAGGTAAGAATTTCGGAAAATGAGGTACTAGGTACTTATTTACTATTGTTACAACAAAAGTTGTAGGGTTTTTAGTAGTTGACAAAAAAAATCTAATTAGTCCGTCAGACAGAAATCCAAAAAATACCTACTGGACACGTATTTTTTCTTTTATCACTTAAAAAATAAAGGTGAAACTACTAATTTGGCTGGACTAAATCTACTTTGGGGAGGCCTATGTCCAGCAGTGACCTCCCTACTACTATACTAAAAAAAATCTTCTTCGTCGTTTCGCTGCCGCTGGCACGACAGTTTTTAACCGACTTCAAAAAAAAGTAGGTCCTCAATTCACTTCAATTCAGTTCAGGCAGCGTCAAGGTCACTACAGCTGCATGTTTTTGGGCTAAGAGGGCAGGATAGGAGGTGGAGCATAGTTTGCGACACAGCTCATGACTTCAGGTGTTAATAACTTCGTTAAAAATAGGTAACAATATGCAGGTCAACCAGATAGAAGCGTGTCAAAAGTATTCTGAATGATTTAAAACAATGTTTTACTTAACAAAGTTTCGCTAATTGCATTCAGTCCGTTCGTATTTTAACCTGCTTTTCTCACTAATGAATTTGTTTGAGCTTTTATTAGTTTGTGTACGTTTAGCTCATCCTCTTGTCCTCAGAAATAACTTCGACAACTTTTTCTGTAATATATATAATCCCAAAAGATTACCTTAATTGTACCTATATCGGCAACCTCACGTCCAGATGGGAACTGTTTGGAAAATATTTAGCCGCGCCAACAAGCCGACGGCAAAAAACGTTGAGAAAAGGGTTGGCAGGTGACGACTTAGTTAAATCCAGTTTTAATCAACCTAAATCCGGAAAAATATCAATGATATTGGTAGAGCTGGTCCATATCTATATAAACGTGCACTACCAGAACCCGAATTAATGCGGATATCCCTTGGGGAGTTAGTTATTGATAAATCCGATTTGTTATTATAATTCTTGCGGACTTCTGGCATCATAGACACTAAAATTAAGCGGAATGTTGAGCTCAATGCAATTTTTTATTTCATGCTGCTGTAACTATTCTCAAAGTATTTATTATTATTATTTATTTTTTTATTATTCGTCATCAGGTGGGCAAGAAATCAAAAAGCGCGGTAAAAGTTATCGATTCTCTATTTTTACCTGACTGCAAGGAAAGGGTAATGTTTTTTAGCTTATCGTCTTGATTTGGTATTCAACTAATTGTATCGTCTAGTTAGCAGTGAGGTCTTTAGGTTCCTTTGTTTATAATTGATGTGTTATCAGGTCGTTTTTTTAACGTATTTGTGAGTTTTAATGGATGCGAAAAAAAAAATTAAAGTGCTCGGAGTTTGCTATGGTGTACCAGAGTCAGATGCCAGATGTTCGTGGTGCTTGTGCCAGGTGCTGATGGTTCAATATGCCGAGATACTTACTTGATAGAGGTGTTGCGTTCGAGAGCAGTACAGTAAAATGTAGATGAAGGAGGACAGTGACGGAGTTTGAACTTAAAGTTATCTGGAGGATGTGTTGCAGTTTGCAGTGGTCTTTTACAAAACCAATCATTAATTTTACTACAATTTTGTGTAAGGATGTTTCTGATAAGGTTGTACGCCGTACTTACAGTCAGTCTTCTCTAACAAGTACACAGTCTACCTTTAACCTTCACTTCTTTTAGCTTCTTCGCAAACGTACGTAACATTACCTCAAAGCCGTAACTCAAAGTGCAGCACTTGTTATCAACACCTAATAAAATGTCTTGTTAAGGGAATTGATCTAGAGCTAGTTTTAAAACAGTAACAGCCAAGGATGAGGAAGTTATCATCCATTTTACCTTACCATGTTTTATTTTTTATTTCTATTTCTGAAATATTAATCAATATCCTCGTCTATAGCTAGCCATTAACATACGTGTAGTCAACTCCCTAGCGATTTAAACAATAAGTGAGTATATCTTAAACGTCTCCATAACTAATTCCTAATTAGTTTATTGATTGTATGTGGCCCTGCTCGCTAGTTTATCATAATAACACACTATTAACGCACCGGGCAACATCACAAGTTTCTACACAACATTGCTGTTTAAATAATACCTATCATACTTTAGTGAATGTAATGATAGTAACTTACACCTTCAGAATAATTCGTGATTGCTGCCGTCTTTAAGCCACCGAGGCAGCTGCCAAGAGCGACAAAATTGTGAAAATAGCACTTTCGAAAGTACAGCCAGATGTGTTAGATCATGTGTTACTTACGTGCCTTCTTCATACCAGTGGACCTGTACTGCTAGGTGTCCTACTAACAGCGTCTATGTATGAGTAAGTCAGTCATCAGTGACCTACCTCAACAAAACATTATCGCCATGTTAACCATATTTATCGCTGGATTGTTTTCGCTTCACAAACACAGTATTGTTTTGATTTAAGGTACCTTTTGACAGCGGCGAATTAGTGCTCGTGTCTGTACACAATCAGCTTCAAATGAGATCCAATACGAGTATTATAATATGAGTTATAAGTAAAACAAAATGTAAAGGAGTACAGAATGGGGTGGCAATGGTCTCCGTCTATAACTTGTATAATAAAAGCCTTTTATCGTAGTAACTGTGACTACTTATGATCCCTAATAAATTAACACTTTGATTTAGTCACTCAAAGAGGGGACCTCGCTTTCAAAAAACCTACTACTACACTGTGTTGTAAGAAACTCGAGTCTTGGACTCTTATTTAATAAAACTTGACTATAGTTGAAGACTTGAGGCTTATAATAAAACCTTCGAGCTCAAGTCCTTCAGAATTTGGAGTCATTTGTAAAAGACTTGAGTCTTACCAAAAAGAACTTAAAGATTATTTGCGTTTAATGCAATTTAATTGTAACTTTTTTATTGTGTGATTTATTTTCAATCTTTAAATATAAATTATGGATGATGATATAAAATCACCCAGTATTACCTTTTATAATACACCAACTCAATTTGACTGACATGACTCAGTCTAGCTCAAAGAACTTAAAAGACTCAAACGGACTCAGACGACTTAAAGGTCTCGGACTCATGTGACCAACTTGTCGCAGTCTTGAAACTCTACTCAAGTCTCGAAATGAAGACTAAAAGACTCGGGTTTCTTACAACACTGTCTTCACTACTTTGGTTCTATTCAGAATGAAATACATTCTAGGTCCTTCTACATTCTAGGTTAAGAAATCCTTTGAAAAATTGGCTCGAAATTTTCACGCCGTTAGCTGCGCTCGGTTCCTCAGTTATTCGTTCTTTACCGATTTTACTTTACGTTTTGCCGATTTTACACGAGTAATCCAATGGGAGTAAATACAGAACTACAGAGACTCTCATGTTGTTTAAAGCTTCCTTATTTGTTTTTTTTTTTTATTAGGTTTTAGAATCTTCAGGCTATTTATTGCACGGACTTTGGCTATTTCATGAACAATGATATTCAAACCTCAGTGGACCGGAAATTAAGACTCTTCAGAGTCTTCCAAGATTTCTTGTAAGAATTTGCTTGCATTTTTATCCGAGTGAATGCGAGAAAATAGGGTAGTTGACTGTCTAAAATATTTTATATATTTAATAATAATACTGATTAATATTATTATAATTAAGTATTCGATTCTGTTTAGTCAGTCTGTTTGATTTATCATATAGGTACATGAAAAAAAAAATAAGTGTAATAAGTAATATTTTTTAGAAATCTATCTGACGGACTACATTTTTTTTTGTCAAGTACCCTATTGTTTGCACGGTAATTAAAAGAGCATTGAGTTACATTGTATGGAATCGTGGCGTCGTTTTTTATTTAGCGGCTACCACAATTTTTTATGTTAGTTTGTTGTGCTGTGTTAAGTTCACATATATGTTCAATTATTTTTGTCCTAAGTGATTTTGAAGCTGAGAAATTTGCATATGAAAATTTAAAAAATGCTTTCTTCAACTACTGTTCTGCGTAAAGAAATCTTAGCAATGTTTTTAGAAGGTTGATATTAGAGCTGTCTTTACTGTTTTACGACCGTCTGTCAATGTGACGTTAGTTTTGTGGGTATTCAGGTCTTAGGAAATAATAATAACACATGATTATACTATTTTATTAAAATATGATATGACTTTGTCCATTTCATTCTCAATATCATGTTGAATAATCGTATTTTAAAATTGTACCGGCGGAGTCAGATTATTTTAATATCTGCCCCATCCCATGTACCTTTGCTTATGCACGAGTAAACAGTATTGTATGTAACTGATGGTTTCCATTTTCTATCGATAAAGTCAGAAGTCAAGTATCAGTTCATAATGCCATGGAACCACGGGTAATTCAAATTACCCATGGACCCGGTAATGGATCGACCCACTCGGACCAAGGATAACGCGTAATTTTTTTTTAAACATTGCCCCACACTACGAGGGTCTACTGTGTCGTGGGTACGTTTACAAACATTTAAACTCACATCCACAAACACCCAGACCCGGAACAACTATCTGTTGGCCATACAAATATTTGTTCTTTGCGGGGATCGAACCTGCGACACGTAGCGCAGCAGTCTAATTGCTTAGCCATTGCGCTAACCGTGCCGTCATATATAATAGACATTGCATGCAAACAGCAACCTAAGGTACGTTTCCCAATAATACATAAGCAATAAAATAGTGGCTCAATATTGCATCTAGCTCTTGTGCAGCTCTTTCTACGAAAATTCACACGTAATATGTCCTTAAGGTGGAAGCTCACATCTGGCCCGCGAAATTCTAATTTTCTTACGTTTTTGGCAATTTGCAGGCCAGTGCTTGGTTGTATGTTTATGAAAATTTGATTTGCGACTGTAAGGCGTATGAAGTTACCGAATTATAACCATCAAAATTACTAACTACTAAAGAACGACGACTAAATTACTAAAGAATGACTTTTACATGCAAAAATCAATCTTGATATGAAAATGAACTTGGAGGGTTGTATTGATAATTTTGATGGTTATAATTCGGTAACTTCATACGTCTTACAGTCGCAAATCAAATTTTCATAAACATACAACCAAGCACTGGCCTGCAAATTGCCAAAAACGTAAGAAAATTAGAATTTCGCGGGCCAGATGTGAGCTTCCACCTTAAAGATGAATGTCCAATTCGAATACCACCGACATGATTTAGACTTCGACAGCAACAGGTACAAAATGCACTGTTAATAATTACATCCCTATCCAATAAAACCAGTCTGGACCTACGGGATTCAGTTATGGGGAGCCTGCTGTGATTTTGATATAAATATCATTCAAAGAGTTCAGAACTACATCCTTAAGCAAATTAGCAATGCACTCTAGTTCATGACTGTCCTGTTGGTCTAGTGGTTAGTGACCCTGACTGCTAGGCCGGAGGTCGTGGGTTCGATTCCCACCCAGGACAAATGTTTGTGTGATGAGCACGATCATTTGTTCTGTGTCTGGGTGTAATTTATCTATAATATGTATGTATTTAGAAATATATAAGTATGTTTATCAGTTGTCTAGTACCCATAACACAAGCTCTGCTTAGCTTGGGACTAGATGGCGTTGTGTGATAGTTGTGGAATATTATTATTATTATTATTATTCGAATGAGTGAAGTACACGAATACATAAACACAGTGAAGGATGAGATAAAAAAAATCACAGGCAAATACAAAACAAGACTGAACACCTATCCTAACCAGCTCGCAGTCCAGCTCACATTACTTGACTGTCTAACCAGCTCGCAGTCCAGCTCACATTACTTGACTGTCTAACCAGCTCGCAGTCCAGCTCACATTACTTGACTGTCTAACCAGCTCGCAGTCCAGCTCACATTACTTGACTGTCTAACCAGCTCGCAGTCCAGCTCACATTACTTGACTGTCTAACCAGCTCGCAGTCCAGCTCACATTACTTGACTGTCTAACCAGCTCGCAGTCCAGCTCACATTACTTGACTGTCTAACCAGCTCGCAGTCCAGCTCACATTACTTGACTGTCTAACCAGCTCGCAGTCCAGCTCACATTACTTGACTGTCTAACCAGCTCGCAGTCCAGCTCACATTACTTGACTGTCTAACCAGCTCGCAGTCCAGCTCACATTACTTGACTGTCTAACCAGCTCGCAGTCCAGCTCACATTACTTGACTGTCTAACCAGCTCGCAGTCCAGCTCACATTACTTGACTGTCTAACCAGCTCGCAGTCCAGCTCACATTACTTGACTGTCTAACCAGCTCGCAGTCCAGCTCACATTACTTGACTGTCTAACCAGCTCGCAGTCCAGCTCACATTACTTGACTGTCTAACCAGCTCGCAGTCCAGCTCACATTACTTGACTGTCTAACCAGCTCGCGGTCCAGCTCACATTACTTGACTGTCTAACCAGCTCGCGGTCCAGCTCACATTACTTGACTGTCTAACAAGCTCGCAGTCCAGTTCACATTACTTGACTGTCTAACCAGCTCGCGGTCCAGCTCACATTACTTGACTGTCTAACAAGCTCGCAGTCCAGTTCACATTACTTGACTGTCTAACCAGCTTGCAGTCCAGCTCACATTACTTGACTGTCTAAATCGCCTGAAACGTCGCGGAATCTTAAATCTCGGCGGCGCGTTGACTATCCCAATATATTAATATGGAGGATATTTCTGGTGGGGTACATCACCTCAAGACTAATATCCGTTTAACACATCTGCCCATAGTCAGAAGGACTGATTGTAGGATTCAAGACAATAAAAAAATAAAATTACATCTATGCGTTATACATACATCCAAATTGTAAAAATATATGAGTCCAAAGAGCTATGCGAGGTCAGTCACGATACCTACACAATCACAAAGCCCAAGGAAATAATAAGTCGTTATAATGCATCGGCCCTAAGATAAAACGGACATCGGGCCATGCAATCTACGTATTTAATTTATTTTATTTAGGCAGGAACCTAAAACAGTGCAATGGAGTATATATCTTCTTATATTTCTATGAACAATGAGCAAAACAAAATATCTCCGTTCCGATTAGACTTAGGGAAATGTATCGGTAATAACTTTTGATTTTTTTATTCTGCTCTTTCAAAATATCCAAGTTTCGTTACAAGCCGCGCAACTTCGAAACGACGACGCCAACTTTCCTCAAACCCCTTTATAAACGCTGCCGCGCTGGACGTCGTGGAGGCGTTTGATTCCGGCCCGCAGAATCTTCGATACGTGTGCATCCTGTGTGCCGTCGGCAAGGCGATTCGTTCCTAGCGTGGTGCAAGCCAACTTCATTTCCGCTGTTGAGTAGAATACAAGACCCTCTGAATGGGCTAGACTGTCCAGAGGCAGAAGGTATCAGTAGTATAATTTCCTCGACATATGTTCGATGAAGCTGCATCAAAATTCGATTCTCGCGTTACGTGAGCTTGCTTTGAATTTTATGAACATGTAATTGAGATGAAGTAATTAGATGGGCTTTTAGTTTGAAACCGATACTTGTTTCATTTGTCGATATAATTATTGCATGAAATAACTACTGCAACATGATTGGAGTAGAGTCTCTCAGGCGTATAGCTAGTACGTAAAATACGCGCTTTGGACGTGGGAGTTGCAGACACTATAGCAGACTCTATACAGATTCTCTTGTTGCAGACTCTATACTATACTTTAATACAATACTTGCACTTGCACTTGCTATTTATCCATGTATTTTCTAGTTTTGTTACGTGACAGTTACCTTCTACTTAGCTTTACTTCATGACAGTCTTGCTCATTCGCGGCTCCTTAGCAAACTAGATCGCACTTTAAGTTCGACAGCTCCCGTCTCGAAGCAGAGAAAGGCCGATTGTTCGTTGTGGTTTGCTAGCTTGGCTACAACTACTGCCCGAGTTCTTTTGTTTGTTGAAAGTTGCTATTTTGCTGATTTTTATTACAATCGAGCAAGTGACGTCCAAAAGTCAAAGATTAAGACGAATAATCTTTTTTTGAACAGTCGTTTAAAAATTAAAGGGGTAATTTATGTTTTAGACACAATCTTACTTACGAACGAAGTACGTCGCGTGACTCGTGTATCATGTATCAAGCCTTAGGCCTCATTTACGGAGATGCGGGGCTTCCCGCAGCGCGTTGTGCGTTTTTAATTCAAGCACATGGCGATGTATGAAAACGGTAACGATTTCAAACGACGATTTTACGAGGATCGATTTTTCGCTCGTTAGGTTAAAATGCAGCGTTCTTTACGGTGGACACGCCTCTCAGTAAATGAATAAAATAGCCCGCGACGAGCCTTATGCACGCCACGAGCCTTATGCACGCGACGACCCTTATGCACGCCACGAGCCTTATGCACGCGACGACCCCTATGCACGCGCCGCGCGACGCTCCGCGTCTCCGTAAACGAGCCCTTACAGTGACTTGCACATTTGCGGCTCCAACAATTACAACAACTTTTAGTTGAAAAGCAATTAGGAAAACCTACTTATTGGAAATCTGAAAGTTATCATAAAACTATAGAACTTAAACGAAGTACAGGACATCCAGCACAATTATGAAATAAACTAGTTCGCGACAAATTGTCAAGCAGTTCAAAAATAACAAGCAAAAGGTTTTGAATTTATATAAAATTAGTTGCTTTAACAGCAAGGATAACTTTGTTTTGTCTTATAAGAGCCTGCTTAAAAGGTGGAAGGAAACAATATAACTCTTAGAGCTGTAATGGTGCTAAAATTGGTGGTGGAATAAATACAAGTCGTTTCCTACAAAAGTGCAATACCTACACGATCAAAATGTATGAAACAGCAGTTTTTTTTAAATTAAAATAGTTCTATGTAGGGCGGTTCGGAAACGTGCAATTCCATGTGCTTCTAAGAAGCGGATCGACTGATCCACTATATTATTATATGCAAACTTAACTCCTTCACTCAACTATTGAAAACAGTAAGTTACCAAATTACTAATACTACGAGTACTATGAATCATCATGACTTTTTATTTACAACCGTTCGCATCGTTTGGCAATGCAAAATGGCTGATGCCAAATGCATCGTTTTGACTGACAAGTGGTGTGGTAATATTTCCATGTGCAATAATAAAAAAAATACACCCCTCTTACCATGCAGTGGCGCTTGCAACTATACAAGACCGACGAATCAGTCATAACAATAATTATCATTAAACTATTTTATGACGTGGAAATAACCAAAATAGCCTAAACATTGTTATAAGTTTATTCCAAAAATAAAACATGATGTATGCTTTACGTACATAGGGAAACCGCACCTCGATGAATAGGGTTGCCTACACCCAGTATTTATTTAAATACAAGAACACTGATAAATACTAAACATTCTCCTCATTGAACTTAATCCAAACATTATGGGTCCCACGCCCGGACTCTTCATCGTTACAATTTATTACACAGAAATGTCACGGTGGATAGAACTTTAACTGCGGTACTCAGAGATATTTCATGATGACTTAAGCCGTCACTTAATAAGGATTTGACATACTTTTGTTTGACAAAACTGTCAATACCTTTACTAAGTGATGGCCTAAGGGTTCAGTCGCAAAATGTCCACTGGTAGCAAAATGTATCTTTCTCACTATGTCGTATTCGAAGAATGTCTCTGTCGCAAAATGTCGCTCTAGGACTTAGGACTCTAGGAAAAATTTAGCCAGGTTTATAAAAAAGTTGTTATATTCCGATTTCTTATTAAATGTTCACTATTTCCAACAAAGAGATTTAAGTTTAAAAAAAAAACCTTCGGACGAGGCCCATTATGAGCATCCACGTTTCGGTCTCCTATGTAATCATTGGCAACACAAACTGGTCATAGACATTCGCCACGAGACACTGTGAGTCACAATAAGAAATCGGAAAAAACAACCTTTTTTATAAACCTGGCAAAAAACAATTATAAGTCCTAGAGCAACATTTTGCGAACGAGACATTCTGCGAGAATGACATTATGAGAAATATACATTTTGCGACTGAGCCGGCCTAAGTAATCATTAAAGCTCTCTGAGTGCGGCAGTAATAGTCAATTCTTTATTGCGTACCATAATGTAACAGTTGGTAGGGAAATATGTAGTTACATCAGTATCAATTATTATGGTCCCTGTCGGGCACATTATAGATCAAAAGTAGGAGAGCGGAGTAAGAACGTTGGGTGTTTAATATTGTTACGAGCTGGGTATGGGATAAATAAAAACACAACCAATTAAACACACGAATTAACTGTATTACTCAAAAAACACTTGTACATAATCGTTTTAACACTACTGAACACTTTATCGTACTAGATAATTATCTCTTCGAACCTCTCGTTGTCTCGCTTAAAAGTAGACTGACTCGCTCCGACCTCTGTCGGTCCTTTACCCCAAACACACAAAAGATGTTCGTGAAAATTCCTATTATTTACTAAAAATTGAATCCTCTATGTCTGATCATAACCAGATGTACCTAGAACTCAAAAAAACCAAAACTCCTCCGAAAATGAAAACTCAATATGAAGCAATAAACTACACAAAATTATATAACACTGTTGAAACAGCTAAGTTCAAAAATCCTAACAACGAATACCTAGTGTTTGAAAATAAATTAAAACTATTTACAGACAAAGCTAAAACTATAAAGACCAAGATTATCAATCCTCCACAAAGAGACTGGATTAACAAGGACATTATCGCTGAAATCAACCAGAGGAACATACTATCGGCAGAACATAAAACTAACCTTAGTAACGACACACTAAAAACCGAATTCACGAAGAAAAGAGATTATGTAGCTAAATTAATATCAAAAACAAAAAAATCCTACTATTATAATGAATTTAACAAATGTATTAGTAAACCTAAGAAAATGTGGGGCCTAATCAATACCTTAACAAGTAATAAAATAAAACAGAGCTGTGTTCCTCCAAAATTAGTAGTAAACAACGATAACATTACCGAGCCAAATCATATTTGCCAAATATTTAACGAATACTTTGCTACAATTGGACCACTCCTAGCGAACGAAATACCTAGTTCATTTCATCACGATCATGACTGCGCTTTACCAAATTCTATAACCCAAAACGTTGAAAATCTCTCCAGTTTTAGCCCGTGTTCTGCAAATGAAATAGCAACCCTTATAGCTAAACTCGATCCAAATTGCAGCACTGGCCTAGACGGAATAAATACCAAAGTAATTAAAACCGTTAAGTTTAATCGCAAACGATCTGAGCAAGTGTCTGAATAAATTACTGGATGACGGGAACTTCTCTGATACACTAAAAATAGCAAAAGTAACACCAATCTATAAATCAGGCCCTACCACAGATGCAGGAAATTATCGACCTATCTCAGTGTTGCCTGTAATGTCAAAAATATTAGAAAAAATTATTCACAAGCGATTAGAAAAGTATCTTAATTCTATTAACTTCATCACCGATCGACAATATGGATTTAGACCCAGAAGTAATACTACTACAGCCACTATTGATCTCATCACTAAAATTAAACAAAACATAGTCAGAAAAAACATAGCCCTGGGTATTTTTATTGATTTAAAAAAGGCTTTTGATACATTTAGCCACAAACTACTCCTAAAAAAACTGGAATCAATAAAAATCACGGGAAAAGCTCTAAAAATGCTCGAGTCTTACTTAAAAAACCGGCCAAGTGCGAGTCCTACTCGCACATGAAGGGTTCCGTACCATCGTAGTAGGGGAGTCGAGTCGTGTTCCGAAACGGCTGAACCGATTTGCATGAAATTTTGTGTGCATATCGGGTAGGTCTGAGAATCGGCCAACATCTGTTTTTTTTTTTTAATCGCTGAACAACGTTTGCTGGGTCAGCTAGTAAGTTTATGATTATTAAAAAAAAATATACTATGTGATGTAACTAAAAATTTAAGATTTTCGGAATTTTTCCTATATGTGTACTTTATAACGTTGCTTCATGCCAAATTTCAAGATTCCAGGTCGTCTGGAAGTATCCTTTAGGTTTTGATTCCCTTGCGAGTAGTTGCGAGTTTCAAAATATGCGGCTTTAATTGCTGTATCTTTTGATTGCGTTGACGTAGAATTTTTATTTTGTTACAGCTTAAAGATATTATAGACTTGAGTATTTGTTAAGAATTTCAATATAATACCACTACGCGTTCATGAGTAAAGGGGTAATAAGTTTAAAATTATTAAAAATATTTTTATTATATGATGTAACTAAAAATTTATGCTTTTCGCAATTTTTCCTTTATCTGTGTTATAAGACGTTGCTTCGTACCAAATTTCAAGATTCTGAGTTCACGGGAAGTACCCTGTAGGTTTTGATTCCCTTGCGAGTGTCGAAAATTTGCGGCATAAACGGGAGTATCTTTTGATCGCGTTGACTTAGAAGTTTGATTTTTTCACAGCTCCAAGAGACCATAGACTTGAGTATTTGATATGAATTTCAGCTTGATACCTCCACGCGTTCCTGAGAAAAAAGGTCTTGACAGACAGACAGACAGACAGACAGACAGACGGACAACAAAGTGATCCTATAAGGGTTCCGTTTTTACCTTTTGAGGTACGGAACCCTAAAAATCGTTCGCAAGTGGTCAAACTTGGTAATCACCAAAGTGATGCACTACCTATTACATGTGGCGTCCCACAGGGATCTATCTTGGGACCCTTACTTTTTTTAATATATATAAATAATATAAGCGAAATTAAACTACATGGTCACCTTACCTTATACGCCGACGACACTTGTTTATTTTACTTCGGATCTTCCATCCATCACATTATCTCACAAGCACAAGAAGATTTAAATACCCTATTCGCATGGTTTCAGTTCAATCTCCTAACAATAAATATCTCTAAAACAAGTTTTATAATATTTAAGGCTAAAAATAAATCGATTCCACCCTATGACCCTCTAACAATTAATGATATCCCGCTACAGCAAAAACCATGTGAAAAATACCTCGGTCTAAGAATGGACAGCTCACTAACGTAGAATGCTCACATAGATCACATAAAGAGTAAACTTTCGGCACTCTCCGGGTCATTGCGTAACATTGTTCGTTGTATTCCACCAAAACTGCGGTATACTATTTACAACTCCCTAGTAAAGCCACATCTACTTAACTTAATCGAAATTTGGTACAGTGCTGCTAAAACAAAATTATCTGAACTTCAAATTACCCAAAATAAAATCATAAAAATACTACACACATCAAAAGTGTCTAGGGATCAACATATATTTTTGCAATAACTTTTCTCCTGATTGATATTAATTAAAATTTTCTTTAAGGATTCATCAAATAAAGTGTTTTCGTTTGTCACAGTAACGATAAACCAAGTCACCTTTGCATTAATAAAGAAATTTGCCATTTTCCTAATAAAGGGATTTTTGACATTTGAACCACTAACATTAAAGTTCGAAAAAAAGACTGAAATAACAGTTTTCTTTAAAATTTTATTGGGTAACTTAAACAATTAATAATCCGTGTTTCTACCGCGAACACTAACAACACAAGAACATCGGTTTGGCATACTCAAAATGAGTTCATCCAAATCACGCTGTGGAATGGCCGCCCATGTTCGTTGCAACAACAAAAGAAGGTCTTCTTGCGACTGGTTACCCTCCATATTCAACAGAGCTCTTCTCTGTAGCATATCCCATGCATGCTCAATCGGGTTCAAGTCTGGCGACTGAGCAGGCCAGGGTAGGACATTGATGTTAGCTGCGGCGAGAGTCTGTCTTGCGGTGTGCGGTCGTGCATTATCATGCATTAACTGAAATAAGGGACCGATTTGCACTTGTAGAGGAACGATGACGTCTGATACAATCGTCTCAGCATAAATTTGAGCGTTGAGGTTGCCTCTGATCCAAATCAACTCAGTTCTTCCGCCGATCCAAATACCCGCCCATACCATGATGGTTCCACCACTATAAGGATGGACTTCCTGGCAGGATTTTAATCGCTGTTGGCGTCCAGGGGTTCTCCAGTGTCGTATACGTCTTGTATCCGGTCTCATACCAAAACGAGACTCATCAGAAAAGCACACGAAACGCCATTGTTCTTCTGCCCAATTTCTGTGTTCAAGAGCCCATTGATATCGAATCCTACGATTGTGCATTGCTATAGGTGGTACCCGTAGCGGTCTTCGGGAATGAAGGTTCACTTCATGCAAGCGGTTTCTGACTGTTTGGTCGCTAATTAAGTTCCCTGAAGAGTGATGAAGCCTCACGGCTAACATCATGGCGGTTATTGTTGGAGCTCTTCGAGTTAAGATTTGAATGTATCGGTCTTGTCTCCGTGTGGTGCAGCGATACCGTCCTCCATGGCGCTCAGCCACGGTACCAGTGCTTCGGTAACGTGTCCAAAGTCGACTGATAACACTCTGACTTGTATTCAGAGCTAAAGCCACAGTACGTTGCCGGGAACCAGCTTCTATCATTCCCACGGCTCTGAGCATTTCTTCCCTGCTTAAATGACGTCGCCGCTCCATAATAACGTTGGTTTTAATCAGTAGTAGGGAAACAGTAGCACTAATAATGTCTTCAATGCGTTGTATGTTTTTATAGGGAAAATATTGACAGCTGATTTTCATCTTTTACTCGAATTTGATTCACAGTTCCTGATTCAAATTATGAAATGCACCAAAAAGGATCCATATAAATTTATAAAATCATAAAAATATTACAAAGCCACATCTCAATCTCAAGAAATCCGCATAAAAATGCTTGATCCCTAGACACTTTTGATGTGTGTATTTAACTACCCATATCTAACATCTACCAGCAAAATTTATCAAGACACAAAAATAATGAACATAAAACAACTTTACATTTACAACACATGCATTTTCATCAGAAATATTGTTAACAAAAGCGTTCACTCAAACTTAACACTCACTCAATATAAACAAGTTAGTCAACGCAGTACACGGCGAGCAAGCTTGCTAGTTTTACCGAAAACAAGAACTAACTATGGCAAAAAAATGCTAACTTTTGAAGGAGCACAGCTTTATAACAAATTACCGTCCTGTCTAAGAAATGTACACTCTTTCAATGCATTCAAAACTCAACTTAGCCAGCACATAATTGCGGATCGATCACTTCTGGAGAAATGAATGCATTGGAAGGGTAACTATTAAGTTGTAATACTGATGACGAACTTATTGTAATCTATATTTTTAGTATTGTTCTCAAGTAAGTGACTAATGCTTTTATTGAGAATAAAGTTTCTTTAAACCGAACCGAAAATGGATAAAGCTTTCACGAAGAAAAATAAACTTTAAGATAAGGGAACCAACAAGGTAGAAGTTACTTTACGCCCTCGGCATACGGTCGAAATTGCAATGGCAATTATGCCGCCGACACGCGCGCTGACCTTGGAAATACAATGGAAGTACCTAAGTAAATAAACAAAAAACATAACACTTGTTTTGGGGCAGTCGTGTAATAAGTAATTGCGGGGTTTTATCGAATGTTCCAGACGATCGACGTAACACTGCCCCCTCCTTAGACATGCTCGTCCCGAGCATCATTAGTCCCGTAATATCGCGCCAATCGGTCTACATGCACAATATTAGGCACATCTAGCGGAGCCTTCTGTATTCGGTAGGTGACATCGTTTACCCTATATAGTCACAACTCAGTATGGTCCATCCTATTTTCCTTGCAATTTCGGAGACTTTCCCTTGCTCCACACTGGGTTATGCAACCACACCAGCAAACTTTCGTCGAATCCACTACTAACCGGTCATAACGAGTCTTCGTCTTCTCAGACATCTGTTTTTCGGGATTGCCTGATATGCTCATAATTTAACTTGTTACGCAAGTCATTCGCGTAATCCGTTACACTGCGTGGGACATAGAGTTCCAGTGATTAAATCTGCAAGCGATCGTAATTCCCTTCCAAAGTTTGCGAAAGCTGGAGTTACAGTCGTACTTTCGTGAACAGCACTCCGATAGGACAAGAAACGGCTGTAAGTGCTTGTCCCAATCCCTTTGCCTGCTTTTCACAACTTTTGCCAGATATCTCTTCAACGTCTGGTTGAATCGTTCCACCATTCCATCAGATTGTGGGTGGTAAGAGGTGGTTCTGGTTTTGTGTGTACCCATCAATCGACAAGTGTCCTGAAAAACTTGCGATTCAAAATTCCTCTCTTGATTGCTGTGAATTTCTAAAGGTAGGTACTCCAAAACGACAGAAGATTTTCTGAACCAATTTATCTTCAACTGTTGTAGCTTCTTGGTTAGGAGTGGCGAAGACTTCAGTCCATGACAACCATGAAGTACTTGATTCTGCTATCACTTTCTGAAAATGGTCCCGCAACGTCGAGTGCTACCCGCTCCCAGGGCGCTCCAACGTTGTACACTTTTAATGCACCTCTGCTTCGTGTGTGGGGTCCTTTCACAGCCGTACAGCTGGTACATTTGCGACACCAGTCCTCCACATCATCTTGACACTAAATCCAGTAAAAGCGCTCCGTCATGGCAGTGCTTTTAAACATCGGGTACCTTAACTTAAGGGACAACCATTTGTAGATGACAGCTGTCCCCTCGAGCGTTTTCCCATTTACGGCAGATGAAACTCATTGCAGCCACATCACTGCACTTGGGCTTCGGAGCACCAGCTTTGATCTCGTCGAAGACTGGCTTGATGTCCGCGTCATTCTGCTGAGCCTGCTGTATGGTGTCCTTCCTTTGGTCGCTGAGATATGTTCTTTACCTCAGCACAGACAGAACCTTTGTTTCTTGCCTGGAACTCTGCATACAGTCTTTACGCCAAGGTCACTCTCTCCACAAATGTAGAACTGTACTTAGGGCTGTACTTTTGACGCTGGATTACAAGTGTTACCACAACTTGCTTTGGACAGGTTGAGCGAAGAAGATTTCTTTCTTTACCAGTGTACCAGCTAGGGCTGTAATCTTGGGGACGGTGTAGGTTATCCCACAACTTTTCTGATGTAGTATGTTCGATGGTCTTGTCTCACTGCTTCTACTTCTAGAGCATGTGCTAAAGCGTTCTTCAGCGTTTCAAGTAAATAAACAAATACATAAGTAGTTGCGGGGTTTCTCAAATGTTTCAGACGATCGACGTAACAATATGATAAATTTTATAAGAAGTATTTAGTGAGTTAAATAACGAGTAGGTAGGTACATAATAGTTTGTGGCCAAATGTCGCTCCGACACTGTGCGTCGGGCACAGCAGATTTTCCATATTTCTAAAAACATTACTGCGGTAGGTGACTCACAAATAAAATGTAAATTACCTATATCTAGGAAGGTAAATTAATTCAAATATTGAGGAAATCCTCAGAACCATGCTGAATGACGCAGTTTGGTTGACAGATTATGTTGACGCTGCGCTTGTGCATTAAGGTGGATGCGCTAAGGTAGTCCGCGAAATTCAAATGTTCTTATAATTTGCGCAAGTAATGCGTATGTTTTTATAGATATATAATCATTAACAGCCTTTTTATACGTCGCTTGCACTTAAAGCTCTTAGAAGACACGTGGTTTTTTTTAAAAGGCAATGTGTCTTTTCATTAGAGCGAAATCCATCATGTAAGCCTTGTTGATCTAATTACCCGACGAGTGCCGCTTTATTATGTAGTGTTGGTGGAGCTTCAAAGAATAGCTACACTTGTGCCGTTTTTAACATTGAAACCAAATATATTATCGACAAAGTGCTTGACTCCTATTTTGAAAGCTCTGAAAATAAGGATAAATTAAATTTTTTTTTAATTGATCTCCGTTTAGAAATAATTTGGAAAAAAAGGAATAGTATTGAGAAGAAAAGTGTCGTCAAGTCGAATATCGCTTGTGAATCTATTTGTCCTACTACAGTAGGTATTTCAGGACTTTTACGGAAAAGTATAAGCAAAAAGATTTTAGAAGATTGGTCTACGAGCCAAAGCCAAGAGACTAACAATCCCTTATTATCTATTCATCCGTTTCAAATAATTTATCAGTGCGTCTGCATCTCTCAGACAAAAGCCGCGTTGTTCTCTTATCGCCGACTGGAGACTGTATGTCTCCACGTTTATCAGATACTGTCTAGTCTACAGTGCATGTATTATCCACCATTATACTATAACAATGTGACGACGCGGACGGAAGGCATCCTAAAATAATAATCAAGATAAAAAATATTGACACGTGTAGTAATAGTATTGACACGCTAATACTATATTTTATTTTTGAGGACACCAGTTGAGCAATGGACTAAAGCTTTCCACTAATAAAAAGCAGATATTTTCTATTTAACAAAGAGTTGTAATCGTCATATATATGTATAAATACACCACGTATATAAACTACGTGCTTAAATTGCAACTCTTTCAACTTTTTGAATTGTTTTAACTTAAAAACGGTGTCCCTTAGATATCAAAGTGTTTAGACATATTTTATAGATTATTATCTAATCTATAATTTAGGCTCAGATAATTTTATGATTAAACTTACCGTTTGCTGATAATCGCGAAAAACCCGTTTTCGGGACCTTTGACTTCGAATATCTTTTGTCCCAGGTGTCGGATTGATGAGGACTTTTTACATATAATTATTCATAATGGTGTTTTGAACAATCCTGCCAATTTTCAGCCGGGTGAAAATTAGTGAAACCTTGGATGTTTAAATTGACCGGCCTATTATGCTAAAAATATTTTTGATGAATGGATATTGCGATTCTGAATCGTTTCGCTTTCAACTGATTTTAATTTTAACGTGTGAATATTTTCTAACTGGCTCGTGTTTGTCATAAACTCAAAATACACAAATGCGTCAGCTTACTTTTTTATATTTGTGGCAGGCTACAGAACAAATAAACTGGAACGTTAATATTGGCCTAGTTTCCCAATAGCGATGAAAGTCGCAATATAACTTGAATTCCTCTCAGCCAAAAAGGGATCTAGGCTAAGGAAGCTGGACTATTGTTTGGCAAACAATTGTATAAAATTGGACGGATTGTCTTTCCAACGCTGTTAATTCTCACTTGCCAGGTTTTAAACTCATACCATACCCGTGGTATTCTTCTTTCATATGACGATGCAGATGGTACGACTTATTCAATTTTCATAGGCCTTATACAGATAAGGCCTATAAAAGCCACAGACGCTCACAGGATCGTCTGTGTTTTTATTAGGTTCTGTAACGTGCAAGAGTAGAGTATAGATTTAATAATTTTTTGATCGCCACGGTCGGGTATAGCCGACAAATGTGCCCAACACGCCACCGTCGGCTACAGCCGACAAAAAAACGTAAGTTTTTTAAAGCTGCTGTTCAAAACTATGTACTTAGTGTCAAAGAAAAAAAAAATATGTATTCCTCCCGTGGTGTTGGAGGGGCTCCGATGCGTTTACGCTCTGGCGTTACAAAGGTAAATGTTTTGTTTGATCAATATTTTTTATGCGGTTTCAGTAGTAGGTAGTTCAAGAGTGAAAGTACTTACATACTAAGAAAAGGTACAAAAAGTTCACACTAATCCTTCGTTGAGTGATCTTTTGCGAAAACTGCGAATTTACCTATGAAGTTTATGAAGTAAGTACCTATTAATTAACTTAAACCGCGCCCATTAGCCACTGCATCATCCTTTTACATAGGTGCTTGATAAAAGGGTGGTAAGAGTATACGTAGGTACAGAGCCCTCGCTGAGTGGACGTTCGCAATCCGTGCATAATAAGTATTATTTACCAAAACCGCGGCCATTAGCCGAATTAATGGACACTGCGTCATGCTTTTAAATACCAGGGGGTCTAAAATTACCACTTTAGCAGATCATAATATGAATTGTGTTAAAAGCGTAAAATAGTAACTGTGTTTGTGACAATTAACTTAGATCATAATAGGATAAAATATGAATTGCCTTAAAATTCGTAAAATGATCACAGACGCAGTTACTATTATAAAAGGTCTATTTTACGGTTTTCAACGCAATTCATATTATGATCTGCTAAAGTGGCTATTTTACACCTCCTGGTAAAAGCGTGGTAAGAGTAAACCATATTAGGTAAGCCAGAACCAGTTCATAAGTCAATATGGTACGGTAAGTGTGATTCAGTAAATGGAGGGGCTCGTAGCTTAATAATAACTGCCACTTGGGTCAATCATTAGGTTAAGCCGCGTTTGCCTAGGTTGGTCTGTGGCTGGGTGACCGCTCATATCGAGTTTCCTCCGTGCCTCGGAAAGCACGTTAGGCTGTTGGTTCCGGCTGCCATATTGGCAGTCGTTACAGGTAGTCAGCGACCTGAAAGTCTGAAAACCAGTCTTACCAAAACGATAGGTTGTGGAGGTCAGAGAAGCAGTCGCTCCATGTTATATTCAGCTGCATCCGGTTCGACTGGAAGGCGACCCCACATAGTTCAGAAAAGTCTAAGCGGATGATGATGTCTATCATAAGTAGTAACTAGCTGACCCACGCAACTTCGTCTGCCTCACAATAATATAACCTTCCTCGATAGATCGACTATCTAACATAGTAATATTTTTTCAATTAGCTTTCTAATGTTTAAAGAATTTTCAAAGTCGTCTGAGTAACTTTTGAGTTAAATCGTAACAAACAAAAACCAAACAATCTTTCCTCTCTATAGTATTAGATAGAACCTTAGATTACATTATTAAAGTGAGAATTACTATAGGTACCTACCTATCTCTTACTGTTAAATACACAATCATCATCATCAGCCTATATTATTCCCACTGCAGGGACTCAGGCCTCTTCTCTAGGAGTGGTAGGTATGTAATAAATTACACAAAGCAATGCGCCTGCCTGGGTTCGAACCCACAACCAACTGTTCGTAAGTCGGGGCCGCCACCACTGGGCCACCACTGCTGCCAAAACAATATACAATAACACCTTGTAAATATTATGGTGCAATAAATAATTTGAATTTCCCGGAGGCCAGAATCTCCACGTATCTACATCGGGACGCGATTGCCGGCGGACCGCGTAATTATTTTGTCGCGCGGACATTTTAACATTGCAATATCTTCTAAGATATTTGTTTAAACTAGAACTTTATAAAAGAGAAAAGGAACAAATATGCTTTATTAAATTTTCGTTCCAACACACACATTTATATTGATATAGATTAATACCATATGGGTTAAATAAGCATCGCAAAAAATAATTCTATTTAACCTATCATTTCAATAGTAAAAAGTGGTTACAGTGAGTTAATCTTAATAGATGGATATATGCTGTCGCGGACTTTTTTGTAGAAATTTTAAAGAGAAACAGTATTTCATACATAATAAATAATAATTGCATAACTTAAACCATTTTCGTAGCGCACGCAACGGAAGCTCTCAAAAAGGAATATCATTTCCCGTTTTTGCAACATTTTTCATTTGTGCTCCACTTCTATTGGTCATAGCGTGATCTTATATAGCCTAAAGCCTTCCTCGATAAATGGACTATCCAACACAAAAACATTTTTTCAATTCCAACCAGTAGATCCTGAGTTAATAGCGTTCAAACAAACAAACAAACTCTTCAGCTTTAAAATATTAGTATAGATTACCAAAAGTCGACGTAAAAGTAAGAAATGAATCACATTTATCGGTGATTATTAGATAATAGTATAAACTTAGTATCGTGTGTATATGTCATCTGCCTCATCATCTGCCTAGCCTTTTCCCAACTATATTGGGGTCGGCTTCCAGTCTAACCGGATGCAGCTGAATACCAGTATTTTACATGGAGCGACTGCCTATCTGACCTCCACAACCCAGTTAATACTAGGTAATACGATACCCTTTGGTAAGACTGGATGTCAGACTTTCAGGTCACTGACTACACGTAACGACTGCCAAAGATCTATATATGGCACCCGGGACCAACAGCTTAAGGTGGAAGCTCACATCTGGCCCGCGAAATTCTAATTTTCTTACGTTTTTGGCAATTTGCAGGCCAGTGCTTGGTTGTATGTTTATGAAAATTTGATTTGCGACTGTAAGACGTATGAAGTTACCGAATTATAACCATCAAAATTATCAATACAACCCTCCAAGTTCATTTTCATGTCAAGATTGATTTTTGCATGTAAAAGTCATTCTTTAGTAATTTAGTCGTCGTTCTTTAGTAGTTAGTAATTTTGATGGTTATAATTGAGATGTGAGCTTCCACCTTAACGTGCTTTCCGAGGCACGGAGGAAACTCGGTATGTAATGGGCGGTCACCCATCCACAGATCGACCTAGGCAAGCGCAGCTTAACCTAAAGATCGACCCGAGTGGCAGTTCTTATTAAGCCACGAGCTCCTCGTGTGTATATGTATACGTAGGTAATTAAGATACAACTCAAAATGCAAAGTTTGGAGTTGCAAAAATTGTTGAGTGTTAGGGTAGAAACGAGAAGTAGATCGAGCCAGGGCAGATAACCTAAACATAATCGGTGTTATGATCTTGGTACTGATGAATGGATTGTGCGAGGAATGATATAAAAGAGAAAGGAGTAAATGCCACCGTGACGTCTAACAGGGAAGAATGAAAAAATATAACGTGTAACGTGTTGCGCCGACCCCAAATAAAATGGGATACCTAAGGGCAGGAAGATGGTGACTGATAAAACCTATAAAAGCTGGGAACAAAGTACTTTTTAAGTTTTAAAGCTTGTGCATCGGCTTTCAAAATTCGAAATACTGGTATTTTAGATCTGATTCTTATCTACGATTCATAAAAGTGGTTCATTCTTAGGCCTCATTTACGGAGACGCGGCGCGTCGCGCGGCGCGTTGTGCGTTTTTAATTCAAGCCCATGGCGATGTATGAAAACGTTAACGATTTCAAACGACGATTTTACGAGAAGCGATTTTTCGCTCGTTAGTTTAAAATGCAGTTCGTTGCGGTGGACCATTCTCTCAGTAAATGAATAAAAAAGCACTTGACGAGCCTTCTGCACGCACCGCGCGTCGCCCCTCGTCTCCGGAAACGGATCATTCTCAGTAGATCCATTGGTCAGATCCATGATGGATGATGATTACTGGGAATTTGTTTTCTCATTAGATCCATCATCGAAATAAATGGATCTACGGAGAATATTTTTGCTCAGAAGATCCATTGGCCAGATGCATGATAAATGGATGGATCTAGTGAGATTTTGTTTTCTCATTAGATCCATCATCGAAATAAGTGGATCTACTGAGAACATTTTTTCTCAGAAGATCCATTGGCCAGATTCATGATAAAATGGATGGATCTAGTGATAGTTTGTTTTCTCATTAGATCCATTTTTTTTAAAAGCTAATAAAATATAATGGATCTAATGGGAGTTTTTCTCATGAATGTATTTATATGATAATAACAATACAATAAATGGAATAGTACAAGGGCATTATGATTCTTAGAATAATTGTGATAAACCTATTATAAATCATAACGGTGTTAAGGTGAGTAACGCTTAAAAACGTTAAATCTCAGAAGATCCATTGACCAGATTCATGATGAATCTAGTGACAATAATTAGATACGTGACGGAATTTAAATGTCAAATACTAAGCTTGAAAAAAAATTAAATTGAGATAATCACAACATGTTTGGTATTAAATTAAAGGTCTTGGCGAGTACATCACAAATATGTATATTATATTATAGTTCAAGTCAACATATTTAGATTGCAGTTAAACAGTTCTCGCGGTCTAGTCTGTGTTATTTACTCTTATTATGTAAATAACAAACCAACATTAAGTAGAACATTACATTGTGAAAGTAACATAGTATTGTTACGTGTTTATTGAATAACACAAAAATAAAATTCAATTAAAAAAATAAGTTTAAAAACTAAAACCCGACTACGGATAAACACGCATACTAATAAAACCGCGTTATTAAAAGTATTCAACAAGAAAAATCGTCTAGTAAGTAGATAATTTGATAATTATTATAGAGGACAGTCGTAGTAGCATGCCACCTTGCTAATGGCAAATACCAGCTGACTTCTGTATCAATGAGAACGCTAAGAAGAATTATCAGGTATCAGTGGCATGCGACTGTGGAGCTCGTGGCTTAATAAGAACTGCCACTCGGGTCGATCTTTAGGTTAAGCTGCGCTTGCCTAGGTCGATCTGTGGATGGATGACCGCCCATTACATACCGAGTTTCCTCCGTGCCTCGGAAAGCACGTTAAGCTGTTGGTCCCGGGTGCCATATATAGATCTTTGGCAGTCGTTACGGGTAGTCAGTGTCCTGAAAGTCTGACATCCAGTCTTACCAAAGGGTATCGTATTACCTAGTATTAACTGGGTTGTGGAGGTCAGATAGGCAGTCGCTCCATGTAAAATACTGGTATTCAGCTGCATCCGGTTAGACTGGAAGCCGACCCCAATATAGTTGGGAAAAAGGCTAGGCAGATGATGATGAGTGGCATGCGACTACGGCTGTCCTCTAGGCTGTCGACTACGGCTGTCCTCTAGGCTGTCGACTACGGCTGTCCTCTAGGCTGTCGGCTGTCTAGGTCTATCTATATCTGTGTTCATAGTTGCTTTGAGTATAGGATTAAAAGGTATTATTGATGGAGCAGCGGGGTTCTAGTTCTAAGTGGACTGATGCTGGGCTACTAAATAGCGTTATTGGAGTAATCGTGCTATTTAGCAAAACTGTTTCTATCGACAAAATATACAGCGCTATTTAAGAGGTTTTCCGAAACGCTTTAGTTTTGTTGTACTTAAATGTTTTGTAAGTGATGAGTTGATAGTAAAAAAGTAAAAAAAAACTGGCTAAGTGCAAGTCGGATTTGCACATGAAGGGTCCCGTACCATCGACCAAACTTAACATTGTAATTGACAAACTAACATTTGCAATTTGTAACCATACATTTTAATTAGGGAAAAATGGCGTATCGAGGCATCGATACGCCTTTTTGCCGATACGATACCGATACCGATACTCTCATAGAAATATCGGCGATACTGATGCCGATACCCATATCGAATTAAAAAATTAAGTAAAAAAAATACAGACAGGTTCATATTATTAGGTAATAGTTTTAGTAGGTTATTAAAATTAACATTGATAAGATTTTTGTTTTAAAAACAAAGTATTCTTATGTTTTTCGGAGAAAAGCGATTTTGCAAGTCTGCTTGAATGAGACCTGCGCGAAGACCTGTGGAAAATAGTCTCTGAGATGCGACAGAGCTAATTTTAAACTAAAGTATTTCTGCGCCATTTTTTTCAATATAGATAAGACGTGATTGCGTTAGAAATCGAACGAATCTGAGTCTCTCGATATATTAGAAGACCATAGGTACCTCTCTCGACTTCTTCTTTGAGAGAATTACAGCTCAGAGTAGACAGGGGCTCATCCAATTCGGACTCTCTCATAATATTTGCGAATGCGAAGCCAAAGCGGACGGCCGAAACAAGATACGCGAGGTTTCCCCGAGCATAGTTAGTCGTGCCTCGTTTACAACGAAATAGACGAGACAACACTCGCGTTTACATAACATTTTTAAATCGCGAAATTTGTAAAGTATCACTGAATCGGCCATAACAATATCGCCGATATGTCGGTATCGGTATCGGAATCGAATGCATCCCTAATTTCTACTACAAATGTAAGTTTGTACGCATAATATTGAGAGATTTTCCATGTCATTTTAGCACCGGAGACTTTTTATAGGTTTTCCTGCAATCTATAACTGTTGAACTAATTTTCATCTATTTTCTTAAATATCTTCAACATTATCTAGGTATCTTAAAATTATTTAAAAAAAATCCTTTATATTATTTATAAGCCTTTATATTTGATATGTCACACGGTAAAGTTTGCAAAAATTAAAAAAAAAACTCTCCAAAAGTGACCCCGATATTCAAAATTCATTTATTTACGTTAGGTATACGTCCGTTTTTGGGTCATAATACATATGTGTACCAAACAACTTAATCCGTCCATTATATTCGGACAGACAGACACACGAGTGATCCTTAAAGGGTTCCGTTTTTTCCTTTTGAGGTACGGAACCCTAACAAACATGTTTTCAGGAACTCCAACAACCGCCTAGCCTTTTTCCAACCATGTTAGGGCCGGCTTCCAGGCTTGCCGGAGTTACTTGAATATCAGTATTTTACATGAAGCGACAGCCTATCTGACCTCCATAATCCAGATAGAACTGCCGTACTGGGTAACACAATGCCCCTTCGTAAGACTAAGTAATTGATAGACTTGCGAGCCACTGACTACAGACTGTAGAGATTTACTAATGAAAGTTGGGACCAACGGCAACGGTTCAACGTGCTTTCCGATGTAAGGAGGAAACTCGCTATAAGTTGCTATGTTTTAGGTGGTCACCCATCAACGGACCAACCGAGGCAAACGCGGCTTTACCTGAAGATCGACCCCGAGTGGCTGTTGTTATTTGCCACGATGTCCTCTGTCTTCAGAAACACCATGCGAAATCTAAATGCGTATGTTTTAAGTTTGTTACCGCCGCTAAAAAGAAAAAATATGACACGCGTATCGACATGATACGCGTTGAATAGTTTGCTACTCTGAAACTACTCGCTCGACACGTACTTACTTACCGTCAATTTTATACGATAAATTTTAAAATTGAAAATACTCGATTCACATTTCATATTGACTGAACTTCAGGAATTTATTCATTTCGACATACACATGGTTGTAAAGAAATATTTGTATTTCAATTTATTTACGTCACGTTACTAGAGTTAGACACGCCGATTTATATTGCTTCGGCAGCACAAGCGTGTTGCACAGCAACGGATTTATGATACAATAGACGGTTAACTTTGCAAGAGCCAAAATGAGTTTGAAGCTGACGGTAAAACTATTACGAATCCGCTTAGGTTAGGCGTTCCTAAACTTGAAGTTAGCTCACGTTAGTATGCTGTAGGTACAATGTGCTTTGCACCGATATAAGTATGTTGCAGGTTTAAATTACATATTTTAGTGAAATGCCCAGATCCCTTTGGGTACTAGATCTTCTAGTAAATAAAACGCATTATACGTAATTGTAATAGGTATGTTTACTGACTTCAAAAATGGGAATATAATTAGTCCGTCTGTTAGATTATTATAAAACATTGGATAGGTACGTATTTTTTGTTTTATCAAATCAATAAAAATTGACGAAGATAAAACGCGTCAAAGATTTGAGTGGAGGTTGGTGAAGTCACTGACCGCTAAAAAATTACATACAAAAGTCTTAGAGTATGACGTCACACGAGTTTTCAAAGCACTGCATCGTCTTTAAATATATATATATTCAATATATTTTGGTAATCTATATGACAGAGTAATTAGATATTTTTTTGTGAAATACCCTATTAAAGCCGCTGCTACGCTGGGTATTTAATTTTGTTTCTTGACGCCTAGTGCCCATTACAGCAATTACGGTCTCAACTGAGCTCCACCAGCTGGAAATGAAAGATGATTGTGTGAGTTATAGGTACCATTGATTTAAATACCTATAAAGTTCAGGCGCAGGCAAAGCATTGGCTTTCTTACTTTTTATTAATCCTCTGTGCTGGTGTAGCTTTAAATACTAGATGGTTGTTTAATCTGGTGAAGGTTAAGGAAAATATCGTTATATACCCCGATCCGTGCTGGGCCCACCTGGCCTATGTGGCTCACCTCCTCTTGCAGAGACGAGGCCTGTGTCCCACCAATTGGGGAAACTTTGTGGCTTTAGGCGAATTATATGGGCTTCATGGTACACGAGAGTCGGCAGTACAACATGGCATACGTCGGGCTCACTGTGTTATAACATGGCATACGTCGGGCTCACTATGTTACAACATGGCATACGTCGGGCTCACTGTGTTACAACATGGCATACGTCGGGCTCACTGTGTTACAACATGGCATACGTCGGGCTCACTGTGTTACAACATGGCATACGTCGGGCTCACTGTGTTACAAGATGGCATACGTCGGGCTCACTGTGTTACAACATGGCATACGTCGGGCTCACTGTGTTACAACATGGCATACGTCGGGCTCACTGTGTTACAACATGGCATACGTCGGGCTCACTGTGTTACAACATGGCATACGTCGGGCTCACTGTGTTACAACATGGCATACGTCGGGCTCACTGTGTTACAGACTGGATGTTAACTACGTCACGATATGGAGGCTTGTTTCTATGAGTAATCCTTTCCTTCGTAGTCTCCTTTAAAGGTTCATAGATTGTTTTACGTTACTTTTATGCCACGGGTTGTCAGTTGGTAAATAAAGACATTTAGTACTATACTATGTAAACATTTTTTTTATTGTTTTGGTTTCGTGGTTTAGCCGTAGGTGTAATCCAAATAAAGGGTTATAGAATGGATATTGTGACGTTTATATTCATACAGCATTGTGTGCCAATACATGCATAACTACGTATAAGTCAAAGGTTCAAGGTTTGTTGTCATAACGTACCGATATAATAATAAACAAAGGAGATTCTCATTAAATGCTAATTTATTCGGAACCATTATAAATGGTGTAAAAGTACCCTTAACGCAAACAAAGAGCACTTATTCTCCCCACCACTGCAATATTTTTTTTATTCCAGACCATACCTTTCCCAGGTATATCCCCCCCTAGTTCTGGAGATATTGTGGGTCAAAGTTACAAATTTTTCACAGCTGTTTTTGTAAATACCAGTTTTTCAGGTTACCTATAATTTTACTTAAATTGCTTACATGGCCCCTTTACTATTCAAAGCACCCACTATCAAAATGTTTCAAGAGCGCAACATTGAGTTTTACTGTAAAATGGGATTTTTGACCCCAAAAAAGAAGTCATTTCCCAGCAAAAATGTTTGCTTAGGGTTACTTAGTTTGATGTACAGAACGCTTGGTTCACGGATGTGTGCAGGGTTATTTTACACCCTGTAAATACCGAATGCCTGTTAGAAGTTAGCTTATATTCTAAACCCCAAGTTTAGAATACTTATTGACTATATACCTACATAGTTGACTAAGTCTAGTGGTTGCTACGGCCACTTCACTGACGCCGCACTCAAAATTCTATGGAAACACTTAGCTATTGTGACTTGTGAGAAATAAATATCTCTAACCAAGTTTTTTTTAAATTAAATGTTTGCGCATTTTATTGAAAGCTGGTTCTTTCGTCCGCGGGAATAAATGTATTTAGCACTTTATGATAATTGTTTAATTAAATTAAATGCATTCAGCACTTTTTTAAATGCCTTCACTACATCATTGTCAACATTTCGAACGAAAATGTATAGTATATGCTATATTCCTACTTATCATTATATATATCACATACCATTTATCATCCTTTTTATAGTTTATCCTTATTTATACTCGGCGAAACGTTCTAAACGATTCGTTTCCATTTAAATTGCTGAAATTAAATATTAATCTTCATATTTCATCTTATTCATGGGTTTTAGACGAGAGCGGATTACAACTCCGAAAATAAGCCTTAAAGTTATTAACTTATCAGGTTGAGTAGTGATCATTGAATGTGAATCCTACCTGACCTAACTTCGTAAGATGTCGGTGTGTTTGAATGAAGTATGTGCGTTATGTGAATGCTGTTAAACTTTAACCTTACAAAATTTTTGTTCTAGGTCAAAAATTTTCTCGGGGTCGTTGGGGAAATATAGTATATGCTATATTCCTACTTATCATTATATATATCACATACCATTTATCATCCTTTTTATAGTTTATCCTTATTTATACTCGGCGAAACGTTCTAAACGATTCGTTTCCATTTAAATTGCTGAAATTAAATATTAGTTTTCATATTTTCATTGTTGTGACATGTATGTCAAATGTGCCAAACTGTCAGTAGGTACTTTTCTTTTTGTCATAGTTTCTTTCTAGTTTAGACTAAGGTCACTTTTTGGTTTATATAACTTCATTATTTTTTATCATTGCTAAGCTGAATAATTGTATTTTATTAATTAATAAAAATAACTTTATTTTAAATTATAATTTTAAAATTCTAAAAGCACACTCGGAGGTTCTATTACGTCTTGGTGGAATACTCCTGGCTGGTTATATGACTGGCAGGTGACATGTCATATTTCAATTCGAAATTGTCAAAGAATTTTAGAAGAGAAGAAAATGTGATTTTTGGTATAAAAATGGGCAGCTGATGCTGACCCAAAAAACTTTTACACTGGATACCACGCCGAGATTATGTCCGGTTGATTTTACGTTTTATTTTACGATCGACTCTACGCTGAGAATCAACGCTACTCGTTTCTGTCGAGATTCAGTCAATTACACGGGAATCTACGTCGAGGTTGTCCTGTTACTACGTATGGATTCTGCATACATATAAATCTACGAAGTTCTACTGTCCAGACCAACTCCAAAGTGGATCACCATCATTCATTACCAAAAGTGGATCACCATCTAAGAAGCGGATCTCTCTTCTCTCAATAAAGTGGTTCACCAACTAAATTTTAAAAACCTCCGCCGCCTGAGTGTGTGATAGGTAGGAAGGTGTTTTATATATTCTTTTGTATTTTTTATCCTAAAAATTAATATTTATTGTACAATCTACCTTCTCTTTTATTTTTTTTTATTAGGGATCGGTAGATTCGTTACAAATGACAGTTCGAAAAGGTCACTTAGGGGAAAGGAATTTGCTTGAAAATAGCTATACATTGTGGCCCTTTTACTAACTGCAATAAATATGATACTACTGGACCAAAGATGTATTTTATTAATACGTGTTTCTTTTTTTTGCAGAAAGTTGAAGACAAGTCCGAAGATCAGTCCGACGATGCGCAAGAGGAAACCAGTGAGTATCTTTCAGGTGTAACTATTCACATGTCACACTACACTACTACTAACATTCCTATACTTACTTGCATAAGGGAAGTAGCTTTCTGTGTGGGGCAGTCATCTTCGCTAGGTACCAAGATTTCTGTGGCATTGAAAATGTGTAAAGCTTAGCCAGGTCGTGAACTACACTACAGGTGAAGGGCAGTCAATCCGCTACTAATCTTGTTTGCTGGTGGCTTTCTTTTATCAAACTGCAGGTTATGCTGATACGAGGAAAGTTTAGTCATTGTTATAATAGGGATGTGTCCTGATGGAAAAATATATGAATCTGTTTAGTCCGTCAGTTAGATTATTGAACAATTTTGCATACTTATGTGTTTTTTACCCGACTGCGGCGAAGCCCAAAAGGAGGGTTATGTGTTTGGCGTGTATGTATGTAAGAAAGTATGTATGTCCGTTTCTTTGTTCCCTCATAACTCCTAAACGGATGAAGGGATTTGAATGAAATATACGTCGTTAGATTCGTCTTGATGGCGCAAGTGTCACTGGCTACATTAAAATTTAAAAAAAAACAGAGATAATTGCTGGTTTCGGGGGCCAAATTGTGGATTTGAAAAAATAAAAAAAATCCATTACCATCGAGTGGGGTATCAAAATGAAGGGTTTTAAAAGGAGATTGCAAAAATATAACACCTATATGTTTGAAATAAATTCAAAGTCACAAATTCTATAAACAAACACAAAAGTTAAATCATCTGCGAAGTATTTTACGCGACCAACGAAAGAACAAACACTAAAGAACTAAAAAGTTAGAAATAAAAAAAGTAGTTATAAAACTAAAAAACCCGACTGAAAAGACTGAAAAGCAAAAAACAAGACATTTTAAATTAAACAAAACTGGGAAGCAGGCGGGGTTCATTTGAATATTAAATTATGAAATGAAAATAGAATGGATTTTAGCTAAAGCTAAAATCCATTCTATTTTTAACTACTTTTTTTTGTTTTATCAAATTAATACGAAGATAAAACGCGTCAAAGATCATGAGTGAAGGCTTTTGACGTCACCATGTGGTAAAAAATGCACCACTTTGTGACGTCACACGAGTTTTCGAAGCACTGTATCGTCTTAAATTTTTGTTTACGTGAAAAAATAAAAAAAATATTAGTTCAATATTTTTTTGAAATCTATCTGAAGCACTAGATTTTTTTGTCACCTACCATATTATTTAAACCATTGTCTCACGGAACTTGATTACAATATAGACGATAGACCCAATACATTGGCCAGTAAGTATTTGCTGTGATACTGATAGTGTTAGCCTGTGTTCTGGTGGGCAAAGGCCTCTCCCATGACTTTCAGTCGTTCGAATTCATGGCAAAATGGGGACCACTGGCCTTTGAAACTTCTCCGGGAGAAGCAACTATTTAGCCACTCAATAGCGGTACTACTTACTATATTTTTGAACTCTGAAATCTGAAACATATTTTGCGCAAGACCTGGGGTTTTTTGTATGGCATTTGGCGGATCAGATGCTACTCTGTTTGGAAACTAGGTTCCCTTTTGATTCTTTTTCAGCTAGCCTGTTTAAGTTTGTATTGTAGAAGTTTTAGTTTCCATCACTGATGTGCCGCGCGTGTGCGCTTACTTGCGGGATGTGAAAAAAAAAGCTAGTCGCTAATGCACCCTTTTTTCTTTTGGCGGGTGGAAAATCATCAAATAACCCCTCCCGCTCTTGGGCAGAGAGAAAGGGAGTGTCAGACTTCTACTGACTAAAAACCACCCATGTTCCTTCTTAGCCCTTTATGTCAAGGCCGCGGTATCTCTTACAAAATCCCGCAGCCCGGACGGGCGTCGGTCCTTGCGGGCCCTGCTAATACCCACCTTACAACGCATGCTGGTGTAATCAAATAGAATTAAATACATATAAAAACTTCCATTTGAAATTATTTTATTTATTTATTTAAACTTTATGTACAAGAGTGGTACATAGGCGGACTTAATGCCACAAGGCATTCTCTCCCAGTCAAAAAGTCAATTATCAACAAAACTAATCACTGTAACGAAACTCCTGCCAACAAAGTGACTTGACTTCCTGCAGGTTTTACATTAAAAGCGTGTATGATGGTGCGATTTCCAAAGTGTCGGCGCTCCCCGCCCTTTCAGTACAAAACATCGACCACCACTAATGGTCTATTCATACCACCATACGTCCATCGTTACCAGCCGTTGACACGAATCAATATTTTATATGAAATAGCAGGCATAGCTCTTGGTCTAGGCGTTTTTATTATAGCAGTAACTTCACTCAAACAAACGTTGAATACAAAAATCAAATGAATTGTAAATATCATATTTATTTCAGTAGGTAGTTCGTCGGTCGTTTCCTTTTATATAAACCTGGCAGAATTTTTCTAAGTCCTAGAGCGACATTTTGCGAAAATGACATAATGAGAAAGATACATTTTGGTACCAGTAGACGTTTTGCGAAAGTGACATTTCGCGACTGAGCCCACTAGGTGAGTGTTTCGTTCCTGATAGTTTGAGAAGAAATAGGGAAAACAAGTCAGTCTCTTTTAAAATCCTACACTATCTTGGTCATGCCACATGAGGAATTTGCTTATTAACGTCTTTTGAAGGAATAAACACTAAGATTTGAGTGTGCCAGTCCAGTCAGTACATTAGGCAGATATAATATAGATTAACTCGACTCGTAACATATGGAGTTCAACGTCATGACGAACTGCAAAAACGAGCCTGAACCTACACGCTGTAGACACTAGCTTACTGACTCGCCCTACCTGATTTAAATCCTGTATAATCTAGGGACGCCTTTTTTTTTTTTTTCTGTGGGTGTAATATCATCGAATAACCCCTCCCGCTCTTGGGCAGAGCGAAAGGGAGTGTCAGACTTCTACTAACTAAAAACCACCCATGTTCCATCTTCGCCCTCTATGTCGAGGCCGCGATAACCGTTGGACTACCCGCGGCCCCGACAGGCGTCGGCCCTTTCGGGCCCCTCCCATGTTGCTGACATCTCTTTGAGGCGCGCGTGGAACACGAACGCGCCGTCGACACGGCCTGTTTTCGTCGTGAGACGGACGGACGGCGAGTTAGCCCATCACTCACCGTCCACAGGCCCGCGTCTACGGTGGCCGGAGGTCATCACGGGACCCCCGACGCCCGGAGCGCCTCCCGCGGCGGCTGGGACGAGAGGTACTCTCCCTCTCGCGTTCCGCCACCTCCTTCGCTAGCATCACTGCTTCGCAGAAGGAGGCGACGGCGTCCCATTCCTCCTCGCCCCGGACCATGGCTTGCACCAGGGCCGGGCGCGAGAGGTCGCCGCCGCCGATCGCCGCTACGAGAACACGGCGGGGCTCCGCCCAAGCGGGGCACACCTCCACTGTGTGCTCCACCGTGTCCTCCGGCCGATCCTCACAATGGTGGCATCCGGGCGTTTCCTCCCGCCTGATTCGGTGCAGGTACCACCCGAAACAACCGTGTCCGGTGAGGACCTGCGTCAGACGGAAGGTGAGGGCGCCGTGGCGCCTCTCAAGCCACTCCTCAAAGAGGGGACTTACCGCCACTATCGTGGCGTGCCCTGCACTGGGTTGCGACAGTCGCTGTCTCCATGTCGCCATGAGATCGCACCGGAGGTCTGTCCGCCGCGCAGCAATTTGCCGCGGCAGCGGAGTGACCCCCCGGCGCAGCGAATCTTGGGACCCTTACATATACATCATTATAATCATTTGATTTACCAAACACCACGCCTGTTATCCCCGAAGGGTTAGGCAGAGGTGTACCTAATGGTACACCCATTTCGCCACTTATGTTCCAGTCCCATGTAATTTCTATCAACCTGGACATAAATCCAGAGTCCGTGACTGCTACTGAGAACTTCCTGATGACCAAATTGCCCGAACCCAGGATCGAAAATTGGATATACAGGGTGTAAATTAACCCTTCACACATACGTCAGCCAAGCATTCTAAATATCAAACTAAGTACCCCTACGCAAAAATTTTTGCTGGGAAACGACTTCTTTTTTTGGGTTTAAAATCATATTTTACGGTAAAAGTCAATGTAGCACTCTTAAAACATTGTGCTAGTGGATGCTTTGAAATAGTAAAGGGGTCATGGAGGTAATTTAAGTAAAGATAACCTAAAAAACTAGTATTTACAAAAACAGCTGTACAAAATTTGGAACTTTGACCCCCAATATCTCCGAAACTAGGGGGTTCGCAGGTATGGTCTAGAACCAAAAAAATATCGCAATGGTGGGGAGAACAAGTGCCCTTCGTTTGCGTTAAGGGTACTTTTACACGCTTTATGCTCCGCAGTCGCAATCAGTCCACTAGACCAACGATGCAGCGGTGGTTTCATTTACCTGTGGTTAATTAATAAAGTACTCTGCAATGTAAGTTTTTTTAAATTGACTATTTATGATAAAGTACTCAACGTTCTGAGAATGTCAGATGTTTGGCCTATTTACAAATCATTGACTGGTAAACATCCTCGTTTTGATTGCGAATCCATCTTAGTAGCACGCTAACAAGTTGCAACTGACGAAACAGCCCACGGTTTAATAATAACTCATAAAGTGGCTCTAAAATGAAGTTGACTGATCCATTCTATTTGCATTCGATTCATTGCCAGAACAAACTTATGCACCTTTGACTCGCATTAACGTTATTAATTTGTGTTATTTTCATAAGATCATAAGTACATTCAAGTGAGTGAGTGTTGCGTCATAATTCTTAATGAAATATCGTTACTTTGGGTCGCGTATGGTTCAAATCAATTGACCGTACAATTTATTCATTGATCATTGTATGGGTTTAGTTATTAGATCACACAGATGGGTTCGAGGTAAAACAGTTCGTTTGATCGAAAGGCGCATTGGAAGATAGAAAACCTCTTAGATTCAAATGGATAATAATGTTAAAAATATGCTTGTTTATGAGATTGTCCGATTTCTACGAAGCAACGCATTCCATATTACGGTGTGTCGAAAATTCGTTACGCGTATTCGGAATTCTTTGAATAAACATTAGGTAATGTATTACTTAGTAAGTTAACTTATCCTTCTGCAGCGCGGTGTGAGACCGGGAGACGTCATATCTTTGAAACTGTTCACCGCTGCCCTGGAGGATGTCTTCAAGGTTCTGGATTGGAGAGGACTTGGCATCCACGTCAACGGCGAGTACATCACTCACCTTCGGTTTGCCGACGATATAGTGGTCATGGTTGAGTCTGGTCTGTCCATGGAAGACCTCAGAACCTACAATGCTCTATGACCCCAGCAAAGCTTCCGAAAGAGTGGGTCTTAAAATGAACATGGAGAAAACCAAGGTTATGTTGAATGTTCATGTAACACCCACTCCTATCAAGATCGGAGACTCTACACTCGAAGTTGTAGACGGTTATGTCTGCCTGGAACAAACGGTCCAGTTGGGTAGGTCTAACGTCGAGGAAGAGGTCAATCGTCGAATCCGACCCGGCTGGGCAGCGTTCGGGAAGTTGCGCGGTATCTTCACGTCCAACTTACCACAGTGTCAAGCACAGTGTCAAGTCTATGACCAGTGTGTGTTGCCTGTGAATACATACGGGACCAAAACGTAGTCGCTCACAATGGGCCTCATCAGAAAGCTTAAAGTCATCCAAAGGGCAATGGAGAGGGCTATGCTCGGAGTTTCCTTGCGTGATCGAATCAGAAATGAGGACATCCGCATGAGAACCAAGGTTACCGTCGTAGCCCGAAAAATCGCCAGATTTAAGTGGCAATAGTCAATGTGCCCATTGCTCGCAGAACGGATGGCTGAGTACGTTGGAAGGCTTCCCACTAGGTGGACCGATGATCTGGTGAAGGTTGCGGGGACCCGCTGGATAAGAGACGCACGGGACCGGCGACACCTGGGGGAGACCTATGGCTAGCAGTGGACGTCTTTGGGCTGAAATGATGATGATGAATGTATTACCTGGGTCTACCCTTTATTGCAGAACTTTTTATGTTATAATTTTATGTTGCAAAGCAGCGTATAATAATAATAATAATAATAATAATAATCATTTATTTCAGATTCATCCTAAAATTACATCCATATTTGTTAGTAAAATTGCGAGCTTACAAACTAGTGTTAGTAATAAATAATGGAATTTTAAACAAAGTGGCAGGTCCGGGTGGACTTCCCGATAATGGCGGAAAATCACTAAACGACTGCATGCAGCCGTATCCATCGCGCCAGTATCGGAGAGTCCCACCGGTCCGCCAACGCGCGCAGGATTTTGTTGGGACTGTCGCGCGTGCGGCGCATGATAGATGCGCATCGTTTGCGCATGATGGCCGCAAAGCCGTCTGTGTCAGCCGCCGCGAACATCGCGGAGGCGCTGCAGTGGCGCGGCAGCCCCATCAGCACCCGGAACGCGTTATTGTATTGAACGCGCAGATCGCTGTATGTCCGCTGTGTATAGTTAACCCACAGACTGCAGGTGTAAAAGGACTGACAGTACGCTTTAAAAAGCGCAACTTTGACAGTCCCCGTGCACCGTGAAAACCTGCGGGCCAACATGTTGCATCGGACAGACAGCGCTCTGCGCTCCCTTTCGATATCCACACTGTCCTTAAGGTCCTCGGTGACACCCAGTGGCCCAAATACTTAAATTGCTCGACTTTGTTTAGAGCTGTACCACTCAGAGTGAAATTCGGAACGAATGTGTATCGCTTGTTGTCCGGCCTGAAAATAATTATTTCACTCTTTTTCGCGTTGTATTTGAGCCCATGAGCCACCGCGTAGGACTCACAAATTTTCGGGAGCTTACGTAAGGCTTCAATCGACGGACTCAGCAGCACCATATCGTCTGCGTAGCTGATGTTATTTACGCACACTCCATCTATATGACACCCTATGCCGGTGCTGCTGAGCTCATCGATCATCTGGTTGACGTACAGGCTGAAAAACGTGGGAGAGGTCACCCCCCCTTGCCTCACCCCGCATTCCAGCCCATACTCCCCCGAAAGAGAGCCTGCCCATCTTACAAAATTCTTCTGATTGTCATACCAATGCATAAATAATAGCACAATTTCCCTTGGTAGACAAGTTTCATCCCTTAATTTATCCCATAGAATATCGTACGATACAAGATCGAACGCTTTCGATAAATCGAGGTAGCATGCATAGACTGGGGTCTTTCTACTTGTGTAATACTGTACAGTCTGCTTGAGGCACAGGATAGCACTTTCGGTGGAAAGCCCGGGTCTGAAACCGAACTGCGCGTCGTTTAGCGAGACGTGCTTATCCAGGTGCTGACCAAGCAGACTGTCCAGCACTTTGGCGACCACTGTGGCCAGTGAAATCGGTCTATAGTTGTTTACATCTGATGTATCACCAGTTTTATTTTTGATGATTGGTACAACTATAGTACGCATTAGATTATCAGGCAGGTGTGAGTGGCCTAAACACAGGGTAAAAAACATAGCAAGCACTCTGGGTAGGTGTACACCTGCGTGCTGCAGGTGCTCGATGCTAAGGCTGTCGTGACCCGGGGATTTACCCCTCACCATGCCCTTGATCACCGCACGCACTTCCTTCGTAGTAAAAAGAACACTACGCTCACTACCTTCCTTAGCATCGGGCTCCTGCTGCGCTTGCCCTAGAGGCGAGTCCACCCTGAAATGATGGGAGAACATAGTGGCGATCTCACTAGGCTCATGCACTCCCGCCACGCTTATGGGGAGGCCCGGCTTATGATTCATTTTATTGGTGTTTTTCCAGAACTGACCGAACTTCTTGTTTGAGTGAAGTTCAGCAATAATATCCATTTTTATTTGTTGTTGATTATTCTGACACCACTTTAATTTTGATAAAAAAGATTTTTCTAGATTCACACATATCATTATAAATACGGCCAGCCCCGGGCTTACCCCCATACAACCAAGCCTGAAAACATAGCCTGGCCCTCCCGTGAGCGCCGCGGACGTGCCTATTCCACCCGGTAATGTATTTACCTCTACGCTTTTCGGTAACATTATAACTACGTATAGCGGCCTCCGATAGTATACAAATAATCTCGTCATACATGTTATCTAACAGGATTTTATGACTTTTGTTACAACACATATTATCTGAGCAGCTTCTTAATTCTGAAGGAAAATCAATTTCACGAAGTCTAGAGTGACATACATTTTTAAATTTCGATATCTGAGTCGAGTCACGTTCACCCCAGACTATTCTATTTATACTAACAGTAGGACAAATTATAGCATAAACTACATTAGGCAAAAAATCATTTGGCATACACTCATAGTCCACACTAGCTGATGCCCGCGGCTTCACTCGAGTGGATGACGGTTCCTCGAGAAAAAACATGAAAATCGGTGCAGTAATTTATGAGTTAATCGCGAATATTGCATATAACCTGGCATCCACAAGGCTCAGCCACTTGCTTAAAAGACATTTAGAGCTAGTTGCTGATGTATGATGTCACGGAGTCTGGACTTGTGCCCGGCCTTGATGAGAATATTCTCGCCGAGTCGCCGTCTTTTACATGGAATTTTATATTATTAGTTACACCCATGCCTAACCCTTTGGGTATTACCGGCGTGGTGTAATGTTATGTACGTTGCTGATGTATTATCCTGGCTACAAGTTTGTGCTGTTGTTTTGTCCACGCAAGTACTGTCCGTTAACTAGACGAGAACACCCGAGGATAATGAACAATCCTCCCTCACGGTGGCATCGTAGCATTTTGTCATGTCAACCGAACGTCACATTCGATCTCCGGTAGTTTTTCGTCTTGATTTATTATTCCTTTCTTAACTGATCTTATCAACACATTTTACTAATGAAAATGCCAAACTCGTCGCCATTTATCGGGCCGACTAAATTTGAATTGTCATCGATACGCTTAGAAACTATATACAGGGTGTCCCAGAACTCAACGTCAAGCCGAAACGGGGTGACAGGATTGATCATAACCATCACGAAAAAAATCTGAAAAAGAATCTGTCCCATGCAGTTTGAAAATTATAGGCATTTTAAGAAAAACCTAGAAATTTGATCAAACTGTACCATTTTTCGGTTATTGTGGTTATTCTTTTTTATTTTTGTTCATTTGAACTTTGGAAGCGTAATCCTAAATAACATTTCTAGAATCCCAATAAAAAATAATGACACAATTGCCTCAAGTTTCCGAGAATTGAGATTATTTGTTAAACTACGAATTTAATATTTTGAAGATTCGTCAACTTGACTTTAAAGGAGGGCCTCCTCCTTTAAAAAAAATGTACTTAAGTGCCATGGCAAGTGGCATTAAAAGTTGGCGCATTTAATCAGAATTCTAAAATGGTACAATACTTGTTAGTTCCATACAATAAAAAAGAGTAAAAACATTAAAACCTCAAGAACCCGATTTTTGCTATCTCAGTTAAAATATTTTTGATTCGCACAAGCTCTAGGTAGGTTCTTAATTTTAAGGCAAAATGATGAGAGAGAGGGATAGTGGGTATGTTTGCCATGAGTGAGCGTGACATCACAAACAAAATTTCCAAGAAAGCAGATTAAAGAAATGGTCAGCAACATCGCCATTTTCGTTCATGGGCAGATATCGAGCACATAATGGAATCCGCTAAACGTTTGATGAACTGAAACAAACTAGGGGATCGGACTGAGTAAAAAAAATATGATTCTAATTAGTCCGTCAGTTAGATTATTGAAAAATATTGGATACGTCTTTTTTCTCTTATCAAATTAATAAAAAAATACGAAGATAAAACGCGGGGGGACGTCATTTGTAGGCAAATATTGTACTGACATGTGAAGTTTTCGAGGAGTTCACGAGTTTTCGTAGCATTGTATCGTCTTCATTTTTTGTTTATGTGAAATAAAAAAAAAATACGTGTTCAATATTTTTTGGATATCTATCTAATTAGACGGACTAATTAGTTTTTTTTTGTCCGATCCCCTATTGCATTTAAATTCGACTGAAAACATATAGTAAAAATAACTCCCACAGGCCATTTGCTAAAACATTCCACAACAATATGATCATTGAACATTCTAAGTTATTTCCCCGCATGAATTCCGTAAATGAGTAGTTAGCCGTGTGCTTAACAAAAACGACGGACTCGTGCTAGGCTTTAAGGAAATGTAAACACCGAATTAACAAGTCAATTAGCAAAATATTTGACCGACAGTCTGCATTCCCCAAATGGCCAGTCTTTAAGATTTATAACTAGATAGAATATGCGTACAACGTTTCTTGCCATTATATCCTAACGAGTACGATACCACTCTATTATGAAACGTTTAATGTATTATTCCATACTAATAAATATTCTTGAATGTATTGAATTTAGATAAGTGGTTCTAGTTTCCTAACAGAGGAAATCGTGACGTCTAGCGGAACACTTGTCCAATGTATCATCGTGGTATGTAAAGATGGCTATGCACGACACGAGAGGGCACGTAGCTACGTCGCGCGTCGTCATATGTCTTACTTTGCCGCTCGCTGAATAGGTTTATTTAATTAGACATTTTCCTCGCAGTCACAACACTGTTTGACAAGTTTGTACGGCAAATATACTTCGTTTACACTACGTTTGCATCTCTAGTAGCTCACACTGACTCAAAGGAATTCGGTGAGGTATAACAGTGACGTGAGAAAGCAGGAAACTACGAGGGTCATTCAATAAATACTTAGCCTACAAAAAGTAAACGAAAATTTTGGAAAAGTGGCAATTTATTTTTCAACATAGTCTCCTTTTAGTTCGATACACTTAGCCCAGCGATGCTCCAACTTTTTTAACCCGTCCGAAAAATAGTTTTTGTCAAACTCTGCAAAATAGGCCTCCGTGGCGGCGATGACCTCCTCATTTGATCCATATCTATTCCCGGCGAGTGATTTTTTCAGATTAGGAAACAGAAAGAAGTCACAAGGGGCCAAATCTGGAGAATACGGTGGATGGGGCAGCAATTCGTAGCGTAATTCGACCAATTTGGCCATGGCAACGGCAGACGTGTGAACCGGTGCGTTGTCGTGGTGAAACAGCACTTTTTTCTTCGCCAGATGGGGTCGTTTTTTCTTTAATTCGGCGTCGAATCGGCCCAATAAATCGGCATAGTAAAGCCCTGTAATTGTTTTACCCTTCTCGAGGTAATCGATGTAGATCACACCTTGTGAATCCCAGAAAACGGTGGCCATAACTTTTCCGGCAGATTTTACAGTTTTCGCCTTCTTTGGAGCACGTTCCCCGGTCTGGATCCATTGTTTTGATTGCTCCTTGGTCTCTGGTGTGTACCAGTGGATCCAAGTTTCATCGACGGTCACAAAACGACGCAAAAACTCCGCTGGATTCCGCTTAAACAGAGCCAAACACGTCTCCGATGTGGTCTCACGGTTGCGCTTGTTTTCCGGTGTGAGTAAACGCGGCACCCATCGCGCCGACAGCTTTCTCATGCCGAGTTCCTCGTGAAGAATATGATGCACTGTTCCTTCTGAAATGCCTACAGTCTCAGCTAGCTCCCGAACCTTCAATCGGCGATCTGCCAATACGAGATCATGGATTTTTTTAATGTTTTCCTCCGTAGCAGCTGTTTTCGGTGCACCTGGACGTGGTTCATCAAAAACCGACGTACGGCCACGTGCAAACTCGTTGAACCAATTCTTGACGGTGGCCATCGATGGAGAAGAGTCACCGTACACAGCATCCAAGCGCTCTTTGATTTCGATGCGCGTTTTCCCTTCCAAAAATAGAAATCGAATTACCGAACGATATTGCTCTTTTTCCATTTTTGTAAAACCGATCGACACGTTCGCTTCCTTAAGTTGTCAAATTAAAACAAATGAAGGGATTGGAATGAAAATTTGAAAAAAGAATTAAAAAAGAATGTGCTACACTGTGGTAAAACTCTTTTGAAACTACAGCGCCCTCTGGCGATGAGGCTAGGTACTTATTGAATGCCCCTCGTACATATTTGCAGAATAATGCGGTAGGTCTACGGTTTCGGGTACCTGTCATCTTTCTCTTGGCCTTATCCCGATAATATGGGGTTTGCCGGTGGCAATATTTTAGCTTATTATGTATTTTATCATTTTTGTATACTCGCTAAATAAGACAGGAACAGATATACTCGTACATAGCTACAAAAGCGATGTTTATTTTTAGAAATCTCTTGAAAAGTCTTACTTTTTCGATATGAAAAAGAAATCTCTTGTCAAGTTAGGTACTATGTTTATTTATTTAATGTTTAAACCATCACCTACTATGAACGTACGTGTAATCGCCAGGTCGGGTTTGTAACGAATCGTATGCAATTGTCCGTACGCCAATTGCAGAGAATTAATTGCGAGTTGGTGCAATGTATCAGCTGGCAGCGATACGTACACTAATGCTAGTCACTTTATACTTCAGTACATCTGTTCCATGAAGCCTAATTATTATCCAATGCCGCAATAAACGTGCCCAGTTACTGGACCTTAACCATTACCGATACGAAAAAGAAGTGATTAAGTATCTTCTGGAGATACCAACACAGATACTTTTCGAAGGGTAAAAAACACATTACCAACTTAAAATCCTTATTTACTGGCCTATAACTAGAAACTATAGAGCCATATTCGCTGCCGCTTGGCGCTTGAACAGGCACTTTATATGATGATAGGCTAAGCGGCAGACCTACATACGTGCCGTATAGTAGCTACACTACGTATTGCTAAGAGAAATAATTGATAATGATGTTATTAATGGCGCGGCTTGGTCTATGAATTTTTAATTTCTTCTCATTTGTCACGATTTCCTTCCTTAATCCCTTACGGACTAGAAATCATTTGCTGTATGTGACGAGAATCAGGAAATATTTTGGCACGTGGCTAATATAAACAGCCACACTGGTCGATCGATTATTGCTAAAGTCAATTCGTGGATACCCTGCCTCGAAATCATGTTAATTTTAGATTAATTTAAGACTAGCCACAAAAACCCAAAAGTCTGCCTTAACGGGATAGTCATTTTAAGTAAAATACTCATATTCAACTGTATCCGGTAAAACCAGAAGCCGACTAACTAATGGTGAAAATGGTGATTCATTCCCGCTTTTCACAGGGATATGTAATGTATGTATTTAATGGAAGCGCAACCGATAATAATAATAAGTTGGCTAACAAATGTGGCAGCAAATCAATCTATTTTTGGTTCATAGCACTTATCTATTTGTTGCTTGGTAATTATGAACGGTTAGACGTCATAATTATGTATCGTAACGTGCTGTTATTCGAGATAATCGCCGTATAAGGCTCCTGTCCCAACGCTGACAAAGAATCGACCAGCTGTAAAAAAACTAATAATTATTAAGCATTTTGTCAAAAAATTAAAAATGGCTGTTAAGACACTTCGTGTTTACGGTGTTCATTCAACAGCTGGACTTCAAATCAAAGAGTTTGAACAGTCAAGTGAAAAACGAAATGGAGAAGACTTGACGATCTGCTAAGTACACGTGACACAAATGAGTGAGTGATAGCAGTAGAATTCGCATCACGATTTTGTTACAAAACCATGAAAAATTGTGTCAGGCATAACTGATAGAAGCAGTAGTCTACGGTTTTAATGAAGGAAGAGGTCTTCCATAATTCCATATTATGTGGACTCAAATCCAACAAGCAGACGCATAAATTGAACATGAAAGCTGCTTATGGAATTTCCATCAATTTATAGTCTTAAGAAAGTGATGACAGATTGCTACCCTCCCCAGGAAGTTTTATCTGTGAATGAGACTCGTGCAGCAATTAAACTTTAAGCTGTTTTACTCGTAAATGAAACATTTTGAGGTTTAGTTATTGCGCATTTTTTTTTTTTAATCTTCATATCTTATGGCATCTTTCACTCTTATGAGCAAGTAGGGTTGTGATGGCAACTCCGAGCACAGCTAACTTGTAGACGAGTTGGCTAACATGTTCCAAACGAACCAGTGCGACGATGTCAAAACTCCTGCCAAACAAATTACTCTCTTCTCGCTAGCGGTGTGACGGGTGCAACAGAACTCACTCCGACCATACAGGATTACTGATAACTCGACGTGCAAGACGCAAAAATTAAGCCACTAAATGTTCCCCCGAAATTCAGTAGGTTTTTGAGTTAGATTTTTCTTAAGAGAATTTCCAGATTAACTACTGTCCCCTTTTTAGTTTGTCTTAGCCCATATTGGCCCACTGATGGGCAAAAAAGCCTCAAATTCAAAAGTCATAAACTCTTCTCGTCACGCCAGCGTTTTCTAGGACTCCCTCGGCGACGACGCCCGTCTTCTGGCACCCACTGCGTGACGACTCTGGCTCATCGGTCCTGATCCATCCTGCAGACATGTCCCGCCCAATCTCATTTCAAGCCAGCAGTCTTAGTAGTAATACTGTACCTACTTGTACTAAATCAAAAACGATTTTCGTAATGTAGTCCATGACTTTGTATTACGTTTTATACTTTTTTACCCGACTACGGCGAAGCCAAAAGGAAGGGTAATGATTTTTAGATAATAATAATAATAAATCTTTATTACATAAGAAATGTGTTACAATATTGTGTGAAGTCCCTGACTCGCCGCGGGTTATACACTAGTTATCGCGGCCTCGACATAGAGGGCGAAGAAGGAACATGGGTGGTTTTTAGTCAGTAGAAGTCTGACACTCCCTTTCGCTCTGCGCAAGAGCGGGAGGGGTTATTCGATGATTTTCCACCCGCCAGTCCCTGACTCCTGTGCTAGGTGATAAACCTGTGTTACAGAAGCCAGTACCCTCTCCTAAGCGGAGATATTACAGGATCTTATGCAATAAGATTAACAAATAAAAACTACTGTAGTAATAACAAAACAAAATAATTTAAAAGCGTAAAAGAAGCCTGTATTGAATATAAAGTGTTGTCTGTGTGTTCGTGTCTGCGTGTGTTCGCGTTTGGCTATGTGTGTTCGTGTGCGTGTGCGTGTGTGTGTATAATGTTTGTGCGTGAGTGTAAGTGAGAATTGAATTAACAGGAAGGGTTATCAGTTATTGCAAGTGAGATTTTGACCTGCTCTTACTCATGATTAAGAAGAGGGTACAATCTAAATCCTAACTTGTACAATATTCTGTTGAAATTCTATTTATTTCTCGATCTGCTGCGGGCGTTGCGGCGCAGTGGCATGTCCAAGAAAATAAAATTGGATGACATTGATTATGGTCCGGTCCCTGCCACAGCCTAGTTACTTACTACAATAATAGAGTAGAATTGCGTCTAGCATCTAGAAATTTCGCTAAAAATTTCTGCAAACAATGTGATTTCAAATCTGGTCTGCGGAAAGGGTTTTTATTTTATTTCTCAGGTAAGTCGTATATTCGTAGATGAGGTGAAACTCAGGTTCTACAACTCCCTCCCCGTTTACATATTTTACTCCAAGATGTCTTAATAAACGCAATCGCATTTAATTGCTGTTGGACAGATCACACCAATCGTGTACGTAGTGACCTAGTATTTAAAGCCATTTGAGGTGACTTACTTACTTTGTAAAATCCGCTATACTTACTAACTAATCGCTGGCTGCTTGGAGCATGACCTCGTCCTATAAATTATAGTTTTATCTTTTACGTAGCTTATAAGGTGAGCTACTTTGTTTTATACACCTTGGTAACTAAGGTAACTTATATTATAATAATATATAAAACGACACTTTTACGACCGGAAGAAATATTTAATCGGTATGATGTGTATAATCAAGTAATCAGTTTATCGTGACTCGATATTATTATCGATGACACGAGATAGGTATTCAAAACAAGCACTTTGCCAGCGGCGCGCGGCGCCACGGCCCTTGTTTATTCTTCGTATGTTCTTCTGCCCAATATCTTTCATCTTTCAATCTAATTTTAATTATATTGTGACAGTGTTTATCTTACAATATAACATCACGCCTGTAATCCAACATGCAAACAAATGCAACATTCAATGGAAAAAATGGAATGGAATGCATCCATCATGTAAAAGTACAACCACATTTTGCTTGTTTTGTTTTTACTCGACTACGGCAAAGCCAAAGGAGGGTTATGATTTTGACTGGCTATGTATGTATGTGAGTATCTTCATCTGTTTTAAAGTGAGGCCCTCTAGCGGACAAAGTCATGTGTTAAAAAAATATTTAAGACAAAAATTGTTTAAAAAAAAGAAAGTTAAAAAGTAAAACTCGACAACGACAAAAAGAAACGACACTGAAAAAGTATGAAACAAGATTTTTAGGATACCTACTGAATAAGAAAAGCCGCAGTCACACGTTTAATAGGTACCAACCTAAACACTTTAATAGGTACCAACCTAAACACTTTAATAACGTGTGACTGCGGCTTTTCTTTTTTTTTATTAAGTCCTATGTATTATAGGGTGAGTCCCTTGCCATTAACCGGGCACGAATCCAGACACCATTACTACTGAAAAATTCCTGATGGAATTCTATAACACCTTTGCCCGACCCGGAAACCGAACCTCATGCTCAACAGTCGCGCTGCAGACCACTGGACCCACGAGAGAGTTTATCCTACATTAACCGCGGGGTTGTGATGGGCTTGTGAAGGTCAGGCAGGCATTCTATACAAAATCCTACAGATCATACACAGCTACAGCTCAACTTCTCACTTTGTATTTTAATGAAGTTTTTTCCTATTTTGTGACTTAATTTATAAACGCTGAATATTTAGTTTCATTAAACAGCTAAATGCCGACTACAGGACAGGATGTAAGCTTTAAAGCAATGAATGCTTTAACATACAAAGGAAAAATGTATATGGCAAAGGTATAAGCCCCACGCGTTCTAAAACTTCTCTACGTTACGTAGTTTCAGAGTTCGTGGAAAAGGTATTCCTGTGTGCACGTTAAACTTTTTAGTACATTCCGTACGAGTACATTAAGCACATTCAATTTTCCTCGATGCAAGTTCTAGCGCCAACATTATCCGCGTCACCTATCTACCCTCGCCCCCTACTCCCCCCTGGGGCCTCTTTTGTTTGTAGAACCCGGAAGTACCAACTTCCTGGAATTTTCCTTTCGTTCATTCCGACGTCCTACCTAACTAATGCAATACGCATTCCCATATTATTTTGTCGGTGAGGTAAAGTTCTAGCTCCAAAAAGTAAAGTTCTACTTCTAGCTCTAGTGTATCACTAGTACCTAAATCTAGTATTTCTCTACATAGTCTAAAGTCTATGTAGAGAGCTGTTTTCTTACTGCTGAAGTTACTACTGGTCTCTTAAAGGCTTTTTAAATAATCTTTGTTGAGTACATATACTTAGTATCTTTGGAGTGCTTCAATTGTTTGTTGTTATTTCTGTCAAACGAACGTTTTAGTTTCAAGAGATTTGACTACAGATTATCTGAACACATGACAAAACATTTCGTTCATTGTATTGGCTATACTCAGGTCAGTATTGTACACACGGCTGTACACCAAGATACACTTCTAGTATAGTATGACCTCGCTTACTATAGATTTCTCGTACAATGAAAGATTCGAATAAACTAGTTTGATATCGCTTGATTGGTCGTCATGCGTACTCACTACAAAACAAATTATTCTTTTCCTGTCAGTGTGTCTCCTTACATTGTTATGAGATGGAATATTTTAAGTTATTTGGTTATTCCAAAACTGTCATGACTTCTATAAATCATATTACGTCATGATCAGAGTTTAATTTCACATTTCTGAATGAGCCATCAATTGTTAGCTACGCCACTACGAATTTCGTACAACAATCTTAATGATAACACCCATCAAATGATAAGAGATACGACCAAAAATTGTTACACAGTTTTAGCGTAACGTTTGTAAAATTGCCTGTTGAAGTATTGTGTTATAAGCCTGCTAGTCCGACGCCACTGGTTCGTATCATTTTCAAGGTATCTTTTATAAGTACGTGTATTAAGATAAAATAACAATAAAATGAAATCTCTGTGGCGGCCAAGTGCGAGTCGTTTATTTTAGCAGCTCGGCCGGTAAACAATCCAAAGGTCGATTGAGGTCTCAAATTCGCAAGCCACGTTCCGAATGTCAAAAACAATTTCAGTTTTGAGTTCCTAACTGGTTTCTCATTCTGATTCTGTCAGTCAGAGAGATATTTCTCTGACTGGTAGACAACCAAGCACAGATGATAAGAATATAGTATTGTAATTACAAAGGCTAGGCAGATATTCTCGAAATACTGAAACCGAAAAACACGTGGTCGATATTTACATACAGATTCAACCAAATATGGAATCCTTAAAGTAGTGTGCACCGATTACGTATCAGCTGGTGATAACAATCGTTATCAGTAACATTTATCGATACAAATCAGCCTTGCTTTACTAAGTCTATGAGTTGTAACACTTGTTACGATTTAGCGTGATAGCGCTGTGTAAAGATAGCACTACAAAATGGTAGCGATTGATTAAATCTTCACTGTATCGTGTTCACGACTAATTGGGTGATAATAATTCATCGATTGTCAACTATTGTTAACTTTTGAAGAGCTTCTTGCCTGTTGTTAAACCAATCAGTCTCAAGTCACTTTTATTTCATTTTATGATCTCGGTGTAGCTCTAGAGTTTTCGTAGAGGAGCTCGTGGTTTAATAATAACTGCTACTCGGGTCGATCTTAAGGTTAGGCCGCTCTTACCGAGCTTCTTTCGTTAAGCTGTTGCGGCTGCCATAATATAGATCTTTGGCAGTCGTTACAGGTAGGTCAGGTAGTCAGTCTGAAAAGTCTTGCCAAAGGGTATCGTATTACCAAGTATTAACTGGGTTGTGGAGGTCAGATAGGCAGTGGCTTCATGTAAAATACTGGTACTCAGCTGCAGCCGGTTAGACTGGAAGCCGACCCCAACATAGTTGGGAAAAGGCTAGGCATATGATGATATGATGATCTCGGTGCAGCTTTAATATAAAATCTTAGGAATGTACATTTTTGAGAAAACAAATTACTCAAGGTCAAAGGTCACAAAAACGTTTTTTTTTTTGCAAATATCTCTTTACAATATTGATCACACGTACCAATAGCGAGAAACCCATAGAAAACGAGATATTTACAAAAATCGTTCGACTCGAGAGTAACTATTTTTCCAAGTGTACGATCGATGAGGACTTTTCACATTTCATTTATAATGGTGTTTTAAACAATCCTACTAACTTTCAGCTGCGTGGGAATTAATGTAACCTCAGATGTCTAAATTGACCGGACTATTCCGGACTATTCCGGACCATTGTATTCGATGATTTTACACCCACCAAAAAAAAAAAAAAAGATGTCTAAATTGACCGGACTAAGTAGTGTAGTTACGTAGTTAGGTACCTACATTTGTTGCAAGGCTGTGAATTAATTATTACGTGTTCACCTAAGTGTCTAGTTCTACTCTTGGAACGCATTGTTTACGGCTAAGAGCTGAGTTACTTTCGTTCTCAACACTGCTGATACGCTGATATGCACAGTACGTTAATTAACTTCATTATCCACCTGCCCTTATAAGTCTTATTTAGGAGTATGCCGTCCTCTTAAGTAGCCACTAAGTAGGTATACAACTAATCACATTCTTTCAAGAAGTGTATCTTACACACCATCGCAATCCATGGTTTCTTGAACCTTCCTTTAATTCTACAAACATACATATTCCATTCATAGATCCCTTTTTTTGGGGAGGGTGGGAACTCATTAAATGACTCCTCCCGCTCTAGGCAGACTAAAAACCACCAGGTGTTAGACTTTTACTGACTAAAAACTACCTACGTTCCTTCTTAGCCCTTGTGCCGAGGACCTGGTGTCTCTTTCAACCAACCCGCAGCCCCGACGGCTCAGAACATTTTCGCCATTACCTGTCTCCCTTGTTTTCAGCTAAACTGTCGCCGTGAAAATCAAACAACACATGCAATACAATGAATTGAAAGTCCAAATACGATCACAAATAGAAAAGTAATCGTCAATTTCGTTTACATTTTTACGGACAACTCTAACAAAAAAAAGGATGTAGTTCTGAATCGATTCCAATTAAAAAAAGTGAAAGTTATTTTCCGTCTGGCTGGCATCTCTTTGGGATTCAGCTCTTGCAGATTTTCCCAATTAAACGATTGCCACATAAATTATTCCGATAACCTGAGCACTTTTTGAACGTCAATATTACAAGAGACGGTCTCCCTAATCTTCCCGCGTCCCTCACTTCCTGGTGTTTTGTTGAGAAGGAGAAGACCAGAAACTGCATATTTACGTTAGGTACATGTTCCAAGAAGAGTAGATCTACTTACTTCCCTTAATAAAATTATTCTTCAAGTTATATCGTTTTATGAGATAATATTATCGGATGCTATCAGTGCACACTTTCGTATTAGTCTGGTACATACATTAAGTGCAGGTCTAGGATCAAAGTTCATACTTGTTTATAAATAGCTAAGTGCGACTCAAACTAGCGTCTCAGTATGCATTGGGCACAAGGATAAAATACATTTTGACCTAAGTTAATGGTTCTAATTTATGAACCTGTTTTTGCACCTAGATGGGCAAAGGTCTCCCTCATTTCATTACACTCTTTGATTTACGTAAATCTTCCAAAAAAAACGCGTGAGGCATGTTTTTAGTAAATTATATTTATTGGTTTAACTACCTAAGTACTGATTTACTGCGGAATAGGCTAGTAAGTAAAAAAATCTAATTAGTCCGTCAGATAGATTTCCAAAAAATATTGGACACATATTTTGTTCTTTTTTCATGTAAACTAACAATGAAGACAATACAGTGCTTTGAGTATTCATGTGATTCATATTCTAAGACATTATTATGACATTTTTTACTGGTCCGTGACGTCACCAGCCCCCACTCAAATCTTTGACGCGTTTTATCTTCGTAAATTTTTATTTCAATATTTTTCGATAATCTAACTGACGGACTAATTAGAATCATATTTTTTTTAGTCGGAAAACATTCCTATTTATATAAGTACCTAATTGTTTAAATTCACGAAGTGTCTACCGGCCTTCTTCTATTCACCCAAAAACAATCAACTCAATTTACGAATAACAATCACCAATTTCTAGTAATATACTCATACTAACCTAACCAGTTCTGTCGTTATCAATAGCATTTCTAGTTAACGTAAATTGTCTAAGCCCACCTGGCCGATTAATTGATCTTAGCCGATAATTGATCATAGCTGTGTGTAGGTATCAAAGGGTGTCAAAGTGGTCGACATGGCAGCTTATCTCGAACAGTCTCCCACGTAGAACAGAGAAGCCTATTAACTCCAATAATTCATCATCATCAGCCTATAATGTTCCCACTGCAGGGACTCAGGCCTCCTCTCTAGGAGAGGGATGGGCTATAATCCACCACGCGTGCCCAGTGCGGGTTGGTAGATGTCACATGTCTTCGATTTTTTTTTATTCTAAGACATGGCCGGTTTTCTCCACTCCAATAATTAAATCAAATTAATTACTAGACCCGTTGAAATAGCAAGGGAAAACAAGGGCTGCCTATCATTAGACGATGCACATAATTACTTTGGAAATATCAGGTTAAAGGGTTAAAATTAACCCTTTGATAAATAAGTGCCAATATAATAGATCAATTTATTTAATCTGCCGACAGTTGATAGAGCCAATCAACCTCTATTTCCTGTCTAATGCCTAAGTGGGTACTCCACTTAGTCTGTAGACATTAGATTGTAGTAAGCTAGCTTTCTTTGTTTAATAAAGCGGGCACTTTCTTCGCTAAATGCACGTAGTTATCAGTTGCTATGGTCGGCTAATAATACAATTTGTATTAAGGGTGTAAAAGTACCCTTAAAGCAAACGAAGGGCACTTGTTCTCCCGATAATTTTTTAGTTCTAGACCATACCTGGGAACCCCCTAGTTACGGAGATATTGGGGGTCAAAGTTCCAAATTTTACACAGCTGTTTTTGTAAATACTAGTTTTTCAGGTTAAAATTTTAATTAAATTACCTCCATGGCCCGTTTACTATTCAAAGCATCCACTAGCACAATGTTTTAATAGTGCTACATTGAGTTTTACCGTAAAATGTGTAATTTTTTTGACCCAAAAAAAAAGTCGTTTTCCAGCAAAAATTTTGCGTAGGGGACTTAGTTTGATGAGAATGCTTGGTTGACGTATGTGTGAATGGTTAATTTTCACCCTGTAAGTGCCATATGATGAATTCTGTGTTTTGTATATTCATCATTTTGAATAAATTTACTCCTTTTCTTTTCAAGTCGATGGTACTTTTAAAATTAGTTGGGCCTAGGAAGCGCCAGAGGCCTTCATGAGCTCCTCAAACGTGCAGTTGTCTATCTTCTGTATATCTATAGACTACAGATGTTAGGCAAGTCTATAGGTAACTTTACTTATTCACTTGCCTAACATCTCTCGTGTGAGTGTGTGTGTATGTTTGTTACTTCTTCTTCTTCTTCACGCCTAAACTTCTGGAACGATTTTAATAAAATTTGGTATGGAGTTGGCTGACACCTTGGATAACCACACATAGGATAGTTTTGTCCCGATTTTATCTTATTATAATTATAATTTTCGAGTTGTAGCGGGCAAAGCCGCTGGCAACAGCTAGTCACTTAATAAAAACAACTTATTCTAAACATAAATGCACCAAGTTTAATAATATGTTTGATTACACAATGTGACGTCACAATTTTCAATTTAATTTATCCCTATTGTAGAGATATCCTCAAAGTTGTAACATAAATAATGAATCAAAACTAATTTACACAGAACGTAATTTAGACGGAAAATAGTGGTAATAAGCAATTTTTTTTTTTTTTTTAAACGGTTCTAAAGGATCGTTCTACTTTTGTCCATCGTTTACAGACGGTGGAGGCAGGAACTTTACTTGCAAGTGCAAGCACCTTAAAGTTTTCAATATAATTTGATAAAGTTCCAATACGAAAAACAAAAACTGTAAATTACTTTCAAGCCAATGGCCGCACTTCACTCAATATCAGTTGCTGTCACTCGCGTTAAAAGTGTGGGATTGGTGTGTTAATATTTTGTTCGCTAGTGCTTTTATACAGCTTTTTTCCAATAATTAAAAAAATATATATACTTAAACATATCAATGATTGCTACTAAAGACCAGGGTGTCTAAAATGGCCGCTTAAGCAGAATCGTAATATTAATCTCGTTAAAAATTAAAATTCTTAAAATGGACTTTATAGTTATAGATCTATAAAGTCCATTTTAAGAATTTTAATTTTAAACGTGATTCATACATACTACGATTCTGCGTGAATTCTGATAAAGCGGCCATTTTAGACCCGCAGTTGTTTCTGAGATTATGTATTTGGGCAAGCATTTTTTAAATGATCAGTAATTGTACAGTTTTCAATAAATTGTGTAATAAGTCCCGTTTCAGCGTCTTCTTTAGCTGACTTAATTTACTTTAATTTCCCAGGTATCACAAAAAAAAACTTGACAGGAAGAACAAACGCTTCTTGGCTTTGTTAGGGGTTTTTTGCACCCTTTATTAATCGGTGGTGAATAATGTAATACGGCACTCCTTACTGATTAAAAATTCTGTTTACATTGAAACCGTAGCATAAAATGTTGATATTCCGTCACGGATAACTGCTGCGTTTCTTTCAAAATAATGCCTTCCTTGAATATAAGTCTCTTCAACGAATTGTTCTCAGAAGGATTTCAATAGGTTGGACACCAGGAAATGGACGAAGGAAAAACAGCTGTGACAACTACTTAAACAGAGATTTTGAATTCAACTTTGTCTTAGCTTGAGGTCAATGCCTCACGTTTTTGAGGTTCATTCGAGAAGGGGAAAACGTTAACGTAGTCTTATATTCACGTTGTTTTTATATTGATTTGTTGTGTTTATTTTTGGTACTGTCACGTGTAAATGCCGAGTACAGTTAGCAAGGGTCACTAATGATTTTTGAGAGTGTTGATTCAAATGTTGAAAAATATTTGCGGAACACCTTTGGTTCTTGAATGTTATTTGTAGATTTTTGACAGTCATAGCCATAATAACTACCCCGTCAGATGCCTGAAAGACTGACCACTAGTCTTACCGAGAGGAATGGTGTTAGACAACAACTGGGACGTCGCCGTCGGAAAGCTGCTCTTTTTGAACGTTCAATTACGAATGTTCTTTTTTTCACCGCTTCCTGGTGTTTAAGCTGCTAGCAACAGACATTAATTAATGAACGTTAACACAGACGTATTACTGGTAAAACGATACCGCAAATCAGTGGCCAGAATGTATCAAGATAAAGATGAGATTTGTCCCACTAACAAGTGGGTTATATTAAAAATAAGATAAGATAGTCAAGATAAGGTGTTTATGTACTTACTTTCAAATAACACAACGGTGTGACTCAGTTGATGTCAGAGTTCCAAGATCACAGGGACGCCAGACCTTACTAAAATTTTATCAATTTACCGCCGTCGTCGGTGAAGGAATAGACCAATATCTCACAACTTTGGTTAAGAAACTTAACAAACAGCATACCCACTTGCATGACAGCTCTGAAAAGAGCCCGTGGAAGTAATTCAAAGTATTATTTTGGTTATAAAGTTGTGTGGTAATCGGTTTTCGTGGTAGCTATGGTATGGACATGCCTGTGATGCGAAGAGATGAGGAAAATGTGGAATGTGAATGTAAATGGCTGTAAGAGAAGAGGAAGATCAAAGAGACGATGGATGGACTGTGTGAAGGATGATATATCTAGAAAGGAGGTGGCTGCTGACATGACGAGTATTGAAAAGTTTGTAAGAAGAAGACTTGTAGCGCCGACCCCAAATAATTTGGGATATGGGCAGGTGAATGATATTTTGGTTATAAAGTTCGTTTTGTTTAGTACGTGAGGTACCAACCATTATTTTTTTAACACAAAAGTTATTGATATTTTCAACATATTTTTGCACGCTGGTCAGGTCCTTGCCATAGTCCTCGCTAAGCAGCTGCCCCTATAGTTTTATTCATACCGGTAGCTCTAGTATGTTATGAGTCATTTAAGTTTTATTGACCCGAAATCTTTGTCCGCAATCGTAGTTCGTTAAAGGGTGACGCGTTGATGCCTAAGTACCTACTATTTGTCTGCACAAATGTTGTGTTGTATATTCAAAGGGGGAAGTCGCGAGCTGGTCAGCTCACAAAGTGCAATTAGTCACGTAGAAAATCAAAGGGTTCTGTATTTATTATTTTAAATTGGAGTTTGGACACGGTATTTGAAGTAAGTATCATATTGTGTATAATAATTCCAATTTTGTTTTGAATTTACTTGAGAGTGTGTGTGTGTGTATGGGTGTTTTTATCCCAAAAAATACACTTAAACATGGAATTTATTACCGCTCATTTAATAACATGCATCCTTTGCCCTGTTGTTTACTGACTACAGGAACTGATGGCGCTACCGAATGCGACAAACTAGAAACTCGGTCGTGGACCGACACAATTTAGATTGCCATCGACACACGTAGAAGAAGAATAATGTCGATGAAAACGACAATGTGTAAAAATGTACGCTTGTAGCTCTCTCATCTATGTACTAAATGAAAGTAATTGAAAGTACCTATACGAGTGCATTAATCTTTAAATCATTGGTGGAAGTAAATTAAACTTAGAAATTAAAATACAAACGGTACATAATGTTAGGTGCAGTTATTGTATCTCTTTATTAGTATGATCGTCAATTTCGGTTTTTGGAAGAAAACATAATATAGTTCACATCAATATATTATAAACTTTTTAAAGCCCTTTCTCATAGTAAGTACGTACAAACAATACATTATTTTTGTAAAACCATCACTTTATAAAACCGATACGCTAATACAGCGATATTTAATTTGTGTCTGGGCATAACGACTGATTTACTCTGGCTGTTCACAACAAGTACTGAAATAATTCCCTGAAAGTTAAGACTTTATTCTTAACTTTTAAAATCCCTTTTCCCGAGGCAGAAATTTCCGGCAACGGGAAGTATCTGGCAGTGTACAATGTAAATTTTTAACGATATTTTATACAATAAATAACAGCACTTTAAAACCTTATTGTCATATTATTGCGTTACTTTAACACCTGATGTCTGAAAATTAGCTGTTAGCCCAAATTAAGTAGTAGATATGAATACTCAAAAAAACTCAAAACTCAAAGCATTTCAATTATTATTTCAATTAAAGTTTTATAGGCACCTTTGAATGTCAGAAGAACACTTCACAAAAACAAAATACGAGTGCAATACGTCATTCTGAAAGCCACCATACGTTTACAGTACCTACCTACTAATACTAACGTATTCGACCCCAGACAGTAAGTTCTGGTAACCCTGGGTTGCAAGCTCTCAGTCGTTTTTGATAGTAAAGGTAACCACTTTCTCAAATCGCATTCGTGACTGCGTACTTATGTTCTGAGGTTTGTGTGAGGATTCTTTATGTCGTTCTAAGTATAAGCATAAGTCATACTCTGGTCTCTATAGTAAAGTTATAGTAATTAATTTTAATTAATTAAAGTTCAACGTGAACACTGACCGGCCTATTGCAAAAACATAAGAAAATTTCACCCGGCTACTTTAGCAAATTTGAATCCTGAGATCTGATCCAGACTGACCTACAATGCAGTAAGAAGCCTCCAGCTATTTGTGTCAAAGTCGAGCCACTTTATCTGTATAAAATTTTGCTAAAGAGCTTTTTATAATTGGTTCATAGTTTTAAATTAAGATAGTGTATAACTTTTAAGCTCAGATTTAAACTGCTGTAGGGGAGTCAGTAAAGTTTGCTGGTAAAATAAGCTTTTGTAATTGGGTTGAGCTGATATTGCAGCTGGAGGATGTAATAATACTCCTTTTATTAAATCAGCTGAATACTATGCACACATTCTTTGCCATCCGAGCCCTTAATTCAGACTGAGATGTTAATGAAATTGCTTCGTGGTCCCGACTAGTATTTGAGCTAAGAATGTGAATGGTAACTAAGAATTACTTAGTTAATCCGCAAGGGTATATGATCCTCAAGGGTATTGTAAGTACACACATGTCCTCGCGACATTTTCCCCATGGAGGTAGAAACGAAGAACGCCACCTGGTACGATCCATACATACAAATGAAGCACGAAACATCAGGATTTTTTTTAGGTTGAGGTAAAAAGTAATGGTATAAATTAAGTATCAAGCTGATTTCTGATTTTCGGGCTATGCGGATAATACTACTCAAGGAAATAGTAAAATCCATATGGCTTTTCTTCCTTTGCGCGCCAGACCAACAAAAAATACAAAGACAAGTAATTTGAGCTTAGGTTTGCTAAGATATTGCAATGATGTCTATTCGTTGTGAACAAGGGAGCCGAAAAATAAATCATCGTTGAAGAGCGAGTCGGCCGCTTTCAATTTGGTTCTATAGTTACTGCCCACAAAGGTTTTTGTTTATGTATGGCTTTTTGATTTGTTTTCGGCACTGATAACGATTGAACACTGTCGTTACGAACTCAAAACTGCGCCAACCTTATGTTAGCTTACTGATTAGTTGTGGCTGTCCGGTGGGAGGCTCTTAGTAAATACTGATATATATACTGTAACGAATCTACCGATCCCTAATAAAAAAATAAAAGAGAAGGTAGATTGTACAATAAATATTAATTTTTAAGATAAAAAATACAAAAGAATATATAAAACACCTTCCTACCTATCACACACTCAGGCGGCGGAGGTTTTTAAAATTTAGTTAGTGAACCACTTTATTGAGAGAAGAGAGATCCGCTTCTTAGATGGTGATCCACTTTTGGTAATGAATGATGGTGTTCCACTTTGGAGTTGGTCTGGACAGTAGAACTTCGTAGATTTATATGTATGCAGAATCCATACGTAGTAACAGGACAACCTCGACGTAGACTCCCGTGTAATTGACTGAATCTCGACAGAAACGAGTAGCGTTGATTCTCAGCGTAGAGTCGATCGTAAAATAAAACGTAAAATCAACCGGACATAATCTCGGCGTGGTATCCAGTGTAAAAGTTTTTGGGTCAGCATCAGCTGCCCATTTTTATACCAAAATTCACATTTTCTTCTCTTCTAAAATTCTTTGACAATTTCGAATTGAAATATGACATGTCACATGCCAGTCATATAACCAGCCAGGAGTATTCCACCAAGACGTAATAGAACCTCCGAGTGTGCTTTTAGAATTTTAAAATTATAATTTAAAATAAAGTTATTTTTATTAATTAATAAAATACAATTATTCAGCTTAGCAATGATAAAAAATAATGAAGTTATATAAACCAAAAAGTGACCTTCTTAGACTAAACTAGAAAGAAACTATGACAAAAAGAAAAGTACCTACTGACAGTTTGGCACATTTGACATACATGTCACAACAATGAAAATATGAAAACTAATATTTAATTTCAGCAATTTAAATGGAAACGAATCGTTTAGAACGTTTCGCCGAGTATAAATAAGGATAAACTATAAAAAGGATGATAAATGGTATGTGATATATATAATGATAAGTAGGAATATAGCATATACTATAATACATAATATATATATATATATATTTTTAAAACGTTGCCCCACTCTAGGAATTTCTCCTGTATCGTGGGTGCGTTCACAGATATTTAAACTCACATACACAAATACCCAGACCCGAAACAACTATCTCTAGGCCATACAAATATTTGTTTCGTGCGGGGATCGAACCCGCGACACGCAGCGCAGCAGTCCATTGCCTGAGCCACTGCGCCAACCGTGTCGTCAAATTTAATTAATTTAGGTGCATCAGGTTAAAAGATTAGGCGAAATTCGCTCTGTGTAAGTACCTACTAGTATTAACGTGAAATCGCTTCTTTGTTAATCAGACGTCATGATAACCCCAATGCTCAGCAAGCTTACATATTTTTCTCTACCTGTAAAAAGAAAATGTAATTTCAACCATAAGAACCTTCCGTTAGCTTGAAAGTCAACCACTTCAAAGTCAGTTCAAAATCCGAATCATAATACTTACTACCATATTGTTCATTTGCAAAACAGCTAATGCCTCAATAAACAAACAACAAAGCATCCATGCCCGCAATATCGGTAAAGATAATATTTAGTCAATCTACTTAATTGATATTTCGCCAATCGAACAGTGATGATAGACATTAACTAATTAATCGAAGCTACTAGCTGTTTGTCTTCGGCATATAGTTGAGCCGAAGCGGCGATATAATCAGGAACACGGAGTCTGGTCACCAACTACACTGAGGCACGAACGTAACTTTTCACGTGCTTCGACTTAAAAAAGTTTCCGTCTTGCACTTAGGTTGACAGTTGTGGCTCGGTGTTGGTAACAACACTTAGCCAAAGTACGTCCTGAGTGACGTTTGTAGGTCACGGTCTTATTGAACACTTCGAATATACATCCGTCGTAGCCACCTGCCCTGCATCAATGAGCTGTAGGAAAAGACTTGAGTGATACAGACTGATGACGTTCTTTACAGACACTCTATGTAATTTTTCGTACTGGCATGTTCCATGCACTTAGTACGAACATAACGAAATACCCAACCTCTTAAAGAAAATACTCCTTTTATAATTGATAGGAGATGAAGACGTATTTCATAGTTAGAAGACAGAAACAATATAGTCTGTTTTTTTAAATAGAATTTCAATATGAGACCGTACTTATAACATAGTCCCAAGTATATTGTAAGATGTGTGTGTAAGATGCTAATTATTTTGAACCATAAAGCTCTCTACTGTAACTTTCACGTTTCTTTGGTCATTCCTGGAAACCTCAAAGGGTTAGACAGAGGTGTAGGTTTAATATAAATTTTTAAACTGACTCTAAGACATTTATTGAAAGGAACTCGAAACAGAAAATAACTGGTAAATGTCTCCTTTTCAGGTCACCTACACCACTCCCACTCACACATTCCGCCAGGTACGTGTAACTTTATGTCATATGTATGTGGCGAGCCTTGTCGACCATCGGGCATTAACCCGAGTCCAGAATGAGAAAAAAAAAAAAAAGTGGAAATTATATATTTTTTCCCTACTCCTCCGCTATTCTTTTCTGATTAATTTCGTTGCGGGATCCAAGACAGTTAAATCGTTTCTCTGGGAATTCGTCGAGCTTCATTGTCTCGACGCTATTCTGGCGGTCGGCACTGTTGATTCTGGTTTTCAGGAGTTATAGTAGTTTGGAAAAGGGAACCGGACTTGTCCCAATAAAAAAAAAAACAAAAAAAAATACTACGAATGAAGCTTGTTAAAGTATATTCCCCGTATAGCAGGTACGTAAAACTGCAGTAGTTGGTATTTTGCCGATGTTTGCTGAACGGTACAGTTTGCAGGACGAATGTTTGTCTATTCCGAAATAATTGTGCTGTCATTCACATGTAGGTACGGTACAGACAGCCGTTTCAAATGGACTGTTAGCCTTGGTTCTTCAGTTTTAGCTGTTGATAGACGATGCAATGATTGGTTTAAAGCCTTTCCTTATAATGCTCTGTATGTGGAAATGACCGCTGACATTGTGTCGTTGTGTTCTCTCAATTTAATCTTTCTTTAATCAGGTCTTGTTCCACTCTATTCTGAGTACTTATACTGCACTTACTATAACGTGGTTTCGAGAAAAACGTGGCTAATAAATAATTTCACAGAAAATGCTGCAATTTTCTGCACTAATTCACCATGTTCCAGCCATCCAAAAAAAAGAAAATATATATTCTACGTAGAACAAACAAACAGTTTGGTCTAGTAATCAGGTAGGACAACTACTAGAAACAGGTGTAAATCTGAAGGTGCAAGGTCAGGACTATACGGCGGATGCATTAACACCTCCCAGCCAAACTCTCTTAATTTTTGCTGAGTGGCTAAAGATGTGTGAGGTCTAGCGTTATCATGATGAAAAACCACACCCCTTCTGTTCATTAATTCCGGCCGCTTTCTCTCAACTTCTTGCTTTAATCTCATCAGTTGTTCGCAGTAGAGCTCAGAATCGATGGTCCTGCCTGGTGGTAACAGCTCAATGAATAATGCCCTTCCAATCCCACCACACACACAGCATCACCTTCCGCCACAGTCTGTGAAGCCTGACCGGACTTTGACCACGACCTTTTTCGCACGTTCTTGTCGTACGTGATCCACTTTCCATCACCAGCTATCAGCTTCTTCAAAAATGGTTCGGTTTCATTACGTCGTAATAAAGAATCACAAATGAGTACACGGTTCATTAGGTTTCTTTTAGTGAGCTCGTGAGGTACCCAAATATCGAGCTTTTTTGTGTAGGTACCTACCCAGTTTTTTTCAAATGCGCCAAAACTGTTTTGTGGTCGATTCCTAGTTCTTCAGCTACGTCGTAACTACTGATATAACTTGCTCCACTTTTTCAAAAATGGGATCCATTTTAACTGTAATAGGGCGACCAGAGCGACGTGCATCTTTGACATCAAAATTTCCGGATTGAAAACGCTTAAACCAAATTTGTGCTACCCTCACAGACTGCACTAGATCCATAAACATCGCATTTTTTTTTCACGGCTTGCTACATATATGTGTGTGAAACATATATGTTGGATAGTCGATCTATCGAGGAAGTTTGTAAGCTACGAGTCTAATATTATTGTGACGCAGACGAAGTTGCGTGGGTCAGCTAGTTAAAAATATACTTATTACGTGGTTAAGCGTTAAATTGTATACAAATAACAGTTCCCAGGTTGATTAATATTATACGCACGAGAAAATCGCTTCACATCGCAATGAAACGCTAAGTTATGTCAAAAAATTGTTTTCTCGTGCTCCAGTGAAGCACCTCTGTAATACAGATTTTTCCAAAGGTCGGAAATCGTTGATTGTAAGTTGGGGATGATTTCTGAAGTGCGCCTGCTAGCGAGAACTTTTGTAGTGTAATTTTAATTTGATTATTGGATTCAATTTGATCAGTAAATCTCTTAATAAACAAAACAAAAAAATATCCTGTAAGCAAATTGGCAATGAGGATGATTGTCTAGAATCTTATTGATGAGGTTATTTTTCTCCGTGATACATTAGTCCGTTAGAAATCATTGTTCCGGAAAGCATATAAGCTCAGCTTACATCCCCTTCATTTCAGAAGTACTGCAGATGGTTGACTAGAATCTTATTGATGAGTTTATTTTTCTCCGTGATACATTAGTCCGTTAGAAATCATTGTTCCGGAAAGCATATAAGCTCAGCTTACATCCCCTTCATTTCAGAAGTACTGCAGATGGTTGAATAGAATCTTATTGACGAGGTATATTTTTCTCCTTGAAACATTAGTCCGTTAGAAATAATTTTTCCGGAAAGCATATAAGCTCAGCTTACATCCCCTTCATTTCAGAAGTACTGCAGATGCTTGACTAGAATCTTATTGACGAGGTATATTTTTCTCCTTGAAACATTAGTCCGTTAGAAATAATTGTTCCGGAAAGCATATAAGCTCAGCTTACATCCCCTTCATTTCAGAAGTACTGCAGATGGTTGACTAGAATCTTATTGACGAGGTATATTTTTCTCCTTGAAACATTAGTCCGTTAGAAATAATTGTTCCGGAAAGCATATAAGCTCAGCTTACATCCCCTTCATTTCAGAAGTACTGCAGATGCTTGACTAGAATCTTATTGACGAGGTATATTTTTCTCCTTGAAACATTAGTCCGTTAGAAATAATTGTTCCGGAAAGCATATAAGCTCAGCTTACATCCCCTTCATATCAGAAGTACTGCAGATGGTTGAATAGAATCTTATTGACGAGGTATATTTTTCTCCTTGAAACATTAGTCCGTTAGAAATAATTGTTCCGGAAAGCATATAAGCTCAGCTTACATCCCCTTCATTTCAGAAGTACTGCAGATGGTTGACTAGAATCTTATTGACGAGGTATATTTTTCTCCTTGAAACATTAGTCCGTTAGAAATAATTTTTCCGGAAAGCATATAAGCTCAGCTTACATCCCCTTCATTTCAGAAGTACTGCAGATGCTTGACTAGAATCTTATTGACGAGGTATATTTTTCTCCTTGAAACATTAGTCCGTTAGAAATAATTGTTCCGGAAAGCATATAAGCTCAGCTTACATCCCCTTCATTTCAGAAGTACTGCAGATGGTTGACTAGAATCTTATTGACGAGGTATATTTTTCTCCTTGAAACATTAGTCCGTTAGAAATAATTGTTCCGGAAAGCATATAAGCTCAGCTTACATCCCCTTCATTTCAGAAGTACTGCAGATGGTTGAATAGAATCTTATTGACGAGGTATATTTTTCTCCTTGAAACATTAGTCCGTTAGAAATAATTGTTCCGGAAAGCATATAAGCTCAGCTTACATCCCCTTCATTTCAGAAGTACTGCAGATGGTTGACTAGAATCTTATTGACGAGGTATATTTTTCTCCTTGTTACTTTCATTCGTTGAATATTATTGTTCAAGTAAGCAGATAAGCTCAGCTTATATTATAAAGCCCTAGAGCAACGTACACTGATCTTATTGGTGAAGTTCTCAGAAAGGACATTTGCGCAGTACTCGTAACCGGCGTGCGTGTATGAATGTGGACAAGGCAAAAGAAGTCAGATACTCGTAGAAGTTACATACTTCTTCTGCCTGAGGTTCTCGTCTGAGGTTTCTGCCTACCCCCATGGGTAAAGAGCGTGAGTTTATGTATGTATGTAGTACCCTGACTTCATTGTAACGATCCTTTTTCAGCGATCTTCATTGTCTGCTCTACGTCCGACCTTTAATTGTATTATATTAGGTAAACGGTCTTATTCCGTTACATTTTTTTATTCTAAGGTTCAGCTTGTTTATTTTGCTGTTTGTGCATCTGTTAAAACATTAGATTTCTAATAATGCTGTCTGAACGTGGTGCAACTGGTAGAAAATTAAATTAACTTCGTAAGTTTATACGAACATATTAATATTAGCTCATTCGATTCGGAATAACGCATAGTAAAAGTTTTTAAGGGTTTTTTTAGCACACAGTTTGACTAGACTATAAGGTTGGTTTGTTACTTACATAATACGAGTAAATAACACAGACTAGCCCGCGAGAACTGTTTGACCGCAATCTAAACGTATATATGTTGACTTAAACTATATTATAATATTAATATTTTTAATGTGCTCGCCAAAACCTTTCATTTGATACCAAACATTTTATGATTATCTCAATTTAATTTAGTTGGAGGTTAGAATTTGACATTATAATTCCGTCACAAAAAAAATATAAAACTTATATAAGTAGCCTATATTACCCGTTACGAATCTATTGACAGTTTGACACATTGTTTATTAAAATCCGTACAGCAGTTTAGGCGCTATAGTGGAACATACAAATATACATAGACTGCCCAAATCATTACCCTTCCTTTTGGCTTCGCCGTAGTCCGATAAAAGTTATAATTTTCCTGATCGTTTGCGTTCACGGGAGCCAATCTCAGCGGAGGATAGCCACCGCTACCGACTCAGGAGATATTATGCACAAGACGTGTGCTCTCTTAGTTAAATGAGACGGCAATCCGACACGACCGGAGAGAAATCAGACGCAGAACCAAAGGCATAACGAACTTAATTATGGATAAATACAGCCGGTGTTGTACCGGCGTGGCCAACACCTTAATAAGGTGGTTTTATGGCGCTTTATAGTTTGATCAATAGTCCTTTCATTGAGGATTAGTCTATCATGTTTATATGTTCTTGCATATTGGCCGAGCCATCAGAACTTTTTCGTAAGTCGCTAGCGAGATGCTAGTGTACAATATGTTAAAAAATAACTGTCCGATCCTAATGGGGCATATAGGTACCTATATGCCCCATTAGGATCTTCTTCCGGTTCGCGGACGCCACCTCAGAACATTTCGGTCCCGTATGTAATCACTGGCAACACACACTGGTCATAGACTTTCGTTTTGAAACACTGTGGTAAGTTGGACGAGACGACTTAAAGCGTGACAACCACCGTCTTCGGCATTAGTATGTACGATCGGCGTGTTTGGCGGTGTTTGAGACGTTACTTCGAGAGATGCGACCTGCTTGCCATGTAAGGGTCCTTATGTAAGAACAGTAATTTTTTTTTATTTTAATCGGTTTATATTTTTATTTTTCATCTAAAAAGGAAAACATATAAGAATCTTATATCTATAAATAATAATGCCCTCACATATCGGACAAAGTTTTATTAACATGTATTCATTTCGTGCTCAATTTCGTATATGTATTTGATAATGTAAAATGTATTTTACAAAACTAACTAAAATAATAATACCGTAAATCATCATCTGCCTAGCCTTTTCCCAACTATGTTGGGGTCGGCTTCCAGTCTAACCGGCTGCAGCTGAGTACCAGTATTTTACATGAAGCCACTGCCTATCTGACCTCCACAACCCAGTTAATACTAGGTAATACGATACCCTTTGGCAAGACTGGATGTCAGACTTTCAGGTCACTCACAACCTGTAACGACTGCCAAAGATGGCAATAGTAGATAGATAGAATAATGGTAATATGGCAGCCAGGTCCGACAGCTTCACGTGCTTTCCGAGGCACGAAGGAAACTCGGTATGTATTGTTTTGCCATTTGTTCCGCCACTTTTTCTTTCCAGCTAAAACACTAGGAAGTGCTGAAGGGTGGGTGTTTTGGGGGACTGTCTCTTGTAAATAAGTTAAGTAAATTTTGACGTTCGAAAAGGGCTAATTATCAGCCTAATTTGAATAAATGACTTTTGATTTGATTTGAAAAAATAGGCGGTCACCCATCTACACACCAACCTAGGCAAGCGCGGCTTAACCTAAAGAGCGATCCGAGTGGAGGTTATTTTTAAATCACGAGCTCATAAATTATTGTAAACAATAATTGTAATTCATTTTTCAGTGTAATGACAGGACACCAAAATCAAATCAAAACCAAAGTAATACAAATTAGGTTAATACTCAGCACTTTTAGCACCACACAGACTCACTAGCATGAATAAGAGTTACCTTCAAGCCTTCAAGATTCATGAAAACGAAAGACACGTGTAAGAAATAGGGTATTCCTATTAATAGGTATAATTCACATTTGGAAAATACCATTTTTGGTCACATTCATCGTCACCAACATAAAAACGAGTTTTATCGACGGTCGACTTAGCCCTCGGTAGAGTGGAAAATCCAATATTCAACCATTACCTTACGTTAGTGAAAACGAATAATTCGCGACAAAAATCTTATAAAATTATTTATAAATGTAGTAATGTGTATTTCACTACATTTATAAATAATGACGCCCACCACGGTGCGACGGGAGTCGCCGGCGGGTGGAATTATTAGATCGCGTTGGACTTGAAAGCTGTCACTGAAAGTTTTTCACGTAGGTACCTATTACTTGCATTAAAATAACCTCGGGCTAAGGGGCACGTAACAGGACTTTGAAAACTACGCGAAGAAGAAAAAAAGGAGAAACTAATTGCGTCAGTACCGCAAATAGGTAAAATAGCAAATGAGTATCTAAGTGTAAGCCTGAAAGTGGTGCCGGTTACCAAAACTTTTGCGTTAATCTGCTGTCACTGTATGGGCGCGGCTGAGGAATATATAAATAAACCTAAAATGTGAATGACTATTGAGTACGGAAACATTACGGATACGATGGATGTGTGGAAGATGATACTGCTGAAAAGTAAACTGTCTACTGAGATGACGAACAATAGAGATCATCATCATCATCATTTCAGCCAAAAGACGTCCACTGCTGGACGTAGCCCCCCCACCCTCCGGGTGTCGCCACATTGACCGGTCCCGTGCGTCTCGCATCCAGCGGGTCCCCGCGACCTTCACCAGGTTATCGGTCCACCTAGTGGGAGGCCTTCCAACGCAACGTCTTCCGGTTCGCGGACGCCACTCCAGAACTTTTTGGCCCCATCGGCCATCAGTTCTGCGAGCAATGTGCCCTGCCCATTGCCACTTAAGCTTGGCGATTCTTTGGGATACGTCAGTAACCTTGGTTCTCATGCGGATGTCCTCATTTCTATTCGATCACGCAAAGCAACTCCGAGCATGGCCGAGAGGGTGACTTTGAGCTTTCTGATGAGGCCCATTGTGAGCGACCACGTTTCGGTCCCGCATGTAATCACGGCAAAACACACTGGCAATAATAGAGGACAAAATAAAAAAAATGGGAATAGAAAAAGAAAAAACGCTGCGACCATCACAAATGAGTTGGGATAAATTACTATTAGCCGATAACTACATTTAACCGTAAAAGGTACTTTTCTGCTGCGTCTTTGAACACAACACAATACAAAAGCTGTTCTAGATGCAACGCCATCTGTATTGAAAAACCACGGCTGAATGCTGTAACTAAAAATGAAAATCGTAACCTTTGCAATGTCGCGTTCTTGTTTCATTATGGCTTACTTATGAGTAGCCGTCAACCTGCGACTTTTCCATACTCACATTTTTCTCAGTGTAATAGTCTTAGAAATAGATATTTTATATCCCAAGTGTCACATTTCTAGACTTCTGCCAAAAGCGTTACTCGTGTCATTTGTTTAGACGTTTATTCTAAGAGAACATCCTAGATGCATTACTTCCCGGTAGAATATATATAATTCTTAACCTTCATAAACACTTCAGGTATTTACTTTATTTTGCACAATGACCTTCTTTACTAGATTATATCATAAAGTTTATAATTATGGAATAGGGAACTCAGAACTTGAAATCAGATTCCAAAAATTCTTTGACAGATAGTAAGCTAAGTGCAATGTGTCTTATGGCTAAAAACGTTGGCGCGTTCGTGTTCCACGCGCACCGTAAAGAGATGTCAGCAACATGGGAGGGGCCCGAAAGGGCCGACGCCCGTCGGGGCTGCGGGTTGTTCACAAGTTACCGCGGCCTCGACATATAGGGCTAAGAAGGAACATGGCTGGTTTTTAGTCAGTAGAAGTCTGAAACTCCCTTTCGCTCTGCCCAAGAGCGGGAAGGGTTATTTGATGATTTTGCACCCGGCAAAACAAGAAAAAAGGCTAAAAACGTTACAGTGATGGTATAATTCACGGCCATAGCTCGGGCGAAGCCACGGTCAAAATATTTTGAGAGTTGACTGAGAAATCTACCGAAAAGCAAGTCTATACTTTTGAAAGTATTATAGAAAGCGATTGCTATTTGTACCTTAGGGGGCATGCTCTTCCCGTTTCATCATCATTTCAGCCGAAAGACGTCCACTACTGGACATAGGCCTCCCCCAAGTGTCGCCATATACCGGTCCCATGTGCGATCTCTTCCCGTTTACTAATTAGTAATTTCTATTATCGATGTCTTATAATTGTCACTTCTAATCAGTTGTTTGTTTACATTCCTCACCCGGAATAAAAAAGTTACAGTACCTTCTAAAGATACCATGTTTATAGAAAGTATAAAAAGACTCCTTCGTAGTCGTGATGAGTTATGAGTTACTCATCATCCGGTATTTAAATAACTCTTATTTCATAATATCACGCCTGTTTTCCTCTGATGGTTAAGCAGAGCATCTATCGCCAGTTATGTTTAAGTGCTATATAATAAAACTACGCAAGTAGATAAGCTACTCATCTTCTAATTAAAGTAAAGCTACCCGTTACCTCGTACTATGCAGAACATGTCGATTTAGGAACACATATACTAAAGCAACATGTGACTTGAACGTAGAAATAAACAATAACGTGGGCAGCTCAATGAAAAATGTTGAACGAACTATTTCAGTACACACGCACGCAGCCATACGGCACGGGACGCTACGACATCTATCAATACTGCTCTACTACGATCATATTATATTTTTCTTCATAAACGCGACTTATTTTTAGCCGTGTTGAAATAATCCTTGACTGGAGTATGCGACTTCTCTCGTTTTCAACTGATGAACTCTAAGATTAGGAGTTGTAACTATTGAATATGCTGATGATGAGGTGAGTGACTTTTGCCATCGACTACGACGCGGTGGAAATGGCGATATTTTGGGCTAACAAATATATGTATAAAAGACAAAGAAGATGAGGAGTGTGTATTTTATTTAGTAGAGCAGTAAAACAGCCATTATTGTTGTCTCAATAATCGTATTATCGATGTGTCGACAGTAAGTTCGATTTCTAAAAGTTGGTGAAACGGTGGTTCTCACGAAATACTAAGATATAAAATGGAGAACATTACTGAACTTATTTTTTAAAATCATCTGTGCGCCATATGTTTTTATTATTAGTTCGTTTAAAAGCTTATTCGTTCAAACATGTACCTACTCCTTGTTATTTAAATAAGCTATGTCATTGTTTTAATCTTTGAAATGTGTAATGTTTACTTCATTGTGGAAGGAGGTGGCTTTGCTTGCAAACAACGGGGCAAAACCGGAGGATAGGAGGTGAAATAACGAAAAAGAAAAACGTTCAAGCACGAAGTTGGGAGCCATATTTACTCAAGGTTTTTTTTCTAGAAAATACCTTTACATGAAATAAACTACGGTAACCTATCAGTCAGCTTTTATTAAGTTAAACGAAGTTAATGTCTGAAAATGTAAGTATGTGTACATTAAGATTTATGCCGAAACCATTATGTAAACGTGTTTATCTTAGATAGATCAGCAATATAAATTCACAATTAAATCAAATGAACCAACTTTCTAATTAATAAATAATTTGACAGTATTGGAAGTTTATGATACAATTAATTAAATTATTAAAAAGTACATAAGCTATGAAAATAATATTTTTTGTAACTATATCTGTGAACGCTTACAATCGTCATTTTAGTTAATGTTATTGTTAATAGTCAGGAAACTTTAAAAGTTAAAAAAATAACAAATAAACTAAGATTATCGATCAGTGCTAATTAATATAATATGAAAATAAAAGCCGAGCCATCTAGCTTGATCTAACACTATTTCGATAAGACATGTTTTATTTTGCTAAAGTCAACAAGATTCCTAATAAAAGTAAGTACTTGGAGTAAATTATGAAAGTGTAATGATTTTTAGGGTACCGTACTTCAAAAGGAAAAAAAAAACGGATGAAACGTTTCTCGTCTGTCTGTCTGTCTGTCACAGCAAATTTGCTTCGAATCTAATCATCTATAGACCGATAAGTTGAAATTTGGTACAAACACGGACGTAAAACATAAATGAATGAATTTTGAATTTGCGGTCACTTTTGGGGAGCTTAACAATTATTTTTGTAAGTTTTGCAATCTGTACCGTGTGTTATATCAAATAAACAGGCTTATTGTGAGGATCTCAAATATTTTTTTTAATCATTTTAAGATAATTATACTCTGGTTCTTAGCTTGTATTCTTATGAGGCTAACTCCAAAAGCTCTCTTGGTCCAGGGAATGAGTGTTAGGTCACTCACCAGTTAGGAGTTTACCAGCATGTACTACCTTGTGACGTGCACTGTGCTGACGTAGATAGGTATTCCGAGGGCATTATAACCGGACCAGTCCCTACGGGAGAGCTTATACTTGGGGAAATCTGAATCAGGTCAGTGCTGACGTTGAATTGCAGTATTTGGTTATCATATTGTTTTACAGTTTGACGTACGATAATAACGTACGTTTTACGTTGTTGCACTGCTAGCAGTGTTGTAGATGAAATGCATTTTTGATATTTTCGGATATGTGTACCTGTATTTACGATTTTAGTGGCTAAGAAAGCTCTCAAAAGTTCAGAGAGTATCCAAAATATTTCTCTCTGAAAATAAATTTCGAATATTTTTGAAAGATAGTAATTACGGGAGGCCCGCCAGCAGCGGAAGGACAAGCTAGCACACATTCTGAATTACATAGCTTGTTAGCTAGGTAAGAATTGTCCTGGGTTTAGAAATAGTTTTTTTGCGTAATGACGACCCATATTGCATATTTTGGAGTACTTACGGGAATCTGGGCGGCTGCGTTGACCACATTTCCTTGAACAGTAAAGTCATCATTAACACCTCCTGCCAACGTACCTACATAATTATGGATGATCCCGATAAAATGATTGAAAAAAAATCGCGTCAATCATTTATCGGAAAGCTAAAACCGAATATATTCCGACAGGCGATTCAACAAGCGAGGCGTTTCGCCGTTTATATGATTTTGTGGCAGCTAGCCACATGAAATTCAATTTAAAACGCATCGAATTTTATAGGTACCGAATTGAAAGTTAGAATCAAAATTAACTTGTTATGTTCAAATGCAGAAATATTCAGGTGCACTCACCCTACAAGTCACTAAATGCTTGTATCTGTCATGTACAAAGTTTCAAACGATTGACCGTAACAGAGACATTTTTTTAAATCGTATTGAGCTAAAGACAGGTCAAATGTTTGATTTGGATGTTATCAGACCTCATTTCATCGACATAAACTTATATACTGCTTGACTAAACTTTCAGGCAACTAGGTGTAAACTGTCACACACAGAAACATGGTCCACGACCAACGACGCTTCTGTAAGTGGAAGCTCTAGAAAGCCGTTAAAATGTTGTAAAATTCATCTCAAGTATTGACTTCAGGAATCCATATATCATCACGACTTCATGACTGTATGAGTGCAGTGAGCAAACATCTCGGCTCATTGAATATGCTAGAAAATCATTTTACTAGGAATCTCTCGGTTTCAAGAACGATTGCACTTCAATATTTATTTCTCGAGGGTTTAGATTGGAACTTATCTAGCGTGCGGGAGACGGCTCTGTTACACGTATTACACTATTATTCATGAATACGGCACTGATATTCACTGAGCATATTGAATAATTAATATTGGATATATCTCGTTTCATCATTTTTATTGAAAGGTGTATGCTAAGTTGGTTTTGGATGTCTTGAGGATGAATGAAGTACGACCAACAGAAGGTATACAAAACGTTAGTGAAAACGTCGGGACGCGTAAATACAATGGCGGTAGTAACTCGGCCACGTCCGATAAATAATAGTTCATTCACAATTTAATTACAAACACGATTACACCACAGATATTTAAAAACTCTTTGCAATGTGATCAGCTCCGAAACTCATTGTTTTATCAAAAGCGACTGCAATACAGCTTTTAAGCACATAGAGTATAAGGTTAATATTAATCAGCCTCTGGTGCACTGAAACGTGGTTGTGCATTGGGTGGAGTAGGTCAGCGTGTACCTTCGACCTCTCAGTTCAGCTGGCTATGGTTTTACGAACCTTTGTAGGCGCAATCCCAGTTAGTGAATACAGCATTCGTACCGGGGTCGGTTTCAGACAATCACTAATAATCCGGTACGTCTCATTATGAGCTGTATATTCACTAGCAGAGAAGCAGAGCGCCAATCCAGTGGTCCGCAGAACTTGAGGAGGCGCCCTACATATCAAGCGGCGCAGCAAGTTGTTTCTTATAGAAAAGTTAAAGTTTCTGGCAGTTATTTTTTAAGGTTAGCAACCGGTGTAAAGTTATACCGAGGTATTTTGGATGGTCACAATGGGCGATTGGAAGCCCCTGCTTGTCTGTTTCGGAGGTGGAAGATGCAAGACTGCGTTTTGAGGGGTTTGGTTTTTTTAAGCGTTTTCAACACATAGTAGGTTAAGTCACAAGTACGAGTGCTACTAAGTAGTATATTGGTATAGTATGCATGAAGGTAGACGAAGCAAAACGAGTACCTATGTAAGGTTCGTAGCAGGTGGCATTCTATAAGTAGTTGCTACTTTACCCTTGAAGGAAAATACATGAGTTTATGAATGCGAATGTAACTCACCTTTGGTCATAAAAAGGAACAAGTTTAAACCAGAATTTATTATTCCATCTATTTCAATCAAATCACTCATGATCATGTAAAATAAGCAAATCCTCTATAATAAACATTATTGTTATCAAATGCACGAAATTATCGCAAGATTGTTCGCCAATTAACGATAATTCGATTAGAGAGATATTTTTAATTTGATATCATAAAACGTGGGCCCACTTGGGTAGGTCATTAGCTAAAAATATAGGGCTTCTTGATAAAACACGCATTGAGGACGCATGGGTCATTATTTTATGCGCACGATTATATATTTTCGCATTTAATCGAAAATCACTTGACCATATTATGTTCGTAAACGATAATCTCTGAAACCACCCGACCGTTTTCAATGACATTTTGTGAGATGATTGGTTTTAAGAGTTTTGGACCTTGTTTGTTAGGTGGCACTGTTGTCAATTTTTTGTAAAAGTAGGTACCCTTAACGAAGCCGATAAACATTCACTGTTCCCGTCTTACCGGTATTTGTTTTTGTTCTAGATCAAGACGATGCCTGGGAGCCGTCCAGTAACGGAGATGTTGGGTGTAAATGTAAGTTTTAACTTTTCTATGTTTCTTTTAAATACATGTTCTAACTTGACTTGAAATACCTTCACCCACGACAGCCGTACAATTAAACGCAGCCATCAGCATAATGTTTTGAGTACGTAACAGTAAGTCCTATTGTAAAAGGTGAATTTTCACCCCAAAAATAAAGCCGTTGTAAGCCGTATATAAATAAACCCATCATATAAATGTTTCACGTCATCATTTTGTAGAGTGAAAATCTTCGAGAATTTTGACAGCTAGGTTAGGTAAACATTTCGCGGTATTTATAAACAAATATTTTGCTTTACTTGGAACTCGTTTTATCCGTTGTCATTGTTGACTGTGTTATTTATTTTGGAAAACAGATTATTACGCTACAACGCACATCAGCACAACAAAGTAAATATAAATACACATTTAACTACTGCAACCCCTGAAAAGGTTGAATATTGAAACGGCCATATCCAAAAGTTGTAGAAATGAACAAACAATGATTTTACCGCGGTAACCCCTCTTGTATCGACATAAACTAATAGAAAATAATCATAATCGTCACCTTCCTGCCCTTCTGCAATGTTACTTAGAGTCAGCGCAACATGTATCTATAGATATCATACGATATATTTAAAATGTAAGCCAGCAAGTAATGTACTACCGGGATTGAGTGCCTACGGAATTATTTTAAAGTTGAAAGAAATCGATGGCTATACAGTTAGTTATGACTACAGTAATAATACACACCAACCACACCAAAGATCAACATTAGGTATTGATTATAAACAAATATTCAGACTTAAAAAAAAATCAATTATCGCATCTGACATTTGTTTTCAATTCGATAGTGAGAACAAAAAAAAAAATAGATCGGCGGAGACAGGCCGCTACGATGAACAGTCTTTTTTTGACGTTTCCTGTCAATCGTGATTTTGACTTCCGCGCTTGTAGTTATTTTAGAATGTATTCCCGTTATCAAGAACACTCGGCGACACATAAACGGATGCCTAACTACTATTGCACTGTTGCAGTTTGCACAGTCGAAGATTTGATAATACAACAGAGCGGTTTTAAACAAACAGGTATCATTTAGTTGGCATATAATTATGTAATATTATGGGCGTATTGTTTTGTAATAAGTAGGTAAAATCTGACACCGACTCAGATAGTTAAATTGGTGACAAACCCACAGTAGACAATGATCGTGGATGTACTGGTAGAAATTGTAAAGGATTATTTATTACTAAGTACCTACGTAGGTACGTCACGGTAGAATCGCCAGAAAAATGAGCCCCGAAATACGCGGAGAGCTTTTCAGTAAAACTGAGCTTGAATTTCTTGGTTCTTCACGTTTCACTTTAACTGCAAGGTCTTTTATGATACTATTTTTGATATAACATGTAATGGGCTCTATGAAAGTTTTAAGACTGGCAATCATAATAAATATAATAAAATAAAGTGAATAAGGCATTTTCGTTTTTATTTTAATTGCAAGCATAGTCTCTTCATTCCTTCCTTCAAAGGTTATTGTTCAACAGAATCTTGAACCAAACGTGTAGAATATATATTTTTTTATTAATGAGGACAAGTTATCTTCTTATCTGTGCTTTCTTTGCAGGGCGGTTAAGATACTTTCGTGGTAAAATCTAACACGAGTGGTCACTCTTCACAGTAATGATTCTACATTTAAAATACCACCTTCAAAACTGCCTGTTACCTAAGAATGGTTGGTTGTTTCATAATCCAGAACCTTCCGATTGGATCACTAATGAAATATTACTACTATCCACATTTTTTTTTCGTTTTATGTGTGTTTTACTTTGAGTGACATAGCACAGAAAGTAGAGCGTCTGATATCGGTTTCAGAGCAGAATTAATTTAGTTCGTATGATCTTCGTCTTAGCACTTTTAACTCAAGCTACAATAATTGACATCTACAACAGACTCAATAAATTTACTTTGACCCCAGATCAGCTAACGCAAAGCAGCATTCATTTTCAACGTCAATTTTTATTAACTCGGGACTAAGTTTATGCAATTTCCCGTCGTTGTTGGAATTTGAAAAAATATTTTGATTTTGTTTTTTTTTTAAATCCAGTTTGAAGCCATAGTACTGCTGAAACTTGTTTGAAATTGCAAACAAGTATCAAATTGGCGAATTAGTCAGATGATGAGTGAAATTTGAAAGCCTTTTCTTAACTTAAACTTAAAGAAATTATTAACTATGTGAGGGTCGGTTTCCATCTAACCAGATGCAGCTGAATACCAGTATTTTATATTTCCTTTGGTAAGACTGGGTGTCAGACTTTCAGGTCACTGACTACGTGTAACGACTGTCAGATCTATGTATGGCATTCGGGACCAACAGCTTAACGTGCTTTCCGAGACTCATAAAGCACAAAAAGAGGAAAATCAATATATATTTAATATTATTTTCCGACGTCATTATCCCAAAAAAAATTGTTGAAGCATCGCCTCATACCGTAATAAACAACATAGGTAATTTTAATTTAAAACTCGATTGCACTGACACAGCTTAGGCCACCAATGATGGCTTGAACCATGCAAGTGTCTACCTACATTAAGGAACAATACGTTAAGTGATGCCAGTTAACTGCTACTTCACTTTTACTGCAAAGTTTCTCAATTTCATACCTATTATTATTGTTATAGGTTTGTGCCATATATGCCGCGACAGGTCGGGGGTGAGAATCCGATGCACTCCGAGGGCCAGCCCGCGGACTTCTCCGCGCGCTTCCCAGGAGCCGTCCCCTCGAACATCTCCGCGTCCGTCTCGACGGGCGTCCCCGAGGGCGTCTTCGGGGTCTTCCCGGAAGGCCTCGTCGCGAACATCGCCACGATCGTCACGGCGAGCGTCCCCGGGGGCGTCTTCGGGGCCTGCCCGGAAGATCTCTCTAGAAACATCTCCACGATCGTCTCGGCGGGCGTCCCCGAGGGTGCCTTCGCGGCCTTCCCGGAAAGCCTCGCTGGAAACGTCTCCACGATCATCACGACCGGTGTCCCCCGGGGGGCCTTCGCGGCCTGCCCGGCAGACCTCGCCGCAAACACCCCCGAGGAAGACAAAGCACAAATATCGCCAGCATAAGACGCGCGCTTATCGTAAGATATCCCCGGAGGCGTCATCGCGGTCTTCCCAGGGTGTTGAACCTTTACCAGGGCCATCTTGGCAAGTCCTAAAGGCTACATCGGGGCGGTCTCGGCAGACTCAACGAAAAATGACACCACATTCATATAGACAGGCGTCCCTCCGGACGTCCTCGCGACGTCCCCGTCCGGAAACCCCGGAAACTTCCCAGCATTCATCAAGTACCGATATGGACTCGCCGGTGTCGTCCCTACGGACGTCCCCGAGAATCTCACCATGGTCTTCTCGGCAGTCTTCTCTGTCCTCAGAGTCGAAGTTATGGAGTCGAAGGCACTCGTGGTTGAGGTACACAAGAGGTTCCCGGCTAAACTATCTACGTGAGTAACCCTATAAATATGAATGTTACTCACTAGTGTGTTTTATGTACCTAGTTAATTTCTATGACATCTGCTTGAAATATATTTTCTTGAGAGTCATGCATGTATTAGTTTGCGTAGATTGAATGTGTGACTGTGCCAGCCAAGTCGTTAAAGACATTTGATTATAACACTCGATTATAATCACAGCTGTTGGAATTCGAAAACCTGCAGTGTCAAAATGAAAATGCTTTAACACTGTCTGGCATGGCTACAAATCCATTATACCGTAGTCGGTAATTGGAAAGAAGTATTTGTCCTTTTATGTACGTAGTTGATGTCAGTAATAGTAGTTAAATTATTTTTATAAATTACTATATTTCACTTTTCTTACTTTGTAGCATGTTTTTTTTTGTTATTAGATGTTACATTTGAAGCTAAGGTACTTGCAAAAAAAACTACCAAGTATTGTTCCAAATCAAATCATAAAAAATTTGTTCTCTAGTACCTATTTCCAAAGTGCAGAGAGATATTGATTGCAAGTCACTAATGTACATCAAAGTCTGCCTGACCTCTCACAACTATGTTGTGGTTGACTTCCAGAATATCCGGATGCAGCTTCATACCAATACACGGAACTACTGCCTATCCGACCCCCACAAACCTGTCAGTACTGGGTAATACGAATCCCTTTAGTAGGACTTGTTGTCAGACTTTCAGGCCACCGACTACCTATAATCACTGCGGGTCTATGGTCTTAACGTGCTTTCCGAGACTCGCAGGAAATGTTGTATGTAAGGGGTGATTACAACCCCGTCGGGGCTGCGGAATGTTTTAAGAGATCCCGCAGCCTTGACATATAGGGCTAAGATGGAACATGGGTTTATTTTTAGTCAGTAGAAGTCTGACACTCCCTTTCGCTCTGCCCAAGAGCGGGAGGGGTTATTTGATGATTTCCCAGCACCAAAAAAAGAGGGGTGATTACAACCCAAGAACCAACCTAGGCAGAACGGCCTAACCTAAAGATTCGAACCAAACGGCAGTTATTATTAATTAAGCCACGAGCTTAATAAGTCTCCATTTTACATACCCAGCCAATATTTTTGCCTAGGGCACAATTTCATAAAATGTTAGTGGTTTTCCTAAACCTGCAAACTCCGAAATGTAGATAGGAACAAGAGGCGGTTTTAAAATTAGTTTCACAAGGAAATCATAAGCAATTCCACCTACATGAAATTAAAACCATTTGTCATTATCAAAATATCTTCATAAAGGGAACTTGGCGAATCGTGTAATACTCACGACTGTCGCAGTAACATGATTAAAATCAGGTCCTGCTCTCGAAATTGTACTGACCACTTACTCTAATAGAGACTTCATCTGGATACCTCTTTTCACAGGAACATATTTTGCTATCCAGGCAGAGATTCAAAACGGTAGTAGGGGAGAGTAGCCCAAAACGGGTAAGCTAAGGTTGATGATAAAAAAAAACAATTTATAGATACAAATTGAACTTTTATTTGTACATTTTAAATTGTTTAGTCATCGAGGACTACAAAATAAATGACATATTTAATAGTTTTCTACATTAGGAATAAAAAAATAACAAGAAACTTTATCATTCGAAATACCCGTTTTGCCCGTAGGGGGGGCCTAAAGCAGGTAGGGCTTTCGGGCAAAGCGGGTAGCAACTAAATTAAATGAGATCAACGTCAATCAATGACTAGTACTGTTTCGTAACAATAATAACTCACAGTTTCTACTTATAATTAACCCTAAGGTTCACAACCATAGGTAATCATAATTAGTCTTCTTATATTTTGCAGTCTTTCTTACTTATTCGTGACACATGTCACAGTAATACGAACCTCTGCCAGAATAAGACGTGCAGGCCTCATGAGCCCACATTTCGCAGTCATCACACCTAATCCAGTCTTCCACTGGTGGCTCTCTGTAAAGATCGCCGCATATCAAGCACCGGAACTCCGTTTTGTCTTTTCTACTATTTTTAGGTCCTCGTTTAGAGATTTTTCTCTCAGTTATCTTATTCCCTCGTGCACTCGTAGTAGGTTTTGATCCCTTTAAATTCCTTTTCGCTGCCTCAACTTTTTTTTTAAATCTCTTTTTTTAACCTCTTTTTCCCTTTGCTGGTCTTTTATAGGAGTGCTTGTTAATATTTCCGCTTTCTGTGTTTTACGTCTCCGAGCAGTTTTGTTAGGTTCCATTTTAGGTGATGGCCGAATATCCATTGGAGTCACATGAGATGCTACAGTTATAATTTGCTCATTCATAATTTGTTCACAGCTTGTATCAATAATTAAGGAGCCAATGGGAGTTTGAGCTACTAGTCCATCATCTGCTTTTGGCGTTGGAGTTTTGCAGGTATAATGGCTTTCTATGATTCTGTCCAGAACAGATGGTGAAACAGTGCGGTCAGAATCAGTAGATTCACGAATCTCACGCGTACGCGTTTCTATTTCATTGTTAACATTGAAATTCGTTTCAGGCTCATGAGAAATCAGATCAGCCTCAGTATCCATTGGAACACTGGAATGATCAGGTCTATCATTCGGCTCATGAGAAATCGGATCAGCCTCAGTATCCACTCGAACACCGGAAGGATCAGGTCGGTCAGTCAAATTTGACGGCATAAAATCAGAATCGTCAAATATGTGCCTATTCGTGGGCCATATGCCGGTCGACGAAAACCCTTTTACTGCATTCTAGGTACTCGCTGCCTTCTTATATGCTTCACCAAATAGTCTTGCTACTTCGTATTGGGAAATAATGCGTCCAACATGTGTTCGTTGGAACACAGAAACTGTCTGCTCGAAGTAAGTTTTCAATGGACCATAAACACACGTATCAAGCGGCTGCATACGATGTGTTGTGTGTGGAGCAAGAGAGACAAAAATCACATGATTTTGCGATGCATACTCTAAAGCTCCCAGGTATTTATGGGAGTCATGGTTGTCCATCACCAAAATAACTTTTTTTTCTTGAGTTAGCCTAACGTTGTCAACAAAGTGCCGCAACCATTCCAAGAATACTGGTCCATTGATCCAACCATTATCACTGCAAGTAGCTGATGATCCTGGTGGAGCTCCATCTAAAAGTCTATCTACCATTCGTTTTCGACCAAATATGAGGAATGGAGGTACAAAAGAACCTGCTGCATTACAGCAGCATACAACCGTCGTCAGTTTGCCTCGTTCGACGCTGGTTATAACACCAACTTGTTTTTTTCCAGACCTACATAAGACTCTTGGAGGTTTGTTGCTTGTAGTTTGTATGCCAGTTTCGTCAACATTGTAAATTCGCGTTGCATCAATGTTATGTTTTTCGATTTCTGCTTCAAGTAAATCATAGAATCTTTCAACTTGAGGTCTATTGAAACCTCTAGCACGTGCAACTGATGTTGGTTCTGGACGGCGCAGACTAACTTGGGAATGACGCATCCTAAAGCCAGCGTACCAATCTTCACCTGCGGCTCCGTTTTTAAAAGGATGAGTAATATTGTTTCTGTCAGCATATTGGTACACTAGTTTCAAGAACTAGGTTTTCGTCAGTCCAAAAAACAGATTATCCATATGAAAAAGATACTCAACTAGCTCTAATTCTTGAGCGGCTGTAAAAACTGTTGTGAATCTTCCTAGTTGTTTTTTTGGACATCCTTTCTTTACATGTCTCTGTAAAGTCGAAAGGTTGATGCCATATTTTTTGGCTGCACCATTGACGGAAGTTTTGAGAGCTTCTTCTATCACAACCTTCATAACTCCCTCATCCCACGATGCATTTGCAGTCTTTCTTTTGTATTTATTAACCATCTGCAAAAGTAAAAGAACTAATAATCACTCAATGAAATTATACAGGGCAAATCGGGTAAGGGCAAAACGGGTACCCTATTTACCCCTACCCTTTTTGCCCACAAGCATGTATTTTTTTCAATCGACTCATAACCTTAAAACCCGAAATGATAAACGCCAACGCCAAGGTATTGCACAAATAAAACGTCTATTTATTGCAAAATAAAAACACAAAACTAGTAACAACATATTGTAGACCATTTTCGAGTATTCAAAAGTAATGTAACTCAATTTTTTTTAGTGGAAATAGCAAAATACTTTGTTCTTGTCTTACCGTGAACTCGTGTCCGCCAGAGACGTGCGCCGACTGCCTGTGATTGGCGCGTGGCCGGCGCCACGCCGTGCACGCACACATTCTTATTAGCAATAACGGCTCGCAATTTAAAATGCTTACCCGTTTTAGGCGGGCTACCCGTTTTTGGCTTACCTCGCCTACCTGTCGGTTCACGGTTCTTGTATTAAAGATGCATTCTGCTTCCAAATCCGACGTAGTCTATCGACTTATCGACTTTTGGGTGGCTATTCCTGTTTTATAGAAAACTACCAGCGCCGAGCAGGGTGTTCAAAATACTGAATTGGGCATTCATTTAAGTAACGCCTACCTATTGATAGTGAAAAGGGATAATAGAAGCATCATAATGTTAAAATCTGATTATACCTAAGTCGTCCTGAGTAAAATGAAAAGGGCGAATATTTTACTTATCGGTTCAGACAACAGATCCACTGCAACTCTCACATTTAAAAGGTCTCACCACAGAAGAAGTCTCGTATGAAATTGTGCCTAGTAGGTAGTTAAAATGATGGCTAGAGAATTATCCATCGCAGCAGCCGTGCATCTCAGACTTTCTACTACATTGTCATAAACATGGAAATAACGTCTGTCGTATTACAACGTGACAAAAACAATAGAATGTGGATGTTTATATCTCAAGACATCATTTTATAGCATAACAACTCCGTCTCAGTTACTAGACTATAAAGTCTATATCAAGGCTAATCCCTAGCTGGGCATTTTTCAATATTTGTCTCGAATGCAAGGCGTATAAAACCTCCCTATTTACCTATTCGAGCGAATGTTTCCACAACCTTCAATAAAAACAAAGAGCAGTTGTGGCATATTGGTCACAATTCCGACTTACATTTTTTTGTGTCTTATTTAGTAAGTGTTATTAATTTTTTCATGACTTCTATCAAAACAAAACTAAATGAAAGCATCATGAGGAAACCGACATGCCCTAGAAACAGAAATTCATAGACAAGTAACATAATAAACCGCACCAGTCCCGCGTGCCCAATGAACCTGTGTCCCTATTGTAGGGACATTAAAAGAAGATTATACAATAAAACATAAATATTTTAACGCAAAATATTGAAAAGGAGTTAGGTAAAATCTGGTAGATTATTTTAAGCGGCGGCTTATGTAAATGCAACAGATCCGAATATCTTAAATACAAAGGACCAACACTAAACTCAGCAGTCTGCCGAACACTGAAAACATCACGTACAACCAGATTATTAGTTTTACTATGGGTTTTACATAAATATTGTTGCGCTAATGTTGTAGTACTTGCAATGATTACAAACTAGCAATCCGCTCTGGTGCAATTTTCGAATGAAGAAAATGAGATGATCATTTAGCAAAAGAGGTCAATCAAAGTTCATACAAACCTTGTACTGACAATAAATAAAAAGCAGCCAAATCCGTCGAGCTTTTTTTTTTTGGTGAGTGTGTTGATCAAATGAGTCCTCCCGCTCTGGGCATAGCGATAGGGAGTGTCAGACTTCTACTGACTAAAAGCCAACCATGTTTCTTCTTAGCCCCTTGTCTCGAGGCCGCGGTATCTCTTTCGATCAACCCGAAGCCCAGACGGATGTCGAGCCTCCCTCAAGTGTTGCTCCGATAATGAGCTAATTGATTAAAAAAAAAACATAATAATCGTTATTTCTCTAGAGTAAATATTCGTTACGTTTTAGAAGTTAAGAACAATAAGATCTACAAGAGTAGAAACAAATTACTAGGTTCGCAGGTTTTGTACTACTATCAGAAAAATCAGATAATAGTTTGCATTTATGTACTTACTTGTATAACAAGGAAACTCTTGCAACTTGTGAGGGAACTCTACCAGTTGGAACAAAAGGATTTCGCCTCACTAGTACGGAGAACAGGAATGTTTCCTGACTTAACAAAATTTATGATTCTTTTTATATCAGTCCTTCAGTTAGATTATCGAGATATATTGGATACGTGTTTTTTGTTTTATACAATAATCAAAATTGAATAAGATAAAAACGCGTCAAAGATCATGAGTGGGGGCTTTTGACGTCACTACGTGGTAAAAAATGCAGTGCTATGTGACGTCACACGAGTTTTCGAAGCACTGTAGGTACTGTCTTCGTTTTTTTGTTTATGTGAAAGTAGAAAAAATTGTGTTCAATATTTTTTCGAAATCTATCGGACGGACTAATTAGATTTAAAATATTTCTCTAGAGTAAAAATTCAAAATTTAAAAACTTATCCGGAAAATATTCCGAATAAAATCCGATCTCAAGCTCATTTTTTTCACATTTTCCTCTGTCGATTGACAACCTTTATTGTACCTTGGGTCTAATACCAAACTGGAGCTAATCTTCTTCAAGCTTTGCAAGTGCAATAAGCTTTAATAACGAGATTGGACGGCTACAAGGAAAATTCCTTTATATTTCCGTTATTATGAGGTAATATTGAAGGGAAACTGGATAAGGTAACTCTACTTTGCTGAAGAAAATTACGCATAGTAGAGATATACGTCATTTTGAAAAATACCAGTTATTATATTCTGTTTACCTACATACTTCTACGTATATAATATATTAGGTGTGTTCGAGTTACACTTGTCGAGTACCTACCTATCTTGTTGGCGCGTTAAATATTCGTCGCCTGTTCTCTTCCGGCGATGCAGCAAGCGCTAAGTGATAAGAATCTTGGCAGCAAGCTGACATTTAGTTTTACTCTTACCCGTATCCAACTTGAATTTGATGCATTTATATGTTTACACAATCAAAAAATAGTAGACACGTAGACATTTATTGTAATTTTTACCAGTTTTTCTAATACCTACACAGTTGAGCAATGTTCCAGAACAATCGATTGTACAGAGTACACACTGTTCGATCATGTCGCTAACACCAAAAATATTGTACAACACAGCTATTGTATTCGTATTACTGTTTTATCGCAACAGATAATACGTTGCGAACTTTATCAACGCGGGACTGTATCAATACCGCACTTTGTAACAATTTACTCTGCCATCATCAAACACTGGAACGTGGCTTTATGATATCGAGCGAGCTTTTTATTTATAAAAATAACCGCGCGAATGTTGACATTTTAACTTTTACAAAAAATGAGAAAAAGCTTTTCGTACAGAATAATAAAATTGAGAATTTAATTCAGTGTTGTATTTTTCCATCAACAGCGGGCGTGTTAAATCTGTTCGTTGAATTCTATTCGGAGCAAACTACAATTTTGTTAGCTCAACTTAGTTAGCAATTGTGTCGGGCTTTTCAACTGTTAACTGAAAAAAGTTTACTAAATACTACAGTAAAAGTTCTGTAACAGTTTTTATAACTTTGATATCTAGCTGGAAAACGTTCAGAAGGTTCGCCAGGACGCCACTAAATTCAGTATTGCAAGAAAAACGAACGAACAACTGAATTTGTAAGTAGAGCGAGCGAGGTCTTAAGTTTTGGGAACATGAGAGATGGACAGCGGCAGCTGCCACGGCTGCTTTACCAATACTTTTACTTTGCTTGCTGTCTGTTTCAAACTTCGTACTAGAATTTCTAGAGGACTACGTAGCCAATAGTTTGTTTGCAGATAATGATGTCAGGAACAAAAGAGGATCAGTTTAGGCGATTACCGCTCTACCGCTTATCGCCGTGAAACGCGATACTTTGAAACATTTTGTTCTGTTACCGCTATATTTCGGCACTAGTATGTACAAGGTATGGTATGGTATGTGAAGGTATGACGGGTTCTTGGTACATTGTCGACAGGTGGAGTTTAATTACTCCTGAAAACCTTAAACGAGGTCCTTTTGTTGTGACTTTAAAGTCGTACATAGCCATGTTTAACACGCGTTATAATTGTGTTACATAAATCTATAACCCTCCTTTCGGACTTCGTTGCAGATACATTTCGTATCAAGTTTATTGACAACACATTTTGTCACAACTGCAACTCCTGCCTCTTATCCTCACAATTTGCAGAACAACAATCAGCCTTTTCAGAAATAAATAAAAGTGTGTTAATGAACATAAACACCTTAAAACTAAACTTAGTAAAGAAACAGAGCTATAAAATGCATAAGGGCCTCAGCACACCATAATGACAGAAGTCAACTCAAGGTGATCCACTTGACGCTGTTTTTTAGCCGTAACCCACTACTTGGACACCGACTTTCACTATTTTTTTTTAAAGGCGTTACCCCTCTCCTGGAATTTCTCCTGTATCGTGGGTGCGTTTAAAAACATATAAACTTCACATACACAAATATACCATATGACCCACGAGGGCCCACGGCGGGTGAGAGATGCCACAAGTTGAAGTTACCATGTTTAATAAAATAATAAACAGACCCCAAAGAAAAAAAAACAATATTAGGAAAGTTGAAACTTTCAAAGTTTTCAAAACATCCATTGATTGACCACGTATTAGAGCTCTGTCTACGCCCTTAGTGTAACCACAGTGCCATCTCTAGTTCAAGGGCACTTTGTCAAACTCTCTGACTGGTAATTAGAAGCTTGTTTATTAGGAAGTTGTACAACTCAAAATGTGGCACAAAATGCCTACTACTTACACATATTTGTCCACGGATATAAACAGTAACTGTTCGCAAAACTAGTTTATGACTGAGAGAAACTTGAAAACCCTTTAAAATGAACTCGGAAATCTGGAAATATACTTAACATTAATTAAAAACAAACTGAATTTTAGTATATTTAATTTTCCAAGCCCATTGAACGCTTTCAAGCCATATCAGTGCGCGTTGAAAAACAGCGGCCTTTTATTGTTTATCAACTAAGTACTCTTATTTATTAATCGTATCGACTGACCCAGAGGGAGAATGATGTTTATCGCTCACTTATATATGTGGGTATGAATGTATGTCCGTTCCATTGTTCCCTCGTAACTTCTTAACGGATAAACCGATTTGGATAAATTATAGGTACGTCGTTGATTCGACTTGTGTTGCATTAAAATAAATTAGTTTTGGGCGCCATATTGTGAAGTTGACATTTCTAAAGACCTTTTTTTTTTGGCGGGTGGAAAATCATCGAATAACCCCTCCCGCTCTTGGGCAGAGCGAAAGGGAGTGTGTGTATACTCCTCCGCTATTCTTTTCTGATTAATTTCGTTGCGGGATCCAAGACAGTTAAATCATTTCTCTGGGACTTCGTCGGGCTTCATTGTCTCGGCGCTTTTCTTGTGGTCGCCACTGTTGATTCTGGCTTACAGGAGTTACAGTGGTTTGGGAATAGTGCGGCGGGCTTGTCCCAATAAAAAAAAAAAAAAAAAAAAAATAGTGGTTACAAAACTATACACAACATAATTGAGAATTGAGAACTGTGTAAAAGTAATTCGAAATTTCAAATCATATAAAAAGAGAAAAACTAAAAAAAAATCGAACTATAAAAGCAAGATAAGAAAATGGTCTTTTTTATATTTCCAGCTATGGAAATAGAATTAAACTATTTTCATACTTTATAGTCTAATTGGGTGTCGTCTGCTGCCTAATTTCGTTAAATTTAAAATGTGCTTGTTTCCTGCTTTTTAGTTTTGTAGTCGGGTTTTATTATTTCAAACTATTCTTAAAATGACTTTTAACTCCTAAGCTGGTAGAGCTGAAAGTGTTGGTTAATAATCGAGCGTTTATCGAGTGCACTCCTATGTAGATGCGCTCCAATTCTCTCACGTGCTCATCTATAGAGGAATACATCCAAAGTAGTTTGATATTTAAAACAAAACAATCGATTATTAAACCTTCTTTCTCATTTGTCAATCGGGCTACTATCGAATTTATACTGACGGTTTTTAAGTACTTACGAGTATAAAGGTCTATCTTAATAAGTTTCACAACAGTAATTGACAACATTTCATATTTTTAACTTGTGAGTATTATTAAGTAATATAAGAGCAAATCCAAAACTAGGACACCCATATTTTTTTGTTTTTCGAAATTATGTACTTTTCATTCATAATTTTAAGTTTCAAATTCAACGTGTTCTATAAAGACCTAAGCGCCAAATGACGTCATTCTGACGGTGGAATGGCGATATAACGTTTGCTTTACTGTGACACGACAAAAAAAATTGAAAAGTGTCACACTTGTCTTGTCGTTGTCACTTTGGCAGCTTGTCATACTCGTTGGCGCAGGCTGGTACAAAACAATATTTTGGTTCTTTTATTGGCGTATGTTTCTTTGGGATCCATTTTATTGGGGAAATATCAATCAAATGTTGATAAGCGGTAAGTAAGCGTGTCGAGTTTGAAAAATAAATTGTTCAATTTTATGAAAAATGTAAACTTCAGTGACATTCAACATTGACAAATTGACGTCTTGTTTGACATTATTGTTTTCATAAAAAAATATTGAATGCTTAGGCAAAGATAACTACATCATTCTGCCGTATATATGACGTCATCACATGTTTTTTGGTTTTCATTTTTTTTCTCAGAAATAAAGAAATCAAAAAATAAATAAAATACATGTATGAACTCAGGATACGAAAATAAAGAAATGGTATTTTTATTTTAAGGTGGTGTCAGTTTTGAAATGTTGTGAATTGGTATAGTTGGTTTCTTTTAATTCATTGATGCTTTGCAATTGACTGGTAAGGCTTATTTAATTTTTTCTATATTTCTACTGTTGATGCACCACCTAGATTAAATTAGTATAAACAAGCTTCTGCACTCGCACCGCCGCCGCCACACTAGTCGTGTGATACTAAATAAATCTTTTCCTCATATCGAGTAACACTGGATTCTGTAATCGATTGGCATGGTACTCAGGACCGTAACACTATTTTGAGCGCTTCGTAAACGCTTTTACTGGATTTTTATCAATGCTTTTGTAAACAATGTGTTTGATAACTGCTATGTTACCTGATATACATCGATATCATCATTCATTGCCGCGACCCTTCTGGAGCGATTATCCATACTATTCTGTCGTCTTCCGATTATTTTTTCAGAGAAAGTTAAAGCCTCACCGGCTGCCGCACGCTCAAAAGAATCTTGTTTTCCGGAACTGAATATAATTGTACTAAATACTCTTGTCTTTTACAGATTCAGAGGTAGCGACTGATTCGATGGAAGAAGGGGATCCTCCGCACTATGAAATGAAGCAAAAGAAGCATCTAGCCGGCCGATTCCTAACCATGCATAAACGCCGTAAGAAGAGGCTGGTCACCCGATGCTTATTACATAACCATGCTTTGCTAGATGACTTGATGTTGGGACAGGTGCAGGTGAGTACCTGCGTCATAGCACGGGGAGTCGGCTGACTGCGGACTGCTCACATGTGGGGGAGATCACCAATGTCCAGTTATACTTAACATCGTTTATCTAACGATCTCGATAAAATATCCATATCGCGTGGGAATCCAAATCTGCGATACTAGATAATCGAGTAGCGTACAGAGCGCGGCGGCTGTTACTCGCTAATGGCCGAAGTGTTGCGCCAGATTGAAGTACGCGCGGTGAGTGTGGTGTGTACACGGCGCATAGTTAACCAGCGCCATAATGGCCGTGTTTACCGCCGCGGCGTCACTCATTGTTTCTCCCATCATGGTCATTCCGCAGTACCTCGACACACCGACTCGTATTGTTACTAACTCCGACGTAAATTTAAATGTCGTTTGTTGGTATTCAAGAGTCGTCCCCACGCACTATTTGTAGGTATGTTCTTGTGACATATTGTTGGACGTCGCTGTGCGTTTAAAGCAGTCGAAGCAAGGACTTCGCCATGAGAATAAAACTTATGTCGATGCTTTAATTTGTGCTGAGCGCCGTCCAACCCCGTTGTGATTTGATGCCGTGTATGGTCTGACGTTATCGCCCTTGACTTTATTTTTAGCGTCTGTAAATATAGGCTATCTCATAAATTATAACGATTGTAACTGTTACTCGCCACATTTGTTAAACATTTAAAACAATCTGGTGAAATCATAACTGTATTCAATCGAATGTTTGTAGCCATATGCGCCTTGCATTCTCATTGCGAAGGAAATTGTTGTTACTCTGATTCTGCGCATGAAGCGGAGACGTCACATGTAGAGCGTATATTAATAGACTTGGCGGTCATATAATGAGTAACTTGTTTACTCGGTGAAATTTAACCAATTCTGGCCTCGTAAACAAATACGATAATCGATTAATTTATGACTATTTGATGTTGTTTGCAGTGGGAAGTGAACGCATGTGAGACTAGTACATAATAACGTATGCGTGTGACGTCGACAAGTATTAAAATACCTGCCTGTTGCAATAGGCATTGACGATAGGCCAAGAATCCGCGGACCAGACGTGCATCATCAATCCAACTTAGCAATTATCTGACACAAAGGTGGTTGACTTAGCATTGTCGGGGGCGCTACCCCGACAATAGCGAAAGTTTTCTAATGCTCCGCGAATGGTGGCTAAGCAACAAACCTTACAGTATGTGGCGCCTCTTATAGAAGCGATCAAGTCGGTGGTATTTAAAGTTGTCTGCTATTGTTGCAGTGCATCCTGAATAGATCTGCAGATTGGAACTTCAATGCGTTTACGCTCGACACTGTCTCTGGAGGTAAGATATCAAAATATTTTGGTTTTGTAATGTAAAATCGGCGAAAGAACCAAATGTTGACTACGCGTTGTTTAACTTTAAACTATCGAACACTTTTCTTCGATTCCCCAATCAGGCCTCAACTGCTAACTATTGTAGTTTAAGTACTTTTTTAAAACAACGAGTTGCACTCCTTTCTTGCCGGCAAAAGTAAAAACTTGAACATTGACGTTGTACATTTTTGAATATTTTCGCACAATTCACTTTATTTATCAGCATAACAGTACTATCATGTATGTGGTTAAAAACAATATTTATTTATTGCGCTCTCGTACACAAACACGACAATTTATATTAAACTTGCTTGTGCCAGCGGCTTCGCCCGCGTGGAGTTCGATAATTGTCCCACGGGAACATACTACCGCAATAAGAAGTATCCTATAATCCAGGTTATAAACTTTCTGTGTTCTAAATTTCATCCACATCCGTTCAGTAGTTTTTGCGTGAAAGAATAAAAAACATCCATCCATCCATATATCCTCACAAACTTTCGCATTCATAATATAAGTAGGATAAAAACATTAACACTCCAGAACTATTGCAATTTAACACTCCAGAACTATTGCAATTATTTTACATGAAAAAATTTGAGAGCACTTAACAATTAATTTTTCTTGAAACTCATAATATATTATTAATAAGTGGTTTAGTATAGAGTTGGTACTTGAAAACTGAAGTGTACATGATTGTATTTATAATTCGGCACAAACCTACATACAAACCGAGGTATCAATGTTGCGTCCAGGTATTACACGCATTATTCGATACCAGAAAATATTATATTATAGAAGTCGAGTGTCCGGGAAGCCCAAACAATCAATGCCGCAATTACGGAATGTTCATAATTATGGCGATATAAACGGACTGAAATTCCCATAAGTACCTACCACATGAATTCAGTCCAACGAGAACGCCCCGGACCCATAATTTTGATGCTATTGTGAACTTGTGACAAAAGGCTTAAATTCCATAGGCAATCTACATGGATAAGTTTCATCTGTACAGAACGCAATTAAAAATCGTGTCGTATCACACGGTGAAGAGTTCCGCTGTCGGAATGATTATTCTAAAAGTAATAGTACTTAGTAGTCAATAATTACTTGCAAGTGCCTATTAGCTTCAATTTGATAAACATTTTACTTATTGTAGCATTTTTAGGGTGCCGTGTGGGGTATCGTTGGATAGGTCTTTAAAAAATATTGCAAGTTTTCTCAAACACTTTTTCGATTAATAGATTCGTTTGTGAAATATTAAGCTTTAAAGTGCAAATTTTTGTTATACTCAAGTGTGGCTACCTAAACCACCTAAAACTGTTTGGGTTTGTGATAAAATGTATGCTAATAGTATGTACTAAAACTATCACTGTGTATCAAGTACGCTTTTTTGTAAATCTTTACGAGTTTACGAGTAATAGTCGACCAACTTATAAAATATACTTGTATAAAATATTTTCCTAAACAATGTATGGAAGCACAGGTCTTAAAACTGCAAATGTAATTTTGTTTTATTGTTACAATAAAAATCATCATTTGGAGGTAGGTAGGCAGGGTGGTTGATCAGTTTAGTAAGTTCGCATATTTTTTTTTTTATTAAGTAGGTGAAAGTATCAACCATAATATTCATACTAAATGCAGCTTCGTTATGACTGACAGCAGTGATCGATATGGAATTCCAGATTGCGTTTTCGAGCTTTCTCACATGTTTCATGGTGGAAATTATTAGAATATTTTTTGTAATGGTGTCCAATCCATATTCTCCTGGCCTTATAAGTAGGTACCAATTTACTTGGGATCTGCCTTCTTCTGAATTAATCGTCAATTCATGCATCACCCCGCACACACAGCCCCATTCATCCTGGAAAATATATGATTCCCGCTTCTCCACTATTTTTCCCTGATTAATTTTGTAGCGGGATCCTAGACAATCACATTGTTTCTCCGGGACATGGGACTTCTACCTCAGCAGTACCAAAAAACAATTGCTCATTATTCTAATGTCTTCTTCTTTTTCATAGTCATCCATATACATACTGAAAACTTCGTCACGAAGTCACGACATGCTCCTCATTACCTACCATCACCTGACCTGCTTTCCTCACCAATTTTTGGGCTCAGCTTCCAGTGTAACCAGATGCAGCTAAATACTAGTATTCTCCATACGACATTCTCTTCATTTGAATTCCTAATTTTTATTTCAGTGCAGTAATCAGCTAATCGTAAATCTGGTAGTTAATTATCTCGTTGCCAATTAGGACGCAGGACAAAGCTATCATCCGGATATTAACAACTAGTTGATCAGTATTAACGTTATTCATGACAATTGCTTGAGCTCTGTCGTATAAATCCATCTGATGTTATAGGTCGATAGAATTTCGATCGACAATCACAATGTTTTTTAAGGATGGGTCATAAGTTCATATCATCCATATTTGTTGTTGTCTGGATTTTGAGCTTGTCTAAAACAAAGAGAGTAGTTATGTAAGATGCGCCTGATAAATCTCATGGGAAATAAGTGAATGAGTCAGGCGCCGGTTACTGAACGCTTGTTGGCAATCGGTTGCCGTTCGCACGTAATGTTTGCGGTGAAATATGAAAAACGTCGTGAGGAAAGTATTGGGTATGAATGTGGTTTGTGGATGAATATAAGAGTAGAGGAAGACGAAAGAAATGACGGATGGACTGTGTAAAGGATTATATGGCAAGAAAGGTGTCTGATTACTGAGAAGTATGGAAGAATGCTGTGCCGATCCTTAATAAATTGGATAAGGGCGAGGAACTATCTTAATCTAATCGGATTACTACAGCCGTCCGGATACCTATGACAGTCCTCATTCAAACTCTTCCCTTCAGTATACAAAGAGCAGTGAAGCGCAACTGCGGTCAGTATAAGTTTATAGTTAACTGTTCGTAGTCTGTAATTTAATTACCTACAACTGTTAGAAACTGAGAAATGGTTTGCTACTGGGTTTATTTTGATGACGCGGTGTTTAATTCAACATAATAAAGCATACAGTCTTAAAACTTACATTGATGTAATCAAGAGCGTTATTCACAGCATACATGTACCTAAAATAATAAATAAACACGCCTCAAAGAGAAGTTAAAAGTAACAGATATTATATTTTTAAATAAGTAATTGCAAATTGATCTAAGAGGATAAAGATTCAATTATTTCTTTATTGTTTTTGATTATGGCAATGTAATAAAGGAAACCGGCCAAGTGCATGTCGGAACATGCACAATGTAGGGTTCCGTAGTTGCCCATCAAAACATGTGAACTTACTAAACTGATAAAACACCCTGCCTACCTGCCTCCAAACGATGATATTTATTGTAAAAATAAAACAAACTAACATTTGCAGTTTTAAGACTTGCGCTCCCATACATTATGTATAGGAAAATATTTTATACAAGTAGGTACATTTTATAAGTTTGGTTTGGTTTGGTTTTTTGTTTTTTTTTTGAAACTTTGCCCCACACTAGGAATTTATTATATCGTGGGTTCGTTTACAAACATTGAAACTTCACAAACACAAGTTGGTCGACTATTACTCGTAAACTTGTAAAGCCTACTCAGCTGTGATAGTTTTCCTTTTATTTTTGTTATTTAAGCCATGAATTTTTTCACACGCCCAAACACAATCCGTGTAGTTGGTTTACCACACTGGAATCTAACAAAAATTGGCACTTTAAACCTTAATATTTCACAAACGAATACCTTAAATCAAAAAAGTGTTTGTGCCAACTCGCAATATTTTTTATGACCTATTCAACGACACCCCACACAATAGAATTCGCGAGTAAATAAAAATCATCCCCACTTTAATGTGTACTGGAGATATTTCATGCAAATAAAGAATCTTGAACCTTGATACCCTCTAGTAAAAATAATTTTCAAAATTTTATTCTACCACTTTTTCGGCGTTACTCATTTGTATATTCATGCCAAATTACAGCTTTCTAACACTAAGAGTCTTTGACATATAGTGCGGACGGGCGGACAGACAGACAGACAGACGGAGATGGCGAAACTAAAAGGGTCTATTGAAAACGGAACGCGCAGAACAGTTAAATTAACAACAAAAATTTGAAGTAACTCGAACTAAATTAACAATAGACCCCTTTCTCAGCGTGGCTCGGTAGCACTTAAATATACCTGCCTTATTCTGATATGGCCCAAAGTATGTAGGGGATTCCACACCGCAACTGCATACTCTAATTAAGGATTTATATAGATAAAGGTAGGTCTGAGGGCCTACGAATTCAGTGCAGGTTGATTGCAATAATAAGACCCACTTTGTCTCAAATAAATCGTGGGGACTAATAGAGCAGTATGGATGAAGGAGAAATGGTCCAGTATTTCCAGTTGTCTATCATACCAATACATCATCTGAGATATCGGTACCTGGATAATTGGTAACCAGATATCGGTATCAAATCTAGGTACGATGTCCGATAGTTTGATTTCACGGAACGTCGTTAGATTTAATTCCCGAAGCATGAAACCAACAGCAGGGTCCGATGGATACAAATTGATTGAACTTTGACAGAGGTAGGTACTAGTATATATTATTATACCCGTTGGAACCGGTGTTCTAATGAATTTTGGTAGATGATTGAAAACACAACAAAAATAAATTTTAAATTCACTGATAGACATCGCTCAGCCTAAGCCCTTTCGAATTTAATATTTTTAAAGAGTTTCTTGCCAAGATAAAACTTTGCTTGGTCAGAAACTCCTAAATATAAAATGAAGATTAGTCAGTTTTACCGACGAGAAACCCGATCGGACACATGTCGTACGATATTGCACTGCAAACGTAATAGTCACTTTACCTAGTGCCTCTTTTGATAGAAGTCAAAATACTCTATTAATTGACTTAAACTCGTACACATAAGGTGCGGTTCGGCTCCATTCGGCTTATCGGAATTAAACGAAATGTAGATAAACTTTGGGTAAAATGTCTTTTAGCTCAGCTCGAATTGTGCTGAAAAAATGCCGAAAAAAGTTTTTCAATCGGCACGATACGGTATGTAATGAAATAAAATTCTATGTTCGGTTTTAGTTCGGCTAATTACTTCGGGTTAGCTTTGTAGTTCAAAATACTGTGGAATCGAATAAGCACAAGCCCAAAGCGACTTTAGATGACTAGTCCTAGAAGTAATTAGATTTCATGTCTCAGTGAGGTTTAAAGAAAGATACATCATTACGAAGTTGGCCTCGTTACACTTGTACCGACAGCAACAAGTGGCCGCTTGCTCGTAGATAACTATTTTGTTCACCCGGCTATCGCATACAATACAATGTCTTCGGCCGAGCAGAATACGGGTCACTTCCACTAAGTGGAAAAATCCTCAGCAATACTAATGCAGTCCCCCCCTCTAATAATAAACTTTTACTTCAGACTAGGGCAATAGGTATTTTTTTTTTTAATAATCACGAATGTTAGTATATTGTTTTTAGGTTAGTTTAGTTTATATATTTAGTATAGTCCTACTTTAATGATTTGATTAATATACTATAAAATAATAAAATATTGTGTTTGGTGTCACATTATTAAGTACCTAGTAAATAAATACACAAAATAATATTTTAGTATATTAGCAACAAAATTTAATTACGACAAGAAGTTGCACCCACCTTTATGCATTTTAGTGGCAGATAGTCCTAAGCATTAATTGCACATAGTGGACCGTGATTAGTTAACATTTAGTTCAGCCTATGTGCTAGTGAAATTGGAATATTACGTATTGTGGTGATGACAATTGAGGAGCTTGTGGCTTAATTATAACTGCCACTCGGGTCGATATTTGGGTTAAGCCGCGCTTGCAAAGGTTGAAAAATTGGAGTAATCAAAAACTTGGTAATCTAAGATCGCGAACACATAACAAAAAATATATTTTATGTCACTGTCAAAAAAATATCAGATCTTAAGAAGAACAAAGCACATCACCTCTAAGAACATTCTTACCATCGCGTCGCATAAGGATTGTGTGCGCGGAAAACCCTCAAAATGTATCTTTGTGCAGAACTGTGTTTTTACGTCCTATTGTACTATATGTTTATGTATTGAGGTTATGGGATCTGTTATGATTATGTTATTATACTCTGCATACACCCGCTCCCGTTTGTCACTATCATTTTAAATATTGGCGACTTATTATTTAGGTTGCTTGCTTGTCGGTTTTTTGAAGGCATAACAAGAACGGTCTTACGGTAAATTTTAACGCATGACATTGTGTTGATGGTGACATGTAGGTATTCAAAGTTAACGTATACTCGTATCATTAAAAACCTGTTATTTTTTGTACTTATGAAATAAACTTTGACCTCCGATGTCATCGCAACTAGAAGGTTCAAAAAATATGGCGGGGAGAACAATTGCCTTTCGGGTTCGTTATGAGTCCTAATTTAAAAAAAAGCTGCAACCGGTACAGTAGTGTACCAGTTACAGTTTTTTTTTTAAATCCTGTATCATATTATTATCATGAATGCACAGCGCGAACTGCGTCTTGCGACGGCATTACTAACAACCACCGATCTCCGCATGTTAACGAACCAATGCGGAATCGCATTGGTTCGTTAGCGGGCCAAACCTCTGTTGCGAACGCTTTTCAAAACCGGCAGTATTCCTCGCTGGAGTCATAGTTCGACTAAAAGGTGACTCACTGGCTTGTGTGTAAAGTGTTCACAACCTGCGGTCTCCGTGAATTATGTAAGTCTAAAACACGAACGGACACAAAAACTTTACACCCCATAAATAAATAGTGTTACAGTTACTTCAATGGATCACTGTTGTAGATAGTACTTCCCTAAGTAGCCTTGTTTATCCAGTATTGGTAAGAAGTCCACCAATTCTAAAACGAAGTAATAAAAGACGATAAAACTGTGTATTCAGCCAACTGCATTTGAAACACTTTGCATTATGAAAAAGATGTTTAACTTGGATACCAACTTGAAAACTAAAACTATTCAATTGAAAATTAAGTTTTATTTAAGTAAGTTAACACTTACCTGTCTTACTAAGTCAAGTACAATAAAGCGCTTAGTTCACACTTTTTAAGATCGCAACCTGTTGACTTTGGCTCTTTCACCGAAGACTAAAGAAAAATACACTTCGGAACTCGTAACTAACTGAAGTACCATATTGTACTGAAAAATGTAATTTAAATCTAGTTCACTAAATTGTGTTCGTTAATTTATTTTACTTTGTAAAGGAGATTGACCAACGGGGCGGCGGGTTGTTCGAAAGAGATACCGCGGCCTCAACCTAAAAGGACTATGAAGGAACATGGGTGGTTTTTAGTCAGTCTGACACTCCCTTCCGCTCAACCCAGAGCGAGAGGGGGGGTTATTTGATGATTTCCCAACCACAAAAAAAATGGAGAATGACCAAAAGCAGGGTTGCGACAGTCGCTCTCTCCATGTCGCCATGAGATCACACCGGATGTCTGTCCGCTGCAGGCGCGCGAGGACTATCGCCTCCAGATCCCATGGCGGCAATCCGGCAAGGAGGTTCGGCGCCTCGCGGGAGATCGTGCGATACTCCCGGACTAGCCTTACGGCCATCACCTTTTGGCCCGCTTCCTCAAAACCCAGTCGCCCAGACCGGGGCCCCGTAAAGGGCCATGAACCGCACGATGGGCATAGAGCCTCCGGCAGGAGGCGTTTGGCCCCCCCAGATTGGGCAAGAGCCACCTGAAATCAGCCCCAGCCCGCTCCAGTCTAGGAGTCAGTCCAGTCTGGGACCCAGACGGTAGCACATTCCCTCGTCCATGGAAGCCCACGGCCCCGACTTGTGAAGTGCCACCTCGAGACCCAGCTGCCTATTTTCGCTCCATATTTTCGACCGCCGCCTCGTACGACCCCCCCTGTGCCAGCACCAGCGTATCGTCCGTTTAGCAGACGTCGCTGACGCCGCTAGGAAGGTCGGCGCGCAGCACCCAGTTGTAACCGATGTTCCACAGATCGATCTCTGTGGAACACCGCACGACATCTCTCGCCAGGTCCATTCTCCGTTTTGACCAGGGTATATGACAGCCCTGTCTGTCAAATAGTCACCGACTACACTACGACGAAGGTAGGCTGGCACTCCGGTATCACCGGGTGATACCGGAGTGCCTCTCTAATACAGCTCCAGGGCATGGTGGTTAAGCATCGTTTTAACTGAATTAAAACAGCCAATAAATATTCAAAGTGTAAATCGCCAAATGTTCGATTCATCCAAAGTTTTTCGTGGCTAGGTTTTGTGTTCATTTATCAGTGAGCGTCTACGTGTGGCCGCGGCATGTTCTCGCTAACATTCATTTAAACTTTGACCACAGCTTTGGGCATATTTTAACGGAACACAGAACTTCAGTCGATGTTTACGTTGCTATTTCTGTCAGGCCTCGTACTGGCAAACCCGCTTAAAGTTGTGTATAATTGTAATAGGAAAAGGAATGCAAATTGCTACCTTCTCGTTATGTTTTTGTAATCTGGAAAACTAAGTCTACGTCATGCGCAACAGGTTGCAAGCATGTGCCTAGGCATGGTTTCCATTGACAGTCGAATGTCGATGGTTGTAGCTGCGAGATGTTTTCCACTTCTATGAAACTGTCGCTAGTAGAATTACTAGTTAATTGGCTCACCTTCCTTTCATTTTAGTGTATAGTAGAGTATTGGAAGGTAGGGAAGAAGCTTCGTGTTCCAAACAATAACTATAAAAACTGTTATGTCTTTCTTCCTCCAGGACGATCTCTACCATCGCTATGCGTGCACCTCTTCCAAGTGTACGGACTCCTGGATTACTTCAGAATGGACGCCGCTACGGCCTGGAAAATGTTTACTTTGATCGAGGACGGATATCACAGCTCAAATCCGTACCATAACTCGATCCATGCTGCGGACGTCACCCAAGCTATGCATTGCTTCCTGCAGCAGGATCGGGTAAGTACACTTGCCCGGAATATTTTGTGTAAATACGGCCAACCCGATGCAGACAGATTTCGGACACCGCTCCCTGACAGATAAGTACTTCAGTAAAATACCAGTTTGACTAAATCATTATCGTGCCGTGACCATAATTGTTTTTTTTTTTTAATAACTGACTACGATAAAACATTGTACGCCTTCATAAGTTCCCACTTCGCCATTTAAGTATGTCAAAATGAATAAAAAATAAATATAGAAAACCAGTACCTCTTTTATAGCATGTTAAATAAATTCACAAAATATGTATCCGCAAGCAATCAAGCTAGGTAGTCGGGAAAGTTCTTTTAATTCTAAGTAAACATGCTAAATATCCCGTTTTTTTGGTGTATAAGACAAAAGTAATTTTAACTGGGTAAACAATTGATTAATAGCTCTCCATATACTCGTATGTTCCAAATTCAGGGAACTGCAACACTCGAAACTTTCAGTAGAACCTTTGATAGCCGATAATGTCATTTTACTTTACGCAGTTTAACGAAAATTGCACTTCATCTGAAGCGGAACGATAAAAAAGCTTCTGTTAATTTTTGATTTAAAACTACAATCTTTATTACATAAGCAGGTAAACGTCGTTTTCAAACAAATATAAAGCCCTTTTAACTTGGTCTGAAATGTTAGCAACGCGTCTGCAGCCGTTCCCGGCGTTTATTATAGAAGTCAGTTAAAACTTCGTGCATGTTCCCTCTTACTATGCTCGGCCTGTCTGCAAACACGAGCACTTTACCGCTTGTTTGTAATTACCTGCCACAGTTTACCACGACTTCATTCGGCCAGGCTTCAAGTAATTAAATAAATTTCCGTCATACTCGAGGAGAAAACGCGTGTCATCTACAGTAAAACCTTTCAACCAATCATTGATATCATTCACAAAACTCTATAGTCTTTATAGACCTAAGAATGGTCTTTGTTAGAAAATAAAGTTTTACACAAAACACGGTATTTTTAAAGGAGTTCAGTCACTCCGGTTTATTTATAAAACCCAACAAATTGTATACTTTTGTACAGTTAGTTGCACAAATTACGCATCACAAATTATTTGGGTGAAAATCAAACAAACGATACCGAAAACAGAAACTGAATTTGCGCCAAAATAACAATACGCATACAATAAAGACGTTTTGTTAATTGTGTCGTCACATGAAAGAAAGTCACTTCGGTCGCCATTTGCAATTAACTCCAACTATTTGTAGAAGCTTTGAGGTATTTTATTCGTGAAAATCAGTAATAGTTCGAATAACAAACATTCCCGAGACCTCTTTATTCCGTAAAACCGCAGACACGTTTCTTTGAAAAGTAAGTATTCCTGGCACAAAATGCAGATGTCAATTAAATTATTGCAGCTAATTATGTGTGTGCTTCGAGACACCACTAGTGGTGTTACATGAAATATGAAATTCAATACCTGCAGGGCTATTGCGTATCTTCTAAATCACAGTGGCTATCATATTGTCTATGGATTAACTGTCAAATTGGTTATGGTTTAGTACAAAATAGAACCATTTGACAGTAATTGAAAGGCACTATAGGTTAGCCACTGTCATTTAAAAGATACGCAATAGCCCTGCTGGTCTACGTTATCGACATGATGTCACCTACGTGCAAGGAAATAATGTACTAGCTGGAATAAGTACGAACAAAATCTTGACATGAAAATGCCGTTTAAAAATAAACTTTATCTAACGAATAGAGTTCGTATTACTTTACTTTCCAAATGTCTTTTCGAAGAGAGAAAAATACTTCAGAGCGATACAAAAATCACGGGGTATTTTTTATTTTATTTATTTATTTTATAAAAGATTGTTAATTTGGACAGGTATTATATGTAGATTGTGTAGGTACAGTTCCCACGACCAAGTCCTGGGACGAAGGTCGGGGATGAAGTCCTTCTATCCAAATAAATATTCCTGTAGGAATTTAGGTACCTACATAGGTTTCTCACGTGATCTTTCCAAGTTGGATGAGACCCGCAAATGCGTCAACTGGTTAGCTGTCTTGTTTAGCAGTACGAAGATGTTCACTGATCCGGCGACGGTCATTAAGTGACGGAGAATCTTACACCGCGATTCATAAAATAATTACGCATCATAGACGCAGTGCCATCTAGTAGTGAGCGCTGAAACTTTTACGAACAACTTAATCAATGAACTATTCTGTTATTAATGAATCTAATATTTGGTATGATGTGTAAATAATAAATGTTACCTAAACGTTTGTTACAATACTATATTACAATAATAAATTCTTGCGAATTCAAATTTATTAAGGCCAACATTTATAAAAACTGTATAGCCATATAAAAAAAAAACAAAAAATAATATGGCGGAAACATTCTCGTGTTGAAATCGTATTTAGCTTTCTCAAGTGCTTTATAGGGTTCCGTAGTCAGTCTGTCCGTCCGTGCGCACTATATCTCAAAGACTCTTACTGGCGTACTCAGAGATAATTAATTATTACTTAAGCCGTCACTTAGTAAAGGTTTGACATATTTTTGTATGACAAAACAGTCAAAACCATTACTAAGTGATGGCCTAAGTAATCATTAAAGCTATCTGATTGCGGCAGTTAGTACTAGAAAGGTATACAAATGAGTAACGCAGACAAAGTGCTAAAGTAAAATATTGATTTTAGGATGGTTAATTAGTTTAGTAAGTTCACATATTTTGAGCAACTACGGAACCCTACATTGTGCGGGGTCCGACATGCACTTGGCCGGTTTTATTGTATATTTAAGTGAAATATTTCTTTTAAAATATGGTGAAATCGTGTTACGTGTAGGGGTGTAATAGTGAGGGGTTTCCTGGAAGTGGAATTTGTTTTTTTAGGCAAGTTCTTTTAATTTTGTTTTACAAATAACGACAAGGGTGACTATTTTCTAGATCTAAAAACAGGAATCATGAAATTATTGTAAAGAATGTGCCTTTTACCATTATCAATTTTGGTATTTATAATCTCATAAATATTTCTTCAGAAAAAACACAGAAATCATCTCATGGAAATAAAGAAAACAAAACATTTAAATTCAACTTTTTTTTAACTTAATAAACTTTCAACTATTCTCTTTTTTTTTTTCTTTTTTTTAACTTTTCCATTTTGGCAGTAACTTTTTTTATTATTTGACGCAAAGGTCTCGAATCTAGTCCAGGTTAACATTTTCGCTATGTACCATCGATTTATGAGGCGGGGAGGGAAGGGTTGGAGAGGGGGAAGAAGAGCTAGCTCCCTGTTTCATCCTCACCCCTCGGAAACCACATGTTTATGAAGATATCCATGGTTAAAATTACCAGCTTAGAATAGCGCTATTAGGATGAAACGGCCTAAAAATTTAGTATCGTTTGACAGGAAATGGGAGAGCTGTCCCCTGTGCCCTGGCTCCACTCACATGTGAAGGTGACCCACCGTTCCTGAGAAAAACAATTTTAGTAACCTAACTTCAAATACTACTATCCTACTTTTGTTTGAGTGGTTTATGAAAAAATAACCATGCAGGAAATGTCGGGGTCTATTCGCTCTCTTCACTCGCTCACTCGACCCGTAACCGCAAATTAACCTGTCGGAGTCGGGGACTCGGGGTGTCCCATTTATTATCTTTTATCAATATAAAGGATGTAGCCTAACAACAAATCAAAACTAAAAATCATCACATCATAATTAAAATCATCATCAATACAAAATAAAAAAAAGGTAATATCGTGCCTACTTCGAAAGGTGTTTTACTCGGTAAAAGAGTTTCTTCAAGACAAAATAAGTACTAGATATACTATACCCTTATATATTTTTAATAAGTTTAATAGGTATGTTGTGTTTCATATTATAGAGATATTAGTGCTAAAGGGACATATTTCAGTTTTTTTTTATAGAATTTAAGTTTAAGTTAAGTACCTATCTATATGTGCATACAAAAATAACAAAAATTAAGATACTTCATTAATTTTTTTATATTTTAGCAGCAAGTTATTTGTACTAATATAAATATTCATATGCCGCGTACAGCGGCGGATATGTCGTGAACCATGCCATTTCTATTGAACAACTTTGTGCCCACCGTATTCTACAAATAAATGTCTTTGTCTTTGTCATCACAACCAATTCACAAAACCTATCCCACTGCATTTTCTTATTTTATTGTTACCGATGCAATGCGACCTGGGTGCTAGAAAGTTATAACATAATAACAACTGTCCTAAATGTGATAACAAAAATATTGGACACCCCTATTAAAAAGAGGTGACATCCACTTTCGAGGTAATCTCGCTCGAAACGCTTTTGAGTTGCACGTGCACATTCCAGTTAGTATACAATTTCTTTGCCTACGTGTCATCTGGATTTATGCATGGCAACCCATGTGCCAAAGAGGTTTCTATCCGCATACGGAAACGGTCCTGAAGGTGAAGGAATTCTTGTCTCTCTCGCAAATAGTATTTAACGATTTTTCCTCACACGTTACAATGCAGAAAGTTTTAAATCTTGATTGTTGATGTTTTCCGGGTGTGCCTGAGTAGTTTCAAATTTGTTTAAAGGTTTTAGAAATGAGTTATATCGCTAAATCACTCAGAGAGAGAACTTGACGAAAAGAAAACGAATGAAACTTATAGAAAGTTTTCATAAGGGAAACCCTTAATGACTTTCACATAGACTAAAAAACACGTGCGGAAATTAACTTGTTGCTGCCCGAGTCACCCCGACACCTTAAACACCCGCCGCGTGACGAAGACTCGTCATTGTTACCATTCGTCACGTGGCCTACTCACAAGTACCACCGACCTCCGAAATCTTTAGAAACTTCTTATAAAAAGAAATCCTTCATGTGTTGGAGGAATGTTTACGTATTCAACACAATAATTGATGAGGAAAACTTAACAGTTAAAATAAAATTAAGCCTACTAAAATGTAAAAGGAAAATACTGGCAAAGAAGTTACTTTTTGAATTGCCTTATTTCCCTCAACTTTTAAAATTCCTGAAAGAAAACATAATTTTATGAAACATTGAGAAACAAAAGACTTTCTTGAACTTTTGCCAACCTTGAAACAAAAGTTAGGTTATACTAATATTTTGCAACGGAAATAATGAAATGTTTATTTAACTTGTCTAGTTAGTTGGTTGGTTAGTTAGGGGTAGTACTTAAACGAGTCAAAATAAAAAAAAAATCAAAATCATTTATTTCAAGTTGGCCAGTTACAGGCTCTTTTGAATAGTCGAACAAATACTAAATTTTAATAAGCTAATAAACTAAGCTACAGTCCCACTCACAAGGCATAATAACTGTCAGTGTACTGTAGTTGCCGATTCCAAAGCGTTGGTCTCATGAGAAGAATGGCAAGAAACTTCATGGATACTCTTTTAAATCATAATATTGTTACAAAACTTTGGTTACATCATTCATATCGAGATTGGTATATTATCATGTGAGAACGATGTAGCAAGTTGTGCACGATAAGTGTCGACAGTAAAGCCAAAACGACGATTTAAAAATAATATAATAATTCAAACAAGCCGTGGCAACTAAGAGGTGACCAGTCACAACTGACAGCACCCGTTCACGAGCATGACGCATGGATCAGCCACCATTCCACTCAACCATTTTAAAGGGAACGAAATGACCCGACACACCCGCCACCATCAGCGAGACATTTAAGTGAGCATGACACACTCTTAATCGCCAGGGCATATCCAAGTCAAATAAAAAATAGAAAAATAAATGTAGGTTTCCAGAGAATGACAGCTTTCTAGTACATAGTACTCACACAATATGTGCTATGCGACTATATAATACTAAAGAGATTGAATTTATACATTGCAAAGATAGTTGTACAATCTTCTTCTTCTTCTTTCTTCTTCCTATTAAATGCTATTCATTTAAGCGTCCTGTCCTTGTGGAGCAGGACCGGCATTGAGCCAAGCATTTTTATCAGCGATATAATCGTCTAACTTGTAATATGCTTGCTTGCATAGTGTGCGTTTGATACATTTTTTAAATTTCGTCTCATTCAGTTCAAGAATGCTTTGTGGAATTTTGTTATAGCATCTCAAACAGTACCCCATGAAAGATGAGTCTACCTTAGCGAGTCTGAAGCCTGGCTGCACTAACTGGTCCCTATTCCTAGTAATATAATTGTGTCTGTCACCTCTTTTACTAAAAAGATGCAGATTTTTTCTCACATACATTATGTTTTCGTAGATGTACTGACAATGCACCGTCATAATGTTAATGTTCTTAAATAGTTCTCTCAGAGAATCGCGATTACGAAGACCATATATTGCTCTGATGGCTCGTTTTTGCAGAATAAAAATAGATTCAATGTCTGCAGCTCGTCCCCATAACAAAATGCCATAAGACATTAGGCTATGAAAGTAACTAAAATAGACCAGCCTAGCGGTATCTACATCAGTAAACTGACGAATTTTTCTAATGGCATATGCTGCTGAACTTAGGCGCCCTGCAAGAGATGTTAAATGAGCACCCCATTGTAGCCGTGAATCAAGCGTAATCCCCAAGAAAACCGTTTCATCTACGAATTCTAGTTTCTCGTTATTTAATAGAATATCACAATCACTACTTTTAACATTCGGTAAAGCAAATCTTATGCATTTTGTCTTTTTTTCATTTAATACTAAATTGTTTGCTGTGAACCAATTATGAATCTGAAGTAGGGCTTTATTCACATCATCTGGCTTTTGAGCCCGTCTATTTATCTTAAAAATTAGGGAAGTGTCATCAGCAAATAACACCATATTCTGAGGTTGGTTTTTCAATAAATAGGGTAGATCATTAATATATACCAGAAAAAGGAAAGGGCCCAATATTGAGCCTTGCGGAACCCCCATTTTTACTTTTAAACCCTGTGAATTAACACCATTTATTTGAACATGTTGTTGCCTTTCACTCAAATAAGATTTTACTAAACTAAGTGCAAGTTTACCTAGTCCATAATGCTCAAGTTTCAAAAGCAATGTGTCGTGATTCACGCAATCAAATGCTTTTGAGAGGTCACAAAATATTCCTACAGCATCTTGGGACTGTTCCCACGCATTAAATATGTGCTTTAATAAAGTTACACCGGCGTCAGTTGTGCAACGTCCTTTAGTGAAACCGTACTGTTGATCGTGTAAGATTCTGTTGGTGTTAAAATGATTGAGCATTTGGTTAAGCATAACTTTTTCAAAAACCTTGCTAAAAGCTGGCAACACCGATACAGGTCTATAATTATTAGTATCTTTACTGTCACCAGATTTGAAAAGAGGTATGACCTTACTGTGTTTCATTAAATCTGGGAAAACCCCTCGGTCTACACACAAATTAAATATTGAAGCTAAGTATGGTGCAATAGTCTCAACTATGGATGTACAAACTTTGATAGACATTCCCCATAGATCTTCGGTCAGTTTAATTTTTATTTGCCGGAAAGCTTTAATTACCTCCGTAGGGTTTATATGTTTAAATTTAAATTCAGCCAGGCAACCAGGCACGTTCGCCTTCAATAAACCAATTGAGACTTCAGGTGAGGAATTAAGAGCCTCCGTTGTTTTTAAAGGAATATCAGTAAAGAAATTTACAAATTCTTGAGCTACTTCCTGATTGTCGCTTTTAGGACCACATGCTGTTTTTAATGTGTAGCTAGTGGTACGTATTTTTTTCCTGTTAGTCTCGTTATTTATGACTTTCCAAACTGTTTTATTTTATTTTCTGCTGTTTTGATCTTTTTGCTAATGTGAAGGGCTTTAGCAACCTTGCAAGTATTTCGAAATATTTTTGAATACTTTGCAACATACTTGTTAAAAGTTTCAGTGTTTATATAAGGCTTAAGGCCATACAGTTCAAAAAGTCTTTCCCTACTTTTTCTGATACCTCTAGTTGCCCAATCACTAAATATAAATTTAGGGCTAACACTTTTAATCTTCTTCATCGAGTGACTTTAAATTAAAGTTTTAAGTGACAAAAATAATTTATTTAGGTCATAGAATTACTAAGTGAGCGACTGACTGCTAGTGACGAGAAATCAACAGAACAGAAACAAACGAAAAAAAAAATTGAGTTACAAACTCAAAATGAGTATGTTCATAATAATTGAGTGACCTAATATTTGCTTGAGTCTCAACGTTAAGCCCGGCCCAAATTTTTTCAATATTTAACAAATGATGTTTTTATACTGAGCGGTATGTTATCTTAATCATTTAAGATAAAATACCGCTGTGTATTGTGTTTCGAATAGAAAAACCACTTAACTACCTTAGGCCCAGTAAATGGAGCCCCGCGACGGGGCTCCTACTGCTGGGTGGTTACAAAAAATTACCACGAAGGGGATGGCGGGGTCTATTCGCTCGCTTTGCTCGCTCACTCGACCCCCATCCCCTTCTGACCTAACCTGTCCGAGTCGGGGTACCTCAAGTCCCGAGCCCGTTACGCTCGCTCTTGCATCCAAGTTTTCATAGATCTCAGTTCGAAAAACTCAGTTACAAATATCGTATCGTATCGTTGCCCTTTCTATATTTCTAGTAGCTCACTTAGTAATTTAGTCGCATGGCCAGAATTTTAATACCTATCTGAAATGGATTAATCACAGCCCACTTTTTGTAAACTCGTTGTGGATTTTATTACTTATTAATCAATATTCATCGTTAGTTAAGTTAATTTTTCGCTTACTCTAATTCATACCGCTCAAAAAAAAACAGTATCTCATCAGCAGTCGCGAAGTTTTTTTTTATGCCCGTTATTACTAAACTTCGGAAAGATCTGGTTATATCCAGATCTTTTGAAGTTTCTTTCTGTTTAAAAAAACAAGTTTAAGATATATCTTATAACCTTCTACCTAACCTCTAACCTTCATTTAATCTTCTTGTTTTATACCATTTTCCCCTAACCGATTTAGCTGAAACTTTGCACGCACCTTCGATTCTGATTAGAATTCATTTTTTTGACACAAACATGATTTGATCTTGCAACCGAGATGCCTCGTCACGAGGGAACTCCTCAACGGTTAATGACGGTTAATGAATATCGGTTAAACTTTGTATGCGCGTTCAATGTTGATAGATAAACCTTATTTTCTGCTTTTCATTATAATAAAAACTTGCTTAAAACTTAACCATTCATAGCCCCTTTATTATTAATTCAATGCATCCATCAGCACTATATTTTGAGCGCGTTACATTGATATCAACGTAAACCGTGATCTTTCACCCCAATGTAAAAGTCGTTTCACAGCAATAATGTTTGATATACATGAAGGGTCCATTTACACCTTGTATGGTGTATACCTACAAACTTAAATTATTCAGAAATTCTGCAACTTCCGGCAATTTCTATGTTCACGTAAACCTGTGTGGCGTAGTATTTTAGGTGAAATCAAAGTGAGAGGACGAATTCAAAGGACGAATTCAATGAAGATACACTGTCTCGAAAATTGGATTTTGCAAACAACGACTTCAAATACAAGCTTCAAATTATGTAACAAATATAGGCCCTTAGAGCTTGGCTATCATCATCATAAATTCAATATAGTGGCGCCGCGCCGCGCCGCCCGCAACCAGAATAGTCGAAGCTCATATAAAATGCATGAAGTTTGAACACCAGTTTAAGTTGGACTCTCTTCTTTCCATGTTTTTGCGAAAGATTTACTGAAATGAACGTATAAATTGAGCTTTTAGACACAAAACATTCAGCATGGAAAGGACATAAACGCATAAACGAATACTCACCACGTATTCGGTAATTTAACAAACTCTGCTTGTCTAAATACGTATTGTGTAAACTACTTTAAAGAACCTTGTTTCCATTAGAAGATTTACAAAACTACGAGAAAACAACTTTAAAGAACTGGTTGTAAGTGAAGACTTGAAACTTCCCTCAAGTTCAAAAAGTTTCTACATGAAATAACGTGGATAATGTTGCCGTAAGCGGTTACTAGAGCAAGTTTGTAGAGGTGTAGTAAATGTAGTCATTTGTGGCGCTATCGACAACAAGTAATGTTTACGGTATCGCCACATACTCGATACTCGGTTATCATACCTGGACGACTGGCAAAGTCCTGAAAAGCGCAAGCGTAGTTATTCAACAGATTAAAATGAACAAACCCAGCATGCGTCTGACTGTAGCCCGCCAGACACAACACCCGTCGCGGCGGAGTTCCTCCTCCCCACTGTTCTATGGAGGATGAGGGTATTCCCACCTCCTTCCTCATACCTCTTAACATACGTAAAACGCATTGCTCACCAGTTTTTATCTGCGTTCCACTTAATGCATTTCGTAATACAATTTATCACTAGGCTATTTATTTCCATCATGCCTTAAAAAAATCAACATTCTTGATGGAAAAGCTTTTGATCGTTCTTATAATTAACCTGTCAGATATATCTGAACTTATTAAATGCATTCGATGTCGGCGCCATCCGTGCCCGTTTGTACCCGAATATTGAAATACGCATTCTGAATTGAAGCGGAATCAAGCAATACTAAATTAATTGACCTCCTTCTACGAAACGTGACGATATCTACGAAGCCGATAACTTAGGATAATAATAAAATTCTAGTGTCCAGTTTTCCCCAAGAACCTGTTACACTTACATGAACTTCGGAATAGTTTCCAGATAACCTCACCTTTTTCTACATGTCGACTGGATTATTACAAGTTTCAAGCTCTAGTTTTTCAATATTTTTATCGTTAATTCTAAAATATAGTTTTTTGTAGTAACTCTAAATTGTGATTATGACAAGTTTTCGTACTTTAAAAAATGGATTTAATATATTAGATCGTTTGGTACCGGAATTCGTTATTTGTTTAAACAATATTCTGCAAAGCTGTTGTCCTGTAAGTCCATTCTTTGTAACCTAAAGACGATGCTGCACACAGCACAGGTTAGGAAATAATTCATGTTAAGTTAAACTAAATGAAAATTTACGAAATCCAGTTAATTTGGTTAGAATTAAATTAATTCCAGCATAATTGGAATTGGAACAGGTTGATTCGGATTAAATATCTATCCGTATTATAGTTATGTGTTTATTTTCAATAGACAGTTTTGTCTATTCCGCAATTAGTCACTGTACCACTCAGACTATAATTACTTAAAGAGGTACTTTGAATGCAGTGCCAAAAGCAGATCGACCGTTGAAGTACCATCAAGTACCCCGTCTGAGTACTCAGTGCGTTCAAGCATTTTAAGACAAAGTTAACCAACTCGAAACGGTTCAACCTAACCATATGTAGGTATACCTTTATGTGAGTAGCCAATATTGAATTGACTGCATTGTCATTAGTATAATGCTCAGTGACCTAAAATAAGTGATAATGCCCAATGCCAGTGATTAACCATTCGCCAATTTGGTACAATGCTGAGATAGGATATCTGTCCATCAAATACGGCGTAACCAAGTGCATCCGTACACACAGGAATATGGCATTTATTGCGCTTTAATTGCGTAATGACCGACCTGCTTCGTTCAAAGAGTTGTATGATTGTTTTATTGCTTTGTCTAGTCAGCCCTTCATCTCATTCACAGATTACCAAGTACCTAGTTCGGTCGAACGAAATTAAACGTTCATATGATTTATAAACTTCTGATGTAAATTGAAATAGTTTGAGCAAACTCGCAATGTTTTTCAAAGACCATTCATAATTCGGCATTCCACACAATGGACTTTGCGAGAAAAAAGAAACATCCCCACTTAAATGTAGGTATATTCGAAATACAATAAAAAAACAATATTTTACTTTAGCACTTTGTTGACGTAACTCATTTGTATATTCATGCCAAATTACAACTTTCTAGTACTCAGAGTCTTTGAGATATAGTGCGGACGGACATGGCGAAACTATGTGGGTACACTTACACTATTGACTACGGAATCCTAAAAATGTAGTATTTGGGTGTAGCTAGTATCAAATTGGGCATTTATAAAACGTATTGAAAAGATCCACGGTTCCAGTTGGTCGTTTCCACTTTGTATAGCAGTTCAGTATTTCTTGCGTTCTTTTCTGAATCATAGGTAAAATGTTGGAACTGTAGTCTGACATAATATAAATGATGGTGGCGCCTCCTTACAGATGTAATGCTCGAATCTGAACTGTGTCATCACAGGTCTTTAATAAAACTCTTTGCTTCTTAGATCCGAATGTACATGACTCCGGTGGAGATACTGGCGTCACTGCTGGCCGCCATCGCCCATGATTTGGACCATCCCGGAGTGAACCAGCCGTTCCTCATTGCGACCGCCAACCATCTCGCCAGTTTGTACAACGTAAGTCATTGAAGCTTTTACTTTAGGTGTTACGGTGGCGGGTATAAGTGACGCGATTCATGCGACTGTACTCATCATTATGACCAAGTTTTATTTTGTTATTGTTCACAAACATATACATATACATATTATATATATATTATTGACTGCATTACGTTACTCCGAAGTTTATTTTACCGATGTACGGTATACTTACAGAAAGTTTGTGAGTACGAATTACGTGAATCAGAATGTACGCTATGACGAAGTAATGAATTCAGAAAGTTCGTTACTCCGATAGTTTGCTATTACGAAGCACTGAATTCAATATTTTGGTCATTTGTGGTGCGCTTGTTTATTAAATGCAAAAGTTAAATTGTAGGTATGGCCGGACTTAAAATTACTAAGTAATTGTCACATTACTATAAGATGTGAATTTATTTCCCGGTAACGGTTGAATACTCGTTACCGAGAAGTAAATTACTTTTTTTTTTCTCGAACCACATCCAGCATTTATTTCGAAAAATTGAGGGGTTCTAGAATGTCAATCCGTGCATGCAAATGTGATTTTATTCTAAAGCCGGATACACACTGGCAAAACGTATTATGAAATGGAACACAAATGCTCCGTCCACACTTATGCACAATTTGCACATCATGAAAAGTAACACAATCAATAACTGAATTCGTTTTAACGTATGTTACATTTACGCTACGTTTCACCAATGTGTACACGGCATAAGTGTATCAAACTTTTTTTATATAAGTCCTGTGACACTCAAACATTTCGATATTTTCAAATTTCGTCGTTACACTTTTTGTAGCACGAGCAGAGTTACTAGTAAATAGAAATAAATTGGTAAAAAACATGCAGTTGTGCTCGCTGTGTTGTTGTGTGGGGCTTTGAGCTTCTGTCAGGAAAGAAAGTACAAATCATAACTTGATGCAATCATAAGTTAGACGATAGGAACTAAGTTTAAAAGGTTTGAGTTATTTAACTTACATAACTTCCGCCATTTTATTATCAAAAAGAGGCTTGGCAGGTAGATGGCTGTTAGGTTCGTTCGTAGCCTCTTCGTTGGCTATGCATAGAATCAGCACGCGTACTATGACCACCGTAGAATATGGTTTTGTGACTGTAACTAGATTTCAGTTCGATTTGTACAGAAAGAGCTTTGTCTATTCTAGGTAGAATAAAAATAGAATCTGCTACATGTGATGTGTTAAGTAATAATTAATTTGTATCGATACAAAAAAGTTTATTTTCGTTTCCTTCTGTACTGGCTCAGTAACCCGTTCCGTGTTTCGTAGTTTTATTTTTATTGACCAGCGATTGAATATCGGTAACAACTCAAGAGAGGCTTTCAGAAAATTGTGATGGTATGGCAAAATTGCTGTTTCAAAGTAACTTCAAAACGACATAATGGCCAAGTTAGACACGTTACACGTCTTGTAATGATAGCAACAAGTGGGCTGTCGCCAGCAAGTAACGTTTCGTCGTGTTCATCCGTCTTGACTTAACAGAAATATTAATCTCCGCATGGTTAGGCAGAGGTGTATGTAGGTGTACCCATAATTACAGTTATATTCATAAGTCCTAATATGTAATCGCTATTGCCGGGCAAAAGTCCAGACTTCGCGGCTACTAGTGACAAATTACTGATAGAATACCCAATAACATTTTGTCTGATCTAGGGATCGAACCCAGGAGCTTGCGCTTGCAGCTACTAGCCCAACGTGACAATCAAACTAAGACACACAGTCAGTCTGCGTCACTAATTCAGTATGCGTCACACACATACAAATAGATAGATCACATATAAATAGTTAAAAGCAAAATTTCAAATTCCAAGCGATAATTCCGATTTCTCTCGTCCTATGAATAAATAATCCAATTTTAGATCTGTCAATTTGAACTGTCCGAAATAAAGCGTAGTGCCTTTATTGTACATCCGAAACCCGTCATTTCACTGGCGCATTGACGTATTTCGTTGTATTGTTAATACGCCTACGGCTGGCGGCCCACGCTACTGTAAACTACCCTCGCTCTTGCGGTCAGCCGTTAAGTAACCTTCACACAGAAAACAGAAAAAGAGATAGAAAACTATTCATTTATAACTCGCACAAGACCAAACAATAAAAAAAAGTTAAATAATAAGACCAACGAGAATTTTACTGTGAAACCTTAGGCTAATTGGCAGACTTGTAACACCAACTGAATTTTTCAACGGCTGTTTCCTCGTGGTCAAACTATCCTACACCTGCATGAAAAGAAGATATAAATATTATCTTTTCATGCAGGATCATACCTTCCGATTTTACTTGTTTTTTTTTGTCGTCAACCAGCTCGACCGTGTAAATCGCCTCAATTTCAAACATAAATATTCTCGTTGTCCACCAATGACGGACAGTGACTCAATTGAATATTTTTCCAAGTAATCACCACTTTTAAATATTTTTAGAGGATTTTTATTAGAATACAGCTTTCGTAGTTTCCATTACGATGCTTAAAATTAGCAGTGCACATTTTTCAAAGTGTTTTTATAGTTTGTCACTCTTCATTACTCCAGCAAACTTTTATGGAATGGTTTTAGAAATTACTACCACTGGGATGAATTCCACTGGCAATATTATTGTGATTAGCATCTGATAATCCTAGCTTAAGCTACATCAATCAAGGTGTATAATAGGGTCGGAGAGAGATGTCGCGGTGTTCCACAGATATCGGTTCTGGGGCCGCCCCTGAGAAACATCGGTTACGACTGGGTGCTGCGTGCCCACCTTTCTAGCGGTGTCTGCTACCTAGACGATACGCTGGTGCTAGCACATGACACGCGGGGTTGCGATAGTCATTGAGAGTATACGGCAGCTGGGTCTCGAGGTGGCACTTCACAAGTCGGAAGCAATGTGCTTCCTTGGACGCGGGAATGTGCTGCCGTCGGGATCCCAGCTAACGGTGGGAGGGGTTCCTATCGGCGTAGAGTGTACTTTGAAGTACCTCCTCCTTTGAACTGCTTCGACAGCCGGTGGAACTTCGTCCTGTCGTCCCAGCCGCTGCGGGAGACGCTCCGGGTGCGGGGACCACGTGATGGCTTCCGGCCACCGTAGACGCGGGCCTGTGAACGGTGAGTAATGGGCGCCTTCCGTCCGTCATATGACGACGACGGCGCGTTCGTGTTCCACGCGCGCCTCAAAGAGATGTCAGCAACATGGAAGAAGCCCGCAAGGGCCGACGCCCGTCGGGGCTGCGGGATGTTGTAAGAGATACCGCGGCCTCGACATAAAGAGCTAAGAAGGAACATGAGTGCTTTTTAGTCGGTAGAAGTCTGACACTCCCTTTCGCTCTACCCAAGAGCGGGAGTTATTATACATTTTTGTTTTTGAGCGTGGGAAATCATCAAATAACCATCCCTCATCTGTTTTTTTTTTTGTCAACTAGTAATTAACCGCAATCATGAACTACGAAGTATGTATAGCCCTGTAAAGTGTTAGTTGTTGAGACTTCGGCTACTAACTATTTCGCAAAGTTTGAAACTTTGCTATAGATAGGAATTTAACTAGTAATAATAAACCTGACCTGATTTCAAGGTTTTAATTGTAATTTTAAAGGTAAATTTGAGATATTATTCTATAGAGAAAATTTATCATGTAATCGTGTTTTCTAATAATTTAAAACTAAATTTAACAACATGTATAATCATCACAAATCACAAAGTGAATGCTACAGTTATAATTAAACTGGAACTATTTTCACTAATAGAGGTGGTTACTCGTATTATGGCTTTATTCTAGTGAGGCGACACCAGCTGGGAAAAACCCCCACGAAATTAAAAAACTAACAATATAATGATCTAAATAAACCATACTGGTAATTAATTCTCGGAATAACGTTAAAAATATCAGCAAACTGCTCAATCACCTACCTAAAAAAGAAACGGTCGACTTAGAAATTATTTGTAGTACAAAGGTCTGTTTTCTATTTGTGGTAGAATAAATTCATGTAAGGAACTCTGCCCTTAGCTCCCCACGTAAGCAGCCATGCAAAAGCTTTTCATAACTGTTCCACGAACCGCTATACAAAAACTTAATAAGCTTTAGGATTCTGTAGGTTCATTAGTTCAAGAAAATCATGAAAAAACGCTTTGACATATAGAAACAGTAGTTAATGGAGTTCATTAGTTCGTAGGCTTGAGCTTTGTTCTTCCTTCACAAAAAGTAGTTACGTCGCTCGTACACAAAACGTATTTATCACAATCATCGCCGAATAGATTTCAGAATTGCATAATTGAGGTTTAACACCTGTCTGTTGCCTTGTTGTTGTTCCTAAACCATTTTTATGCAATATACAAGTATTTACGGCACGGTTAGTGCAGTGGCTGAGCGATCGGACTGCTGCGCTGCGTGTCGCGGGTTCAAACCCTGCACGGAACAAATATTTGTATGGCCTACAGATAGTTGTTTCGGGTCTGGGTATTTGTGTATGTGAGATTAAATGTTTGTGAACGCGCCCACGATACAGGAGAAATTCCTAGTGTGGGGCAACAATTTGATAAAATAAAAAATTACAACAAAGTGAGAACTCTCAATGGAAGCACAACTAGGAATTCTAACTTTGACTGTTCAAACTTCAAGCAACTATTACTGAACTACGGAATACAAGAACTAAGTACTTTAAATAATTCGTTTTACACAAGTAATCACTTTGACTTATTTGTATATACATAAGGATAAACTCCAACTGAAAACGTTACTTCAATTAGAAGGCACTTCTGAATGTCAGAAAAACAAAAAAACCTCGAACCATTTGCGTTCTCGTTTTCTCAACCACCGCGCGCCGCACCGCGCACATTCAAGTGAATAAAAGGTAACTAAATGCTAATTAAGCTAAGACTTGCCAAACTCTACATAAAAGTTTAATTGCATTTCATTTCATTACCAGTAAAAATCGAGTCAAACCGTAAATGCTTTCATACGGATTCAGTAAAAAAAATATATTCAATGCATCCATCAGCACCATGTTTTGTGTGTTACATTGAGTCCGAGCGTAAATTTTGATTGTTCAAAACCAAAATCTATAAACAGTAATGATTATTCCTTATTTTGCTGGACAAAATGGTTGACGGCTTCTTGAAGGGTAACTCATTATTTATTGTTATTCATCCGTTTACACCTTGTGAAGATAAAAAATCAGTTTCATTAGATCTTTATAGTGGAACAAAGATCTAAGAAGACTTAATAATAGTTTGTGGTGTAACCTGTTTACTGAACAGATGGATCTTGTTTGCAAATTCCCGCCGCCTCAAAGCACTTACCAACTCAAGCACTATTCTGTGCCGACTTTTATTAGTTTGTTATTGCTTTCCTTATTAAAGCATATCTCCGTTGTCTTTGTAACAGCTTTACCTATAACTAGTACTGAAATATTTTGCATTTTGGGTTTTCATGACCAGGACCGCGGTCCAGCTTTGGATTTCCGGTCCCGAAAGCCCCACGACCCATTTAAACATTGATGGTGAAATTATTTTTATTTTATTTATTCTGGGACAAAAAACAGCTACAATATGTGTTGAAACAGAGTAGGTAAAGATAATAGGATCATAACATTAACAATCTTGTAGCTCACTGAATTAGCCATGGGTGGGATCTACTTTTTTTTTTTTTAACTTAGCCCCACACTGGGAATTTCCTCTGTATTGTGGGTACGTTTACAAACATTTAAACTTCACATACTTACAAAAATACACCCAGACCCGAAATAAATAACTGTTTACATTGCCGTCAGCCTCGGTTGATGATGATTTGAGCCCACACAAATCTGTACTCAACGCTGTTGTTAACTCGGCCTGGCAATAAAACACAAGACAGCATGCCGCCGAGTTGTAAAGTAGTACTTGCTAGACAAGTGCGACGTGTAAGCCTCCCTCTCCCCGGAGGCACCCCGCAGTCTTTATGAGAATTTCCACACGGAAATAGAGGAATGAGTTAATAAATCGGATTATTGTGTCTCAAACGGTTGACCTAAGTCAGACTAATATCATAGTTCTGTAGTTTCCATCATCAATTTGAGATTGGATATATCTACGTCGTCTTTTTAGCTTAGCGCTGTCGATGCAGTCCCTAGTGAAATAAACGGCCAAGGTTTTACACAAACAAACCGATGTGCAGGTTAAGCCCTGCTTTAGTCGATTTATTCTGCAGTTGCACTCTTGTAATTTGCATTCGGAATAAACAGCGATTGATGTCAGAAAAGATTACTTGAGATACCACCGGGCAATTTAATACTGAGTTAAATCCTATTGGCACAATCTACGTTAAGCAATTAATTGAACACTTTTAGAATAGATTCAACAATGGGCACGTTTTTACCTACCCTTTCCTGATAACCGCATTAGTTTCGCCATATCCGTAAGTTTTATTACGGCATCTTTACCTTTTAAAACTACAGTGTAATTTGCGTTCGCCTATGTACCACTCTTGTACATGAAGTTTAAATAAATAAGTAGGTACTATGAGCCCACTTGTCCCTTGAAGAAGTTCCTAAGTAGTAGTCATTGGATATAGTAATTGTATCAACAGACAAGTGGGAAATCGAATGGCAACAAAACTTTAACTTGAAGTTTTGCTGACAGATTGAAGAAAGCTCTACTATATTAGTTTCCAGTTTCTACTTCGGTGTATGTTATGAGTAGGTAAAGGGTGTAAAAATACCCTTAACGCAAACGAAGGGCACTTGTTCTCCCCACCACTGCAAACATATTTTTGTTTTAGACTATACCTGGGAACCCCCTAGTTACGGAGATATTGGGGGTCTACTTTGAGTTTTACCGTAATATACTTACGACTTTTTACCAAAAAAAAAAATACAGTCGTTTCCCAGCAAAACAAATTTGCGTTGGGGTACTTAGTTTGATGTACAGAATGCACTCTGTATACTTATACGTATTTGTTTCAGAAGGAATGAAATAAATAAATGAATTCCTTTTTATAGTAAATACAGCTTTTATGCATGACTGATATTTTGTAACTAACAAAGCTTATGTAAGGAAAGCAGGCAGGCAGTAAAACTACTGCAATATTCAAACCCCTATACAACCTATAAACGCCAACGAGTACATTGCCGAATTTTCCGTATTCTGTAAGTAGTCCTTTGATAGCAAAGGAACATCTACCTAAAGGAAATTTAATGTAGTTAGTGCTTTACATGCCAAAGCCGTTTACCGATACAAGGTGGAACACAGACAACGCAAAGTCTTGGTAACTCGAACCTGCAAAGTGAATAACTTTTGTTTTACGGACTTTGGAAATTGAAAACGTTTTGTGGTTTTACCATGCACATTGATGAGCCTCGTCATAGACACCACACAATAAGTTCTGCCTTTATAATGTTACAACTTTAATACCCTTTTTTTTTGTTTTTGTTGGTTGTAAAATCATCGAATAACCCCTCCGGCTCTTGGGCAGAGCGAAAGGGAGTGTCAGACTTCTACTGACTAAAAACCACCCATGTTCCTTCTTCGCCCTCTATGTCGAGGCCGCGATAACCGGTGGACTACCCGCGGCCCCGACAGGCGTCGGCCCTTTCGGGCCCCTCCCATGTTGCTGACATCTGTTTGAGGCGCGCGTGGAACACGAACGCGCCGTCGACACGGCCTGTTTTCGTCGTGAGACGGACGGACGGCGAGTTAGCCCATCACTCACCGTCCACAGGCCCGCGTCTACTGTGGCCGGAGGTCATCGTGGGACCCCCGACGCCCGGAGCGCCTCCCGCGGCGGAACTTTAATACCCTTCCACAGATAAAATAATTCTTGGTTTGCGGCCAGGTGTGTTCCCTAGAAAAAGATAAAGTAAAGCAAACACAAAGTAATGATTTCGTTTAATTTTACCTTTGGCACAAGTATTCATTACGGCAACAAAGTGGAGACTGCACATGAAATGCGTGTATGTCCACTAAGCCATATTTTAATTAATTGAAATAGTTACCGTGCATGCGCGCAAAGTAAATTACTATGTCAACCTTATTAGAACTGAATAAGAAAATAAATAACACTTTATACGAGTTTAAGTTACATAGGTTCTATGCGAACATTTCTTTTGACCGGGGTAATCCATTCCATCTCACAATTTTTCTGGTAGAGAACTGAGTTGCGAGACTTGGTTTTTTACAAGTTTTGTTTTTTTTTGTGGAATCTTATTTCTTTTTGTAGATTCCTATAGGTATAAAATATAAAAGATTTTTATCAATATTTGTATATAGATTCACACATCCGTGAACCAAGCGCTCTGTACATCATGCAGTCGGTCCATAAGCACGTATAATTTTGAAGGAAATTTCTTTCAACTAACCTATCCCTTAATGTGTTGTACCTTCCATCATCAGCGCATCCACATGAGATTATGTTTATCAGACGCAAATACTTGAACAGCTTTAGAAAATATATGGGAATGTAATAAGTGCCTATTAAATGTGAGGGTTACCACGGTTATGTACCATGGTTACGTACAAATAATTTACTGTTAAGGTTTCGATGAAGGAATGATTTGTCCTTGTACGTGACTAGTTTTGATGGAGGAATTATTTCGGTGATTGAGGTAGTTCAGTAGACACGTTGGCTGTTTATTAAACTGACCTTCATCTTGTAATTATTGAATCTAGGTAAGTCTGTACTAAAATAAATAATTTTGATTTTTTTACCGATTTTCAATGTACATTTAATGTACATTGAAAATCGGTACATAAAAGACAGAGTTATGATTTTATTACTAATACTTGAAGCTATACTTTATGTGTGTCTGGGGTGATGATTGGGCTGGCTGCCTACATTTTTTTTTGTTAAAACAAAAAAAAATATCGCTTCTCAGCAATAATTTTGCGTGGGGGTACTTACTTTGATGTACCTAATGCTTGGTTGACGGCTGCGTAAAGGGTTGGTTTGCACCCTGTATAATTTTTATGAATTTATAGATTGTCATTTGATTTTTGATTCAGGCTTTCAGAAGTTACAGTGGTATGGGAATAGTGTGGCGGGCTTGTCCCAATTAAAAAAAAGATTGTCATTTGCAGCTATGGGATCTTGAACTAATTGTGACATAAATCGCTAGTTTCTATTGAATTATTATTCCTTGTTCGGAACTGGTAAAATTTCATATTTTTGCAAAAATTTCTTGTACGTGGTTTCGTTCCAAGACAAATAATTAATAAATATATATGTTGTATACATATGTGATAGCTTATATTTCAGAAATGTGACATGAGAATGTTTCCATAGACGGCAGTAATTGATTGTTGCAGGTGCTATGCGTGGCTAATAAAACCAATGTTGTACTGATGGTGCAATCAGTGAGTAGTTACAAGTTTGATTACTTATGTCTCTGACACGTAACGCTTTACAAGATTTTGTAAAGCTTCAAGCTTATGATTCACACAGGTTTAATGCGTAGCCGCATAACTTTAGAAGTGAAATAAAAGTTAGACGGGCTATAAATAATTTAAACCCCCTAACATACCTTTGGTGTAATTGCTCATGACATAATATAATATCACGCAAAATAATCGCAATGTAATCCGTGAACGGTTAGGCAGAGGCGAAACTTGAAGTACACCTATATTTCGCCAGTTATGTTTAAATAGGAACCGAGCCGACCTATTGGCATCAACCGCGCGTGAATCCGGACTTCGTGACTACCTACTAGGTACTACGAAATTCCTGTTGGAAAAACCCACGAGACAATATATGAGGCAGTCAATGTAATTGCTTAATGGGCTGAATAATGTATTCAATGAACAAGCCACAGAAAAATCCGCCTATTTCTCTGTAAATGAGAAAACGGTTTCTATTTTGGTAAATATCTCTTGTAAATAGTAACCAATGTAAAAAATTGTACCGGTGGCTAAACCCTACCACTCGTGCTGCAAAATGGTCGGCTGGTTTTGGATACGTATCCTTTATACTTAAACGGTAACACGGCCTTGAATGATAGGCTTGCTGAAAAAGATGGGACGGAAAAAATATAAATATCTTTGTCATGGAAAATTAATATTGGTTAAGTGAACATCGACATACGATGGCTCGTATATTTATGGCAGTGGTAATTGAACAACATGTTTGATTTAGGAATTATGCAAACTTATAATATCAAACCTCTGATTCGTGCAGCAATTTTGATGACCTGTTCCTATACTTGGGGTACGCGGGACCTACAGAAGGCCGCGATCCTTACGACTATCTACGATTCTTATGACTCCTTTAGCCTCTAATATTTATTTAAGTTTTATTTACTTACTAACCTGGCCAAAAAAATACATATTAGTAACACCACAAATCACATTATCAATGAGGATGAACATTCCTGGAGTCATAGGCACGCTTACCAACTGGCAGTGATGCATCCGTTATGATCCGTTTAAATAAAATACGAAGATACGTTATTACGTTGCGCGGAATAAACCGTTCATTTTTTGGAGGTTCAAGTTAAATAAAACTAAACCACTTCGCGTTGGATGATAAGGGGTGGTTAGTGTGTTACGAGTAGCTAATGGTCCGTCCGTCTTATGACGAGGTCAGGCTGTGTCGACGCACTAAGGCAAAAAAACGGTCAAAACTATTTAGGAGCCTAAATTATCTCAAAATATAATGAAAAACAATATTCAAATCAACATTTTGGATTTCATGACTAAAACATACCAAAACCATATACTTATGTATTTTAAAAAAATGTCTATCTTCTGACAAGGTAAGTTTTTCCACCATTTTCTTTCGTTTGAATCCTTTTAGGACAGTTTAGGATATCATAGAGTTCCAATCGGGTGATAATTTTTATCTATTCGGTAATATCTGCGAAAAAAGGTACACTGTATGTTTTTCAAGTAAACATACAAAAAAAAATGGTGTAGGTTGGGTGACCATTTTATTTCTCTTTCGGTTAGTAAATGGTTCTAACTTTACCACCATAATTAAAATGTAGCCCGACAAAACACGACACATGACCTAAAACATTAATGTTAAGTTATGTTATGTTATTAAGTTTAGTATAAAAAACACGTTCTTTAAAACAGATTCGGCTACATAAGTTTAAATGCTAAAAGGAGAAATTAACTGTATATATTATAATAAAAAGTAGGTACATACCTTCAATTTCCGTTATTCAATAACACAGTAAAAATTGTATAATAATTGGGCGCCGACACCAAAGACACGCGTTACACGGCACGGTTGGCGCAGTTGCTCAAGCAATGGACTGCTGCACTGCGTGTCGCGGGTTCGATTCCCGCACGGAACAAATATTTGTATGACCTACAGATAGTTGTTCCGGGTCTGGGTATTTGTGTATGTGAGTTTAAATGTTTGTGAACGCACCCACGATACAGGAGAAATTCCTAGTGTGGGGCAACGTTTTTTTAAAAAGAAAGAAAGAAAAGAAAGATTACCTGGTGAGAGCGCAGATAATAACAAGCGAGTTGGGTTGGGAAGTACACCCTGAATGAACCGGTTATTGTAATTTATGAAACGTGCATTGTTTGTACCATTTGGTAAATTTCAGAAAAACGAATTTTAACCGTTTTTAACCTCAAATACCCTTAGTGCGACGTTCGTGTTACACGCGCACCTCAACGAGGTGTCATCAACATTGAAAGGGTTCGCAAGGGCCGACACCCGTCGGGGCTGCGAGTTATTCGAAAGAGATACTGCGGCTTCGACACAAAGGGCAAGGAAGGACCATGGTTTTTAATCAGTATAAGTCTGACTCTCTCTACCGCGCTGGCCGGAGCGGGAGGAGTCATTTGATGATTAACCATCCTCCAAAAAAAAGGGGGTGGTTAGTGTCTCTCGGATAACAGACAGTGAGGGAAAACGTAGTGAGGAAATCTGCATGTCCAGACCCCAAATTGTAGACACGTAGCATCCACCAACACCTATACGCCCCGATGGCCTCGAAAAAGCCTGGGCAGCATTGAGAACATTCTAGGCTGATTATGCCATGTTAGTGCTTATCAGCATGGCAAATATTAACCCAAATTCTTTTCCTCGGTTCAGAACACATCGGTCTTGGAGAATCATCACTGGCGTTCGGCTATGAGCTGCCTAATCGAGAGCGGGATCTTGAATCACCTGCCGCTAATCCCAGGACTGCGACCAGACCTGGTGAACCAGGTCAGCTCGCTGATACTCGCCACCGACATCACTCGTCAAGCTGAGTACCTGACAACATTCAAGGTTTGTGCTACTTTCTTATGATTTGTGTTAGAATTCTGAAATATTGCAGTTTTTGTCACGTGTGTCGCGGAACTTCATGTCACGCTTAGGGGACAACCAAATACTTCAAAATACTCGTATTTTATTCCGAATTTCTATATTCCGATGTTCAAGAGTCCGAATTTCATAATACGTAAAAATTATAATGTCACTCGAAGTTGTAGACGATTATGTCTACCTGGGACAAACGGTCCGGTTGGGTAGGTCTAACTTCGAGAAAACCCAGCACGATTAGGTCAATCGTCGAACCCGACTCGACTGGGCAGCGTTCAGGAAGTTGCCCGGTACCTTCTTGTCCAACATTAGCTCAAGACGAAAGACTATGACCAGTGTGTTTTGCTAGTGATTTCATACAGGACCGAAAGTAGTCGCATCAGAATGCTCTAAGTCACCCAAAGGGCAATGGAGAGGGCCATGCTTGGAGTTTCCTTGCGTGATCGAATCAGAAATGAGGACATCCGCATGAGAACCAAGGTTATCGACATAGCCCGAAGAATTGCCAAACTTAAGTAGCAGTAGGCAGGGCACATTGCTCGCAGAACTGATGGCCGATGGGGCCAAAAATTTCTGGAGTGGCGACCGCGAACCGGAAGACGTTGCGTTGGAAGGCCTCCCACTAGGTGGACCGATGACCTGGTGAAGGTTGCGGGGACCCGCTGGATGCGAGACGCACGAGACCGGTCAATGTGGCGACACCTGAGGGAGGCCCCTGTCTAGCAGTTGACGTCTTTTAGCTGAAATGATGATGATGATGATGGTGAATATACGATAATAGTGACAGAAACGAATCGCTGCGAAACCGACTGCACGTTGTCTTGTCTGCCCTAGCCCAAAGAGTGTAATTTAAGCCGAGTAGGGGTGGTGAGGCAAGGCGAGCTGCTAGCTGAGGAGTAGGAAAACGCATCTGTCATTAGTTTCGGAATTCTGATTAATTGGTTTTTTAATAATCGCAATTCGTATTTTTGATATTTCGAATTATCATAAAGTCGGAACTTTTGTCATTCGAACTATTGAAATTCAGTATTTTTAGAATAGTACCTTATTATAAACGTTAGGAATATAACAATAGGATGAATGATAATTCGGAGTTGTTGAGAAAATCGGTATTTTGAAATGCGTATTTATGACTGTCGGAATAATTTATTCGTATTATTGTTGTCTACCCCACGCTCAGTTATAAAAAGAGTTGTTTCTGGTATATTTCTACACTCGCCATCACAATTTAAAATAACAAATACACGCGGCGTTGAGAGTACTACGCATCGGACCTTTTTCAGCGACAACCTGAGTGTAGAGAACAAAAGTATTATTAGAATAGTCTAAATCAGGATCATTGTTGGTATAGCTATCTTTTGCGTAGGGTTGGACGACCTTACAATATAGGGATGGCGTACGATGCATAGCATTTTTTGTTTTTTTTTTCATTAGCTCTACTTTCAAAACGTTAAAGGAGAACATCGTGAGTTACAAACAACAACAATCTATTTTTATCAGGTAACAAATACTTATGAACAAACTCACCATTCAAACTCCAAGCTATATATAGATACTTAACGCAAAAAGAAGTTAAAAGTTTTCTAACCTTTTACCATGTTTTTGTGAAGAACCTTGATAATGAAAGCAGCTGATTGAGATTATTTAAGATCATAATACTGAAAGATAACATTTTTTTAAGTTTCCCTAGAAATAAAGTAACTTGAGACATAGAATGAGAGCACCTGTTCAGAAACTGTTGCCGTATGGTCTCAAAAAAGTGCTCGACCCCTCGACCCACGCCAAGGGAGAGTAAAACATGAACGGGAACAAAGAAACCCCTTAGTAGCATTAAAGGATACATACACCCGAGACCCCTAGAAACAAAAACTTGACGTGGAAAACGCCCTTGATGGGAAACACACGATGTTTGGGGCCCAGCGATTCCAAGAAAGGTTGCTCGAACCTATTAAAATAACGTTGAGTCGACCTAAACACGAGAGAATCCTTTTATACGGTTTTAATAATGAGATTTGTGGTACTTCTACGTATAAATGGTATGATGGTACTAATGTAAATAATCCTAGCGTTTTTGGGGGGGGGGGGGAATCATCAAATGACTCCTCCTGCTCTGGGGAGAGCGGGAGGGAGTGTCGGCCTTCTACTAACTAAAAACCACCCATGTTCCTTCTTAGCGCTTTGTGTCTCTTTCGAAGAACCGGCCAGCCCCGGCGGAAATAATCCTAGCTTTTGTTGAGGTAAATATGTTGCAAAATAATAATTTTATTCGGTTCCGTTTATTCGGTTTATTATTATGTTTCGTATCAAGTTTCATTATTATTTTATTTCTGGAATCTTCATGAATATGATTTTAAACATGATATCATACCCAATGTGCAAGGATAACATTTTTATTATGTACACTGGCGGTGCGGCATCAAATGATTTAATTATTTCGTTTCCGGTATTGCGGATTTCAATTACCTCGTTACACTTATTAAAACAGACACAACTATAAATCCAAATACAATCAAGTTGTCTTTAATGTAACAAGTTTATGGTTGCAGAACTACTTAAACAAAGCCGAAGCATTGATTTCAATTAATTAAAAGAGAGTTCTCTAAGCCTTGCTAATTACATTTCCTCTCACAAACAATCCTTTTGTCTTTCTTAGTTTATGTTAAACTTTTCTGGATTAAACCTGGATTTTGTTTGACTAATATTTATTAATGTGAAATTACATTTGTGAATATTACATGCAAGCAACCGTCTTGCATGTATGAACGTAGACGAGGCGAAAGGGGTGTGATGGGCCTGCCACACGCTCAAGCTTCACCACACTTTTGCCTGCGCGATTACACGGTGCACACAGTACATCGCGCGTGTGGTTGGTAATGGTAATCCAGTTTTACCAAACGCGCGTGGTTGTGAAGACTGTATCACGCGCAAACCTCACGGCGCGGCCTGCGCATTATTCGACTTGCTAGAAATTTTATCGTCGATTTTTGTGAATCTGTTCAGCCATTAGAATTAACTTGTTATTTATATAGAGTGGAAGGGACAACGGCGACAACCCGAGTGAATAGAATTTTTTAGTTAGTTATCAAAAATAAAAAAGTTTAAGTTTCGTCCGAAGCTATTCGTGTCTTCTGCGCAAGTTCCTATCAGTCGCACAAATTACTATTATGGTTACAGTATTTAAAAGGAGAAAAATGAAACTAAAAGTGTGTGACGGACTTTTTAATTTAAAAATCCGCCGGCTTGGAATAGAAAGCTGCGCACAACAGAACGCTGCACAGAACTTTTATTTATTGTTTAGGATTCGGGGATTTTGGCTTAATTTCGACGAAAAACTGCAAACAGGAATTGTTATTCTTTTCGTTAGTTTTCCATCGAACATAGAGTTCAATAATGCGATAGATACAAATTACATGTCTCATACGAATAATGTTAAATGAAAAGTACATGAAAACGGTACGAGTAAACGGTGACGGTGGCCTAATAATAACAGCCGCTCTGGTGGATCTTTAAGTAAGTCTTACTTGCCTAGTTTGGTCCGTGGAAGGGTTGACCACCCATAACATACGAGTTTCTCATCTCGAGAAGCTCATCAGGCAATCGCTCCATGGAAAATACTGGTATTCAGCTGCATCCGATAAGAGTGGAATCCCATCCCAACATTAAGAAAGAGGCTAGGCAGTTGATGAATGAAAAATACATGTAAGCATAAAAGTCTATCGTTTGCAAAACCTCCATGGCATGATCATCAGTAAACAAATTAAACTAATCTAGCCATTCTTCTGCTTTATCAAGTAAATAATGTGATTATTCATTCGCTATGAATAATACATTACTTAACTATTTAATTAATGTCAGGATCAATTACGCAAACTCATATGAGTTTTGTTAAACAGCGTAAAGTGTTTCGCGTGTATTCCGCCCTTAGGTAGGAATGACTACGTGATTATCACACACGAACAAACGCTCTAACGAAGCTGACATGGCGTTTGTTTTTTCCGTCATGTGGAATCTACACTAATAGTAATATTATAAAGAGGAAATTGAATAATTTTTGTATTTTTATAAACTAAACTTTTACAAACTATTTTAATAAACTCAAAAACTATTACTACGAATAAAATCGCAGACTAATAAAACTACGGTCTTCAAAGTAGAAAACAAGAAAATAATTCTTGTCTGATATTCTTATCAGAACGCCTTATTCAATTAATTGATTTTCGTCTAGTAAGTACGTAATTTGTTTACTACGTCTGTCCTCTAAAAAATTATAAACGTTAAATTGAAAAATCAAATAATCACACATCTGCAAGGAATCTAATGTCCCGCACATTGACGGTTTGCACTGAGAGTAAGTAAATATATATAGAAGTACCACAAAAGGCAGCCGCAAAGAAGCTCAGCGTTGGATTGAGAGAGTGAATGCCGACAGTCACAGGTGGGCGGGACTCACTACTTACCTACTGCCGGGGTGACGCGCGCGCTGTTGCACACTTTGTAGGCTGGCAGCTGTACGCAGTCGTATACGACAGAGGTCTATATGAAGCCACAACCTCGCCAGCTCTGTCGCGACAGCTGACTACAACTGTCCCAGTGGAAACCTGCTCGTATATAACCAATACTAGTTTACAACTCCAGGCGACTAAATGAATGTCTTCTCAAATGAATATCAAATCTCTGTGTTGCGTGGAGAGTCCAACATTGTACAGAGTTTTAACATTTATTTATTTGAGTAAACATGTACAACATAACAGACGCAGATCCCAGCGATTGCACTATTAGAGGATTTTTTTTTTTACAAAAAAGAATATTACTTTAAATACTTACAAAATAACAATAAAAAGCCATCTTTCATGAATCTCTCATAACATCTCAAATATCCCTGAAAAACGTATACCCATCTTGAGGCAAGTGACTTGTCACTATCAGTGTCTAGACCATACACCGATTAATTTGTGGTCGGTGCAATATCTTCTTCTTCTACATACTACTCTATAACTCGTCATCTCATCCCCCTCCTTCCCTCGTCTCTCTCCCTTCGTCCGTTACCCACCGGTGTCGATGTCAGTAGAGCATTTATTTAGATGTCCCATAAGGTTAGTAATAACGTCGTTATGAATTGCAATACTCTGTTCAAACATAGGTCTTCCTTAAGCATCACCACAAACTGTCCCTAAAGATCACTATCACGTTGAACAGTTCCAGATCTGAGCCAATTTCTGTTGCGGAATCCTGCTTATCTAGCTGTCCGAACCCTATTTGGTTGTGTGTGTGTGTTGTAGTGCCTCAGGGCAACACCGTTTAATTGGCAAAGGCATGCCGCATGCACTGTCCAACACGTACACTACCTCATAAACGTGCTTTATGCTTTATTGAATTGATATTTTACTTGAGAGGGAGGGACACGGTGGTGCGATACACCATACTAATGTATTCCCCTTTTTAGGGTTCCGTAGTCAACAAAGAACCTTTATAGTTTCGCCATGTCCGACTGTCCGCACTATTGCTCAAAGAATCGAATCACTAGGACGCTGTCATTTGGCATGAACATACAGATGAGTTACGCCGACAAAGAAGTTAAATAAAATTTTGTAATTTGTTTTTTTACGGTGTCTCCTGTTATACACTTCAAGTGGGGATGATTGTTTTCTATTGTGTGGGATGTCGTTGGATAGGTAGGTACCTATTTAAAAGATATCGCGAGTTAGTTCAAACACTTTTTCGATTAGGGATTCGTTTGTGAAATATTAAGCTTTAAAATGCAAATGTTTGTTAAACTAAAGTGTGGCTACTTAGACGGGTTGTGTTTGGGCGTGTGAAAAAATTCATGGTAGTATATATGTAACGGTATTAAAAGAAAAACTATCACAGCTAAGTAGACTTTACAAGTTTATGAGAAATAGTCGACCAACTTTAAAATGTACTTGTATAAATCATTTTCCTAAACGTAATAATAATATAATATGGTATAGCACAGGTTTTTAAACTGCAAAGGTAAGTTTGTTTTATTTTCACAGTAAAATTCGTCGTTCGGAGGCAGGTAGGCAGGGACGGGGGGTCTCAGTTTAGTAAATTCTCATAATATTATTATTTCGATGGGCAACTACTGAACCCTACATTGTACGTGGTCTGACATGCACTTGGCCGGTTTTTTTTCTCCTTACTTATATTTCTTGAGCATTTTTCAATCAAGCTCTGTCATTTAATAAAAGTTGTGTAATGATGGAGAAAGGATTTAAGTAATTCGATTATTCCATAACTGTATAGCTATCTATAATCACATACTCGTAGCTATCTGTGTCACAAATTAAGAACTAACATCAAATTCCTAAAATAATTACGATATTAAAGTTATCCGCGACTTTACACCATAATATAGAAAAAGCCGGCAACAACAGTCGCGCAATAACCCGCCGGACACAACGGGTCAGAGGGTCCTCCCTTCTCGATGGTAACTACATAAATGATATCTTATCTGATTATAGTAGTATGCAGATCTTTTTTTCTTTCTTTTGATCTTTTTGTGTCCTCCCCTACATATAATTAATATACTGAGCTATTTATAATCTGCAACCACTTAGTTGTGATAGTAAGCACAATTTATGAAGGCTTTACAAGTTACTAAGTATTTTTATGATACTTTGTATTTGCGAATAATGGACATAATACTTATTTACAATGGAGTATTCCTTTGTAACTAACGCTGAAGGCTTTAGTTCTGTTTTTATTTTGGAGAGTTATTATTTTACGGAAAAGTAAACGTGACATCTGCGATTATCTAGAAATGATCACACTTGGCCAAACTTTATTATGTGCAACGTTCTAAAATACTATTAATGGGTACGCAATACGTGCACTGATATTATAATAAAATAATTGACTTTGCGCCAATCACACACAAATAACCTACAACTTACGAGAGCTAAGATACCATAAGAAATTGGTTGATTCATACGAAAAGTGCTTGTCATTAATGCTGTTACTTTTTTAAAACCCTTCTAGATAAGAAATATATGAAATAGGAGCTTTTTCATAGAACAAAATATTAAGCTAATCTTTAAAATAAAATAAAAGCAAAGGTAAAAATACTAATATTTGACAGTTCAACCAATTACTAAACTGGAATCTTCTGAAAGTATGTTTAATGGTTTTTATATTAACAACAGTTCAACATTTTATAAATTTTAATATCGCAATAATTGTGATATGAAATTTTACGTATTTTTGTAAATACATACAGAAGTCATTAATAGGGTATTTCACCAAAAAATATTGTATAGTCTGTTAGATAAAAATATTGGACACGTGTTTTTTGTTTTACCAAATTAATAAAAATTTACGAAAAGAAAACGTGTCAAAGATCATGAGTGGGGGTTTTTGACGTCACTTTATGGGTAAAAAAGTACTAACCTTGTGACGTCACACGACTTGACACGACTTTTCGAAGCACTGTATCGTCTTTATCTTTTGTTAACGTGAAAAAATAATAAAAATATGTGACCATTATTTTTTGAAAATTATCTGACTGACTAATTAGATTTTTTGGAGAATAGGGTATCCTATTGTACCACCTGATCAAAAAGGGTAAAACGGGTCATCAAGCCAGCAAAAAGTCTACCCTAAAAGCAGAATCTACTGCAGATGAAGCCTCTAAGGTGATGATTGCACTACTACAATCAGAGATGCGACAGAACGATAACATCATAATGTTGTTCTGCTACTGAATTTAAGACGCTTTTCGTTTCACTGTGTCAAACTTCTTTACCTAATAAAGTCTGCAATTCTGTTGCAGTGCAACCAACAGTAGATCTGGTGATCTAAAATGGCCGCTTTGGCAGAATAAAAATAGAACAATAATATTAATTTCGTTAAAATTCGTAAATTGGTCACAGACGCTGGGGCGCATAGTTACTATTGTCAGTTTGTGACCATTCTACTAATTTTAACGCAATTCATATAGGTATTATGATTCTGATAATGCGGCCGGTTTTGGCCTCCAGTTCGCGGACTTTCAGTGAGCGCCTCCATGGGTAGGAAAGAGTTACAGGAGATGATAAATGATAATGTACCATGTATTGTAACGAAACACCGTAATGTGGTTGAGCCATGTATTCAATGTGCACATTGTAAAGCCTTATTAAGCGGTATCGAGTCTAGGTAAACATATACGCAACTGACTGTGTTTTAATTGTAATTGTTTGACGTTGCAACTAAAAATAGTTTTCTTTCTTGGCAATTAACCCATTTTTTGTATGTCTTGGGGAATAGAACTACCACAACTTAAATTAACAGCAACAACTGAGGAACAACCTTCTGTAAAACACAAAATTTGCCTAATAAGCAGCGAAAGATCTAACAGATTATTTACAATTTCCGAAAGAACGAATTTACATAATTATGAAATCTGTCACTATCGAAAACCCACAACATGCGGATTGCGGCAAATTCTCCACGAAATTGAGGGAAAAGTACAAAATTTAACGCACTCATTCTAAATAGTTCTGTGTCTTCCGAAAGTCTTCTTCGGAAGACACAGAACTATTTAGAATTAGTCATGTTAGTAAGAGAAAAGTTAATAGAATTGACTTGTATAAATATATGATAGATGCTAACTTGATGTATAACAGTCGTGTAGAAACATTTAATAACCTAATTTACTTGGACATAAACACATGGAACTATGCGTATTAACTTAACACAAATTTTAATCTATCTTGACTTTAATACTTACAACAAACGTTATGGAACCTTAAATAAAAATGGTTTAAATATAATAATGCTAGATTTACAAGACCTGATTCTTAGCCTATGCAACCTGACTGTTACGCACTCGGAATTAAATTGCCGCACTCAAGATCCTAACCAACTCGACTTTTCTAATAATTTACACCAATCAAATCAGTTTTTTAGTTCACTACACATCTTACACCAGAACATAGCTGGTTTGATTCGTAAATCCGATACACTGACTGTAAAATTAGTAGCATTAATCAACAAGGGCACAAGTATAGATGTTCTCTGTGTTACAGAACATTTTATCCAGACAGGGTATGAGGATTTATTACATATTCCAAATTTTTGTCCAGCTGCTTTCTTTTCAAGAAACACAAAGAGAGGAGGAACAGGTATTTTTGTAAAAGTGGGAATACAGTTTAGAGAAATATCGGATATAGCGAAGCAATCGGTTTCAGGCATTTTTGAATGTTGCGCTGTAGAAATAATAGCTTATGGGATTGTTATTATTTGTATCTATAGAATTCCAAAGAATAATTACGAAATATTTTATGATAAATTAGATTATGTATTAAATAAAGTTTGTCTATCTTCAAATAAGAAGATCGTCTTGTGTGGAGATTTTAATATCAATGTTCTAAAAAGAAACAAAATTGCTCTAGAACTGGAATGTTTTCTTATGAAGTTTAATTTAAAACTAGCGTTATATACTCCCACTAGGTTAAAAAATCAAACCTGTATAGATAACTTTGCTCACAACTATCGGAAGGAATGTAAGGTGAAGTTGTGGATCTGGTCCTCTCCGATCATACTTCCCAAATTCTTAGAGTCCCTATAAACAAAACTTGCAAACTAAAATATTGGAAAACCAAAAGGCAGGACATTTGCATGGAGAATTTAATTATTTTTAGAAGACATCTCACCTCTCTATCATTTATGCAAGTATATAATGCTAAGGACGCGAACGAAGCTTTTGACATTTTTATGGATGATTTCTCCCTTACACATATAATAAAGTTCCTGATGTTATAAAAAAAATGACTTTATCAAAATTCAAAAAGGCGTTAAACGAAATTTTACTTGTAAAAAGCTATTATTTAATTGAGGACTTTCTTAATGATGATTAACTGACTGATTGATTAATTATTATTACTGTTACGCTATTCAGATTTTGTTATTGACTGATTTATAATACCTTTTCTATAATTGACATAATTATTGTTGGTTTCGTTAGCATCATTTTATTTTATTTTTTATTATTTTGACCAGCTTGACATTTTCTGATTTATATTTTTAGTGTTAGTAATTTAAAGACATTCTTATTTTATTTTTTTGACATGCCACTATAACTGTATAGCAATTATTTGCATGCCCATGTGACGGTAAAATATGGAGATCTTTATTATAAAACTAACATCTATGTACCATTACCCATGTTTGCAAAGCAATAAATGATTTGATTTGATTTGAAAAAAATTGCCTTTCAAATAGCGTAGGTACCACAGCATGGCCTAACATACTCTTCCCATTGATAAATATCGTTTAAATTACTTTAAACTTCGAAGAGGTGCGATTTTTGTGACGCTGATTGTATATGATTATAACTCATAAGTTCTCATTCACAAATACAGATTCAACTGAACAATGTCAACTCTGATACTGTTTTAATACAAGGCTTTAAAAACTGTACCTGAAGGAATAATCCAGGTAAGCATTTTCTTGCATTTTCTTAATGGTATCTAAATTCCGATAACAACCTTTATTACTTATGAAACGTTCAAATCAAAGATGTTTTCGTCTTAAAAGGTAACGGTGCCAAGTGCACGTCCAACATATTTTAAAGATAACTATCAAATTGGGATATTTGAATGGAATTTGAGAACCATAGGGATTCCTTCAAAAATAACATGATGTATTCGGTAATGGCTGCAGATTGGTTGCCAAGATTAAAAGCGTAAAGATGGAAGACGACGCACTTAAAAATACTCATTAGGGTCAATTGTGACAGAATGCCTAATACCTTCCTGCGGGCTGGCATGATATCAAATCATGGTAGATAGCTACCATGATTTGATTCAGATTAGTTTATCATAGGTGAAAATGTTTTTAACTTAAGCCTTTTTGCCATCGAGATAGAAACTACAGACGCTAACCACGAACCTTGCATTCACATTGTTTATACAGGCTGTAAGGGACAGCTCTGAGCATATTCCATCACAATATTTCTGAGAAAAATTTCATTGTTTTCATCGGTTTTCATTTACAAATCCTTTATTACAATGTGCATTCTTTGTACGCAGAACTCCATTATGTAAATAACACGGCTAAAGATCGATTTATCGCCCACGAAACACCCTGCATATAAAATTTTATGAAAATCGTTGGGCCCGTTTCCGAGATTCAGATTATATATACATTTACATATTATAACATATACGCATAATAATTGCTCGTCTAAAGGTACTTATTAGATTAAATACAACCCATGGTGTCCCACTGCCCGGGCCAAGGCCTCTCTCCAGTTTTTCATATTGGGGCTAGACCGCTTCATTGCAAACATGATATTATTAAAATCCATTCATATTAGAAACATAACAGATTAATGCATCGTTTCACACTGGCCGATGTTTTGAATTCAATTCGTCATAACAGTAGATACCTATCATGATTAAAATACGCTTTAATAATTAATCTCGTTGTTTGTTAAAACAATGTTTGTGTACAATCCCGACCACAAATATGTATTTAAAGCACTTCAAGTGCCCTTTTCACGCAAATTCATCAGCTGCATAGCTTATTCCCAAATATTTTGGGGTCAGGTTCCAGTGTAACCGGACGCAGCTGAATACCAGCCAAAGCTTTTATTCAAATTAAATGGTGTCACGAATATCTTTAAATCTACATTTTTATAATTGGAATAGGTGTCATCGATTCTAATTATCAGTCGTATGCTCGTGACTGTACCGATGCTACAATAGGCTTTTTGTTCAGAGTAACACATTGCAATGGCTGCCGAATACCGCGAACGCGTTACTGCTAACAATACGTCTACGTCATTATCATGACATACATCGGCCATGCACAAATAGTTTACACCAACATAATTGACGGCATAACTAATTTAGAGATAGGTGTTTGGCTATTTGGGTGTCGGACCAAACTGGCTGGCCGTAGGCACACCGTAAATACGTAACAACCTGCTTTGGGGTACTGAGAAACTACGGAACGCCACCTGCTACGAATACGATCATTATTATATTTGTAATGTTTGTAAGTAGATACTTATGTTATAAATCTCATGTGGCGCCTAAACCGTCTAAAAAGTATGACTTAAACTATCATTTTAATTCATCGCGTGCATCGGCGCCGAAGATATTATACTGCACAAGTAGGTATGTGCTCAGACTGTGTTCACAGTGGCACTCTGTGTTCCTTATAGTTAACTTACCAGAAATTATGATTTAATCAGTGAAATAAACGTAAAAAGTGCATTTTAACATAATTTTTTGTTACGTTTGTTTAGTTTTCCAGATTCTAAATAAGTATTGAGTCGTTGGTGCAAGATCCCTTACTGATTATTTCTTAACAATTTAGCAACGCTATCCACAACCATTCGATTGTCTGTCATATCCAATCGTTCGTACTATCTAATTAACTACAATCGTACTAACGTAAATCGCTATTCACATAACCGAAGCCGAGTAATAAGTACGAGTAGTTTTGTTTGTGAGTGAGATGAACATATCAATCCTGCCGACAGCTATTACTGCTAACTGCTAACGGAAGTGCAATCGAACCAAAAATCAAAATGCTGTTAACTAATTTGAAGTTCATATACATATTATTGTATGTAAAGCTTTACTATTGTTTTAACCGCTGCATACACACTTCTGGTTATATTGTTTGGGTAGATGGAGTACCGGGTTCGGCCATCCGGGGACAGTCGGCGAGCCGCATATCAACAGAAGCCGAAGATATTGTCTCTTTAACAAATAGGTACTTAGTACCTACTCTATGGATCTGATAGCGCGTGGCCGTAGTCAAATTTTCCACTACATGTCTTTAGGTATATAATAATGATAGTCCTCCTCACCGTTTTCGGTCGCGGCGGCCAATCTTAGCGGAGATTAGCCTTCGCGTGCATCGGCGCCGGAGATACTCTGTGTTCCAGATAGTTATACTACCATGCCGATCGAATCTGTGAATAGCATTTTGCAATCGTTCGATCCAAAAATCTGATTCTCGAAAAAGTGTCAAGATCGATTTGACTTCGATTTCGATTGTTTGTGAATAGCTATGCAGGTCTTTAATTAGAAGTGGAACCTATTACTATGTTTCATGTGCGTGCTCTTAACCGTCTTAACAGTTCCCTTGGTGATGAGACGATCCCGGCTGCAGGTTCGGGAGTTCGGGACATGATATAAAACATGTTTATGTATCAAAATTGTACTTGTAAACATCCTAGCTGCAGAATAAAGTCAAGTCCGTCAGATAAATGTTTTGCTATCTAAACAAAGGTGCGTGCAAAATTATTTGGTTAGGGAGTTTAAACATTCAGTTGCAACATTTGATTCATTAATTTTTTAAATGCTTCTAAAAGCTCTTGCACTCAGCGTCGCGCTCTGCGTCGGTGTTCTCATGTTCATAAGGCCCAATATTTTTAACTCGCGTTCGTTAATATAGGCTTTTTAGTGTTAGATCGTTTCATCGTCGAATTTATCTCTGTCCTCAGGGCAAGATTGAGGTCAAGAGTAGGCCAATTGTATTTTTTTAAACCGTGATTTGCATAAGTTCAAGACAACAATGCCAAAATTCGAATCCTACGTTGCTTATACAACTCGAGAAAGACTTCTAGAGAAGGAAGTAAAATTATGGAAATGCGACCATAATTTACAATTGCACCACCATTAATTGTTTCCCTATCGCACTGTAGGTATATTAAATTGAACCAATACAAAGGATGACCGATTCGTAAATACTGAGATATAGTGCATCGTCATTTCACCCACCGGTTAATTTAGTGATCCTTTGAAAGAGGTTTGAAAGTTAATTAGTGAACAAAGCAAAACTAATTTCTTGTTAAGTAAACAATAAGTCGTTATAGAATCGGAGTTAATTGGAAATATGATGTTGACGTTTTTTTATTTACAACGATTTCCAATTACTAGGTAAATGGCTGGCAATTATTATTTACCACAATAATAAACGTAGCAAGCGTATCGTATTTCTACGGCATTTTTCCAGGGAATCGATACTGAGCTTTTCCGTAGCTTAGGTTACGTGCCCGTCGGGGCTGCGGGATGTTGTAAGAGAAACCGCGGCCTTGACATAGTGGGATAAGAAGAAACATGTGTGGTTTTTAGTCAGTAGAAGTCTGAGTCTCTCCTTTCGCTCTGTCCAAGAGCGGGAGGGCTTATTTTTTATTTCCCAACCCCCAAAAAAAAAGTTACACACATACAATTAAATTGATACTTTTCATTTATTAAATCAACAATGGGGATAAATCTATTCTCTTTAGCTTTCATGCTCCATTTCGCTACTAGCAAAAAAAATATTAACAACAAGGCGTGATATGTTAGCAGTAAGTCGGGTGAGGCCCGTAGGGTAAAAGTTTTTGTCTTGGGAATTCTTGACCTGCAGCATATGGACTACACCTGTGTATTTTTTTGTGTGGTCTTTTTTCTTTCTTTTTTAGATTATGGTTAGATTACATTAGATTATGTTATATTGATAAGATAGTCCTCACTTATTGTAACCGATAACTTATTGTCATATTTATGTCACATTATTATGTAAACGGAACGTAGGGGCCTGGAACTCACGACACAGGTAATCCTAGTGTGAGTTTCAGGAATCAACGGAACGTTGTAATTTTTAAACAATAAATTATTCTTATGCTCACCTCTACGGGCTTTCCCCAAAGACTCACAACGTTTTACGAATGCCTCTTAAACTGTCAAAACTCAAAATGAGTACAATGAAATAAAACACAACATTTAAAGGTGTTTAAGGTCCCTGGAGCCCACGTAGGTATCTTACTTAAAATTTCACGGACTTATAACATTTGGCACTAACACAACTTTGAGGTAATCCCATCTGAGCACCGATTTTTAGAGCACCAAAAAACTTTACTAAAATTATTATTTTTATTATACGCTCCATCACTAGCAGCTACCAAATCTTAGGTGCTCAGATGGGAATAGCTTTGGTGCTCTAAACTTAGGTGCTGTAAAAATCGGTGCTCAGATGGGAATACCTTACAACTTTTACCAGTTCGCAGTCGGAGCGAAGCTATTGTTATTTGAATCAGTGACTATTTGAGCTACGATGGTAAGACTTTCGTTACCAATAGCCATAAGACCATTGTTTACATATGTCCTTAATGACTTGCTAACTCCTAGTTCGTTCAGAGTGATTGCCATTATTAGATGTATGTAAAAATGTGTATGTTGTCTATATATGTTTTTTTAATAATAATTATGATGTTTAAAACATTCAACAGTATACTTAAAGGAAATAAAACATTATTAGATGTATGTAAAAAACGTCTATATACGTTAATTTAATAATAATTATGATGTTTGAAACATTCAACAGTATACTTACTTAAAGGACATAAAACGATATAACAGTATTAGGTACTTAATTACTGACATTAGGAGCTCACTTGTTGCTCTCTGACTCTGAATCTCCAAAGGGCTACTTGAGTCTAAACATAAACCTCAATAAGTAATAAGACGGTTAATACGAAACCCAAGCCAAGTACGCACAAGTCGTAAACCAGGTAAAATATGTATCGCGTATTCGCGCCGTGTGTCGGGCACAAGTATCCGAAACAGATTTTTCGTCTGAAACATTGGAACTGGTGCCAATTTCTAATGACGAAGCCATGTTGAATACAATGTTCCCTAGTACGGATTAGCTTTGAGTTACAAAGTTAACCATACTTAGGTATAGGTACCAAGTAACATACTTATGGTTACCATTATGGTTGCAAATGAAAACACTAAAAAATATAAGTTTAAAAAACTAAAACCCGACCACGCAAAAAACCGCAGAGTAATAAAACTGCTGTCTTAATAGAAGAAAACAAACCTTAAATTATTTTGAGTAAATAACTTAATAATGCGCTTCGCCGATCAATTCCGATCTTTGTTAGTTATTGAGATGTCCTCAAACTATTTTGTGAAGATTCGACGGTACAGGCATACACCAATAAATATATATAGAATTGGATGCATATTGAAATATCAAGCTTGCTTTTCCATTGAAATACCACAACACAGGCAAGTTCTGTCTTTGAGACGGCAAATGTCTACTGATTCAATTAGAATTCCTTGTTAGTTAGTATTCGACGAAATGTGCGTTAAATGCTATGTTAGCAAGACTGTAGCTTATTAATAGTAGGTATGCAGTTTCAATGTTACTGCTAATATTAATGAACAGAGGAATAGACTTGGGTAATAATAACTAAGCCGCGCCTCAAAATAACCTAAAATTGTACAAACATGAGAGATTTGGAAGGAAATACAACTTTATAAAACTAAAACCCGACTACTTATGAATAAAATCGCAGAATAATTAAACCGCGGTCCTAAAAGTAGAAAACTAGAAAACAATTCTTAGGTATCTGATATTCTTATCTATCAACGCCATTGCTTTCATCGTCTATTAAGTAGATAATTTGTATAAGTATTTCAATTTAACGGATTATAAGTAAAATTATTATAGATGACAGCCGTAGTCGCATGCCTTTGATACCAGTTCTCATTGATCAAAAAAAGCATAATTATTTACAAAAGTTTGTGTTCGACAACTGCATTAGTATGGAATACTGTGTCGCGGCAATTAGGCATTAGTACAAGAAAAGAAAAAAAAGAATTAAAAAACTAAAAATCCCGACTGAAAAAACTGAAAAGCACAAAACAAGCACCTTTTAAATTAAACAAAACTTGGAAGCAGGCGGGGTTCATTTGAATATGAATTATGAAATGAAAATAGAATGGACCCCGCCTGTTTCCAAGTTTTGTGCTATTTTTGCTTTTCAGTTTTTTCAGTCGGGTTTTTTCAAGACGAATCTAACGACGTATGTACGTTACTCTACCAATATCTCAGAAGTGTTTATTTATAAGAAATAACGGTTTCTAGTTGAAAATGCATTAGACGATCCTTTTTCGACAGTTGATACCTATACCTATTAACTTTTTAAAACAATCCAGAAAATTTTATATTTTAATGGTATTTCTTTACTATTCCAGAATCTAAATTCCCCATCCCTGGGGATGTGGAGTTCACTGCCGGCCACTCTTGTTTCCCAATCGTTATATATAATCAACTTTCGACGGCACGGTTGGCGCAGTAGCCGAGGGATCAGACTGCTGCGCTGCGTGCGGGTTCGATCCCCGCAAGAAAAAAACATTTGTATGGCCCACAAATAGTTGTGCCGGGACTGGGTATTTCTGTATGTATGTTCAAATGTTTGTAAACGCACCCACGATACAGGCGAAATTCCTAGTCTGGGGCAAACTTAAAAAAAAACATTGTATGTCCGATATGTTTTCGTGCCATACCCTCGGATGACTAAGCATAGGAAATCTCTAGAAAACTATCAGTTAGTCATAATCAGTTAAACGTGTTGTAACGGGACCACACGACGAACTAACTGGTTATGTCATAATTACTAAACTATGACGTGCTTTCTATTGGCTGCGACTCGTGCGTACCACTGGTCGGTGTTATATCTGCTATGATTTATTATTAGTTGTCGCGTCCGATTTTCTTTTTCGATTAAAGTGAATGAATGCAGTTCTGTATGATAGCTCATAAATTGGTCATATTACGCTGGTATCGAAATCTCAAGATCTACTGCGCTTGTAATTACTAATTAGTAAAAATTTGAAGCAGTGGTGGCTCACTGGTAGCGGCCCCGACTGACGAACAGTGAGTCGTGGGTTCGAACCCAGTCAGGCGCATTAGTTTGTGTGATTTATTTCATCACCACTGCTCTCAAAACGGTGAAGGAAAACATCGTGAGGAAACCGGCATGTCTTAGAACCAAAAGATTCGAAGACATCTACCAATTCTCACTGGGCCCGCGTGGTAGATCAAAGCCCATCCCTCTCCTAGAGAGGAAGCCTGAGCCCCCCAATGGGAACATTATAGGCTGATGATGATGATGAAACATTGGAAGACCAAACTAGGCAAAAAGCGAATCTGCATAAGCATGTCAAATGTCACAATTCAATGTAATGTTTACGTTTACCTAAAAATGTGGGTCATTGACCGCCACTACCACACCGTCACTATATTTGTTTACACAATCCTAATCTGATCTCAAGAAGTGTGCGTTTGTTTGTTTGCTCGCTCTCAATCCACAGATAATTCGCTCGCTAATCTATTCAGGATAGACGCGTGTAGGTCACCATTACGCGCCGGCTACGAGACGAGTTACCGACCAACCTAATTCTGTGCCACAAATATATTCATAGTGTAGTTATTTTTAGTTATCTCCATAAAAGTGACGTCATGCGTTTGTCTTCGCGCTTCCACGGACTGGCTGCAGCGTTTGGTATTGAATGAGAATTTACAAGGTTCTGAAATGCTACCTAGTTATTGTTTAAATTAGAAGATATCATAAATTAATAACATACTATCACGATTATAACCCCTGAAGGGTTAGACAGACATGTAGTCACAAGCACTAATATGTATGGATACACTTATCACAATTCAAATGTGATTTCCTCGTAAAATAATGTTTATGCTCTATTTCGTAATACCGTAGCTTTCAAAATATAATACTACTGGCAACGTGTAGGAATATTAAAGCCAGTGGCTGCAGGACCTACGGGCATAATAATTAAAAGTTTATACAGATACATTCAACACAACAATAAACATAACAATCCTATAAAAACAACCAGCCCACAGCCATGAACACAGTAAGTTATTGGGAGACACTGTGTTTGTTAATCGTCATCAAGACCACAAGAGGCCACACCAGTCACAACAATCACCACGCACAGTAGACTCGGTGAAATCATTGGTACCTCACACTCACCGAATACACAAAGTTTTCCATCAACCACACGAAGCACAACAAGAACACGAAAATAAAAACCGGCCAAGTGCATGTCGGACCACGCACCATATAGGGTTCCGTAGTAGCCCATCAAAATATGCTAACTTACCAAACTGATTAACAACCCCGCTTAAGTGCCTACCTCCGATGAGTTTTATTGTAAAAATAAAACAAACTTACATTTGCTGTTTTGTCACCTGCGCTCGCATACATTATGTATAGGAAAATATTTTATTCAAGTACATTTTATAAGTTGGTCGACTATTACTTGTAAACTTATAAAGCTTACAAGTAACTTAGCTGGGATAGTTTTCCTATTATTTTCGTTAGATGTGCTACTACCACGATTTTTTTCATACGTCCAAACACAACCCATATAGGTGGTTTAGGTTGGCACACTTAAGTCTAACAAAATTTTTCACTTTAAAGCTTGATATTTCACAAACGAATCCCTTAATCTGTTTTATTTTTTAAAGACCAATCTAACGACATCCCATACAATAGACATCGCGAGAAAAAAAAACATCCCCACTTTAATGTGTACTGGAGAAAAAAAAACTATACTTTACTTTAGCACTTTGTCGGCGTAACTTATGTCTACTCATGCCAAATTACAGCTTTCTAACACTAAGAATCTTTGAGATATAGTACGGACGGACAGACAGACAGACAGACGATATAGGATATGGCGAAACTATAAGGGTTCCATATTGACTACGGAACCCTAAAAAGGAGATAGAGATAGGGCGAAATGGATATCTTTTACCTGCTGGATGCAAGACGAAATATTTATCAAACCGATGACCGAACCGAACCGGAATACTGAAAAAGAAAATGTGAAAAAATAAAAGGATTATTATCTATTTTATCTTTTAATAATCCTTTTATTCTTATATTAAGTAGGGGAAAACGTTTGCTCATGTAGTACCACCCACGTTTTGCATTGGCAAAATTAAGTCATGAGAAAATATACCAGTCAATGTTTTACAAAAAGGTAGGCAAGTCGTGTTTTGAGTATTTTTCCGGTTAAATCCACACTTTCCAATAAGAGCTTTACGTTAAAGGAAGCGCAGGCACGTGGCCATTATATTGAACTGCCAGTACAAGTCACAACGCACGTAAGCGACACTCGACACGTCTCCTCAAATTCCCGAGATGGTAATAATACGGATCCACGTAAACCATGCGGTATCGGCAAACGGGACAAAACGTTGTTATTTGCTAAATCTGTTTTTAGTAGAAATTAGGACTTTGATGCGTCCCGGTAAGGTTCGACGTTCGAACGTTCGACTGCAGTATAAGTGATTGGATGATAAAGGTGGCAGAGTCTGAAGTTCGGACACGTATTTCAACACTACGGCTGAGAAGTGTGAGTAAATCTGCTGTGGTAGGAGTATGTGCGTTATTATACCGTAAAAAATGCTTAACGACGAGAATGCACTCTCATTCTCAAAATTGGACACGTCACAAATCGCTGTCAAATATTTGGCTGTTTTAATGAATTACTCAGTATAATAACTACCACTCGGGTCGATCTTTAGGTTATGCCGCGCTTGCCAAGGTTGGTCTGTGGATGGGTGACCGCCCATTAGGTACATAAGTACCGAGTTTCCTCCGCGCCTCAAAAAGCACGTTAAGCTGTTGGTCCCGGCTGCCATATCTTTGGCAGTCTTTACAGGTAGTCAGTGTCCTGAAAGTCTGACAACCAGTCTTACCAAAGGGTATTGGATTTCCCATTATTAACTGGGTTGTGAAGGTCAGATAGGCAGTCGCTCCATGTAAAACACTGGTATTCAGCTGCATCCGGTTAGACTGGAAGCCGACCCCAACATAGTTGTAGATGATGATGAATAGATTTCTACTTAATAAATGCAATAACTAAATAATAATAATAATATGTTTATTTATCCCAATAATGCACACAGACACAGTTTAAAAATAAAGTGACAGAAATTCAATGAACATAATAATATATAATAATAGTCTATGTATACAAAATAATAATGAACCCTGCCTCTTAAACTAGGAGACCTGTATTTTAAGAGACAGTGATCGGTCATTATTGGTATTTAACAAAAATGAGCTTTACAAGAGTGAGTGTGTCGATCCACCATTTAAATGTATATTAATATTAGTTTAAGTATTAATCAATATGGGTATGTGTGTGTGTGTGTGCGTGTGTATGTAGTGTTTGTTTTTTTAAAGAGATGTTTGAGATGTCAAGCGATGTTTGTTAGTAAAGACTCTGTTTTGATATAATCCTGCAGTAAGAGCCAGTCTGAAGTTTTTGATTTGACATTAAATTTATTTAGGTCAATTATGTCTAGTTCTTTTTGAACTTTTTTGAAAACCTGATGGCTCAGGACATAGTATTGCCGTCTTGCAAATGAATTTTGTACTGTACGCCTGGGGGAACATATGTACGCTTTTTTGGGTCAGATGGAGGTAAGTGAGCGTGAATCCTCAGGACAGCTTGCAGAATAAAGAGCTGCCGAACTGACAGTATCTTGCAATCATCGTAAAGCTGTGTTGTGGGATATCTGTAGGGTTTTCTTAACATAACTTTAAGAACAGCCCTTTGAGACCTTTCTGCTCTCAGAAGATAAGTCTTCGCTGCTCCACCCCATACAGTTATACAGTACCCAATGATCGATTGGCATTAAGTGAAATACACCATTTTGAGAATGTCAATACCGGCGGAATCTCGGAGAGATTTGAAGATGTGAATAAGACGAAGTGTTCGGGTAGTAAGTGTCTCGAGTTGCTTATCCCATTTTATCCCATATGAACACCCAAGTATTTGACACTGTTGGCTCTGGCAATGGAGGGGCATGAGCACGATATAGGCTGATCCTGGCATGAATGAGCCGCTATCGTGAAACTACTTGTTGGTTTGGTGTTTGACCGGATAGCAAAGGGTACAAAATAAGTTTTCTTTAAGTTTAGTGTAATCAAGTTTAGGTCAAGCCAGTGTATCACTGAGGACAGTCCAAACTCCGCCTTTCACGTCTTCCCACGAGGGCCCATCAACCAAGATCGCTGAGTCATCCGCGTATGCATAGATCTTACAAGCTGGTATTGACATTCTGCAAAGGTCATCAATATATATTTGAAAAAGTGTGGGGCCCAGAATGCTTTCTTGGGGGACACCATATAGCACAACTTCTTCATCACTGTAGTTAGATCCAATCTTTACCATCTGGGAACTAATATAATAATACAAATATTACGTAAGTGCTACATTACATAATAATATTACAATAAGGATCCTCATAATTAACCGTTTCTGGTATACGAAAGTTAAAATATTTTTTTATGAATGAATTGGGTACCAAAACATAGGTACACTTTTTCATTTTGAACTCCTTACATACTAACGTAACAAACTTAAGTTATTGCACTGATAGGGACGTAGTAAAGTGCTACAATAAATTGATATTCTTTTAAGTAAGGTAGTATTCCTTTATTGACATTTTTGAATTGCTAAAATTTAAAATTACATTGTTTTCGTTATGATAAATATTTGTACTTATTATTGCAAGACAATGTGAGATTAAGTAGACATGATTAATTAATGAAAACAGAGAATATGTGACAGTTACGACGAACTAGCTTTCAGAATGCACAATATAACGATTCGCGTTGGACAGAAACTCGAAACAAAAGTATACATTTAACTGCATTATTTCATTATTGTAAACCTATAGCTTAATTCCCTTTGTACTTCATTGCGACAAGGTAAAGTAGTTTGTCATTAAAAATATTTTTATTTTCCAAATAAAACATCTCAGCCACGGTTCACTAGAAATATGAAATCCTTCTCACCGAGGATTCCAGATTTTGCAGCTCTCTCGGAGTCACTTTTAATAATCTCAACAATTCTGTCGAGATGAAATAAATGTAAAAATAAAGCTTTTCTCGGAGCTTTAATGCTGTTTCTGTTGTCTGATATTTTATGAACAGTTGAAATTGTTAAATGAAGAACGCAATACGCCGTCCCTCGAGTACCTATTGTTATTTTGATTGGAGCTCCGTACAGACGTAAAGCAGAAACGGATCTACGATCACTAGACCCTTTGTCTCAGTAACGCATGGAGGTATCAAGCTGCAGTTAATATCAAATACTCAGGTCTGCTTCCCCTTGGAGCAGTGAAAAAATCAAACTTGTTAGTCAACTTTCACAAAGGAATCAAAATCTATAGGGTATAGTCCGGTCAAATTAGACCAAAAAATAGGGGTAAGGTTACATTAATTCCCACCCAGACGAAAATTGGTAGGATTGTTTAAAACACCATTAAATGATAATTAAAAAGTCCCCATCGATCTGACACCTGGATTACTCGGGGTCACAGGTCACCAAAACGAGGTTTTCGCGATTTTCAGCAATATCATAAAAATTGCCTTAGGCCTTTAGATTTATACGGAACACTCAAAGCGCGAGTCCGACTCACACTCAATCAATTTTTCAGCCTATCTTGTTAGTGCAGCTTCCCGCTACCGGTTGCACTTTATATCATACTAGCTGACCCACGCAACTTCGTCTGCGTCATAATAATACATATAATATATAACTTACAACCTTCCTCGATAGATCGACTATCCATAGTAATTTTTTTTCATTTAGTTTTCTAATGCTGAAAGAATTTTCAAAGTCGTCTGAGTAATTTTTGAGTTAAATCGTCACAAACAAAAATCTTATCTTTCCTCTCCATAATATTAGATAGAACACAGAACAGATAAAAGAGGAAATACCGAAAGGATAATACCTCTTTTATTTGTTCTGTGAGATAGAACCTTAGATTACATTATTAAAGTGAGAATGAATATGAGTACCTACCTATCTCTGTTAAATATACAATCATCATCATCAGCCTATAATGTTCCCACTGCAGGGACTCAGGCCTCCTCTCTAGGAGTGGGATGGGCTGTAATCCACCACGCGGGCCCAGTGCGGATTGGTAGATGTCACATATCTTCGAATTTTTTGTTCTAAGATATGCCGGTTTCCTTACAATGTTTTCCTTCAACGTTTTGAGAACAGTGGTGATGAAATAAATTACACAAAGTAATGCGCCTGCCTGGTTTCGAACCCACGACCAACTGTTCGTAAGTCGGGACCGCCACCACTGGGTCACCACTACTCACAAAACAATATACAAAAACACCTTGTAAATATTATGGTGCAGTAAATAACTTGAATTTGAATTTCCCGGAGGCCAGAATCTCCACGTATCTTCATCGGGACAGCTGACCGCGTAATTATTTTGTTGCGCGGACATTAAATATTGCGATATCTTATAAGATATTTGTTTAAACTATATAGAGTAAAAGAAACAAATATTCTATATTAAATTTCCGTTCTAGCAAACACATTTTTTTTAGATATAGATTATAATACGTTATGTGTTAAATAAGCTTCGCAATAAATAATTCTATTTTACCTAACATTTCAATAGTAAAAAACGGTTACAGTGAGTCAATCTTAATAGATAGATATATGCTGTCGCGGACTTTTTTGTAGAACTTTTAAAGAGGAACATTTCTTTCATACATGAAATTTGCATAACTTAAACCATTTTTGCAGCGCACGGAACGGAAGCTCTCAATAAGGAATATCGTTTCCCGTTTTTGCAACATTTTTCATTTATGCTCCACTCCTGTTGGTCGTAGCGTGATGTTATATAGCCTAAAGCCTTCCTCGATAAATGGAATAGTCCATTTATCGAGGAAGGCTTTAGGCGGCCAACACAAAAAATATTTTTCAATTCCAACCAGTAGATCCTGAGATCTTAGCGTTCAAACAAAAACTCTTCAGCTTTATAATATTAGTATAGATTACTATCATGACATTCTTTTCTCCGGCGTTAGCGAGCAGTGGAGCGTGACCGGCTGAGCGCTTGTTATCTGTATCTCAACATACGAGCTCACACACCAACCACAAACATCGTAAACAATTTCAATCCATGTCCACGCCACTTATGTACCACTGGTGCCAAACGAATGCGCTCTACAGTGTTTATTTCAATACATTCATGCCCCTTCCGTGATCGTAATGTTTGATGCAATGTCAGCTCTAGGCCCTCAGTTATAAAAAAAATATATACAATAATTATTTTGTCAAAGACGGAGTATACTCTTTTATAAAATAATTTTGAAAATCGGTTCATAAATGTCGGAGTTATAACCTTGTTATCGCGCTTGTACTCATATTTTATCGACACTTTATGTCTGTCTGGGGAGATTATTGGTCTCTCCCATTGGTCTGGCTGCTTACAGAATTCTACTGCACGTGTGTATGTCACTGAACTCCCCTAAAAGGCTTGACCGATTCGAATGAAACTTCTTCTAGGGATATTTCAATAGGTTCTTAGGTGGTTTGAATACACAATTGGACCCGGTAGGTAGCGCTGCTGTCCGGGCAGGACGACGTCTGCCATGTCCGCTAAATATTGATTAAAATTTAATGAATGTGGGATGATGATGATGATGTGTTTGTGCAAACCATCGTAAAGCCTAATAGCTGCTACACACGATACGTAACGTTTACTTCAAACTGTACAGTTTGAATAGTACCGTCCAACCTATCGTAACGTGTGCTGCCTTAATTTGATTGCAAATTTTTAGCAGTAGTAGAAATATTTTTATTTTGTTCAAAATAAGTTTGCTTCCAAACTGTTGGACGGTAGTTTATGTCTGGTATTGGCATTTGCCATGACGTGTGGTCGTTTAGCTTGTGGTCGGCTGGACACTACTAAACCCTTGTGTGGCTTATGTCAAAGAAATGACATTGGACAAATGGCTCAATCACACAATGCAAAATATACTTTGAAAATATATTATTATGAGGATATGTAAAAGTAATCGCTAACACATAAACAAAGGTATCTTTCCGTCATCTTATTTTCTCGTTCCATTGTAAACCTCATTAATCGGTTTCAATCAGTTGTCAAGATCGTAGCCCAGAGCGTGTATTACAATATTAAATCCATACAAACCATACTTAGTTTTGTTATAAATTAAAAACATGTAGCTCGTTCAAGGCTCTTGATGTTTATTAACTAGGAAAGCTTGTTAGAGAAAAGCTGTCCCGATGCATGCATTAACAATGTCTATAATTATTCTCACTCAACCCTATTTAAGAGCTTACACTCTGATGTACCTACGTCCGAATTATTCAACCAAACATTAGCTAGTGCGAGTACTGTAGACTCCACACGTAATTGGTATTGGCAGCTGTTTGTAGGCTTCGAGCATTTCACGAATGGATAGCGCTGACTGTTGTGAAATGTGTTCAACTAATTGGAATGAAAACAACCCATCACCGTCACACGTCTGTTTTTCGGAGGCAGGCAGTGTCACATTTTATTGATCTAAAATATTTGAAAATAAGCCTGTAAAAACAAAAGTTCTAAATACAAAGCAAAAACTCACGAATTATTCAAGGTTAAACTCACATTTTTTAACGGCGATGCAAACAGAAGAAAGATCTGGCCACCTCAAATATCTCATCCAAGTGAGTGGGTGATAGTTACAGAACACGCCAGTTGCAAGTTTTTGGATTAATTTTCGTAATTCGGATACCTAACTACCTTTAGATACAACTTGACTCTTATCATTATACGATACGATAAGTGATTTAAAAAACTTATAACCTTTAACGTCTAACAAACACATTATCAGCACAAACTTTACAAGTAAATACCATTATTATTTTTTCGATGAATAAACAATTAATACACAACAAAATTAATATTTACACTACTGTTAATAACGTTAACTGTATGTTTTCGGTTTCAAAACAAAATCGTGTCTTGTCACAACAACGAAACATTAATGCCTTCTTTAGATAATTTCTAATTTGTCGATAGAAAAATACTACCAAATAAAATTGCATAATCGTGTTTGTTCACAACAGCGGTCAACAAATTTTGCAGGATTATACGAAATCACTCAATGAATCCCAAGTTGACAACATTAAGAACATCGAACTAAACAGGTGCTGCGCTCTGTGCACGGAAGCCGGAAGCCCGTAGCTCGCGAAGCGCAATATTTCCTTATGCAATTTGTGGGCCAGTGCTGGTTTGTATGTTCATTAAAATATGATTCGCGGTTTTAAGACGTATGTAGTTATATTTTATTCAACACACAACATAGCACTGGCCTGCAAATTGCAAAAAAACGTAAGTTTTGAACTTCGCTGGCTAAAGATTGGCTTATGTTGTTGCAGCCAATCACAGCCCACTGCCCAGCTACACTCACAGGAGCTGCGGCGTTAAAATTGCGGAAATCTATGTATGTGTGCGGTTCATAGCCACGAAAATATGCACCGATGTGACGCTGTGTGCGTAAAATTATGAATGGGTTTTGGCAAGTCGAGCGTTAGCCTTTAATAAGATTGGTACTAATCGTAGTGCTTGTCAGTAAGTATTAGTGGGACGCGAAAAATTGCTATAAGTATTTTAACAGGAGTTTGAACTTTTTATTATTATTTTGTATGTAGTGTTATTTTAATACATAGTTTATTAGTTAGGTATAAGAAATGCTCAGTTGGTAAGGTAGGCTAAGCCTAAGAGCCTATATAGGGCGCACGCCCCTGTTCACTGATGTGTTGGATAATCACAACCATAATGAGAACCTTTTCATACGGAACTCTAATTGTTTGAACAAATAAGAAATATAAAGTTATGACGTAAAGGAGCTCCCTGAATTCTTGGTATATTTTTCCTTGCCATATCACCCGATGAAAATAGCAGCAGAAAAGTGTGACGTTGACAAGTAACCCGTTTAATGTCAGGCGCGGATCCACCGTTGTGGGTATGATGGGCATGGCCACAACCCTAATAGATTTGTGACGTCACACTTTTTCCGGTCATAGGGGTCATCATGACCCCCCCCCCCCCTCAAGATCTTCAGAAAATATAGTTTTTACGAAATATTATAAATCATTAACTTTCTGCACAATGCTTTACGTTGACGTACCTATTACTTGTGGTGTCATCTCTGTATGAATAAACAAAAAGTACCCAATATATTGGTCGGAGGCGGGATGCTTAAATTTTTAAGATCCTTTTTCTCGCTCCTGCATTCTGTAATTATGGAGAGCGGATTCAGGGGCTTACGCCTTGGAACCTAATCCTTTCAAATGTTGGCTTGCTCCACTCGCTCTTGTGAAGTCTTGTGTTGTCTTCATCTTGACATTTGCAATTCTAACTCTTCTCCCTTCTCCCATTTTTTTTTTTGGGGTGGTTGGAAATCATCAAATAACCCCTCCCGCTCTTGTGGGCAGAGCGAAATGGAGTGTCAGACTTCTACTGACTAAGAACTACCCATGTTCCTTCTTAGCCCTATATGTCGAGGTCGCGGTGACTAGTGTACAACCCGCGGCCCCGACGGGCGTCGGCCCTTTCGAGCCCCTCCTATGTTGCTGACATCTCTTTGAGGCGCGTGTGGAACACGAACGCGACGTCGACACGGCCTGTTGTCGTCATAAGACGGACGGACGGCGAGTTAGCCCATCACTCACCGTCCACAGGCCCTCGTCTACGGTGGCCGGAAGTCCCGCCTGATTCGGTGCAGGTACCTCCTGAAACAACCGTGTCCGGTGAGGACCTGCGTCAGATGGTAGGTGAGGGCGCCGTGGCGCCTCTCTAGCCACTCCTCAAAGAGGGGGACTTACCGCCACTATCGTGGCGTGCCCGAACCTCCTCCCCTTCCCCCGAAATCGAAGCGATCTAGGTTGATCTGAGGCGGAATGCTAAAAAATTTTTCGCTAGCTGCGCTCGCTAATACAACGCTCGTTCTAGCAATTTTTTTTGAATTGGCTGTCTCAGTAACTCCTGACAAGGCACAAATTAAGACAGTAAGAAAACTTCTTAGTTTCAAACTGGGTGCTAACTTTAAGGAGCTCACTAGTCCGATTCTTGAATCCTTCCTTATCTCAACATACAAAATTTAAAGACTGAGGTTTTTTCGGGCAACTAAAAATGCACTCCCAAATAAACCTGTCGGCGCCCATGAACGTTTTGTTTCAGAAAACGATCGATTTTCAAAAGTAGATCCTACTAGTAGTGGTTAACTCATCCCCTCCACCCTTTCTAACCAAATCGTAGGCTAGCAGCGCGCCTGATTGAGGTCGATAGGCCGATGATATTTATATCTATTGCCGAAATAAAAAACAAAACAATGAATCGTGCTTGATTCGAAACGCAGCGATGTACTTCTCATCATCATAGACAGATGATTTAATAATAACTAGCTGAACCCGGCATGCCTTGCAATGCCCTTTTTCCTACCAACTACCTGCCTACTACCTACCTACTACGTACCTACTACCTACCTACTACGTACCTACTACCTACCTACTACCTACCTACTACCTACCTACTACCTACCTACTACCTACCTACTACCTACCTACTACTTACCTACTACCTACCTACTACCTACCTACTACCTACCTACTACCTACCTACTACCTACCGACTACCTATCTACCTACCTACTACCTACCTACTACCTACCTACTACCTACCTACTACCTACCTACTACCTACCTACTACCTACCTACTACCTACCTACTACCTACCTACTACCTACCTACTACCTACCTACTACCTACCTACTACCTACCTACTACCTACCTACTACCTACCTACTACCTACCTACTACCTACCTACTACCTACCTACTACCTACCTACTACCTACCTACTACCTACCTACTACCTACCTACTACCTACCTACTACCTACCTACTACCTACCTACTACCTACCTACTACCTACCTACTACCTACCTACTACCTACCTACTACCTACCTACTACCTACCTACTACCTACCTACTACCTACCTACTACCTACCTACTACCTACCTACTACCTACCTACTACCTACCTACTACCTACCTACTACCTACCTACTACCTACCTACTACCTACCTACTACCTACCTACTACCTACCTACTACCTACCTACTACCTACCTACTACCTACCTACTACCTACCTACTACCTACCTACTACCTACCTACTACCTACCTACTACCTACCTACTACCTACCTACTACCTACCTACTACCTACCTACTACCTACCTACTACCTACCTACTACCTACCTACTACCTACCTACTACCTACCTACTACCTACCTACTACCTACCTACTACCTACCTACTACCTACCTACTACCTACCTACTACCTACCTACTACCTACCTACTACCTACCTACTACCTACCTACTACCTACCTACTACCTACCTACTACCTACCTACTACCTACCTACTACCTACCTACTACCTACCTACTACCTACCTACTACCTACCTACTACCTACCTACTACCTACCTACTACCTACCTACTACCTACCTACTACCTACCTACTACCTACCTACTACCTACCTACTACCTACCTACTACCTACCTACTACCTACCTACTACCTACCTACTACCTACCTACTACCTACCTACTACCTACCTACTACCTACCTACTACCTACCTACTACCTACCTACTACCTACCTACTACCTACCTACTACCTACCTACTACCTACCTACTACCTACCTACTACCTACCTACTACCTACCTACTACCTACCTACTACCTACCTACTACCTACCTACTACCTACCTACTACCTACCTACTACCTACCTACTACCTACCTACTACCTACCTACTACCTACCTACTACCTACCTACTACCTACCTACTACCTACCTACTACCTACCTACTACCTACCTACTACCTACCTACTACCTACCTACTACCTACCTACTACCTACCTACTACCTACCTACTACCTACCTACTACCTACCTACTACCTACCTACTACCATACCTACTACCTACCTACTACCTACCTACTACCTACCTACTACCTACCTACTACCTACCTACTACCTACCTACTACCTACCTACTACCTACCTACTACCTACCTACTACCTACCTACTACCTACCTACTACCTACCTACTACCTACCTACTACCTACCTACTACCTACCTACTACCTACCTACTACCTACCTACTACCTACCTACTACCTACCTACTACCTACCTACTACCTACCTACTACCTACCTACTACCTACCTACTACCTACCTACTACCTACCTACTACCTACCTACTACCTACCTACTACCTACCTACTACCTACCTACTACCTACCTACTACCTACCTACTACCTACCTACTACCTACCTACTACCTACCTACTACCTACCTACTACCTACCTACTACCTACCTACTACCTACCTACTACCTACCTACTACCTATCAACCTACCTATCTACCTACCTATCTACCTACCTACTACCTACCTACCTACTACCTACCTACCTACTACCTACCTACCTACTACCTACCTACCTACTACCTACCTACTACCTACCTACAACCTACCTATCTACTTACCAAAAAAAAAAAGAACAAAAATCCTATGTCCTTCTCCTGGCTCTAAACTACCTCCCTGCCAATTTTCAGCTAAATCGGTTCAGCCGTTCTTGAGTTATAAGTGAAGTAACTAACACGACTTTCTTTTATATATATAGATAATATACACGATAGGTCACTATATCCATCATGAGCGAGTTCATACTCCAATTCGCACTTGGCCGATTGTCGGATGAATGTGCCCACAACCTTTTTTGCCTGTTTAATGTGTCAAAGTCTTATGTCGTCAATGTTTCAGTAAATAATCAAACTTTCAGTTCTCTCATTTGTGTTCGCGACCAATATAGGTATATGTAGAGCAAGCCAGGATCATCATTCGAATTAAAATCGTTTAGAAATGACGGAATCACATGAAATGTTACTCGTGATCGATATAGATTGCACGGTCACAGTGCCAAAGCACCTCTTGAGACTATATCAGCGTAAATATACGTATAATAAGCTACAAGTTTGCCTGCATTAGATGTTGAGAGAATGCCAACGCATCGTTAGTACACCGCGTATTTATATAATGAAAATAGGGATTATTTTGTCTCAGGGGGTCTACTCTCTAAGCACGAAACCCGTAGTTTCGGCAAAAAATACAGGCAAAAACGGGCGTTTCCTAATATGTATGACTTACGAACATAGATTTACTTAGGTACCACAACTAAAAAAAGGACGTCAACACGATTGGACAGATGTCTATACTCCGGGTGTATTTTCAAAACTCATGAATCCGAATATGATATCAGTAGCATTCATTTCTGTCGAATGGGCCCGATTTTTGTTGACAGACTTACAGAGTAGCCCCCCCCCCCCTTCCCAGGAGTGATCGGTGTTGTAAGGTGATCGTGCGATTGCTACAACAACTTCACAAAAAAATAAACACTACTGTAACCAACACATACTTCTACATTGTACTTAAAGTTACTCTAACTCTAAACTGTTGATAACATTGCTTACATGCAGCTGAACTGTTTTAACGTCGGACAACTTTGGTTTTCAAAAGTTTCCAGGCCTTCATTATTAACAATGGGATCTACGCTAGAAAGTTGGCTCATTTATTTACTATGGAAGAATTACAGCTAAGATAAACAGATTATAACAGTATGTGAGACTGACAACTAGGTACTTACAATCAATACATTTTACTATTAGGTTGATTATGAATTGTCGCACCGGCTGTTTGGTCATTGCTGTGATAACCGATAAGTTCATGTCGTATTAAGGAGAACAGGGCCGACAAGGTATTTGATAAGTGAGTACTTTACATTAAAGCTGCAGCTCAGACCGAATATATCACGAAAAACTTGACGAGCTCGACCATTTGCATTCCCTTTTGTTTTGTCCTCGGAAACTTGAGCCAATTCAATTATTTTTGACATTCAATTTCGTCTAAATTCCTATTAATTTCTTTTTTGAGAACCTCTTTTTTATAAGTTGGTACATTAATGAGATTTACCTTCTATCATCAGGTTAACCTAATATTCTGAAATAATACAACTATCGGTTCATAAACACGTAGGTATAATTTTGAAGGAACTTTCTTTTAACTCCTAACCATTGAGGAGTTGTACCTTCCATCATCAGCGCAGCCACATGAGATTATAATTATCAGACGCAAATAGATACTTGAACAGCTTCAGAAAATATATTATATGAATAACGTTATGTGTGTCTATAAAATTTGAGGGTCGCCCTCGATTTCTAAGGGATCCCATCATCAGATCCAAACTTGGTGACCATGGGACCACATCGGGAGTAGGTATACTCTTTCAAACACGAAAATAATTTTGAAAATCGCTCCACAATTGACGGAGATATGTGCGGACATGCATAAAAAAAATACATACACACGAATGGAGAACCTCCTCCTTTTTGGAAATCGGTTAAAAAGAACATTAACTAAAAAAGTATTTAGTTGCAATTCAGTGGAGCCTCCCGACGAAACTTCGTTTTGGTCCTAGTTTCAATAACAGCGCAATATACATCTGAGACATTTTCGCGAGCATCCAGTTTGCTACGGGAAATTTCCAATCGAATTAAACAAAACTAGCACCAAGCACTAGCACTAGTGTCTAGGCACTCAGTTCACCGCGACGTCGTCATCGCCGCGTCGCGCGTCGTAACACTCGCAGTCGGCGATAAACAATATTATTTGAATAACATCTTCAAAATTAACTTAAAAAAGAATAACGATATTGTAAATCAAGTTAATATAAGTATTTTGCAAAAAAATCCGGCCGATTATTATATTCTCTAATTCATTAAACATGGATTATTCCTTATATATAATATCAATAAAGCTGAACATAACTAAGATGAGTTTACGCTGCAGTGCCTAAACAACATCGAGAAATATTTCATCCGTAGGCTTTTGAGCCAAATTATATTTCAATCCAATGACATTTTCCTCGTATCGTTTTCCAAGGCTTGGTGCGCAAGTGCTCACTCCTGTTCGGTAGGTTCGTTGGTACTTTACCCACGAAAGCCGATTCTGTGACTCCACCGTTTATTTCGAATAATATTCTTATTTATGAATTTCCTCCACCACTTAGCTTTGAATTGCCAATGAGACTCGGAGATGCTCCATCGTATGTCGACTGTCGCTCCATACCCCTCAAAGAGCTACATAAATTGAAAATAAATTTTAAAATGAACAGAAAAGCAATGTAGGTACACCTGCTTTGGTCACAGAAAAAAAGAGTAGGTATAAGTGAAAAAAAAATCTTATCCTCTTCTAATTAACTCTATTACCAAACCAAAGCGCAATTTGATAAGGTTCTCTAGCGGACTAATTACTTTTCTAATGGAACTCTGTACTAGCTTTTCATAAAGTTTTTTCAAATCTTGAACTTAGATTTAATGTATGTGTGTGTGTTTTTAAAGCTGACGAAATATTTTAAAATCTTTGTACATTTTTAACCAGTGCCACTAAAACTACAATTACAAACAACTCGAGGGATTCCATACGTTGGCTATAAACTACGAGTATTGGGGGCGCTATATATCACGGTTACCAAAACTGGAACGGTCTAGGCCACGTTAAAACTAAACGAATAAAAAGTCAAAATGAAAACTTCGACAAAACCATGAATATTAAAGACAAATATTTAAATCGGATTTCTAGTTTTCCAGCAATACGTGGTTCCGCATGTATGTATAACCACGTATTGCTCCATAACCAGCAATCCGGTTTACCAGTATTACTACCGGTGATATTGACCTGCACGTGCACTTGACAATATTTAGCAGGTATACAGGGACAGCACTCCAACAGGGTGCATTCAACTCTTTATTTTGAATCATATTCCACTGGAATTTTTTTCGGAAAATTATAATTTTTTCAGTAACATCCCTTTTTACAATCTAAAATTACATTCCGTACTCACAACCCCATTTAAGTAAATAATACGGCGTAAGCCAAAAAGCCAACAATGGATGTTGATACACTGTAACGAACGACGCGTAAAACCTTATGTTCACATTCGAACTCGTCGGTGCACTTTCCGTTCGCTACATGCGGTTTTCCACGAACCATTCAAATAAAAATTACGATAAAAAATAAAACAAATCAAACATATTTTATTCTCATAACGTTCCTGAAATAATTTTATGAATTGGCCATCTGAGTATGATCTACTGTAATCATCCCATCATCAGTCTGCAGAGGGCTGTCTAGTCTCTTACATTACACCCTGTATTTGTTTTGATTTCCACTTAAACTTATCCGATAACAACCAACTCATTGAAAGTCAGGTCATTGAATTCACAAATAACCCTCTTTTTGGGCTTCGCCGCAGTCGGGTAAAAAATGTATTGCAACAGTTTTTCTCGAATAATTGAAGTGCTGAAAACAAAGCTTTGCAAAGAAGTATTAAGTACCTACTTATTAAAGTATAGGAGTTCTGTTAGGAGAGCGCGGCCCTGACGCAGTAAAGTTGTTTGCACTATCTGACCGTGTTACTCGGAGATTTTCGGCACGTCAATGGCTCATTGCTCTCAAACGAACTTCCACGTGCTTCTGAGCCGGTCGCGTTCTATTTTTTTTTTAAAGTTTTTATACTACTTGCAACGTTTGCATGTTATTCGTCCTTTTTATTTGTTATAGATTTGAGGGTAATCCACATTATTGAGCTACATTTCGCAAATACGTAATTCTATCTGTTGCCAGCGGCTCCGCCCGCTACAACTCGAAAATTAGCCCACGGGAAGATAAAATCTGGATAAAAACTATCCTATGTGTTAATCCAGGTTATAAACTATCTGTGTACCAAATTTTATCCAAATCCGTTCAGTAGTTTTTGTGTGAAGACACACAAAAACACATAACGTTCCGGGTAGCGCTTGAATAAAACACTAATCCAATGTTTCATTTATTCTGGCAAATAAATGCGAAAACTAGCTTATTAAGTGGAATGACATCGGGAACTGACTCAATACAATAATTTTACTGTTTATTGGCTTGGACTATGATGAGTATTTTAAATAATAATCTTGTGAATATTTCCATTAGAGTAAATCTTTCACCGTCAAAACGTTGCGATTTTAATGGAAGTAGTCTGTAAGCCCCTTTAGGGATTACAGTCGTTGTACTGTCTAAGGATTATCGTTTTTGTTCATCGATGCAAAGGATGTTTCAGGCATATTAAAACTTACAGAGGTACGTCAATCGGACTGTGCGAATGCACTGCTGGAAGAGGTTTGATTACAATGTACCAGCACTAATATTATGTATGTGTTGAAGACCTAGTGATTAATTGAACAACTTACTCAAAATAGATTTTGGGAAATAAAACTATCTGAATTATACTAATTAATGGGACAGTTGAATTATAATTGCTTCAAATCAGAGCTTTATGAATAATGTCCAATAATTAAAATTCTTGTGGTATTCATTATCATATTTTTATTATTGGTCGACATAAAATTAAAATATTTAGTACGAGAATTACTTAACTTAAACCACGAACAGGCTATAATTGTAAAGTTGGCTGTTACCGGGCTAATCCCTGTCACAATAGACGATCACAAGATCTTCCGAGTAAACGGATTAAGTTGAAACTGTGACCAACGAAGCTCGAGCCGGTCAAGCGAAGCCACCGCGGTTAAACGGTTTACTTAGGAAATACAGGTTGAAATTTAGAGATCGAACATTTCCATAATAAACGGGATCCGAATTGCAACAGCTTAATATTATAACTAATCGATAGAGAAAGATAAAATTAAATTCAGTACTTCCATTTCCCTATTTCGACTGCATTCAACTTCAAACTTAATCTTCAATGAGGGTAAACATACATTGAACATCATCCTTCAAAATTTTGCATGATAATACTTAAAAACTGCATGCAAAGACTATGCAGTATACTTTCAATAGACTGAACAAAGCGGACACCATGATCATAATCTACTTCCAGTAACAACCGTTAAGGCAACGTATCAAAATTGACAATGATGTCATTCTGTCTAAATGTTTGACTAAGACAACCTCACTATAGTGCCACATACATACTTATGCTTTCCTGTGACGGGCAGTTAGTCATCCAATCATAGAATTAAAACCGATCAAAAAGACATACTCGCAAAAAAATAATCTCAATGCTCGCCCCCTTGGTCCCAGAAGTACTCCAAACTCCAATCAACAAATACTGCAAAATATATTATATCTCTTGCACGTTGTGTGAACAGTTAGTATTGTGACCTTTTTCATCGCGCTCTTCACACTCTTAACTGTTGATCGTGATTGGTTGCAGAGCATATATAACAAGCTTTAAAAGTGATTGAAAAACCAAATCCAAATATCGTTCATAGAGTTGCATCACTTTCTATAATTGTACCATTTGTATCCCTACGCTTTGAGCACACGGACTACGTTGAAATTAAAATTTTAGTGGCTTTTAGACAAAAGCCAATCCATGGCCTTGTTTACAAAACGACATCTCAATCCATATGTTTTAGGGAAAACCAACTTTTGATTTAGGTACCAGGTTCACTATTTGACTCCTTTATATTTGAACAATAAGGGATTCCATTGTCTTAGTTTAAATGCTATTCTCTGTCATTACTAGCAGACTAATTTACGCCATTATCTTGCGTCCGTTACCCATATTTTTATACTCGATGGATGGACTGTGTAAACGATGATATGGCAAAAAAGGAGATGTGTCAAATGACGAATCGATGTATGTAAGAAATAAAAGACATGCTGTGCCGACAAGAGAATTATGATACCTATAATTTTCTACTCAAAAATATTAAACCTGCTTCATCGTCGGGTGACCAAACAATATAAATGCTCTCCAAGATAGATCTTTAAAAAATATTCGTAAAAGAAGTCTTACGAATATTTTATCTGAGTGAAATGTCTACCAAACTAATATTAGCAATATAGTGAAAAGGGCCTGTAAATGACACTTGTCATCAATAACTGAAACAGCAGGTAACGTCCATTTTTCTTTGTCCTGAGACTACATAATCAAGTTACTTGGCAACAAACAATTCAGAAAAGTAAGAGGTACAATTCGTTTTACTTTCATCTCGCTATTCAAAATCTTTGTTATGTTTCAATAGAGCCTTGAATTATTACTGAAGTGCCTTGGATTTACTATGTAAATTGAAATAAAACCTTCTAGATACATTTCCAATGACTTAGCCCATTCATGCCGAGGCGGAGACAAAGCCGTCAATCATACTGGCCTTTATAAAGTTATACTCTATATTCGCTTTTTATACAACGGTGGTTTTCGTTCGAATTCTGTGTAATCTGATTGAATGTTTTAGTACGAATCGCAATGCTTCTGTTTTCATAGAAACACATAATTAGGTTTCCACGAAATAGTACATTTTGAAGTAGTAGCCTAATTGCTGTAATGCTAAATTAGCGTTGGCTAGAAACGGACACTTGACACGCCTGCATATTGGCTTAATCCCTTTGTAATACGATTATTAGGGATAACAATGGCCATGGCTACGCCTAGTGGTTAGCCACGAGATATAATAATTAGCACGGAGGTAGATAATTAGATGTCGGATAATTAACAATTAGGGAAGTCCGTGCAGCGTGAATACATAAATGATTTCAACTAGGTACGCATGCATCGAAAAGATTGATATGCAAGAACCAAGATGTCTGATCAGATGACGAATAATAGAGAAACTAACTAGATCAATATGGAGAAACTTTGAACTGTGATTTACGTGGAAATTCGAACGGAAAGCTTTCATTTACGCACTGAATTTGCAACAACGGGTTTTCACCGATACTTTTCAAACTAACCTAAACTTGAAAATAATGATGTCTTGTGAAATACCAGCCAGTCAATTTGTTTGACGGCTATCTAGGTATTCGTCTTTCTTTCATATACCTATAATCAAATGCCTCGAAGACCCTGTAATTTATTGCACGTTTATTTCTATTATTAATAGGCACATGCCAAGAAAACAATGCTGTCAACTTATAATGACACCTCGAGGCGCCCGCCATAAAATGGGGTTCTTTACCTACAACGATGATTTATATATTAGGTGTATCGGGTCAGGATAGCAGGTAGTGCATCGCGCTGCTTTAAGGTGACTTGAACGTGTAATGCTTTGATTACATGACGCACTACCGTGTTCATTTCGCTCATTTTCCTGCTCGCTGTGCCTGCGGCCGTAACCAACTTACTGGCGAGAACTCCTCTCACTAGAGCCATACGCGTGGTGAATGAGGTTCACGAGAGGGTTGATATATTGTGGTGCAACTTGAGTGAATTCGCAAAAGTTACACTATATGTAATAAGTTATTTAGATTAAGATTTATTCTCTTTTTTTTATTTTAACTAGGTATAAGGTGTAGATTTAAGATTCAGTTAGTAAGGCCACTCTGTCGCATTGGATAAAATTTAAAAAAAAAATTATTTTATAAAATTATTATTTTATTATTTTATTTTTATAAAATTTACGGTCGATCATTTTTCCACCTTACTACACAGGGATAAGGGTGAATAAGTGTTTGAATTTGTGTAATCGTTGTCTAGTTATGTGGGTGTTGTAACGGGTTTTTTTGTTTAGTTAAAAAGTTTTCAGCCTTAAATGTTAGTGTGCAGTATTGAATATGAGCCACATTTCAGTATCGAATAGTTTTGTGATACAAATGAGAAAAAAAAGATAAGAGAAGGTGCCAATAGTTTGTATCCCTTGTTTCTTATTGCACTGATAGACTCATATGACACACAAACATAACGTCATGCCTGTGATCTCCGAAGGGTTAGGCAGAGGTATATCAATTAGTACACCTAAATATCGCCAGTTATGATTAAGGACCATGTAATAGGGAGCGAGCTTTTACCATCAACCGGTAAAACCCCAGACGCAGCACGCGCTAGAGTACCAGCGAAGGCTCCTAAGAAATAACTGCTGGAACAACCTAATAATACCTATCCCGACTTAGGTATCGAATTCCAGTTAGGTTTTTTGTAGACTAGAGTTTTTCTACCCGAGGCTGTAGAAATCTACATCTCTTCAGCCTGAAAAACTTGGAACGGCACAACCTCGACGTAGCGTTCCGAGGTGTTAAACTAGGCTTCCCCCTTTGAGGAAGCGGCTGTAAAGGCGCCACGGAGCCCTCACCTTCCGTCTGCCGCAGGTCATCACCGGGCACGGTTGTTTCGAGAGCTACCATTGCGAGGATCGGCCGAAGGACACGGTCGATAGAGCACACCGTGTAGGTCTGCCCCGCTTGTTCGGAGCCCCGCCGTGTGTTCGTAGCGGCTATCGGCGGCGGCGACCTGCGGCGGCCCTGGTGCAAGCCATGGTGGAAAGGAAATGGGAAGCCGTCGCCTCCTTAGCTAGCGTAGGAGGTGGCGGAACGTGAGAGGGAGATAACCTCTCGTCCCAGCAGACGCGAGAGACGCTCCGGGCGTCTGGGCGCCACGTAATTGCTTTCGGCCACCGTAGGCGCGAGCCTGTGGATAGTGAGTAATGGGCTTGCTCGCCGTCCGTCCGTCTTATGACGACGACAGGCCATGTCGACGGCGCGTTCTTGTTCCAGGCACGCCTCATTGAGATGTCAAGCAACATGGAAGGGGCGCGCTAGGGCCGGGGCCCGTCGGGGCTTCGGGTTGTTCGAAACAGGTACCGCGGCCTCGGCACAAAGGGTTAAGAAGGAACATGGGCAGTTTTTAGTCAGTAGAAGTCTGACACTCCCTACCGGTCTGCCCAGAGCGGAGGTGTCATTAATTGATGATGAAATGTATGAGTACGATTTTTTAACACACCTTTATGATGGATAGGAAATAAGATTTAAGTAGGTACTAACCTTATCACCGATGATTTATACTGTATAATAGGGTATCATAAGTTAATAGAAGAATAATCATTTATTTCGGCATGATTCAGGTGAATATTAGCTACGAGGTGACAGACCTCGTAGCTAATCTTCACCTGAATCATGACACCCTGGTACATTTGTCCCTACTGTACAGATTATTATAAAACAAACTCATCCACGGCGTCTGTCTGTCTGTCACCAATGGATAGAGTGGTAATCGAAGAGGGTTGTATTACTTATAATTTCATCGTTAGTTTTGGTCGCGATAACCGACATCCACGCTGGCGAAGCCGCGAGCATCAGCTAGTCAGTTCATAAAAGTAAAAATTATGTTACTTTATTCGTCAATTATCGTATTACACGATAATGCATTTCAATACCGTGTCAGTCTGTCAGTCTCCCATCTTCATTTACTATTAATGCAATACGTCATACTGCTTATCAGAATTATTTAGAATCGATTTATTTCAGTGGCTCAGGCAATGGACTGCTGCGCTACGTGTCGCGGGTTCGATCCCCGCACGGAACAAATATTTGTATGGCCTACAGATAGTTGTTTCGGGTCTGGGTATTTGTGTATGTGAGTTTAAATGTTTGTGAACGCACCCACGATACAGGAGAAATTCGTAGTGTGGGGCATCGTTTAAAAAAAAAAAAAAACTTTATACTAGCAACAATTGGCTACTGTTAAAAAATCATGAAAATGTTATGTTAATTCAGAGAAGTAACAAAAATGGTATGGTCGTGGATGGGTGACAGACAAGCCACTTCTACCGAGTTTCCTCCGTGTTTCAGAAAGCATGTTAAATAGATCTTTGACAACTGTCAAAGATCAGGCCCAAAAGAAATACCGCGGCCTCGACCTAAAGGGCTAAGAAGGAACATGGGTGGTTTTTAGTCAGTAGAAGTCTGACACTTCCTTCCGCTCCGCCCAAGAGCGGGAGGGGTTATTTGATGATTTCCCACCACCTTAGAAAAATGGGTTATCTTATTATACCCAGTTTTAACTGGCTTGCGGAGGTCAGGTAGGCAGTCGCTTCATGTAAATACTGAGAAAAGGCTAGGCCTAAGTAGCTCGCATTAAGATGGTGTATTTTGCAATTTATTAATATTAATAGACGAATCATGAATAAAACAGATTGACTGCACAACACATGAACATATTTAAGGAAACTGGGTGTTAACCGTTAGATACTTGTTTTGCTGCATACATACATAGTTTTAAGAAAATGATGTTTAAAACGGCACGGGACGGCTCGGTTGGCGCAGTGGCTCAAGCAATGGACTGCTGCGCTGCGTGTCGCGGGTTCGATCCATGCACGGAACAAATATTTGTATGACCTACAGATGGTTGTTCCGGGTCTGGGTATTTGTGTATGTGGTTTAAATGTTTGTGAACGCACAAACGATACAGGAGAAATTCATAGTGTGGGGCAAAGTTTAAAAGAAAAAAAAGGTGTGACCTGTCTTCATTAATAATATATCTACTTATTGGATAAGATAATCTTAAAAGAAGGTGTTTTCCTTGAATGAGTCCCAAACTTTTCCTTGGCATCATTTCAGTCGTTTTTATAGTCTTGATCAATTCTTTGAACTTTAATTAAGTCCTTAACTGTCTCCGATTTTATTAACATAAACTCGCCGTTTTCTACGGAATAGTCAGAAATATCAGAACGCCAATCTAACACTATTCCTAGGATTTCTCTTCAGATAGATGTTGGACAGAAGTTACAGTGTAGGCACTTTTAAAAACCCATAATTTGTCATTACAGGAGCCGCTTCGTGTAAAATACTTGTTTACAGTTGCATCCGGTTACACTGGAAGCCAACCCCAACATTGTGGATAAACGATGGCCAAAAGATGCTTATTGTTGATGATTTGATAGTATATCGATGTTCGTAAGCAAGCGTCGTAAGGTGCTTGCATTAAGCACAAGCCAGACCAGCTCAGTAGCGATCGGTGTAAATCTAATAAGTTATTTCTGTTAAGCTCACAAATTTAATAAACAAGTTCATAACGTACCAGTTTGTTCCGGACGCTTGTTAGTTGACAACAGGAGATAACATTGAAAGGTCGTCTGTTTTCCACCGGCAACCCATTTTACTCCCAAGTCCGGTTGAGCCCTACAAAGTCTCAAATTACAGGAACAGATAGGAGGTTATGCAATAATGATTCAATTAATAAACCAAATGTGTATGTATGCTATGTCGAACGTGTGGAATACCAACCCGTACGTCACACTCACATACTCAGGACTGCTCGTAGTAAAATACATATGAATGTGTTACGCAACGCTACTTTAGACGCAGGTAAATAAATGTTCGGTAGGCCCACTAGGTACGAATGATGATTATGGATTGAAGATAATATGATACTTTAGGATGAGTTTTCATCGCCACCTGCAACCGCCGCCAAATCACCCGGTCTTGTGTTATCGCCGATTCAAAGCTGCCTAATAATTAAAATTCAGCCGTACAGGTTAAGTATAGCTTACCATAAAAAAAACAAGTTTAAAAACTAAAACCCGACTACGAATAGAAACGCAGACTAATAAAACCGCGGTCTTAAAAGTATTAAACAAGAAAAATCGTCTAGTAAGTAGATAATTTGATAAATTATAGAGGACAGTCGTAGTCGCAAGCTACTGATACCTGATGCGCCTTCATGGCGTTCTCATTGATACAGAAGTCAACTGATAGTTGCCATTAGCAAGGTGGCATGCAACTACGACTGTCCTCTATAATTTATCAAATTATCTACTTACTAGACGATTTTTCTTGTTTAATACTTTTAAGACCGTGATTTTACCATACCATAACATACAAACAAACATACATAGACTGCCAAAATCATTACCCTTCCTTTTGGCTTCGCCGTAGTCGGGTAAAAATGAATACGTGAATAGGTTAGGTTGGTCACCCATTACAAACCTACGATAAGTAATTCATCCAGACTGTCATTTGTGAATATAGTTACGAAAGACCAGGCTAGTCTTTCGACGATGAAAGTGAAGGAAGATGGTGAAAATTATAGTTTTTTAGAATGAGGCTTCGTTTTTCAACTATTTGGTGTGTTACGTGATGATGTCTATACGCAAGTCTTGTGAGTTACGTACAATGATCCCACACATCGGCCGGCACGTCACAACCGAAAGCACTGATGGTCTTTTCACCCCTATGCCCAGTTCTAAAGGTTGAAAACTGCTCGAGCGTCCGTGTCTTCGGTAGTGCATTCCGCTTGCAGCCTAAATGGTATACCTATAAGTTCATTTAATTCACCTTTAGATGAGTTTTTTTATCATCAGGTGCTTTTGTGATGCAAAAGCGTTTTGATGCATTTCAAGTTTCTGTGAGCTATACTTAGGACAAATATTCGTGTAATCGTTTAATTAATGGGTGACTATTATTTGAGAGCTAGTCGCGTCCCCGTCAGCGGTAGTTGTATGTAGTTCCTAAACAATGACGGCAACATCTTTGCAAGCGTTTCGCAACGCATGTCTGTGCCGGCGCGCGGCGCCATGGCGCGTACGTTTTCAACATATTGATAAGGGCCTCATGTAGCTACTATCATACTGATGGCTTAAAAATTGCTGCGGTTCCTGATATTTATATGGTTAACTCGGACTAGAAGTTGGAAAACGATATGCATTCAGTTACCATTTCGTTTTTAATTTTCCTTTTACTTAGGTATTCACAGCTTAGACCTTCTTTCTATGATATGCATTGCCGATGAGAGAATGTCACATGTGCAGTATTTAAACTGGTAAGTGCCGGCTGTTTCTAATGGACACAGCTTTTCTGTCTATACAGCGTGTCTCAGAAAGGTGATTTCGATTGTGTTCCCATGTAGAAAGTTGCTTAGGTTGATGATCCGAATCACACCTTGAAATATGGCCACACCTTTTTGGTACACGGTGTATAATAAGGAGCTACCATAAGTACGTGCAAGTGTCAATAACGACTAAAATAGAACGAAACTATACAATTTTACCAATCTACCTTAAACCTAAATGATTTAGTGATAAAGTTAAACATGTATTAAATTGTAGTAGCTAGTTTATGTGCGTATGTACGTAGTAGACATTTTAAATCCTATATTTAAAGACATCATCAATTTGTTTCTAAATCCGACATGACGTACTGTCTCATTGTAGATCACAGTCATTAACTACACTTAAAATTAGTTCATCGACAGCCCTGTGCCTATTTCAACGGGCTAGATGCGTCGGCGCACTCTACATGTCACATTCGAATTATATATTTGTGAACCGAAGCCATCCCAACGTTACAGGCATAGATCGTTTACACGATTTTTTGAATAAGAATAAAATTGTAAAATAATAAATATAGCCATAGTTTACTACTCCAAAAATCGCAATTGATGAAATCGGCACCAGGGATACTGCCCACGACATGTTCCGGTCGTATATCTCTAATACTCAACAAGTTGTTCTGATTAGTGGCATGTAAAGCATATCTCAGAAATAACCACAGTGAACCTTCATAACTTTTTTATTGCATAAATATTCTTACAAATTAATTAGTATCAAAACTTATTTCGAATTTATCACGACGATACAACAATCTCTCTGCATGCCGCCCGATAATAGCGTCGCCATCAGTGTATCCAGCTAAATTAATCTTTTTAATACGCATGTTTGGCCAGTAGCAGATTTTAAACTATGTTGTTTCAGATTTATATTTATCTACCTTTTATATGTGTTTTTTTTATTAGCCTATACTGTCCCACTGCTGGGCAAAGGGCTTCCCCATAGTCTTCCACTCTTCTCTCCGTGCGGTATGCTCCGGCTAATCTCGCACTAAAGCCTCTAAGTCGTCACGCCAGCGTTTTCTAGGTGACGACCATCGGTCCCGATACATTCTGCAGACATGGCCTGCCCAATCCCACTTCAACCCAGCGGATTTGTTTTTTTGCCCACATCAGCGATTCCGGTTTTTGAGCGTATTGTGGTATTTCGAATTCTGTCACTGAGCTGAATACCCAGTACGCTACGTTCCATCGCTCTTTGGCCAACTTTGAGTTTGGACTTTTGTGACACATGTATTCATAATTCAAAACACGTTAAAAAAAACTGGCCAAGTGCAAGTCGGACTTGCACATGGAGGGTTCCGTTTCATTGCAGTAGATATTGAGAGAATTTCCATGTTATTCTTGCACCATAGACTTCTTATAGGTTTTCCTGTAATCTAGAAGTGTTAAACTAATCTCTCTATTGTTTTCAAAATTTCGGACAGACAGACAGACACACCATTGATCCTATTAAGGGTTCCGTTTTTTTTCTTTTGAGGTGCAAACCCCTTACAATTAGAAACATGTCGTAACAAAATAATAAAACTTGAACGGCAGGTTGGCAGGGTGGTTAATCAGTTTAGGCAGTTTACATATTTTGATGGGCAAATACGGAACCGTACATTGTGCATGGTCCGACATGCACTTGGCCGGTTTTTGTCAAGTGTATTTACTCGGATCGTAAAGATCATTAGTTATAATCATTAATGCCTTCCAGATGTGTGCAGAACTAAATATTATGTATCAGAATTACTGACGTACTTATGTAGGTGGTATGTGTAAACACGCAATAAAACTAAGACGTTTGTGGGCCGGTGCCAATACGAATTAGTATGACAAAGTGCGAGGCTGCATGCTAATGTGCCGTAACGGGAACAGAACCGCGGGCCTTAGTGCAACAGAAACGCTGCGGCCTCAAGGTGTATCCAACTAAGTTTAGACAAAATACGTTGCCACCGGATAATGTATACATGGACTGCTCATGGACCATATCCCTTTTTTACTTACATGTATATTCAGCTTGTGATGTTCCCACTCCTGGGACACACCAAGCCTAGAACTCGTAAGGCGGCCGCGGGGCAGATAACACAGCCTATTTATTTAATATTATAAGTGTGACTTGAGAGAACTTCAATAAAGGACGGCATTTATGACTTTGATGTTAGTTCTTTTACGTTGTAGTACTTCTGCCGCTACAACATCCAACATTAAATTACTATCTGAACCATGAAGATAGTTTTTCCTAAGGCAATTAGCCAGTTTTGTTTGACCTACTTTTGTAATAGAATAATAGTCTAGGATTTTGATGTGCAAATTAAATTATAAAAGGATAATACTGCCAAAATCTAGATTACGAACCACAAAATAAACAATCACAATTTTTTATTGTATTTACAGACTCTTCTTGACGAAAATCAACTCGATATGACCAAGAAAGAACATCGCCACTTAGTCCTGCAGATTGCTTTGAAATGCGCTGATATTTCGAACCCCTGCCGCAAGTGGGGGATCTCGCGCAAATGGAGCCTGAAGGTGTGCGAGGAGTTTTTCCGACAGGGAGACTTCGAACGCCGACTGAACCTACCAGTCACAGCGCTCTGCGACCGGCACACCACCTCCATACCCAAGATCCAGACAGGTACTTTATCAACACAGACAATGTTACGATATTAAAATATTTTATTGTTACGTTTACGATTACTACAATTTATTGCAGCCGACTGTCTTACCAATTCTAGTTTCATTTGCACCCTAGAGAAATAGGCAATTGCTATGTCTCTTTTCCGCTAAAAGGTAGGAAGTAGCATCTTTCACCCGCTACTCGGATCAAACAAACACTACGTCTTTCAGAGTATGAATAATGAAAACATGTTTTCCAATGTCTCAGTTTTCAAATCAATCAATTTATGTTTTATCATTACAGGTTTCTTCAGATATGTGGTCAGACCGCTGATAAGCGAGTGGCACAGGTTTTTACAAAATAGCCTGTCCAATCAGATGCTTGAAAATCTCATGTATAATCAAAATAGATGGGAGATATTATTGACAGAAGAAGCAAATGAGGAAACTAAGACGGAAACATCTGATGCGGATGACGACGCCGTGGTGGATAATGACAGCCGCGAGCTACTCCCGGCGCCTCGCAGGGCTTCGCTCAATCCGCCCCCCAAGAAGAAAAGCGCATTTAGAAATCAGGCGTTCCGGCGCTTCTCTGTGCCCCTGAACGTGTTCCAAGATGTGAGGTACAGGTACCGCGAGATGCGCCGCGACCTGTCAGCGACGGAGGAGCGCGCGCCACAACAGCCCAGCGCCGACGGCAGCCAGCCCTCCCTGCACTCGCAGCTCAGCGTGCGCGGACACTGCTCGCCCTCAGAAGAAACCGAGGGACATCTCAATGCAGAGACACTATTATCTGACTCGACAATAGCCTCGATCACAACTCCTGCTCAGGCAAAACGCCTCCACATTGTGTTCAGCGAAGGGAGCACGCACAACATCAGACAAACGACTTTCCCACCTTCGGCATCAATGTCACGTGATTTATCAGCCGCGGCACGAGCGTTTCCCAGCGGAGTTAATCATGATTTTTCATCCCATCTCGAACCTGTCCCTTCAACGAGTAAGACAGAGTCAAAGTCTCATTCATCACAGTCTGGGCCTGCCCCGTCAACAAGGAAATCAGAACCTAAGTCTGACTTATCGCAGTCCGGAGCTGGCCCGTCAACGAGCAAGATAGAACCGAAGTCTTACTATTTTGATGTGAGAGATTTTAAAAAGACTGATTCTGAAAACAGTTCCGATACTAGCGGAGGAATGGGACCTCCGCGTGGTGGAGAAAAAGAAAACGCCGGAGCGAAGTCAAGCCGAAAGGAGGGCGAAGTTGGTAGTCAGCTGCGAGACAATATGATGGCGGTGCCTCTGGAACTGGAGCGAGACCCGCAGCTGCAGCGCCGACGGAAGTCGATGCCCGCCGAAGGCGGTGAAGTGTCACCAATAGGTTAGTATTTAAACACTATTCGAAAGTTATCTAATGCTTAGTCCTTTTGACAACCATGTTTGTAGGGTAATCTGCTTCCAGTCTAACCAGATTCAGCGGAGCATCGATACTTTACATGGAGCTACTGCCTATCTGACTACCCAATAATTCTCAATCCATTACTGGGTGGTACTTACACGCATCACGGCAGGACCCTTGGTAGGACTGGTTTTCAGACTTCTTACTACCCGTAGCGACTGACAATGATCTACAAATGCAAGCCGTTCCATACGACCAACAGCATGCTGTGCCTCAGTACGAAGTGTTCACTCATTTGACGAACCATCCTCAGGAAGCGATGCTTAACCTTAAAGATCGATCCGAGCAAACATTTTTTCAGGCCACGAGTATTTCACTAAAGCACAACAACTTAATATTCCAGCCCCTCCGAAGTACCACGAGCTACCACCGGCGCCCCCTCAGTTCGTGCACCGGCCATTCTATTACTGGACGCAGAGACGCGGCTCGGCTCCGGCCCCAGTGGCTCCCTCTGAGCTGCGCGTGCTCTCACCGCTGGGCCGCAGGCTGCCCAGCCTCACCGTCACCTGCCAGCAATACTTCGCCAGGACATCGTTCAGTGGCGTTCAGGAACCAGCTCAGTTCCCACGCAGAAGCTCACTGCCCGTTGAGGTGATGACAGGTGCTCGATAGCTTAGCGGCTTTTTTTATTTTTCTTTTGCATGTCTTTATTACATTACATTATTTTAGCAGGCATAGGTTTTATTTTATGGTGCCACGTGACTTCTTTTCTTTCATAAACTGCATAAATATTTTTACGCTTTTAATGTTGTTAATGTTACATGCAAGCAAGAACTTTTGATGCTTATAATTTAATAAATAAATCATCAATTAATTATTCATCTTAACACGTAGCAAGTCGTTGGTTTTGTGATCGCAATCACTACTGCTGAGCATGGGACCTTGAGTTTGATTCTCAGGTGGGGCAAAGTGTTGTTTAGTTCTTCTGAGATGGATCCTGAAATGATGCCCGTTGTATAGTAATTGATGGTAGCAGTGTGTCAGTTTCTCTACAAATTTAATTAAGACTACAAAATTAAATTGTTTGTTTCCAGGGATATCCAGCCACTAGTTTCGCTAACAATACATAATATTCGCTTGAGCCTAACCAGGCTCACCCCCATGATTCCCTCGATGATTTAGACTACGACGCCGACGTAGAAGATAACGACCAAACCTATGACACGTCAGACGACGGGGACTACACCAGCAATTTCCACGAGAACATGGTGTTCTCCGAGGAAGAAGCAGACGATCTGGAGGACGACGACGCCCCACCGCCTCCCAACATTCGTCTCAACCCTCTTCCCGACATTGTGCAAATCCCTCCGAACGTTATTCAAAACGCTCCTCACGAGAACCCACGGATCAGCTTACGGTACCTGGGTCGTCCTGCGGCCTTCAAGTAAACGATCTCTTCAATCCTATATCTTCTCCCATCTAAGTACCCATGTTTCCTAAAGATCCTATCTATCACTTATCTTACCCTACCTGTGTTATATTACCGCAGGAGTGTTTTTGGAATGTGTCGATAAGATTGTGTGGGTGTTCTGTTTGTGAGTTCGGCGGTAATTCTACCCTCCTAGGGGATGTAGGAGCTAGTAGATGAAGGAGGACTCTATCCTCTCTACTATCTCACTTTTGAAACAGAAACGTTACAGTGAATACAAAATTTTTGAAGCTATAAAATTACCATAATTATGTAACATAATGTGAATTTCCCGGACATGACATTAATTTGTGACTATCATGAATTGACACACAGAATTGAATAGATATATTTTGTTTCCCGTTTCATTGCGCTAAATGATTTTTGCTTGACGATGGTTCTGATGAAATAAATACAAACGACTAACAGTGCGCATTGGATAGTGAAACATGGTTTAGTAGTGTTGGTGTTCATTAAATTTTGCCTCGAACACATTATATATTATTTAAAAGTAAGTAGTCATGAAAAAGTAGATTCTGTAGTAAATTAGCCTTAAGCTCAAGGCCGCCATTATAATCATAATATTTGTAAGGTCAAGTAAGAACACTTTCCTGTTAGATCGCAGAATGATCAATATGACAGTACTCCCATAGTATCTCTGGGCCGGTGGACGATGTCGCACTCAAATGCGGTTTGGAATTTGGATATAGTTACCTAAAATATCAAGATACATCGTGTGACTATCATGGATCTTAAATCTAATGTACAGCGGTTTCGAAGGCTTATGTTAAAAGCGCCGTTTTTTTTAATTAGTTGCTGTCAAGCACAACTATGTGAACATTATTATGTTGCAACACTGCAGTACAAATAATTTCCACACAATTAATTATTTTAAGTTTTTAATATTTAATTTATTATAATATTTTTTTAGTCTCATAGGTTAAATACATCACAAATTTATTGTAAGTTTTAACAGAAATTATGTTTCGTCTATTATTTTTTTAAATAACTTATAATTATACCAAAAAATAAGCATATCCTATTTAAAACATGGTTTGGTTATCAGGCTTATCGTCAGCGACACTACTCGATAGTTACAAACTCACAAAAAAATTGTTAGATCATCACAGCATCACAGCATTTCAATACAGTAGCGTCGATGACAAGAAGTCTTACACAATAAAGGGATTGAGTCTCAGTATAGTTTTGTTTTGTAACTTTTAGTATGTCGAAAGTTATATAGTCATAGAATTTAAGTACTTAGTAGTTTGTAAGAAGGAAAATGAAGAAAGAGGTAGACGCTCTTTTTGAGTGAAACACGGGATGATGTATAAAGGAGCGTGGTTAGAAAAAATCAGTATTAAATGATACAATGTAGCCGTCACTGTTGATCGCTTGAACGAGTTTACAGAGAATAACAGACATGATCAGAATATAAACTGGTTCAAGGAAAATACGAATATTATGAGTAGGAGGCGACCTATAATATACCTACCTTCATTGATGTCCACATAAATACCTTATAATGTTGTGCAGTATAAAAGAGCACGATCTTTTGTAATATATTTCCGACAAGTAGAGCTTTCATGATTTATAATCTTAGAATATTATCGCATAGAAGCCACGTCTAGAACAAAACATGTGTTTGTGTGCGTGAGCCGAATACGTCTACGCGACTCGAAACGCACACAAATATAGCTTTCAATGATACCATTACCAGGCCATTACCAGATAAATATGGGAAAACGCAGTACTATGTTGCTGGAACAAAGCAAGACAAGTATTTCATGTTATCAGCATCTAGATAAAATGAATATGATTATACATGTAATATGACATAATATGTTTACGGAATGTACCTAATATTCACTTTATTTAAACACTAGCTTTTGCCCGCGTGGATGTCGGAACTTGCGAGTTATATACGAAAAACTTCCTCGAGAACCACTCTATTCTGCTTGGCTGGTGAAAACAGCATTAAAGCTGGTTCAGGCGTTTTTGAGTTTCTCGCAAACAGACAGACAGACGACGCGGATGTAGAGACAAAAATAAATTAATTAACCATTAATGGCATGAAGAAAGGGATATCGTTCAATACGTTTAAAATGTTAAACCGTAGACGTACAATAACGTTTTAGGATTTATCCGTAGGTAGGTACTGTTTTGTGATATGTTAGCTTAATAGAATTTTTGTTTGAATATGGATTTAAAAATTATGCATTAGAAACTTAAGAACATGCGAAATGTAATTTGATTACATTTGTTTTGTTTTCCTGATTTTTTACTATAACATCGACGACGACACGGGACCTTGAGTACTGACGGCTCACCGACTGAAGTAAGCCTAATATGACTTGGTTTTAGTTGCCTCACTTTTTGCGCTCGTACTAGGTTTCTATGCGTTTTTATTCAAGTTTATAATATTAAAATATATAAAGTTGTAACTTCTATGATCTGAACACGCGGTCAACAGAAACGCGGCGCGGTGTGGACAATTCGTGAAAAATTATACATATGTACCTACATTTAAAAATATCCCGAAATATTTTACTAATATTTTCGTCGTAACGTTGATTTGTATATTATGTTTCTTTTAAATATATTATTATTAAGTCAGATTTAGGCTTAATTCTTTAGTGAATTTATTTCTTCGGAATTAAAATAATTGTAGATGAAATTGTTCCAAAGATCTTTCATTGGTTGTCCACTTGTTATTATTAGCACGAAACTCGTGCCATTTTTGTCACAATTATTGTATGGGCCGGAGTTTGCTTTACAAGTGCAAGAGGTGAAGCTTATTTTATATTGGTGAAAAATTGCGACGTTGCTTCAAGTGCTTTGCTGTTAGAATAGCGTGATCCTTGCCGAGCAGCGGCAGGCCCGTAGCGGAGGTAATGCTTGTGCTCACACGAGAGGTCACCTTGCTAAAAGCAAGATTTATTTTATTTATTATAACTTAGATTTCGATACGAGTGACGGTTGAGCTGACTGACACTGAGTACAATAATCAACCAGACTGGGGATTCACTAGAGTGATTTAAACAACTTCAATTGGTGGAACGTTTCCTGTGACACACAGTCACAGATGTAGGGTCGCTTGTGTGTATCATAGACGCCGTACATTTACGCGCGCCTGTGCGTGTGCGTCAAGGTAGCTCGGCCCTCACCGAGCCCTTCCCGAGACTACGCGCAACGCACACACAACACGCCGCGCGCACTAACACATCTGTGTCGATGCTCAGCTAATCTCGGCCCCCGGCCGTCACTCATGTAAACCTTGGCAGCGCTGGATCGCTGAACGATTATCGATACTCACAAGAGTACGCAATCCTAGTTAAAGTAGTCAAGTATTTTAGCATTACGATATCAGAACTATAAGAAGTCTGATATTAAATCAAAATACGACTTTTGTCGTTTTGAGATTTTGAGGCATGGGCTCAGCTCATGATAAATATTTTTGTATTCATTGTTCTAAAGTTTTTCTTCGATTTCTTTGGAATTTGTAATGTGGTAAATTAAACTAAGCCACACTAAGGTGAGCAATGACGAAAAAATCCCTTCAGATAAGGGACGTTCATTAATTTCATGTTGTACCGACCTCGGGTGTCCAAAAGCACTACTTGAAAGTTAAAAGTAAACAAGCAGTGTGTTTCACTAATATATACGTGTTCATTTACTTTATGATTGTCTCCTGAGTAGGATTCTTGACGAAGTATTATGTTTAAGTTGGATAGTGTGTGGGATGTGCCGATGTTGGGGATTGTCGATAAAACACTTTATCTGTAAAGTGCTCAATGTCAGGAATAGCGAACGCGTGTCTTTAAAATGGCAAGCCTTTTCAAATGAGTTGTTTATCGAGAAGACATTTGAAACGATAAATATGATTCTGCTTCTCTTCAGAACATATATACCAGTAGATTACGACACTGTAAGTACAGTAATTTCAAATATAGTTACATATTTGGTGTTGTGATCTTGCATTATTCTGTAGTAGCTACACAGTTAAGTACAATTTTATGAATATTATGTTATAAATATGTAGATTTCACATTACTTCTGGTCACATGACCCACAGACACGAATAGCGTGCACTTGCACGTACATTGATAATATTCCACCACCCTGACTTGATATTTATTACAATGTGACAAACGTATCAACAACGGTTAATCTTAACCCCTTAGTTATTATGTAGGAAGTAGATATAAAAAATGCTCAAACTTATTGAAGGGACTTTTCCTTCGACCATTTAGATGCACAACACTATAATTATGATGAACAATGCAGCATGTATTTACTTATGCCCAAGAATGTACTGTGAGCTGGCAATGGTAAGACCGTGACTAGTACTTGTTATCTGTTAGAACGGTATTTGTTGCTATCAGGCTCAATATACATAATATATGTTTCTCTACTCTCTATAATATACTATATGATGGGTGTTTAAAATATGTGCTTTTACTTTTAAAGTAGTTTCAGTGTTTGAGCAAAATTAAAGTGACAGTAGATATTTCCGCATCCGGTGATCTGTACTCGACCCTAACCACTACTAGACGCCCTATTAAAATTAGGAATATAAATTTATTGTAATTTGATGTTAAATGATAATTTAAATAATATTACTGTCGTTGAGTATGAAGTCAGCTCTTAATTAATATGTGTTAAATTAACTGGTGAATGCACAACGGATGTATAGCCATAGCCAGAATGCTTAATCTGGAGCTAAATGATTGTTTGTAAGCTCCGGAGACCCGGGGCTCGTACATGTTGTTTACAGTTCAACTACATTTTATAAAGTCACGGATAAAGGGATCATTAGTAACTTGTAAGAATGGATGGTAACGGAGCTCCACTTTCTGTGGTTCAACTGTAAACGACTGAATTTGTAAGATGAATTTTAGGCGATATTGTATCTGTAAATTCGACGTTTTTGCTGGGCTAGTTATCGTATAAAATATCGACTGGGTGTTATAGTGTATACTATTAGTCTGAATTCAATTTAAGAGAAAGGTAGTAAACTCATATTATTAAAAAAAAGAAAATAAATATAAATGTGGTAGTTGAATATATTACATGTATGTAATTAGTAATGAAAATACTTCTACAAATGTTAGTAAATTTATCACGTCGATGTATAGAATGGAAACCCACTCTGCTTAATGTGTCGATAAAACTCGCCCCTCACGATTCCTTTTGTTTATAGGCAGAAACTCATACATATTTCCTGCATACTTGGTTTCATATAAGTACCAAGTGTATCCACTAAATCCATAAAATCGATATCTGTGTACCTACGCCTGCTGCTTCACTATAATTATTATTATTAAGCATTGAGAGGCAATCACATGTAGCTCAACTATTCATACTAATCTTGTACTAACACTGAAATGAGAATTTAGTCATTGATGTAAATAAAACCCAAAGACATTCAATTAGTGACGAGAAATAGACGAGACGAAGAAATTCGTAGTCGGTGTGTCTTGTATCTCACCCGCGCGTCTCAGGTAGCATTTTTGTGTCAAAATCAAAAATGTTCCAGATCAAATTTTTTGTTTGACAATATTTCATTCCCAATGTTAGCTCTATACCTCCTTGGTTAATTAACTCTTGAAGTTGTAAACCAATGGTAATAAGTTCTCTTAAAAACTCCTAAAATAGACAGCACGTATGTGTTCATATCAATAACTTAATTTTTACATACTTACCTACTAAAAGCTCTATAGTTGTAAATCACACTTCACACTACCTTTAAAAATTTGATGTTGTACTTAAGTTGTTTTCGAATTAAATGTTTTTTTTTATTTGTTTTTTTTTTTATTAACACACTTGCTCGCTCTTTTATTGAGTTTTATTATGTACCAACAAGACAGAATGCAGATTTCCGACTTCGAATTTACCATTTATTTTGCTAATTTTTATCTCAGTCCTCTTCACAGTTATTTTTCCTCCGAGAACAACCAAACAACAACTTTATGTACACATGTTTAAAGATCACAATAAAATTATACAAAATCAGCGTAAATAAGTAAAGTAAATTTTGATGTTCGAAAAGTGCTGATTATCAGCCTAGTATGAAAAAAACAAAAAAAGAGGTTAAAAAGCTGTGAATGGATTGTATGTGTAAATGGAGACTGCAATTATGAACAAAACATAGTTTCAAAAATTTTCCTTTGTAGTGTATTTCTAACTGACTTTCTCTATTGACTATTGTCAACTATACGACTAAATGTACCTACTTATATTTGTGTAAAATAAAATTTTAATAAACGGAATCGATGTTTTTTATTACTGACCCTCAATCTCTCTTCAAGAGCGAGCCTATAAAAAGGGTTTGAGTAGGTAAAGTTGGCGTCGTTTTGACATTGCGCGGCCAATAATGAAACTTGTTTCGAAAAAAAAACGTATTCGGAACGGAGATATTCGGTACTCTAATAATAATAATAATGGATTCGGTACTCTACTGCTCATTAAAATCAATGGACTTATTATACATATATAGTCCATTGCACTGTTAAAGGTTCCTGTCGTTTTTTTTTTTTTTTTTGCGAAATCTACATAAAGTATGAAGTAGATGCATCGCCCAATGTCATATTGGCATTTTCTTGGACATTGTGATCGTTTGTATATTATGACTGACCCAGCATACCCCTCTGCAGGGCTATTGCGGATCAAATTGGTTATGGTTAGTACAAAATGGAACCATTTGCAGTGATGGATTAACCCTTAATCAAATTAAGCAATTGCCTAGGGCATCAAGTCTGGGGGGGGCACCAGAAGAAGCACTAAAAAAATCGTTGCCGTCTCGTAGTCGTTGTCACACCACTGATTTTTCCACATCATGTAGGTATACGATAATTGCTAGTGCAGCAGTATCTACCTTTATATTCTACTAAAATCAGTCTGCTGATCATCGGCGTTTACCGACTTGCAGACTGGTAAGATTTTTCTACTTTTAACCGACTTCCAAAAAGGAGGAGGTTCGAGTGCATGTATTTTTTGTTCATGTATATCCGCGCATATCTTCGTCAATTGTCGACTGATTTTTAAAATTCTTTTTGTGTTTTTGAAAGGGTATACTTCCGAGTTGGTCACATTGTCACCAAATCAGGATCTGATGATGGGATCCCTGAGAAATCAAGAGGCAACCCTCTTTGGTAGGCAATTATTACGTTTTCCATTTATTTTCTGAAGCTATCCTAGTATTTGCGTCTGATAATCATAATCTCATGTGGATGCGCTGATGGTGGAAGGTACAACTCCTCAAAGGTTAGGGGTTGAAAGAAATTCCTTTAAAATTATACGTTCTTATGTTCCTATAGTTGGCTAAACCAGGACTTGATGATGGCATCCCTGAGAAATCGAGAATTTTTTAATTTAATTTTACTTTTAATTATAGGTAATCTCCTTTTAAAACCCTTCATTTTGATAGATACATACCCTACTCGATTCTAATGGATGAAAAAAACAAGTCGTTAAACGTTATGGCACCCATAATCCACAATATTTATATGTTTCTTGATTTTAATGTAGCCAGTGACAATCGCGCCACCAAAACGGTTTTTTTTTATTTAAAAATCCGTTTATTCGTTAGGGTTTATGAGGGAACAAAGAAATGGACATACATACAGGGTGTCCCAGAACTCAACGTCAAGCCAAAACGGGGTGACAGGATTGATCATAACCATCACGAGAAAAATCTGAAAAAAAATCTATCCCATGCAGTTTGAAAATTATAGGCATTTTAAGAAAAACCTAGAAATTTGATCAAACTGTACCATTTTTCGGTTATTGTGGTTATTCTTTTTTATTTTTGTTCATTTGAACTTTGGAAACGTAATCCTAAATAACATTTCTAGAATCCCAATAAAAAATAATGACACAATTGCCTCAAGTTTCCGAGAATTGAGACTATTTGTTAAACTACGAATTTAAAATTTTGAAGATTCGTCGACTTTGACAGGCCCTCCTTTATAAAAAATGTACTAGAGTGCCTTGGCAAGTGGCATTAAAAGTTAGCGCATTTAATCAGAATTCTAAAATGGTACAATACTTGTTAGTTCCATACAATAAAAAAGAGTAAAAAAATTAAAACCTCAAGTGACCCGATTTTTGCTATCTCAGTTAAAATATTTTTGATTCGCACAAGCTCTAGGTAGGTTCTTAATTTTAAGGCAAAATGATGAGAGAGAGGGATAGTGGGTATGTTTGCCATGAGTGAGCGAGACAGATAGTGACACTACGCATTGAGACGGAGATGCGTCGTTTAAACGAGTGCGAATAAAACAGATAGATGTCATACCAAGGCTTGGTATGACATCTATCTGTTTCATTCGCACGTAGCAGCGTAGCCATTTGCTTGGTAACCAAGCAAATGGCTACGCTACCAGTCCGACACCAACCAGTTAGTACGTTTCGCTCATTTGTCTACTGCGCACATTCGTCTTTGCTTGTGAAGTGTAGCGCGTAGGCATGGTAGATAAAAAGGATGCCAACACAAAAGTCTAGAGAGAAGCCAAAGTTGCCGGTATGTTGTCAACAAGTCCAATTCACAAAGATCAAAGTCCAAAAAGAGAAGCCAAAGTTGACAGTACTAAATCAACACAAGGATTACGCTTCCAAAGTTCAAATGAACGAAAATAAAAAAAATAACCACAATAACCGAAAAATGGTACAGTTTGATCAAATTTCTAGGTTTTTCTTAAAATGCCTATAATTTTCAAACTGCATGGGATAGATTTTTTTTCAGATTTTTCTCGTGATGGTTATGATCAATCCTGTCACCCCGTTTCGGCTTGACGTTGAGTTCTGGGACACCCTGTATATACAGGTCAAACACATAACGCTCCTTTTGGGCTTCGCCGCAGTCGGGTAAGAACGTAATATGAAAGTAATTAAAAACCTTAATTTAAACAAGAATAAAATTCCTGTTTGTCATACTGGTGTGACTACGAGTCAGCAACGAAAAAACGTATTTTTTCATTTTAAGTTGGAATAACCTATACACATTTAAACAAATATTCACTATGCATTTAACATTCAACCAAGAAACCTTACCCTTTTTTTTTTGGCGGTTAGAAAATCATCGAATAACCCCCTCCCGCTCTTGGGCAGAGCGAAAGGGAGTGCCAGACTTCTACTAACTAAAAACCACCCATGTTCCTTCTTAGCCATTTATGTCGAGGCCACGTTACTTATCTCTTACAACAACCCGCAGCTTCGCCCTTTGGTACGAATAGTTACAGCACTGATATCAACATTTGTGCCTTACCTTCATTACAAAAATTTGTTAATTGATATGTTATGTACTTTTTTATTTTTACATTGTTTATAATTATATAATTTTTTATTATTGATTTGTGTCTGTAGTAACTCTAAAATGAACGTACACCTTACTATTGTATCGAGTCTGGTTCTTCTAACCAACATAACAGACAGAATGTGTTGCTGGGGAGTTTGTTCCGTCACTTCTTCTTTCCAGCTAAACACTAGGAAGTGCCGAAGGGTGGGCGTTTTGGGGGACTGTCTCTTGTAAATAAGTAGAGTAAAGTAAATTTTGACGTTCGAAAAGTGCTGATTATCAGCCTAATTTGAATAAATGACTTTTGATTTTTTTGATTTTGATTTCGACGGGCGTCGGCTCTTACGGGCCCCTCCCATGTTGCTGACATTTCTTTGAGGTGCGCGTGGAACACGAACGCGCCGTCGACACGGCCTGTCGTCGTCATAAGACGGACGGACGCGACGGCGAGCTAGCCCATCACTCACTGTCCACAGGCCCGCGTCAACGGTGGCAGGAAACCATCACGTGGCCCTCGATGCCCGGAGCGCCTCCCGCGGCGGCTGAGACGACAGGCTTCCTCTCGCGTTCCGCCACCTCCTTCGCTAGCAACACTGCTTCGCAGAAGGAGGCGACTGCGTCCCATTCTTGCCCCGGACCATGGCTTGCACCAGTACCAGACGCGAGAAAGAAACCTAACGTTCAAGATTCCCTTATTATTACTTCTTCTTCTCCTAACCTGTTGAGAAGTGGTACCTTCCATCATCAGTACATCAACATCAAGTGATGACTTGAATAGCGTCAGAAAGAAAAAGCACGAAACAAGTAAAACGAGTTTATGAAATTCGATTTCAAATTTTATGTGATTTGATGGGATCCCATCACCAGATCCTGGTTTCCATATTATGGTACCACCCTTAATATATCTCCTTTCCAATAAAAAAAGAATCATCTAAATTGGTTCATAAACGACGAAGTTATTCGCGAACACTCACCAGCGAAAAATGTTCATAAATTAAAAAAAAATGTTTGTAAAATGAAAAGTACTTGGCCAAACTACATAAAATTGTTATGTGACCAAATGGCAACTATTCCGCATCAAACTAAAAAAGAACACGTAAATCAGATCATAAATCTCAGCGTAATCGGTGTACCTACATACTCGTACATAAAAAAAACAACCAATCGAATTTTGAGAACCTCCTCCTTTTGGGAATTCGGTTTAAAACGCTAGACGTTAATACTATCTTGCGTGAATTCAATTCCCGGAAAAGCTGCAAGGCGCATTTCAATAAATAAATTTATGCTTTGGTTTTTATTGTTGCCGCACCTACCCCTCTTCTATGGTACGTTACATTTCATAATCTTGTTTTACAAAAAAAAACTAATGTTTTTAGGCGGTTAAAGACCAATTCTAGTTGACAGGGGGGCCCGCAGGCGTAGATTGCCTAGGGCATCAAGTAGTCTGAATCCGTCACTGACCATTTGACAGTTAATTGATGGACACTATGATAGCTACTGACATTAATTAAATAGATACGCAATAGCCCTGCTGGACTCTTATACTCTTACGATTTGGATGTATAACGCCGTGGATGTAATTAACAGTGCACTTTGCATCTGTTGCCGGCGAAGTTTCAAATCGTGTTGGCGGGGCTCGTATTGGACATCATGATCTAGACCATGGATGGCAAACCAACGACACGCGTGCCACCGCGGCACAATATTTTGGGCACGTCACTAATATCAATCACAAAGTATGCACTACGAAAGAAGTGTGAAGTAGGTACCTTTAAGATAATTCAATGTATCAAAGATACTCCTCTCTCCTGAAACACAATAAAAGAAAGAATCCCAGACTTGGCCAAAAATGTAACAGGGCAACAAAAAAATGACATTGGCTCTGTTTCATTAATATCGCTATCTCTTGACGAAAGCACTGACATCTCTAAATCTGCACGTTTAGCGGTTTTTGCAACAGAAAAAAAATTCACAATAAAACGCAAATGTCTCACTATAATTTAGTATGATTTATTTTGTTTTTTTTTAACGTAACACACACAATACACACACACACATAATGGCCATTTATTTCCGGCAAACTATTATATATACATTTTCTTTCAGTGATTAGTTTGAAAGAAATTTTACTTATGGAATAATTAAAACTAAAAAAATATATTTAAAAGTGATCACTAATGTACTCGCATGTACCTACTACTTAAAATAAACGAAATAATTAAAGTGTTGATTGAGTTTTAATGTTATTGTTGTCCTCATACTTTATTTCACAACTGGGGATGCTGTAGCGATACTGTCGCGCGTTTGTTTGATACAGTCGCAATGCGGTCGCTAGCTCCCTCGCTCACAAAATTAACGTGCGTCAGTAGCGATGCTGTCGCGCGTTTACGAAAGCGCGACAGCATCGCTACAATATGTCGCCGTGGCCACGTAGGGTCTTAGGCATAGAGCAGTTTCTTAATTGTGCCTATGACATTAGAATTTAAAATGTATTTTCCAGTTTATATAAATAGTTCCAGCAGCATGTGAGAAAAATATCTAACTAACATAATTTAATTTGAATAAACTTATAAGTCAACAAACAATCTTCTATATGTAAATTTCAAGGGAAAAGCTTGGCATGGGCTTGACTGCTGGAGCCCCGTTGGTTGAAACAGTGGTTGATGCCGTCTCTGGTGAGGCTACTGCTTCCAAAACCTTCACGTTAGGCTTAGACGCGACGGGTTCAACAACCTTCTTGTGGGAGAATGGCGACGGTCCAAGGATACGTTCGACATCTCTGAAGTATAACGTTTCCTTCTGCAGAAGTCTTTCGGCCATCTGCAAAAGATAAAAATATTTTTCACTTCTTAACTTTGCCATTCAGCTCAAACGGAAGCGTCTGACGGGACTCAGTTAATATGTATGACATAATGTATGACGAGCGTGGCCAAGTGATTTATTTTATCGAAGTGTGTTTTAATGTTTCCAACTTTCAATGCTGTTAGGTACCTACCTACTCAATATGTGACTTAACATTAATCCACTTTCGACAATCACCAAAAAATGCGTTTGAAACTAAAACATTAAGCTAGTTACCCAGTTAAGTTTTTTCTGGTTATTTAGGAGCAGCTCCTTGCTCCTCAAGTATGCTTTGATAATCTGCTTCTTCGCTTCCAGGTCGATAAGTTTCTTCGAAGACTTGCTGAGCGAACTCTTACTGCTAATGTTGAGTTCTGAGAAAGATGCTGCCAGCCCTACTTCTTCCGAAATGCCATAAATTTCTATCTGGGAAATAAATAGGTTATGATAAAATCGAAGTTAAATAATATTGTTAAGAGCAGGTATGTGTTGTAAACCCTACACTCTAAGTTATTTTGTGTTAGGTTTTATACATATGTCTTTTGTAATGTCAATAAAATCTTCTTCCAAGTTTGAATAGCAAGCATTGCACACGTCTACGTTTTTCTTTCACGCTTTTTCCACAATATTTATTTAGGAACTCAGATTACAATCACAACGCGTTATCAGCACAAAGCTCGGTACCTACATTTCGTCTACGATCGAATTAGGAGATTGGTGGTGAAATTGTTGATACCTGGTTAACATGTCGTCTGCAGTTTCTAGTATGTCACTAATGAATGGTGTTCACATACTTTGTAACAGAGAAGGATACACTGTGTGGAAATTTAAAATGCGCTTGTTGTAAATCTATGAGGATTGTGGGAAACCGTAAGCGGAGTAGTTGTGAGGGTGGATGTTTGGGTCGTAAACTGTCGTTGGAACGAAAGTTGTGCAGGTACTCCTTACCGGACTTTTCTGATTTAGAAGCTTACATAACGGCAATAACTACAACTGCACTAGACCTGACCGACATTGGCAAAACCATAGAAGATAGTTCTTATTCTTCTTCTTCAGCTATTATATTGGGAGGTGTAACGTCTCGCTACGAGCCCTTGAGAATGGAGCGTTGAAGTCACAACAGATTTGGTAAGGACTAAGTAAGTTGTTGAGCGAAATGACGAAAGAGACTAAAGATGATGTGGCTGCGTTGCATACTGACAAGCAGCTTATTTGTTTTCGATGTAAGAAGCCAGGGCACAAGACTCGGAATTGTCCTCTGAAAAAGAAGGAGAAAAAGGCAAAGGCGAGTTGCTCAACAGAAGGTTGTTCTACAGATAACGGACTGACTGCTTTTTAGATCAGGGAATATGGATGCATGTGTCACGGAATTGGTTTTAGATGGTGTCACGTTACTGGCTTTGTCTGCACCTAGTGTTCAGGTGTCTGAATAGTGGATTATCGACTCTGGTGCGTCAACTCACACGACTCCACATGCTAATTGGTTTAATAGTTACCGACCCTGTGATGGGAAGATAACTGTTGCAAATGGTAAAAGTTGGCCGGCTGTGGGTTTAGGAGATGTTGCTATATTGACACAAAAACCAATTTTAAAGTCCATGATGGGTGCAGAACCGTAGTAGTGCTTGTATTATACTTATAGCGGTACCGTCTCGCAGATGATACGCTTGGGCGTATTTCGTGAAAACGTCTATGAAAGTTACGTAAGAAGATTTTTAATGTTGAACATGTAGGCCTAGATTGTAATTTACTCTCAGTCGAAACTACTGCCTAGAGAAAGAATTCTCGATTGTTTTTGATACAAATGGTTGTAATTTTTATAATTCTAATGATGTTTCTTTAAAAAAAGATCCTGTTTTACATGGTTCTATTTGTGGTGGATTGTAGGTACACTTTAGATTTTACAGTGGAACCGCAAGGTGTTTCAGCTTATAATGTTCACACTAATTTGTCCCAGTTTCAGCTTTGTCCTAAGCGTCTAGGACATGTCTACCGTATTGGTATGGATCTACTCAAAAAAGGTCTAGCTGTTGGTGTGGAGTATACTGATATTGACAAAGAACCATGCGTATCTTGTGTAGAGGGTAAACAGGCCCGGAAGCCTTTCAAAGGGATAAAGTATAAGAAGGCTTTGTCACCATTAGAATTGGTCCATACAGACGTTTGTGGTCCCTTGACCACTGAACCTTTTAAAGGTAATTAATATTTTATAATTTTTGTAGATATAGACAGATAGATATACACGTTATAAATCCCTTTATTGTATGTCATCTAAGACAGAAGTTAAGAAGTATTTTTGTGCTTTTCAAGCACTTTAGTGGAGTGCCGTAACTCCGTAAGGCATAGATATTGTAAAATCTCGAAATCCGGCGCCGGTCAATGAATCTTCATAAAAACTTTTGGACTGCATTGGTAAAAGCCCAAATAAAGAAGTTATAAAAAATTGCGCGCTCGTCGTTTATTTTTTTTAATTTTACAATTTAGGTACTGAAAAATGAGAGGGACAAGGGGAAAAAGGAAGTTATGAGCTAATAAATACTATTTTCACCGTCAATATATTGCTAATTTATTAATATTGCACAAAAATAACGAGTTCCAACAAAAAAAAATACCTATCTATTTAGGACGAGCAATTCTTGTAATTTAGTATAAAATCTGAATCTTGAATACGGCTCCAACGATTTTCATGAAATTAAGTATGGTTTTGGGGGCGATAAATCGATCAAGCTAGGATTCATTAAAAAAAAACACGATTTACCAAAAAACCAAACACATTTCGGTAACATTATTGTTCATTGTTGTCGTCATAGCTTATGTGGATTGTTGGAGAAGGATTAGTAACGCTGCCCGTCGGGGCTGCGGAATGTTGTAAGAGATACCGCGGCCTTAACACATTTCATATGGCGTCTTACCATTAAGTGCACGATGAGGTGACCTATTCTTTAAATAAACACTAGTCTCAAGAGCATCCTGCCAAAAAGCTTTTGATAGAGAGCTCTGTGCCAGCAAGGAACGGGCCTAAGCGAAAGTTTGTAAGGTAGATAGATGTTTGTTCCTCTTTCACGCCAAAACTACTGAACGGATTTGGAGGCATGGACTTATGACATATAGATGGTTTACAACCCGGATTAAACATGTTACAATTTTATCTCGGTAGTTTGATCCCGTGGGGCAATTATCGAACTCCACGCGAGAGATGCCGCGGGCGTAAGCTATAGTAACTAAAAATCCGATGATGGATGTCGATACCGCATTCCTCAATGGGGACGTGTACATGCAACAGCCGCTGAGCGCGAGGCAGAAGGTAAAGTCTGTTTGCTCAGAAAATCCATTTATGGTTTGAAGCAGGCAGCTCGTACCTGGGGGCCAATTCTCGATTTTAGAGATGGTGTCGAACTCGACAAAAATTTCTAATGACGTCATTTTTTCGACAAATTTTAAAAGTTGCTATTCTGGGGATGTCGAATTCGACATTTGTCGAAAGCTAACGTTAGAGTTCATGTCGAGTGCTTCTGAGCAGTAGAGATGTCATGTCGATTGTAGAGATACGTCATTTCTGAGTGAATTCGTTGAGTTTTGGATTGTACACTGTGTTTTCTTTTCTTTAATTTTTAAATAAAAAACGGCTTGGCATCTCATATCTACTGGAAATTTGATTTATACTCTTTGATTTGTGCCCTTGCCTTGTTTGATTTTTCCCCTCCATGTTAAAATAAAACTTTTAAAATGTAAAACAGCACCCAACTTTATTAGTTTTCGTAAATAAATATTTTCGAGGTTTCGTAAAAATAGTTTCAACAATATGATTTATATAGTATCAGTTTAAGTTACAAGAAAATCAATTATTTATTCGAACCATTTTCTCCAGTTTACCCCATAGTTCGGAAGATTTAAAAAAAACATTAAAATATCTATGGAAAAGCCGGAACATCAAAGGGTTACGTTAACGATAGCTAGCGACCGAAAAACTATGTAGAGACTGCAGCCCCTGTGATGTAAACACAGTACATGTAAACATAACAAAAGTTTTGAAGGAACCGCAAAAAGGCGCAAATTCTGACACTGACAGACAGTCAACTGTCAATTTGTTTTCTTTATTTCACGAAGAGCATACGAAAATCTTGAAACATACTAAACGTTTCGTTTTATACTTAAATAAGTAGGTTTAGTCAGCGTTTTAAAACAAAATCATTCATTAACTCATAGCTACCTAAAACAGAACGTGCGATTCTTCATAATGGTAACATTATCTTCACTCGACTCGACATTTTCGTGACATTTATTTCTATTTTGACTGAGAATACGGAATTCTGCTCAATTCGACATTTTTTGGTAGAGATAGACATATTTTTAATAGACATAGAGATAGACTTACGATCTCGAACTCGAGATAAATGGCGAAAATCGAGAATTGGCCCCCTGGAATATCAAATACTCTCAAAAATTGGCTTTGCACGAACATCTACGAAAGCATGTGTTTGCTTCCCAGATAATTTACTGGGAACATATTGACGATCTAATTGTCTTTTACAAAGAAAAAAGGTTCGTTTGACGCTGTCAAAAATGACTTGGGAGATCTTTTTCTCGCTAAAAGATTTGGATGCATTGTCGTATTGTTTAGTCTTAAATATTTTTTGAGTCAGTTTAATAACTGTTATGATAAGAGGCATTGGTTGGCCGCTAAAAGGGTGTCACAGTATTTGAAAGGAACTATAGATTATTGTATTACCTACAGGAAAGTCAGTGGACGTCTGTGTGGATACACGGATGCTGACTGGGCGAACTGTGTACATGACCGTCGGTCGTACACCGGTTACTACTTCACGCTAGCAGGTGGACCTATTAGCTGGAAGTGTAAGAAGCAGAGGACGGTATTCTTATCGTCTACTGAAGCTGAGTATATGTCCTTGACCAGTTCTGCAAAGGAGGCTATTTTCCTCAGACGGTTAGTGTGTGACATTACTGGTTCTGCTGATAGGGTGTTGCTATACAACGATAGTCAAAGTGCACAGAAACTTGTGATCCCAAGCAATCCCATGCACCACAATAGAACTAAACACATTGATACGAGATATCATTTTATTCGTGAAAAGGTAGGAGGGTCTTAAAGATATAAAGTTTATACCTACGGATAAAATGACAGCCGATGTTTTAACCAAGCCCTCAAGGCGCATAGCACATCTTAGGTGCGTTGTGAATATGAGGGTTTAGTGATATTTAAGTAGAATATTTTTTCTATTTTCTTATTTTTCGTCGGTTTAAATTTTATATTTTTGTTTACTGTGGTAGTAATGTATTATAATAATCTATTGTGTTTTGCATTACTAGTCTATCTTTTATTTCCATTAAGGGCGGATGTTGTAAAACCTAGTTTCTAAGTTATTTTGTGTTAGGTTTTAAATGACTTTTGTAATGTCAATAAAATCTTCTTCCAAGTTTGAATAGCAACCATTGCACACGTCTACGTTTTTCTTTTACGATTTTCCCACAATATTTATTTAGGAACTCAGATTACAATCACAACAGTATGGAATAAATAAAAACACTACCAATTAAGCACACGAATTAACTTTATTACTCACAAAACTATTCGAACCTTTCGTTGTCTCGCTTTAAAAGTAGACTGACTCGCTCCGAGCTCTGTAGGTCCTTTTAAACACACAAAAGAAATTCGAGAAATTTCCCTATTATTCCATAAAGCATTTACAAAATCATTAACAAAAAAAAATTAAAGATAAAAGAACCAATAAAGAAGAAGTTACTTTACGCTGTCGGTATGCGGTCGAAATTACAATGGCAAGTGCTGCCAACGCCGCCGGTCGCGGACTAACTACCTACACAATGTAAGTAGGTACTTACTAGAATTTACGCGTACTTAAAGGTACTTCACAGTTATTAGCGAGGTTTCTCGAAGATTCTAGATGGCCGTCCTAACATTATGGTAATGTCACAAGCTCACAACACAAAGCTTTAAAATAAAAATTGCAAGCAATTAAAGCTAAATTAATGAAAATCTGCTACACAACCTTTATGTGCTTCGAAAGTCATAAGTTCTCGAAATTTGTTCTCGAAATTCTACTCTAAATTCTACAACATACAGGCTGGCGTAGGCTCGGTCTTAAGGTCTATACCAATGTACAGAGCGACTAACTAGTCCTCCACAACCCAATTAGTAGGACTGGGTAATTCGATACCAGTTGGTAAGACTGGTTGTCAGGCTTTCTGGTCACTGACTACTTGTAACGACTGCCAAAGGTAATGCTTCAGTAATTGCAAAAATGTTTTATTACTGCTACATATTACCTACTAATAGTGGCGGCGATCCATCGTAACGATGTGAAAAAAATATACATGCGTGTGCTTAAGCCGCTGTCTGTCAGCTGGAGAGATGCTGATTGATGGTTCCACGATACCTGAGCATAGACCGTCTCTAAGACTTTCCTGACGTCGTCAAATCCGCCTTTGGTGATGGATTTGAAGATGATGGATTCAGCCGCGCACCCGCCCAGCGCCATACACATTCGGTCGAATAACTGAAACGCAAAACGAAGAGTTTTATTTATTTACGAAAAACTACTAACATACATGTCGGATTCTCAGGAATTATTCCGTCAAAAGCCGTAGGTACATCATTGTGTGCAGAAGATGGGTTTCGTGTAATAAAGTGAATGTTGTAGATCTAACAAATTACTTGAAATTACGATTTAGCACAATGAAACGGGACACAAGACAGTTCCGCAGTCCGCTGCGATCAAACACTGAATGTCTACCTCGCTGGGAGCTGACCCGACCCTGTAGAATCGAATTATCATCTACCATAAACAACCACGATAGCGACCAACCACATGGTCGAGGAACCGTTTCAGCTTAATGCGTCACTGTTATTGTGTACAACACGTGCATTTTGGTAATATCATTTTGTTTTATTATTTTTTTTATTTATTTATTTGATAACAATGAATACTGTTACATAAATACATATCTGCCAAACTGCAAAGCAATTTGTCGGCAGAAGGTTCTCGTGGAACAAACTTTTCAGCTTTTAAAGCTGAATAATAACTAATCAATAAATCTAATAATCTTATTAATCTATTACTACTATTCAGCTTTATAATATTAGTAATAGACTGAATAGTAGCTTATTAATAGTAGTTATGGCTGAATAGTAGTAATAGATTAATAAGATTATTAATCTATACTAATTTTATAAAGCTGAAAAGTTTGTTTGTTTGTTTGAACGTGATAAGCTGAGGAACTACTGGTTGGAATAGAAAAAATCTTTTTATGCTAGTTAGTCCATTTATTGGGGAAGGCTTTAGGCTATATAACATCACAACCTAAACTAATATTATAGACAGGAAAGATTAGATTTTTTGTTTGCTACGATTTAACTTAAAAAATATTACTATGTTGGATAGTCGATCTATCGACGAAGGAAATCTAACGACTTTTTTTTTGGAGTCAAAAATCACATTTTACGGTAAAACTCAATGTACGAGTAGCGCTCTTAAGGTGGAAGCTCACATCTGGCCCGCGAAATTCTAATTTTCTTACGTTTTTGGCAATTTGCAGGCCAGTGCTTGGTTGTATGTTTATGAAAATTTGATTTGCGACTGTAAGACGTATGAAGTTACCGAATTATAACCATCAAAATTATCAATACAACCCTCCAAGTTCATTTTCATGTCAAGATTGATTTTTGCATGTAAAAGTCATTCTTTAGTAATTTAGTCGTCGTTCTTTAGTAGTTAGTAATTTTGATGGTTATATATGGTATAACCTTAATTTGTGACGCTGTCCAGATCTCACTCTCTTTCTCCACTGTCCTACGCCAGTTTTAAATTAAAAAGTTTTCAACAAAAAATAAAACCAACTTCGACAAAAAATAAAATACAAAAAAGTGAAAAACAAACTTAAGAAGAAAAATTAGGTTATTTTTTGTTAAAAAGTTTTTATTTTTCACTTTTAGTGATTCACATGTGCTGACCCCTTCACAACGTACCGGCGGCGTGCTGTTATGTTATGAATTGGTGTAAACAATAGACAGACATAGGATTTTAGCATCCCAATCCATTTGCAATAGATATTTATACATCAATACGACCTCGCAAACTTTTGTATTTATTTAGTAGAATAACAAAACATCACGCCTGTAATCCCTGAAGTTTGCGAGGTCGTATAGATGTCGGTTACATAAGAACCATTCTACCATCAGATCAGCTTGTTATAAAGAAAATACCAAAATCGCTGTACATTTTCTTGATTTCGCCAAGATTCTATCATCTGATCCCGACCTGGTGACTATGAGACCAAAAGGAAAGCATAGGTTTTCGAATAAATGAAGAATTTTCCAAATTGGTTCGTAAGATACGGAGATGAAAAGATACAATGTAGTTTTATTTTTAGTTTTGTTGTTTTTTTAATAACCGCTGGTCCGATTTCGATAAAAAATTCATGGGACCATTTGGAAAGTACAAGTTCCAACAAAAAAAAAGAATGAAAAAGAATTTTTCAAATCGGTTAGCAAGTGACGGAGATATACTCAAACAAACATAAAAAAAAATAAAAACATCCGAATTAAGAACCTCCTTCTTTTTTTAGAAGTCGGTTAATGTAGCGAAAATGGATTGATAGGAAAAATAAAATTGATTTCGTGTTAATTGGTAAGTAAAAATATGTAAATATGAAATTGATATGTACAATTTAACGGACGAGATGCTATCGAGTACAGAATACTTGTTGATTGTTCGGTCAATCATTAAAAGTTGTTGCAGGAAATATACACACGCGGTGGAGACCAAAATTCAAACAAATCCCAAAGCGTTCTGGTCTTTCGTCAAGACCAAAAACTTAAAATCTGTCTCAATACCATCAAAAATTAAATTAAACGAATATACAAACTATTTGCGATTCAATTCTCGTGTACGTTCTCTGCCACAAGTAGAAATACTGGACATACACCCAGCAGTGGTGGCTCAGTGGTAGCGGCCCCGACTTACGAACAGGGACTCGTGGGTTCGAGTTCGAACCCAGTCAGGCGCAATACTTTGTGTAATTTATTACATCACCACTGCTCTCAAAACGGTAAAGGAAAACATCGTGAGGACACATGTCTTAGAACCAAAAGACATGAGACATGTAGCGATCCGCACAGGGCCGCGTGGTGGATCATAGCCCATCCCTCTCCTAGAGGTCTGAGTCCCTGCAGTGGGAACATTATAGGCTGATGATGATGAAAATAGCTTTCACAAAGAGGGAAGTTAGTAAAGCACTAAACAGAATCGATTGTCACAAAGGTGCTGGTCCGGACGGGTTGCTACCATTCTATATAAGAAAGTGCGCTCGTAATCTGGCATATCCCCTTGCCTTAATTTTTAATAAATCACTCGAAATATCTATATTTCCCACAGAATGGAAAAAAGCTTACGAGGTTCCCATACCTATTCAAAAAAGATGATAGTACAGATGCTAAAAATGATTGACCAATTTCTATCTTGTCAGTGTTCGAGTCAATGATTTATATTACTATAGGTAGGTACTAACATCTCACGTCAAACATGCATTTTTATTTTGTAGTATTTTTCTATCGACAAATTATAAATTATATTTTACATATGCCAGAGCCATTATTGTTTAATTGTTGTGACAAGCAATTTTGTTTTGAAACCGAAAACGTACAGTTAACATTATTAACAGTAATGTAAATATTAATTTTGTTGTGTATTACTTATTTGTTTACGCGCGCAGCTGTCAGGTTGAGTGAAACGGTTTGCAAATGTAGATTGGTTATTTTAATTTATTATTTTAATTAAATAAATCGAGTTCTGAGTCTTGTGAGAGGCGGGGTTTTGTGTGCACATTCATTTCATAAAACATCTACATTATTGTACTCCTACGGAGTTATCAAAGGGGTTGACTTAGAAATGACTGATGAGGAAATGTTAGTCTCATTCAGTAGCACATTTAAAGTGGTGTCTGCCAGAAGATTGAGACGTTTGAATGATGACGGTAAATGGATCCAAAGTGAGACCGTTAGGTTTTAAAAGCCAGGTTGTGCCACAGTATGAGTATGCATATGGATATTAATAACATATGCATATGGATATTTCTCAACCCTGAGGTTGAGAAATATCTTTTTCCCGTAATCGAGTACTCTGAATGTTGAAAGTTTGGACATACTAAAAAGTTTTAATAATAATAATAATTTATTTATTTTCAGACCATGGTGTCCATTTTGTTAGTAACAATGTTCTTAAAGACTAGTGTTAGTAAACTTAAGCTACCCACAACAAAACATATAAAGGATGTAAACACAACAATCACTGCTGCGCCATCCCATGACAAATGGAGCAGCAGTGACTGATGTAACTGCAGTCCAGCCGACTAGCGATCATGCTAAGGATGCTGTTGGCGCTGCTACGTACTCTACGCACCAGGGAAGCGCATCTTTTCCGCATTGTAGCGTAAAAGCAGTCTATGCGATTCTCAGCAAACATCCCCAGAATCGCCGCAGCCATCAGCACCCTGAACGCGTTATTAAATTGGACTCGGAGTGCACCGTAAGACTTTTGAGTATAGTCAGCCCACAAGCTGCACCTGTAGAAGGATGTACAGTAAGATAGGAAAAGTGTAATTTTGACTTCTGTCGAACAACGTGCACACCTGCGGGCTCGTTCGCTCGCACTGCCAGTGCCCTCCGTTCCCTCTCCACATCATCATTGTATTTGAGGTCATTTTTTTTTTTTTTTTTTTTTTTTTTTTTACCCTCTGCAACTGAGGTGGTAGTCTGTCAGACACCGTCAATCATAAAAGTCGTTGCCATTTCGCAATATCGTGTGATGTAGCTCTGTCTCGCTCAGTACCTTCCTGTATTGGTTCGCGGCATCGGGCAGTGTGGCGTGAGCGGTCGCGCGATCAACACGTTTGGAGCTACGAGCATTTGGTGTCCCTCAGACGTAAGTACAGCAATAAGATCTGATTCTGATAGACGTTACCTCATAAAGATCGACTGTAGTTCCATAGTGTCCAACATTCGTAACCTCAGTAAAAATATGTAAACTGCCATAGTGTATCTCCTACGTAACCTCAGTTTATTATTTTTCTTGTAATTATATTTATTCTTCAAGTATGTTTTTTACTTTCAGATGTCGAATCCAGGGAACATAGATAGCAGACCCGCCAAACGAAGTTTTAATGGAAGACCAAGAAATATAGATACCTACATTGAAGACTGGCTTGAAGATTTAGAAGAAGAAAATAACTTCAGTGATGTTGACGACTCTGTTGAAGACCCTGACTTTATAACTGACGAAAGAGTGGAAAGTCTTGAGAATGAAGGAAACAGGGAATCTCAAGAAGATATTATAAGGGAATCAAATGAAAGTGATGAGAGCGAAGGTAACGACAGTGAAGATGAGGACGAGCGGCCACTAAGCTCATTTTCTACCCAAGAACGAGGACGAGCTGTTTCTAATTATATTGGAAAAAACGGGTTTCTATGGTCGAAAACTGAGATTGGCAGATCAAGTAGAACTCCTGCTCACAACATCCTACACGTTTCTCGACCGACTGAACCACTGATCTTTCAAAGTTTTATAGATCTTTGGTCAAAACTATTTGATTCCGACATGATTATGGCAATAGTCATACACACCAATCAAAAGCTGAGAATGTATCGGGAACAATTTCGAAACACAGATAGACCTGAGCTCAAAGATACTGATGATAGAGAAATGAGAAGTTTGCTTGGTCTACTCTACTACAGTTCAGTATTTAAATGCAACAATGCAGATGCTAACTATTTGTTTGCAACAGACGGCACAGGACATGAAATTTTTCGCTGTGTCATGTCAAAATATAGATTCTGTACGTTACTGAACTGCCTCAGATTCGACAATGGAGCCGATCGCCAAGAACGCTTGAAGACTGATCCTTTAGCAGCAGTATCTTGTATTTTTGAAAAGTTGGTGACTAACTCCCAGAAAAACTATACTCTTGGTCCAAATACCTGCATTGATGAGATGCTCGTTGCATTCAGAGGCCGGTGTAAATTTATAATTTATATGCCTAAAAAGCCGGCTAAGTATGGGATAAAGATCATGATTCTTAGTGATGCTGACACGTACTATGCATACAATGCGTATATATATTGTGGGAAAAATTCTGATGGCGTCGGTCTTCCAGATACAGAAAGAAACCTCGGTGTTTCAACTCAGTCGGTTCTAAGATTGGCGAAACCTATAGAAAACACCAACAGAAACATAACAGCCGACAACTGGTTTAGTTCAATCCAACTGATGGAGATATTACGTTCCAAGGGCTTGACGTATTTGGGAACTTTGAGAAAAAACAAGCGCGAGGTGCCACCTGAGTTCCAACCCAATAGAAGAAGAGACCTGGGAAGCGCTTTGTATGGGTTCACCAAGGACTACACAATCGTATCCTATGTGCCGAAGATAAATAAGGCTGTGATTTTGGTTTCTTCTTCACACCACGCACCAAACACTGATGAAGTGACCAATAAACCTACTATGATTGTTGATTACAACCACACGAAGGCCGGAGTCGATGAAATCGACAAGAAATGTTCGATCTATTCAAGCACTCGAAAGACACGTCGCTGGCCAATGGCAATATTTTACAGGATGTTGGATCTAGCTGGTGTGAATGCTTTTGTCTTGTACCAAGGTTGTCCTGGTGCCAAATTGCGGAGAGGAGACTTCTTACTATCCTTAGCAAGAGAGTTAGTACTTCCCAGCGTGAAAGAGCGCGTCTATAATGACAGACTGCCGAGAGAGCTTCGATTGACAATCAGAAGGGTTTTAGGTAAGGATTTGCCTCCCCCTCCTCAACCTCCTCCACAACCTGGACCATCAGCAAGAAGACTATGTAGCATATGCCCCAGCAGATTGAAAAGGCAGACAAGATTCAGCTGCTGTGCTTGCAAAAAAGCTATTTGCTTGCAATGCTCGGCTCAAATTTGTGAGGACTGTAAGTTCTAGATAATAAAATTAGGGTTGTCTTTGAGACTGATTTGTGCCTAAACCTATCATAGGATATTGTTGATTTTTTTTTCATAGCTTTTAATTGTAATGTTAAAAATAATTATGTTTGCTCAAAGAAAAAATAAGCATTAAGTTTTTTTTTTTATAATATTTTGTACCTGTATGTCACCAAATGTGTAAAATGTTGATCTCATTAAAACTGATTCGTATTAGTCAATGCATTGTTTTCTTAATATTGATATTTATTTATTTTGAAAGTTTATGAACCAATACAACATATAAAATATGCATTTATGTAATAAATCGTCAAAATATAGCCAAATAAGGCTAGTATAGCTGACGTCTGGTAGACAACACGTCAGTCAAATGTTAACAGAAAAGTCACCTCAGTTGCAGAGAGTTGAAAATATACAAAACCACGAAGAAGGAGAGAGAGAGATTCAATGAGAAAATTTCAATTGAGGTAAATTTGGAGAAATATTATGGCAATTGTGTTCTCAACAGAGCAGAACCTAATGGACAAATTGAAGTCGGTGTTTAAAATTATATGTGCGGAACTTAAATTATTGTTAATTAGTAGTTTTATGGATGGATATATGCTAAACTTGTTTACATCTAAGAATAATGGATAGTACAGCAAAAGAGATGTCGTTTAAAATATGTCAGTAGAATGTACAAAGTCTTAGACCCAAAATAAATAGTTTTGATACATTTTTAAATCAGGAAAACATTCACATTGCTATTTTGAGCCTAACATGGTTTGATTCAAGCTTCAAATTTTAATTTAACTGGATACAATATATTTAGAAATGATAGACCGGATTCTTATGGAGGAGTTGCTATAATTATTCATAAATTATTGCATACGCAAATAAGTCCTATAAATCTATCAAAACCAGACATACGAGTAATTAACGTCAAAATTTTAAATTGTAATAGTCTTAAAATGATGAATGAAAGTGAGTTTCTAGTTGACAGCTGTCAATCGAGTGCGCACGTAATCGAACAGAGCTCCGTACATTTTATAAACTTAAAATTATTTCAAGTCTAAGCTACTGCTTAAAAGTGCTAAAATAATAGTCGTATTACTGTGTTAGTGCATTCAACACCATAGCAACCTCAATAAAACAATAACAGTGACGAAACAAAGTGAAAAGAACAACAATAAATACTCAGTGACTAAAGTGACCTACATAATAAACAACATTCGAAGCTTAATGGACTAAATCAATAACAGGAATACACAAATATGCATTAACCAAACTACTGCATGGAATCTCCGCTAAAGACATCGTATGTTAAGAAGTGATAAATAGTTAGTACCTACGTAAAACAAAACCGTTAGTGAAAAATTGTACACTCATAAATTGAATTTACCCACTTACGAATTATAAAGTTTTAGAGAATCTGTAAGCGATCCATAATTTCAATAGAACACTTAACCGTCTCCGTGGTGCGAAGGCGTCAGGCGCTACCTAGACGAAACACGAGCTGTGGGTTCGAATCTGACGAGCACATGAATGTCTTTTTGTGATATCCAAATTTACAAAAAATATTTCTACATCATAAAAACATGGATTATTCTACGGATCATATTACGATTCGTAAGCGTCAACGGTCAAGTTCTTTGAGTAGCAGTACCATGTTATCAAATTCAATGTTCGAGACAACAATACGCAGTCTACCTGACACTTCAATAGAGAGCCAAAATATGAACGAAATGCAATGTAAAATAAACAAACTAAATGAGGAATTACAAGCTGCAAATCAGGAAATAGAAGAGTTAAATTACGAAAACAGAACTTTAAAAAATGATTTGGACAAATGTAAGAAATTAATAGATGTGTATAAAAAGGTAGGGATATCAGAGAATTTATTACAACAAACACCGAGCTCAGGAAAAAAGAAAACTACTTCGAAAAACCGTAATATTACTAGTAACATGAGTACTCCTAAATTGTCGTTTAAAAATATAGTAGCACAAAACGAACAAAATATACAGCAACTCATTACTACTCTACCTCAAAAATCAATTACAGCCGTATGTGAGAACGAAAGAGTCGGTCAACAAGCTCTGTTTAATAACATTGTCAACACTGATCAGGACATGGAAAAGTTGCAACATGTTATTACCCTACCGGAACAAATAAAAACAATCGACTATAGGAAAGAAACTGACGATCACCTGGAAGTGTCCAATTACAAGTTCAATACGAAATTTACGGGAGATATATTTAATACAAAAGGACCGAAATCATCGATAATACAAAAAAACATTATAATTATTGCAGATCACCAAGGAAAAATGACACAGAGTATACTACAACGTTTGGTTGGAGATGATTATAATGTTACATGTATGTGGAAACAAGGTGCAAGACTACGCGATGTGTTGGACAGTCTCAAAAGTGAAATATTGGCATTATCTACGGACGATTACATAATTATAGCTGGTGGAACAAACGATGTAAATCCGCGCGAATTCCAGTATGTCACTATGAAGTGGCTTGAATCTGTAAACAATTGTAACGTTATTTTCACTGAAATTCCATATAATAGGTTTTTAAATGTAAAACAACTCAACTATGAACTGAAGTTTATATGTAGCAAATTTAAAAATGTTCACTACCTAGACTTAGATTTTAATAGATATCTTCCAAAGGGCATTCACTTCAGTCTCAGTTTATGCAGATCCTGGCTCAGAGAGATATTACATATAGATTATAAATTGAAATTTACGAAATACAATAATTCAAAAACGATTAATTCACAAAAAAATATGGTCCATATTTCCACACAAACAGATTTTAGTGATCATAATATTGACACCCCCAGTAGTGGCAAATACGAACAAAAAGAAATCCAAAATATGACGCAGGGCAGTATTTCTAAAATTTGTACTCCATCTACGTCGACTAATAATAATTTTTTTCGCCTATAACCACATAAATATATTACATCAAAATATTAACGGTCTAATTAGTAAATCAGATGAACTTTCTCTGTACCTAGACGAGTTGAACCAAGACAATAAACGTATTGATGTTCTCTGTATTACAGAGCATAACATGATAAAAGAGGATATTCACTCATTAAAAGTTTTTAATTACTCATTAATTTCATCATACCATAGGCACAATAGAAATGGAGGTGCATGCGTATTGGTCCATAACAGTCAAAAGGCTAAAATATATGACATTAAGGATCATACTATCACAAATATTTTAGAATGTAGTGCCATTGAACTCATAGAACATAATATTATTATACTTAACGTGTATAGACCCCCAAACAACCAATCCGACAAAGTACATATATTTTTTTCTAAACTTAATGAAATACTGAGCGTGACTTGTTTAAAAAATAAGAAGATTATTGTGTGTGGTGATTTTAATATAAATAGACTAAAAAGAGATAAGATGACAATAGAATTCGAACAATTACTAGCTAGTTATAACCTTCAACTTATGATTAACGAACCTACACGAATGTGCAGTAAAACATGCATCGATAACTTTATTTGTAATAAAAGGGGCGCCAAGTGTGAAATACTAGAATTAGCACTTTCAGACCATACTGCCCAACTGCTGAAATATCCGGTTAAGGAAAGTTTTAATATAACCCATTGGTATACGTTTAAACGAGATTATAGCTCTTCTAATACAGACAAGTTCATTAAATGTATTCAAAACCTCTCTTTTGATGAAATTTACACGGCAGAGACAGCAGATGATGCTTTTACCAAATTCCATGATTTATTCAAGCTATTTTATGACTTGTGTTTCCCCTTGGTAAAGGTTAAAGTTCCTGTTCATAAACGGCCTCAATGGATGTCAAAGGGTATTAGAATTTGCTCTAAGCGTAAGCGTCAATTACTCTGGAATTACAGAAAATCACGCGACATAAAATTGAAGGATTCATACAAATTATATAAAAGAAGATTAAAATCAATAATTAAATTAACACAAAAATCTCAAAATGATTACTACATTAGAACTGCACAAAATAAAGCCAAAGCAACATGGAAGGTTATAAATAACTATCATCGAAACATTCTGACAGAAGGAATTAACAAAATAAATGTAAATGGTACACTAATTACGAATCCGGTAAAAATAGCCAATGAATTTAACACTTTTTTTATAGATCAAGTCCCCAGTACCGACTCTGGTAATAATAATTCGCATTACAGAATCCCATATAATAATTCAAACTCATTTTTTATGGGTCCGTGTACCCCAGAGAGCATTGCTCAAACAATCAAATCCTTAAAAAATACAAATAGTACTGGTTATGACGGAATAGCTACTAAAGTGATAAAGGTTGTAGCGGAAATAATATCGCCGGTTCTTTGTCATCTGTTTAATAAATGTATTGAAGAAGGAATATATCCATCAACATTGAAATTATCTATTGTAATACCGGTATTTAAAAAGCAAGATAAAGAAAATATGAGTTGTTACAGACCAATTTCCCTGATACCAATTCTGTCTAAAGTTTTTGAAAAAGTTATCTACAACAATTTGTACAACTATATGGAAAATTTTCTTACGGAAGAACAAATGGGGTTTAGGAAAAACAAATCGATCAACAGCGCAATATACACCTTCCTTAAAACAGTGCTAAAAGGTATGGACAGCAAAAAGGAAGTCACAGCACTTTATATGGATATGACAAAGGCTTTTGACTGCGTCCACCATGAAATATTACTATCTAAATTGGAAGCGTATGGGGTCCGAGGAATAGCTCTTGATCTCATAAAATCATATCTGTGTAACAGAGAACAACAAACTGAGGTAACTAGTATTTCACCTACCACCAAAATTGAAAAGAAATACCTGTCAAAACCTATTAAAGTTCGCAAAGGCGTACCACAAGGAAGTATTTTGGGCCCTCTGCTGTTTAATATATATATAAATGATCTTCCTAAATTCATAAAATCCCCCATGGTTTTATACGCAGACGACAGTACTGCCATATTTGTATCTGATGACCCTAAGACATATGAAAATGAAATAAACTGTGCGTTATCATCCATTGTTAACTGGCTTAACTTAAACAAACTTAAAATAAACCTATCAAAGACATATGTAATGACATTCAAAAATAAAAATTCTAAATTAAGTAATTTAAATATATGTTACCAACACATTGACATAGAACAATTAAATACTACAAAATTTCTAGGACTACACATAGACTCAAATATGACATGGAAGACCCATATTGAACAAATGTGTACTAAGTTAAACCGGTACTCCTACGCACTATATATGCTTCGTAAAGTCGTCAATCGAACTGCACTGCTATCTGCTTACCACGCTTATGTTGGTTCTATACTAAAATATGGCATAATGTTTTGGGGAAATGCCGCTGAGAGAGAAACTGTATTCAGGGCCCAAAAAAAGTGTGTCCGGGCGATTTGTTCTCTGAAACCAACTGACACATGTAAACCATGTTTTACAAATTTAAAAATATTGACATTGCCATCACTTTATATTTATGAACTTGCGCTAGACATTAGAATAAATATAAATAATTACGAGACATTAAAAAGTTCCAGACTTGCCAGTACACTTCGTGCCATAAGCCACAGAACTGTTATGTTTGATAAGAGCCCATTTTGTATGGGTCCTAGAATATATAATAAGTTGCCCAAAAATGTAAAGGGAGCAAAAAATTTTATTTCATTTAAACATAAATTAAAAATGTATTTGATTAATAAAGCCTACTATTCAATTAATGATTATTTAAATGATAAATGTAATTAATTAATTAATTTATAATGTTATGCTTATGCAATATGATGTGTTTATTATTATTGACATCCCATTTTGTTTTGATGTATATCCAATTTTGCACACCTTTTAGGGTAGGATATGGTATAAAGGTCTATTATTTGTATTTTTTCATCCATTTGTGTACCCATATTTCATGCAATAAATGATTTGATTTGATTTGATTTGATTTAAAAAAATATAATATCAATTTACTGCCCATCTTCTGTAGTTACTCGTTCTGCTGACTGGGATAGACTATTTAATTTAGAACTCAACAAGACTTTAATTGCAGGGGATTTTAATGGGTATCACACAAATTGGTCGTATGAAATAGATCAAAGAGGAACCCAACTGTTAGACTCTTCACTGGAAAATGGCTGGATTTCTTTAAATAATGGTGATTTTACTAGGGTCAAATTATTAAATGGCATAGTGACGAGGACCTCAAATGATACTACGTTTGCATCGTCAGATATAGCAAAAAAATGAGATTGAAAAGTATTCAATGAAAACTTGGGTAGTGATCACCTTATTATTAAAATAACTCTGAACTACTTCGAATCATTAAATTATATTAAGAAACGTAATTATAAAAAAGCAGACTGGAAAGCGTTTAGCGAAAATCTTCTAAAGCCATTTTGTGATTTTAATAACTTTGAAGACGTCCAAGTTCAATATGCCCGATATTCCAATCACAAAACGACCTCGATCTGAGTCTAGCCCTACAAATGAGCTCGGAAACTTTAAGCAGGAAATACTAACAATGCTCACTAAATGGAACAACAAACAGAAAACCAACTTAAAGTGCTTCACGGATAAAATAACAAAGAAACTAGCAGAATTATGGGCACAGAACGAAAAATTGCAATTACAAATTGGAGAATCAGCAGGTTTCATTAACAAAAAATATGAGGAAATTAATACAAATATGAAAAAGCTGGAATCTGAAAGGTATGAGCAGAGAAAACATATAGATAGTCTGGAGAAACAAATACAGGATATGCAGGAACACCGACGATCGGTCGTTATTGAGCTGTTGAATAATCCTCCCAGGGAACAAGAGAATTGCAACGATCTGGTCAAAACGGTTATTGATGTCTGTAAACCCTTACAAATAACAGTACAACCGTCACATATACGACGAGACATTTATAGAGTAAAGGGGAAACAGGGCCCCTCTAAACAAATAGTCGCGGAATTCCACTCAGTTACAGCGAAAAATAATATCCTTCTTGCCGCCCGTAACTTTAATAAGGGAAAGCATGCTACAGAGAAGCTAAACAGTGGGCATATTGGCATGAAAGGTAAGCGTGTACCTATATAAAGGGTGTAAAAGTACCCTTGACGCAAACGAAGGGCACTTGTTCTCCCCACCACTGCGATAATTTTATTGTTCTAGACCATACCTGGGAACCCCCTAGTTACGGAGATATTGGGGGTCAAAGTTCCAAACTTTGCACAGCTGTTTTTGTAAATACTAGTTTGTCAGGTTGTAACTCTACTTAAATTACCTCCATGACCCTTTTACTATTTAAAGCATCCACTAGCACAATGTTTTAAAAGTGCTACATTGAGTTATACCGTAAAATGAAATTTTTGACCCCAAAAAAAAAGTTGTTTCCTAGCAAAAATGTTTGCGTAGGGGTACTTGTTTGATGTACGGAAGGCTTGGTTGACGTATGCGTGAAGGGTTGATTTACACCCTGTATATTGCTGAGAGCCTACTGGCGAGGTCAAGACAACTCTTTTACGAAGCCCGAAAATTTGCTAAAGCTTAGGAGTTTGAATATTGTTGGTCGGCTAATATATAGGTCGAAAAATGTTTCTTCGAAAGAAAGAAGGAGACAAGTCAATACGTAGGTATTAAGTTAGAAAAATGTTGTTTTGGTTTTCTTTTTATTAAATATTTGTCTCACTAATTTATATTCCGTTAATCACAATCTTAATATTCTATAGTATGCCCTGCAACACAATAACACACATCACACACAAATCACACATCGCTATAAAACTTGTCCAATGACAATTAATCTTTTATACAAGGATATTCGGGTTATTCTACAAGTAACATTATTAACCAGAATGATGGCTTAGTGATATACATACGCTCGGAGCTGAAACACAATGTCATGGAGCCTCTATTTATGGAAGTAAACTGCCTTGTTAGCAAACTGCCTTGTTAGCAAACTGCCTTGTTAGCAAACTGCCTTGTTAGCAAACTGCCTTGTTCGCAAACTGCCTTGTTAGCAAACTGCCTTGTTAGCAAACTGCCTTGTTAGCAAACTGCCTTGTTAGCAAACTGCCTTGTTAGCAAACTGCCTTGTTAGCAAACTGCCTTGTTATCAAACTGCCTTGTTAGCAAACTGCCTTGTTAGTAAACAGCCTTGTTAGCAAACTGCCTTGTTAGCAAACTGCCTTGTTAGCAAACTGCCTTGTTAGCAAAGTGCCTTGTTAGCAAACTGCCTTGTTAGCAAACTGCCTTGTTAGCAAACTGCCTTGTTAGAAAACTGCCTTGTTAGCAAACTGCCTTGTTAGCAAACTGCCTTGTTAGCAAACTGCCTTGTTAGTAAATTAAATTCCGAAGCAGTATTATGGTATTTCACCAAAGAAATCTAATAAGTCCGTTAGACATTAGTCCGCTTTATTTTCGGCGCTTTTTATTAATTTGATAAAACAAAAAACACGTATCCAATATTTATCGATAATTTAACAGACGGACTAATTAGATTTTTTTGGTGAACTACCCTATTGAAGCACTATATCGACAACCATCCTTTATACATACAGATTCCTTCTTAGATAGCCTAAATATCGTCTTAACCTACTCAGGTTGAAAATCATATTTTTTATGCGTAGATAGGTACTGTCTACGCATAAAAAATGTGATTCTAGTGGGAGATATAAACATAAATATAAGCCCAAAATTAAATAATAATGATCCGCAATACAATGAATATGAATCTAACTGCATCGCATGGACTGCTACCTGCATACACATCTCCCACTAGAACTAGGGAAAACAATTGTCTGGATCAGACAATGATAAATTTAAAAAGTTCAGTGGTTTCCTATATTTTGAATACACACATTACCGATCATGCACCAATATTAGTTTGTTTAAAAACTAATCTGAGAACACCTAAAAGATCCAAATTAGTTGCAAGAATCGACTATCCTAAAGTACTCTCAGAAATATCCAACACGGATTTTAGTCCTGTCATACTGTCCAAAGATCTGAAGGAAGCTACTGATCTTCTTATAAAAACCACTAGCTTTTGCCATTTCTAATACTAAAGTTTAGATGGATGGATGTTTGTTTGAATCAACCACGGCGGAACGGCCGAATGGAACTTGATGAAATTTAAAACAGAGGAAGATTTTGGTCCCGCGGGGGTGCGGGTTGTTTTGTAAGAGATACCGCGGCCTCGACATAAAGGGCTAAGAAGGAACATGGGTGGTTTTTAGTCAGTAGAAGTCTGACACTCCCTTTCGCTCTGCCCAAGCAAGAGCGGAAGGGGTTATTTGATGATTTACCAACACAAAAAAAGGTAGATTATAGTCGCCAGGCCTTGTCTCTGGCGCGTCAGCAACATTGAAGGGCCGACGCCCGTCAGGGCTGCTGGTTTTTCGAAAGAGATACCGCGGCCTCTACACAAAGGGCTAACATCACGCCACATCTATATGACGGCATGGGTGGCGCAGTGGCTGGACAAATTGACAGTAGCACTGCGTGTCGCAAGTTCGATTCCCACACGGAACACAAAAAATGTCGTGGGTTTTAACAAATTTTAATTTAGTTTTAAAAACCGGCCAAGTGCATGTCGGACCACGCATAATGTAAGGTTCTGTAGTTGCCCATCACAAACATGTAAATTTACTAAACTGTTCCTGCGGATTTCCTGCAGGATTCTGTCCACGGCCTCAACTGCCTTCCTATTGACCATCGTACACTCATCCCATACGATCAGAGAGCAATCCTTAAGTACGTGTCCCATATCACTGTTACGTGACACACCACAAACAGGCGTTTCTGCGCTCTCTAAATCGATGTGAATTTTAAACATGGCATGTGCTGTCTTGTCACCCGGAAGCAGTGTGGTAGCGATTCCTGACGACGCGGCGACGCGCGACGCTACGGCAATGGCAATTTTGCCTTGCCTCCTGACCTCTGCAAGTATGCCAGTGGTAACAAATGTTTTTCCTGTTCCACCAGGAGCATCCAAAAAAATATTTTACCCAGATTTTTCCCAAAGCTTTCAAGGACGGTGTCATAAATTTGGTTTTGCTCTAAAGAGAATAAAACGTCATGGTTGACGATTACCACGGCCTTGATGCGGTGATGATTGGGAAGCTGTTAACCCATATTCGACCAGTGGAGTGGATTGCCGCCGATAGAAATGATCACGTCGTGAAGTGAACTGAGACCGGTGTTCAGCACGCGTTTATCAGTTACTTCGACTTCGTCTCCAGTAGCACGCTTCAAAGCTCGTAGAAAATCTTCAGACAGATGATGGCGACACTTCTCCCACAAAGCTACCGGGTTCGCGACGAATACCAAGATGACGACAAACAGATGATGCATGCGGCTGGGACTGTCACTGATGCTCGCCTCCGCGAGGGTGTCATCCCAGTTTTGGTCAGCGTCGAGAATCGGTGACGTGTAACGCAGGCTGCGGGGTAAGTGGGATACTCCACGCCATCAAATGTCCTCAGAAAGGCGAAAGACCGCAGAAAATAGCATTCACCTGTATTCGGGTGCACGGTATAAACTCTATCCAATTCTGTGTTCTTGAAAATTCCCGAAAAACATTCCACAGCACCTTAAATTTTGTTATAAATCTATGCAGTTCTATTTGAATTCTGTTTGTTATTACATACAGAGAAACTCGATGAATTTTATAAGACATAAATGAAGCAGCTTAAAACTTATTTAAACACAATTTTTTTAATTGTCTTGGTCATCTCTGAAACGAATTAACGATACAATTTTTAAGAAGAAAATGCACAACTCCATCTATGACTTTTAAAAACAACTATTTACCTCGCAAACATGATCATATTTAAAGAGCTTACACATGTAATTCGACTTGATTCGACTGAAATCTCATAGATGGCGCTGATAATTCATTTAATTTTAATTAGGTATGTTTTTCGGTCTAAGTTAGTTATATTGCGTGATTTTTATAGTGCTAGTTAACATAATAACAACATTCAAATATGCGTCGTTAGATTACACGTTGTTACAGAATGCGTTGAAGAAATAAAGGTTCACTGCTCGTTCCCCGTAGGTGATAGAGTGATAATATGTAGCCTTTATGTTGACCCGACTTCTTAGTAATATTCGTGCCAAATTTTAAGTAAATCCATGCAGTACTTTTTGAGTTTATCCCGGACATACATGCATATAGACAAACAGACAAAAATTCTAAAAACTATATTTTTGGCTTCGGTATCGATTGTAGATCACATCCCAAGTATTCTTTAAAAAAAATATTGAATGTACAGTTTTGACTTTCCTACGATTTTATTATATGTATTATTATAATGTGTCGGATCCGGTCAATAGTACGGACAAGAAACGAATCGCAAGCGCGCCATTTTAAACATCACTCCATCTGCGCGCGCTTCTACAGAGTCGTGATGTTTCAAAAGTGCGGCGCGGACATTCAGTGTCTGATCGCCGCAGTGTGAAGACTTCCCGGAACTGTACTCGATTCGTTGTGCCCAGTATAAGTGATTGGACTAAATTGTGTTTAAATTAAATTGTGATTTAAAATAAAAACTAGTGAACCGCACCCAGTGTATTTTCATTGCACGAGACCCAAACACTGCCCACATGATGCCTGAATTTAACGGAGTAATACCGGTGGATCCGACATATAGATGACGTTTTTAAATTAATGTTCTTTTTACCCGACTGCGGCGAAGCCCAAAAGAAGGGTTATGTGTTTTTACCCGACTGCGGCGAAGCCCAAAAGGAGGGTTATGTGTTTGGCGCGTATGTATGTATGTAAGTATGTATGTATGTATTTATGTATGTCCGTTTCTTTGTTCCCTCATAACTCCTAAACGGATGAAGGGATTTGAATAAAATATACGTCGTTAGATTCGTCTTGATGGCACAAGTGTCACTGGCTACATTAAAATTAAAAAAGAAAAGAAATTTGTGGATTTTGGGGGCCATATAGTGTATTTAAAAAAAATAAAAAAATCCATTACCATCGAATAGGGTATCACAATGAAGGGTTTTAAAAGGAGATTCCAAAAATATATAACACTTATATATTTTAAATAAATTCGAAGTCACAAATAAAAAAAGTTAAATCATCTGCAAAGATTTTTACGCGACCAACGAAAGACCAAAACAAAAAACGCAAAAGAACTAAAAAGTTGGAAATAAAAAAGTAGGTTCATTTGAATATTAAATAATGAAATGAAAATGGAATGGACCCCGCCTGCTTCCAAGTTTTGTTTAATTTAAAATGTGCTTGTTTTGTTGCTTTTCAGTTTTTTCAGTCGGTATTTTTAATTTTTTAACTACTTTTTTTATTAGGTTTATTGTAAATGTTGTGGATGAATGTAAGAGATTTATTTACACAGCACAAAAGACTCCTGATTAATTGTGACAATATTTGTAAATATTTCTTTGGTGAATAAATAAATAAACTTTTGAAAAAAAAAATTCTGACCAATTTGGACGAATATTTCTGGGGATATTTCAATGGGTTCTTGGATGGTTTGTGAAAACACAATTGGATCCGGTGGGTGGCGCTGCAGTCCGGGCAGGACGCCGTCTGCTGGGTGCGCTAGTGTAATACAAATATTTAAAAAAAGAATTAAGTACTTTTTCCAATACTGAACGGAACAATGTAGATCAACCATCATTCCAGAACAAACTTTATTCCAAGACGAAAGGTTGAGTTTACCTAGATTTTACGAGGCATCACGCTATGGCAGCGTCATGTTATCTTCCGTCACACGAGTTGGTCTTGCTATCAAGGCGCGTCTATAGAGTTCACACATCAAAATCCTCAATAAGATATTTCACCAAAACATTAGTCCGTCAGATAGATTTCCAACATAAGTTTTCTTTTTTCACGTAAACAAAGGATGAAGACGGTACAGTGCTTCGAAAAGTCGTGTCAAGTCGTGTGACGATAGAAGGTTAGTACTTTTTTACCCAGAAAGTGACGTCATAAGCCCACTCATGATCTTTGACACGTTTTATTCTCGTAAATTTTTATTATTTTGATAAAACAAAAAATACGTTTCTAATATTTTTCGATAATCGAACAGACGGACTAAAGATTTACCCTAATGTAATCAAAATCAAAATCAATCAAAATCAAAAGTCATTTATTCAAATTAGGCTGATAATCAGCACTTTTCGAAGGTCAAAATTAACTTTACTCTACTTATTTACAAGAGACAGTCCCCCAAAACGCCCACCCTTCGGCACTTCCTAGTGTTTAGCTGGAAAGAAGAAGTGACGGAACAAACTCCCCAGCAACACATTCTGTCTGTTATGTTGGTTAGAAGAACCAGACTCGATACAATAGTAAGGTGTACGTTCATTTTAGAGTTACTACAGACACAAATCAATAATAAAAAATTATATAATTATAAACAATGTAAAAATAAAAAAAGTAGATAACATATCAATTAACAAATTTTTGTAATGAAGGTAAGGCACAAATGTTGATATCAGTGCTGTAACTATTCGTACCAAAGGGCGTCTGGATGATTAAAAACCACCGTAAAAGAGAGAATTTAATGGAAGAGAAAAAATAAATAATAAAATTGAGAATAGTTAGAGACATCCACAACTTTGTACCGGCTAAGAGTTACCAGGGAAGCCGCATGCGCAGAAGCTAAAGCCAAACTTTTTTATCTTCGACGTGGTCCTTGATTTTATAATATGCTTTTTGAATAAGACACGTTTAATGTAGCTTTTAAACTTTCCATCGGTCAGTTCTATAACTGACTTAGGCAACTTGTTATAAAAGCGTATACTGTTTATAAGAAAAGACTTGCTAGTTTTCGTTAATCTGAATTTGGGTATTACTATTTCGTGTTTACTGCGAGTATTTAAATTATGAAAATCACTTCTAGTTTTGAAAAGCCCTCGGTTTTTGCGGACATACAAAATACACTCTAAGATATAAAGTGAAGGCAGAGTCAGGATATCAATCTCTTTAAATTTTTCTCTGAGAGACTCGCGAGGGCCCATCTTATAAATCGCGCGGACTGCCCTCTTCTGTAAAATGAAAATTGAATCAACGTCCGCTGCCGATCCCCACAGCAGAATGCCGTAGGACATAATACTGTGGAAATAAGCATAGTTTACTAACCTAGCTGTGGCTACATCAGTTAACTGCCTTATTTTCCTTACTGCGTATGCAGCTGAGCTTAACCTACCCGAAAGAGTTCGTATGTGTGTTTGAATCGATAGTAATCCCTAAGAATACCGTTTCCGCTATAACTTCAAGTTTTTTGCCGTCAAGAGTCAAATTTAGGTCACGTTGTGGTACATTTGGTAAAGAGAACTTTAGACATTTTGTTTTGTTCGCATTCAGTAAAAGATTGTTAGCTGCAAACCATTTCGAGAGAACAGTTAGACTTTCGTTGACCAGTAAGACATCCGTATCTTTCCTATCTATTTTAAAAATTAGTGAAGTATCATCAGCAAATAGAATTATATCCGAGAATTTGGCCATCATATATGGGAGATCATTAATATAAACAAGAAAGAGGAAGGGGCCGAGAATCGAACCTTGAGGCACGCCTATCTTGACTAGTGACCCGGAGGACGTCGCCCCATTAACATTTACTTTTTGCTGCCTGTTCGATAAATAGGACAGCACAAGATCAGCAGCCTGACCACGAATTCCGTAGTGGTGTAATTTACGGATCAATGTGTTGTGGTCGACGCAGTCGAACGCTTTTGAGAGAACACAGAAAATGCCAATGGCATCCTTGGACTTCTCCCAAGATTCTAAAATGTGACTGATAAGTTTTACTCCCGCGTCCGTTGTCGACCTACCCTTCGTGAAACCGAACTGCTGACTATGCAGAATCCCATTTGAATTGAAGTGAGACAACATCTGGTCCAGCATTATTTTTTCATAGATTTTACTCATTGCTGGAAGCACGGATATAGGTCTATAATTAGAGGGGTCACTCTTACAGCCTGATTTGAAAATTGGTACTACTTTAATATGTTTCATTAAGTCGGGAAACTTGCCACTGTCCAAACATTGATTGAATATGCCTGTTAAGATAGGAGCAATTGAGTCAATAATATCTCCAAGAATCCTAACGGATATCCCCCATAAGTCTTCAGTATTTTAAATTGAGACTTTTGAACGCGTTTATAATTGTAGCAATGCTTATTGGTTTAAATTTAAAGTTTGGTATGTCCTTTGTAAAGTTTTCTTTAAGCAGAGCTTCAGCTAATTTAGGTGAAGAGGGGAGAAACTTCGTAACCTCTAACGGAATGTTGGTAAAGAAATTTTCTAGCGTCTCGGCGACTTCTTGCTTATCAGATATGGTTTGATTAACTACATATTTTCAAAGACAAGTCATTCTGATCGCGTTGTTGTGTCTTTCCAGTTTCTTTGTTAATTACTTGCCACACTTTCTTTGTTAATTACTTAATAATATGTCAGTACTTGGTATTACCCTATAGGCCCCCTCCCCCACATCGACTTTTTGTAGCGTAAACGTTTGCGAAACGCGCGACACTATCGCTGCCAAAAAGTCGCCGTGGACGAGGGCCCTTACTTAGCTCTCGTTCAAGATGAATGAAATTGTTAATTACATCGAAAATTAAATTGACAGTTAAAAACGTAAGCTCTTATCGGAAAAACTCTCAATTGGGAAACAATAAGCATTAGTTTCACACTTATTTAAGAAACTTTCGTGAGTACTTAGTGGTTATTGAAAAGCATCATAATCAAAAGCTTTTTGATCCCGAACCTATAGAAGTCTGCCGGATATCCGTTGCCGCTTTACCACTGATATAATACCCAAGTGTAGATTGTAGGTTAGCTGACCTCCTCTTTGCTGTAATTCTTCGAGCCGGACGTATCGAAATGCACAGAGCCGAGGGACCCCTTCCGCGGCACAATGGTGACCTTGACCAGCCTGTCTGTATGCTCCAGCATCCAGCCCACGAGCGCGTGTCCCGCTTCATGGTACGCCACCACTACCCGCTTCTCCGGCGTCATCTTCTTCATTCTCGGCATCTCCTAGAAAATACAGTTGTTTGTATCATTTCACACAAAAACCTTACAAAAACAGACTTGACTAGAATAAATCTACATGAGCTTATGTCCGGTTTAGCTGTAGACCATCCGTATAAGAGATGCGTTGTAGCCCTAACAAAAATAAATGTATAGAATAGAGCTATGAACTAGATAAGAACTGCGGCTTTGTTCAACCTACAATGAAGAGCGGACGAACCGCCGCTGTTTCACTCTTGCACGGTACGGAGATTTACAATCATAACTGAAAAATATAGTCGTTGAATACGGTATCAGTTATTTCTGCTGTCGCCATTGGAAAAACGTCGTAAGTTTATGTATCATACTTATGTAAATTGAGTGAGTCTAAAAGTAACGCCCGTGACTAAAAGTTATATGTGGTGATCGGTGGTCGTGGTATACGAGAGGAAGTTTTAAATAGGAATGTGGAGCGGTATAAGCAGAGGAAGGCCAAAGAAACTATGGATGGACTGTGTAAAGGATTATATGGCAAGAAAGGAGATGTCTGATGAGATGACGAGTAACGAGTAACAGAGAAGTATAGAAGAAGCATGTCTGCGTCAGCAGCATTATGAATCAGGATAAGAGCAAAAGAAGGATAGAACAAGTTGCACCATGCTACACCGAAAATAGCAGAGACAGATCTACATAAGGGCTATTTGGGCTGTAGCCCAGTAGCCCGTGGATATAAAAGGTCCCCCCCAACCCCAATTGATAAACCCAAGGATATTTTTATTAGATTGAATTTGAATTTGTAATGCGACACTGATATTGTTTCTATGTATTTGAGTCTGTGATACTTGAAATAAATGATTATTATTTTCCTTTATTATAATTTCCTTCATTTATTTTTAAACAAATTTTGTCGTTTTAAAATATTTTTTTACAAAAAACTGATAACAATAGCATTTTGCAAATAACAAAATTAGACAGGTTGCATCAGAACTGGGAAGAGGACGCACAGGCACAGGTGGTACGGGGTTCGAGAGAAATGGAAGTAATGGAGGGACGCCTTTGTGTGGATAGAATACTCCATGTACCTCGGACACTATACCGAAAACATTTTTATTAAAATTTAATTAGTTAGTTTAATATGCAGGCCCTCAAGTAGTACCTAATGGCTTACGTGGTAAAGCCTGGGTTCCGGCCCGGAAGACTGACGGGCCCCGACTGTAGGAAGGGTTCCTAATGACTCGTGTTTGGTGACAGGCCAGTTCCCCCTCCGTTGGTAGACGGGAAAGTTGGTCCTCATTTGGAAGCCAGGCTACCCTGCGGACTCTCTGTCCGCATCGTGCTGGTTGATTTTGCAAAACCGCCTCAACGAGCACCTTGCCGGAATGGGGCCGGAACAGGCGCAAGAGGCGCTCGATGGTGGATGCCAACATGCGCGCCAGAGCTCTCACCTTCAGCCAACGAAGTGCGATGCGCCCTGGAACACAGACGTGTTTCCACTGTGCATGGCACGAAATAAAGTCACGTGTATTCGTGTGCTATACCCGCTGCCCGTAAACACTATGAGCTCCATATAGCTCATAGTGAATTTATTGCTGGCTTTACTAGTCCATGCTATCGACTACATGAACGAGGTGAGCACCTGTCAAATTTCAAAGAGTACGACATCAGCAGCGGGAAACTCCTACTGTTCCAGTCGCTTGGAAATCTAGACCAGATGGGCATCTGGTCTAGATTTCCAAGCGACTTCTCGCCAAAGAGTGGAACCGAGAAAACATCATCGATATGTTGCCGGACTTTGTGGCGAAGCAGCTGAGTAAGTTGCCCCCGCCACATTTGATCACGTCGACCTTATGAGACTGATAAAGGACATCACCACCTTGAAAGCGGAGCTGACCAAAATACAGTCCAGAATGTAGGTTTCAGAAAAATCCAATGCTGAACTACGTGCGGAAATAGCATTATTGCGCAATGTTGGTTCGGTAAATGGGTCACCTGAGGCCTCAAAGGTGGAAACACGTCGAGGGGCGCAAAATGCATCCATCGGCAGTTTTGAATCGGTGAACACAAGTGCGTCACCAGCTACCGACAACGCTGAACAAGCGCCGCTCGCCGCCTATGTATCCCACGCCACAACACCGGCTACGTCACACGTAGGTACGTCGAACCTTACCACCAACGTGCCTACGCAGTTATAGTCACCAGCGGCAAGTCTGATGCGTCACAGCCTAAGCAACAAATTAGAAAAGGGGAAAAACCGAAAAAAGGGGCTCAATCTGCCCCGACGATTGTCCACTCTTTGCCAAGATCGAGCCAGGTTGAAGAGGAGGGTTTCACAAAAGTGGAAAGGAAGAAGAAGAAGTTCACGTAACCTGTGCGGTACCGCACCGAGTGAACCCAACATTCTGCTGTACCCTACTGTGCCTACGACGCAGCTGTACGTTTTACGAATGCACCACTCCACGAGGGTTGAGGATGTCGTGCAGTATTTGAAAATCAAGACCAACTGGATTCTGAGTGTCGAAAGGTTTGAATCGCGCATCAACGTCAACTTTGTGTCTTTCGTGGTAGGAATTCCAACCCAGCATCTACAGACTTTAATCTGAATTCTGAGTTCCCATTTTCGGCCGTACTTTCAACTTTCTGGGAAAGTAGTAAATATTGGTGCTACAGTTGCGTAAGTCAGAACTTTTATTACAAAATTTCCTCTTCATTTCAAATTAAAAAACCAGCCAAGTGCATGTCGGACTACGCACAATGTAGGGTTCCGTAGTTGCCCATCAAAATATTATTATGTGATATACTACACTGATTAACCACCCTGCCTACCTGCCTCCGAACGATGATTTTTATTGCAAAAATAAAACAAACTTACATTTGCAGTTCTAAGACCAGTGCTCCCATACATACATTATGTATATTATGTAAAATATTTTAAACAAGTACATTTTATAAGTTGGTCGACTATTACACGTAAACTTGTAAAGCCTACTTATCTGTGAAAGTTTTCCTTTTAGTTTCGTTACCTATATATATATACAGGGTGTAAATTAACCCTTCACACATACGCAATGTGTAAGCATTCTGTACAAGGACCCCTATTGTCTAAGTACCCCTACGCAAAAATTTTCGCTGGGAAACGACTCTTTCTTTGGGGTAAAAAATCACATTGATACTGAAACAAAGGACTACTGAGACTAAGGTTTTAGACAGTACAAGTCTTACACTGCGTCATGTAACAAAAGCAAAAAACAAAAAGCCAAAAAGTATTAGCCCAGGGTCAAACTCACTGTGCGCACTTGGAAAAAGTGTAAGTTACTTTTGTGGCTTCGTTCAAAAATAAATCTTACTCTTACCTACGTCGTACATGTTCCTACATTTCTCGTAAGTACAGTCGGGCTTCACACAAAGACTTTGTAAAGATAATTTCCTACATTCATTTGGCCCTATTGTTTACGTTTAAGCTTGCTTGTTTAAGCGGGAATGCAATCCAGACTATCCGTAATCTGAAAAATCCGGATAGTCGCACATTATTACTCGACTTCCAAATACGCATTCGAAAATCGAATCCGGATTTTCTGTATAATTCGAAATTTTAACTCGGGGGCTACAAAATCATGTGGAAATTCGTATTATATCGCAGGAACAATGTTTTATCTCCACAATCCGCATGAATTCTCCAACTCACACGCCGATGAAGTATTTTATAAACCATATGAAACAGAATACATGAAAGAGTCTGCAGAACTGTCTGTTGAATCACATGAAACTACATCTAGAGCACAAGAGTCTTCCGATGAAGAAAAATTATAAGATTTGATTTACCTGTGTTTTTATTATTAACCCATGTGCACAAATATAAGAAACATCATATTATTTAAATAATATGGGTATATTTGTATATTTTCATGAAAAATACGTAAAATCCAGATAATCTGGATTAGAGCAAAAAAACAGTTCTTTAAAATCCAGATTTTAAAACAGAACGGCTTTGCATTCCCTAGTTTTAGCCGTTGGGGTTGTTAGAAGATCGATCAGTTTTGAACCTTGCTGTCTAGGTGCTGTTCAAAACCTATAAACAATAATTCCAATACTTTGAATTGAATTAACTTCCTCGTATTTACAGAGTTCTGCAGAAATTAGAGTGAAAGTTATGAGTTCGTTGTAATGACGAGCACAACCTTGTGCTTTGATCATAACTTTGTTCCGTGAGACAGATACGAGGTACTCGTGGCAAAATTATAATAGCCGTTTGGTCAAGTATTCAGGCTGAGGCGCTCTGCCTAGGTGGATACGTGGATGGGTGACCACCCCACCCATAACATACTATCCTCTATTCCCCAAATAACCCCGGTCCCGGCTGTCATTTCGAGATTTTTGATTGTCTTTATATGTAGGCAGTGACCCGAAAGTCAGACAACCAGTCTTACTACGGGGTTGTCACGATTAACCAATACCAATTGGGTTATGTAGGTCAGACAGGCAGTCGTTCCATGTAAAATAGGTACCGGTATTCAGTTGAATCCTGTTAGACTATAGAAACTCAACATGTTGGAAAGGCTACGCAGATGATGATGAGACGGATATGATATAGTCAGACATTGTTTTTATATACTCTAAATCAACTCTTTCTCCGAAATATGGTTTCAAAAAAAGATATAATTCAAATGAAGGTAGAACTAATAACGGGAATACTCCATTTACTAAGCCTTCATTCCACCGATTGAACGCTATTACTAAGAGTCACAGTGCAGCGCAGAAATAAAAAAAACTCGATAGTAAGGGTGGGTTCACATTAGGTTGTGAATTTTCATATCATCGGTCTAATTAGTAAGTAGAATGTAGAATTCGTAAATCCATTTCAGCAAATACTGGTGTAATGGACTTACGAATTCTGATTTCAATAGCGCTGTTCACATCAGGCCCGATGAAACTGTTGGCTACAAAACATTCACCCATGATATCTGTCGGGTATAATATTGCCTGCTTTGTAAAGCGCCGTTCACAGTTTTCGGCTTTCTATCTTTATTTTGATCGGCAATGATTGAATGCAGACATAATATTTCCTTTTTCTTTCTTCTGTCTTCGATTTAAATGGATAAAAAGGGAGAGGAAGGCTAACGAAAAGATGGATGGATCGTGAATATGTGACGGTTAAAAGAGAAATGAATAAATTATGCCATGACGACTGACGAAAACGTGTTGCGCCGACCCCCAAATAGAATGGCGGGAAGAAGATCGTCATCAGCCTATAGCAGTCCACTGCTTGATTAAGGCCTCTTTAATCTTACGCCACTCAACCAATTTTCGTCAACTCTCACCCAGTTGCTACCAGCCACTGTGCGAAGATCGTCGCTCACCCCTTAACGCAAACGAAAGGCACTTGTTCTCCCCACCACTGCGATAATTTTTTTGTTCTAGACCGTTCCTGAGAACCCCCTAGTTACGCCAAAAAAATCGGGGTACGGCGAGTCGGTTTTGAAGCAATTCGATTCTCTCCGTCGCGCGTCGCTAGTCTGTGCTACTCACCCGCCAACGTTTGAAAATGGTTATACTGCCATATACTTATCGGTTCTACTGACTAAAAACCACCCATGTTGCTTCTTAGCCCGAGGTTTTCATGTCGAGGCGGTATCTCTTACTACATCCCGCAGCCATGAGAACATAGCCTAACAATGCATAATATAATTTCAATCCAGAATACAATGTTGCGAGCCCGTGAATTCTGCGAATCGTGCGTCACAGCATCACAGGTCGACGTTTTCCTAGCACAGGTCAGGTTCCTGGAAATATGGAAATGTCGACAATAATTTTTATTAGCTTCGTTGCTCTTTTAGTGATCGCTTTGCAAGACCACTGAGCATGAGGTGCCGAGTTCGAATCACAGGGCGGCAGCCTGTCACCATTTTTAATTGTGGTAAAAGTGGTGAAAAATTCCTGGTGTTTGCTTATTAATTCTCATACTCAAGAATCCGTAGTTAAAAATACAAAGCTCGTGAAAATTTCTCTTTTTTCACCTGACAGCAAAAAGAAGATAGAGATAGATTTTAAATGTAAGCTAAAAATCAAGAACCTTTCCCGAGTACTAGAAGGTTGCTTCCGTTAGAAAAACAAAAGTAACCTTTAACAATACTCCTACGGACTTACCTACAAACTTGTTTTTTTTTTTATTTTCGTTGAAGATTTTTGTACCTATAAATAAAGATTTTTTAATTTTTTTATTATTTCGATTAACACAAGTTAAACTAAAAAGTCACAAAAACAGATGTAGTGAAGAACTTTTAACTGTTGATTAAACACTGATTTATATTAACACACCCTTCAACATTTAAGTATACTAGTAGACACATTCAAATATCATACACCGAAATGATTTTGTCTTGGTTACTTATATAATTAATTTATAAAATGTTAGAAACCTTTAAATTACAAGGGACATTTAAATTACGAAAAGTCAAACTCGAAAGCAACAAGGAAGCAGTAGTAGTAAACAGCTCGCGATACCTTCTCGCTACGAGGGCCGGGCGGCAACTGGGCGAGCAGCTGCGGCCGGTGACCTGCCTTTGTCAATCACTGATAACTGAACCTGAATTAATTGAATACAACACACAATCATTATCAGCCCATTCCTGTCCCGTCACAGCTCGGCATGGGCCAAGCAGAGAGGACACAATTCTGGGCACGAGCCTCGGATCTTCTCAGTAATCACCACTGCAGTTCGATTTTTTTAAGGAGCGCCCTCAAATGTGCAAAGCGTTTCCTCACGATATTTTCCTTCACCGTCAGAGCGCTAATCAAATTATGATCCGAAAATTCTTAAAGTTAGAGGTGCAGGACTTTTCGAATCCTCGGAACCGGTGCAGGCCGGGTTAGAAGTAGTTAGAACTTGTTCAGAACAATCTGGACCTCAGCCTCCAACAAGTTATTCTAATTTTCTCTTCATACTTTATGGGGCTTCACAAATACTTTTTCATTAGGTACTCATACTCTGAAAGTGGGTCATAACATAGTGCGTAGCGGGTTGAAAGTACTACTTTTCAGCCCTAGGAAGAATCGCTTTCAACTGACAGCTGTCAAGTTATTAAAAAAAACTAGGTATTTTCACATTTATAATGAACAATGTTCCAACTTTTTATACGGCCACTAAAATATTTAACTTAATTATTCCCTTTATTTATTTAGTTACAAACTTATTACATTTTTAAATATTCTTTACAATAATGCTTAATTTAACTTAATTATTATTTGACCAGAGGCTAAGTCTTGCCATACAACGCGGCAACGCTGCCAGTCTCTGGGCACTTTACCTGATGACAGCGTTGAGGAGGAGTTTTTTGATGCCTTTTTATAGTTACTTTGTTTTTAGGTTAGTTTAGTTAATGTATTTAGTGTAGTCTTACTTAAACCAATGAATTAAACAATTTCTTTATTTGACTTAAGAATATCATTATACATATTATAATATGACTTTGATTTAGTTTAGTTTTAACTATTTCAGGCAAATCTTGCAAAAACTCAAAAAATCGTCAAACCTATTCGTGTGGGGTGTTTATAGATAAGTGTTTGTAAATGACATTTACTGCGGTACTCCGAGATATTTAATGATTACTTAAGCCGTCACTTAGTAAAGATTTGACATACCTACTTTTGTATGACAAAACTGTCAAAACAAACAAACTAATAAATAGGAAAACCCTTATTTATGCCCTATCACTACAAGCGAGAGATTATTTTGCTTTGAGCCTGAACTTTCATTTGCATTCGCTCGTGTGTTTAGTGATACTATTGTTTCTCATGCTTTCGAGTTAATGATTATTTTTGATTATTTTAAAACAAAACATTTTTATTTTTGACTTGTTACTCTAAGCTTCGATAGCACCTGCTAATATAAGTTTTTAAACTGACATGTCACTAACACTTTCATAAACACTGAAAACGGGATATTTGCCATGATTACTTTTTGTTTAGAGCTCCCGATATTTAGCTGCTGTTACAAGTACCGCAATACTTCAGTATAACCGTATGAACTGAAGTATTGGGGGTGGCTGGTGAGCACACCAAACGGTCTACCCTATTTCTTGTTCGTTTTTTTGCGCTCGGTACCACTAATACAACAGGAGTGTCACTTAAAACTCGATTCTGTTCCCGACCGATTCGCTGTGTCCACTGGCGAACTTTTTCCGGCACATTGTATTTATCTGGTCCCGTTTTTATTGTTATTCTTTTTTTATTTTACCTACTACTGTTGCCAAATTGTTTTGTCGCGGGGAAACAACCACTAACAACGTTCACTGTATAATGTTATCATACCGTCATTCTAATTATCTTATATATACTACATGCTACATCCCTTCCTTCTAAGAAAATAATGACAAAAAATGAAAGGAAATACGTGTTACGTGACAGCGCACGCTACGCTTTCAACTGCCATAAGATGCGTCTAGGCTAGAGCATGCATGCCTCACGAGCCAAACGCGGATCCACCGTCGTGGGCACGATGGGCATGCCCACAACACTAATAAACTTGTGACGCCACACTTTCACGGTCACGACACATCTTCAGAGAATAGCAATTTTTTGGAAATTTGATAATTTATTAACTTTCAACAGAAACTAACCATTCCAAGGCAGCAAACAAATATTGTAAGCTCGATTCGCTCGATATTGCATTTTTTTAGCAAGGTCTCTATAACTTGACTTTTACTGTAATCTCTGTATGAATAAACAAAAAGAACCCAATTTAAGGGTCGGAAGCGGGATGCTTAAATTTTGAAGGTCTATTCTCTTCTCTCGCATTCTGTTATTATCAAGAGCGTATTCAGGGGGTAACAAAAAACAAAAAAAAACAATTAATCGTGCGTGATTCGGAACGCAGTTATTATACAAGGGACCGTGCAAAGCGTATGGAGGTGAAATAAACGATCGCAGCGCATGCCGCAGCACAAATGTGGAACAAAAGGGATCTAGGGAAACTTGTCAATATTGACAAGTCTCACTTTTGGAAATGGGTCATTATTGATGGTGTATTTTAAACTGCAAAAATGAACGGTAACTTAACAACATCACACCTGAAATCGCCGAAATGTTAGGTAGAGGTGTACCCATGTAGGGCTGTTAAAAAAAAGTAGATGATACTAACCATAATCTCATATTAAAATTTTAATTAGGTAAATCTTTCTTTCTTTTGCTCTGCATTTTATAGGATATTTATTAATGCTATAGTGTTGATGGATCGCCATGGTATCCACAACCCGACGATAATATTAGCAGTGAACATTTCCACCATTTTTCGTCTCTTTTAACATAAGGCACAAATGTTGTTATCAGTGCTGTAACTATTCTTACCAAAGGACCTATGGATGATTAAAAACCACTATAAAAGACCGTTATTAAAAAAAATTACATTAATTTAGTATACATAATTAGAGACATCCACATATTTGTAAGCCTTTTTTTTGGCCGTTGGAAAATCATCGAATAACCCCTCCCGCTCTTGGGCAGAGCGAAAGGGAGTGGCAGACTTCTACTGACTAAAAACCACCCATGTTCCTTCTTGGCCCTTTATGTCGAAGCCGCGGTACCTCTTACAACATCCCGCAGCCCCGACGGGATATTTGTAAGCCTTAAGCGCAGAAGGAGGTAAAGCAATTTATGAACAATTTTTTACGTGTGTTCTCGTATAACTTCTTCATTTATGAACTGATTTGGATGATTATTTTTTTATTGGAAAGGAGATATATTATGTACAAGGGTGGTACTATGATAAAGAAACCATGACCTGGTGATGGGATCCTAGAGAAATCGAGGGCAACCCTCAAAATTCATAGGCACGTATTACGGGTTTCGTGCTTCACGACTTAAAATATTACAACTAAAAATGAAAAAACACGAAAAACACATTTGTTTGTCAAGTTCGATTTCGACAGACATTTTTTGTTTGATTTCGTTTTTTTGCCACTGACTTCAGAAGCTGATTTTTCTTCAGAAGTTTATTTTTGACTTTAAGCTGTCGAGTAGGCTGTGTGCGGAGTATGTTACGTGACTTAGAAAAGTGTAACATCTAATATCACGTCCCCGTAACTTTATGAATACGAAACACTCAACAACGAATGCTCGCTACCTAGAAAAACTGAACAACGAATGCACGCCACTTCGAAAAACTGAACAACGAATGCACGCTACCTCGAAAAACGTAACGCCATAGCCATGCTATCATTATCAGCCTATATTGTTCCCACTGCAGGGACTCAGACCTCCTCTCTAGGAGAGGGATGGGATAAATCCATCACGCGGGCCCAGTGCGGATTGGTAGATGTTCATGTCTTCGAATTTTTGGTTCTAAGACATGCCGGTTTCCTGACGATGTTTTGCTTCACCGTTTTGAGAGCAGTGGTGATGAAATAAATTACACAAAATAATGCGCCTGACCGGGTTCAAACCCACGACTCACTGTTCGTAATTCGGGGCCGCTACCACTGAGCCACCACTGCTTTCCATGAGCCACCAATGCTCTCAATGTTATCACGAATAACTAAATCTCTAATTCAGATATTCGAAACACTTAACCACAGCAGAAGCAAGGAATTTAGCGAAACTTATTACATATAATTATAGTCAAAGAGATACAATATATCCGATATTGTTCCCCATAGCATATCGCATAGTACGATACAATTGTACAATTGCCTAGAATTATTAGTAAACTTAATGATTTGTGAACGTTTTTAATGTATACTAGCTTTTGCTCGCGACTTCGTCTGCGTAGAAATCGAAAATGGTACTAATAGGATTTTTTATTTGTGTTTTACGTTATAGACACGTCACACGTCAAAACGGCGCAAATATTATATAACTACTTTTGAAAGAAAATATTACACTGTACAGCGGGATGCCTGTTGATACCTGTTGTCTTTATGTTTCGCGCAGGTTTACACACACGATTTAAATTAAGAACAAACGTAGCATCGCGCGAGAGGTTGGTGCGTAACTAAGCGCGATGTGGCCAATTGGCTTCATTTCATGTCGTCATTTTTGAGGGCGGACAACGTATCTATAGTTTTAATATATCATTGCCTATTTCAATGTAAACTGGCAACACAAACCAATAACTGCCAATATTATTGGGTGGTTATTTAAGGTTATTTCGTTGTTGGAGGCGATAGTCGGAGGACACGGTGGAGCACACCGTGGAGGTCTGCCCCGCTTGGGCTGTGCTCCGCCGTGTTCTCTTAGTGGCGATCGGCGGCGGCGACCTCTCGCGTCCGGCCCTGGTGCAAGCCATGGTCCGGGGCGAGGAGGAATGGGACGTCGTCGCCTCCTTCTGAGAAGCAGTGATGCTAGCGAAGGAGGTGGCGGAAAGTAAGTAAGAGGGTGAGAACCTCGCGTCTCAGCCGCCGCGGGAGACGCTCCGGGCGTCGGGGCCACGTGACGGCTTCCGGCCACAGTAGACTCGGGCCTGTGGACGGTGAGTGATGGGCTAGCTCGCCGTCCGTCCGTCTTATGACAACGACAGGCCGTGTCGACGGCGCGTTCGTGTTCCACGCGCGCCTCAAAGAGATGTCAGCAACATGGAAGGGGTCCGCAAGGGCCGACGCCCGTTGGGGCTGCGGAATGCTGTAAGAGATACCGCGGCCTTGACATACAGGGCTAAGAAGGAACATGGGTGGTTTTTAGTCAGTAGAAGTCTGACACTCCCTTTCGCTCTGCCCAAGAGCGGGAGGGGTTATTTCATGATTTTCCACCCCCCAAAAAAAAGGTTATTTCGTTGTAACGTGCATTCGTTGTTCCGTGATTCGAAGTCTCGTGCATTTGTTGTTACGGTATGTATGCGTCGCTACGTGCTTTCGTACTCACAGCATTCGTTGTTACAAATATTCGGCGTCGTGTAATTCGACGTAGAAACTTTCGGAGTGACGTATTGCACTCTTTCTTTTTTTTTCTTGGAGAAAAATGATAAAGAAATTATACAATATTATGTTTTCAACATTTACTTACCTTCGTTTAAATTCATGATGAAATCTCTTAGCAGTACACGTTTAAAATTGTGATTTAGTGTCATGTTTGATGAAAAAAATATCGAGACGATCATTCTAAATCACGTTTCTATCTTTACGATTTACTTGAGGGTAAGTATGTCAATTTTTATGTTATGATTTTTATTTAAAAGTCATATTTCGTTAGATTTTCATATATTACGTTCAAAAATCTTAAACAGTACCTACTGTAACCACGCCTTATCGCAGTCTGTCCGTCTCAGATTACGAGTGGATGGAGCGGGTGTGAGGGTGTGACGTTCGAGAACCTGTTGCACGCGCCGGCTCAAGGGCGCGAGTGGGCTTCGTGTAATAAACACTATTACAAGGTTTTATTTTCTTTCACCTCCAATTGCTCTTTCGGTGCAAAGTTATTGGTCAAAACATTCACGGAGTTATGTCAGTGAAACGTTCATTCGTAAAAAGTTCTTTGGATAAAAAGTTAATGGATTAAAAGATGGTGGTGTTGACCAACGGTTCATAAAACAATCGACTGTTGGTAAACTTTTTTAGGTACCTAAACCTTTCAGATTCGATAACAATAGGACGTGGTCGTTCAATAAAACCAGGGTTTTGTACAAGATCAGCTGGGACCAGCTATTGAAGAATCAACTAGTTCATTCAGCATCTGCGTCATAAATACCAGTAATATCGTCATAAATTTATTGTTTGTTTGCTAATTCTAAAGCATAGCCCATGGATCTGACACGTGCCTTTATGATTTCGGTTCACCAATGCGAAACTAGTATGGTGGATCATATGATTTCAAACAATAACCAAATAAATAATGTTAACAATCAGGAAATCCGTGAAACAAATACAAATATGACTTTATTACGTCTCCTGCTTCAAGTCCGTATCGTAGGGTGGTTATGTATGGGTCTACGTCCTAGCGGTTCACCCGGCCAACGGCACCACATGTCCTCACGGGCTGTGGTGAGGGCGGAAGGATCCATATTTAGCAGTGGTAGGCTTTGGCCGCCTGGCGCGCGACCTCCCTCCCGGCCGAAGACCAGAGCCACAGCTTATCTGTGTTCTGTCGGTGTGCGGGAGTGCCATTGCCATTCATCATTTCAGCCGTCAGACGGACATAGGCATCCCCCAGGTGTCGCCACATTGACCGGTTCCGTGCATCTCACATCCAGCTGGTCCCCGCAACCTTCACCAGGTCATCGGTCCACCTAGTCGGAGGCCTTCCAACGCAACGTCTTCCGGTTCACTTACATGTACTAACAAATATATGCTTCTAATTATGTTATAACTATTTAAGCTACAGACTAATCTATGAGCATTACATGAGCGCATCGCTGACACCCCCCTCCCCCCAGTGCTGCCGTGCTCCACCAGTCTTAGTCTTTACTTCGATCGGTCTGACTCGCCCATCCTTACCTGGGCATATCTTCCGAATGACACCCTTTGGCCAGGTACTACGAGGACTGTTAGGATCAGCCACTAGCACTACGTCACCTCCCTGCAAAGGTTTCACTTCCTCGTTTCACTTTCTTCGAGGCAGCATGTCAGGGAGAACCTCTTTCACCCATCTACGTCAAAACATATACGCTAACGCTTGTGACTTTCTCCATTGTTTGCGTAGAAACATGTCGGAATCATCGAAAGTCCCAATCATAGGCGTAAAGGATGTGCTACCTAAAAGAAAATGGTTAGGAGTTAAAGAATTCAAGCTTTCAGGGACCACGGAGACGTGCGTCAACGGGCGACTATTCACCATGTTCTCCACTTCCACCATCAGGGTAAGTAGCACTTCTTCGCGGGGAGCGCGTTCCTTCATTATAACTCTGAGTGAAGTTTTCACGCTTCGAATCAGCCTCTCCCAGGCCCCACCCCAGTAAGAACTGGAAGGGGATATTAAATGCCACCGCATGGCGTTGTTCAACCGACCGGGCCGACGGCCTTGAGAGCATCTATATTAAGTGCCTCCTCTGATTGCTTCAGTTCCTTATCGCTTGCTCGAAGGTTGGTGCCATTACCAGACAGATGACAGGGCCATCCTCGCCGTGCTGCCATGCGTCTCAACGCCATTATTAAAGAGTCAGACGTAAGTGATGGAACGAGCTCGATATGAATCGCTCGTATAGTTAAGCAGGTAAACAAAACACCATATCTCTTCTGCCTTCCTCTGCCCACAGTCACTTCCATTGGACCAAGCAAGTCCAGACCAGCAAAAGAAAATGGTTGTTGGTGATGTGCTACTGCAGTGTGTGGTAAATCACCCATTCTGGGTACTTCAGGCTTACATTTCCTTGATGTGGCAAAGCATGCATTTCAAAACCACCCTTTTAACTGTTGGCCTTATTTTAATAATCCAATATTTCTGTTTAAGGTTATTGACGACCATTTCCTGGTTCCCGTGTGCTGCTTTAATGTGATAGAACAGGACAAGAAAACGCGTTATATCATGCTTTCCGTCTAATATAATGGGTCTTTTCATTTGTAGGGCCACATCTGACGCAGCATCGATGCGGCCACCGAGGCGGAGTAAACCAGTTTCATCTAGATATGGTGACAAGTGGTGTGTAAGTAACTTGCTATCTCATGACAAGTGTTTTCCATTTTTTATTGCAGATATTTCGGCGGAGAACGGTTCCAACTGTGCCTTTTTCAACAACATCCCAGCTCGAGCCATCGCATCGCAGTCAACCTCATCGGTGAGTTTCTTGCATCTATCAATAAATTACAGATTGACAGCCGTGGCTCGCTGCAAGCGAAGCCAGGAAGAAAACCGCTGCGGCTCAGAAACAGGTAAGTTGCATGTAGACTCATGCATCACAACAACAAACTTTAAATTCACTTAACACTCACTCAAAATAAACAAGTTAGTCAACGCAGTACACGGCGAGCAAGCTTGCTAATTTTACCAAAAACAAGAACTAACTATGGCAAAAAGTTGCTAACTTTTGGAGGAGCACAGTTGTATAACAAATTACCGTCCTGTTTAAGAAATGTACAAAAACTCAAAAAACTCAAAGCATTTATTTCAATTAAACCTTTATAGGCACTTTTGAATGTCAGAAGAACAATTTATAAAAACAAATCTACGAGTGCAATACGTCATTCCGAAAGCCACCACGCTGAATCACACGCCGCCGAATGCCAGCAACAACGAGCACCGCGAGCACGAAAGCACGCAGCTGACGCACACCGCTACAACGAATGCACGAGACCCCGAATCACGGAACAACGAATGCAAGACGCAACGCGCAACCGCCGCCCCGCAACCCGGAGCCCCGCTCACCCGCCGCCACGGCAAACGCCGCCGCACGCCCCCGCACCCGCAGCACTCGCCGCCGCAAACATCCGGCGCCGCGCAACTCGACGCAGTAACCCCCGGAACGACGCATTGCACTCTAAAGCTACAGTCACAGACACAAGGCATAATAACTTGTGAAAGTACTGTAGTTGCCCATTCCCTAGCGTAGATCTCTATGGAGAAGAAAGGGCAAGAAACTCCATGGACACTCTTTTCAATCAGAATATTATTACAAAATCTTGGTACATTACATCATTCATGTGGAGATGGTATATTATGTGAGAACTATGTAGCAAGACGTGCAAGTTACGAGCGTCCGAAGTAAAAATATAATAAAAAAAATTAATGATCCGACACATGCGCCACCATCAGCGAGACATTTAAGTGAGCATGACATACTCTCAGACACCAGGGCAACGTCACAAAAAAATAACTAAATGTAAAAAGTGGCTTTATAGTACATGGTACTCACACATGTGCCATGCAATTATATAATATTAAGATATTGAATCTATATAATGCAAAGATATTTTTACAATCTTCTGCAGCCTCTACAATAACTTCTCATGATAGGTAATCAATGGTTGTGGAGCAGGCCCAGCATTGAGCCAAGCATTTTTATCATCATTTTAATCTAACTTATATGCTTGCCTCCACAGTGTGCGTTTTATACAAGATTTTAATTGCGTCTCATTCAGTTGAACAATGTGGGGGTCTACTTTAGCTAGCCTAAATGCTGAGATCTTACACATATGTGAGAACGAAGTAAAAAAAATAAAATACGTGCATGTTATGAGCGTCCAGTAACCGATACAATAAACAAATTAAAAAAAAATACTATGGCAACTAAGTCTCTACTGAGTCTACCTACTGACAGCGCCCGTTCACGAACATGACACTCTTTCAATGCATTCAAAACTCAACTTAGCCAGCACATAATTGCGGATCGATCACTTCTGGAGAAATTAATGCATTGAATGGGTGTACAGGCAGAATAGCCCGGGTGACATAAGCTATATTTTTACCCGACTACGGCGAAGCAAAAAGGCAGGGTAATGATTTTGGCAGTCTATGTATGTTGTATGTTTGTATGTTCCACCGTAGCGCCTAGACTACTGATGGTATTTTAATAAATGAAGTGTCAATAGAATCGTAAGAATAACGCGGGTACATACGCATATACATAGGCTATATAAATTTTAACAATTCTTTATAAGACGGAATTTAAATGTCAAATACTTTGCTCAAAAAAAATTAAATTGAGATATTCATAACATGTTTGGTATTAAAAGAAAGGTCTTGGCGAGTACATTACAAATATGTATATTATATTATAGTTCAAGTCAACATATACGTTTAGATTGCGGTCAAACAGTTCTCAGTTCTCTCTGCGGTCTAGTCTGTGTTATTTACTCGTATTGTGTAAATAAATAAGAAACCAACATTTAGTAGAATATTACATTATGAAAGTAACAATTATTACGTATTTATTGAATAACACATAAAAATAAAATTCAAAAAAAAGAAATAAGCTTAAAAACTAAAACCCGACTAAGAATAAAAACGCAGACTAATAAAACCGCGGTCTAAAAGTATTAAACAAGAAAAATCGTCTAGTAAGTAGATAATTTAATAAATTATAGAGGACAGTCTTAGTCACATGCCACCTTGCTAATGGTAACTAGCAGCTGACTTCTGTGTCAATGAGAACGCTATGAAGAAGCATCAGTTATCAGTGGCATGCGACTACGGCGCGCGGCGGTCCTCTATAATAAGTTTACTTATATTTAAACAGAAATATATAAATTCAATATATGAATATCAGACAAGAATTATTTACCACTTTTAAGACCGCGGTTCGTAGTCGGGTTTTAGTTTTTAACTTATATTTTTTTAAACAAGACAAATTTCTTGGAAGTAGATAATTTGATAATTATTATAGAGGACAGTCGTAGTCGTATGCCATCTTGCTAAAAGCAACTAGCAGCTGACTTCTGTACCTATCAATGAGAACGCCGTGAAGAAGCATCAGGTATCAGCGGCATGCAACTACGGTTGTCCTCTATAATTTACACCTGAACTTTGAACACCTGATGGAAAAGGCTGAATGTGCCCAGCAACGGTACCCAACGACAGAGCTTCTTTTTCTGGAGGTCCTTAATGCCCACCACGATGAGTGGTTGCTCCCGTTCTTCTGGGTAAGCTCGTTCCATCGTCGAGCTCATCTCTGCCCTTAGGGCAAGATTGAGGTCAAGAGTAAGCCCATACCAATTTAAAAAAAAAACGTAAATTTCTCGATCAACAAATCAATCTTTAATCATGAAACAGCTGATGCGTGATTTATAAAAACCGGAATACAGTGCAAATCAATCTACTGTTGCATGTTTGATGACAAATCTATCAGTTCAGTCAATTACAACTGAAACAAACTGGAGCTTAACAAATTCAGTTTTAACACTTTCTTTACCATTTGTGGCACGCTGTTTTCTGTGGTTTGTAATGCAGACGAATGAGGAAAACGTCGTGAGGAAACGATGGATGGACTGTGTAAAGGATGATTTGGCAATAAAGAAGGTGTCTTATAAGATGTCGAGTAATAGAGAAGTACGGGAGAAGACATGCTGCCACGACCTCAAATAAATTGGGATGAGGGCAGGAGGAAAATGATAACTTTAAAAAAATACTTCTATAATTTCGTGTCGCCAACTCTTAAAGTAAAGTTACCTACTTAGATTTGGTCCCGCTAGTAGCATCCAGGACATGAGCACAAGTCATATATAGCTACGTATAGCGACGACTCGGATGCGGGTTGTGGCCACACAAACGAATTATTGTTCGACATATTGTAGCCAGTGTTGACTTATGGCACAGAGACATGGTCCTTAACTGCTGGCAGAGGCCGAGCTTTAGAGAAGCTTAGAGCCATGGAGAGAGCTATATGCTCGAAGTTTCTTTGTTCGATAAATTCTGAAATGAGGAAATTCGCCGAAGAACCAGGGTCACCGACATAGCTCTCAGAATATTTAAGTTGGTAGGTCTCACAGTAGTTCGAGCTATGTGGCAATGGGCAGGCCACACAGCTCGAAGAACCGACAACCGATGGGGAAGAAAGGTTCTCGAGTGGCGACCACGAACCGGAAGACGCAGCGTTGGTAGGTCTCCCATCAGGTGGACCGAGGACATGAGAGTCGCTGCCAACCGGTGGAAGCAAACGGCAGGCTGCCGTTCTTTATGGCGTTCCATAGGGGAGGCCTTTCATTGGACGTCTTATGGTTGATGATGATGATGATGAATTTCTAACACAGAGGCTTTCCCTAACCTCTGTTGTTCTGTATGTAAGAGAACTTTGTCTACTTCATCTTATCTTGAAAAACACAAACCCCGTCCGTATGATCCCACAAAACCGAGTATGAGTAGCACTTGAACCAAAACGCTACTTAATCGCTCCAACCGTCTAGTCAGATTTGTTTTTATAAGAGGCAGTAGGTATGAAAGACAATATTCTTACTTATACAACCTGTTGAATGAAGAGCTACACTTCTGTCATATGAAACTCCGTGACTGTATACTAGCTGTGACTGATTGACCTAACAATAAAACCTACGACGACATTGAGACTTTAGGCCGGTTTTAGTGCTCCACCGGCCGTCTCGGTGCGTGCCATCGTTTCTGGCGACACGCATAACCGATAGTTAGTTTGTAACATTCAGTGCTCTCCTGACCAACCAAACCAAAGAGTATAATAATATAGATGAACCAAACGGCCGGACTGGTACAGCCACAAACACGTACACGAAATCCGTACGGTCGGTCCACCGATCGGTGTAGCATTAAACGCGTTTATGTTTTGATTGTGGGTCGGTCGACCGATGACACGCATGCGGATGCGCTTGACCGACAGTCGCCGTACGCAGTGCGTAGCAATATACGCGTGTGTAAATACGGTTGGTCGAGCACTGTCACTACTTGTGAATTTTTAAACTAATAACAAGCGTGACCGACGGACGTGCCATGCGCACCGACAGTCGGTCAAACACTAAAACCGGCCTTAGTACCAACGCGTCCATAATCTGTACACTAATTAACAGGACGGAAGGAAGCTGTGCCTTCCGATCCAAAGCGTTGCGCAGGGCTAGCCTTTAAGGTTGATGCAACAAGGTAGCTTGCGAAATTCGAATTTCCTTACGTTTTTTGCAATTTCCCGCAACGTAAGAATTTATGACGACCGATTATTGACGAATTTTGAGGGTTACCTTTGTCGCCTTCACCATAAACTAAAATCTACAAAGTAAACGACTAAACTCACACAATTTATTTTCCTTCTTGTATTTTCGTTACTTTTTTATTTAAAAACAGCGAAGTAACCTATACCTTGTACCTAACACAATCACCTCCTTGCTGATAAGGTGACCTCATTTCATGTGTCTAACTTATTTTTGTTTTTTTATTTATGACGGGGTGTCATAGCCCCCGGGCCGACATATAATACAATAACACTCACATTTTGGCGGCTATATTTTGATATGTACTGAGGCCCGCACATTATAGCCATTCCATAAATCCTCACTGTGGGCAGCATCACTATCTAACTGCCCCATCCCTATGCACTTTAATGTGTTAATTAAGCAGTGTTGAACACTTACTGCGGAACTGGGAGATATTTAGTCATTTAATAATGATATGACATATTTTTGTATGACAATACTGTCAAAACCTTTAGTAGGTAGTGGCTTATGTAATCATTAAAGCTCTCTGAGTGCGGCAGTTACCCGTTTCCCTTTGATAATGGCACCTTCATGTAGGCTATCTGTGACCACTTCACGGTCAGGTCTCACGATTAACTCCTCAACCTCCTTTGGACAGCATGGAGTAAACAAACTCATTCCATGAAACATAGCGTAAACCATCCTGTTTATAAAAATGAATTGCTGTTCGTCAGTCTCGCTAAAACTCGAGAACGGCTGGACCGATTTGGCTCATTTTGGTTTAGAATTATTTGTGGTAGTCCAGGGAAGGTTTAAACAGTGAGAAAGTAGTAGGAAGGTAGGCAGGGTAGTAGGTAGGGTAGTAGGTAGGGTAGTAGGTAGGGTAGTAGGTAGGGTAGTAGGTATGGTAGTAGGTAGGGTAGTAGGCAGGGTAGTAGGTAGGGTAGTAGGTAGGGTAGTAGGTAGGGTAGTAGGTAGGGTAGTAGGTAGGGTAGTAGGTAGGGCAGTAGGTAGGGTAGTAGGTAGGGTAGTAGGTAGGGTAGTAGGTAGGGTAGTAGGTAGGGTAGTAGGTAGGGTAGTAGGTAGGGTAGTAGGTAGGGTAGTAGGTAGGGTAGTAGGTAGGGTAGTAGGTAGGGTAGTAGGTAGGGTAGTAGGTAGGGTAGTAGGTAGGGTAGTAGGTAGGGTAGTAGGTAGGGTAGTAGGTAGGGTAGTAGGTAGGGTAGTAGGTAGGGTAGTAGGTAGGGTAGTAGGTAGGGTAGTAGGTAGGGTAGTAGGTAGGGTAGTAGGTAGGGTAGTAGGTAGGGTAGTAGGTAGGGTAGTAGGTAGGGTAGTAGGTAGGGTAGTAGGTAGGGTAGTAGGTAGGGTAGTAGGTAGGGTAGTAGGTAGGGTAGTAGGTAGGGTAGTAGGTAGGGTAGTAGGTAGGGTAGTAGGTATGGTAGTAGGTAGGGTAGTAGGTAGGGTAGTAGGTAGGGTAGTAGGTAGGGTAGTAGGTAGGGTAGTAGGTAGGGTAGTAGGTAGGGTAGTAGGTAGGGTAGTAGGTAGGGTAGTAGGTAGGGTAGTAGGTAGGGTAGTAGGTAGGGTAGTAGGTAGGGTAGTAGGTAGGGTAGTAGGTAGGGTAGTAGGTAGGGTAGTAGCGGAGGTGTTAGTATGTAACAAAAAGGTATCTATATAGCATAGACACAGAAACAATAATGACAATAAAATTAGTCTATTGAAAACCACAAAGCGTGTCTTATTAGTAGGTAGGGTAGTAGGTAGGGTAGTAGGTAGGGTAGTAGGTAGAGTAGTAGGTATGGTAGTAGGTAGGGTAGTAGGTAGAGTAGTAGGTAGGGTAGTAGGTAGGGTAGTAGGCAGGTAGGTAAAAGGGCATTGCAACGCATGCCGGGTACAGCTAGTCTACAATAAAATGCATAGGTCTAACTAACATGATTTAATTTACGTGTTTTTTATTAAACTTATATAACAAAAAATCTTCTCTATATACATTTAAACGGGCGGGGTAGGCTTGGCTGACGGAGCCCCAATGGGTGCTGCAGACGGTGCGGGCTCAGGTGCGGCCGATGCTTCCAAGCCCTTCAGGCTGGTCTCGAACTCGACGGGTTCAATGAATTTCTTGTGTGGGAATGGCGTCGGTCCCAGGATACCTTCGACATCTTTGAAATTTAAAGTTTCTTTTTTCAGAAGTTCTTCGGCCAACTGCAAAAAAATAGGAATTATTTAGACTGATTTATTAGGCCACCAAACTAGACCCTAAATTCAAAGACATGTTACATCTACCAATCCGCACTAGGCTCGCGTGGTGGATAATAGCCCATCCCTCTCCTAGAGAGGAGGCCTGAGTCCATGCAGTGGGAACAATATAGGTTAACGATGAGAGCGATGATGATTAGGCCACTCAAGTCGCTAAGTGATATTAAACGTAATAAGGTCGGTTTATTATAAGTGCTTATAATGTTCAATGTATGTTCACAAACAGTTATGTTTACATGACTCGACACTTTTCTTTTAAAGCCTTATCCGACACTAGGCACTTCTCCTGTATCGTGGGTGCGTTTACAAACATTTAAACTCACACACACAAACATCCCGATTCCAGACCCGGATTAACTATCTGTAAACCATTCAAATATTTGTTCCATGCGATGATCACACCCGCGACACGCGGCGCGTCTAATAGCTCAGCCACTACGCCAACCGTGTCGTCGTTTTTTTTCCAACATAACATAAGACAACACGTTATTATCATCACGCCTGTCATCCCCAAAAGGTTATTCAGAGGTTTAACAACTAGTAATCGCCAGTTTGTTGTTATATGAGTCGCATGTAATACGGGACGAGCTTATTGGTATCAACAGCGATGCACGAAACCACTCTAGTTGCTACTGACTAATTCCTGATGAAAAACCCAATAACACTTTGCCCAACCCAGGAAACGACCTCAGGAGCTCGTGGTCAACATTAGTGCTTGCGATCACTGGACCTACAAGGCAGTCGTGGCAGTTACTTTATAATCGGCTACAAAACCTCTTGAAACTAAAACATTTGTAAATTACCAAGATCAGTTTGTCCTGGTTATCCCTGAGCAGCTTCTCGGTCCTGAAGTAAGCTTCGCCGATCAGTTTCCTCGCCTCCAGATCCATAAGGTTCTTCAAGGTCTTGCTGAACGGACTCTTGCCGCGTGTGTTGAGGTCAGGGAAAGATAATAGCCCCACTTTTTCTGACATACCATAGACTCGGATCTGGGGAAGAATTATGTCAAGATAGAATCGAAAGAGTATACAGTACTACTAAGCAACTTGAGTTACAGATATGAAAAAGATTCCAATATAATCGCAACAAATAACAAGTTACATAAAAGGTTATGAAAAAACCAAGAGTTTACTTGAATTTATTTTATAAAGTTAGAAAAAAATGCATTCCAGCGGAATCGAGAGATATGGGAGACCTTAGTCAAGCAGCGGGATGGACTATGCCAAACAAAAAAAACTGCTGAATGTTGCATTTTATGATGATTTCTATACTAAATGTTTAGTTACAAGCATGGTATCAATATTGTAGTTGATTAATAGTTTTGTTTTTTATCTTTCTACCATAATAAAAATGATCCATCTGCAACATAACGTGTAACAAAATTATTAGATGAAGCGTGGTTGTCGTATGGTACCTGAGCGTAGGCAATTTTGGTAACTTTCTCGAGGTCATTCTGTGCGCCACTGGTGATGGAGTTGAAGGTGATCGCCTCGGCCGCCCGCCCGCCCAGCGCCATACACATGCGGTCGAACAACTGAACACACAACACATTACACGTGGCAATCAACTACTTCAACTGTTTCAAAGCCGATACTCAAATACTTACAAATGATTTCACCCTGTTTAACTGTGTCTGGTGTAGTGTAGGACCAATGTTCAAAATATTGGGATTCACTCTGTCACACTTATGGCTTCATAGTGCTTGGGCTAGTAATGTGGATTTCTCCTGTTTCGTGGGTGCGTTATACAGGGTGTTTGGAAGGGAGCTGTACATACGCCTAGGGTAGAAACTAGGGATAGTCTGCTACCTACCCCCGCCCATTATATTGACCTTGGCCTCAAGGTTTTTTTTTAATTTATTATTATTTTTTATTTGACTTTTTGACTAAAACTACCTGTAGCTCAAAATCTATCCATGGGACCGGTCGGCTAATGGTCTTGTTTTAATCGTTAGAGTCTTAGGGTCCTGCAAAAAATTATTTTACACCAGAAAATTGTGGAGAAGAAAAGTTATGGGGCCTGAAGTACCGTAGTAAGGTAAAGAAATAATTTTAAATTAAAAAAAAACCTTGAGGCCAAGGTCAATATAATGGGCGGGGGTAGGTAGCAGACTATCCCTAGTTTCTACCCTAGGCGTATGTACAGCTCCCTTCCAAACACCCTGTAGGTACACAAACACACCCAGACCCGAAACAACTATCTGTAGGCCATACAAATATTTGTTCCGTGCGGGGATCGAACCCGCGACACGCAGCGCAGCAGTCTAATCGCTCAGCCACTGCGTCAATTTGTTTTTTTCAATTTCGATTATATTCTCTACAGATCTCAAATTATGGAAAATTTTAGGATTATTTTCGAATCTTCTATATCAGTTCCAAAGTGGAACATTCTAGACTCGATCGTAATCCAGGATGTTCTCGTTAAACAGCCGACGCGACGTATTAATATGACATCGTGGGTGTACCTACTATTAAGTATACCTCTGCGTAACCCTGCGCGGATTACAGGTCTGATATTATGTTATGTTGTGCACAAATATTAAAGAAAAAGGGAGTATGGGTAAGAAAACGTGTTGCGAAAACACTAAGGTCGCAAATTCGACGCTGCAAGAAACGTCGACACGAATATGCGACCTTAGTAGAATGGTACGAGGGCAAGAAGATGATGATGGTGCATATGCCGCAGTCATCTGGTTGAATCTGCTATTTGATTGAATGACTAGCGCGTTCATGGAATTACTAGTCGAACGTTGATTGAACAAGCGTCACTCAACGTCCAAGTAGTTAGCGGAGATTGTATGAACAGAGAGGACATAAAATCAGGCAGGTGATTAGCAAGTTGTTTTTATACTTGTAATGTTTAGTTATTACTATTTATTAATACTTTAATAATGAGACTCATCCTGTGATTTTAAACATTTTGTCTTTTTTATTTAAATCTTCATCTTACTAGGTGATAAACAATACCAAATACCAGACAGAAATCCTGACCCTAGACGGTTGACGTTAGGGGTATCCCATAGTTAGGTTCCTTTAAACCCAGCAGACAGATATAGGAGCCCCGCGGGGCTCCATCGACCTTCGTCGTCCATTTGGGACGTCAGTAATTAATACGAGACATATTCTATATCCCATTCAACGACTTTACTAAATAACGTTCAAACAAGACGTTGACATTCGTTACATTCAACGACTTGACGAGTTGTCCTTTAGTCATTCAATTAAATGTCGTCATTCAATGAATGCGCTAGTCATTTAATCAAATAGCAGATTCAGCCCGATGACTGCGACATATATACAGTGTTATAGCTAGTAGAGTTGTGTTGACCTCCTCTTTGTTGTAGAGCTTCTGGTCGGAGGTGGTGTACTGCGCGAAGCCCAGCGCCATGTTGGTGCGCGGCACGATGGTGACCTTGAGCAGCGCGTCCGTGTGCTCCAGCAGCCAGCCCGCCAGCGCGTGCCCCGCCTCGTGGTACGCCACCACACGCTTCTCCACCGGAGACATCGCGTGGCTGCGCTTCTCCGTACCTCCTGAAGTACACACTTGTATCATTATATTACAATCAAATAGCCTTTAAAGCTGTTATCTGTTTTACAATATTAATAGATAGCCACTTCATAAAAAAACTTAATTGAACAAATTTAATTTTTTATTACTATTATACTTTTTTGCACAAAATAAAGGTATAAAGTGAACTAGGACTTATTTCAAGGAGCACCACTGTTTGCGAGGTAGCATGGGGCGAGTGACTTAGACACCTATTCACTCTTGAATGTTACCGTTAACAATCATATCTGAATATAATGGTCGTAAAATACGAATACCAGTGCCGTAATTACCTATAACGTTGAATTCCTACGAAATACGAATATTTCTTTGAGATGCCAATATTTCGCCGATAGCTTAAAAAAATGTTTAAAAAAAAAACTTACACAACTTACACAATTTTAAATCAACAAAAGCTACTACTCGGTTAATGAATATATAAGTGATAGATTAAAGTCATCATTTTAGTAGTCAAAACTTTAAAAAAATATTTAATTTATTAATTATCACTACACCTCTCAACTACACATACCTACCTATCCCTAACTATTTACTTATATTTTATACCTTACAAACTTCCTACCTACCATAATATAATTGTAAATTAAAAGTGCTTCCTCTCTCCTAATTCACTAATTTTGCTGTGCCCGACATGATCCACGTGATCTAATCATAAGTTTACCACCTAAGTTTACAATGTAGAATGCAATAAAGTCATCATCGGCGTATAATGTTCCCACTGCAGGGACTCAGGCCTCCTCTCTAGGAGAGGGATGGGCTATTATCCACCACGAGGGCCCAGTGCGGGTTGGTAGATGTCACATGTCCTCGAATTTTTTGGTTCTAAGACATGCCGGTTTCCTCACGATGTTTTCCTTCTCCGTTTTGAGAGCAGCGATGATGAAAATAAATTACACAAAGTAATACGCCTGCTGGGTTCGAACGCACGACCTATTGTTCGTAAGTCGGGGCCCACCACTGGGCCACCGCTGCTCCACTCACACATGCAATAAAGTATTGAGCATATTTCCCGGAAACGTGACACTTTAGAACATTTTGTCACATTAAATATATCATGTATCAGCTATTGATTGATACTGATTTATACGTGGCTTATCAAATCAAAGTTATGTTGAAGACGCCATCAGCGAATGGACTTTAACTTAGATAACTTTATCTCGGAAACGTTACACTTTACGATGTTTTTAAAGCACGTATATGGCACGCCTGATCCGGTACGACCTAAGGGTAAGTGATGATGATGAAGACTTGCCTACGACTCTCTCGACAGCGTACTCCAAGTCGGTGTGTTTGACGATGGTCTGCTTGTGCCGCGCCGCGTGTAGCGCCGCCTCGTTGCACACGTTAGCAATGTCGGCGCCGCTGAACCCGGGCGTGAGGTACGCCAGCCTGACAACAATATTACATATTAGTTAGCTAGTTTACTAACATTTCATAAAGGCTTTATGACTGAAATATTCGTAGTTAAAGAGCAGTCCTAGTGATGTGACCGTCGAATTGCCAAGTCATGGCTCACGAGCTCGAACTCAAGGCACGCACCTCTATGTTTTCCAAAACATGTGCGTATTGTGTAATTATCACCAGTTTCGATGAAGGAAAACCTAGTGAGGAAACCAATCATGTGCCACACATAAAAAAAGTCTGAATTAGTTTGGTCATGAAACTTCAAATATTCTATAGCACATAGTTGATGCGTGGCCATAACGGGAAAGTAATAATCCGGACAATGTCACAGTAAGCACTGGACGTGTAAACGGTTGTCGATGTTGCAGGGGTATACTACTTGTTGGTCAGTATACATCATTTGTTGACTCATCTCACAGTCTGTCTGTGAGGCCGCGGTACTCCTATGTAACGGATTATTAACAAGTTTGATTTAAAGAACTGGCCAAGTGCAAGTCAGACTTGCAACAAGGTGGGCCAAAAGAAGTCATCCGATGTTGTTTGCCTCTCATTATTTTTCTGAATGAAAAACTTCGTTTCTGTTTTTTGATTATGTTTATTTGAACCTTTAGAATTTTATTGGTCAAATCGGAATATGATATCGGCCAAATAGGCGCCGTCACAATTGATTGCCATATGGGGCTCGTTCTAAGGCATTTTTCATCACTTCGGCGAGAACTTCGGGCGACAGATTCTCGCAATCGTGTCGAATATTGTCCTTTAGGACTTCCAGGGTCTCGGGCTTGTGTAAAAGCCCCACAAAAAAGTCTGGAACGGTTAAATCGGGCGATCTTGCGGGCCAGTGCAAATCGCCAAAACGAGAGATGAGGCGACCCGGGAACGCAGTCTTCAGAATATCGGTTGTGGCTCGCGCAGTATGTGCCGTTGCTCCGTCTTGTTGGAACCACATAGTTTGCGCAGTCGGTGTCGGATGACACCACAGACGAAATGTTACGCAAAAAAATAGACACGATTATTTCGCGTTCTTGGAGTGTGTATTGCTCCATAGCTTGTTCACTTGTATTCTACATCTGTCTAGTCCTCAAATATCAAAACAGATTTGGCACCATTACAGTTGGTACATAAAAAAAAACTCAAAAATCAAAATCAAAATCAAAACTCATTTATTCAAACTAGGCTGATAATCAGCACTTTTCGAACGTCAAAATTTACTTTACTTTACTTATTTACAAGAGACAGTCCCCCAAAACGCCCCCCCTTCGACACTTCCTAGAGTTTTTGCTGGAAAGAAGAAGTGGCGGAACAAACTCCCCAGCACACATCTGTCTGTTAGGTTGGTTAGAAGCCAGACTACTGTTACCAGACTCGATACAATAGTAAGGCAAGTATAAAAAAGTATATAATAATAATAAAAAAAAGACATAACATATCAGTAAACTAATCTTGGAGAAAGAACATAAATAAATAACAAACATTGTCTTGTGTTCAACTCAGCGACTAACTGTTCTTATCATTTAAGTAGTCATTAATGGAATAGTACGCTTTTAAACAAACATTAGATTTTACTTTGGCTTTAAACGCATTAAATGGCAAGTCTAGAAAAGAAGATGGCAGTTTGTTATAAAATGTTATACCAAGCCCGACGAATGAATTATGAACTTTGTGAAGCCGGTGAAAAGGAGCGCGTAGTTTATGCTTATTTCTAGTGTTAAAGTTGTGAATATCACTGTTTTTAGTGTACAGGTGGATATTTTGTTTAATATATAAAATGTTGGCAAAGATGAACTGAGAAGCAACAGTGAGGATACCAATCTCCTTAAAAAAATCTCTAAGAGAAACTCGGGCACCCAGCTGATAAATTGCACGAACCGCTCGCTTCTGCAGAACAAATATATTTTGAATATCAGCAGCTTTGCCCGACAGCAGAATACCGTATGACATAACGCTGTGAAAATAACTGAAGTAGACTAACCGTGCTGTATCAACGTCAGTGAATTGTCTTACTTTTCTGACGGCGTATGCGGCTGAACTTAGCCTTCCCGCTAGGCTTGATATATGTAAACCCCATTGTAATTTTGGATCTACTGTTATGCCCAGAAATACAGCAGAGTCGGCAGTTTCCAGCTCCTGATTGGCGAGGATAATATTGGGACCTAGATTTCTAACATTGGGTAAAGCGAACTTAACTATTTTAGTTTTCTTGGCATTAAGAACAAGGTTGTTTATTGTGAACCAATCCGTGACCATTGATAGCGTGCTGTTTACGTCGTCAAAATCGTGTCTATTCCTATCTACTTTAAAGAAAAGAGAGGTATCATCTGCAAATAGTACAACGTCACAAAAACCCTTTAAATAGTATGGTAGATCATTAATATAAACCAAGAATAAAAACGGACCCAGTATTGAACCTTGAGGTACACCTAGCCGAACCGGTAGCCCGGAAGATTTCGCGCCATTTAGGTCTACACATTGGAATCTATTTTGCAAATACGAATCTATCACACATTGGAATCTATTTTGCAAATACGAATCTATCACATTTAGGGCCTCATTTTGAACACCGTAATAACGCAGTTTCCGTCAAAACATGTGATAATTATTATTAAACATGTCATAATTATTTAGTATTTATATTGTGAGGGAAGTTTTGAGAATAAATGAGAGTAGATATAGGAAGAATGATGATTGAATTGAAATGAATTTTCACCTTATAATTGATTTGGTAACAGGCAGGGTCAGAAAACTTATATACATTTTTAAAACCATTCGTACTTCGTACGCCTTATGCCAATCAATAATCACTTAATGTATTAGCTGCTGGGGTGGCGCCACAAAAACCGCCCTTAAACCTTTGGAAGTGTCCCACAGGGCTAGACTGAAGGTTGCAACATTTCGACCTATTCTATTTACAACCGTAGAACTTTACAATTATCTCGGGACCTCAACGTAAGGCGTTCATTTTGCAAACTATTCTTCTCCAACATTTAAAAACCCTTTGATATGTTTCGTACTGTTCCACAAACTCGGTTTAAATGCATAAAGAGATTTTTCTATTATCTCGATCCTTGCTTGTACAATAAAATTAACGCGTCTTTATACATCTATAATTTACCATACATTTTATTTGTATCCCAGTTTATTGTTTAATCGTCGATTTAATTAATTTGATAAAACAAATAAACACGTACCCAATATTTTTCGATAATCTAAATGAAGTACTAAGCAGAAACATATTTTTTTTTTGTCAGGAAACATGCCATTAAAAAAATAATATCTTACCTTTTGACATAAGAATCGGGCAGTTCTTCGAGGACGATATTCTTGAGATGTCTGTTGAATATTTCCTCGCGCTCGATGAGAGTTGGCAGGTCGATTAGTATGTGGCGGTCGAAACGTCCGGGACGCAAGAGTGCCTTGAAGAGGAACATCCATTATTATAAAGGGTGTAAAAGTACCCTTAACGCTAACGAAGAGCACTTGTTCTCCCCACCACTGCAATCATTTTTTGTTCTAGACCATACTTGGGAACGGAGATATTGGGGGTAAAAATTCAAATTTTTCACAGCTGTTCTCACCAGTATTTCAGGTTATAACTTTACTTAAATTTTCTCCATGACCCGTTTACTATTCAAAGCAACCATTAGCACAACGTTTTAAGAGTGCTACATTAAGTTTTACCCAAAAAAATAACGTCGTTTCCCAGCAAAAATGTTTGCGTAGGGGTACTTAAGTTTGATTTAAACCCTGTAAAGGTTTTGCTTTTACGGTGTCTGTAATCTATTCACTATTACACTACCAGTGGTTGGAGTATGCACACTGATTTAGGGTCAATGACGTTTATAGGTATTTGAAATCTGATAACAGTTTTACAATTTTAAAAATGATTTACATAAACATAACATCACGCTTGCTATCTGAAGCAAAAAAATCCAACATTTTCACCGTCCTTTCCTGTTTTGACAAAACAACCACCACACTACAATTCATGACAATTGACAGCACATTACAGCAGTGTAGCTCAGGAGAGATCTGCCAGCAGAGTGAACTGCTGTGTGTGAGGTGAACACCACAGACATTACCTTGTCCAGCACATCAGCTCTATTAGTAGAAGCCAGCACCACCACCCCCTCGCGGCTCTTCATGCCGTCCATCTCCACGAGTAGCTGGTTGAGGGTCTGCTCCCCCTCCCCGCCGCCCGGCCCGAAGGAGGTAGGGCCCGTGGCGCGAGCCCGCCCCACTGCGTCCATCTCGTCTATGTAGATGATACAAGGGGCCCGCGAGAGAGCTTCCTTGAATAGGTCCCTGGTGAAAATAAACTTGCAAATTGTATACGAGTTATGGATCGTAGGTGCGTCACTTTGTTGATTTGATTTGATCACCTCTGCTCTCAATACGGTGAAGGAAAACATCGTGAGGAAACCGACATCTGCTACCAGGCAATGAGAGCACGTGTGACGCAATACAAGGAATCTCCCACCCGGACATTAGTTGCCATGGCTGACAATTTGGACACTGCAAGGAAAACTTGCTAAGGTATAGATTCATTAATAACTCTACCCTGGAGTGTAAATGTGGTACTGTTCCACCAACAATGAGGCACTTAATATCGTGTCCAGCGTGTACTGTTGATTGTTCACTACAGGAACTGATGGACACTACCGAAAACGCCAATCTAGTAACTCAGTTCTGAGCCGACATAATTTAAATTCCTATCGACACGCTACGAAAAAGAAGCGGCTTGTTTTTCGCTTATTCGCATAGTTGCGAATTTGGCCATCTACGCATTCTGTATATATTATTATGTTATAATTACCTGACTCTAGCTGCTCCAAGGCCTCCAATCATCTCTATGAACTCTGATCCGTTCATAGATAAGAACGGTACATTGGCTTCCGTCGCAACCGCTTTCGCCAACAAAGTCTTACCGCAGCCGGGAGGACCCAATAATAAGGCGCCTTTCGGGACCTGACGATACAAACAATTGTATGTTACAAATATCACTGATGATGAAATACATTGGCACGTGATGCTCAAGAATGAGCAAAACCTTGTGAGGAGTAGAAGAAGACTGGGGAAACATTTTCAATAGTGGCGATCCCAGCAATAATAATATTTTGATGTTCTACAGATTGCAGTTTGGTTGACGGCTTCGTAAAGGGTCCTTTTTGACCCTGTATATTTATTTTTGTTCCCCGGCTCATAACCTGATAAATTGTTGACAAGATCTCGCATTACCTTGGCCCCCAAGTTTTTATAATGTTCAGGTCTCTTAAGGTAGTCGACGAACTCCATAACTTCCACCTTGGCCTCCCGAAGGCCAGCCACGTCTTCGAACTTGACCCCTCTGCCCTGGCCACTCATAGAGTCTACTAGAGTGAACTTAGCACGGCCCATCTGATTCTGAAAGCAGTATAAAGTATTTTTTTAGATAATCTCTGTAGTAGGTGGCGCTGTAGTGTCTGCCGGTAAAATACATTTTTTAAGTTTCCAAATAAAGATGTTAAATTAGCAAGTATTATCACCTTGTTACTTACTTCCTTATAGTCCAAGCAAATAAACTCTAGCTATTCCGATCACTACAAATAAAACCTGTGAAACGTACCCTTCCCCTCTAGACGAGATACAAATGTGCCAAAAGTACAAAGCACGCTTGGAATTAATAGATTCCCACAGTTAGTTTTGTATGGAGTATATATAAGAATAGTCTGCCTAGCTCCGTATATAAAGTTCCATGTAATACGGAGCTAGGCAAACTTTTCTTTAATGGCAATGAGTCAGGGAGTGGAGAGGTAAGCCCTCACTGAACCGTTCCCAGGAGACGGTGCCTGCACTCAATACGCCCTGCCCAACGCCCAGCCCAACTCGGAGACCGACGTAAGTAACGAACTCGGGAACGATAGACCAGCAGTTGTTGTACCGTGCAAGTGTTTTGATACCAGACTATATAAGAGATCACTCACAAACCCTCCCAGGTTGATGTTCATCCTCATCGTCTTGGTGGAGTACAGGAAGGATAGTATGACGGCCGCTATCAGCAGCGTTGTTATCACCTTGCCGGCCACGCTGCCGTTTCTATCGTAGATCACACGCACACCTGCATATAAAAAAAGATTCAACGTTCGAGTAAATCGGTTTCAGGCAAGCATGCTCCACCCAAGGCAGCGACATCGCTTCCCTTTAGGCGAAATGCGGCCAAACGCAAGTACAGTTCCCGTCAAATAACTTTGCCCCTCTGAAGTTAGCCATTAGCATAGATCGCGCAGGTGCAGTTACGTAGAAAAGTGTTTAAACACAATAAATATATATTTTTTTTAAAAGATAACGTAATTTTTAAGAAAGAAAGAAAGAGGAAAAAACTAATACATAAAACTAAGTAACAATGTTAACAAGATAAGAAATCAAAAACGACTAAGTAATAACAAAAACAAATAACAACATGTACAATAACGCAACACTTGTGGCATCGAATGTCTATCGTACGGAGCAAGCGGGACGCAAGCATGCATCAAAAGTAAACGAGTGAGTGAGACATAAAATCGCGCCGCCATAATGCTCGCCCCCATGTCTCGCGCATGCGCAGTTGCAGTTTTGTTCGTAATTTTGACTGCTGCGCAGCCACTCGTAGGCAACTTCAGAGGGGCACAGTTATTTGACACGAACTATATTATAACTGATAATGACAATAACTTCTTGATTTCGAAACCTAACAATAATCATGTACTAGACTTTTAATTGAGACTGACTTAGACAAATGACTTAGTCTTTTCCACTTCTCAAGTTCCCAAAATCTAAACGAAGTCGTGGAATGGGCGAAGTATTGAACCAACAAAATACCATAGTACCATCAACATGAAGAAAAAAATTACCACTCTTAACATACCTTCCTTAACGCCTAAACTCTTCTCAGTGTCTCGAAGTTTTTCTTCAAAGCGATGAATGTCACCCACATTCATGTGAAATACTCGATGATTGGACTGCAAAACAATACAAAAAATGAGTAAATAACTGAAATTAGCTCGTCACTGCCTGCCTATCTACAGGTTTTGTGTTATTTTGTGAAATTCGAATACAATGTAAATTGTATAACGAATAAATAAATGAATGAAATGAAAATGTTCCTATGTTCCTGAAATAATTTCTTGTACCAGTCATCTTAGTATGATATACTGAAATCATCCCATCAGTCTGCGGAGGACTGTCTCCAGGGTGTAAGCACACAATACAAGTGTACACCCACAATTTGGCGGTTGTTTTATGTCTATTATTAAGGGGTGCACATATAGGCATTCCATTCATCCCGTCTGTGGGCTGCATCACTATCTAATTGCAATAGGCATTTTAATGTGTTAAATAAGCAGTGTTGAACACTTACCCGTTTCCCTTTGATAATGGCACCTTCATGTAGGATAATTGTGACCACTTCAAGGTCAGGTCTCACGATTAACTCCTCAACCTCCCCTTTGGACAGCATGGAGTAAACAAACTCATTCCATGACACATAGCGTATCATCTGAAAGTTCACATTACATGTTATAATAACATAATAATAGTCCTCCGGAATGTTTTCCGTCACTAGTCCGTCGTAGCGGACAGTCATTGACACGGGAGATATTATAGTGCACAATTTATTTTTTTATCGGTGAAAAACCCAATATTTTGCCCGACTTGAAACGAACCCAGGATCCTATGCTCAATAGTCAAGCATGCAAATATATTTGCATTGAAGTGTAATAAGAAAAGAGTAGTATTTGCCCTAGAGAACATCAAGACAATATTAAAGTACATGATGTGACATATACCTCATTTTGACTGCTATCGCCACCTGGTACAATAAGTGAGCTCATAATAATCAGAAAGCAAGTGGTAAACATCCAAAAGGCTGCCTTCATCATCAATGAAGACATTTCTTCATTCTTCTTCTTTTTATCATCCTGAAAAAGCAAAAATTTATTTTTTACAATATCACGTTGGTATAATTATTAACGATAACTAATTTCTGCTTATTGTGTTTTCACTCTTTAAGGGCTCGACAAATAGGGCACGCCACGAAAGCGGCGGTAAGTCCTCTCTTTGAGGAGCGGCTGGAGAGGCGCCCAGGGGGAATCAACTTCCGTCTGACGCAGGTCCGGAGGACACGGTGGAGCATACCGTGGAGGTCTGCCCCGTTTGGGCAGAGCCCCGCCGTGATCTCGTAGCGGCGATCGGCGGCAGCGACCTCTCGCGTCCGGCCCTGGTTCAAGTCATGGTCCGGGACGAGAGGGAATGGGACGCCGTCGCCTCCTGCTGCGAAGCAGTGGTGCTAGTGGCTGGGCGTTAAAGGGAGAGGACCTCTCATCCTAGCCGCCGCAGAAGCCGCTCCGGGTGTCGGGGGCCACGTGACGGTTTCCAGCCACCGTAGACGCGAGCCTGTGGACGGTGAATAATGGGCTAGCTCGCCGTCCATCCGTATTATGACGACGACAGGCCGTGATGACGGGCGCGTTCGTGTTCCACGCGCGCCTGAAGACGTCAGCAACATGCCGAGGGCCGACGCCCGTCGAGGCTACGGGTTGTTCGCAAGAGATACCGCAGCCTCGACATATAAAGAGCTAAGAAGGGACATAGGTGGTTTTTTGTCAGTAGAAGTCTGACACTCCCTTTCGCTCTGCCCAAGAGCGGGAGGGGTTATTTGTTGATTTCACGAAAAAAAATAAAAAAGGGCTTTACAGATTATTTGGCACAATTATAGTAACAAGATCGATTCATCGTCCCCGAAACCCCCATAGGTGCCTACTAAATTTTATGAAAATCGTTGGAGCCGTTTCCGAGATTCAGTTTATACAGGTTGGTGCCGATAATGCGACAATAAATGAAACTACGGGTAGTTCTAGTTCATAGGAAAATTTTGAAATATCAAATAAATCCTAACACCGACATTACAAAAAAACTAAATATGTAGCATTTATAACGGCCACCGAAATACAATACAATTTACAAACAAATATTGATTTACTAAATCTAGGAATAATTTGCACTGATTAACGTGTGGAAATAAAATGTAACGAACGAATTTGGGACAGATGTTTAGATTATTGTCGTCGGCACCCTGTATATAATTACATATACAGGGTGTAAACCAACCCTCTACGAAGCCGTCAACTAAGCATTAGGTACCCCTATGCAAAAATATTGCTAGGAAGAGACTTTTTTTTGGTTTGAAGATCGCATTTTATGGTACAACTCAATGTAACACTCTTACGGCCGAATACTGAAACGCCACTCAAATATAAGTAACGCTCAAATCTAGTGCTGTCTCGGTCGCTCTATGCTTAAGTACCAGAGACAAAACGAGATTTAAGGGCAACTTAAAATTGAGTAGCGTTTCAGTATTCGGCCGTTAGTTATTTATTTATTAATTTAGTACATGGAGAACTTACAGCTAATAAACACAAACAAAAAGAAAAAAATATAGTCACCAGAAAGCCAATTACATGCCTTAAAACATTGTGCTAGTGGATGCTTTGAATAGTGAACGGGTCAGTCATGTAGGTAATTTAAGTAAAGTTTCAAAAACTAGTATTTGAATTAAACAGCTGCTATAAATTTGAAACTTTGACCCCCAATATCTCCCTAACTCGTTCCCAGTCCCAGGTATTTATATAACTAAGATACTACTTTCTATCCTGGTGTATGTTTCCATGTGATTGTTTCCAACTTCACATGGGTGAAGCCTCAAGCAAAAGGTAGTATTTAATGTGGTACCTACCTTTTCGTCCTTTTCTTTTTTGTCATTATTAGTTGGAGTAGAATGAAATTCCCGGACATTGTTGAATATTGAAGTTATAGTTGGTAAGTTTGACCTCTTAATTAAAGCATAGGCCGCTTTGTATTCTGAATTGAAATGGCGAAGTTGCTGTGGAAAGAGAAAAAACTGTTAGTTTCAAAATTAAACCATGTTATGAAGAAATTAAGTTATTGCTTTTACTGTCTACAGTGCAAATAATCACCTAGAACTGGGACAAGGTATGATAAAAATAATGGCGACAATGTATGATGGGCACTTATAAAACGTCGACAAAAAGGTGCACTGTTTGAGTTGGTCATTTTCTATGGAGAACCGGCAAGAAAATCCATGGTTACTCTTTTAAAATAATTTGGTTTAACAATGTTTTCATGTTTTTACATTAGTACTGGGTTATGAGGGGACAATGATCATGTGTTAATAAATTACTGTTTGTATTGACCTCTAAATGTATTTTTTTCTCTCTTTATCTGCAATCAGTGCAATCACTTTTAGCAGATGTCACTCGTGTTATGATGCTTCACTCATTCTGAGTGTGTCCTGTGTCCTCTAGCAAGAACATCTAATCATAATTTTCTAGTTCATAATTATGCCTTTCCTGTTAAGGCATTTAGCATAAACTGTGAGCTGCCGTGCAAGGGTATTGGAGTGTACCAGCCATTCCCTGTATCAATCATTAGCTTGCAATGGTTCTCCTATCACTGTGAGCATTTCCAGGTGTTCGTGGATTTCAGCATTAGTCACATACCATGGGTCAGTTATTCATTGTTCAGAGGATTATGTTCTGCCTACTTTGTATTTGTATGATTGAGGAGTTACAAGCACTACCCCATAGCTGAAGGCATACAGGTTTCAGGATCGAATTGCAAACTAGGAGTTTTTGTCTACTGACAGTCTGCTGTTTCAGCCTAGCAACCACAGGAAGCTTTTCACTTTGGTATTAAGTTCATCTCGTTTCTTCTTGATGTGCTCATGTCATATGCCTATCAAGGAAGACCAAGGTAAAAGTAACCTGCACTGATTCTTAAGTACTAGCTTTAATCCGCCAGTTTCGGATCAATTTAGTTATTTCGTTTGGGCCTTCCTGCAGGATTTTGAAGGTTATTTCTGTGTATCTGTGACTCACCAGCATAGCGGTATCATCGGTGAACGTAGCTGTGGTTATGGTATTCAACCTCTAAATGTGGAAACATTTGCGACACTGACTTAAGTAACTGGTATTGATTGTTGGAATGTAGACTCAAATGACTTCTTTCATAAGAGAAATAAGCTACTTCGACCATCATGCACAATAATGAGTCTTCCTGCCCTTGTCTCGTATTACTTGAGGGTCACTGCAATACGTTTTCGTCTTCCATTCTCCCCTGACAGACATCACAGCATTTACTCATATTTCTTTCATATAATACACATACATATGGTAATACAATCCATTCAATCTCTCTTCATTCATTATTCAATATTAATATCACTCACTAACGGATCAACTCAGGATGGATGAAATGGCGAGAGGTCACCTTTCGTTTCTTTTTTTTAATTAATTATTTGAAATGGATTTTGGATTATAATTATTGTTTTGAATTTGTATGTTATTCTAAATGTAAAATAAAATTATTGGTTTATCTTGTTTAGACATGTTTTTCATTGTAAAGTTTTAATAGTACTGTTTTATTTTATTTTACAACATTTCTACACAATGTATAAAGGGTGTAAAAGTACCCTTAACGCAATCGAAGGGCACTTGTTTTTCCCACCACTGCAAACATTTTTTCGTTCTAGACTATACCTGGGAACCCCCTAGTTACGGAGATATTGGGGGTTCAAAGTTCCAAACTTAAATTACCTCCATGACGTTCACTATTCGAAGCATCCACTAGTACAATTTTTCAAGAATGCTACATTGAGTTTTACCGTAAAATGTGATTTTTGACCTCAAAAACAAAGTCGTTTCCCAGCAAAAATTTTTACATAGCGATACTTAGTTTGATGTACAGAATGCTTGGTTTACGTTTGTGTGAAGGGTTAGTTTACACACAGTATTGTTCGGAAATACATGACTTATGACTCTTATGAGTGATGATGATGATGCATTGCATTCCTCCTCATTATATGTCCTTATTGTCCATACCAAGATGGACTTCCGTCCATTTTTCTGTAACAGAAAAGTGGCACACTTTCAAACTACCACTATTATAGTCATTTTTTACTTTATCCATTCTTATCATACACACATCCATGCCTCAACATTCTAATCTCCGCTCCGCGATTTTCGATCTCCTTTTCAGTCGACCCTGCTGATCCATACTGTACTTAGGTCTCATCACTTGGTGGGTCACAAGTTATTCCAGTGCCCTGTTTCATCCATACTGAGTAACACACTGAATCTATGTTAGGTCCCGGTAAACATCGCCATTCCCTTGGACAAGCAACCCAACATACCGGGAAAAGTAGGAGCAGATCGTGGTAGGCAATCTCAGTACTGGAGCAAGTGGCAAATTCACAAAAGAGATATTCTGCTACTCTCCAGTCTTTATTACCACAAATCAAATCTACTGACTGCTCTGGACTTCTTGGCTGGTCTCCGCAACCAGCACAATGTCATTGGCAAACAGCATACACCAGGGCGTACATTATCACCAGAAAGATGTAAGGTCTGAGACGTCACTTGGTGCAAGCTAATAAACAAATTGCTGCACACTTGGGTTATACATAGACTTTGACAAGTAGCGAGGTCACTAGGAAATGTCGAATATATTTGGGACATTTTGGAGTACTGTATCTTGTATGATGTTCAAAAGGCGCTCATTATGTTTTAGCCCAATTTTAATAACTGACTTTTGATTTTGATTAGCTTAATTCCTCTGTCTACAAGCCAGAATTTAGATTTTCTTTGATCAGTCTCTAGACTATGAGCAGAAGTGTTGTGTCGAGTTTAGTCCCATTTTTAATGCTGCTTTGAATGTGAATTCACCAAAAATTACTAAATTGGATGTTATGTAGGTGTAGTTTGTAACACACTACCCAGGTTTTCTTGTAAGGGGTCTTTGGAGGACAAAGTGACAAAAGTGCTTTAATAAGACATTGAAGTTGAACTGACTTACTCCGGAATAAGCTTGGATACCTTGAAATAAATTAGTCATCTGAAAGTCTGATTGTCACTTAATCTATATCTAAAAATAAAATTCTCACCAGAGTGACAGACTGACTTAGTCATGATAAATTTTTGGAGCTGTATACTATTTAATGGATTCTTAAAGTTTCCTGTCTAAGATTGGCTAAAGAAATTTCATCATGCAATATTAATTATCAGTTATTTTCCCAATAATGATGTCGCAATATTATTGTTAAACTGCTTAAGAAAATGAGTATCAACAAAAACATTACACTAAATAGTCATCTGGTCAGTGGGTCGTCTTATATTATTATCACCGCTAAACAGAGCTCAATGATTATGCAAAAACTTAAATTGTATGAGAAAATTAACTATTTACCCTATTAGGTAATGTTTGTATTAATTTTTAGATTGATGAACAAAATAAAATAAAATGAATAGTACCACAAGGTTAAAAACTACCACTTACCGGGTGCCTCGATTTACTCGTTAAATGGTGTAACGCAGAAAAAGATCTACACAAATTCATAAAATCATTCTGGAAATGTTTATTTAGGTGCCTTTCAACAACACAATTCCGCAGTAGAAAATGTTGTTTTGGCTGTATTTTAGAAGCAGAAATTGCCGGCAATCGTTTAATTGATAACATTTTTAAATATAGTACATTTCAAGTAAAAGCATTCATTTTCTTTATAAATTAGGAGAAGATTTAAGGTTAGAGTAATTTTGACTTTGACATAACAACATAGAACCGTACTTTTTTTTATTAGCCTCTATTCTCTGTCTACGTTTTAGCCGTAGGGTTGGGCCTTTATAAAAGTAATTATCTATGGGCCTTTCGACCATATTATTGCCCAGTCATGAAAATGTTATTTCGTGTTTTAAGTAAACTGTATTTTGTTTACTTTATTCCTCTTTATAATATTACTTTAGACTTCAATTATCTGCACAGCTATTCACAACCATTCGATAGTCAGTCGTATGCAATGGATTCAGCGTACAATCGAAAATCGCTATTCACAAAACCGAAGCCAATTAATAGATTCGATTGTCATTGCCGACAGCTATTTGCTTTCGGAAGTGCAATCCAATCAAATATTTTTTGTTACTCGATATTCAGTACAATCTACAGTAAAACTTATAGAAATACATCAATCATTAATTTTAATTTATTGGCTTCATAAAAGGTTTCGCTACGAGTGTTTATGTACTACAATGTCTATCGAATCTGAATATCATTTGCCAATCGCTTGAACCGGAAATCTTTGAATCGATAAAGTGTTGAGTTTAACTCGGTTTCGATTCGATTGTTTGTGAATAGATTTGCTGGAGGTCAGAATCTCCAAGTACCATCTTTGGCCGGACCGAATGACTGCCGCACGCGAAATTGTTTTGTCGCGCGAATATTTTTGTTTTAATTTGCGAAATCATCTATATTTTTTTTTAAACTAAAAAGAGTTAAGGGCACAAATATTCAACACTAGCTGACCCCGGCATGCCCTTTTTCCTACTACCTACCTACTACCTACCTACTACCTACCTACTACCTACCTACTACCTACCTACTACCTACCTACTACCTACCTACTACCTACCTACTACCTACCTACTACCTACCTACTACCTACCTACTACCTACCTACTACCTACCTACTACCTACCTACTACCTACCTACTACCTACCTACTACCTACCTACTACCTACCTACTACCTACCTACTACCTACCTACTACCTACCTACTACCTACCTACTACCTACCTACTACCTACCTACTACCTACCTACTACCTACCTACTACCTACCTACTACCTACCTACTACCTACCTACTACCTACCTACTACCTACCTACTACCTACCTACTACCTACCTACTACCTACCTACTACCTACCTACTACCTACCTACTACCTACCTACTACCTACCTACTACCTACCTACTACCTACCTACTACCTACCTACTACCTACCTACTACCTACCTACTACCTACCTACTACCTACCTACTACCTACCTACTACCTACCTACTACCTACCTACTACCTACCTACTACCTACCTACTACCTACCTACTACCTACCTACTACCTACCTACTACCTACCTACTACCTACCTACTACCTACCTACTACCTACCTACTACCTACCTACTACCTACCTACTACCTACCTACTACCTACCTACTACCTACCTACTACCTACCTACTACCTACCTACTACCTACCTACTACCTACCTACTACCTACCTACTACCTACCTACTACCTACCTACTACCTACCTACTACCTACCTACTACCTACCTACTACCTACCTACTACCTACCTACTACCTACCTACTACCTACCTACTACCTACCTACTACCTACCTACTACCTACCTACTACCTACCTACTACCTACCTACTACCTACCTACTACCTACCTACTACCTACCTACTACCTACCTACTACCTACCTACTACCTACCTACTACCTACCTACTACCTACCTACTACCTACCTACTACCTACCTACTACCTACCTACTACCTACCTACTACCTACCTACTACCTACCTACTACCTACCTACTACCTACCTACTACCTACCTACTACCTACCTACTACCTACCTACTACCTACCTACTACCTACCTACTACCTACCTACTACCTACCTACTACCTACCTACTACCTACCTACTACCTACCTACTACCTACCTACTACCTACCTACTACCTACCTACTACCTACCTACTACCTACCTACTACCTACCTACTACCTACCTACTACCTACCTACTACCTACCTACTACCTACCTACTACCTACCTACTACCTACCTACTACCTACCTACTACCTACCTACTACCTACCTACTACCTACCTACTACCTACCTACTACCTACCTACTACCTACCTACTACCTACCTACTACCTACCTACTACCTACCTACTACCTACCTACTACCTACCTACTACCTACCTACTACCTACCTACTACCTACCTACTACCTACCTACTACCTACCTACTACCTACCTACTACCTACCTACTACCTACCTACTACCTACCTACTACCTACCTACTACCTACCTACTACCTACCTACTACCTACCTACTACCTACCTACTACCTACCTACTACCTACCTACTACCTACCTACTACCTACCTACTACCTACCTACTACCTACCTACTACCTACCTACTACCTACCTACTACCTACCTACTACCTACCTACTACCTACCTACTACCTACCTACTACCTACCTACTACCTACCTACTACCTACCTACTACCTACCTACTACCTACCTACTACCTACCTACTACCTACCTACTACCTACCTACTACCTACCTACTACCTACCTACTACCTACCTACTACCTATTCTCTGTCATAAGAACCTTCTCCTGACAATAACAAAAACAAACACATCAAAAAAAAATTGTGAAATCGGTCCAGCCGTTCACGCGTGATGGCGTAACCAAGGGATATATGGATTCATTTTTATATTTATACATATACATAGATTGAATTTCTGTTCTAACAAACACACTTATTTAGATTTAAACTAATAGGTATTTAATGGGTCAAAACAAAAATTCATTGTTTTTATTCTTAGATTTGTGGACGATGTATGTCTACCTGGAACAAACGGTCCACTCAGGGTAAGTCTAACTTCGAGAAAGAGGTCAATCGTCAAATCCGACGCGGCTGGGCAGCGTTCGGGAAGTTGCACGGTATCTTCTCGTCCAACTTACCACAGTGTCTTAAGACGAAAGTCTGTGACCAGTGTGTGTTGCCAGTGATTGCATACGGGACTGAAACATGGTCGCTCACAATGGGCCTCATCAGAAAGCTCAAAGTCACCCAAAGGGCAATGGAGAGGGCTATGCTCGGAGTTTCTTTGGAATTTCGGATCGAATCAGAAATGAGGACATCCGCATGAGAACCAAGATCACCGATGTAGCCCGAAGAATTGCCAGACAATGTGGCAATGGGCAGGGCACATTGCTTGCAGAACGGATGGCCGGTGGTTCCGAAAAGTTCTGTTGTGGCGGCCGCGAACCGGAAGACGTTGTGTCGGAAGGCCTCCCATTAGTTGGCCCGATGCAAGGGGCAGGGCATGGCATAATATCCACTGTCATTTAAAAGATACGCAATAGCCCTGGGTGAAGGTTGCAGGGACCCGCTGGATGCGAGACGCACGGGACCGGTCAATGTGGCGACACCTGGGGGAGGCTTAGGTCCAGCAGTAGACGCCTTTTGGCTGAAATGATGATGATGAAAAATAAATATTTTAATAGTGAAAACAATATCCGTCGGAGGTAGGCATATTATTATGCTTTTGCGGATTTTTTTTATTGTAGTAATGTAGTAGGTACGTACATTGTTTTTCATTACTCATACTCTGAGAGTAGGTCATAACATCTGCGGAGCGGGTTGAAAGTACTACTTTTCAGCCCTAGGGACAATCGCTTTCAACTGACAGCTGTCAAATTATTGAAAAAACTTGGTCTATTTCACATTTTTATTGAACAATGTTCCAACTTTTTATACAGCCACACAATTACAGCGCGATTTAAAAAAAATATAGTAAGACTTTAATTTATGTAGTTCAGTTTGTAAAATGACATAGATTTTGGCAAAATCTTCGCCATTTTTTTTTAATGATGAACAAGAAAAATATAGTATAGCTGGACGACCAGAGGACAAAAAAAAACAAAATAAGCGGGAAAGCGACAACATCCGATCAACACAAATTTTTTCTTTATTTTATAATTTATGTTCTTATTTTCTTCGTATTCGTAATGAAAATCACAGTGTTAACCTCGGGTAAATTACTTATTTAGTCCCTCGAACTGTTAACGCCCTCACTAATAAGTAACTTCCACCCCTTGGGTAACAATGTAGAAAGATTTTACGCGACCAACGAAAGAACAAACACAAAATAACAAAAAGTTGGAAATAAAAAAATAGTTAAAAAACTAAAAAACCCGATTGAAAAAACTTCTTTCTTCTGGGTAATCTCGTTCCAACGTCGATCTCATCTCTGCCCCTACGGCAAGATTGCGGTCAAGAGTAAACTATGTAAATTAAAAATATAAAAAATATATAAGTAGGTACAAAAAGATAAAGAAAGAAACTTAATAAAGTAATCGTTTTTATTTCAGCCATTGGCACTTGATTGGAACCCATAAAATTACTTTAAATCATGACTACGCAAAAAAAGTCTGGCTGGCGTGCGGTTCCCAAAATAAAACAATTTAACAATAGAGCGTCGAACGTCATACGTCATATCACTTGTTTAACTTGTATTGGTATGAATTCACTTTTCACAAACCAACCGTACACTCGGCTTTGTTTTCCAAAGTACCACTAAAATAATTATCGTTAAAATGATTCGGCTGCGATCTTTAATTTCAGGTACACTGCGAGCAAGAAGTGCACTACGTCATGTTGCATGTGCAAATATACCTCATAACATGCAAAAAGTTGGATGCTCTGGAGGACCTCCACAGCCATTTGACAACATGCCGTTTAGAGTACTAAATCGGTTAGTTCCTTTTCACAAAAGTAGAGACGCGAGCACGTCAAGCTACCGCAGTTCAGTAAAATTTTCCCATAATCCAATTTTTTTTACAACGTAGTTCGAACCGAATATTGATGTGTTGCAGTGATAAAGTTAACGAACCTTGATGTGCTTTGCGTCTGTTCATAGTACCTACTTCATAGTACAAATAATGACCCAGTTTTCTTTGCATGTTAACATTGCGATGACTGTGCCGGACTGTTTTCAAAATCGTACCTAATATTACACAAAGACATGACCTGCATCCTTTTGATCTGAGACCTGCATACAAAATGACAAAATAAAAAGTAAACATTAAATATACCTATATCAAACTAGCAGCTGACCCACGCAACTACGTCTGCGTCACAATAATATTATGTATAGCTTACAACCACAACCATCCTCGATATTCAACATACCTACTAGTATTTTTTCAATTAGCTTTCTAATGTTGAAAGTTTAAAGTTGTCTTGTCTTGTAAATGTTAAGGTGCAAAAAATATTTTGAATTTAAATTTCCCGGAGGCCAGGATCTCCACATATCTACATTGGACCGCGTAATTATTTTGTTGCGCGGACATTTTTACATTGCGATATCTTCTAAGATATTTGTTGAAACTATAGTGTTAGGGGCACAAATATATTTGGGCCGCGGGTTGTCCTGGTTTTTAGTCAGTAGAAGTCTGACACTCTGGCTCTGCCCAAGAGCGGAAGGGGTTATTCGATGATTTTACACCCGCCAAAAAAAAAAAAGAAAAGGGGCACAAATATTCAATTATTAAAACACATTTATTTAAATTTAACCCATATGGTATTCATTTATATAAGCTTTGCAAAAAATAATTCTATTTAACCTAACATTTCAATAGTAAATAATTGTTAATGGTTAGGAGATAGATATACCTATGCTGTCGCGGACTTTTTTTTGTAGAACTTTTAAAGAGGAACATTTCTTTCTTACATGATATTTGCATAACTTAAACCATTTTCGCAGTGCACGCAACGGAAGCTCTCAATAAGGAATATCGTTTCCCGTATTTGCAACATTTTTTTTTTAACTCCACTCCTATTGGTCGTAGTGATGTTATATAGCTTATAGCCTTTCTCGATAAATGGACTATTCAACACAAAAAAAAACCAATTTCAACCAGTAGATCCTGAGTTTAGTGTTCAAACAAACAAACTCTTCAGCTTTATAATATTAGTATAGATAATTATTTATACTTCTTGACTGCGTCACCAGTTAGCATGATGCTGTGTTGCGAGGGTTTCACAGCCCAGCGTTGAAAACAAACAAAATAAATACACACATCAAAAGTGTCTAAGGATCAAGCATTTTTATGCGGATTTCTTGAGATTGAGATGTGGCTTTGTAATAAATTTATGATTTTATAAATTTATATGGATCCTTTTTGGTGCATTTCATAATTTGAATCAGGAACTGTGAATCAAATTCGAGTAAAAGATGAAAATCAGCTGTCAATATTTTCCCTATAAAAACATACAACGCATTGAAGACATTATTAGTGCTACTGTTTCCCTACTACTGATTAAAACCAACGTTATTATGGAGCGGCGACGTCATTTAAGCAGGGAAGAAATGCTCAGAGCCGTGGGAATGATAGAAGCTGGTTCCCGGCAACGTACTGTGGCTTTAGCTCTGAATACAAGTCAGAGTGTTATCAGTCGACTTTGGACACGTTACCGAAGCACTGGTACCGTGGCTGAGCGCCATGGAGGACGGTATCGCTGCACCACATGGAGACAAGACCGATACATTCAAATCTTAACTCGAAGAGCTCCAACAATAACCGCCATGATGTTAGCCGTGAGGCTTTATCACTCTTCAGGGAACTTAATTAGCGACCAAACAGTCAGAAACCGCTTGCATGAAGTGAACCTTCATTCCCGAAGACCGCTACGGGTACCACCTATAGCAATGCACAATCGTAGGATTCGATATCAATGGGCTCTTGAACACAGAAATTGGGCAGAAGAACAATGGCGTTTCGTGTGCTTTTCTGATGAGCCTCGTTTTGGTATGAGACCGGATACAAGACGTATACGACACTGGAGAACCCCTGGACGCCAACAGCGATTAAAATCCTGCCAGGAAGTCCATCCTTATAGTGGTGGAACCATCATGGTATGGGCGGGTATTTGGATCGGCGGAAGAACTGAGTTGATTTGGATCAGAGGCAACCTCAACGCTCAAATTTATGCTGAGACGATTGTATCAGACGTCATCGTTCCTCTACAAGTGCAAATCGGTCCCTTATTTCAGTTAATGCATGATAATGCACGACCGCACACCGCAAGAGTTGTAAGACAGACTCTCGCCGCAGCTAACATCAATGTCCTGCCCTGGCCTGCTCAGTCGCCAGACTTGAACCCGATTGAGCATGCATGGGATATGCTACAGAGAAGAGCTCTGCCGAATATGGAGGGTATCCAGTCGCAAGAAGACCTTTTTTTGTTGTTGCAACGAACATGGGCGGCCATTCCACAGCGTGATTTGGATGAACTCATTTTGAGTATGCCAAACCGATGTTCTTGTGTTGTTAGTGTTCGCGGTAGAAACACGGATTATTAATTGTTTAAGTTACCCAATAAAATTTTAAAGAAAACTGTTATTTCAGTCTTTTTTTCGAACTTTAATGTTAGTGGTTCAAATGTCAAAAATCCCTGTATTAGGAAAATGGCAAATTTCTTTATTAATGCAAAGGTGACTTGGTTTATCGTTACTGTGACAAACGAAAACACTTTATTTGATGAATCCTTAAAGAAAATTTTAATTAATATCAATCAGGAGAAAAGTTATTGCAAAAATATATGTTGATCCCTAGACACTTTTGATGTGTGTATTTGATTAGGTATGATAAGATGTAGCAGGAAGAGACGCAACGTCGACAAAGTAAAAGCAAAAGCGGGAGGCCTTTGTTTTTGGGGGGTGGGAAATCATCAAATAACCCCTCCCGCTCTTGGCGAGCGAAAGAGAGTATCAGACTTCACTGACTAAAAAAAAGGTGGCAGAAAAAAAACAAAAACAAACAAATTAATGTCACCGACTTCAGAAGCTGATTTTTCTTCTGAAGTTTATTTTTCACTTTTTTGTGTTTTTGATACATAAAGGTTTTTTTTTTAATTTACGTACCTACCAACCTATAATAAGTTATTTTAGATTTTCAGTCATTCACAGAAAATACTCCATAGTTAATAGTACCCCTGGGTCTTGCTCTATTTGCGATTGAATAATACTTTGTGTTCTATATTTCACAGGTACGTGGCGACTGTGTTCTTTTCGGTCTTCTTCGGTGTCGGTTTATGGGCTCCATTTCTTATAGTGTGGTATTCAATGGCAAAAAGAAGTTTGTAATAATTTATATCCTCAATAAATGAAAAATGAAGTAAGAAATAGATTAATTTTATTGAACCCTTCCCGTCCGTCAACAACATACTGTCTCCCACGGTGGTTAGGGCGAAAAATTCTCTCGTGTTGCGCCACCTCCATCGCCAGTATGACTGTTTTGTAGCTGGGAGTGACGGCTGCCCATTCCTTCAAGCTCCGGATTGAACCAAGGCACAGGACCGAGGACGCGAGAGGTCGCCGCCGCCGCTACACGAGGAGAGACGGCGGTACTTGACCTTAATTAAACCTTGTTCGTCAAAATGTGTTCAATTAGGGTGGCATCAGGGTTTTTATAATAGACTATCTTTTGCCCGCGACTTCGTCTGCGTAGAAGTCGAAAATGGGATCTAATAGGATTTATAATTTATTTTTTAGGTTATTCATTTTGTTCAAACATAAACATTATTTTGTAAAATTGTTTGAATTCTGAAAAAATATAACAATCTTTATTATAATTTAAACATGTGCGTGTGAACTGAGGGACCACACTGGGAATACGCGAAATGAAACAAGTCTCTTTTTCAAAGTCTTCACTACCTACTTGACACCAATTCTACTAACTAAGGAATTGACATCGTGCCTTGTTTTGGGGTAGTCTCGCCGGTTATTGTGTAAGCCTTCAGACTTTTGCGGCTAAGGCAACCCGTACTTATGTAGGCTTTGTCCTTCTAATGCAGGTTCTCCTATTGTGACCACTGCCAGACAGCCTTTCCACTTGTCGCTTGTAGTCTTCTGATAGGCTTTTCCTTTAAATTACAGAAGGAATTAGTCCCTCAGTAATCTGACAGAATAGTTACCAGCAATATTGAATAAGTTCACAAAAAAGTTGCACTATAAATGACGAATGAATAAGGATCTTCATTTGGATTTGGCACATTAATGTATTATATTTTTTTTTGCGTATTCCCAGTGTTTCACACGCACATGTTCATCCACCATGTCAAGCAAAATGACGACATTCGGTTAACCACCCAGAATATGTGTGCCATTATTTTCTTAACTTTGAGGTGAAAAATCCTGGGTAACTGTGTCGTATCTATCATATTTTTCTTTACCCTGACAAGCTTCTCCGTGATTTCATCCCGTCGAGGATTGCAAGTAAATGTTGCGAGAGCGGGACGACTGTAGCACATACGTCATGTCGTCTTGTGTGCGCTCATGCATACAGCGAAGAAGAAGAAGAAGGCAGCACTATCTTTTGAACCCTAGCTGATCAGCATCATCTCCTATCTCCTTATCGATAATAGATAAAGAATAACATCTTGCAAGTGTAAATAGCTGTCCGCACCCTTGCGGTCTGTTAGGACTGATTCCTATATTGTACTGATCTCTTAATAAACAAATATCAAAATAACCTTTTCCCAAAATGACTGATTTTCTAAATGTATTTGTTTTAGAATGTCAGAAACTCTTATCGTCTGACAGAAAAGGTATATTCGTAATAATAAATCAAAAATAATGTTAAGTAAAAAACCTACTTGTACCTGTGTTTTCATGTTTTCCTTCACCGTTTGCGTTTGAATATATCGGTAAAGTGCACATAGAGTTTAGAAAAAGCCTGAAAAGCCTGTGGGACTCGAACCCGCGACCTTAGGCGGAGCACGAACTACTGCGCCAGCAGGCGGAGTCCATTTGAATGTTAAATGATTAAAATAGAATAGCTAACTGCTTCCAAGTTTTGTTTCATTTAAAATGTGCTTGTTTTTTGCTGTAGTCCGGTTGTATTAGTTTTTTAATAATAATACACTTCTGGACACATCTATTGGCCCACCTTAGAGTTTAGGTTTTGATGGCCCCTACCGAAATATGATTGCTAGATTGAACAAAAACTGTTGAATGCAGTTTTAAACCTGATACATTTTACCATCTTTTTCGATCGTATTGTTTTAAATTTGAATTCAGAATACCATACGACATGGAGCTACGCCTAACAAGTCGGATATGCGCCTTGTTAAAGGCAATTGATTTTTGAATAAAAAACATGTTTTATCAAATAAAGGTTTAATTTAATAACGCGTGTTGCCTCCAGGGGCATCTACCACAGCTCTCATACGATTAGGCATAGAGTTTATCAACCGCTCTATGAAATTTTGAGGGATCATCTCCCATTCCTCTTCTATGGCAGTTTTCAACACCTGCATCGTCTGGGCAACTGGCTGACGAGCCCTAACACGTCTTTTTAGCTCGTCCCACATGTGCTCAATGGGGTCCATGTCTGGGTTTCTGGCTGGCCAGTCCATAACTGTGATGTTCACATCCCGAAGATATTCCCTGACGATGCCGGCCGCATGGGCTCTTGCATTATCATGCATAAAAAGGAAATTTGGGCCCACATAGTCCGCGTATGGTATCACGTGAGGTTCTAAGCACTCACGAATGTACCTTTCAGCATTTAATGTTGGCAGCCGTGGTCCTGTAACAACTGTCGCGGACTTATACAAGTTATAAGCCGCGAATGTAAATACAACAATAATCAGACATAGCAACATTACAACAATATTATGCTATGGCAACATAGATGGTGCATCGCCTGTCAAATCAGTATGCCGCGGTAAAAACCAGTATTTGTTCTGGTGTGTTTAGCTAAAGTTTAGTAAAAGGCCGTGTTTATCATGGAGAGTTCGTATCGGGTTTGGAGCCGTTGGTATATCTGGATTGAAAGCTGAGTATCTTACGATTTACTATTATCTATGTTATTCACTGAACCGAACTGTCCTTCTTGAGAATACATAAATACTGATGAATAGTGTTTACTTAGAAAACTTAACTTTGTGTTTACCTAACTTGTATGTTGTAGACAGTTACATATTATAATAAAGCTTCTTGAGATCTCAATTAGTGCTATAAAGATTAGAGGAGGGAGATTGAGGTGGCGATAATACTCCGCGCCTATTGAGTGCCCTTGGAAGTGAGCTTTCAAGGGCTAAAACATAATATCTTCCAACTGTTGTATCTCTTGGAAGGATTGAGGTGGCGATAATACTCCGCGCCTATTGAGTGCCCTTGGAAGTGAGCTTCCAAGGGCTAAAACATAATATCTTCCAACTGTTGTATCTCTTGGAAGGATTGAGGTGGCGATAATACTCCGCGCCTATTGAGTGCCCTTGGAAGTGAGCTTCCAAGGGCTAAAACATAATATCTTCCAACTGTTGTATCTCTTGGAAGGATTGAGGTGGCGATAATACTCCGCGCCTATTGAGTGCCCTTGGAAGTGAGCTTTCAAGGGCTAAAACATAATATCTTCCAACTGTTGTATCTCTTGGAAGGATTGAGGTGGCGATAATACTCCGCGCCTATTGAGTGCCCTTGGAAGTGAGTTTCCAAGGGCTAAAACATACAGTCTTCCAGCTGTTGGATCCCTTGGAAGTAACCTTCAGTTGTTGAATCCCTTAGAAAGATATGAGGTGGCGATAATACTCCGCGCCTATTGAGTGCCCTTGGAAGTGAGTTTCCAAGGGCGGAAACCATACCGGTTTCCAGCTGTTGAGCAATGTAATAACAGATCTAATATTTGACATTTGGTTTCAGTAAATACCATCAATATTATATGTCCATAATATCGGAGTGTCAGTATCATTGATGATATCTATCTACAGATGGTGGAAGTGGCCCTCTATGTTCAAGTCCTGTTGCTCTGCGTTCCTTGCTCCGTCTCCATGAATAATAAAACAAGCGAAGCAGATAAAGTAAACCCCGGTACAAGTTGGAAATAATATTTTTTTTCTTATTCGCTACGTCTGCCTAAGGTTACTCCCTCAGAAGAGATCAAGCTGATACTCAGGTATCATATGATTCCTTTGAATAATAGAATCCTAACATATAAAGGCATACGTCGCGACAACAACCTCAAGTTGAGTTTTGCCGCTCGCGGATATACCGCCCCAGACAGTCCATGAGCCACCGCCATAAGCAACCCTCTCTTCAAAGCAGCATTGTGCGAAACGCTCTCCCTTACGTCGGTAGACCTTCTTCCTTCCATCATTGCCATGTAACACAATTTTAGACTCATCAGAAAAGAGTACACGGCTCCAATCTTGCTGTGTCCAATTTAAATGACTGCGTGCGAAATGAAGGCGCGCTGTTCGGTGGGCTCGCGTTAGTTTGGGCCCATTAGCTGGCTTGTGTGGTACCATATCGCGTTCTTTTAACCTTCTCCGAATCCGTCCTTTATTCACTAGTTGCATAATATACTATTTTACATGTCACAGCCACGAGTATTATTTTATAATGATGAAATAGATTTATTACGTTTTGATTGTGTCGAAAATAGCTTGGATCGCGCTGCAAGTACCTCTGATGAGCTTAGTTTGACTTTGCCCCCAACATCACCGGATTTGGTTGTAAGTCAGGACAGGAAATAGAAAGCCAAGATGACTCTACTGAACCATTACAAACTTCTACAGAAGCATCAATACTAGAATCACATCATTATGAAGGCGCCTTAGATTATGAAGATGAAGTCAAATACGACCACATTCGGAGATTACGTCATGATGTCAGATGAAATTTTTAATCAGATAAATGAACCTCAAACCTACAAAAAAGCAATGACTAGTACGCATAAAGATCAGTGGGTCAAAGCAATGGAAAGTGAGGCGAAGTCTTTAGAGGAAAACAAAACCTGGATAATGGTGGACCTTCCAAAAGACAGGAAGCCTATATCCTGTAAATGGATATATAAGATCAAAACCAAAGCTGATGGCTCTCTAGATAAATTCAAAGCAAGACTAGTTGCTAGAGGATATACACAGAAAAAGGGCATCGACTAGATGAGACTTTCAGCCCACTTGCTAGGATGTCGACAATAAGATCAGTCTTATGCGTTGCTGCAAATGTAGCCTAAAACTCACACAGTTTGATGTATCAACTGCTTTTCTCTATGGTTCACTGGGTGAAGATATATACCTACATAATTAGAAATCAACCAGATAGCTACTCTGATGGATCTAACATGGTTTGTAAACTCAAGAAAAGTTTGTATGGTCTCAAGCAAGCGCCTCGGTATTGGAATAAATGTATGGTAGATTATTTATAAACCATTGGATTCAAACAATGTGTTACCGACCCCTGCCTGTTTATGAGAAACCGTGCAAGTAACAAAATTATTCTTGCTCTCTATGTCGGTTTGGTTGCTACAACAAATCAGGAAGATTCTGAAAAGTTAATAAAAGAATTGAAGAGAAGATTTAAAAGATTGTCTGGATCAAAAGACTCTTTGCTCTCTCAAAAGCCCTGACCACCGGTAGCTCGGACTCTGTTCCCAATACCGGTGGGCTACTATTTTTTATATTTTTAAATGTTTTTTTATATGCTTTTTTGTAATAAATATTTAAAAATGTATTTAATATTGTTACGAGCTGGGTATGGGATAAATAAAAGCACTACCAATTGAACACACGAAATAACTTTATTACTCATAAAACACTTATAGACAATCGCAAAACACTACTGAACACTTTAGCGCACTTGAAATCTCTTCGAACCTTCCGTTGTCTCGCTTAAAAGTAGACTGACTGCTGCGTCCTCTCTCGGTCCTTTTATACCCCAAACACACAATAGATATTCGAGAAAGTTCGCTATTATTCCATAAAAAGCATCCAGAAAAACATTAACAAAAAAATAAACTTAAAGATAAAATAACCAACAAAGAAGAAGTTACTTTACGCCGTAGGTATACGGTCGAAATTACAATGCAAGTACCGCTGACGCCGGACGCAGTAGTTACCTACAGAATGGAATTAGGTACCTACTAGAATTCACGCGTACTTCTCTGTTAATAAGCGAGGTTTCTCGAAGATTCTAGATGACCGGCGTAACACTGCCCCCTCCTTAGTTATGCTCGTCCCGAGCATCATTAGTCCCGTGATATCGCGCCAATCGGTCTACATGCACAACCTTAGGCGCACCTCGCGGACCCTTCTGTATTCGGTAGGTGACATCGTTGATCCTGGTCACAACTCGGTATGGTTCATCCCATTTGTCTTGCAATTTCGGGGACTTTCCTTTGCTGCGCACTGGGTTATGCAACCACACCAGAGAACTTTCATCGAAACCCCTACTGTTTGCCTTCCGATCATAACGGGTCTTCATCTTCTCAGACATCTGTTGTCCGGATTGTCTGATATGCTCATACATTATTTAACTTGTTACGCAGGTCATTCGCGTAATCCGTTACACTGCGTGGGACATCAGGTGGAGTTCCAGTGATTAAATCTGCAGGCAACCGTAGTTCCCTTCCAAAGTTCGCGAAGGCTGGAGTTACAGTCGTACTTTCGTGAACTGCACTCCGATAGGACAGAAGAAAAGGCTGTATGTGCTTGTCCTAATCCTTTTGCCTGCTTTCCACTACTTTTGCCAGATATCTCTCCAGCGTCTGGTTGAATCGTTCCACCATTCCATCAGATTGTGGGTGGTAAGAAGTGCTTCTGGTTTTGTGTGTACCCATCAGTCGACAAATCTCCTGAAAAACTTGCGATTCAAAATTCCTCCCTTGATCGCTGTGAATTTCTAAGGGTACTCCAAAACGGCAGAAGACTTCCTGAACTAATTTATCTGCGACTGTTGTAGCTTCTTGGTTGGGAATGGCGAAGACTTCTGGCCACTTTGTGAAGTAGTCCATGACAACCATGAAGTACTTGTTTTCCCATTTACGGCACAAGACTCCATCCTGGATCTCCAAACTGTTCCATTGTGCCCAATAACTCTTTGTGGTGGAACTCATTGCAGCCACATCACTCCACTTGGGCTTCGGAGCACCAGCTTTGATCAACTCGAAGATCGGTTTGATGTCAGAGTCATTTTGTTGTGCCTGTTGTAGGGTCTCCTTCCATTCATCGCTGAGATCCGTTCTAAGCATCCTCACGGGTACTACTTCCTTAGTCTCTTGCCTGGCACAGTGCTTGCAGTCTTCAGGATAAGGTCATCTCGACAAGGCGTCTGCGTTACCGTGAGTTCTCCCACTGCGATGTTCGGTTATGAAGTCAAACTCTTGCAGTAGTTCAATCCATCTCGCCACTTGCCCCTCTGGATTCTTAAATTGTAATAACCACTTGACTTTAACATGGTCGGTTCGTAACTGGAATTTTCGTCCCAACAAATATTACTGAAGTGCTGCAATGTCTTCACTACGGCGAGCAGCTCCCGTCTTGTTACGCAGCAATTTCTTTCCGGTTTAGACAAAGACTTGCAGAAGTAAGCTATAACAACCTCCTGATCCTGATCTCCTTTCCGTTGAGATAACACGCCCCCAATTCCAGTATTACTTGCGTCTGTGTCGTCTATAAAGTCATTTTTAGTGTCAGGATATCCCAAAATAGGAGTATTGCACAGACGTCCCTTTAATTCTTGGAATGCGGTGTCGCAGTTCTCGTCCCAACAAAACTGTTGCTTTTCCTCAGTGAGTTTGTGTAGAGGTTTCGCAATGTCGGCAAAATTCTTCATAAACCGGCGATAGTAGGAGCACAAACCCAAAAATGCTCTGACCTGTGTCTTGCCTTTTGGAACTGGCCAATCCTTGACAGCGACTACTTTCTCTGGGTCTGTTTGAACTTTGAACAACTTCCCCCGAAACTATGTGTCCTAAAAAGTTTACTTGTTCTCTGAAAAACGAGCACTTTTTCGGACTCAACTTCAGGTTTGCTGTTTGGATCTTCGACAGCACTCGGTTGAGGTTTTTAAGGTGATCTTCAAACGTACGGCCCACGATAATTATGTCGTCTAGATAGACAAGACATGCGTCTCCAATCAACCCGGCAAGTACTTGCTCCATCAGCCTCTCAAACGTAGCAGGAGCATTACACAATCCGAAAGGCATAACTTTAAACTGCCACAACCCTTTTCCTGTTGAGAATGCAGTCTTCTCCTTATCCTTGGGGTCTATTTCTACCTGCCAGTAACCACTTTTCAGGTCTAGTGTGGTAAACCACTTCATTCCCGTCAGCGTATCCAGTGTGTCATCGATCCTAGGCAGTGGATAGCTGTCCTTTTTCGTGACGTTGTTCAGTCGTCGATAGTCCACACAGAAGCGCATTCTGCCGTCCTTTTTCTTTACCAGGACCACAGGAAAACACCATGGACTGGATGAAGGCTCTATAACACCGTCCTTCACCATTCCCTCAATCATGGTTTCCACTTCTTTTTCCCGTGCAACTGGCAGTCTCCTTGGTCGCTGACGGATAGGTAACTCGTTGCCTGTATTAATCCTGTGCTGAACCATTCCAGTTCTCCCTATGTCAGCATCACTCGTAGAGAAAATAATATAATATAATAATAATAAATAATAATAACTTTATTTCAAAAAAATTGCAATTTACATAGAATTGTTTTGGTTATTACAAATCAGATTATGACAGTTTAAATTGCATAAGTCTCCAATTGTACCACTGACACCCAAACTAAGATTAAACTTGTGTTTTGGGTGCCAGGGCTCTCTCTATTAATCTATTATTTACGTTACACAAACCAGTACGGAGTTACATTTGGATAGTATGCATTGTTGAGCATAAACAAAACAAAGTTAAAATACAACAGAAAAACAAAAACAGTTAAAATAAACTTTAACTTTAAGATAAATAAAAAATATAAGAAAAAAGAGTATAGCCTCTCAGCAGTATGTTGGTTCGTAGTTTGTAATTAAATGTGATTTGTGTATGTGATGTGTGTAAGTGTCGTGTGTATGTAGTGTGTGTAAGTTTGTGTTTTGTGTTGTGTAAATGTGTCGTTCTTGCGTCGTATGTTTATATGCGAGTGGGTTTATAGTCAGTAATAGTTAGAAAAACTTTCCCACTAACTTTTCTATTTCCTCATATGCACGAGCAGCAAGCCACTGACTAATTTTCTTTTTGCAATCGAACATATTTAAACCATAAATATCGCATTGTATGTTAATTGTGTTATAAATTCGACTACCTAATACCCGAAAATGTCTTTCTGCCAGTTTAGTTCTGTAACTCACTGTGGGACAAACATATTTACATCTCCTCTTTGCCAGATGACCAGTACTGTACTCCAGTGAACCATGCCTGCGCAAGGTGGTGTTTAGCACAAAGAGCTGTCTCACAGTCATGACTTTGCAGTCTTGATACAATGCTATGGTGCTATACCGGAAATGTTTAAAAGTCATAACTTTGAGGACAGCCCGCTGCGCCCTTTCTAGCCTGATAAAATAAGTTTTTGGAGCACCCCCCCAAGACGTAATACCAAAAGTGAGTACTGACTGACAGAGTGAGAAATAGACCATCCGAAGTGTACCTAAGTCTGCACTATGGCGCAGACTTTTGAAAATCGCTATGAGTTTTCTCACTCTGCCAGACGTTCTATCAATTTGCTCCTTCCAGGACATCAAGTTATCTATTATGATACCAAGGTACCTGATCTGTGTTGTTCTGACTAGAGGAGGGCAGTGGCATTGATCAACTTGCTCATTGCAAGTGTGGACCCTAATAATAAATGCATTATCTGGCTGGGTACGGGATTTTATTGAAAACGGAATGTATTTCGTTTTATCAATATTAAGAGAAAGAATATTGGCTCCTAACCAAGACATCACGATACTCATTGCGAACTCCGCTCTCTCTTGAACTTCTCTCCAGTTCAGTCCATGTACGAGCAAAGCGGTATCGTCTGCGTAGGTATATATATTAGTGTATGGGATAGATATATTACATAGGCTGTTTACATATATAAGAAAAAGGGTAGGCCCCAAAATTGAGCCTTGGGGGACTCCGAAAGATAGTGATTGTTCGTCACTGACGTATGAGCCTATCTTTACACGCTGTGTCCTCTCTGATAGGTAGCTCTCAAAGATAGCCAGTGCTGGACCCCTCACTCCTATCCTCTCTAATTTAGACAACAGGATAGGGACAGAGACAGTGTCAAATGCCTTGGATAAGTCTAAGAAAATACCCAGACACTTGGACCTTCCGTCAAGAACATTAACAGCACTATCAACAAAGGCAGCAACAGCGTCCTCGCAAGATTTCTTTCTACGAAAACCGTATTGGTTATTTGACAAAATGCTATGTGCATCCATAAAATTAACGAGACGACTGTTTAAAACCTTTTCCAAAATTTTTGAAAGCGCTGGAAGGACAGATATAGGTCTGTAATTATTTACACTGTCTCTGTCTCCACCCTTGTGAATAGGATGCACTATAGCTTTCTTTAAGGACCTTGGAAATACTCCATTGGAGATACATAGGTCACAAATGTGTGCGATAGCCGGTACGAGGAATTGGCGATTCGCTTTGATAATTCTAGTTGGAATTCCGTCCCATCCCGCAGCAGAATCAGTACGCAGACTCACTATGATTCTTTCAATTTCATCAAAATCCGGGGTAAGAAGCGCAAGAGAATTCGTCTGTACATCATCCCTAAGAAATGGAACATGTTTATCGCAGGTACTTCTATTTAGGTGTCTTTCCGCAAGATTTTTGCCTACATTTGCGAAGAATTCATTAACAGCATTTATCGAGGACTTTTCATCAGATTCCGACAGGGTCAACAAGTCTGTGGGCGGAGGTTTAGAAGTCTGCTTATTAATAACATCATTTATGACTTGCTAGGTTGCCTTAGGATTGTTTTTAGCTTTAGTAAATTCATTCTTCTCATAATTAGTTTTTAGTCGATTTAATAGCTTGTTACAGAAGTTACGATAACGGAGGTATGTGATTTTCAGGGTGTAATTTTCTGGTGATTTTTTATGTTTCTTGTGCATATTATCCCTGTTTCGAATGCATTTTAGTAGCCCCTGTGTGATCCAGGGCTTTATTGTTACCATTTTTGAAGGCACAAGTCTGTTTTTAGTGTTTGTTTGTACTATTGAGGTAATGGTTTTTATAAGAAGATCAGTAGCTTCATTCGGATCTTTGGACAGTAAGACAGGACTAAAATCGGCGTACTGAAGTAACATCTTCTTAGCCTTGTCCATTTCTCCTTCAGCCAAATGGCAGTTTTCTAAAAGCGTTGACACGTAAAATTTTCCACTACGATTTTGATTTCCGGTAGGTGGATCTTGCAATTGACGCATCCAAGCTACTTCCTCGCAAGTGCCGATCAAGGTGCCCTTCTTAATCACTTGCTCCTTGTCACTTGGATTCAGGATGCGTACAGCTGAGATGTTGTTGGCCTTTACCAGAGTTCGTGCCATCTTCCATGAAAACTCATTGTTCACCCTTTCTATCAGAACACTTCGATCTTTGTGTCCAGAATTCGGTGGTAACTTGACTGGTATGATCGTTTCTGATCTGCGAGGAAGAACAATTTCCTTCAAGCAATACACTTTCCCTGATGGTGCACCCTCCATGAAGACTTCCTCGGAACCACATTTCAACACTCCTTGGTCAATGTCGATCTCACAACGATATTTCCGCATGAAGTTCAAGCCCAAGATGCAATCGTCCACTATTCACACTATGACCGTTAGCTGTTAGCAATTGTATACGGTCGTGGGTGGTTTTTGAAGTAGTCCTCAAGAAACCGATTCGCTAGGTGAGAATTGACGACCGTGAGAGAAGCTCCAGTATCCAACGTCAGTTTGCATGGAGTTCCGTTGACTTCGCCGTTGATGGTCAAGCTGTTCCCGTCATGTGCTTGTGAGATCGAGATCCTCGGGGCTCTTTCAAAACCAGGCAGCACTCGCCCCCCAGTCCTGGCATTTATTCGTTTCCCTGCTGTGGCTGGGCAGTCACTTCAGCCACCCTTCCCTGTTGGGGCTGATCTTCTCTTGCTGAGCTGCGCTTAGGGCAGCTTGACCGAAGATGACCCTTTCTCCACAAGTGAAGCACCTAGGGCTGTATCCTTGCGGGCGGTCGCGTACAGGTGACGCGACAACTTCCCTGACGCGGTGCGCCTCACTGCCTCCACTTCTAAAGCATGGGCCAAGGCGTCTTTCAGCGTTTCGTGGTGCCCAAGTCTCACAGCAGCTCGAACTTCCAAGTCGCGAATTCCATCTATGAAGGCTTGTACTAGATTTACGTCGATGAGTGCAGGAGCGGACTGGTATACTTTCCGAACCAGCTTTTCAACTTCCAGGGCCCACTGTTGTAAGTTCTCGGCATTACGTTGAACGCGATTCCTTAACTTGGCACGAAAGACGTGCTCCAGGTGCGCGTCGCCATATCTAGACTCTAACGCCTCCAGCAGCTGTTCGTAGGTTACATCCTTGCCAAGTGCCTCAAGAATGGTAAGGGCCTGGTCTCGGAGACCCAATGTGAGCGCTGTCATGGCTTGCTTTTTGGTCCACCCATTCGCCTTCATAACGGCCTCAAATTGGATTTTATAGGCCGACCACGAAGATGTTCCGTCGAATGGCGGCACTTTAAACCCGTGCACCGAAGGTGCAGCAATCACTGACGTCACAACCCCATCTCCAACCTTAATTTCACTCAAGGCCTTCTTCACATCAGCAATCTGAATTTCGGCCTTTGAGATTCGATGGTCGTGCTGCTGTACCTGCTCCTTCAACACGCTCAGCTCTTTGCCAACTGATGCGTGAAGATCCTTTATCAGGAGCATCTGTTCCTCTTGACGGCTAGCCTGCTCGTCCTTATCCCGTTGCAGCTGTTCCTGCAACTGACGAGCCTGTTTCTCTTGACGGCGAGCCTGTTCCTCCTTGTCCCGTTGCAACTGTTCGTGCAACTGGCGAGCCTGCTCCTCTTGACGGCGAGCCTGTTCCTCCTTGTCCCGTTGCAATTGTTCCTGCAACTGGCGAGCCTGCTCCTCTTGACTGCGAGCCTGCTCCTCTTGACGGCGAGCCTGCTCCTCTTGACGGCGAGCCTGCTCCTCTTGACAGCGAGCCTGGTCCTCTTGACGGCGAGCCTGCTCCTCCTTATCCCGTTGCAGCTGGTCCTGCAACTGGCGCGCCTGCTCTTCTTGACGTCGAGCCTGGTCTTGCAGCAGCGCCATTAAGGCAGACAAGTCAGGCGCCGCTAATGCCTGGGTAGCTCCGGATGGGCCAGCGACTGGCTCTGACGTAGCCTGGACACCGCCCGGTGTCTGTGTCGGGGAGTCTCCAAATCGCCATTGGTCCATACCTTGTTGTCGCTGGCTCCTAGCACGGATACTATGCGTGTCGTCCTTGGGTAGAATCGGCATTATTTATCCCTCACTTCTGACACCAAATTGTTACGAGCTGGGTATGGGATAAGTAAAAGCACTACCAATTGAACACACGAAATAACTTTATTACTCGCAAAACACTTATAAACAATCGCAAATCACAACTGAACACTTTAGCGCACTCGATATCTCTTCGAACCTTCCGTTGTCTCGCTTAAAAGTAGACTGTCTCGCTGCGTCCTCTCTCGGTCCTTTTATACCACTAACAAACAAAAGATATTCGAGAAAATTCGCTACTATTCCATAAAGCATCCAGAAAAAAACATTAATAAAAAAATAAACCTAAAGATAAATTAACCAACAAAGAAGAAGTTACTTTACGCCGTAGGCATACGGTCGAAATTACAATGCAAGTACCGCTGACGCCGGGCGCAGTAGTTACCTACAGAATGGAATTAGATACCTACTAGAATTCACGCGTACTTCTCAGTTATTAAGCGAGGTTTCTCGAAGATTCTAGATGACCGGCGTAACAATAGAAAGGTGTAAGTTCAATTTAGATTTACTACAGAAACAAATCAATAACAAAAAAATATATAATTATAAACAATGTAAAAATAAAAAGTACATAACATATCAGTTAACAAATTTTTGTAATGTAGGTAAGGCACAAATGTTGATATCAGTGCTGTAACTATTCGTACCAAAGGGCGTCTGGATGATTAAAAACCACAAAGTAATGCGCCTACCTGGTTCGAACCCACGACCAACTGTTCGTAAGTCGGAGCCACCACCACTGGGCCGCTAGTGCTCACAAAACAATATACAATAACACCTTGTAAATATTTTGGTGCCATAAATATTCTGAATTTGAATTTCCCGGAGGCCAGAATCTCCACGTACTCGTATCTACATCAGAACGCGAGGGCCGGCAGACCGCGTAATTATATAGTCGCGCGTACATTTTAACATTGCGATATCTTCTAAGGTATTTGTTTAAACTATATAGAGTAAAAGGAACAAATATGCTATATTAATTTCCTTTCTAACAAACATATTTATTTAGATATAGATTAATACCAAATGGGTTAAATAAGTTTCGCAAAAAATAATTCTATTTAACCTAACATTTCGATAGTAAAAAATGGTTACAGTGAGTCAATCTTAAATAGATTATATTATGCTGTCGCCATGTCGCGGACTTTTTTGTAGAACTTTTAAAGAGGAACATTTCTTTAATACAATATTTGCATAACTTAAACCATTTTCGCAGCGCACGCAACGGAAGCTCTCAATAAGGAATATCGTTTCCCGTTTTTGCAACATTTTTCATTTATGCTCCACTCCTATTGGTCGTATCGTGATGTTATATAACCTAAAGCGTTCCTCGATAAATGGACTATCCAAAACAAAAATAATTTTTCAAGTCCAACCAGCAGATCCTGAGATCTTAGCGTTCAAACAAACTCTTCAGCTTTATAATATTAGTATAGATTTGAATCTAATAAGGCTTAAATTTTTAATGTTGTGTTACAACAGCCTGCTCACAGCGTGCCACCCTAGCCAGCCAATGACAGCTAACCATAACCATGCCACTCTAGCAAACCATAGCCTTGCCACTCTAGCATACCATAGCCATGCCACTCTAGCATACCATAGCCATGCCACTCTAGCCAGCCAATGACGGGCAACGACTCGCGAGCCAATCACAGTCAAGCGAAGACACCGCCATAACTACCGGATGCCTCCGGTGGGGATATCAGTCTATATAATGCCCTGTAAGCTCAGTTTCGAGGTCTTGTCGCGCTCGATTGTGAAACCTGTAAGTCGAGACTCTGTCCGAATAAAATAATGAATCAGTTCCTGTCTATTCTTTACCACTGTCGTAACAGTCAGAAGTGGGATCGAATAAAAAAAACCTACGATAAAACGACTCTCTGCTACTTAAAAGTCAACGGTCACCTACTGTGGAGGACGAGGTCAAAAATTCAAACGAAGAACGTACGTCGATGCACACCGCCTGCAAGGAAAATATTGTCTCCCATCCCAGTATCACAAGGCACAAATTGAAAAAGCGGGTGACAATCTGGATGGAACACGAAGCGACTACCCTCAGTATCGCATCGTTCATTCCATAATTTGACCTTGAAAAAGAAGACTGCGGCCAGTAACCACCTGTGAGACACTTTGAGTTACAAGAAGTATCCATCTCTCTGCCAGCAACGGTTCTACGGTAAATTAAGACTACCTAAAGGTTGTCAACAGCAACCAAGGACATGGAAGGAAGGAACCGACCTACTTCACGCTGAGAGCTGCCAGGAACCATGCATAAATAACAAGGTCAGTAAACATGCCAATATTTGCCAAATTAGCCAAATGCCATTAGCCAAATATATAAGCCAAATGTGTTTTACCATGGAGTGCCCCATGAGTTGATAATTATGCGAATCGTAGACAAAATAATTTGGTAAGCCCGATAAGTAAATCTAATCATAGTCAGTTAATCTGTATAATATTATCCCGGTACGAAAAAAATATGTTTTACGAGTAGGTACTAGTTGTGTACTAAAGAGTTGAGAACTTAAAATGTACATATTTAGTTCAAGTGCGCATTAGATTATCCAACAATAACAATTCCAAAGTAAATCATGTAGATCAGATACTTATAAATAGCTACAATAATTTTATTAAACTATTATCAGAGATATAGATAGCATTCCTGGGCGATCTCTTGCTACCGCCAGCCGATATTCAAACAGTTTTAGACTTATTGGATAAAGTTCTTGACAGATTGAAAACGAGGAACTTAAAATTAAATATGAGGAACTGCTAATTTTTACATATTTCTTAATTAGGGTATAAAACATCATGACGCGATGGCATTCAACCAGGTGAATTTAAGTTGATCGTCTTAATTTCTCATCCCGAGTAATGTAAACGAAGTGCGTCAGTTTATTCTATCTAGTTCTATCTAGTTACTAAAGAAAGTCCATTCATAACTTAGCAATAATAGCTCGCCCGTTTATCAAACTTAAAAAAAAAAAGAAAAGTACGATGTGGAGGCAAGTCACATAAATCTTGTTATGAAAAAAAAAAAAATGTTATAGGTCGGTATTAGTGATTATGTAGGTACGATCCTAGTTTTCCAACAGAAATTCACACGTAGGTATTGCAGGTATTGCACGTATCTTTTATAAAGTAGATTGACGGTAGTTTGCGCCCTGTCTTTTAGTTTAGTCGCGTTACAAGTCAGATAGAGTGTTTATCATGATTTTGGGCTTGAATCCCTTGCAGTGATAAAATTGTTGCTAAGATTTCGTATTATGACGTGTTATGTAAAAATGTCCATGTAATTCGGACTGTACTGCAGTACGCGATACAATGACTAATCATGGTCCTATGCCATGTATTGCCCGATATTACTTTTCACTATGGTGACCGATGAGCCAAAGCCCAAGCAAGCTAAAACGAAAAGCCAAAGTCAAAGTCTATGCCTATCTTAGGTAAGTAGATCGTTCGATAGATGCCGTTTATTGTGTACCATTTAGACGGGAACGATTTGTTCAGTACTGTGCAATGACAAGATGAAAAGCCGAAAAGTAGGATTGTTTTACTGCGAAGTGGATGTACAGATACCTATAGTGAGTAATTGTGTAATCGTTGATGGTAGGCTATAACGTAAACAAACCTTTACGGTACCAGATTAGTTGTGTGAGTTGTGTCAAACTTCGCGCGATGGAAGATATTACAAAATGCATCATGACAATAACAAGGAGTAAAACGAAGTTCTGAATTTTATAAATATCAACAAAATTTCTGATTTCCAAAAATAACCCGATTTATAAGTAAATATTATTATGTGACGTCATGTTTACATTGTGCGTACTGTAAAGGGGATAATGTAGGAAAGAGGGTTAACGACATCCAATTCTAAATCTAACTTAGCTCTGATAATACATGACAGTAGCAAGCTAAATTTTAATTTTAAAATGGTGATAAAACTGATGTCCTGAAACGAGGCTGCGCCTGTGGGTGGGTATCTTGGGGGCCAGAGTTGCATTAACTTAACATTAGTACTTAAAAGCTTTTAACACATAAAATTAATATATTGGAAAAATAGAAAAACGTATTCTTGTGTATTGGTGTGTATAAGTAATGAAGTTTTGCCATCGACACGCTAAGAATTATGTGTGTGAGTATGTACATGTATGTATGCGTGCGTCTTAATGGTATGATGTAATTAACTTAAATTGTTTCTTCCGTTTCTTCAAACGATAGTTTGGCAAAACAGTTTATTTATATTTTCTTACATGAAAAATGTTTCATGTTTTTAATGTCGCAGATAATATGGAGTTCTTATAATACTGTTAATATTACAACCGGGTACCTATAAGCCTTACGATTTATCCCAGATCGGGTTGCTCCAGGCAACCAGGGCAATCTAGGTGCGGTAGGGTTATCTCAGAAATGGGACGTAACTTAGATACAAGGTGAAAAATGATAATTCAAATTCAAACTCTTTAATTCAGACAAGTGTCCATAGTGTTAGTAACAACAAAATAACTTAACGACTAGGGTTAGTAAACTTAGTGTTATGGCAAAAGAAAAAAAAAAAAAGGAAAGGAAATATGTTAATAGTGTGATTTACAAAAAAAAAAAACTATGATTATGTAACTTTGGCGCCAGGCGATGACTACTGGCGGCAACAAGGTTTAATGCTTTTAACATCACGCATGTAATACCCAATGGGTTAGGCAGAGGTACTTATACTCATGAGTACACACACATTTCGCCAGTAAATTGAAATGAATTAAAAAGTGTTTATTCATGGTTACATCCGTGCTACATGGTATATTACTTCTGTCATACTGTAAAACAGTGATATTTAATTTAAATGTAACAAATTGTTGGTACGTTTCCATCAATAACAACGTCACTTTTACCTACAACTAAACACATTTATTGAACACAAAAGTTGACTATAACGTAATGCTATAACATTTAAGTTGCGTTAAAACACTTTAATTAATAGCGGTGAAGCCGAAAACATAAGCTAGTATGGCATAAATATATACTTATACAACAATAAATAATCATAAATGGAATCTACACATCTCTTGTAATGAGGTTTTTACATAGGTGTTAAAAACAAACTTCCCTAATTTATTTTAAAAGACATTTTCGTGGTACAGCTATTTTCTTAATCGTAAGGTATGTCGTTAAAAATTGTTGGTACTAAGCATTTCCTACATCTTTGTCCATAATAATTAGTACAAGTGGGTACCTACTACAAATCTTCTTATGCATTTATTCCTTTTACTTCAGCTTAAAGTCCCATGCTATAGGGGGCGACCCAGGTTAACTCTTGTTCGTTAGAAGATTGGTTTTCTGGCCCACATTAACTACTGATATTGAGGAGTTAGGTAATGATTGACATAAACTAAGAAGTGTGAAAGGTCATATTATATGATACAACGGGTTTACAGGTTCGTTAGTATCCGCTGTAACATATCGTAGCAGTGCTTTTGTCTGATAGCACCAGTAGTGTGAAAGAACAATTGAAAACCGAAGATTTCATAAATCTCCTGAGAGGTCTATTGCCCCATTTTAACTTGGTTTTTCTGAGCTGACTTGTAATCACTGTTTTCTTGTTTCCATTGCGGGAGCAATTGTTCCAGGACGGCCGAATGTTACAACAGCCTGCTCACAGCGTGCCACCCTAGCCAGCCAATGACAGCTAACCATAACCATGCCACTCTAGCAAACCATAGCCTTGCCACTCTAGCATACCATAGCCATGCCACTCTAGCATACCATAGCCATGCCACTCTAGCCAGCCAATGACGGGCAACGACTCGCGAGCCAATCACAGTCAAGCGAAGACACCGCCATAACTACCGGATGCCTCCGGTGGGGATATCAGTCTATATAATGCCCTGTAAGCTCAGTTTCGAGGTCTTGTCGCGCTCGATTGTGAAACCTGTAAGTCGAGACTCTGTCCGAATAAAATAATGAATCAGTTCCTGTCTATTCTTTACCACTGTCGTAACAGTTGCTTGGTAGTTTTCTACCTTGTATTTTTTTTTTCTTCTTTTTATAAAAAAACGTTGCTCCACACTAGGTATTTCTCCTGTATCGTGGGTGCGTTCACAAACATTTTAATTCACATACACAAATACCCAGACCCGGAACAACTATGTGTAGGCCATACATATGTTCCGTGCGGGGATCGAACCCGCGACACGCCGCGCAGCAGTCCATTGCCTAAGCCACTGCGCCAACCGTGTCGTCTTATGTGAATATCACTATATTTCTTAAAAAGCTTTATATTTTTGTGAGCATACAAAAAAAGATCTTCATAAATATACTGAGAAGGAAAAGTAATTACATTAATTTCCTTAAATTTTCTCTGAGTGAGTGTCTCGGACTCAATATGATCTTACCGTCCGTTTTTGCAAAACAAAAATGATCTGAATATCAGCGGTGTTCCCCCACAATAGAATGCCGTATGCCATTACGCTGTGAAAATAACAAAAGTACACTAAATTTTGATTCTGAAATAAAAAAATTCTAACTGCGTATGCTGCAGAGCTCAGCTTTTTCGACAATTCATCTATATGAGGCCCCTGAAGCTTAGCGTCTAAAGTTAAGCCCAAAAAAATAAGTAAAACATATTTTATTTTTTCTTTTATTATCCATACACACAGAACGTCAACAGTTATTAATAATGAAATAGGTACCACGTCTGTTTTGCGATGTGGCGTTTTTAGAAAATGACAACTTCAGAAATTGACATTTTGCAAAATTGTAATTAATTTTCAAATCCGTATTTACATTAAAATATTCAAATTGGCCACTTACAAAACAAACAACGTGCATAGCACTGACCCTGAGATTGTACACTGCTCTAACTGCTTGTGACAGCGTAAACCGATTTTTTCCAGTCTGGACACATGCCCCACGTGCTTCTAGTAGTGCAACGGTTTCGCGACGTTCTATGAAGCTTATACTCTGTACCATATTTCTACTCTTGTGCAGCAGTGGTGAGATATGTAGATACGTGTATAGATAGATAACACCAATCAATACATCTCAATTACGCTGGGAAGGTATTGTCTGGTGCTATATTATTATTTGAATGATTCAACCGTGTAGTTCGTAAGGCAGACAATAAATTAGGCCTAAACTCAGTAGTGTATGCCTAGGTGCATGCGATAAGGGGTCGTGGGGTTTTCGGGACCGGGACCGCGGTCCAGGATTACCCTTTAATAATAATAATTATGTTTTAGTGGTATTTCGAGACCACAAATAAAATAAATAATCTTTTGCTTTTAAAAAGCACAGCGAACCAAAAAATTCGAGTTATGTATACAAATTACACGTTGTTACAGAATGCGTTGAAGAAATAAAGGTTCACTTCTCGTTCCACTTTGTTGATAGCGTGATAATATGTAGCCTTTATGTTGACCCGACTTCTTAGTAATATTCGTGCCAAATTTGAAGTAAATCCATGCAGTACTTTTTGAGTTTATTCCGGACATACATACAGACAAACAGACAAAAATTCTAAAAACTATATTTTTGGCTTCGGTATCGATTGTTGATCACATCCCAAGTATTCTTTTATAAAAATATTCAATGTACAGTTTTGACTTTCCTACGATTTTATTATATGTATGTATAGATGATTATTTTGTAACTTTAAATGATAATGTTTGTTTAGACGAAAAAAATGTAATATTGCTTGGTATTCGATAGTGTAAAAACCTAAAAACAAAAGTTGACACTTTGACCTTCAATATCTCCAGAACCTGTGGTTTCCCAGGTATAGTCTACAAGCGAAAAAGTATCGTAATGGTGGGTTTTACACCGTAAAAGATAACAAAATATCTAAAATGACAGATTGATTATCTAAAAAAAATATACAAAATAATGTACTGACATTCACTAACTTTTCTATGTTTGTACCGTGTTACGTAAACAAACCGGTAATCACCGGTAAAAAATTTAAATGTTAATAAAGCTAACAGTCGCTGCTAAATAAAATAAAAATGATCTTGTACTTTTTTGTACTTTTAATCGTAACACAGTTCAAACTTAGAAAAGTTAGTAAATATCAGAACATTATTTTGTATATTTATTTTATAATATAAATATGTCATTATTGATTTTTTTTAAATAAGTAGGTACCAATAATATTAATAAGTAAGTACAAACCTTTTTTTATGAGTACCATTTTTTTTTCAATGCACAGCAATCTCTGAATACTTAGTTAACATAACTTGAATACTTCGAAGCGCAAAACATCGATTAATCAGTCTTGTTACAATAATTTAGCATTCGGGACAACTTTGAAATGACATATCTATTGAACTATGGTACTGTCTGCATAGTGATACATACCTACGTAATGAAAGATAAACCAATGGGAACTTAGCTTTAATTAACTATTTTCACAAGCCATAGAAATAATAAGTACCTATTTTAGTAAATTGACAACAATAATCAAATGTGACAACTGACATTACAAAGAATAAGAAATACATCAGCCAGCTACTATGGAGATTATATATCATTCACCCCCTCCATGTTTTCTTGATCGAGGAAGTAATCATTAAGACGAATTGGGAGTCTCCTTAACCTTGCTGATCTACGAACGGCCTGAGGTAGTTCGGCACTGTTGGTATTTGCTTCAGGAGTTCTAAAGATTTCTTCTTCATCATTTTCATCATCGTTTGAATCATTTCTGTTTTCGGTATTTGGACAACTTATCTCGGATTCATCCACCAACGTAACAGGAAGCGGTGCCAAATGCCTGTTAGACACCGTCGATTCCTGGCCATTGCTGCGTCTCACGTACGAGTAACTTGGGTTACTATGCAGGAGCTCAACTTCCTCCACATAGGGATCGGTTTTAGAACCTCGTACATATTTTTTTTTTAACAATACTGGACCTGGAACAAGCCACGATGGAAGGGATTCTCCAACAGGTGTTCTTCGAGGAAAGTTAAATAGTCTCTCATGTGGAGTGGCATTTATCGATGTGCACAAAAGTGAGCGTACGCAGTGTAGTGACGGTTTTAAAGCTTGCTCCCAGTTTTCAATGGGTAGATTTTTTGAACGTAGGTAAAGTTGTATTGTTCTCCAGAGCGTTCCGTTCAATCTTTCTACCTGGCCGTTTCCTTGTGGGTTATACGGCGTTGTGCGAGAAGACGCAATGTTACAATTTCGTAAGAAGGTTTGCAGATCTTCTGACATGAAGGAAGCACCTCGGTCACTGTGTATATACAGGGGTTGACCAAATTCAAAGAAAATATTTCTGAGACAGTGTATGATAGTCGCGGAGGTCATGTCCGCGCAAGGATAGGGAAACGGATACCGTGAAAATTCATCTATTATCGTGAGTATATACTTGTTCTTAGTATTTGATGGCAAAGGACCTTTAAAATCAATATTCAGTCGCTCAAAAGCTGATGTAGCTTTAATAAGTGTTCCCTTGGATTTTGCGAAACGTGGCTTAATTTCTGCGCATATGGGACATGAGGCAGTCATTTGCTTTATATCATTGATAGAGTAGGGCATATTTTTCTGCCTGATCCAGTGATACATTCTAGTTATTCCTGGATGAGAAAGGGCATCATGTAATTCATATAACTTGTTGTTACTCATGGATCAGCAGCAACATTTTCTTTACCGGGTCGATAAATTATGTCATACTTGTAGCATGAAAGTTCTAGTCTCCATCTTTCGAATTTGTCGTTCTTTATTTTGCTTGTATGAGTTTGGCTAAATATGTGGCTCACAGATTTCTGATCTGTGAAAAGAATAAAATGTCTATTCAGTAGAGATAATGCCGCCATTTCCTGAGACTTTCAACGATAGCACAAGCTTCCTTTTCTACAGAAGCATGCTTGCGTTCACTGTCTGATAGTGTTCTTGAAAAGAATGCAACGGGGCGACCTTTTTGGGAAAGCGTCGCGGCTAAAGCAAACTCGGAAGCATCTGTTTCAACTGTTAATATTTCAGTTTCATCAATAGCAACCAATGCTGCCTTCTGAATGTCTGCTTTTAGTTGCTGAAAGCTGTTTTGCGCAGTCTCATTAAGAGGAAAGTGGGTTGCATTAATTAACGGTTGGATCTTCTCAGAAAATTTGTTGACCCATTTGGCGTAGTGGGCAAACAGCCCTTGTGCTCTATTAAGTTCAGCGGTATTAGATGGTAGCGGCAAATTTATAAGAGGAACAAGTCGATCTCTATCAGGCTCAATCATATTATTTGTGATCGTGTAACCCAGGAGGCTTATCATACTTTTACTAAACTTACATTTTTGCTCATTTAACGTTAGTTTGTATTTCTTCACTGCGTCCATAAATTGTCGCAAATTGATATCGTGTTCTTCCTTGTTTTTGCCACAGACAGTAACGTCGTCAAGATACGCAAAGATTCCTTGTAGTTTTTCCTTATCGATAATATATTCAAGAGTTCGTTGAAAGGCGGCTACACCATTGGTGACACCAAATGGTATTCTCGTGAATTGATAAAGTTTTCCACAAGCTTCGAACGCAGTAAATTTTCTTTCTCTTTGTAGTATCGGTACCTGATGATATGCGCTCTTCAAATCGATCAGGCTAAAGTAATTAAATTTAGCTACCTTTGATACAATCAATTCTATGTTAGGAAGTGGGTACATGCGTCCAGACATGTAAACCTATTGATAGTTCTGGAGTAATCGACGACCATGAGCTTTCGATGTCCTCCACCACCAGTTACCAGAACCTGAGCGCGCCATGGAGATATATTTGGTTCTATTATACCATCTTTTAAGAGTTTTGCTATTTCTATTTTAATAAATTCTTCATCTTCTTTGTTATGGCGTCTAGATTTAATAGCAACAGGAGTTAAGTCTTCAGACAGGTGTGTAAAAATGGTGGCTGGTGGTACAGAAGCTTCCATCACACAGATTTGGAGAGCCTCTCTAGTACCTCCAAATTGAAATTCTAGTTTAGAATGATCTTTCAAAATATCATGCCCAATTATAACATCTGCGCATAAGTTGTTCACTATTAAAAGAGGACGATTTACATATTTATGTTTGCTGATAATAAGAGTAGCAAAACACATCGACATGTGATGTGTGGCTAAGCGATGCCAGATTAATGGTCTGTTTATATGGCCTTTGTTTCAATTTCATCATATTAGCTATATTTTTCTCGATGAAACTCACAGAACTTGCTGTATCTATGAGAGCGTCTACGAGGATATCATTTACTGTAATGGCAACTGTTGCTTGTTTTAAAGTAGACGGCGATGCAGCGGAAAATACAGTGCTCATAGACTCTGGTTGGGATACAGTAGAGTTTATAGGAGTGGATATGGCGTTGCTAGTAGTAGAGCTCCGTGACCGACAAACTGACGCAAAGTGTCATTTTTTGGAACATAACTGACATGAAACATGGAAAGCAGGACACTTAAGCCTCTGATGAAGATTCCCACCGCAAAAGAAACAGCGCTTTATTGATTGATTTCTTGTCAGAGGAACTGATACTGCAGCACTAGAACTTGGTATAATTTGCGGTTGTAAGGTTTCTTTCAGTAAAGCAGGCGTCGACAGAGCGTTTAGTGTAGTGGGGATACTAACCCTCATTGTAGCGGAATCTTTCTCAGCTGTTTCAATGGTCACGGCCTGCTTGAGAACTTCATCCAAAGGTATAGAGGTATTTTCTAATAAACGTTCTTTTATTTTAGGTAATAGAATACCTGCTATAAAGGCGCAACGTATCGCTTGATTTCTATGTTCTAGTGTCGAGACTGATTCGAAGTTGCAGTCTTGTGCCAGTAGTTTTAAATTACGGCAGTAATCAGAAATCGTCTTATCACTCTTCTGTTGTCGTGTAGCAAGAATGTGACGGGCTAATATCTCATTCTGGGGCGTAATGTAAGCTTTGTTTAAAATAGATACGGCATCATCGTAAGACTCGCAGTCTCGTATAGGAGTAAAGATATTAGCAGTGAGGTGGTTTGCTAGTAGTTTAAGCTTTATTAAATTGGTTGTTCCGTGCGGAATTTCTTCTGCCAGACAATTTGTAAAAGTATGAAACCAGTGTCGCCATTTCTCACCAACTCCTGAAGCATTAGTCTCGACGTCAAATTTTTCCGGGCGAAGGTATCTGGCTAGATAGCTTTTGTTTCGCTGCTCTTCTTCACATTCTGCATTTTTCTTCGACATATTAGATATAATAGTTAATTAAATTGATACATACGTAATGAAAGATAAACCAATGGGAACTTGGCTTTAATTAACTATTTTCACAAGCCATAGAAATAATAAGTATTTTAGTAAATTGACAACAATAACCAAATGTGACAACTGACATTACAAAGAATAAGAAATACATCAGCCAGCTAGTAAGGAGATTATATATCACATAGTGTTCATGTTTTAGAATAATGTGCAACACTAACCCATCCCTGAGTCTGAAAATTTTTTTTTTCGAAATTTCGACACATTGACCAAAAACCATTTTGAGACCCTAACCTTTAAGAATTGATCACTGTGCGGCGTCAGCGTTCGTCTGCTATCTGCTACGCGTACGAAACGCTGGTGTTGGCACAGGGGGGGTCGTACGAGGCGGGCGGCGCGCGGCGGCCGAAACATGACACGCGGGGTTGCTATAGTCTTGGAGAGGATCCGTCCGACAGCTGGGTCTCGAGGTGGCGCTTCACAAGTCGGAGGCAATGGGCTTCCAAGGACGTGGCAAATACACATAATTTGCAAACCACAATAGCAGAAAAACTAATACATCGAACTAAAAGACGAAATTACCAGACTTTGGCATCTGCAAAAAGTTACAATAGTTTCGTCGTCAACAGGAGTAATTCCGAAACAACTTCACCAATCCCTTAATTCTCATATAAACTTGTGGGGTCGGAGGTACCGTGCTACAAGTATGTGCCCGACCCAGTTCTCGAAAAAGACCATGACATGTAACGTTGTACTGGGATCACTATCATCACTGACAGGACTATTGTTGCCAATAAGCCTAATATAGTGGTGATAGACCGATCAGCGCGCCGCGCAATGATAATCGATGTTACCATTCCGCATGACGAGAACCTCGTGAAAGCTGAAAAAGAAAAACAAATAACATATCTTGATTTAGCACACGAGGTTGTCGATATGTGGTATGTGAGCTCGGTTATCATTGTGCCGATATAGTCGTAACGGCTAATGGCCTTATAGCCAAGAGTCTGGACGACCACCTGTCCAAACTCTCGCTTGGCAGTTGGATCAAGAGCCTGATTCAGAAGGCAGTACTCCTGGATACGGCTCGCATTGTGAGGAGGTTCCTGTCTCTGAAGCCCTAACCACCGGTAGCTTGGATCCTGCTCCCGTCACCGGTGGACGACTATTATTTATATTTTTAAATATATTTTTTTAAGTTTTATATGAAATATTTAAAAATGTACATTGTAGGTATGTATGTATACTAATGAATAAAGGAAATAATAATTATAGGGGGTAAAAAGCGGCGAGCCTATTGCCACCAACCGGACACAAACCCGGACTCAGTGGCTGCTAATAGAACTCATATCATCCGGGCACAAACCCGGACTCAGTGGCTGCTAATAGAACTCATATCAACCGGACACAAACCCGGACTCAGTGGCTGCTAATAGAACTCATATCAACCGGACACAAACCCGGACTCAGTGGCTGCCAATAGAACTCATATCAACCGGACACAAACCCGGACTCAGTGGCTGCTAATAGAACTCATATCAACCGGACACAAACCCGGACTCAGTGGCTGCTAATAGAACTCATATCATCCGGACACAAACCCGGACTCAGTGGCTGCTAATAGAACTCATATCAACCGGAGACAAACCCGGACTCAGTGGCTGCTAATAGAACTCATATCATCCGGACACAAACCCGGACTCAGTGGCTGCTAATAGAACTCATATCAACCGGAGACAAACCCGGACTCAGTGGCTGCTAATAGAACTCGTATCATCCGGACACAAACCCGGACTCAGTGGCTGCTAATAGAACTCGTATCAACCGGACACAAACCCGGACTCAGTGGCTGCTAATATAACTCATATCAACCGGACACAAACCCGGACTCAGTGGCTGCTAATAGAACTCATATCAACCGGACACAAACCCGGACTCAGTGGCTGCTAATAGAACTCATATCAACCGGACACAAACCCGGACTCAGTGGCTGCTAATAGAACTCATATCAACCGGACACAAACCCGGACTCAGTGGCTGCTAATAGAACTCATATCAACCGGACACAAACCCGGACTCAGTAGCTGCTAATAGAACTCAAATCAATTTCTAAAGAAATCAAAATCAAACCTTATTGAATCAATGTTTTATTCACAAATATTTTGTTACATCATTATCATTTGTAAAGTAGGTATTCCTAGCAGGAATAACCTATGTGGTAAATAGACACAAAGTTTACTTACTTACACTAATTACCAAAAGAAGGTGAATGTGAATGATACGCAGACACTAAGTTGCGTTCACATTAGACAAATACGTGTACATAAATACAAATGCATTACAGTCACAGCTTTTTTTTTGGGGGGGTTGGGAAATCATCAAATAACCCCTCCCGCTCTTGGGCAGAGCGAAAGGGAGTGTCAGACTTCTACCACACTGACTAAAAAAAAACCACCCATGTTCCTTCTTAGCCCTACATGTCAAGGCCGCGGTATCTCTTACAACATCCCGCAGCCCACCCAGGCCCACAGCTTTGTGAATTATCTCCTTGTCATTATTTCTACCATCATGTTGTTTTACTATAGATATGGTAGGTGTCTACCTATTTTGATTTGCTACTAAATCATTTAATAATGTCTTATAATTAGGTAGGACCTACTTAAGTTACATTTTATGTTTTATCAAAAAATTATGAGTAGGTACTTAAGTATACCTATCTAATAATAAAAGTAGGTAGGAATTTATTCAAAAATTAGGTTTGTCACACTAATAATATCATACATACTCATTATAAAATAGGTATTACGAAACTAAATAAAAACTAATTAAAATAATAGGTAAGTACATAATATTACATCAGCAAATTTTCATAAGTAATAATAATAATCATTTTAATTAAAAAAATAATTAATTAATTAATCAGTTTAAATTGTTAATTATTCAATATCACCTTAACAATAATTATTTAAGTATTTGAAATTATTTTGATTATCACATTGTTTTTTATAAGTAGGTAGGTACCTACTAAGTAATTTTATGACATTTCTACCTATTTTGTTTTTCCAAAACAATCATTTATTTTAAGGATTGCAGTACATACTTACTTACATTGAAGATTTATTATTAATCAAATAAATATAGTTATTTTAAATAGTTAGTTCTAATACCTACTTATACAGGGTTATTTCTAAAACACCGTTAACCTTGCAAGACTGTATTACTATCATCATAAACAACAACTTTTGTTCTATGACTTTTTACAAAACATAATACATTTACCAAAAACAAAAGTTCAAGATTTCGTTGTCCTATCTAACACATTTCAACTCTGTATTTTGCTGTACCTACCTACGCCTGTCGCGCACTGTCGTAACTCGCTTCGCTACGCTACGATTACCCCGCCGCCCTTACCCCGCTCCCCTCGCTATTGCACTATCGTTTTCTTTTGCTTCGCAGACTTGGTAACATTTAGAGCGTACAATTTAAATATTTTTTATTTTTGTAAGTAAATCTGATGAACTAAAATATGATGATTTTTTAAAAGTCATGGAACAAAAGTTGTTGATTATGATGTTAGCAACTTGGTCCTGGGAGGTTAACGGTGTTTTACAAATAACCCTGTATAGAGAAATCATTAAAAAAATACCAGATCCCTCATCCCGAATGGTATTTGAATATACCCCATGTTTGTTCCAAAGAAACTATTACTACCTACATAAGATTCCATTCCACGTCACGTATTTTCTGACGAAGAAAATGTGGACGATTGAGTAGTGTTAGCTTAGTATGTACCAAGAACGTATGCCTACCTGCTAGCTTGCATAATAAACGGTCAATTTTCAGGTATCAGGTAATCAAGGTACTTACATAAAATCATTACTTACCTCACGTATTTTCTTAAAGCTTTTATTTTTACGTATACAGGGTATAAATTAACCCTTCACACATACGTCAACCAAGCAAACTGTACATCAAACTAGGGTGTACTTAGTTTAACGCAAACTTTTTGTGGTCAAAAATCTCATTTTACGGTAAAACTCAATGTAGCACTCTTAAAACATTGTGCTAGTGGATGCTTTGAATAGTAAACGGGTCATGCAGGTAATTTAAGTAAAGTTATAACCTGAAAAATAGTATTTATAAAACAGCTATGCAAAATTTGGAACTATGACCCCCAATATCTCCGTAACTACCCCGGGTCCCCAGGTATGGTCTAGAACCAAAAAAATATCGCAGTGGTGGGGAGAACAAGTGCCTTTCGTTTGCGTTAATGGTAGGTACTTTTACACCCTTTGTTTAAGGCAATAGGTACCTACTTATCCTTAAAAATAACCCAATACTCCCAGACACTTTCCTGAAAATTGGCCGTCTATGCAAGCTAGCAGGTAGGCATGCACTCTTAGTACATACTAACACTACTCAATTGCCCACATTTCCTTCGACATACGTGACGTCTCGTGGCCCTGGGTTCTTGGTCTGTATCTGTACTGGTTAAATGACATCACTACTTCGACCATTTATAAGTACTGTTTAACAGACCATCCTTATCAGATACTTACAGGTCCATATTTGTGTTGTACTACATACTTATGAACTTTGATTATATCATACTAACACAAATAATACACCCACAATAATATCATAAATGAACAATTTCTTAAATACTACACATTCGAACTCTAATAACACTGCAGTATTATGATTGAGGAGGACCATTCACTACAGAAGACAAACTATTTTCCTTCATTCTAAAATTATTAAGCATTACATTGTTTTACTAGGATTGTTGGAAGTGATTTTGTGTATTTCTACCAACTTTATTTTTCTATCACACTCGATTTATCCGTATTAGTCGTAGTGTTGGCATGCCACCTTGCTAACGGCAACAGCAGCCGACTTCTGTATCAATGAAAAGGCCATGAAGGAGCATCAGGTATCAGTGGCATGCGACTACGGCGGTCCTTATAATAATTTTACTTAAATTGAAATATAAATATACAAATAATTTTCTTGTTTACTACTTTTAAGACCGCGGTTTGTAGTCGGGTTTTTAGTTTTTAAACTTATTTTTTTACTCATCAAATAATCACTCTTGACACTTGTATGCACTGAGACGGTTGTTTTGGTGGTTTCAGGGATTTAACCAATAATAGTTATTGCCATTGAATTGTTACTCAGAAAATAGACAGTTGTTACTGCCGTTAATCCCATTTGATTTAATATGCGACTTGACACTGACCGGGAAATTGCAAAAAACGTAAGGAAATTTGGCTACCTCGTCGCCTTCGCCTTAGACGATTGAAAATTAAAAAATAGTAGACGTCCAACTAAACTGTCACCAGCTGATGAACAAAAAAAATGCTAGATGTTCGATACTTTGTGGAGAATATGGATATCTTCTAACTTCTTTGGAATTGATGTCAATAGTATTAGGTACCTATTTTGAAAATTGGTATAGTAAAAACAAAAACATATTTTGTTTAAATTTTTGTACTTATGACAACCCTGAGGACAACCCTAGCCGTTATTTTTTTTCGATGTATGGAGATTGTTTTTAATGGTGTCCAGACATTGCAGGTAATTTACTTAAAGGTCTCCTAAAATCTGCCATTCAAAATTGGATTGTATTCTATGTGTATTTAACTACATTTTAGACTGTCCCAGCATAACAATCAAGTGGTTGATTTTGGAGTAAATGCACTAGACAAAGTCACAGACATGAGACATTACTTTGCCTAATTTCTGAAATACCTCAAAAATCTTATTTACACACGAATATTGACCAATGAAATTTTTAATTACAGAAGCCTTGAGCTTATATACTATTAAATGTGTACACAACATGGAAATCAAGCATATTTTATTTAATTTTTATTTCTCGTTAGAGGCCAAAAATGTCAAAATTCGTGCAAAGTCAGGGCATTTGACGGTACGTATCTACATTGAAGATTTATTAGAAATCGTAGGCATAAATATATTAAGTAGTATAAACATAGAGTTAAAACACTCGATTCCGCATCCCAAAAGGTAGGTAGGTATCAGAAAAAAACCCCACTTATGCGTAACATACACACAATAATATTTAATTGGTAATATAATAACATCACTATTTGGACCGTTTAAATGTATTGTATTTCATTTTGTGTTGTACATAGGTACTTAAAAACTTTGATTACCTACAGCATGATAACACAAATAATCATAAATACCTACACACACACACACAATAATTTAATACTTAAATGTAAGAATTTCTTGAAAACACACACTACAATAGACCAGATCAGGATAAAACTTATTACCAAGACATAGCAGTAGGTACCTAACACACATACATACCTAATATCCTTATCCTCCTTTTGGGCTTGGGCGCAGTCGGGTAAAAAGAAAGAATAAGTAAGTAAATATGCAGAAAAATAAAGGAAGACGTGAACAGATTATGGAGACAGGAAAAAGTGATGCTCCCCACCACTGCGATAATTTTTTGGTTCTAGACCATACCTGGGAACCTCCTAGTTACGGAGATATTGGGGGTCAAAGTTTCACCAAATTTTGCACAGCTGTTTTTGTAAATACTAGTTTTTCAGGTTATAACTTTACTTAAATTACCTCCATGACCCGTTTACTATTCAAAGCATCCACTAGCACAATGGTTGAAGAGTGCTACATTGAGTTTTACCGTAAAATGTGATTTTCGACCAAAAAAAAAAATCGTTTCCCAGCAAAAATTTTTGCGTAGGGGTACTTAGTTTGATGTTCAGAATGCTTGGTTGACGTATGTGTGAAGGGTTGATTTACAGCCTGTATACTGCAATCGTGACGACACACGAGTTTCCAAAAGACTGTTTAGTGTTCGAAGAAAAAAATTGTGTCCATTATTTTTGGAAATCTATCTATTATATTTTTTGTAAGTAACTCAAACATTGCATTTTTTGTGAACTCACTCAGAGAACAATAAAATAAATCCACATCACTAGTTATGTAAGAGTGCGGCGGAGTGCCCACTGCCCGCGTCAGTGACGCCTCGCACCACGTACCTACCTGTCCGGAACGGACAAACCTATCTGCCGTAAAACCATCTGTACCATCCCTCTAACTCCTCTAAGTACCTACCTTAAATATTTACGAGATGAGTGTCAGATCTGGCCCTCAGCTCGTTATACCCAAACATACCCAAAATAAATAAAGTTGGGTACATGAGCGGACAAAATGGGTATACACCATATATAATTTTAAATATAAATACCTAACAAACTTGTTTCGCACTTGCTTCCAGCATGATCCTATATTTAGATTCATGTGGAGCCCAGATAATTGCGATACACTCAAATTGACTTCTGATTTTAAGTCGCCAATTATTACAGCAGCTATTATTACTACAGCTTACATGTAAAATAGAATTAATAATATTATAAAAATAGTCTAAACTCCTTTCTAAATCTAACTCATTGGAGCCCAATGTACAGACGCAAATGATAAGTACAATACGAAAAATGTGGCTTTATTAAAATTGCAGCCTACAGGTTCATAGGTATCTGCCGTTGGTGCTGATGAGCCCGCGCACTGGCACTGACGTACACGTAGACTCACCGCCACACCGAGCGGCGGATGAGACGCGTCCACTCTGAAACGAGCTACGCCTCCGCCGCATGCACTACAATACAATACAATATATCTTTATTTTCTTTCTTCACAAAGGTTTACATACATAGTTATAAGGAATACAATTGCAAGACTAACTTGTTAACAAGGTGCATCATATATGTTCCTTTGTGAGAGACTGGCGTCCATACTAGGATACACTGTGTGACGGATCCCCAGGCTCTCACCTCGAATATCTCGAGCACTCTCACACTCTCTTCCACCACGAATTTACTCAACACTAGATCTAATTGTCGACCATTGCAATTATCTACTTTGTTACTCTGAGTGATTCCATAATAAGTTTCAAAACATTGAAAATAATTCAGAATGTTTACAAAGACAAGAATGCAAGTTAAAGTCATCTATCACAATGGTGTCATTCTAAGTTCAATCATTTTAGATAGGACTATATTCATTTTCATTGGTATAAGGTGGGATATAAAGAACACGTAATAACAAAAACAATAATCTATTACGCTGGTACACTGACACACAAACTACTTCAAATACCTGATGATCATGTTGACCCCACCAGGTAGGGGCATTTGCTAAACTCTGTGTGGCCATGAGACGCGCCTCCGTGTTAGTGCCCATCTGCTCAGTCACATCGCATTATGGAGTAACCTGCGGTCTAATATGATAAGACAATTCAGATGATATATTTTTTACATTTTTCTCTCAAACACTGCATATGTATCACATCTTTAATGGCCTTATCACAGCCATTACATGTCGTATCCATTTAGGTTATTTCATGAGTTAAAAAAAATATTATTTTAAAGTAATTATTCCACAGGTAAACATATCCACTCTCTCAAGTACCGTTACAGCCAATGACCTCTACGTCAATGTAAGCCTCAAATGTAAATATGTATGGTTTTCCAAAATAATAAATGATATGAATAGTATTTAATAAACACTTATCACAATCATTATAGTCTCATAATATAATGACTAAATTCAATATTGATATAGTCAATCCATCATCTTATTCATTCTTATTCTTCACTTTAATGGCGCCCCCTTTTTTTCCCCTTTCCCTTTGATTCCCCTTTTTTTCCTTTCTTAGATTGCCGCCTGGATCCTGGGAAGGGCACCCCAGTGTGGATATCATCATCAGTAGTTAATTGAGTTGCAGCATTAGAAGTTAATGGAGTTGCAGTATTAGAAGTTGATTGAGTTGCAGCATAAGAAGATGATGAAGTAGCAGCCTCAGAAGTTGATGGAGTTGTAGCTTGAGAAGTTGATGGAGTAGCAGTTTTAGAAGTTGATGGTTTTGCAAACTTAGAAGTTGATGCAGTTGGAAAATATGAAGTTGATGATTTGGCAGCACTACCCATCAAAAACTCTTCTGGAATTTTTAAAGGGTTGTAATTCAGTTGAGAAGCTAAATGCCTCAGAATACTCAATTCATGATCTTCTGGGTTCTCGGTTGGTAATGGGAAAGCTTGTGTTTTATCTTTCAAATCTAAATTATTAATAAGGCTTTTAAGCTCCGCAGGCTTGATAAAATCTTTGGCTTTCTTTGCCGTCTCTTTTAAACACATCTGGAGAACTGCAATTGTGCCTGCGTCTGCTGTCATTGGCTTACCTTCCATAGCATTGGCTATTTGGTGGTAGACCTGTCTAAAGTCTATACCTTCTGTAACTTCTGGTGGTGGAATGTTTTCTAAGTCTGCAATCATTCGTATTGCAGTAGAGGTTCCTGTAGCAAGCTCCTCACTATCATGGTTTTCCTTCAACAGTTTTGCCCACTGATCTAATGGCTCTGGTTTCGGCGGCTGAGGGTTCTTCTGTTTTTTAAAAACTGGTTGTTGTAGCGCGATACCGGTAAAATAGTCAAGGGCTGCTTTCGTTTCTTCTAAGTTCTTAGTACACACGTTTTCTTGAATTTTCTCGATATCATGTCGACCATACAATTTCAGAGCCTCTATTAAATGGACCTTTTCTAGCTTAGTCCAATTTTTTATAGCGTCGTCGTCGTTGTTTGCTTCTATTGGTTCTGACAAGTCTGGTGGTGATGATGATGATGATGATGATGGAGGTAGATCCATGACAGATTTTATTGATTAATTTGCCCACTTAGTTTTAGTATACTTTCAATGCGGTTACCCAAACGGATACCAAACAGAATACTTACACCCGTAGAATAATAATCAATATAGTAACGCGTACTAACAAAAGTATATTTATCTATGGTACTGCCATCTGTGCTGTGATGACATCCTTTTTTTTTAGATTAAGTTTGTGACGGAACAGGCTAAGGTCTGAGACCATACTGCCTAGTCACAAGTTAGTATTTTTCTTGAATAGGGTAATTTGTTTGTAATTTCAAATCCAATAAAATTCATTAGTTTTATATTTATCCATAGATAAGTAATTCCAGTTTAAGTCATCAGTATTACTTAAAATTGTCTGTAAATGTGAGTTTTTTTTTTTATTTTAGGCTATTGAATATGTTTTCAAATGTCAGTAGCTATCAAGCTCCAGCAGGGCTATTGCGTATCTTTCGAATGACAGTGGCTATCATATTTTGTTCATCAATAACTGTCAAATGGTTCCATTTTGAACTAAACCAGGCTGAATGGTCTATAGATCGATGCCTGCCTTTTAAACAGGCGAACGAAAAAAAAAAAAATGAACTAAACCATAATGACAGTAGAGCAGCCACCAAATTTTGACAGATAATAAAAAGCAATCACGTGACTTAGGTATTTGGTATTGGTAACTCTATTTTGATCTGATTGGAACGTTTTTCAGAAACTACGTCCAATTAAGGTGGAAGCTCACATCTGGCCCGCGAAATTCTAATTTTCTTACGTTTTTGGCAATTTGCAGGCCAGTGCTTGGTTGTATGTTTATGAAAATTTGATTTGCGACTGTAAGACGTATGAAGTTACCGAATTATAACCATCAAAATTATCAATACAACCCTCCAAGTTCATTTTCATGTCAAGATTGATTTTTGCATGTAAAAGTCATTCTTTAGTAATTTAGTCGTCGTTCTTTAGTAGTTAGTAATTTTGATGGTTATAATTCGGTAACTTCATACGTCTTACAGTCGCAAATCAAATTTTCATAAACATACAACCAAGCACTGGCCTGCAAATTGCCAAAAACGTAAGAAAATTAGAATTTCGCGGGCCAGATGTGAGCTTCCACCTTAAACAAAACTTAGAAGCTGCCGGGGTCCATTCTGCTTTCATTTCATAATTTAATATTGAAATGAGGGGTTCATTTCTTCCAAGTTTGCCTGCTTCCAAATTTTGTTTAATTCGTCGTTGGTCGCGTAAAATTCTTCGTAGATGATTTTTCGTTTTTGTTTATGGATTTGTGACTTTGAATTTATTTTAAACAAATAAATGTCTAATATTTATGTAATCTCCTTTTAAAACCCTTCCTTTTTTGATACCCTACTCGATGGTAATGGATTTTTTTTTAAATCCGCGATGTGTCCCCCAAAATCCACAAATTTTCTTTGCTTTTTAATTTTAATGTAGCCAGTGACACTCGCGCCATCAAGACGAATCTAACGACGTTTAGAGAGTGTAAAAGTATTAAGACCAGGCACTCTAAAATAATTTCCACGCAAGCTCCGCCCCATTCACCCCGCCACTCCGCGCGATGTGCTAGACGCTAGCACATCAGTAATAAAGTCGAATACCGCGTGCGCTCTTTGATCGCGTTCGAGCACGAAACTAAATGTCGTAAGTCTCAATTCTTATTTCGTTTATAACTAAAGTAGTAATTGATCTGGAGAAAAAATATTTTGTGGCTGGATAGTAAACTATATTTTCTTACAGTGAACATTTATTTTAGACATAAAGGCGGAGCAATCTTGAGGAATAATGTAATAATCGTAAAAAAAGACATGATTTTCGAATAAAAAATAAATCGAGCGAATATGCTACAATTAAGTAACTGTCTTGTACATGGAAAGAAAAAGATCCAATAAATCATATACTAAAGTTCCATTTTGATTGTATGTACGACTGTTTCAGAATATTAATGCAAATTAACATACAATTTAGGGAGCCTCCTCTTAACGCAAACGAAGGGCACTTGTTCTCTCCACCACTGCGATATTTTTTTGTTCTAGACCATACCTGGGAACCCCCTAGTTACGAAGATATTGGGGGTCAAAGTTCCAAATTTTTCACAGCTGTTTTTGTAAATACTAGTTTTAAAGGTTATAACTTTACCTAAATTACCTCTATGGCCCGTTTACTATTCAAAGCATCCACTAGCACAATGTTCTAAGAGTGCTTCATTGAGTTTTACCGTAAAATGTGATTTGACCCCAAAAAAAAAAGTCGTTTCCCAGCAAAACAATTTGCTTAGGGGTAGTTTAGTTATGATGTACATAATGCTTGGTTGACGTATGTGTGAAGGGTTAATTTACACCCTGTATTTAATTCAAATCCCTCCATCCGTTTAGGAGTTATAAGGGAACAAAGAAACAGCCATACAAACATATGATAACTACATACAAGCCAAGCCATTCGCCGCAGTCGGGTAAAAATGCATGTGTATACGTGTAAGGAGTGTATTAAATGCCTCTGCCCAATCCTTCGGCAGTTACATGCATAATGTTATGGTGTCGTAAAGTAGTCGATTGGATTGTAATTCCAGTAATTTCAATGTATGTCATGTCATATTTATGTAATGTCATATTTATGTTAGTCAGCCTTACATGACAATACATATTAAGGTAGGTAAGTATGTAACTGCCAAAGTTGCTTTTGTTTGTATTTTATTTGTTTGTAGGTAAAGCTGCGCTTGCCTAGGTTGGTCTGTGGATGGGTGACCGCCCATTACATACTTACCAAGTTTTCTCCGCGCCTCGAAAAGCACGTTAAGCTGTTGGTCCCGGCTGCCATATTAAGATCTTTGGCAGTCGTGTGGCCTAAAAGTCTGACATCCAGTCTTACCAAAGGGTATCGTATTCCCAGTATTAACTGGGTTGTGGAAGTCAGATAGGCAGTCGCTCGCCATGTAAAATACTGGTATTCAGCTGCATGCCGACTGCATGAGACTGGAAGCCGACCCCAACGTAGGTAGTTGGGAAAAGGCTAAGCAGATGATGATGTTGTTTGTATTTACATCTTAAGAGCCCTTGTACTGACTTCACTCGCCTTTGTTTAGACATTATTCGTTGCCATGCTATGTTTGTGTGCAGCGATAACACCGATACACGCACTCACGGGAAGTTCGAGCGTAGAAATTGCTTGAACTGCGATTGAATAATTTGATCTTTTAGGACGATTATTATTTTAAGTAACATAATTTTATAGTAAGTACGATGGCTTAGAAAAAAAAGTCTGGAATGTTTGTTGTGTGCAAAACGAATACACCTACTACTTTTTGCTTGTAACTTTTTTATTTTTGTTTCTACTACTAAAAGTTACATTGCAAAAGTTGTACATAATCATTTTTGCAACTAAAAATGTTAATATTTGTTTTGGGAGACCTATAGTTCGTCAGATAAGCCTTAAAAACTATTTGAACTACTTCTATTTTCAAGATGGCGGCCTTGGCCTGGTTTTCCTTTCATTTAATTTATCATGTTTGTTAGAGAGATTTCATCCTTATAATTGACCCTAACGATGGATGCAATAAAAGTACAGGATATAATTTTTTTAGATTTTAGCCGGTGCGATTCCCGGGTAGTAGAGTAGAGAATTTTTGAAAATCTTTGAATGCAGTTTGCTTTCTAAGTATTTAAAAATAAAGGAATGTTTCCTTTGAGTAAAATTTTCTATCTGTAATATTAAGAGTACTTTCCCTCCAGGTGGCATTACAAAATACCATCCTGTATAACTTATAACATTTCTTGATACATCGACTATGCATAGTGATATTTTTTCAATTAGTTTTCTAATGCTGAAAGAATTTCTTTCCTCTCTATAATATTAGATAGAACACAGAACAGAAAAAAAGAGAAAAAAAAGAAAAAAATACCGAAACGAGAATACCTCTTTTATTTGTTTTGTGAGATAGAACCTTAGATTACATTATTAAAGTGAGAATGACTATAAGTACCTACCTATCTCTTACTGTTAAATATACAATCATCATCATCATCAGCCTATATTGTTCCCACTGCAGGGGCTCAGGCCTCCTCTTTAGGAGTGGGCTGGGCTGTAATCCACCACGCGGGCCCAGTGCGGATTGGTAGAGATGTCACATAATATCTTCGAATTTTTTGCTCTAAGATATGCCGGTTTCCTTACGATGTTTTCCTTCGCCGTTTTGAGAACAGTGGTGATGAAATAAAAAACACAAAGTAATGCGCCTGCCTGGGTTCGAACCAACGACCAACTGCTCGTAAGTCGGGACTGCCACCACTGGGCCACCACTACTCACAAAACAAAATACAAACACTATGTAAATATTATGGTGCAGTAAATAACTTGAATTTGAATTTCGCGGAGGCCAGAATCTCCACGTATCTACATCGGGACGCGAAAGCCAGCGGACCGCGTAATTTTTTGTCGCGCGGACATTTTAACATTGCGATGTCATACAAGATATTTGTTTAAACTATTTACCTAGAGTACCTAAAAGAAATAAATATTCTATATTAAATTTCCGTTACAACAAACACATTGTTTTAGATATAGATTAATACCATATGTGTTAAATAAGCTTCGCAATAAATAATTCTATTTAACCTAACATTACAATAGTAAAAAACGGTTACAGTGAGTCAATCTAAATAGATAGATATATGCTGTCGCAGACTTTTTTGTAGAACTTTGAAAGAGGAACATTTCTTTTATACATGATATTTGCACTACTTACTTAAACATTTAATTGCATCGCACGCAACGAAAGCTCTCAATAAGGAATATCGTTTCCCGTTTATGCAAAATATTTCATTTATGCTCCACTCCTGTTTGTCATAGCGTGATGTTATATAGCCTAAAAAGCCTTCCTCGATAAATGGACTATCCAACACAATTTTTTTTTTCAATTACAACCAGTAGATCCTGAGATCTTAGCGTTCAAACAAACAAACTCTTCAGCTTTTTTTATTAGTATAGTTAAGCAAGTTTTGTGTGTGGCCTCGGACCAAGAAAAAAAGGTTTTCTTGGTCTGAGGGTGTGGCATAAAACCAAAAGGTCGTAATGAATTTGAAAAGTTATGTAAACTGTAAGTTTCCACTTTTTTAAGTTTTGCCCATTTAGTTATTTTTAGAAATGAACTCTTTCTCTACTATAAATAAACTGGCAACACTGTTTTGATCCATTATGTTGGCATTACGAAATTACAAACTGATTTCGACTTGTGCGTCGCGGCGATCGCGTGCGGGCATGGAGCGAGTGAGCGAGTGCCTTCGTCATCGTTTGCTGATATTCCAAGTTAAAAATTGCAGTGTAGGCCAATAGAGTGCTAAAATTATGTTAACGAAGTGAACAATAGAATTGGTGATGTTGGCCTTAGGCTTATTGTTAGTTCGCAGAAAAACTATTAAAGAACACAAGTTTACCGTAGTAATCCGTCGGAAATCGAGAAAGCTTCAAACGTGTTTGAAGCTTTCGTTTTTGCATTAATGGAACTATGAACCTGGACCCTTTAACGTTTAGCTTATCGCAAATTAATTATCTTGTTGTAAATTTAAGTAAGAAGAACTTCAAGCAGACGAATCAAGAGTTGTCTCAGGTGAGATATTGCCACTGTACGGAATTCTTTGTTTTCTGTTGTCGCCATATTGTGCATGGAAAGTCATGATCGTTCGGTATCCGCATTGACTCGTTTTGACTGATGTAGTTTTATTCGTGTATTGTTTTGCGATGCACGATATTAGTTGCCAAATCATCTATTACGTGATCGTCGTCTTCGCCATACGATGGTACGGTTCACGGATGTGGTTGGCTGCGTGCTTCAACCCGCCACTGTTACTTGCCTAATTACCTACCGTACTTTTATTTTTATTTCTTTATTTTTCCATTTAAATCTCGACATATCCAAACAATATTATTATCGTTGTAATACATTAATGAAATGTAATGGAAGAAATCAGATGGAGCTCGTCAAGATAATTTGCGAGAAAATCATCTTTGCCGATGTAGCTATCAGACAATATACCTATTACCTAGACAATCGGCGTGCAATTTGGTAACTCGCACTATGCCAATTGGCCGGACTTGAAGTGGAACCTATAAGATAGCCCGCGAAATTCAATTTTTCTTACGTTTCTTGCAATTTACAGTTAAACAGTTAGGTTTTAAGTTAATTAAAATATAATTTGCGCAAGTAACGCCTATGTATTTATAAAGATATAATCATTAAAATCATGAATACAATCCTCTTCAGTTGATTTAATTCCATTAAGTAACTATCTGATGAAAAAGGTATTCAAGGAAGTTATATGAACTGAGATCAGCAATATATAATCACCAATATAATCTAATATCATTATTACTCAGTAAAGTCACATTTGCTAAGTTCGTGAATTCTAATTTATTTAACATACATTCTGAAATTGACTGGCAAATTGCAAAAATCATATAAATAATAAAATTTTGTGGGCTTCCTTGTCGCATTCACCATAACTAACAAAATCAATGCATTTATTCAAGTAGGCCAGCTATTGGCTCTTTTGAATGGTTAAAACAAATACATATAATCCCCTAACTATGGATCAGCAGGGGTATTGCGTATCTTTTAAATGACAGTGGCTAACCTATAGTGCCTATCAATTACTGTCAAATGGTTCCATTTTGTACTAAACCATAATCAATTTGATAGTTTATTCATGGACAATATGATAGCCACTGGGATTGGTGTCCTGAGCCACTGATGAAGGAGAAGTTGGTAGGACAAACTGGATATCTTCCTTGGGAATTGGAAATTAATACCACAGAATCGTGACTGTTGCAAAGAATGGAGGAAGGCCTTGGCTCAGCTTAGGACTGTATGGGAGTAGCAATAGTAATATAAATGATACTGTTTGACTGTGTTATGCCACTGATGGGACTCTTCCCATGAGTTCCAATTTTTTCGATCCAGAATGAATGTGGACCAGTGCCTGGTTTTATCCCACTTGTCCTGCCATTTTCGAAGAGGTCTGCCACAATACCTCAAGAATGTATCAGAAAGAGACCAAGTTGGGGATCCAAAAGTCCTCGAATGATATACTAATTACTTCATAAGAAAACAAGAATTATATTATGAGTGAGTTGACCGAGGTCCAGAATATTAAGGTTAATATTCTGGACCTCGGTCAAGTCACTCATGTACTTGTACTGCCTCTTTAAATGGTTTCGGCCGTCTACGATACCGTAGTTTCGTAACTGGTTTCGATGAAGGAATGATTTGTCCTTGTACGTAATTAGTTTCCATGAAGGAATTATTTTGGGGATTGAGGTAGTTCAGTAGAGCGTTGGCTGTCTACTGAACTGACCTTTACCTTGTAATTATTGAAAATAGGTAAGTCTGTATTAAAATAAATAAAAAAATAATTTCATACTTTTTTTAAGTACTTTATGTTATGGCACTAGTGCACTGACCAATTAAAAAGAGCCACACAGCTTTCTTTGAAGTAGACCGACAACTTCCCACACTCACGGGGCACGGCCGCGTCTCAAGTAGCCGGCCCTAGTGGGAACGCGGATTATACTCTGTTGAAACATAAAATAATTTTGAAAATCGGTTCATAATTGACAGAGTTATGATCTTATTACTCATACTTGTAGCTACACGTTGTGTGTGTCTGGGAAGATGATTGGCCTCTCCGATTGGTCTGGATGCTTCCAATTTGTTTTTTTACCCTAAAATGTGATTTTTGGTTCAAAAGAAATGTCGTATCCCAGCAATAATTTTTCGTAGGGGTAATCAGTATGATGTTCATAATGCTTGGTTGACACCTTCGTAAAGGGTTGGTTTACACCCTGTATATTTTTTTTGGAAATAGGTAGATTGACATTTGCAGCTATGGAATCTTGGACCAAATAAGACATAAATCACTAGTTTCGATAAAAGAATTATTATTCCTTGTTCGTAACTAGTAAATTTCATATTTTTGCAAAAATTCTTTGTACGTAACCGTGGTTTCATACAAAGACAAATATATCCTCCATCGAAACTAGTTACGTACAAGGACAAATCATTCCTTCATCGAAACCAGTTACGATTCGGTTTCATAGACGGCCGAAACCCTTTAAATTTGGTCTTACTAGCATATTATTACATGGCTTCGCCCGCGTAAAGTTCGATGACTGTCTTACAGGGTCATACTCCATTGGGAAAAAGTATGTTATGTGTTAATTGGGGTTATAAACTTTTTGTGTGCTAAATTTCATTCAAATGCGAGTTGGACTTGCTCATGAAGGGGTACTATCGTAGTAGGAAAGCTACCTTTGAACTTTATTTTTCAGTGTTTGTCAAAATTCCAAGGACAATGTTTTTTTAAATATGGAATCTCGTACCATGCTCCAAAAAATCAAACTTTGTTTTTATTGTCTTCACTTATCGTACTAAGTTCTACATAAGTTGTTTTTGTAAAAAAAAAGTTTCGGAGTAATTTAAAAAAAATCATGCACAAATAAATATTATTGCTCTAAAAACAGTGTAATCCACTTAAATTAGTATGAATTAATCTGTAAACTAAAACACACAGACTGATGTTAATCAAATGTCAGAAATGTGTGCTACAGGTATTTAGGGATGGTCGTCGATAAATGAAATCTTTAGTAAGATAATCAAGAAAATAGAAAAAGTAATACATAATGATTCGTAAAATGTTTTTGAAGCAAATGTTATAGTTATTTATCAAACAAAAGAACCAATTGGCATGACTGTTTAGTAGATTCATCAAAATAGTAGGTATCTATTGCATTCTAAATCTCTATGACCGGTTGTGTGAATGTCATTTAAAGGTAGTAAAACAATATTCATACTTAACTTTAAATGAAATTCCCAAAATAACAATCAAATCCTTGAAGCATAATGTAGTAAAAAAATATGAAAATAAATACCATAACATTTTGATCTTGAACCCTAACATTTCTTGGTACTGATTTTGGTCATGATCATTTAAATTAATTTGTGGTTTTTGAAAATGTACTATGTCTCAAACCGCTGACTATTTCGTAAAACCAATTTTGGTTGAAAGTGTTCATTGAAATATACAGCATAATTATATAGGTATTTTACTTTAAAAGTTAGAGAGGGGCACACATTACCACAAAAAATGGTTTTACGAACCTTAATTAATTCATTCAACTTCTGGGTGAAGAACTCGATTCCTTTTATGTCACTCGATTGTCTGCTTCTTCTTGCCAATTAATGAGATGTCCATTTATGGCGCCATGATCCCGCCCGACTTTGGGCTCCATCCAGTCTTGCGGCAAAGAAAGTGCCTAAGCGAATCGTTTATTTTTGTTATGCAACTGCTTTGCCTTTAATCAAAATAAAAAACTTTTTGCAAAAAAAAAAACAACTGAAATAGACGTTATTAGTGTTTTTTTTGGAAAAACTTTTTTTATTTGTAGACCACACAGTCTTGTCATTATGTCATTACATTGTAATTAGAAGTTATTATGGGCATCATGTCAACAAAGGCTGGGAGGAAAAAACATAGGAAAACACTCACACCTTTTTTTTTTTTGGAAGTGGTTAATAATTGATGAAGTTATGAAGATAAGAACTTACGCAAAAACATACAAGGTGCCTAACCTAAAAATTAAGTTTAAAAACAGAGAAACCGATTAGATGAACTTGGAAGTTATGATTTTAAAGCCAACAATAAAAGGGTATTTTACCAAAATTATCTGATTAGAAAATATTAGATACGTGTTTTTTGTTTTATCAAGTTAATAAAAACTGACGAAAAAAATCGTGTCAAAGATCATGTGTGTTGTGTGTGGGGGTGGGGCTTGTGACATCACTTTCTGGGTAAAAAAAGTACTAACCTTGTGACGTCACACGACTTGACACGAATTTTCGAAGCACTGTACTTCATCTTTTGCTTATGTGAAAGAAGAAAAAAAATAAGTGTCCATTATTTTTGTAAATCTGTCTGATGGACTAATTAGATTTTTTTGGTGAAATACCCTATTGCTTCTATCATCTTATGCTGTGCTATAATGGTATCTAGTGATTACCACCCGTTACATATTGTTGCTTCTGTGCCTCAGAAAGCATGACTGTCATTTGTAAATATTTATCTGGTCTGACAACCAGTAATACTGACTGGGCAATTTCTCCACGTAAAACATTATATAGCTCCTGGGTTAGATTCCTAGGCCGGATAAAGAGTTATTGAGAATTTCTGAGTAACAACTACCAACTCATGCTATGTTTATTTGGTTAGACTGGAAGCTGGCCCTAACACAGTTGAGAAAAGCAAGACTGGTGACTATGTTATGCCAAAACTATGCACTTGCCATGCGTTGCAAAGCACTTTATCCTACCTAGTACTACATACTTTGCGTTTTCCACCTACCTACTACCTACCATGTTGTTCATAAAAATAATACTAACATCACAATGAAAATATGTGGTTGGGGGATCTCATCATCATCAATATCGTGGCTTTATTCCAATGTAATTTTTTTTGGTTGATGCAGTCTAATTCTCATATGGACTGTTATTTGCTAGGTTGGAATATTGTCCAATAAGAGTATCAAAACAAACTTAACATAAGCATAAATTAAACAGTGATGTGCTATCCTGGGATCAAATTCCATCCCGCCGACTTCAATCTCTCCTATGTGGAATGCAAAAAATTTCTCAATTCTTAATCCTTTCTATCTCTTTTCTGCAAAAAATTACAGTGTCCTATTTGAATGAACGAAAAGATTATTATTTTAGGATGTGAGAAAATTTTCGAGCTTGCTTCGCTCGCTTTTGCAATTTCTCGATTCTTAAGAGTTTTTCGAATTGGTTATAATTATGTATACTAAGTACTTAACTCGTGTATGAAAACTTGAAAGAAAAATGTAACCTAGCCGATGTAGTGCCAAAATTTTCGAGCTTGTAATGAGATTTTCCTAATCTCCGAAAGGTCTGTTTTGACAACACTTTTACTGGCATGTTTTTGTTTTAAGGAGTAACTTAGATTTATTTTAAAAGAAGAATGAGGGTCCTATGCATTAAAAAATTAAAACCCTTGATATTCTCAACAAAATTCCATTCATATTAGATAGTAATATTTTTATAATAATCATTACACGCGAACGAAGGTCGCTGGGCACAGCTAGTCAATGATAAAACTGCAGTAGGTTCCCTCTGTAATTTAGTCCCCTATGTACGTCAAGCCATTATAAAACGTCTGGGAACAAACACAGCTGTCAAATTGTATTTGCTGGGTTTTACCGCATGGAAAGGAAATTGCTTTTACCCTGCCGGTTACATATTATCATATTAGTTATTTTCTATTTTCAGCGAATGACTCATTACAACAGTGTTACTCGTGATTAAATTGGTAGACAGACAATCAATGCTTATCATCAAAACAATCATGATGTCCATGGCATATGCATTTCTTGGTGAGAGCCTTGAGTTAATTGCTTTCAATCAATCAATAATGTTGTCTTGTTATCTGTATTTATTTCGTATAAATACAGGTACAGGGGGAGGGGCTACATGGTGAAGGTGTGGGGACCCACTGGATGCATGACTCATAGGACCGGCCAATGTGGAGAGACCCGTGTCCAGCAGTGGACGGCTTTTGGCTGAAATGATGATAATGATTTCTAATATTCTTTTATTTTATCGCTATTTTGTGTGTCAGTATATCTGAATGAATCCTGTTACTGCTAGTTCTTGACGGTCACATAATGTGTTGCACAGTTCATTGCAGTTTCTTCCACCTTTTTCTAGGGTGTCCCGATCATTTCATTTTACCAGTTTTAGACTACATACAAAAAAAAGTAAAATTTAAGATTTTATCATCTTGTAGGCAGCCATTATGTCTATGGAGTTTCACTAATTTAGTTAGACTCTTGGTTGTAACTTGCTATTTTTTTTTTATATGTCAAGTTGGTCAGCATATAAAATCAACCTTTTAACACTTCCACTTGATGTTGTTTCCAGCTCAGATTAATGTTACCTGGTTCGCGACAGCTTAGGTTTAAAATGATAACCCACATTGTGACTGACTCATAATCTTGACCTAGACAAGCATGAACAATACAAAATAATATTGGCATTATTGTATGTAGGTAAGTATTTATTAAAGACTAGCGGACGTCACACGGTTTCACCCGCGTAGTTCACGTTCCCGTGAGAATACAGGGATAAAAAGTAGCCTATGTCACCCGGGGATAGTGTAGATTCGCAACAGTGAAAGAATTTTTCAAATCGGTCCAGTAGTTTCGGAGCCTATTCGTTACAAACAAACAAACAAATCTTTCCTCTTTAAAATATTAGTGTAGAGTTGTAGACTAACGGACGTCACGCGGTTTCACCCGCGTAGTTCCCGTTCCCGTAGGAATACAGGGATAAAAATAGCCTATTATATTACTCTGGGTAAATGAAGCTTTCTAATGGTGAAACAATTTTTGAAATCGGTGCTGAACTTTTTGTGTTTATTACATTACAAACATTACACACACGAAAATACAAATCTTTCCTCTATAAAATATTAGTGTACATAGAAAACGCTTCCTTTGAACGGAGGATCGAAAGTAGTCAATAATTCATGCAAATACACGAAGCAGCGATGGTTCAATTTGTGACGAATAATCGAAGCGATATACCTATTATGTACCTATAATTTAAGCCATTTTAAACTCTAACGCAACCGTGTAAGATGTAAATCAGCTTGCAATCTTATCTGATTATTGACAATTTTTTTACTGTGATTTGAGTGAATGTAATCATTCAATAAGTCAAATCTAATTGTTTGTTTACAATAGATCTTTAAGCTTTGACGACAGTACATAGAGTTCAAATTCGCCAAATCAAATCGTGGCTGCGGTCTATCGTGGTACCATGGCTACGTGGACGCAAAACAAAGAATAGCTATTATTTAAATATACAATTATTAAATGTAGTCCATTTAGATCATTTCTTCAGTCGTTGCAAACAATGGCGAGATGTCGGAGCAGATATACCTATGAAAGTAGATTGGAATATGTAATGATCTTACAAATAACATTAACCAGTGTTTTTGAATAAACTTCCTAAACACGAGGAAAATGGGCCGTTTTTAGTCGTGTTACAAACAAAGAAAAATGTTTTCGGTTCAGCCAGGTCCGGGTTTGTGTATTCGGTAAGACACTTACGTAAAATATTAATTATAATAGGCCTCATTTAACTCTTGTTTTGAGTTATTTTTTTTTTGCATCAAAATATAATTCGGCTCATTTTCCTCCTTTAAATAGTATATTTCATTACAAGTGCGGAAAGGTTGTCATTGCAAAGAGTTCCGACAAATGTCTGACCCGAGCCGAGGCGCAGCCGAAGGCGAGGGTTGACAGTCGGAACAAGTTGCAATTACGGTTTCGCACGTGTACTAAACGACTATTTTTAATACAGTTGCGAAAAAATGAAGCAATTTAATAAAATAATAAAAACACAATAAACTTAACTAACTAATCATTTATTTCTTATAAAAGTTATAATTCACATAAACATTGAAATTGGTACGGTTTTTTATACTAACTGGGGAAGTTTTAGGTTGCATATTTACTGTTTGAGACAAACTATTGTTAAGTTCGTATGATTGTTCATGTATATTTGTCATACAATGGCGTTTTCTAGTTGAATCTGATGAATTATCATTATCAACGAAGGTAGATGGACGAACGTTCTCTTCAACATGTGAAGGAGACGGACTGGACCTTAAATTAATGGATTGTGTGATGTTTTCCCCAGTTTCTAGTTTGTTGTTGAATGAATTACCAATATAACTTTCTGCAACTTGTCTGATTTCCAACCTCCTAGTCGCTTTAAGGACGTCAAATTGGCTCCTGAATCTTCCAATAATGTAGCAGAGGTCCTCCTGAAGCTGTGCCCAGTATAATACTCAGCATCTGGCAGACCAAGAAAAGTAGCTATTTCTTTTTGCATATTACCAAATTTATTTATCCCGATTGCTTGAGCTGTACACTTCCCTTTTTGGTAATTTTGAAAAAAACGGTCGGTTTTTCCTTTTTGGGACCGCTGATTCATATATATTATCTTTTAAAGTAATATTGGCTAACTCCTCCTTGATTTTTTTAAATAATGTAATAACTGTATTTTGCGATTTCGTAAACTGAATACAAAAGAAAAATATAAGTACTTATTAATAAATTACCTTTGTGGCTAAATAACGATCATCGGGAGCTTCGTTCAAAAACCTTTTCACTTCATTCGATGTTAATATTTTCGACTTTTTACTTGTAAAACCGTCTGATTGTCGTTTTAAGAAAGCATTTAATTTTGGGTATTCACTTATATCTACGTTGTTCCTTATTTTCAGCATACTTTTTATCATCGAAAACCTCGACCATAAAGTAGAACATTTTAATTTTGCTGAGAGTTCGGCGAAGTATGCCAACATAACATTTTCTGAAAAACTAGTTGCTTTTTTTCTTCTTTCCACACAATAAATTCGTCGTATGTAGATATGTAGCGACAATTTGACTTTTCCGGTAAAATGTTCTCCGAAGCATTTTGTGCAATAATAAACTGAGTTCCGGTGGTGTTAATTCAAAAAAACTAGGGTCGAAATTACTCATTTTGTGCAACAAACAACTAATACTCGAAAAGAAAATTTCTGAAAAATGGCGCCAACCGTAGAATATAAGCAGAGATTTTTGTTTTCTTCACCCATCCTGGTAGTAAGTAAGTGTTTATTTTGCAAATATGGGTACAGTACATGGTGATATAAACAAATAAGAGGCAGGTTCTGCCATATTTTACCAAAAGGCATGCCAAAATTATAATTTTACGCTAACACAATAAAAGCAATTAATACGTGTAGTTTCACTGAAGTAGTTTTAAATCACAAGTTATATAGATAAATGCAAAACAATTTATAGAACCGAATAGAGAACATTTGTCAAAAATATTGTACAAAGCTGGACTATAATTAATTAATTAATTAAATTAATTAATAACATTAAAATTAAATTATTAATCATTAGAATTACAAATAAAATAAATAAATTGAATAATTTGTAAAAGAGATCAACTAATTATACAAAGCGAAAAATTCATGTCAAAAAAATTAAAAATGATTTATTGGTTGGTGATAAAATTTGTTGCAAATCTAGCAAGACGGCCTTATATACCAAATACCAAAAGCATTTTCAGTATGGCACCGCGTATATACAATCATTTACCAAAGTCTATACCTACTAGACAGTCCATCCACTGATGAATTTAAAAGGAAATTAAAAAGATTTTTGCTATTCAAATGTTATTATAGTATTCAGGATTATTTAAGAGATGGGAGGAGGATGGATGAGGAATTACCCAAACAATGGAGGGCCATTCTTTGGGTAATTTGTTATAAATGGTCGAAGCCATTCAGTAGACACTCTTGCGCATCAGTGCCGTTTTGGCGGGATAGGAACATATTAGGTTATTGTCGCGTCTATTACGTGGAACTACGTCAGCCAGACGTTTAAAACGATTTGGGTACGACTTCACAAACACAGCTACCTCCATTATGTACAGGCTAGGGAGTGTCAATATTTTCTGATGTATAAGGCATGGCATCTTATTGAATGGGAGTAAAACAATATTCAACTTTTATACTTTAAATTAAATTTCCAAGCGCAAAATAAAATCCCTGACGCATAATGTCGTAAAAAAATATGAAAATAATTACTATAACATTTTGATCTTGCAACTCGAAAATTGTTGGTACGAGATTCGGTCATGATCTTTTGCAAACTAATAGGGCTGTTTTGAGATTGGCCAAAGCGTAGGCGAATCGGTTAATTTTCTTTGTGACCCTTGCGCAGCGAGGTTTCCATGTGCAACCGCTGTCCACTGTTATACCAAGAAAAGTTGCTTCGTTGGCTTCGTTAATTTTTTGATCGGAATAAGTAATCATGAGGTCCGATTTCAATTTTCTATTGTAAAATTGAACGAAGAATGTTTTACCTACGTTTACTTTTAAATTGTTATTATTGTTATTAGGCATGTTATTATAGTCTTAACCGTCTCATATATCTCTATATTATAATTAAATGCTTTGTTCTCCGTAATCACCACCGCAATGTCATCCGCAAATAGTGAATAATAATTATTGGTAACATTTGGAAGGTCGTTAATATATATTAGAAAGAATAACGACCCTGTTACACTACCTTGCGGTACGCCTGTATTGTTGACTGTAACGTCAGATTTACATAAAATTTATTTTGTTTTTTTAATTTATTTTGGTAATCGCTGTATATTGAGTCCTATTGGAAAGATAACTTTGCAGCCATTTCAATGGAAGACCGCGAAAACCGTACATTTCACATTTATTGAGCAGAATATTGTGGTCAACAAAGTCGAAAGCCTTGCTCATATCGAATAACACAGTGCAGGTACGTGTATGTTTATCCGCATTTGCAGTAGTTTTCGACATTAAGTAAAAAGCTGCCAAAGTGGTTGATTTGCCTTTCTGAAATCCTTGTTGTTCAGTTTTTAGTATTTTATGTTACGTCAAGAATTGGGTCATACGAGAATGCATTATTTTTTTAAATACCATAATAGACTTATTATTTAGACTTACAATTTTCAAATACCTTGGTATTAAGGCTTTTGTCTTGTGACATTGACATAGTGATGGTAAATTTCCGAGAACATTCTCCTTGAGAGAACCTTGCTGTTAAGTTCTCGAGAATATGATATAATAGAATATAATAGACTGGCCTGTTGGTCTAGTTGTTAGTGACCCTAACTGCTATGCCGGAGGTCGTGGGTTCGATTCCCACCCAGGACAAATGTTTGTGTGATGAGCACGATCATTTGTTCTGTGTCTGGGTGTAATTTATCTATAATATGTATGTATTTAGAAATATATAAGTATGTTTATCAGTTGTCTAGTACCCATAACACAAGCTCTGCTTAGCTTGGGACTAGATGGCGTTGTGTGATAGTTGTGGAATATTATATTATATTATTATATTATATTCTTTTGGAAGGAAAATATAGTGGGAAAAAATGTACGGGAGTTGGTCCAAGCGTCGCCACAGATGAATCATATACCAAATGGAAGGGTACAATCTACTGTTCAAACACGCAAAGTGGCATCAAAATCTGTCCGAGAAGAGAGGAGATATTTCAAGAAATGATTTGTTTAATTTTGCCTTAGAAGTTATTATAGTGTTAGAAACTATTTCTCCCAACCTCCTTGGTCCGAGTGGAAGTTTAGAAAAAAGAAGCATGGTGCAATAAGACAGTTAAAGTGTCACTTGTCAGTGCACGTGAGCTCGGGATTATTTTGACTTTTGGCGGCAACGGATGCATTTTTCCTTCTTATTTCATTATTTAAGTATTTTTATTTTTGTAGGATAATATCAGAATCATATTATCATCATTACCTACTCATTACTACACCATTATAAAATAACAAGAGATAAAAGAAAACAAGAAATTGTTTTTATGTGTATTCAAAATCACTAGAGGTCAATGATTAAGTACTGAATCCAAAAACTCTGCTGGTATGGATTCTAGGTGACGACCAAAACCTAAGGACCACAACAATAATGTGGGCGCAGCAATCTAACGTACGCTCACCGGATTGGCAAGAGCAATAATAATAATTAATAGCGCGTCCTGTCCCGTTTCGGTGGTTTTCGAAAAAATACGAAAAAATCGACCCCTGGTAAATACCAGAGAAGTTGCGGATGCCAATTTTTTCACATCCTCGCATGCGAATGCGGATGCGGAGTTTTGAAGACTCACATCCGCGGATGCGGATTTTAAGAAACTACATTAGTGATCCACATTTCACAGTAAGGCTCAAAATGTTTATACGATCACCGCTACAAAACACGTTAATGTGACTGATTTGCGAACAAATTATCCACAATAAGCAATTTGAACGTGTCGGTTCTTGTGACCGAACGAAATCTTCGCGATGTACATAATTATTATTATTAGGGCTAACGCCCCGCCCATTTCTTGCAACCTTTGCTACATGTGCATCTGCTTGAAAATCCGCAATGATTATTACGGATGCGGATGTACATATTGATGCGGAAGCTCCGAAAAATGAAAGCGCTGGCTGTGTTCGATGGTCTTAAAAATCTACGTAGAGTAATATAAGTCTGCTTTTTGTACTACACGACGAGCAGGGCTATTGCGTATCTTTTAAATGTCAGTGGCTATCATATTGTCTATGGATTAACTATCAAATTGGTTATGGTTTAGTACAAAATGGAACCATTTGACAGTAATTGATAGGCACAATGGGTTAGCCACTGTCATTTAAAAGATACGCAATAGCCCTGCAGGACCAGCTTCGAGATTAGGGTGTACTGCGTTGGGATTATTATGATTATTATCTTGCAGCTGATTAGCATTAACCGATTGTTCCATCTCATCATAATTCATCGATTGTTGTTGTTGGTGATGTTGTTTGTTTTTGTTGTGATTGTTGTTGTTGTATCGTCTTACGGTATGTCCCGAAAGGATGGAGAGAAGTGAAAGTCATATTTATCCCTAAGCCAGGTAAGAGTGACTATACTAACGCCAAATCCCACCGGCCGATCAGCCTGACCTCCTTTCTCCTGAAAACTATGGAGAAGATATGCGACAGAGAGCTGAGTGATGGCGCTTTAAAAGCAACACCTCTTCACGCAAACCAACACGCATACAGCGCGGGTAAGTCCACTGAATCCGCTCTTCATCTAGTAGTTAGCCGGATAGAAGAAGCGATACATCAGATGGGCACCTGCCTGGGTACTTTCATAGATATCGAAGGAGCCTTCGATAAAACAAACTTCTCCAGCATCAGCGCCGCCCTCTCCCGTCACGGGGTGGAACAGGTACTGACAGACTGGATTACTAATACGCTTAGCAAAAGAGTAGTCCGCCTTGGAGTAGAGCAGCAGATGGCAGTGATAGCCAAGGGTTGTCCCCAAGGAGGAGTGCTATCGCCCCTCCTCTGGAATCTAGTGATTAATAACCTCATCGCGAAGCTCAATGCTAACTACTTATACACTATTGGGTATGCCGACGATCTAGCCATCCTCATCTCAGGTAAGGTGACAGGGACAATCTGCAACCTCGCTCAGCAGGCGCTACGCATAGTTGAGCGATGGTGTGCTGAGTTCGATCTCTCAGTGAACCCCACGAAAACTGAACTAGTCATGTTTACCCAAAAACGAACGCTAGGCCCTCATCGCCTACCTAAGCTATTTGATACTGAGCTCCAGGTAACCAACGAGGTCAAATACCTGGAAGTTATTCTGGACAGTAAGTTAAACTGGAGCAGTCATCTTGACAGCAAGCTAGACAGGGCCTGCATCACCTTTTGGCAATGCAGGAAGATGATAGGTAAGAAGTGGGGCCTATCCCCCAAAATTATACTTTGGCTTTACTGTGCGGTAATCCGACCCATGATCACCTACGGGGCAGTGGTCTGGTGGCCCCGCACAAAATTAATAACAGCCATAAACAAGCTTCAACGTACGCAAAGGTTCGCATGCATGGCGATCACAGGCTGCATGAGGACAACTCCGACCGCAGCCCTCGAAGCCATACTGCGGCTTCCGCCGCTCCACCTGTTCATTCAGCAGGAAGCAACGATGACAGCGGTGCGCCTCAATACGCTACAACTTTGGGGTAAGAAGTACACGCAACATACTGCGGCACTAGAGGGACTCCAAAGCGAGTTCCCCCTGGTGAAAGCTGTTAACGATCGAGTACCCAAACAGTACGTATTCGACAAAAAATACAAAATCCAACTCCATGAGGACCACCGCTGTTAGGGACTTAGCCCTGCAGAATTGCGGATCTTCACGGATGGATCTAAAACAGGTACTGGCACCGGAGCCTGAGTCTTCTCGGAGGATCTCAATATCCACTTAGCCGTACCTTTGGGGGTCCACAACACTGTCTTTCAGGCAGAATGCATGGGAATCTCCCTGGCGGCATCAGCCATCTTGGCTCGGGAGGTAAAGGAGCAATCGATCCGTGTACTCTCTGACAGCATGGCGGTGCTACTGGCATTAAGGAGCCACACGGTCAATTCCGGGCTAATATACGAGTGCCACCAACGCCTGAACCAGGTGGGTAACCTAAATAATATAACCATTCAATGGATTAAAGGACATAGCGACTCCCGAGGCAACGATGCAGCAGACGAGCTCGCTCGAAGGGGCTCAAGCATGGCGGCGGTGGGACCAGAACCCATCGTGCCGCTCCCTTTTGGTCATCTTCGCACGTTGGTAAGGAAACGTACTAGAGAACTTCATGTCAAGCTGTGGCAAGACTTCGGCGAGTGCAGGCAGGCCAAGGAGGCGCTTCCCGCCATCGACGTCCGCATCACCAAACAAGCGCTCCGGTTGACTAAGCTGCAGCTACGCACAGTGACGGCCGCCATCACTGGACACGGTAGTTTAAATAAGCACCTCTTTGTTATAGGTGTCACATATAGTCCTCTGTGTCGAGCCTGCATGGCGGAAGAATAAACAGCAGCCCACGTGCTCCTGCACTTGTTCGGGGGTTGCCCCATACAGGACCAAGTACTTCGGTAACGCAGGTACTCTTCGCGAGATTGCCGGTAACACCAAAGGATTGCTGGCCTTTCTCGGGGAGCTGGGATGGATCGAATAAATTTCCCACCCGTACGCAAAATACTCGCTTTAGGCGTGGAGTTGCGGACACTAGCCCGTTGCATCTATCTATTGTTTTACTGTGCATTATGATGTTTTTGTAACTGATATGCATGACCCATTTGCACCGGCTCATGAACTTGACGGACATTGTCTTGCTGGTTTCTCATTTGATCATGAATAATGCTTTGCCTACATGGGCGGCAAGGAGGTTACTGTTTAACCGGACTTTCCTGAGGATGCCTTGAATTTAAGGCCTCCAGTCAGTGCAAACAATCATACAAACTAGGCGAATATACGCTAAGGGCACCCCGTGTGGGGTACGAGCCTAGGCTTAGGGCTTCACTGGGTCGGACAGCAAGGGGACAGACTGGATCTGAGATTATTTTAGGGGCTGGTTTAACTCGAGCGAGGTACGGGGAGGGCATAAAACGGGGTCAAAAAATGACAGTTGTAATGATATACAATAATAACCTTTTTTTTTGAAGGTTGTAAACTCATTAAAAGACTCCTCCTGCTTAGCAGAGCGGTAGGGAGTATCAGACTTCTACTGACTAAAACCCACCCATGTTCCTTCTTAGCTCTTTGTGTCGAGGCCGCGATATCTCTTTCAAACAACCCGCAGCCCGGCGGGCGTCTTCGGCCCTTGCGTCTTTGTGGTGCGCGTGGAGCACGAACGCACCGTCGACACAGCCTGTCGTCGTCTTAAGACGGACGAACGGCGAGCTAGCTATACTTACCGTCCACAGGCCCGCGCCTTCGGCGGCCGGAAGCCGTCACGTGGGCCCCGTCGCACGGAGCGTCTCCCGCGGTGGCTGGGACGAGAGGTTCTCTTCCTTTCATGTTTCGCCACCTCCTTCGCCACGCGGCTCTATGAGGCCAAGCTGCGCGCCTAACAGGAACGTTTTGGGTGACTTTAGTGGGGACGCGGGTTTACAGTTTTTTATTAGATACACTGACAGAAAACAACAAAAACCCTGCTTTGGGCTTCGCCGCAGTTGGGTAACGTGCACGTTAAAAAGCATTTATAATAGTAACACCAAAGTTTTTTTGCGTCGTGCTAGTTAGCACGAAAAAAAGACCGGCTTGCGATTAGGTAGAATGCTTATTCTCAAGCATGCTCTTTTCGTATACAGGTGCTACTTGTATGCTACTAAATGACAGCTGCTCAGAAACTACCATGCTTTTGTGCATGTGTGTTCCAGCCTTAATAAAAATCAGTAATAACTTCTAAGGCAAAACTAAACTGATCATTTCTCGAAATCTCTCGCATCGATTTTAATGCCCTTTTGCTTGTTTGAACAGTACATTATACTCTTCAATGTGGTATATGAATCATCCTTGGCGACGCTTGGACCACATTTGCCCACTATCTTTTTGACACATCGACATCAATAATTTTGATACCCTAACCTTTAGGAATTGATCACTGTGCGTCGATGCCGGACAAAAACTTACTGATAAAAATGCGTTCCGGTAGATAAAACCGCACCTGGATTGCCCCCGGACGCCCTTTAACCATAAAGTTCGGTACGGCCTTGAGGGGTTCAAAACAAAAACCTACTCAAGCTCAGTTTCGACCCCTCAAGGGGTTAGCAATCAAGTCATACGACATCCTCATTATTTATGTAAATATTTTTTATTTTGTTTTTCAAATACTATGTGTATGAGTTAATTAAGAGAGTTAAATAAAAAGCTCGTATGTGAACGCTATTAAATATTCTATATTTATTGCGCAAGTTTCTTAATTTACCCTTATAAAATAAAAGTACAAATATACGGTCATCGCCATTTTGACGGCAGTACTATCCAAAGTCAAAAAGCATAAAAAATGTGATTTTCGGACATCTAAGCTCCACTATATTGAGATAGAATAACTCGTCATTTGATTTTGTGACGAATTTATCCATAAATCATTTTAAATAAGCAGTGGTAGTGATGAATTTTATCATCTTGAATCGAAGATATGCGCCAATCGCGTTTGTTTACATTTTTATTTTTCAAATTATATCACATAGACGCGTATAGATTCAATAACAAATATGACAAAAATATCATTCCAAATATTATGACAACATGATAATGCCGAGATGAACAACCTAGCATAATTTAATACAGGACTAATAACACGAAATAATCATTACCACTGCTCAATTTGCATTCAAAATTGACGTCCGTGTTCTTTTCATTCTTTTTTTTAAATAGTTATGATGTGTGAAAGCGATTATTCGAATCGATTCTTTTTTGTAAATTTCGATCAACTCGAGTAATAAAATTAAGGAATTTAAGAAATCGGTAGATTGTAATTAAAATAACATTGTTTTAAGTGTAAAATACAATAAGCATTTATTAAGATTATTTTTGAGTTTTTATAAGGGTAATCTGAATAGTTTTTGGTATATACACAACAATAAACAGAACAGTTTATATAAGGCTAAATTGGCGCCGATTATTTTTCCTTAGCAAAATTTAAATTCGGAATGTTCTCGCTGTTCAAATAATTTATCTAGTGTTTAAAAGTATAGTGTTTTTTTTCTATTAATTGTTTGGATAAAGAATGCCAAGGATCTTAGTGTGGATAGTAAAAAAATGTTTTGTTTTGGTAATTATGTAAACATATTTAGCCTGGACTGATTGAAAAGCTCGTAGGTTAATAATAACTGCCACTCGGGTCAATATTTACGTTAAGCTGCGCTTGTCTAGGTGGGTCTGTGGATGGATGACCGCCCGTTACATAACCGAGTTTCCTCCGTGCCTCGGAAAGCACGTTAAGCTGTTGGTCTCGGCTGCCATATATAGACAACCAGTCTTACCAAAGGATATCGTATTAACCAGTTATAACTGGATTGTAGAGGTCAGACAGGCAGTCGCTTAATGTAAAATACTGGTATTTAGCTGCATCCGGCTAGACTGGAAGCCAACCCCAACATAGTTGGGAAAAGGCTAGGCAGATGCATTTAGCCTGGATTGGTTATTGCGTATTTACAAAAACTTACCTTTTTATCAGCCTGTTCTGTCCCTTTATTTTTTCGACGCGGTCGTCTTCTTCTGCGAAGCAGTGATGCTAGTGAAGGTGGTGGTGGAACGTGAGAGGGAGAGAACCTCTTGTCCCAGCCGTCGTGTAACGCTCCGGACGTCATTGGGGGCCAAGCGATGCCTTTCGGCCACCGTAGACGCGGGCCTGTGGACGTTGAGTAATGGGCTAGCTCGTCGTCCGTCCATACCAAACATACCAAACCCATCCTTCATATTTCCTCAGCCTCATTTATTTTTGGCGGATCAAACATTTATTTTACTATGCCTACAAAGATCCTGGGCATCCTATATTCAACCCTCTGATGTTACACTGAGATGTTACAAAACCAAATTCACAATAAAAAGTAGTAAATAAAAATATGTATGTACTTTATAAATTAAAGTGAATAGCGAGCGCATTCCTTAGTTAAATTTCGCCTAAAGTTTTTTTTTTAAGATGAGGGATATCTGTATTTTGAATCTACGAGTATTACATATAAAATTCAATTATTTATAAATATCGTTCTCTTGAAGTCAACCAAAAAGATTATACTAGAATAATTCAATTTAAAATTAAATACCTATTTCATACCCCCCTATTTCCCTATTTTATTTTTTATTTTACTGATCGTGATTGGGGACACCGAAGGCAAAAGATCGCGCGGTCGTTCACCAACCCGTTGGACTGATCAGGTGAAGGAATAATCGTCCTCTAAGTTCTACACGGTGGTAAGGGATGCGCTGGACAGAAACCGGTGGAGGCGGATCATCCACTCCAGATGTGACTCCGAAGCTGACCACGATCCTCAGACATGAGGGACCGACTACAGAGAGAGAGACCTATTTCATTTTATACCAAGGAGTTGTAATTTCGTCTCGACTCTTTTTTGCAAACTTGATCTCATTCCGAGTATCGATTAGGCTGAATGAACTTTTTAATCGTAATGATGAAACTTGGGTTTACGGTAAGCACTATCAACTGTTATGTTCTATATAGTCTATGGTCATATTGCAACATACTTCTATGAATACTTGTCACGACTTTTTTACGAAATTATGTAGGTATGAATAATGGCAAAAGTAAGAACGCAGGTAGAATGATACTGTCTTTATGTTGTCCTTTAGAGAGTTATTAGCAAACGATAATCTTGTCTATGTACATTATTTCAGCACATCCCGGATACCTATTTTTGGAAGTGTGTAGTATTATGTATTTTATACATATTTGGCAATAGACTGGCGTCGTTTTACCGAACCCAATCGGATATTGGAGACATTAACAACAAACTTGTTGTATTAAACATCTGCTGTGACTTATTTTTCATTACTAAATAGAATACTGAAAGTACAAAAAATTTCTCGAATATCTTGACTCAGCATCATCACACCGCCGCCGCCGAATCAGCTGATGTGTCATGTGTCAAAATCTTGTCATGCATAGTGGTTAAAAACTACAATAATATGTTTGGATTGGCGTTGAAAATTCCGAAAGTCACAGTTGGCGATTTTTCCGGAAAAAAAGAAATTGTGTTTGTTTTTCCATTTTTTTTTCAATGTAATTTTCGAAAGACTAAAGAACTTTGGCTAGTATACATTTCATGTAGGTACTTTACCAATAATACGAAAAAAAAACGGAAAAATTCCCGTTTCTTTGGTATTTTATTTTACCGGAAAAATACGAGGGAACCTTTCCGGCTTTTTTCAACGCTAGTCCGTACGGATGGCAAGCTTGGTCAAGGTAAAGAATTAAAAATGAAAAATAATACGCATGTTTTACACCCCCTTTTCTTACTTCACTATTTACTTATATAGGTATTCAACTTGAACACACAACACAACGCAACGCATGGCAAATATAAAAACTTAAAATAACTACCAACATGTTAGTAAAAAGGTACAATATATTTTTACGCAATGGCAACCCTCACGTCCGATACGATCCATAATTTAGCAATTTGTTTTGTAACCTCTGCTTGCAACGTTCACGGTTACTGTGTGTTATGTTTTTTAAGTATTAAGGAGTTAATATTCGGAAATGTGAACAAAATGTTTTCTTCAACGGATATATCGCCGTCACGTACCGTTAAACGTCGCTCGTAATCACGTCGTGCAGAACGTGTTTGTAATCAAGGTAAAAACAAGCGGATTGCATCGTGCGCGCCTACCAACAGTGTCTGCACTTTTAGTTGTATATTTTATAATTCCGAGGTGACGATGATGATGACGTTTTGTGACCTTTTGACTCCAAATTGAACCTTGTTGTAGTTTGTTTGTATCTATGTAAATCGTTTTGTAAACATTAACTGAACTATTTGTCCCGAGTTCCCAATTATTGATTGACGCCGGTGACGTCTCATCCATTGCTTGTTGCAAGGTGTCTGCTCATCGCTTATGGATGGATGGACAGGATATCTTGTTTTGCAAATATGGTGTGATTTGAGGGTGTTATTAACGACAAAATTGAAAAATAATTGTTATTTCGATATTGTTGACGTCGTTGCTCTATCGATGTTGCGTTTTATATGTCGACATCGATCGGTAGTTTAGATAAGATAGAGAAATTTAGATAAATACTCAGCTGTGCTTATAAATGTTATTGTGTCGGTAGGTTCAAAAATTTTTTTTTGTTTTTGTTACCTGTTATGTGCACAGGTCATTTTTTATACAGAGAGATGAAATGAGCTTGATCACCTCACATGTTCAATGCGGGTTGGCGATTAAAGCCGGCTTTTGACTATGGGATTTACTATATTATGTATATTACATCTTGAGCATATTACATCCCGCGTTTGAGATGTAATATATATTATAGCACAGTGTGAACGGTCACATACACAATGTATGATGAGCGATAAAATATTACATCTCAAAATCAAAATCAAAACTCATTTATTCAAACTAGGCTGATAATCAGCACTTTTCGAACGTCAAAATTTACTTTACTTTACTTATTTACAAGAGACAGTCCCCCAAAACGCCCCCCCCCCCCCTTCGACACTTCCTAGTGTTTCATCTCAAGATGTAATATATATCCTATAGTCAAAAGATGGCTTTAGATCGAATGTTTATCTTCAGTCAGTGGTGTCCAAGTGTAGAAACAAGCTACAACACGAAATAGTCACATTGGTACTGGCTGGGTTAGAAGTGGATCTGATAAGAAACGGGCCACCATCAAAAACATTTGTCTTGTTTTAATACACAGTGTTACAGTATGCTATGCTGAAGTTGAAAGCAACCAGGACCACAACTTAGGTAACATTCCAAAAACTTCATACAAATGGTTCTGACCAAACATAATCATGCTTGTTAAGACAATTTAATTTTTTACAAACATATATTTTATTATACAAATGCAATGATTGGACAGGAAGAGAAACAACCACCTATAACCTGATCAACCAATTTTAATTTTTAAACATTATATTTGAAAAACCTCAGGATTATAATAAGGTTAGGTCTATAAGTCTTTATTACTCATTAGTGTTTCGAGTTATTAACTATTATAGGGATGTAATAACATTCAACATTTTAGTGTTAAGATTTTAACATTGTCTTAGATTTTCCAACTATGTTGGTGGGGCAGGCATTGTATCTACAGTTTAGTTGACAATACACGTTATGGCTGTTGTCTCATCTAAGTCATCTCTGAAAATGGAATGGTAGGCATACAGCACTTCTGCTTTTAAAATAGCATCTTAGTGAAAAGTACCTTGCAATCCAACACTGTGAGTGCACCACCACAGTCACTTGACTTAGTGGTGTAGTTTGACTGGGCTTTTATCCGCAGTTAGCCTCTTGATTGGGCTAATTTGCGACTTAGTGATATATTGCTATGTGAACAACTGCTGCCATAATGATCATCAATTTGCAAATACAATTTCACATGCAAGCAAAGCAGCAAAACTGTTTCAGTACCTGGTTTGCTTTTGTACTAACTTTGTGCAAAGCTCCTGTTAGATTGCAATATGAAGTGGTTACTTTATAGTTTTATCTATAAAAGACATGCTGAAATAACTACTTTTTATTTCTTCTGATTTTTTTCGTTACTTCATTGACTGATTGATCTGTTTTGATAATAAAACAGGTATTTTTTTCTTGTCACAGCTGGTTAGTCTATATGGGCTGGAAGCAGAAAATCAACTCTTGAGGTGTTTGCTTACTGAGGCAGCGAAGAATTGCTGGGACACTGACCGCTCCAGCAATACTCCTAACAACAGCATCCACGCGTCGTTGCTCGCGCAGCACCTCGCGTCCCTGCTCAACCACCCTGCCAAGTCGACCGTTATCTGTCGCGCTGTAGACCAACCCTCCAGAAATCTTCAGAAGGTAAGTTATTCTTCACAATGCTCTTCCCCCCAAATAGATGCTCATCTATTCCAATGGCCTTTTTGCCTGTATTGTATGTTAGTCCTGATATCCATACCATTATGATACCATGCCTGTATCTACCACATAGTTTTACTCAAATCCTTGTTTAGTCTTCACTCCGTATTATCAAAGCAGATATTTTTTTAATTATTTACTTGTTCCAATATTTTTAACTATAATATACGAAATAATGTAGTAGTTGTAATTGTTGGTATGAGATATTCTGTGAAATATATTTTGTTAACTGCAGCTGGCCGGGAGGCCATGGGGATAATCATAAACACAAGGACATAACACACCATACAGATGTAGGTACTATAAACTTTTACTATGTCAATGTCATACTATATTGATATAGTGTAGATTCTATAAGGTTTAACAACCACCCTGTGTAACAAATACAAAATTATGTATTTTGAAGTCTTAGCAGACAAAGGCACTCAAAAGCAGTTTCCTATTACCTTCCAGTGCTTTTATTAAGTTGTTAACTTAATGTATGAATACTACTAAAGCACTGATTTCTTACAGATCTTAAAGCCGTCAAATACTTTACTCAATCGACTGTCAAGATTGTTAAAGTTAACCACTGCTGAGGATGTTGCCCTTTCGCTGGTTCTGAGGAGGAACTCGTCGAAATCTGAAATCGTAAATTTATCCAAGCAACATCTTAAAAAGAGATTTTTAGATCTCGTACAGTGCTACCTCGACGCAGGTCGGTATTTCGTTATCTATACTAATAAATGCTCGTTGGACTTGTAGTGGCGCGCGACGTTGGATTTCTAGTGGCGCGCGACGGCCGGGCGCGAGCTCATGGGTTCAACTCCCAGGGCGGGCGAAGCGTTATTGGATTTTTCCATTAGGAATTTCTCAGCAGCCGCGAAGTCTGGATTTGTGCGGTTCATGGAAATAGGCTCGGCCTCCAACTACACGTGACATTACTCGCGACATGTGTGGGTGTAATATTACGTTCACCTCTGCCTTACTCTTTAGAGATGGTTAGACGCGATGTTGTCACTACAACAGTGATTAGTGAATCTAAAAAAGCTGAAGATTTTTTTTGAACGCGCTGGTCTCTGGAACTCCTAGTATCTATACTATAAAGCCTTACTGCCGCACTCAGAGATGTTTAATGATTACTTAAGCCATCCCTTAACCATGGAGTGGGCGCGTTTTTCCGATCGTCAGCGGGCGCGTGGGGAGAATTTAGCCGCCCCTTTTCAGCGACGATTTTAAGTAAGAATAAATTAAATTTATTTTCTCAGTATTTAAGTAAAACAGAAGTAAGTTATTTTGAATCAATATCTTTATTGAACGCGGTTGTGGGAACTTTGGTTTAAAAAAATGATTTTGGAAGACTGAAGAATTTAAACTTATCCTACAATATCGTATATAATACTCAAAACAGACCCAAAAAAGTATTCTACATCAACAGGCAATGCTTTTGTAAAACAATCATCACATAGGTATGTGCAATGTTCATTGCACAGTAATTCTGAGCACCCGAAACACCTTATTTTAATGTGCGTATTTTTCATTATTTGCTATAATATACTGTGTTTACCCTCCTTCTTTGAAGATGAAACTTGTTCTACGAGTATATGTAAAAAACTACCAATTTGGTATCTCAAAGGTATATTTAATGTGTCAATAGAAGACCTTGTAGTTATGAATGGCGTAGCTGGCTTTTCCTCTAACTAGGACACTATTTGAGCTTTTATCTTATTAATCACGTGATGCCTTTAATTCCTGAAACTAAAATCGTTTTTTCTAAGTTTTTACAATAAATTAACCATAAAACGCACATACAATACCATAACATTTTAACTTTCCTAGAAATATATGACAAAAATGTTACCTACTTGACGCGCGCGCGCGTTTTACTTGCGCGCGGTGAGCAAACGCCGCCCGGCGACACGTGACAGTAACAACCTCATCAAGCGGCCCCCTGTGTTCTGATGAAATCTAGCCTTTAGGCACGAGTTTCCAACGAAAGTAAGGGCAGCGCGCTATGGTCTTACGAATTATTAAGGTTTCTTTGTCGAGGCAAAATGCTCATAGTGCGCCCACTCGAGGGTTAATAAAGATTTTGACAGTTTATGGATGCTTTTGTATGTCAAATCTTTACTATAAGACGGCTTAAGTCATCGTTAAATATCTCTGAGTACGATAGTTAGTGTTTAATTGACAGTATTGACTAATCATTTCTAAATACAAATTATATAAAAAAACTTAACTGTGTTTTTCTTCTTTGAAATCAATAAATAGTTGATTGGTATATTTTATTGGTTGGTGGGTTCAACTACCCAACTCTTGAGGCAGATGGCGATGCCGAGCAAAAAGAGAAACGTCGGTTATAACCGCGAGGCAAAATTATATCATGGAAATGTAACTTATCACGATGTTTCTTTCAGACAGAACAGACTTCAGTTTAAATGATGGCTGTTCTGTGGCAATACTACGGTTCTAACAGGTGCTATTTCGGTTCACAGAGCGCGGACATCAAGTGGAGCGTGCCGGACTTCAGGAATGCAGCCCTGAAGTGTTGCAAACTCTTCTAACTAATCTCGCGCATGAAAACTTTCGTTTAGCCGCAGTGACAAGAGACTTATTTTTGAAAAAGTTACGAATCGATTTCCCTCGCGCAGTAGTGCCTATAGTGCTCGCGCCGCTACTATACCCAGACGATACACAGACGCCACTCGAGGAAATGACAACAGCTGACGACATGGCTGCCGCCATGATGGACAACTCGCTGGCTGAGATCATCCGAGACATCGGCTATTCATTCACCTCATCCGTTGAGGAATGCAAGAACAACATGTTGAACTTCGGCGCCCGCGAGCCTACTGCTACGGATGTCGCCAAGATCATATCTACGATGGTGAGATACCACACGACGGTCCCGGACGGACCCCCGATACAGACACCTGGCAACTTCTGGCACGAAGTCAAGAAGGAAATGCTTCAAGGACACGGCGAATCGTGGAACGCAGAAGTGTTGGTGCAAACACTCAAAGATCTAGCCTCTAACCTCAACTGGAAGGAGGTGATTCTACAACTTGATCATCCTGAATTTTTCGTACCCGACAGGCAAGGGCTCACTTTGCTTTTCACAATTTTGCGACTCGGCCTCCAAAGTGCGGGCTACCCAGCTAATATATTCCCAGTTGAATACTTGTGCCGTCGCTGGACCAACCTGGAGGGACAGATGAGTCTCATCACCAACATACTCAAGTATTCAGACATCTTCAGTTTCGCTGATCACCCATTCCATCCGGTGTCTATTGACTTACTGAAATCGCCTCCCGAAAACGACAACAAAGATGTAGGTACTTGGCGTTGCCTGTATTTGGTCGAGCTACTATTGTTTGCTTCGGAACGCGGCTACTACATGCAAGTGCAAGATTTATTCAAGATTCCTATGAAATACTGCCCTGACGTTCTGATGCTGGCTCTACTGCAAATTACCCCACCTGTCAATTCTGTCAGACAAGAATTATTTACAACACTGATACCAATTTTTTTAGGAAACCATCCTAATTCCGGAATCATTTTACACCACGCTTGGCATAACCAAAATCCAAATATCAAACCTGTCATCATGCACTCGATGGCAGACTGGTATATTCGTGGAGATTGTGATCAATCCAAACTTTCGAGAATCCTGGATGTCGCACAGGATTTGAAGGCGTTGTCCTTATTATTAAATGTTCAGTCGTTTCCCTTTGTGATTGACTTGGCTTGTCTGGCGTCCCGAAGAGAATACCTGAAGTTGGATAAATGGTTAACCGATAAGATCAGGGACCACGGCGAAGCGTTTGTATCGTCCATGGTCAAGTTTTTACAAAGGAGATGCCCGCTAGTTCTTGGCAAAGGACCAGAAGAACAGTTGCCGAAAGCGGCTCAGTTACCACACGAGACTATCGCTACGATGTTGGCATGTTTACAGTTGTGCATTCCCAACGTCCAACAAGAGCTACAGGAGGCGATCTGCAACGTGATTGCTAACTGCCAGACTCTCATACTGAGCAAGACGCGGCAGACCATTACGGGCATCGCACGCCCGCATACTAGAGTTCTGGAGACTCCATTTAATCCTGCTGGACTAGGCGGTCAGCTTTTCCCGCCGCATGTCGACTCTATCACGAATTTGACCCCTAATGTTGCGAACATGAGCTTGGGTGCTCCAGCCAACACTGCGTTTGCGATGCCCGGTACTTTAGGACCACTAGTCACGACACCTGGATCCCCATCACGACTGATGGGCGCCGGGCCCAATAGCCCTTTCGCTATGATGCCATTACAACATAACGCGAATGTCGCCAATATGGGACTGGCCAGGATGGCTCCCGCACCAGTAATGGACAAGCAGCAACGCATCCCGGATCCGATCCATTTCCCCGAGATGATGCACAATGTTGCCAAAGAAATTGAGGATGAAGCTAACGGCTATTTTCAAAGAATTTACAACCACCCTCCGCATCCGACCCTGTCAATAGATGAAGTGCTTGATATGCTAAAGAAGTTTCAAGAGTCGCCGAACAAACGCGAGCGGGAGGTGTTCTCATGTATGCTGAGAAATCTCTTTGAAGAATACAAATTCTTCCCTCAGTACCCTGACAAGGAACTTCACATCACTGCTCAACTGTTCGGCGGCATCATTGAGAAAGGACTAGTACCCAGTTACGTTTCACTCGGTCTGGCACTGAGGTTCGTACTCGACGCTTTAAGGAAGCCAGAGGGATCCAAAATGTATTACTTCGGTATAGCAGCCTTGGACCGATTCAAGTCCCGTCTCAAGGATTATCATAAATACTGCGAGCACGTTAGGGCTATACCTCACTTTAGCGAGTTCCCTCCTCATTTGATTGAGTATATAGAATATGGACTCCAGAGCCAAGAACCGCCGTCGAAACCCCAGGGCTCCGTGTTGCCGACCAGTCTCGCTGCAATGTTGAACCAAACTGCAGTTGTTACTGTATCTGCACCATATAGGTACGTATTTACTTGTTTCTTCTAAAAGAGACTGGATGTTTTCTAGAGAAGAGCCTCGTTCTCTAATTACACACACATTTAACATAAACCTTTAGCCGATTTATCATTTTTCGTTTCTTATTCGCTATCATACACTAAGAAGCTGTCTGCCGATTAAAAAATGCCACTAATACATTAATTTGTTTACAGGGCTGCACCAGCCATTTCGGTGATATCGAAAGTAGCGAATTCCACTGGTGGCATGGGGAGCCGGCCTTCAATCGCGAACGCTACGAACATCGACACGCTGCTGACGGCCACCGACAGAGAAGAGAAGATCAGCGCTCCTCCAGAACCTATACAAGACAAAACAGCTTTCATTTTCAACAACTTGAGTCAGCTCAATTTACAAACCAAATGCGAAGAGCTCAAAGAAATAATTACTGAAGAGTATCATCCTTGGTTATCTCAATACCTAGTTATGAAGAGAGCTTCGATCGAACTTAATTTTCACGCACTATATTCTAATTTCCTTGACGTTCTTAAAATTCGTGATGTCAACAAGATGGTCACAAAGGAAACTTACCGAAACATCAGAGTATTATTGCGCTCAGATAAAGGCATAGCAAACTTTTCTGATCGTTCATTATTGAAGAATCTCGGTCACTGGCTTGGCATGCTAACCTTGTCACGAAATGAACCGATCCTGCATCTTGATATCGACCTGAAAGCATTAGTTCTCGAAGCTTACCATAAGGGCCAACAGGAACTCCTGTACGTGGTACCATTTGTCGCCAAAGTTTTAGAATCATGCGCTAAAAGCCTAGTTTTCAAGCCACCCAACCCTTGGACGATGGCATTGATGAATGTTTTAGCTGAATTGCATCAGGAACCAGACCTGAAATTGAATTTGAAATTCGAAATAGAAGTACTGTGCAAGAATCTGGGCTTAGACATAGCTAATCTGAAACCAGCCATTTATCTGAAAGATCCTGAAAAAGTAAGACAAATTGAATTCCAACTGTCTCAACCGAAGAATAAAGAGGCTGCGGTAGTGGTACCTGTGAACCCTGCAATTATACAAGCCCCGCAGATGCAGATGTTGCCTCCGCAACCTCCGATGATCCCCGCGGAGGACATGACTGTCACCGCGCCCACTCCGACCAGTGGCCTCATGGGCGACCCCAATCTCATGGGCGTGCTCGGCCTCCCGGAGCCCAGATTCAATTATTTGGACGTGAATGTCTCTTCCACATCTGCGTTTGGCCAAAAGATATGCTTCAATCCCCACATCCTCCTTTTCCAAAACTATCCCCACTTGAAACAGTTTGTTAAGCCCGCGATCGAGAGGTCGATCCAGGAATGGATCCACCCCGTGGTGGACAGATCAATCAAGTATGCTTTGACTACTTGTGAGCAAATAATAAGGAAAGACTTTGCGTTGGATCCTGATGAAGTGAGAATGCGAACCTGCGCGCATCACATGATGCGAAACCTCACCGCTGGAATGGCGATGATCACGTGTCGCGAGCAGATCATTAGCACCATCAGCACCAACCTGAAGGGCGCTTTCGCAACAGCCCTGATGCCTTCCACACCCCAACAGGTTAGTATTTCATAAACAAAATGAATTGATTGTCTTCTAATGCATCTTGAATGAAGAGCTGACTTGGATCCGCGCTGTGGATGTGAGCTCTCCATACAACATGTATTATATGTATATGAAATACTAGTCACATTAGTATCCCTTGTTGACAATTTCCATAAATGTTAATGCTACTCAAATCAATTTCAAACATTTATGGAATAAATTGTAGTAGGCAAATAGCTAATGCCTAGGGAACTGATTGGCCTGGTCAAAATTGTATTTTTATGGGGAAACAAATTCGACATTTTTTATGAACTTTATACTATGAATCTGATGATAGTCTTGAAGGTAGGTTATTGTGTCGTAGCATGGGTGGGATTAGATTTTTACAGGTGCATTAGAGGTGATCAGAGGCCATCATGAAGCGTGGCTCCGGACGCAACTGTAAGAAGTCTACAAAATTACTTGTCCTATTCAATGATAGGATTAACGAAACAAGTTATGAATTATTTCTTTTTTTTTTTCAAGTATTATTATGTATTTTTTTATTGTAAAATCATAGCTTCATAGCTTTACACATCCTCTTTACTCTCTCAAAATTGATGTGAGGACAATTTTATTTTTATTTTGTTCCCTATAATGGCTAACAAAAGATATTTTACTATCATATTAATAGTTCTTGGTATTTCAGAAGGAGGTAATAGAAAGCGCAGCTGCTGTTCTAGCTACCGAAAATATGGAACTCGCGTGCGCGTTCATCCAAAAGACAGCAGTGGAGAAGGCGTTGCCCGAGCTGGACAAACGTCTGCATAGCGACTACGAGCTGCGCAAGCTGGCGCGGCAGGAGGGCCGGCGCTACCTCGACCCCATGGTGATGGCCTACCAGACTGACCGCCTACCCGAGCGCGTGCGCCTGCGTATGGGCGGCCCCACCGACCTGCAGATCACCGTCTACGAGGAGTTCGCATGCAATATCCCTGGCTTCACGCCAGTGCGCGACGTCGGATTGTTCATACCTAAGCCGTCTGCTCAGGATCAGATGTCTCAACTCGCGTTCAGCCAGGTCATCAACCCGACGCAGGTGTATGGCACGGACGAGATGAGTACGCTCATCACAGGCTCCGAGCTGTTCCTGGCCAACTGCATCGGCGTCGCCTCGCTCGCGGTGCAGGCCGCCAACATGCACTCTCTGCTTGAGTGCCTCTGCATCGCAAGAAGAAACCGCGACTTTGTGTCTGGATGTGCTTTGCTACAGAAGGTAACATAGATATACTTTATAAACAAAATTTGCAACGAAGGGTCAACAATTATTGTATTACTTTTGATGCAATAGTTGATTGATGTAGATTTGTTGCAGATTTTTTATACTTATATTTCCTCTTTTTGTTTCAACTGTCCTAATTTTTATTTTTTTCATTATTTTGGTTATTTTTAATTTTTTCTTCCCCACAATATTTTTCGTGCTGATCAATCAGTTGTCTCATTTTGTAACTTACAGATAGCTAATATCGAGCCTTGAGGAGATCTGGTAAATTAAATGTTGTGGAAATCAGCACGAAATAATGTGTGTAACAATATTGAGCAGTCTTCGTAACAGTAATTTGAATGATATAGGCGGTGGAGGGTTTGCTGGATGGGCACATCGTGCAGCCCAACATGGGGAACGACCACCTGGACATGATGGGCAGGTATCGAGACACGCACTTGCGCGTGCTCAAGCTGCTAGAGGATGCGCGCGTCTACGGACACGTGTGGACCACCAAACAGATCACGTGCTGCCTCACCGAGTGCCGCGAGGAGCTACGCTACAACATCGAAGCGGTGGACTGCCTCATCAGGAACCACCTCATCAACTTGCCACAGGTACACAACATCTAAGCTCTCACGTTGGAACCTAATTAACCATGTAAGCACACACTGACGTGAACATTTACATCATCAGTACGACCTGGCGCTCGCTCACATGATGGACAGCGGCAACAACTACATGGCCGTTGCGTTCGCGATGCAGCTGGTGCAACTATACCTCGTCGACGACCGCAACAACATGTTCGTGAACGAGTCTGACCTGTACCACGTGACCGAGACGCTGGTCCGCGTCATGTCGCACTCGCGCCAGCCGCCGCCTGAAGGTCTCGGTGCCCTCATCGAGATGCTCCGGGTCAATCAAGATCCCAGCGCATATCTTGGAGAAAGGTCCCCGCTGGGTCCCACTGCTCACATTCACTCTGGCATTCTGCAAGTCCGAGTAAGTTTTCAAAAATTATGAACAATATAATATCTTATTAGTTTACTAAAATAAAATCGAGATTCTGCTTTAATTAGATTTAGATTAGATTAGAAATTAGATTAGAAAAATATTTTTTTTTTTATTATTTCTTTAGATTTTTCTATTAAAACTTGTTGATAACTGAAATTAATAAGTCCATTAGTAAAACTTGCTTTATTCCACAGTCGCAGACCTACGACGACCCACCCGGCCTGCAAGAAAAGACGGAAAATCTTCTTCGCGAATGGAGAAATGTTCTTCTCAGTCCCCTGACTGAAATCGAACTCGCACAGAACTTCAACTTGTACGTACATCGCATGAACATGAACGGCATCCTGAAGTCTGATGACATGATTACAAGATTCTTTAGGATTGCGACACAGATGTGCGTCGAAAACGTGTACCAGCAGCTCAATGAGGACAGGATGAACACCCCTCCCTTGCCTCCAAAGAGGGACAAGTATTACAACATGTGCGATTCGTTCATCAAGCTGGTGTCACTTCTGATAAAGAACACGGCAGATGGTGGCAACCCGACTCCCAAGTTGAACTTATTAAACAAGGTACGTTTTCAGTAAACGATCATTTATCGTTTACGTAATATGAGTATAGGCAATGCTGTATTTCGTAGTGATAAGTGCATACATTAAACTATTGTATTGTTTTCCACAGATCCTGGGTATAATCGCCGGATGCTTGCTTCAGGACCATGAAGAGCATGGCACAAACTTCCAACAGCTGCCGTATCATCGTCTACTTCTTATACTATTCCTTGACATGAATATGGCAGAACCTGTTTTAGAATCTATGAACTATCAGGTAAAATACCCTTACTTACCTTATTCTCTATAATGATGAAAAGATATTCATCATTATCCTCATCAACAGCCTAATAATGTTACCACTGCTGGGACACAGGCCTCCTCACTTTGAGAGGGAGTGGGCTATAATCTACCACGCGGGCCCAGTGCGGATTGGTGGATACATGTCTTTCGAATTGTTGGTTCTAAGACATGCCGGTTTCCTCACTATGTTTTTATCCTTCACCGTTTTGAGAGCATCACCAGGCAGGCATGTGTAATTTATTTCATCACCGCTGATGAAATAAATTACACATGCCTGCCTGGGTTCGAACCCATGACCTACTGTTCGTAATTCGGGGCTGCCAAAACTGGGCCACCGCTACCTCGATAGAAAGAAGATAATTATTTATGTCTAAATTGGTTTCCGTGAATTTTTACTGCTTCATTTTTATTTTCGTGTAATGGTCTGTAAAGTTACATAAGTTGTATGTTCTAAAGGTTATCTATTGCTTGTTGTTTAATGTGATGTTGTTGTGCTAGGTTCTCACAGCGTTCTGCCATACGTTGCGGATCATCCGGCCGTGCGCTGCGCCCGGCTTCGCGTATGCCTGGCTCGAGGTGGTCGCGCACCGCGCTTTCATCAACCGTGTACTCGCGGTAACACCACAGCAAAAGGTACCACTTAGCATATTATTTTGATCTGTAAACCGGTGTTGCTAGGTTTATAACAGTTCATATTCATCTCCCATTTGCTTATCAATAACAACTTGTCATTGTACAACCAAATTAGTTAACACAATATTTACAATTTGATTATGTCATCCAAATTAAAGTAAAAGTTTAACTGTCTAGTTTCAAAATATTAACCATAGCTTACTGTTTACTGAATGAAAAATATCATGTAGCGTCAAATTCAGGCGGATCCAAATAAATAAGCATTTATTTCTTGTAACTGCAGATTGGCTGAATGTATTATTTAATAACTCTTCTCTAGAAGTGTGTTGGTAGGCTTTTTGTCGCTCTTTATCAATCCCATCTTATTAATTACCCTTTTTACTACTCAAATGTAAGATAATATATAATATACTTACATTTCATTCCTATGGAGTCATCACACAGACAGTGATTCACAAACATTGGTCAATGACCCTGATTATTGTTATTTGATAGTGAACCAGATATTTTTACTTGACGCTTTAATGTTTATTCCTATTTATACAATCAATTTTAACGTAGTTCAAATTCAAAAAGTTTAAATGAGTGGCTATCATATAGTGCCCATCAATTAACTGTTAAATGGTTCAATTTTGTACCAAACCATAACCATTGAAGCCCTGCAGATGCCGTGGCAAATGAACACCACATAACCTTCTGTCTCAATGTTGTTTCTATTCCATAATTCCATAGCCATTTAACTTATCAAACATGACTAAAAATGGAAAAAGCTCTTGTATGCAAATGTCAAAAACAAGGGCATCAGCGTGTTACTCTCAAAAATATTTACCACAATTCTATTAATAATTATCATTTGTTTCGATAGAACAGATCGTTATCGTATGATTCGTCATGAGAAAATACACTCAATCTGATTTATATGTAGTGGTTACAAGCTTTATTGCCTGACCTCAATTGAACATCAAAATCACAAACTACTGGAAGACACAGGAAGTATATTTCAAGTGCTTTCTATGTGTCGTTTACAAATTGCAATAGAAATAGTAAATATTTTAATAGAAACAATAGTCAAAGCTACAAAGTACTGTAGTTCTTACAGGTCAGAAGCGCATATGAATATAGGTCTTATGATGAACTGGACAACTGCACCATTCATAAACACACCTTTCCTTTTTGTATTGATATATGTTGTTTTCTTTCTTTTAGCTAACTTGTGGAGGCCAGGCAATCAAATTCCCTATGTTTTGTGTGTATACTCAAGCGGCCTAATTATTAGAGATGGGCCAAATATGTGACCGGATTGCGGTTTAACTATTTGTTCAATAGATTCCAGTTTAAATGAATGCAACACTTACAACTTCACATCATCCATCCGTCACATCATAATTCATGCTTATGCTTAGCGAAATAGTAAACAATTAATAACAGTTCAAGACCAAATGGAATTTGGGCAAAATCTGTTAAACGAACATGAGGCCTATCTCTATTAATTTGAATTAGACTTTTACACTGTGTGTGTTTGTTCTTCAGAATCATGTAGTTCTAATTGCTCTATATTCATGGGCAAGTCAGATGCTGCTGCCGCATTGACTCTGCTTTTGGAGCTTACAGATTTGTTTTATTCTAGTTCGAAGACGAGTTTTGTATTTGACTACAATAAACATCACAATGATTCAAACTACACAAAATGTATTTAGGAACTTTCCCTAGTGGGGTGTAAGTTCGCTTTGTAAGCTTATCCTGCAATTAAATCATTTCATCAGTCATGCTTCATTGTTTATGGTAATATCGCCGAATTTTGCTATAACTTATCTGAAAATTGTTATTGTCATGTTCAGAGTATGTTTAATTGAAATTTGAAATAATCTAGTAAAAGTTTCCTGTAGTTAAAAAATTAAAACATTGCAGAAAGTAAAATACTGAAAATAAAGTCAACATTTAGTTAAATTTGACAAAGACTAAAAGAAGCGAGAACTGCTAGTATTTAGATGATTTGATTGGCAGCGGTGCATGTGCGTTGCATGCAGTTTGTGTTGAATGCGGCACACTGGGGCAACTGCCGTGCGGCGATCATTGTGTGTTGTAAACCAATTGCTGATTACTTTGCAGGGCTGGGGGATGTACTCCACGCTGCTAATAGACCTGTTCAAATTCCTGGATCCGTTCCTGCGCAACACGGAGCTCGCCGTTCCCGTCATGATGCTGTACAAGGGCACACTCAAAGTGCTCCTTGTGTTACTCCACGATTTCCCCGAGTTCCTCTGTGACTACCACTACGGCTTCTGCGACGAGATCCCGCCAAACTGCATTCAAATGAGGAACCTCATCCTGTCCGCGTTCCCGCGCAACATGCGGCTCCCTGATCCGTTCACTCCTAACCTGAAGGTGGATCTGCTGGCGGAGATCACCCTGCCCCCGCGCGCCGTCATTAACTACAACAGCATCATCCCTGCGTCGCAGTTCAAGAAGGACTTGGATGCGTACCTGAAGGCGCGGACGCCCGTCACCTTCTTGTCGGAGCTGAGAGGCAACATGCAGGTGTGCATACTTACTGAGCACCACTCATTTATAAATGGTAACAATTGATATGAGCGTGTTGACGTGTGTCACTCGGCAGGTGCTGAATGAGCCCGGCCGCCGGTACAACTGCCAGCTGATGAACGCCGTGGTGCTGTACGTGGGCACGCAGGCCATCGCCTACATCCGCACTAAGGGACAGACCCCCAACATGTCCACCATCGCACACTCTGCGCACATGGACATCTTCCAGAACTTCACCGTGGACTTCGACTTCGAAGGCCGGTAAGACTGACACGAGACTCATTATTTTATACAAAACTAACACTAAGCCTTAGTAGTAAAAAATAGTTTTTCAGGTTATAACTTTACTTAAATTACCTCCATGACCCGTTTACTATTCAAAGCATCCACTACCACAATGTTTTAAGAGTGCTACATTGAGTTTTACCGTAAAATGTGATTTGACCCAAAAAAAAGTCGTTTTTCAGCAAACATTTTTGCGTAGGGGTACTTAGTTTCATGTACAGAATGCTTGGTTGACGTAGTGAAGGGTTACTTTACACCCTGTATTTTACACTAACTACATGTTTAGGGTGGCAGACGTAAGATAACACCATAGGGCAGATTAAAGTACTCGCAGATAGGTCGCGGGAGTACAGCCCAAGCGAAATGACGAGATGACGACCAGCGGCACACAACTAGTTCAAAACGAAGCCAGCACGAGAGAAGGGAAGGCGACTACTTCTGTTTTGCGGACTTGCTACAGAGACCAGAAGAGGAAACCACGAGGTTTAATAAACAATTTCAGAAGAAATAGGGTTTCAACTGTTGCAACAATGAAACAAGAATAAGTACCAGAATCATGTAAATTACTGTGTTCATAGAGTTTAGATCTTCGTACACTACCTCTACATGCCTCTTAATACCTACGTATTATTACTGTCAGTACACCGGCGTGTTGGGTGTTCACAGGTACCTGTTCCTAAACGCGATCGCGAACCAACTGCGCTACCCGAACAGCCACACGCACTACTTCTCTTGCTGCCTCCTGTACCTATTCGCCGAGGCCAACTCTGAGGCCGTGCAAGAGCAGATCACCAGGATGCTGCTCGAGAGACTCATCGTGAACAGACCCCACCCCTGGGGACTGCTCATCACGTTCATCGAACTCATCAAGAACCCAATCTACAAATTCTGGTCACATGAGTTTGTGCATTGCGCACCTGAGATTGAGAAGTACGTATCTATTTCTGACATTAAGTAATTATAGGCGCTACCGCTGTCATTAACATATTAACCAAACACAGAGTAGTATATAATTATGTACTATAAAGTGATAGAGTAGCATTCCGCCTGTGATGTGTCCGGGGTGCGTTTCTATTTGCACGGTCGTAACTTAACAAGTGCAATGGCAATATAAACAACGCCGATGTCGATAAAACCGTTCGCCCACACATTATCACTACATTGCTTACAATCACTCCCATATTAATAAAGAGCCAGCCCCGTTCATAGTCTAGTAGTAGAAACTAGACACTGTACTAGAATGTCATATACTTAGACTACATACGTTCAAGTAATAGACAGTATGTTTTAAATTCAGTCATTTAGTCAATTATGGTAACTCATGGCCATAAAAGGGGTGATATAGTTATTTCTATCAGAATGAGGCTGGATGCACTGAGGGAGAAACATTCTGAGCGCATGTAAAAGGTTTTACTCTGATTGAAGTTCTAAAGCACATAAAATATCAATTTATTGCTGCATGCTTGGAAAAGCATTTCGCTTACCTAAAGTCGAGTGCCAGAAGATAACCAACAATCCACTGACGAAGTTTTTACTCAACTGATTTTATTGAGTTTCTGAACATTATGTTGAGATAACCTCAAATACTTGGCAGTAATTAAAACTATTTATTTAAAAGTTCAGAACTGTGATCCGTGTAGATGCATGATCGTGTAAGAACTACTGAGCCTAAAATATTGAAAAAGATACAGCGAGTAGTTCAATGCTTATAAATTACAGGAAAACCTATAAGAAGGCTATGGTGCTAAAATAACACTGAAAATCTCAATATCTACTACAATGGTACGGAACCCTTCATGTGCAAGTCCAACTTGCACTTGGCCAGTTTTTTAAAACCATCAAATTAATGCAAAAAAACAATGTACTGGAAGTCTTCCAACACCAAGGTTATTTTGAACAGTTTAGAAAAATAAATAATAAAAGAAACGGTGGTATTTTTATAACGAAAAAGTTTGATCCAATTTATTGAACTGTTAAATAACTGTTTATATTTTCATACTAAATTTTGCATCCAAACTAATCAAACATAATTCATAATTTATGTTTTGTTAATTTTATTTGCATTCATTGAATCCTAGTAAATAAAATAAAACCTTTGAAAATCAATGGACTACAAACTTCGTCAGAGGTAAAACTCCCTCGACTATAATGTCTTTCATTATCTTTCGATGTATGATGTTCGAGGCTGATTTAAACGTCTTCTGCTCTCTTAACTCGCCTAATTGAATGATATCGTGATAAATAAATAAACAAAAGTTTATTAACAAGCTCCGAATGAATTGGAAGGAAGAATCTCTAAGCAAGACTAGTGCACTTGTTACGCGGGAACACACAAAATATTCCTAACAAGCTAACTAATAATGAATAGTGGAGACGAGTAAATCTGCCTTCAGATTGTATTTGCATAATAATTCACTACAGGTGAAGATAATCATGTTTTTCTTTTTTTTTTATTGATAGTGCTATCCGACTTCACCTGGAGCGGTAATTAGCCCCCCTTTTATAAACGCTCGTCGCGTACCGGTTGAAGCCATATATCTCAACTTCAATTTATGTTGTACTTTTATTCTCCCTTTTTGGATAACGAAAACAATTTTAAAACTAGCCTACAATCTCTCACGGGAAGCATTCTTGTTCTTCCAGTTGAAGATCGAGCTAATATTAAATTCTGTATGGCTCTCGGTCAGTACCGTCGGAGCACATTAATAATAACTACTAGTATTATTTAAAAGGACTCTCGCAATTACACAATGGTCAGGCGGTCTCGTTGATTGATTCAGTTGTTCAATCCATATCGCTATGATCAGAGAAGCATGCTCGCTGGACAGTATTATATACGTTATAGAACGAACGCTAGCACGCTTGTGTTCGTGTACCGCTGACCGCTTTGTGGTTGCGCCCGCTCCTTTTACTGGGTGAGATTCCAATAGGAAAAAAATCATGTCTCATTAGTACATTTTTTCGTATTTGCTTCCTTCTTCCTCAATGGAATTTCACCCTAAAGCTTAATCCAAAGCTTCAATTATGCCAAGGCGGCCGGTAGGTGGCGCAGGTCTGGTGGGTGGATGGCGTACATAGGTTAGCATCAGACTGTCCGCGATGACCGATATTGCGAGCGGCTGAGGTAGCAATGTAATCCATGCGGCTCTAGCTTGCTCCACCGTCACCGAGCGCGTGACGTAATCGTTGAACTGGAATGAGCCGAAGGCCGAGACTACAAGACGACGTTGTCGGTTCGGCTCCGATCTCCAGACACTAGTTAAAATGATTGGTCTTGCTCGAGAATGTCTGGATATCGTAGCGTAACTGGCACTCGTCTGGTCCCTGGACCTATACTGCTAGTTGGGACTGGTGACGACCAATGACAATTAATCTCATCTTCGTCATGATATTGTAAAAATAATTGGAAATAAATAAATTAACAATGGGTCGTCAGCCTATCGCCTATCTAGTAAACTAGACACTGCCATGCGCGTATGAAGACTAAATCAATCGACCGATCTGAATGGCAGACTAAATATTATATTAAATACCAAGAAAGTTTCCGAATGAACGTTTTACTCTGTTTCGTATGCGTGATGTGCGGCGTAACTAACAACACTAACAGCTGAATGCCACTATCGGCTTGCATATCAAATCGCGTTTCTGTCTACTGTGCACTAAGTGTATTATGTCTCTATACATTGAACTCGGCTGATTTTCTTAGCGTTCATTTTCACATGTACATCGAACACGTATGGTGTAGCTTATCGGCCGACTGAGCTAGCTTTCATGTGCGCCTAGCTTTACTTTAGTTTTGTTTAAATTTTCGAGCCCAATATAATTCACGCGTTAGAATAAAGATAAACTTTTTTTAACACAGTTAAAGAAGCCAATTGTACAGGTTGTTCACTTTCAAAACTATTGTTTTATTTTGATTTCCCGTGAATTGTATCTTTTTTTTAATAGGAGTACCTAGGCATTTCAGGAAATGATGTTGATGCAATTATACTGGTTTGGTTTAACTTTTCGTGGCAGAATATTCTGAAAACTTCGTCTTGTATCCACCAAATTGCATTAATACCTGGGACAAAACTAACCATAACTAATCATTATGTTTTTAGGGGGATGCCATTCTTCTCTTTTTCAAACAGTAATAAAACATTTAAATACAATGATGTAGTCGCGCAATGATCTGCATTATTAATAGTTATTTGTTATACAAGAGTTAAGCAAAGTTGCTTTTTAATCGCGTGCTAAATTTTGATGACCGAGCAAGCGAAGGATTCTAAAATTAGAATCCTGAGCGTTAGCGAGGGAATCAAAAAACACGAGGTGAAAATCTTTGCACTCGAGTGCAACACATCACTTTTCATCCCACCTCAGCGAGGAAATGACTAAATTCAAAAAAAAAACATTTACAATCACAAGATACTTTTATTTCAGTTTAGGTATTAACTACCATATTATGATAGATGCTGTGAAAACCTTCCTTTTCTTTTGTTTGATGACCAGATGACGCTCTTAAAACTGCCACTAATTGAGGATAGGTGTCGATATGTTTGTCTTTTTTCATCTTTATTGTTGCTTTTAGTATTAATATGTACTCCATAGAGTGCTTGATGTCTTCGTCTCGGATAATTCAATAAAATATGCCAGCAAAACGGTTTCTGATAAAGTTTTGGCTCAAATACATCTCGCGTGATTGTTGAGGGAGAAAGCTCATTTGCACATTTTTGACAGTTTAGTCAATTATGTTGGCGTCAAATAAACTTCTTCGTCGCCCGATTCACTCATTTTAGGGTTTTCACTTGTTTACAAGTTTCTTGTTTTTATTTTTAACATGGTTTTAACAATATGACGTGAAAAGAAAATAGCGCGCGCAATGCAATTTAAAAAAAAAGTACACCAAGAAGGTTCCAAGTCTGAGTTTCTAACAAATTAAAAAAAAGTTGTATGATAAATTCGGCACCATGGAGGTAAAAGTAAATAGGTTTAATGCTGTTTTGAATTCACAAACCTAGTGCACACGATGTTCTAAATTCAATTTACTTTATCCTCTAGCGGATAAAAACAGCTTTTGCACTCAGATATCGAAGAGCAAAAATATCCTTTCCGAGATGGGGGGATGAAAAGAAAATTATTTTGTGCGAAAAACATGAATGGCATTCCCTATTTTTTTCTTTTTTGCTGCTCTGGATTAAGTAAGTAAGTAAGTTAACATTAAACCATTTCATGATAAGTACAGGGAATATCAGAGAAAGTCATTCTTCAATACAAATTGTACTAACAGTAACTAATTGGGCAAATCTTTCTAGATGGCGCCGCTTGTGCGTGCGCACTTCACTTTATATTTTCTTGGATTTTCATTCAATTTTTGCATTGCATAAAATCTTTATGTTTTTGACATGAGAATGCCGTTGCGTGTAAGTAGCGCCATCTAGCGTTAGGTTGGTGTGTACTGTGTAGTGAGCATGGTTGTTTGTTGCGCAACATCAGTTCTGTGGGATTCTAACGTTTTTTTTTGGCCAGGCTCTTTGCGTCAGTGGCGCGTTCCTGCATTGTAGACAAGACGGGTGCGGGAGGGGGGGAACGGGAGATAGCCGAGTAGCGTCGCGCCAATTGGGAGTCTGTCCGGCATAAGCACATGTATAAAAGCTATGTCGAGAAAGGTATGTTGCATCTCGCTATTACAATGTTTTTTTACTTTTTGAATTAGGAACCCATATTAGTTCGAAACTTTAAGCAGACTTAGGTACAGATACGATTAATTGTTCTCTTTTATTCATCATAATCAGAGTAAAACGCAAACACCCTTTATAAATAAATGACCTTAGATACCTGGGTAACAAATTGGCAACGTCGCACGCGCGCGTCGCGTCAGAGCGTTTGGGCGGCGCAACACAGTGACCTATTTCTTTTTCTTTTACGCGCGGGTTGCTTTGCATACGATTGTCACTGTCGTAGTGAAAGTGCACGTGTGTGTATTTATTTTGTTTCCTTGTTTGCATTGCCATCTTTTAGCGAAAATATTTGGTTGTACTTGTGAGTTGCGTCAGAGCGGCAACAACGCATCTCAGATTTATCGTTTTAAGGCGCATGACCTATGCGTATAGACATAATCAGCTGTTAGGAAAGATAAATCGTGTCCAAACTGGGCAAAAACTTAAAAAATCATTTGCGACTAAACTATTGCTCCTATTTAATTGATTTTTGGTACAGAGCCTGAAAATGGTACCTAGTTTATGTTGTTTAAAGGAAAGCCTCTCTGTCGTCCACCACGCCGGCCCGGTGCGGTTTGGTAGATGTCACATGTTATCGATTTTTTCATTCTAGGAAATGGGGGTGGTGATGAAATAAATTACACAAAGTAATGCACCTGCTTGGGTTTGAACCCACGACATACTGCACTGCTCTTTTATTTAATTTTTTTACATCACCCAAGTAACTGCCCTGTTTTGTGAGGCCATTTAATCAAATAGCCACGTGTCACGTTAAAGCCAAAGTAAAATCTAATCTTTGTTTAAAAGCTTACTATTCCATTAACGACTACTTAAATGATAAGAATAGTTGGTCGCTGAGTTGAACACAAGACAATGTTTGTTATTTATGTTCTTACTCCAAGATTAGTTTACTGATATGTTATGTCTTTTTTTTATTATTATTATATACTTTTTTTATACTTGCCTTACTATTGTATCGAGTCTGGTTCTTCTAACCAACCTAACAGACAGATGTGTTGCTGGAGAGTTTGTTCCGCCACTTAAAACACTAGGAAGTGTCGAAGGGGGGGGGGGGCGTTTTGGGGGACTGTCTCTTGTAAATAAGTAAAGTAACGTAAATTTTGACGTTCGAAAAGTGCTGATTATCAGCCTAGTTTGAATAAATGAGTTTTGATTTTGATTTTGTCGTTACAGGCTTCCAAGGCGAGGCAGGACCGAGCCAACCGCAGCAACCACAGCCGTCCACTTCTGGTCAGCCCCCCAAACAGCCGTTGCAGTGGAACAAACTGTTTCAAAAGAAGTAAATCAGTGATGAACAATTTTTGTAAATATATTTATATTGTAGTGGTGAACTTTTGTAAATTAATCAATTGATTTTTGACATTGCCTGGCTCAAGTCCCAACATCTTTAAAATGATAATTTAATCATTTTACTTTTAATTTCGCCTCCTAAAATTTACTTTGTGCTAACTTTTGATTGGAGTTGGAATTGTGTACACGACCTAGTCCCGGCGTCGACTTCGATGTAAGTACTTTTCTCTCAGAATATGTTCCTATTTGTAACCTGTATTAACAAATTCAAGTACTAAAATTGAATTTCATTGCGCTTTCTTTTTTCGACGTCCGGACTAGGTTGCCAGATCACGACATGGGTCGGCTTATGTCAAAAATCTATTATTATAAATAGTATACATATGGAATGTCTGCGCGAATGTCTACAATGTCTACGATAATTCGCCAGTTTGGTGGTCGAATCACAAAATTTGTTGTATTATAAGTAGTGTATAAACATAGCGTGATCTCGAGGTCGAGTCTCTATCGTCGTGCCACTGTTTAACGTGCATATATTCCTTAGGAACAACTTGTTTGCGCTCGTAACTTGCATGTGTAAATTGTTTAATTTTAACCAATATTTTTTGGTACAAACCGGAACTTTAAATTATATTTTTAATATTAAACATTTCTCTAAGAAAACAACATTTTCATTGAGAAAATAAGCAACACAATTTCATTTCAAGTGTAATAAAGCCATTAGACATGTCTAGCTGAAAGTGCTGCAATATTCCCTAAAAGTGTTAAAATTATCGTGAGTGCTAGAGATTTGTGAAATAATTATGACATTGTACTCGTACCGGAAGAAACTGTCGCCTAAATTGGTTTTTAATGTAAATACTGTCTAAACAGATCGTAGTTGTTGTTTGATTATGGTTTCGATGGAGGGTGCAGTGATGGCCACACTAAATTAACAGACTATTCGCGATTGGTCAGTACGGCGTGACAGCACCGCCGCCTCGCCGTGGCGCTCAGCCAGCTCTGTAGTCGCCGCGCCGGTGCGCTGTAACGTATAACGTTGTGCTTATGGGCCCCCCATGCGCGACCACTTCTACCCAGGACTCTTACCTTATCTACTCAAAATTATAATACTATTTACCCTATTTACACCTCTGGTGGTTGACTAATTAAATACAAGAAAGGAAATGAACAAGTTTTCAGTAATATTTGTACAGTTCTAAGTGAATCCTTAATGTTGTATTACAAAACATAATTATTCCAGAAAAGAAATGATTAATTTGAAACAATATTGAATATGTTCTAATAGTAATAGTAACGCGGTTGAAAGTGGATAGTTGTTGGTGGACGTTTTTAAATGCGAATGTAGCGATCAGTTGGTGTGCAGCGGGTGGTATAGGTCCGTATGATTGACGCGACTTTGTATTCACTCGTGTTGCGTGTCTTGTGCGGCTGGTCGCCAGCGCAATAAGCTGCAACATATTCGTCTCGCGACCAGACTCTCAACACACACAACTCACTTATTTTAAGGCAAATTACACTAAGTGATACAGAGCTAGCTCGTCGAATTAAGTAAATCGACTGATTAAAAGTAAACCGCTAAATCGATTGTTAGTTTTAAAATTGTGTATTTTTAATTCACACGTAACTTGTAGTTTTGATTATTATGATCAATGAATTTTTGCAAATATTGGGTTAATTGTAAAACATTTTAGTGTTAATTATAATATTTAATAAGTTTTGATTAGCGTTTCTTCACGTTATCAAGTTTTCTAGGTGTGATTTGAACGTAATAATTATAAAATAGTAATGCACTTACCGGTGGGGCAGTCGCACGGCGCTTGTAGCGCGACCATGACCGCGTCTCACTTCACCGGACTAAGCATTTTAGATATTGTATTGCTAAAATTAAAACTTCACGATTAAGATAATGTAATCACTTTTTCTAATGTGTTTAACAAAAGTATTTTTCCATCTAACTGGTTTTTTATTACTTCCCAAAACCTGTCCTTTCTGACCCTTTTTGAGACAATTAGATGATGGTCTCAAATCGAACGAACGAGAACTTTCACCTACCTTTTATCTACTTGCGGGACGAATAGACGAAATCTCATTGGTTTAAAAACCCATGTTGGTCCTGAAACATTAACTTAGAATGTGCGTGTGAACTGAGGGACCACACTCGGAACCCAGTTACCTTTAAGCCAATTTCCCTCGCTTTGTTTGTTTTATATTGCGTTTTGCATCTTTATTTTTATGAAAGTGCTCGGGAAGTATAAGTCTGCAAGAAATCCAGCCTTTACTATGTTTATTTTTATTAAATACTAGCGGACGTCACGCGGTTTCACCCGCGTAGTTCCCGTTTCCGTGGGAATACAGGCGCGCATTGAGAATCCTAGGATTTAGTACCTAGTAGACTTAAAACAATTGTAGAACGAATCTGGGAATTTGTAAGCAAATATATTAAAAAGTACGACCCAGAGTGGTCCCTCAGTTCTCATAGACGATTAGCCAGATCTTTGAAAGTAGCATAAAAAAGATGGTTTTGTGAATACAGACACTGAGTAAACAAATTGCAAAGATATTTCCTAAAAAACGATGTCCGTTGGGAGTGTGGAGCTACTTTTTAATTAAAAGGAAACAAGGGAACAATGACGGGTGTATTGGTGCAGAAACGAAAATGTTATATACTTACGAGGGCTGAGTGATAAGTGTGGTAAAAATCTATTTTGGAATAAAATTATCGCAAATTGCGTGTTCACACAAGCAGGTTTCCTTGTGTGAACTCTTGAGGGATTCTATATTTAAATTTTGTTGATTGTGGAGGTTAAATGGAAAGTCCCAGGGAATGTTTTACTGTTATTTAATGAAGTAATTATTAGAGACAAAATAATACGTGCTCACCACAGTGGCGATTCTGTTCAGAGAGGAAAAGGAAGTCGGTGTTGCCATACACATGGAACACCTAACCATGAATCATAATTTTTTAACATTGCAATAATACTTCACAACACCCTCCCTCAATGTTAAAACTCAAAAAACAATATTACCTTTTAGTTATACAATAACAAAAGAACGATACTAACACAATCCCATACAGCGTTTAAATTTCTCAAACTTTACTTTACCCAAAGGTTTGGTTAAAACATCTGCCACTTGATCATCTGTGCTGATGTAATCCACACTTACAATATTATTATTTACCTTATCACGTACAAACTTTATCTTAATGTCAATGTGTTTAATTTTATGATGAAATTGCGGATTTTTACAAAGTTTAATTACAGACTGATTATCTTCAAACAATTTCACACTACTAGTTTTACCTTCAAGATATTCAAAGAAATTTTTCAACCAACAAGCTTCACTAACAGCTAAACTTAAAGCTACATATTCGGATTCGGTGGATGACAGGGCAACTGTAGTCTGTTTGCGAGAAACCCATGAAATTGTACCACCATAAATTTGGAACACATAACCACCGGTTGACCGTCTATCAACTTTGTCGCCGGCCCAATCGGAATCAACAAAACCAATAATATCTTTAATTTTACCTCTTTTAAAAACTAAGCTTATCTGTAAGCTCCCTTTTACATAACGTAGCACTCTCTTGAGAGCTATCCATAAATCATTACTAGCACAGGACTGGTACCTACTTAAAATACTTATGGAAAGACTTAGGTCAGGTCTGGAACACAACATTGCATACATCAGTGAACCAATTACCTTTCTACATCTTTGTTCTATTTCTAGACTCTCAGACTTATCTCTTTTTAGCACACTGTGATCAAAATTTTCTTCCATGGGGGTCACAGCTGCCTTGCAATCTAACATATTACTAGAATTTAACAATTTCTCAAGGTAAGTACTCTGATTTATTATTATAGTACCCTCCCTTAAATTTTGCGTTACATGCATTCCCAAATAGTGACTAATTTGTCCTAGATTTTTCATTTTGAAGTTTTCATTTAACAATTGCTTTACATTTTCTATCTCTTTGACAACACTAGATGCTAACAATAAGTCATCAATATACAGGAGTAAATATACTTTACACTCTGCATTTCTTTTTATGTACAAACAATATTCATAATCACATCTTAGAAAACCTAGTTTAGTTATAACATCATGAAATTTTTTGTTCCAATTTTTGGGTGAGTCTTTTAACCCATACAAAGATCTTTTTAACTTATACACATTATTATTTTTCTTCTCACTGAAACACCCGTTAGGTAAAGATACATAAACATCACCATCAATGTCACCATACAAAAAGGCACTACAAACATCTAATTGATGTATAGGTAAATTATATTCATTACAGAAGGCTAAAAATAACCTTACAGAGGTTAACCTTGCTACAGGACTATAAATTTCTGACAAAGACAAATCTTGTTTAAAACCCCTAGCTACTAACCTAGCTTTATGTGACACAATGTTACCTTTTTCATCTTTCTTTCGTTTAAAAACCCATTTACAATCAATAATATCACAATTCTTCGGCTTCTCTACACTTATCCATGTATCATTTTCAGTAAGTGCTTTCATCTCTACTTCCATTGCCTGCTTCCATTTATTACCGTCACTACTTGATACAGCCTCCTCATATGTTACAGGATCTTCATCACTGACTGTCAACAAACCCAAATCATAAGCAACAAAATTATGTGGTAATTTTATTTTACTTCTGTCCCTTAGCTGCATTTTACCATTTGTTTCATTATGACTTATGTCATCACTGCTCTGTACCTCATTTATCACATGCTCACTTTCATTTTCGTCTACCTCCTGCTCTTTTCCTTGAATATTCTCCTCATCACTCAAATCAATATTCTCCCCGTTTTGTATACACACATTTAAATTCTCATTTTCCACATATTCATTCTTAGACAAGTTAGGTAAAAACACAACATCCTTGTGTACCTCTACTTTATGTTTATCACTAAAATATATGCGATACCCCTTTACATTTTCCCCATAACCAACAAACATGCCTTCTACACTCTTGTTGTCCCATTTTAAACGCTTTTCTTTTGGTATATGCACTGATACCTTACAGCCAAACTCATGAAAGAAATCCAAGCTAATATCTTTATTATAAAACAACTCATATGGAGATTTACCCTTGACTGGGCTAGGACCTGTTCTATTCAATGTATAACAAGCTGTGTTAATTGCTTCTGCCCAAAAAACTTTACTCATGCCATAAATCATGGCACGGGCAGCTTCCACAAGTGTTCGCATCTCTCTTTCAGCCCTGCCATTCTGTTGAGGGGTGTACACTACTGAACGTTGATGAATGATGCCTTTTTCTTCCAGAAAAACTTTTAACTCATTACTCATAAACTCTAAACCATTGTCTGTTCTCAAAACTTTCACTTTTCTTTCACATTCCCTTTCAACCTTTGCCACAAAGTTCCTAACATGCACAGAAACTTCAGATTTCCTTTTCATAAGATATACAAAACGATAACCTGTACAATCATCTTTAAATAACAGAAAATACCTTGATTCTCCTATTGAGGCATTCTCCATAGGCCCACAAACATCAGCATGGATCAAATCTAATTTTTCTACTGCACGGCTTTCACTTCTAGGGTAATGTTGTCTATGCTGCTTACCACGCAAACAATTTTCGCACATAGTGACATCACTCTTGTTTGCATAGCTAATGTTATTCCTGGTTAATATATCTTTAATTTGAGTAAGATTTTGATGAGAAAGCCTATTATGCCAAACTGAAATATCTTCTACCTTTTTAGTTATATGACAACATGACATTTCAAAAGCATTAAAGTTGCGTTCCAGTTCGTGTATTTTTGTACTAAATTTAGCATTATCATAAACAAAGTTCATTTTATATAGCTTACAAGATCTAATAGCTGTTGCACGAACTTCCCCATGTTTATTTATAAACTCACAAACATTACTATTTGATACTAAACGCATACCCTTATCCAAAACATATCCTGCAGAAAACAAATTGAACTTTAAATCTGGAATGTACAACACATTTGACAAAATTGTTTTAATGTACTTACAATTATTCCAGACATAGACTACTACATTCCCAACACCTTTAACTTCTAGAAGAGTACCATTACCAACCTTTACTCTAGAGGAGTACGACTTATTACTTAAAGACTCAAATAAATTTTTATCACAACACATATGTTCGCTGGCTCCAGTGTCCATGTACCAAATGCCGCGTTCTACACTACCGGCGCTCGAGCACATAAATGCATTAACTTCACTATTTGAATCTTTATTTGTGTTGTTTCCTTTCTTATTCTTCAGCTTGTAACAATTTTCCATGATGTGTCCTCTCCTCCTGCAGTAATTGCATGTTCTGCTTTCCTTTTGTGTGCTTTTATTTCTGCAAACTTTTGCAATATGTCCTTCTTTACCACAACTATAACATTTCTTTATACTAGCCAATGCTACTATTTCCTTATTTTCAGAGCCCAATCTTTCTTCTTCCAAAAGCAATCTTGAAGTCAATCCTTCCAAGTTCTGACTCGCACTGGGAACTGACTCCCAAGCAGAACGGAAATGTTTGTACTGTTCCGGCAAACTCATGAGAATTTTGGTGATTGTCATCTTCTCTGACACAGGTTCACCAGCTTGTTTAAGTTTGCTAACTACATCCTCCAATTTAGACAGAAAAACAGACATGGAACTGTCTTCAAACTGTAGCAGAAAGAACTTTTGCTGCAGTAGGTGCACACTGACAACAGACTCCTTATCATAAACAGACTTTAATTTGCTCCACATGGAACTAGCAGTTGGGCAGGTTAACACATGTGTCAGTGGCCCTGGCTCCATCCTCATAACAATAATCTCCTGAGCTTTTGCATCATGACTCGTCCATTCTATAAGGTCTTTCGCACCTTCAGGCTTAACTCGCACTCCCATAATTATTTCATAGAATCCCTTGCTTTTCATAAGAACTTCCGTCTGAAAACGCCAGACCGCCCAATTCTCACCGCCTTTTAATCTCAAACTGTGCTGTGTGCTGTCCATCTTCACAAAATCTAATTACTGAAATTTTTATTTTTCATAACCTCCAAAATTTTCCAATACCCAAATGTTCTTCTCGAAAACCACAAAAAAAACAACAGAATACACAATACCCCGAGACTGCTGGTCCTGGGCCCATAACCTGTTGATTGTGGAGGTTAAATGGAAAGTCCCAGGGAATGTTTTACTGTTATTTAATGAAGTAATTATTAGAGACAAAATAATACGTGCTCACCACAGTGGCGATTCTGTTCAGAGAGGAAAAGGAAGTCGGTGTTGCCATACACATGGAACACCTAACCATGAATCATAATTTTTTAACATTGCAATAATACTTCACAACAAATTTTCAGCCAGTACCTATCGACGGTTAGTTTTTTTTTTGAGAGCCATTAAATAAAAACAATTGAACGCATTTTCGCAACGATGGAGAAGAGTGAATTTCGAGTGTTGATTAAATTATTTTTTGCGCACAAAAAAACTATTACGGAAATAAAACAAAGGTTGGATAAATATTATGGGGACTGCTCCGTCGATTAAAATGATTTCATAAATGGTTTACGGATTTTCGGTGTGATCGTACAAGCACAAGTGATGCTGAACGCCCAGCAGGGCTATTGCGTATCTTTTGAATGACAGTGGCTATCACATTGTCCATGGATTAACTGTCAAATTGGTTATGGTTTAGTACAAAATGAACCATTTGACAAATAATCAAAGCACACAGAGCCAAAGTGATAATCAATAAATCTGTCAACAGAGATACGCAATAGCCCAGGACGCCCAGTTGAGGTCACTACTCCATAAATAATCGCTAAAATCCATGACATACCTAGTGTTGAACGACCGAACATCAAGAACGTGCGAAAAAGGTCGTGGGCAAAGGCCGATCAGGCTTCACAGACTGTGGTGAAACCCGGGCTTATATTGAGAAGGGTAAACAGGAAAAAGACAAACGATACCCCATTGTTTGAACACCAACTACCAAAAACCTGCTTGAAAAGCTGACAAAACTATCTCAGACGCCTCTTCAAAGTCAAAATCAAAACTCTCGCAACAAGGTGATGCTGTGTGTGTGGTGGGATTGGAAGGGCATTATTCATTATGAGCTGTTACCACCAGGCAGGACCATCGATTCTGAACTCTACTGCGAACTGATGCATACGTAATGAAAGATGAACCAATGGAAACTTGGCTGAACTATTTTCACAAGCCATAGAAATAATAAGTATTTTAGTAAATTGACAACAATTATCACATGTGTCAACTGACATTACAAAGAATAAGAAATACATCAGCCAGCAAGTAAGGAGATTATAATATATCATTCACCCCCTCCATGTTTTCTTGATCGAGGAAGTAATCATTAAGACGAATTGGGAGTCTCCATAACCTTGCTGATCTTCTACGAACGGCCTGAGGTAGTTCGGCACTGTTGTTATTGGCTTCAGGAGTTCTAAAGATTTCTTCTTCATCATTTTCATCATCGTTTGAATCATTTCTGTTTTCCGTATTTGGACAACTTATCTCGGATTCATCCACCAACGTAACAGGAAGCGGTGCCAAATGCCTGTTAGACACCGTCGATTCCTGGCCATTGCTGCGTCTCACGTACGAGTAACTTGGGTTACTCAGGAGCTCAACTTCCTTCACATAGGGATCGGTTTTAGAACCTCGTACATATTTTTTTAACAATACTGGACCTGGAACGAGCCACGATGGAAGGGATTCTCCAACAGGTGTTCTTCGAGGAAAGTTAAATAGTCTCTCATGTGGAGTGGCATTTATCGATGTGCACAAAAGTGAGCGTACGCAGTGTAGTGACGGTTTTAAAGCTTGCTCCCAGTTTTCAATGGGTAGATTTTTTGAACGTAGGTAAAGTTGTATTGTTCTCCAGAGCGTTCCGTTCAATCTTTCTACCTGGCCGTTTCCTTTTGGGTTATACGGCGTTGTGCGAGAAGACGCGATGTTACAATTTCGTAAGGTTTGCAGATCTGACATGAAGGAAGCACCTCGGTCACTGTGTATATACAGGGGTTGACTAAATTCAAAGAAAATATTTTTGAGATAGTGTATGATAGTCGCAGAGATCATGTCCGCGCAAGGATAGGCAAACGGATACCGTGAAAATTCATCTATTATCGTGAGTATATACTTGTTCTTAGTATTTGATGGCAAAGGACCTTTAAAATCAATATTCAGTCGCTCAAAAGCTGATGTAGCTTTAATAAGTGTTCCCTTGGATTTTGCGAAACGTGGCTTAATTTCTGCGCATATTGAACATGAGGCAGTCATTTGCATAATATCATTGATAGAGTAGGGCATATTTTCCTGCCTGATCCAGTGATACATTCTAGTTATTCCTGGATGAGAAAGGGCATCATGTAATTCATATAACTTGTTGTTACTCATGGATGCGCAAACTCTCGAGAGCTCATCAGCAGCAACATTTTCTTTACCAGGTCGATAAATTATGTCATACTTGTAGCATGATAGTTCTAGTCTCCATCTTTCGAATTTGTCAAAATAAAAAACGACAAATTCGAAAGATGGAGACTAGAGTCGAGATTTTGCTTGTATGAGTTTGGCTAAATATGTGGCTCACAGATTTCTGATCCGTGATAAGAATAAAATGTCTATTCAGTAGATAATGCCGCCATTTCCTGAGACTTTCAACGATAGCACAAGGTTCCTTTTCTACAGAAGCATGCTTGCGTTCACTGTCTGATAGCGTTCTTGAAAAGAATGCAACGGGGCGACCTTTTTGGGAAAGCGTCGCGGCTAAAGCAAACTCGGAAGCATCTGTTTCAACTGTTAATATTTCTGTTTCATCAATAGCAACCAATGCTGCCTTCTGAATGTCGGCTTTTAGTTGCTGAAAGCTGTTTTGTGCAGTCTCATTAAGAGGAAAGTGGGTTGCATTAATTAACGGTTGGATCTTCTCAGAAAATTTGTTGACCCATTTGGCGTAGTGGGCAAACAGCCCTTGTGCTCTCTTGAGTTCAGCGGTATTAGATGGTAGCGGCAAATTTATAAGAGGAACAAGTCAATCTCTATCAGGCTCAATCGTATTATTTGTAATCGTCTAACCCAAGAGGCTTATCATACTTTTACTAAACTTACATTTTTGCTCATTTAACGTTAGTCTGTATTTCTTCACTGGGTCCATAAATTGTCGCAAATTTATATCGTGTTCTTCCTTGTTTTTGCCACAGACAGTAACGTCGTCGTCAAGATACGCAAAGATTCCTCGTAGTTTTTCGTTATCGATAATATATTCAAGAGTTCGTTGAAAGGCGGCTACACCATTGGTGACACCAAATGGTATTCTCGTGAATTGATAAAGTTTTCCACAAGCTTCGAACGCAGTAAATTTTCTTTCTCTTTGTAGTATCGGTACCTGATGATATGCGCTCTTCAAATCGATCTGGCTAAAGTAATTAAATTTAGCTACCTTCGATACAATCAATTCTATGTTAGGAAGTGGGTATGCGTCCAGACATGTAAACCTATTGATAGTTCTGGAGTAATCGATGTCCTCCACCACCAGTTACCAGAACCTGAGCGCGCCATGGAGATATACTTGGTTCTATTATACCATCTTTAAGATTTTTGCTATTTCTATCTTAATAAATTCTTCATCTTCTTTGTTGAGGCGTCTAGATTTAATAGCGACAGGAGTTAAGTCTTCAGACAGGTGTGTAAAAATGGTGGCTGGTGGTACAGAAGCTTCCATCACACAGATTTGGAGAGCCTCTCTAGTAGGTACCTACCTCGAAATTGAAATTCAAGTTTAGAATGATCTTTCAAAATATCATGCCCAATTATAACATCTGCGTATAAGTTGTTCACTATTAAAAGAGGACGATTTACATATTTATGTTTGTTGATAATAAGAGTAGCAAAACACATTCCATCGACATAATATCGACATGATGTAAGCGATGCCAGATTAATGGTCTGTTTTTATGGCCTTTCTTTCAATTTCATCTTATTAGCTATATTTTTCTCGATGAACCTCACAGAACTTCCTGTATCTATCATTTACCTACTGTAATGGCAACTGTTGCTTGTTTTACAGTAGACGGCGATGCAGCGGAAAATACAGTGCTGATAGACTCTGGTTGGGATACAGTAGAGTTTATAGGAGTGGATATGGCGTTGCTAGTAGTAGAGCTCCGTGACCGACAAACTGACGCAAAGTGTCCTTTTTTGGAACATAACTGACATGAAACATGGAAAGCAGGACACTTAAGCCTCTGATGAAGATTCCCACTGCAAAAGAAACAGCGCTTAATTGATTGATATCTTGTCAGAGGAACTGATATACTGCAGCGCTAGAACTTGGTATAAATTGCGGTTGTGAGGTTTATTTCAGTAAAGCAGGCGTATCGATAGAGCGTTTAGTGTAGTGGGGATACTAACCCTCATTGTAGCGGAATCTTTCTCAGCTGTTTCAATGGTCACGGCCTGCTTGAGAACTTCATCCAAAGGTATAGAGGTATTTTCTAATAAACGTTCTTTTATTTTAGGTAATAGAATACCTGCTATAAAAGCGCAACGTATTGCTTGATTTCTATATTTTAGTGCCAAGACTGATTCGAAGTTGCAGCCTTGTGCCAGTAGTTTTAAATTACGACAGTAATCAGAAATCGTCTCATCACTCTTCTGTTGTCGTGTAGCAAGAATGTGACGGGCTAATATCACATTCTGGGGCGTAATGTAAGCTTTGTTTAAAATAGATACGGCATCATCGTAAGACTCGCAGTCTCGTATATGAGTAAAGATATTAGCAGTGAGGTCGTTTGCTAGTAGTTTAAGCTTTATTAAATTGGTTGTTCCGTGCGGAATTTTTTCTGCCAGAAAGTTTGTAAAAGTATGAAACCAGTGTCGCCATTTTTCACAGCTCCTGAAGCATTAGTCTCGACGTCAATTTTTTCCGGGCGAAGGTATCTGGCTAGATAGCTTTTGTTTCGTAGCTCTTCTTCACATTCTGCATTTTTCTTCGACATATTAAATATAATAGTTAATTAAATTGATGCATAAGTACCTAATGAAAGATAAACCAATGGAAACTTGGCTTTAATTAACTATTTTCACAAGCCATAGAAATAATAAGTACTTTAGTAAATTGACAACAATAATCAAATGTGACAACTGACATTACAAAGAATAAGAAATACATCAGCCAGCTAGTAAGGAGATTATTATCACGAACAACTGATAAGATAAAAGCAAGAAGTTGAGAGAAAGCAGCCGGAATTCATCAACAGAAGGGGTGTGGTTTTTCATCATGATAACGCTAGACCTCACACATCTTTAGCCACTCAGCAAAAATTAGAGTTTGGCTGGGAGGTGTTAATGCATCCGCCGTATAGTCCTGACCTTGCACCTTCGGATTTTCACCTGTTTCCGTCTCTTCAGAATTCTTTAGGCAGTGTCAGGTTAACATCACGAGAGGCCTGCCAAAACCACTTGTCGGGGTATATGGATCAGAAGTTCTAAAATTTCTATAGCAATGGGATCATGTCCCTACCTACAAGATAGCAAACAATTATCGAACAAAATGGCATCTACATACTTTAGTTAAATGTAAATAAACTATATTAAAAATGTTTTGAATTTACTTTTCCCCCAACCTATTATATTGCGACGAGTAATTGACGCCTACAATTTTTTTCTCATAGCAATATCGCACCTTCTCCGCTCAAATAGTGTCGTAAGTGAAAAAAATATCAAACTTTCGAGAAAAAGGTGTTTGAAAGGAGCATGACCAAAAGCAGTAGGTACCACCAAGAAGTCATATGGTTCAAAATCTTATAATAATTATTTACATATTTTTTTTAACGACATTATATTGTTACGACGACACGATTTTACATTATCGCTTTCCAACATAAATACTGTGAAATTTCCTGTTTGTTGGTATCAAGTGGCAGAAAAGCAATTTTTTTTTCTGGTTACATTAAATTGAAGGCTATAATTATGGAGGAAAATATGTTAAAAATCATCGATGTCATAGCAGGATGCGCCTTATCGTCAAAAGGTACCTAGGTTGTTATCTGTCACACATTGACGCAGTAAATTGTTGGACTGTAACGTCAGCATAATTATTCTTTTCGAAAAGGGTTCATAATTTTAAAAGGTTCTATTGATTTTTTTTGTTGTTTTTATAGGTCAGTCCATCTAGTTATAAAACTCGTAGTAGTTATACAATTAATCTATACTAAAATTATAAAGCTGAACAGTTTGTTTGTTTGTTTGTTTGAACGCTAAGATCTCAGGATCTACAGATTGGAATTTAAAAAATATTTTTGTGTTGGATAGTCCATTTATCGAGGAAGTGTGGAGGTCGAGGCTTTTTAAATGCTAAGACTCTCCACAACCGTGAGATATGCAGTCTCAGGGAATATTTCCTGAAGGCCGACGTGGGGATGCATCGAGATGATGTCGCGGTGGACAAGGGCCTTACCCCGCTTTCCTTGGCTAAAGAGAACTGGCGCAAACCTGTAATGATTGACACTAATGACCGCATGGAGGTATGGAAGAGTAAGGAGCTTCACGGACGCTTTTTCCGTAGACATCCTAGCGTCCGTAGCATGGCTACGATCCGGGGAACTCTTTGGAGAAACCGAAGGTTTTGTTTTTCTGTGCAATTATGGATAAAGTTATTATGGTGACTTTACTTTAATACCTGAGATTTTTTGTGAAGGACGGCACGGTTGACATATGTCGGGCATGCCACCGTCCGGGCGAATTAATCCGTCACATTATCTCTGGGTGTTCTCGTCTAGCCAACGGAGAGTACTTGCATAGACACAACCTTGTAGCTAGGATTATTCAGCAACCTGTAATATAGAGAGGAAAGATAAGATTTATTGTTTGTTACGATTTAACTCAAAAATCACTCGGACGACTTTGATAATTCTTACAACATTAGAGATAATAGAAAAAAAATATTACTATGTTGGATAGTTCTATCGAGGCAGGTTGTAAGCTACTTATATATTATTGTGACGAAGACAAAGTTGCGTGGGTCAGCTAGTAGTGGATAATGTTCCTTAGACGAATCTAAAAGTCTGTAACCCAAAGCTCGTTAGAATCTATCTGAGGAGTACTTATCGAGAAAAATAAAAGCTTCATGTAAATACCTAGAATATAGCCGAAAAATCATAACTATTAGCTTATTTTTAAAATAAAAGACTGCATATTATAAGTTTGACTGTCTCGTTGGTCGAGTGGTTGCAATCGACATGAATCGACTGCTGAGCACGAGCTGAGGGTTTCATTCCCAGCTCGGGTAAATTGTTATTGGGTTTTTGTTGGCTTTTTCCATCAGGAATTCTCAGTAGCAGCCACGGAGTCTGGATTTGTTCCTCGTTGATGGCAATAGGCTTCCCCTATTACGCTTCTAACTAAAACATAACTGGCGAAATGTAGCTTTACTATTAGGTACTACACTGCCTAACCTTCGGGAATACAGGCGTGAAGTTAAAATCAAAATCAAAATCAAAATATTTTTATTTCACATAGGCCTACATGGGCACTTATAAAACGTCGGTAAAAAGGGGCTCGGTTCGGTGCATTGGTCGATTCCTAAGGAGAAGAACCGGCAAGAAACTCCAAAGGTTACTCTTTTAATCTTTTAAAATCGTTTGGGTTAACAATAAGATATAATACACATTATGAAGACCATGCAGATTAATGTCTGAGATGGTCTTTTGAAGAAAGCACCACACAGATTTGAGTGGACCCGTCCAGTCAGTGCAAGCATTTGTCATAGTTATCGTGGAGCTCGACTTATAACTCAAGGAGCTCAACGTCATGACGAACAATACCAAAGAAAGGACATTTGGGTGGGTCCTTAAAGTACTCAAACTGCCAGACAATCACAACAATTAAAATTTAAGAAAGACCCACATGGTCCTCACATTCACAATATCAATTTTTTAAATATTTATCATATTGAATAATCATTTTACATTATTAAATGTCAAAATAAAAAAATAAAAAACACAAAAAAAATATATAAAATAAAATATTTAACAAGTAAATATTGGTCAAAAAAAAAATATCATACTTAAAGTAAACAATGTCAGTGTATAAAAATAATCATAAAATGTCAAATTGTAAAAAAAGAAAAAAAAAATATGTTTAAGTCAATTCAAATTGGAGCAGTTCAATCCCAAGCTTTTTTGTCCTCTATATCTTTAACAGTATAAAATCCTTTCTGGCAAAGTTTACGTTTTATAAAGGATTTGAATTTATTAAGGCTTAAATTTTGAATGTGGCTTGGTAGTTTATTATAAAAGCGAATACATTGGCATCTAAATGATTCACCTATTTTCTTGAGCCTTGTTGTGGGTACAATATATTTATGTCTATTTCTTGTATTTATATTGTGAATATCACTATATTTCTTAAACAGCTTTATATTTTTGTGAGCATACAAAAGATTTTCATAAATATACTGAGAGAGAACAGTCATTACATTAATTTCCTTAAATTTTTCTCTCAGAGAGTGTCTCGGACTTAATTTATAAATAGATCTAACCGCCCGTTTTTGCAAAACAAAAATGGTCTGAATATCAGCGGCATTCCCCCACAATAGAATGCCGTACGACATTACGCTATGAAAATAACTAAAGTACACTAAACGGGCTGTCTCTACATCGGTTAAATTACGTTTTTTTCTAACTGCGTATGCTGCAGAGCTCAGCTTTTTCGACAATTTATCTATATTATGTGTTTTAGTATAAGCAATGCATTAAATTATTATTATATCACTCACTGCCGCACTCAGAGAGCTTTAATGATTACTTATGCCATCATTTAGTAGAGGTTTTGACAGTTTTGGTCAAACAGAAATATGTCAAATCTTTACTAAGTGACGGCTTATATGTAATGATAAAATATCTCTGAGTACCGAAGTTATTCATTATGAGAAATTATTTATTCGATTGAATTATAATAAATATGTACATTATGTCCAAAATATAAATGTGGATCTCGTGGCTTAATAATAACTGCCACTCGGGTCGACGTTTAGGTTAAGCCGCGCTGGCCCAGATTTGGCCCGGATTGGTGACCGCCCATTACATACCGAGTTTCCCCCATGCCTCGGAAAGCACGTTAAGCTGTTGTTCCGGGTGCCGTTAAATAGATCTTTGGCAGTCGCTCCATGTAAAATACTGGTATTCAGCTACATCCGGTTAGACTGGAAGCCGACCCCAACATAGTTGGGAAAAAGCTAGGCAGATGATGATATACAAAATACACATAGAACAAAATTAGTCATTAAAAATTAGAGTAGGAAGTACCTACATAAAGGGTGTAAAAGTACTTACCCTTAACGCAAACAAAGGGCACTTGTTCTCCCCACCACTGCGATTTTTTTTTGTTCTAGACCTTACCTGGGAATCCCCTAGCTACGGAGATATTGGGGGTCAAAGTTCCAAATTTTGCTCAGCTGTTTTTGTAAATACTAGTTTTTCAGGCTATAACTTTACATAAATTACGTGCATGACCCTTTTACTATTCAAAGCATCCACTAGCACAATGTTTTAAGAGCTACTACAGAGCTACATTGAGTTTTACGGTAAAATGAGATTTCTTACCACAAAAAAAGAAGTCGTTTTCTAGCAAACGTTTCTGCGTAGGGGTACTAAGTTTGATGTACAGAATGCTTGGTTGACTTTGTGTGAAGGGTTAATTTACACCCTGTATACAACGACGAAATAAGACACTAAGGCGTTAAGTTGTAGGTGCCTACTCCTACGCATCGCTGTCGTCTGGGAACGTGCTTGCCATTCAACGTGACAACTGACAGCATTGCCAGTTGCCACGTTGAATGGCAATACTAATAATACCTAAGACAGAGCTAGCCCTCTGGTCGCGCGAAGTGTCGACCAGTCGGAGAGAGATTTCCTTAAAAGGAGTCTCGCACTTGAACCGAGCGTTTCAACCCCAAGCGGATCCAAACTATAGTTAACCATGAGGTTACAGTATTTGCATCGCTTGAAGATCTCAGCAGCTGCTGCAGCAGCGCCCGCACAGCCCGCCGAGCTTGTAACGTGAGATGGCACACCAAAGGTCTCTTCCAAGGCACCTCATGACATCTGGTCTCTTGCCATGGTCGCGTACCAAGCCTTTAAATAGCCTTTAGGTACAAAGTTTTTATTGCATATATTTTTATTAGATTTTTAACCGACTTCTAAAAAAAGAAGGAGGTGCTCAATTCGGATGTTTACATTTTTTTTTATGTTTGTTCGGGCATAGCTCCGTCGCTTGCTAACCGATTTGAAAAATTCTTCTTTTGTTAGAAAGGGTTGTTGTCCCAAATGGTCCCATATTTTTTTGGAAATCGGACAAGCGGTTTTTGAAAAATCAAGAAAACTCAATAAAAAACTACATTGTCTACATTAACGATCTTATCGTCTCCGTCGTTTACGAACCGATTTGGAAAATACTTCTTTTATTCGAAAGCCTATGCTTTCCTATTGGTCTCATAGTCACCAGGTCGGGATCAGATGATGGAATCTTGACGACATCGGGAGAACTCAGAAAAATATACAGCGATTTTGGTATTATCTCTCTAACAAGCTGCTCTGATGGTAAGTAGAATGGTTCTTATGTAACCAACATCAGTACGACCTCGCAAACTTCGGGGATTACAGGCGTGATGTTTTGTTATTCTACTAATAAATACAAAACTTTGCGAGTTCGTATTGATGTCTAAATGATAGCAAATTGATTGGGATTGTTGAAATCCCATGTCTGTCTATTGTTTACACTACTTGTTTTATTTCCAACTTTTTAGTTCTTTTGTGTTCTTTCGGTAGGATTTGTGACTTTGAATTTCTTTTCAACATAATAATATAAGTGTCATATATTTTTGTTATTTTCCTTTTTAAATCTGCGAATCTTAATTTTAAAGTAGCCAGTGATACTCGCGCCATCAAGACGAATCTAACGACGTATATTTTATTCAAATCCCTTCATCCGTTTAGGAGTTATGAAGGAACAAAGAAACGGACATACATTCACGCTAAACACATAACCCTCCTTTTGGGCTTCGCCGCAGTCGGGTCAAAAAATCTAATTAGTCCGTTAATAATAATAAAAGGCATGGAAGTACCTATTTAGGGGGGGGGTCTGTACCTATAAGGGGGGAGTATGTACCTATAAGGGGGGGGGGGTCTGTATTTATGATTTTGCGGTTGCACAACGACATGCCTTGCTTATGCTTTGCTTGGTAGTATAGATGCAGGCCTACCTTACTGCCTCCCTCAGAGGCGGTAGGGTGGCGAGGTCTTGAGGGGGAGCGCTACGGTCGTGTAGATCCTCAAGGCAAGTCTGGGGGATTCACCATCACGTGGTTGCCACCCTGTTCTCGGTCTAATTCCATAAGAAATAGACGCAACAAAAACCCCCAGGCGCTTTTTAGCATTTTTCCCGAAAGCAAAATACCAGGCCTAGGGTAACCTCACACCCCACTCCCATGATCCCACGCCCAGTCCCTCCCTCCTAATCCCCCTTTTTTCCTTTCGGTCCATGAGGACGGGTAACCTCAACTCCAAAAATGCCCACAAACCCAAAACCATGTCACAGCATCGGCTGCGGCTCACGCGCCTTAAGACACGACTACGGCTGCAATTTCTGACCCTGACTGTCACACCTTCCACGAGTGCTTGGCAACAGTGCATCGTTAGGAACAGTGTGACAAATAACCCTGACAACGACGACAATAAAGCTCGACTCTCCAGTCTTAGCAGCGAACTCCGCGCGCTGGCACTCCAGCGCGAAAAGATCGAGGCAAGGCTGAGAGACATGAACTCTCTCGGGACGGGAAAGGAAGCGGAATCTGATGGTTCTGGTTTCATCTCTGTGGACGAAGTACGTATGCTCAGAACGAAGCGCGGAAAGATCCGGAACAGAGAAAGAGAACTCAACAACCGTTTGAGCAAAATTCGCGAAGGCAATAGCCAGCGCGTAGCACAAACGGTTAGTTCTAAGGGAGTACGCGACCGGCTACAGACTCGCGAATGGGAAACCCAGCGCGAGAAGTCACCGCCCGCACCAGGACCATCCGGAGGAAACGACCGGAACCGCGACGAGACCGTAGACTGATTATGGCAGGTACTTTAAACGATTAGGAGTTGAAAGTAATAATAAAGGAATCTTGAAGGTTAAGGGTTAGGTTTCTTGGTTGAATGTTAAATACATAGTAAATATTTGCAATAGGATATTACAATAATTTTATTGTAAAGCCTGCTTAGTTGTGATAGTTTTTCTTTTATTTTCGTTATGTACCTATGCTACTACTACCATGAATGTTTTCACACGCCAAACACAACCCGCATACTTAATATGTGGTTTTCGGTTGACACACTTGAGTCTAACAAAAATTTGCACAAACGAATCCCATAATCGAAAAACTGTTTAAGCAAACTCGCAATGTTTTTTAATTACCTGTCCAACGACATCCCACACAATCGACTTTGCTAGAAAAAAATATTATCCCCACTTTAATGTGCACCTACTGGAGATACCGATATTGGAAAGCGCGTTATGGAACTCAAATGGAGTTGAGCAGGACACCTGGCAAGGGGTAGAGACGGCAGGTGGAGTAAGGCTGCCACCGAATGGCATCCAAGAACGGGAAAAAGAAATGTAGGTCGCCCGGTGCCGAGATGGGCAGACGATATAGTTGCCATCAAGGGCAAAACCTGGATTAGACTGGCACAAGAACGTGGCCATTGGCAACAGAAAAGAAAGGCCTATATCCAGCTGTTGGTGAATTCGGGCTGTGGATGATGATGATGATGGAGATACCCTAAAAAAAACAATGTTTTACTTTAGCACTTTGTCGGCGTAACTCATTTATATTCATGACAAATTACAGCTTTCTAGTACAAAAAGTCTTTGACTACGCATATTGACTACGGAACCCTAAAAATGGAAATGGAGATGGCGCAATTTTTTTTCTTCCCTTTTTTGTTTGAGCTTCTAACAATGCAGTCCACAGTTTTTATGAAGATTCATTGACAGGCCCTGGATTCCGAAGTACCTAAGTGTAATTAATTAATCTTACGGCACTCCCGGCTGTAACAAATTATTCAATTAAGTATTATTTAATTTTCATCAATTAAATATCCTCTAACTAAAAGCAAATATAATTATAATATCTAAATCCAATAATCAGAGTCTAAGAATTTTCTTAGTGAAATCCACAACAACTTGTGCTCGCAAATAAAAAAAGGCAAGTGAGGTCCAGACGGGTTTGGCGTCGGCGCGGCGGCGGCGCGCGGGGGCGGCGCCTGCGCCTGCGCTGCGCGGGGTCGCCACACGGCCGCTCAGCGCCGCGGCGCCACCGTCGCCTGTCACCTGCGACTGCGACGACCGACGACGACGCTCGGTGCCGTTACTACAAGACTACACCACTCTTGCGCCGACGCGACGCTTTATTCAATTCATCTTTCTAATTTAGCAGTGTCGTGCGCTGTATGTAGCCTAGTGAACCATACTAAAGTGTTTGTTCTGTTGGATCGCACTATCACGGTAAGTGTTTCAATGTTTTCTACAATAAAGTCGAGTTTTGTGTGCCCGCGCGCACGAGGCTTCACTGACAGATAGCCGATGTTTTTGTTTATGTTTTGTGTTGTTCACATTATTTACCGACTTAGTTCGAATTCAGTTTACAATACTATCAATGTCAATGTCTTTTATTGTAATTTAAACAATTAATTATGCGAGCTGCCGCTATTTAAAACAAACTTTATAATAAACCTGTTAAAAGTAAAAATGTCTAAATATTCTGCCGTTGCGAATGAAATCTCATGCAAATGCTTGTTGTTGTTATTTTTCTTGAGTTTAAAACTTTGAACCGCTATCGAGTTTACTAAGGCTCGGTTGTCCAGCCTGCATGCTTCATAAACTTTTTTGTTTATGGAATATGAGACTCTAAGTGAATGGTGTAAGAGCAGTATTTCCGTGTGCGTGGGAGTAGCCTTGGGGGAAAGGGACGTCGAGTCGCCGCCGCCGCGCCGCCATCCAGGTAGGCAGGCTATCGTCGCGGTAAAGAATATTCTAACCAGAACGGACACTGCTTTGATATACGTCTCATACATAAGCCCTCGTCGTACGGACTACTTTCTGCTGCTGTTGCATTTTTTCAACAGACCGAGAGTTAAAAAAAATGCAACAACAGCTAATCAGTCTGTTGTTCACTCAGTATTGGGACCTCGCGCCACACTTCCCTGCCACGACTTTTGGCTGCGGACACGATAACCAGGGAAATAATTAGCCACCGTCCGTTTCCAAACTCGGATCGACCAATAGGGGATCGGACAAAAAAAAACTAATTAGTCCGTCAGATAGATTTCCAAAAAATATTGGAGACGTATTTTTTCTTTTTTCATATAAACAAAAAATGAAGACAATACAGTGCTTCGAAAACTCGTGAACTCTTCGAAAACGTCATATGATAATACATTTTTACCTACAAATGACGTCACAACCACATCTTATCTTCGTCAATTTTGATTAATTTGATAAAACAAAAAACACGTATCCAATATTTTTCGATAATCTAACTGACGGACTAATTAGAATCATTGTTTTTTGACTCAGTGCGATCCCCTATAGTACATTGTTATCCAAGGGGCGAAAATTACTTATTTATTTAAGGGTTTGGCGCCCGTAACGTAGCGAGGGCGCTAATAGTTCGAGGGACTAAATAAGTAAATTACCCGAGGTAAACACTGTGCTTTTTTTTACGAATACGAGGAAAATAAGATAAATAAATAACCTAAGATAAATTAACTAAAGACAAAATGAGTGTTGATCGGATGTTGTCGCTTTCCCGCTTATTTTGTTTTCTTTTTGTCCTCTGCAGGGTATTGCGTATCTTTTAAATGACAGTGGCTATCATATTGTCTATGGATTAACTGTCAAATTGGTTACGGTTTAGTACAAAATGGAACGCATTTGACAGTAATTGATAGGCACTATAGGTTAGCCACTGTCATTTAAAAGATACGCAATAGCCATGCTGGTCGTCCAGCTATACAGCCAGTATTTTTCATGTACATCATTAAAAAAAATGGTAAAGATTTTGTCGAAATCTATGTTAGTGAGAAGTTGTTAAAACTAAATTATATTAAAGTCTTAAGTAATATAATTTTATTCATAAGTTAACTGTATATCTATGTTATTTTAATTTTATATCGCGCTGTAAAAGTTGGAACACGGTTCAACAAAATGTGAAAATAGACCAAGTTTATCTACACTAATATTATAAAGAGGAAAGATTTGTTTATTTGTAACTAATAGGCTCCGAAACTACTGGACTGATTTGAAAAATTCTTTCACTTTTGGGAAGCTACACTATCCCCGGGTGACATAGGCTACTTTTTATCCCTGTATTTCCACGAGAACGGGAACTACGCGGGTGAAACCGCGTGACGTCCGCTAGTTTTAAATAATTTGACAGCTGTCAGTTGAACGCAATTCTCCCTAGGGCCGAAAAGTAGTATTTTTAACCCTGCTCTGCAGGCACGTTATGACCTACTTTCAGAGTATGAGTAATGAAAAGTTACTCCTGAAATGAAAAACCATGTTGTCGAACAAATTAACGTCTGAAAATGCGTGAAATGCATGCCAAGTGATACAATTTATTGGCTGTTGATAATTCCGTCAACCTTGGATAAAATAATAAAAAAATGTCCTTTTTAATCTTACATGCTCATGAAATCTGAAAAGCTATGTTTGAAATTATATGTTGAGCAAGAGATAGGAACACGAGTTTACCTACTAACCCATGTTCGTTGGGACGTCACACGACTTGACACGACTTTTCGAAGCACTGTATCGTCTTTATATTTTGTTTACGTGAAAAAATTAAAAATACGTGTCCATTATTTTTTTTAAAACTTTCTGACTAATAGAAAAATAGAATTAGATTATTTTGGTGAAATACCCTATTGTGTATCTTTTAAAAAGGTCTACAGAAAAGCCCGCCATGGCATATGTTTTTCTCTTCATGCTATATCCATTTTAATACTAATAGATGGGCAATTATTATTTTACTCTTTTACACCATATAGTTTAAACGAATATCATAAGAATACCAGAAAGTGCAAAAAAAAAAAATTCAATCGCCTTGCTTCGTTTGATGCAATCACCGATCAGATCATTAACCGACTTCCCAAATGGAGGACATTCTCAATTCTATCGGTTTTTTTAATGTATTTTTTAACGATTACGCTAAGATTTATGATCTGATTTACGTGATTCTTTTTTAGTTTGATGCGGAATAGGTGCCACTTGGTCTTATAAAAATGTAACATAGTTTGTAGGTATTTTATGAACACTTTTTTAAATTATGAATATTTTTCGCGAATAACTTCGTCAAAAAAAATGTAAATGAGCTGATGATGAAAGGTACTACACCTCAACAGGTTAGGAATTGAAAGCAATAATAAGGGAATCTTGAAGGTTTAAAGGTTAGGTTTCTTGGTTGAAAGTTAAATGCATATTAAATATTTGTATAGGATATTACAACTAAAAAATACAAAAACCTTTTTTGCAAAAAAGAATAACCTGCCTACTTCAAAAAAACCCAAAAAAGAGAAAAATATATAACAAAAGGTCTCTAAGATCACAGTATTGTGTAGGCAGAAAGCAAAATCAATGTGTCTCATCTGCATTATTGAATCGTCTTAGTTCGAAACGGTGACCGAGAAGTACGTATCCACTCGTCTGTCAAGCCATCAAAATAAGTCGAGTTCAAAAAATGCGCATCTGTCAAGCCATCAAAATAAGTCGAGTGTTCCCGCGCTTCATAAAAGCCGTTAAAATGCTATGAAAACTATGCCTGTCTAGCTCACATTTGCCCAACGTGTAGTAGAAGAGACAAGGATGGCTTCAAGTCACTCAGAACGTCTCTGAGCCCTTCCACCGCGAGTGTGGAAAGTGTCAAACTCAGTCAAACTGTTCCGAGCGGCGAGCCGTGCACAGCGTAAACTAAATTAAAATTAAATAGTGAAAAGTAGAATAAAAGGTGTGGAAACCACGAAATAATCATGAACCGGTAAGTACTGAACTGTTTTTAATAGCTTGATTGTGTATTCGGCATGAATTTCGGCAGAAATACTTAGTTCAACGAACATCGTCCTCCATTTCTTCGTAGTGACCGTTTTTTTTTCACGTCGTATGACTAGAAAATATGCCTAATGTTTATCAAACTGTCGTTATTAACAATTCTAAGTTCATTAGCAACGACTATAATGCATTCTAATCAAGTAATATCGTCAGAAATTTGAATTTAATTGAAAACAAAACACGCGAGCCAAACTCATCTTATTTTGATGGCTTGACAGACGGCGATTCGTGACGTCATAACGGTCATTTGTATGTTTTGGTCGAGTGTTGGAAAAGTATGGATTTAACCGACTTGAGAAAAAGGGAGGATGCATTTTTTCTTTTTACACCGATTTCTCCCCCATTTGTGAACCGATTCTCAAAATGATTTTTTTGTGGTGACTGTTTTTTTGTCAAGCATGTTCCTTCTTTGCCTGTTCCTGTGCGCATCTTGTATTTGCTTTTTTTGCATGATTTAGACCAAGAACAAGACGTCCACGACGCGCGGTGGACGTGGTGGGGGTGTGCGAGTTCTGCTCGCAACAGCACCACCACCACCATCACCACCACCACCACCATCACCATCACCTCCATCACCATCACCACCGCCACCAAATTCTCCAGTACCACGACCTGCGTCACCACGTGTTATCATACTGGAGAATGTCGTGCTGGTACCGGCGCAAACGGACCGTGGTGGTGGTGGTGGTGCTAGCGGGCGTGGAGGGCGCGGACGCCAAGCCGGCCGGAGCTGGCCGGGCCGGAGCTGGCCGCGCCGGAGCCGGCCGCGCCGGTGCCTCATTCATTAATTTTTTTTTTCATCTAGACTCTAACTTCCTTTTTATTTTCCCATTTTTTAACAAGTTCAAAGTAAATAGTGACGGTACAGCTTGATCTAGTGGTTTTCTGACGCGGTGGTTGGGTGTGATGCCTTTGTTAGCAGCATTATTTTTATTTTTTTTTATTTTACATTTTTTTTTATTCAAGAAATTCTCGTCTATTGCAATATTCTATTTTGCCAGTTTTCATTTAGAGTCAGTCATGTAGTCATTTTTATTAAGTTCATTCAAGTTCAGATGTGACAATATTGAGTCCTATCCATACTTTTCCAACATGTACCCGTGTGTTTTCTAGTGAAATTGTTCACTTTGTTGGTTGATTTCTGCAATGTTTTTGTTAGGCAACATGCCTTTGTTTTGTGTTTTCCATTAGTAAATATCATCATCATGTGTATTGTGAACTAAGATTTCAAATAAATGCAACAGTACTTGCTCCGTGATACAAATAATGAACAGGTCTTTTTTATCGCTCTTTTTCAAGTGTTTACATTGTGACTCGTTGTTCGTAAACAATACGATTCAAACAGCTAAAACTTTGTCTGCGATAAGATTGTGTACCAAACTATGAAATAAAATACTACAAACAGCCACTTGGCTTACGGACTTCTCAGAATGAATGAGTAAACATACCCTTTTTTTTTGTTAGACGTACGGGTCGACTAGTTGAGCCGAGTTTTTGTTTAGCTTGCAGTATTTAAAATATGTATGGAGAGGTGTGTTATTTTAATTGTTTTTTGTGAAATAGGGTATATTCATGTAAATAAAATAAAAGCTTTTTGAAATAATGGTTTATTTTTTTATTTCTATCTAGTTTTGTACAACAAACTGGGAAAATTTTGCACACAATGATTTCAAAGTAGAATTAAAAATATATAATGAGGCTAAAGTGGACAAACCCATTTAATCGCTGATAGCTTATTTCATAAAGATTCCAACAACATACGAAATATAGGGTTCCCGTACATAACTTAAGAGATAACGGCGTTTTAATCACACGCGCCGTTATCACATGACGACATCCAGATGGCCCGTGACAGATGGCCATTTTGTAAAAATTCACCCTCGACAGACGAGTGGGTATGTAGGTACCTACCAGTGCTACCCGGGTAGGCTCTACGTATAATTTTCATTAAAGCCAACACTTAATTAACTATTGTGAGACGTTAAGTCCTTAATCGAATTTATGCTGTTAGTATTATTTTTCATTTGAGAGTCATCTGATTGGTTTTAAGAAGAATTTGCACTTCGCTTTCGAGTTCCAAGAACTAGTAGCATGACTAATGCAATGTGTCACATTACTTGCTCTTAACACATTCGTGGTATGTTTTTTTTTGTTGTTACTATGAATTTAATCATTCTGCCCATGTTCTGCCCACAGATAAATTCCTATATTATTTAAACACTAGCTTTTGCCCGCGGTTTCCCCCGCGTGTATGTCGGAAAATATCCCAACAAACTTTCATCCCCTATATATCTCCCTTGGAGGTTGAGTTTCGAAAAATATTATAGACTACGACCTTCCTCGAGAACTACTCTAGGTATCCATGGGTGAAAACGACATGAAAATCAGTGCAGTAGGTTTTGAGTTTGTCGCGAACAGACTTTGTTTTATTAGGTACATTACGAACTTATACCTACCTACTTATTTATAAATTTGACCCATTCCTTACCGAATACCTTTGTAGAATTGAGCAACATAAAAACAATTTAATCCTATTGTTGAAAATCTAAACAGTATGTAATTATATAGCCACTACGACTACAAAAAGCAGATGAAATAATGTATTTTGGTGAATTATTTTTACTGATAATAAAATTACAAAAAGGCACATCTATGCTGTTCCTGCGGAAGTTTAGATGCATCAGCGGCATCAGGTTCAGACTCAACAACAGAAAGGCAAGCCGAGCGACGTCGCGTCGCGTCTTTGAGGCAGCCGTTTTGCCATTTGGTTTCGTTCATATCCAACAGATGGCAGCGCTATTTACGTTTTTAAAAAGGTCCTGCAATAATTTATCGTGTTGAGGGCACACAGGGCAAAAGTCACTTTCCATTTTTAACCGAAATCCAAAAAGAGGAAGGTTCTCTATTTTTTTTTATGTATGTACACGCATATTTCCGTCAATTGTGGAAAAATAAAAATCAGCTACTGATAAAAAAAAACGAAATCAAACAAACAAATGTCACCGACTTCAGAAGCTGATTTTGCTTCTGAAGTTTATTTTTAACTCTTTTGTGTTTTTCACTTGATTGAGTTTTTGCAAAAGTGTTTTAGATTTAAGTGGTCCGCTAAATAAGTAGGTAGGTACATTCAAGGTTTACCCGACTTCGGCAGGAGGGTTATGATTTTAATATGCTATATGTGTACCTATGTATGTATGTGAGTATGTTTATTTGTTCTCTCATAGCTCCTAATCTACTTATCGGAACTCGACATAATTATTATGAGGTATCGTTAGAACCGTCTTAACATAGGCTACGTGACGTGTGACAAAACTCCATACTGTGCCCTCGAGCGGACAAAAGTAAATGTGCATGTCCCACGCATAATGCAGTTGCCCATCAAAATATGTAAACTTAATAAACTGATTAACCACCCTGCGTCCGAACGATGATTTTTATTGTAAAAATATAACAAACTTACATTTGCTGTTTTGAGACCTGCACTGCACTCCCATGCATTTTGACGGCACGGTTGGCGCGGTGGCTCAAGTAATGGACTGCTGAGTAGCGTGTCGCGGGTTCGATCCCCGCACGGAACAAATATTTGTATGACCTACAGATACTCGTTCCGGGTCTGGGTATTTGTGTATGTGAGTTTAAATGTTTGTGAACGCACCCACGATACAGGAGAAATTCCTAGTGTGGGGCAACGTTTCTTAAAAAAAAAGAAAGAAAAAAATGTACCTATAGGAAAATATTTCTAAATTAAGCTTAAAGTGCAAATTTATGTTAGACTCAAGTGTGCCAACCTAAACCACTCATACGCGTTGTGTTTGGGCATGTGAAAACATTCATGGTAGTAGCATATACATATAACGAAAATAAAAGGAAAACTATCACAGTTAAGTAGGCTTTACTAGTCTACGAGTAATAGTCGACCAACTTATAAAATGTAGTTGTATGAAATATTTTCCTATACATAATGTATGGGAGCCGTGGTCTCCTTTGTATCCCGAGTTCAAACCAAATCGATCAGGGGACCTTGCGTCCGTCGAAAACATTAAAGTAAACAACAAACACCCCACCGGTATTGAGAAACAATGACTCCCACCAGCAGATCAGGGCGTGGGCGGCTGTGCCACCTGAATCACCAGCGTCAGACCTTCCATCCATTGACGAATTTATTAACGTTGTCAGGAAGCTTCCACTTAACAAATCGTTAGGTGAAGATAAAATATCGAAACGGATGATAATAGAAGCATGTAAAACAGCGGCCGACGCAATTTTAAGGGTTTACAACAGTTGTATTGCAGAAGGCGTTTTTTTACTCGTACTTCTTGAATGGTTCCGCGGAACTCAAACTGGGACATCATTCTATGTCAAAGTCCCTTACCATGGGATGTCCTCAGGGTTCGGTTATGGGTCCGTATGTATGGAACGTAGGCTTCGATGACTTCCTCGCGATTGCACTTCCATGCGGCTGTTCATTAACCGGTTACGCGGATGACGGCCTGCTGCTCATTCAGTCAAGTACTCGGGCTGGACTCGAAAATTTGGCTGACACTTGCCTAAAATTAATATCCCAGTGGGTCGTAACCGTTTGGCCTTTGCACCGCACAAAACGTATCAACTTCTTTTAAAAGGTAATCTTAAATCATGTCCTAGTATTTAATTTAATAACGTTCCGCAGCAGTCCATGTGCTACCTTGGGTTTGTCTTAGAGAGGAGTTTTTCCTTCATTAAACACATAAAAACCGTCGATAAAAAAGCTAAAAATAACTTATAAGCCTCGAGAATTTCCAAATCTACGTGTCGTTTGTCATTTTTAACTCTGAAGACTACTACTATGGGGCTACTTACTTGGGGTGTGTGTGCTACGGGGCACCAGTTTGGGCCGATAGGGCCACCATAGGAGCGGCATGACGTAAATTACTTCAAAGCCAGCGGTTGGCCTTGATTTTCTTTGATTTAGTACTGAAGCCTTACCAGTACTGGTCAGAGCGTTTTAGGCATGGCGCCGCGCATTTACAACAAGATACCAGATGTAATAAAACATTTAAATCTTACACAATTTCTAAACAAATTGAAACTGTTATTCATTGAAAAATGTTATTATACGATTGATGAATTTCTAAATCATAAATTAATGTAGACTTATTTATTTATTTTGACTGGAGAATAGACACAGACGATTTCTAGTCGAATATTGAGACTAATGGTAATTTATTTGACATTTGTTATTATTATATTGTTTTTGACTGTAGTAGTGTCATTTTATAATACTTGTTTATAATTCTATTAATTTGATCATACCTACCAAATAATTTGTGTTTACCTCTCGCATGATGCATTTTCTGTTTTTATTTCGCATTCTACGCAACCCTATATTTGTACGCCTTTTGGCATAACATAGCGACCTATTATTAATTTAAGAACTGTATTCACTACACAAATAAAATTGACTTTGACTTTGACTTTGACTGGCAGGGGTACTTCCAGTCGATCTTGAAGGGCAGCGCCGTGCTTCAATGTACTACTGCGCATGAGAGACCGCGGACACAGATTTTTTAACGCATGGTGACCGTGCTAAAATAGCTAGATTACTTAAACCACAGACTGACGTCTGGGAGGAACTTTTGTCTGAATGGCAATGTAGGTGAGATAATTCCATCAAAGGCCGACACCTCCACCAGTTCTTTCCATCCGTTCGTGAGCGGCTGGCCAGTACATGGCTGGAGGTGGATCACTGTGTTGCCCAATTTCTCACAGGTCATGGCATGGTAACTTTAAGAGTAAATTATTTTCCTTCAAGCTTTATTGCCACGCCTTTTTGTCAATGTTCTACATTTGACTGCGAATATGAACAATCTGCACATCATATTTTATGGGAGTGTTGTCTTTGCCAGAATGAACGTAATATTATGTGGACAGGGTACAGGTAACATCCGGTGTTATTTATTTATACGGGCCTTGTAGAAACAAGAGCAAATTTCCGTGCGTTCAAGCATTTTTGTCATACCTATTATTGGAATCAAATTTAGCAGCTCACAACTTAGGACCCAGTAATATTAATGACAATAATATCCGTGGTGCTAGGCAACTGGGCTTATCCCAGTTGTAAGTATACGTCTCTGTGTGCCTATTGGCCTTGTTCTGTTATGTCTCCTGCTGATATGGAGTGAAGTGGAAATTATGTTTTTCCTACTCCACTATTCTTTTCTGATTAATTTCGTTGCGGGATCCAAGACAGTTAAATCGTTTCTCTGGGACTTCATTGTTTCGGCGCTTTTCTTGTGGTCGCCACTGTTGATTCTGGCTTACAGGAATTACAGTGGTTTGGGAACAGTGTGGTGGGCTTGTCCCAAAAAAAAACCTTAATAAATAAAAGTTATAAAAAAACAGCAGTGAAAAATTTGGAAATTTGACGTCCAATATCTCAGTTCCCAGGTATGGTCTAAAACAAAAAAAATACCGAAGTGACGGGGAGAACAACTTGTGCCTTCCGGTTTCGTTTAGAGTACTTTTACACTCTTTATAATTTAAATGTAGAATGTTGGGGTCAGCTTCAGTCTAACTATTTTACGAGTACATGGAGAGACTGCATATCTACTTAATCAGATCCTGTCCACAATCATCAACTGCCTGCCTTTTCCCAACTATGTTGGGGTCGGCTTCAAGTCTAACCGGATGCAGCTGAATATCTGGGCGACTGCCCATCTGACCTCCACCAACCCAGTTAATACTAGGTAATACGATACCCTTTGGTAAGACTGGTTGTCAGACGTTCAGGTCACTGACTTCTTGTAACGACTGCCAAAGATAGATACCTATATGGCAGCACAATTACAAGCAATTTCATGCAGTGAAAAGCTCTTTGTCTAATAGTATACATTTTGAAGTTAGTGGGGAAACTTTGTTATTGTTTTCGAGACGGAATTCACAGCTTGAGCCACAGGCGACGTTGGTATGGATCCGAAAAGTGCAGGAATGGAATGGCAACGAGTAGGTATCAAAGGACGAATTTTAATACGGATTCGAAGAAGTAATAGTGGGAGAGCTATAGAGCTACACACACACGGTTACTAGCGTCATGTCTTATCCACGCACAACAATCCTGCTTTATGACGTAATGGTCGTCACCTGACCAATTGACTTGTGTATAACATCTCTCTCATATAATCTCCGCAACAACTCAATTAATATAATTTCAAAATGTCCTTAATTTAAGAAACGCTATAACCGCATGCAGATAATGTTCTCTGATGCCGACGAAGTCGCGAACAGGAGCTAGTGTATCTATAAATGATGATGCCTAGCTAGGTAACTAACTTACGATTCCCTGCATACATTCGATAATAAATTACCACCTCAGGTATGTATTACCACTTTGTCATAATAAATAAGTAAAAATGCTCATTTTTTACTTCAAATAACAACATTTTCAACAGTACTTTACGAGCACAATAATTGTTAGTGCTCGTCTAGAAATATAGCTCCAGGGAACGCGCTTAACCTAACAATTATTATTTAACAAGTGCAGTCTGTCCGTCATGATAATATTTATTGTTTGCAACAATATAATATTAAAAGGTTTGCGTTTATGTTCAGTTAATACGTTTAAGATTATACGTTGCGAGCGCCTGATCGTGGCTTTTACAATAAATAAATTCAGTTTGACGGTAAAATTGTATTATACGTAGGTAGGTTTTAATAAATACCGATATATAATGACAGGCCTTTGAACGTGCAGATTGCGAGCCCATGCTTTAGAAAAATTATATTTCGAGTCTTTGGCGAATGGCGAATTAAATAGGTTTAGGAGTGAATATGCTTCTTCTTTGTACGCATATATCCTTCAGGAGAGCCGACTGGAAATAAATACCATTGCATTTATTTCAATTTAGGTTAGCGGCTGTCAGTTTTACCGTCAACTCTGAAGCCAGCAACAAAACTCCGGCCACTTGTAGATATTACAAATAAACACGAAAATTCATTCACAAATCAAATTCTCGATTCCAATAACATAATTATAACGGTGATTGAGCACCCACCACGCCTTGAAACCGACGTTTTATGTGATTTGCAAGTACGGAACCCCGTTGAGCGTATTGCATTGAGCAGTTGTGTGTGGAGTATGCCCTCGGGGTACCACAGGGCGTACTCTGCGGGCTTCTAATACGTTGTTTAAATATTTTTCATTTTAACTATTTTGCTTCCCGTAGAGTTTTGTTATTAAATCTAAGTAGTTCAATATTTTGGGGTGCGCGATTTGTGTAAAAAAAAAAGATCTTTTCTCGATCAAAAATGTACCTACAGAGTAAAATAGTTATATTCAGCCTCAGATTAGCGGGTTAATTTTTTATTTACAAATTGAGAGCTTTTCATTCAGTCATCAATTCAGTCTGTCAATGGAATTAAATAAAAAAAAAATATAAAAAAAAAACATAACCAATAATCATCATTAAAGTTAACGTACACACCTAAAAATTAAACTGTTAACGCAAAGTTCAGGTACCTACACGAAATATTGTTCAGCAATACTATAAGTTCTGCCCACCCTCAAACCGAGCATGTATGGCTGGCTATCGAGCGCGTCCGTACCGTGTAATTCTATCTCATAAATATTAGCGCAAATAATACATATTCGAGTCCAAATCGCTCCTTGATTGATGTCAAAGCGTTGGCTACGAGCTGTGGTCCCGTGGTAACTCTGTGCAGACCATTTTCCCGATACCGGTTGCTTTAATCTGTGTGGGAATATATATAAGGAACTCAGTTTTATGATAATGGAATTTAAAGTATTTATCTAGTAGAACTTTAGAGAATTAGGCAAGGAAAGAAAGATGTTAGTAGGTAGTTAGAAAGTTGATTACATGACGTATTTAATAGTGCAAGAAGATAGTTTGTTGCTTTAATGAGTTAGTGAAATTCTTTTGGGAATTTTATTTTAGTGAAAAAACAAGATAGCGCCGCTAGTTCTGATAAGCAAGGTTCAGGTTATAGCCAAATAAAACTCCAAATCTTTCGCCACTGAGTTAATGCTTATATTTTGATGAAAAGCAGAACAACAATTGTAATATAAAAAGTGCATAAGGTATAAACCCAGTTTAGCCGTGGAATTCAGTCAATTTGATTGTGTATCTAGGAATTCACTATGGCAAATTTACGAATGCAATTACTTATGGAGAATGAATTTTATCTACATCAAGTCTTAATGAAACAAATAGTAATCATGGTGAATATCACGTTTTAAATGTCAATGATAGTCCCAATGAAACTTAACATTCTTCTTTTTATCCGACTACGGCGCGGCAGCGAAGCCAAAAGGAAGGGAACAATTCTTTTCATGACGGAATTTAAATGTCAAATTTTAACCTCGAAAAAAATTCAATTGAGATAATCATAACATGTTTGGTATCAAATGAGAGCTCTTGGCGAGTACATTACAAATATGTATATTATATTATAGTTTTAGTCAACATACACGTTTAGAATGCGGTCAAAAAGTTCTCGCGGTCTAGTCTGCTATTTTCTCGTAAGTACCTACTATTTAAATAGCAAACCAACATTTAGTAGGATTTTACATCATGAAAGTAATTTATTGTAACAGATTTATTAAAAACACTAAAATAAAATAAAAAAAAACATGTTTAAAAACTAAAACCTGACTACAAACCGCTTGTTTTCTACTTTTAAGACTGCGGTTTGTAGTCGGGTTTTAGTTATTAAACTTTTTTTTTTTGTACGTTTCTCTCCTAGTTTGGAGAGAAAGTAATGGTATTTTTACCCAGATTTGGAACACCAATAATTATATTTGTGTATCAATTACTCTTCTTCATCACTTTAAAAAATAGTGACATAGATAGTCTAGTCCTTATTTTTCAGGAACGAACAGATATCAGACTAACGAATATATTTCTTCCCACATCACTCAAAACTAGAAAATCGTGTGAATTGCCTCCATTGGAAGTATACCCTAATCTGGATATTCAGCCTCTGGCAGCTTCCATTAAATCGAATGTCAACGTACTTTTGACAATGCAATGCAATCGATAAGTTACTAGTAAACTGTTTCCCATGAGAAACTTCTAGCGCAGGTTTTCATTTGCGAAATACTTAAGTCTTTCTATCTGGATAGCTTGATAAACAGTTCGGAGCGAAGGTATTAAAAGGCACATACCATAAACACGTTTAATGAGATGAGATCCGCTTGCAATAGGGTTTCTACTCTTTCCATGAGTTTGCTTTACACGTCAATCAGCATGCAGGCTGCAAACCATAGTCAAAGCAAAGCGACACCTTATACGTCGTCGCCAGTCTCCCCCTAATATTATGTGTCTATGGTAATTGCATGAGGTTTACAGGGTTAGTCTGGGGTGTGGCCATAACAGCAGAGAGAAACGGAGAAATACAAAAAAATCACAATACAATATCATGTATTTTTTGTCTTTGCCTTGTTTTATCTTCAGGGTTACTGGTAGCTCGACGTATTCCTTGCAGGACGCCATAGTAGGGTTAAAATGCAACAAATTAAGCCACTAAATGTATCCCCAAAATTCAGTAGTTTTTGTGGTAGTTAGACTTTTTATAAGAGATATTCCAGATTAACTACTGTAAGTACCTGTTTGTACTAAATCAAAAACGATTTTCGTAATGTAGTCCTATGACTTTGGATAGGTAACGTTTTATACTTTTTAGACAGCTGATAAGACAAGGATATTTTCTAGTAATTTGTAAAAAAACACTTAAAAACTACTGAATTTCGGGGGAACATTTGGTGCCTTAATTTATTGCATTTTAACCCTAATATGACATCCGGCAAGTAATACTTCGAGTTACCAGTAACCCTGAATTAGATGTTACTCATATCTGGCGTCCCTGATGCCCATCGTTTTCCTCAGAAAACTATATTTTGGATCTGCAATTTCCTTTTAAAATTTTTTTTCTTTTTTTCTTTAGTTGTGTCTGACTTACTTTCTTCGCTTTAGGCACATCGGAGATGCCCGATTGAGTAAAGCTTTGACGGAATGGTTGACAAAGTCTCGGTGAAGAAATGAGGTTTAATCAAAAGCGCGTTGGTTGACGACTTTGCCATGGTGGCGAGAAACCGTTGAATGAGGGACGCACGGAATGGTGGTGAAGGAAAAGCCTCGCCTATGTCTAGCGATGCGTGATTTCGGGATGAAATTTTATAGCGGACAGGGAGGGCCCGCATCTCTTCCTCGCTCATCTCCGCGCTCGCTTCGCTCCTAAAATTACGGACACCCTTACACATGTCACAGTGAACGCCTGCCCGTATGTCACAGCCATTCGCTAAATACGGGAAAAATAAAATTTTAAAAGTAGTTTTGTCGAGTTTTTACGTTAACTAACATTTTACACTACATCATTTTCTTGTTTTGGGACTGTCAGAAACATAATTAGTATTTTTTTTTATTAAAAAAACGCTAACAGACAATAATGTTTAAAGGTGCGTTCTTTTGGTGCTTGGCTGATATTTTATTATACTCATATGTTGTGTAGTTATATTATCTATGGTAATTTAATTGAAACCGAAAGATTTCGGATATAGTTCCAATTATGCCAAAATAACCTTGCAGCACTTTATGAAAGTCAAAGTTTGTGATTAGTGTGTGTGGTCGCTCACAATTGGCCTCATCAGAAAGCTCCAAGTCACCCAAAGAGCAATGGAGAGGGCTATGCTCGGAGTCTCCTTGCGGGATCGCATCAGTAATGAAGACATCCGAAAGAGAACCAACCGTTCGCAGAACGGATGGCCGATGGGGCCGAAAAGTTCTGGAGTAGCAACCGCGAACTAGACCGATTACCTGGTGAAGATTGCGGGGACCCTCTGTATGCGAAATGCACGGGACCGGTCCATGTGGCGACACCTTTGTCCAGCAGTGGAGGACGTCTTTTAGCGTAAATGATGATAAGGATGACTATAGGAAAGGTTCTTGTTATAACTAAACTATCTCAGCGATAGTTTTGTTGTGCAAAAGTCCTGAGTGTGGTGGGGGGAGGGGGGATTGGTGATAAGCTCAACGGATTGTGACTCGATTGAAACTTACAGGTTTTTCCAGATATATTCATCTTTACTATTGACATTTGGTCAAGAACCATTTTGGGCTACGGTTAAAAACTTATCTTTACCAAAATCAGAAACCAACAGGAAATGCAGCATTATAAAAAAAGGTATCACGAATTAGTTAAACGTTAGTTGCAGACTTGCAGAAGGCGTTTGGTACTTTTTTTTAACAATTATCAATATTAATTGGACCTGTTTCATTGATTGGGTGTACTAAGAAAGAAAGAAAGAAAAGAAAGAAAATTTATTTATTTGTCGCAGAAACATACCGAGCATACAGGAAAAAAACATTACACAAACAACGCATAACAGATATAAAAAAATACAACAAGCAGGGATTACAAAAAAGAAAATGTTGCACGTTGTGACTGCGACAAGTAGGTTACCACTCAGCCAACTACTAAGTTTTAAACCTCCCTTTGTGTACCATCATCACTACATATAAAATTGTAGCTGCGTCATAACTGTACGTTGGTACATTGAATCTTGAAAAACAATAATAGGGTAGTTGACAGACTAAAAAAAAAACTGATTCTAATTAGTCTGTCAGTTAGATTATCGAAAAATATGGATACGTGTTTGTTGTTTTATCAAATTAATAAAAAAATACGAAAATAAAACGTATCAAAGGTCGTGAGCAATATTTTCTAGAAATCTATCTGACGGACTAATAATTTTTTCTGTCAACTACCTTAGTGCGGTGTAATAAAATGAAGCGCGGGAACGATTAAATGTCGCCGGTTTTTTATTGAAATGTTTGTTTTGAATGTTCGTGGTTGTACTAAAATTACTAAATACATTCTGTTTAAGTTTTGCAAAATATGCTTAAAAGCTCTGTTCTTTGAATAGGCTAAATACGAGGCTGTTTGTATTTGTCTATGGTTACTAACAAAGGTAGCTTATGTTTATTATTGCGGACACTTAATTTGTACTGGTTTTTACTAAAATAAATAAATCAAAATATTTATTTCAAGTAGGCCAGTTACAGGCACTTTTGAATAGTCGAACAAATCACACTAATATAAGAAAGGCGAAAGTTTGCGTGTATGTTTGTTACTTCTTCACGCAAAAACTACCGAACGGATTTAGATAAAATTTGGTACACAGATAGTTTATAACCTGGATTAACACATAGGATGGTTTTTATCCCAATTTTATCGAGTTGTAGCGGGTGAAGCCGCTGGCAACATCTAGTACTAATTAAACTAATTAAACTAAGTAATGGGCCTACCACTTGCCCAAACCCCCCCACAGCCTCGAACGCGCGGCCACACGGCGCACACAACACATCGCGCGCACAATATCTTATATGTGTAAGTATACCTAAAACATATTTAACTATTTATAAAGATACTCGTTAAATCTGCAGAGTTTCGCTAGCAAATTAAATTTGACCTTGCAAAATATCAATTTTCCGCTGACCTGGGCACGGTGCGTATGCGCCGCGAGCAAGCGCACTCCCTTATTAGGAATTATAAAAATGTAATAATGCCTCCGCACTTCTTGATTTTTGTTTCGGTAGCCGATACTCGTCACAAATTATTATGTATTCAAGTAGGCCTGGTGCGACTGTAAGCGGAATTCGGGGAAAGTAAAAAAGAAAGTTAATTATTATTCAAACAATAGAGTTTTAGTTTATAAACGTCAAAATGCAGGCAGTTGCAATGCTAAAGGCAGTTCCCCGAAGCGCTAGCTCCTCGCCACTTCCTAGTGTTTAGCTGAGAAAGAAAAAAAGTAGAAGAACAAACTTATTCCTATTTGAAAGCTACGCAGGCAGATTCAGCATTATTACAGAATTGTAACGGAATTCTCTTCTTAATCTAGTGGTTAATTCAAGTACCTACTCTGCTATCTTCTACTGTTATTTTCTCGCCATATGATTAGTCAACTATCGTCTGTGATAATAATTGACATGTCAATTGTCGATAGAAATAAAATATTTGAGTGTGTTTGTTTTTGATGCAGGATAGTAAGAAAACATTCGGTTGACTGTACAATTTAAAATATAAAGTCTCTACCATTTGTCGCTAATCATCGTCAGCTTACCAGTAACCCATATAGGATAACAGGTGTCCGGTTATTTGTTCTGTTTCCGTTTGTGAAGTGCCTGCAAGTAGCCGCTCAGCTTACCGTGTGGCATGGGGCTATACAGAAGCGTGAGCATCATTACTTTGTTTTACTGTAATTACCTTTTTTTAAAAATTAATCCAATGTTCAAAGAACTTTTCCAGAGTGTTTTTGTTGCACCGTTCTTTCCTCTTAATTAGTACACCAACTGGCAGATGAACCTATTGGTCTAGTCAACAAGTTCAAAACCGTGTTAGTTCAAAGTAAAGGTCCTAAAAATATGAGCGTCAGCTCATTCTACGCGGAATGACGTCTAGAAAAATGTTTTTCGAGGATATTCAAAAACTTAAAACATGATACTTATAATTTTTTTTTTCTAACCATAAGTAGTTACTTAACGCTAAATTTGTTACATACAAAAACAGTAATAGCATAATATTTGACGAAAAATATATTTTTAATAACATTTCTTTCATTTTCATTACTTTTTAACTTTAAAAAGTTATTATAATCAAAATAATAAGTTTTAATTAACTTAACTTAAGTACGTGATCTTGTTAAGTATGTATGTAAAAAGGACTAGACGAAGTCAACCATTTTTAGGTTGATTATTGAAACTTTTAAGTATCATTTATGATAACAGAGATTGCAAATAAATGAATTCATTAGCAATAGTAAAACTTTTTGAAAAATTTACTAAACAAAGAAATTGTAATAGGAACTTATTTTCGCATGTGTCTGGATTATACCATATTTTTTTTTAATTTTTTAATTAATATTTGTTACGAAAAACAGTAAATTGTACGAGGTACAGTGTCCTTACAGGCCGTGCGCCCATGTCGTTACGGCTGGGCGAACCCCATCTTGGGCGTTGAATTAAACCTATAAATGATAGAGATTGATTTCCAAAAGTTACACGTTTACGTTTTCGTTGAAAATTTTCTCCTCTTTAAGGATATTTTCGAAGCATTCCGAAAGTTTTATGTAGATACCTAATAAGTTTTTTCAGTTACCTCACTCATACAAACAACTTTGTTGAGCACTCATTCCAATACAATCTAGAAACGCAAATATGAAAGCACGCTAACTAAATTACCCACTATTACACCAGTTAAATAAACCACGCATCAAGAAATCAGAACACAACAATACACAAGGTCTACGTTGAAAATGAAAAAAACTAAACGAGCACTTTGTCCCCGATAATAGGCACTTAGGATAGACTACCTCACCATCAAGTATCACTCAGTGGAAACACATGGGTACCTACGCTTCAAGCCTAGAATTTAAAAGAAAAATGGCTAATGTTACATTTTCTATTCAAAATTAGCCAAACGTGACAGGTTTAATGTCAGGTTGTCCGTCGAAGCGAAATATTATTAAAAACGTGTTGTTTGTACGTCGGTCTGTCGAAGTAGCGCGAGTGCGAGCGGAGTAAGAATGAATGGCGTGCAATGGAGCAGTTGGAGACTTGTCATTGTTATCACACCAAATTGCCAATCATAAGTGAAACAAATTGTTTATCGCGTGTTGCTTTGGATACTCATCATTTGGTAGTATATACTCGTAGGAGTAGTGTGAGAAGCTCGTAACTAAAAGTCACTTACGAAAAATAGCAGATTTCCCACGAGTTCTTGGTGTCAAGCTGCATGTTTCATGACATTTCGCCTTATTATTGTCATTTCCTTATACCCTCAACATTATCATTTACAGTATCTCGAAATCAAGTCTGCTACAATATTAAATGGCATAATCACTGTTTCCAGTGGATGCAATAACTTTAATGTTAACGTTTCTTTGTTACCCAGTAGGTAACTGGAAGTGAATTCGATCGCTTGCTGCAGTCGCTCTGACACCGTATCCGCTGTTAAATCAGTCGTTATCGCTGTATTATAATTATCTTGTCTGTAAGTAATTTGATAATTGTCCAGACGTAAAAAACGCAGAGCCGTGGTTCATCGTAGATCTTTATAGTTCAACCGTGCCAACCATCTGCGGCTTTCGACGTGTGCATTTGAATGTGGGATATTTACTGTGGGGTATAGACACTGCATACCACTTGATTGAACTAAACTTTCACATCTGTAAGGTTATAACCTGAACTCACAACCCATACCTTCTATCCAAGATTTGCTCAACGGGCTGTACGCTAAGGAACTTGATTATGTTCCAAGTTCCAATAGTCTATAGAGGATCTGTGGAGTCTGTTCGTCAGCTAATTCGTTCAGAAATACGAGCAGTAGTTGCAACAGCATGTCCTCACCTGTAAATGATTCAAATTATACTAAGTACTGCTAAATGAAGTCTTCACAATATTATTTTGCAATCGTTTTTGGTTTCGTCATGGGTAATCGGGAAAATTACTAACTCTCTTTGTGCCTCTGTTATATAATTAGGTATATTTGCGCCAAAAGACTCGACTCGCAGTCGTTGCGGACAGTTGCTGAATATTCTTATTTTGTTAATTAAGGCAATGTATATCGAGGGCACGGTGCACAATCACAGATTCAAATAATTATATTTTATTAGCATACCAGCATCATAATTACGTACCTAACCATTTACTAAAACATGGTTAACATATCAGTTATTTTTGCACTTTTCTTAGTCCAAAGACTTTCTTTAACCTTATCCATTTTCTGTTCTTAACATGCTGACGCTGTTAAATTAATAAAACTTACCCACAAAACAACTTTACCAGTACAGGTACTTTACAAAGCTATACCTGGATAAACGTAATGGAAGCCACGAATCGAAAGCACTAAAAACCAGCTCACTATCCTGACCTAAAAGGCAAAAAAACTGAAGAAAACGCTCGTCTATCCGCGGATCGTGAGAAAGTCATAATAAACATATCAATTTTAAGATCGATCGGCTTTCTCGTGATGCCTAACTGTTTATTAGTACCCTATATAAAGGGTCAGTAAGTATAGCGAGGTTCTGCAGTAGCCATATTTAATGAAATTACTTACAATTTGATTGTGGAGTGTAATAATGGCCTTGCAAGTCGGTAGCCCCGCTCGCCTTAATATTAGCCCGCATTTTGTTAGTAAGCACTCGATTTAGATGGTATATATGTTAACGATTTGGTCAGCTTCGAAGGCCGTGAGCGGTTAGGTCGTGCCCTCCTCGGCAGGTAGGCTAATATTAGTCTTGTCTTTTTCAGATTTTCCTACAATAACTATAGTTACTAGCTAATTAAAAACTTGTAGGTACTTTAAAGCAATACAAATTGTTAATTACTTACCCAGCTTTGCTGCAATAATGATTGTGTGATAATTATTTGGCAGACAGCCTCCGTAACGCAAGTGTGTGACTCTGATAACGTATCTTGTACCTAATCACCTGCATGAAGTTATTACCAACTATAATTTTAATTTAGGTTATTTTTAGGGTTCCGTACCTCAAAAGGTAAAAACGGAACCCTTATAGGATCACTTTGTTGTCCGTCTGTCTGTCTGTCTGTCTGGCTGTCTGTCAAGACCTTTTTTCTCAGGAACGCGTGGAGGTATCAAGCTGAAATTCATATCAAATACTCAAGTCTATGGTCTCTTGGAGCTGTGAAAAAATCAAACTTCTAAGTCAACGCGATCAAAAGATACTCCCGTTTATGCCGCAAATTTTCGACACTCGCAAGGGAATCAAAACCTACAGGGTACTTCCCGTGAACTCAGAATCTTGAAATTTGGTACGAAGCAACGTCTTATAACACAGATAAAGGAAAAATTGCGAAAAGCATAAATTTTTAGTTACATATAATAAAAATATTTTTAATAATTTAAAAAAAAAAAAAAAAAAAGCGACTCCCCTACTACGATGGTACGGAACCCTTCATGTGCGAGTAGGACTCGCACTTGGCCGGTTTTTGAAAATGCTCTGTGTTGATATGCGCAAGCTTTACCTGGTACTGGTATAACCTGAATCCTCTTCATCTTTCGCATCCGTATCATAAGAAACATTTAAAAAGTTGTCGCTTCAAATTGAGAAACTCTTTTTATTTACTGTAGTATAATGACGTACCTATAAATACTGAAAAGTTTAGTACCTACATAATTACCAATTTTGATGAAATATTAAATATTTAATCGGTTAAATAACAATACCCTTGATAAGTTATGAAATAACTTTTATAAATAGCAGTGTTATAGCCATAGCATATTCATACTTCAGTCGCATAAAAGAATTTCAGGCAAAACAAGTGTCTTAAACTATGAATGAGAATTTATAACATGAGTAGGACTTTTTTTTTGGTCATAAAGATTATTCGTGTTTGTTTGCGAATGTGTGATAGTCGCCACCGACGAGTATAACACACTCTCGCAAACAATTTAGTTAGGTGATAGGATAGGACACGCAATTTTGAATAGTTGATTATCTGTAAACCTATAATTAATTTATTGTGTATCTAAGGACGATTGATTGAGTGGGATATTAAGGATTTGTGTGTGTATTTAACGAAGGAAAAATGTCTAGGAGAAACAATGTTTTGCCAATATGGCATTTATCTGAAAAGCCCATTGTTGGCAGTAAAACCAATTTATAGACTCAAAAAATCAGTTATAGACAGTCCTAAGCCTGGAAAGTATGAAGGAAAGTTCATTGTTTTTTTTACTAAAGTTCCGTTTTATCGTAATAATTTCTTAAACGCGATTTCGGTAATATTCTTATAAAGTTTGCTATCAGTCACCGCGCTTGCTCGATTCGCACCCGCCCGTTTGGTCGTAACAATAAACTGTACCTACGCTTAAAAAAAACGTGTTATAATAAAGTATATAAAAAAGCATGCCTAAAATATTAAGAATGTAACATTAAGCATGTGATTGCCATAAAGCCACTTTGAACACTACTAGTCCTTCTGTGTTACTTTCAGAAATCTCAATCAATCACTATCACTCATCGGAACAGGAAAATAGATTGTATTTTTATCCGACTGCAAGGAAAGGGTTACGGGGGGTTATGTTGCCACAAGTTTAAGAAAGTAGATATATAACATGGTCATGTATGTACCTCCATATAAAATCTCAGTATTATTTCTTCAATCTTAAATCTTTAATTTATTTAAAGTAGGTACCGAAATAAAACTGTTAATTTAGATGGTGGGGGGTGGGAAGGGTGGGCGAGGTATGAATATCCGACATGTTACATAAATATTCCCATGAAGTTTCTCACCTATTCCGATCTCTGATTACGAAGCAAATATCAAAAAACTGTATCGCAATCCTTTGCAGTAAACCGTGATAAAGCGCAACGCTCACAGGGAACGTGCGCGACACGGCTGCGGGTCGGGTGACGTCCGTCGCGCGTCGCGTCCCGACAAACAGAGCGGGTCGGGAGCGTGTGCAGCTTTGTTGCATTGCGTCATAAAATCATAATACACGAAAAGGAAGTCACTCTCAGAAATGTGATATTAAGACATCGATTTTTTTTAATTTCAATATAAATCGATAAAAAAAAATTAAGTTAAACCTTCAATTATTTCCGTTTTCATAAACTGCATTTTTTATAGTCCATATTGTGTCCCACTTCAGGGCGAAGGTCTCTCTGGCCCGCGCAAGTCCCGCAGCAGCGTTTTTCGAAGGTCATCTTCGCGATTGCGACGGGTGCGACGACCCGACCCGCGCCCGGTCTTGTGTACTTTGGGCTTTACGGCACAGAATACCTACATAATAGTTTACGGCACAAAGTAGCTAGTTATTCAAAGTTCGTTCGCTATTCAAGCTAATACTTATTCTTATTTGTCTGGCTCGTTGAAAGCCAGGCATACCGGCAGGAGCCCGACAATTAATCATTTAGATAACCCACCAATGAAGGAAGGAAGTATGCAACATTTATATTTTGTATGACAAAATACCTAGCGGTTTGATCCGGACATAAAAACTCAAACAGTCCGCGTTATAGGGTTGTTCAGCTGCATGTGTCGTATCGATGATTTCTTCTTTATTCCTAAACTGCTGCAGGGCTCTTTCAGCACTTAAGTGACGTTGACAGGAAGGCAATGCTGGTTAAGATTCGTGAAATTGTTTTTTGAAATGTATTGACATACAGGGTGGATTTGAAACCGAAGCACAAGCGATTTCCATGTACCTATTCAGTACCTATACCATACTGAACCCAACATAAAATTTTTACATCCAATTTATGTAACACGTCGAAAGATACTGATCTTTTCATCTACGATAGAAGAAGCAGCGCCAAAACATCATAATCTATTTGAAATAATCTATCTGGCTGCTGTCGGTAAAAGTGTAACTTGTAAAAATATTGGACATCAGAATGTTGATCTTATAATTAATGTATGTATTATGTCTGAAATCGCCTAATCGTTAGCAAGCGTGAGCAAACGAATTAGGCCTGCCTTCTCTTTGTGAGAAGAGGTGTTAGCCCCGCCCCATGATCAGTAATATACTGGTAAATATTTATTTAAATCGATTTATTTGAATCTCGACATGAATAGGATTCAATCCTCGTTGTTGTTGTTCCAAGTTAATTCGTTATTTTCAGCATAACAGATGGGCTGCCAATCAGTGCACTAAGTGGCACAAGTTTGGAAAAGTGTGATTACTTATCTGGAATTTTCAGTTGCAGCCGTAACGTACGGAAGATTTGTGCCAGTAGATGGCAACAGACTTGCTCCTTTTTATATAGGGCTGACGCATAACTGGTGAAATGTAGATTCCTAGATGCTTGTTAACTTTTGTTGACATTTTATCTTGTAACGACTTATTGTCGAGTCTACGCTTTCGTTCTATACTTAAGTACTAACGCTATGTCATAATAACCCCCATATTTGAACGTACTTCATAAAGTGGCTCATCGTAATATCGATATCGAAGCATGAACACGGGTAACATCACTACCGTTTCACATTTGAGCCTTTCGCGTAGTCGCTTATCGGGCACGTTTTACATTTTTATTGCAAGCGGATACGGGCCGCGCTGTGGCGGCGTTATTATTTCTCCCTACAATTATTGCTTAGAAGTCCGGCTGGCGACGGGGGACGTGCGGGAGACGTGCGGCCGTCGTGCGGGCCTAGTGCGCGCGTCGTGCGTTCGTCGTGCGAACGTTTCTACACTACTTTTTACATGATACACGCGACTGGGATATGCGGTAGCTTGTTTATTACTTAGGTCGTGAATTTAGTTAATGAATGAATGCGATTTAACTTAATCGCTTTCCCGATGGATTTCTTGTCTTGTTAAACCTTTATTGAGATACTAGCTGTTGCCAGCGGCTTCACCCGCTACAACTCGAAAATTATCCCACGGATCATAAAATTGGGATAAAAACTATCCTATATGTTAATCCAGGGTATAACCTATCTACATACCAAATTTCAACCAAATCGGTCCAGCCGTTTATGCGTGAAAGAGTAACAAACATCCACACATTCATTCTCACAAACTTTCACATTTATAATATTAGTAGGATTTGCTTAGTTAATTGACTTTATCATACTTTTCATAATTACGAACGAATTTCTTGAATTAGAAATAATTATTATAATGAGTAAACATATTACATAGTAACATTCACATTACCTTTAGTTTTGTTATATTTGGGACACCTAATTAATAGGGAATTTAATAGTCACCTCTCTGACATTCCTTATTGTTTGTTCGTCAAGACTTTAAAAATGTATCAATAATTCAATACCCGTTACGTTAGTGGTCATTACTTGATCGGCTTCACAAATGGTCATTTTAATTTCCCCGTCTTTAGACTAGGTGTCATGTCGTGTTCCTTTAATGCTTACGTATTACGCATTAGTCACGAGAACGATTATTATTATATATCTACCTACACACTTTGCACCTCATAGTGAGGTCCACCCTCGTAATTGATTGTAATTGTGTGTAGTTAGTTACAAACAAACATTTTTGGAACCCACACAATTAATAAACAGGTCTAGTTTACAAAGTTATTTCAGGAAAATCGCTTTTATATTTTGCTTATAATTTGTACCTATACAAATTAGTAACTGTGGACGAGGGAGGTATGCGGGTGCTTCGTCGATAGCACACAACTAGTTAACAGCATGTTTTTATAACATGATTGAATTGAAACTCCTCTCATTAGCAAGAATATTAAATTTCTTTACGTCTATATGTTACTAGCCTAAATATATATAAGGCATACCTACTTTATTTCAAATACACGACATAAACTATGAAAATACTTGAAGTAATAAAGCATTAAAAAGTGTAAAGTGCATCGCTGTCAACTGGAAAAGAGCCCACAGAAATCTTGGTACTTTGGCCAAAAAATAGGCCAGCCATCTGGCCTGTATGTTTTAACATTTTTTTGAATCAAGTAAATTATTCGAGAAAGTAAAAGCCAAATTGATTTCAGATCTTCTGGCTGAAATACCATTCATTTTACATTCATGCAAAAAAAGAAAATTCATGACTGACATATTCTACTAAGGGTTCCGTACCTACTCCGAACATTTGAAAGGTTCCGCCGGGTTGTACGTAGCACTTATGATTACAGCGCCCTAGACGTAGTTATGGAAAGTTAGCAGATTAGATTTCCGCTTGATTGGCGAACGTGCGATGTGGTGCTGAACGAACGTTAGCTGCCAAACATTGTACAATCGATAGCTTGCTACTAATTAAACATTGTTCAGTTCAAATTGGAAGCCTGCTTGCAATTGCACCTGTGTGCGTACCTACGGCCTAGCATTGCATAGCTTCATTTACACCTACCATTTGTATTTCATAAATGTATTGCGGTCTAGGGATGAAACAGACCTACCAATAATTGTCTTTCTTCCCTATTAAAGATTTATTTTTAAGATTTCCGGTCACCTTATGTCAAAATTCTACATACATAATGAATGTAGAATTTGTTTTTATTCTGTCTATCTACTCTTTCACATATTTTTGGGGAAGGATCTTCTGTTGCGACTGCGGATTCCCAAAAAAACTGGCGGTTGGAAGTCGGGTGTGGGTACCTAATAACTGCAGTATTTCATATTTTTTCTTTTATACGTCCGTGTTGGTTTCTTTTATTTCCGTTGAATATCACTGTGTTCATGGTGGAACACATCCATCATGGGGCATACCATCAAGTAAAACTGAATCTTCATCAAAATGATGAAGGTTCAGTTTTATCAGAACCAAGTACTTAATGTATTATTTTTCGTTCGTTCATGTACGACCAAACATTCATCACCATTATCATCCTGCATTGGTCCTCCTCCACTTGAAGTCGCTGCAACACGGTTTCTTTTTCTATTCACATCAAATATTACTTGTTAACAATAGTGGTAATACGACATGTCGCCTAAAATGAGACAAAACACTTGTCTTGCAGTCATGCAAGCGCAGGAGGAAGAAACTATCACTGATTTGGAAATAGTATGGGAGTCACCACTCACCATTTCCTTAGAATAAAATAATTGATAGTTTTGAGTTGAACGTTAGTTGTAGTAAGCTGCATTATTTTAATTTTGCCTTTAGCGGTCGGGAAGACGGTCCTGCATTCTGTATGCCAGCCTCGGTCTAGTATTTGAGAATAAAAGTTAGATACTCTAAATAACATTTTAAATCTTCACAATATCCACACCAGACCTCCACTTATCCCCAACTTTTTGATGGATAACATAACCTCTTTTCTAACATTGAAGAGGTCAAACCCTTGAATCAGAATACATCCATCATCGAAGTACTAAATCAGTGGCAGCCCTAGGTCTCTGTAATTATAGCGAGAGGAGCAGGATATTTCGTCTGATTGATTGCATGCTTCCAACGTTATGTTTGATCGGTAGGAATCTCAAAACATAAATTTCCATTGTAGGACTTGACAGAGCACCCACAGATCACAATGTAAAGCTATCAGAATTTAGAAAATACGTACGTTTCTAATACAAGCCGCATCATTTCTCTATAAAGCGGATTTGTCTAAACGCATTGTTACTTAAAAAGGCATAAACACACACACCATAAATAAATATAGGTATAATATTTACTAGTAATAAGAGGCGGGCTTTATATTCAGTAGTATGTAGATAAAGCGGTTTTCTATGTAGACCCTAACGTTAGCATTATAAAGAGAACAACTTTGAATAACGGGTGAACATGAAGACTGAAATGTACCTATGTATAAAGTGTTTCCTAAATCGGTACAAGTGTTTCGTTTCCATCACTTTCGCATTGTCAATAGGGGTTAGAATTAGAATAGGGGAATTCCCGGACTTAGCAATGTACTGTACTGTGTACTCGTATAACAATGTTACTCCAACTTGGAACTTTACTTCATTATCTGATGCCATTGAACTTAATTAATCGTAATTCATCAATATTACAGTCGAAAGCCGTTGCCTGGACACAGTGGCATAATGACTAGCCAATCCAAAATAAAATTGCCCAAAAATACATCCAACAGTCGGTATTATTCTCAGCAGACCCCCAGGCGCCAAATTATGTTCCGATTTCAAACCAACCTAATTTTATATACGCCTTGCACGGAAGCTGTGCCCTTGAAAACTTTAAAACTCTCCATCTCAAAGACATAAATCTAAATAGGTATTATTAGGGGCGTAGATACCTCCAGTCAGGTGAGGCTGTGCGGTGTTGGAAGGGCGTAACCACCTTGTAATATCCTGCAGGAAGGATGCCAGACCTCCCGAGTTACGTCGTGTTAACGTTCTGAGATCATTCCGCAACACTATGTAGCTATGTACCTACCTGTATTTACGTCTGAGCAGAAACTTTTGAAACGTTCTTAGGTGATGTGGCTCTGACCAAAAGAATTGGTGTGTATTAGTTTCGCCTATTGATGAAAGTTTGTCGGAATGTAATGTCCAAGAACATAATAATTAGGACATACCGAAACACTTTGAACTCGAAACTTAGTGAAATAGTAAAAAATGTACTTAGATTCCCAAAAATAAACTCGTGACCTATTCTAGAACATACTAATCGTAGTGTCACCATGTAGTGTAAGTAATCAGATACTCTACTACATATTTATCACATTATATTGCCCCAAATAAATCCAAGCGAACATCAGCACAGCATCCAATATCTGTTTATTAATGTATAGGAGCTCGGAGAAAATTAAATAATGTTCCCCACGAAAATAAATTGCAATAAGGCGAAAACCGCCGCCGTCAAGTGACAATATTTTAAATTATATCAGTTTATCAACGACCAATAGGAGGACGGGGATCGTAGGAGCTCGTTTCGCCCTACCAATAAAATAGGAGAATTTGAATTTGGAATTTTACGCTATGAAGCGCGGGTTCCGTCAGTAATTGTTGGTATCGAGTGGCCTTGGGGTGAATCGAATTGCTGGGAACATTGCGAACTCTGGTTGATTTTATATGTTCCAACCACGCAGTAGGTAAAAGTATCTGCATGTTCTCGGGAATATAAGTTTCTATCTCACATGGACAGATATTACGTGATTACTATTGTACTTACATTTTTTGTTGGTGTTTTCAGCAATTATAATAACAAACGTAAGTATTTTAATAGAACAAAGAGAAGATCCACTACTTCTATACTAGTGCATGATGAAGTGGTTAAGTTTGGATTTAGAACAAGATTCTGAAACAATAATTAAAAAATAAAACTCTTTAATAGATCGAAAGCTGTACACTATTCCCGAGTGCCATGAACGTGGTTTTACTCGGGCGAAGTCGCAAGTAAAAGCTAGTTAATAATTTCAATACATATTGCTGAATTCAGCAAGCACAGTTGGGGCACGCATAGTACATAGCTTAGTTCGATTTTATGTATCTAACTTGTATGTGTTTATTGTTGCAGAATTTTGGGATCACTCATCAGGCTGGGAGTTTGAGAGTACTTATTTACTTTTAAGAACTTTTGGTAAGTAGCCTACTTTCTTACGTAAAAATATTTCTACAATAAGTACCTATACCTACCTACATTTTTCTAAATTTACTTGTCTGGCTTCGTTAAAGTTCGAAATAAGCTCAATAAGCTTTCAAGATTTGCCTGTTGATACTTCCTCTCAACCAACCTTAAATATGGGGAAGGTTATGCTTTCGAAGAGTTTTTTGAATGTTCTTTTCTTAATGGAACGGTGCAATCGGCTATTAATTTATTTACTTGGTTGCAGACGAGGGCTACATCTGAAGGCTGCTTCACAACGGATAACGGGAGGTGTTGTCTTCAAATTTAAGTTAGGTAAGTTGATGATAGTTTAGTGCTCGCACGGGCTCTCACACAAGACCCTAATATAATATAATAGTCTAATATAATAGTCGCGGCGGCATCTACTTGATCTACTAGGCCACCACTTTAGTTGAGCAACATTTTAAAATGTTGTTAAAGGCATAGTACCTACTTAAATATTTGTATATGACATAACAACTAAAAATGGAAAAATAAAAAACTTTTTTACAAAAATTAAACGACTTCAAAAACACAAAAAGGTGAAAAATCAAAGCCACAAAAAAGTGAAAATAAACTTCTGAACTCGGTGGCAAAGGAAAGGAAATCAAACCAATTTTAATGTGACTTCAGAAGCAGATTTTTCTTCTGAAGTTTATTTTTCACTTTTTTGTGTTTTTGAAGTCGGTTTTTATAAGTTATTCTTGAAAAAATCGCTTCTTGCAATAATAATAGTCTTTCTTATTGCAAAACAAAACACATAAATTAATCTTTTGTTAGAAATGCATGTGAGATTATTTTTTAAAGTTGGTAAGTAAGTAATCAATTTGCTAAACAATTAACTTCCCTTGCTGTACACCACAACGAAAGAGCTTGAATAGTACTTGTACTGTCATAATTCTAAGGTAAAAGAGTTATTCTTCGGGCCAACACGCCTTAGTAAATAAAATAGTAATTAGAACGTTCATCATTCGTTTGCCTTCAGACCATTCATCCCTCCTTACCCTAAAGGCAAGGGAAAGGCACCTTTAGCCCTTGTGTTGCCTCGACGAACAAACGACGAGATGTAGAAGCAAGAGGACTTTCGATTTCCGCTGTCGTTATCTTCCTTTATAATATTAAGTTCCCTGAATTACATTTCTTGTCACCTTCCTTCCTTATATTCCTGACTCGGTCGTTTCTTCATATATAAGAACGAGACAGACATTTTCTTCCCGTTCCACCGCATATTGCGCCTGATTGCTTGTATGTGCCTACAGCTTGCCTGGGGGTATTCAATCAAATTATTTATTTCCATATGTATTACAGATGAAGGGCAAAATAGTTTTCGGATTTATTTTCTGGTCAATTTAAAGTATCCCTACGTTTAAGGATCTACGTAGATTGATATTTCGGCGATATTTAATATTCACTCAGGCTATGGATATGTGACTTTCTCTATTACTGTATGCCAGAATCACAGAATAATTAGCGTCCATAAATATCATCTTCTCAGTTTGTCAATGGGAATCGAAATGAAAACGTTTCATTTTTGAAAATACTCGTAAAATCAAAAAATAAAATATTTGACTCACACAGGACAAAACAATAAATAAAGACATACAAGTACTTTTGCACATTCAGTAGCGGCCATCAGCTCAAGTTCAGGAGGTAAATTTACAGAAACTGGCACTTATGGCGTAGGAAACTGTATCGTAGGCATGTGACAGATCCACGGATACAGCAACTGTAACCATTCCTATCTCAAAAGCGTCGATAATACTAGTTGCAAAAGCCTTGAAGGATCTCAAAGCAATTGGCTCGCAAATCGATTTTAGGTTAACACGACAATGCTGCAGCAGAGTCTTGAATAGTTTGCGTGTAAGACATGGTTGAGAGATCGGATGGAAGTTAAGGCTCGTCTGCTGCTTAGGAGTTTCCCTGCAATAGATGGTTTCCCACTTCCTTAATCTTGCCTGTGATGATTAAGGCGACTTGCTGGTCACATTTGGAATAGTACGTCAAAGTCTATACAAAGACTTTAATCCAGTCGTTTCCCGTAAGCCTAAAAAAGAAGCATAATTTAATTTTTCCGTATAAAAACACACTGTTAATCATTACGTAGTTTACACCCCCACTCATAACTGGAAGAAAAACAAAGTAAAACAATTAAGCCACGGATACGGCAAACTTGAAGCCGTAAAGTGCGGGACAAGCAAATGTTTAGCCATCCCAGTGATAGCAGGGCGGTGGTACAATAAATTAATATTTTATAGGCTCTACTCGGACGAACGTGCGTCATAGACACACCCTACTTTTCAGGGTTCCTTTGTTAAATGACAAAAACGGAACCCCTAAAGACTCGTCCTATCCGAGATAGTTGGTAACACACTGTTGGAATATTCTACTAGACTCCAAACCTAAAATTGTTTGTGTATAACTTTTGGACACATTAAACGTTATTATTATTATATTGGAAATTGGTTTGAATAAAACTTATATTTAGCTTTTGAGACATTATAATGGGACTTTTGGTGTGAAACTGCAACAGTCACTTTGTTTTTCGTTAGAATAACATGAAAAATAAATTAACTTTACTGTAAAGTGTAAATTGACGTATTAACAACATTATTTTTAATCATTGACGTATAACAATTTTTTTTGGTGCTACGGAACTCTTGTGTGCGAGACCGTCTCGCACTTGTCCGGTTTTTTACCTTTTCTCTTTGTTTATTTGATTACAACTAGTTCTCGATTGGTTATTGATTTCGGTATTAAAACTTGAATGAAATGGTTTTATTCTAGTTTGAACTGCACAAAATAAAACGCTCCAAAGTGTGGTGTTTGTCTACGCGGTTTTCCAATAACTTTTGCGTTTTATCATGTTACAAAGTTTCAGAATCGCGACTTACAATATACTATCGAGGGTTTTCTTCAGGAAATCCTACAGGCAAACATACTCATAGTCCATGTTTTGATTTATTTTTTGGCCCCAACATACAGTCTAGTTTGTGTATTACCGTTCAACCAAATAATTTGAGATAGTGTGTTGACGTTTTTTCTCCTTTTACGTTTGTTACAAGCTTTACGATTGCGGAGTAACAATGTCTCGTCAGAATTCAGAATCATCAGTCAGCATGGTTTCAATGGCAGTCTAAACAGCATGCATAACTTCGAAACTAGATGTTTCGTCCACATACATATTTTATTTCAACTGGCCGGCCAGTCTATGGTATCAATGGCAACAATATCAATGGCTGTTCCACACAGAGCCGGTTGATTTGCGTTCCGTTTAACTATCCAGCATATGTACGCAATGTCGGACGGGAGAGAAATCTTTAACGCAAGCATTTGCTTCGACTGCGACGGCGTGGTCAATAAATATGCTACTGGAATTTAATTGCATTGTACTGGTAGAGTCTGATGTGTATTCTGGTAACATACTTGGTTATATTAAGTAGTAGTTCTGACTTGTCGTTCGTTGAGTAGCAATTTAGCAATAGCACCTTAATACTCTTGAGAAGGTATCCTGTTGACAGGTTCACAGGGACAAGTTTAACAGTGCTTGTCTTACATCGTTCTCACATACATGTATGATTATCTCAACATGAATGATGTTACCGATGTTAAGATTTTATAACAATATAATGATTTAAAAGAGTGTCCAAGGATCTGGCTCATTCTTTTCAATAGAAATATAGGTAGGTATGCTTTGGAATGTGCAACTAACAAATTATTAGGTAGGATGCCTTCTGACTGTGGCTGTAGCTTCGCTGTCTTTATTTTTCTGACATTCAAACTTGCATCATGTAATGGTCTAATTAAAATTGAGTATTAGGGCTGAAGTCTCACATTTCTTTTTAACTGACTTCCTAAAAGGAGGAGGTTCTCAATTCAATTGGTATTTTTTAGTATTTCGAAGTCAAATGACGAAAACGTAGCTTATCCGTTATAATTTTTACATGTCCATTACTCATTTTACTCGCAGACTGACACTGAGTGTACATTGGTGTGTTCTGTGCACCGCTCGAAAATGATACGGCGAAAGTGTTTGTGGGGAAGTGGTAATGAAAAATATTTAGGGTGGCAATCCCCGACATCAAAAAGATGAAACAAAAACACTGTACACAACCCTTCACAGTGTGGGGTCCGAAACGCACTAGCACGGTTTTCATCATTTTTTCGCTTTCGGGTTTAGTCAAACCCTGTAAAAATAACCTTCATTTCATTAGAAGACGAGAGAATCTTAATAAAAGTAATAGTTGTAAATTCGGATAATGGCCGCTGTTTCAAAACTAACACTTAACACGTTGACCATGTCGGTAAACACGGCAACAAATTAGCTTTTCATTACCAGTATAACATGGCTACGCTTTGTGTAGATTTCCCAGACAATGGGAGATCCGCTTACACTGTATAATGTTGTTTTGTATAACTTGATTGATCGTTATGCGTATCCATACTAGTACTATATGGGACTGATTTGAATGGATAGTAATTTACCACATTTTGAATATTTTGAATTGGGATATAATCTAAAATTAATTTCATCATCCAACTCTTTAGGGACTAGATACTCGTATTAGTGAGACTGTGTGTTGGCTCATGTTGGTAGAAAAAAGCATACCTAACATAACTTGTACAGTTGTACTGTTAGTGAGTGATTTGATCCTTAGGAATTTATGTCCATGATTGACCCTATCGATGAATGCCATGAAAGTGCAGGGTACTATTTTTTCGAATTTCAGCCGGTGCGATTCCCGATTTTCGAAAATCTTTGAATGCATTTATAAAAAAAACACTGTATACAATTTTCTATTTCCAGTATAAAGAGTGTATAAGTACCCTTAACGCAAACGAAGGGTACTTGTTCTCCCCATCACCTGCAACCATTTTTTTTGTTGTACCACCATACTTGGGAACCCCCTAAGTTACGGAGATATTGGGGGTCAAAGTTCCAAATTTTTCACGGCTGTTTTTGTAAATACTAGTTTTTCAGGTTATAACTTGACTTAAATTATTACCATGACCCTTTAACTATTGAAAGCATCCACTAGCACAATGTTTTAAGAGTTTTCCGTAAAATGCGATTTTTTTTCCCCAAAAAAACAGTCGTTTCCCAGCAAAAATTTTGCGCGTTTTAGTTTGATGTACAGAATGCTTGGTTGACGGCTGCGTGAAGGGTTAATTTACACTCTGTAGGTATAGTTTACCATTAGACTAAGGTTTGCTTACGCCACCTAATGTACTGTACGGAGTAAGCTGAGACCACTTACCGCTGCGCTGTAAGTCCATAGATAAGCACTTGCAAGATGACTGCCAAGCCGCTTCAGCAGCTTCAGCGTCTTAACACCACATGTGTCATTCACAGCTATGGAGATATTCTGAGTTAGACTGTTGTTCACTTATGGTAGCCGCACCTATTGTTCCAGATAAAATAATCACATTGTATAGGTAGCATGCAGTTCACTTCGCAATTACTTCGTAGTAATCCTCAATAACTTAAACTTTCTTTAGGTTCTTGATAAAATCGTTATTTTTTCAGTTAATGTCAATGAGCACAGTATCTATCGGTCTCGGCTTGCTACTTTCTATGCTGGTTTTTCCAATACGATAAATGTTGAATTCGTGGTCTTTCAATATTAGTAATCAGATATTTTTTTAAGATTTTAATTTAACTTTTGTATCAGTTCAGAAGTGGATCATTCTTCATTGTTGATCATCCTCCATCATCTTCATTCTTCATTCTTGATTGTTGTTGTTTTCTTCTTCATTGTTGTTTTTCTCACCTCTCTTTATGTAATCTATCTGCTTTTTCAAATTTTCTACTTTGAGTTTTAGGTTTTTGTTTTCTTTCACTTTAGGGATCGGTTTCTCCGCCATCTTGTCCATAATGTTTTTTGTGATAGAATCTTTTAATATAACATTCTGCATTCTCAACCTTCAGTTTGTCAAACAATATTTGAAACTGACCTTCCATTGTTTTGATGAAGTGTATTGCTTATTTATAAACGTACCGGTACTCAAATATTTCCTTACTTGTCAACACTGGCTGTAGCGTATGTACGTCACTGTCAGACGTCACTGTCAGATGTCACTGTGAGATGTCAAAATAATGGTAGTGCTGTTTCCTAACCTTAATTCAATGCTGATCTTAAGGTTTTCATTATTCGGCGAACTTCAATAATTTCACAAAACTGATTAGTTGTAAACACTTCCAAATGGCTCTTCTACTGTTCTGTGGCAAAGTCAATTTCCAGAAATTGTTAGAACTATTTTTAATCACTTGATTTAAATTAAAGATTATCACTACGTTGTTGATAGTTCGGTAGATGGAAACGGTAGCCTACTCGCTCCATGTAATTACACTTACCACCCTATCCTATAGGCACCTGATGTACCACCGTCGATGAGGATGCGACTCGGCGACTGGCTTTCGACTAATATGTCGCTCAAGAAATGTTCAATTGATTCTAGATGTGCTACTCGTTTTGCGCTAACCGCCGTCCGTGGGACAGTTGCGTAGCAATACTGAAACCATAGTGATAGTCTCCACTTCCATTTCAGACACCAATCAGCAACGACGTCTGAACTAATCTATTGCAGTCTTTGCTACCTCGAACGCTTTGTACTTCTGTCGTCCTTGCGTCACTCGTGCCTCTGCAAACACACCCACCAACTTAACAACACGCTCCAAACAAAGCAAGTTCAGCTTTACCCGTATTAAAGTAAGGGTGGTCGAACGTGTAAGGGTATCGTGGTAATATTGACAAGACAGGTAGTAGGGCCCGCACACGTTCGGCTCTCACGAGTCGTGGAGCAAATCACGACGGTCCGTGTTACGAATAACAATGGGGTGACCATAGCCCGCACGAATTGATTCGGAACTTCGATTGTCTAGGTTTTCACGTATTTGTCATTATTTTAATGTGACAAGTGTGACTGGCTCGATTGTGGTGAAATTCGGGAGCCGATCGCTGGTCGTATAATATTAATGAGGCATTGAAAACACCTCGTTTGTCTTGTGGTTGTAAGCTCGTCGCTCAGGGTCCCGGGTTGTGAACTCAGTCGGGGCAAAGTTGGTTTTCCATTAAGTAAGGCACTCCTGACAAATTGTCAGGAGTGCCCGGAGCCTGGGTTTGTGTACGGTTGCTGGCAATAGGCTTATCCCCTATATCATACATAAGCTTAGGTAACTTATAATATATCGTTGTAGTTACCTCTCAAGTACCACCCTGGGGGTCGAACCCAGTACACGCGCCTGCGTGCTACACCAACGAGTGAGAAACAATAACAATTCAGGTTCAACCGTTCAAATCGTTCTAATTATAACAAAGGAACCGCTTTCTACGAACAATAAAATCAATCCATAATTAGTAGATAAATGCACCGGCTAACTACCGTAATAGTCGTTCTGCGCTAGACTAAATTATTTGTTAAGGTACACATTTAGTGTGATTAGTTTAATCGCCACTGCATGACTGCACTGACAACTGTGAGGGTTAGGTTAGCTAACAAAATATCGAAGACTATTAGACAAGTGTCACGCACAAGGCTCGCGAAGGGCTTGGGGGGATGTCAGCGCACTCCCCCATTAAAACGTGCAGGCCCTATGGGCCCAGCTGTGGGAATAAACTTCTTTGAATGCCTTTTGCATCAAATAGTCACTCAAGGAACTTTTTTGACCTGTGAGGTGTGTATTGGAGATTTTAATCATTACTCGTATTCTGAGTCATACGAGTAATGATACTCGCATTACTGAGTAAAGTGATAAAGTCACATTTGTTACGGTCGCGAATCCTATTTTATTTAAACTAGCTGATTCCCGCGGCTTCGCCCGCCTTGTAATTATATACTAAAACCTTTCTCGAGAACCACTCCATCCATTGGTGAAAACAGCATGAAAATCGGTGCAGTAGTTTTCGAGTTTATCGCGAACAGACAGACCGACAGACGTGGCGGAGGACTTTGTTTTATAATATATACTGATGGATGATACAAAATGACACTGATCGTAAAAAAATATATACAATGTGGAGCAGGACGATTGACATTCCTCTAAACCACGTAAAGAAAGGCATGCTCTTGACCCGTATACAAAAAATCAATCAAATCCAATGACTACTTTAGCCACAGGAAATTATTTTATATTTTCTTATTTTTCAACATGATGTAGATCGGAGTCCGTAATAATAGGTAAACATTGTAAGGTCAGGAACCTGTGCAAAAACCTACGATTCTATTCTCAACGTCTCAATACGCTTGAAAGACAGAGAAAGGTGTCATACGATCCCACTCTGACGCGCCCCGCACACTCCCACAAAATACTACAATTATAAAGAAAAAGTAATATTACTTACGCAAATAATGCATTAGTGGTGCATAGAAAATTGCGAGTGTGTGTGTGAGCGGAATTTTTTTCGGCAAAAAGTCCTTGACTCGGTAACTATGTCAGTCAGTGCATAGCGGCGCCCTTTGAGGAGAGCACACGCCTACTTTTTTTATCACAAGACGAGCCGCGCGCGCATTGTCGTGATTTTATGAAAAGTTTGTTGTTATTGTGATTAAAGACGATTTATGATATTTGGATTAGTGCATAGGTTACTGTGACTTATTGGTGTTAGTGTAATATTAGTTATTTAGGCATTTATTAGGTAGCTAGTTTTGTGATTTAGGTTAAGTTAGTAAGTTTTTTAGTTTAATTATGCCTCAAATAAGGTTTTAAGTGATTAATTATTCAATCAGTGATCTTTTATTAATTAACAACTCGCAACTTAGTGAGTTTATGCCGCTGATTTGTTGTTCTCCGATAAAAAGTACCTACGCCCAACATCGCCGCCGCTCGCTGCACCCCGCGCACTAGGTCAGTGACTTTTCGTAGTTAAAGCGTGTTTACTTTTTATGCAGTTGATTCTGCTATTTATTTTGTTTGAAAATTGCAATTTTTAAATTTTCCACTAACTACTAATCTTCGTGTTTTAAAATGTTTCGATGGACTAGTACAGTGCTAGTTTTAATTTAATGTCGTAGTTCCAGATCCACATTGTATATAATATACAAATTCCAAAATACGCAGTCTATCCTAGAGCATCAACCTTAACCAAGCCGAAAGGCGGTTAAAGTAGTAATCAGGTATGGTTTAAGGGAACCCCCTAGTTACGGAGATATTGGGGGTCAAAGGTACAAATTTTTCACAGCTGTTTTTTTAATACTAGATTTCAGGTTATAATGAATGTACTTAAATTACCTTTATGACCCGTTTACTATTCAAAGCATCCACTAGCGCAATTTTTTAAGAGTGCTACATTGAGTTTTACCGTAATATGTGATTTTCCAGCAAAAAAACTTACTACTACTTAGTTGGATGTACATAATGCTTGGTTGACGGCTACGTGAATGGTACGTTTACACCCTGTAGGTATATCTTATGAATTATGATATTATTATAACAAGTGTACTATACTAATATCGCCCACATTTCGGCAATGTCATGTGTAATATGCCCATTATCACCGGCCGGATCGCTTTTTCCTGATCTGGGTGTCAAACGCAGGACCTAATGAGTAGTAGCATACCTATTACCTGCATAACATAACTGGCGGAAGTTGGGGTTACTATTAAAGGTGTGAATTGTGATGAAAATATGAAGCTAGTGCAAAATCGATGGGAAAACTGACTGATTTTCATAGTATGTTTAGAAAATTTTACTGTAAGACATCCAATCGATCATATTGTTCTTATAAATGCGAAAGTAAGTTTATATGTTACTATAAAAACCCTAAACCACTGAACTGATGATCCAGAATTTTGCACACCTGTCTGGTGTACAGAAACGGACAAATGTAATCATTCTGTCAACGACGACGAACCCCACTTTTTTCCATCTCGAAAAAAAGTAGTGACCTGTTGAAACTAACAGTAACGTTTTTATGATAATAGATGGCGCCACGTGTCTAGCGAATCATGATTGAATCAAAATAAATAATAATCTTTAATAGTATTTTAATTATAATTTGACGTGGACGAAGGTTGCGAGGCTCAGCTGGTATTTCATAATAGCCTTTGCTGTAATGCAATTCGGTAACTGTCCCACGGGGGAAAAGTATCTTATGTACCTAGGTTAGCGAAAATTATATCCAATTCCGTTCAGAAGTAGTTGCGTGGAAGGGTAACAAACCTCACAAATTTTGCATTTATATTAGAAGTAGAAGTAAGATCCGTACCTATATATCTTATAACATTGTGAAGTATACTAACCTAACACAATATATCATAGCTAGTTAGCTAGTCTAGTATGTTTCTTTCCGTTAACCATAACCAGGCACTGTTATAGACACAACCAATGGTACCTCGTTATACATCTACAGAAATCATGCACTAATTGCATAGTTGCCGTTCAAACTTGCTATCAGGAGTTTTTGAAACTTTTCTACATGTATTTTTTCATTTGCTTCGTTTATGATTTAGCTCAAAAATCGCGATAAGGGCACGTGCAAGGTAGATCCAAGAGCGCGTTTTTTATAGGTTTGTCTTTTTGGGATGAACAATGTCCGCACTGCTGAGGCACAGACCTCAACTATAAATCAGAGGGACTGGGCTATCCAAGCACAGTGCGGGTTGGTAAATGTCTTCGAATGTTTGGTACTAAGTACCTACTAAGACAGAATGTTTTCTTTGACCGTTTTGTGAGTGGAAATAAATTACATCACTAATTAAAGAAATACGCCTAGCTGGATTCGACCCCGCTTACTAACAATCGTGTCGGGGCACTACCACTGAGCCGCGACTGCCAAAAGGTCGCCTAGTGTGATAATTACTTACATTTTGAGCACTAGTTCTTTGCTTTTTACCAATTTTGCATAAAAATGCTTGAAAATTTGCAGAATTGACCGTAATATAATATGTATTCTATTTATTACTGCGAGACAAATAAATGAAAAAGTCATTTATATTGTCAAAAAAAATACCTACAAAAATCTGGTAAATTTGTAAAACGCCTGATTGCGTAGTTTGCCAGTGAGCACAATGATATTGTGCTAGAGGGGCACGGTCGGGAGGCTCTCAACTCTCAAGTGAAGCCCCCGTTAGATTACTATGGACCCTACATATAGGGCACTAGTTGCGGACAAATATGATACCGACTACGTTAACCTATAACCACTGTTAGGCAGGGTTCAACTATCCTATATCAAACGTAAAATCATTCACGGTTCTATTTTCATTAAATATAAAATGCTTAGTTTTGCGATTTCATTTTGGAAAAGTAAGTCTATACCACGTGAACCGTGGGTGTAATCAATGTAGTGTATGTACTAAACACTCTGTCTATCCATTAGGTTTGGTAAGTCAGACGTAATGTTGAAAATAGTCGAAAGTCATTTGAAATGATTAAAAAAAATGTTTTTTTGTTGGTTTGTGTGAAATTGATTTAAGTAAAATGATTAAACATCGACTTCTTTCCTCTAATTTTGAAGTAGCTGTTACATCGAAGCAGAGAATTGGTTATTTAGCCATTTACGAAACACTTTTACCTGTTTATACCAAATTTACGTCGAAGTCGTCAACGAGCATTTTGAACATTAAATTCACTGCGCTAAAGTAATTGCTACGAGACCACTCTTTTTTGTGTGAAAAATCACTGTTCACGATAGTGGTCAAAGAAAAGTACTCAAAATGCTGAAGGACGCATTGAATAGTACAGGGGTCCTAAAATTATGATCGGAAGGACTGGAAGAACACGTGTGTTTCGGTTTATTTAAGGCTATTTACACCGTTTTTGTTACGAAAACTTACAAGGGTTATTCTGGCTATTGAATGACATTCCCTACCGCGGGGCCGCCCGGACGGTAGGTAAACATTTGTGATATCGTCTGAGGAAGCTGTATTAAAAGAAAATGCCGTATCAATTTGGACCTGGGCCACTATCCTAACAATTTTTTCACTCGTTGTGCAAAGTTCTTTAGGTCCATGTGATAATAACATAAGAAATCTTAAAACTCAACAATGATACATAAACATAATTAACATCACGCCTGTAATTGAAACAAATCTTGGTAACGTTTACATTTATGTAGGTATGTCATATGTCTAGATATATTTGCAAACAGAAATTCGTACCTGAACATTTCAATATCCAGGCCACTTGACAGTTTTTAATCGTATTACAGAGTTGCATCCGGTTTAACAGGCCACTGCCACCCCACCGGTCGTCTTGGCCGTCTGACACGGGTATTCGATTAGGTTGCGTACCCAACGTAATTGAGGGACCGCCACATCTACATCCGGTTCCCCTGCACTGCACTGAGAGCCTATCCTATTATGTATAGAGACGCCTTACGTCGTTCATCGTCTTTTTCCGCAAGACCGGAGATTGCTGCAGCTGCTGCTGCGATTGATTCGATTGCCGTACGAACCACGACGGCGGCTGTGTGGTGAGCTAGTTATCTCCTAGATGGATTACTGTGCAACGTGTGGTGAGCGATGTAGGTGTGTAGACTAGCTATCTAGTCAGTGGTGTGACAAACATACTTGCAAATGTGACAGATCGTCATTTTCACAGTTTAAACAGTGGAGCTCTTGACGCAAATAAAAATGGCCCACAGCCGTCAACCAAGAATCTGTACATCAAACTAAGTACCCCTACGCAAAAATGTTTGCCGGACTTTTTTTGTGTCAAAAATAAACTCAGGGTAGCACTCTTAAAACCTTGTGCTAGCTAGTGGATGCTTTGAATAGTAAACGGGTTATGGAAGTAATTTAAGTAAAGTTATATTCTGAAAAACTAGTATTTACAAAAACAAATGTTAAAAATTTGGAAGTTGGACCCCCAATATCTCCGTAACTAGGGGGTTCATAGGTATGGCTTACTTTAGCACTTTGTCGGCGTAACTCATTTGTATATTCATGCCGAATTACAGCTTACTGGAACGAAGAGTCTTTGAGATATAGTGCGGACGGACAGACAGACAGACGGACATGGCGAAACTAAAAGGGATCGATATTGACTACGGAACCTAAAAAGTGTTCGACGTTGTACTTACATGTTACTTTTTGTACAGGTAAATCGCTGTAGTGCGTGGTGACTCAAGAGAAGGAAGGAAGGTCAGCTGATCTCGGTGGAACACGGTGTCTACGAGGGTATCAGGAACGACGGGCAGTTCGACGGGCGGTTCAGCGAGCGGAGCGGCGCGTCGGGCGGTTCGGCGAACAGCAACGGCGTTCCAGCAACCATCGAGCTGGCGTGTAACGTGTTACACCGTCTTCGGTGCCTTCCCACGCACTACATGAACAATTAAAACCAATTGTTATCGGTGAGTGTTTCAACTAAATATTATATTTGCTTAGCTGTACTAATTTTTAGTTTTAGTTTAAATAACATTCAAGTAAGGAATGTTTTTTGTCCATGTTGGTGTATTTTGGGTTATGTGATATGATTGTTTAGCAAAAGCATGCTGTAGAAAGCGCCCTGTGCCCGTCCGTACGCAGCAAATACATAATCTGTCACAGGATCACGCTATTCAGGGTTTAGCAAACTCACCGTTTTGAAACTTTACATATTTCACGCAATACCAAAGGGTTATCTGTAACTTTCGACTACAAACAAACTGCACGAGTGACATAGTGGCTGATATCTCGGCTTCTCAGCCACGTAACGCGGGTTCTATTCTAGACACAAAAAGTTTCTTATATATGTATTATATTAAGAATATAACTGTATTTTGCACGTATGCTTATGCTAATTATATTCGAACAAAACGTTAATAACTAGGTACTGAATAGATACTAATACTGAGTAAATAAATATAATTAAATATCGTTGAAGTGTTAAAATGAAATAAATCGACATACAAACAGAGTTACTTTACTTTTGCATTATTAAAAATACGGATATCGCGGATTTAGAAATTTGCCCATTATACTTAGTGCAATTGTAACTAAAAAGTGTTGGAAACCTAACCTTAAGAATGGAGTAAGCGATGTGTTCCCATAATAAGAGTAATCGTAGACTAGTATTAGGTAAAGATTATTTCAGTTATCTGTAAAAATAATACCTAATGACTTTCTACAGCATGCTTTTGCTAAACAATCATATCACATAACCCAAAATACACCAACATGGACAAAAAACATTCCTTACTTGAATGTTATTTAAACTAAAACTAAAAATTAGTACAGCTAAGCAAATATAATATTTAGTTGAAACACTCACCGATAACAATTGGTTTTAATTGTTCATGTAGTGCGTGGGAAGGCACCGAAGACGGTGTAACACGTTACACGCCAGCTCGATGGTTGCTGGAACGCCGTTGCTGTTCGCCGAACCGCCCGACGCGCCGCTCCGCTCGCTGAACCGCCCGTCGAACTGCCCGTCGTTCCTGATACCCTCGTAGACACCGTGTTCCACCGAGATCAGCTGACCTTCCTTCCTTCTCTTGAGTCACCACGCACTACAGCGATTTACCTGTACAAAAAGTATAACATGTAAGTACAACGTCGAACACTTTTTAGGTTCCGTAGTCAATATCGATCCCTTTTAGTTTCGCCATGTCCGTCTGTCTGTCTGTCCGTCCGCACTATATCTCAAAGACTCTTCGTTCCAGAAAGCTGTAATTCGGCATGAATATACAAATGAGTTACGCCGACAAAGTGCTAAAGTAAGCCATACCTATGAACCCCCTAGTTACGGAGATATTGGGGGTCCAACTTCCAAATTTTTAACATTTGTTTTTGTAAATACTAGTTTTTCAGAATATAACTTTACTTAAATTACTTCCATAACCCGTTTACTATTCAAAGCATCCACTAGCTAGCACAAGGTTTTAAGAGTGCTACCCTGAGTTTATTTTTGACACAAAAAAAGTCCGGCAAACATTTTTGCGTAGGGGTACTTAGTTTGATGTACAGATTCTTGGTTGACGGCTGTGGGCCATTTTTATTTGCGTCAAGAGCTCCACTGTTTAAACTGTGAAAATGACGATCTGTCACATTTGCAAGTATGTTTGTCACACCACTGACTAGATAGCTAGTCTACACACCTACATCGCTCACCACACGTTGCACAGTAATCCATCTAGGAGATAACTAGCTCACCACACAGCCGCCGTCGTGGTTCGTACGGCAATCGAATCAATCGCAGCAGCAGCTGCAGCAATCTCCGGTCTTGCGGAAAAAGACGATGAACGACGTAAGGCGTCTCTATACATAATAGGATAGGCTCTCAGTGCAGTGCAGGGGAACCGGATGTAGATGTGGCGGTCCCTCAATTACGTTGGGTACGCAACCTAATCGAATACCCGTGTCAGACGGCCAAGACGACCGGTGGGGTGGCAGTGGCCTGTTAAACCGGATGCAACTCTGTAATACGATTAAAAACTGTCAAGTGGCCTGGATATTGAAATGTTCAGGTACGAATTTCTGTTTGCAAATATATCTAGACATATGACATACCTACATAAATGTAAACGTTACCAAGATTTGTTTCAATTACAGGCGTGATGTTAATTATGTTTATGTATCATTGTTGAGTTTTAAGATTTCTTATGTTATTATCACATGGACCTAAAGAACTTTGCACAACGAGTGAAAAAATTGTTAGGTTCGTGGCCCAGGTCCAAATTGATACGGCATTTTCTTTTAATACAGCTTCCTCAGACGATATCACAAATGTTTACCTACCGTCCGGGCGGCCCCGCGGTAGGGAATGTCATTCAATAGCCAGAATAACCCTTGTAAGTTTTCGTAACAAAAACGGTGTAAATAGCCTTAAATAAACCGAAACACACGTGTTCTTCCAGTCCTTCCGATCATAATTTTAGGACCCCTGTACTATTCAATGCGTCCTTCAGCATTTTGAGTACTTTTCTTTGACCACTATCGTGAACAGTGATTTTTCACACAAAAAAGAGTGGTCTCGTAGCAATTACTTTAGCGCAGTGAATTTAATGTTCAAAATGCACGTTGACGACTTCGACGTAAATTTGGTATAAACAGGTATGTGTTTCGTAAATGGCTAAATACCCAATTCTCTGCTTCGATGTAACAGCTACTTCAAAATTAGAGGAAAGAAGTCGATGTTTAATCATTTTACTTAAATCAATTTCACACAAACCAACAAAAAAACATTTTTTTTAATCATTTCAAATGACTTTCGACTATTTTCAACATTACGTCTGACTTACCAAACCTAATGGATAGACAGTGTTTAGTACATACACTACATTGATTACACCCACGGTTCACGTGGTATAGACTTACTTTTCCAAAATGAAATCGCAAAACTAAGCATTTTATATTTAATGAAAATAGAACCGTGAATGATTGTACGTTTGATATAGGATAGTTGAACCCTGCCTAACAGTGGTTATAGGCTAACGTAGTCGGTATCATATTTGTCCGCAACTAGTGCCCTATATGTAGGGTCCATAGTAATCTAACGGGGGCTTCACTTGAGAGTTGAGAGCCTCCCGACCGTGCCCCTCTAGCACAATATCATTGTGCTCACTGGCAAACTACGCAATCAGGCGTTTTACAAATTTACCAGATTTTTGTAGGTATTTTTTTTGACAATATAAATGACTTTTTCATTTATTTGTCTCGCAGTAATAAATAGAATACATATTATATTACGGTCAATTCTGAAAATTTTCAAGCATTTTTATGCAAAATTGGTAAAAAGCAAAGAACTAGTGCTCAAAATGTAAGTAATTATCACACTAGGCGACCTTTTGGCAGTCGCGGCTCAGTGGTAGTGCCCCGACACGATTGTTAGTAAGCGGGGTCGAATCCAGCTAGGCGTATTTCTTTAATTAGTGATGTAATTTATTTCCACTCACAAAACGGTCAAAGAAAACATTCTGTCTTAGTACTTAGTACCAAACATTCGAAGACATTTACCAACCCGCACTGTGCTTGGATATCCCAGTCCCTCTGATTTATAGTTGAGGTCTGTGCCTCAGCAGTGCGGACATTGTTCATCCCAAAAAGACAAACCTATAAAAAACGCGCTCTTGGATCTACCTTGCACGTGCCGCGATCGCGATTTTTGAGCTAAATCATAAACGAAGCAAATGAAAAAATACATGTAGAAAAGTTTCAAAAACTCCTGATAGCAAGTTTGAACGGCAACTATGCAATTAGTGCATGATTTCTGTAGATGTATAACGAGGTACCATTGGTTGTGTCTATAACAGTGCCTGGTTATGGTTAACGGAAAGAAACATACTAGACTAGCTAACTAGCTATGATATATTGTGTTAGGTTAGTATACTTCACAATGTTATATGATATATAGGTTCGGATCTTACTTCTACTTCTAATATAAATGCAAAATTTGTGAGGTTTGTTACCCTTCCACGCAACTACTTCTGAACGGATTTGGATATAATTTTCGCTAACCTAGGTACATAAGATACTTTTCCCCCGTGGGACAGTTACCGAATTGCATTACAGCAAAGGCTATTATGAAATACCAGCTGAGCCTCGCAACCTTCGTCCACGTCAAATTATAATAAAAATACTATTATACATTATTATTTATTTTTATTCAATTATGATTCGCTAGACACGTGGCGCCATCTATTATCATAAAAACGTTACTGTTAGTTTCAACAGGTCACTACTTTTTTTCGAGATGAAAAAAAGTGGTGATCGTCGTCGTTGACCGAATGATTACATTTGTCCGTTTCTGTACACCAGACAGGTGTGCAAAATTCTGGATCATCAGTTCAGTGGTTTAGGGTTTTTATAGTAACATAATTATAAACTTACTTTCGCATTTATAAGAACAATATGATCGATTAGATGTCTTACAGTAAAATTTTCTAAACATACTATAAAAATCAGTCAGTTTTCCCATCGATTTTGCACTAGCTTCATATTATCATCACAATTCACACCTATAATAGTACACCCATATTCCGCCAGTTATGTTATGTAGGTAATAGGAATGCTACTACTCATTAGGTCCTGCGTTTGACACCCAGATCAGGAAAAAGCGATCCGGCCGGTGATAATGGGCATATTACACATGACATTGCCGAAATGTGGGCGATATTAGTGTAGTACACTTGTTATAATAATATCATAATTCATAAGATACACAGGGTGTAAACGTACCCTTCACGTAGCCGTCAACCAAGCATTATGTACATCCAACTAAGTAGTAGTAAGTTTTCTTGCTGGAAAATCACATTTTACGGTAAAACTCAATGTAGCACTCTTAAAAAATTGCGCTAGTGGATGCTTTGAATAGTAAACGGGTCATAAAGGTAATTTAAGTACATTCATTATAACCTGAAATCTAGTATTAAAAAAACAGCTGTGAAAAATTTGTACCTTTGACCCCCAATATCTCCGTAACTATAGGGGGTTCCCTTAAACCATACCTGATTACTACTTTAACCGCCTTTCGGCTAAGTTAAGGTTGATGCTCTAGGATAGACTGCGTATTTTGCAATTTGTATATATATATATTTTTTTAAAGCTTTCTGGAACGAAGAGTCTTTGAGATATAGTGCGGACGGACAGACAGACAGACGGACATGGCGAAACTAAAAGGGATCGATATTGACTACGGAACCTAAAAAGTGTTCGACGTTGTACTTATATGTTATACTTTTTGTACAGGTAAATCGCTGTAGTGCGTGGTGACTCAAGAGAAGGAAGGAAGGTCAGCTGATCTCGGTGGAACACGGTGTCTACGAGGGTATCAGGAACGACGGGCAGTTCGACGGGCGGTTCAGCGAGCGGAGCGGCGCGTCGGGCGGTTCGGCGAACAGCAACGGCGTTCCAGCAACCATCGAGCTGGCGTGTAACGTGTTACACCGTCTTCGGTGCCTTCCCACGCACTACATGAACAATTAAAACCAATTGTTATCGGTGAGTGTTTCAACTAAATATTATATTTGCTTAACTGTACTAATTTTTAGTTTTAGTTTAAATAACATTCAAGTAAGGAATGTTTTTTGTCCATGTTGGTGTATTTTGGGTTATGTGATATGATTGTTTAGCAAAAGCATGCTGTAGAAAGTCATTAGGTATTATTTTTACAGATAACTGAAATAATCTTTACCTAATACTAGTCTACGATTACTCTTATTATGGGAACACATCGCTTACTCCATTCTTAAGGTTAGGTTTCCAACACTTTTTAGTTACAATTGCACTAAGTATAATGGGCAAATTTCTAAATCCGCGATATCCGTATTTTTAATAATGCAAAAGTAAAGTAACTCTGTTTGTATGTCGATTTATTTCATTTTAACACTTCAACGATATTTAATTATATTTATTTACTCAGTATTAGTATCTATTCAGTACCTAGTTATTAACGTTTTGTTCGAATATAATTAGCATAAGCATACGTGCAAAATACAGTTATATTCTTAATATAATACATATATAAGAAACTTTTTGTGTCTAGAATAGAACCCGCGTTACGTAGCTGAGAAACCGAGATATCAGCCACTATGTCTGTATGTCACTCGTGCAGTTTGATTGTAGTCGAAAGTTACAGATAACCCTTTGGTATTGCGTGAAATATGTAAAGTTTCCCAACGGTGAGTTTGCTAAACCCTGAATAGCGTGATCCTGTGACAGATTATGTATTCGCTGCGTACGGACGGGCACAGGGCGCGACATAAGTGCACTATAATTCTGTAAGTCGCTATCATGCTTTGAGCATGGCCGCACATATTATTGTGTATAATCACGCTGAGAGGTACGTTTTTGGATCATTTATAGGTACAAGGTTTATCTGACGTTGGTTTTTACTTCATTTTTTAAGTTTTATAACTAAGTTTTAATTTAAATGTAACACAACCAATTTCAATTTTGATTTGAAGGTTATTTTATTAAGTAAGTAATTGATGTATTTTTTCATATTTTATTTTATTTTATTATTTTTCGAAACTTACAGCTAATACAGACAATGTACTTAATTAATAAACATTTGAAGGCCAAATCAAGATTTAAAAGTATTTCTTTTTTAATTCAAAATTAATTTAATTTATCTATTTTTTTAAATTAAATTGATAGAGTGAAATGTAATGAAAGTACCTATATGAAAAAGAAGCAAAAATAATAAAAAAACATATAAAAATATATGTAACAGCTTTTGTAATTAATTGTAATTTAAAGATTTTCTATTTGATTACTATTCTTTCAACGCATGAAATAAAAAGCTTTATTTATTATTTTTACAACCGATGTTTTAACGACCTTCCATTCTTTTATGGTTATAATTGTAATACTTCTCATATTTTTAACATCATGATAGGTGTACATACTGCATACAGTGAGTAAATCCTGTCATATTTAAATATCTATATTATGTAATTGCTCGACACGAGGGGTGTCTGAGGATGGAAAGCGAGATGATCTGATAACAGTTCAATATTAAAAAAAAATTGTTCATGACGTGCCTGCTCATAAATGTTTAGATTAGTCAACGTTACGCCCTAGAGTTTAAACAATCACAACTAGGTTCAACAAACCTCATATTTTAAGCATATTCGGTTTAATTTCCGACCATAACAAAACCGAAGTCGTCGGCAGAAGCTAGTGTGTTATATTTGATTATAAATGAGTAGACAATATACCTAATTATTATCTGTAGGCAACTTCATTATGTCAATAACGTGAATTGTCAAAGTGATTCTTCAGTAGCATCTGAGTGGGCAGAGCCGATGCGCGATGCAAGCGTTAATTCGTGACGAACTGGCTGGACACTGGGCAGTGCATTGTGCTAATATTACACGAACACCGGAACTAGGAATCGATTGATCTGCCCACGTGACATCCCATATCTGTCCTTTAGGTACATAATGTCTTGTAATTACTAACATTAGCTATAAGCATTTCTGTGTTACTAACAATTTCTATGGATGTAATATCTGAGAGTAAATGAATAATAATAATAAATAAAAATAATAATAATAAATAATATGAAATTTAGATTTTTAACCGACTTCAAAAAGGAGGAGGTTCTCAATTCGTAGGCGACCTTTTCTTTTTTATGTATGTTCCCCGATTATTCGAAGATGGCTGGACCGATTTAGATTTTTTTTGTTTGAAAGGTGGTAATACTTCCTGGTGGTCTCATGATCATCAAGACAGGTTCTGATGATGGAATCCTGAAGAAATAGAGAGAACTCTTCAAATTTTATAGGCACACTTCTTCAAGTGTGATTTGAATAGTTTTTGGAAGAGTACTTTCTCGGAGTGATCACATTTCAATTTAGTTAATAACTGATGAAGAACTTCGGAGACAGGCAACGAAACTCCTCAATAAATGATAGCAAATGGACTGGGATTGCTGAAATCCCATGTCTGTCTATTGGTTACACCAGTCTATAACATAACATCACGACTGTAAGCTATGAAGGGGTAAGCACATGTGAACCACTAAAGAGTGAAAAATAAAAACTTAAAAAAAAAACCGGCTTCAACAAAAAATAAAACACGAAAAAATTCAAATAGGAAGAAAAATCTGTTTCTGAACTCGGTGGCCAAAAAATGAAATGAAACAAACAAAAGTCGCCGACTTCAGAAACTGATTTTTTTCTTAATCATTTCTCTACAGGAAAATTAGGTCTTAGATGAAAGAAGTTTAAACACCAATGAAACTTCGCGTTTAAGTGCTACTCGTATCAGCTGTGCTATCGGTGACACAATTACTATAGAACATTGACAGCTCTGGATCGCGGTTCACTTTCGCGTAATATCCGCTCTTTTTTACATTAGTGATACGGTCATCCATCTTATAGTATTATTTTATCAAACGAAACTGTGGTACCGGATGTTTTTTTCGACAAATGATTATCGGTTGCTTCAAGTACAACCATGATTTTTCACCCACCAAAAAAAAAAGATTTTATTCTAACGAGAAAAGTTTATGGAATCGTGTTTTACATAGGACTTAGCATTAATCCTCAACTTAACTTACCGTGTTCAATGTTGATAGATGCACCTGATATGGTTCTTTTCAGTTTGGTAAAATCTTGTACCAATTGGTACACCTTTGCCTAACCCTTCGGTGATAGGGGGAGTGAGGGGGGGGGGGGTGATATTATGTTACGTTGTTTTTAATACAAATTATTTTATTTTAATTAAAAATTAAATTAAATAGGAACAACAAAAAGTTACATTATGATACAAATGGTTCAAGTTTATTGTTAAATTGGGACAACTCCGCCACAATATTCCCAAAACACTGCAACACCTGAAGGCTAGAATCAATGTGGCGGTTTAGTGTCTAATGTTCACCTGGGTGATATCTCCCAGGTGAACATTAGATACTAAAGTAGGATCTTCAATTCACCTGAGAGATATTGGTTTCACCCAGGTGAATTGAGGATACTAAACCAATGTTAAAACATATAGTGTCCTATGTTCACCTGGGAATTCATCCAGGTGAACATCCGCCAGAAAAGCGCCGGCACTATGAAGCTCGATAAAGCCTCAGAGTCGCCCAGAGAAGTGGTTTAGAACAGTTGTGGGGTTAGTCAGTGTGTTTTTTATAATACAGGGTGTTTGGAAGGGAGCTGTACATACGCCTAGGGTAGAAACTAGGGATAGTCTGCTACCTACCCCCGCCCATTATATTGACCTTGGCCTCAAGGTTTTTTTTTAATTTAAAATTATTTCTTTACCTTACTACGGTACTTCAGGCCCCATAACTTTTCTTCTCCACAATTTTCTGGTGTAAAATAATTTTTTGCAGGACCCTAAGACTCTAACGATTAAAACAAGACCATTAGCCGACCGGTCCCATGGATAGATTTTGAGCTACAGGTAGTTTTAGTCAAAAAGTCAAATAAAAAATAATAATAAATTAAAAAAAAACCTTGAGGCCAAGGTCAATATAATGGGCGGGGGTAGGTAGCAGACTATCCCTAGTTTCTACCCTAGGCGTATGTACAGCTCCCTTCCAAACACCCTGTATATAGAATCAAGTTTTATAAGTAGGAAGAAATAAGCCTGCTAACAAATTATAATTCGAAAGTAATTTAGGTACAAACCAGCTGTTTGAATTGGCTTCAAGAAAAGCTTTCCCTGTTTGTAATTGGCAGCGAGTTACAAACAAACATAAAGAGGCTTTAGCAACTTTAATATTAGATATTCCGCATTATAATATCATTGAACTATCTTGTTATTGAAACGTGGGTGATCAGGTACGGGCAAGACATGTTCCAACAGCATTTTTATTATTTTAATAACGTTTACAATGTTTCCAATCGTACAATCTTTATCGACGAGACTTGTTTTCCTACAAAGTTATTTTAAGTGTAAGTCATTACTTGTTTTAAACTTATTTCACACACGGACATGAATATTACTTTGTTGATATGAAAATTTTATATTTATAGATAGCCTTATCAAAGCTTTATTTTGTTTTTAATACAATGAATCGCTGGCTTTTATGATATGTGTCCTGTTTGTAAAGATTCATTATGAGTATAATTGGGAGTTGCTTCGTTTACAGCGCACTTTTAAGTTTTCTTTAAATTCTCTTAAATATAAGACAATTATTGCTGGTTTCCGATGGACTGCTGTAGTCAACAAGTCAACGGTCATGATGACTTAAATCTATGTTCTTTATTTATGAATTCAGTATCAGCGCTTCGAAATATGTCTTATTAGTATATTGAATGAGCCATCTTTTCACACGAGTTTATAATAAATAGTGTGTTAAAATGAATAATAAAAATGAAAAGCACAAATTCACCTTTAGGTACCTATGGTGGCTTGGGGCTGCGGGTTGTTCACTAGTTACCGCGGCCTCGACATATACGGCTAGGAAGGAACATGGGTGGTTTTTAGTCAGTAGAAGTCTGACACTCCCTTTCGCTCTGCCCAACAGCGGGAGGGGTTATTTGATGATTTTCCATTCGCAAAAAAAAGGTATGGTGGCTTCCGAAGTGATTTAAGTCTAGTGGGGTTTTAGGGTGGTGTCTATCTCGGCGGACAGACCTCCGGTGCGATGTCATGGCGACATGGACAGAGCGACTGTCCCAAACCCGTGCAGGGCACGCTGCTTGAGAGGCGCCACGGCGCGCGGCGCCTTCACCTTCCGTCTGACGCAGGTCCTCACCGGACACGGTTGTTTCGGGAGGTACCTGCACCGAATCAGGCGGGAGGAAACTTCCAGATGCTTGGAGCCACGTGAAAGCTTCCGGCCACCGTAGGTGTGGGCCTGTGGACGGTGAATAATGAGCTAGTTCCTTAATCGAAGCCCTTTGTATCGACGGTGGTTTTTAGTCAGTAGAAGTCTGACACTTCTTACCGCTATTCCCAGAGCGGGAGGAGTCATTTGATGATTTACCACACCGCAAAAAAGGGTGGTCTCTATGCTCCGGCAAGTGGTCATAAAGTGTTGTCATTAATGTGTTCATGGAGTTACATCAGAATTTAGTTACAATGATTTATGGTAAAGTCATGGTGTCCTGGCTAAACACTGTTCCACACCCCGTCTAAGCTCCCTACGTTGCTCACTGAATACTTCATCAGTGAGGTAAATGTTGCACAGTTATCCGAGCCGTGTTCGGCGTGTCCACTCGTTCTTAGGTTCCTGCGTCCGAGCCATGGCCGTCCATTATTAATTCTAACTGTGCTACCGTACGGCCTCGCATATGAATCAGAGATTTCAGATCGTCCGTCAATCGTGGCCACACTTAATTGACAATATTAATTGCAGCATTTGTACTTTGTTACCTATTTAAGTGATGCCTTCCATTTACATACGTAATCACATTGTTCGGAATTTGTGTGATATCCCATAATGTGGGGGATATATGCGATGTTTTATTCTGAATGATTAAATTGAATTTCGGTACGGTAATTCTGGTAGCTCGCTTTTGATTGATATTGGCTGCCTTATCGTCTAGTACGAGTACTTCCACGGCAGTCTGATTTTTTTATTGTAGTATTTTTATAATGGATGTAAAAGACTCTTAACAAAGCCTAAAGGAACTGGTTTTCCAGTCATTGATTTTTTTTTTATTCTCGGTCATACGTAGGAACCTTCTAGTTAACGGAGATTAGGGGTTAAAGTTCCAACTATTTCACAAGTTTTTTCTACGAACAATTGTTGAATGTTATTACTCTAGGCCTTTTTTTGTGTGTGTTAAAATAGAAGCAGTTTAGTTGAAATGTTTATTTCTATTGTTTCAAACTCACGAAATATCTCAGTGCTGTACTGAACGAGTCGTGTTGGACACATCCTGCTACCCTCACTCCTTTTGCTACATGCACGTTCATTTCATACAATGTAGTAGTTCGATATCAGTCATTAATAAATCACATATATTAACGTCTTGGTACTATACCAATAATAATAATGTTGTCATCAGCGCGCCACCTACCGTCACAAATGGTCATTAACGCCGTCAAATCAGCAAGACGTGCATCATAGTTAGCACAAAGCAGGGAAACACGGAGTTACGATACACGTGACATCGCTAAACATGCTGCCGATGAACTAAAGAGAAATTATAATCCGGCCGTCACATAACTATGGGTTATGTTGAATTAGTCGCCACCATTATTAATAACAGGCCGTCAAGTACGGGTGGAGACGCAAGTGTTTGTAGTCAAAGTTACAACTACATAATTAAATTTATATATTTTGTTAATTTATGGCAACTACGCCAAATTGTTAGTACCATTGTTTTTAAACACAAAAAAAGAAAAAGAAAATTGTAAAGTTAGGTGTGGAGTAATATAATGTAAATACGAGTATAATAGTAGAGAGATTATTTGGATGCATGTGTGAAAAGTATTTGTTACGAATCGGATAAACGTTTCATAACGAAAGTTGACGGGGAGAGTCAGGCCCTTGATGGATGCAGGTGTCTGAAACGCCACACTGTGTTAGCAACGAAATAGATTTCATTGTCACTAAGATGACCTTAGAATACATTTAAAAAATCATGCACAAGGTAACGAACATGGCCGGCTGTAAGCTATCGATGCAACACGCCACTGGAAAAGCAAATCAGCTCAATCAAGAAATCAGAGTCAGAGTTGGTATCTCGCTACCCATGGACTTCTCGCTTGATTTTACATGCCGCTGAATATGTCTCTCAGGCATGTTGGCTTCGGGCAAAAAGGCTAAGAAGGAACATGGGTGGTTTTTAGTTAGTAGAAGTCTGATACCAAAGCGGGAGCAGTCATTTGATGATTTCGCAACATCAAAAAAACATGTTACCGAAACAAATAATAATAATACTTTATGTACATTAATATACCCCTATAACACAATATTGTCTTATTTAACCCTAAGGTTGACTGATAGAGAATGGCATGTGGAATTGAGTGCGCATATGTACCACTTCTGTTCATTAGCACACTAATATTAAAAAGGCGAAAGTTTGTGAGTGTGTGAGTGTGTGAGTGTGTTATGTTTGTTACTTCTTCACGGATTTGGATGAAAGGGGAATGCCCATCAGCCACACAAAAAAATGCCTGAAATGAACAACAATGAAATAAACGCCAAATTGCACTACAAATCGTAGGGAACCCATGACAATTTCAATAATTATCAAAAAACTTGGTAGAAGCCAGTTCCAAACATTTTTTCTAAAATATAGGTTAAGTCAAGGTTAAGGATTAATATGCAATAATTAAACAACAAAACAGCATTTAAATGTTTTAATCATCATTAAAAACCACTAATATGTCATTAAGAAACTCTGCAGGAGGATAAATATTGGGTTGGTACCGGGCCCATGCCAAGTACCATATTATTGACATGGTATGGGCACAGGTACCAACTGTTCGCCGTCCCACCAGGCAGTTACAATAACGATGCTGTAAAGCCCTAATCCCAGATAAAGAATTGTTAACTATTATGTGAACAAAATATATTTTTTGAGAAATATGTCTGCTATGTATTTTTCCTCGCAGTAAAAAACAATTACCCGGAACAGCTAAATCCTCAACCAATGCATTATCAATTTCCCTGCATATCCTTCTGGTAACGTGTGCAGAAGTTAAATCAAAATCCTTAAAAAATAGCCACAGTCGTCGTTATAATATAATATCCTGAATTAACTCGAGCCGCAAACGCAAAAATCCGCAAAACCATGAATCGAAAATAATATGAAAATGCATTCATGTCAAACTGTCAATAAGGCAAAGGACATGTGACGCATACAGCCTACGATACGATTTATAATTCAAGTTTTTTTATTTTAATTAATATTGATACGCATATACTATTTTAATTAGATTTACGGTATAAATAGGTCGAATAATATTAAATGAATGATAACTATGCAATAATTCTATAAAATAGTTCGTTAAGGATTATTTGACGATTTCTGTTTGGCTGAATGTCGATTACTCATGTCAAATAAACACTGACCGCCATTATAAATTAAGAATGACTATGACGGATATCAAAATAAATATTTTAATTATCGTTATATTTTCACCCTAGGTAAACAAACTTGAGAAACATTTCGTTATACATATTTTATTCTAAATAGAATTAAAGACTATTAGTAGTTTCTGTCTATTTCAGGCATTTTTTGGGCGTTTCCCTTTGGTACACAGACAGTTTATAACCTAGATTAACAAATAGGATAGTTTTTATCCCGAGTTTATACTCCCGTGGGTTGTAGCGGGTGATAAACGTAGGTAAGCGTTCCGCACCATGGCAGTAGGGACACCCCTTTAAATTGTATTATTTCTTGTCAAAGCAGCAACAGAAAAACATATTTTGTGATAAGTTTGTTTTCATAGTATTTGTATGAATGACAAAGTTATATTTGCAGTTTTTTTATTTGTGCTTATTATTACCTATCTCAAAAACCAAATTACTATATATTATTCAAATCAATTTTGGTTGAAAGTTTTTAATGCGATCGTTCAAATCGATTGAACACAAATTTTACCAGTTTGGAAGTGTATATTTTTTAAACGTTTGAGTGTGAGTGAAAATGGCTTTAGAAACCTCAATGTAATTTTTAAAAAACCTGTCTAAAGACACCCCCTCACACGTATAGGTTTGATGAAAAAAGTTTTTTTTAGTTTTAGTATCATGTATGGGAAGACCCCCTTAATCTTTTATTTTTGTATGAAAATCATAAAGCGGTTCACAAAATACATCTACGTACCAAGTTTCAACTATGTAGTCTTAATAGTTTCCGAATAAAGTAGCTCTGAAATACGAACGGACAGACAGACGGACTGACAGACATGACAAATCTATACGGGTTCCGTTTTTTGCCATCTGTCTACGGAGCCCTAAAAAAATGACTTGAGACCTGACATAACGGTCACACTAGGCGACTGCTTCAGCGTAGATTTAAAATTAAAGGGCGGTGCGCCTCAAGTGGACCTGGGCAAGACATACTTGCTAGACGCGGAGATGGCCGATGGAGCAAGGCTTTGACTGAGTGGTGGCCAAGGTTAGGCCATAGAAACCAGAGCCATCCTAAAGCTCGTTGGGTTGATGACATCGTCAAAGTCACCTGAATATGGGACGCACCAGATCCGGACATGTCGAAAATAATACCCCGCAGTGAGTGATTCCGGCCTGATATGATGATGATGATGAAAAATAAATGACGAAAGCGACAGAAAAAGTGACAACTAATGTATAAAGTTCAGACTTTACTCAATTAGAATCTTCGTTCAGTTTACTCTGTAATAATCATTCGCAACAATCCATTGCTTTTATCCCGTCATTGGAAAGTGACTGTTAACAAACGTATTGCTCAGATTTCCTCGATTTTTGTCTGTCGCAAACGTATCTGACGTTCGATCGAGTGACAACAAAGTTGGATAGAATTGGAAACGCTGACGAACTTTTTGATTACCTTTTGACACGGCCGGAACTGTGGACTGAGCTGTTAGGTGGTTAGATTAGTCATCGATAAAATAGGTAATCTACAGGGACCTTTATCCGGAGGGGACTGGGACTGGGATGTACGGATCTCGGGGGTGAGAGATTTTGTTTGTCTTCTGAAGCAGAGGGTTGAGCTTGGGTAAAAGCTCCGATGCGCTCATTTATAGGAAACCGGTTGTGGGAGTACTCGTCGCCTTAGCCACTTACGAGTTCCACCCGGTTCTTTATTTGATTTACGTGGTTTGGTATGTTTTCAATCACATTATACGGTTTTGCTTGTAACAGGTGTAGTGTGTGCATGAATGATAGTTGCCTGCGCAGCGAGGAAACACATTTGTGTAGGTATGTATACAGCACAGCGATTGGTAGTTTTTGTGAAACTTCTCCATCTTCTTCTTATAAAATATAGAACTTTAGGTTTACTAAAATAATTAAATAGGTAGTCTGAAACTACTATACTATAGATTTGAGATAGCAGAGCTTTTTCCAAAATGAACAGCAATTTTGACTACAAAAAAATTAAAATATAAAATACTTAGCTCACTTGACGCTTTCGTTGTCAAGTGTACCCATGTTTTTGCCGTATGTATTGGTCTTTATTTGATATGTATATTTACAGATATACCTACTCATATAGTATAAAATTATAGACAATGAAGTATGACTTCTTTCCGTAACTGTATACCTAATTGCGGACGCGTAAGTAACTAAGTCCGGTCGGTGCGTGCCCTTTCATCAGTTGTGCAATATACTTAGGTACTATTGTCTTGATTGTATGTCCACGCACGTTATTAAATATGAATTCCTCTATTCTCACGGTTCGTGGTTAGGAAAATATAATTGAATTACGAGAAAACCACCTACATAATATAATTGTTGTTACGTGTATTTTTCTTGTTCACTTGCTGGTTCAACGGCTGTGACTAGATGTAAATTATTTCATGGCAAAAAATTCCCCAACCACAGTGAGGAACAACCGAAATTCGAGAACATTTGTCATTGCGGTATCCACGAACCCTCACTTCCCTCACTCGCGTGGTGTTCGTTTTAGCAGTGGGAATAATTTTTGTTTATTATGCTTACGCTTACTTAAATATTTTTCATTTCATATGATTTTCGGTGTAAAAGTCCCTAAAAATAATGTAAAGGCACTTGTTCTCCTATCATTGCCATTTTATTTGTTCTGGGCTATACTTGGGAACAGTTAAGGAGATGGGAAGATGAACTGAAACAAACAGTGGGCCAATAAGTAATAGGGTATTTTACCAAAAAAATCTGATTAGTCCGTCTGTCGTATTTTCAAAAAATAATAGACACGTATTTTTTGTATTATCAAATAAATAAACATTGACGAAAATAAAACGTGCTAAAGATTATGAGTGGGGGCTTTTGACGTCACTTTTTGGGTAAAAAAGTACTATCCTTGTGACGTCACACGACTGGACGCGACTTTTCAAAGCACTGTATCGTCTTCATCTTTTGTTTAAGTAAGAAAATAAAAAATACGTGTCCATTATTTTTTAATAATCTATATGATTTTTTTGGTACAATACCCTATTGGAGCAGAGTGGCTCGTGACAGAAAGCAATGGAAGGAGCTACAGGAGTCCTTTGCCAAAAGGCACACTAAATTAATGACACTTTGTAACAACTTAACTGTAAAAAATAATATATAATTCAGAATAAAGGGCAATTTCTTATTATTATTTCCTTTATTTATTTGCAAACAAGCTTATTACATTTTTAAATATTCTTTACAAAAACAATTAAAAAAAACATTTAAAAATATAAAAATTGTAGTCTACCGAGAGTAAGTTGCTGATGAATAATCCTGGCTACAAGGTTGTGTTTATGCAAGTACGCTCCGTGATCCAGACGAGAACACCTAGAGATAATGTGACAGATTGATTCGCCCGGAACGAGACGGTGGCATGCCCGACATATTATGTCAACCGTACCATCCTTCACAATAAATCTCCGGTAGTTGTTAGTCATCATAACTTCGTCAATAATTGCACAGACAAGCCAGGGTCTACATCGGGCCCGTGTAGTGCCCGGAAAAAGCGACCGTGAAGCTCTGCCATACCTCCATACGGTCGTTAGTGACAAGCACTGCAGATTTGCGCCAGTTCTCTTTAGCCAAGGAGAGCGGGGTAAGGTCCTTATCCACAGCAACCACATCTCCATGCATCCCCGCGTCGGTTTCCAGGAAATATTCCCTGAGACTGAATATCTCAAGATGGTGGAGAGTCTTGTCATTTAAAAAGACTCGTGGGATATGCGGTCTCATAACCGAATAACGTTGGTGATGCATTCGATATGTCATCAACAATGTACGGGCCCGCCTATCCAAGGCGTCTACCTCTGTTTGAGTCCCTTTGAGTATGCCGAAGAGCACATCAAAACTAGCACCCAAAAGTTGAAGGCATGCACCTTATTTCCGCCTAATAAAAGACTATTAAATACTTCTCTCAAGCGGCCAAAGAAACGCTCCCTCAACGATTGCTTCATTTTAGCAACATTGATACCCCACCCAAATATTTATAGGTTTTGGTTGCTGAGAGGGATCTAAGATTTATGGAATCAGTCAGCTGGGTTTCCACAGATTCCACATGTTCCCCTCGTTTGACATGCATGACAGCACATAATATGTCCACAGCGAATTCCATCCCGATGGAGCTACTGAAGTTTATTATTAATTATTATCTTCTAGTTACGAAGCTATCGAAGGTTCAAATTCTAATTTATTTGAGGTTTTAATCATATAAGTAGATGTGAAACATCTACTTATATGATGCGTGTAGACGCACGCCAAGGCAGTAAAACCGATTCCTATAACGTGACGGAAACAACTTTTTCCCATTAAAATAAAGTTTGTTTTGGATCGCTTGTTGCTCTACATCGTTTACTAAAATTAAAACTTCAAATTAAAATTTTGTTGCGATTCGTTTCTCCACTTGTCCGTTGAAGTATCACTTCTACATGTGACCCAGCACAAATTTTGATTTTTTCGCAAGTTTACTGCAAAGTATGTTTTGGTTAGGTTACGTATATTTTTATAAATGCATTTTGTTCATAGAGGTCATTAGCAGTCTCCCGCAGACTGATAAGTCTTTTTCCCGTGTTTGCAACATTTTTCAATTATGCTTCGCTCCTATTGGTTCCTTCCTTCCTTTATCAATAAATGGACTATCAAATACACTATTGACACTATTGCCACAAATTGTGCCAAAAAAGTACCCCCCGTCTATAAAGAAATTTCACTTCAAAAATGTAGATTGATTGACTGTCTCGTTGGTCGAGTACATGGTCGTGAGTTAGACTCCCGAGTCTGGCAAAGTGTTTATGGGGATTGGTCATCCGGAATTTTCTCTATAACTGGTGCAATGTGGGTTTACTAATGGGTACCCTTGTTCCCCACCCTTCGCGGATCATAGGCGTGGTGCGGCGGCGTTATGCATTCTAATATAAACATAGATGTTTCACATCAGGCGAGCGTCCCGTGGCAGCTTATTTTCGAAATATGATCACACCGTTATAGCACAGGTATACGTTCCTGCCTGAATGATGTGCTAGCTTTGTCCGCCTGTCTTTGATCAAAGGGAGCCCAGACAGTGACGTTACGAGACTTATAAAGTGCTTTAAAATCTGTAATGGAAGCTTTGAATAACATCTGTATCGAGCCAATGCCTAGCACTGATTCTGCACAATATTTCATTTTCGAAATTTCGGGACTCGACTAATATTCGAGAATTTTCCATATGACTAAATATTTTTTTCACTTCACTTTACTTTTACACAAATCATTGATTTTTTTATCTAAATTGAAGTACCTACACATAATAGTATCTCGTGCACAGCCTACACTGCACACGTCTCGTAGTAAACAATCTTTGTAATATCTTGTAAATGTTCCAGACACTAGCCAGTTTATATACTATGCCATACACTACTCATACCCAACAATTATTTACACAACTCATTTGTACTATCAACTCCCTATTTACTTCTATGTGGATTGATCAATTTCACTGTGTTAATATGACGCAAATGTTACCTACTTTAAATATGTTACCCATAACTCCTGTACTATTTAATCAATACACCAGCACAGTATTTCGAAAGCCTACCGATACCATAACCGTGATTTTCGTTTCCCTTTTTTTTTTTTTTTTTTTTTTTGGTGGGTGTAAAATCATCGAATAACCCCTCCCGCTCTTGGGCAGAGCGAAAGGGAGTGTCAGACTTCTACTGACTAAAAACCACCCATGTTCCTTCTTCGCCCTCTATGTCGAGGCCGCGATAACCAGAGGACTACCCGCGGCCCCGACAGGCGTCGGCCCTTTCGGGCCCCTCCCATGTTGCTGACATCTCTTTGAGGCGCGCGTGGAACACGAACGCGCCGTCGACACGGCCTGTTTTCGTCGTGAGACGGACGGACGGCGAGTTAGCCCATCACTCACCGTCCACAGGCCCGCGTCTACGGTGGCCGGAGGTCATCGCGGGACCCCCGACGCCCGGAGCGCCTCCCGCGGCGGCTGGGACGAGAGGTTCTCTCCCTCTCGCGTTCCGCCACCTCCTTCGCCAGCATCACTGCTTCGCAGAAGGAGGCGACGGCGTCCCATTCCTCCTCGCCCCGGACCATGGCTTGCACCAGGGCCGGGCGCGAGAGGTCGCCGCCGCCGATCGCCGCTACGAGAACACGGCGGGGCTCCGCCCAAGCGGGGCACACCTCCACTGTGTGCTCCACCGTGTCCTCCGGCCGATCCTCGCAATGGTGGCATCCGGGCGTTTCCTCCCGCCTGATTCGGTGCAGGTACCTCCCGAAACAACCGTGTCCGGTGAGGACCTGCGTCAGACGGAAGGTGAGGGCGCCGTGGCGCCTCTCAAGCCACTCCTCAAAGAGGGGACTTACCGCCACTATCGTGGCGTGCCCTGCACGGGGTTGCGACAGTCGCTGTCTCCATGCCGCCATGAGATCGCACCGGAGGTCTGTCCGCCGCGCAGCAATTTGCCGCGGCAGCGGAGTGACCCCCCGGCGCAGCGCCTCCGCGCGCCATTGATGCAGGCGCGCGAGGACTATCGCCTCCAGATCCCACGGCGGCAATCCGGCAAGGAGGTTCGCCGCTTCGCGGGAGATCGTGCGGTACCCCCGTACCGTCCTCACGGCCATGACCTTTTGGGGCACGTTCAGGTAGTGGGCGGCCCGCTTCCTCAAAGCAGGCGCCCACACCGGTGCCCCGTAAAGGGCCATGGACCGCACGATCCCCGCGTAGAGCCTCCGGCAGGAGGCGTTTGGCCCCCCCAGATTGGGCAAGAGCCACCTAAAGGCAGCCCCGGCCCGCTCCAGTCTGGGAGCCAAACGTCGGAAGTGCATTTTCGTTTACCCTCAAAATAAGTTTTGCGTCCAGTTATATAGTTTGATTGATATACAGAAAGCTTGGTTGACGTCGAGTTAAGGTTTTATTTTTCTCTTTCAGTCTGATGTCATGTGTTTAACGACTCTAGGATTGAAGCCGTTGTAGTCGTTGTTGATTGTATTCGCGAAACTTTACCGTCAGACTAACGCCTTCGGTCAGGGGGAACTCTAAATTGAAAGATCAAGTCCCGCGACAAGTGTCACTTCGACATCACGTGGGTTTACCATGCATTGTGTTTAGACAAACGGACGGTTATGTCGCCACTTGTATGAGGTATGAGTAAGTAGTTGATTAAAGTCAATTTTAAATATAGCTGGGTGCTTCTAGTTTAAGCAATCGATTTGAATGCGGATAACACCACTTCCTTACTCCTGGCTATTATCGCATTCATTGAGGGTCAACCCTCCTAGTATTTTTGCGGTTAAGGGTGGTCTTTTGTGGCGTTACTCGCTTTCTTTGTTCATTGGTGGTCGTCCAAGATCTGTGTTCCGTCTTCCATATTCACAAATCTTGTCACATCTCCGCGCCGACGGCGGCGGCGACACCAGTTAACTAACTTTCTCCTGTATCCCGGCGATTCTAAAGGTATTCAGACAATCTATTTCGAAAACTTTACGTGTAAACTACATCATACAAATTTTAATAAAAAACTATCAATGTTTACTAGTCGGAAAATCGGAAAGAAGCCGAGGCGGAGCGCTAATGTAAAAGGAAATATTATGGAAAAACCGTGCGAGGCCAAAAAATACCGAACTTTATTAATTAGCGCGTAATGATCAGCAAGTATCGTTAACTAGTGATAGGCTTACCAATGCGCCGGCAATGTCAATATTTCGCGCATGGCAGGGTAGCTATTAGTAATATTACGAGGGATTCATCTCGGGAGGGTAGTCTCGTACGCTAGCGCTTAATTTGCTTGATCAACTTATTGGCTAATTAAAAATGTTTTAATTAGGAAATTTTCGAAAGGTTTCAGTAATTTGTAACGTAATTTATTGGGGTTGACAGATACTGCCGTTTCTTTAAACAAGTCAAAGCGCTACGATAGTTTTTTCTGAAGTTTAGTATTTGCTCGAAGTTACAACTGACAAACGCTCTTATCGATTCTTAAAGCTTTGCTTTCTTTGAGGGTTATTTTACTTCTATGAAGGATAAGAGTTATAATAAAGATAGAGATAAATATGTAACACGAAACGTCAACCTGACGAGTTTTGGCCAGTAAACCCCTATAAGCCAAAACTGAAGCCAAGCCAAGCCAACCTGGCCTTTTGGCGCTGAATATTCAAAAAAAGTTTCTGTATGCTCACTTTGTTATATAAAAAAGAACTCTTGTGCAGAAGCCATAAACCAAAAAAATACGTACCTTTTTACTTTTTTTAAACTAACTCGGTTCTGTCTGTCTGTCTGTTCGCGATAAACTTGTTAGAGGATAGAGTTGTTCTAGTGATATTTGTTCGAGGTTTCGAAAAAAGAAGCCGTCTGGGAGCTTTTTTTAAAATCGTCGATTTATATGCCCGACAACCACGCGGGCGAAGCCGCGGGCAAAAAAGCTAGTGACATAATGTACATCGGTTTGTTAAGTTATCACATTATAGACCGCCTATATCTACAGTTAACTTTTTTGATCAACAAAACATAATTATTGTAACGCTTAGTAAGTCTTCAAACATAAAAACTGTAAGTAATGAAATTGCATTAGTGTTATTTCAATGGTTGGCAGTCTTATACGATTTATTTGTTAAAATAATAATCATTTAATTTACTAATGGCTAATAAAAGTTAAAGTAAGCAGTGGATTTATTTAACTACCTATAATAGTAAAACGTAGAGGGTCAAGTGTGAGCTAATCTTAGTTTCTAAGGGTACCATTGGGGAGCGAGTGTTGCTTTCAGTTCTTAGTTAGTTATTTATGATCAACCTGTTACCTTCCCACTGCTGGGACACGGAGTTCCCATATGAGAGTGAGGTGATGGGTTGTTCGAAAGAGAGACCGCGACATCGGCACAAGGGCTACCGTCGGGGCTGCGGATACGTCGGGGCTGCGGATACGTCGGGGCTGCGGATACGTCGGGGCTGCGGGTTGTTTAAAAGAGATACCGTGGCCTCGGCACAAGGACTAAGAAGGATGGGTTGTTTTTAGTCAGTAGAAGTCTGACACTCCCTTCCGCTGTGCCCAAGAGCAGGACGTTATTTGACAATTTCCTACCCCCCCAAAAAAAATGCTTACCGACCATATCCCTACGACACACGGATCTCTAATCTGAAGTGGAGTCTAGTATTCAGTTTTGGTCAGTTTTGCTCTTGATCAATAAAGCTTTTTATTTATTTCTTTTAAGATACGGACCTCTAAAAACGGAAAGAACTTAATTACAAGTTCAATTTCACGCGTTTCAGTTAGCAATAACGGAAAGATTAAAATTTTTTATAACATTGTGCAGTGCCTAGAGTCTAGTCTGATAGACTATACCGTCGGTAGTAGGTACTGTACTTTTATAGTGTTTACACTTCAAGCACTATTTTATTTCTTGTTAAGGTATTAATTTATCCCTTGAGCTCTTGTTTTAATTTTATTTGTTGTTTGTGTCTGTTTTTTCTTTACGGAGCTCGTATCTAGCTGAATTGGTCAAACGTTAAGCTAAGCTACATTTACCGAGGTCGGCATATGGATGGGTGACCATTAATTACAGCGACATATCCATGATTGGTGGTGGCTGCATGTCATTCGTAGATGTTTGATGGTGGTTACGGGTAGTCAAAAGTTAGAAATTCTGGCAGCCAGTTGACTGGGTATCGTTTGATGGTTACTGTGTGGGGAACACACAAGAAGATAAGATATAGAAACAAATACCCTTTTGGCAGAGTGGTCGTAGTTGTGCAGACGAGGTACCTACACGGAGAGATGTTTGGTGGGTTGTTGACTTCCCCGAGGATTGCTCTTTCAGCGATATGCTTCCATTTCTGATGGTTGGAGAAGTTACAAGTACACTGGACCATGGTAGACTCGGCTGTATTACGTTACTCCGAAGTTCGAAACACCGATGTACGGTATACAGAAACACCGATGTACGGTATACAGAAAGTTTGTCAGTCCGTATTACGTGAGTCAGAATGTACGCTATGACGAAGTACGGAATTCAGAATGTTCGTTACTCCGATGTACGTTACTCCGAAAGTTTGCTATTACAAAGTACTGTATTCAGAATGTAGGTACATTATAGCGAAGTACGATAAAAACCAATTCGATTTCAACATGTGTACCCTGGGGGTGCGCCAGTGTTGGTGCATTAAGGATATATTACCCCTTTTTAGGGAAACTAATCGTTCTAGATTGGGGAGAAGTGGGGAAATCCTTGGAGAAGGTTATAGCTCTAAAACTTAAGGTAGAATTTAGGAAAGCAAGAGACATTTTACAACCGAAAAAGCAATTTGTAATACTTAATAACATGCTTATAGTATTACCTATAATGCGATTACCTTTATAATTGTTAACTGATGTTAGTTTAATTGACTACCACACATTATTAAGGAACAATTCACTTTAATAATAAAACTTATGCCATCTTCTACAGTCAAAAAAGCGAACTGCGGGGCGAGCACGGGCGTACCCAAGACGTTGGTGACAAGACGTTATAAATTATGTCATGTCTTAGAATTTGTCTTAAATGCTAGCACGGGTACCACATGTGATATAATTTAAGACGCGACTTGTCTTTCTTGTTGCTGACTTCATAGTGTGACCTAGTATATTAAAAAAATAAAAATGTCTATGACCATCTGAATAGGCGACCAAATAAAATAATACGTATAAAAGAGCACAGTTCATACAGTTAAACAACTTTTTAATTTTCTTGGGTACTAATTCATTTTTGACATAACACGTACGCGGCACGTCTTTCATTTTCTTTTTTTATTTATTATTTGATAACTTGCTACTACCTAAAATTTCTGTTTTTCTTTTAAAAGTTTGATGTGATTTGTTTTGAAATATATTTGTCAGGCGGAAAATCCGTTGGAACTCCCTGTCTGGCAACTCGAACGGATTAGAGGAGTCCCGAATGTTTCTTCGGAATATTTTCCTACTTTGGACCTCTTGCCTTCGGGCAAGAACATAATTATAATAATTTACTGCCATTTGATGCAGTAGTAAGCAGAAAAATATACTTATATTTTTAATTTACTTTTATCACCACCTCCGAACGAACGTGATATAAACGAGCATATTCATCTGTCAAAATGTGACATTTGTTACAAAATGGGTGCGCCCATATTAGCAAATAAGACATAGGAGTCCCAACTAAACGTCAAGAAGTTATATCACATATCAAGAAATTATCTTACGCCGCCGTGCTAGCATTTAAGACAAAACGGTTTTATCGCCCAAACTGTGATAAAATGTGTGACTCATGCCATGTCACTGTAGGCCGTGCTCGCCGGGCTGATTATCAAAGTATCACACGTGCTCCGGAGTTTTTTCGACAATAAAAGGAATCTTAGCCGTTTATAATCAATTTACCTACTAGGGTTTAATTGGGAAATTTCCTTCTTTTTTAAAATCGTTTTCCAAATTTGAAAAAAGGCAAACTTCTTGCATAAAAACGGACCCCATTTTTGATTCCGTTAATTTTTATAACTTTGCAACTTTGCAAGCATTTTATCAGAAACTACCTACCTACACACGCTATTCCGAATCGAATGACACCTCGTTCATAATAATCGGAGGCGGAGAAAAAAAATGAACTAAAAAGCACTTGAAAGCACACATTTCGATTATTGTGACATCTGACAAAAAGTGTAAAACTATATCTGATCATGAAATGGACATCAATAACACTATTGATTACATTATAAAATGGCTACAGACAAATAAATTAAAAATTAATTTGGAAAAATCTAATTATATGCAGTTCAATAAATCAAAACATGATAAATACAATTTCAAACTTAATATTGACAAATTAAACGAAGTTCCACAAACCAAATTCTTAGGAGTGCTTATAGATCAAGATCTGAATTGGAAAGTACATCTGGATGGGTTGTGCAGTAGGATTAATAAATTTGTCTATGCTCTCAGACAAATTAAGGATATAACGAACAAAAAAACAGCAATTACAGCATATCACGCCTACATAGAATCTATCTTACGATACGGGCTTATTATTTGGGGTAACAGCACGGATAGACACCGAGCATTTATTGCGCAAAAAAAATGCATTAGAGCCATTTGTGGTATCCGTCCTGACGAGTCATGTAAACATTTCTTTAAAACACTAGGTATATTACCACTTCCGTCACTGTACATATTCGAAGTTTGCAATTATGTTTATAATAATAAGGGATTGTTCAAAAAAGCCTTTCAATTGAACTCTCGAAATAGAGATCCATGCAGACTTGCATTGATGGATACTCCTAAGTCAGCCAAGTATGCAAAAAGTTTCCTAGTCATGTGTATACGCATTTATAACAAAATTCCTAAAGAAATGAAATTGTTATTTAATATTAATTCATTTAGAAAGAAATTATTGAAATGGTTAAAAGAACATATGTTTTATGACATTAATGATTTTCTGAATAAAAAACTTTAATTCTAACTTTTGACATTGTGGATACTGCTGAGAGACAAATATTGTAACATTATTGTATGGGCATTATATCTGTGACATTGAACAACAATTATCTAATAATTATTATTTTGCATGCATTTGATACATATCCTGTATAGCTAAACATGTGGACTTAACTGACTGTAACAACTTTATACCATGTTTAAGGCAAATAAAGACTTATCTTATCTTATCTTATCTTATCTTGTTGACTTGCTAGGTAACGTGTCTAATAGGATAATGACAGGCCTCACACGGACCAGAGACAGCGGGCAATACGGACTGTCGGTTCAGATGGCCGGCTTCCAATTACACATAACGATTTTATGCATAATCAGTTTTAGCGAAACTGATTGCACCTCATTAAAACTGCAAGACTGCAACTTTCCCTACCGCTATACCGCTATACCGACAAAAACGAAGTGGGTGCGCTTTACACCCCCGTTACAACCGTTTCGTGCCACACAAATACCAATGGCTTTCGATATTACATTAAAAATTTCGAACTAATCAACAATTGAGGTGCTATTTTCAAATAAAGACTGCGTGTTTCACTACAGTAATTACTAAGGGGGTGTTGGGTGTTGGCTGGGGGTGAACGGGGGTGTATTGCGAAGTGAAAGCGAAGCAATAGTGGTAGGTGGCGCCCTCAGCGATTTATTGTTTTTAATAATAACGTGAACCCGTAACAAAGAGAATAAAAGTCGGCGGTGCGCCGCGCGCCGCGGTGCTCCACCGAGCTGTGTGTGTTCCGACCTGACACTAGGTATATGCGGCATTCTACTCACCACGGACGTAGGTCACTACTATAGAACAAACCAATATTGTGACCAAGCAGCAACATGGTCTTGGTCACTAACTATGGGTACAGTTATTGTTTATCTGACCCGCTGTAAATTTCCGAGTTTATGAAGAAGAAAAATCGCCAGGGAAACGCACCCTGGTGATGCTCAGCATAAACGCTTGTGACTACTTCAAAAACGAGGCAATAAAGTCTAGTCGAGTACCTAATCAAACACAGTCGTATTTCCAATCTGCAAAGTTTGATATGAGTTCCTTATAAATTCTAATGGTTTAGGCGATTGCCTTGATTGATTGTGGTCGTAGGCTCGATTCCCACGGGAAGCATACTTTGTTAAGTTGTTTCCAGTTTGGCTAGAACATTTCAGGCTTGAATCACCTAATTGTCTGACGAAAAGATGATTCCGTGCTTTGGAAGGCACGTAAAAGCCGGTGGGCCCGGCCGCCAAATGGCGGTCGTCGAATTAAGTCAGAGGCCCATGAGGCAGTTTAGAAACTCTGACACTAGGGTGTATACGGTCGTTAGACCTTACTGCCCACACGATAAGAGGAAGAAGTAGAGAATATTCATAAATCCACTCTTTTGTGATCAGTGAAGGTACAACTCGTATGGTGGAGCTGTTACTCTGGGTCGCTACTGGTTTGAATGAGTGAAGTTAATAAACTATACTGGGGGGTGCTTAAACTGATCATATAGCCGTTGATGAAGTAAGTGAGCAAAAATTATGACTGGGAAACGTCGTTTATTTTTGGTGACTTGGTGCAAAAAGAGTGAAAACCTCGGAACTTTGACCTTAAATATCCGTAACTGGAAGGTTTCTCAGGTTCATCGCAATTACGGGGAAAACAAGTGCCATTTAGTTTCCTTAAGCGTGTCCACATCGACAGTATCGCGTCAAACGTACAGTGGTTAGTAGCTCGGTGTGGCGGCTCTAGTCGCAGTGGATGTGAAGCGGGCCACGCGCCGCGGTCGCAATATTAACACGACTACGTTTTCATCCGGCTGCGCTGCGCTTTTTTGTGATTAATCTAACTTTCAAACGTTGGGGGAACTCAGCACTATTAGTTTGCTCGTAAGTATTAATAACTACTGAAGTACCTAGCTTCATCATAATCATCCATTACCTGAATTCACTGCTTGGTATAGGCATCTCTTTCCTTGTACCTTTTTCCAGTTCCTGTGCTTAGTTAGAGTCTCATCTAGGTTTTCAGAAGAAGCTTACTGCTTACCTAATTATACTCGACTGTAATGTTGACTTCGCTACTAGACAAACTTTTCCCAATGAGTGTGTAGAGTGTAAAGAATAATATTTCGTTTCTAAAAAAAGAGAATGAAAAGTACAAAGAATTACAAATAGTTTATTGTTGTGAATGTAATGTTTATCCAAATAGTTCAGGTGCGTAGAACCTACTCGCAACCGTCGTACGTGTATAAAAGGGTGCTTACTCTCGAATATAATTCCGACAGATCGACATTGGTCAAACGTCAGTTGGTTGAGTTAAACGTCAGGGATTGGCTAGACTCAGTGAGTCCAGCCAATCCCTGGCGTTTGACTGACAATTCCAATGTCGATCTATCGGAATAATATTCGAGAGTAAGCACCCAGATGTATGAGCGTGCACGGGCCAAAACTTTGTGTAACGTTCACCGGAAGTAGTGTTCTGTAGTTTCCGTCTAACCAACTGGCAAAGTGGCGTGGGTTTGTATACCTTCTGCCCCGGCTTTGCCCACGTGGGCTTCACCCATTTAGGGGTGGAATTTCTAATCGTTCCTTATCCCTTATCTACATTATAAAGGGAACCTCTGTGAAAATTTCAGGTTTTAAGGTCCAAGGGTTTGGGCAGGGCAATAGTGAGTCAGTCAATCGGGAGATTTATTTTTATTTATACAGAAGATATGAACACATATTCCATGCCGCGCACTGAAACTAACTCTCCGGTCTCCGTAGTTCGTTTTTACTGCAGTTGCCAAGTTAAACGGTGATTCCTCCAAAATATTTTTCCTTTTTAACTTTAAAAATCTTACATATGGTCGAACAAGGAATATCATTGAAAATAAATACAAGTTTAAGGTCAGGGGCTGCGGGATTTTGTAAGAGATACCGCGGCCTCGACATAAAGGGCTAAGAAGGAACATGGGTGGTTTTTAGCCAGTAGAAGTCACTCCCTTTCGCTCTGCCCAATTTAAGAGCGGGAGGGGTTATTTGATGGTTTCCCACCCACCAAAAAAGAAGGCTACTACCGTCCTGGCCTCGTTCCGAAAATACATTCTTTGAGTCCCAATAATATGTGTGTCCTTGGATTATTTTTAGCAATGGATCTAGAAAAATGGAATTAGAAATATTTCTACAGGACCCTACGTACTCTACACTGAGGATATGCTCTAATTTTAATTCTTCTATTTTCTATGACAATTTTCATTTCCTTGTGTACTTGGAACTTACATATAGGTACATGTAATTCCGTGTGTCAGTGTCACTATGCCAGATTGATAATCTAGACGAGCGAGCAGTGTCTTATAGCTTTTCTCGTGCCAGCAAATTATGATTAAATTTACGATGTTTCGTCTACTGTATTTAAAAACGCATTTATTCCTTTATTATTACAGCCAATGGAAACTCAATAGACAAAGCATAAATCGCCGATAAACTGTTCACCTCCGAGGGTAATTAGGACCTCGATGAAAATATCGGCTCCGGTCGACAGATTCCTTTTTTATTCTTTCAATGGGAAGAAAAACAAATCTGGTCTTCTGTTGCAAAGTCGCTAACACTTATTACCCCATTGAGCAAATGAGTCGTTGAATCTGATTATAGTCTTTTTTTCTTCTCTCAGCACAGCATTGTTTTTGAAGGAAAAACTCCAGAGAAAAAAGTTCAGTTGATTTGTGGCTTGGCTGTGCCAACCAGTAATTGAATTATATCATCGATTTTCCATTAAAATGGTTTATGGTATGGAATGTAAAAGTGTGGGAGGGGTCTGCGGTACTTCCTCGTGTTTAAGTGCGGATTACATTAGGCGGCAAGCAAGCAACTGTTGTGGGCGCATGAATGATGAATGGACACCTCTCGCATTACGCGCGGTCATCCCTGCAGGGAGGGACAGAGTTGCATCCGTGCAGCACTCACTGTTAGGGTTGACGCCTGTTTTTGGAAGGAATAGAATACCTAAGTAGCAGTGAGGATAAATAATGAGCACAGACCTATAAACAGACTATGATTACTCACTACTTTAAACAATTACCAATTTTTGTAGTTTTTGTGGAACCTGTGGAATTCATGTTGATAAAGACTCAATGAATGTTAAAGTGGCAGAAATTCATTTAATTCAATTGAATGTCAATCTAGATATGGTATTTAAGCGAACTCTACTGCTTTGACAGATTATAAAATAGGTACGCCTACTCGAACAGACTGTAATACTTACTCTTCATTAGAGTACAGTCGACAACCCTACGCAGTATCCCGATAACTGTTTTAATCCCACGTGAATGTGGGATTAGCGACCATTGTTTTTTTAACCAAAAAAGTTATCCGCCGTCCCTGTACTTTTATCCTGGTTAAAAATAGTAAAGGTGGTTGTAGGAACATGCTCGCCCTGCCTCGGAATATTTCTGCTGGAGTGTAGGGTCACCATAACAATCACGGTTTCAGGAGAGCTTTTTTTTCAAATTTTGTCCGTTATGCGCAAAAGAGTAACGGTAAGCCACGAAAGTTGGTTTAAAATGTTATATTTTACAAACTGCTCCTTGAGTATTTCAATATTCACTAACAAGTTTATCATTCCATTATAATTTTTTGCAGCACTCCCTAAAAGGTATAGATAACATTCTGTACGGCCAATGTTTATGAATTGAATTCGTTATAAAATGCTCTTGTACTTCTTGACGTCTAAATTGTATGCAAAAAATAGTGAAACCTTTTCTTCAAGATCAAGAATCAATGGCTGGTCACAATTTTGTTGAACCAAACACTATTTTCATCACAACTGCTTCTCGATTCCTGCCTGCAACGCCTTCGGCAACAGGACAATACCTAAGAGTCCACAAAGCTCTGTGTGTACCCGACCTAACTCAAAGACGTTGCGTCAGTGAGCCAGTCCCATTGATTAATTGTTCCGAAGCCAACTATACAGCATTATCGGCCTGATGAGGTTCCCGTAACGTATTGTTCAGCTCAGCTTTCTGATTCGACACTAAAATGGCTGTTTGGATGTAAAGCTGCAATGTTTGTGTGCTTGCTAGTCTGGGTAAGTTTCAGCTGCGTGTGAAACAAGACGTCAGTCGTCGGTCTAGTTGTAACAAGCTCTATGCTGCAGGTCAGGGGTTCAAAAGCCAGGTCATGCAAAGTGATTTTCAGTTTGTTTTCTGTGTGGTTTCTTATCAAGAATTTCTCAGTAGCAGTTTTATAACAAATGAGTTGCCTTCATGGGTCTAGTTGAATTTATGTGTCCTCGTTGAATGACAAACCACCTTTGGGTGACACACTCTTACTTGTAAAAGACAGCCGTCGCAAGCCACTGATATACCAGATGCGCTTTCATGGCGTTCTCATTGATACAGAAGTCAGCTGCAGTTGCCATTAGCAAGGTGGCATGCGACTACGACTGTCCTCTATAATAATTATCAAATTATCTACTTCCTAGACGAATTTTTTTGTTTAATACTTTTAAGACCGCGGTTTTATTAGTCTGCGTTTTTATTCGTAGTCGGGTTTTAGTTTTTAAACTTATTTTTTTAGTTGAATTTTTTTTTTTTTATGTTACTTTCATAATGTGATATTCTACTTAATGTTGGTTTGTTATTTACATAATACGAGTAAATAACACAGACTAGACCGCGGGAACTGTTTGACCGCATTGTAAATGTTGTTTTGTTGAATTGAACTATAATATAATAATTATACATATTTGTGATGTACTCGCCAAGACCTTTCTTTTCCAAACATGTTTTGATTATCTCAATTTTTTTTTCGAGCTTAGAATTTGACATTTAAATTCCGTCATAAAAATAATTGTTATAATTTATATACTTAGCCTATGTCACCCGGGCTATTCTTACGAATCTGTTGACACCTCATTTATTAAAATACGTTCAGTAGTCTAGGCGCTACGGTGGAACATACAAACATACATACTTACAAACATAGACTGCCAACATTATTAACCCTTCCGTTTGGCTTCGCCGTAGTCGGGTAAAAAAGTGGTAAAACCGTGTTGCAACTAAACTCTGAAAATCCCGTAATAAGTAGCCTGCTAGAGCTATTTAAAGGTGATCTCAGATTTAATATACGTGACATGATCTAGACGAGTTGTTAGGTACGTACCTCCTATATACAGGATGTAAATTAACCCTTCACACATATTACGTACGTCAACCAAGCATTCTGTCAATCAAACAGAGTATCCCTACACAAATTTTTTTGCTGCAAAACGACTTTTTTTTTGGGGGTCAAAAATCTTTTTTTACGAAAACTAGTATTTACAAAAACAGCTGTGCAAAATTTGGAACTTTGACCCCCAATATCTCCGTAACTAGGGAGTTCCCAGGTATGGTCTAGAACAAAAAAATATCGCAGTGGTGGGGAGAACAAGTACCCTTCGTTTGCGTTAAGGGTACTTTTACACCCTTTATATTTAAATTTATCCAGCTATAACGTTGATTTGGCGGTCGCAGTAGGTTGACCTTGACACATATATAAACAAGCATTCTCGTGCAAGACATCGACTCTATACCTAAGTAATTACAATTAAAGATGAGTTGGATTTTACCCCTTTCAATGTAAGGGATAATCTTCGGAACTCCTGATTCGATTTCGTTAATTAAGTATGTCACTAATGGAAAGCTGCATAATGTGGAGTAAATCCGAGCATGACACGAGCGAAGCAACAGCTTATACCTGTATAAAGCCTTCGGTGATGGGCACTATCGAGTAAACAGCTCAAAATCGAGTGTTTAAATCTAATGTTTGCAATAATAACACTAATTTCCTTTCAAACTTCAAGCTAGTCCGCTCTGAAACCTTCAATTTGCACTTGGAGCCCAAAAAACTTGTCCGCGAAATTCATAGATATGGACGTTCGTGATTTCAATTAATGTCTTGCAAAAATAGTCGTGGAAACGTAAAAAAATCGCGCACAAAACACTTATTCACACATGTCGATGTGTCGCGACATCGTGCGACGGCTGTCTGACCGACAACCCTTTTCCAATTAACTGCGCGTCACTGCGACAACACTCACAAATCGGAAGTATGGATGAATAAAAAATATAACCTAACACTATCACCGTCCTATATTCGTCTGCTGGTCCAGGTTTCTGAACTAATTGCACGCGCGTCAAATGTTGCATTTTCATTTTTCGGAGAGGGCCACTTTTTTTTGGTTAGGCTCTTGAGGTTAAGTTTTATTTGTAGTTCAGCAAATGCTGTGTTCAGGGTATTTAGTCATTTAAATAGATGAGGGAAGGTCTTAGTTAGTTAGAGACTTGCTGCGGTACTCAGAGATATTTAATGATTACTTAAGCTGTCGCTTAGTAAAGGTTTGACATCCTTTTGTATGACGCAACTGTCAAAACCTTTACTAAGAGATGGCCTAAGTAATCATTAAACCTCTCTGAGTGCGGCAGTTGGATAAATTGTTAACCGTCAATAAGTGACGTAATCAACTATCATCTCATATAACTAATGTTAATATTCCAAAATGTTCTTATAATATCTCGCACTGCGAATTCCAATGAAGATAACGGATCACGGCGCACGGTAGTAAAATAGTATTGAGTTACAGTATATAATAATATGAATATTTTAGTGTATAGGTACCTGTGTTGTGCCAGCCCGGGGTATACCTGTGTTGTGCCAGCCCGGGGTATACCTGTGTTGTCCAGTAGTCGCGTCGTTTGCAGCCACTAAACCACGTGTATGACTAGTGTAACAGTGATTCCCATTTCATATTTCGGAATTACTGAAAAAACCAATAGAGACGATAATAAAGGACGGAAAGTGACTGTAGTGGGTGTATATTCGTATTAAACTATTGCTCACGGTTATAACGTACTCAGTTCTTAATAGCATTTTTGATACGATCTACTCTAGCTTTTCAACGCCAGCAATTAGCGATATAAAAACTATTTTAATTAAGTACTCCAGGTATATCATAACATGAGCCATTTGTACACAATAAAACACTATCTGTCGTGTGTATCTTTTAATTTATTACATGTACGACTAGTTTTATGTTGTATTTTACACGCGGTCGCGAATGAATGAGGGAGTGAGTGGGTTCCCTTCTGTTCATTCATATTTCTGTTGTCCCTACGTGGTTATTCAATTAAATTAGGATTTTGAAGTTGAGAACCTTTAAAACTGGGGGCCTAAGATGGCCGTTTCGTAGAAAATCTAGAGCTCTCTGGAGCTCTAACCACCTGTAGCTTGGACCGGTGGTAGTTCTTTTTTCAAAGCTATTTCAATCGTTGTATCACGAATAGAATATAATTTATTTATTTGAATTGAGTGTAGGTAAATACACAAGGTCAAATAAGGTGTTACAGTAGTAGTTTTGTTCCTGGTGCTTTCTACCACTTGGCATGCAAAAATGTATACTTATAGACAATTATACTCTATGCGTATATAATTATTACACAAATTTATACTTTTAAACAACACATAAAGGACATTGTTCTGCTCTAATCAATGACGCATTATAATTATATGTATAGACAAGTCATGAACTAACATCGCAGCGCTTAAAAACGGCTAAAATATTAGATAACTACTTATACGCGTAAATAAAGGGAAAGAAAACATAACACCGTACAGCGGGATGCCTGTTGATGCCTGTTTTCTTTATGTTTTGCACACACGATTTAAATTAAAAACAAACGTAGCGTCGCGCGAGAGGTTGGTGCGTAACTAAGCGCGATGTGGCCAATTGGCTTCATTTCATGTTGTCATTTTTGATGGCGGACAACGTATCTATAGTTTTAATAGGTACTTATATCATTGGCTCTAATACATTGGCCGCCCTGAGCCCAAGAGCACGGAAAATGATGGGTTGTCTTGTGGGTCATTAGGAAAAATCTTTTAAATCTTATTTTTATAGCTGACTATCTGCAGAATAGATAGTTAAAAAAATTAGATTTTGACGTTATAACCAACCAACCATAACAACGAATATTAATAACTGGAATGTGCACGTGCAACTCTAAAGCGTTCCGAGCGAGATTACCTCGAAAGTGGTTATCATCTCTTTCTATTATGGTGTAAACCCCTGAAGGAAATCAAGGGCCGCTTATTTGCAGTCAAAGCTTTTTTCTTTGGTATTAATATTCCCTTTATTTACTTTGTCACAAACTTATTACATTTTTAAATATTCTTCACAAAGAACAATAAAACAAACATTGAAAAATATAAAAAAAATGTAGCCCACCGGTATTGGGAACAGGGTCCAAGCTACCGGCGCGCGGCGGTCAGGGCTTCAGAGAAAGGAACTTCCTAACAATAAGCCGTATCCAGGAGTACCGCTTTCTGTATCAAGTCTTTGATCATGCTGCCTAACGAAGCCTCTTCAGGAGTTGGTCGAGGCTCTTGACAATCAAGCCATTGGCTGTAACGACTATCGGCACAATGATCGCTGAGTCCACACCCCACATGTCGTCCACCTCGCGAGCCAAGTCAAGATATTTGATTTGCTTATCTTTCTCAGCTTTCACGAGATTCTCGTCATGCGGGAAGGTTATGTCAACAATCATTGCGCGCCGCTCTGATCGATCCACCACTACTATATCAGGCTTATTAGCTATAATAGTAATATTATTATTTTATTAATTCTACTTTAATTCTAAAAGTTGGTTTCTTATTTCGTCAAGTTTTTTTACACATCGTAATTTTGAATAAACTGCTAACAATGCAAAGTGTGGTGCTGAAAAGTTATATAAAACACAATAATAATTGTCCGAAATTAAGTAGTAAATTGCACATTCCAGTTAGTATGGTTCCTTGTCGCCGCCAGCTTCATCAAACGTCATTTCGAGTCAAAAAATATTCCCAGAGCCCAGAGCCGACACGAGACATTACTTATTTTTTAAAGAGCCTTTACACGTGTTTTAGAAGAGTCTTTATACATGTATTGAATGCCAGCGTAATATTTAGACGACCATTTCACTTAATTGTTAGGGTTCCGTAGCCAAATGACAAATAAAAACCGGCCAAGTGCATGTCAGACCACGCACAATGTAGGGTTCCGTAATTACCAAACAAAATATGTGAACTTACTAAACTGATTAACCACCCTGCCTACCTGCCTCCATCGCTTTCAACTGACAGCTGTCTAATTCTTAAAAAAAAACTAGGTCTATTTTCACATTTTTATTGAACCTTGTTCCAACTTTTTGTACAGCCACTAAATTACAGCGCATTTTAATATTAAAAAAAACAAAAAGATAACTTAAGAATTTATCATAGAATAGGAATTTATGTATAGTATTTCTAACTTATACTTCAATATAATTCCGTTTCATCGATTTCTCTAAAATAACACAGATTTCGGCAAAATCTCGTCCCATTCTCGAATCCACTTGAACACATACAAAAAAAATCATCAAAATCAGTCCAGCCGTTTAGGAGGAGTTCAGTGACATACACACGGTAGGTACCTACAGTAGGATTATATATAAAAAAGATATCTTATGTATTTAAGTTCGTAGTCAGGCTAAGAAATTGCATTATTTTCTAACTATGCAATAGGTATTTCACCAAAAAATGTACTTAATTAGTCCGTCTGCTAAATTATCGAAAAATATTGGATACGTGTTTTTTGTTTTAACAAATTAATAAAAATTGACGAAATTAAAACGTGCTAAATATCATGAGTGGGGGATTTTGACGTCACTTTGTGGATAAAAACCTTGTGACGTCACACGACTTTTCGAAGCACTGTATCGTCTTCAGCTTTTGTTTACCTACGTGAAAAAAGAAAATATGTGTCCATTATTTTTTTAAAAACCTATCTGAGAGACTTATTAGTTTTTTTTTGTTTAATATGCTTCCATGCATATTCCATGATTTAAAATTCATTTTCTACTCCAGTTCATAGAAAACCCACTGTATAAAGTATCCACCGGGAAAATAATTTTTATATTGCGACCAATAAGTTAGCTTTCCTAGAGTTAAAGCTTTTATTTAATATTGTCAAAGGAAAATTGAAAGAAAACAATCAGAAACGTATTGTTATTTGCTTTACTGGTTTTTTTTTATGTTTTAGTGATTACTAGATTTGACCTACTTGGAACTTATTTCTCAGAAGTGGTAAAGGGTACCTATAGATATTTCTATTTTGTTATATCCATTATTTACCAGGCACCAGGTATCAATTTCCTTTTCTTTAGCAACATCGTCAATTTTAATTTTAATTCAATAAATATAATATAAAAATAGAAATGTAACTATGCTATGCATCTTGTTATTACTACACGGATCACTTTCTACACGACACTGAACACGTCTGAACAAAACTTCAGCTGATAAGAATGTGTCTTCCTTCTAAAATAAGTGTGTTGAGCATTAAAGCTTTAGGCAGTTACTTCTGTAGTATAATGTGTCATACAGACCTTATACTACAGAAGTAACTAAAGCCTGAAGCTTTAATGCTCAACACACTTATTTTGAAAAAATATTTACCTTTGAAAATATTTTTTTCCTGTATTTTCTGAATGAAAGTTTGAGATTGGTAATTTTCAGACTAAACTTTTCTAATGCAACAATGCTTAAGTTAGTGGTAATGTCGACGTAAGCAAGTTCCGCCCGAGCCCGCTAGATGGCGCTGGCAACCAGTAGCGACCCGCCCCCGACTTTATAGATCCATAAATATGCTAATACAGCCATGACTTTTTTATAACTTAATTAATAACGTGTTTGCCTGACGGCCGTAGTCGAGATTATGATTTAGAACATTTTATGTGGTACAATTTAATTGATGTTCGGCTACCTCGCGTGCGAGGCATTGTCGTCACATACACTTTACGACTGATGCTAAATAATGAAAAATACCAGACTCTTTTATACCCTGTTTGATTTAGTACTCTATGTTTATGGATGAATGTTGGTTATAAGTGAAATTGTAATGATAATGGATGGTTTTGTAGGTACTGTGAATGCGCGTGCTGATGACCCTGATTGCGATTGTTGGACGCAATCAATTAAATTACTGAAATTATTTCGGGTAGCCAACCGTAGCTTGTGCGATGTCAGACCTCTTATTTGGGACAAGCCCGCCACACTATTCCCATACCACTGTAACTTCTGAAAGCCAGAATCAACAGTGGCGACCACAAGAAAAGCGCCGAGACAATGAAGCTCGACGAAGTCCCAGAGAAACGATTTAACTGTCTTGGGATCCCGCAACGAAATTAATCAGAAAAGAATAGCGGAGGAGTAGGAAAAACATTATTTCCACTTCCCTCCATATCAGCAGGAGACAGAACAGTCCTATATAATACCACCCCCACTTCGATTCCTAAGCCCACGGGCCACTTTTTGGTCCGCTAACCCATTCGGAATGTTCCCGCCTGCAGCAGTTATCTGACGGCAATCTTTTGAGTACAGTTTTAAGAAACAAGCAACATATTACTTCCATCGGATTTTAAATTCTGAACAAGCCAATATCCAGCTAGAAATTACCTACAGACATTCAAAAGCCACACTACACTGATGAAAATAACAAATATGTTCACAATCAATGAGTGTCAGTTGTCAGGAGGGCCAGGCCTCCGGCAGTCTGAGAGGGGCACGCGCAGCCTTATTTATTTTCTAGCCTGTCACCCCGTATTTACTAGATACAAGCAGTCGTTAAGGTGGAAGCGCTAAGGTAGTCTGCGAAATTCAAATTTTCCTACGTTTTTTTGCAATTTGTACGTCAGTGTCACGTAATGTGTATGTATTTATAAAGATATAATCATTAAGATCATAAATACAATTCTCTTTCAAGAGTTGATTTAATTCCATTGAGTGACTATTTGAGGAAAAAATTAAGTGTCAGGTTGTATGTTAAATAAAATAAGTTTCCGTACCGTAATATGTGACCCTACTGAGAAATAATGATTAAAACGACCCTCTCTGTTCATATAACTTCCTTGCCTTTTTCATCAAATATTTACTTAATGGAATTAAATCAACTCGAGAGGATTGTATTCATGATTTTAATTATTATATCTCTATACATACGCATTACGTGAGCGAATCATATCCTAATCAACATAAAACCTGACACTGTCCTACAAATTGCAAAATACGTAAGAAAATTTGAATTTCGCGGACTACCTTAAATCTGACGCCCTGCAGCTTAAGAGGAAATGCGGGAGGTTTTTTCTCCATAGAAACGCTCTCGCCTGTTTTCTTCCTTGTTATTGACTGTAAAGCTATGATTTTTTACAGAATAATAAAATAATAAAACATGCGCAGTTTTAAGACATGCGCTCCCATACATTATGCACTAGCTGTTGCCAGCGGCGTCGCCCGCTACAACTCGAATATTATCCCACGGTTTTTTTTAAGAAAAAACGTGTCTTTTTTTCTATAACTCTTTTAATTAAATTACGGCACGGTTGGCGCAGTGGCTGAGCGATTGGACTGCTGCACTGCGTGTCGCGGGTTCGATCCCCGCACGGAACAAATATTTGTATGGCCTACAGATAGTTGTTTCGGGTCTGGGTAAGTATTTGTGAATGTGAGTTTAAATGTTTGTGAACGCACCCACGATACAGGAAACATTCCTAGTGTGGAGCAACGTTTTAAAAAAAAAAAATGAAAAGAAAAGTTCTGTATGTTTTAAAAAGCTCTTATGTTACTGATACGATCTCGTTTCCTCTCCCTCTTTCTCGTATAAACATATCATTGTAGTAAACAAGACAAAACATGACAGGTACTTTTAACACGACTGCGGTGAATCTGAAAAGCAGCGTAGTTGACTTTGGCATTAATATCTGACGTTTAATGTAACCACATAAACGATAAACTTATCCTTTATGGATATTCTTTTAATTAACTTGTTGCGTTGATTCAAAAATAAATACCCTACTAAACCTACGTCAGTAGGTACCAAATAGGTTTTGGAGGTCAGATAGGCAATCGTTCCTTGTAAAAATATTCGTGAAAGTTCTTAATAATCAAATACTTTTAATTTTTATATTTTAATCAGGCATCGCATTATCCTTATGATAATACGATGGCTTTAGGTAAGATTGGTGGTCAGACTTTCGGCCAACTGACAACGTACTTAAAGCAACTGTCAAAATCTACAAATGACAGCCCAAGAGCCAAGGCACGGCCGTCGGGGCTACGGGTTGTTCGAAAGATACCGCAGCTTCGAAAGGGCTAAGAAGGAACATGGCTGTTTTTAAGTCAGTAGAAGTCTGATTTGATAATTTCTCCCCCCTTCCCCCCCAATAGGGCCGAGGTGCGGAGAAAAATGATAACACTTTCAGTTGAATGACGTTGGTTCTTAAGTATTTATTCACAAACTTATACGAACCTTGTTCTTTGAAATAAATTTTTATTTGATTTAAATGATTTCGAGAGAAATAAAAGCATTTAACTCCTACTGATGGTTAGAGTATTTGTGTTTCAGTCTGTTATAACGGAATCAGATCACGGAAAATTGCAATTACCATATAATTTTGTGGTATAGAATTTAGGCCGGCTTGGATTTCATTGCCTATGCTTAATGTCTGCCTCGGCGAGTCTCTTTCATATAAAATTGTAAAATATGATGCAACGGATGCTGGAAATTGACTGAAATTGATGACGATGACACAAATTATAATTATATAGAATATTGGCAGTCATTTCTAAAACTTCGACAGTAATTAGAACTAAGCCTGAGATAACAAGTCTTACCAATATTCAGGAACTGGAAAATTTGTGGTCAAATAGGCAGTCGCTGCTTGTAAAATAATAGTAATCAGCTGCAAGCCGACCCCAACGTAATAGGGATATTTCCTGACAAAACAAAACATGATTCTGTTTTTATTTCGTCTGTCAGTTAGATTATCGAAACATACTGCATGGATACGTGTTTTTTATTTTATCAAATTAATTAAAATTGACGAAGGTAAACCGCGTCAAACATCATGAGCGAGGACTTATGACGACACTTTCCGGTAAAAATGTACTGTAATGTGACGTCATACGAGCTTTCGAAGCTCTGGATCGTCTTCATTTTTTGCTTACGTGAAAATAGAAAAAATATGTGTCCAATATCTTTTAAGGCTACACACGTTACTATGAAACTGTTTTTTTTCTGAAAATTATTATGTAGACAGAGATATTCTACATAATTATGTAGACAGAGACATTCTACATAATTATGTCATTTCTTTGAGGCGTTTCAAAGTATTCAAAATACATTTTGTTTTCAGGAATGTTTTCTTATCTACTTTCTCGCAAGTTTATATTTCCGTGATTAAAGAATCTTCTCGTTTCATTCGACTTATTAGTTCTGGAAATAACTTGATATACTCTTTCTTTGTTTACAACTGAGATCTTGAAGCCCAATGCAATAATAGTGCTGTCGAGTAAAGTTCAGTAACCTCACAATGTACAGTAACCTCAGAATGTACAGTCAGGTCAATAAATTGTGATGATTGTTGGCTTGAAACCTAATGTTATAGGATTGTTGATAGATATGATTAGGTTATAATAATAATCATTTAAACTAGGTAACAGTTTTTTATTTATTTTTTGTATCGCAGTTCATTTTACATCATTCGGGTTCTGTGTTAGAATTAACGTTGAAAGCAAAATAAAACTTTCCATGTCACAATTTTATGAATACCATTATTTCTGTTTAGGTAAATATATACCTACCTAGTTAATTCTATTTATTACACTGATTTTTTTTCGTTGATCGGATTTTTTTGTTCTGTGGTTGGGGTTTCCCTAATTAACATATAATATATCCAGCAGTGGTCTCCCAGGGTTTTCATTTTGCAATACAACATATTGCTCATGACCCATCTTAACCATCAGACCGTCGACATCTGAACAAGTCTTCATCAGTAAAATATCTATGAAGAGAGATGACGCTTGCTGTAGCAGTAACATTAAGTTCAGACTTCTCTTAAGGTAAAAGATCTCTCATTAGATCGTTGAGCTCTGATTGACTAATCAAATGTGGCAGTTTTGAGGTATTCTGAACTGGAAATTCCTCCTCTTCTTCCTCTTCACAGATTTTTACAAAGCCACTTGATATCGATTCAGTATAAGATGAATTAGGTATTGGAAGATCATTTAATGTGACCCTGAATATTTAATTTTGTTAAAACTCAAAAGATTTCAAGAGCGAGCGAAGCGAACTCGATTACTTTCTGTGCAGAAATTGTGTTAAAAATATAATATATAAATTTTCAAAAAACTGCTGTATCAAATGCCTAGTCGTATCAAACGAAGTTTTTCAATACACTTTCATACACATAATATAATAATGCGAAAAGTATTTTTCCGCGCTTTTCTTTCGTCGGGTTCAGGTATGAAACCGCTAAACAGCCTAACATGAATTACTTATAGTAAATTATTTTATTTTTTTAATCGAGAACTGACTCAAAAATGGTTCATAAAAGCAATAGCGTAGCGTGGGTTTTTTTTTTGAGAATGGGTGTACCTACGAAATGTATTTCATCATTTTTGCGATATTTTCTTAGTGTTGACTCACTTCGTTCAACAAAATAATAATTAAGTGCGGTCACGTCCCGCAGGAGTAAGCAAAATCTACAAAACGCTATCTGATACGTTTTTTTATACTTACAATGTTACTCCATACAAACACGTCAGTTGCGAGTAATTTGTACTATGCACCGGATGTCTTTATATGTAGAACAACGCCATTATACGTAAGGACAGTGTATGTCCTTCTAGAGCACTTTAAAATAAAGTCTTATTGTAAAGACATAATAAAATAAGGACGCTGACTGTACACTATTGTTCTTTTCACATTTTTCTACGATTGCCTTTGAATTGAAGTGAAATGAAATGTTAAAAATTGATATTAATGGCTTCCGAGAATAAGAAGCAATCGTGAATTGATTACACTTTCTAATGAAAACCTTTGTTATGGCATCCCTGGAGCTTTAGTTTCAGACGTAGATCCTGAAGCGGTAGGGTTGTTACTCCAAAATTAGAAAAACCCAGAATAAAATGTCTGTATATTTTATTTTAATAAAAACAATAGTAGGAATAAGCATTATTTAAAAAACACTTTTTTGTCGTACGAGTAAGGCCGCACCCACTTTTCACACACACACACACACACACACTTACTTTTACTGCTCCGTTGGTCTCGTGTTCGCAATCTCGACTGCTGAGCGGGAGGTCCAGGCTTCAGTTCCCAAGTGGGGCAGAAAGTGCTATTGGGTTTTTCCCCTAGAAGTCTCTCAGTGTCAGGCCGGAGTTTGGAAGTTGGTGGTTCAAAACCCCCACACATAACGGCTTCTGTAGATTTCGTATGTTGAACATTTTATTAGGGTTCCGTAGTCAAACAAGAAATCCTTTTTTTTTGGCGGGTGGAAAATCATCAAATAACCCCTTCCGCTCTTGGGCAGAGCGAAAGGGAGTGTCAGACTTCTACTGACTAAAAACCGTCCATGTTCCTTCTTAGCCCTAATTGTCGAGGCCGCGGTAACTTCTGAACAACCCGCTGACAAACAAGGAACCCATATTTATAGTTTCGCCACGTCCGTCTGTCTGTCTGTCCGTCCGCACTATAGCTCAAAGACTCTTAGTACTAGAAAGCTGTAATTTGGCATGAATATACAACTATGTTACACCAATAAAATGGTTTTATAGTTTTAAAAACAATTTTTTTTTCTCTCCAGTACACATTAAAGAATAGAAAAATAAAATAAATATATAATAATCATTATATTATGTTATTAAATTTATACTACTCTTTCTTTCTATTAATGGATTCGTTTGTGAAATATTTAGCTTTGAAGAGCTTGTTAGATCAAGTATGACTACCTAAAACACTTAAACGGGTTGTGTGTGTACGTGTAAAAAAATTCATTGTACAAGTTGTGTTGTTGTCATATTTTACAAAATAAAAAGTAAAACTTCACAGCTATGTAGGTTTTATAAGTTTAGGGTAATAGTCGATCAACTTATAAAATGTACTTGTATAAAATATTTTCCTAAACATAATGTATGGGAGCACAGGTCTTAAAACTGCTAATCTAAGTTTAGTAAGTTCACATTATTTTGATGGGTAATTAGTGCAACTACAGAACCCTACATCGTGCGTGGTCCAACATGCACTTGACCGGTTTTTTGTATTCGAATTCACTAAAACTAGCGGTGACCACGCGGGGCGCGGGGTGTTCGTGAGAAGTGTAATCCTATTGCCTATTTGACGATGACATAATTATGGGACACTCATTCCACATACATTCTGACATATTTGACGATATTTTTTAAACAGAATGACATCTTAATGCTCACCTAATCACTTTATATTTTAATAGGGTGTAGAAGTACCCTTAACAACTATAAAATAAACTATCCAGTTAATTGCATGTACCTATGCATATTACTATTAAGTATGTCCAAATAGAGAATGATATATCGAACGCATCGACATACTATTTTTCGGTAAGCAAGAAGAAAATATTGATCATGAAGTCATGCCAGTGATAGGAATAGGTAGTGCCTATTTGCCTAAACTTCGAAGAACAGAGACAAGAAACGGAGACTTCCTTAGGACTAAATTTTTTCCGAGACATCTGTCCCGAAATTTCGAGACAACACATAAATACATTTAAAAAAAATGATATTTGGAATAAATAATTCGTCTATATTTACCTAAAGTTTGCGATATCATAATAAAATAATAACACACACAGTCGTTACAACCATAAAATTTTCTGAATTTTATAGACAAACTTTAGATAAATATAGACGAATTACTTATTCCAAATAACACATTTTTTTAAATGTATTTAAGTGTTGTCTCGATATTTCGAGACAGATGTGCCGGAAATAATTTAGTCCTAAGGAAGTCTCCGTTTCTTGTCTCTGTTCTTCGAAGTTTAGGCTAATAGGCACTACCTATTCCTATCACTGGTCATGACATTATTAGGTACTAGGTATTGAGAAAAGAATGTCAATACATTTTTTTTTTAAGTTTAACCATTAAAATCTCGTACTTAGGTACTTACATAATTAATTTTATTTATTACTAGCGTAATCACATCACTCATCATGGGTCTACATCATGTCGACACTGAAGAGACAATACGACTATGAGAGTAAAGGAACACAGAGTGCACGTGTGTGATGTGTCTGCTGACTGACACACTTGTGCACTATTAGTCACTATGGACGAGGTATTTTCTCCCGTGCCGATGACTAATCTCCGGTATGATTGACCGCCGTGACCGAAAACGGTCAAGACTAGCTACTTACTATTTTTTAATCATCAATCATCATCAACAGCCTATTAATGTTCCCACTGCTGGGATACAGGCCTCCTCTCTTTGAGAGGGAATGGGCTATAATCTACCACGCGGGCACAGTGCGGATTGGTAGATGTCACATGTCTTCGATTTTTTTTTGGTTCTAAGACATACCGGTTTCCTCACGATGTTTTCCTTCACCGTTTTGAGAGCAGCGGTGATGAAATTAATTACACAAAGTATTGTGCCTGCCTCGGTTCGAACCCACGACCGTTCGTAAGTCGTGGCCGCCACCACTGGGCCACCGCTGCTCTCTGCTCTTTGAATTTGGCAGTCAAATATTCAAATAAGGCTGATGTCAGCACATTTTGAAAGCAAACATTTACAGGAGACAGTCCGCTAAAACGCCTGTTCTTTGCGTTTTCTTTTAAAATAATATTCGAACATTCTACAAAACATTAAAATGTTTTATAATAAGTTATAAAAAAAGTCCATCTTGATGTTCCGTGGTTGTCGGTTGAAGTGTCAGCGTGTAGGTAGTCGCACAAACAACCGTCGCTACCCGGTGGTCCGCCCGTCCTTCACACTATTCTATTATTAACTATTTGAACAGAGCCAAAACTATTATAATATTTGTACTATATACTTACACCATAAATTTTTCCACCCCGACCATAGATGCATAATGGTGGGAGAGTTGGTTTAATAATTGCGCTAAGAATAATTATAAGATTTGTTTTACTACTTAATTTGTCTTAGACACTGCTTAGTTCGTTTTTTTTTAAAATGAATGCAGTAAGAGTTTCGGAATAATGAAAATATTGTTAAAATCGCAATATAACAATCTACAAGGAACTGTAAAACACTTCAAAAGTAAATACCTACCGAAGCAATGCAACGTTATATTACATTGCTTCCTTTGTGGCTCTGTCTCTTAAAAACGAATTACAAGAAACCTTTCAAGACTGAAGTGCCTTGTCATGCTGGAACCATGAAAGATGTTCCTTTAACCCTTTGTAAATCAGTCCGCACGCAAATCCAATATTCCCGTAGCCATGCGGAAAGCATGTCGCAAAGTAATATTAGAAGTGTGTAAAAGTTCGGAGCGAATGCATAGTGTCGCGTCTAGTGAGGGTTAAGGCTGTAGCCGCATGCGTTCTCTATTTGTTTGCAGTCCACCGAGGGCCCTTGTATATTTTATATTGCCCCTGTCCAAACACGGGCGAACGGGTTCCTAGAATGACTTTATGTCAGGCTTGTGTTACTCTTTTGTCTTTGATAGCTTGCATTTTGTTTGTTATCTCTGCCGCGAAAGGGTTATTGCGCTTTTAAGTGGGTACTGGCAGGAGTGGCGGCTCAAACATACTTTGCTTCGTGAAGACAGCTACATTAACTGCTTAGGATTGCTTCATTAGGAAACTCAGTTTATCGATTTGGAAAGGAGTCAGGTACAGTCCGCAGAGAAAGGAAGACAAATCGTTATCGTTGAGTCCTTTCCTATTGCAAACGCTTCGACTGTGGTGTATGTATGGCTTATGACAGGAACAGGGTGATAGCATGGAGTCTAGGTATACCTACGATGTTGTAAAGAGTACAATATTTACATTAATTCATTCAGTTTAACAAATTAAACTCCTTTCTCCATTGGCAACATGGTAAACGCAAAAAAATAATCACCTGCTCCATTTATTGGCGATGATTCTTTGAAGTTTGGTGTGGGACAGCTGATTTTGTTTGCGCGATTGCAATGTTGCCATTATCTAAACTGACGACGTCGGACAAAAAGTAAAAAAAAACCACAGACGTTTAACCTGGGTTTGGATTTTCCTGACACAAAAGGTGACCGGGTTTCAACCAGTAAATTTTTAACACCCCGCGGCTCGCCTAGATTAGGACAAATCCGGGGACTGGGACGTAGGACTAGGGTGGAGGATTCCCATCCACCCTAGTCCCATGAAGAAGGTTGTTCAGTTTGGTGGTCTGTCAGTTCCACTAGGGTAATAATCCTATTACCATGACAATATTATTAACAATGTAAATGGGCCCAGACTGGCCATAGGGCAATTCGGGCAAATGTCCGATGGCGATTTTCGAGCTCGCTTCGCTCGCTCTTGGAGTCCTGCTTCTTTTAGTTTTAGAGTTTTCATATAACTCTTCATAATCAGAATCTTTTTATTATACTTCTATTATATACAAGTATTTTAGATTCTTAGAAGAACTTCAGCTGCAGGAGTAACTAGTAAACTTAACCTTCGAAACTTTACATTGTCGTAGTCGACCAAGTGACTCTAATAGGTCGAAACAATTCTGACCAATCCAGGGCACGGTGTCAAAAAAAAAACTTGACTTTGTTTGTCGAAGTGTCAACCAAGTAGGTAACACTTGGGTAAGGTTTAGGTAAAATTAGTTATGGTTTAGTACAATTTTTTTTTATTGTTTTTATATGAAATATTTAAAAATTTATGAAATTTGTTTTTAAATGAATAAAGGAAATAATAATTTTTCATATTTAATAATAGGTACTTACTTAATAATTTTTCATATTTAATAATAGGTACTTACTTAATATTTTTTCATATTTTTTTCTTAGATTTAGAATATACTATAATTGCATACTTACATTAGTTTAGAAATCTTAAAATATGTTATTATTAGAACAAAAATGTACCTAAACACAACACGGTATCGTTTTACTGTATCAAAAACTATTATTTTCAAGAAAAAACGTTTCTTGCATTTGAAGATAAAGAACAAATCTATTTTTTGTTAGTTATAAGTTTTATTTGATTTGGTTCAGTTTTGGCAGAATATGTACTGATAAACAGCATAATTTCGTCCAAATTTAAACGTACCCCTAATAACTTTAGCTTCTGAAGTCTAAAATAAATAAAAAATAAATGACAGTTATATTTTACGAGGAAATTGATTTTGATATTTTTAAGACGTGTCTATGCTCTAGTGCAGGGATGGTAAACCTTTACGGATCAACGCGCCATTTTTTCTTAAGCAATGTTTATTGAAACCTTGGACGCGTCGTCCGTTATTGCATAGTCTTTATTGGCAGATAATTGAACTAAATATTTTTAACTAAAAACTCTTTATTTACTACTATAATGAAAAAAATATCAATACCGCAATTATAAATATTTCAATTCTACGTGTATTCTAAATTCAAGTAACATTAGTGTAACTTCTGTTGTTGCGGATTAGATGGTACTCGTAAGATAACTTCCTTCTATGTATAGTTTATGGGTTTTAAGAGGTTACTTTTAGAAGATTTCATGTTAAACTAGACTCGACTCGATTTCGAATCTTATTCTAATTCATCTCTCAAAATAATTGCTCGTAGGCGATATGGTTAAAAATTTTATGGTGCGCCTAAACTATTGTGTAACTTGCCACAAATGGCGTGTGCCATGCCACGCGAGCCATAGGTTTGCCATCCCTGCTGTAGTGTCTACTTTCTAGTGCTCGTGAACAGTCACGTGCACTTATATGTTGGGACCTACCTTGGAAACAAGGCACATGTAACAAAACGTGAAAACGGCACTACTTTGTTCACTAACTACTTCATTGCTTCTTACTTGCAGTTTTCATAAAATTACCTGCCAGTCTTAATAATATATTTGAAACTCAAACAACAGAGCAATTCAAGGTAGGTACTCAGACATCATTAGCAACTCAAAATCTCAACAACTCTGTGAGTACCGGGAATAATACGACGTGTGTTGTTAGAACAGCCGATAACAGCCCAGTAATGCCCTGATATAATACCTAATTAGGAAAACACTACAAACAAACATATATTATAAGTAATAATGTTTTACATTTTCTGCTTGTATTTTTTGTAAAAATGATTAAAGGAAAAACTACAGAACACAATATCACGCCTGTAATCCTGGAAAGCGTAGGCGGAGGTGTATTTAATGATTTCTCAACCCCACCACCCAAAAAAAAAAAAAGTATACTCACATTTTACCAGTTATGTAATAGGTGCCCCTATTACATAACTGGTAAAATGTGAGTATACTTTTTTTTTTTTACTACTGGGCCTAAATCCGGACTCCGTGACTGATACCCAGAAAATTTCAGCCAGGAAAAATTACAATTTTTACCAGGAATCGAATCAATTACAAGGAAGTCATGCCCTTGCTTGTGACCATTAGACCAATGAGGCAATATAAATGGAGCACTACTTTCGTCAGTAGTGTGTTAAGCTATTAGATTATTGTAGTAATTATTAACATTCTCGTGAAATCACGGTTTCTACGTTGAGATAATATAAGACCTATATCGTAATAGTATGGCTTCCGAAATACCATTTGACGTTCGACAAGTGCTCATTATCAGCATAGTTTGAATAAATGACTTTTGATTTTGATCATGTTCGTGAAAACGTAAAACGGTGTTAATCTGTTTATGTTGCTTTGTGCTACATATTAGTGCTTGTACGTATAACTAGGTACTGACTAAACTCGATTTCAGGCTAAAAATCAAAATCTAAATGAAAAGTCATTTATTCAAATTAGGCTGATAATCAGCACTTTTCGAACGTCAAAATTTACTTTACTCTACTTATTTACAAGAGACAGTCCCCCAAAACGCCCACCCTTCGGCGCTTCCTAGTGTTTAGCTGGAAAGAAGAAGTGACGGAACAAACTCCCCAGCAACACATTCTGTCTGTTATGTTGGTTAGAAGAACCAGACTCGATACAATAGTAAGGTGTACGTTCATTTTAGAGTTACTACAGACACAAATCAATAATAAAAAAATATATAATTATAAACAATGTAAAAATAAAAAAGCACATAACATAACAAACTAGTTCGTACACACCATGGTATACACAAACGTTTACTGGTTTATTGTGTCTCGTTGGTCTAGGTATCTACCTAGACCAACCACCAAATCGTAAGTGCGACTGTTGAGCATGAGGCCTTTTTTTTTTTTTTTTTTGGTGGGTGTAAAATCATCGAATAACCCCTCCCGCTCTTGGGCAGAGCGAAAGGGAGTGTCAGACTTCTACTGACTAAAAACCACCCATGTTCCTTCTTCGCCCTCTATGTCGAGGCCGCGATAACCGTTGGACTACCCGCGGCCCCGACAGGCGTCGGCCCTTTCGGGCCCCTCCCATGTTGCTGACATCTCTTTGAGGCGCGCGTGGAACACGAACGCGCCGTCGACACGGCTGAGCATGAGGCCTGTGTTCGACTCTCGGGTCAGCCAAAGTGTAATTTTCCATCAGGAATGTTTAATTAGGTACCTACCAGCCACTTTGGTACCTACCTACCAGCCGCTTTGGTATCTACCAGCCACTTTGGTACCTACCAGCCACTTTGGTACCAACCAGCCACTATGGTACCTACCAGCCATTTTGGTACCTACCAGCCACTTTGGTACCTACCAGTCACTTTGTCAATCGGATCCGAAATGTGTGTGTACTATTAGGGACACCTCTGCCACCCCTTCGGAGATTACAGGCGTGGTGTTTTAGTCTACACAATATCCTGACTCAGGATACGAACATCCTACAGATTTATGTAAACATGTATTAAACCGACGATTAAGATATTAGGTACCACGTAACCAAAATAAATAAAATAATATAAATAACTGTTGTATGTCCCCACATACAACAGTTATTTATAAAAACCGGCCAAGTGACGTATATATTATGTATAGAAAAATATTTCATTCAAGTTTACATTTTATTCGTTGGTCGATTAGGGGAAAGTGGGGGGAAATCGGACAGATGGGTGAAACCAGATAGTTGCTATTTCATTACTCCGCGTACAGCTATGTCGCTCTAGCTAGCGGTGACTATACGCGCGTAGTCGTACTCAGTGCAGTAACAAATTACAGTGACGGTAACATCTCAGCGCGTGGGTCTATAAACGAAAATTGTAACAAAGGTAAGTTATCTAATATTATGACTTTTTTAAAATGTTATCACATTACTTTAGCTATACAGGGTGTAAAGTAACGCATCACACATACGCCAACCAAGCATTCTGTACATCAAACTAAGTACCCCTACGCAAAAAAATTTGCTGGGAAACGACTTTTTTTTGGTTCAAAAATTTCATTTAACGGTAAAACTCAATGTAGCACTCTTAAAACATTGTGCTAGTGGGTGCTTAGAATTGTAAAAGGGTCATGGAGGTAATTTAAGTAAAGTTATAACCTGAAAAACTTGTATTTACAAAAACAGCTGTGTAAAATTTGGAACTTTGACCCACAATATCTCCGTAGGTAACTATTAGGTGTTCCCAGGTATGGCCTAGAGCAAAAAAAATAAAACGCAGTGGTGGGAAGAACAAGTGCCTTTCGTTTGCGTTAAGAGTACTTTTACACCGTTTATGCTATCCTATATAGTTGTATTTTTTATGTAGTATTAAATATTAAAACTTTTAAAACGGTATTTGTTGTTGCTATGAGTGTAGGTACCTACATAAGTTTTGTTAGTATTACAATTTCAAACCTGGCAGCCCGGTTTCAAAGTACTTATTGCGGGCAATTGTTTTCTTCCTCTGTTTAATCACTATTTTTTAACTTTTTACAGAGTGCCAGCGTCAATTTGCCACTAAGATAATTTTATGAGAAACTCAAATAAAAAAACAAAAGCAAACAAATTGGAGTGTTTGGTTTTGTAGCGAAAAGAATGCCTTCATCGAAAAACTGTTTGTGCAACTCGCAATAGTTTTTAAAGACCTATCCAAAGACATCCCACACAATGAATTCATGCCAAATTACAGCTTTCTAGTACTAAGAGTCTTTGAGATAAAGTGTGGACGGACGGACAGACAGACAGACTACGGAACCCTAAAAACGGTTGTTCCATACGTTTTTAACGTGTAGGTATTCTAGTTTTGTAAGAAATTGGGTTTGGAGAATTCGGGTTTGACTGCTAACTATATATATTATAAATACACGTACCTAGTAGCACTCACCTCATCTAGCCATAGATTTTTAGAAGACATAGAAAGAGCTCTCGGTACAGCCACCATATTAGAATGACGTGAAACAAATTATAGACGCTCATACTAAGTCAGCTACCGAGCTTCACCAACACATGACATAAATAAGCTTTCACACGAATATAAAAGAAACGCTATGACGCACGTGCATTGTCAATTTATTTAAACTTTCCATTAGCTTAGAAAAATGGAATGACCTACTTTCTGAAACCGAGTGCACACGAGCGGCGAGCTAGTAGTACACCTATCTACCCACCGTGCCACGTGCAACCTACGATGTCCCTAAGTGTATGCATTCGGTAATGCTTTCAGGCCCATTATCATCTGCCTAGGCACGTCCTGGGTACTACGGTACCCCTTCTTTAGACAGGTTGTTCAATTACCGGACGCTGAAAACTTGTGACTACTGTCAAATGACAGCCGGGCCGAAGCTTAACATGCTTGTCGAGGCACCAAGGTAACTCTGAATGTAATGGATGGTCACCCATCCACGGACTAATTTACGCAAGCATTGCTTAACCTTGCCGATTGACCTGTGCGGCTGTTTTGGCAAAGCCCTTTCAAGCTCGACACGAGTAAGATGCAGTGTTGCATTATCATATTATAATGATGCATAAAGGGAGGTGTCCATCGAGCGCCTCACCAAACTAGCTTGGTGCCACTCTGCGGGACGAGCACGGGCGTACCCAAGACGTTGGTGACAAGACGTTATAAATTATGTCATGTCTTAGAATTTGTCTTAAATGCTAGCACGGGTACCACATGTGATATAATTTAAGACGCGACTTGTCTTTCTTGTTGCTGACTTCATAGTGTGACCTAGTATATTAAAAAAATAAAAATGTCTATGACCATCTGAATAGGCGACCAAATAAAATAATACGTATAAAAGAGCACAGTTCATACAGTTAAACAACTTTTTAATTTTCTTGGGTACTAATTCATTTTTGACATAACACGTACGCGGCACGTCACCGCACGTCTTTCATTTTCTTTTTTTATTTATTATTTGATAACTTGCTACTAACTAAAAGTTCTGTTTTTCTTTTAAAAGTTTGATGTGATTTGTTTTGAAATATATTTGTCAGGCGGAAAATCCGTTGGAACTCCCTGTCTGGCAACTCGAACGGATTAGAGGAGTCCCGAATGTTTCTTCGGAATATTTTCCTACTTTGGACCTCTTGCCTTCGGGCAAGAACATAATTATAATAATTTACTGCCATTTGATGCAGTAGTAAGCAGAAAAATATACTTATATTTTTAATTTACTTTTATCACCACCTCCGAACGAACGTGATATAAACGAGCATATTCATCTGTCAAAATATGACATTTGTTACAAAAATGGGTGCGCCCATATTAGCAAATAAGACATAGGAGTCCCAACTAAACGTCAAGAAGTTATATCACATATCATGAAATTATCTTACGCCGCCGTGCTAGCATTTAAGACAAAACGGTTTTATCGCCCAAACTGTGATAAAATGTGTGACTCACTGGATACTTCATTTATAACCATAGCATAGTCAGCCTATAATATTCTCTTTGCTGGGACAAACGCCCTCTCTATGAGAGGGAATCGGCAGTAATCTAGCACGCGGGCCCGGTAAGGTTTCGTGACATGTTCACACATTATCACAAAATGGTCAGCATGCAACGTTTATTGGAACACTACATAATGTTATGGCAAGGTGCAGCTTTTATCTACACTACTATTTATAAAAGCGAAAGTTTGGACAGATGGGCGAATGTTTGTTACTCAAAAATACCAGAACGGCTGAACGGGTGTTGATGAGGCATAGAAGTGCAACATTATTGTCTGGATAGTGAATTACCGCAAGCTACATTTTTATCTAACTCAACAGCCAGTAATTTATAATTGGTCGGGACTTGCAACTAAATGCCAGTGAGTGTACTGTGGCTTAGATCTCCTTTATGTACGTATACTTACTTCAACATAGATTTTCATAATAACTTTCAACACGTGTGTCGAACTGCCGCACTCATGGACGTTTAATGATTACTTAAGCCTTTACTTAGAAAACATTTTGACCCTTTAGTGATGGTTTTCTGTCTTATCTTTACTTGACCCTTTAGTGATGGTTTTCTGTCTTATCTTTACTTGACCCTTTAGTGATGGTTTTCTGTCTTATCTTTACTTGACCCTTTAGTGATGGTTTTCTGTCTTATCTTTAATTGACCCTTTAGTGATGGTTTTCTGTCTTATCTTTACTTGACCCTTTAGTGATGGTTTTCTGTCTTATCTTTACTTGACCCTTTAGTGATGGTTTTCTGTCTTATCTTTACTTGACCCTTTAGTGATGGTTTTCTGTCTTATCTTTACTTGACCCTTTAGTGATGGTTTTCTGTCTTATCTTTACTAAGTTAAATATCTCTGAGTACGGCAGTTACTGCTGTGCTCAGAGATATGTATATATTATATTAATGAGTAGTTAAGCCGTCACTTAGTAAAGATTTGACTTACTTTTGTGTGACAAAACTGTCAAAACCTTTAGTAAGTGATGGCCTAAGTAATCCTTAAAGCTCTCTAAGGGCGTCAGTAAGACTTCTAAGCTTAGACAGACTTATTCATTGATGACACGATGACATAAGGATTCTACTCCTATTCATTCAAGATTAGACAAAGTTCTTTTAATACAAATCGACCTTAAATATTTCTAAAATCTGTCATTTTGTCAATTCTTTCGTCGCGGAAGTCGTTTTGTCATGTTTCCATGGCCGTCATGCTAAGCATGCTGGTGAAAGAATAAAAGATTTTTCGTAACCGACATTCAAAAAGTGGAGGTATTCTATTCGAGTGTATGTATTAATTAGGGTTCCGTACATCAAAAGGAAAAAACGGAACCCTTATAGGATCACTCGTGTCTGTCTGTCTGTACGTCTGTCACAGCCAATTTGCTCCGAATCTAAAGGACCGATTAAGTTGAAATTTGGTACACAAATGTACTCGTATTTCTATGACCCAAACACGAACGTATAACGTAAATAAATGTAGGTATTTTGAATATGGGGTCACTTTTGGGGAGCTTAACATTTTTTTTTCACTCTTTCTAACTGTACCGTGTGAAATAGGTATCAAATGAAAAGGCGTATTGTGACGACATCAATTTTTTTTTAAATATTTTTTAAGTATACTCTTTTAAAGATATTTAAGAAAATAGATGACAATTGACCATTCCCCCTTATCTCCGAAGCGGGGAAATGGCCAACTGTCTTATTATTTTGAAAAAAAAAACAGCGTTTAGTTCAACACTTACAGATTGCAGGAAAACCTTTAAGGTGGAAGCTCACATCTGGCCCGCGAAATTCTAATTTTCTTACGTTTTTGGCAATTTGCAGGCCAGTGCTTGGTTGTATGTTTATGAAAATTTGATTTGCGACTGTAAGACGTATGAAGTTACCGAATTATAACCATCAAAATTACTAACTACTAAAGAACGACGACTAAATTACTAAAGAATGACTTTTACATGCAAAAATCAATCTTGACATGAAAATGAACTTGGAGGGTTGTATTGATAATATATTTGGAATTGGTCGCAGTAAACATTTGTGATGTCTGGAAACAAGCATATTGGTTAATGGTATCGAACTATTTACATAGAGACATATTCTACTCACATTGTGAACTATAACGAATATCGAAATGCATACGAATTTCGTTATCTGGAATTTAATTAAAATAATCAGCAGAAAGCGGTTACACTAGACATCGCTTGATTAATAATTAGACACTAATTTAAAACGTTTTGGTGACCTTGACAAAGAGTAGGTACAGAAACCTGACGTAAAGCTAAGACGTCTCTCAGAGCCGATAACGAAGCAAGACGTGTGCAGAGGCGACGTGGAGTTGCTGCTATTCAGGCCTGAGGGGCCAACGCTTAGGTTTGCCCAAATAGAAGATTGGTGTGCTCTAGCAGTTACGTCACAGAGCTGACTCCACAAGTAGCGGCTCTACAAAGACAAGGCTCACTACTAAAGGTGACTACAGGCACTCAATAGCCACAATGTTCCGCACAGATACCCACATTAAGGCGTACAATCAAATGCCTGTCCAGTCAGCTGATATTCACAGGACAGCGATCATCACAACTGATCGAGTTGCGAAGGAAATTTTAAAAAATTATTTACGTGAGTAAAACCGCAAAACAAAATGACGAGATTAAAAAAAACACCACCGACTCTATAGTCGGTGGTGTTTTTATTTCCTATGTTTTAATCGTTTTGGACTTGGTTTAAGGTATAAATCTGTGGTAATTTTCTTTCCCGCTCTTAAAACGCACGTGTGTGAAATACATTAGGTACATGTCAAACCTAATCGTAGTGCATAAAAGTCAGCTTTCGACGAAGTGTATTGAAAAAGTAGTTGCTTAGGACTAACTCAATTAATTGGAGTTAATTTTGCCAACAAATCTAGCTATAGGTACTTACATGAAAAGTAAATCTATCCGAAAGCTAAACACGTAGTTCATGGACCGCTGGAACGTCTGCGCGGCATTTCCTTCGCAACTCGGTCAGTTGTGATGATCGCTGTCCTGTGAATATCAGCTGACACAGTTTTGAGACCTGCGCTCCCATACACTATGTATAGGAAAATATTTCATACAACGACATTATACAGGGTGTAAATTAACCCTTCAAACAGACGTCAACCAAGCATTCTGTAAATCAAACTAAGTAAGTAAAATTATTGCTGGGACGAACGATTTTTTTGGTCATGGAGGTAATTTAAGTAAAGTTATAACCTGAAAAACCAGTATTTACAAAAACAGCTGTGCAAAATTTGGAACTTTGACCCCCAATATCTCCGTAACTAGGGGGTTCCCAGGTATGGTCTAGAACCAAAAAAATATCGCAGAGTTGAGGAAAACAAGTGCCTTTCGTTTGCGTTAAGGGTACTTTTACACCCTTTATAAGTTGGTCGAATGTTACCTATTCCATCAGATCACGTAGTAGTGTTCACGACACGACACAATGGTTGGCGCAATGGCTCAAGCAATGGACTGCTACGCTGCGTGTCGCGGGTTCGATCCCCGCACGGAACAAATATTTGTTTGGCCTACAGGTAGTTGTTTCGGGTCTGGATATTTGTGTATGTGAGTTTAAATGTTTGTGAACGCGATACAGGAGAAATTCCTAATGGAGGGCAACGTTTAAAAAAAAAAGTGTTCTAATTCTATTTTAGCAGTTCAGTTTGTGAGGATAAACATTACTGTTATTCATTAGTTTTATGGTAAGGCAGATGTGAGTGCGGGGACAGGACAATCTACTTAAATATTTTAATGAAAAATCTATTTTTTTCCTAATAAGTAAGCTTCAAATAGGTAAACACTAAACATTTCTGAAAAACAAGTTTCTAGAAACTGTGACATGTTTTTAGTATAAAGAAAGGCTGTTCAAATGTAAAGGTCACAAATGTCATGATACATTGTATGAGACATGACCGGATACTACCTACGTTCACACATTCAGATAATTAATGTCGCAGTCATAGGACTGGATGCTAATTGATCGAGACTTGAGGATTAGAGGCCCCATCAGGAACGAGCGTAGGTAGGTACCTACATAAAAACTTTTGTTTTGTTATTAAATTGGGTATTGTGCCTAGATATCTATAACGGGCTGATGTCTTACCGGATGCTTTGAATACTTATCAGTTTTCTACCTACTGATTGACTGCCTATCTGACCTTCACAACGTAGTAACTGTGTAAGATTGGTGGTCCTGGTCAGACTTTACAAATGACAAAAGACAGTCTAACCGTGTAACGTGTTTTCCGACCCATAGAATGAAACTCCCACGTGATCTCAAAGATAAACGTACCTAAGTCGTGTGGACGGGACCTTACCTACGGGTTGGCATTTGTAAATAGAATCAACCTGTCAATTTGACATTGGCTTACGTACAGTGTATAGCTGTACCTACTCTGGACTTTAGTCGTAATACATTATGAGCTAGTTTTTCGTAGCTTGCAGTTGCTATAGGTACCTACCTACCTAGGTACTTACTTACACTGTGAATCAGAAAGGTAGAGTCCTATAAGAGTGTGATATGATAACTATGACTCATCAAAATCATCAAACTGAAGCACTCTCTCTTTCTCTATGCCAAGTAGGTAGGTGTTGATATTTTGCAGAGTTTAAAGCGATCATTAAGTACCTATACTTATCATTGATACTTAATTATAATTATGATACTTAGCTTGATAATTACGAGGTAACACAATAAAAAGCTGCTAGTCAAAACTATAAGTAGGTACCTACCAAAACCAAAATCAAAAGCCATTTATAATTTAAAATTAATCAACACTTTTCGAACTTAAAAATTTATTTACAAGAGACAGTCCCCCAAAACGCCCACCCTTCGACACCCATAACTTTGATGGCAAACATAACATACTAGTTTAGGTACCTACTTACGAGTAGATAAGTAAACATAGGACATGCAAACTATTTCCTACTTACTGTACCTAAGTACTTATAATAGTATAAAAGAAATAGGTAGGTAGGTATGTAGTACCTACATTTTGATACAAGTGCGGAAAGTTTGTTATTGCATTCGAGGCAGATTGAACACCCGAGGTCTAGAAGTGCAATAACAAATTCCCACGTATATACGTTTTACAATAGAGTTTCGAAGAAATAATACTTACTTACATTAAAACGATAGGTAAGTATTTTTGTCATCAATTTTTAAGAGACTAGGTAGACAGAGAATGCTTTCTCTGTCTAGGTATGGTTTTAATCAATTTGGACTTTGAAGGTACCTACCTACCGGTACCTACAGTTATCTGCGGTACTTAATTTTAATCAATTTGGACTTAGAAGGTACCTACCTACCGGTACCTACAGTTATCTGCGGTACTTAATTTTGTTTTCCGCCCTTCGTTGTAGAAAAATTAAAAAAACGCACGCGTGCGAAATACATTGCATGTCGAACCTACTCATAGTGCAATAAGAGCCAGTTTTCGAGGAAGTGTATTGAAAATGAATTTACGGTAGGTACGGTAGGTACCTACCAACTTAATAACTCCAACCAAAACTGAGAACTGTAGCGACTGCAATATGCTGATAGGATTACGATTACCAAATGGGACACGAATAGTTAAATTAAAATCATTTTAAGTAAGATAGCCTAATATAACCTAAGTACCTACTTAGGTACTTACCTACGTAGGTAACGTCCCGTTCCCAATGGTTCTAAGGAAATCTACAATAAATTCTAGGAAACTAATTATATTACCGAGTTGAAATACCTATAAAGCCAAAACTTGTCACAAACTTTTCACAGATTAGGTAGGTACGGTCTCTGATGTAACATCGCTGTCAAATCATGAAATCAATGTTAAATTATTTTATTCTCCTTGTGCTACGAGTAAAGTCGATTTTCGGTTGCTGCCATTGACAATTCTAAATAGGGTAGGTACCTAGGTAATTAACAAATAAAAACGAATTAGTCCGTCAGATAGATTTCGTCTGACAAAAAATATTGGACACGTATTTTTTCTTTTTTCACGTAAACAAACAATGAAGACGATACTTACAGTGCTCTGAAAACTCGTGTGACGTCATTTTCCAAGACATTAGTATGGCATTCTTTACCGGTGAGTGACGTCAAAACCCCCCACTCAAATCTTTGACGCGTTTTATCTTCGTCAATTTTTATTGATTTGATAAAACAAAAATACGTAGTACCTAGGTATCGAATATTTTTCAATAATCTAAAAGACGGGACTAATTTGAATCAATTTTTTTTGAAGTCAGTAAACATCCCTCTTGTAATTTGATAAGTAGGTAAGTATGTTGGCCTCTGAATAAGTTCGAATTAAGTTCTTTGTACAAAGTAAGTAGGTACCTACTTACTTAGTAGAAAACTTACAAAATTAGTTTAATTTTTGTAACTTTTGAAGTAGGTACCTACTTAAATAGATAAGTTCCTAGCCGGTAAATACTTCTCAGGACACCGTAAACAGTATAACAGCAAGTACTTAATTAGGTAGGTACCTACCTACTTACTGTTTACTGTTACCTCATGATAATAGGAAAAAATGACAAAAAGTGAAAACGTATGTTAAAACTGTAAATAATAAAATATTGATCTAAATACTAAAAGCCCAAACAGTTCTGTTGATGCCCTAATACTTACTCGTAAGTGAGAAACATGCATACATTTGACAATAATATCGCCATCGGGCTGCTCGACAGCTTGATGCCTAGATAGGTACTACCTATGCCTATGCGCAGCATGCATGTGCCACGTGGTTCAGTTACATACCTGTGCCTATGCGCATGCATGCATGTGCCACGTGGTTCAGTTACGTACCTATCTACTTATTATTGGTAGGTACCTACGTATCAGTTACTGCATGCTCATTCATCAGTTCATCACAGATACTCACAATTATTTCGTCTGCAACTCAGCATGGTAGATATTTGCATGAATTAACGTAAGGATGCCAATGGACACTGCGGGGCATTACCTAGATAATTAATACCGAGTGTGTGTAGTAGCTAAGTATAACCGTTTGTTGATAGGTTTACCAACTTATTTATGTTTACGTGTAATATTCATTTTAATTCATGAATTAATCATAGATCAATATTATAATTTCTATATGAAATCGTGCGCACTGAGTTCCTCGATAATTATATTCAATTCAAACTAATTAACGTTTTTGTGCTATCTGTAACGTTTACCTGCGAAAGGCACTCATCTAATGATAGAAATTAACAATTTAAAAGAGTCATATTTATTGCGCTACTTACTAGAGTTAGTATTAGAATTGCCATTTAATTGTAATTTATCGCCAAATGTAACGCGAACATTGTATGATGTGTGTGTGTGCGCGCGAGGTGCGCGGGCGCCGCTCGCGGCGGGTGCGGGGAGCGGGCGAGCGCGCGGGGCGTGGCGCCGGGGGGCGGGCGTTTGTCGCGCCCATTGGCGAAGCGCGGCTTGGGCCCCGCCCACGAGCGCCCCCCGCCCCGCGCCTCGCCGCGCGCCCGCCACGCTCTGCACTCAGTGCCTCGCGGTCCGTCGTCAGTGTCGCATGCGTAGTGTGTCTAACTCGCGTCTTCCGCTGCAGATGCGATCCCGTTGAAGTTGAGTGATGCCGGCCGAGGAGGACCCCGCGGTGATGGAGTGCCGGGAGCCGGTCGACTCGCCGCAGCAGTTCTGTCTGCGCTGGAACAACTATCAAAGCAACCTCACCAGCAGCTTTGACCAACTTTTGCAAACTCAATCTTTCGTGGACGTGACTCTATCTTGTGATGGACAAAGTTTGAAAGCGCACAAAGTGGTTCTGTCGGCATGCAGCCCTTACTTCCAGTCGCTGTTCATGGACAACCCCTGCCAGCACCCCATCATAATAATGCGTGATACCAAATACTGCGACCTGAAGGCAGCCGTGGACTTTATGTACCGCGGCGAGATCAACGTGTCGCAGGAGCAGATCCCGGCGCTGCTCAAGGTGGCCGAGTCGCTGAAGATCCGTGGCCTCACGGACGTGAGCGGAGACCACGCCGTGGTGCAGCCCGGAGGGCGCAGCGCCAAGAGGCCGGAGCGCAGCCGCGACGCTGACTCGCCGCCCAAGGCCCGGCGCCGCATGTCGGAGGACCGCACTAGCGGGGGCTCCGGGCGCGCGCCGCAGCCCACGCCCAGCCCCACGGCCGCCAGCGAGCTGCTGCCGCCGGCCGAGCCCGCCGCGCCCGCGCTGCCGCCGCTGCACCCCGACGACGTCGACATCCGCCCCGGCATCGCCGAGATGATCCGCGAGGAGGAGAGGGTGAGTCACCACTGTCTATAACCTACCACCCACACCACCAGGCCACACCGGGCCACACCGGGCCACGCGGGCCCGTCAGCCGCTCGGTACCGCGCGCCGCTCGTCGAGGGTTGTTTTAAAAGTTTTCCCGCCGTCCGGACTCGCCCCCCGCGCGCACCCCTCCCTCAACCCTGCCGCGCGAAACTTTCCGAACAGTAGCGCATTACGTAATTAATTTATATTTGACTTGACTACTTTGTTAATGCTATTGTGAAAGTTATAATAGTTTCTGAGTCGCTTCGGTTGATGTAGGCCTCCCATCCAGTAACGTAGATGCGCTTACTATTAATTATATGCAACTCATTAAAATATTGCAAAATTAAATTAAACAGGTTAGGTATCCGGGTTATTGGCAACACATATTTATTTGCATATAAAGTCTAGATATCACTTTTACCGGGTGCAATTATTATATTGAATGCCTTAATATTTGTGAAAATAATTAAAAACATACTTTCTAGGCCACTCTTTTTTGTGTGTTATTCAAAAGGCAACTTTTCCGCAATGTAAAAAGTTATAACAGCTGCAAAAAGCTGCACTCGTGTACGTTCCCCTCGCGGCAGAATAACGCAACACTTTAATGCAAATAAAAAAGTTGTGAAAGTAGTTCTAACTTCATTGAGTGAACGGTAAACAATATTGAATTATTATGTTTGAAATTTCAATTAAAATGCACCTTAAAATAAGATACCTAGGTATTTGAGTATTTTAATTGGAACTTATAAATAAAAATTAAGTTTGTTACCTACAAGTAAAATTAAGAAAACCATTGTATAAATAAAAATAGTAGGTAGGTAAGTAATTAATATTATAATTTAGTGAAATATTATATATTTTAAAATTATAGGTAGGTATTAGTTTTAGAGAATATCGAGAATCATTGTGTAGGTATTCGAGTTTTATAATGAATTCAAAGGCTGTAGGTATGGGAAGGAGTGAAGACGAGTATAATATAAAAGGATCGGTCGCTAGCTAGGTACCTACTTAAAGATACTGCAAAAAAACAGAAAGAGACAAACGTGACAAAAGAAGCGCGGGAAAACTTTACTAACTTACGCTTATTTTCAGCCCGGATAACGAATCAAAACGTTTTAAGTTTTATCATAAGTAATTATCAAGGGGCTAATCAATAACTTACGATAATACAAAATACTTACTTCTAGCATACAAATTAATCCGATACCTACTACCGATACAAATTAAGGGCTAGATAATTAACAGCGGATCAATCTTCACGTTAAACCGCAATTGCCTAGGTCAGTCTGTGGATGGGAGACCCCGAGTTACTTGTCTCGGAAAGCAATAACTACCTACCAAGTTAAAAAAAAAAATGTATTTAGTCTGTCAGATATACCTACTTAGATTTCCAAAAAAAACTTTTCTTTTTTCACGTAATCAAAAAATGATGACGATACAGCGCTTAGAAAAGTCGTGTTACGTCATCGCGTGTTACATTTTTTACCACAAAGTGACATCAAAGTCAATTTTTATTAATTTGATGAAACAAAAATATTTTAATAATAATATATTTTCAATAAACGGACTAAAAAGAATCATATTTTAATGAGTCAGGAAACATCTCTCATCATTTGCAATTCAATTTAATTTATTTTTTATTTCTGATTGTCCAATTCAATAAAAATAATATTTTTTTCCAATTTGTATTTCTTAGTATTATTTTTGCGGTACATCTACTCACCACTGAATCAAGACGCGCATTAAGCAATATTTTTTCGGCTCTGGGTTAACCCATTTGTGTCAAACTGTGTATATTCTTATTTCCTAATTATATCTAAAGCACGTTAGATTATTTTTTTATTTATGTTACCTCTACAAATACTATTATCTTGATTTAAAGAATCTTAGTACCTAAGTCAAATGGTCGCCTACTGAAGGTGGTCGCGAAACCGGCGCAACGACCCTACTTAATTTTTACACAGTTTCAGTAAGTGGTTCGTAGGTACTATTTATTAGTCGGTTGTTGTGCCTATCATTTCAAACGAGCCCTAAACTCAGGTATTCAATTATCTAGCCTACCTGCCTGCCTATCTACAAGGCACATTTCATTCAACACTTCATTCGAAATGGCAGGTAATCAGTTACCTCATCAATCGAAAAACAACGAATAAATGTTTCATGCTGGCCGTCTACACTCTGTTTGAATACCTAAATAGCTAAAACAAATCGAACCCATAAAAGTAGCAAAGTTAACTTCAAAAATTCATTACCTAAGCATTTCCGTGGCACAGACAGCACTACGTCAATAGGTAACCAAATACTTACGTATGCAAGTCGAGTATAAGCCGGCTAAAAGGCTGACTTAACCATTCAGAATCAGAATATTTAACGTCCACGGATATACCGAGCAGCGATCCGGTAGTACAAAACCAATTCAAAAACATCAGAAATATTTCCTTAACCAAAGAAGCCAGCAGTACGGAAGGCCATATTTTGCGATATTCAAACTAATCAATTTATTACAAGCCGCGTACCTACCTATGTCCCTCGAATATAACCAAGTCTAACATTTGAATAATAACCATTATTTTATAACAACGACTAATACTAAGAAATGCTCACAAAACCACCTAGCAGTTGTAGAAACATAATTTTTTGTTGAAAATATAAATACTAACCGTCCATTGTTAGTGCAAAGTTGTATAATTTAGCGTTTCACGACCAAAACTAGGTCTTTCTTGTAACAAAAGGATATTGTTTCAGTAAAATTAGCAATGCAATCAACATAGATAAGTAAATGTTTGCGTTATTCCACTGCCTTCGGTTAAAAATGTTACCATTATTTAGCAATGTTCGTTAGTGTTTTAACGTTGTAAAACGAGTGGACGACTTATGGAAGCCGAATCAACATTCAGCGTATCAATAAGTCGGTTTGCGCCAAAGCGCAGGCCAATGACGAAGCCGGATGATCGCGCTAGAGACGACGATCATTGTTTCGGCTCATTGTGATCAAAAGTTACACGTTTTTGGGCAACTGCGTCTTTGCGGCCGAGTTTGTTTTATGGTTTTGTTGCATCAGGGATGTAGATCTTTCGTTATGGAAACATTTTGCTAGAAGGTAGTTGTGTAAAATAAAAACACAGTATCACTTTAGATAATAAAATTACTTTAAAAAATATTTGTCGCCGAATTGCATACGTTTCGGCGGCGGTTACAAATATTCGACATTCGTGTTGCACATCTCTATTTTACCCCAAATCTAGTTAGATGCGACCGCGTCCACTTAAAAGCGTGTGTCTCCCTCAACCCTTCCGAGGGAGGCTTTTCTCTCTCGCCTGGTATAACCTGAGGCGTCGGTAATTTGAAGTTAACTTTAAACAAATAGTCACGCGATAGGTTACGACTACATACGACTTTGAATCGATTGCCTTCGAGCGAGTTTTGTGATCACCTGTCTGACTTGATACTCATTTGCTACTTACAGTGTATAGGTACGTTATGATTTTGGAAGATTACGTTTTTTGTAAGGTTTTTTTTGCGATAAAAATAATAGGGACATTGTTTGCAGTTAATTGTTTTAATATTTGCAGGTATTTATAGATATTTTGTAACTTGTGAATTTTAGAGTAACGTAACTTTTGATATTTTTCACTTACTTTTGCTTTTCTAATAAGAAAATATTTAAGAAAGTTACTGAATTAGGTACTTCGGTTACTAATTTAATTTAACTTAATTATTTTAAATCAGTTAGTTTATTGATATAAAAAAATTGAAATTAAAAGTAAATTATTGATGATCGATCTATTGATATTATAAACGAGTAGGTACCTACCTACTGACGTCTAGGTAGGAGGAATGGCAGGAACTACAACGGGAACATGAACGTACTTACATATTCCCAACCATGGTAATATTATCATTGATCCCGACGTTGTTGTTTGCAATAAGGATCACACAAACCCTTTTATGGTGAATGCCTTTTCATCAAATAGACACTCAAGGAACCAGAACTTAGAGTGTTCTATAGGTGATTTTAATCATTATTACTCAGTACCTAAAGTCACATTTGTTACGGTAGCGAATCCTATTTTATTTAACATACAACCTCACACTGACCGGCTAATTGCAAAAAAACGTAAGAGAAATCGAATTTCGCGGGCTATCTTGTCGCATCAACCTTATGTGCACCGCTATAGGACGACATGATAGGCAGTCAGCTTACAACTTGAATAAATTAGATTTGAAAGGGGAATATTAATGGTCGCTGTCCACAGACAAAGGAAACAACGACAAAAGTAAACCGACACACAAAATTGCAAGTACTGGGTACCTAAGTGCCTTAGCAATAGGCTCAGTACCTAGATACGTACCTTCTTTGAAGTTAAGGCTCGACATAATATTTAGACAGGCTACAAAGGTGTATTTTATGTGCTCTAATTAAAGTATTATCTCACTAAAAACAAAACTTGTAAAAAAAGCCAAGTCGCGCAATAGGGGATCGGAGTGGGTCAAAAAAATATGATTCTAATTAGTCCGTCAGTTAGATTATCGAAAAATATTGGATACGTGTTTTTTATTTTATCAAATTAATAAAAATTGACGAAGATAAGACGCGTCAAAGATGACGATGAACTTGATGAGAGTGGGGGTTGTGACGTCATTTGTTGTTAAAAATATACTACCATGTGACGTTTTAGAGGAATTCACGAGTTTTCGAAGCATTGTATCGTCTTCATTTTTTGTTTATGTGAAAAAAGAAAAATAATTTGTCCAATTATTTTTGGAAATCTATCTGACGGACTAATTATATTTTTTTTGTCCGATCCCCTATTCTTTTCCTCTACCGTAAAAGGTAGTGAGATCCATGTATTCATAAATTCAGTCCCTACTTAAGGGACCTTCTATCTTAAGTTATTAGCTACGAAATTAGCTAACCTAACAACATCTTATAGTGACCTTAACAATATCAAAAATCTTTGATGTTTTAAATAAAAGATTGACTTGGCCATCGCATCGCATTCGCCAATGTTAAACATCGCATTGGCCAATATGATGCGATAGCCAAATGTAGCCTATACCTAGACTTTTAAATAAGTTGTCAGTTACTCCCGATCTCTTGTACTTATACTTTGCTTGAAGCAGCTATGTCGCTATGTATATACAGAGGCTTAGGACAAATCTGATAACAGTCTGAATATTTGAATATTATATATATATAATTATATATAGAAAAAAAAAATTGTGTAATCGTACAATCGAAATATTATGAAAGATCCGGGAACTCCAAAATATACAGTTTAGTCGTAGTACCTAATATAATCTTGATTTTAATAAGTTTGACATAACGGTCATTATTATTATTATTATTTCCTTTATTTAACTTCATACATATAAATTATATTTTTAAATCAATATTAATTATTTAATTTTTATTTTATTTAATATTTCCAAAAGAGCTTTCTTTTTTACTTAGTACCTATTTATTTTTATAATATAAACGAATCAACCGCTAAATCTTTTGGTTTTAATATAAAAGAGTTTTTATGAGAATGCTCAAAATAACCTGTCCATCAGTTTTATGATTAGTGATATCTCGATAACTGATCATTATGTTATCACACGGATTACAGAGGTCACTGCCTATCTACCTTCTTAATATTATTGTCAGTTGTCACCCACAGATTTTATCAGAAAATAACAACAATAAAATTTCGTTATAAAAACATTCAAACGATCAAACTCATTCCAGAGCTGCAAATTAGAAATCTTAGAAATTAGAAGTTAATGAAATTAATAATTTTTAATTAAGTTTTTTAATTAAAAAAGCATCAAATCTAATTATTGATTATTCTTTTTCGATTAGTGATCCCAATCAGAAGTATCGTGTCCTAGCATTAGTGTGATGATTTTATTTCTAGAACAAACGAGTTAACATTAATTCCGCATATGAAATCAGCACGAGTAGGTATGCAGGTTTCAATTAACGTTCCTAATTAAAAATGTTAGTAGAGAGAATAAAAAAATATAGTATTAAGTACTTAGTAGATTAATTTATGCCATTTGATAAGCCTATTTATTATAGTTGCTGTACGATTAATTCTGTTAATATCCAATGGACGAAGTGGCTTTGATAAGGGGACCGATTTTATTACTTATTCAAGACGGAAAACAATCTTTTGTTTATTTTGGTACTGTTAGTACGTTCCTCACTCGCTGCGGTCCAGACTTCGGTCCAGAGGAGACGTGCCAGAAGGATGCGTAACCAATCATCTCGCTTGTTATTCACAGCTTTAGAAAAACAAGATGTCGTTGGTCGATGACCCATAGTTGATGTTTTGTGTCACACGCACAACTCACTGCAGTTATTTCATATTCCTGTAGGTTTATCGAACGACGATAAGAATCTTAAAATGGACACGGCTTAAATTTAACTTGTACTTTACAATATAGTGTGTACCCTGCGAGTAAAACTAAAGCCAGGTTAACTGTGTGTTAAAATGATAACCTTAAAGTATCTCATTGTCCAGTGAACTTGATCCACGTGTCGTCACGGTTAGTACGATACCTACGTGGAGTGAAGAAGTAGCTTCTAAGTCGCGGGAAAAAATCCCTATAGGTAGGTACCTACCTATATAAAAAGACACTAGGTATGTTCTTACAGCACTCTTATCTCTGAAACCATTCAACTGATTTAGATGATGTGAATGTGTATGCTAGTTTGAAAAATAGGATAGTTTTGGAGCCGATAGATGGCGCCGTCGGGTCGCAGTGGGAATAGATTTAAAAAGAGACTTCAAAATATAAACAAATGTTTCAAATTAAGACTTATTTGATTAAAATAAAGGTTTGGGTAGTACGGAACCCTTTCTTTTTGGAACGTAATCAAGTTTATCTTTCACACAACAAGTTCGTTGACTGTAAAACATTAAAATATGTAAGACACTGTTATTTCTCAGGATTCTGCTAATTTTCACAATGTATCAAGACAATGATAAGGCAATTTGTTACTAAGTATGATAAAATGTGGAGATAGTTAAGTTACGGTCAACTGGTCTTCAGATTTCGGACCAACTGCGGACACCGGGGTAAACACAGACAGATGTAACAGTACAATAGATTAGCTGATGATGTTGGTAGATACCTAGGTACATATTGGAACCTTCTAAGCAATTAAGGTCTAACCTATATTATGTATCTATCTCGATAAGTAGATACCTTTTAGGTCTAGATTGGACACTAATTGTATTACCTACCGTCGGCACTAACTTAACTCTACTGAGCCACCGACACCGGCCCTGTCTCTAGGACTTGACAACTGTTTGCAAACTATTTTAGCGGATCCTAATTTCAGTGGTCATCATCTGCCTTGACTTTACCTAACTAGTTGGGGTCGGCTTAGTCTAACCGGATCCTGATCTTATTTGTACAGGTGAGTTAATCTAATAGATATGTTGTTTGATAGAGCCGTCGTTAAACTCAAAATCAAACACGTGAGAATTGTTAGGTAGCTAATTCTACCAGAATACCAGTTGAGGATTGAGCCTATAATATTCTCAATGCTGGAAAGCAGGGCTCCTGTCTGTTGTCGACGGCGCGAGAGAGATGTCAGTAACATGGAAAGGGCCGACGCCGTTCTGGGCTGCGGGGTGTTTGAAATACCGCGGCTTCGACACAAAGGGCTAAGAAGGAACATGGGTGGTTTTCAGTCAGTAGAAGTCTGACACTCCCTTCCGCTTTCCGCTCTGCCCAGAGCGGAAGGGGTTATTTGATGATTTCCAATCCCATAAAAAAAGGCACCTCTCTATTGAGCCATCCCGCAATCAGTGTGCTTGCAACAGCGTCCAAATATCGGGATCTCACTTTATTTGAAAATCACGGAAGATACTACGAAATCAATTGTCAATTTAACTTAACCCTGAACCGTAAGGTCAAGCATTCAGATATGACGTATTTAATTGTAAGAAAGAAGTCTGCCTAAAAAATGTGCATGAAATATATTCTGGACATACTTCCGACTTCTAGCATTACTTACTTCTTCTACTGAGATATTTTTATTAATTTGATAAGTCCGAGAGACGATCTGAGGCAAGTAGATGAAGTTTTCCTGTTCAAAGACATTTAAATATTTGCGAGAGATAAGGACAAGACGAAGGAAATTGTTTCATCGATTCGGGCTACTGTCATGTTATACTAGCTGATGTCACGCAGTTTCACCCGCGTAGTTCCCGTTCCCGTGGGAATACAGGAATAAAAAGTCTAATGCCTATGTTACTTAAGGTGAATGTAGCTTTCTAATGGTGAAAGATTTTTTTAAATTGGCGCAATAGTTATTGAGTTTATTCATTACAAACATTAACACTCACAAAAATATAAATCTTTCCTCTATAAAATATTAGTGTAGTAGATCACTGGTTTAGATTGAAAATAGTGCAAATTATCCTCAAGTGTTTCAGTGGCTCAAGTACTTATTCAGTTGTTATAATGAATTTATTATGCATGAAGCGTAATAAAATCAAAGAAGTTCCTTTTATTAAATGCAATTATCGGTACAATTAGCGATTGCAATGCTGAACAATTAATTGACTGACTAAATCCGGGCTAGTAAAAGATTATTTCCAATAATTATAATTATTGCTCGTTATATATTCATTTCTATTTAATAAGTAGTAAATGAGTTTTAAACAGAATTCCGCGTCCGCTGTTCCCCTTATTTTTCATAATAATGACTTTCAGTGTTTTTTTATGTTAAATAGCCCTCCTCTTAACCTCAATCTTGTCCTGAAAACAGAGGTCGGTCCCTTCCTCACACACTCCATCTATATCTTCTTTTCCCTCTCTGAACACAACGGCCGCTGCTGAATTGAATGTGCTCAACCAGAAAAATTTCATAGGTACCTACACTCCAAAGTGAAACAACTTGACTGAAATTCCTTCAAAGAATTAAGAACATAGGTACCTACTTAGTTTTTCCGCGCGTAACGGTGCATTAATCATAACATAATCGGCTTGTAATGTTCTCACCGTTGGGATGCCAGGCTTCCTCTCCACGCGGGGTGCGCCTTGCGGGTCCTGCTCCGGGGTCGCTTAACTTTAATCTCTAGAAGTTGAAGGACATAGTATCTCTTTCCGTTTCCTCATTTTCATTAACGATTAGAGAGCAGGCGGTCATGAAATAAATAACACAAATCTAAAGTGTATACCTGCTTGCTATTCGAATCTGAAAGTCCTTCAAGAAGAAGATTCCACGTACTTACTTACGTTAGTTTCCCCACGCGCACCTCGTACCAATAAATTTTTAACAACAATTTTAATGTAAATATTGTAGCCGTAACATTTCCGCGTTCATTGCTCATAAAGATAAAATGGTAATTACATTCGTAATGATCGTGATTCAGTGCTTTCGGCCATTATTTTAGCCGATATGTGAGTAAGCCGTCGCCGTTTTATTGTACTGAACTGATGTACTGGTAACTGGTGACTGGTCGACCTACTTCTCTATGGGTTAATGTGCCTAGACCTGTGTGTCATCGACTACTAATCTTTTGAACAAAGAACAAGGGTTAAGCACTGAAACTTGCTCAAAAATAATCTTAAAAGTCACAGTAAATTATAATATTACTAGTGTACAAAGGAGGGCAGCAAACGTCAATGCGTTGGTGTAATCTGAAGATGAGGATAGAAATATAGTAAAGGTAGAACACATGTTTATTTAGCGCATGCCACAAGTGCACACAACATTTAATAAAAATAACAAGAACTTATATCTAAACATAAAATTGTTCATGTCACGGCTCTCTCCAATTAGCCCAGTTCAGCAATCTTCCAGACAACTAGTGGCCGACGCAGGTTTCCAACTAGCCCTCAGATATTGTTCTAATCAGATCAGGTAAACCAATGAAATTGAAATGAAATTATAACCAATAATTTCTTTCCACAATTTTCCGATGTATTCAACACAGACTTAAAGTACCTAATTAATCGGATGTCAAAGGGGCTTTTATCATGATTGGTTATACAGGTCACTATACGCCCACATAGCTGTTTAAAAGCATTCCACCCCTAGCGTAAAACGAGGCCTTTAGAGTTACACCAGTCTGCCGATGCCTCAATAATTGAGTCGTGAACTTAACTAAGTTAAAACCGACACAAACACAACTCGGGTCGCTTTAACTAATTTCTGCGATGGCGCTGATTGTGTTGACCCAGACATAGACAGGGTACTGACTGAATGCAGGATATTGGGGGAAATGTAAGTAGGTACCTACTTGTGCACGGGCACATAATGTATCGTCTATGGAAAGTTATTCTTAATATAACTCACAGTTACGAGGGTAAAACTACCGAGGGTACCTTCACAGATTTCTTTATGTGATTTTATTTAAAAAAACTAGCCAAGTGCGAGTCGGCCTCGCACTTGAAGGGTTCCGTACGAAAACGGCAAAAAAATCGCGTTTGTTATATATTAGAGCTCCTTTAAATATTTATTTTATTTTGTTATCAGTATATGTTGTTTTGTTATAGGGGCAACAGAAATACATGATATTTTGTGAAAATTTCAACTGTCTAGCTATCGCGGTTCTTGAGATGCAGCCTGGTAACATACAGACGGACAGACAGCGAAGTCTTAGTAATAGGGTCCCATTTTTACCCTTTGGGTACGGAACCCTCAATAGAAAATGTTAAGTATGACTTTCTTTCATTTTATCTTAAGTTTTTTTACAGGAAAATAGTCATTCAAATTAGCCATAACTAGGTTAGAATCTCGGAATTTGCGATACCCAGTTACAAACTCGTATAAACTTGTATTTTGACATCCTAAAAGTTGTCTCAAAACAGTCAAAACCCACTTTGGTAGGGTGTCCTATCCGCGTCTATTAAAAATCTAAGCCGTCTGTCTAACTTTCTGCTGCACTTATCTCGTATGGGTTTTTCGGTACCTATTTGTACTTATAATTAAATTCCCTACAACATTTTGTTTTAAAATTTTCTTTAAAAAAAGAGAAAAAGAGAACGGTGAAGACGACGACGATAATTAAAATTACTAGCTTTTGCCCGCGGCTTGGTCCGCGTCTATATGTCGGAAAATAGCCCACGAGACGTACTCGTACCTACCAGAATGATAACACCAAATTTCATTGTTTAAAACTTTATACTATAAAAATGACGATTTTAAATACAAACTTTCACCCTCTATTTAAATCCCTTAGAGGATGAATTTCGAAAAAAAACTTATTCCTTGTCTACATTGTAAAGGGAACTCGATAGAAAATCCCAGGTTTCTAGGTTTGGGCTCAATAAGCCAGGACTTCTTTTTAATTATAAATTGTCATGGAAGTTGAATAGGTCTTTGGTGGGGGATGCAACTTGCGTCGACACCCTCCCGCCATACCAAATTCTTAAAGGTTGATGACCATGACGCTCTTAGCGCGCGCTCTCCGCCATGCATCCCTAAAACGATTCAACGTATAAATTTTGAAACAAAAGTTGTAGGCAATTAAATTTTTTACAATATTAATCATAAATACAAATAGAGAGAAACCCATAGAAAATCATGCAAAAAAAAAACTAGTTTTGTAAATTTTGACCTTAGATTTTTTAATAGATGCGGACACCCTACCTACCTAAGGTTTTGAGACAACTTTTAGGTTGTCAAAATACTTACATGTTAATATTAAATTATACGAGTTTGTAGCTGTTTATCTCAAATGCCGAAGTGAAACTACTAATTTGACTGGACTTAAAGCTTCCATTGCAGTTCACCAGTATGACAAACAAACACATAGGTATTGATTTAAAATCTATCTTTCTATCTTTTGAATTGCATAAATAATTAGTAGAGCCGTGTTTGGTATCAGTAAAGGGTTGGAATGAGTGCAGGAGGGGAGGGGTATAAAGGTCACGGGGTCGACAACCCCAGGGGACATTTTTGCCAAATGACTTGCTGCTCACTAGCCTACATCATTCACAGCACTACATTAGACAGTTGTCTTACTGCGGTACTCAGAGATATTTAAAGATTACTTAAGCCGTCACTTAGTAAAGATTTGACATTATTTTGTATGACATAACTGTCAAAACCTTTACTAAGTGATGGCCTAAGTAATCATTAAAGCTCTCTGAGTGCGGCAGTTTGTTGCATAATATACCTACATTATACATTTGTAACAAAAAATATGGCTTTTTGTGTCCATGTCGAAATTCATCTTCAAAATTCAGATAAAAGTAAGGTACTATAAGTTTTTCATTTCAAGATCACTTAACTGTTTTGTGTTTTTGCTACGCAGCGTAAATTGAATTAATAAATCAGTGATTTAAAAAACTAATTTAAACTAAATATAATTGATTCACCATTCGTATTCATTATGAAGTTAACAGATAAATGTAAAACCAGTGGCATTCAAATGCGTTTTTCTATAAGATTGCCTTTTGGCCCAACTGCCAAAATAATAGATAAGCCGCCTTTTTCGCTCTCGCGGCTAAATATTACAGAAAGATAAGATAAAGTAATTACAACGTGTATTATCTATTGTTTAAACTGAGATATAATCTTTAGATGTTGGACTTAAGCCGTTATGCGTAAATACCGGAGTTTTAATGCTGCAATAGTAGTTCAACATTTAAAACTTATTGAAATATCTTCGTAGGATTTAGGTGTTTACTCAAATCGTAATGATAAATTTTATTTAGTTACACGCAGACACTTTTGTAACCTACCTTAATAACGTAACGCCAACAACTAGATAAATATTAATTAAAAAAAGACAAATGTAGCCAATACAAGATTCAATTAACAAAGGTATCGTATTCTTTATAATTGTCACAAAAAAGGTGTTGACTGTCATTCACAAACCAAGCACGAACAGACAAATTCGTTAAAAACAAAAGGCACTCACACACTCACCTCTTTGGTGTCAAATATGTTTTTCCTGACAAACGTGCGTCGTACCACAGTCGCACCGTAAAGTTGTTGGCACACCAGCGGTCACAAGAATCGACATGTCAATAAAAACTTAACCTTAATTCATAGGAACTGACACTTTTTTTTTGTTATCCGTGTTTTTTTTAATTAACGAGATATCCGATGTTTGCAGAGGCTTAATGAGTTAAAGTACCGCCCAAGTTTGTTCTAGACAAATTGTGTAAGGCATGTTGTATCATTGTGTGCACGGTGATAACGTAAAAAGATATCATTTGCATTGAGTAATGGACTTATGATAATATTCTAAAAGAAATCCTTTTGTTGCGCGTGCGAGTTATAGCAAAGGGGGTCTTACAGTTTTTTTGTATGATGACTTCAGTCTTCAGTAGGTATTACAGTTTTTACGTTTAAGTAAATTTAACTTTATGAGTTTAATCATCTAGTTCATTTTAATAAAACGTTCTTGAGTTAATGTAAAGCATTTTTTTCAATGATTGTAATTGACCGAGTTGGCATTCATAATAACCTCTTTCAAAATATTTTGCAACGATCTTATTTTGACCAATAAGGTTATTGTAATCGGTATTTCGTTCGACATTAAAATCATGGATTCTCGATTCATGGACAAGAGTCCGTTTAGAAACCGTCATGAATATTTTGAAAGAAAATAAATATTTGCATCACCCTAAGTTACACTGGTAGAAAAGACCCAAGGCATTAAGTCCGCGTTTGTACGATTTTTGTGCATAAAGTTTTAATAAATTAATAAATATAATCAGTGAGGTAGGTAATTTTTGCTTGAAAACTAAATCTTTCGAAAAACATCGAATCGAAACACTGAAAGAAAAGCAACAAATACGCAAAGTGAGACTTAAACCCTCCTACACCCACACCTACAACTCTGCCGGCCAACTCTACTGCTTTAGCTGTGACCGGGTATTTAAAAACAAATTCGGTCTGGCCGGCCATGTAGGTAAGGGCACAGGCTAGGAACTGTAAGAGAAGAAGTGTTGTAAGAGTCGCCGTTACCGAAATCGGTAAGGAGGACTATATACAAAATGTGAAGTATTTTTAATAATATTTTGAAAAAAACATTGAGTTTAACCAATGTAAAATAAGTCAAAAAATTGATTAGCATTAACCTTTTTCAGGTGAGGGACGGAATCCTTAAACGTGCGTCGTTCGTAAAGCTTAGCGGACATGCATGAAATAATCTTGGAATTGACTGATTACATCGCGCATAATATGATTTGAAGAATCGAGTAGATCGGATCGACGACCGCGCTTGACATTCAGTCAAATTTAAATTTCGAATCGAACGCCCTAGAATGACGAGTCGCAGATTCATTTAATTTTATTCGTTCATCGATGCGTATGACGCCGTTATCTTGAATTAGACCTTTATCGTAATGAAATATTAATATTTTTGCGAGTTTTTTTACTAGACGCAACACTTTGACTTTGGCCCCTTCTGTCACGGTCTGGAACATACATAATTGTTTAACTGCGAAAACAAAATGCAGTTTATATGTCATAGGATTACCCCTGCAGCTTGACCCTGGCAGGAGTGGTCAAAGGCGTGGAAGTGGGAATCAAGTCAGAGACGATGCGATGCGACACGAGACGTCACAGTGATGGATGGCACATGCGACAGATCGTGTGCGTTTCCGTTGACGTTCAACCACGGAGTATAATAAATAATAGTCCCGTTCAACTCGTAAGGAGCTCGGTACATTCCCAGCCTATTCAACACAAAACTGTTATATTATATACTTTTCCTAACAAAAAGTAATAAATACAATTTTATTAATGTTGAAATAATAGAGAATTGCATATTGCGTGAATTTTAATATCAATCGATATATTTTTAATTTCACGGGCAAATAAATATTAATTGAACATTATAAAATATCTCGTTACGATTATTAATATTTTCATAGTTTTATTGCTTTTGTATCGATAACTTGAGTATTAATCTGTAAAAAACAAACTTATATTTAGTTTACACACATAGGTAAATAAATAGAATTTTAGAATTTAAAGTGAAATGCCGAAATAAGTATGTACTTGTGCACCATTGCAGTTTAGTAATACTTACAGTTTGATTATTAGAAGACGACGACGTCAGACGTTTATTTGAAGTCCGTGGGGATGTCAGGCAACTCAAACATCTCTAAAGTTAACAATATTCAACAAAGAATAAAACGATCTGCGGTACTCAGTCAAAACCTTTACTAAGTGATAGATCAATCATTAAAGCTCTCTGAGTGCGGCAGTAATTGCGTAAGCTTTAATGATTACTTAAGCCATCACTTAGTAATGGTTTTGACAGTTTTGTCATACAAAAAGATGTCAAACCTTTACTAAGTGATGGCTTAAGTAATCATCAAAGCTCTCTGAGTGAGGCAGTAAGACTATCAAGTTATCACTACAACTTACACTTAAAACATAACCATATAAGATTATTTTATTAGCCTGATATAATAATAAAATAATATATCTTATCTGTAGGTATAGCCTTTTTCTACTATGATGGAGTCGGCTTCTCGTCTAACCGTTTGCAGTTGAGTATAAGTATTCGACACTTACTGCCGCACTCAGAGAGCTTTAATTATTACTTAGGCATCACTTAGCAATGGTTTTGACAGTTTTGTCATACACAAATATGTCAAACCTTTACTAAGTGATGGCTTAAGTAATCATTAATGCTCTCTGAGTGCGGCAGTTAGAGCGTCAGTTTATCTGACCACGTCCCACTTAGTGTACGGTAATACAGAACTCATGCTGGTTTAAAAAAAATATATTGGTAATATTACCTTGACGACAGCTTACAGGCTTCTTCTGGACACATACCATATAGGAAAATACCCATTTTCACACTGTAAGCAACATATAATGCTTAAATTATAATGATCGCATCCTTGTAGTTTAAAATACATATAATAATAATAATAATAATATTCCACAACTATCACACAACGCCATCTAGTCCCAACCTAAGCAGAGCTTGTGTTATGGGTACTAGACAACTGATAAACATACTTATATATTTCTAAATACATACATATTATAGATAAATTACACCCAGACACAGAACAAATGATCGTGCTCATCACACAAACAATTGTCCTGGGTGGGAATCGAACCCACGACCTCCGGCATAGCAGTTAAGGTCACTAACCACTAGACCAACAGGCCCCAAATGTATGGCCCCATATGTATTGTAACTTGTTGAGAGTAGCTTTATAATTGGTCATAAATGTAACCGTGCAATGCACCGTTATTGAAATATTCATCTAGTCCAGCAATAAAGCGGCACGGCCGTACCATCCTTTTCTCGAACCAGTTCAGGCCATTTTCGACCTCCTCAAAAAATAATCTTCAGCAAAAATCTTCTTTTAAATTATCATTTCACAAATGTTTATGCAAGTCTGAAGCAAATCTATGTTTAGAAAATAATAGAAACTGGTCAAGTGAGAGTCGGACTCGCGCACGAAGGGTCCCATACCATTATCTATAAAAACAGCAAATAATCACGTTTGTTGTATGGGAGTACCCCTTAAATATTTGTTATATCAAAATATAAAATAAAAATTTAAATATTCTGTGAATATTTTAAGCGTCCTACCAGCTGTTGCCGTTATCAATATCGAGCAAAAACGTGCAAAAAAAAACACGTTTGTTGTATGGGGGCCCTCAAAATCTAAACATTTAAGACCTTTTATCATCATCAAGTCAAATGAGCCCTTTTTCCGTACCTTAAAGTGAGAAACCGGCCAAGTGCATGTCGTACTACTCCATGTAGGGTTCCGTAGTTGCCCATCAAAATAATTATGTGAACTTACTTAACTGATTAACCACCAATAAAAATCATCGTTTGGAAGCAGCTAGGCAGAGCTGCTTCCGAACGATGATTTTTATTGTAAAATTAAAAACAAACTTAAATTTGCAGTTTTGAGACCTGCGGGTACATAATGAATGGGACATTATGTACAGGAAAATATTTCATACAAGTACATTTTATAAGTTGGTCGACTATTACTCGTAAATTTGTAAAGTCTACTTAGCTGTGATAGTTTTCCCTTTATTTTAGTTATACATACTACTACTTATCATGATTTTTTTCACACGCCAAACACAATCCGTACCTATAGGTGGCTTAGGTTGCCAGACTTGAGTCACTTTTCACGTAAGCAAACAATGCAGACGATACAGTGCTTTGAAAACTCGTGTGACGTCATATTCTAAGACATTAGTATGACATTTTTAGCGGTTAGCGACGTCACAAACACCCACTCACAAACCTCAACTCAAATCTTTGACGCGTTTTATCTTCGTCAATTTTTATTGATTTAATAAAACAAAAAATACGTATCCAATATTTTTCGATAATCTAACAGACGGACTAATTAGAATCATATTTTTTGAAGTCGGTTAACATCTCTATTGTAGATGTTTTGAATCATGCTGTCAGAGTGTCTGTTCATGATAGTCTTTGGTAAATATGATACAGGTTTTGATTTATTGACTTCTGTCGTATAATAGACAGTAGCCATTAATGTCGTTTGTTCTCAAATTATTTTAGATAGTGTGAACACACATAACATAACATCACGCCTGTAACCCCTGAAGGGTTAGGCAGAGGTGTACCTAAAAACACACCCACATTTCGCCACTTATGTTTAAGTCCCATGTAATTGGGAGCGTGCCTATTGTCATCTACCGGGCATAAATCCAGACTCCGTGGCTGTTACTGATAAATTCCTAATGGAAAAAAAGCCAATAACACTTTGCCCTACACGGGTATCAAACCCCGGACCTGAACCAGGGTGTGAACCTACATTAATATATCAAAAAGCTGCTAAAAATAATAGCCATCGCAAACATCGGCTCCGTGAGTGTGTCCCGTCGTCGTCGATACGACATCCATTGACAGTTGGCAAAAATATTGAAATAAGTTTCTTTAGTGCATTCAACATTATCACTAACGTTTTGGTGAACGACACGGAGTTGGCATTTGACAGTTGACACGGAAATTGAAATGAGCGGGGGTTATTTTACCTAGAGCAGTTATTAAATTTTAATAGTGTTATACTTTTACCTATGTGTGCGTAGCCTTATTATGCATATAGATAAAGTTTAACTGGAAAAAACGTACGGACAGTTTGTGGACTGGCCGCGAACCGTGCACACCGAGCCATAGTTCAACGACGATACGTAATCTGTCTAGACTTCTAGAGTCTGGTGTCAGAACAACAATTTGTCCTCACCAGTTTTTTTACCGTAAGTTGACCCTGATGAGACCGCTGTGTAAGTACCTATTACATTTTTTGTTGTTTAACTTTGCCCCTCGCTAGGAATTTCTCCTGTATCGTGGGTGCGTTCACAAACAATTAAACTCACATACACAAATACCCGGACCCGGAACAACTATCTGTAGGTCATACAAATATTAATTGTTCCGTGCTGGGATCGAACCCGCGACACGCAGCGCAGTAGTCCATTGCTTAAACTAATGCGCCAACCGTGTCGTGGTTTTGTCTACGTAACAGCAAAACTTTTATTATTATTTAATTGAGTTATTTTCAACAAGCATCTAACTAAACCACAAAAGGATTACTTAACATTATCAAAGATACCTTGTTCAGATTGGTCCAGTTTCTCCAGAACTGTGTAAACAGTGAGTGTGTCTATGTGTGTGCGTAGTTAGTAGCCGCACACAAACAGACAAGATGTGTGCAGAGATTTAGTTCACTTATCATGCGACTATTTACATTTTAAAACAACATTATTGTGTTACTTACTGCGTTCATGAAAATCTACAACTTATGAGTCAAGTAGATCTTTTTAGGACATCTGGCCAGACGCGGAGATGGCCGATGGAGTAAGATTCTGACCGAATGCTGGCCAAGTTTGGGCCAGAGAAACCAGGGCCGTCCAAAAGCGCGTTGGGTCGACGATATTGTCCGGTGCGCGGGAAGCGGATGGATGTGGGTCGCACAGATCAGAAGTGAGTGAGGAGGCCTTATACCCAACAGTGGGTGATTTCTGGCTGAAATTATGATGATGATGAAATATTTTTAATAAAACAAAATCGACAGTCCGTTGGTCTGTGGGTTTATTATCAGGTTCACACTACCTCTCGGGTAGTACTTCAAAACACTCACAAAGTACTTCAAAATCACTATCTAACTAAAGAGTTATCCTATTGAAAATATAAAATCAGTTACCGTAGTTAAGCAACATAAAATCGAAAAACAGTTACTTACTGTTCACCCGGAATATTAAAAACTTAACTGGAACACAACTTGCAAAAAATCAACACCCAATTTTCACGGATAACTTCTAATGGAGTTTTTGATAACTTTAAATAGGTTCGTACGGCTTTTGGCATCCGACATTCGGATTAACGAAATCACTTGCGTTCGAAATAATTGAGTGAAATCCTTAGGAACAAGAAAAACTTAAGAAACGGGTAAGAAAGCGGTTACCATGGCAACGATCTCATTGACATAACTTACTGGCCCTTCACAATTATTTTTCTTTAAAATACTAGTATTCAGTTACAGGTTTGAATGGAAGCTAACTTCCAAATGTTAGAAGAAGGCTAGGCCGGTAATGATGATACTTAATCTGGACGCACCCTTACAGTTAAGTTTAAAGCTGAACCGTAGTGTCCGTCAACCCCGCGCTATTATTACCAATTGTGGGTAAAGTAGGGTTCAGCATGTTATTCTGTAACTAATTGCCCGACAAATGGTTCCGCAATTAACTACCTGTACAGGCTTTCTGTATAATGGTGGGATGGGCTGCGATGCACCGTTGCGTTTTGTTTCCAATAATTATAATCGATTTCTAATAATTTCCCTTTTTAGGGTTCCGTAGTCAATAAGGAACCCTTATAGTTTCGCCATGACCGTCTGTACGCACTAGCTCAAAGATTCTTAGTACTAGAAAGCTGTTATTTGACATGGATGTATAGATGAGTTACGCCGACAAAGTGGTCAAATAAAATCTGGAAAAAAAAATTTCTTTGGGTGTCTCCAGGGCACATAAAAGTGGGGATGTTTTCTTTTTCTCTCGCAAATCCCATTGTGTGGGGTGTCGTTGAATAGGACTTTAAAATATACAGGGTGTAAATTAACCCTTCACACACACGTCGACAAAGCATTCTGTACATCAAACTAAGTACCCATACACAAATATTTTTGCTGGGAAAGGACTTTTTTTTGGGGTCAAAAAACACATTTTACGGTAAAACTCAATGTAGCACTATTAAAACATTGTGCTAGTGGGTGCTTTGAATAGTGAACGGGTCATGGAGGTAATTTAAGTAGAGTTTTATCCTGAAAAACTAGTATTTACAAAAAACAGCTGTGCAAAATTTGGATCTTTGTTTCCTCGTATGCGTTAAGGGTACTTTTACACCCTTTATTGCGAGTTTATTAAATATATTTTTGATTATGAGATTCGTTTAAAGCTTTTAAGTGCTTATTTTTGTTAGACTTAACGGTTGAGTTTAGATGTGTGATAAAAATAATGACAGTAGTACATAATATAAGGGAACTATAAGAAAACTATAACAACTAACTAGGCTTTACAAGTTTACGAGTAATAGTCGACCAACTTATAAAATGTAGGAACTTACTTTTATAAAAATGTTTTCCGCTCGGAGGTAGGCGGGTAGGCAGGGAGGTTTATTAGTTTAGTAATATATTTTGATGGATAACTACGGAACCATACACTGGGTATGGTCCGACATGGCTAAAGGATAAAATGTGGCTCAGACTTAAGGGGAAGAAGAAGATTTAAGAGGAAGCCTTTCTCCTGCTACATAGTGGATTTGACAAATAATTCGTTTTCAATCGAATAGAATACGGAGTAAGTATCGTCGCAGCGTTTTTGTGGACTTCTAAGTATAAAACCGAAAAATAAACACTTTACAAGATGAATTGTTTTTTTTTCAGGTTGATGATGTTCCGTTTTAGTCACAGAGAATATCATTAAGTAGCTCTACTTACTTGACAACACTATACTCAAGTTACCGGCAGCTGGACCCACTTACTTGCAAACATAGTCAAGATAATAATAATAAATTGATATTATCGCAACATGTTATTATTATAAAAGGCAACATCACGTACTCGGATACATTAAAATCGCTAACGCTGTCGACACGTCCCGTACGACGATATCTCATGGACTCAATCGAATTACATTTTAATATTAAAATTATTCATATTGCCAATATATTACCGCAGCACCGGTGTCGATTGATCCAACTCCGGTAGGATTAAATAACTTGAATACATGTGAAATTATAATTAAAATATCCCTTATGAATATTTTTTGCATTATCAACGTCTGAACTGGCAAACATTTTAAGTTTTTTAAAGTCGAAATTTACATTTAAAACGTTATAGGATCATGTATCGACGTCGTCGAATCAAGATTTAAAAAATATTGTTACGTCATGATCGTAAGTTATGGGTTAAGTAAGACGAGTGGTAGTAACATGTGTAACTACATGCTCGGTACACAGGTATAACTACATGCTCGGTACGCAGGTATAAGTACATGCTCGGTACACAGGTATAACTACATGCTCGGTACGCAGGTATAACTACATGCTCGGTACGTATGTATAACTACATGCTCGGTACACAGGTATAACTACTTGCTCGGTACACAGGTATAACTACATGCTCGGTACGCAGGTATAACTACATGCTCGGTACGTATGTATAACTACATGCTCGGTACGCAGGTATAACTACATGCTCGGTACGTATGTATAACTACATGCTCGGTACGCAGGTATAACTACATGCTCGGTACGCAGGTATAACTACATGCTCGGTACGCAGGTATAACTACATGCTCGGTACGTATGTATAACTACATGCTCGGTACACAGGTATAACTACTTGCTCGGTACACAGGTATAACTACATGCTCGGTACGCAGGTATAACTACATGCTCGGTACGTATGTATAACTACATGCTCGGTACGCAGGTATAACTACATGCTCGGTACGTATGTATAACTACATGCTCGGTACACAAGTATAACTACATGCTCGGTACACAGGTATAACTACATGCTCGGTACGCAGGTATAAGTACATGCTCGGTACACAGGTATAACTACATTATCGGTACGTATGTATAACTACATGCTCGGTACACAGGTATAACTACATCTCGGTACGCATCTATAACATAGAATTAAGTTATTCGTCTCTTACGTCAGCAGGATATCGAGTGGTTGGTTTTAAGACAAGTGTCATAAATAGGACTTAAGTACAATAACAAATACGCGAATGTTACAAATTACAAGTTTTGTTTAACAACTTCAACACTCAGGAACGGTTGTAACTGTGATAGCTTTTAAATGCAGTTTCGAAGTGCTCTTAGAATAATTAAAGATAGTTAACCGTCAATGGGTATTTGTATCCTGTTCATTATAATACAAAATCTCTTCTTCAACATTTGATACCGAATGTTCTTATTGCAAATTATTAACTAAGATGTTAGCTTCGTTAATATTTTGCATAATATTATAATTATAAAATGTAGGTATATCGACAAGCGCAGCTGTACCGAAATGCCATAAAAATTAAAAATATACTAAAAAGCAGGAGTTTATTAAGATAATTAGCGAAGAAGCTTGCTTCGTATCATTTTATTTGGATATATAGAAAAGATAAAAAAGTTTTTTATTTTATTTTAAATACAGATTTAACGAGAGTATTGATAATACGTAAATTCCGTTACACGCCTTCTTTCCAAGGTTCAAGTAAACCAATACCTACTTGAAAATTAACAAACTCTTTTTCAGGGTTCCGTATCCGTTGGGTACCAACGAGACCCTATTACTGTGACTCCGCTGAGACGCTGAGAAAAACCAGCCAAGTGCATGTCGGACCACGCACAATGTAGGGTTCTAATCAAAATTTGTGAACTTACTAAACTGATTAACCACCCTGCCTACCTGCCTCCGAACGATGATATTTATTGTAAAAATAAATCAAACTTATAGTTTTAAGACCTGCGCTCCCATACATTATGTACCTATAGGAAAGTATTTAAACGTAAACTTGTAAAGCCTACTTAGCGGTGATAGTTTTTCTGTAATTTTCGTTAAGTATATATACACGGATTAGTGTCTAATGTTCAACTGGGTGATATCCCTACAATCATCATTTTTTGCAAACATGATCCGTATAGGTGGCTCAGGTAGACACACTTGAGACTAACAAAAAAATTTACTTTAAAGCTTAATATTTCACAAACGAATCCCGAAATCTTAAAAGTGTTAATCAAACTCGCAATTGTTTTTTAAAAGTCCTGTCCAACGACATCCGACTTTAGGAGAAAAATAAAATCATCCCCACTAATGTGTACTGGAGATACAGTAATTTTTCTTTTTCAAAATTTTATTTGACCGCTTTGTCTTTGTTACTCATTTGTATTTTCATGCCAAACTACAGCTTTCTGGTACTACGTGTGTTTAAAATAATTATAGTGCGGACGGTCGATACTATAATATTGACTACGGAACCCTAAAAATCGACTTTATTTATAGATATATTTAGAAGAACACCTGTAGCTCTGTCCAATACAAAAATCAGGAGTTTACGTTTAACTAAAAACATAAACAAAAAACAATTGAAGCCTGATATTGACAACAACGTCCATGTATTAACATTTACTTAAAATCTATACTAATATTATAAAGCTGAAGAGTTTGTTTGTTTGTTTGTTTGAACGCTAAGATCTCAGGATCTACTGGTTGGAATTGAAAAAATCTTTTTGTGTTAGAAAGTCCATTTATCGAGAAAGGCTTTAGGCTATATAACATCACGCTACAATCAATAGGAGTGGAGCATAAATGAAAAATGTTGCAAAAACGGGAAACGATTTTCGTTATTGAGAGCTTCCGTTGCGTGCGCTGCGAAAATGGTTTAAGTTATGCAAATAAGTCCGCGACAGCATAATATATCTCTCTACTAAGATTGACTCAATGTAACCATTTCTTACTATCGAAATGTTAGGTTAAATAGAATTATTTTTTGCGAAGCTTATTTAACCCATATGGTATAAATCTATATCTAAATAAATATGTTTGTTAGAAAGGAAATTTAATATAGAATATTTGTTTCTTTTACTCTATATAGTTTTAACAAATATCTTATATTAAGATATCGCAATGTTAAAATGTAAGCGCGACAAAATAATTAAGTACGCGGTCCGGCCGGCCCTTGCGTCCCGATGTAGATACGTGGAGATTCTGGCCTCCGGGAAATTCAAATTCAAAATATTTATTGCACCATAATATTTACAAGGTGTTATTGTATATTGTTTTATGAGCAGTAGTGGCCCAGTGGTGGCGGCTCCGACTTACGAACAGTTGGTCGTGGGTTCGAACCCAGACAGGCGCATTACTTTGTTTAATTTATTTCATCACCACTGCTCTCAAAACGGTGAAGGTAAACATAGTAAGGAAACCGGAAATCGTAAGGAAATCTTAAAAATTTGAAGATTGTGACATCTACCAATCCGCACTGGGCCCGCGTGGTGGATTAGGTATAGCCCATCCCACTCCTAGAGAGGAGGCCTGAGTCCCTGCAGTGGGAACAATATAGGCTGATGATGATGATGATTGTATATTTAACAGTAAGAGATAGGAAGATACCTATAGTAATTCTCAATTTAATAATGTAATCTAAGGTTCTACCAAATATTATAGAGAGGAAAGCTTTTTTGTTTGTTACGATTTAACTCAAAACTCAGACGTCTTGGAAAATTCTTTCAACATTAGAAAGCTAATTGAAAAAATATTACCATGTTGGGTAGTCGATCTATCGAGGAAGGTTGTAAGTTATATATTATTGTGACGCAGACGAAGTTGCGTGGGTCAGCTAGTTATTTATATAGTTGTTGGTATTTTATATAAAGTTCAATGAAAGCTCTTACGGAAACTCATTGTGAGTGTAAGTTACTCACATTAAGGCTTAATGTCAGCAGTTACCTGCTATCTGCGTATTATTATAGTCATCCACTTCGCCTCGTAATAAATATATAAATAATTTTAAACCAAGTTAAGTGGAAAACGAATCGAAGTTAAAAATATTAACTATCTCACTGTTTCAGGTTTTGTACTTTAAAATATCTTAATCAAAAAGCTGTTAAAACTAACGCTAGTTCTAATTAAATACAAAAACAACCGACAGATTTCATCAACCACTTATCTCTGAGCAAAAAAAATGTCAAGAACTACAACGGTAGCAGCACTTATCCCTGCTCCCGCGCATTCATCTCCCAAGTTACGTAAGTTATGTGAGATGTGTATTGAGTGCTGACAGCGGGCAGCGGGCACTCCGGGCAGTATCAGCGATCGGTGGAGGGTTAGCGTGCTGGTACACGTGTTAGCGGCGGCGCGGGCGCGACGGGACCCCAGATTAAGATCTACCGTAGAGTAACAAGGTATAGACGGGTCACTTGGATAATGAACTCCATCGGTGATTTTGTGTGACTGCTACGTATACCCATACGTAGTTCTGGATTCTATCATTCAGGTTGGCTAAGATGTAACCGATCTTACTGAGACAACCCTGGTGATCGAATCGAAGACTTAAATCTTACACATGGCAATGCATTCAATATTTCACTCCACTTGTTTTTTTCGCGTGTTTTGTTTTATAATGCCATGTAAATTGGCACATTTACGATTGAATCGCTATCGGTGCCTAAAGTGCACGAAATTCGAAGACAAAATTGACAACCTTATCGTCAGAAAGTGGCTACTGATTGAAGTAAGTTTCGCCTCTAGGTATACGGAATTCTTAATCTTTGGTTGTACCTTCGTATATCGCTTCACGGGCCCGTGGGCCGGTGCTACCGTATCTTAAACTATCGTTAATTACTTACCTACAATAGATTTTTAGTTTGGACACTTTCGGATGTAAAAGATACACTGTAGATTGAGCGATAAGAGCGTGTAATTGTTACGTAGACACGTGTTTTGTTAATATACATATTTTTGTAATAGCTCATTTTATTAATTAGTATTTTTTGTAGTTAATTTTGGTTAGTGGATTGTCTGTCTCTCTGTGAGACAGTGAAGTATAGTGAGGCATAGTTTTATTGGCACTTCAATGACATTATCAGCAGCAGGTGCTGCTGAGGTTTCCCAGCACAGAAAGGCCCAAGCACGATACAATTCAAGATAATGCTAACAGTCATATAATTTGTTCGTAGAACAATAGAAACAACTGTTATATTACTTCTTACAGGTATCTATATTCGTGTAACTACGAGTATACCTAACCTTGACTACAACATACAATTGTACCGATTAATCACATTACAGCCCTAATTAGTAGTTACATGAGTCGTCCTTCAATCCGGTTGGCTCATTGAAAAAGAGTTTAAAACGCGGCAATTACGGCACGACATAAAATTAAATGACAAAGTGGATACTGGGTATATTGATAGTGCATGATCGAGCGTTTGTTACGAAAATATGATAATAATGGCTAATGAATGATACAATGACAGCAATTTAGATTGCTATACCGTGCTAGCGGGAGCTACATTAAAGTTACCTAAGTACTTTAATTTTTAACGTCGAAAACTCACAAACGCTTTATCACGGCTTTAAATAGAGTTTCAATCTGCTTTATAACTAAAGGTCCAGACGATATCTTATATACATTATCCAAGCATGCTACTGGTTTCATTTATTCATAATATTAATTTTTCAGTAAATTTTTAATATTAATCTATTTCACACGGAGCCAGTCAGGAGTCCGGATTTGTGTCCGGTTGACGACAATAGTTAATATCCCACTAATATTATAAAGGCGAAAGTTTGTGAGTTTGTGAGTGTGTATGTTTTTTACTTCTTCACGTTTATATAAACGGCTGGTGCGATTTCAATAAAATTTGGTATGGTGTTAGCTGACAACCTGGATTAACACATAGGATAGTTTGAATCCCGATTTTATCTTCCCGTGGGATAATTTTCGTGTTGTAGCGTCTGAAGCCGCTGGTAACACCTAGTACTAATATAATACTTGGGATTTACACATAACTGGCGAAATGCGGATGTAGGTACTGTTAGCTACGTCTCTGCCTAGCCTTGTTATGTTATGTCAAACGATTTATATCAAGCAACACTGTACTACCTACCAGCCGCAAGCTCTTGGTTCTCTCTTTTTGCACAGTGTCGGGGCGCGGCGGCGGCGGACGAATATTTTTGTCACTTTACACAAAGTGACGCGTCAACTGTCAACGCGGTCATCTGTGTTTGAGATAAGCAAACGTAGTATATGGTGCCACGCTAACTTTTACATTTACGTTTTGTAAAATACAACGTGCAACGTAGACTGAAGGTCGATGTCGCGATTATCTGTTGAAAATAGACAGCCTTAGACAGCTTCGGGATGAAATCACGTCAGTTTTGAAGTTATTAACGTCGAATTTGTAAGTTATAAACAAGCTATATTATCGTTTTTTTTTTAAAGTCAGCCCGTAAAAGTTCTTCTTTCGAAAAATTACCGATAGAAAATATTGTCAATAATTTCGAAGACATGACAGTGCGTGTAACGGTAATGTTATAGACAAGTACGTCATAGTATGCCATAATTAACTAATAAGTGGAATAGCACGCATAATGACGTGTACGGCTATCATCGCGGGCAGTGGTGCGCGGAGTGCCTTGGTGAAGTGCACGCGGGCCCGGCCGGGGCAAGAACTAGTGGACGATGCAACCACGCTTTAGAACAGTATTTTACCAAATGTCCTGTTGAGAGCAGTGTGTCACATCCAGCCCTACCTAGTGCAGTAATGCTAATTCAACTGCATGCATTAAGAATAAAAGTCGATATGAAGTGTATAGTAATCAGTTCACCCATGTAAGCGACGGCAGTGTCTATAATAATTATTAAGTTAAATAATTATTTATGACAATAATTATTATTGACTCCAAGGTCCACAGTTGAATTCCCCCACAGATCTCATGCTACGGTGGTCAGGCATAAAATTAATGTTAAATAATAATTAAGCATTAATAATATTAGGTACAGATTCAGAATCAAGTTTTCCAAGTAACAAAGTTTGGCGAGATGTCCGAACCCGAGTATGACTTGAATAAGTAATGAGGTAAATTCTTAGCTAACTTCAAATAACTTATAATAAAAATCTACTGGACGTTATGATTGAATTTGACAGAAATATGGATAGCAGCACCCGTGCATAACATCGCGCCTGTAATCCCTGAAGGGGTTCGCAGAAGTGTACTGTGTGTACTAACACACCCCCAGTTATGTTCAAGTGCCATGTGGTAGAAGGTGGAAGTCAGTTAGTCACCCTGCGAAGCAACCAATAAGTAGATAGTCACATATCATTTACCACCCGTGACTGCAGTAGTATTTTTTGCCGCAAGTGTTCAAACGTACAAATAATCGCTTCTTATTATTTGCGATACTTTTATGACACATTAACACGATCCTCACTGATACAATGCGGGTAGAAAACTTTGTAATTACCACACATTGTTGCTCCACTCGACCAGAATAAAGTATTATAGCCAAGATAGTTTTTATATACAAATACTTTTTGTTTGTGTGTGGGGAGGTTCATCGATGCGAGCGTACAGAGAGTCATGAGCAAATATGTTACTGTTCATCTGTATAATAATCAAGTATTTTCTATACAATAAAAACATACATGCTAACTACGAAAAACTAGCTTCCGCTTCATTTTTTTATTTCTTTTTACACAATATCTTTATAATTTATAGCCTAAGTATTAGTTATTCTGATGTTTACGCTATATTAGTTAGTTGGTGTGAAAGAGCCACAAACATCCACCAATCCTCACAAACTTTCGTAATTTTTACGCTATTAAGGTAATTAATAAGCAATATTTAATAAATCAGATCTATAACAATATGAACACTAAATAGTACCTAATATCTGTATGTACACTTGACTTAATGCTAGTTTATAAAACAGGTAGGTGTTGCTCCCAGCAGTGACCAGCACCCTGAATAAGTTATGAAATAGCTTGCATTACACATTTATTTTAAAACACTTGTTGCAACAAGAATTTGTCATTTTGACAGTTTTTGTATAGACAATATGTCAAAACATCACATTTATTCATCTGCGGGTCTAAAATGGATCTCCTCCGGAATGGGCATCCGCTTTATCAGAATCCACGCAGAATCTAAGTATGAATCACAATAAAATTTCAAATTCTTAAAATGGACTTTATGTCTATAACTATAAAGTCCATTTAAAGAATTTTAAATTTTTAACATCAATAATATTACGATTCTGCTAAACCGGCCGTTTTAGACACCCAGGTAAAACTGAACTGGCGATTGAGAAACCGGGCCTAAAGCGAATTAATTTATCCATGGTTTGCTTAGGTGCCCAACTCGTCTAGTAGGTAGCAGGAGAGCTAGTGAATCCTCAGAATAACGGTATGTCTATGTACTAGAAATACAGTAACCATCGCCTGGCGCGCATCAGCCCTGCACGTGATCAATCCCAATACCCTTTTTTTTTTTCATTGTAACTATCTCCTTAAAATCGCTTAGAGTCTTAGACAAACATATATACGTATACCTATAAATTTCAACTTGACAGAATAAAGTTTATTTTAATTCATCACCTTTCGATCCACCTGTGTCAGGTACTTGTGCTCATTGAAAACGCCTGTGAATTATTTTTGAACTTCTCAATGAATAAACAAAATCGTATAAAAACAAACTTACAGCAGTAAGTTTTTTCGAAATATTTTATTTACACTTTCACGAGTATACTTAGGGGTTGATCACGTGCAGGGCTGATGAGCGCCAGGCGATGGTTACTGTACTTAGCATGACTCATCAAGTCATCACTAAGAATTTCTAGCCCTACAGGCATACCGTTATTCGGAGGGTTCAGTATCTCTTGGTCAGGCAATGTATTAGATATTTCGTTTACCTATCATTTTAAACCCTGCCTAGTCAATGTAAAGTTACAATTTCTTTGCTATGTAGGTAACATATACACTTAGGAATAAGAGCTTCTAAAAGTGATTTTATCTTTGATATTTTTGACCGATTGCAACTACTACGAACTTTAGTAAGTACTTTGCTTATAAATAATTATCGAAGCCGCAAAGCTAATATTAAGTTTTGTGAACCATGAGACAATCACTTTTGAATTAAGAACTCGTGCTTTTCCGTGACTTCCATAGTCAGTTTGTTTTTATCCGGCTTTCTAAAAAGGGAAGAGATTAGGTACTCGTATAAGTACCACCAGCATCTTTTTTTTGCTTATTTGTAAATTAGCGTGGAAATATTGATATGGACAACTTGTAGTTAAAAGAAACTTATTAGCATTTGTTGATTTGTAGCATAAGTAGGGAGACCTTTTCATGAAACCCGCCTTATTTCGCACCATCGATCGTTACAAACTGTACAAATCAATCTTAACTTAGCAGGTGAGACTGCGTGTTCTTTCTTTGTCATGAGTTAATGAATTTAAGATTGTTATACATAATATCACGAGCTGTTGGTACACATCTGCCTAACCCTGCGGGGACTACAGGAATGATGTTATGTAAGTACCTACAGTAGTAAGTACCAGCCAAGTATAGATTTCACTCAAGAGACCAGCTCGATGTCAGGAATTCAAACCAGTGCCATAATTGAAGGAAGCCGAATGCAAATCGTTTATTATTTATAATATTATAATCACCCGGCGGTTATTACATAGTTGTACTAGTATACCAAATGTTGCCCAGTCGGTTAGCGTACGGAGTTACCGGTTGTTTTGCATATCTTGTCGTTTCTCCACATAACCCCTTTTCCATAAGGGCGTTTGAGTCTAAGTTTAGAAAGTAATGTTGTACCCCGATCACAGATAACATTCACTGATTTCAATGTTTTTTCTCTAGTGTAAGTTAGTGTCGGGGTGCAGTATCTCCGAGAGAACATTGTGAGCTGTTCATTTACTCGTAGAAATAATACGGTAGGTACTGTATCAAATCATCTGTCGAATATAAAACTTCAAGCTGTCAAAAGAAAAACAAAACTTTAATTTGTAATTCAATACTCATCCATAATCAAATACAATTCGAAGAAATTCAACTCCACTATAGTACTCGTATTCGAGTTGATCTCATCAGATCAATGTACCCGTGCAGGCGTGCACCTACCGGTTAATACACAAGTATCATTCAATCATTTCATAAAGATACTAACGTTCGTGACGTCATTCAATTGGCAAAAAGCCAAATTAGGCAATTTACATCGTACATATAGAATAGACACATAAACTTACGCCTTTTGGGGTAGGCAGAAATCGCAACCTGCTACGTACGACCCTTAATACTTCTTTGATATACATCTGGGCGTACACGCCGCCGGTTGCGAGAACTACGCACTTGACCTGTCTGAAGAACCTCTCTATTTCACCATTTTGATATACCAACAACAATGTATAAACATTAGATCAGTACATACGGAAACATTATCTGTGGAAGTAGGTTAAAAGAAACGAATGTTTTAATAGGAAAAGCCAACAATATACAATAGAATCAGTGGAAAATATTTGTTATTGCGATGACGTGGACCTTGGGCTTGGTGCGGGGTCTCAGCGAAAGCGGCTCGCTTAGCTGAGCGATCTATTGGTTTAGAACCTCACGGTGCTTTGACTGAGTTGGTCACAAGTTCTGTTTTTCAACGAAAATCTTTTATAAAGTAGATTATCGTAATATTGTAATTCAAATGCGTTAAAAAATAGTTGGTAAACTCAGAGCCAGTTGTATGAACTTACATCAACGTCGCTGTCTGTTAAGTACTCGTTGTAGATCGCTAACGTGCCCGCTGACACTGGGGCCACACATAAAAATGATTCACGTTCGGGAGCTGCGCGTACGCTCATAATGTGCGTTAATTTTATCTAAAAATAACAGCCATTCTTTGTTTGTTAGATTTTTACGAAATCTGCCTGCCTTTATTAAATGTGTAATTCGTTGCTCATGTTATTCCGTTTTCTATTTTATCGTTTTATATTCATGTAAACTATAACGTTATGTTACGAGTAATTCGGAAGTTTTATTGCCAATATGATTTTTAATGTATACTTAAAAATGTAATATAAACTTCGGTAATCTATACAAAATATCTGAAAACATGAAATATGCCCAGTATTTTACGAAAATAATAATATGGTTACATATCTTATACTTAGTTTTCTAATAGCGTATTAAACTATTTCATGAGTTGTGCAAAATAATTAACAAAGAACAGGTAAGTACTAATACTTACTCTCTGTTTATGGGTAGTTTTATACATTAAAACATCGTAATTAATTGAATTATAATATCCGAAATGAAATCTCAAAGAACGATACTGCAGCTGTCTGTTATGTATAATAATGTATATTGCATTGTTTTAGTAATATTAATAACAAATAAAATGCTGTCATATATACTCGTAACAATGAATTCGGATCAAAATGAATATAGATCAAAGTAATAAGTAGTTACACATCATAGATTATCAAACTGAATCATAAAATATAACACACGAGCAATAAAATATAAAAAAATCGATTAGTCAAAATAATTCGATATCGCTTTTTGATTGGTCGATTCGAAGTCTTATCATACAATTTGCAATTTCGCGATTTCTACCGCCATTTATATAAACAATAATGCAATATTTAATAAATTTAGTTGTAAACAGACGTGTAAGCAATTGTAGCGTCAGAAATATCACTAATACAGTTTTTTTTTATGGACTAATACAGTTATTTAAGGGTTTGATGGATGTTATATAAACCTGGAATCGAACCCCAGCGTATGTACATTCTGGAGGTAAAGAGATTCATCGAGTGTTGACAAATATACTAGAGACAGGGACGTTCGTAGCCGGAGTTCATCAACGACAAAAACTAATGTGTGACACATCCGAACCGAATTCAAGAGCCTCATAAACTTAAAATAGCCATGAAATATTAAGGCTAATTATGGCTCTAGAACACTGATTAGATGTGTTGAAAGTGTTTTGTATCAATTGGTGAAATACGTTATTAGTATCGAGAATTTTCTTAGTCAGGAGTCGAATAAGAATTCATTAGAAATAATTGTAATTATTTCCATAACTACAGCCTGTAAGGGAACTAATAGGATGATTATATATTCAGTTGCCAGAACTAGCATAAAGGACAATGGTGACAGAAATAAACGTAAACCTATCGTTGTATTGTCTATAAAAAGAAGCAATTTTCTTGACGATGGAAGGAAATTCTATCTTTTGTGTTTATTAATATTTGCCTTTACTAAAACAGCAATTTTTTTTGTTACAGGTACGTATTATTGTAAATTTCACTCACAAAAATGTTGTTTTCGGACCTCAGTCGGACACAAGGTATGTTTTTTTCTATACTGTACAGACGACCGCAAAAGTATTAGCGTCAAGTTTTTTTTAACAATGTGTTGAAGTACGAAATTAATGATCAATCGTAACTAATAATGCGCGGAGCCTAATTCCATCCATTCCAAGGAATTCTTCTTTTTGTAAGGCCGAATTTTATTTTTCTCACAGTCCGGTGTCTACAGTCAGTCCAGTGTCTGCGGTCAGTACGCTGTCCGCGACCAGTCCACAACCTGGTCCTTTCTGTTCGACCACACCTCAAATGTTCACCTGACCAGGATCGGCTTCGGCTTACCTGGTTCCAGAGAGGTTCCGCCTGCTGAGTGTAAAACAACACTCTCCCATGTTCGCGCAACGGGGAGGACGTCCAAACGGGGCCACACCTAGCGTCAACAGGTGGCCAGCTATTACAGAAATAACTAACGTACCATTATAGAGAGGGATAAACGATATCCAAACATAGTTTGTCGATCGATCCTTGACTGCAAAGCCATGTTTTACACAATGCTCTGGGGATATGAATAATGACGAGCACATCACAATAAAAACTAATAAAATTCCTCGCAAAAATTACCAGCGGAAAAGTCCGAAAAAAAAATCGTCAAAAAACCATGAAATCTGATATGCTTTAACAAAATAATATCTTTCAAAAAATTGCAGAAAACACTTTAGCATTCGTCTGTACATATTTGCTTAATTATTCTATTATACTTTGTACCGTATTACAGAATTTATTAAGTTGTACAAAAACCTTTTAATCCCCATTTTATTATGCATAATATATGTATATGTATACAGCGCCCGGCTTGTAATAAACTCTTATCTATAGTATGATCAAAATTACTTACAAAGTGGTACCGCACTATGTACCGTGAAATGGAGATGACATTTTTATAGTAACAGTGTTCATTGGCGATGAATCTGTGGGAAGTTTAGATATGTACCTCTGCATTGTTAGGAAAAATATACAATATTATGCATAGCTCCGATTTTCCTAAATAAATTTACTATCTGACTGTACCTCTCCAATATCGTTAAGGGTTTTTATAATAGTTTAAGTTGAAACTGTACTTTTATGACGTGAAACAAACATTCAGAGTGATCAATCAATCAATTAAGTTGTTTTTTATGGAATAGCAATACGGGAAATAGTCCATTGCTAGATTTACCCGCACAAATGCATATAGAATTGAATCCCCCACAGAATCCATCATCACCTGTCTTGCGTTTTTTCAACAATGTCATTGGATTTCGAATAAATTCATGTATCACTTGTCTGGAACTGGTTGTGATTACTGGTAAAGCTATTATACACGGGATCAACTATACAGTGACATCGAAGCACTCACGTTTCAATGCATTATTCCACCCTGTCTTTAAAAGCTCTACCACTTTTGACAACCATTGATATGTACGTACACGTTTAACCTTGAATTTATTCTGTCGAAGTAGATATTTCTTCTCTCTTGGTGCTTGAGCTAGAGAAAACAGATTTTCCTTAGTGACGCCATTAACTAGTCAGCGAGTTCGTTAGCAGTCCCCTGGCTTAAGCTTCTATCACGCGCACAATATTGTTCTTTTCATATTTAACTCATCTGAGAATATTTTTAAGCTTATTTTAATCAGTCATTAACTTCATACCTTCGATCACTATTTTTATTAGAGTTACCTGACGGATGGAATCAACATCCTGTGACTGCTAGCAGTCTCTGCTTTAACCTGGTTTTAAGTCGTTTTCCTCCTATTCTAATGAAAGAAATTTAATTTACCTTACCGCTTCTTTTATTTCCGTTTTTGTTTCACTCTTTTCTAGACAGTTTATTAAATTACAGTCAAGCCTGGTTATAAAAAATAACGATATTTAGCGTTTCTGTCCTAATGGCCAAGTGATTGAAATTAGAATAGGTTTGCCGCCATCTACTTCGTGGGCTGCCGCGACCCCGTGTCACTGTGTCTTTTGCACTCCAAAACAAGTATAGCTGACGTATTGTGTTTCGAACTCGATCCGTTAATTTAACACCTAGTAAACTGCGCTAAGAGGCACATTTCTCAATCTTTATATCTCTTTAGATATATGTATATTTCTTCTGTACGTGTGTTTGTCACTGAACTCCTCCTAAACGGCTGGACCGAATTGGATGAAATTTGTTGTGTGTGCAGTGGATTCGAGAATGGTCTAGATTTACAATTGGACCCGGTACTTAGTGGCTCTGCTGTCCGAGCAGGATGACGTCTGCCAGGTCCGCTAGTATAATTATAATTTTCCCTTAAAGAAAACTTACATTATACTTATCAGTCTTATCGGACAATTTCAATAAAATGTTCTTTTATGGGCGAAATTATACAGTTTCGTGTATGCCGTGGCCTTGCTATAAAGGTAATAAGACAGCTAGTTGTCCAACACATTCAGATATACAGCAACCTGCTAGATTCACCATCAACGTGATCGTGCCACTGGCAGTACTGACTCTCTAACTGTGGGTTATTTCTTCTAGAAAAAAGAGAACATTCAAAAATACTTACATTTTTACCACCGAGTATATTTTTACTAACATTATTTAATATAATTAGTGCAACAATTGTTTCTATAATAAAATTAACATTCGACTAGATGCGACTACGATAACTCTATTGTTTTGTCAGCACTTAAACGCTAGTATGTAACGCTAAACATATTTTTAACTGCCGTCTATACATTATTCGTTTTTTATGCTCCCCGTTTATTACCGCGTACATTAATTATAACAGTTAAAAGAGCGGAGTATAATAAAATTGTACATCGCTCCCGTTTTTTTTAAATGTCGATGGAGGTTATACCGTTGGTATGTTTGTCAGATTGCTAATCGTAAATGCTAATTCCGAGTATTTCCTAAAAATAACTTTTATTTCTCCCTTAGCTTTAATTTTTTTTTATAAATAGTTGCATCTAAGGATTTTTGTTATTATTTATCATATAACTAACGCCCTTTTGATTATTTTTACGGAAATAACTGCAAACAATTAAAAGAGAAGAGAAGCTCGTGGCTAAACAATAACAGCCGCACGGGTCGATCTTCAGGTAAAGCCGCGGTTGTCGAGGTTGCTCCTTGAATAAAGGAAAGGACGTTAACTAGACTTACCAAGGGGTTTCGTTAACCCAGTAGGAATAGGGTTGTGAAGGTCAGATAGGCAGTCGCTCCATGTTAAATACTGGTATTCAGCTGCATCCGGTTAGACTGGGAACCGACCACAATATAGTTAGGAATAGGCTCGTCAGGTGTTGATAAATTAGAAAGTTGTCAACAGTAATTTGGTATTCATTTTAGTCAGATTCGGCTCCTAGCAAACGAACTACGAAGTTACTAATATTGTAACTTGTAAGGATACAAATTATACTGATCTTCACTAGGTTCTCTACTCTAAATCTTGTAAGACAAGCGATTACGGGTGATAAAATGTATATTAAAAATAATCGTTTTTTAGTTGTAATGTGGTGATAGGGTTGCCAAAAATAAGTAGGTACGTTTATATTATTAATTTTAAAAGACTGCAATCTGCACCTACATTAAGTCTGCCGTGTGAACCTTTTGGCTTTGTTTTTAATCAAATTTCACATTTATTTATTTGTATACTACTTTAACTTGCAATTAAATGTCTATGTTTTTACAAGACAAACAACAACCGTGTAGTGCCAGCCCTATAGACACATGTGTGTGAAATGATTATGATTCTTAAATATGGTTTAAGTACCATTGGCCAGGGAACGATTTTAAATATTATTCAAATTTGAGGAAATATAAATACGGTGAAAAAGGTTCGTTCCAGAAATAGATCCATAATATCATTTAAAAAACTGGGTCGGATTGTTATTGTTACGTATTCCAAAAATTGGAAAGCTACCGTACTACCGGGTCAGTTCTGTAAAATAGATAACCAGTTTCAAAATTCTCCGCTTCTAAATATTCCCATAGCTTCCATTTGGAAAATTCAGTTCAATATTGAAAAATATTGAAATTTGTTCGTTATTCCGGAATTCGAGAGCCATCATGTTTGAGTTTGTGCAAATTCTTTACTATATTTATTAAAACTATCGCGAGTGGGTGAAACGGTTGGAAGTCGACGGTGTATCGCTTCTGTTCGGTTCGTATACCCGTGGTACCAATAACTACTAGTTTCCGCTCCTACTTATTTTGTCCGTGTGTTTGTTCTCAATTATTGACTTTAATAAGACTTTGACAATTCATGGTAGGTAGAGCACACAAGCCCACTATTTGTACAAGTTTTATATAGATATGTACAGTTGTACAGCGTTTTAAAGATGAGCTTTCGTGAAACTGTGTTGGTAATTTTTTTTTGTTTGACTGACTTATTCATGAATAATGAATACTAAATGTATATACCTATACGATTTGACATTACAAATGTGATTTTTTGATTGATCTACTTATCCTGTGAATTGTGATCTATTTTTAAATACGGACGACGCCTCACGGCAATCATTGTTGAGTCTTCGAATGCCAAGTCGATTCAATTCCTTATTTCCAATCCATGTTAAATCCTTAAAGGATTTAACACACGATTAGTAACCTTTTCTCAGTGTAAATTAACTTGATTTCTGAATGACTCGACTTCTACATTGTTATTAAAAGTTATTTTTAGGAATACATGAGTTAAAAAAAGATAACGTACCTAGTAGTTTCATTAAAATATTAAATTTGTCTTCTTACAAGAGACTAATTAATTTCCCAAGTGAATAAATAACGCGATGAGTGCCAGAAGAAATGACATTAATCACTCTCCATATATTACTATGCTCTACATTGATATTGTCATTTATTTATAAAATAAATTATTGTATTAGAATAATAACAATTTGTTTGTGGTTTTAGTACTAGAGAAGAGAGGTGCTAAAGAGGTTTCGCCGAACATTCGATTACGTACCCATATTAATTTTATTTGTTTTATTGAAATAATCTTTATAATTTTCTAGCTAATTAAGTATATTTTCAAGTTAATAAACAAATAATAATCAGCTGTTTAGTACCTTGCTTGTTCTCATAAATCGTAATTTTCCTTTCTCTTTTTCAGTGACAACTTTTTGATGATTTAATTGATCACTTATCCAAGGTAAACAAAAATGAAGTTTGTAATTTATAGACGAACGAGTTACTTTCGCCAAAACCGAATGCAAACGTCGTCTCTCGTCGCAAGCGTGTGCGCAGCTCTAGTGAACACAAGAGAAGATTTAGTCATTGTGTTCGTCAGTGGGCCATTCATCATGCGACATTGTTTTGGCACAAGCTCTAACCTCGATGCTACATTAAAATTATACTAAAAAACAAATGGCGAATTAGAAAAAAACATCTATTTTAACATATCAAGGATTTCGAATTCCATTTAACTTTTTATTATTTAAAGAAAATTGTAAGGAATATAAAAAGGTGAATGTTTTGTCTACGGATGATTTAGTCTGCCTTTTGTTTGCACAGTTCGAATTTAACTGTGAAGTTGGAGACAGCGTGAGGTGGGGGCCCAGTGATCGAGGCTGGGCTAAATGGCGATTGAAAAATATTACACGCTGCAAACACAACACTGCCTAAATACGTAAACTGCTCGGAAGAACGCTTAATTTATTTTACCGTCGTACGACATGGAGCTCCGATGGTCTGGTGTACGTAATTCCACACCCCAATTGCGTAGGTAACTCACTTTTCAAATTTATTACACTCCGAAGGTTTTTTCTTTATCTATTAGGTAGTTTTGTCATTAAGTAGCATATTTGCAAAATGCGGCAGCTCAATAATGTTAAAAACGCAATGAATATTGTCAAGAGCAATAACTAAAACACTAAAACTATCCTGCTCTTACGTACTCTCTCCCATTTCCATTCTACACACCATATTACTCGTTACAGGTTCTAGCAATGTTTTAAAATAAATCCACTTCTCAATCTATGTCTCGGTTTAGACCCAGATTTAATCGCAGAGGTTAAAAATGATCCCTGCGATGACAATCCACCGCCATCACTGGCCCCCTACCTCAGTAAAAGAATACACACTCCAGACTCCCCGGTGGCATGTTTTGTCTCGATACACAAACAAAACTCGAGTCTTCGACGCTCCTAATACGATAGCTCGTCATATTGTACCGGTTCCATCACCACCACAGATTACCCACTTAGGAACTCCATTTCAAGCTAAGTGGTTATTTATCTGGCGCTAAACCAGTATGGTTACCCAGTGCCCACTAGCCATGACCACGCTGACAAATGAAGAAGAGTTTGGACCAACAATTAGATGTTGTTTCATGCTGTTTGTGTTTTTGACGAAAACGTTCAAGTGGCTTGTGTTGGCTTATACACAAAGAGATTTCAGATACATGTAGGGTTGCCAATGTTGCCATACGTCCGGAATTTTCTAGATATTACTGGCATCTTAGCTCAGAGTCCGGAATGCGGGAGGAATTCTGAAACATTCGGTATTAACAAAGAAAAAAATACGAAATGTTTGAATAAAACAATTAATTTCAGTTAAACTCTACCGGACAATCTAAAAGTAAAATGACCGGATTTTTCTCCGGAAAGAAAAATCTGGCAACCTTACTAAAGAGACTATCAGAAAAAAACTGATTCCATGTCTCAATTCAGCCGGTTCTCACTAGCAGTTCACGCTTGATTCGCAACCGCGTCGTTCCAATCGTAACTATATTTAGGCAGTACATACTTCAATAATTGATTTTCAATTTACAAAATTGATGTATTTTTTCTGTTTGTCAAATTTTCGTCCCCTTTCATTTAGGTGGCCATGTTTTGCTGATATTCGGCAATGAAATATGGCTTCGTTATTTCGACGAGTCCAACTCCATATTAATTTCCCGAGTTTTAGTCGTATTCGTTATTTTGTAGCCTGCACCCCTAAGCCAGCTATAACGTTTATTGCGTTTTTCTCTTTGATCTTAATTAATAAACTTTCAATAAAGGCTCGATACCTACATAAATAGGTTCATTAAGGTCGTCCAACCCTCTTGCTGAGCTGTGACTAACCCGTTGGTCGATACGAGTATTTGGTATTCCATTAAAAAAATCCCAGTAGTGTAGTATTGGCGGTATCATACCAACGTGCCTTGGCAACGTGTCCTGCGCCTGATCTCCGGTCGTATCAGATTGCCAGCCTGTCGGATTATGCGAGAAAAGGAACAGAGAGTGCACCTGTGCCTTCGCACACACTTGTGAGCAACATTATTACCATAAATATGTACAATGGCTAATCTCCGCTAAGAATGATAGACGTGGCCGAAAAAGGTCAGGAAGTCTATACTTAGGTGTGAACGTACTAGGTACGAATGCCTGTTTGACGGGGCCTCATAGAGTGCAATTATGTAGATGATAAAAAAGAGAAAAAATGTCATGTCGTCTACCTACCATGTATGGTGTAATGTGACATTTACCATTTATTGGTTCGCATACTGGTTCTTAGTATTAAAAACACCCTGTTCTTATTATTTTAATAAGACAATGAATCAACTGCTTCCCTAGTTCGTGAGTCCGCCAGAAAGCGCTGACTAATAGAGCAGTATCAGCAAGGGTTGGCAGAATACCAACATACAGACACTGCACATCAATCTTTGACTCCACTATTCGTTCTGGAGCCGTCAGACAATGAGAGAGAGCCTTGAGCGATTGCGTTATTGGTTATAACCAAAAACTTTGGCCCAAGGATAGACCCCTGACTAATAAATTATCTGGTTTTCAAATATTTGAGTCGGTCGTGTTTATTTTTTTACGCCGGACGCATCGGAGCTGCGCTATAGTATTTAAATGTATGGTCAAACAAAGGGAGAACACTGTGCCCCACGGTGTGAAAGGGCTCCGTGGTATCTACTACTATGCATAGTGCCTAATTGAAACACTGCTTAGTGCGCGCGATACTACTTGATACTTTGGGGGCACTGATTTTTGATAGTGGCAATTTAATGAATTTGGTGCTTCTATATACCTTGTTGACGAGGATATAGATGACTGCTATATTGCATGTAATAAACATCCTGCCAATGTCAAATCTTTCACACTAACGACAGGGTCCTATATCCGTGTAAATACTTATTCTAAAGCAGTTGTTAATTATTTGCTTGAGACACATTGCTCCTTCTACATTCACGGCAACTGTTCAAGTTAATAAAATACGTTTCTTTAAAATGAAGACAAGAAGTACGCACAAAAGCAATAAAACTAAGCAGTGTTTACGCATCTTCTAAGATCTCTGTGCCCACAAAAGATATTATAAAACTGCGGTGATCTTGCTTTTAACGCGAAATCACATCAAAGAGTTTTATTTATATTTTATTTATTTTATTACGCGATATAAATCTTTTCCTTTGTTGTTTGGAATATTAAAATCTTTGTTTAGGTATTTTATTAAACGTTATGTATTAAAATAAAAAGTTTTCGCTCAGTTATTTAGCTTTTATTAGGTACACATTTTTTAAACTACAGATTTATTGTTTTAACACATTATCTAGTCATCTACATTCTTTCTTTTAGTATTCTCTGTTTAATCGTATAGTTTTGCAATATAAAATGACACCAATTAACAAATTGAAGTTGATCATATAACGAAATCTTATGAAAAATTGTTTATTAAAGTAAAAACTAATAGATAACAGGAATCAAATAATAACTTTAAATTAAAATACCAAGATGATTCGTGCAGTGTCTACGGTTAGGGTTCGGGCCGGCCAGCCTTAATGTTTACTTATAATATTAAGTTAAATATTTCACATACCCTTGTGAAACTGCTTTATGGATGAAGAATAATCACTTCCAAGTCATACTGGCAGCCTCCAGGTTCGTGTTTTTATGACAATTAGCCGTGTTTTACTCGCTCTTGTAACATTCGTGTTGTAAGTCAATAGTCCACGATGTGTGGCTGAGGAGTGCGAGGTAGTCGCCTTTGTTCGGGTTTACTCGTTAAAAATATAGACTACCACGTTTTTGGTGGCAAACAGACTACCTTTGGTGGTGTAAAGAGTAATGCTAACACGACTTCTTGGTTTTTACCAGCGGTGGTCGATCGGGCCACACGTAGCACGCTGTGCGCGACTGTACGAGGCCTCCTCACTCGCTACACGCATTTGAAACTTGTTTGACTTGCGCATTGTGTGTTCCGTAAAGTATTCTTAAACGGTCGGAAATATGATTAGGTGGTGTTAACTGAGGATACGGAAACCATCATCGGGTTTGACTGTACAAGTTTAAAGGTGGCCACGCTTCAGTAGTATACATTGTAAGCTTGCAAGCAACAGTAATTAATTACGGGGTAGCACACACTGCACACTGCTCGTAGTATCATTGCCTCCTATCGCCGACCGGTACAGCCCAAACAGCTGTAAGTAATTTGCTTATCGACTACCGTTTATTTCTGAATCTAATATTACCTTGAACATGACATGATACGGTTACTGCTAACTAGTGTTGTGTTCCAGTAACTTAGCTAATTAATAGTACGTTACAAAGGTATCCTTCGAGTTAAGTACCTATTGCGTTATTATAATTTGACACCAGTAGTTACTTGTGAAAGCTATAAAACGGCTGGAAATGATTTGTTGTATAAAATTAATTTGCCGGGGAAGTTTGTGAAGGAATAAACCAACAAATATGAACACTTGAAACGATATGAAAGCGAATCGGGCCACCCGGCGCCGCCCGCTCCGCACTGAAAAACAGAAACTCATCATTGTGTCCGTGTTTATGTACTACGGTATTATAACATTGAAATGTACTGCTTTTATTTCTTACTACTAATTAATAACGAGCATCTTGAAAGTGATATAATATTTCTACTTTATATCTGTACTAACTTTTACTTCGGCAAAAAGTATCATAAGTATTCATAAGTAAGTAATTCCGCTGTAATGAAAGTTCGCTGATATTAACATAAAAGTAAGACCTCATGAAATATGCCTGCAGCCTTCCTGAAACACTTAACCACTTCTGGGAGCACGTTATGAAATATTAATAACAAAAACGTCTGCGAACCCGCGTGCACAGTTTGTATCACAATAACACTCAGCAAACTTTTCTCATTTTAATGTTGTTCAAGCAAAAGTTTAAATATAAAAATATAATGATACTGTACGCATTAGTGAGTCATTGAGCGGCGAGTGCGTGCGCGGAGCCGCTGAGCCGCTGAGCCGCTGAGCCGCTCACCCTCGCGTCGCGAATATACAACTTAAAACAAATGGAAAATAAACTTTTCAAATAAAATAAAAATAACCCTCTTGGCGGCCGGGAGGGCGGGGGGGGGCCCTCTCCAATAAAAAATATAATAACTTTTCTTTTTATTCGACGTAATGGCAACGATTGTTCCTTTCTAATATTGTTTCTGTCTCGTTTTCTCCCCGATTATTATAATGGGGTGGCAGGACGCCGCGCCGGGCTCGCTCGCTGCGATACGGTGCCACTTTACAACTCAAACAATCGAACTGCTAATGAACTTTTTAATATTTATAGTAACCACTATGTCTCGTCGTGTTACAAAAACGATTCAATTTACCTTTCGACGTATGAATAAAACAACCACTTTAACCATGGCGTTTATTGTTCAGTGATCATTTTAGAAGACGAGCTACTCGTAGCGGGACACTAACGAAGGAACATTCCACTAACATTTCCTTTGGTTTCTTCTCAATACAAGTTCGAACAAAGTTTGTAGCGCGATATCCTCCGGTACACCTGATAGTTGTTTGCTCTTTTATACCAACTAATGTTAAATGAGAGGAACTTTGAAAGTTTACAATTCATTGTTTTTATATGACTTTTACCTTCATTAAAATGAAAACAAGTAGCATTTACTATGTTATAATTATATTTGTTGCTACTTAGTAAGACGTCAAATAAACAAAAGATTTTTATACAAAAAAAAAGTGTTTTAAAACTCAAAAAAACGCGCTCTTTAACATTAAAAATCATGTTAAGTTAACTTCTTTACGATAGAGAGAGTTACTATCGGAAATTATCACAAGGGAACATTTCAACCTATGTCACTAGGGGACAATGTAGGTCCAAATTAATTTAAAAAAAAAATCTAAACAGTATCAGTAGTTTCGAAGATTATCCCGTACAACCAAACTTAGGAACTTTATATGTCTCATTATAGACAGATAAGGTTGCTTAATTCAGGTTTGTCACCAGCACCACGTAGCGGTGAGGGGTGCAACCTCACTTAGCGCACAGTCAGCACAGACGGACGCTGCCAGTCGGTTCGCCCTGACACCGTGCCATCGTCCCTGCTCCACTATGACAGTTGTTATTACTGGGACTTACTCCTCTGAATATGCTGCTATTATATTGATGGGACTGCACATTTATACACAGAAAAATTAAGATATTTATATAAGGTAAGTAGTTGTGGTGTGGTGTCTTCATTGATATCTATCAAGGACATGGGTAATTACTGTTTTCGCTACTTTTAGGTAACACCTATTAGAACTAAAATCTAGTTGGTCCTACTCTTAACTAGTGGAGACGGTCACGCCTGAAGTGTGGTCAGCCAGCGTGCAACTATTGAAATACTCGTACGTCTACGTAAATTGTTTTAGTCACACGGGTGACGGGACCTAATTCAATATTATACAGAGGTGGATTTACGGGGGTCATGTTCTGAACTACTGATCAGATTTCGATAAGGCTTTTTGTATAATCAATCTTTATGTAAAATTATCCTCGGGAATTAAATAAAACATTTCCTGGAGAAATTTGCCAGCATAACGCGAGCGACTTGCAGGCAAAAGGTAGCCTATTATAAACGTTTCTTGGCGAGAAAAATATTCGATGGCTACTCGCTTCCTCGTCGTTGAGGGGTGAGTGAGGGACAGGTGCTTCAGTGAGGCATGTTCCGACGTCCAAACAGCAATATTCTCTACACGCCCTCGTAAAATGAGTGAGAAATTAAAAACTTCCCCATTTTGGTTTCATTTGAATAAACAAATACCTGTATTTACGTTTTTGCATGTCTTTTTGGGGTTGTAATGACGGCCTGTCTAAGTGTCAACCTGTGCTTTTGGGGACATTGTTTAGTTTGAGGGTAAGAGGAAGGGTTTTTTTCTTTTCCGTTGTCGCACCGCATTCTCTGACTGTAGTTAAAAGTTTCGTAAGTATTATTTAGTTTTTGCCAACATCCGCAAGGAAGAACCTACGTGTTGACATTTTATTGCTGTTTCCCCTATGTCGAAGCTGTGAGAGAATTGTTCACTCTGGCACTGTCAAATTGGATGTTTCGTTTGAAATTAATAAATAGTTGTGTCATTGCGTTGGCAAATTAGTGACGTCTCAGCGTAACAGGTTGCTATTGCCTTATACAATCTAGGGGCAAACACGGTCATAAGAAGTATGTCAATTGCCCGGTGTGGTGTCAACTACCCTTTTGTTGCCGAAGACGTAGTTGACTGTACTTGGCGCAGGTTGCGATGTGAACCCGTGCTCCACTGTACTTGGCAAGACGAGACGGATGGGGGGTAATGGCTGGCCGGAGTTTTGTTCACAACGGATTCACGGGTTTTTTCTACAAACTTTTTGCACCCGAACCTGGGCTTGTTCTTTGAGTCTTTGTTTTTATTCTGTTTATACTTTAAGGTGGAAGCTCACATCTGGCCCGCGAAATTCTAATTTTCTTACGTTTTTGGCAATTTGCAGGCCAGTGCTTGGTTGTATGTTTATGAAAATTTGATTTGCGACTGTAAGAGGTATGAAGTTACCGAATTATAACCATCAAAATTATCAATACAACCCTCCAAGTTCATTTTCATGTCAAGATTGATTTTTGCATGTAAAAGTCATTCTTTAGTAATTTAGTCGTCGTTCTTTAGTAGTTAGTAATTTTGATGGTTATAATTCGGTAACTTCCGTCTTACAGTCGCAAATCAAATTTTTATAAACATACAACCAAGCACTGGCCTGCAAATTGCCAAAAACGTAAGAAAATTAGAATTTCGCGGGCCAGATGTGAGCTTCCACCTTAACAGTACAGATTAACAGTATTTGTGGCCGTCATGCTTGTTCATGCATACGTCTTTCTACTAAATACTTATCAGAATGGGTTTGTTTATATCGTACAAACTCACTTTCGTAACAATGGAAAAGAAATACTTGGATCTGAATACAGGTAGGAGTATATCTACCATGTAAACATATAAACCCTCGCAGCTGTCATAGATCGCGATCCCTATTATTATAATCGATATTATTATTAATTATAATAATCGTCTCCATGTGTTCCGAAAGCAACTTTTATTACGTCTTGGTGTCTGCAGTATATACGTATAATAATTACAATAATATCTATTGTTCACTGTACATTGTAAAGCGAACGCTGCTGTTATGAATTCTATACGTATACAAATAATAATATTGTATTTTGTTTTAATGTTTTCCGTTCGTGCGATCATTATGTCTAATAATTATAAGTTTTGTTACATCCATATTATCTACGGTCTAAAGAACTAACGGCTTTATTCGACCACTTCATAAGGTTCGTTTTCGTTTACACGTGTTCTAGTTTACCTTACAAGATTTTTATAATAGATTATTAAATCAACATTATGTAGTTTCGTATTTTATGTTTCTTGTTTCTACGAATGAAATGATAGCAGACGTGTTTGATACAAAAATATGAGTTAAGTAAAAAGAGTTCATGGAGTTTCTTGCCCGTTCTTCTCCATAGAGATCTACGCTAGGGAATTGGCAACTACAGTACTTTCACAAGTTATTATGCCTTATGAGAATAACCGTGACTGTAGTTTTTCTTTATGAATTGTTCTTCTGACATTCAAAAGTGCCTGTAATAGTTTAATTGAAATTAATGCTTTGAGTTTGAGTAAGTAACTCATAATTACATACACTCCCCCTCCTCCTATTTTTTCGGTAGTGTTACTATTGCTATACGTTTGCAGTAGGCATAATACATTGTTTTAGAGGGAACAGGGCCGCAGGGCTGCAGTTCCCCAGTCCTAACAAATGTATTCGCCTTTATTCTTGAAATGATAACTCTAGCAAGTGAATTTATTTTTCTCTTAAGACATGTTGTCAGGAGTAATTGGTTTCACCTTGAAAGAGACAATAGTTTTAGAACCGAGAAGCGGCTCCGAGCGAAGGAGAGCGGTTCGCTAGTTGGATATAAAACAAGCCTATAAAAGATGCTTGACATTCCGTCTACAGACATGCCTGTTTATTGAAATATAATAATTATATTTTAGTGTCCGTGTAGGCAATTACGAGGCCACTGCTATGCAAGGCTGAGTGCGTCTCTTACGCCGCACCTCCTCGCATCCTGTTGTCTTACTTGTAAAAGCTGTTTTCCGTTAAGGTTTCACCAAATGCGTTTTCTACTTCACCTTCTGAAAATAAAATAAGTTATCTTAAGACTGGGTCAGTACTCAGTGGTCTTGTACTATACTAACTTTTGCCCTAGTCTTCGCTTGTTGTATAATCGGTAATTATCTCACGGGAACGTTTTTACGTGCCGATGACGAGCGAGGGTGATGGAGTTTTTTCAGAATTTAAAGTCTAATTTCTATAAGTATTGAATTTAAACAAACCTATAATAATAATAATATTATAAACGCCAAAGTTTGTAAGTATGGATGTTTGTTACTTTTTCACGTAATATATGGATATAATTCGTACCTATTACAGATAGGGACTTTTAACACTTTCGTACTCTTTCAAACCGAATTCTCATTGATAGTGTGGTAATCCCTATATTATTATAATTATATAAATGAAATTTCCTGCTAAGCAAAAGACAAATCTAAATATAGGTCAGTAAAGTTTTTTTGTTTAAAATAATAAAAAGAGGACAATATTTAGTTGGAGTTTGACTAGACAGCGTTGAAGACCTTTTTTATTTATTTGATCGTCACGGACCTTCCCCCTATGTTTTTATAGTAAACGACTGACTCCACACTATTTACTTTACGGCCTTTCTAAAATAAATCGTGTTGGAGTGAAGTCACTATGCTTGGGCGACAACTGGTGCATTCAAAATATTTATTTGGTATCCATATTTTAACTTAAGGCGCATGCCACGATAGTCTAAAAATTCAGAGCATCATGACATGTCCCTTAAGTTGATATGCCCTTTTAAGTTTAAAAATTCTCTTTTAAATGTAACTTATTTTTTTTCAATCAATATTGCTCGTATTTAAAAAAAAAGTTTTATCATTCTATTTTAATTTCATAATTTAATAGGTACTCAAATGGACCTGCTTCCAAGTTTTGTTGAAATTAAAATGTGCTTGTTTTTTGCTTTTCAGTTTTTTCAGTCGGGTTTTTTAGTTTTATAACTACTTTTTTTATTTCCAGCTTTTTAATTATTTTGTGTTTGTTCTTTCGTTTGTCGCGTAAAATTTTTCGCAGATGATTTAACTTTTGTTTTTGATTACTTATAGGTTTTGTGCCTTTGAATATGTTAACTGACTTGAACAAATGTGATTCTAATTAGTCCGTCTGTTAGATTATCAAAAAATATTGGATACGTATTTTTTGTTTTATCAAATCCATCAAGACGAATCTAACGACGTATATTTTATTCAAATCCCTTCATCCGTTCAAGAGTTATGAGGGAACTAAGAAAAGGACATACATACATAATACACGCCAAACACACAACCCTCTTTTTGGGCTTCGCCGCAGTCGGGTAAAAACATGTTTCGCCGACCCCAAATGACATGGTCCCGATAAGGGCAGGAAGATGATGATGATTATTATATTAAAAACAGTAGGTAATGTGTACATGAGAGGAATTAATTTAATAAAAGACAACAGGGTTTTCTTAGAAGCAGCCACGTATTCTGGGTTAAAGCCCCGTTGATAGTAACAGGCTAGGCTAGCTACCCACCTACTACATCAGTTATACATTCGTTTTGAAATGTTTATTATTTAATGGTACACTGCCTATCCTATCTGGTTCCAGGCTTGATGTTTTGCTATAACAACAGCAATGACCCACCTTGTAAAAGTAAATACATGTCGCGCAAATAATAGGTGACTCGCAGTGACACTTTTCAATGCGCAGCAGTAATACGATATCATTATATTCTATACCTGTGTGAGTTTATAAAAACGCATCAATAATGTCTGGGTTTATCCTTTACTTTTACATAGCAATTAATGACATTGCATTCTTCGTAATTTTACACAAGCTGCTAAATTAAGTGCGCTACCTGCCCTTGGGCTTTGTTACTTAAACCATAGTTTAAAAGTTATCATTTTCTAATCGGGTTTTAGAAACTACTTATGCTTTACAGTTACGAGAGCTAGGAGCACACACTCAGCAATTGTCGAAACTGAATTTCTCCAACTGCTCTGAGTGTAATCTAAACGTAGTATTTCCGAAACCATATTATTTTTAAATAGATCTTGAATCTGAAAGTTGTCATAGACAAAATCTTTTTTGAACTCGGCTTAATGCACACTTATTTAGTGGTCGTGACTGTACTAAATAATAATCTTATGGCAATAATATATTATATTATAAAGATACGCTGACGGTTTCAAATTAGAATCATAATACGTATTCTTATATGTTATTTGGCGAGCACAGTAATTGCTCGCGTGTCGATTATAACTTAAAATAATATGTCTATATTATTCTTTATGAATGTTAGTCATGTTATTATCGTAATAAATAATGATACACAAATGTATAATTTACAGTTATACTAAATACGAGGGGTAACGTTAAGGTTTTATATTGTTTTGTGGCTGCCTCTACTGTTCTTGGTATAACTGGCGGCGCGCGGCGGTCGGACTCTTTGATTTTAGAAATTTGCATAGGTAGCATAAGTAGACAATCTTTCCATTGTTTAGGCACTCCTCCTGTCTATGAGAAGGAACGCGTGGTGTTTCACCACGCAGGCCCAGTGTGGCTTACCATTATGGTTCTCGAACATGCCAGTCCTCGCGATAATTTGTTTGTCATTTTGAGAGCAGTGGTAATAAAATAAAATAACACAAACTAATGCTCCTGCCGGGTTCAAACTTACACCACGTACTAATCATAAGTCGGGGGAGATTGGAACACCGGTCAGAGCGATAGTAACACCGTCGTCTCCACAGAGTGGCTTGGATGTCAGTCATATCGCTGTGGTAGCGTGCTCTGTCATCACGGCTTGTGACCACTGTCGCCTTCCAACTACTGCCTACCAACTTGATCCTTGTAATTAATTGACCAACTCCTGATTAAACGTAAGGTTAATGATTAAGTTCTCAAAATAAAATGTTGTATGGAATATACTAAGACATCTGGATCATAGATCAGCCCTCACCGGTGCGGTCGCTCATCCCGCATAAAACATCAGATACGATGTATACCTACCATGAGCCATTAAATCCATTCAAATCTCGTCATTTACGAAATAGATAAGTGAACAATTTTAGAGAATCTATGATCCGTTGTCCCTTCCTCTCGAACCAAGTCATCCATTCAATTGTCTCTGACTGCTTTATATCCTCCGACAACGAATGGTAATATCGCCATACCTAGCAACTTTGCCAGGCTTTTTGGCAGCCAGTGACGGGACAGTACCTAGCTAATGTTTGCAAGTTAATCTTGCAGCAAAGCTTTATGTGTTCTGTCTACCCACTTGAATCAACCGAGTAGGATGCAACTAGCGGGAATAGAGCGGTGAAGCTAAGCGCATGTCGGATAAAGCTTCGGGCGGTTTAATAAAGCCACTCTAAGGTTGAAATCACGTTTACACGCACAATATATCTGCATTTTCATATCGATTTCTGTGTAAACATGATACTACAGCGTAGAACACTAAAAGCGTATATAGAGACATCTGTGTCCAGAGAAGTTCAGGAGTGGTGGGATACCTAAGAAGTTTATTAAGAGTGATTTTGTAATCATTTCATATAAACTACACCAAAATAATGTTTGCGGTAGATACTGTGGTATTAGGATTCAAGTCGCGACGATGAGTCGGCGTCAAACCAACTTAACCCTAAAATTCCGTATGCAAATTCAATTACAACTAACACTGTCATTTTATTTTTGTACATCTATCCCGTCAGACCGGCCTGTGGTTTGCCAACCCTACCGCCGCGCCGATAGCCAAAATGTTTCGACATGGTATTTACCCTGCACGGCACGGAACCCCGCACCCATCGGAGCGAGAGCCCACTACTATAATTATGTTCAATATAAGCAGTTCCGTATGTTATTAACATGTTTTTTGGTTGATGAAATAAAATTATAATAACAATAAAAAATATTATTGTCATGTGAATTCGAGGATGGTGGAGTTTTGATCATAACTTGGGACTGTTTTTTTGGATTCTTTGTTGGTTTTCTTATGTTTATGTGAAACTAGAATTTGTCCGCGGTTTGGCTCGCGTTATGTTGTTTTAAATATTGCTATAGACACTCCGGGGATACGGTCCTATTAGTAAAAATATTTTCGTAATTGGATCAGTTTTTTCGAAGGTTTCCCCGTGAATCCAAACTTTCCAACCACACCTTTTTATTATATAATATTAGTATAAATAACGTGTGTTGAGGTGCTTATGATTTCCAAAAAGCATTGCCTAGCATAGCAAGCATTTAAAAACCCGTCTGTGACGCAAATCACGTATCTTCTGCCTAGATCTTTACTTACTTTGTTGTGGTCGGCTTTCAGGTTTACCGGTTGAAGCTAAATTACAGTATTTTATATGGAGCGACTGCATATAGGTACCTATGATGCAAATCACGTATAGGGTTAAATTGAAGTACTTACCTAATCGCTTAAACTATGCATAAGATACTCATACTCTGCTTATGGTATTTAACCATCACATTAACAAAGAAAACCATTTTAAAAACACTTACCTTAAACTTATTTAATGATTTCATAAGCTGTCACTTAGTAAAGGTTATAGACATTCTTTTGTATGACAAAACTGTCAAAACCTTTACTAAGTGATGGCCTAAGTAATCATTAAAGCTCTCTGAGTGCGGCAGTTAGGTACGTAAAATGGATATCTATTCCATTTGGTTGTTTTTTGTGCTAATTTGACTTGTATAAACGGTTTTGAATTGATGACATCCGTAGTACTATTTTTTTGTTTATTTTGTGGGATTTGATGTAATTATTTTATTAAATTCGAATACTTTGTACCTAAAATGTTTGACGAATAACTAAATGAAATAAAATGAATCTGAAATTGTCTGAATCCGAATGATGTAGTTTTATAGCTTGTTTGTTTTTACGTAAGCAATTAGAATACTTTTTTTTTGACTGACAGTATGAACACAAAATAAAAAGCAGCCAAATCTCTGGAGCCTCTTTTTTTGGGTTGTGGGAAATCATCAAATAACTCCCCTCCACCCCGCTCTTGGGCAGAGCGGAAGGGAGTGTCATTCTTCTACTGACTAAAAACCACCCATGTTCCTTCTTAGCGCTATGTGCCGAGGTCGCGGTATCTCTTTCCAACACCCCGCAGCCCCGACGGGGTAATTTCGATAGACTTCACTCTGCTTTGCATCGAGGATCGTCAATTAGCTGAGCTAGTATTACAAAAGTACAAGACTTACACTCCTACTCACTTATTTATTTGAAGACATTTGGTGGCACGGGCTATGGCGTATACTCTTTATACTTTGCTAATAATAAAGAGGTAACGTTCTTAAGTTTCAATGTAAATCAATCTAGTCAATCAATCAATGTACTTAATCTTCGGAAATACTACTCCGGCCCTAATGGGAAGCTACATTATTAGAGTTTCACAGTTCCAATCTTTGAATGGCAAAAACAACAAATATACCTACTTAAAAAAAAGTTCCAAATTATCATCTAAACGTCCGAACATAACGCGACCGAAGGGGGCCGTGGGCCAAATCCTACTAATATTATAAATGCCAAGGTATGACTGAGGATGTATGGATGTATGGATGGATGGATGTTTGTTACTTTTTCACGCAAAAAACTACTGAACGGATGTGGATGGAATTTAGAACACCGATAGGTTATACCTGGATTAACACATAGGACTACTTTTTATCCCGGCAATATGATTCCGTGGAACAATTATCGATCTCCACGCGGGCGAGGCCGCTGGCCCAAGCTAATGTATCTAGTATAAAAAAAAACTACTATACGTACTTTGTCGATAAGTACCACTCCAAGACGTGTTTAGTCCACTGGCACGCTGACACGGTCAGTGGTCAGCTCACTGCCACTCCACTTGCTAACTTACTGGGGCTGTCAAAAGTTCTTGCACTCAAAACATAAATTGTCAAAATGGTGTACCTATTAAATATATTTCCGATACTCAGTGTCAATGCCGCCGCGATTAGAGTGGACATGGTATACTCCTTGTAGGTCCAAGGAAATATATCGTAACAGTGCTACGAAAGAAGAAGAAGCTTTTAAGAGGTTTAAGATACAGGATCAGGATTGATCTTGACATTCTCAAAACATACGGCTATGGGGTTGAAGAAACTAGCCTCAACTATTCGTTGTGAAACCGAGTTCAAGTGCAAGTCATTTCGCTTCAGGTTCACAAAGTTGAAGAGGGTAGTTAAATCTTAGTGTAAAACACATTTAAGTTGAGAAACAATACCCTCCTAGACTCCTCCACAGTTGGGTAAAATAGAGCTGAACACAGAAAGGATTGCTTTCCTACATGTACGGATTGCATTTTTAAGTGTACAGAGAAGAGCTCAATTACTTTCTCTAACACTAGCACCATAATAAAAGTGCACTGAATATATTAGTACAATCAACATGCAGTCTAGACATATCTGTCAGACATGCTGGTTTTCTTACGATTTGCGACTGTTACCTCTCTTCTTCCTAGCGTGACAGTGCTAAAATATTTTGCTATTCATTTATATGGTAGTTAGATACGGGCATTACTATTCAGAATGTAAGAATATCACGCGTGCATAACAAGCAGGGTAGACAGATAGGCTGCGGATTGTGGAACAACAATAAGTAGGCATAGGTATCTTATCAAATGGATCGGCCGACCTCATTGTGGGGGCAGGCCTTACCATCGTATCGTTTATAACTATGTGGCCAACTGTTAGTAACTAGCTCGACGAGCTCCACTCGTGGTTAATACCACTACAATAATAACGGCCACACGTCCAATCGGCCAATCTTTCAGGTTAAACAACGCTTGCCAAGGTTGATCTATGGATGGGTTACCATCTAATACATACCTACTACCTCGGGAAGCAAGTTAAACCGTAGGTCTCAGCTGTCATTTGTTTAACAGTCGTTATAGGTAGTCTGAATTACTCAGCGGGATTAAATACAGTATATTTTAAGCGACTCTACTTTAAAATGGATTATTTATTAATTAATATTAGTTCACATCAACAACATTAAACATCTTCTGTGTACAAAATATGTCAAAAATTGGAAATAATTACCAATCATTCGATTTGTAACTCGAAAATGAATCGAGTTGAAACAATTATCTATCGATACGTGAGAGTACCGTGGTACGGGTCGTGGTATATGCACATTTGTAATAATGTGTATACCCCCACGTACATGTATAGACAGATACACAGTTATGTATATATTAAGAAAGTAACTTGCTAATTAAGTGGGAAGCGCAGCTAGCGCTATAGAACACTCGACTGTAAACATAAGACAACTTTTTAATCAACCACTCATATAAATATAGCTTTTAAATGAATGAGATAAAGTTGAAAATTTAATTATTTACAACGTTAAAATTATTCCTGCTGTGTTGAACTTGCACATACGTGTATTTTAGTTTTCTGTGTCTTCAAAGTTAAACCTGTTGACTTTCAGTCGGGTTAGGGACAACTTAAATGTCATAAATATGGAAAGTATATTTGTTTACTTGTATATTTATCCTTGAGGAGAGTTTCTATTGGAATCATTACTAGTTTGCTTCAAAAGATTATATAAGCATGTATGTACACTATGTCAAAGTAATATAAACTAATATTATGTATTATAAATGCGAAAGTAACTATGTCTGCGCTGTCGCGCTTTCACGCCAAAACTACTGAACCTATTAAAATGAAATTCGGTACACAGATAGTCTAGAGCCTGAGAAAGGATATAGGCTACTTTTTATAAGTACGAAAAAACGGTTGTAAGGGGTTGAAAGGGGGGATGAAGATATTCCTTTTGGTCGCCATAACCTACATCGGTCGCGATAACCGACATCGGTCGTGATAACCGACATCGGTCGAGAAAACCGACATCGGTCGTGAAAACCGACATCGGTCGGGATATCCGACATCGGTCGCGAAAACCGACATCGGTCGCGATAACCGACATCGGTCGCGAAAACCTACATCGGTCCCGATAACCGTCATTGGTCGAGAAAACCGACATCGGGCGCAAAAACCGACATCAGTCGTGATAACCGACATTCACGCGAACAAAGCCGCGGGCATCAGCTGGTCTTTAAATACTTTTCATAACGATAAAAGTTTTCATAGGTACTTTGGAAAACTTTAAAATGCAAGTCAAAGCTGACTGAGCTGACACCGTCAGAAAGAGCACGTGACGATAAGACTTACTAATTTTTGTGATCTTATTATAATTATTATCCTACACTAGTTCCATTGACTACGGAACCACACATCAGTATCAGTAAGGAACAACTCCAGTGTACGCTACCACGTTGTGTGCACGTTTTTATTGGCGCCAGTGTACCTACAATGTTTCTAACGTGCTCCTGTTAATAACGTTCATTTTATTCGTTTTAGTGAACGGTGCGTTGGCCCTCCGCGCTGCCACAGAGCAAACAAGACAGACCATTAGGTATATTTGTTGTTGTACCAATTAAATGTGACTCATCACGCTATAAACGTGCTGGAGGAAGGTAGCGGTGGCCGGTGACAGCGATCACAGTGTTTAATGAACTGTCGCGATTTTTTAGGTCAGAACAATCTAGATAGCATTGTTAATGCGATAGAATGGTACGAGATTATTTCTTCCTTGTTTCTTTATTATGGCATTGTTTGATGTTTTTGTGGGCATTCTGTTAGTCTTACTAAAAGGTAGCTAGTAACTTGTGTTTGGTGGTCAGGTAGGCAGTCGCTCCAAGTAAAACAATACTGAATCCAGTTAACTTGGAAGCGAACGTAGGACACTTATGCAGACAGATATTTGCAAGAGTTCTTATAGAAAGAGTAATCTTTACGCTAATTTAACACTTACAACATTTTCCTAAAGAATTAAGAAGACATTAAAATAATCAGAACATTAACGAAATCCTTATACCCTTTTAAGTCCAGTTAATATTCAAAATCATCCGCTATAAAGAAACAAGACCGCTTATCTTATTATTGTATCTCATTTTGAACATTGCAATCAATGCGCACGTTTTAAATAATACTGGTAGGCAATTACTCCGGCTCGGTGCGATCGAGTCGCATCTATTTAATTATTTACTCGTTGTTATTATTATACGTATGAATCAATTTATTCGAGCACTGCGCGCGACCGGCTGCATATTTTTCAATTACGTCAATTTAAAATAATACATAATTCGCTATTGTGAGTCAGAGAGAGCATTGTGCCAGGCGAATGTAGCTCTACATACGAGTTCCAGTACTTGGAGTAGAGCAGATACCAATTGTACCTACTGATTTCGTGTGTCTATAAGTGTTCGCAGTGTTTATGCGGCGTGGCGGAATGGCACGCGCGTCCAACCACGGCGTGTTCTGGACTTGGTTCGTGGTGACTGTTGTCCGACTGACCAGTCGCGATTTTGTACTTTTAGGGTTTGGAGATTTATACCCTCCAGTCTTACCGGATGCAACTCAATCAAATGCAGCAAGTGGAGCTTTGGTGTTAGGTACTCAATTAACTACTTCGTTATATACCTTTGTCAGACTCTCAGCTTACCTTGAGATCATTCATCACTGGTTTACAATAATTTGTAACAAAGAAACTTTAAATAATAAATTACCTCATTCTTTGAATGCAAATGGCGGCAGCTGTTACACTCAGTTTAAAGAAACGCGACACGGAGTAGATAAATTTATGAACATCTAAATGGAATGCTCACACGAGTCACAGGTTTCCTTCATCATCGAATTAGCGAGCAAGGGGAAATAGACGCCTGTAATTAGAGGAAGTCGGCGCGGCGTCGCGTGCGTCTTTGCTTCCGATTGGTTACTGTCGTGCGTTGTAACAACGAGCAGCAGTTATTTCATCTGCTAACTATTCCGGCCTTTTGTTAATTGAATGTAGTTGTGACAAGACTAGACCGTTTAAGGGTTACCTATATGTGGAAATATGAATCATACTTTTGGTAGCTTATTTAAGAACTGAACCGACGACTATACGAGCAGTGTTACACACACTGCTCGTATAGTCGTCGGTTACCGATTTCGGTATTCGTTCTGTCGATTCCGCGTCCATAAGTCTCAATTCCTTAGAAAACAGTACCTCAGTACCTACTTCACTTTAAATTAGGAAAAGGACCGACCAGCTTCTGCAATGATTTTAAACATAAATAGGTACAATAAGGTCAAAACTGGTTGTCCTGACTTGTTACCTATTCCAAAGGTTTTCATTTTACAAATTTCTTAATGTCTTCATATACGAGTAGAAACATACACGTACGTAAGTAAGTAGTAACACATACCGTTCACCTTAAATATAATATACAATAACGTGTCCGTTTTTAGAAACTATTTTTCTCTCCGGGTCTGAATATCAATATTATTTTACATACATGGTTGAGTTCCGCGGGACGACGACGTTCAGAGCTGCAGTCGTTTATAGCCCCCACTTATTTATTGCAAGGTGTGATACTGCATTAATAATATCTATTAGAAATATTTTATTGCCCTTTGATGTTATGATGTAAAAATAGTTTTAAGATAGAACATAAGTAACACATTGCATTGCTTACATTTATTTTTCCTTTGACAGAATCAAATAAGGACTGTAACACACTGTAACTATCACAGTAAGGATGCTGTGATAGTTACGGTGTTGTCTGTGGCAGCAAGCCAGCCAGTGCAACTTGATTGTGACGAAAAAGATGATCTGTAAATGTGTCATAATTATGTCCAAACTTTTACAATACTGTGAGATGTGTCTTAGTTCTGAACACATAACAATGTAAATTAAAATTCCGCGCTTCACTAAACATACCACAAAAAGCAAAGCTCTGAACTCAATTGACGAACGAAAGAAAGAAGAATAATCGATAGCATTAGCATCTAGAGAACCCGCATATAACACACCCGTCTCATATAAATGTCTAAGTAGGCCATTTTGAATAAATATACATAGCCATACATAGTAATACAATGTGTGTCTGTACCACCCCGCCACTGTATTTAGTTTATACCAAGCATTTACATTTAATTACACAATTTATATTCAACTTGCAATGAAGTCTGCTGTTTTATTATTTATTGGGCGTATTAAAACAGAGAATGTACTGTTTCAGTCATGTTTAAAAGGTCTAAATTGACATTAAATATAGCTGGGATTTTTTGATGGTTTGTTAAAGCTTTATTCTGTGTTTTGTTAGGTGTAAGTATAATGTTTTATTGCTTTTCTAGCTATTTTAGTTTCTGTTTATTGTGACATTTATGTATAAAATCACACTTTACGAACTTCCTAGTAGGTACCTAAAAAAATGTACAAGAGTAAGTATTAAAAGTGAAAAAGAATTACAAGAAGTTCAAAAAGTCGCTGTCAACGGAATAACTGCCCTGAACGCTGACAGAGAGCTTTAAAGATTCAGCATTCAGAAAATACACCATCCTTTTCGCGATGTTATTCTGAACGTAGCACGAGTAACTACTGCCAGCCAGTTTTGTGTATGGCCAGATGTTTAATTAAACTTGAAAATAATGTTTCAAAAACTTTTTTCCATAATTAATGAAATTGTAAAATGTATGAAAGTGTAATGTGAGAGAGAAACCATGTTAATAAGGTGTCAAGTCGTTTTTTAGTTCATTACACTTTCTGTTAGAAATAAAGAAATTACACCAAAATTTTATTCGATAATAAGTCACGGTTTTTTACAGATTTATGTACCAAAAACAACAAACCTATAAAAATCCATTAAACCCGTGTAGGGGACGAATCGTCAAAAATCCTTCACTATATGTAAATTCATATTTAGTGTAATTGACGTTAACACTTATAATTTATACTTCGCAAAACAAACTATCGCGCTTTAGTGCTTATTCTAATATGAGTCAGTGCAGCATGTCTTCTATTACCTTTCATCCCCAGTAGATGGTGAGTTAATACATTTAAACTTTTTGACACATGGGATGTCGTGATACAACAATGATTATTTTACTTTGCTACACAAATAGACCCTCTATTTTTTAATGTTTTTGTCGGTAATTAAAAATAAAGAAAGTGCAGCTCTACCTACACGGTCAGAGCGAACGGAATATCTTTGAACAACCATCGAAAAGTTCAAATTATTGTTGGGTCTGTAATCGTGTAGGCTCTGAATCTGTATGAGCACATCATTTTTAAGCTTTTCTTTTGCATTTACTGGTCCCATTACCCCTCTATTTTAGTATGGTAGATGTACCTCCTAACTGTGCATGTGATAGTGTGCACATGTTTCCTACAAACGCGAAATGAGAAAAGTTCTGAAAAAAATGTGAGTTGGTTATGAAATCAAGACAAAGTTAAAAAAAAAAATTAACCATTAAGTAGGTACACTCGTGACGGAAAAGTTTATGAAATAGTAAACAAATAGGGTTTTATAAAACACGTTAAGCAAAACGTAAAAAAAAACAAATTCTAAAATATTGTAAGTTTCCTTGCCCTTGAAAAGTTTTCGTTTGTGTGAAATTTTCACACAAAAGTTTTACAAACACATTTCAATAATACTTTTTAGTTTGTTCGGTTTTACCCGAAAATCTGTCTTTTATTTTGTCGTCTATAGATCAAACTATATCTTTACACTCAGTGGTAGTCAAATGAAGGGTGATAAAACAATTACCCATGGAATAGACAGTTAGCAAACAGACTCGCAACTCGAGTTGCATTGCTTCAGGCAAAACGACGTGTGGAAGTCTTTGTCTTCAATTAACAAACAGCCAGGAGCCGACATCCATTGACAAGCATCGAGTTTAATGTTACGCAGTGCGAGCCAATTTGCGAAACTTTCAAAAACAAAGCTGTAGATCACAGTGAGCCGGACGACAACGGTAACGTTCACCTTGCTAGCCGGCCAGAATACAGAGACTGAATAGGAGGGAAGCTAACTTACTGGTTCGTTGGTCAAGAGGCAGCAAGCGCGACTGTTCAGGATCGGTTCTCGGGAAGTGCAAAGTGTTATTGTTTATCAGCTATTGTTCGGTTAGCGGCAATAAACTTATCCCCTATTAAATGAGAATAAAACATAACAGTCAAAGCGGGGCTGTAGGTACTATTAGATACATTTCTGTCGAATTCTTCCTGATTACAGGTGTTATGTTATGTTAAATAAAAAGCTTGTGCTGGATTTGTTTCCAATGACGAGCAGCCTCTTGAACAACGAATGCTTTAGATTCTATTACTATAATATACACTGTGTGCCGCATTAAATGGCCTCTCAAAGCAAATAATAGCTGCGAATTAAATCGGCCCGTCAATTGATCAATGTATTTTATTTGTAGAATTGATCCGGTTGAACTTATCAATTACCTACTTATTTTGCAACTATGTTGGTACTGTCTGCTGTTTTATATTGATCGTATTAAATTTCTTTTGGCTCAATTACTTCTTCAACTTAACAGAAACCATTTTTTAATTAGCTACTTCATAATTGGCGACGAAACGAATGAATAAGGTTTAATTACTTGATTATTGATTAGTTAATTTGAAACTTTTTTTGATAATAATATATCTAGTCTTAATTTAACTTCTTAAGAAAGTATCACCATTAACCAAATAATATCACTAGAATTGTCCAATTATAAGTATACAAGATCATATACTTAAGTACTCGTAAGTCATATTCTTGGAGGTACAGTCAGCATTGAAAATAAATGATCGTAGTACAAACTGGATAATAAATAATTAATGAACGAAGGCTTTCGAACTATAACTTTACATAATATTTTATTGTGTATCTACCTAATTATGAATTATAATTTATAATATTGATTCAACAAATGCACAGGTATTTTTCTTTTCATCATTATCTGCAAACATTTTAGTGTGCGACGTGCGTACACTTTTTGCTCGCATTTCATTAAAACATTGTTTTCGTTTGCACGCCTCGACTATAAAATAATTTCTCTATTATCTTCATTCTAATCAGTATATTCAATGCACCGATCCAGTTGTAGACGTTTTTTCGTCATAATAAAATTGCAACAATGCACACATTTTTTTGCACTCCAGTGTAGGTAACACTTTGTGTTGCTAAATATAATAAATAAATACTGTTACCAAGAGATACGTCTGTAATGAGATTTTCCAAATAGTTTGAAATAACGCTCGAGCGCTACTCTTTATGAAGTAAATTACTTTCGGCGGGTAATTGAACAAAAAGGCGAACGAACTGAAACATTTTTCACATGAGGTTTATAGCGTGTATTATGGCGCATAACAAATATTTGACGGTACCTATTATTTATTTATGTAATGACGTCAGGAATGTGATTTCTAACCAGTTATTTGAAATATCTCAAATATTATAAAAACACAGTGACGGTCACTTTTCCCATTAATATTATAGTGTAATGAGACTTCCTTTAATTAGCAAGCACATTTTGCAACACAATAAGCCGTACGCAAGAACCGTGAAGAATCATATTAATAAGTATGCTTTTTATCAATGCAAGCGTGCGAGCACGACTGTTGTGCCTCTCAGCTGTTGTAGCGTGAGCAACTGTTTTTTTTTTAAATTTAATTAATCTAAAACCGTCTAATCGCGTTAATAGATATAATGAAAATGCATCTCGACGGCAGTTACAAACGCGATTCAGTAATAAACATAGATCAATCGTCTATCTTATCATGTTCATTTGAAATATAAGTTTTTACTAAGGCACTTTTCTAAAGAAAATAACTTTTTCAAATTCGGTTCATCTGATTAGAAGCTATGATGTCATGGACATACCCACAGATACACACTACAAACTTAAGTGTACCTAACACCCTTCTTTTTCGTTGGGGTATAAAAATCAATGACTAACAGAACAGTAAAGCTGAATAAAAATTCAATTTAAAAAAAACATAATTATTTTTAATTAAAAATAAAATTACTTTGTAAGAGTTGCGTTTTTTCTGCACTGCAGTGTAAGATCGTGTGCACTCGCTTGCAAAGAAACTGGATACATTAAATTATGTATTGCACCTCGATGTATGCAATCAAATAAATTGCTACACAGTGTATTTGAAATTTATTTTCTTAGAATACAAAATATTTTAACGGTTATTACTATGTATTATACCAGGACGTTGTTTATTTAATTATTCATGTAGGTAAAAAAGATCGGTTTAACACATAAATATAACTGAACTTATTTAATTGTACAATGGACGATATCTAAAAAAAACTTAATAAGAAAAATAACTTTAATATTGTGTAGTGAATAAGTTTGTAATAGTTAGTTTCAAATAACGGTCGCGATGTAACAACTTAAATAAATAAAAGTAACCTAAACTGAACTTCTAGCGGGGAAATACAGACAGACAAGTTTTTGTTATAAATACCGGTTTATACTGTCATATTATATGCTTTCAGTAAAATGCGTTATGCTGAAATTACCAACATATTCTTGATTTTTATTTATATATAGGTTTAGATAGCAGCTTCCCCTTAACATCTAGAAATTCCGCAATTAACTTACAATCAGTATAATTATGTATACTTAATCATTATTTAAATCTCGCTAACATTGTAGTTACTGTTTTCTATAGAAACTGGTGTACTTTCGTCGATAGTAGTGTTAGCAAAATACGACCCACTAAAGAAATATAGGTGCACTAGCTTTAGTCCGCGGCGTCATTGTCACCCGCGTTGTACCCGGTTGAAAAGCATCCTATGTCTATCCGGAATTATGGTCTTTCCAAACCGTGCAAGAAGTTTTCTAGTGGCTCCGGAGACTTCCTGCATAAGTAGGTACATACAATCTCACAAAATTCGAACCCTCTCTCTGATTAGATAACAAGCTTATGCCTGCGACTTCGCTCGCGTGGTGTTCGGTAATTATCCCACTGCATCATACTCCCGAGATAAAAAGTATTCAATGTGTTAATCCAAATTATAAAGTATCTGCGTACAAAACTCATCCAAATCTGATCAGTAGTTTTTTCGTGAAAGAGTGACAAGCATCCATCCTTACATACAGCATTTATAATATAAGTAGGATTTCACCTAATTCGTCTAGAGAGACGCAATAGTCTTAACGTGAAAATCCCACAATGAGCTACGGACTACAAAGAGTCGATCTCATTACCGAACGTATCAACTGGCTCTGCATGCGACTCAATCTGGCAACCCTACATAGGTGTACAGATACCTAGTCCTACCTAGTAATAGTCAGTGGACTGATTGCACTATATTGTAGCTGTGATACCTATTGCTTCTTGCGATGTCCAGACATTGAAATAGGTTTCAGGTAGTTGTAACCTTCAAACAAGTAAGTACCTTGTGGGATAGCTCAATCTATTTACACAGTGGAACTTGCAAATCATTCCGGGATTTAATATACGAACGCGAACGGAGGTACTAAGAATATATTCCGATCTATGGTAATCTCTTTTGAGTATTTAAACTTTTTTAACTATCACTACAGTATCACGTTCAAGTCATGGTAAGCAACAAGGCAGTATGGTAATATTATCACCGTTTTATGTCTGACTCAATGCTTGTAGTGCGCTTTTTTTGTATTTTTCTTTGTTTCGAATCTGCTACTGTATTATAACATCTCTTGTTTTCTTTTTCTTAAAGGTAACATCGTATCCCCAGGTAAGATAACATCGAACTACAAGATTTACATTACGCCGACCTTGTCAACATCTTAATATAGTGTTAGATTTATTACTGAGAGCGGATGTAACTCGTGAACCTGGAGGCGCTTACCTCGTTTAAACGGCGTTCAAGAGCTGAATGTGTCAAGGCGTATTAACTTAATGTTGGCAGCTATTGAACTCCGTTTAGAGGCGTTGATGGAACTCGCACTTAATACTCTAATGGACTACTTATGACGAACTACTTTTAGATCTTTTGTTAATGAACCGCAAAAGGAGCTATATATTTTTTGTTGTGATTGCCTACCCTTCAATATTTCCTCGAAGTCTTTCATCTATCTACGAGCAGCCATACGCTTTTTTTTTTGCTTATGGGAAATCATCAAATGTCTCTTCCCGCTCTGGGCAGAGCGGAGAGAGGGAGTGACTAACAACCACCCATGTTCCTTCTTAGCCCTTTGTGCCGAACTGCCGAGGCCACGGTATCTCTTTCGACCAACAGTCATAAACCTTACGTCTATATCGTATCTTTTATATATAAAATCATTAAAACACATAGTAGGTATTATGTTCATTTAAAAGTTTACTGGGTTTTGCTACATTCATTTTTCTTTTAGGATACAGAAGAACAAATTCACGTTTTAATGCTTATGAAATGTCCAGTAAAGTTATGCATGTACGGGCCCCTAGCAAGAACCACCCCCGTGTTTACCGTTAATAATATATTTGGCTACATCGCGTTTCGTAACTTTCCCTATTCGCCAACCAAACAAAAGTCGTGCACTACAAGCGATGTAGGGTTCCCTCACTTTACTCCATACTTACTTTATTTCTTATGATTGTTTGTTAAAACATGTTTTCAGCTAGGTATACATATTTTTACTATTCGCAAACATCGATTAGAAGGTTTACAAATCCTCACAGAATGACTTATCTTTTTACCAAATACTTGAATAGAATAAATTAATCATTGCGAAAAGTACGATAGATAAATAACTTAAAACATAAAACTCTTTTCTGGGGCAGTCGTGTAAAAAATAAGTTACCTACCTAGATTAAAAGTTAGGCCTTGGGTCGTTACATTGCTCCGAGCTGCTCATTTAGCATATGGCTCACTTATTCTGGCCCAAACGGTAACTACTAAAATATTCAAAATACAAAAGAAATTAAAACAGAATTTTATATTCTTGTATAAAATTATCTATACATAAACGTCTTATTGATTACAAAATTAAAAGGACACTAGTGCTTAAAGTAAAAAAAAAACAAGATAAAAACCGGTTGTATAATCAATATAAAACGCTGAGACACAAAAAACGGTAGAAACTGGGCAACACTGTAAGCATGCTTGACATTTTAAATAGACTTGCGACTGCTACTATTGTGCGCACGCAACCCATCACTATTAACTTATTATAGTAGTATTATAATATTAGACAGTGCTGAACACTAGACTCTTTGTTCAATGATTTTATAGGTTGCATAGTCTAGACATGGTTCAAAACTCAAATCACCAAAGAGAAGAATTGTGATTCGTTCGTTCATCTCACTTCTGCAATTGCACTGTTACAAATGCATTTCCTGAAAGCTGAAGTGACAAACTTTCGATTGTTTAGAAGACCCTAATAAGATTGGTTTCTTTGAAGTAGATGTGGAGAGGGGGCTTGGTTTGGTAGAAGTTAAAACTTAAAAGCTGTATTTGCGAAAGGTTGAATCCGAAAAAATATAATACTGAAAATATAATATGGTAGACAATTAAATAGTCCCATAATCAGCTCGATTGTTGAACTGATTTATAATTGCGTCCCTTTATTATGGCTCGTGCTGGGAGCAAAGGGGCTTTTCTCCTTAGGCGTCCCAGACCGAGGATAGCCAGGATTCCATGAGGATGTCTCTACACAAACAAAAAATAGTTACCTACAGGTGGATGCTGCTTCCACCTGCAACCATTTACTAATACGGTCTTAAGCACCGGTAATAATGTTATTACAATAAATATGCTATTAAGCTTCCAATGCACGTGTAACCGCCGCGCGCCGTTCAGTGCAAATAGTTGCCGATGGGCATGCCTTGTAATTGGTGATCTCACACTGCATTGTGACTTTATCCTTTTTACAGATAACTCGAATGTAGCGTGAAATGTTTCGGTAGCGCCAGATCTGACCTGACCTGACCTGACCTGACCTTGCAAACCAAAGTCCAGCTAGTTCAGCAGCTACATTATTTTTTTCTTCTACGCTAAAATAAATAAAGTAGTCTACACTATACACTGACTATGATCAAACGCAAACCAAGAGTTAAGAGGACCGACGACCTGGTCAGATTGGCAGGCATGAGTGGAGTAACGGGATGCCCAACACAAAAACGGTTGCCAACGCAAGGCGGCAAGGTTGGTGCAGTGGCTGAGGGATTGGACTGGCGTGTCGCGGGTTCGATCCCCGTACGGAACAAATATTTGTATGGTCTACAGATAGTTGTGAAATTCGTAGTGTTAAAAAAAGAAAACAGAGTAGGTACAGAAAAGTTCAATTAATACTCAAGCCTTATTGATATAATCCTATCCTACTATTGTATTATATTATAAACGCGAAAGTTTGTAAGTACTTATGTGTGTATGGATGTATGGATGTTTGTTACTCTTTCACGCAAAAACTACTGAACGGATTTGGATAAAAATTTGTACATAGGTATATAGTTCATAACCTGCATTACACATTGGACATTTTTATCCCGATTTTATCTTACAATGGGATAATTTTCGAGTTGTAGCGGGTGAAGATGCAGGCAACAGCTAGTCATGATTAAAGGCACTAATATTTAACCGTCTGCCGTCAGTGCGTTTATAAAGCAGCTAATACATTAACCATTGATAAAGCTTTCCGCACCAGCCCCTAAAAGCCGTCAGAGACGCAGCATCTGACCAATACACAGTGTTGTGAAATTTTAATGGCTTATTGAATAAATCAGTATTAAATTAAAAATTGTAACTTAATCATTATTTAAAATTAAGAAAACGAGTTTTTAAACTTTGGAATAACGAAAATACTAATTTTGTTTTCGTTTTCAAATGGAATACAACCAGCTCAATAAAAAAAAAAAATTGGGTCATTGGGGGTTGCGTTTTTATTTCACTAGTAAAATAGTTTTATTCCAAAATGAGATTTCATTTGTTTACAATCTGTTTTGGATTCCAGATTAAATTGTATAGTGTTAAATCAAAAATGTGTTGGTTTATTTAAAATTAAAACTAAATATTAAAATATGAGACATTTGTTACGAATAGCTGCGTCTGTGGCGGCCTTTACTCTCCGTCTGCCAGCGAAGCAACGAGATGACTCGCATAATAGTTCATTTGTCAACTAACACGAAGGATTTATGAGACAATCCTTATTATTTCAAATTGCTGAGTACTTTTTGTCGTAAGTACATTTATAAATTGAAGACTAGATAGGTTAGTTTAATTATATTAAAATAAAGTATTTGTTTTACATAACATCACGCCTGTTATTCCCGAATGGTTAGGACAAGGCGTAGCGATTTGATACTCGTAGTACCTACACCCGCATTTCGATGTGTTATATTTCAAGTCCCATGTAAATAGGGGCGAGCGTATTACGTCACAAAGCAACACTCCGGCTACTGAGACATTCATGATGGAAAACCAAATAACACTTTGCCCGACCCGGGAAGCCAGGGCGCGCTTGTGACCACTTCATATTTGCTCTTCTTCTTCGTCTTCATTCGCCTTTTAAATAAATTTAATTACTAATTAAACAAAAAGCAAATCAGCAAAACTAGATACTGTTTTATAGTCATAACTTTTACTGTGGGGGAAAAGCGAACAATAGTAATCACAAATGTTGAAACCACATGGAAATAATCAAACCCTACACTCTTCCACAGGCATTGTCAACGGCACAGCATCCCACATCTTAGGAATTGCGGTGTACCATCGAGGCTTTGTGAAATACGCGGTGGGCGCCATTACGTGGCGGAGGTCAATTCCATTTATGATTCGTGTACGATTATAACGTTATTGCCTTATATTAATATCGTACGAGGACAATGACTTCGCCTATACTATCCTATCACACATCTGTCCCGTCTTCTGAACGGTTTTTTCTACGAGATTGGTAAAATTTTCAGTTTTCAAGAACGAGCTTTTACTTTTAATTACACAAAATATGCAAATGATTTGTAGAGTGCCGCCTAAGACCGAGTTTTAGTTCCCCAAGTACAAGTTGTCCTACCGTTGCCAATCAGCTGTGAGTCATGCGTGTGTGAGTGTGTGCGCGGGTGTGTGTGAACGTCTGCGTGTGGGTACTATTAGACGTTTCATATAGTGAGGTCGATGACTGCACTGTACATTGTAATTGTAATTTATAATATATTTAAATGTTCCAACCTTTGATAGATGGCTGCGGGATGCTGCGATGTACCGAGCGAACATAATATAGAGGTTACAAGATCGTTCGTGTCAATATTTCAATGGAATTACCTACATTTGATCTTACGGCTTTATTTGTTTTATTGTTTGTTAAGTGCAGTTTTACTTAACGCTATTTTTTTTATTATAATTCATTAATTGAGCCTTGTCTACTGAATGTTCAAGTGATGACAAAGCACGAACATTACCTAAACAAGTCTTTTGGCAAAAGCTGCCGAATATCGTGTCATCTCGACGACTTATTTCAGATGATTGCCTTTCACAAATAAATGTAACTCTTGATCGCACTAGGGTTACAAACTTACAATACGAACACCTGCATTGTAATTGTAACCATGTTTAAAATTACGATAATTACAATTTAATAGCACTCAATATTATTGTGCTCTGTTTATAACTTCGCAAGCGGTTGCCCGCGGTCTCATTCGAGTCCTTGAACAAGAAACACTTTTACACACAAACATCCAATCTTTCACACTTATAAAATAGTAGGTTACAGTGTATAAAGATAAAGAACTATTGAATTATTTAAAGTGTGATCTAAAATGTATTGGATGCAGACCAAGAAAAACAATTCAATCTAATTGTGAAACTACCTCAACATTATATCTGAATAGATTTTCTTTTTGACGTGTTTGAGTTACTACTGGTGTTTATTTCAATTTGCGAGGTTCCCGGTGACAACAGAGATTCATTGTTTAAGTATATTGATTGGGGTAGGTACTTCAGGTACGTAGACTATATATACGAATATTTAAAAAATCGCAAGGTAGTTATCTTAAAATCTCTGTGTTAAGATTAGTTATTTAAAACCAATGCACTATTTTTACAATAAGTGGAAGTAGGTACTTAATTGCTGACAAAACGATTTCGCTAACAATCACCTTTGATTTAAATTCCTAAACAGTTTGGAAACATTAGAAATGACTTGTGAATGTATCCACAAATAAATTAAACCTACACTATAAAACCTTTTTTTTTCAAAACACTTCCTCGATAACTGGCTCTTATTGCACTATGATTAGGTTCGACATGCAATGTATTTTGAACGTGTGCGTTTTTTTTTTATTTTTCCACATACCAAGTCCAAATCGATTAAAACATAGGAAATTAAAAAAAAAATCACCACCGACAGACAGTTACCTTTTAAAGAGTTGGCGGTGTTTTTTTTAATCTCGTCATTTTGATATAAAATTTATCACACTAATATTATAATGGCGAAAGTTTGTGAGTGTGTATGTTTGTTACTTCTTCACGCAAAAACTACTGAACGGATTAAAACAAAATTTGGTACTCAGATAGTTTATAACCTGGATTAACACAGGATAGTTTTTATCCCGATTTTATCCTACCGAGGGATAATATTCAGGTTGTAGTAGGTGAAGCCGCTGGCTAAATTAAAGCTTTATATATAATATACCTAATATTTTTTGAATAATATAATTATGTTTATAAAAAGAATTCTTTAAATAACCATGATTATTTAATTAAATATTTAATTTATTTGTATTTTAATTAAAAAACATTTGCATTGTATATTTTTCCTGTGAGGCTGTTTATCGGCTTCATACCTTTGCTTCTCGTCCAACCTGAAAAAACAAACCGCGGAAAAAAAGCTAATTTAATCGTAGTCTCCTAAAAATTGATGACAACGACGTTTTTCAATAGGTACAGTTTTGAAGAAATAATTTTCTTCAAAAAGGTATTGAAAAACGTCGTTTGATACATGCGGGAATTGGTTATTGCACTTCTCGACCCCATGATCCTCGCCCTACTGCTCGGGTGTTCATTCCGCCTCTGTTGCAATAATAAACTTTCCGCACTTGTATCCAAATATACTAAAAGAACTGACTACTTGAAGAATATTGCATAATGCGTGTATGTAATTTACGAATCAACCTTATATCTGCGTAAGGTAAGGCTCGTAAACCTACTTACATAAATATTTACAATAATACATATGTAATAATATTATTATTTATCATTGTTGCTGAAACACAATAGATCGTATCATTTGAATAATTTTATCTGATACAAGTATACGTAGCGCGCCGTTCACTGCACGCACAGTCACCGACACAAGTGCATTTATATTTATTTGCCCAATAATTTGGATATCAGCCACAGCCTAAATTCACCCGATGTCAATCATTTACAGTTAAAATAATAGGTAAAAAGTGAAAATAACCGTACCAAGGCGGACTTAATATCAACACCTACTTAATTACGTACGCAGTAAGAAACTTTAATTAAACACGGTCTATTTAAACATATTATTTCTCACGGGAATAGTTTCAATGCGCAGTAATATCGAAAGTAATTTTTTCGCAAGTACGTATTCACATTAATTTTGTCATTCATCTAATAATTATTTTTACGACAATATAATAACGTAAAGCGAAAATTGGCAATCACATATGTCATAAGACAATTTAATAAAAGAAATAGGCCATAACACTAAATCAAAAGTTACGACACTCCTACCGATCGCGAGGAACAAAATATTTTGTTGGAAAACGATCGCACGTGTGTGGAAATAAACATCCAATTAACATTGTGCGAAAAAGCAGCCATTAAATCATCGGGATTATAAATTAGTCTTTTTGCCCCGATCTTGACCTCATTGTGAGTTAGATTTAATAAAGCATAATAAAATTCAGTTAAATATTGTTCTTAATATACCTAGTTAGTCTTTGATTGAGCTAAATTTGGACTAATATAGGGGACATGGCTCAGGCCACCTAGATGTGCATCAAATTGTTACAACAATAAAAGTACAGGTCAGGAAATTAATACTGTCCCGAAAATACCGGTACTTAGAGCATTATTTTTTACGATTATTAATAGTACATTATTTGTTACGGTAGGAGAAAGATACGAAAAAGGATTAAAGAAAACTCATTTTAAACAAAAATAATTCTGATAAACTTGTTAAAATTGAATGCAAACAACGAGTAGACGTAATAGAAGATAAGAATCTGCTATATCAATACAAAAACTGTTTTCATTACAGCTTTTTCCCCGAAGAAGCACTTTTCGCGCGACCGTACACAGACGGCAGTTACCACTTCAACTTTATGGTATCGTAATTTTGCCAAAATGTATTCTAATTCTATTGTGCTACGGCTGTTTTTGCATTACACTGATCACTTTCACTCCTGGACTGTCTTGTAGATAATATTCAACGGCCCACAACCACTTTTAGGACTATTTACGCGCATTAGATTGATTGTGGATTGTGTTTTAGCCATTTCGCATTGTGTTAGATAAATAACATGGACGGTTATATTATAGGTACAACTCCATTACTTATCAGACCTTGAATGTTTTCAAGTTATTCTATTGAGTATACCATCGTGCCTACGCACTGAACTGTTAAATAAGCTTGCAACAAAAGATAAAATTACAAAAGATTAGTTAGTTTAGAAAAGTTCTTAAGTTCAAGTTAGCGACCGTACCGTTGTGTATACTCTCTGGTCGGTTCTTTCAGCGACTGTACCCCTCAGTACAGTCGCTAAAAGAACTGTTTAACTCATTTGACACAAATTAAGAAAGTGATTTGTAAATGTATTGTGAGTGGTTAAGCAGTAAGCTATGCAATAAACCCCCCATGAGCCATCGCTTGTGTCTGTGAAGCCGTTTGAGAACACTTGTATCTCAAAATAGTGCTGTAAAGAGAAGACTTCGTAGGACTAACACGTCGTACACACAAACAATACACTAAAAAAAGTTATTTCAAATAAACACGAACCCTTCGGTTGCGTATGTACAGTTGGAGTTGATATTAATTTATTTGATGTAATGTGCGGTGGGCGCCGGGCGCATGCGCCGGCCGCCGCACACCGAACATTCTGGACGCCTGTTTTTATGTGTTTATATATTCTAATTTTATTGTTTTCTTTATTTGCGTCCCACTTTTGTTTGGTTCGGAGCACGGCATTGTTCCCCGTCGTAAACGCCGATTTAGATGATAAAATGAAAATGTTGTATGGAATTTTTATTTGGTATGCGTAATTTCTTTGTCTGTCCGTCTGTACTGTTTTTCTGTAACACGTTTAATTTTATTGCAAGTAAGTCATTAAAATTAACTAAATATTTCGAAACTAGTACCTATCACAGTTGTTTCTGTGTTGACGTACCTATTTGTTAGTTTTGAATGTTTCTAATAATGTAGTATTGTTATTAAGTCGTAACGTGCTGTTTAGATTGCTGCGATTGTAAGAAACCATTGACGCAACGTTTCCATACAAAATGTCATTCAATTAGACGTAAAAAATTAAACAAGCTACATAATGTGTTTAGTGTCAGCTCAGTGCTCGGCGGAGCTATGTAAAACAATTATTATACTTTACAGCTAATTCCAACATATATTATAATTGAACAAAACGGGTGTCGTTAATTTTATTGTTTTAAATCACAAAGTAAGTTATTCTATAATTAAATTTAAAATAAGACACGGGTTTTGAGTTACAAGTGGCGCAATGAGAACTCTCGTATCGGGCTTCGAGACCAAACCTGTTTTTATCGCGAATTAATATTAATAATGAATACTTGAAACGGGCGCGATTGTGAGTTGTATAGTTGTAATTAAGTGCGATTATAGCGGCACCGGCAATTACTGACAATGTCTGCGGCTTGCACTGGCATTATGTTGGTGCTCGGCGGCGCTCGGCGGTGCTCGGCGACCCTCGGGGCCCGTCGGGAGAGCTCGCCTAAAGTTTTGTTCAAAGGCGATAATGCTACGAGTATTTTTAAATTAGGAATGTTTGATCGAAATATTAATCTGTTGTGTGGCGATAATTTAAGATTAAAAGTTGCTTTACGTATTATTGGCGCGACTGTACCGTGCTGCGGGATACTTTTTTGTTGAACTTTTTGTCAACATTATTAATTTGTGCAAGTGGCTACAGATTACATGCACGCGCTCCACACACACATTCAAAACAACAATAAATAAGAGAGCACTCTCATAATGGCCGAGTAACTTTTGCATTTGGCAGTTGTTCAATATATTTGTATTAAATAAGATGAATTACTGCCTAGATATTACTAGGTCATCTGAGATCGTAGTGTGCTGCTGATATGCTGATAAAATATACCATCCCGGTTATCATATAAAATATCATCGGTGTTATTTTGGTCCCAGTACCCCCCCCCCCCCCCAGTGGTCCCCCGTGGGAATCACCTGTTATTTTTCACTTCTTACAATTTGTGGGTAAGAGATCAAGATAATAGTGTATGACATTTTGTGCTGGTATACCTGTTATTTTAAAAAGCGTGAATAAACAAATAAACAGGTCAAGTAAATGGAAACGATTTGTTCATCTGTAAATTTGAAAATAAATTACTGTCTTCATCACATTACGTATACTTCTATAGAGTGAAACTTGTGAAAATTCTCCAAAGGCGTTGAACTTACTAGATATTATCATAATGACTTGACGTTTGATGGTGGTACGAACATAATAGCAAGTCATCACATCGATCAATATTCGAGGTTAAGCAGAGACCTCGCGTCGACAGCGGATGGGTCGTCCAAAATTGGGGTTTAGGATCCAAAATATCGCGAGCTTTTGGACTAAGCGACTCACATAAGAAAAGCAAATAAATGGTTCATTTTAAAGTTTTTAATGTCTCATACTTACTAAATATTTATTTCCCTTCTTACATTGTGTTTGTGGACTTTTGGGTATTCAAGATAAGGAAATGTTGCAAGGAAAATGTGATGTAATAGTTCTCTAACTTAGGGTGTTAAACCTGGCTGCGTGTTGTTCGAAAGAGATACCGCGGCCTCGACACAAAGGGCTAAGAAGGAACATGGGAGGTTTTTAGTCAGTAGAAATCTGACACTGCCGCTATGCCCAGAACGGGAGGAATCATTTGATGATTTCACACAATTAAAAACAAAAAGGTGTCAATAACACTCTTTGGTGTAGTGGTGGCGAAGTGGCGACTTCAGAAGTGCTACTGTTTGTTGATTTTAAGGTTCCTGACTCGACTCCAGGACAAAGTGTTATTGGGTTAAATGCCAGTGGGGCATACTTTTACAGATTTCAGGATATTTCCATTCTAATTGCATCCATTGCTGTCATGATTAACAGTACTTAATTGTTTGAACAACACACTGGTCAGTGGCTATTCCAGACAATTATTTGCCGGAGAACAAAAAAAATGCCGAAAGTCATGTATGAGTCTATCCACAATCTAATAGTATTACTATAGACAATGTTCCTCGTAGAATGAATGTGTGAGAAGAAATGCAGCATGTATTTCAGAGCCTGTTAGTATCAGGTCGCGTCCTCGTCAAAGCGATCGATCGCACGTCTCGTTCATTATGTCGTTTATTTGTTTTGAAAACCGGAAGTCACCCTCTGTCGGCGGCGCGACCGTGCAGGCCTGCGAAATCGCCGAAGAGTGAACACGAAGGTCACGTGCTCGTAGGACGCTCGCTTTGGTTAGGACGTAGGTTACAGACAGTCTTCAAAATTTGATTGATTTAAACTGTCCTGCCTTTAGTGACGAGTAGGTTTATTTGAAAATTAGGTATATGCTTTAAGATTTGCGAGAATACTTAGGTACTAACAATTTGAGTTTATCTAGTTCTAATTAGAATAAAGAATAGAGTTGTAAATATAAGTTAGGGAGAATATTTATAAAACGACGTTGATACGAGTAATAACTATTATAAATACCTACTATGTGAGGGTCATTTGTACATATTTTAAATCACTTATCTTCTGAAATCTTTAGCAGATCATATAGCTACCTGTGTATAATTTAGAACTTATGTCTGTTTATTTCAGTATTGTTATTAATTATGCAAGCTTCAGGTAAACGTGGATGTATTGCGAGATAGAGGTTTTGTTACATAATTCATTATAAAACAAGGGACGATGGAATGATAATTGGGACAATAATAGCGTCGCATCCGACTTTGCAGTTGAATATCTGTGTTTGATATGAATAGTTCATTTAATTATATTTGGATTTGACACTTTGGCGCGTGACTGACAATGTGAAGTAGGAGAAAAAAAAATGTAATTTGCCGTGAACTTGAATTGTTTCAAAATTCAAAACGGTAATTTAGTCATTCTTCGACAGTAGTTGTATTGACGCAGCGTTGGAATATGCGTAGGTAACACTTTTTTTTTAATTGACGCAATCGTTTTTCTTACTAATAATTTCGATTTATCGATCCCATCCCTAAATCTGAAATATAGCCACTCGCCTGGTTTTAAAGTAATGTTCGATTTAATATCTCATTAAAAAAAATAAACCCGGAAATCGTTTACGAAATAACTTTTGTAGTTAATATGATAGGTAAGAGTAGGCAATACAAAACAAAGTTTGATTTTGAACCAACGTTCCATACATAAAAAACATTGACCTTTATACTGGCCAATGTTCTTAAATCTTTCGAAAGTTACATTGAAAAAAAAAACGGGAAAAACCACATTTTTTTTCCGGAGAAACAAATTCCAAAAGTTACAATTTGCTCTAATTGTAACTTTCGGCATTTTCAACGCTACCATGAAGTAGGATCATCTGCATCATATTATGTACCTTCACTTTTCGAATGGGGGTAGGCTGAAAGTACAGAACGCAACCTGCTATCCTTACGTCTCGTCCTCATTCATACATCTCCGAAGTGAATACCCGTGGAAACTATTAAGTGGTAAGCGAAGCTTAGGCCGTCTTCACAAGTTCGCTTAAATTACGCGAACGTACGGATCGATGCGAACAACATTTTACGTTCTATTTCCGAAGAAACGCGAAACCGACACGAGCATCAGCCATAATAAATTTCTTGTCTTATAAAAATAAAACTTTTCTTTTTGCTGGCGCGGGGCGCCGTCACAGTGTGCTATCGATCAGCGTGTCAACGCTTCCGCGTGAGCTGATCTTCTTGTATGATTTACTATGACTCATATTTAACCAATGTATTGTTCTTCATTTCTAACGACAGTTTTAATAAGCAAAATAGCGAAGCAGTCCTGTAGTCGTCGTTCCGTGGTACGAGTTGGAAGTGGATTTTTTAACAACCACTGTTTAAAGCTTTAAAACCCGCATAGACCGCGTCGTGGGTTACAGTCAACTCCGTGTCATGAAGAAGAACCATGAGTCCCAGTACTGGGAACTCTAAAGTACTATAGACTGTGTTAATACCTGATCAGTTTTACATCTATTTGTTGTTTATGTTAATAGGTCATGGTCATGGTATGCACTTGTGATTAATTTATTAGACACTGCCATTTGTTATAGATCTTTGACAGCCGTTCAGGTATGAAATCGTGTGTTCGATTCCTGCGTTAGGCAAAGTGAATTTTGGCCCTAGACTTAAGCATTACTGGCGAAATATAAATACTTCAGTTCAAGTTATGTTACTCACCTGATTTCATACTATCTAACACACCTATTGAATTCTAACAGACATTCTACAAATACCGTAACTCACATCACATGCAGTCCCTTACATTTTATTAAGAAACTTTACTCTAGGTACTTATTAAATGTTGATTGAATTCCATATAGTTCTAATAAAAACAAACAATTCACTTTTACCTACAAGAAATCGAGTTACTTGATTGTAAGTTAGAGAAGGCGAGTTGTGCTACTGTCGGCGCGGCACTGTGGCGGGGTGCAGCGGGGGTGGTAGGGGCGTGGGGGGTACACCCCGGGCCCGGTAAAGTTGTGAATTGGCCGCGCACACAGGCTCACGGAACATTATCGTGATTCATATCGTTTATAATTTTATATTATGTTAAAGTGAGGCGGAGAGGGGGTGATATTAAAAATACAAGAGCCCCGCGCAAGTACTTTCCACCCAGCACCGTCTGCATGGTAACCAGCATTGTTTGTATTCACGATATTGATCCGCTTTCACTTTGTACACATCTTAAGTTTTAATAACTATTTGGCATTATGAGAGCGAGATTTTAATATAACTAGTGAGAGATTTGCATGAGTGTACCTACTGGAAGTGTTTTTTTACTTTTGTCCTGATTAAGTGAGTGAGATAGACATTTAATGAAGTTTTTTTATATTCAATTTTAATTTCAATAAGTACTTAATTGAAAAAACGTCACTTTTAAATATTTCCACAGCAAAATAAATTGCGATTAACTTAGCCTAACAATTGAAAACAAGAACACAATAAATCGCTCGATTACTCGTACGTATAAGTCGAGTAGGTACCACTCGCCTACGCCGCGCCGCAGTCTGTTGATGCCCTTACGACTTCATCAGCTGTGCACGTTTTGCACCCTTCCCCATATAAAATATTTAAACGTTCATTTTATTTATACTTGGGTGTGACATCCGGTTGTCGGCAATCCTGTAACTCGGCAACATACTTGCCTCTCGCGTAGCCCAAATAAGGACCACTGTTTTCTAATTAAATATCGAAAAAATATTCATATTCTTACACGCCTAGTGCGTAAAACGCGTTTTTATGTCGTCATAAACAATTGCTTAATAGCATCCTTTATGTTATACCTACTTTATTGTGTATTGAAAAGCTATAGTAACAGCTTTTATTCGTATTAAATTAAATTTAGCTTTTTTTGCGTACAGTTATGTAGGGAGACAATGCAAGACCACCCTGTATTGATAAATATTATTAATGAATTATGTTACAAAAACTATGACATTTAGCATTCTTTATCATTGTCAGACAAGACTTTAATTAAAATTTAATAGGCGTTCGCAATAAACACAAAATCGTATGGTTCACAACGGTCATAGTGCAAATCATATGTGCAAAAGTATCACGATGCACCATCCACGATGGTCTAAAAGTACCACGATGCGTGCATCGTGGTACTTTTGCACGATGGTCCAAAAGGACACAAGACTGGCGCGACACTGACCAAAGCGAGGCGGGGGAGCTGCATCGGTTTGGTAATTGCTAGGTTTGTTTGTAATTACCAAGAGAATTATTTTCTTTTATAATTATCATGATCTCTGACTCATATCCGGATCTCTTTAATGTTTGCACTTGAACACAGTCCAAACAAGCGGTTAGTTTTCGGTATTTTTGTAACTATCACTTTGGTTCTAAATTGTGAAACAGCAACAAAAAAACTTCACAAAAAAGTACTGAAAACTCTATTAAAAAAACTTTTAAAGAAATGTTCACTTTACTCGTTGTCGTTTGGATAAGCGTGGAAGCGGAAAATCACGTATGGCCAAGTGAACATAAGTGTATGTTCACTTGGCCATAGTGCATGGGCGGCCTCATTGCAAGAAGCGATCATTTCAAGACTACACGGAGAGGCAGAAACAAAACGGCGTTAAATTAGATGTATATTAGCGTGAATACAACATTTTAAAAACAGCTCGGTCCCAGCCATCGGCCAGCACTCCAGCCGCCACCAGGAAGCATCGCTAATAAACAACAAGCGTCCATTAAACGGTCCGTCGAAGCGAGAAACACGATATATAACCATGTATTTATATGCAATACAATTTCATTATTAGATGCCTATTTGTGACTCGTTATTTCTATTGTCGCTTTTTTTCTATTTATTATCCAACACAATGTGTGATTATAATGTGGCTTATAACAAATGAGGTATGTGGGAGTCGGATCGTTCCACACGGGTGCTCTCGGCGGCATACACATTTTTGTATGTCATTAGCGTCACTATTGGCGGACTGCTGAACTGCTGGAACCGAACGTTTTTTGCGCATATTTTAATTAATTTATTGTATATCACAAATGACATATCATTCGTAAACGTCATTAGACACCAGAACTACCCAAGTTTCGTGAAAACAATTCTATTTGTTTAATTTATTTCGTGGTTCGCTCATGTTATTAATGGCGTCGTTTTTAAAATAATTGCACGTTTTTATTTGTAATGACTGAAGGAACACGAATAACTCTGTCATAATTTTGTGTTATAACAAAACGTAATAAGAATTTTATGCTAAACTGATTCGCTTATTAAAACTGAGCGGATGTGTAGTATAGTAGATTAATATTCTTTTAATGTAATTAATATAACATAATATCATGTAATTATAAATGTTGCTTAAAATAATTATATTAATTTACCTTGCTAACTGCGGTACTCAGAGATATTTAAAGATTTGACATACTTTTGTATGACAAAACCTTTACTAAGTGATGGCCTAAGTAATCATTAAAGCTCTCCGAGTGCAGCAGTAAGTCAGTCAGTATACCCATTAGTTGTTGAGTGCAAGTAGGTACTAACTATCTTTATGAGGGTCACAATATTTCTGAGGAAAATGTCAAGGCGCATAGCTTCGAATTGTTTCTAGTTTCTAATAAGATTGATCCAGAGTTTCATTGAAAGCTTTTGAGATCACTTCCGAAGCATCCGGAGAATTAATATTATTATTATCAATATAGCCCCACGGCTATATTGATAATAATATACTTTTGTCCTACTTGACTGAGCGACTGAAAACAAGATATTTTGAATGTTACGTTTTATTTTTTACCCATTTATTTCTTAACAAAATAAGAGAAAGTAGGTACGTCTTTGTTTATCAAATTAAACTGTCGTGTCGAGAATGTATTCAAATCACTGTCAAAGAATGACAGTTGTGCCAACTTACGTATTGTGCCCATTTGCCAAACATTTCATTACCCGAACTGGACACAGTTTAATGTTGTTTTGGTTCCAATTCAAATAGTCACATTTACCCTAAAGTCTAAGTTCTACGAATAATATACAACTGTGTCTTCAAAAAGCTGTTCAATTAAAACTTTGTAAGAACGTAAAATCTTACTGTGTGACTCGATCGTGTCGGTAATGGAACCTAACCAACCACAACTATACAGATCTAACTCTCGCATCCCCCAGCTAATCTTCAACCTTATTCCGAACGCAATAAAGATGTCAATTGCCGCTACATAATTACGCTTCGAACTTTTGAATACTGAACTCGCTCGTATCATTGTAAGATCGCAAAATTGTTTATTGTTACAACTAATTTGATTCTTATTGTTCGGTGTTAGGATTCAATTCTGTTTGTGTCCCCGTTTCGAGAATAAATCCCTATTGTCATTTATAACAGAGCTAAGGAAATCAACTGTTTTAATATAAGGTTATGTACATACAATGAGATTAATTAAACTGATGTTTAGTGTCTGGTCGAGTTGTTGATCCGAGGAAATCGGCGAGTTCAACTTGTCTCTTAGATATTAATTTCTCGACGTTTATTTCTCTCGTTGCGTTGCCGTTGTATTAATTGCTGCTTCGATTTAACGATTCTTTTATAACGGATGGCTTCTTATAGGATTCATTCGTTTGTGTTTCACGTGTTGAATTTAACACAATGATAGAATTACGAGCTATGGAATGAGATTTGAAATAACAAACAACACGGTTTTGAGGTGTAAAGGTGCAAAAATTTCCACTATTTCCATTTGTCCCCATATTCTCTTCTATGGAGTGGAAGGTATTTGTCCGAACACCCTTTGACGGATTGAATATCTCACGCCAAAGCCTGGTTGATTCCAAACAGTGTTCGTGTGTTTTTGCATTCTGACTACCCTAAAGTACGGTTGATTGTATTCACCTTTCAAACTTCATTACAATTGAATACAATCAAACTTCATTAAAGAATAGCTTTGATAATAATTATGTTGTTGCACTCGTCACCTAAATGCATAGTATGTCCTGACCCAATCGAGGTTCGCCTTTGAAACGATAAAACTGTACTTCCGCTCGCTGCAATCGACATTTGATTGACTGGTTATGGTATTGATTGGATTGATTCGGATAAAAAGTCTCTACTTCAATATCCGCCTGCGAACAGCTCACTACCTCACCAGTCTCGAGTTTTCGGGAACTTAATTACAAATCTCCAATCACCAGGCTTGGGACTGTTAAAATGAAGAGCTTGGAAACCATTCCGCTTCTCTGATTGGCTCTAATAACTTACTGGTGATTTATGAATAAGGCTTTAATTTCCTGTATTGCATAGGCTTCATTTTTTTGAGTTTATATTTTGCCTCTGCATTCGTATCGACTTTGTTAATCGGATATGAATGACACGTTCAGTTACAAAATACATAGTATTATCCTATATCTCTAAAAAACTACTTAAGATATTATTCCAGGTAAAATCTTTAGGCAAATCGATTTTGATACGTTTGCTGATATTCAGTAATCACGTCCGAAAATGGCACGTTCAATATCAGTTAAAAATCCAGCTTCCAAAATATACTTTATTCTCAAAAAAGACAAAAGAGCCACTTACATGAGAACATAATTATGATAACATAATGTAATCTGGGGGCACGGCAGTGACCCCGCCAAGTCCAGCAATAAAGCGGCACGGCCGTACCTTCCTTTTCTCGAACCAGTTCAGGCAAATTTCATTCTATTTGAACCAGTACTTTAAGAATTATAACTAATCAAAATTCCTTAGTTTAACACACTTCCTGGTTACCGATTAATCTGAAATTTTGCACGAATATTTATTTATTTAAAATATGTATATCGCCTATCAATGCAATATTATGGTAATATGGAACTGATCTGATGATGGAGCTGGAAGTTAGCCATAGGACCTCCATTTTAGAATGTCCTAACCCTATCGAGTTTTAACTTATTTGATTTGTCTTGATGAGTAATCTGTATTTAGGTGGTAACCAGGATCTGATGATGGAGTTGGAAGGTGGCCATAGGAACTCCGTTATAGAACGGCATAACCTATCGAGTTTAGACTCGTTTGATTCGTCTTGATGAGTACTTTGTCTTTAGATGGTCTCCAAGGTCTGTTGATGCGGAGCTTGAAGGTGGCCAGGAATTCCGTTATAAAAAGACTTGACTTTGTCGAGTTTTTACTCTTTTGATTCAGCTTGTCGACTTTAGCAGTATTCTTCAATTCGATGAATAAGACTGCTCCAAGTTCGAATAAACCTATGTATTGTTGATTCATTAAACGAAATTGATAAAATAAGAGACGCTACAAAAACAAATGAGATCCCACTAAAAACAAAACTTGAAGAAAAAGCCAAGTCTGCGCACTTGGCTTTTTCTTCAAGTTTTGTTTTCCTCAGTTCTTTTACCGTAAAAAGTAGTGAGATCCATGTAATACCAAGTCAGTTCAGTCCCTACTTAAATATCTTTGATGTTTCAAATAAATAGATTGACTTGGCCACTGCATCATATTCGTTTTGCTGATAATCAGCCCAGCCTGCTGTCTACTACGCGGGCTCAGAGCGGTTTGATGGATGGCAGTGAGTAGACTGGGTACCTGGTGGTTGAGCAAATGTTTGACAATGCCATCTCTGTGGATCTCGCTGCCTTCGTAGACTTCCTTGTTACTAATGTACAACATTTACAAAACTCAGTGAAACAATTACTAGTAACTTTGTTTTTTATAAAAAGCTTTGACCCACACTGGGAATTTTTTCTGTATCGTGGGTGCGTTCACAGACATTTAAACTCATATACACAAATTCCCAGACCCGAAAAACTATCTATAGGCCATACAAATATGTGACCCATGCGGGGATTGAACCCGCGACACGTAGCGCAGCAGTCAACTGCTTGAGCCACGGCGTCAACCGTGCCGTCAACTATAACTAATAACATTTAATAATGTATTGTTATTGCACTGAAGTGAACTGAAGGAAATTAAAGGTTTATTCTCATTTACAACTTCACAGAACAAGTATTTAAATTAAAATTACATTCGTATTTAAACCCTGATAAGATTTTGCCAATTTGCAGTCGGTATATGCCTTTATGGTAATTGGTTACATGCGTTACAAAGATTCTATCAAATTATTGTTTGAATTAAAAAAAAAAGTTTAGTGGTCGGTGTTTATACCTACACCGATCGCAACAATTCACCATTGTAATAGTTAATACTCGTGTAACAAAATGATTAGTTTTTACAAAATTTAAAAAGTTTATTAGTGTTAACACTAGTAAACTTTTTGCTTGTAACATTTTTCGCTGCGTTATGTTGTTTGTTGTTACCTACTTAGGTACAGGTGGTATAAGAAAATATCGGCCAGTTTCTCTACATTTCCAGTGCACAACACCAAAACTACATATAACTACATATAACCGTCAGAGATAAAATCCTTATCTAAGCCGGAAAACCATAAACTTATTATTTATTTTAAAAAAAACCCTCACTGATGCAGACATTACTATAAAGCTGTGTAATTGATTTGGACGTAACGTCTACGTTCATTACTGCGCCTGATGTATTGGCTTAAGGGGTTTTTCGTCGGGATCATAAATGGAGAGCTACTATGTGCAGGTTAGGTACCCTTACTGTAACATTATAATTGTTCCACCCTTCATCGAAAAATTTGGTTATTTTTTGTTCATTCTCACAGGAATGTGAACAGGAGGAACTCGGACAGCTTTTTCAAAATTGAAACAGTAGTACAGAATGTATTAGCAGTTAAGCAAGCTGGATAATTTGTTCATTAATATAGAAATGAGATTAACTCTGAAAATTTTGGCATTCCGTAAGAAGTCGTCTGATTTCGGAAGCATTTTGAAATTTTGACTTTCTATGAGTGCTTGAAAATTTTAGCATCCTGTCTCGTAAAGGTTTTTAGGGGATTCCCTTTCCCCCTCCGGAACGCGGTACGATGGTGATTTAGAGACGTTAAATGTTTTGCAAATTTACTACCGACTCACAATTGACCGTGTATATATTATATTCGAATCACAACTGCCATTCTTTGACAATTACATAAAATCATCAATACGACCATCATAATTAATTAATGTATTAATCTCTTTAAGACTAATGAAAAAGCCTGGCGCTTCAACCTTACCGCGTTCCAGTAAGCGGGGATGAGGCAAAGCGGGATTCAACTCTCCTGAAAGAAAATTAAAATTCAAGTGTCTGTTAGTAATATCGTAAAATAACAGCTTTTTACTGAATGCATGTGAAAACATAGGGCACTCATAACAAGAACACATTTAGTGAACTTCAATAACTAACTACCTAGTACATTCAACACCGTTTAATTGTTCACAAGCAGCCGACTTCACTTAAAACTAGTCCCTTTTTGCATCGGCATCAATTGCCGCATAACGGGGCCGGTTGCACACATAGACAATGTCACTCGATGAATTTAAAAATTCATTTGATAATTAAAAAAAATAATAAAAATTCAAGTGTCGTGGCCAGTTCTTTTTTTCGTACAGCAACATTGTTGCATCAAATTACCTATATAGGGTAGTTCTGATCCAGTTTTATAATACAGTTCGTCCAGTTTAAGTTTGCACTTCAAGGTGGCGCTACTGGTCAAGAAAAAAAATGCAACACTGTGTCAAGCTTCTTCGCAACACTTATTTAGTTCACCGTTTTGCCACCTGCTCAGATAATGTTAGTCGAAGTATAAACGGTTGTCGTCCCGCTAACCCGTCACGGATAGGACCCATCCAATTGTTTATGATTGTTAATTTCTTTCTATGTAGCTGGTTTTCCATCATGGAGGTATTTTAATAAATCGTTAAATATATTAGCGTGTATGCGGGTTGTTTATTATGTTGGTTAATTTATTACCGAGTGCAAACTAACTTTTTTTGTAAGTATGTTAATTACGTGCCCTGTTTTAAGAAATATTTTTTAATAAAAAAAATAAAAGTAAACATAAATTGTAAAAAAAATTACAAGTGAATGTTATCATAACTTGAACAAATTCACAGCCATTCTACAAAATAGCTACCACTTTATCTAAAACATCGCCCCCCCTTAAGTTCAGCTAACACCAAAGTTTTATCCGCCGAAATCACGCAAAGTTAAACTCTCAAAAACAGCTTGTCATCACATTAGTCGAATAGTTAAATCGTATCGTATCGCGTAGTCGGCGTAGTCGGTGTACCCTTCTTACAAGCCCCGCGACAGGGGTCGTTGCCCCACCGAATGGTACGACGTCGCCACTAATTAAAGTATATTTTATTGTTCCCCTAACTATTACTATCAATACAGACATGGCGGGCTGACACGAATGCGGGCAAATAATAATTATAAATACATTTTATTTTTATTCGTATGTCGGTGACTTAAGGTGGAAGCTCACATCTGGCCCGCGAAATTCTAATTTTCTTACGTTTTAGGCAATTTGCAGGCCAGTGCTTGGTTGTATGTTTATGAAAATTTGATTTGCGACTGTAAGACGTATGAAGTTACCGAATTATAACCATCAAAATTACTAACTACTAAAGAACGACGACTAAATTACTAAAGAATGACTTTTACATGCAAAAATCAATCTTGACATGAAAATGAACTTGGAGAGTTGTATTGATAATTTTGATGGTTATAATTCGGTAACTTCATACGTCTTACAGTCGCAAATCAAATTTTCATAAACATACAACCAAGCACTGGCCTGCAAATTGCCAAAAACGTAAGAAAATTAGAATTTCGCGGGCCAGATGTGAGCTTCCACCTTAACTGCGGGGCTCATTCTAAGGTGTGCAACTGTGTATCTAGTTTTTGCTCTCAGTGTGCGTCGTGCGTAAGTTCCGCGCGTGTGTGTGAACAATTTAAGTTATATTTACTTGTGGCTTGTCATAATCGGGATCCTTTAGCTCCTCAGTCGATCGCCTGGCGAAGTGTGGCGACTTTGTTGCCATTTTCATTTATACTCTAAATAGTGTGGTAATGTGGGGCTGTGGTGTAACTTACAAGAGGTAACGGAATCCGATATAAAGTTGAAGTAAATTTTTATTCTGTAAATAATTTATAATATCACAATCACTTAAAGACAACTTTAAAAGTTTGATGTAGCTGTCATTTCCTATCTGACCCTGAAATAATGGTGCAAGAAACTTAAAAGCTTATAACGGTTCTTTCGGATTGCAACACTTGTTCATGCCGTCTTGTCATTTAATCTAAAAGCAACCTGTTGTTCACTATGGTCTAGTCCTATATAGGTAACAGCTAAAATAAAAGGGAAATCTTAATGGAAAAAAGGTGAATAGGGACCTTTTTTTTTTTGGCGGGTGGAAAATCATCGAATGGGCAGAGCGAAAGGGAGTGTCAGACTTCTACTGACTAAAAACCACCCATGTTCCTTCTTCGCCCTCTATGTCGAGGCCGCGATAACTAGTGTTTAACCCGCGGGCGTGAATAGGGACCTTATTTCCATTAACATTTCCCTTCAATTTTATTTCGGGGACGCTAATATTATTGGTCCTGTGATTACCATGGCCTAAAAAAAGATGAAGTTGAAATGAAGTGGCTAAGTGAGTTGCTAAGTCTATTGCTTGACACGCAATAGAGAATAAGGAAAAAGAAAATGCTATGCTTATCCTGAATAAATGTTCATACGAGCAGGAGAATGATGATATTAATCATCACTCTTTTCTCAGTTTATCTGGGGTAGTGCAGCTTAGGTACCCAGATACCCACTTCTTCTCAAGAAAAAAGGGAGCACAAACCCACAATATATCTATAATGGTTTCTGACAAAAATGGGTAAACGAAGGAGCCGTCCAGCATAGCTATTCACAAACAATCAAATCGAAGTCGAACTTGACACTTTTTGATTGATTTTATTCAAGTATCAGATTTTTAGATCGAACGATTGGCAAAGGCTATTCAAAGATTCGATCGACATCGTAGTACTTAAACACTCGTGGTGGAAAATTTTATGTAGCCTTTAAATTATCTTTATTGAGTATTTCTATAAGTTCTACTATAGGTAAGTACATTTGTCGAGTAACTAAACATATAATTAAAAACAATTTTAAAATGATTTTAATTTAGTACAAAATGGCGTCGTTATTCTGATTCTCCCACATAGCAAATAGCTGTCGGCAGGATTGATAATCTTCTTCGGTTTTGTTAATAGCTATTTTCGATAGACGATCGATCGATTGGATACTCGATAAGTGACAATCGAGTGGTTGTGAATAGCTATGCAGGTTGCTACGTACTCGTCGCACAAAATTTGAGTTGTCGACTAGCAGAAATGGGAGCATTTGTCACTAAAGAAACATAATACTCCACGCCAGTGGCGCCGCGTCGTATGAATCCGTTCTTGCATCATTCACTCGCGTTCTTACTTCCATTCACTGCTAAACAATAGACTAATTAACTATGGTATCCAATCTGCCCCATTGTTATTTATATTATTTTATATGTACATTATAATTATTATTGTTTTCCATCCGAGCTGTCCGTTGTTGTAAATTTGCAATGCGTTTTATATATAATAAACAACGTTTATTGTTAACGGAAGATCTTGATGTCGTCGAAACTATTGAATTGATAGTTATATTATCAGCAAAACAGCCTAGAGTTGCCCTCTGCTGGACAAAGGCCAACCCGTCTCCACGTCATCCGGTCCTGGCGGGTACGACCACTATCCAGTTACTGCTAGAACATCCAGCACTATTCACTATTACTTGCCTTTTCACCAGTCTATACCTTCTGTGATCCATCCTCGACTTGATCCCGAATAATCATATACCAAAATATATCGTCTCAACAAGAAAGCCATTCTTTCCCTGGCAGATGCTCAATACAGTCTATCAATGTCAAATTACTTTGCCAGATATATCCTTATCTAAGGAGTCTTAACAGAATCACACAACCACAAAAACATTCCAGTTCTAGCACTACATGAAGGGACAGCACCAACAACAATTGTTCATATGGAGATAGCTCCGTCCTCTTAGACCGAGTGCACCTACTTAGTTCCTCAGTATGCACGCCGCAGCCGCTCGTATGCTCTCGACAACGAATACGACATCATATTTGTTACCTATTTCCAAACAAATTCCATCAAATATGGCTTGCCGCTTGACATATGGTATAATTGAGTGCGACGCGACGTGTATCGTGTACATATTCTTATTTATAGTGCCTCCTGTCAACCAACATTCGTTCGGAGAAAAAAAAAACAAGTATTAAAATATATTGCGTTTAACTTCCTTTGCGTTTTGCACGAAAAAAACGAAGAAATGTTATACACATAACTCTCTCATTTTCTTGGAAGTTGATTTACAATTGCTTTGTTGAATTTGTTTATTTTTGTTAACAAAATTAAAACGGTTCCGTACATTTTAGCGGTTTAATGATGTTACTAAGAATGAGTGATACAGAACACGCGTACATACACACATGTGTTTATTTATATTCTTATATTTCTTTGTCATATCTCTGTTTTGCATACAATGAAACAGTATTAATTTTCACAAAGTTTTCAACATTAGTCTACTTACTGTTCGCATTATTTGTGTTTGTATTCCCGAAACCCGACCAGCTTTGTACAGGATTCATACGAAATAAAGCTAACAAACATTTAATTCGCTAAAGGCCAGTGAAAGCGGAGTCGCAGCAGAAATTTTATTATTTCGGTACTCAGAATACCAAATTAAAATATTTCTTTGGGCTGCGTTTCGTATATGGCGACGTGAACCCTATGACAGACAGGCAGACGAGACAGCGGCCGGCTGGCAACGAGATATATTTTATAATTATAATAAAAATATGATTCATGTGGACTGATTTTAAATTTCGACATGTCATATTATACATCAATCTTTGTTATAGCAAAATTGATGTTGTTATAATCAATATCTATTTTTTGTGTCTAAATTGTTTCATACATAATTTAATCGGTCCTATTAACACACATTCAGTTCAAACGCATCACGCAACTGACGCAACAGTAGCGGCTACTTAACTACTGACACAAGTATATCGTGAGGATGCATACGTGCGCCTAGTCGCGCGTCAGACAGACAGTCGCGCGTCTGGTCGCAAGTCGCCGAAACACCAGCTGTATGCGCTACAATAAAATTAAAATAAAACTTTTTGCCGGCTTCCGCCACGGGACTCGGCGTAAATGTTACATTTTTATGAATACTTAAACTAATAATTAACGCCGCACTTAGTCGCGCTTAGAACACTGTTTACGACTAAATTTTCTTCGAATCCATTGTTTTGTTATATCTAAAGAGCGTTGCGGTCCATTTTCTGCGCGGCTCATTATTCCGTATCAGACGCGTGCTACTTTCGCACACCATATTTTTAAACGGCAACATTTTATTCTGTTTTTTTTACTAATTATTATAATTAATGGTTTTGTTGTTCGCTGGCATAGTGCATTGTGCGCGAAGCTAAAGTCAATTAAAGAGAGGTTGCTTTATTCGAATGCATTTATCTTTGAGTTATCTGCATACAATGTTGGTTACTTTTGTACTCTCTCGATCCGATGCGTTAGGTCTTCAGTTCTTCACGCATAACTTTGGTTTCGGGTTTTCAAAGCGGTTTACTAAAATATTGAACCAAATAACCTATGACATCAGTGTAGCACTTACACGTATTATAATAGGGTAATATATCAGTTTAATAATGATTATAAACCTCGCACTGGGCCATCGCCTCAGCGAGGTGGTTTTTACCCAGCAGTCTGTAGGTATTAACTCGGAAATAGTATTTAGGAGATGGATTTAATTATTAAAGAAATCATGGTTTGAAGATACCCGGTAACCCTAAAGCACCTCTACAGGTGCATTTAACACAATGAAAACAAATAAAAGAATCGTGGGTGTGAATTAAATTAATATCATATAAAGGTGGAAGGAGGTTGGACGTCACTGAAGGGGGGGGGGGGGGGGAGTAGTAGGGGACGCTTGTTTCACTGTGCTAATACCGGATCAGTTTGACACTCCATTTGTTGTCTATTTTCGTTTAATTATTGATTCATCTATAATACTGCGGTTTAATATCTGTGCAATCTGTGCATGCTGTTTATTGTTTTTCATAACGGTTTTTAAAATATTTTATTTAGTAATAGTACAAGAAGCACGGCTGCTAACTGGCATGCTAACTGGGTTCAATGCATTGTTGGTCTAGTGGTCAACTACTGGTCGGGCAAAGTGCTATTATTGGGTTTACCATAAGAAATTGATCTGTGACATGGATTTGTTCACAGTTGATTGCAACAGGCTCGCTCCATATTACATTAGCCTGTCTGCCTTTCCCTTTGGGGATTACAGGCGTCATGTTATGTTATGTAAACTGGTTTAAAGAGGTGAGATAGGTAGTCGCTCCATGTTAAATTCGGATATTCAACGGCATCCGGTCACCCATCGTACTTAGTTCCTAAAGGCTGTATAGCTAGGATGACGAATAATGTACGACAATATTCAATTGAATCAATCAATATGACTAACCGTCGCGACAACACTCACAAGACATTTAAGTCAAGTCCCTTAGAGCATAATGTTAAATCTTCCATTGATGAAGAATGGTATTACAAAATAAACTTGATACCGAGGCAAGTGGATAATTTAATAGAATAATAAATGTTAACATCCGTATTAAGAGTAGTAGGGGGCATCGCATTGTATTGGAGCGGCTACAATGAGGCACGGCGACGATAAAACGTACGTATTACTTTACTGTACAGTCAACGATAAAAATGTTAAACCGTGGCCGCGTCACATAAGTCCACACGCGCCCTCGAGAACGCTTCAAACGTGCAAAGGCGACACCGGCCGGGCCTGACGACCGTTGAGAGAACGCGTTCCAAACTCAAAATTTTAACATTTTCTTTAGCACCGTTAATTTAATAAAATTCAAGACGTCCATTAAGAGTTTTTTCCACAAGCGTACTTATACGACAGATTCGTTCCGCCGTCCGACAATTAATATTAATTAAGATTTAAATTGGTCTAATTACATAGAGCCCTGCCCATCTCCAACAGCCGAGCGGGCTATTCTTTGAATGCAACCGAAATATTAGACAAAACTGTTACGATTTCTTCTTATTTATTCTTCAACTTAAATAAACCACCCATTTCAGTAGAGTTCACTTCAACGCTTGTTACGGTTCACTACCTGTCAATGTCAAGTTTGTTGGAAATTCATTTGGCAAATCATATTTTTGGTATTTCATTGTTGTTATTTTTATTTACAGGTAAGTTCACACCATCATACGCATCAACAATCAAAAGTTCACAAAGGTAAGTATTCCCAGAATGCGGTAATGGAGTTCGACATAATAAAGCTGACATCACAACACCATAATATATACGTATCAATGTAAGTAGGTGGAACCGTATTACCTGATAATTAAATACACGCGCAACCCTCAAAAGCACACACAGTGCACCTTCCTGAACATCTGATTAAAAGTGGTTGGTTAATTCACACATTATCGGTTTTGTATAAATTTCAGTCATTTATGGCATGATTTCCCGCTCGTATGGTTACAAAATGAACAGATCATAGGTAAAGCGCACGTATAAAAAACGGGTGTGATTTTCCCTAATTAAAACAGCAGTCTTCATGAGGTTTATGAGGTGATTTTACTAGCGCGCCACACAATATGCTTAAAGTTTTTTTTACCAGATGTTGTGTAAGCCTTGCCGCGATTACCCCTTTCGCATGTCCCCAGCGCCCCAGCGCAAAGCTTTTATTTTATACAGTTGTGACTGTAGTTGCGTTCATCTCGCGCTTCGCAGATCCTTTAATAACACCCAACACTAGCCGTGTGTAACCAACTCTTATATTTAGACTCTACCCCGCACTAGGTAGGTCCATGTTCCGTATGTCTCATTTTGTAAGTTCTTTATATCTGTAGTCTGTTGATGACTGGATCCTTTTTCGATGTTCGAAAACGTACTTATCTCTGTAAATATAATTATCCTATCTGTATCAATCGACTTTCCATAGCCAGAGTACCGCATTGATTAGATATTAGTATGCAACTGTCATATTGTCGTCTTCCCAAAAGTACTTCCCGTTCCCATATTGTTTATGGGTTTAATCAATTAGCTGCTCGTTTAGAGAACAACGACCGCGATAATTCGCACGGCTTTACGCTTTGCGGTACCCAAAACACGTACACTTATGGCCGCCGGTTTGTATTGTCCCTCAATTTAGCGCACAGCTTCAGTGGATCATTGAGCACGGCAAAGCTTTGGGTTAGCGCGACAAAAGTGCTAGATCTCTCCCTTTTAATGACGTGTTGGAAATGTTTTTAGTGATGTGACGTCAGCCTACCCTTTGTCGGCGATCATTTGTCGCGTTCCGACGACGTGTTTGAATAAATGTATCGCGAGATGCAAGTGCCTCAATTATATAGCATTATCGTTTTATATATTTGCGTTGGGGAAGTTGAACGAGCGACGTGCACGCTCACTATTACCTGCCATGTACCTGTTATGTACTGCTCCATTTCACTTCTGTATTCTGTCACTTATATTTGATATTAGCTACATATTTCAATTCGAAACGAGCTTTGAATTTCTGATCTTTGATTGTAGATTGTTCATGTTATAAGAGAGGCTTTTCTTGATAATTTTCTTATAATTCCACTCCTCATTCATTCGTGATTGAAGTGAAGTGCTGCAGTATTGAGTTAGATGGATGCTGCCGCATCTATAATTTTCTCGTTATTCATTTGAGTATGTGTGCACATATCCTAGTCGGTCTCGCCATTATTTTCTAATTGTCTAATCTACAATTCTGTCTGTGAAAGCGATTGGGAAACAGTTTTGCGGTAGAATTGTGGTTTAAGACTGATTTCACTGATTCATTTGAGTTAAACAGAAGCTACTGTACCGGAAGCTGGACGGACTGGCCAATGTGACCGGGAGGGAGGAAGGCTTCCGGCCCAGCCTACATGTCCTTACATAATCCCAGCATCTTCGGGAGTTTGGTTTATTCAACTGTGGTCGGTTCGCTATTTAGTTTTAGATTCTGTATGTCGTGCAGTCACACACTATTCTTGGTTAAAGAATAACTTACTCTTGTTTTTAGTTCCGTCAATCTTTATTAAGAGTCTAAGGGATCGGATAACTTAGGCGGATGGCGAATCTAAGAGATAGGATATTCTAGGATAACATGTAGAGTAAAGTTTTTGTTGCTTAAAAGGCCATTTTAGAAAGGAAAACGTTGTAAGGAAAAATTACGTTAAAAATCAAGCTGAGAATGTCTTGGAATGTCTGTAACAATAAGCATCACGAGTTTGTAAAATAAATATCTACCTGTTACCTTGGCGGCACACATTATTTGATTTATTTGAACCTGACCGCTGCTCAAACTACTAAACCTTAGCCAGAAGCTTATACACAATCAAAAAACTAAGCTTGACGTATGAATTTTACGTTTCTGGAAACAAATGAGGAGCGCGCGTCAAGCTCCCGCAGTCCGCAACAGCCGAGGCCGTGGATGCAGCCTTACGTAACAGCCGAGGCCGTGGATGCAGCCCTACGCAAACAATTAGCGACTTCTTCGGACCAGCCAAACAAACCGTAACTCTGCAAATGTTTTTGATCGTAACTTAATATCGAACAGTCCGTCACCTAAAAATCCGGCCGATCCTTGTTTCGGCCAAGGTTTTCTTTACATAATTATGGGGCCATTACAGTAATAGAAAATTGATACATTGCTTACATAGTGCTAATTAATTGTATTGACTGAATAATTATGATATCGAATGACCGGAGCTTTGGGCGAATGGTTCCGTATCTGGACTTCTGAACTTTACGGATTCAAGGAGAAAATCGAAATGTATGAAGGAAATTGCCATAAAGGTGACTAGAAGTGTAAGGTTGATTGGTAGAAAATGCGGCATATATTTCGTAGTATATTTGTGTACTTAACATTTAAACGAATAAAACTAAATTATAGCCCTGTATCTAGGTAGGAGAGGCGGATAAGGCAGCGTTTAAGCGCTTAATGGAAACCAAGGCGCACTAGATCCTCCAGGTGGATTACGGCCAGAGGTTGCTCTCGGTTCTTGGTTCAAAGAAACTTGAGAATGCTTTCGCTTTAGTATAGAATAAAAATACAAGTCTAGTTTGAGAACATATTTTAGAAAATTAACTATGTTTTCTTATCAAACCACAACAATTATTAAAATCAAATACCTACTTTTAACACTACAGTAAACCCGACCCCTTAAAAATATAAAGCTAATAGCAGCTTTACGTGAAAATATATAAAACTTGTTTTCACGTAACACAATTTTCAAGATAAAAACCCGCCAAGTGCATGTCGGGTCACGTACATTGTAGGGTTCCGTAGTTGCCCATCAAAATATGTGAACTTACTAAACTGATTAACCACCCCGCCTACCTGCCTCCAAACGATGATTGTGAACTCGCTATATTTTTTAAGAGCTATTCAACGACACCCCACACAATGGACTTGAGAAAAAAAACATCCCCACTTTAATGTGAATTATAGACACCATTATAAAAGCAATATTTTGTTTTTCTTGCGTAACTCATTTGTATACCTATTCATGCCAAATAACAGCTTTCTAGTACTAAGCGTCTTTGAGATATAGACAGACAGACGGATATGGCGAAAGTATAAGGGTTCCATGTTGACTATGGAACCTTAAACAAGTAAAACAAAAAAGATAAGGTTCCAATCAGAGATGAGAATTGGTACGTTCTACCTATACTCATATCTACGTAGTAACGGAACGTCAGGCGCATCACGCTATTGGTCAAAAATCCGCGATGAATTCGAATTTTTAGTAGGAAATGGTGACGGACGGACTAGTGGACGAACAGAAATCCCTTGAGACTTGTCAATGCTAGTCAGTAAAGTTGATCAGTTTTTGATCAGAATGTGAATGCAACTAACGACGACGCAGAGGTTTGCACCCGTCAAATAATGACAATACAAATGTTTCTTTACTCCTAGCATTAGTGTACATAAATCACTTTACATGACGTTTACCTTCAGTTTCATATCACACCTAAGAGCAAACACCAGATAATTAGAAGCAACAAAAATCAAAATACCAACTATTGTTTTTGTTAGAGAAGATATTAAATAATATGTGTTATCTATCATTACAATTCTATCAATCCCAAAAATTGTTTGTTCCTTTAATATAACCTATTTAAACAATAATTATCAAATCAATAAGTACGCAATAACACATTCATTTATTCAACAAGAACTATGTTTGTGTTCGACTTGTGACGACCGTCCAAAGTTCCCATTTGACTTGTTAATAAATAGGTAATTTTAGTTTAAGTGGATACTGATACTATGCTTTATTAGCAATTACGGTGAATTAACTTAATTAATTGAAAGTTATTTGATATATACTGTCTTGCCTTTAGGTAGTATTTTTTATTAGAATTATAAATGTACATGATTGTAGCTAATGTACGGATATTTGTAATTTACGAATGAGCCGCCCTGAGAATCACATTGAAACCGGTGGAAGAAACAGATGACTCACCGGTGACCGGACACATCCAAGAGCGACTTAGTTGTTTGATACTGTATATTAGTATTGTTATCGGCTTCCAATTATCTAGGATTACAGCCACTGCTTTTCAATTGAACGGCATAATTATAATATGATTATAAAGTATAGAGAGACACAACTTACTCGTTCGCTTTGCAACATGTCATTACAGAGAGTTCTCGCTTCCCGCTGATATCCATTTAAAATATCATTGTTGTAAGAAGCCGTTTCCTAAAAAGTATAAGATAATGTTAAATAAGCCCACTTACTTACTCTTGCTTCCAAAATCATGCATTGCGTTCGAATCGTCGGCCAATCATTAGCCCACATACCCTATTTAGAGTACTTAGTGTACCTGTTTATCATGAAAGCATTAGAACTTTGAATGATTAAATAATCCCTGATATAAAGTAGGTGCAGCAAGGAGGGGAGGTACTTAGCCCACGCCCGCCACGGGGCAGAGGTGGCGGTAGCGCATAAAAACAAAATTAGCCGCGAGCCCAACACTATTTCTCCTTGCCGTGTTTATTGCCTCTATAGAAGGCATTCAGGCAATGTTCGCTAATTCATACGCGGGTTGAGAGAGCGAGTTTCACACTTACGTCAATCAGTGCGTAACTCAAGTAAAGGCATAGTGCTCCAACCACTGGACTAATTTAATGAGAGGGGCCTTTAGAGCGCGCGCGGTGCGGCCCTGTCATACATTGCATATAAATGTGATTAACACAGAAATTACATAATTAAGACTCTTCACCGCCTTCTTTTAATGCGAATACTCCGAGGTTTTGTAAGATGTATCTTTTTTAGACTCTATGTTTACTTGAAATAAACTTAGTATCAGTTAATTTTAAAAGATTATGAAGTTATGAACAGCCGTAAGTGTGGCCACGTGGGTTGAACGCTGTGACTTATTAGAACGACACTATTTCAATATTGAAACGCAGAAGTTGGCAGCTTCGCGAATGAATGTGATATGGATATTTTTGAATAAGCGCCTTGATGTTTTATTTGGGAATAGCTCAGAGATATTACGAGTCGTATCATAGTCGTGTTTGCAGTATTTCACAGCATGTTTCAAATATGAGAGCGTGGTTTTATCCGGTTGCGTTTTTCTTTATTCTTTATATCTCATGTTTTTCCGGTGTTAGTTGCTACAGCTTTTTGCAATGTTTGGTTTCAATAAACTTTTTTCGGTTTTCAGTTGCTGTTACTAAAATTCACTCACAGGTTAGTGGGAAACTAGTCTAGTCAACTTGTTGACTAGACTGCTTTTTAGTTTATGTCAATATTTTTTCTCCGCCTCCGAAAAATATGAACGAGGTGTGAACGATTTGGAATAACGTGTAGATATTTATGAAAAAAATAAAGAGCCGCTTGCAAAAATTACAGAACTTATAATCACACTTCACACTAATATTATAAAGGCTAAAGTTTGTGAGTGTGTGACTGTGTATGTTTGTTACTTCTTCACATAAAAACTACTTAACGGATTTAGATAAGTTTTGGTACACAGATAGTTTATAACCTGGATTAATACATATGATAGTTTTTATCCCGATTTTGTCTTCCCGTGGGATAATTTTAGAGTTGTAGCGGGTGAAGCCGTTGGCAACAGCTAGTACACAATAAAATCAGAATATTATGCAAAAAGGAACAAAAAAACGATCACTAAAAAAAATGCTTAAATTATAAGGATGAATTAAAAAGTGGCTTTTGTATAATAATTAGAACGGGTGCGACTACAATGCGTAGGGGGCGCCAAATTAATGACTATCGTTTTAGGGTTGTCGGCCATGTTGAATGTGCGCAGTGCGCGCAATCGAGCTCAGTGCGCAGGCGACGAGCAGCGAGCATTGCGCACACTTAGCTCAGCTGACTGCCGGCTATCGATCGGGGTGCACGCTTCCGATCATATGGGGTTATTGTGTTTTTATTCATAGGGTTGAATTTAGGTCAATCGCTTTTGTTGTTTATGCAATAAATAGCATTATGTTTCGGACGTTCTGGATTAGTGTGACGGGCTTATTTGAATATTCTGACTATTTTTTGTGTGTTTATTAATACACGTAGGCTGCATACGATTATACTACTATCAAACGGCTACAGATACTGTTGATTTTGGTTATAATATTCAGGATTTCACAAAATATGGAGCTTTGACCAAAAACGGTACGTTTCCACTCAATAGGAATCGAACAAAAGGGTCAATACTCTACAAAATATGAACGGATTTACAATCTGCCGTATAACTAAAACAGAACACGTCCTAATTGCACAATAATTATAACCAATTACAGACCAAATACTTCATTACTTCGCCTCTGAACATATTAGCAAAGAAATTAGAACCTGCGCGTGTGTAAGGCATTCAGTGTTAAATTAGGTCAGTGTACTAACTCTCTCTAAAGATTGGATCCAACTGAGCTTTTTCCAATATGACATAATTTTCGGGATATAGTTACAAATCACGTGTACCTATAAGTAGTGGTAGATTATGATGAGGTTATGACAAATGGAGGATCAAACCGTAGATGATGCGATCGTATGGGTTTATTAATTATCTTGAATTGAATCATCTACTTTCTCCAAAGGAAAATCCAAGAAATTTCCCATTGTGCCGAGGCCGCGGTATCTCTTTAATTCGAACAACCGGCAGCCCCATTTCTTAGGCCCATAAATGTGTATCGACCAGAATTTGATGGGTCTTATCTTATGGTTGAGGCATTTTTCCGAAAACCGTTTACTTTCCCGGTGCACTTGTTCAATGACTTTCAACTATAAAATTTACTCCTCAATATTAAAATATGGATCAAATAGAGTTTCTGGAAAGGTCTGATTCTTCGAAGAAACCTTTACGGCTAGCTGTTTTACATAATTGAAAGCAAGCTCATCGTTCCCTACCCCCCCCCCCATCCCACCGTATTCATAGGTTATCAAATTACCCGTTTATTCATATTATCTGATTTATGAAAATTTTCTTGTCATTTTCGTCTAGCTTTGTTATTGAAAAAAAAAACTGCAAGTTTTTCGTAATGATTTCACGATTTCTTGTACGACGAGTTGTTAATTTTTTTTAATGCGACCTTGACCTAGACCTTGCTTAACCTATACCTACCTACATTTTATTATCAACCCTTAATAATTTTATAAAAAATTCTACAGATACTCGTATGTATATGAACTCTCCGTGCATGTTAAAAAGTGAATAATCGATTGTAAATCACATTCGTCCACGATAGTGAGTAACAAGAAAATTATGAATTCATGCAAGCTCGTTTATAGAATGATATTATGGAATAGCTACTAGTGATACGATGACGGTAATTCGTAATAATATTGCTGTCCACGTGTGGACGTTTGTGTTCCGGGTAAAGCTAGCTAAAAGTAGATACGAAAAATAGTAACGTCTATAATATAAAATTGAATTGTGCCTAAAAGGAATTTAGTTATATAAAAATACCAATTCTTTGTCACAACTGAATCTTATCTTTGTAAGAAGGTTTCGAGTGCCCTCGCACCGCTTATTTTTGACATTCTGCCAGTTACGTTATAACTACTTACGAGTATAATACCTGTGCCCTAAGGAAGACAAAGAAAAACCTATACTTATGACATTAATTAATAGATATCTTTATTAGCTGCATTTATGTGATCAAGGTTTTTGATGTCAACACTCTGACTTTTATTAAAAAAAATAAAAATAAAATAAAAAATTATAATTAAGATGGTTTTTTAAATCGTAGTAGGTACGTAAGGTTCGTAGTAGGTACGTAAGGTTCGTAGTAGGTACGTAAGGTTCGTAGTAGGTACGTAGTAGGTACGTAAGGTTCGTAGTAGGTACGCGTAAGGTTCGTAGTAGGTACGTAAGGTTCGTAGTAGGTACGTAAGGTTCGTAGTAGGTACGTAAGGTTCGTAGTAGGTACGTAAGGTTCGTAGTAGGTGTCGTTTCTGCTTAGAAAAAAGTTTTTGCTCCCATGGGATAAAATGTGTTGTCATCGGAGCGCAACGACTAAGTACCTATAGCATTTGAGCCCTAAGCCTAACCTTGGAAATATCTTTTTTAGAATAGGCAAACCAAATTGATGCCTAGGTTTTAGTAAACGAACTTTACTAATGCTCGTACTTTATCTATATATATTTTTTATATACTTAGTAACCGCATGACGTCCGCCAGTTTGTAACTAGCGGGCGTTACGCGGTTTCACCCGCGTAGTTACCGTTCCCTTGGGAATACAGGTAAGTAAAAGTAACCTATGTTACTCAGGATGAATGTAGCTTTCTAATGGTGAAAGAATTTTTGAAGTCGGCTTAGTTGTTTTTGAGTTTATTCATACGCACACACAAAAATACAAATCTTTCCTCTTTATAATATTAGTGTAGATAGTGTAGAATACGAGTAACCAAATTAATCAACTACGAATCACCAAACCAAAGTAATTGAGAAAACTTGATAAAATTGTAGCATTTTCATAATATTAGTGTAGATAGTGTAGAATACGAGTAACCAAATTAATCAACTACGAATCACCAAACCAAAGTAATTGAGAAAACTTGATAAAATTGTAGCATTTTCATAATATTAGTGTAGATAGTGTAGAATACGAGTAACCAAATTAATCAACTACGAATCACCAAACCAAAGTAATTGAGAAAACTTGATAAAATTGTAGCATTTTCATAATATTAGTGTAGATAGTGTAGAATACGAGTAACCAAATTAATCAACTACGAATCACCAAACCAAAGTAATTGAGAAAACTTGATAAAATTGTAGCATTTTTATAATATTAGTGTAGATAGTGTAGAATACGAGTAACCAAATTAATCAACTACGAATCACCAAACCAAAGTAATTGAGAAAACTTGATAAAATTGTAGCTGTTTCCGTATGCAGCTTACACAGCTTAGGACAAGCTTTTCCGAGCCAATTGTATTTCTTAAAGAGTATTTGTTGTGTAATACGAACGATCGCCTGCATCGAAAGTAATCGGAACTAGTCCTTACTCACTTGACGTTTGCGTTCAATTCAACGAGTACATAACAGCAGCGCTTTCGATCCTCTATCTTAGAGAAAAACATTTTAACTCTGTATTTGTAGTCCAGAAACATAGGTTCCCGTATTGTGTACGCTTGGAGACCGTATTGTGTACGTTTGGAGATCGTATTGTGTACGTTTAGAGACCGTATCGTGTTGGTGGGATCCTGTGGATCGGTTCTGTTCTAACTGGTTATCTTTCTTAATTTATTAAGTGCGCGCTTTGTTGACACGGTTTGTGTTAATATCTCCTGTATTTCAGATACCAAAGTCTGTTGATATAATATCGGATCACTTGCTAATGATTTGAAATAATAATATTCCACAACTATCACACAACGCCATCTAGTCCCAAGCTAAGCAGAGCTTTTGTTATGGGCACTAGACAACTGATAAACATACTTATATATTTCTAAATACATACATATTATAGATAAATTACACCCAGACACAGAACAAATGATCGTGCTCATCACACAAACATTTGTCCTGGGTGGGAATCGAACCCACGACCTTCGGCATAGCAGTTAGGGTCACTAACCACTAGACCAACAGGCCAGTCCAAATACGAGGGCGGTGTGATAAGTCTGGTATAAAATCTATTTTGGAATAAAATTATCGCAAATTGCGTATAACCTCCTTGTTCGCAACTTTTTTGAGGGACTATATTTAAATTTTCAGCCAGTACCGCCGCGCGCCGGTTAGTTTTTTTTTTTGAGAGCCATTAATTGTGTATTAATAGTTTTATACAATTGAACACATTTTCGTAAAGATGGAGAAAAGTGAATTTCGAGTGTTGTTTAAACCTTATTTTTTGCGCAAAAAACTATTACGGAAACGAAATATAGGCTTGATAAATATTATGGGGACTCTGCTCCGTCGATTAAAATGATTCATAGATGGTTTAAGGATTTACAGCGTGGTCGTACAAGCACAAGTGATGTTAAACGCAAAGGTCGCCCAGTTAAGGTCACTACTCCAGAGATGATCGCTAAATCCATGACATAGTGTTGAACGACCGAAGAGTAAAAGTGAGCTTGATAGTCGAGATAGTAGGCATCTCAGACGAACGTGTGCGCCATATCTTACACCAACATTTAGATATGAAAAAGCTCTCCGCGCAATAGGTGCCGCGTTTACTGACTGACTGATGCAAACGCATGCGAGTTACCACTTTGAAGGCAGGTTTGGCGTTGTTACAACGGAATAAACTTGATTTTTTGCGTCGTTATATAACGGTAGAACAAAACGTGGATCCACCACCGTACACTAGAAACCAAAGAACAATCGAATCAATGGTTGCTCGAAACCAATGCCTATTTCGAAAGATCGCCTAAGTCGTACTTTACGGAAGGGATAGGAAAGTTTGAGAAAGGCTGGATGAAGTGCATTGAGTTAGATGGAAATTACGTTGAAAAATAAATCATAATTTTTAACTAATATTGTCTCCTTGCATTTCATCAGACTTATCACTCCGCACTTGTATTATCTAATTTCATATTGTGGTTGCATTGGCAAATAGTAAACCCTTTTTATAAAATAAACACCTTCACCGACAGTGTAGTCGATCTAACCCTACGGATTCCTAATAAAATCTTTATTATAATTATCTAAGAACATAGTATGAGAACCGATGAGGTGGTGGCAGCTGACACACCCATTTATGCACCACCATACACAACAACTCGCCCCCCCTCCTCACCACCGTTCACCCCCGCAATCAGAAATTGATTCAGTGTCTTGTGTACAGCAATACAAAATTATAATTATAACAGGTCAGGCGATGCAAATTTATGGTTCAAGGAAATTCCAATTCTGTTGTTCTACACAAATAAAGAATTAGTAATGCGAGCGACGGAGGTGAGTCTGAAAAATGATTTATGAAATATATTACAAACATACACGATGGATGGGTGAAAGATGACTGTATGAGTTTGGCTAAATAATGACTGCTATGATGACGAGTTATCGACAACTAATACTAGCGTTTATTCTTAAGTTGCCATGTTTCATTAAAGTATAGGTATGCAGTTTAGTGTTACGGATGGTAAGTATGTGTGTTTAAAAAAATATATAATACTAAAATATTAAATATTAGTATCAATTATATTATTACTTACTCATGTAGGTGATTATTCATATTCCGCGTCTAACGGTGGATATGTTGAGTGTCATACCATTTATGTAACAACTTTATGAATATCGTATCCTACGAATAAATATCTTTGTCTTTGTGTCCAATTGACTGCATTGATTGGCACCTATCACCTACGTCGTTCTCTGAAGCCTTAATCTTCTTACACTTCTCAAGTGACATGGCACGTGTCATTTTTATTAACCGCGCACCGTAGTGAGTCAGTATCTTAGAGGGGACCTCAATTTTCTCTGTCAACGTCGTCGTCAACCCGTTGCATAAACTATAATCGCTTCCTCACTCAATGCAAACGGAACACTCAAATCAAACATTGACGCATATAAAAACACTCGCAAATTGTCGCTAATCGCAGCCAGCTCGCACTCGTCCTTGACGGCCCCGTTTTCTTCAATTCGCTTCAGTCGCACACGGCACAAGCGCCAATTGGCGTTTGTACGACGACAGGAACAGGCCGCGGATGCGTCTATTAGGGCACTTATTTAATACTTGAAAATAAAGGAGTACGGCCATTACGGACTCGCGCAAGTTTCCGGACGAAACGCATGCATGCGACACGTGAGCTTGCCACTATTGCTGGGTGATTGGATGAACTGGGTCATTGCAGTTATTCTTGAATGACCGATTGTTATCTCGTTATTTCAAGCTTGTAGTTGCGCGTCCGATCTCGGATCAATTTGTAGTTCCGATTTATTAATTCGATTGGGACGCGAAATAAAATATCATTTTATTAATTCTCATTTCTTTGTACGAACAGGCTACTAACATGAGATTTAAGATTTCTTTACCTTACGACAGTGTGCAGTCCGCTTTATCTGTGGGTCAAGCGGAACTGGCCCACACGCTCATCAGAGCTCCTAATATTATGGCGCTCGCCGTTTCCTCTGACGTCACATGTCATCACTTAGGGGTTAGGGCCTATTCACACACGTGCTGATAAACAACCGACTAGTTTGGACTTAGCTCTGTCACTGACAAGTTACATAATCTTATTTGGAATCATAGGTAATCATCATTAGCGTTTGAGTAAAAGTACTTGTGTCAAAAGTGGCAAATTAAACTACCACTACTATATCACTATTTATATTTTGAGTTATTCGAAATTATCAATTGCAACGTCACTTATAGGCCCACTGCTCAACGCATTTGATAAACCTTTCCTTTTTCTTAAAAAAAATCCGTCATGTAGGTATGACATAGTTTTAAAAACAAATTCGAAAGTAATAGTCGATCAGTAGTGAACTCGTGTAATTAGTCCCGGCCGCAGTAATATCTACATTCAAAATCAAAATCAAAATATTTTCATTTCACATAGGCCTACATCATCTGCCTAGCCTTTTCCCAACTATATTGGGGTCGGCTTCCAGTCTAACCGGATGCAGCTGAATACCAGTATTTTACATGGAGCGACTGCCTATCTGACCTCCACAACCCAGTTAATACTAGGTAATACGATACCCTTTGGTAAGACTGGATGTCAGACTTTCAGGTCACTGACTAACCGTAACGACTGCCAAAGATCTATATATGGCACCCGGGACCAACAGCTTAACGTGCTTTCCGAGGCACGGAGGAAACTCGGTATGTAATGGGCGGTCACCCATCCACCGATCGACCTAGGCAAGCGCAGCTTAACCTAAAGATCGACCCGAGTGGCAGTTCTTATTAAGCCACGAGCTCCTCCATTGTCACATAGGCCTACATGGGCACTTATTAAACGTCGATAAAAAGGGGCACGGTTCGGTGCATAGTCGATTCCTAAGGAGAAGAACCGGCAAGAAACTCCAAAGGTAAACCGGCTACCGGCAAGAAACTTTTACTCGTAATCTTTTAAAATCGTTTGGGTTAACAATAAGGTATAATACACACATGAAGACCATGCAGATTAAACTTATTTCACCAAGAGATCGGCTTTTGCCAGTCAACTACGCGAGTACACAAGTAACAACAGCTTTGAGTAGTAATTATCACAAACGACCTGCACTTGCACTTGCTAATGCTAAAATGCTAAAGATTAAAACCGTGCGCGTGCACATGAACAGGTTCGGATTAACTTGTATCAGTGCAGTTTTTATTCACTTTTCATTCGGTTAAATAGGAACTTGGGAAGAGCCGCGCTAACTGCAAAAAAACATTCTCATTTATGTTCTTGACGCTTTCAACAGCCTTGCATTCTATTTATTAATAGTCATGCATTTATTTATGCAAGTAGGTAGCAAGGGGCTCATTAATAAATCTCCGATAAAATTAAATTTACATCTGAACTGTTTATTTTGTATACTTTAGGATCGCACCCGGAAAAGTAAGGGTGAAACTTTACAATCGAGTACAGCGAGAGAAACAGCGAATCGCGGAACATGTCACCGCCATACAATATTCCTTTGAAATGCAGAAGAATACAAAAACGTATCAAGCTGCATTTTTGATGGTGAACGTATTTGTAATTTCTAAAATAATCGATCCCCCACCCCACGCACACACGCACACTCGCACAGGCTCTCAGCTCGTGTACCTACTCGCCCGCTCGGCTGCTCGGCACCGTCGCGAGGGACGCATCGTTATCGACCAAAGTTTTATTATGCATATTTTTTAATTTTATTTTTTTTCACCCCCCGTCCTGGGGCGAACCCACGTGCGTATTAAATCAATACTCGCAGCGCGATTTTGTTTTTATTCGTTGGATGGGGCACCGGGCCGGCTTTTTTGGCGAAGCATACCTTCTGAGCGCGCAGGCTGATGCCGAGAGCCCGTGTAATGGAACTGCGTGCGCCCGTGCTCAGGAAATGCATGCCCGTCAGACTATTTTTACGTACGACTAATGCCTTTCGTATGCAGGTTTTGTTGTTTTTAGAACTTTATATGTATGCCCGGATAAACGGATTAAGGCCTATTTTTTGCGTGTCCGCGCCATGTGAGTGGAATTGACCCTTTCTAAAGTTGTACACTACACATACTAAGTCTCGCCATCATGCATCATAGCAATGTTTTATCTAAGAAAATACAGGCACAATCTTCGTTTTTACTCTCAAAATAGTTTTTACTCGTTCTAACGACGGCCACAGCTATTTTCTTAACTTATTAATATCATAAGTGAACCGCACACGGGTAGCTGTGAGGTGTATCAGCTGCTTACCATGGAGGCTGGTTTAATTGTGGCTACCTACTACGCACAGCAGGTTGTCATTATCTCGATCCTTAAACTTAATAACTTATTGCACACGGACTAAAAAACGTTAAATAACGGTGCGTTTATTTTTTGTATCAATTTCACGTCAAGTACAAGACTCAAGCGCGTTTAATGAAGAAGGCGTGTTACTGCGTCGTCATTGAATCGACGCGGCGACGTTTAGACAGAAATGCTAGGGAGGCATTAATAAATTGTCGCATCGATGGCTGTCAATGAATGAGTAACTCGTATTTGTCGTACAACCGTCGTTTATATCCTGAAGGGGTTAATTTAAGCTGTCTTCGGTGCGGTATGCTGTCACTTGTAAATTGTACAATGTCTGCAGCAGGTCGCGCATTGCCCGCCCCATGGTTGCCACGGTCGTGTGTGCTGGGTTCATACCACGGGTGCACGGTGTAGCGTGGGATCTAAACACTATTATTCTAACAATACTTTTTGTACATTACACTCGCACTGCTTGTTATTTAAGATTTTATTAGAAAGTGAGTTTTTCTTTTGTAAATAAATGGTGGTGGATGGTGTTATGCAGTACGATACGGCATAGTCGTAACTCGTAGGGAAACAGGGTGGAATTAATGATAAGATCCTTCGCGTGAATATGATAAATGTTATGTATTATTCCTATGTCTAATTAAGTTTTACCGCGATACTCTTTGTATTCTTGTCGTCAATATTTGAGACGATACTTAAGTATGACTTCATAAAAAAATATAGAAATAACGTAATGATTACGATCACTGGCATAGTTACTAACAATGTTAGAAAGTTTATGATATAAATACCTTCATAAATGAGTGATATTTCCGCTTCACTTAAAACTACTACTAAGTAGTTATTACTTATTAGGAAATAATGATGTGTAGCTGGGAATACCGCCAACAATACGCACATAATTGAATTTATTTTACATTAATGATAATGAGCCACCTGAGTCCCTACGCATCGCGCGCGTAATCTACACTCAGTGGAAAAATTACCTTAAAATAACTTTTCCGTTGCACTAACATTAAGTATAACGAATGAATTATTAATATAGCGATACTTAATAATTCATTTATACTACTTTTATTGTGTGCAATAAATTTTGCGGAACAATAAAATCTCTTAGATTGTTTCACATTTTTTTGTTGTGTTCCTATTGCATTGGTTGAGTCGTCTCACCTGGTTTTACTCACGCGATATTTTATATAAACAGTAATAATAAATACGATAGTATTGCCTCGAAGTGCTGCCACTCGTAGTATTATATTAACTGGAGAATCCGCACATTTATTTTATTTTATTTTATAGTTGGAGCAATGCTCCAAACAAGATATTATCCGGCGATACTCGATGGCATGTTGCTAGAAGATAAATGAAATCTGCCCGGTGGGATAAGCCGCGTCAGAAAATGTGACAGCATTTTTATGAATCCGTTTCTATGGAAATTCAATCGTTTTGCCGCACATTCCGTCAACTGGTCACTAGTCAAGTCGCGCAAGCTTGACTTATTTATTATTTTATTTGTGAATATTTTCACTTCTTCTCTTTCATATTTTTAAAGCGGGCGAATGAAAAGCGAGCGTTTCTAATTAACAAAGTCGATTCATTTGAATTAAGAAATATAGTAAATAGTACATTTTGATATAAGTGGGGCAGTTAGAAGAAGGGAACTTTAAGAGTAGAACAAAAATAAATAATGTATGTTTATTTTGTGTACAATTTGGCCGAATCCTTCCAGGATTACAGGCGTGATCGTGAATCGTGGTATATAGGTACTTTCTTAGATACACTGCCGCCTAATAAAGAAGTGCAAAAATCTTTTGTAAGGTACACCATTACGAATAACACATTTTCGCGAATATAAACCGTTTAGCTTAGAGTATATCTGTTTCATTCATACTCTTTAGTGTATGTTGTGAAAATATTCCACTTCAATGTTTTCAATTTCATTCAGTGAATTTCTTTCTAGTCGAAACCGTATTATTAAAAGTGTGTACATGACTTGTAAATGTTATTAAAAGTGTCTCTTTTACTTTCCTTGTAATACAAAACTATGAATTAAGTAATTTACACTTTGTATACTGTACAACGGTGACTATTACTTAGTTATCATGAATGAGTTAGTAGGTCGAGTATTTGTTGAGATTGTGCGTTACGATTTAAATTTCCATGTACAGTCTTACCGAGGTGTATCCAGTACTGACTGGGTTATGGACCGGACAGGTAGTCGCTCCATGGTAAATACAGATATTCAGCTGCATCCGGTTAGACTGGAAGCCGCCCCAACATTGTTAAAAAAGGCTAGGCTTTGAACTCAAGAACAAGCAACATCAATACTTTTAATTAATGTGAAGTCCACAAAACTTACATGTTTTAGGAATATGAATGAAAGTAAAGTAAATCGGAAGTCATGTGTCAATCACTATAATAATTATCAATACGTAATTATGTTATAAAGAATAAAATGCCCCGATAAAAATAAATAACACAGGGGTTCCGGGGTAGTGACGTCATAATCAAACAACTGATGATCGAACACGTAATTTTTTTTTATTTGTGTTTGTTATATAATGAGGACATTGGGGGTAGTTTGAGTACAAAAATTATGCTTTTGAAAAATGTATTAATACTCGTATGTATAGCTAAATAAATAAAGTACTTACTTAAAAGTAAGTAGGTACTTTATTTATTTAGAGCTACCTACTGTCATAAATATTTGGTTTCGTATTTTATTTGGTAATATCATTGGTATACCTATATCCCCCCCCCCCGCCCCTTTCAGATTAATAATAAGATAGTAGGGGCAGTGTTCAATTAGGTTCTAATTGAACATTGTCTGGACCCTAAGACGTAATGTCTGTCCCTCTGTCACAGCTTCTAAGAATATATAATGGACAGGTAGCACTTAGTGTGTACTTGTGCATTATCCCAGCTGTCCCACATCCTTCCTTGGTTATTTGGTATTTAAGTCAAGCTCTCCTCTCATGGAGAGGAGGCCTGAGTTCCAGCAGTGAGAACATTATAGGCTGATGATGATGATAACAATGAATTCATGCTCAACATTTTCTTGACAAGTTTTCACTTTACAACCGATTACCGCAAAGCGTTTAGTCACCAGTGTTCGTCTCTCATCAATTAAAGTTCAGTTGATATTCGCCAGATATTAAAAAGTCAGAAAGAACAGTTAATAAGCAATCTAATTCGAGTGTTATTAATAGCTGGCTTTCGCATTTTTAGCTATTTCCATCACCGAAATCAAACAAAAGACGTAGGTAAACATTTCTAACGATAGTAACACCATTTCACACAGTTTATTTACTGAAGTCACAAGTCTGACCCACGCTGATCGAGAAATGTATAAATTCAGTAAAAAGGTAATTTACGTATTATTAGACTAGGAAAAGATGAAAGTTAGGATAACAACATGCGGTTTCCATGGATTGATACTTTGGTCATTAAATTACAATATTTCGTTTTGGAATCCTAAAATATCGGGTAGACCGAAACTGAAATAGGTACACAATTTATATATTGGCCTAATTTGTGAAGATGCATGCTTATTTTAAAACAGGTGAAGCATAGATTCTATCTTGAATTTATTTTAGTTTAGCATATTTCATACCGGGAGCGACCCAGCGGACTTTACCCATAACATATAATATTACCATTCAATAGCGCAAAAGCACTGACACTTTTTGTAGCCACTTATAAATTAATAATAATATATCCCAGTGATCCAGAACGCAATATAACCCACAGAACAATGTGATCGAACCCTAAGATTTATACGAGCTTAGCACTCTAGCCCACTGAGGCGCAACGCAATAAATTCGTCAGTATAATGAGCAAAAACAGCCAGTCGACATGCTTGTCGACAACTTGTTGTATGTCCATCACTCACTGCAGAAATCGCAACAAATACGCATTTGTTAGAGACGTTGTGAAATGTCTTAGTTCGTGCAGGTCTTTACGGGAATTGATTCTGGCAATGTGAAAAACTGGAAAGCCTTTTCTCCGCTGTACACTAAAAACGTCTAGGTAAAATCATCTCTTATAAACCTCAAACTCAAATTTATTCAAGCATTTATTTAAAATACATAGCCAGTCAAAATCATAACCCTCCTTTGGCTTTGACGTAGTCGGTTAAATAGACCCGTGGCTGGCACTTTAAAAATAAACTACCATAAGTTCATCTATGTCAAAAGTTGACCATTCCAAAATCGTGGATATCATAGACAAGAATGGGCATGAAACGCAATGGACACTCTCCACTAAACTGTAAACTGTTACAAACTGTCACTGTCAAACGAAATCCATGATTCGATCAACATAAAATAACTGGCCCTTAATCGCATTTCCATCAGGCTGAGTGCAGACTAGTTGATATTTTAATTAAAGTTCGCACCTCAGTTTTACGTCGATCATATGTGTTTCACACGGAATTTAATCCATCATTTGATCATGTTAAACTGGCATATTGAAAAACCGTTGACAGGCCGCTTTAAATTGGCACCGCGCCGTCGTGCTTTTGCCGCGATTTTAGCGCAGATTGCGTTTTTATTGTTGATCAGACGAGTGTTAAGTTAACTACGTTTAATAAGGTGCATCATTGAGTCGTGTTCGGTTTCTTGAGGTGCTGTTTCATGTTGCGTCAGCAAGGAGATTCATATGTAAGTTGGGATCGTTTTGTTACTGTTTACGCGCTTTGGTGTTATAAATAATTTGGTTGGTTTATTGACACTATCTAATTTCTACTCGCAGATTGATCCAAAATATACATAATAACATACTCCACTTTATGTCGTCAGCCCTAAACCACGTTACCCTTTCACGTGATTGAGCTGTTAAATTTTAGTTTTTTGCAAACCCTTGAAACTGAACCCAGTTTTGTGGCCGAAAAAATGCGAGTGACCACCGTCAGCCCCCTATGCTATGTTAGATGGGTGTTCTTTAGACATAAACATTACTACAATGTTCTGTTCCTATCTTCTTTTCTATATTTAGTTTGTACATAAACTGTTTTTCAATAATAAATCAAAATTAACATTTTTGAAATGAAACAACGACGAAAAAATGTATTTCAATACTTAAATATTTTTTTAAGAAAATCCCTCGACTTCAAAGTGCCGAAACCAACATTTTAATTGCAGTTGGGGGATCATATGTTTGCAGGATCCCAGGGGATATTCGCAATTTTTTTTTAATTGTTAAGTATTTTCGTCCTGGCTTTTTTTTTAACTATTTTTAATTTTGTTTTTATTTTAGACTTTTTGAGGAATTCATACGTTACAGAATAGAATTTATTTATTTTCAGGTAAAAGATCCATAGATAAATACCTTAACCTAAATCTATACACCTACAGTTTGTGTTAGTAAATAGAACCTTAAAACTATATTAGTATCACTTGACTTGTGCACTATGTCACTGAGCGTTCATGTGGCACTTGCCTCCCCCCCTCCGGCCTAAAGTGTTCCAAGACGAGGAGCAGATACTATGTTGGTATTCGCACCACAAACGACTTAAACTTGACGTTGCAGCGCGCCTCACGCAACTGTTCTCTCGCGACGTACTTACTTGGTCTTCTGGCACACGTACTCCACGATGTCCTCCGCCGTAGTGTAGACAGGAGATATACACCGGAGTGTTCGGCTTCGCGGCACAAATAGGCACATTGGGTAGTTCCGCAGCGGTTTTTGATGGCTTCTGTTGGCGCTTCCTTCTCAACATAATCACAAATCCATCATCAACTATCACATATAAACATCAAAATCATTACAGAAAGCCGCATCAAAAACAGTCAAACCGTTCGAAAGATACACGGTAAAGTATTAAGTCCCCCTCCCACAGGAAACCACATCTTAAACAGTCAATGGGGGGAACATTTGATACTCATTTTACAAGCAAAAAATAATTACTGCAGTGCAAACAGAAGAAAGATTCGGCCACCTCAAATATCTCATCCAAGTGAGTGGGTGATAGTTACAGAACACGTAACTTGCAAGATTTTGGATAAATTTTCGTAATTCGGGTACATGTCTACCTTTAGATACAACTTGAATCTTATCATTATACGATCCGCCCCTAAGACGACCCACTGACCGATAATTGAGAACACTTATTACCTTTAACATGTAATAAACACACATTATCAGCACAAACTTCACAAGTAAATACCATTGTTATTTGTTACGTGAATAAACAAGTAATACACAACAAAATTAATATTTACACTACTGTTAATAACGTTAACTGTACGTTTTCGGTTTCAAAACAAAAGCGCATTATATATTGCTTGTCACAACAATGAAACAGTAATGTCTTCCTCTTACGTAAAAAATAATTTCTAGGTTATTATTGTCGATAGAAAAATACTAGCAAATAAAATTGCATCATTTTCATATCGAGTTTGTTCACAACAGCGGTCAACATTTTTTGCAGGATTATACGAAATCCAATGAATGAGATTACAAGTTGACAACATTGCGAACATCGAACTAAACAGGTGCTGCGCTCTATGCACGGAAGCCCGAAGTTCGCGAAGCGCGAAATTAAAATTTCCTTACGTTTTTGCAATTTACAGGCCAGTGCTAGGTTGTATGTTCATTAAAATATGATTCCCGGTTTTAAGACGTATGTAGTCATATTTTATTCAACATACAACCTAGCACTGGCCTACAAATTGCAAAAAAATGCAAGTTTTGAACTTCGCGGGTTATAGATTGGTTGTGTTGTTGCAGCCAATCACAGCCCACTCAGCTACAGTCGCAGGAGCTGCTGCGTTAAAATTGCGAAAATCTATGTATGTGTGCGGTTCATAGACACGGCCATACGTACCGATGTGACGCTGTGTGCATACAATTATGAATGGGTTTTAGACAAGTCGAGTGTTTGTCTATAAGATTCGTACTAATCGTAATCCTTGTCAATGAGTTTTAGTGGAACGCGAAAAATTGCTATAAGTATTTTAACAGGAGTTTGAACTTTTTTATGATTAATTTGTGCATAGTGTTATTTTATTGCATCGTTAATTAGTTATAAGAAATGCTCAGTTGGTAAGGTAGGCTAAGCCTAAGAGCCTATATAGGGCGCACGCCCCTGGTTTCCCGCGTCTTTGATGATGTCCTCAACCCAACGAGTTTGAGGACGGCCCTGGTTTCTAAGGCCTAACTAACCTTGGCCACCACTCCGTTTGCGCACAAACAAACAATCTCACCCTTAACATAGGCATATACCTTCTCCGTTCCGTCGTGGGTAAAAATACAAACACTATAAACGAATTTCTATATTCCTTTTTAACTCATTGAGCGAATTAATTTGGCGAGCGCATTACAATACGAACGTCAACAGCATCATTATTTACCAATGAATACATTCGCTACTACATTTGTGTAATATTTAGTGGAGTTTAGTGAAATTTGTTCCATTGACAAATAGTTTCAAAAACCACGGCGTGCGGCGTGTAGACAAGCGGTCATTGTACGGCGAGCGCATAAACACGCTGGGCATTACGCGCTACTCGCTACAAATGTGCAGACGAGCAAAAACTGTTTAATTGGTCGGTATACGCGATACCGAATCATTCTGTATCACTGCGTGTGTGTACTCGACTTTAGTGGTGCGACCAACTCGAGTTTTGTGCGTGAGGGATGTGCTTTTTTTCGTTTTTTTTTTTTGAGTACCGAATAATAACTTGATGATAACGGTGACGGACCAGTTGAAACTGTATTGGATTTACATAAGATATCCAAATATCTATCTTTATCTAATATATAGGTACTTATAAGTTATGAAATCAACAGGAAGTTCATATATTTAAATACGACTTTATAGAACCACCCCAAATCGTGTTCAGAATTAATAAGGACTTTTGTGGCATCTGCAGGTGTAGGAAGTAGCCTATATCTTTAGACATCGTAAAATATAGAACACTTTTCACACAATAAGGTACAAGAAAAGAAAATGAGTTTATCCGATTAGTCAATTGATTTTATCTGTCTGTTATAAATAAAGTAATGTGGGTGTACAAATTTACTAAACTTTCACACGTACCTAAAAACAAAATCCATCGACAGCAAAAAAAAAGTGTCCCCTCACTAAATTGTAAGTGCGATCACGAGCAACAACAGGTGTGTCGTGTCGCATCACTAGCGCGGGACACGTAAAAATAGTGGGCAAATATAGCAACCTGTTAGTGTACCCGCCGACAGGCCCCGCGCGAGTCAACCGCGGTCGCTATCACCACAACTGCTTTCGGCTTACGTAGAGGGATTTCGCTGGTTTTTTAAATGGAATAGTTTATTTTTCGTCCCTCGTCTCGCTGATTGGATTAGGGTCAGTGTGGTTAGGGAGAGGAGTAGTAAGTTACTAGATTGAAGCGTCTTGTTTAACTTCTAAGTGTAAGGGCACCATGTATGCTTGACTTTGGACGTATTTTATTTATACTTCTGGACTTTAATATATTTTGTTTGACTGACATCTTTTTGCCTGAACATTGCAAGGTGTTATCGATGGCTTTGCCAATGCGTCGTACATGCTGCGATCGCACTTGTTTCATGTCTTCTTCTGGAGCTCCGCAAGGCGCGTCTCGGTGACCCGTAGTATTCTGAAAATAACAAATAGAAATAGTTCTTGCTGCAACTAAACTTCTTACGACGCTGATACTTAAAGCTCATCTGAATAGCTAATCTTATGACCACTATTAAAGCAGTTCTTCTTTTCAGTACACGAGGGTAAAATACGTCATATTTCAGCTCCTCATCGAATGCTTGAGCTCAACGATCGTGAAAAGTTTACTAACTTTATTTATATATTATTGTAGGAAGAGTCTCCGCTTTTGGTCTCGAAACTGAAAGACACAGTGGCACTTTCCCATACTTTTATTAACTCACTAGAGTAGGTATCTGAAACTAGAAGGTCACCGTCCTCTTATTTTTGTTTAATGTTTTAGAAAATGCAGATGCCTAGGATTTCTGAAACCTTTGATTCAGTGATGATACATTTTAATGTGAGAGAGAGTGCATTACACAGCCATTAATAAAATGTATTCATAAAGTTATCAGTTATCACATATCGAGGGTTGGAGTGCGAAACATCGTTGAATGAAATAACCAATCATTTTCAGCATAGCTTTATTCGTAACTTTTTTAAATTCATATGCTTGTGTGTCAAAGATTTACATCATTCATATTTATAGCTTCGTTTTTTTAAAGTGCCAATTGTGTCTGACTCTAGGTTAAGCCAGGCTTGCGTAGGTATGTCCGTGGATGGCTGACCACCCGTTACATACCAAATTTACTCCGCTCCTCGGTGAGTTGGTCAAAATGATACCATGGTTTCAGTCGGTCGGTTCTACATATACTCGTAGATACTACATAAGTTTTGAATGCACATGAGGTTGTATTTCGATATTAGTGTGTATCTGTTCGAAAGAGGCAGTTACAAATAGCCTTCGTAAAATACGGCCAATATCTGCCTCAGCTGGAGCTATCACCCGTATGCCGAATTGGTTTGTTGTAGTTCTCAACTTGCACGTACTAATTCGAAGACACAATAGCCTAATAATTGTTACACTTTATTTAATTATTTTATTTTGTACTGATTGTTTTCCTAATTGATTTACTTATTTTATACTGTGCTGATTGTTTTTCCTAATTATTAATTTTATCTGAGAATTTGATTTAATTATTTTATAGTGTAGGTACTAATTATTTTTCTCAATTATTAATTTCAATTTTGTTTGTAAATTTTATTTAATTATTTTAATTTGCTCATAATAATGTTAATTAAATGCAATTAATTTCTTAATGCTTGTCATAGCATCAATTGTCCGACGGAGGGTTAGCCTGGTGATCTGTATTACAGGTTTTACCTTCAACAGACACCAGTCTCTATCTAGTAATACTTTTGACTCTGTGCTATTTGTGATGATGATGAGAAATAAATAAATTTATTATTATTATTATTATTATTTATATGAAGAATATAAACTTCAAATCAGAGGGACTACACAGGTGACGTTCGCTTCCATGAAAATAGAAAGAGGAAGTCGGTCGGTGACGTCAATGACAGAACCACGTGTGTTCATGTTTATGGAAAATGAATGCTTTGAGTGGTATACACATCGATGAGCCGTCATCTCAGTATCCAGTCCCAATCGTGGGATCGTCTTCCTCCTGCAATGTTTACATAGTTAAGAAAAATAAAAGCATATTATTAAATTAGCGGTCGACTCCGTGGTTTTAAAACACATTAATTTAAGAGCTACTCTAAAATCCAATTTTGTTATTTCCAATACAAAATCCATTTACTTTGAAGATTGTTTAAAAGCCTAGGTATGACGTCACCGATTGCGTTAGTAATGGAAACGTGGTCAGTTAATGGTGTGCTCAGTGGCCCCGCTAGTCGTTCCTTGTGGAGAATGAGTGCAGTTATATGTCGCCTATCAGGTCACCACATGGGCTTGGGTGGACACACCTTGATAAATAAATAGCAGAGCTTTTCCTAATGTTGAACATTTTTCAAAGTGTTTCGGATACCAAGAGATACGTCAGTAAGTGTCTAGTGGAGGTGTCCCTATCCAGAACCGGGTCTACGTCATTTGTCAGAGTCAGTTCTTAGCCTTTAGTTTTGTAGGTAAGGTACAGACAGAACAGACACTGTGTTACGTTTAGTTTATAAGTTACTAGCTATGACCCGCGGCTTCGCCCGCGTGACATTATCATCATCTGTCTAGCCTTTTCCCAACTATTATTGGGGTCGGCTTCCAGTCTAACCACATGGAGCGACTGCCTAACTGACCTCCACAACCCAGTTAATACTAGGTAATACGATACCTATGGTAAGACTGGTTGTCAGACCTTCAGTTCACTGACTACCTGTAACGACTGCCGAAGATCTATATATGGCAGCCGTGACCAACAGCTTAACGTGCTTTCCGAGGCACTAAGGAAACTCGGTATGTAATGGGTGGTCACCCATCCACAGACCAACCCAGGCAAACGCGACCTAAAGATCGACCCGAGTGGCAGTTATTATTAAACCACGGGCTAAGTATCTATTTATATTGATTGATAGAAGATAAATATAGATTAGTTTAGCTTCCGCATCAATAACCCATGACATTGCATACTCCACGGAATAGTGTCCGTACTATGCTTCTTGAAATTCGATTACCTCCGATGGCTATGTCAATGACTTGAATTTCAATTAGAACAAATTATCTAGGGATACGGGAGGCAAACTTGATTTGTTAGCGCCTGCGCAAACTGGCTCAGCCTTGCAGACCGCTGAGCGGACGGACTGGTCAATTTGAGTGGTCTTCATACACGGATAAACATGACTGATACAGACTAGTTACTGTCTGACATTCATATATTATTGGGTTTTAGTTAGTCGTCTTTGAAATTTTAGTCAACAAGTTTAAAAACGTGTTAATTCTTGATAAAGCTCCTAATAATATATGAGCGATAGCTCATTCCATGCAGAAATTATCTCCTCTTTAAGGATCTTTTCAAAATTCCTTTTTTTTTTAATAGCCTGTACTGACCCACTGCTGGGCAAAGCCCTCCCCCAAATCCTTCCAAGTGCTCTTTTCTTGAGCCACCTCAAAATTCCTTATATATGAATATTTTATGAGTTATTGACGAAAAACCAAAGGGTTTTGTTGATCTTTATTTGTTAATAACAATTGTAATTTTTTATGTGCTAGACGTCATTCCACATCGAATGAGCTATTGCTTTTTTCGTTTTGTCTGTAACTTTTTTGGCATTGCTCTTTGTGGTTTTTGGTTTTTTTTCGTTTCGGTAGAATAACTTTTTAAATAGTCATCATCGGTTCTTTACACCCATTTTTCCGTAATGAGTAATATAATAGTCAAAGCTTGAAAATGGTAACGATAAAATACAAGTTATGTTTTTCAGGAAACTGAGGAAACTGTCAAATTACATATAACAGTTAATTAGTGTTAGTGTCTCTAGCTCTTGTTGGTGTCAAATCAATGTCTCGTATATAAATTATCAAATGGAAGTAAATCAATGAATCAAATTGATACCCTAGTAGGTACCTATACCCTAGTAGTAGTAGAGACTCTAGTCTAGTAGAGTCGCCTAAACTATTTCAGTACATACCCATTAGGTATAACTTTTGGTATCGGACCCATGTATGAAAGAAGTTTTAGTGCCATTCATAAAAAAGTGTGCTTCAAATAATAATTTATTATGATAAAGATGTAAAAACATTAAGCAGACTAAATATGTTGAAAAATATATTTGCCAAAAAAGCTAATTCATCGAAATTTATCTGCTACCTATATATATATATAAAATTTTTGTGTCACAATATTAGTTACCATACTCCTCCGAAACGGCTTGAATTTTTATATACATATTCAGTAGGTCTGAGAATCGGCTACGATCTATTTTTCATACCACTAAGTGACAAGTTTTGTCCACCCCAAACATATAGACACACATCAAAACATCATCTAGTAAATAATCTTAATTCTAATTCTTGTTTAGACAGCAGACATACACCCATAAGCCGAATAATAACAGAAAACTGACACAAAATATAAGCCTATTACGGCAGTTGAGAGTCGTTTTCTGTCAGCACCAATCCAACCTCTGTCACCTTGGCATGCCGCATGCTTGCTGCGCTGCCCATCTACAAAGGCGCTCTCGACATTTCCTGCCTCTATGTGAGCTCGCAGCTTCAATGGACTCCGTATGGCTACTTGATTGACGTGTCATCCCAGAAGGGAAATCGTGTAAGCCATTGTAAAACGGAATGGACGGCATTTCACGTCTTCAGTTCGACTGGATGGCAATTGGCTCGCGATTGTCTTGAAACAATAGGCGTTAGTTGGAGCTTTCGAGAAAACTTTTTGTTTGTTGAGAATCTTGTCATTTGGACTGTCAGAGGCAAAAAATATCGGACTAAATATGCATGTAAAGGTGAATATTTATAAATATGTAAGCGTGCAAAACAGGATACAACTATATTTACTGACAACATAATAGGTTCCTTGTTGTGCCTCTTACTGCCACACTCAGAAAGCTTTAATGATTACTTAGACCAGCACTCATACAAAAGTAAGTTATCATTGAATATCTCTGAATGCCATTTTTTTTTTTGGCGGGTTTAAAATCATCGAATAACCCCTTCCGCTCTTGGGCAAAGCAAAAGGGAGTGTCAGACTTCTACTGACTAAAAACCACCCATGTTCCTTCTTCGCCCTCTATGTCGAGGCCGCGCAACCTGTGGACAACCCGCGGCCCCGACGGGCGTCGGCCCTTTCGGGCCCCTCCCATGTTGCTGACATCTCTTTGAGGCGCGCGTGGAACACGAACGCGCCGTCGACACGGCTTGTTTTCGTCGTAAGACGGACGGACGGCGAGTTAGCCCGCCCCACCGCTAGACGCCCGGAGCGCCTCCCGGGGCGGTTGGGACGAGAGGTTCTCTCCCTCTCGCGTTCCGCCACCTCCTTCGCTAGCATCACTGCTTCGCAGAAGGAGGCGACGGCGTCCCATTCCTCCTCGCTCCGGACCATGGCTTGCACCAGGGCCGGGCGCGAGAGGTCGCCGCTGCCGATCTCCGCTACGAGAACACGGCTGGGCTCCGCCCAAGCGGGGCACACCTCCACTGTGTGCTCCACCGTGTCCTCCGGCCGATCCTCGCAATGGTGGCATCCGGGCGTTTCCTCCCGCCTGATTCGGTGCAGGTACCTCCCGAAACAACCGTGTCCGGTGTGGACCTGCGTCAGACGGAAGGTGAGGGCGCCGTGGCGCCTCTCTAGCCACTATCGTGGCGTGCCCTGCACGGGGTTGCGACAGTCGCTGTCTCCATGTCGCCATGAGATCGCACCGGAGGTCTGTCCGCCGCGCAGCAATTTGCCGCGGCAGCGGAGTGACCCCCCGGCGCAGCGCCTCCGCGCGCCATTGATGCAGGCGCGCGAGGACTATCGCCTCCAGATCCCACGGCGGCAATCCGGCAAGAAGGTTCGCCGCTTCGCGGGAGATCGTGTGGTACCCCCGTACCATCCTTACGGCCATGACCTTCTGGGGCACGTTCAGGTAGTGGGCGGCCCGCTTCCTCAAAGCAGGCGCCCACACCGGGGCCCCGTAAAGGGCCATGGACCGCACGATCGCCGCATAGAGCCTCCAGCAGGAGGCGTTTGGCCCCCCCAGATTGGGCAAGAGCAACCTAAAGGCAGCCCCGGCCCGCTCCAGTCTGGGAGCCAAACGTCGGAAGTGTTCCATCTCTGAGTGCCTCAGTTAGTGTATTTAACAAATTAACAAAAACAAACAAGTTTAATCCAGACAAAAAATCGAAAGAAAAATTAAATTTGCAACTAACCCTCCGAACTCAGACGGCGCGGATCCTTTCATCTCACTAATTGAAAAGTTCTACACTGAAACAAACAGACTCACAGTATCTCCTGAATCTTTACTAGATTTGATGAGAAAACACACGTTCTCTTGTGATTAAAAATGAAAATGATTACTGACAGCGGTGGTGACATTGTTGGGGAGAATCAAACTCAGTTAAATATACTGCGCTACGTAGACGGTGGCGAAACAAACTAAATCGTATTCAGCAAATAAGTTTCATTACTTACGTAGATTCCACGATTGGTGATACTCGTATTTTGGTGACGCCTCGCCTGTTACTCTTCCATACCAATTTGGAAGAATGTTAAGTAACTGCCAATCTACACTAGTATTATGAAGAGGAAAGATTTGTATTTTTGTGTGTGCGTATGATGTATGTTTGTAATGAATTAACCCAAAAACGACTTCTAAAATTCCCTCACCATTGGAAAGCTACATTCACCTATTTAAAAGGCTACTTTTTATCCCTGTATTCCCACGGGAACGGGAACTACGCGGGTGAAACCGCGTGACGTCCGCTAGTCTTTAATAATACAATTACTCGTATGATTTGTGTGACTAACGACTAACTAACTCAAGATGTTAATTCGTTTACCATTTATTTGCCTCGGATTTGGCGCCCAGTGCACTCTATCAATCAGCTTGATCACGCGAAAGAGTAACCACAAAATAGTAATAAATAACACGACAAACTATAATACTCCAGTTTATAATGTTTCCTTGAGCACAATGCACTAGTTAGCGGATGCTCCCCCTGATCGCAATACCGTTATGTTTGATGACGGATTGTGCCGTACAGCCGTACGCAGGCACTGTCCGCTCTTATAATGATTTGCACACACCCTCGTTGCAGATATAGGAATCTGAATTGCAAAATGTACCCCTCTTAATGTTTGCATGGGTAATGTTAATATAGGTACGTTTGTATGGATGTGTGGGTGGTGTTCGACTTGGTAGAGATATTGTTACGTTGCATTGTTGGCTTGCTTTATGCTGAGAAGTGTTTAAAGGTGTAAAAGATATGGCAGGAACAGACGTGACTGCTGAAGAATGTAGCAAGAAAACATGCTGCGAACATTGGAATTGGGACAGGATAATGATTAATGATAAAGGTTGATTATGGAAGGTGTTTTGATGTGCACTACGCGTTTAGATGTTATTCTTACTGCCATGTGTCATTTAGCACTCAGCACGACTTCGAGCAGTGCCAGGGTCGAAATGAGCATCTTACAGGCTTCTTTGCACCAGGGCCGGACGCGAGAGGTCGCCGCCGCTGAGGTGGTCTTTTATTAGTGTACTGCCAGAGGCCTAACGTTCCTTTATGACAATGATCTTTGATTAAACTTTGATTTAATTACAGTGTATGAGTGTTTTTAAAGGAACTACTTAACCATGGATTTAAAAAAAAGTTGTAATATACAATGGATAGTACTTACCTACTCGTTACTGTACACTATAATAATTGTAATTTAGCAGGTATAAATAATCTCTGAACGTTAAAAGATATCTTTTAAACTTAAAGAAACACTTTTTATAAAGTTTACTGAGCTGTGCTTTTTGCATCTTGTGTTCTCAGAAATATTGTTAAGTCTATTGGAGAGGAAATCATTAGAAGTTACGAATGGTATCTAACTGGAAACACCCAAAATAAACCCAAAAAAAAATGTTTGGAACTTACTCTACCTAAAAAATGAAAATATACGTTAACAGGTAAAGCAGGATACATAATATCAGCTTATTTTCAATGTAATAAACTATAATATAATAAAAATCTGAAAGTTTAAGAAAGCTCTCACCTGTTTTCTAATAAAAAAATGTTATTATACTGACCCAGATTTTATAAATGATAATTTAAAAAAAAATAGTTTGTTTTTGTGTTCATTGTTTGTATTATTTCGTTTTTAAGTACTCTAGTTTTTTTATTCCTATTTATTTTAACATTTGTATGCCTTCACGGCAAAGCATAGCGCTCAATTATGTTACTACGAGTATATGACCTTATGTTTACAAATAAAGATTCTGATTCAGATTCTCGGTTTTTGTGATTCTCGCCTTTGACACTTATGTATAGCGAATTCATAAAAACGTACCTGAACTTTATGGAATTTTATTTTCCATGGGCAACGTCGATCGCTTTCGGCAAATACTGTCAGAATCACGGCTGACTAGCTGCGTAAAGCGCAAGCACGTGTCGACCGCCACTCCATAGCCCAAACAAAAAGTTAACATTACAAATAAACTTTGACAGGAAATTCAGAGATACGCAGGGATAGGAATTAAGTCGCTAAATATTTGAAACAAAGCTTGTCATGTATAACTTTAGACAACGTGAATTACTTTCTTGAAATCATTACCAACGAGAGAAAAAGAAGCATTTACATTTATAATCCTTTAATCTAAAGTAGCTACCCCGACAAACACTAAATTAGAACTTAAAAGAACATCTAGTTCAAAAACAGTGCTCACAAAGTGCCAGAGTACAATTACAACACAAGTGGTTTCCTCACACACAAAACGATATTTTTCATAAAATAACATAGTTTAGTAAACACGTGTTTATCATTCACAGAACACATTAGTTGTCAGCAAAATAAACTATTCACAGCGGATGAGTCGTGGGCACTCTCATTGAGAACGCTTGATACGACCCACGGGCTTGAAAACAAAAAAAAAAGTTATAATTATACGAATCTAAAAATGAATTGGTAAAGGTGGATATATGAAAACAAATTACAGAAAATTTAACCTAAGTACCTACCTGTATTTTAACCTAAGTATTTCCCTCGCTGTTCGTGTCAGAAGTTAGGACATGTGTGCCTGTCACTTTAACAGTAATCTCAGTGTTGAGCTCACCAGGATAAAGACCAAGGCTACTTCTCCGCCATCAGAACATCCGTCTCGCGAAGTTTCATTTAAATCATCATCATGGGTTATTTCAATGGCCATTTGGGTTTCTAAAAACCTTTAAACTTCTCCGCGAATAGATGTCGCAGCACAATGGGCACGTCATCTGTGCTGGACATCAGCTCGGTCTCATTGTGTGCGATGGTCTCGTCTATGCGAAGTTTCCATTGTTTGTCTGTGTGTAAAGTTTGAGCTATCGACATGCCGATAACGGGTGACTGAGCGGCCGCGTTGTTTGTTAAAAGAACCTCCGAGTTAAGTAAATTGGCAGGGATGCTACTCTCATTAGCACCCTTTGTTTGCACTGTTATTAATCTAGCAACCTGTTATATTTAAAGAGCGTTTTCTAAGTAAATAACAAAAGTATTTTTTTATGGATATCAAAGCTATTAAATAATCGTTTTTTAAAATGAAATTCCGTAGTTTAGCAGAGCAAAAGCTGCAAGTGTAACGCGAGTCAACACAAACAGGTGCGCTATAGGGCTGTACACAAGCGCTGTCCCACAATGCAATAAATATACCTAGTGCGCGCTACGGCGGCGCTACGGCGCGGCGGCGCTACGGCACTACGGCGCTACGGCGTCTCACTGCTTTTCATACAATATGGATGCTCACCGCATTAGCCCCCTTTAGATTAACAAGTTTATACCAGCCCGCTGCTCGGACTTAGTTATGTATGAGATGCTGAAACCATTCAAGTTTTATTGAAACTTGCTAAAGTTAAACAATTTGTTAAAGTCTGCGAAGTTCTCGTAAACACAAAAATATAATCCTTTCCCGGACGGTGCTACGCAACATAGACTTATTTAAAGTGCTATCCTGTTTCTAGAACCTAACTTGTTAACATTTTCTAAACTTCTCGTTCTTGATTCAATATCATAATAATTATATTCTAGTCTAAATGGAACGAAAAATTACACTGAATTTGAGTAAAAAAATCATAGTTATATTACTTAAAAACAGCACGCACGCAATAGAATACAATGAAAAACGAAATCAAGAAAAGCACTTACTTTTCAATCGTATCACTTTGTTTGTGCCGCATAAACGTCCGGTCCCTAATACGTGGAACAGTTGTGACGGAGTATAAGTGAGGTTCGAGTTTATTGGTACTCAATGAAACTGTTATCGTTATGTTATCATGATATCACTTGCAGCTTCTTTCGCGTCGTGTCGCAGATGAATTTTCAAGATAAGACAGACTAACTGTTGTCGCGAATCTGTCCTAAGCCAGACTATGTCAAATGTGAGCCAGTTTAGTGCACACCGTGTTATAATAATATATACGCATACGGTGCAGCCTGGCTGAGCTGTTGGCTTCCACCGCAGAGCACAGCTTCTGATACACTCAAGCAATAAACTGAATTATTAATTACAATACAGTTTTAATAAGCTAATCACCGCTGACCCATCGTCCCTCCACCCAAATTCCTTATTATACATTAATGAAAATTACAATACATATAACGTCGGCCTTTAAATATTTAAAGGCGTAGTTTTCCTCTTCGGGTTCTCGGGGCCCGGCGTAATGGTGGCTCTGAATTATTTATTATGAATTTTATGATACGTCTCCCGCTCTACTTCGTAAATAATACTTTTGATTTTGTTGGAGCGCGCGGCAGGATGCGATGGGTAGCATCGAGCTGAATGAAGCTATCGAACCGACCGGAGACACAGCAGCACCAGTGGGTCTGTGCAGCATGCGACTCATTATCGCAAGGTCACTCTTTTAGCTAAACCTATGTAGAGCGTTCGCTTTACATTATGAATTGTTGCAAGTTAAAATATCTAAATGATTGCCAATGATGCGTTATCGACGATGACAGACGCAGGGTCAGTGCACTTATGGTAAGTAGTCAACCTCTAATTGATTTCAATTGGATCGTTTTGATTGCAAAAGTCTCTCATACTTATTTGATCTCGTCTGTCTCGTGATTGGCTTACGCGAAACTGTTTTCGTCTTAGTTTTAGTTCGTTTCGTGGCTCGGCACCATGTCGGCACTAAGAAGTATTATTTATTCAATTAATGGGTCTGACGCGAGTCGGTGAAACTAGACCAGTTTGTAAATAAGGTAATGTTGTAAAGTAAGTCGTTTGAATTGAATTCAGTTGTTGTTTTATAATTCCGATTGTGATGTGTTACATCATTGAAAGAAATATTATTATTAATTAATGCAGTTACGAGTATATTTTCTTTAATCATGTTATGGGCACGGACGAAAATAGCACGTTTCATGGTAAAATATATTGTCATACAGGAAGAAGGAAATATAATTATTTGCTCTATCGGAGAGGACTTCCGCTGGAAGGAATTATTGGTATCATTCGGATTTACCTATTTATAATATTAAATTGTCAGATACCGAGAGCGCCATTCGTGGGTTCTGTTTGACCCTTGAGACCGCAGGCTCGCTGTTAGCGTGTTGTACTGGGCAAGGATGTACGGCATACGTAGGATGTACTCCCGAGCTCACAGACGGTCGATCACTTTTCAACCTTATTTCTAAGGGCATAGAAAGGTAGCAGACCGAGAGTGGGATTAGTGGTACCTGAAATAGAATAGATTGGAACCGCAACCTATTGCATGCGGTCACCGGGACTGATGGAACCTAAAATGCACTTATATAATTATGTGTGAGTAAGCATGCTATTGAGCACTTACTTGTAAACATAATTTAGTGACTACCTAATATAATCCTAAATATATCTCATTTTAGTTTATGCTTAAAGTGCATTCATTAACTATTCATGCACTTTATCGATAGTTTTGTTTACAGTCAGCAACATCAATATGTATACACTTAGCAACGTGTAGAACCAAATTTCGCTTACTGTATTGATTATATATTTCTGTTACGTAACGGAACTAATATTGTGGAACCCATATTATCATAAACATGGTCTTATTGTCAAGTTGCACTCGTTATTTTACGAGAAATTCGCGTTTGCACTTTGCCGAGTGTTTACAAACTATTGCTCGTGACTGTAAGAACACCCAATTACGGGTTAAACTCACGTCTAAATTGAATTTCTTTTTGCCTTCAAAGTGTTTCGGCAAATTGATCAATTATTATATCACGTCTAAAATATCCTTATTTAATGTTTCACATTTAGTTATTTTGAAAAACCGCAATTTAATGAATTGAGATCGGAAAAGTTGAGCGTTTTATTTATTTCCCTAAACTCCGAGGAAGTTAATGAGATATAAAATCCCAGAATTATTTTCAAGTTCCGAAATGAAGCAGATTAATTAATTAGAGAGATGTAACAGTTTCCGTGTAGCGTTGGCAAATAAACTCTAACTATTCTCATCGTCTGCAAATGAGACATCATTGATGAGTGGGCAATATCGCATCACTCGAAGCGACCTGGAGGCGATCCGAACATGATGGCACAACATTAGGTACTAACACGAGTTGGTACTAACATGAGTTGGTACTAACACGAGTTGGTACTTGGAAATGTCATCAAACAAAATGGAATTTGTATTTCAGCATTTGTAAAAAGCAAAATTTTCGAACCCACTTCATGTCTTTAAAATCAAACGAAGATTTAGCAAATCAGACGCCATCACAGGTACACTTAATAACTTCGAAAGCGTTGTTCCCATTTCACGGACATATAAAACATATAAAAAAGTACCCTAAGCTTCACTTTATTTGAGCTACGAATCAAAGGATGATTCGTAGCAAGCAACAGTAAAGAAAAATCTAGAAACAAGGTGTAGTAGTGCCTTGACAATAAACGTGTCCTGTTAATTATCTGTATCAACGCAGGGTGGCAGGGGGCGATAGGGGGTCAGACCCCCTGTTGTCCCAAAGTCTAGTTTGCCGAACAAATGTGCCTGATTAGGTACGCTTTGTCGGGCTCTCCCCGACGCTCGCTTCGCCCGCTCCTACTGATTTGAGAACAGTTTTATCGAACCTCCTACCTCCCCCTACAGGTATTAGGCTCAGGCGTAAGGTCAGTTGTCCCCCTTTGTTTGGGACGGAACGCTGTTTTGATGCATTATCGTGTACAGCGGTAGGGGTGATTTCGATTTCAAATATTATGCAGTTCTGTATTAACTTTTTTTTATTGTTTTGTCTATAATTGATGCATCAATTGAAACGTACAAAGGGATTATATTTTCGTTACACTTGCTGTTTGAAGGAAAAGTTTTTAACGTGATAACGTCTTATAAATCGATGAACATCGGCTGCACGCACAGAAAAGTGTCACGTTTCGCCTTAGCCTGAGAGTGCAAGCGAGAGCGCGGGACAAGCCATAGAGAGGTAAGATCGGCCTAAGCGTTCGGCTTGTGACGCATCATCAATGTTTTCTTATGACATTATCACGCAAAATTATCGTCCGTAAACTGACTTTACAGATAACCATTTTAGCGTTAGTTAGCGGGCCACAGAATACATCTACCTACCAAGTATCAACTGTGTAGTCTTAATGTCTTAATAAAATCTTTTGACGACACGGTTGGCGCAGTGGTTGAGCGATTGACTGCTGCGCAGCATGTCGCGGGTTCGATTCCCGCACGGAACAAATATTTGTACGACCTACAAGTATTTGTTCCGAGTCTGGGTGTTTTTCTATCTATAATATGTATGTATTTACAAAAAAAAAATGTATATAAGTAGTTTATCAGCCATCTCGTTACCATAACACAAGCATTAGGTTGCTTAGCTTGGGACTAGATGGCGTTGTGTGAAATGTCCAAGGATATTTATTTATTTATTTATTTATTTAAAATATATTAAAATTATAAAGCTGAAGAGTTTAGTTTGTTTGTTTGAACGCGATAAACTCAGGAACTACTGGTTGGAACTGAAAAAAAGTCCGCGATAGCATATCTATCTATTAAGATAGACTCACTGTAAACATTTTTTACTATTGAAATGTTAGGTTGAATTGAATTATTTCTTGCGAAGCTTTTTCAACCCATATAGTATTAATCTATATCGCAATAAATGGTGGCGGCCCCGACTTACGAACAGTAGGTCGTGGGTTCGAACCCAGGCAGGCGCATTACTTCGTGTAATTTATTTCATCACCACTGCTCTTAAAACGGTGAAGGAAAACATCGTGAGAAAGCCGGCCATATCTTAGAACCAAAAATTCGAAAATATATGACATCTAAAAATCCGCACTGGTCCCGCGTGGTGGATTATAGCCCATCCCACTCCTAGAGAGGAAGCCTGAATCCCTGCAGTGGGAACGATGATTGTAAATTTAACAGTAAGTGATAGGTACCTTTAATTTTCACTTTATCAATATAATCTAAGGTAATCTAAACTAATATTATAGAGAGGAAAGATTCGATTTTTGTTTGTTACGATTTAACTCAAAAATGACTTTGAAAATTCTTTCAACATAAGAAAGCTAATTGAAAAAATATTATTATTATGGTTCCGTTTTTTTGCCATTCGGCTACGGAACCCTAAAAACACTGGAACAAGTGTTTTTTTTGTACACTTGTGTCACCCAGGTGAACATTAGACACTAAACCTAATATTGTACCTACACATGTAATCTGAACCATTTAAGACATTGAGTTCTTGTGACCTTTACTAAGGTTCTACTTTTTAACTGTCTTATCTATTCTTAGTTTTGTCAACATTTTCAATTCAGTAAATCGCCAAACTGAACTACTTATATTTAGGCCTAAAACAAACCATCATAGGCATTACAAGCAATAAATAGAGCTGCGACAGTACCGATAGGGGCGACTATTGTCTAGATTTAAGCACGGCCAGGTGGCCAGGTGCGGCCTCCACCTCACTTGCTCCTAATTCACTTTTAGGCCGCACTTCGGATTCATGCTACAATGCTACGGCAATCACAGCTATGCGATAGGGGTACACATCGATAACACAGGCTCATCCCTATTTGCTATGGTTTTGCTGCAAATGGATATTTTGATGCCGAGTCGTCGTTTCGTATGACTCCAAGCGGTTTATGTTGCAGATTCAGATTTCTCATTGTTATGAATGGAGTTAAATCTTCCTTAACGAATATACGGATGTTTTGGTAGGATTTATGCCAACTAAGTTATGGATCACTAACATTTTCAAGTTTACGAATAAAAGTGATCGTTTTTTGGATCGTGGGTTATCATCGAATGACTCCTTTTTTCTCACTCTGACTCTAGGTAGGGAGTGTCTCACTTCTACCGACTAAAAACCACCCATGTTCCTTCTAGCTCTTTGTGTCCGAGGCCGGGGTTCTCTTTAGAACAACCCGCAACCCCGACGGGCGTCGGCCCTTGCGGGGGCCCCTTCCATGATGCTGACATCTCTTTGAGGCGCGCTAGGAACACGAACGCGCCGCTGACACGGCCTGGCGTCGTAATAAGACGGACGGACGGCGAGCTAGCCCATCACAGGACCGCGTCTACGGTGGCCGGCAGCCGTCACGTGGCCTCCGAAGCCCGGAGCGTCTCCCGAATTACGTAACCCTCAAAACATGTTTTTAATGTACACATCATGAGCAAGTAAAAAAAAATAATTTCTCTTAAGCAATTCCCACACATCACCTCAATTTTCTCTGAAATATTACCTGCAAACTAAGAGTGCTTCGTCCTAAACTGAAAGCCTAGCTAACCGTTAACGTGTAACTACAGTTATGATTTCACCGGTTACTTGCAAATTATCCCGCAACGATTCGTGCAGTACATTGATAGGGCGGCGGGAATACAGGTCGAGAACATCTCGTTTGTATTGGGAAATTCATGGGAAATTGAGGTTCCAATATCGGTTAAATGTCAGTAGTAAGTGCTAATTTTCGGTAGAATTGACAGCAATTAAAATGCTTGACGTAATAAGATGAATATAGGTAGAAATACGATTACAATGCTTTACGAATGGAATGGTTTTTAAAAGTAAACCAAATTCCATCAAAGATTTTAGTCCGCCATAGCACATAGCACAAGCTTGTTCGGCCTACGAAGTATCGTAGCAGGCCTACGCGTGTAGCACTTACTCGTAGCTCGTAGATGGTTCAATCGCACCCCACGTGTACGGCCCATGTGGACATCGTTAGGTAACGTCGGCGTTACATGATTGACGTCGATGTTAGTCGTTACAACACCGACTTCGGATGGGTGTCCAGTACACAATAATTTAGTAGCGACGACTTAATTTGAGGCCGGTCATAAGTGCAGTCTCGGCTAAATGGAGACAGTTTGACCAGCAGGGCTATTGCGTATCTTTTAAATGACAGTGGCTATCATATTGTCCATGGATTAACTGTCAAATTGGTTATTGTTTAGTACAAAATGGAACCATTTGACAGTTAATTGATGGACACTATTATGATAGCCACTGTCATTTAAAATATACGCAATAGCCCTGCTGTATTTGGAGTTACAATGACATGTTCAGAATAACTTTTGGTTGAGATGGTTACTTTTATCAATACGGTTCGTCAGTGTCAGATTGATTTGATATTCTAAAAGCTACTTCTAAATCAGGCCCGTATACAACGATATTATTATATTAATATGTAATAATTGTAATAATTAATGTGCCTACTCATGTGTCAAAATGTTACAACAGGGAGATGTCATAAAATATTAAATAAATAATAATAATATGTCAAGCACGACAAGTAATTATTTTTTAATTATACTGACGGACCAGTAAACAGACATAAACACAAATCATGTGATAAACATACCAAGTTATTATTAATTTTATTCCTTTGGTAATCTAGCCACCGATATGTTTACTATACTCGTAGACTAGGAGTCACGCGGGTAAAGGTTGCACTGATCAAAATAGAGAAGTGTTTGTAGCAGATCCGTTATCTTGATTTTATTATTTTTTACTTGTTACCTAAATTTCGTATAACTTATATAAACACGCTTTATTTATTTCTAGTTATATATACAATGTTCTTACATAACATTACCTGGACCTCTTTTTATTTTAATAAGGATTAAACGTAGTACCGCGATTTTATTGGATTTTCACTTGTGTACCTAAATTTTTGTTAGTCAGTCTCGCAAGAAACAAATTGGTGGTATATGATAAAAACAAAATAATTTAAAGTTAAATATATATATATATATATATACATATATAAAAGATCCCTCAGTGCCTTAAAACCCGCCTGTTCAAGCAATGTGTCCTACCAACAATAACTTACGGTGCTGAGACATGGACGCTCACAAAGGAGACTGTCCATCGACTACGAGTGGCATAACCCTCTTAGATCAAGTGCGTAACACCGAAATCCGACATCGGCCGAAAGTCTACGATGTCTGGGACCGGGCGGTGCGCCTAAAGTGGACCTGGACAGGACATCTGGCTAGACGCGGAGATGGCCGATGGAGCAAGGCTTTGACCGAGTGGTGGCCAAGTTAGGACAAAGAAACCAGGGCCGTCCTAAAGCTCGTTGGGTTGACTATATCGTCAAAGTCGCCGGAAACACGTGAATAGGGTACGGCACAGAACCGGGAAGTGCGGCAGAAGAAGAAAGGGGAGGCCTATACTCAGGAGTAGGTGATTCCGGGCTGATATGATGAATAAATATTAAATGGTCAGTGGATCATTCATATTAAACTTGGGTTTCTCGATACCGTAAGATCAAAATCGTTATTAACTTTTCTACTATCTTGGACTATTCTCGTTTGCGAGGTACCAACAATGGTTACACCATCAAACTCTGGCGGCGTTAGCCGTGACCTCTGTCGCCGTAGGCCCCACGTGACCGCGGCACCGGCGCGCACGCATCGTTAAGCTCGCTGTAAGACATTACCGCGGATCGCTCGTATCCGCACCTAATTGGTCCACATCCGCATCAGCAGTTTGTTTAATCGGCCGAATTGTCCGCCAATTGGTCGCCACATAGGTAGCCTCGCCAACGTCATCGTATGGTTATGTTTGTTTCAAGTGGAATAATATGTTGTTTCTTTGGCATTAGGTTACGAACAATGTTCTAGTATGAATGTGGATGTCTGTGCAATCTGGCACTATATGTCCAAACAAGCATGCGATACAATAGTGCACTCCTTTGGGATTATAGACGTGTAATATTATGTTTCACAAGGTCTTCGATCATTAGATTTTTTTTTGTAATCATGCTTTCAATTCTGAAGTGAACATATCCTACCGTAAAAGTAAAATTATTCATTTTTATTTTTTTGTATACATTCAAGTGTAAAAGTGTTTAGTAGCTACTCTGGTTGCTGATAACAGGGCTGGTTGTACAAGTAACCACGAGTAAAAAAAAGAGAAAAAAAAAATGAGTGAAAATCTTCTTTTTCCCGCGCGTACGTTTGTAAACAGGTACAAGTAATATCACTAAAAGGCAGTCCTTTGCATAATTAATTTAATTATTAGGAAAAAAATATTGAGTACAAACTTTCAATACAAAAGAATGTGTGCATGCTTTCATGTAAGTTTTTATGAGTTAAATCCCTAAAAAATCCATTCTCAGTGCTCGCCTTCGTTGTAAAATGAATTCTAGTGCATAACGTCATAGTTGGGGATCATCACCACTGACTCTCGACTCGATGAATCATCATCATCATTTTTATCTCCATAATTGTTTTTCCTTAAAAAAAAAACAGCTCCTAGAGACTTTATCCATGTTTTCATGGACAAACTGTCATGAAGTACAAACATAATTACGAGCGTAAATTATTCAATGTTTTGGCAATATAGTATCTCTGAGATGTTCGGGAGGCGTGAATGTGTAACAGGCCCCAGTGCTGCCAGTTACCGTTAAATATTAGCACATAATTCAGATTGTGCATGCGAAAACATTGCCCGCCATGGCCGCGCTACCCTCCGCACACCGAGCCTCCACACGGTCGCTCTCGGCTATTGCGATTAGAACGCGCGACTGAATATACGCGCTTAACATATAGCCGCAAGATTCAATGTGGGGTCAAACTATTTCATATTTCAGCTAATTATTTTAAATAATGTGCTAGTTAAATTAAGTTAGCGTTCGCCAGTAACTGATCAGTCAAATCGAGTTTGGGTTTGAAACGGTGTTTCGATACTTGATATTGTTTTTAAACATTTGCTCTCTGAAAATCAGAGTTTTATCAAACCTAGAATGTTACTAAACTATTTTCTTACATACAAAATTCATTTCATGATAAGCTACCGTCAATTCACTTATCACAATAACAGAAACGCATCATGTAATTACGACAGTGTACAGATTAATCGCACGTTCGTGCGTCTGCGATAAACAATTAAACGCACGGGGTAAACTAATGTATGTATTGTATATTATAATATATAGGTAGGCGGTAAAGCTACCCCCGTTCTAATCACGTTTGTACTCATGAATTTAGATTCGCCGCCCGCACACGCAGCTTAGGGTTGATAGATCCTTCTAAAGCTATTTAAATGTTCGACCTAGAAAGATAATATTAATCTACGAGTGAGACTTTAAAGTATTTTGTTTTGCTTCAATACAGGGTGGAATTGTGACATTAGTACTCGCAGGATTTAAATATTATTGCATTTTATTTTCAAAAACGTAAGATCTTAAATAAATCCTTTATAAAAAATTAAGGGCAGTCTGTCAAGAACGTGTTCGCAGTTCCTTACTGCCCCATCTAATAAAACCACCCTTTAGTTATAGATTTCCGACACATAGTTGTCCCCTTAGTCCAGCGAACATCTTAACAACTTATTTCACGTGGCTTTCCAAAACAAATGTATAGGTACTGTATGTGTATTGTATTTATTTTTGGTTATCGTCTAAAAGTTATAATACCACTTCCCCATGCTCAAGGAGGGTATCAAACGAAGCTTTTGGCCTAAGAGTGTAACCAACTAATGTTATGTTAATGTTGCTGTGAAGCGTTAAATTTAAGTACCTTTGTTTACGAAGTTTAACATGTCACCTTTGATTTGCTCTATAGCGCTTCAAACCATACAAATATTGCATTTCTAATTAATACTAATACCATAAGCACTGAATATTGGTGTTTCTTAATTCAATTATCTTCTTTGCCGTTTGCCAACGGTGTTGGGTTCGGATTCAATCTAACCGGATGCAGCTGAGTACCAGAATTTTACATGGAGCGACTGCCTATCTGACCTACACTGTTACAACAGAGTAACACGATCCCCCTTAGTAAGACTGGTTGTCAGACTTTCGGCCTATTGAGTAAGTACCTGCAACGAATGTTAAAGTTCGACAAATAACAGCTTTATGTGCTTTCCGAAGTACAAAGGAAACTTAGAATGTAATGGATGGTCAGTCCACCACGGACTCGCATTGGGAAGCGCTGCTTACCCTTGAAGATTGAGGACAAATAAGGTTTATTTGTTAAGCTTCATCATTCTATTTGAATAATTAATAGCCGAAAAGAGGAAGTGCCCGTCACTTCTGGTCTATCAATATTTTAATCGTAACAAATAATAATTCACCGAAAAGCATTCACACGGCCCTTAAGGGATTATCACCTGATACCTTATTGCGGTAGTTCGCTATAATAATATGTAAGTCAATTTTATTTGCCTATATCTTTTAATTATATTAAAATGTGAGTTAATAAACACATGCCTACCATACATAACATAACATCACGCATGTAATTCCCGAGTGGTTAGACAGAGGTGTGGCTGTAGCACTAGGTACATACACGCACATATTATTTATAAAATAATAGTTAAGAATTGAAGAAAGCTTGGTTTAAATACGCTTTGTCTATATTGGTGGGAAGCGGAAACCCTGGAGCGTTCGGCGGGTCGTTGGTACTACTTGTCTATGACAAAATGGATGTATCGTGTATAATTAATTTATAACATAGTGCTGGTCGGCGTTACACTATAAACATTAGCTTTAATTATTATACTATCAATATATTTGTATAATAAACACAGAACACGCTTGCATATTGAGCTAGATACACTTCTAGTTTGCTTTTAGATGAACTGAGCAAACTTGTCCTCGGGGCAAACACAGCCAGTCATCGCAAAGATAGACTGATTTGGAAGCAAAATATCAAATATTTAGGCCATTCAGAATTCACAACAAATATGGAACACAACTTTTACTATTATGATTTAATTTGATGAACAGATATTCGTGATCACTGCTCACCCACTGAATTACACGAACCGCGCGTTATCGTCCGAAACGCCTGATAACAGATAACGTGCATAGTATTGGGAGCATTCTAAAAGCACAGCCGTTCACACAAACGTTAAGCATCACCTAAATGAATACGTAATTACGTGTCGGGACGCCTGGGACCATGGTCCGGACACACGACCGATGGGTTACCAGCAGTGAACTTATAGATCTTACTATTTCATTATAACGTTGTTGTTTGATTAAATAAAAATATTGTTATTACTAAAATACAAAACAAATTCTCATTCCTTCTAGCCATTTTATCTTTTATACAGTCGTACAAATACACTGCAAAACAGAATAAATAGAAACCCAATTTAATATGCTTACAGTAAAACAGAATGGAGCAATGAAACATCATAATCATTTGTAATAACTATCACTATGAAAAGATAAAACAAGCAATGAATCAGAAACATCACGTAATTATATCAAATGTAAAAACTACAGCTGTGTATAAAACAAGGTTAGAAATAAACCTAGAAAAGATCAACTATTATAATGTTGCTTTTAAATGTTTTATTGTTAATTTTATCAGTGGTACGCTAGGCTGATATCACGCAATCTTTTATACAAGAAACATATTTATGAAGGCGAAGTTCTCCATTGTATAACAACGATTAATATTCAATTAGGGCAACTAAGAGAAATAACTGTGTACCTACTTACTGAAACAATGAATTTGTTCTTTGTTTTGATCGATAAAGAGTACTGATTATTTCTGTGTTACTGAGTTTTATGTTATTAAACGTAATCAGCCCTTTTACGTTGTAAATGCTGAGACCCATATACAGGGAGTAAATTAACCCTTCACACATACGTCAACCAAGCATTCTGTACATCAAACTAAGCACCCCTAAGCAAAAATCTGGAATACGACTTTTTTTTAATCATATTTTACGGTAAAACTCAATGTAGCACTCTTAAAACATTGTGCTAGTGGATGCTTTTAATAGTAAACGGGTCATGGAGGTAATTTAAGTAAAACCATACCCTGAAAAACTAGTATCTACAAAAACAGCTGTGACAAATTTGAAACTTTGAACCCCAATATCTTCATAACTAGGGGGTCTCAGGTATGGTCTAGAACCAAAAAATTATCGCCGTGCTGGGGAGAACATGTGCCTTTCGTTTGCGTTAAGGGTATTTATACACCCTTTATTAGTTTACAGTAACGGTTTTGGAAGGTTTCTTGAAATTTAATTTTCACTACTACGTTGGCGACTAACCTAACGATATCACCCGTAACTGGACGGTATTCAAGGCTCACTCATCTGAACTTGATAGTCACTCAAAAATTCGGAGAGAAACGAATGTCGTGTGCTACACGCGTACTATATATTATTATAAACACGAAAGCTACTCAATTCGGCCGTTACCTTGTCACACTGTTTACGGAGCTGATCCAAGCACCGGTAGAACACGACAAGAGTTATCATAGTTTTATATGCAGCTTTTGAAGAACTAGTCAATTTTTAAACAACGAAATCTTATCTATAGAAGACACTATAGCATGACAAAAAGATTTTGGTATGTCGGTAATACACCGAACTCGTCAGGACTGAGTTTAATCAGTTAAACAAAAGTATGATAAATCGAAACTATGGTTAGTAGAGCCTTAAGGTCAAAGAAACCATGAGCTTAATTTGGAATGAGAATAAAACAACGGTTTTTCTTTTTTTTTTATAATTTTTTGCCTAAACCAGAAACCTAATCTGTTATTTTTAACCGATTTCCCAAAAAGGTGGAGAAATCTGAATTCGATTTCGACCGTATAAACCTATAAAGGTATACCTCTAAAGGAAAACGGAACCCTTAAAGGATCACTCGTGTGTCTGTCTGTCCGTCTTTCACAGCCAATTTGCTCCTATTCTAATGGACCGATTAAATTATACGGACGTATAACGTAAATAAATTAATGTTTGACTCACTTTTAGGGAGCTTAACAGTTTTTTAAAGATTTGCGAACTAAGTAAGTACCTATATCTTAAATGAAAAAGCTAATTGTAAGGATCTCAAATAATTATGTTTTTAAAAATTTTGAGCAAAACACTTTTATACATAGGTACTTAAGACAAATAGATGAAGATTAAAATTTTATATTTAATTACATTTTTCATGTTCATTCACTAGTTTCATTTTATTGTTATACTAGCTGTTGCCAGCGGCTTCGCCCGCTACAACTCGAAAATTATCCCACGGGACGATAAAATCGGAATATAAACTATCCTAAGTGTTAATCCAGATTAAAACTATCGGTGTAAAAATTTTATCCCAATCCGTTCAGTAGTTTTTGCGTGAAGAAGTAACAAACATACTTACACACTCACAAACCTTTGCCTTTAATATAATAATAATAATATTCGTGTGATCATTGCTAAGGGAAGAGTGAGACATCCCAGATACTACTACTATTGTAACTTACTGTAGGCCTACCATCAACTTTTAGTTAGCCATTCAATTCCGATGCAATCCAATTTAGGAACCTAAACTGAATCGCTAAGATTCGTACCATGAAGTGCCATAATCTAACTGGCGTTTGAATCGCTTATGGAGGAATGAACGAACGAAATTTATCTGTGGTCCGCGGTGTGAGAAAGAGATGACGCTTTACAGTCGTTGCATAAGTCTGTCTCTTTTACTCGAACCATATGCGTTGCGTTTCGAAACCTAGTTAATATGATTTTAGCGGTTTTTTTGTGTAAAAATTATAACAAATACATTTCGAAATTGCGCTTTTTAGCGTTAAATTATATACCATTAAGCCCTTTTTAGTACTCATTAAATAATAGTAATTTATATATATGAAAAGTTTGCTTAGTGTTGTCGTAAAAATAAATTGATTAAGACGAGTTTAGAACGCACCTTCACTCAGTTTGATTTGACAGGAGGCGTTTGTTGTTGTTGCGATTTGTTTTGAAAGTTTAAATATCTCGAACTTTTTTGAAAGAACATTGGGTGTTATTATTAGTATTTAAAAGTGTTTTTAACGTTTTACTTTGGTAAAATAATTTGTAATACGAATAATGTCCGATTGTTCCCGTGTTATACGTCTTTTTTGTCGCCTTGTTGTGTTTATTTCATTATCATTTTCCATGAATTCAAAAACGACTAATTCGTCAGACATCTACAATAAAAATAGCTCTAGAAATCATTTTTTTACATTGACACTTATGGAACACTAAATATTCAACTGAAATACCTTGAATTAAGTACGTATATTTTCACTATTTTTTTAAAGTTATTAACAAAACGATTCACTTTACGCCAAGCAAGTAGCAACTTTTTTTGGATCGCTTACTTTGACAGATAAGCTATCCAATTTAGGTTGAAATGTCACCTCATGGTACGAAAAATGAACGAACAAAAACAGTTTGCGATTCAATTGCCGACTTGATTTGGCGTCAACCTAAACTGGATAGCTATAATGACGTCGTGGTATGAAATAGCAAAGCAGTTTATTTTAGGTCGTCAATTGAATCGCAATAATAGTTCATAGTAGGCCTCCTGGAGCTGCCTTAGTTTATTTTGTTTATAAAATACAGGAAGTAGTTCAACACTTGAAGATTACAAGAAAATCTATAAGAAGTCTATGGTGCTAAAAAACATGGAAAATCTCTCAATATTATGAGTACAAACTTACATTTGCAGTTAGTATGTAAGGGTAAACATGTTTTTCAATTACCTACAAAATTAAGTTTGGTCGATGGTACGGAACCCTGTACCTATGTGAAAGTCCGACTTGCACTTGCCCAGTTTCATATATATAATATATGATGTAGATAGATTTTATAATATCAACTATAACAATTTCTGAATCTAAAATCAATTACCAAAATCGAAAAATACGTTATTTCGATTGAATTGAAAGTGTTGTTGAATAAAAAACTTGTAACATAAACAGGAGCAGCGGTAGCCCAGTGGTTGCGGCTTCGACTTACGAACAGTACGTTCGAACCCAGGCAGGCGCATATCTTTTTGTACTTATTTATTTCATCACCGATGCTATTAAAACGATGAAGGAAAAAATTGTGAGAAAATCATGCAGCATGTCTTAAAACCAAAAAATTCGAAGACATGTGACATTTACCAACCCGCACTGGGCCTGCGTGGTGGATTATTTATAACCCATCCCTCTGCTACAGAGGAGGCCTGAGTCCCTGCAGTGGGTACATTATAGGTTGACTTCGTTCAGTTCCGCCAATCAAATCGAAACACACAGATTATACCTACACCTGACACAAGTGATTGGTTTATATCCATGCTGCATGCAAGGCTTCGACTCCTCGTGTACACATCTCCTACGAAACTTTAACCACCTCGACTCCACCATAAAACGCGTTCAGATTCAATTTTCGCATCGTCGACCGCTGTCGCAGCGGAAATTGTCGAAAACCCGAGGAGCGCCATGTCACGGCCTTCGCAATGTGCATTTGTACAATTTTGCTACGGAAGCCTCATTGGCCCGCCTGAACAGTGGCTCCAATGGAACAACTACTAACCATCTGCACGCAGCCAAATCGACTGGAAATTCAGGAAATTTAGTTTAGTAGAACGATTATTATTGCTCCTGTTCACACGAAGTTTTGGTATTCACTACACTTTATTGAGTGCTAAGATAAGATACCAACTGATCAATCTTGAAGATCATAAATATAATTATAATTTAATTGATAAAATTACAATGATGAATTATCTGTGTTCTCAATGCTCAATCGTACAAAGGTTAGGGTGCCTATACGAGTGGGTCAGACGTAGTAGTGGTATTATAGCTTGCTGTCTTCACCCTTCGCTAAACAACGAACTAAAAGATATCAATCTCAAATAACTTTGTGTAACACTTGACAATTCCAAGTACTCGTACTCCATATAGCAAAAGAGAAATAGGCGCAAACGTTAAACAAAAACAGTGTAAACACCCACGATCGAGTTGCAGCTAAACAACTATGAACAATGACAGTTTACATTTTAACAGAAAATCGCATTACAATATGGAGACGAGTTTTGAAATCTTAACAAACAGAATCATAACAATAACGGTGAACGAGTTACACTGAACTGCAGGTTTTCTAAATACAACATTACAACACTGGACAGTGTACATACAATACAAAGAATTTTGTTGACATATTATTGGTCGCAGAATGCGGTGGCCAAGCGTTCGCTTCATCGGATAAAAAACAACAGCTGTAGGAGCGCGGCGTAGTCTTGATTTTGTTGATTGCAATTTGGATTCGATATCCGATTGGAGTTTGTATCTTCACTAACCTGTATGGGGCGGGGTCAAAAGTAGATATTACTATTTGAGTGATGTTACCATGTTGATACAGTAACAGACAAATCAATTATTATGTCATGTCTATTTATTTATTATTTATTTCAATGAGGTCATCGAATGACACTTTTACAGGGAAACAAGGACTTGGTCTAGCTGTCCGTTCGCCATTGAAAACAATGAACAAGATACTCCATGGTTGCTCGTTTTAAAATGTTTAATTACATTTTGAATATTTTATTTATGAAAAAGTGTACACGACAAAGTTACTATAGAATAGGGTTAGATTAGAAATCATCAAGATAGGTAATCATTTTCTTTGATATTTATAATTATGATGGTAATAGGATATTTATCAGATAATTATCAAAGTTGTTGTTTAATTAGACCTTCTAATTTTTTTTTTTATGTTCAAAATATTGATAGTTTCATCACTAAACAATTTATTATGTACTACTGTAAGTATTACATTTGCATTTACTAACTGTTTTAATTCTTTAAACTTGTATTAATTATAGTAACTTATTTTATGTTTTTGGTGATACTGATTAGGTACATAGCTGTTTGTTGATTAAACCGTTTATTTTTAATATGGCACTTTACACGTTCGGGTACACTAAGTGTACTGTATTATGATGCTTGTTAGTATAATTATTACTTCAAACCCTGAAAATGCTTACTTTTGTTAAAACCCCTTTAGTTAATGTCTGTTGTTCGGTAATGGTCCTACGGGACTGAGGAACCCCTAGGTATGGGTAAATCCAGGTTTATAAACTATCTGTGAACCAACTGTCATCCACACAAACTTTAACATTTTATAATAGTTAATAGTAATAGCCTTTCAACTTTCAATTGTAGAGCTCTGCCGGTACCTGTTTCGATACCATTCAACCTCTTGACATAAGTAATCCTATTATACCTAGTTACCTACTTGCCTTTGAAATCTCCTGGTCAGTAGTCCTGGGTATGTGTGCTTGCCTATAAGCTTGATATAAATCGTTGACTATGGTCGTAATGATTAAAAAAATCTTGTAAATACATAGTTCTGGCGCCATTTAAATCCTGTCCGTATGTTTTATAATAATTCATGGTTACAATTCGTTGTATTCGGTAGGTTACAGGTTACAATTCGTTGTATTCGATAGGTTATAGGTTGTCTTTTTAAAGCTATAATAAAAGTAGATTTAAAACTTCTGCAAAATACCGTTATTTTGTGGATAATTATATTTATTTACACTCATGTAAATAAATATTAAGTCAATATATACATAGGTATATCGGTCAATATATCTCTGATGGATATTTTTCGTATTGTTTGTTCAATTCGTCGAACATTTTATTTATCCCATAAGTACATACTTTTATCTTAAAATTAAGCCTCCAGGCTCAACCAGTTTAAAAAAAAAACATATTCGGAGGGAAATCCTTTCTGCCAATATAAACTGGAACACAGAATTAGGTAGTAAACGCCAGTTTTTTTCACAATTCACGTTATCCAGCTTTTCTTGTTACACAGGAACGAATGGCCGATGGATCCCGAACTAAAATGGCAAAGTAACATCAATCTACGGATAAAATTCTCCTGGTTTTTACACTTGAAGAGTTCGAGTGCGCGTCGCAGCCATTATTTTTGATAGGGCCGTAATTGGTGCACTTCCCAAGATTGCCGCTTCATATTCGCTTATTCAACACCTATCCGGGAGCGATGACGTTTACTTATTTCAAGTGTCCCGCCGCCGCTAGTAGACTCTTAATTGTTATTGTCTTTATATTCAAAATATGCAACCTGATTAATATAACATTTAGTATCAGTTTGCCTACTGCATGTTAGATAGTTTGTCGACACGACGTTGTATGCTATAAGCGTACAGTGTGCGTGAATAGTTGATGAGACTTTCATGTCCCGCCATAACTAATCTAGCCATATTTTAGACTCATCCTTTAAATACATCCCATCTCATACATTCACAATATGAACTGAATAATATAAATCAGACAAACGGGTATGACGGATGCCGGCTTCATTAGATATTTAGCGCAGTCCGTGGTTAGGTAGGCACATTTAGCGCAAATTAGAATCGAACGTGGTGCGCTATCGATTAGGAGCCGGCGTTCACAACAATTAATGACCTGCATGTCCCAGGCCCGACAAAGCTATGGCAAAACAAATAGACGCCCAGCGCGCCTCCCCGACACACAGGCTGCTCCAAAATACCAGCCGAGAAAATCCTAACGAATTTGACGGACCACGCTTCCTCGAACGTACAGTACGAACCCGCCATTCTAAATCGAGCAATATGTTTGAGGTGCGAAATAGTTAGCTGCTGTAGTAAATAGTAGTACTAAAGCCGAGAACCTACATGCGAGAATATTGATAAATTTATACGCATTACATACTCGTACACACTGAGTTTAAAGTCTTACCAAGCTAAGAAGATCAATGTAAAATAGTTTTTCACCTTGTTAAAGACGAGTGCGCAAACGAAAGCTCTTCAGTTTTTCTTCAGAGAGGGCACTCCTCATCCTGTGTAATGAAAAACTGTAAGATTTTTCGTCGTTTATAATTCGCTGTGTGTAGTCGATCCCGCTGTATACAAGCGGCGTGGGGGCAGGCCGCTGTGCGCTGTGTGCGTGTTGTCTCTGTGTGAGCCGGTTTAGGCAGCAGCGCTGAGCTTAGACAATTTTAGTATTACGTGTGGAAATAATGCACCATGGTTATACTCTATGCATAGGCCCCTGTCATTGTTTATACGTGCTCCCTCACAAACTCTTTTTGTACGGTTTTATAGTCGTTATCTTTAGTGATGTCACTAAATATGGTTATCACTAACGTATGTCTAGTTTATATTCAAATTGGGTTTTCCTTCATTTTCATATCATTAGGGTAGCTGATTGCGTTCCCAACTTTGGTTATAAACTAACATATATTGCGACACTATGTGTCCATAATAGGGGGCAGTCTGTTGAAGAATTGGCTTTTTTAGAATGTATATAGAATTTCGGGAACTGGGTTGGAAAAGTGTTTTTGGGTGTTCCTATTAACAAAATGTCAGAAGCAGCAGGAAGTCGGGGTTTATGCCCGGTTCATAGCATATAGGGTTGCTCCCTATAACTAAGGACTAACATAATTAGCAATATATGCTAATATGTGAACCACTGCCTGACAATTTATTGATCAGAGGCGTTATGACTGAACATATTTAATATGGGTATTATGGATCACTGTAAACTTATTAATATTTTTAAGTGGTTTTTGGTTTGTTTTAATAATATTTTCGATTCGAAAACGATTACCGGGGAAAGTTTAATAATGTATACTACGAAAACATCTAATTGCTGTTGCACTTATAAATGTTTAATTTTTTCCCACAACTTAAACTTCTGATAATTATCAGTTATTGATTTATTTGTTAACAGACAAACTAATTAATGTTTCAAGTGGGCGCCTGTCGTCAGTATGTAGCGCTTCAAAGTTTCCACTCTAGTGTCCTAGTAACTTTAGAAGTCTCTGCATACTTCGCTGAAATATTAAGTGAGGACTTGTTAAAAACTACTAGACTAACTTGAGGATTTATAAGAGCTTTATCGACTTTATTTTTTACAGTATCAATAAGGTTATTTTAAGGTTATTTTTAGAGTTTCATACTCGTGTATAAAACTCTAAAAATTGTTTTCTTACAGAACCACAATCAATACAAACATTCTAACATTATGGTCTTCGAAACTTGGAAAACTATAGGTACTTGTAATTTAATCTGATCTGATTGACAACTTTTACCAGCAGGTATATTTTATATACGCTAAACTAGAAGAAAACGGAAGTAAAAACACCTTATTTAACACAAAAATCACAACCGATACTCTTCTGAAAAACCTGCAAAGCATCGTGATAACAATCTCAACTGAATAACAATCACGAAGCCTCCGCATCCTCTGGCTGCACCAGCCGGCTTAGGCGGTGCACGCACGAGCGTCAACCGCGCACATTTGGCTGTGCGTAACAAGATTATGACAGACGCGTCATTTCCGTCGTGCGTGCGTAGCCGCCCTAACAGCGTCAGTTACGCTGTGAGGATATCAAGAGGCCATTGTCCAAATATAAAAGCTGGCTGTCGCCTTTTGTTCTGTGGTCGACGCTCTGCGGAAGACTACGTGGTTCCCTTTCGGTGTTTTTCTTTTTAGTTCTTTTTAAATGTTTTGACTCATTTTCTGTTTGGCGTTCCGAAGGGTGTTTTGTTAGGTGCTATTTGGTGTCATTCACTTGTTTGTTTTGTTTCGTTTTTTCTTTGCCCTCGACAAATGAGGGATTAGTAGTCCCGATAAAAAATCATAAGACTATATGAACTTAAATAATTCTTCAACATGACAAAATTGCCATTTTTTTTCAATGATGAACATGAAAATACTATCTTTATAGCTGGACGACCAGAGGACAAATAAAAAGCGTGAAAGTGACAACATTTGATCAGCACTTATTTTTTCTTTAGTTAATAATTGTGTTCTTATTTTCCTCGTATTCGTAATAAAAGCACAGTGTTTACCTCACGTCGCCTTAATTATATTGTGCATTACTATAAATTTCCTATGTTTAGTACCTACTTCTAGTGTCTTAAATTGAGTATTCCAATCTTCTTAGTTAACAATATTTATTTGTTCATTTCCTTAGTAAGAAGTGTTGAATACAGTTCTCTCACCATTAAAGTATTTTAGTGAATTATTAAAGTATTCTTCTAGCCTGGAAAAATTTAAAATTAACCAATAGGATAGTTCACAAAAAAAGTTTAATAAGTCCGTCGGTTAGATTGTGGTTAGATTTCCAAAAAATATTGGACACATATTTTTTTTCACGTATACCAAAAAATAAGACAAATCAGTGCTTCAAAAAGTCGTGTGACTTTTTGAAGCACTGATGAGTTTGGTACATTTTTTAACAAAAAGTGACGTCACAAGCCCACACTCGTGATCTTCTACACGTTTTATTTTCGTAATTTTTTATTAATTTAATGAAAAAGGAAACACGTATCCAATATTTCTCGATAATCTAACTGACGAATTTTTTTTGGTCAGTCAACTACCCTATTGTTTTTATAGGGTACATACATACTACGCAGGGCGAGTACTACGCACCTGTCCTTTCTGAAGAACGGCACCAATAAGATCAGTGTATGTCTTTCTAGGGCGTCCCTCATCCTCTCCAAATGACCGAACCACCACCTTAGCATACTCTTTTAAATTTTTGTCACTACATCTTTTAAACCGGAACGTTCTCGTATAACCTCATTCCTCAATTTATTCATATTCAGATATCTTCATATCATAACAGCAAGCCGGTGATCCTCGAAGGTTTAAGAGGTGTCCCTAATAGCGCACATATGTCGCCATTTATGCAGTGTCATCAGTATCTTCCAGCTAAAAGTCATCAGTAGCCGACATAAGTCTCGTCCAGTACGTAATTGCCCTGAACTCAATTAGAGAGCTGCAATGCCGAACAGCCAATCACCAGCACGAGTCCATGAGTGAGATTTGACTACCGGCTGAAATGCCTTTATCTGAGGTAACCAGCCTCAATTCGAATTTCAACCGATGGATTCTTAACAAGGCCCCCGGCTCACCGGACTAACTGAAAATCTCGAAAATCCTCCCGCAGATCGCACGAGATCGGAATATGTAAGGTATTTAGCAAAATGATGCTTCGACGCCGTAGCGCCGCCCGCCGCCCGCCGCCATGCCCGCTCTCAGCCTCTGGACCGCGCAGAGCTCTAGTGGCATTCCTCAACGCGATTTCGAATGTGTTTTTGGAGTTCACTGTACTTATGCCTACCTCCTTCCTTACTAACCGCAGTACCGAAAGGGTTTTTCCCACAGTTACTAGTATTTACAACTACAAAAGTAACTTCTATACGACTGAAATACTACAAAATGTATTATAAAATGCTTCACGTGTACTGCATTACAGCAGGTTACTGGGCCGTCCACATAACCGCTCCTCATTGTTCGCTTACATTTATAAATAACCAATCGCTTGTACTGCTTTCCTTATTAGTGGTTGTAATACTATTTTTTCTTCTTTTTCAGGTAAGTTTGGCACCATGAAATCCGGCCTGTTTAGAATTCCAAACGATTTCGTAGCAGTAAAACAATGAGTGTGAGTATTTGTGTGTGTGTGGTGACTTACCTACACATGGAGTTAATACAATGAGCGTTTCATGCGTTGATTGTTGCCTTTACTTGGAATACATTATATTGTAAGTAGTTAAGTATAGCAGTTATATCATCTGTCTCAGTTTAAACGATTGTTGGGTAAATCAATAATTTACAATGCTATTTGAAACCGCACGATTCGCACATAATTTTATGTGCATTGAGTGTTTCGTTGCGCTCCGAATATTATTTAAGTATTGTCTTTTATGATTGTTCACGCTCAAACACCTTCTGAAGGTTTCTTCTTAGCTTGGTTTCTACGGTAACAATTTACTATTTTAATTAATTTTGACTGTGGAGCGACGAAGCCATTTTCATGTCTTGATATTTTTACCCGATTGCGAAGCCCAAAAGGAGGGTCATATGTTTGCCGTGTAAGTATGTCTGTTTCTTTATTTCCTCATAACTCCTCAACGGATGAAGGGATTTGACGAAATCACAGTACACTGTACACCACCAACATACACCACGCATCAGTTTTGTATCGCACTCCACGTACAACGCAGTGAAATGAGAGGTCTAGCGGCCATTTTGAGTTCCGTAGTCGCACAAACAAACGCTTTAAGTTAAAAGCAGTACCTAAAAAGCGCGGGCTGAGGGGGTACCTATTAACACATTACTCACACAAACGACAATGACAAACGGGGTAAAACAAAACACGGGAGCGTACCGCGTCGAAAAAACTTGAAAAAGAGAACGTCGATTCCGGATCGAGCGAAGTTCGGCTCGAAAGTTGGCTCCCCGTTGTGGTCCCTGCTTTAAAATGTACTTGTGCTTTCATATTTCTATGTTATTGTTATGCTGCAATCTGCTATATTGACGGAAGTACGGATATTTTCAGAGCTCGTTGTTATGCTACTCCGAAATTCCTGATGGAAAACCTCACTACATCAACGAGGAAGGATTCATTTCAATGGTTTTATTTTTGTTGTTATTACTTAAATGTCGTTATTATTTAAATGTAGTTCTGAGAGTATGCAGACACCACAACACACCACCTGCTACATCCTTCTAGAGCGTCCCCTTCATCTTTTGTTAGTCGCCTTTCACCAAGCCTGTTCACTTCACCAAATTATTAAACATTTTACAACTTTTAAAATGTGGACACATTTTCTTTTTAACGGCAATGTTCGATACCATGAACTTCTATTTTTTATCATTTTAGATTTATATGATTATTTATTTTATTTAACGTTCAAAATAATAAGTTACTATGTAAATTATGAACAAACTACAAATAGACTGAAAACAATAACTTTAATAAAAAAGTAAGACTTAAAGTTAGTAAGTACCTACAATAAAACAGCGACTACAATTCGGCATTTAGGCTTTAAGGATAATTTCGATAATTTTTATAACTTGATGCTCCATGATTTTTATCCATGATTTTATTATTCGAATGATTTTGACAATCATTTTAGTTGCTTACAACCTAGCCGTAGTATTATACTAGTAGCACTTACTGCCGCACTCAGAGAGCTTTAATGATTACTTAGGCCGTCACTTAGTATAGGTTTTTACAGTTTTGTCATACAAAATACTGTCAAACCTTTACTAAGTGACGGCTTAAGTAATCATTAAATATCTTTGAGTACCGCAGTTAGGGTTACTTCGGTACTAGGGCATAAGCAACTAAAATTTACAAAACGCATTGCAATGCATTTATGGCAGCCGCCATTAATGATTAATTATTATTTGTGGGGATTGGCGCTGATAACTAAATTCAGGGTGCCTACCGTCGTCAGGGCGGCGCGCGGCGGGGTGTTCGAAAGAGAAGCTACGGCCTCGACATATAGGGCTAAGAAGGAACATTGGGTGGTTTTTAGTCAGTAGAAGTCTGACACTCCCTACCGCTCTGCCCAGAGCAGGAGTCATTTGGTGATTTCCCACCCCCAAAAAAAGGCTGTTTTGCCTAGTTCGGCTACAGATGTTTAATAGTGAAAAATAAAATAAATATTTGTAACTATGTAATTTTTTTTTTAAACGTTCAATAGAGAAAAATAATATATTCAAATCTCTCAATCTGACCTTCAATTTATTTAAGTAACCATTTCCGCAAAAGCATTACAGTAAATAAAGAACTAAGAAGAGACGGAAAGATCCTGAAGGCATTTTCCGAAAACTATCGGAAAATAATGGAGTGTGGCTGGCGCTGTATATTACTAGTAACAATAATGGACCTTCGCGCATAAAAGTGTCTCGCGCCGAGTGGCTGCGGCAAGTATAGATAGGGCAGGCGTCACCTTTGTTGCGGCCGCGCGTCGCGCCGAGTGCACTGTGCACTGTAGCCACACACAATTCGCGCGCTCACCCATCAAATAAGAACAATTCCTTTTCGCTAAAATGTTTCATTTCTGCGTGAAAAAGAACAACCATTAAGTCTTTGTTAATAGTAGTACTCGTATGACAGATGATGTGCGATGTGTGTGATGTGATGTTGATGTGCTCGTCGTTACGAGCTTTGCCATTTTAGTCGACGAGGAAATTACGAAAAACTTAAGTTCTCAGTAACTATTCCTGTCTAAATGAGAGAAATAATGAAAAAAAACCCCATTCTTCAGGTACTTAATAACCGGGCAATCGGCAGATCAAAGGCATTTCTATTTCTGCTCTCTTCCTTTTATTTTTTTATTGCTGTAAACCAACTCGCTGAGAATACCGATTAAAACATGTTTGCATTCAGTTAGTTCATTTATTAAATGAACTTTTAATGAAATTTTATAAACAGTTTTTTATGAAAAAATAGTTAAAGCGCTCGCATACTTTACTATCTAGTAAAGTTAGTAAAATAATACTGCGGCGGTTATACAAATTTCGATTCAAATGCGTTGCTTATTAACTCTCACATAAGGGAGTTTTTTTTTAATTTGTTCGCAGTTCAAAACGGCAAACTTTGACGTGGAAACTTTTTAATAGTCGACACGTAGAACTAAGCGTTGCCTCTGAACATACAAACTCGACGTTTTTATTGCGTCAAAATGTTTTTATACATTTAAACTCGGTTACGCCATCAAACGGTTTAATTTTTATTTTTTTTATCAAACAATTATGAAATAAGTTTAAGGTTCTTAAAGTTTCAAGTTATCCCTATAAATAGTTGTAATGAATGATTGAGCGCATAATTAAATTATTCGAATCAATCATCATCATCAGCATAAGACGTCCACTGCTGGACAATGGCCACCCCTCATAGAACGCCATGCTTCACGGCCACTCGCCGCTTACATCCACCGGTTGCCTGCGACTCTCACGATGTCTTCCGTTCAACTGCTGGGAGGCTTACCAACACTGCGGATGACCTCTTGAAACTAAATTAGGTGGTAGGTGAAGTTGACCCACAATTTCCTAATTTCCAAAAAAAAATTTTGAAAATTCGGAAATTGTGGGGCAGGACTGCCTCAAAAGCTATTCGCATGCGATTATCAAAAGACAAGGTTCAGGGGTGCTAGAGGGTGGTGGGAGGGGGTGAGTTGAGCGCGGTAACGTGTAACACAAATTATAAATAATAGGTGAACGTTATTTTTTCGGATACATATTTCATTTTATATTGTACAGGAACGCGTGGCGGGCGTCGCAGGGGTGGGGGTTAAAATAAAGAGAAGCGCAATTGAATTTTTAATATTTCATGAAGAGGGACGCAAGCGGGGCCCGAAGCAGTTTTAATGGGGTTACGGCGAGCGGCGCGCTCCGCCGGTGGCCCAGCGCCTGCGCCCCGCGACCCGCCAGCATCGGCTTAGCTTAGACGATACATTCATCATTAACGACTATTCAACTAATTAATAAACATATACTAATGCGCTTCATGAAAACACAAAAAGCGGTTTAAAAAACATCACGAGAAAATGGCATACGATTGAAAATTCAATGACATGTGACATCTTCGAGAGGAGTGGGCACAAGACGGCTCCCACAGAGCAGAGAACTGTCCAGCTGTGGGAACAATACAGGCTGGTCTTGCTTTAAGTAAACTAACTGCCGCCTGCTCGCCTTAGACACGGCTTAAGGGCTAAAGAGCAATGGTCAAAGTATATATTACAAAAACATAGAATAGTTTCGTAGCAACTGAAAGGTTTTTTTGTGTGGCGTGACATAATTGACACCTTCCAGCCAGGACCGTTAAATATATATGGCTGTTCTTAAATATTTTCTGACAGAGTAGCACTAATAACACAACATGATTGTAATGAAATAAGATTAAGTTGTAGAAAATGTTTACCTGTAGTAAACCTCTACCTAACCCGACGGAGATAACATAGGCGTAATACAACATTCTCTCTCCCAAGTCCTGGTAAAGACTGGCGACTTGCTCTGCGCCACCCATAAGAGCTAGGCAGAGTTGCCACTCTTTACTCGGCTGCCATCTAAATACAGGTACAACTGTAATAGGTACATTACAGTTTAGCATTTTAACTTGGAACTTGGTCATTGTGTATCCAGCAGACAGAAAATATAGTCACACAATAATGCACAAACTTTTTATGCAACAAGGAAAATTAACTTGGTTTTTCTTGAAATTGTTCCTGTATTTGGACCAATATACTGTTGCAATATGATTATGGTTCTAATTTCATCAGCTCTAAAATTCGCCACCCTTAACGTATATCCTATGACCCACTGTCAATTTAATTAAAACTTCGCGAAGCCTATCGTAAATGCAGCTCATTACAATCTCTGCGGCCGTTAATGACCTCATCTGTGGTCTAAACAGTGTGTCGATATCATGGCCGCTATCATATGACGGACATGGCGTTTTCCGTACTTTGGATTTAACTCAATTGTGACCGCTCGCAGCAGAGGGGGTCAGCCTGACTGACCCTAGCAATCTGAAACCATTTATTTCAAACAAACTGTTGCCTGCAGCGTCAGTCACGTTGTATAATTAGAAATTATTATAATGTGGCTTTCTAATTTCCCATTACTTACTCGAACAATTTTGGAATCAGATAAGTATACTTAGTTAGTTTTTGTTGCGAAACTGACGATAGGAGTCGGGGGATTGCGAGGGATATCCGGACTGATTCCTCATTAAAGTAATGATTACTGATTCTAACTCTGCTCTAGATCGCGTCAATATGTAGGTACGTCACACTTATCACTTGTACGCAGTACACATCTGACCAATAAAGGGATGCTGTGACTGATACACAAGTAAGCAGGACATCTTACGAAGATTCCGACTGTTAGGTTCTAAGAATTTTTCTCTTAAGCGACTCCTAAAGCCGCGAAATTGACGCCCATGTCGAAAAATCCGAAAATTTACATTCTTCTTCGTAGTTGCTTCCAGTACCTAACTTTCTCCTAGATCTTATAAAAATGAAGCTGACAGAGAAGAAACTCAGTCACCCAGACAGTTCACTGTACAGACAACCAGTTCGATATGAATGACTTCAAAACGTGAAGACAGTTAAGCAGTTGGTTACTAGCTTAACAATAGGTAAGTAAAGCATTACAATGTGTCGAGACGTCACTTTATGATATCCGCGATCGCGTGGCGGTATCACATGGCCCATTCACCACATATAGTTTTGTTACTCGACCATAATATCCTGCTCGCCATTATAATGTTTACTTTGGACACGTAACACTAATCATGGACGCATGCGCATCTATTCCGTATAGATAGGAACATTGTTGAACTAATAAAATATTTACGCGCTTGAGCGGAACACCCGGAATCGCATGTGACGGCTTCTAACAATTAGTAGAACAATAATTGGTAGGGAATTTGAAGAATTCGGAGTGCTTGCCAAAAATGTGAGATTGCAAATATTTTAGTGGCAATACTCAACAAAAAGTCCCAAGACATCAATGTTCGATAATGAATTGGCAAGGTGGCGGGTCACGCGGAGGTCTGCGCCACTATCCGCCTCTCACTGACCCACATCGTACAATGCGCTTCCGCCTAGCGCCACGCAATTAAGCACACCAGACATAAAAAATTACCGAAACAAAAGCGAACGGGGGTCAATCCCCCCCCCTCCCCCCGCCACTGCTCACCCCTCGCCGCAGTTACAATTTATCATAGCAAATAAAAATATGCGGAATTAAAAGAAAAAGGAACAAGAAATTGGAGCGAGAGGGAACGTTACTGCCGCCTGTCGAATGTTCAAAATAATACTATATATTTTTACTACCTCCCTCGGGACCAGGGGAGACGGTACGTCGGTAACCAATTAAAAAAAGTATTGCCCCCGATAAATGTTTGATGTTCTAGGTAGGTACAGCTCGGTGGGTACAGGTGACGGTTCTCCAGACGGCGACCATATATGACACAGAGCACTACATGCCAGTACAACCACTTTTATTAAACTCCCGCCTGCACCTCCTGACCTAACAGATTTTCACCAAAACGGGACACTGCTCCTACAACCATAGACCACAAATTCTTCGTTGCCTACATGGTCTAAGAAACTTTCACATCACGTGAAATTGACGTTAACCTTCCTAATTTAATCTTAATCGAATGACGTCAGAGCCCATCAAACTTTCTTTATAGCCGCCCAAATTACACTAATAAATTATTTAGCTGTAATCAAACTATACACTAATTATACGAGTAATTAATACATTATAAGTAATGAATAAGGCGGCGCGGCCATATTGTCTATTAGTGGCTTAATTAAAAAATATATTTATTATTTATTTTCCATTATCCATGAGGGGGTGGTGGACTAGCTATTATTTGGTTAACTCATGGTTTTTTTGTTTGTTCTGTTCGAACTTGATTTATTAATATCGGTCACGGTGCCACTTCATTATGATCTGACATTCCATATGAATTGTGAATTGTTTCATTAAAAGGTTCAAATAATTAAAATTGTTGAATACTTGCAGAACTATTTAATAAATGTAAGTACTTAGAAGTATTATTACTAGATAGATATTAAACGGCGAACGTACATCGTCATCATCATCATCATTTCAGCCGAAAGACGTCCACTGCTGGACAGGCCTCCTGTGTCGCCACATTGACTGATCCCGTGCTTCTCGCATCCAGCGGATCCCCGCAACCTTCACCAGGTCATCGGTCCACCTAGTGGGAGGCCTTCCAACGCAACGTCTTCCGGTTCGCGGTCGCCACTCCAGAACTTTCCGGCCCCATCGGCCATCCGTTCTGCGAGCAATGTGCGAACGTACTTAAAACTGCAGAATTACCCCTCTGTGTGAATCACTAAAACTACACAAAATCAAAGAATCCAGAGAAAATATAATGCATTAAGCAGTTTCTTTGATTCCTCTCCAGATATCGCATCCATCCTCAAGCGCGGCGACATTCATTGAAGTATTGCAAACAAGCTATTTCGCACAAGCGCTTCCATGATACAAATTCAATATTTTTCTACTCCAAGCCCTCATCTCAATGGAATCCTTCTAATTAAAGCCCAGTGCTTGAACCAAAGTTTTGAATTGGTAATCATTTCGAATCAAAGAATTCTATTCATCCTTCCTGCTTACCTTTCAATGTAGTATCGATTGACGCTCGTCTGCTCCCAATTAGTTGGGTACGTCATCGCTTGTACTTACCACTATTGATAGTTTATTTAATTAATTACATTAATACTGAGCTTAAATGAGGTGCAGTTATATTTTTTCCGCCGTTCTAGCCGCGCTCGAGGGTGCACCGTTGCATGCTATTATAAAAGTTAATAAATCAGTTTGTATGAATGTTATATTACTGGGCTACTAAGTAGCTCTAATTAATTTAATTATTAAACTGTTAAGAGTTTTTATTTTAATTCATCATATTAAATTAAAATCAGTTAGTTTGGTTAAATTGAAATCAGTTTTATTTATTGGATTGTTTTAGCGTGCTGAGGAAAGGCGTCGTCATATAATAATATAATAATACTAATTGGGTAATCACGAACCTAGCCAAATGGTATAGAAATAACAGATAAATCCTTTAACCACTCGTTCAATTTACGTGGGCCTGGGCGTTTAATTATTATCGAGTCTTCGATTTTGTTGGAGTTTTATTTTTTTCAGGTCCGAGATTGTTCCACTCAATTCATCCGGCATTACCTGATACACACGTAACACACGTAAAACTATTTAATTATTTGTGGTTCCAAACTGGCTATACACGTAGGGCTGGATTATTTAAAAAAGTTACAATTATTATTAAAAGGGAACTTAATTATAGGAAAAACTAAACTTGGATTCACTTTTAAGTATATTTGTAATATTAATTATTACTTCCTTACATTATAAATAAGTTAAAAATATATGATGTCTGTGTTATGCATGGAGTAATACTCCATACATACACGTATACAATTTCGGTAAAAAATATAGGACACCGAGCGCAGTCTTACCTCACCAGTTACCGTTCGCCACTAAATTCGCTAAGGACTCGCGATTGGGTCTTTGGAACATCTCTTTCTAACATACGAATACTTTAGTGTCCGCAATTACCCGCTGTCCGTGATTACCACACTCTCCGATGCATTTCAACAATCAGTATAGGTACATTTATTTACTCGTCCACCGCAAATAAATCACAGTTTCTTAGAATAGGTGCACTCCCAAGATTTGACACATCTGAAATGGCCAGCAAGTGCTCGCCAGTGTAATACAGCGCTCAGATAATAATATTTGAAGTGTTAGGGGGAGCATTCTCTACTAACTACACTGTCTGGCACACAAGTAATACCCACTAAAGGGAACAATGCGTTATCTCACCAACTACCCATATTACGTCACGGTGTCTACGTAACAAATACTGTCACAGAGTAAGGGAGGTGAGGGATTTGCCGCACTTGATAAACTGCTGCTCGCTACTCTATCGTCGCCCATTCATATTTTTCTTACACTTTTTATTGAACCCCTAAGTTTGGTTTTGTGAGTCATGTCCCTGCTCGTGTAAATGTACAAAGTTAATATCAAATTGTGGTTTTTACGTTTATATTTGTTTTGTTTTGGGCGAGTTCTAGTGTTCGTTTGGGTGTGAAAACTGGTTCATTTATTAAGTTTGCGCATTAGGAAGTGTAACTGTTCTTGTTATGAAAGCATATTGGGAACTGACGATGACCAGTTACGTAATACAATAGAAATCTGGCGAAGTTCAGAGCCAGCGCTATCCCTACGGCCAACAGTCACACTTTCCGAATTCGAAAGAAACTTTTCTCGCCACTAAAGTTGTCGAGGTCGCGCTTTATAGTATTGCACAGAAATATGAATGGAGGCAAACAGAAAAGCCGATGCACCTTTGATCTTTGTACACTGCGAGCCTCTCAGAGGCTACTCCCATTACTGCATGCAGATTTTATACTTTGTGACATTTTTGTGCGAACGGCGCGCTTCGTGAGCCCCCCCCCCCGGCCCCGCGTCCCCCCCGCCCGGCACCCCTCACCCCTAGCTCGCCACCTGCAGGGGTGCGCTACTTAGCTGATGACTTATTAAGAGTGCATTCTTCAGAGGTGTCTGCCTGTCGCGGCGGGTTTAATGACGTGGCTTGCTGCCTGCTCTCTGATTTCGTACTTCGAGTATGTCCCACTTTTACTCACAATGCTTTGCGGTTTTGTGTAGTGTTTGTTCGCCGCGTGAGGGTTAAGGCTTTAATGTGATTTTCCGAATATTGGTTTGTGGAAATTTTGGATGTTTTCGTGTTTTTGGGTTGGATTTTAGATTACGCGTTGGAGGTTTATCTAATGAACAGGTTTACAAAGGAGTGGACATAGTCTACCTATACCAGCGGAAAAAATCAATGGCATATCTATCTCTAATGAAAAAATACCATCAATTTCCTTCAACACAACACAAGAAATAGCAAAAAAACAGCAGCAAAAAATTTAAAAATCAATATCTGGAAAAAATAAATGTTAAACACTAAGGTGGCATCCCTATTATGAGCCGCGATTGATGCTTAGAAAACTTGCCGGCCTAAATAACGAGTCAGGGCTGTCAGTCCCGATGATAAAAGGTATCTGACAAAGGGATCGCAGAAAATTAAAAGGGCTCTGTTGTATTTGTTCGTCATTTCCGCGGCGAACACGCGATCGCGGCCTCGCTTCGGTGACCTTATCATTTGTTGATAGCGAACGAAAACTTTTATACACGCTCTGAACATATTTTTGGCAATATTTTGTTAGAAGTTCTAAGTTTTGTTTTCGAAATGTTTTAGAAAGAATATAATACTACGCGTGATGCAAGAGAGCTAGTTAGAGTGACTGAGTAGCCCTACTGCAGCACTGTCGCTGCATTGGTAACAATGGATTACATGCGAGATGTTTGTTATTCGGCGTCAATCTTATAATGCCTCGCTATCAGTTGTCCCCCTTTTCATGTTTATTGTTTTTTTATAAACTTTGCCCCCACTTTAGGAATTTCTCCTTTATCGTGGGTGCGTTCGCAAACATTTAAATGCACATACACAAATACCCAGACCCGAAACAACTATCTGTAGGCCATACAAATATATGCTCCGTGCGGGGATCGAACCCGCAACACGCAGCGCAGCAACCCAATCGCTCAGCCACTGCACCAACCGTGCCGTCGAGTTGTACTATTGACAGAGCTGTCAAACCTTTGCTGTCAAGTTATTGACAGTTATAGCTCGCAGTGTGTAGCTCGGTTTACGAAACTCACGATTTCTCGCTAATTTCGACGGTTTAGTGTCTAATGCTCACCTGGGTGATATATCCCAGGTGAACATTAGATTTGGTTTAGTATCCTCAATTCACCTTGGAGATATTAGTTTCACCCAGGTGAATTGAGGATAGGTACTAAACCAATGTTACTCGTAAAACATTTAGTGTCCTATGTTCACCTGGGTTAAAGGGCCCAGTATTTCTTTTTTAGTTGATTGCTATAGTCAGTCGATCTGTCCAACTGCTACGTGCATATTTTGTATTATTTTAAATAGGCAAGGACAAGTAGGAAGGATAGAAAAAAGATACCAAGAGAATAGAAGTAGGAAGGAGGTATTGAAAGGTATTGAGAACTGGAATGAATATTTAAAAAAAAAGAATAGTTAGTAAAGTCCCACAAACTACCAGGAGAACAGAAATAGGTAGGAGGTTTTGATAGATATTGGAAACTGGAATGAATATTTAAAAAATGGATACGTAAAGACCCACAAACTACCAGCAAAACAGAAGTAGAAAGGAGGTTTTGATAGGTATTGAAAACTCGAATGAATATTAAAAAAATAAAGAAAGGATAGGTAGTATCGCCCCACAAACTACCAGTAGAACAGAAGTAGGAAGGAGATATTAGAATCTTTAAATCAAATCTATAATATGCCTTTCTAATGCCATGCATTTTTATATGCAACAATAAAAATGGATGGTATTAGACATACCTCCTGCCTACTTCTATTCTCCTGGTAGTTTGTGGGACTTTACTATTACTACTTATTTTTCATCTCCTACTTGTCCTTCCCTATTTAAAAGCACGTAGCTTTTGCTTATATCGACAGACTATAACAACCAACTAAAACAAAAATACTGGGTTATGTCACCCAGGTGGACACAGAACACTAAATGTTTTAACATTGGTTTAGTATCCTCAATTCACCTGGGAGATATTAGTTTCACCCAGGTGAATTGAGGATACTACTTTAGTGTTTAATGTTCACCTGGGTGAATTGCCCAGGTGAACATTAGACACTAAACCAGGTACTAAACTTTTACCAAAATATCCCTCTCACTGACTGGCAATAGTGGCAATACTGCACGACCAACATTTGATTTCTGCTCGTTCATAGTTTGGTTTGGGTCGAGTTAATCATCAGAAAGACAAAAGTCATGCTACCGTCGTAGTCGTGATGGTCATATCTTATAGCCTTCCCTGTAAAATACATTCACGGAAACGAACCACATAAATTATGCAAACACAGTCACACTGAAGCAAAGCTCACGCCAAGTCAATTACAAAGCCATATAGATAACCAATGGATTCGCAAATACGTTTTTTCTCTAACGGTACCCTAAACAGGGGAATTACAGTCGAATCGAACCATTAACCTTTACAAAGAGTAGTAAGAAACGGAACAAAAAAAATGTGATGAATGCAATATAACGACTATTTTAATAGGGTTGTGTTCTTTGCTCGATAAATTACCGCTAATGCTGTAGATATGCGACGTTTCTTTCATTGTGGGGAATTGTGAGTTTTTTGTTACAATAGTAATTACAGGCGTTCGCGTTTATTGCTGTTGACAGCCCTGGCGTGGTTACGTAAGTCAAGTGTTGGTGCCACCCCTCTACTTGCGACAAATTGTATACTTACGTATGTTTGATAAGTAATGCATTTGTCATCGCCTCATCGGCATCGGTCCGATTACTTCCAACTCGGAGGTGTATCGTATGGTGTTTTGTTCACTTTATTTTGCTATTTATATAAGAAATTATTGATGTTACATATTGACGTATATGGCGAGTTAAAAAGCCGGCAAAAGCAAGAATGATTCAATTTATGACACCGTAAGTGGCAGTTAGACGCTGAACTGCAAGCAAACGTGCAATTTAAAGCGAACTAATTTACGAGTAACAATAAAAGTTACTCAAGACATGTCATAATATGTAAAAGGCACACGTTATGGCGGGAAAACACACCATTCGCCATACTTAGTTGTAAACGCAAATTATACTTTCTTAAGTAATAGAAAAACTTAAGCTTACCCGCATGGGAAAAATACGTGCAACATTATATATGTACACAAGAAACATGTACGCGCCTTTGAACACAAGTAATTGTTGTGTGTATTATATGGGAGTAGGAGAACAATTAAAAATGATAACTGTTTATTAACGATATTTCCTGTTAGTGAGCTATCTAACTGCAAGGAAATTAGTTATTGGACCGGATGAAATATATTGGAAAGATACGTACCTCTACTTAAAGATATTGTTGAACTTTAAGAAATAATTCCTTTAGAACTTGTGAATGATGTCTACTGCCTGAATAAGGAAGTTAACTAAAAAAAAATAATAAGTCCGTCAGATAGATTTCCAAAAAATATTGGACACGTATTTTTTCTTTTTTCACGTAAGCAAACAATGAAGACGATACAGTGTTTTGAAAACTCGTGTGACGTCATATTATAAGACATTAGTATGAGATTTTTAGCGGTTAGTGACGTCACAAACCCCAACTCGAATCTTCGTAATTTTTATTGATTTGATAAAGCAAAAATACGTATCCAATATTTTTCGATAATCTAACTGACGGACTAATTAGAACCATATTTTTTTAAGTCGGAAAACATCCTTATTCACCCATTGGTAGGTATATCCCGTCTGTTCTTGGCAATCTCCACGGTCCTGCGCCAGCTTTATCCATGTTTCCCCCCAATGTGACGGTAACTATGTCGTCTGCCCAACTCACCCATTCGGTGACAGCCTTAGTCCACCTGTCATCACTGCGGCGCCTACGTGTACTTTATGTTACTTGTGCTAAAATAATACGTTTTTAAATAAATAGAGAAATCGTAAAAAGTCTTTATTAAATACACCTTACAAGAAAACATCGCTTCACTATAATACAATTACCAACCATGGGATAAAAATCGGATTTTTAGTCTATGCCCAGGAGCCGGGCTGTTTGCTGGGCCAACATTTGTCGACACTCCCCGCTCGCACGTGGCACGTTGGTACACGCTGGTACATGAGATTGGCGTTACTCACACGTGTGTTTGATTGACAAGCCCGGATTTTATTGCTACATCTGAAAATAAAGTTAGCTCCCAAACTAAACGGTTGGAAAATTAAAAAAAAAATCATTACAAACATTTGCTCGGTAGCACGGGAATTTTAATAATTTGCCGTTCGGTTGACCGAATATAAAGTCGTTTTCAAAATAAGTAGGAGGTACATTGATATTGTTGTTGAATGCCACTCAATAATGCAACACCTTCGTGCGCAAGTGCTAGTACCATGTTAATTACAAGCCTGTCATTATAATTGTACAGAACCCCAGTTTCTACAAAATTATTGACACTGTCCTGTCATCTATCTAAAGAGTTAATTATTTGCTGCGACTAAGTCGTCGCGGATTACTTTGAAGTGATTCATACTCGTTTATTATTTACGGTCATCGGTCATCTAGGTATTTTTAAAGGGAAAAATATTTTTCAAATGTAACGTTCTATTAGGGTTCCGTAGCCGAATGGAAAAAAAACGGAACCCTTACAGATTCGCCATGTCTGTCTGTCCATATGTCACAGCTACTATATTCGAAAACTATTAAGACTAGGCAGTTGAAACTTGGTCTGAGAACCTCTTGACGAATTTTATACAAAAAAAAGATACACGGAACTCAAACAAAAAAAAAATTCATTAAACCTACGAACGTGTGAGGTATCTATAGAATATAGATACTAGACAGGTCTCTAACAATCACATTGAGGTTCCCAAACCATTTTTTTTCAAAGTCAATCGTTCGAAAGATAAGTACTTCCAAAGTGGTAAAATGTGTGTGTAACTTTTAAACTAAGAAAGTAAAAATTTAAAGAATACATACGCTGTAGATCCCAATAATAACTTTCAACCAAATTATTGGTTACAAACACTATGAAAAACAAACTTATCACAAAATATGTGTTTTCGAAAAATAAAACAAATTAAAGGGCGTGCCTTGCTTGCTTAGTCGGTATACTACGATGGTACGGATCCCTTCAAGTGCGAGTTTGACTCGCACTTGGCCAGTTTTTCGATGATTTTGTAAAGCCATTTTTATTATTGGTCGCAAATATTTCATACATGTGAGCTTTATACGGGAAATGAAAAAGTGACTAAAATGTACAAACTTAAATGTTTTGCTGCGTCGAATTCTTAGCTTTTATATTTGTAGGTAAGGGGAAATATTTTCGATTCAACTCACCCTGGCTACTGGCGCGTATATTTTTAGATATTGACTAAACTTTGTGGACAATGGCCATGTGACTTGAGCTTTTTTTAGTTTCACGTTGTAGACTCACTTTGTAAAGCTTTTAAAAACTTTGTTTGTTGCATTTAAATTGCAATAGACGGTGCTTCTAAATCTGAACAATCGAAGTTTGTTTTATTTTTAGCTATCGAATCGAAACCAGCTGCTAAATAGGAAATTATACTTTAATATTTATGTAGCGGCGAGATACTTATAAACCGATGATGCGCTCTATTCATTTCCATAAAAAAACTGAAACGCTCGAGTGGCCCCGGCATTGCCGGTTGCTTTCACATAAATATCACGTCACGCCATTTATTATTTACTTTTCTTCATAAACTATTATAAGTGTATAAAATGAATACAGTTAACAATGTTAAATATGTGCTCAGTGCGGTGTTGTATCACTTGCAGTTTCATCTTGTTTCCAGATATCGGACATTGTGAGAGAGAACTCCTATTTTATTTATCGCAAGATAAAGTCAAATCTAACGTCTTTGGAACTTCCTAATTACATACATTATAGCTACTTTAGTTTGTTACACACTATTGTTGAAAATAGATTGTTCTATGAAACAGAGGATTACATTACACACAGATATTTTCACTTTTTTAACAATCAATCAATCAATTCACCTGAACTTAGTTAGATCCATTAGTACTAAAAGCACTGTCAATCTTAATAATAATAAATCCAAAAGTTTTGTACGAATACTAAAAGGAAATAGATTTTCTATAGTATATAAAATTTGCGTCTCGACATCATTTTTAACCGACTGCCAAAAAGGAGGAGGTTCTCTATTTTTATGTACTCGTATGTTACATTGTTCACCGATATCTACGTCAAATGCAGGCCGGTTTTCAAAATTCTTGTTGTATTCGAAAGGGGATGTTCCCAAGGTCGCTCCATTGTCTCCAAGACAGGATCTAATTATGGGATCCCAAGGAAATCGAGGGCAACTCTCAAATTTTATAGGCACTTATTTCATTTTCCATGTATTTTTTAAAGCTGTTCAAATATTTGCGTCTGATAATCATAATCTCTTGTGATGGTGATGAAGGAAGGTTAGTAGTAGAAAGAAAACTATATATATAAGTATATATACCTATATATATATAGTTGTAATCTTTCAGGCTAATTAATTGCTATTGTTTTTTTTTTAAATTAAATCTCCTTAAACGACTTTAAAAATGGAGGTTTTCAATTTGTTGGAATCTTTTTTAAGTACCTATGTATATTCACCGATTACTCCAAGACTTGATCCGATATGAAAAAATATTTTCTTGTTGGAAAGGAGGTATCCCAAGGGTGGTACCATGATTAGGATCTGATGATGGCATCCCAAAGAAATTGAGGGCAACCCTCAAGTTTATAGGAACGTATTAAGTGCTTTTTCTAAAGCTATTCTTTTCTAAAGCTATTGAAACAATTTTAATTTTTTTATGCAAGTATTCGCATCTCGCTGCTATCACCGAATGTTGATGAGCTGATGATGTAAGGACGTGACTCCTAAACGGTTACGAGTTCAAAGCATTAATAAGAGAATGTTTTAGTAGGGGTTAGATAGTTTTAGGGGTTCGGTTTCTTAGTTGAATGTTTAATGCACTGAAAATATTTGTAAAGGATATGATAACCAAAAAAAAAAATGAAAAAACTCTTTTGAAAAAAAAAACCTACATCTAAAACACAAAAACGAGAAAAATAAACTTAAAACAAACGAATTCAAGCAAATGTTATTATTATTATTCAACTGAAATCAGAGAGACAACTTTGTTTACGAACTGTTGATAAATCGAGATTTTGAATTCCGTATAATAATATATTTCCGCGGTAAGTGTTTAAACGCGACTAAATTATAACAGCCGCTCGCTGCAATCTTCAGATTAAGACTAAGCCACGCTTGCATGGGTTTGTCCGTAGATGGGTGACCACGAGGTCGTGGCTCGGCTAGCACGCTAAGTCGTTGGTCCCGGCTGGCAATTTTATATCTCCAACAGTCGTTGCTTAAGTATAAAATTTTTCGAAACTGATTTTCTTTTATCTAATTTTCTAACCAAAAGAAATTATAATTTAAAAAGGATTAGTGTAGTAAAGTCTCACTAACTACCAGGGGGCCAATTCTCGATTTTCGCCATTTATCTCGAGTTCGAGATCGTAAGTCTATCTCTATGTCTATTAAAAATATCTCTATCTCTACCAAAAAATGTCGAATTGAGCAGAATTCCGTATTCTCAGTCAAAATAGAAATAAATGTCACGAAAATGTCGAGTCGAGTGAAGATAATGTTACCATTATGAAGAATCGCACGTTCTGTTTTAGGTAGCTATGAGTTAATGAATGATTTTGTTTTAAAACGCTGACTAAACCTCAAATCAAATCAAATCAAAAGTCATTTATTCAAATTAGGCTGATAATCAGCACTTTTCGAACGTCAAAATTTACTTTACTCTACTTATTTACAAGATACAGTCCCCCAAAACGCCCACCCTTCGGCACTTCCTAGTGTTTAGCTGGAAAGAAGAAGTGACGGAACAAACTCCCCAGCAACACATTCTGTCTGTTATGTTGGTTAGAAGAACCAGACTCGATACAATAGTAAGGTGTAAGTTCATTTTAGAGTTACTACAGACACAAATCAATGATAAAAAATTATATAATTACAAACAATGTAAAAATAAAAAAGTACATAACATAATCAATTAACAAATTTTTGTAATGAAGGTAAGGCACAAATGTTGACCTACTTATTTAAGTATAAAACGAAACGTTTAGTGTGTTTCAAGATTTTCGTATGCTCTTCGTGAAATAAAGAAAACAAATTGACAGTTGACTGTCTGTCAGTGTCAGAATTTGCGCCTTTTTGCGGTTCCTTCAAAACTTTTGTTATGTTTACATGTACTGTGTTTACATCATTATTGGGTGCTGATTTACATTTTAAAAGTTTTATTTTAACATGGAGGGGAAAAATCAAACAAGGCAAGGGCACAAATCAAAGAGTATAAATCAAATTTCCAGTAGGTATGAGATGCCAAGCCGTATTTTATTTAAACATTAAAGAAAAGAAAACACAGTGTACAATCCAAAACTCAACGAATTCACTCAGAAATGACGTATCTCTACAATCGACATGACATCTCTACTGCTCAGAAGCACTCGACATGAACTCTAACGTTAGCTTTCGACAAATGTCGAATCCGACATCCCCAGAATAGCAACTTTTAAAATTTGTCGAAAAAATGACGTCATTAGAAATTTTTGTCGAGTTCGACACCATCTCTAAAATCGAGAATTGGCCCCCTCGATGTCAAAAACATGAAGGAGGTGTCAAATCGGATCCCGGGATCGGTAGAGCCAATCCCACAGGTTGGGATGTCACTGGCCTGAAAAGTTTGACAACCAGTCTCATCATAAAGCAGTCGTACCATGTAAAATACTGGTATTCATGTGCATCCACAAAGCCTGTAAGTCGACCCCAATACAGTTGAAAAAAGGCTGATCAAATGATGATGATAAATGACGTTTCGTTCGGGATATTTTTTTGTTAAATGACAATTTTAACTTTAAGTAAGACTTGACTACTAAAATGACGAGAGGAGTTAATACATATAAGTAATATACCTACCATATTGTCGCTCACCATGACTGTCGGTAAATATGTAGCTCACTTTACACGTTGGCCAGCTGTCCACATGGCAGTACCTATAACAGTAATTTTCAGTCATATAATTTTCAACTTCAGTGGATATTCATAGCGCTTTACTATGATAACATATACTTATCATACAATGGCATATAATTGCATTGCATTGTACTTAGTTGCAATATAAATGCACCGGTTCAATTTTATACATGTTTGAGAATCACATTCAATATTCAAGTAATTATTATATGTCTTCTAGCTTCTCTTGAATAAACACAATTTTTGGACGCCAAAATTTCGTCGCACGAGGATGCGATAAACCAATGGCAAACAATTTTCAAATATTAAACGCCTGCGTGTAGCCACACTGTACAAAATAATAACACCATTCGTATAGCTAAAGATAGGTCCGAAGGGGGAATGCGAATCCTGCATTGTATAGCAATAGTAGCGCCTCTTCGATACGCCGCGCGCCGACCGCGACACCGCTATAGGTGGTAGACAGGAGCGGCTGCGACACGCACTCCGAACGCGACACTAGTCGTTCTTGATTCCAAGACCGCACGTGACAATTCTCCGTTCACGCCTTCATTATAAATCATTAAACCGAAGTTTTTAATTAAGCATTGTGCTCGCAAATATTGGAACAAGCGTAGCCTCACATACATACAACATGTCCGCATTAAGTTAATTATATCAGAATGTAAGTGACATTGTGCCTCGATTATGATTCGATACATTTTTATAGCGATCACATGGTGGGCATTGTTTGGCGAGGCGTTCTCGCCTCTCGCCTCGGTTTATTGCTTTAATAAAGTGATTAAATACCATGGCGTAAAGCCAGGGTTCGATACAGGCCGAGCTAATTTCGAAAACTTGTATTCGCTCCCTTTTAGGTCGGTCGGTTTTAATGTGGGGTCATTGACTGTAGGTCCTGAATTAGAGTTGTACGCCGCGAAGGCGCGCGAATCATCGAGTGTATGCGACAAGCGCGAGTTATCGAACCTGAAAAACTTGCAGCGTTTTTGTGACTATATTTAAAGTAAGAATACGTTGCCTTAAACGATTTGTGACAACTAACGAGACTTAAATCGATGGTCGGTGCATCTCCGGGGGCAGGATCTTTGAACGAACAACTTTATTGAACTTTCGTAAATTACGAAATTTAAGTGCATTCAAAACTCGAGTTACCTATACCTATATTTAAGTTGTATAAACTTGTATTCAAGCTCGTTTGTTTGTCTTCCATAGTCTCAAGGAGCAAACAATCAGCACACATTCCTAAGTAAGCTTAGTGTTGTGGTAGTTGCTGGGTAAGAGTGTTAAGTCACAGGTGTTTAGGCGCGTGGGGCTACGCCGCGACGGCGGGCGCGTCGCGTACACGCTGCGGGCGCGTCGCGTACACGCTGCGGGCGCGGCGCGTACACGACGCAGCGCACCCCTCCGCCACTTTTATTTTTGTTGCCTTACTTTTTTTCTATATGAAGGTCCACTCACTTATTCATGCGAGCGGGATTGTAATTTTTTTCTACTTTTTGCATGCGCCGTATATAGATATTTTGGCTACCTCCTATTTTTCGTGACTATAAAACTGGGCCGGGGCTGTGCGCTTTTTTCGCGGCACCCCTGCCCGCCAAGGGGGAGGAGGGTGCTCGCAGTTAGAGAATTATTCATTGCCTACCCCCGCCGAACCGGCTTTCCGTTATTTCTGTTTGTTATGAATTATGTCCGATGACTTTTTCCGACGCCCCGTTTCTTTCGTTTTCACTAATTACTTTTTCTATAGAAACTATAAATCTTCATTCCTTAATCGAGTTGGGACTCGGGAGTGGAGGCGCGCGGTAATGACATTGGTCGCGTGGCCCTCCCGCAATCGCCCTCACTCGCCCTCACTCGCCCTCACGCTCGCGCCTTGCTCTCTGATAAATATATTCGTTTGTGATAAAACATTTTTTCCTGTGTAAACTGACGTACTAAACGCTAACAAAAGATTCAAATTCACACTCTGCTGCCTACTAAAATATGTAGAAGAGCTCGCTCCCAGCCCGCTGGCAGCTACAAATTTGAATTTCATATGTATGTTTCGCCTATTACGGATGCACTCATTAATATCTTAAGTGATGTGTGGAGGTTTATGGCGCACCATTTTGAGCTTTATTACACTGTAACACGGTTCATTGCCGGCACAACGTTTAAGGTTGTCTCCATTTATACAGAGCACGCGTTAAGATTATGTCGGATGAAAAAATGCTGCAAATTGTATGACCCCCCATGAAAAAACATTATCATTACGGGCACATCCGTTGGGTTATCTTTTCGTATGCAAATCTTGAGTGCTCACACCGCTTCTGTGATACTTGCGGAGTAGTGGGCCGCGGGACGGTCAAGCGCGAGTCGTGCTCTAAGGATAAGTGCGTCGGACGGCCGCGGGCCGGGACTTCTCTCGACGGTCAACAAACAAGGTTACCTTTCGTGAATGTGCAATTGTGGGACTGACAAAAGGTTGCTTTATCCTTGTTAAATAACTATTAGGTAGTAAAAAAACTATTTATTTTCTCCATACTACGGTATTACGTTTAGAAATGAAATCACGATCAAAAAACCGATTAAGATTTTTAGATGCAGTTTCTGTCAAGTCGAAAAGTCAGTAATTGCGCTCGTGCAAATGAGCCTTAACCTTGAAAATTCAGACGGTCGATGTATTTGAGTCGCAAAGTATTTTTAGTAACATATAGCTGTACCTGTTTATTTATTAACTCGTGCTAAAACAATCCGAATATTCTGGAACTGGGAAGTAGGGTCGGGGTCGTCCATGTTAAACTGTTTCAAGGGTGGTTTGGAATCCAAACATATTAATTAGTCTTTATCCCTGACCCGCAATGGTCGCCGCGAAACGACTCTGAGGTTGTTTTTTGTAGGAAACACTGCGGATCTTTAACACGCCTTTTCAACCTAAGCTTGTTTTTTTCGTACTTTAATTGATAGAGGTGAGGTAGATTCTTGTTCGATAAGTTAGGTAAACTTTTTTTTGATGTTCAGTACATGCATTTATTTAGCTGGCCTGTTGGTCTAGTGGTTAGTGACCCTAACTGCTATGCCGGAGGTCGTGGGTTCGATTCCCACCCAGGACAAATGTTTGTGTGATGAGCACGATCATTTGTTCTGTGTCTGGGTGTAATTTATCTATAAAATGTATGCATTTAGAAATATATATGTATGTTTATCAGTTGTCTAGTACCCATAACACAAGCTCTGCTTAGCTTGGGACTAGATGGCGTTGTGTGATAGTTGTGGAATATTATTATTATTATTATTCCCTTTATTTATTTTGTCACAAACTTATTACATTTTTAAATATTCTTTACAAAAAAAAAAAACAATAAAAAAACATTTAAAAATATAAAAAATTGTAGCCCACCGGTATCGGGAACAGGGTCCAAGCTACCGGCGGTCAGGGCTCCAGAGAAAGGAACCTCCTAACAATGCGTGCCGTGTCCAGGAGTACCGCTCTCTGCATCAAGCCCTTGATCCAGCTGCCTAACGAGAGCCTCCTCAGGTGTTGGTCGAGGCTCTTGGCTATTAAGCCATTGGCTGAAACGACTATCGGTACAATGATCGCTGAGTCCACATCCCACATGTCGACAACCTCGCGAGCCAAGTCAAGATACTTGATTTGCTTATCTTTCTCGGCTTTCACGAGGTTCTCGTCATGCGGGACGGTTATGTCAACGATCATTGCGCGCCGCTCTGATCGATCCACCACCACTATATCAGGTTTATTAGCTATAATAGTCCTGTCAGTGATGATGGATTGATCCCAGTACAGTGTGATATGGCCATTTTCGAGAACTGGGTCGGGCACATATCTGTAGTACGGCACTTCTGATTCCACAAGGTTGTACTGCAGAGCAAGTTGCTGATGGATAATCCTGGCTACAAGGTTGTGTCTATGTAAATATTCTCCGTTAGCCAGACGAGAACACCCGGAGATAATGTGACGGATTGATTCACCCGGACGGTGGCATGCCCGACATATGTCAACCGTACCGTCCTTCACAATAAATCTCCGGTAGTTATTGGTCATCATAACTTCGTCCATAATTGCACAGACAAAACCTTCGGTTTCTCCGAAGAGTTCCCCGGAACGTAGCCAGGCCACGGACGCTAGGAAGTCTACATCAGGCCCGTGTAGGGCCCGGAAAAAGCGTCCGTGAAGCTCCTTACTCTGCCATACCTCCATGCGGTCGTTAGTGTCAAGCACTACAGGTTTGCGCCAATTCTCTTTAGTCAAGGAGAGCGCGGTAAGGCCCCTGTCCACTGCTACAACATCTCGATGCATCCCCACGTCGGTTTCTAGGAAATATTCCCTGAGACTGCATATCTCACGATTATGAAGAGTCTTAGCATTTAAAAAGCCTCGACCTCCACACTTCCGTGGGATATACAGTCTCATAACCGAAGAACGTGGGTGATGCATTCGATATGTCGTCAACAATGTACGGACCCGCCTATCCAGGGCGTCTAGCTCTGTTTGAGTCCATTTGAGTATACCGAAAGAGTACATCAAAACCGGCATGACCCAACCGTTGAAGGCTCGCACTTTATTTCCGCCTGATAAAAGACTATTAAATACTTTTCTCAGGCGGCCAAAGAAGCGCTCCTTCAACGATTGTTTCATGTCGGCAACGTTGATGCCCAGTGCTTCCGACATACCCAAATACTTATAGGTTTCGGTTGCTGAGAGGGATCTAAGATTTATGGAATCTGTGAGCTGGGTTCCCACAGATTCCACAATCCCCCCTCGCTTTACATGCATGATCGCACATTTGTCCACACCGAATTCCATCCTGATGGCGTTACTGAAAGTTTCAGTGACCTTCAATAGCTCCATCAGTTGCAAATCGTTGGGGGCAAAGAGTTTCAGGTCATCCATGTAAAGGAGGTGAGATATAACCTGACCACCTCTTTTCAACCGATAGCCTAGACCTGAATCCTCCAGCAGCGTGCTAAGAGGATTCAAGGCTAAGCAGAACCAAAGTGGACTCAAACTGTCGCCCTGAAATATACCCCGCTCTATTCTTACCGGCTCACTATTCCTATGGATTTGCCGACATCCTGGATAGCGAAGGACTGTCCTCCATTGCCTCATACACGACATCAGGAAGGTGCGCAGGGTTGTATCAATTTTATACAACTCTAGCACCCTTATGAGCCATGTATGTGGCACCGAGTCATAGGCCTTCTTATAGTCTATCCAACATGTCGACAGATCCTTTCGGAAACGGCGAACCTGTTGACTAATGGCCATATCAATGAGGAGTAACTCCTTAGTACCACGGGACCCGTTCTTACATCCATTTTGAGAAGCAGACATAATAGAATTCTCGTTAATATGTTTATTTATTTTAGCTCTCAAAATGGAGGTAAGAACTTTATAGACCGTTGGAAGACACGTAATCGGTCTATAATTTTTGGGTTCCGCAGTACTACCCGATTTATGGAGCAGGTGAGTTATTCCAGTCGTCAGGAACTCTGGTAGCGACCCTGACTCTAAGGCTAACTGGAATAGGGTTGCCAAGCAAGCATGCGATCTTGTGAACCATTTAATCCAGAAGTTGTGCAGTCCGTCCGGTCCTGGTGATTTCCAATTTGGCAACGGACGAACTGCACAACCTACATCTTATTATTATTATTATTATTTATTTAGTGAGGACGTATCCATCCTTTTCCATTTTAGGTTAGATCTAGTGATCGCAAGCACGACTGCTGACCATGACGTCTTGAATTCTATTCCCAGCTCGAGCAAAGTGTTATTGGGTTTTTCATTCAACCGCGCGTCGGGGCAAAGTTATCAAATTCTTTTAATAGGTTCTATTAGGCAGCTACACCTCTAACTAATCCTTCAAGGGTTACAGGTGATGCGTTCTGTTATGTGTATGGTCAAACGACGATGGCACATAAATGACAGAGTCAGCACAACGGGGTCGTTTCTATTTCAGGTATTTTACAATACTTAGTACATTTTGATAGAAGCGCGGAAAGTTGGATACCTATTGCATTCGAGGCGGAATGACCACCCGAGCAGTATGGCGAGGGTGTTCATGGGGTCGAAAAATGCAATAACAAATTCACACGTGTATATATATCCATGTCTTTAAAAATAAATTGTTCAAATTTCTTATAGCAAAATCGTATTACTCTGTTGATGATTTTTTATCGACTAAGAAATTTTAATTGTTTCATGTCCGCTTGATGATATCCTTAGGTTATTTATTGTATTGTCTGTCTGAATTTTAATGATAATTATTGTAATTTATGTAAATTTCTTATAACTTTGATTATTTAATCATTAGTATGCGCAAGTGGCTAATCATGGTATTGAACCTTAGAAATTTAAAATGAATGTAATGAACACCTGCATGTAACCCATGTATCACAAATAAACGATTTGATTTGTTTTGATTTGATTTGATCAAACGACGCGACGTTTCCAAATACCTACACTTTCGAAGAAATAAACCAATAAAACGATAAATATTTTAGTCATCAATCTTTATGAGACTATGATTTCATTTGCTTTTTCCCGCAGTTTGATTTCGCAAGGTTGAAGAAGATTCAAAGGTACAAAGCCGATAAACAGCCTCACAGGAAAAATCTAAAATTCAAATAGAATTTAATTATGAACACAAATAAATGTTAACTTGTTCATAAAAGTAAATATTTTTTTAAAAGAATCATGTTTTTTTATAGTAGCCTTTTTATAAACACAATTTAATTATTCAACAAATATTTACGCAAAGACGCAAAGCAAAATGACGACATTAAAAAAAAACAGCCGACAGTTGTGGTGTTTTTTTTTTAAATCGATTGACCTTAGTACAAGGTATAGCTATCTGTGTTAATTTCCCACCCTTGGTTGCGGGAAAATAAGGAAAGCGCACGAGAGCAAAATATATTCTATTGCGAACCTAATCGTAGTGCAAAAATAGCCAGTTTTCGAGGAAGTGTATTAAAAAATATCTATCAGTACTTTTAATTTGAAATCGTGTATTGAAGACCTGCATTTTAAAAAAGCTTGAAGACTGCTCTGCCCAAGTGCGAGTGCTCTGCATGTTTCGTTTTTCTTGACAAGTGTTTACTGGTAGCTCCTGGTAGGTAAGGGGAAAGTTATAGGTATTGCTATTTTCTCGGAAAAATTGTTTCCTTTCATTTTCGAGTTATATACAAATGCGGCTTATTTATAGCACCAATGCTCCGTTCTAGAAACACCGGATATTACAACTGTGACGACTCTGCAAGCTTGTGAGGTAAATATGAAGTTTAGTTTGAAATTATGGTTAAGGTTTGTGTCTCTTCTTCAACGGTTATCTAATATAAGTGTGACTTCCTTTCCTGAAAAATAGTTTGTAATATTTTTGATACGGAAGTTGTGTGACTGCCGTTTTCATTTGTTCATCAAATTTTATATAATCTGTGTTTCCGGTCCGATGTTTCTTATTGTTTTAAAGTTTAAAGCTGTATCCTGTAACTATTTATAGAGGGGAGGCAAAGGGGCTAAAACTTGCACATGAAGTGTTCCGTACCATCATTTGTTGTTATAACGGCAGTAGAAAAATACATTTTGTGATAAGTTTGTTTTTATATTGTATTTGTTATTTTATATTGGTATTGTATGAATGACAAAGTTATATTCGTGGGTTTTTAAATGTGCTATATCTCAAAAACTACTAACTATATATAATCTCCTTCGAACCAATTTTGTTTGAAAGTTTTCAGTGCGATCTACACAGCAAACTTTTTTGCGTTAGTTGATAAGTTATATATCGATCTTCGACTGTGACGTCATGCTTTACGACGTCACATGGTTAAGTAGCACCGGTGTCGCACTTCACGCCAGTCAGACGTACCAACATACCAACATCACTCGAGTAAGCTGTAATCCCCGACGCCATTCATAGCTTCGCACGCGGTTACGACGTGAACGCGTCTGAATTATGTATCTTTAGTTTGTGTATAGACGGCCTGTGTCTCTTGGGGCTCGTCCATTTGAAACTTTAATTGGCATAAATAAAATGCAAGCAAGGAAAATCACCAGGCAAAATCAACATATGGTTATATTGCTTAAAGTTTCTCCCTATTTACTGAAAGTTTCGGTTACAAATCCTGAGTCACAAACAGCGTTATTCCTTACTTAATCAATTGATATCCAGTACTAAAGATTCCATATAGGCACTAAAAAACGCCAGCTTACTATACGAAATGATCTAACATTATGTGGAGTTTCTATCACTACAAAACCTTTTATAAAAGAAACCTAGAAGTGTTGTCTCATCGTCTCTCAGACCCCACAGCCAATTATCTCTACTACACATTTGTAATTAGCTCCACGCATTCCCCCTACAAAATACTCATCAGCACCATCAACATCACCACATAAAAGTTTGATAGTTCCGTACATATATTATGTAGTTAGTAATTCGCGGAGTAGCAATGTCACAAAGAAGTTTTTGATGAAAAGGGCGTCGTTGCTATTCATTCATGTATGGTGTGCGAGCGAGAGGAACCCTGCTGCACCGCAGGTACGATCTTACTACAGGATCGTAGTTGGGCTTGGAACGCACTTAACTTACCTATGCGTTGCGTTTCACTGGCTCGAACGTTGATGGGGACGGTAAATATCACGTTTTTTTTTACTAATTTGGAAATAATTATTTCACACAAATGATTAAATCAGACTTTAGAGCCCAAAAGACTTAAAATTTAACCCAAATGCTGTATGACATTGAAACAAAAATCAGTTAAATTGTTACTACCGTCGAAAGTCAATAGTAGAATGGTTGTATTATTATTATTATTATTATATTTGTCTGCAGTATTTGTTAATGAGAAAGCTATAGATCTAAAGGCTACTTATTTATTATCAATTTGATTAAAACATGTTATTAAAAGGAATCTCAGATAAGCGCTAGATTTACTTCTGAATTTCAAGGTTCGGTCATGCACAATACTTAGTAATGTTTCTTTGATATGTTTTTACATAACATTATTAATATTTCCTTCCACACCATTCAAATACATTAATGATAAACGGTATTTATATTTAACTTCGCTTCATGCAAATTATTTTTACACTGAAAATATACGTAGACACGTTTAATATAGTAAATACAAAAGATTGAAGTACGAATATGAATTCAGGAGCTCAATTTTCAGCGCACTTAAACGTAGTCCCGGTCGCTCGTTTAAACAATGTACTTGTAATAGTATTGTCACGATATTGATAGCTACCCATTAGTGCTGGTTGACAGGTGTTCATAATTATATTATGCCCTAATGATTAACCACTACTTACCTATGTAACGTGCAGTTCATGCTCTTAAATAAATGCTCTCAATAAGTTTCGGCGATTTCTAGTGGTGAATTTAATATGTTGGATTTGGTCGCTGATTTACCGCATTAAAAGTAGCTTTTATGCTATATCATGCTTCTCATTATTTTACAATGAAAATTGTAGCTCTTTTCTGAAAACCCAAAATACGAATCACACCCCCTTATACTTAACACGGGATCAATTATAGAAATCAAGGGATAATTTAAGATAACGTCTACAAAACCGTCTTCCAAATCCGCACCTGCACGTCTTAGGTGTTAGCTACACTAATAGACGTATGTCGCGTCCTCTGATGTTCAGACAAAGAGTGACGCGCGACTATTTTTATTAAAACCCACAAGCTGAGGCATACTTTTTTTAATAACTTATGTACGTAGGTGCGGGTCGAGTCATTTGAATTGCACTCCGGGTTAGTTCGCGCTCACGGCACGACATTTTTTTCCCAGAAAATAGTGGAGTGTAACCCTTTGTGCGGCAGACTTTGCCGCCTTGAGTCGTGCGGGTTTGTTTCAAAATGTTTTCCTTTTGAACCCGCGTGTAGGGTGCACGTCGATAGCGGGGACTCAATATCTAAGCCGAGCAGCTTCCAACGCTCGCTTGAGGTAGGATTCGGCTGTCTTTTTGCGATACGGAGCGGATTACACAACACAGCGCATCTTTGAAATTTAGAACTTTTTAACTACTGAATTTTGCGTTGAAAGTCCTGTTACTTTCATAAAAAACGTGTAATGTGCTTTATGATCAAGTATCCGACAGTGATCGTGTTAATCAATGTTTTCATTTTATTTTTATCATCAAGGGGTCTCGCACCCTTCGTGCCGTTTCGATAAATTTTTAGGCGGGTTTTTAAAGGATGCACACAGGACACATCTTTATAACAATTGCTTTTAGTTATACCTATAGATTAGGTAGTTAGACTAGAAGTCGACTCCAAAACAGTTGGGAAAAGGGTAGACAGGGCAGACAGGGCAGACAGGGCAGATGATGGTGAAATATTTTGAAACTAATTTTAAACAATTAAAATTTAGCCTTGCATGCAAAAATAAAACAGCGTTTTTGATAAGGTCGCTTCGATATTCACATTCGCATCAGCAATGCTACGACCCGGGACATCACTACCACTAAAACTAGTTTTAAAACATCAATATAAAAAAATCATGGCAGGTATACAGAGTCCTTTGACATGTCAAAGTTGCACAGAATTTCAATGGGCGACGACTAAAATATCGGAGCTGTAGTGATAGTTATGTTTAGAGTTACCGTGCGTCTGCAAAGGGTCTCTCCACGCCTTTCATTCACTTCACTCCATCCCTTAAAGGCTTAGACTCTTTTCAGCAAAGCCCGCTTTTATTCAGCCACTATTTGTATATTAGTACTCACTCGAATCTAAAATGTTTTTCCTATGTTTATAAATGAGATATCTTGAAGATTTTCGTCTGCAAAATGTATAGACATTAGACAGACGTGAGACGGTAACAGAATAAATGCATCTTGAAACATGCCCGTTATTTGTATACGTACAGGTGACAAGTGGACATTTACATAGCCTGTGATAGACAGACGGTCATTCAGGTCCCATACATTTGAATGTTTTAGACAAATATTCACATACATAAACGTCGCCAGAGGTCTAAATATTCGTCACATTTATTTTATTCGTGGGTATAACCTAAATAGCGGTGGCAATGAAAATTAGATTACATTCGCAAGCAGCACGACTCACTAAAACAGGTAGCCACATCAAAACTGTTACGTGAATTCTCGTTTATTAAACGGCACGCACAAGTCATGACATTTATTATTAGCAGGAATAAAGATAAGTACACAACGGCTATAAAAATCATGTCTACAGTTCAAGATTTCCGTCTTGGAAGGAAATTGTCGAATTGGAGGAGCGTAGCGCCCGTCCCACCGGCGGCGGGCCGTGTGAATATTTCATGGGGACACATGGCGCATGCGCGTAATCCGTCTCAAGATGACAAAGTTCACACTTGCCTCCTATTTTCACAAATCAAACGTGTTGCAGAACGTTGCCCAGCGGTGGGTCACACTATTAAACTTCATCGACATTTTTTAATATACTGCCAGTTTTTTTTCTATTATTTTTTTATACTAATGGAGCTGTCTAGTGGTAGGTACATGTCTGTCTACCTGTCTATCACAAGACAATTATTCGTGACACATGCCTTATAAATATAACAACTTCATAAATAAATGTTAAATATATCTCATGATATTTCACCACCTGCCTCTAAACTTTTAAATTGTGTCTGGAACAATATGAAAAAGGCATATTGTTTTAATCGACACCTTTTTTAAATACAGTTTCGTGTCAGAAAAATCGTCAAAGTCCCAATAAAAACGTCAGAAGTAGAACTTGTAATTACGGCTCGTAAAGAATAAGTATCAGCAAATATAGAAACAAGAATCAAAATCAAAAACTGCATTCCCACACAAGGTGATCAACTAGGAAATCTGGCAACACAGCATCCCGTTCAACTAGACGAAAGACGTCTGGAATTAAAAGGAATCAAATATGAACGCACTATCAATGTTACATGAACGACCGGGGGCTGCCGGGCTGCCGGGGCTGGCTGGCGGGCGTGCCTCTGCTCTCCGACAACTAAAACTTATACATTAATAATGCGTTTGCTTACAATGCGCTTTAAATGTAGATCCAGAGGGCGTCCCGCTCGCACGGCGCGCTCTCTCTCACTCGCAGCGCATACGACGCGGTTCATGCAAAATGTACGAAGTAAGCGACTAACGTACCCCGCTTCCCTTTCAAGATAATGCTGTTGGATACCTCCCAGTCCCCTGCCCCTAAGCACTGGGCCTCCCTCGTCAGCCTCGTGCCGATGGTCATCCTGCGAGTCGCGCGTCGTCCGGCCGCGACTCATCAAATCATCGTCTGTAGTTCAGGACGAGTGTACGATGCATCGCTCATTGTTTGGATGCTGATTTATTTGTGTGCCCGGACTTATGAATAGTGGCGGAGCTAATGACTGCACCTGATTGGGTGGAACTAAATGTGGGATTTCAGTCTTTATAGCATGCAACACTTCTTCAAAATATAGTGTTCAAATTATAACGAAATATCTAAAAAAGTAAGTTAAATGATATAAAATATGCACGAACTTGCTGTAAACATATCTTTAACTGGATGCTGTGCACGATCCTCTCCCAGTTGCTCAATAATGCAATGAATAAATTTGCCACCCGTCTCTCTAAGCGGACAATGATACTAATAATGTTTATTTATACGTTCATTTGTACCGTTTATTAAGATACGGTTGTGAATAATGCTTTTATTGGAAAATAATATATATCATCGTTTTGGTTTGTGAGTTAACGTTACCGAATCAATTGTTGAATACTTGTGGAAAGGAGAATGAGATTATAGTAGGTTGCAGTTAAGGTTTTCCGTTTTTCTGAAATGTTGACTGTGTCTGTGTCTCGTGAGATTATGTCAATGGTTCGGTATGATGAACACGTGGCAACCATTATTTTGTGCTTTCGTTTCCTTCCACTCAATTCAGTACGTTGTCGCGGGTGATCGTAGCGCGACATCAAAATGATGAGAAGATTAAAAGAAGCAAATGCCATCGAATAAAAGAATGATTTTCATTACCTAAATTTCCTACATTTTACTGACTCCCATACAAAGTTGGGCATTTTTCTTTCAGCCAAAGTTGACATTGGACAATGTGGTGTCTGTTGAAGAAAATATTCGAACTTTCAAAGAAAACGTCTCTCTGAAAAACAGGTTTTAGAAGTTTCAGTAACCACAATAATGGTAAATATGATATTTGGAATTGTTAAAAATCCTTATGTATCCGTGTGTGTGTGTGTGTGTGTGCCTTTAGGCTTCGGATTTATGTTTGTCACTTCAGTGCAAATGTAAGGAAAATGTTTGTAAGTAAACATCCTACTCCGTAATTTTCTCACAAACACAGAGCGAGACCTGCTAGAAACGACTCCAAACTTATTTTATCAATAAAAGAAGCGACACTGTCGGCCTTCCAGTAAAACACAGAATAAATAACGTTAAACTCTGAAAATGTGTAGTCTTTTGTAACTAAATTAGATAATGGAATCCTTATTTGTTTAGTTTAGGGATAGGAATTAGGAATGGGAAAAGCGTAGGTATTATAAGTTTTAACGGCGCGCACAGATTCAGAGCGGAAAATAAACACGTTAGCTCAGGAATTTTCCTGTAAAAGTATTCAAAATGAAAATCCGTTCGTAGCTTCGCCACCGTTCGGCTTGTTAGAGTGTTACTTCGCCACCGCTCGGCTTGTTAGAGTGTTACTTCGCCACCGTTCGGCTTGTTAGAGTGTTACTACATCCACCTTTACCATTTTCCTAGTGGTATTTTACATGACATGCATTATATACAGTCAATAGGTACGAGCCAACCGTGACTTGGGAATGTGTTCCTGAATAAGTGATTAGATACACCGCTTACCACTAAAATATGTAATAGTTTTGTGTAAGTTGAACGCCTTGGGCGGGCACACTTAGTACCGCGCGATATTTTATTTAATAAAGTTACGCAGTTACGGCGTTATTCAACAAAGTTTGTTAGTTTTCCACCTATTTGTGTAGAGTCCGGATAAATGTTAATGACTGGGACAAACGCAAACGTGTACGTACGCGTTACACTATTTAACTTGTGTTGTGTACTCTATGTATATTTAATGAAAGACACGAAAGTATTATTGGGGACATAGTTCACATAGCACAACTTGTGTTTTGTTCATTTTATAATCTGTTCAAAAGTTTAAGCATCTTTTGTCGGTGTTTGTGTATTCGCAGCGGCAAACGGACTTAAGTACAGGGCACAGGTTTGTATAGTATTTCACACCACGCACGGTAATAACAGATTAAAAAGATTGCAACACTGAATAAAAAAAACGTAAACGCAGCTTTCGAATATTTTTCACTTTCAGTCAGTTTTTTTTATATCGAGAAGAATAAAGCGGTTACCGGCTTTTGTGTGTGTATGGTTAGTACATTCTAATTTCTACCGTACAGCCAGAATTTTGAATCAAGAAAGAAATAAACATCATTTTGTTAGCCTATAGTTTGCATTTATATGCATTACGTAAGACATGGTTTTACTGAATGTCCACACGTGAATAAGAATAGATATAACTTTATGCTGGGATGTTCAGTAAACATTCTCGCTCCCTAAATTGCAATCCAAAAAGAGTAAGATAGTTTCCGTCTTCAATCCCAGCGAACACATAACATGCTAGGCAGTAGGCGAGCTCCAAGTAATTGGGAACAATCACGGCAGCCGTGATTCTGTCCTCATAACCCGGGCAACCAATCAAAGCGTGTGATCCGTTTTTGAATTGAAATGATACAGACGAAGTAACAAGTTTCTTCCAATTGCAAACGACAAAACTGGACGTAACGAAGTTTAGCTTTTAATTCCGCGCCCCGCGTACAGTCGCCGTATCGAGTGTTAGCGCGAGGAAAGTGTCATCTCATTTAAAACAAATAGAAAAAATGCTTCGCAGGGCTGTCAACTGCTCATAAGTGGCGTTATTTATAAAATAGCCGAGGCAGTGGGCAGTAAAGTAAATGCGAATGCGATGCAGGGAGTACTTGAACCCGTAATGCACTGCTGCACAAATGCACATGAGTGTTCCTTCGTGAATAACCAATAATTTGGTATTTGTTTTACGTAAAAGTTCGAATCGATATTTGCATTGATAATTAATAACTAAATGATGAGCGACTGTAATAAACCGTTGAATTTCATCGTAATGGAAAAAGTAGTCTGCTTATCAAACTGTTTGCAATAAATATGTATTTATTTACTTTTTTAACATCTTATTTAAATAACAGAAAACGCAACTCCTCAAACTGTCCTGACAAAACCACGCAGTGAAATGTTGTCGTGTAACACTAATAATTAGAGTAGACAACATTCGTCTGCGACTGTACATATACGGCGATGCTGTTTTAATTGATCTTGGTCGTTTTCTATTCGTTCAGCGCCGGAATCCGATCCGATTGTGTAGTACACCCTGCATCCTGCACCCTACCTACCCTACAGCCAGGCACTGACTTGATCGGCTTAGTTGCAAAATGGTAGCAAAATGTATCTTTCTCAGAATGTCTCTTCCGCAAAATGTCGCGTTAGTAACTTATAATAAAATAAAACCAGGTTTATAGAAAAGGTTGTTTTTTCCGATTACTTATCAAATGTTAATCAAACCCTTAAATTGGTTGTCTTTAAAGTCGGTTTACGGACGATAGTTTAACGTGACAACGTCATAAAAACATTGATGAAATGATTGCATACTTTTATGAATAAAAGTGAATATTTTTAATTGAATTATCACTATATTGCATGGATACAAAAAAGGAGTGAAATTAAATCTAAAATTTAATTCAAATATGTTTATGACTTTAACGAACAGATTGTTTTAACTATTAGTGTTTGCTATTTGACTTCTTTCAATCTGAGTTATTCTGGATCGGATAGGACGATGATAGGAACAAGATTTCTCTTTCTTGTTTTTTTTTAATTATAAAAAAATAAATAGGCACTTGAAATTATACTAGTAATCTAAGTTACCAGATTTTTAAAATACAAGAATAATCTGCCTTTTTTGTCGCAATTGTTGGTGTAATAAACAATGAAAATCACATTAACTTTTCACTTCACTTTATAAACAGTCGACCAAACAGTTCATGTGTAGATGTAAGTTGTGTGCTCCGGGCAGAGCGGTAGGGAGTGTCAGACTTCTATTGCTTAAAAACCACCTTAAACTCCATAAGATAGCTTGATCTCTGCGACATATTATGTCAATTTGACATTCCTAGGGCTGCCAGGATATCAAAAATTGTCGATAAAAATTATCGACGTTTCGTACTATTATTGATGCTCATGTAACATATAATTGGGTTTAATTTAATTACAAATTTTCATAAATTAAAATAATATTTTAATATAATATGCATTTATTCTCTTAAAGGAGTACACCCCAAATCCATATCTGAATCTGTATGAGTATGTAATGAGTAGTTAAGAAATTGGATTTTATTTATTCACTATTATTTTAGATCAAGTATGTACAAATGTAAATAATGTTATGATATTAAAATATACAATAAAATTAAAAGAAAAATTCATTTTAATTTTGGTTTTATTTAAAAAATCTCGATAGGTCTGTGGTTGCGATGAATCATCGCCCATCACTAATTAGGTCGGCATGCCTATAAAGTATGATATTGACAGGTACTGTCTGCAGTACTATGAAATTCAGTACTTCATAGGCGTGAATTTACTGACAGCTGTCGCAGAGATCAAGCTACCTATCTTTTATGGAGTATAGTTACTTCTTAGCTCTTTGTGTCGAGGCCATTATTTTTATTTATTTTATTTTATTCAATGTTGTTGAGGAGCGCGTGGAGAACGAATGCGCGTCCACACATCAGCCGGTCGTCGTCATAGACGAACAGACGGCTCACCGCCGACGGTGGCCGAAAGTCATCAAATCATCCTTACTTTTATATGTATACGTACCTACTGGAAATACCCTAAAAATATATTTATCAAGATTTTATTTTACTACTTTGTCGGCGCAACTTATCTGTATATTCGTGACGTTATGTTGTGATGTTGTAGATTTCTAGTACTAAGAGTCTTTCTAGCAATAGTGCGGCCGGACAGACAGACAGAGGGACATGACGAAACTATAAGGGTTCGTAGTTGACTACGGAACCCTAAAAACAACCTTTTTATAAACCTGGCTAAATTTCATTGTTACTAACGTGACATTTAGCGAGAGAGACATTCTGCGACTGAGCCACTGATGACACTGTTGTGACGGCTTATCCACTTATACGGCGCGGCGTAAAGCTGGAATACCTGTAGACAAAATAATTAGAATGGTTGATAGTTGCACGATTCCAACAATACGAAATAAACTCAAAGCTACTCATGTATGTGCTCAATACGAAAAATACACTAAGTAAGGATTATCGAAATATACACCGAAAAACACAGCGAGGATATGATAAAGTGGAATTGTTGGAACAATTAAATCTGGATATTACAAACAATAGGTAATGCACACGCACAGGTTCTTAGTGTATTCTGATTACAAGTTATTGTCCCGAATATACTCACACGTTGTATTAATATTCGTTACATTAAATTAGTGCTGTGCATAGGCACAAAACAATGCTATGAACCTTGACGTAAATAGAATGTGTCAAAGATCATGAGTGGGGGCTTGTGACGTCACACGTCTCCATGTTGTGTTTACGTGAAAAGAGCAGTGTCCATTATTTTTTGGAAATCTATCTGACGAACTAATTAGATTTTTTTTGTTAACTAGCCTATTGTATGAATGAGCTTTCAAAATGTTTTTATGAGATAGGTACCACGCTGATTTGAAATAAAAGTTATGTAAACAATCCAAAACACGAAGATTGTATCATCCCCCTCTGTATTTCATGATGCACGCCCGTTAATGGTCTACATGATAATTGCAAATGCTATCTACAAAGGATTTATCGGAAAGCCGAAACCACGTGCGAGGCGCCTAATGAACCCCAGTTGGACGAAAATAGGCATTGCTCTGAATCGGTCAAATCCGACGCGTCAAGAAATGTATAGGATGTAGGCGTAAGGCCTGGTCCCACTGCCAGCCACCAGCGAGGAGTTTGCAAATAATGTCGAACAGAGTTCCCAGTTCCCACCGGTATGAACAACCAGCTATTAATTTTCGTATCTGTTATCCGGACACGGGATCAACAATCTTTCGATCATTTCTTGAGCGAGAAAACAGTATAGTGAATCGCTCGTCGCCGGCAATGAACCAGGTGTCTATCTAATATTAAATAGAGCCTGTTAAAATTGACTCCTGTAGCCAGATCTTTGACGTAAGTAGGGATTGTAGTTAACTATTCGAATAGAAGCTGCGAATGTTCGCCGCCGCGGGGGTGGATCACGAATGTTCGCCGCCGCGGGGGTGGATCACGAATGTTCGCCGCCGCGGGGGTGGATGAGCAGCTCAGTGTCCGACATTTCGTTATCGTTTAGAAACACTATTCTGGCGCTATGATTTTTAAATACCTACGCCTGATTGTAGTGTCGGTATTTTTTATATTTGTAACATTTAGTGCAATATCTCGAATACAATAGATCGAACTTATTCGACGGGATTTTTTATTTTATTTTAAACTAACTGATGCCCGCAGCTTCGTCCGCGTGGATGTCAAATTATGTACTAAAACCACGAGAACCACTTTATCCATTGGTAAAAACAGCATGAAAATCGGTGTAGCAGTTTTTGAGTTTATAGCGAACAGACAGACGCAGCGGAGGACTTTGTTTTATAGTATGTAGTGATACCCTGTACTACTAATCAATACAATGTTTTAAGTGTGATACATTGATTCATGATTTTTCAACCTACAAAAAAGTCGTTGCCCAGCAATAATATATGTACAGAACGCTTGGTTGACAGCTTCGTGAAGATTCCGTGTACACCATGCTGGTGATCTGTTCAAATCCAAGTGCGTGCCTGCCAGCAGGTCCACATCACGTCTATACTCGTTCCTATCCTTTATTGGAGGTTGATTAACCTTACCCACACGGTGTATCCATTTGCGAGCAGGACGTATATGGAAGGAGATCGGCTCGCCAACTTGTATATGGAAGGAGATCGGCTCGCCAACTTGTATATGGAAGGAGACCGGCTCGCCAACTTGTATATGGAAGGAGATCGGCTCGCCAACTTGTATATGGAAGGAGATCGGCTCGCCAACTTGTATATGGAAGGAGATCGGCTCGCCAACTTGTATATGGAAGGAGATCGGCTCGCCAACTTGTATATGGAAGGAGATCGGCTCGCCAACTTGTATATGGAAGGAGATCGGCTCGCCAACTTGTATATGGAAGGAGATCGGCTCGCCAACTTGTATATGGAAGGAGATCGGCTCGCCAACTTGTATATGGAAGGAGATCGGCTCGCCAACTTGTATATGGAAGGAGATCGGCTCGCCAACTTGTATATGGAAGGAGATCGGCTCGCCAACTTGTATATGGAAGGAGATCGGCTCGCCAACTTGTATATGGAAGGAGATCGGCTCGCCAACTTGTATATGGAAGGAGATCGGCTCGCCAACTTGTATATGGAAGGAGATCGGCTCGCCAACTTGTATATGGAAGGAGATCGGCTCGCCAACTTGTATATGGAAGGAGATCGGCTCGCCAACTTGTATATGGAAGGAGATCGGCTCGCCAACTTGTATATGGAAGGAGATCGGCTCGCCAACTTGTATATGGAAGGAGATCGGCTCGCCAACTTGTATATGGAAGGAGATCGGCTCGCCAACTTGTATATGGAAGGAGATCGGCTCGCCAACTTGTATATGGAAGGAGATCGGCTCGCCAACTTGTATATGGAAGGAGATCGGCTCGCCAACTTGTATATGGAAGGAGATCGGCTCGCCAACTTGTATATGGAAGGAGATCGGCTCGCCAACTTGTATATGGAAGGAGATCGGCTCGCCAACTTGTATATGGAAGGAGATCGGCTCGCCAACTTGTATATGGAAGGAGATCGGCTCGCCAACTTGTATATGGAAGGAGATCGGCTCGCCAACTTGTATATGGAAGGAGATCGGCTCGCCAACTTGTATATGGAAGGAGATCGGCTCGCCAACTTGTATATGGAAGGAGATCGGCTCGCCAACTTGTATATGGAAGGAGATCGGCTCGCCAACTTGTATATGGAAGGAGATCGGCTCGCCAACTTGTATATGGAAGGAGATCGGCTCGCCAACTTGTATATGGAAGGAGATCGGCTCGCCAACTTGTATATGGAAGGAGATCGGCTCGCCAACTTGTATATGGAAGGAGATCGGCTCGCCAACTTGTATATGGAAGGAGATCGGCTCGCCAACTTGTATATGGAAGGAGATCGGCTCGCCAACTTGTATATGGAAGGAGATCGGCTCGCCAACTTGTATATGGAAGGAGATCGGCTCGCCAACTTGTATATGGAAGGAGATCGGCTCGCCAACTTGTATATGGAAGGAGATCGGCTCGCCAACTTGTATATGGAAGGAGATCGGCTCGCCAACTTGTATATGGAAGGAGATCGGCTCGCCAACTTGTATATGGAAGGAGATCGGCTCGCCAACTTGTATATGGAAGGAGATCGGCTCGCCAACTTGTATATGGAAGGAGATCGGCTCGCCAACTTGTATATGGAAGGAGATCGGCTCGCCAACTTGTATATGGAAGGAGATCGGCTCGCCAACTTGTATATGGAAGGAGATCGGCTCGCCAACTTGTGCCTCACTATTATGTTTACTTTAAAATTACTAAAGCTATATCTGTTTAAAAGTGCATTTGTTAAAACTACCATCTACTTGTATATCTTCTAAGTTAGAGGCACAAAATAAAATAAATTACTAGAACATTTTCTTGCGATATCTTCTGTTTTGAGAGAGTTTTAACATAATTATGTTATTTCATCGTTCGCTGTACTTCGTACCGCTCACTGTTCACTCAGTCCGTGGTCTTCCACAGAGAAAGGCTGTAGCCACAGACACCACACACTGACAGAGTATATAGTGACGTATGGCGGACGGTGTCCGGTAACCAACTCCTCGTTCCCGGATCGACCGAACCTTAACAATCAGCTTTAAAGTAAAGCCATTCCAACTACTGCATAAAATAATATAGTACCTACATACCACATTCAAATCTCTGGATACACGGCCGCCGGTGGACTCTCATTTTTTTTCCTCGACTTTCATTACTAGCGAAAGAATGCAGCAACTAGATCAGGGTTATTGGATTTCAAATTCGTTATTGCAAAGTGCCTTTTTCACTTTTCGCGGTGCGAGATTTTTTCCGTGGTGGACACAGTACAATGGAGTCTATCGAAGTCTATATTGCGTTTTTTCGAGTTGACAGTCGTCATTGGAACTGTTGGCTGGCGAACAGAATGTTTTATCGCTTTTGTAATAACGCCGTTTGATTGGACGCCGCCGCGCCGCAAAGGGGGGAGGGGTGCGCCAGTACAAGTGATTCATACTGTTTTTTTAGAATGTCACCTTTCTTTGAGGCGAGCATCAAGAAAATTTAGAACGCCTATTTTGTTTCAAGATGTACACTGTGAAGTTTACAGAAAAACGAGTTGATGTTCGCAGTTTAAGAGGGATGAAATAGTTTAATTTTTTCGATTGAATTAGTTTATAGAAACTAATGCGAAATGTAAATAAACTCACAACTGATGTTGCGGTTTACTTAAACAGCGTAAGTCTAACAATGAAATTCAAACCCACGTTCCAGTCATTAAAAACGAATTTGTTAATTAAACCATTTCATGGTACCCAAATATATTAATTGGAAAACACGTGCTATGTAGTACAAAAGTACAAAAGCTACCTAGTTTTGAGTAGCTGTCACTTAGTTGCATACAAGTAGGTAGCACGTGTATACGAAAAGGGCATAGGGGAGACCGGGGCGCGATTTAACAAAATTTATATTTTCAGTTGTAACTTCAAAACGCCTAAACATTTTGTAATGATTTTTGTGTCAAATGATGTCCAAACTATTCAATAACCATATCGTTGGTTTTAATTTGACAAAAAATTGGTATCTTTTTAAAAAAGTCGATTTTACTCAGAAAAGTCAGAAATTAATACTTACCCCGCGATCGGGGCTACAATTAACGGTCCCGAGGTAAGTATTAACAAAAGGGGCAACAATTAACATTGTAAGTATTTTCCTCTATAAATAAAGAAAACGCAAAATTACAATGACATTTTTTTATTAAGAAATACAATTAACATTAGGCTTAAACAATATAGCACTTTGTCCCTGCAACAGCGATCTATCTATATAGAGAAAGAAACCCAAACTAAACCTCTCCGTATAATAACAAAAATAAACAAATATCTGAATGATTTCTTATTAACAGTTACTTTTACTGTCATATTATTGAAGAAAACGTTATTTTTCAATAATCACAATGTTCACTTGTGGAACAATAATTAAAATTATGCTTAAAAGTTGTAACACTCCGTTAAACAACAATATTTCAGCTATATCAATGAATAGAAACAAAAACTCAAAGAAATCCTCTTCGTAGAAGAACAAAAATCAACCAATCTTTAAATAATTTCTAATTAAAACCATTTTTACTGTTATTATTAAGTTAACAGTCGTTTAAGTAGTATAATCAGACTTATGTGTGTTATCGAATAACAATATAATCACCTAATGATATACAGCTTATTCTTAAACGTAGCAGTCTTTATATAACCTAACTATATAGACTAAAGCAGTCTCAATAAAGCTTAGTTTCATTATAAAATCAACATCTTAACAATATAATCTACTAGGAATCATTTTCATAAAATCACAATATGTTTCATCTTTAATCATGTTCATCGTCTGAATCACAATTTTGGCAAATATATGAAACAGTGTTGCCTCTGATACATCGGACTGAGCCCACTGCTTGCACAAATTGCATTGCACCCAGTCTGCACCAGATGTGTCTTCATTGTATGAGACACCACAAATTATACAGAAATATTCATCTTCTGCACTGTCGCTGCTTCTTTGCCTTTTCCACTTGTGACGTTCCTTTACCCTTTCCTTTGCCCTTACCTTTACCCTTTCCTTTATTATTTTCTTTACCTTGCTTTTTTTTCTTTTCATCGTCCTTATTCTGTGGTTTTTTTCTTACAAATTTCTGTTATTTTCTATCTCTTCTAGTGCTTGTTTTTCCGGTGTGTCTGTGAGTATGGCAGATTTTCTGGTGCGATTACGATTCAATTGAACCCGTTGCTGAGCTTTTGGGAGAGGTCGCACAGATTCGATAATGAAACAGTTATCTATTTGAGCACGTGAAGGACCAGCAACCGCTTCCATAGGTATTATAGCTGTTTGCGATCGTACTTCAGACAAATTTACATTTGTATTGGATTAATTTAAACCATTTTCTTTTTGCATGCCTGAGGGCCCAGCCACTGGTTCATTAGACATTTGTGCTATCACGGCAGAAACGTTAATATCCAAACTAGGCATGTCATTTAAAAACTCAGGATTTTCTAAATTTAATGACACGTCATCAAGCAAGTTGTCGCCTTCAACAGTACCTACTGTTAATACTAACCCCACATACGAGGTAAGAATTAACATGTTAATACTAGCCCCGTATGTTTTGTTTATTTTAGCCCCATGGCTACCTTTTCAATAAAATAAAATATAATTACGAAATAGTGTACATTAGCGTTAGTAAAGTTATGTCACATTATTATGAATAAAACAAGCTTCTGCGAAAAAAAAAATGTTACGGTTAAATCAAATATTCAACACGTAAATCAAAAAATCGTAAACTGAAAAAAGTTCGTTACCTGGCCAAAATAGACGCACATCACACAACTCACTCCCACGGCGCACTGAGCTGGACTAACGAGTTTCAACCTGTAGACCACTGTCGCAGGGACGAATTCAAGGAATCACTAGTGACGTGCTGTTTATAGTCTCTTAGAAATTCGCTTGTTAATACTTACCTCTGTTAATTGAAGCCCCGGCCTCTACTGCACATAGTGTACACTCTCGGAAAGCATGTTAGAAATGAGCATACTACTACCTTAGTATGGCAACAAGCGTATTTTTCAGCAGCATGTGTATTCCAGGCTTTATTGTATATTAATTTGAGGCAACAAACAATAGGGAAAAGGCTGAGTGAGTGACGGACATGTTGAACATTTAAGGCGCTTAGATAAGTTACCGATGTTCAATCCTGTTGCAAGCGACGTGGTAACACGAAACAGTCTTAAAGCTTGTGCCCCGTTTACAATCAATTATATTATTGATAAGAAATACTTATAAAATTACCAGATGTTGCCCGAAATTGTGATGTCACGGAGTGAAAAAAAAGTCTAACGCTGCGCCAAATTAAATCGATCGGTTCGATCGTTCCAGCATGATTGAACAACAAACAGACATCCATTCATGTTTGTAGTAAGATAACAAAATTAATATAAAAATAAAGAACAATAATGTTAAATGGCATCTATGTTTTTAACATATGCTTTCGATAACCAAATCAGATTTCCGTTAAAGCCCACATCGCAGTTGTTCATTATAATTTGTTTACAGAAAAAGTGTTGAAGTCCGAAGTAAGTAAATAATAGACGCCCAATAACCTAGCGTTTCATGGCGGATAAAAATAGGCTGAGAATGCAACAAGTTTCATGAATTTTTAATGCGAGGGTGGCGCCTACAGGGTTTCAGTCTAATTCCTAATACCCCCCATGTTGTAGTAATTCACTATTTATTGGAAAGTTCGATGGTTCCCAGACTTCTTAGTATGTAATAAAATGAAATGAGGAAGTGATCTGAAATGTATTATATCTGATATGTTAATGTCTGATATTTACATGTTGCTAAGATGAGAATGATCAGGGGGATGCGCGGTGTTACGCGAATAGATAAAATAAGAAATGAGTACAAAAGTGGTGAAGTCTGAAAGTGACGCCAGTGAATGAAAAGTTGAGTGGAAAGCGGTTGTCGTGGTATTGACATGTGATGCGGAGGAGTGAGGAAAATATCGTGAGGAAGGTTTTGAATGTGAAGTATAACAGTAGAGGGAGACCAAAGAAACGATGCATGGACTGTGTTCAATAAGATGTGGTAAGAAAGGAGGTGTCTCATGAGATGACGAGAAATAGAGAAGAGGAATACATGCTGCACCGACTACAAATAAATTGGTATGAGGGTGATGATGATGATGTTAATGAGAGTGATGATGATCTTAATGTCATTATGTCATCGGTACATACTTTATCATCATAAACATGTCGGTTAGCTGTGTTACCGAAGTGTTTGAACACCAGTCACTTTCTGAGCCCTCCAACCACGTCACTGGGTAGTACTACCCCTTGTCCGGTCTGATTGTCACACGGTCTTCTGACTACCCGTACCGTAAATCCCAATATGCTTGTTATTGAACCCAGGACCCTGCGCTCACCGGTCGTAGTAGCGGCCATCACTAACCCAGAAGACAGTTGAGAGTTCTCATACCCTAGCAGGGCCGCTGGATATCCCCCAGATACCTTCACCCAAACAGTAAGCTGCAAACCAAACGATGCTTCATTATTTATTCACGTTTACGTAAAATGAAATAAAGTTTTGCTGTGACGGCTGCAGCGTGGTCTACCCTTCGCAACGGCGGCTCGCCGACTGATTTTATGATTTAGTTTGACGATACACGCGTGACGTAGTACAGCTAGGTTGTTGTGGTTTCATTATTATAATTTAGCGAAGCCTGTTAGTCCATGTCCAGCTGCGGGTTGCGATATCACGAGTTTATTAAGTACCTAATTTCACCGTCACCCTAAAGTTCCAACTTAAAACGTCACTTGTGATGTGTGATCCTCATCATAATTGTCATTCCTCCCAATGTATTCGAGGTCGGTGCAGCATGTCTTATTCTTCCACACTTGTCTATGAGTGGTAAGTACCTTATTGTTATTACTGACCCCGATTCTAGCCTTATCATATCTTTTTTTCACACATCCCATCTATCGTTTCTTTAGACTTCAGCGTTTCGTATAGGTATACTCTTTTACTTCTACCAAAAAAACGTCTCCACAAGGGGTGGCTATCACCTCGGAATATTGTCCGTGTCATTTGCAAGGTGGGACGGCTCAGCATCACTTACAATTCATGGCGCTCGGATACTTTTAGAGCAGTTTGTAAAAAGAAAGTAAAAAACAGACCTATGAATTGATGTGAGAGCATTGTGCCCACGAGGTGGATTAAGGCCCGCTTATTTTCAGAGCCTCTCCATAACAGCCCACGCCCACCATTGGTCATACAGAGAAAAAGTTTGTTACGCCACGCGCCACGCACCACGCGCCACTGCGAACAGTTTTCTTTAGTTTTCCACCTGATAGATCATAGTTATCTATGAATTCAAAAATAGATATAAGATATAAGATACTCGTAGATAGATCGATATAAGTTAATTATTAATACTGAAAACGGGATATTTACCATGTTGAAATAGTAAACATTTTCAGTATTAACAATATTGTTAGTGACCATATCTGGAAAAACTTATAAAGGAATAAGCTAAAGAGTAAGAACGTCTGACCGGTGCGAAAGGAAAAACTAGAACGTGTTGCAATGATCCCACGTAGAATGGGACGAGGGCTGCAGGAAGTTGATGATCTATGAATAGCCCTCAAAACATACATGTCTTCGGGTATTAAATGCATCGAGTACGTAATCATTTCTTGTTTTACATAAGCTTTTCAAACAACGCCACGCGTGCCCAACACGGTAAATTGACTTGTCACTCTCAAGGATTTGTTAACTTTAAGACGTTTAGTGTGATCGTTACTTACCCAATGGCTTTTCGACTACATGACAATAATAATTGGTTTAATGATAGATTACTTATTTTACACGAGCGTTGTCCACATTTTGAACTTTTCTCGCTGCTGATCAATGCTGTGAGATCGATTAAGTTTGGTAACATTACCTGTTCCTATATAACCCTACGGTTATATAGGATTGGATGTTATTTCGGTTTGTATTTGACTCTTTTAAGATAACCTTAGTTCCCAGTAGGTTCCACTCATCGCTTGCAATGTGTGTTCTCTGAATGGCGCCGACATCATCGTTTCACAGATATGTCACGTAAATCTGGCCATCGTTCGCACGGTGCCACCCATTGCTCGAAGCCTTGTATGTAGGTTCTCCAGGAAACCATTACAATTTATATAACCTACAACGATAAACCTGAAACAATACATGATACACAAAAAAATACTCGCATCCGATATTAAAAGTTTCATAGCCGAACGATTAGCGAACATTTAAACGGGAAAAAAATTCCCATACACAATATTGGCACGGCCAGTTCAGGAGTTATCTTTAATTTGTAAACCAATAAATGTTAATACATCAGGTCGGGACATGGCAATCGAATGCTCGGTTCAATTCAATTTTTCACGTTGCCAAACTAATTTGGGAACTATACACATGGGTTTTGGGTTCTCCTTTGGATACTACGATAATTATTTTGTTTGTAAAATGTTTTTAGCGGAGGACCGTAACGTGTTGATCGGTGGTCAATATTTGATTGGACCGTGTGTACCATTTTGGGATGTCATCATTTTATTTTGTTTTCCTGGGTATGTAGTACTAACTGAGATTGAATTGTGCTGAAGTAACATTTCATTTGTGTGATTTCAGCAGTTCTGGATTTATAAGTCCAACGAGCGTGACCCAACTTCTTTATCTACTTATTAAAATGCATTTTATTAAACCCTTTGCATGTTACCTACGATCGGATGTGATTGCGATCTTTTCATATTTTTGGCGTTTAAATTAATGTAAAGGACATTGGTAGTTTATAATTAAAGTACATAAATTACCCGATGAACCATCAATCTAAAAATGAATATAGTTTTAATAAATATTGAGAGGCTAATTTGAAATTAAATACTTTAGCATCATAACTTCATTTTCTTTAAGTAAAACGTCTGAAGCAAAATAATTAACACCGCACTTTTTAATCTTTTAACCATTCAACCTTCCTTTTAAAAGCCTATAATTAATTTATAAAAAAGTACATAATTTAAGAGTGCGTACAGCGAATGTCAGAAGCTTTTTGCACGTGATATATCGTTGCAATCAACGTGCTTGTCGCATAACATTTTACAACAACGTATAGATTTCATTTTATTACGCGCCTGGTTAAATGTTGCTCCGATGAATTGTGATACTATGACTGAGTGCTTTCACGGGTTTTTAAACGATTTTGTTGACGTGTGTTCTGTGTGGATATTTCATTGGATAGTAATACGACTTACAGGACAAGATTTGGTCTTGCGACATGTGTGACTTGCGTTATGTGTTGAGTAACTGTGATTTGGGATGTAGGTACAGTCAATAAGTTACTTACGATTTTATTTTTATCAAGTTGCAGCCGGTTTTAAAAGTTTGTTTTGAAAAGTAATATTGGTTCAATCAAATTCTTCCCTTGCCACGTATACCAGGCGTCGCTACACAATAAAACTTCACATATACAATATCACAAAACAGTGGAGCAACCAATATGCCTATTCAAAAGTGACAATCATGAACACGCATCACATCACTCTGCTGCACAGACTCAGCTTCACAATACCTCTCTACTGTAATGCACGGTCACACGATCGCACGCACAGGTTTGCGCATTACTTATTATACAAACCCAGATTAAGGGCAAACTTAATAACGTCATTACGTATGTGCGCAGGGATGTTTTGTGCGCAAGTGAATAGGGATGTACAGATGTTACGCAGTTTTGGATTGATTTGTTGTCAATACTAAAAGACGTCAATGTAATAAAATGTCAGAGGTCAATATCTTACAATGATATTAATATACCGTATACTTTTCATTCAATGAATGCAATCCCGGCTGCAATGAATTGACTATTATCTGGATTTTATATAAGTATATCGTGGAATGGAAGCCAAACGTAATTACTTTAATGTCATCTTCCGGATAAAGCCGATTGCAAGCCGCATCTTGTCAATAATAGACTAATATCAAATAGATTAGCTGTAGTGCTTTATATTCATTGTTCGCTTCGCATTCTCCTTTATATTTCCAAGTATGATTGGAAGCGCTGCAGTGTTTTTTTAGTGCGATTCAAAAAGAATGAACAAAAGTTAAGCGCGAGTTACGAGCAAGATACTTAGCGAGGCTTCTCGCAAGGTTTAAATATGAATAGTTTGTAAAGTGCTACATTCGAGATTCAGTGTCGTCGCCGCTACACAAGTAAGCACTGTCATTAATACCAAACTATGGGAAAGTTTATTGAAAAGAGAATGTAACCCTCTCGCTGCGACCGCTTTCTGTAATATCCCGGCGCGCGAAACGGTATTTTATCGCTCATAGTATACGTATCCAGTCGGTTAATGAATTAAGCCGGGCGAGTGCGAAAACAATTTTGTCCGGACAACGGTGATAATACGAATTTATTATATCATTTAAAACGTCGAAACATTAACAAAGCCGCGATACTTATAGAACATTGGGCAGCCACCCGCTCGTGAGACCGCTGAGATACTGCTCACTGGGAAATAATAAAATATTACGTATTGGAAATGTGCATGGTGTGTGCCTTCATTAATTTATTTGTGACCATCATGTCGTATTCATCGCGTGATACGTTTTAATTTTGACTAGTAAGTAAGTGACTTAACAGAGGAAGCTTTGTGAAATATAATTGTTGCAATATAATTTTAAAAAACATTAATTCAACTCTATGTGAAACACTATGCCCATCAACTAATTTTATTTAAACTTTCGTGCGAAAAACACCGCAAACCAAAAACATTTAAATCTAAACTGTATAAAATTCGCTTCTTTTAAATCGGGTCCCCCAATTTTTTTTTATCTCACTTCAAATGGCTGAACTGTGATTGTCAATCGAGCACACCGCGGGATATGTTCCGATATCGGCTAGAAATTCACGTCAAATTAAACCATAGGCCCGTGGTCTGCACCGGTCGCTGCGGGTTAATTGCCGAGACCAATTATGGCCACCGGTATCACTGTTAGTTTACGATAACTGACCGTTAGCGCCATTTTCACGCGCCCACACTCAAATCTGTGCAATGTTTGCACTACGATCTGTCCTATCCTATTGTTACAATGAAACCGGCGCGGGACGAGCGGCGCGCGGCGTCTGCGATACCAGCCCGGCCCGCGCCTGCGATACGCGCCACAATCCAATCTAAATATTTTGGACGACAAATTCTGAAATAGTTTATAGGACTTTGTTTTTGTCATTAGGTTATGTGCTGTTTTACAAAGCATGCGATTCGGACGTTCCTGCTTATTTAAGACGGCCATAATCGCATCCGGTACTGACAGACAGCGACAAATTTGATCGCCTGAGCCAAATTACAACGGGGTTACCCCTCCCCGAGCGTCACCACGCACCCCGCGCCCCCATCGTGGTTAATTGCCAAAACAATTAAACCATTTATCAACAATACCAAATTTAAGTGTCCGATTTCATTGGACGTAAGCGGCGCACCCTGCCGGACCCACCCCTAATTATTTCATGTGGAAAACGAACCACATTCGCATCTTCAAACAGAAAATATCATTAACTTTAGTGGACGATGATTTGACCATTTTGATTCTTAATTATTTTCTCGTCGATTAATTATAATATGGATCGCTTCATTACAATTAACAACGCTGAATGTGGTATTATTTCAATTTCGGATAGTACTTACTTCATACATACATGGATCCAAGGTTACATTGAACCATAATATAATATTGTGGGCTAAATAAAACAAAACAAACAGTAAATAATCCTCATCCTTGTGCGCGTATCCCCGAGAGGGGGGAGGTGGCATTCAGGCATTCATATCAAATTTCAGCTGAATGGATTCAAAGATACGTTGATTAAACATTGCAATACATTTGCTTCGCTTCAATCGCAATAATATTTTGCAACTGTTGGTTTGTTTGTACACGACATTATGAAAAATGTGCTATTTTCTTCTTAAATTCAAGACGAAAATATGTCTGTATCTTAAATGGTACACAAAATTCCTAATGCTTTAGTGTAATGTTTAAAATAAGCTATCCTAAATAACGACTTAAAGGCGACGATACAATATTAAAGCAAGCTATGCTACTATGCTTTAGCGTTAAATAATTCCATAATGCATATATTGTACAAGTAAAGCTGGGCTCTCACTAGCTCCAGATATTGGGGGCAACGACCCGAATTCACACCGAAGAAAAAGGTACCATTAACATTTCCCATGAGTAATTCATGTTTTTCCAAATACATTGAATGTTATACCTTTGTATTACTATACGAGTAAATAATGTAATGTGTGGGAAAGTATTAGAATAGTATATCTTAGGACTTCATTTACGATAAGTTGTTGCCTTGCTATTTCTATGTTACCTATGTTTAAATAACCTAAATCGAGCATCTACCATGCTGCGTCCGGGGCGCTTCAGGCATGGCATTAACGGGCTTGTTAAACATTAATATAGCTTTTTTGTTGAGATTTGTTCTCGTCAATATACCCTTGTGCAGCTATACTTAGAGTTTAAAAACTTGTAAATGTACTGTCACCACCTACACAGAAGATAAAAGGTGTTAAAATAATATTGTAACTTAAAAATTTCAATTTAGCGACCGAACACAGTCAAGACAAATAAATGTACAGCTATTGTCAGTTAAACATAGTCTGTCAAACGTTGTAACTTGTAACAGTTAAGTTAAAGCGAACAATATTGCTACAGTAATTTTTCTTTATCATTACAAGAACGTCGATGATATCTTTTAAAATATGCAATACAAAAGTGGGGCAGCACTGTATGAATAAGTTAGTGGAGCTATTCTGTGAGATAACGTGTAGAATATATTCGATATAATATTTATTGGAGCTGAATATTTAAACGCTTTAATGAATTTTAAACACCTTTTAATTATCAAGACGTGAGTGCATCGGACGGTGGGCGGTGAAATCACTCCGTCAGGAAAACGAATGGATGGTCATCCGTCATGAATTGATCGTATTACAGGCAGTGATGATAATTGTAATTTATTAGATATACAGACAGCTAAAGCTGATATTTATTCTGCGTAGCAGTTGTTTTTTCTGACTTTTCATTGAAATACATACATCTAATCACTGTTACGAAGAATTTCGGGGCGTCAAAAACTGCTGCCTCCTGGATTTTCACAAATTGTGTAGGCGTACAGTTGCAGACGGAAGGTTTGTGGTGGCACACTGGCCTAAAAGTAGCCTAGCGTACTTGGAACTATTAAATATGTATATTCTGTAGTTAGATAAAAATATGTTTTAAAGTACCTATTACGAAATTCGTTTTATCGTATCTGCATGCATAATGTATAATCATACTTTCTGCTTTACAGTTTTTCATTCGGGGCTTTTAGGTTTTGTAGAAGATGTGATTGTTCGTTCAGTTTACGCAATCATTAAAGTTCAAAAGCGTTTCAATATATTCCGTTTTTCTAAATATAGCCTTTGAATATCCGAACACTTCTCGTGACATTTTTGCTGTTTATAAAAGCTGCATATTTTTGTGTAAACTAAAGTAATAGGTACAGTAGTAGGTAATAGGTACTTAGTTGCGTTCGAACACGAGCTCAGCTTATACTAGTCGCGTTAGCAATGACGTGCGATCTACCTTCTTCATTACTCATTTCAATAAAATAGGCAATACAATTCAAAATATTAAAATCGTACTCGTAAAATTCTTTGAAAGCAATAATAATGAGAAAGTATATGGCATTAACTAACCTATTACGTTCCGTACAAGACAACTATGTAGCTGAACCACTGACCTCTAGGATACGCAGCCATGTGCTGATGTTCTCTTTCTAAAACGTACGTTTTTTTATACAATAAAAAGAGCGAATATTTTTGTAGATATACGAATTTAATTTGTTAATAAAATGGTTGTGTGAATTCATAAGTCGAGTCCCGTAGGAAGTTAAAGTCACTAAACTCATTAATTAGTGTGATGCGTATTTTATCTTGTTCAAACTGCCGCACTCGGACATCTTTAATGATTACTTAGGCTATCACTTAGTAAAATTTTTGACTGTTTTGTCATACAAAAGGATGTCAAACCTTTACTAAGTGACGGCTTAAGTAATATATAATATTATATAATAATATATAAAAGAAAAGCACAAATCACATGTCAGTCTGTAAAGGTATAGGGTAACGCTATTCACACATACCTTTAATATAAAAAGGTTATAACAAAATACGTATCCTAATTAAAGAAGACTTAGAATAAATTGATTTCGAGGAACTTTTATTCCATTTCAAAGAGTAAATTACACAGTTTTCTGTTTGATGAAACATGCATTCCTAAATTCGAAATAAAAATAACTGTTCAAAAGTACGGAGTCTTTTCACCCAACAAAATCAGTAAATATAAAACTCTTATTTGATTGAAACTCAGTACTCCGCTTCGCAAGTTCAAAATGCCTTTGATGCGCGCCCACTCAGTGACGAACACTAATATGTATTCTTTTTAATACGGATCTCCTCACATTTATTGTAACTTTTTTTTTTTTCGTACCTAGTATTTGTTGGAACCCCTAATCCTAATCCGGATTACGATAAAATCACTTTGATTTGACTTGGAGTAAAATATAGAAAAGCTTTTTACAGTTTCATCTACATGTGCTTATTGCAGTACAAATGAGAATAACTAACCCATGGTAAATACTAAATATGGTAATGTAATGTCAAATACATTAATCTTTTAATGAGAATATATTCTTCATTTTTGTCTTTGTACTATCGATTACCTGTTACCTGTTAACCATAACGAGGATTGTAAATTAATTTGCAAAAATATTCATTTATTTTGAATATACTTAATCATGTTGTAATTATCCTAGTTTACAACGTCGCGCGTCGTCGTGACACTTTGGATGTTGATTTATAATGTATTAACTCGCAGCTGTTTGCAGAGCAGCCCGAGCATTCGTCACAGAACATCGGTGTGATAGGCAGCCGATTTAAGAGCATCGTACTATCACGCGATGATTTTCTCTGGAACATTGACTCGTTACAATTTAGCTAGCATTAAATAAGTATCATAGCTTGATTGATGATTTTACGAAGAAAAGATTTAGTAAGATTTTCTTTTTGGGGTTACTAACCCCACTAAGAAAAGAAATTGGTCAGTAGGTAGAGTTTGTTATTAAAATACACCACCTTTATTTTGGGGTTTGGGAAATCATCAAATAACCGCTCCCGCTCTGGGCAGAGCGGAAGAGAGTGTCAGTCTTCTACTGACTAAAAATCACCCATGTTCCTTCTACTGACTAAAATACACCACTTTCCACTTATTCCACATGGTAGGCTACTGTAGGCTACGGTCCACTCTGCCTCAGGAAGTGGGCAATGTCCCAGCTGTGAGAACGTCAAGTATAGTCTGATTATACACTAACATACTCGTAGTAACGCAAGGATATAAGCAATATTCTAAGAACATCTAGCCAGACACACTTCCTGCCATAACTGCGTATTTTCCTAAAGTTACACTTGAAGGACCAGTAGGAGCCATAAACTTGTCAAGTCAAGACATACACACCTTATTATATACACGTTTATATTTGAGCCAGGAGTAACAGAAAGAAAATATGAATGTCCCGGGCACAAAGTGTAAATCAGCCAAGACAACTGTTGACCGGTGACAACTATTTAACGAGATACCTGGCACATACAGACATAAACTGACGCCTTTTACCCGCGGGGCAGAAACTTCGCTTTGCCACTTCGTACGATCCTCTCTATTCCGCATGTATGACAATGAATACGAGTCAAACATCAATGCATTTGCAATTATGTAACTCGATCGTATTTATCTCTTCTGCGTCGATCATTTATTAGATCCGTGATGACGCTAGCAATTTAGAGACAAGATGTTGTGTGAATTCAACCGTCATTAAAACTAATGTTAAAGGCAAACCCGACTACAGACTATTAATGTTCGACATGCGGAATCTAGAGCAGGTTATCGATGGATCCTTTTGCTCCGTCTACGATTATTTTTCTGGTATTTTAGTCATACACGCACACCGGTTGCGAGCCTTAAAATCGTCATTGCTTTGCAGTGTTTGTAGCCGATTAACAGTTTTGTCTGTAGCATTATGTAGTGCTGGGCTTATAGCGTGAATTAATATATAATACACGTGTGTGACATGCGAGCCTACTCGTAACTTACGGGCACCCGCTTGGCTGCGTCTTACAATGTAGCTCCACACTATCGCCACGCCATCTATTTATAATAACTTAATGGGAATATGGAATTACTAACAATATTTTGAAAGTTTTTTTGCCTAGAATAAAGTTGATGGCGGGAATTACCGGTTTAATGAGATGAGGGTAGTATCGATTAGAAGTGATTGTGCGAGTAATTAAAATATGTGACAAAATGTGATCGGTATAGAGATATAGGTATAGCCAGAGCGATAGAGGAGGAATCCTCTCTATTGGCTGAGGGAGGAAGCTTCTGTCTAGGGCACACAGGCCGCCTCTCTCTCAGAAAAGTGGATAGTTTGGTGGATGTCACATTTATTCAGACTCCGCGATACAAAGTCAGCTGCTGAATACTTAAATTCCTGGAAAAATCCTATAACACTGGCCGACTAGGAATCCAATCCTTATGTCAAGTATACTAATAAAATAGTCTTGTTTTATTTCCTGTGTTGCAATTAACGAAGTGTGTTTAATTGAAAACTGCTTTCTTTTACAGGTAAGTGCAGATCGCGTGCTAGGCTCGTGCGACGTAAGTACGAATATTTTAATTCATGTTACACTGGTTCGCGCCGGCGGGACGAGGGGGGGGGGCTGGCACGTGCGGAGGAATCCACTGAGATTCTCGTTACTGTAAATTGAAGCCGATGGGACGATTAAGCTATTACTGCCAACAGTCGGCCATATAAATGCCCAAAATATTAACAAATGAATTAAAATAAAATAAGTGATTTGTTCATATTCATGAATCCGTAAGTAGACGCTGACATGGTTGTTCGGGAACTGTTAACAATGACGTTAGCAGCGGCTGCCGTCAAAAAGGAAAAGCAAATAGGTAGAAGACAGTGCCAATAATCCGTTGGTGGAACAATGTGGCTTCTGGCCAATCACATGTGCTTACTGCACGTCGGATTAGCAGCCGCAGGCTTAGGGGTAATGACGTACAGGCGCACGTGGCTATTCCGGCTGCTCTGGGTGCGCCAATTACAGGTGAGGGACCCAAACTGCGAATTCAGCGCGCTGCTGTGACCAAACGTTAAAACAAACTGTCAACCTTGATTCCAATCGGAAACCCCGATAAAGCTTAACACAGACCCAAGCCTCCGGGCACAGTTTTTGCATTTCGTTTGAACTTAGCCCAACCTTATTTTCTCCCCTTGTCTCGGTTAGAATACCACCAATTTTCATTCGTTGGTGATTAAAATCGTTCGTGGGTTATCATAAGCTCGTACTGATGCTGGTGTAAATAAAATAAGAGCGTCGTTCGAACGCTGCGTTATCTCAATGCCCCATCGCGTGTCCTCGCCAAAATCTCAAGCTGCCCCATCCACCCCTACCACGCTTCACCCCCCGGGGCTCCCCGCGGCTCGTCTATTTTCAAATTTTGCGGTCCGAACGCATCCCCCAATTAGCCCACCACATGTGAAGTAACTGAAGCAGGACCGAACAGATAAAAACTCACTCCTTCACTAAAACGATCGATCGTGGACGCAAAAAGAACAATATGAAGTGCATCGCCTTTTTTCGAAGTCGGGTGGCTCGGCAGTGGGAGGGGTAGTGGGGGGGGGGTGCACTCTCTCCCTCCGAGTCGAGTGCTTAACGCGCCTGGAAAGTGCTTTTCGGGTGGCCGGATGACAGAAAGGCGTCAACGGTGACTACAGGTTCTAGGAATTAGCTTTGAGAGTCGGTCTTGACGGCGAAGAGTACTATAAACAGGTCATCTATATTTATAATAAGCCTAGCTTGTGAACTGCACTAAGATATTACGGCTTCCCTTCATTCTCACTCTTCATTGTATGCGTATGTATTGTAGAAAACATAAAGTCAAACATTTGAAATTCAATGTTAAAAATACGACAATTTGCATGAAATTGGTGATGCGAATGTTCAGGTCAGTCATTCGAACTTAAGTGCAGGTTTTCGCATTAATATTAAATTAGAATCGCGAAATGAGTTTGTTTTCATGCACTCAGGGTTCCGTATAAGTAGTTACGTTATTGCATTAATAAACTAATAAACTCGAAATTTAGGAAGCTAATGAAATTTGCATCGTCTTGCCTCAAAAATTCTCTACGAATAAGAGGACATGGAACAAAAATCGATAAAAAAACATTGCTTTTTAGCATATCCGTGCGTATAGTAGGAAGACCACCAGAGGATAGAAGTATCATGTTCCTAATTTCTTATTGTTTCGCGGTGCAATTCTACTCAGTTCCCTACGTAGTCCCGGCTCGTACGGTTACTACATTGATCCTTTAAGCGCGAATCGCATTAGGTTTTGAGAAAGAGCCCCACTAGGCACTCTACGGTACCTTGATAAGAACGATAAAGTTATTTTGTTCACGATACTCAATCGATCAAAGTAAAACTTACCGGGCTTTAGAGTCGTCAGTCAAGTGTATTAATATTGTTTGTTTTGGCGACAGGTGAAAAACCGACCAGACCGAATTTTGAACCCTTACGGTAAACACTCAGTCATACTCATTACCTACTGTCGGCGAACGTGCGTGCGCTGTTGATTTTGATGACTTAAGTTTTATTTAACTATTTATGTTTTAACACACTAAATTCGACTAAAAGATGTCGTACCTAACGACGACCTACGTACAACCTATGTAGTCTCGTCGTGTCGTTCGTGAAAAACATCTTCTATTTTTGCGAATTCGAAATGCGAAAACCATGCATATCCAAAAAAGTTATAAAAGTAGGCGTGAAAATGTCAACTTCATATGCATTCAAAAATACTTTTTTTTAATTTGCATAAAAAACCTTGAACGTCAAAAATCGCTTGACGCAACCCTTTGTTATTGCTTGCAGTATAAGACTGGTGGAGGGGCTGGTCGCTGGCTGGTCCATGGCTGGACTTTTTGTAAAATTCCCCCTTTTCCTGTCGCGTATCGTTATTAAATCACGGACATGTCCGGAGCACGTCGCGGACGTCACTCCTCTCTGCTCGCACCTTCGTCGACAAGCGCAATGATGAAACGGTTATTTGCTCATTTATTTATTGCACATTTTACACACAATAGGGATGTTTCTTGACTAAACAAAATATGATTCTAATTAGTTTTTTGAAAAATATTGGATTAGTATACGTGTTTTTTTTTTATTAAATAAACTATGAATATAAATCGAAATTGAATAAGATAAAACGAGTCAAAGGTCATGAGTGGGGGCTTTTGACGTCTCTACGTGGTAAAAAGTGCAGTGCGATGTGACGTCACACGAGTTTTCGAAGCACTGTATCGTCTTCATTTTTCGTTTATGAGAAAAAAGAAAAAATGTGTCCAATATTTTTGGAAATCTATAATAATAATAATAATAATATAATCTCGTCTGGCTAACGGAGAATATTTACATAGACACAACCTTGTAGCCAGGATTATCCATCAGCAACTTGCTCTGCAGTACAACCTTGTGGAATCGGAAGTGCCGTACTACAGATATGTGCCCGACCCAGTTCTCGAAAATGGCCATATCACACTGTACTGGGATCAATCCATCATCACTGACAGGACTATTATAGCTAATAAACCTGATATAGTGGTGGTGGATCGATCAGAGCGGCGCGCAATGATCGTTGACATAACCGTCCCGCATGACGAGAACCTCGTGAAAGCCGAGAAAGATAAGCAAATCAAGTATCTTGACTTGGCTCGCGAGGTTGTCGACATGTGGGATGTGGACTCAGCGATCATTGTGCCGATAGTCGTTTCAGCCAATGGCTTAATAGCCAAGAGCCTCGACCAACACCTGAGGAGGCTCTCGTTAGGCAGCTGGATCAAGGGCTTGATGCAGAGAGCGGTACTCCTGGACACGGCACGCATTGTTAGGAGGTTCCTTTCTCTGGAGCCCTGACCGCCGGTAGCTTGGACCCTGTTCCCGATACCGGTGGGCTACAATTTTTTATATTTTTAAATGTTTTTTTATTGTTTTTTTTTTTTTTTGTAAAGAATATTTAAAAATGTAATAAGTTTGTGACAAAATAAATAAAGGGAATAATAATAATAATATTCCACAACTATCACACAACGCCATCTAGTCCCAAGCTAAGCAGAGCTTGTGTTATGGGTACTAGACAACTGATAAACATACTTATATATTTCTAAATACATACATGTTATAGATAAATTACACCCAGACACAGAACAAATGATCGTGCTCATCACACAAACATTTGTCCTGGGTGGGAATCGAACCCACGACCTCCGGCATAGCAGTTAGGGTCACTAACCACTAGACCAACAGGCCAGTCATCTATCTGACGAACTAATTAGATTTTTTTTTGTCAACTACCCTTTTACTCGTGGCTAATTAATTATTTAAAGCTGCACGGATGCATCTTCAAGGTTAAGCAACAGTAGCCCGAAAGTGTGACAAGCAGGCGTACCAAGGGGTATCGTTGTAGACAGTCGCTCCACGCCATCGGCTGCATCACGACGTTACATTGGAAAAGAAGGCAATGTTTACAAACGTCCTGTTAGTATTTCATACTGCAGAAAAAAAATGTATTCTAACTAACCGCTTAAAAACCTGAGCAAAATCTATCTTAAGATAAAACTAACAAGGGAAGGAAAAAACGGACGTATACAGGGTGTAAATCAACCCTTCACACATACTTCAGCCAAGCATCTGTACATCAAACTAAGTACCACTACGCAAAAATTTTTGCTGGGAAACGACTCTGCTTTTTGGGGTAAAAAATTTCATTTTACAGTAAAACTCAATGTAGCACTCTTCAAACATTGTGCTAGTGAATGCTTTGAATAGTAAAAGGGTCATGGAGGTAATTTGAATCAAGTTACAACCTGAAAAACTAGTATTTACATAAACAGCTGTGCAAAATTTGGAACTTTGACCCATCAATATCTCCCTAACTTGGGGGTTCCCAGGTATGGTCTAGAACAAAAAAATGATCGCAGTGGTGGGGAGCACAAGTGCCCTTCGTTTGCGTTAAGGGTACTTTTACACCCTTTATACATACAGGGCAATCACAACACTCTTTACATAAAGCTAAAATCAGAACGAAAACCTGCAAATTATTAATCCATTGGGTAATAAACAGGCAAAATAAACGAGTAACAAGTGGCTCGGAGGTAACTAACACGAACTAACACCACAATAACTCGTGTCGCGGCTGAGTCGAGCTCGGATACCGGTTACCGCTAAGACTCGGCCCGGAAGTCCCAGTTCCGCACGGATCCGGCCCGGACCTGGCTTGGATCCGGGCCGGTCCACGAAAGTTACCGGACATATGGTCAAAGTGCGCTGTATTGCTTTAGTTGTAGACTCCAAGATTTGTTTTCTTAGTGTAGGATACAGGAAGATAATGACGAACAAGTCAGTGAATATAATGTACTGTGACTGTATGTGTGATTCCACTTACCTGTACTAGCTCAATTTAAGATATTCTCGCAAGTGCAACAATGTGGTCTATTTTTATTTAGCTGACAAAGCCAGACTCCGCTCAGCTAACAAATAACTGTTATAGAAACCCGTTGATACGGTTATTGAATTGGAAACTTACCCAGGAGCTCATGGTTATCATGAATGTATGCAAGATAAGATGACTGTTCTAGTCAGAACTATTGAACATCACTATTACAGAGGGTTTTTTTTAAAACACAGCGTCTCTTCATTTTTTTCCGAGTAACAATAGAACAAACTCCAAAAAATGTGTCATTTGCCGCCATGCTTTTAAAATATTCAGCAGGGCGCACATTAGCGACTAAGTCTCAATTACATATTTTTACAACGAACGCAAAAATCACTCGTACTTTACGGAGACACGACTGAAGATTTCGAATTTAATAATGAATGAATAATAAAAATAACGTGAACGTACTTGCTGTGACGATATATACCTTTAATAAGTATAGGGTCGTTTACACATGAGTCAGGTAATTTACTTTAGCACGCCGTTTGTCATTTCGGTAACAGTCTTGATACTGGGCAAAATATAGATAACTAGCGTATCGTAATTGTAACGAGTATAGCTTTCATTGGAAGTGAGCTTACATTTGAGAGATTACTAAAAGTATGTCGTACCTATATCAGTCGCGTGGATCGATTTCCATTGATGCATTAAAATTATTGTAGCGTGTTTTGAATACTCGCTGTAATTGTCTATCGATCTATTTGTAGATGTACATATTTTCTATATGGTACCTACATCTCTAAATTCTTGTTAATTATTTCTTTTTATGTTACGACACAACGGTGATTATAGTAAATAAGCAGAAACGCGACAAATACAAGTGGCAATATGGCAATTTCGGTCGCAAAGTTCGGAGCGAGTCGCAAGTGTGGATGCGTCCTTATGGTAGTCGGTAGCGAGGAGGTGGATGTCGGCCATTCAGTCGTACCTATATACACACTTCCTTTCATTGACTGCTACAAACGGATGGACACTTCTTAGTGTAGAGTAGCTCGCACTGACGATTCAGATGATTGGAGACTGTTCAAGTGATTCTCAATAGTTTAGAAATTGGTGGTGTCTGTAGGACAGTGTTAATGCTTTTCTCGACGCTGTACTGAACAGCTGATAATGTTTTTACTTTGAATGGAGGGGAATCAACAAAAAGCACCAACATTGCCTGTCATTTTAAAATAAAAGCAAAACAATATCAAGTTAAAGACGTATTTAGATACCTACAGACTCGTAAATCGACTTCAATCACATTTTGCAATAGATTCGTCAAAGTAATTCTTTATAACTTTTACTATAATGTCCTTTACTAACATTGTCTTTAACACACACTAACATTGTCTTAGTGGTGGGCAGAGTCACGGGGCCAGCTTGCATGTACTTAAATAAATTGGCAGATGTTTCCCGAATAACAACCAGTTGCTAAATACGGACGCTGCTGGTATAATGTCATATTTTATTCAACTCTTGAGTGTTTATTCATTGCCAGTTAATATTTAACTATGCTTTTTAATTAATAACTTTTTAAGAGTGTTTCGAGGTACAGTTACGAGCAGACACACGGCATTTTTTTGTGTATCGGTTTCGACTTTAAAATAAGGTCTTGGAAAATTAGCAAAATCACAAGCGATTTTGCTGTTCAATAATAACATAGTATCATATTATTATTATTTCACGTCAAAACCGCTTGTGATTTCGCAAATTTTTCTAAATTCAGTTAACATATTTTTCATAATATAACTTACAAAATACAACTTTTATTTAAGTATTTATTTATTGGCCTATCTACAATTGTTACATTGTTTATCCTAATAAAACAAACAATAAGATACAAGCATAGTGTACAATATGGTGCGATAGACACAGCATACAAAAAAAATACTAAAATATAACATAAAATTTACAATACTCGTGCAGAAATAACACTTTAACAGTAGTGGGGTAGCTTTAGGAATAAGTACAGTAAGTACAAAGATTTCAAAGATTTTGACTTTCGAAACAAAATAAAATTACAATGAAACCCGCAGGAGAAAATCACTTTAAAAAATTGGTAAGTGTAACTTAGTGGTGGTCATTGTAGTGTAGCCATAATATTAGTGGTGGTCACTGTAGGTACCGTCACCTCCACCGAGTTCCGTGGTGGTGGAAACATGTTTTAGTCGTTTGCAAATTCAGTTATTATAAAAACAGTTAACTCCGTGTTTTTATTGGTAGCGGTTGCGCATCCATATTGAACTAAATAAATGAGTAACACTGCGGGGTATTTTCTTGATCATATAATTTTCCAATTTAATAAAAATATCTAGGACATGGTTTAAATAAAGTTTGTTAAAGCGAAGATGTGGGATTACAGGCGTGATGTTATCGTATGTTTTGTGACAATGTTCATTAATTTGTAGATTTTTAATAGTTTGCGTAGCTTACCTTCGCTATTCTACGATACCATTACAATTCTTACATAAAAAAATTCAAATAAAAAAGCTTCCTCTATTACGTCTCAAGTTGGTATGATTATCTTTAAATATTATCATCAACGATCAAACTAACTGACTTCATTCTCTTACCTCATTACTGCTACTAAACTTATTGGATAACAAAAACAGGTTTCATAAGAATGTAACATTTATAAAAAGTTCATCATTTTATTCATGTATGATAGTTGTGCCGGTTGAACCATTTCTTGAACAACCCTCAATAAGATATAAAAATGCAATGAAAAAATATTAAATGACTTATAATTGATATCCTTTGTTGTGTTTAAGAGACGTGTCCACTAATTAATTGAGCATTAACACAGTTGCTAGTTATTATACTAAGTGAAATTCCAGCGAGGGCCCGCTTCCACTTGCCTCTGCGGAAATAAAAACATATTTAAGTTTGTAAAATGTTGACATTTAAAAAACACGATATCAATTTTTATAAAAATGTCACGCTGTATACAAAGTACAGTCGCGGGGAAAACGTAGAGCAGCTAATAACTTTATAATATCACCTGCGCGAGTGCATCGAGCGCACGGACGGACGGACGGACGGACACCGACTTATTATACGCAATTAATAGATATTACAAGTTATTGCCGTATCAACATTTTGCATATTAACAATCGCTTCAAGTTAAAAGGCAGCTAATGTATCGCTACAGAACGTTATCAGATAGACGGTAATTGCTTTGTAGAATATGATTAGCGTCTGTTATCGCCGTGTATAATTAAGTATGTGACACCTTGTTAGTATGTTCTGTTTTATGTCGCTTTTTTAGTTCAATCGTAAGTAATTGTTTCACCAAACATTGTATAGTAATAACACCTTATCAATGTCACGGTGCCAACTTGCCAAGCAGAGACCAACACTGATTAAATTAAATTATCAATAAGCACTGTTGTAATGCTTAGTTGCTGATACGAGTAACAGAGTTTCAATAGCAGCTGGTTGCAGCGCAATTATTTACACGCAATATATATGAACACATGTACTCGATACAAACTACGTCACGGTTCACTCGATTACGTGTTTCATTTGAAAGAAACAAGGCTTTTCAATAATCTGTTCTATTGTGGAATGAGAATTTATTTGTGGAGGAGCTCCGGGGGGAGGTATCATTGATAAGCGAGGAATCGCTGTCGCCACCTCTCGCTACCCACTCCGTCTCAAGGTGAACGACCGGAGTAAGTTAGCCGCCCGCCCGACCACGTGACCCGCCCAGCACTTGAGCTAGGTCAGGGTCGGCCCGCGACATCTGCGCCGGCTTACGTTGACCCCGGGTCCCGCACTCGTCGCCCGCGCACGTGGCTCTGCGCTGGCTGGTCGTTCGCGCCCTACCGCGACGCCGCCGACCGCCCGATTTTTCCGTTCGGATAGTTTCTGATACGTCGTAATGGGTCGCGTCTGTTGACCCTCGCTGGGTTAGGTCAAGGATGAGCATGCGTGCGTGTCACCATCTCAGATGCCTTTCATTGCCGATTGTTTGCTCGACCTTTTTTTCTGACTTATTTCTAAGTAAGTACCGTGTTTCTAATAAATAACATATTTTGGAGTATTAGAAATATTTAAATATATATAGATATTTATGAATTATGTTTTATCTGGCACTTAATAATGTCCCTAAGCTCGGTGAAACCTTCAGTGCAATTCCTTGTCGTTCCATCTGGCAGGTGTCGTGCTCTGAAATTAGCCGGTAGCAAAGGTTTCTTGCCATTTGCCATACTTACACTATAGGGATTAAGACAGTTCTGTAGTTTTCGTTTCGGGCTAAGTACGACCGCTGGAAATACCGTCGTATCCTACGAATAGCGGCCTAAAGTTACGCCCTTATTCGTTATGAAGTTGTAAAGTAGCTGCTTATTTTGCAGTTCTGCAAATACTTCAAAAATCAGCTAAGATTATTTTCAATGAATTAATAGTAATCGTATGAATTTTGTCTCTCAAATTCTTATTCTCTGTTGTGTTAAAGCAAAGTAGGGCTGGAGTTGAGTAATAAGTTACGTTATGCGTTTTCTCCGACAATGTTTGATAGTAGTATAAGAATTGAAGAAAGACACAAACGTAATTAGGTCATCGTCGTTTCTATTCTTCTATATATACAAAAGCAAAATAGCCATTTCATAGAACACGGCCAAGCAAAATAGCCATTTCATAGAACACGGCCCCAGCCACCATTAGGGTTTTTTCTATGTACCCAATATAAAAAATTTGATTAGATTTAAATAGTTTGATTCACGTACTTGCTTAAAAAATCTTCGCGTTCCGCCAACTAGTGGCCGAAGGGCGCTAACAACTTCAGTACTTACGATGAAAGAGGGTGCGAGGGCGATTGTGGCAATCTTCGTTGAAAACGGAGTGCTTCAAATTTTAAATGTTGACAAAACCTAATTATTTCATGACCTGTACCGTTTTTAATTGTTTTGTTGAACTGGTTACATGTCGTATGATAAGCAGAATGTAATTATGCTATAAAAGATAAAAAGCCCTTATGTTCGTTACGCCCTTATTCCTAAGCGGCGGTCTCAAAAAATTCAAAAAATCTATATTTGTAGGATAGTGGAGAAACCCATTTAATTGTAAGCAAAACATAATAATACCCAGTTCATCTCATAGAGCCCTGATTCTATTTTTTGCTCTTGTTTTGCAAATCAATCTTTTTAACTTCAAGATGCATTTATTATAATAATATGTATCTAAGAAGAAATGAACCACTCCACTCCCCAATTTTTTAAAATATGATTTAGTATTGTACCCTATACCCCTCAAATGTACCACTTCTCTTCCTGGAGAACGCAATGTGCATTACCATGCATTACCATAAATTTTCCCGCTTGCGGTGAAGAAAAGTGGGACATTTAGTGTAGTTATAAAACGAATGAAAATCTCGCAGCCTGTAAAAATGTCTAAAAACCCACACTTGGTTGAGTCACTTTAAAATAACCTCAATAACAAGAACGAAAGCACAACCGGTACTACAATATCGATATGTCTCAAAAAAAAAACTTTTTAACAAAAATAGAAACCGACTTCGCCAAAAAATAAAACACAAAAAAGTGAAAAACAAACCTATGAAGAAAAATGAGTTTCTGAAGTCGGTGACTTTTGTTTGTTTGATTTAATTTTTTTGCCATCGCCTTCAGAAACTAATTTTTCTTCTAAAGTTTATTTTTCACTATTTTTGTTTTATTTTTTGCCGAAGTCGGTGTTATTTTTTGTTAAAAAGTTTTTATTTTTAACTTTTTAGTGATTAACATGTGCTTACCCCTTTACAACGTACCGGCGTGATGTTATGAACTGGTGTAAACAATAGACAAAAATGGGATTCCAGAAATCCCAATTAATTTGCTATCATTTAGACCTCACAAACTTTTGTATTTATTAGTAGAATAACAAAACATCACGCCTGTAATCCCCGAAGTTTGCGAGGTCGTATTGATGTCGGTTACATAAGAACCATTCTACCATCAGATCAGCTGGTTATAGAGAAAATACCAAAATTATTGTAAATTTTTCTGAGTTCTCTCGATTTCGCCAAGATTCCATCATCAGATCCCGACCTGGTGACTATGAGACAAATAGGAAAGCTTTCGAATAAAAGAAGAATTTGTGTGACCATTCGGGAAGTAGACCCTTTACAAAAACAAAAAAAAAAGAAATCAAATCAAAAGTCATTTATTCGAATTAGGCTGATAATCAACACTTTTCGAACGTCAAAATTTACTTTACTCTACTTATTTTCAAGATAAAGTAGGTACCCCAAAACGCCCACCCTTCGGCACTTCCTAGTGTTTTAGCTGGAAAGAAAAAATCGAACAAACATAAAAAAAAATATAAAAACATCCGAATTGAGAACCTCCTTCTTTTTTTAGAAGTCGGTTATAAAACCGATTTCAAAAGCACAAAAAAGTGAAAAACACAAAAGAAGTGAAAAATAAACGTCAGAAGAACGTCGAGACATTTTATTGTTTGATATCGTTTTACTTTGCCACCGACTTTAAAGTTTATTTTTAAATTTTTGTGTTTTCGAAGTCGTTTTTTTTTTGTTAAAAAGTTTATATTTTTCCATTTTTAGTTGTAATAGCCTATACAAATATTTAGTATGCATTTAACATTTAACAAAGAAACCTAACCCTTAACCTTGAAGATTCCCATTTTATTGCTTTCATCTCCTAACCCTTGGGGAGTAGAACCTTCCATAATCAGCTCACCTAGATAACGTGAAAGAATACAACCATATACGTATATACGTCCCCATAATATTTTATTAAAGAATTATCCTCAAACTCCTAACCGTTGAGGAGTTATAGCTTCCATCATCAGCTCATCAACATGAAGTGATGACTGCTAGATGCGAATGACTTGAAATGATTTAGGAAAAGCACGAAACACGTAACAAGTGCCCATAAAATTTGAGGGTTGCCCTCGTTTCCTCTGGGATGCCATCATCAGATCCTGATTTCCATATTATGGTACCATCCTTGGGATATCTCTTTTTCAACAAAAAAAAAATCTATATCGTTTAGGCGTCCTCGAGTAATCGGTGAATATACATAAAAAAGATTCCGTCGAATTGAGAACCTTCTTTTATCTAAATCGGTTAATGAGATTGACCTTCTACAATCAGGTCAACCTAATAGCCTGAAAGAATACGTATAATTTTGAAGGAATTTTCTTTAACTTCTAACCGTTTAGGAGTTATACCTTCCATCATCAGCGCAGCCACGTGAGATTATGATTATCAGATGCATACTTAAACAGCATCAGAAAATAAAATGTTGTTAAAAAACTAAAAATCCCAACTGAATAAACTGAAAAGCAAAAAAACAAGCACATTTTAAATTAAACATAACTTGGAAGCAGGCGGGGTCCATTCTATTTTTTAAATTTCATTTTATAATTTATATTCAGATGAACCCCACCTGCTTCCATGTTTAACTAATTTCTTTTTATTTCCATATTTTGTGTTAGACTGGAAGCCGACCCCAACATAGTTGGGAAAAGGCAGATGATGATGTGTTTGTTTTTCTTTGGTCGCGTAAAATTCTTCGCTGATGATTTAACTTTTGTGTTTGTTTATAGGATTTGTCATTTTAATTTTCTTTTAAACATATAAGTGTTTTATATTTTTGTAATCTCCTTTTAAAACCCTTTATTTTGATACCCTACGATAGTACTGGAAATATTTATTTGTTGATCTCCGCGATATGGCCCCCAAAATCAACAAAAAAACGGACATATATTACATACAAACATACATACACGTCAAACGTTTTGGGCTTCGCCGCAGTCAGGTAAAAACGTTACGTGTATAAAATTTGAGGGTTGCTCTCGATTTCTCAGGGAATCCATAATTATATTCTGACTTGGTGACAATGTGACCACCTCGGGAGTATACCACAATTGACGGAGTTAAAAAAATAGATACTTACACACGAATAGAGAACCTCTTCCTTTTTGTGAAAGTCGGTTAAAAATGGCACGTTAAGTTCACTAAATTAACGGCTGTCAATGTTATCAAGTTTTTTTCCTTTCTCGTTTGCTTCCTGTAATGTAATTTATGATTGATGAGTGACATTATTGCCTTTCCATTACATCCGGAACTACACGATTAACTATTAATTATAAGTGTCAAAGACACTTTGGCGGCAAAAAATAATTGTGAAATAAAGAAAATTGTATTGACAGCGTAGTTAATGCTCTACTTATTGCTATTGACAGCGTAGTTAATGCTCTACTTATTGCTATAGACAGCGTAGTTAATGCTCTACTTATTGCTATTGACAGCGTAGTTAATGCTCTACTTATTGCTATAGACAGCGTAGTTAGTGCTCTACTTATTGATATTGACAGCGTAGTTAATGCTCTACTTATTGCTATTCATCAGTTTTATATGACTAATTGGAAAACAGAAAGACATTATTTGGAAGGCGAGACCTAAGTTGTCAACACGCGAAACGAGATGAAGGAACGTCATCTTTGTCAAACGTCTAAAGGTTTTAGTCTCGTGTAACCGATTGCAATCCGAACATCGAAGCCAACTCGATTGAACATAATATATTAATAGGTGTCTGATAATAATTTAGTGTCCTCCCTCAAAGTTTGAATAAGTCCCTGCATAATATAAACGACGAGGTTCCTGCATGCAGGGGGCGCTGCTAATACTAACATGTCTAAGTGCCTATATCATATCTTCAAATCAAATATGTTACTTTTACATTCCATTCATTGACATTCAATAAACATAGAAAAGATTTTTTTCTCAAAAACAACCAAAATAAAGCAGAAATAGCTGTACGGATCACGTGCGCGATTTGTATAATATTATGATTTTATTATTAATTTAAATATCCCGTATGAACGTTCTGTGCCGGGGCAATTTCATTATTATTTCAATCAACTGAATGTAAATTTATTCAACAATCTCACGAGGTAATTGCGATGTGTTGTTCTCTTTCGCTCTTGGCGGCGTCTCGCTCCCGCGCGCTTACACCGCGTCTCCCACATTCTTATGCGTTCAATCAAACCTAAGTAGTGGTACGCAGTCGCGGGCTCGCGGGCCCCAACATCTCGCCGGGTCGCATTGTTCCTTCCTTTTTGTTTTGTTATGAAAATTAGACGTCGTCGTCCGCAGTATGTTCTCGTGGCAAATGTAACACGAGCCCGCGCTGAGGCACGTAGCACGTTACTCGCTACACGTTGCGCCGTTGCGCGTTCAGCCTGCTGTTACGTAACACTACGGCACTTGCTGCACCGACGGTGATGGTAACGCTTCTTCAAGCTCATTTGCTCGTTCTCTTCTAGGCTGAAAACAGCGCAAATCAGAGTAGATTTTCGTAAAGTTCCGTATTTATTTCAAAGATTATAAGTGACCCTCGCCTTCATCTACTGCGTCGGTCATACAATACAATTCACAGCATAGGCAGCAGGCATATAGCAGGCATAGCATAGGTATTACACACATAGGTGAAGTACCAGCCATGCCTATACTAACACGGAATATTCGTAGGCAGTTCGAGATCCTCAAAATCGTTCGTTAAGGGGCCTTTTGGTTCTTTTTGTTAATCGATTCAATATTTTTCATGTTATAGCTATATTTTTGTCGTATTGTACTTTGGAGGCAGCGTTTTGCTTTATTTGCTCAGTGGAAATTCTACATGCAATGGATATCGTAGCCCAGTTGGGCCCGACGCGCGCTTTTTTTACTTTTTGCGTTTCATGATTATGATATAGGGCGCAAGTTTGGCTGGCTCTTTGCTATTGTAGTGACGAGAAATATTGCGCACAAAGGACCTGAATTTAACGAAAGTCAAGTTGGTAGTTTAAAAAATGTCAGTGTTTGTGATTTTGACATTTTATTTTATTGACTGCGTGAGGTGACTATAATAGAGTGTATGAAACCTTAGCTTAGCTTAATAGTTTTGCACATTAGATATTAATTTATTCGCAACTAATTGCAATGGCCACACTGATCCCTCACGGTTTAATTTCATAATACCAAACACTATAATTATATTTTAATTAACAATCCGCTTTAAGTTTGTAACGAGTTGGGAACTGACAGCGGATATAACACGCGGTGTTATTGGTAACTGACAGCGGATATAACACGCGGTGTTATTGGTAACTGACTGCGGATATAACACGCGGTGTTATTGGTAACTGACTGCGGATATAACACGCGGTGTTATTGGTAACTGACCGCGGATATAACACGCGGTGTTATTGGTAACTGACAGCAGATATACCACGCGGTGTTATTGGTAACTGACATCAGATATACCACGCGGTGTTATTGGGTTATTCCATCAGGAATTTCTTAGTAGCAGCTACGGAGTCTGGATTTGTGTCCGGTTGATGGCTATAGGCTCGATATGACTATTTCATGGAACTGCTATTAGACTTGCTTAGTCTTATCTTGCTTAGCTTAGAATATTGTGTAGCAATTTCGAACTTGCTTCTTTTTTAAGCCAAACATTCCACGTATTATTATGTCCCACTGCTGGGCAAGATTCTGCCATTTCCTTTTATTTATAAATTTAACTAGGTATTGTTAAGCAAGGGGTGGAATGGCGTTACCTAGACAAGGCATCCCAGTTGGTATTCAATACTCAGGTCATGCTCATTCTGTAGGCAACCCTCACGCGTCGCTCCGGGTGTTAACCCCCGAACTAAATTAGCGATTCATTAATTGACATAAATCATGATTGCGACGTACTTTGTGATCACTACAGTGTTGGACCTGAACTTTAAGATTACGGTGGCGCGTTGCCGGTCAACAGTTGGTATTGCGTACGTACGATTAACTTTTTACCCGACTAGAAGCCGAAAAGGGGGATTATGTGTTTGACGTGTATGTATTTTTTCCGTTTCTTTGTGCCCTCATAACTCCTACGGGGATTTGAATAAAATATACGTAGTTGGATTCGTATTGACGGCACGAGTTTCACTGGCTACATACTGACTAATTAAAAAAAAAACAATAAAAATTGCGGATTTTAGCACCATATATGTTTTTTCTACAGTTGAGTTGTTACAAAATGTCCCTTAATTCAATGTGCCTTTTGGCAAAGGCCTCCTCTAGCACATTTTTATTATTAAAGAAATTTCAAAGTCACAAATCCTATAAACAAGCACAACAGTTACATTATCTGCGAAGAATTTTACGTGACCAACGAAAGATCAAACACAAAGGAACTAAAAAGTTGGAAGTTAAAAAACTAAAAAAACCCGACTGATAAAACTGAAAAGAAAAAAAGCAACCACATTTTAAATTAAACAAAACTTAGAAGCAGGCGGGGTTCATTTGAATATTAAATTATGAAATTAACAAAATAGAATGGACCCGCCTGCTTTCAAGTTTTGTTTAATTTAAAATGTGCTTGCTTTTGCTTTTCAGGTTTTTCAGTCGGGTTTTTTAGTTTTTAACTACTTTTTTTTTTCACTTATAACTAAAAAAAATCCTCTATGGATAGTTTGAGCAAGAAACTCCATGGATACTTTTTTAATTCAATATATTGTTACAAAAATCTTGGTTACAATATTTAAATAAAAAGGTCATGTGTTTAAGGCATTTTTTTGTTTTTATTTTTATTCTAGAGTTTATATAAATAAAAGTGATGTAGACGCATCAACATAGGGCCATGTCGATGCCTGTCATTTCTTTTTGAAGAATTTAAATAGTGATTAAGCAGGTTTTTTTCTCTTCAGAAACAGACTTACAAAAGTCTGACAAACCAATGTCTGTTGGACAAGAACGCTACTCAGCCAGTTGTGTATGGGTACACTGAGCTTAGTTCTGGACAGAACCTCGGTACGGTGACAAGCTTAAAATTTCGGTAATTGGTGGGCGAGGCACCGAGTTGCCTTGTTACTGCGGACAGACGGACCAAATGACTGCTCAAAGCACAGCTACCTACTTACTCGTATGGACATTTTAGGCTCAGTATTGACAGCCACTTCTTTTCATGGTGTTCTAGTAAAGTAAAGAGGTGGAAAGTACCAATTTATTTATTGCGGTTTTTATAATTGCCGAAACAATAATACTTTCTCCAACTTTTTACAACTAAAAAGCATAACATAGATAACATTATGCAAGTAATCTCCGAAGGGTTACGCCGAAGGGTAGGTAGTAGGACATCCACATTTTGCCAACGTATATAATAGAAGACGAGCCTATCATCAACATTTTTTAAATTCCACCAACGAATTAATTCGTACACTATAGCAATATCTAGGGAATTGATCTTATTTTTCCGTACAACCTCAGTGTGTCATTTCTTTCTTTTTACGGTTCCGTAGTCAATATATAACCCTTATAGTTTCGCCATGTCCGTCTGTCTGTCTGTCTGTCCATCCGCGCTATACTTATCTCAAAGAGTCTTAGTACTATAAAGCTGTAATTTAGCATGAATATTTAAATGAGTTACGCCGACAAAGTGCTAAAGTAAAATATTGAAACATTCTATTTTAGGGTATCTCCTGAACACACTAAAGTGGGAATGATTTTTTTCTCTCGCAAAGTCCATTGTGTGGGATGTCGTTGCATAAGTCTTTAAAAACGATTGCGCGTTTGCTCAAACAGTTTTTCGATTAAAGGATTTGTTTGTGGAATATAAGCTTTAAAGATATTTTTTTTGTTCGACTCAAGTGTGCCAACCTAAACCACCTACCCCGTTTACGAGTAATAGTGGACCAACTTATAAAATGTACTTGTATGAAATATTTTCCTATACATAATGTATGGGAGCGCAAGTCTCAAAACTGCAAATGTAAGGTTGTTTTATTTTACAATAAAAAACATCGTTCGGAGGCAGGTAGGTAGGGTGGTTAATCAGTTTTGTAAGTTTACATCTTTGGACGGGCCCACTACGGAACCCTACATTGTGCGTGTTATGACTTGCACTTGGCCGGTTTTTTTAATTAACATCGTAATTTCATCTTCTCGATTTTATTTTCTTCCTCACTGTAGATATTTGTTTAAAAATTAACATCCAATAAGCAATAGACGTACAACATTTAAAATAACAAAATAAATGATAAAGCAAAGCAATATAAAATCCAAATCGAAAGGCATTCCTAAGCCACATACCTGCTATACAAATCCGAAAACGAAGAACGAGCCAATAAAACTGTAGGAATGTTCATATTGGCAATTTATCTCAAAGTCCAAGCAAACAAATAGAGCACCCAACGAAATCGTCGATCAATATTATCTTATAATAACTGCAAAGTTTTTTTATAAATCGCAGTCCACCCCAAATTGGCAGTAAATTAAATTCTTAGTAAGTCAACACACAATTTTTGAAAACGTTTTATAATTTCCAGCAAGCGGTGCCGGGTGCGGCCGCTTTACTCTATTTGTATTTGTCCAAAAAATGTTGCAATTGAATGCAGTTCGATATGGAATATTGAATCCTCAGTGGGCGATGCGGGTATTCCTCATGGCCGTACGTGCACGCACCGCGGCCTCGCCGGGGGAGGGGGCGACCGCCACCCCACCCCCACCACCCCACTCGCCTCTCCACCTTTCCTAAACCTACCCGCAAATACTAGGAGTACGTACACGTTTGCTTGGCAACATTTCATGCTTAGTGTGTACAAATAATGTTCGAGCGCAACAAACGGTGCAACGCAATACCAATATAAGCGAGCTTTGGTGCTGCGGAATCAAACGAACCTGCAATAAATTGTTCATTATATTATGAGTGCTAGAGTTTAGCAGTTCGCGGGGCGGTGCGTGCTGCGGCCGCTGCGGGCTTCAGATGCTGCGGCGTGTGCAGGACCAGGCGCGGCCGAGCGTCTGGGAGAACTTTTTAAGAATGGGCTTAGGACTTCCGCCCCCCCACCAAACGGCTGGGGTGCAGCCATTTGGTGGGGTAATGAATAAACATAAAAATGGCAAAACATTATTTCCGATCTGCTCTGTATAGACTGTTTTCATAAAACTTGTTTTTTTTTTCAAAAGGCTTAGCTACGACTGACTAACGCATTTCAACATCATCATCATCAGCCTATAATGTTCCCACTGCAGGGGCTCAGGCCGGGCCCAGTGCAGATTGGTAATGTCACATGTCTTCGATTTTTTTTGTTTCTCTCGGTTTTTATTTTATGAGAAAATGCGTCTGAACACATTGTAAATTGTTATTGAATAAACAAAATGAAATTTAAAAAGATCAAGATCGTATCCTACTTTATACATTTAAACATCCTTAATGAGAATATTTAAACAATACTAAAACATTCTTTGTCACTTCAGATTGCTAAACTGTCAATAAAATAAAGTAGGCTCGATATTCGGTGCTAACTGGCAACAGACATGATATAGTTTTTACCTAATTCTCTAATTCAGTCCAGGGTAGTGTTTAGTGTGTACCGTCCATTTTATTGTTTATATTTTCGAATCAGTGTAGTGTCAGCGGTGTTTCTGGACATTGGAACACAAGGAATACGAAAAAAAAGTTTCGAACTAACTCTTAGCCGTCGTATCTCGGGTACCTTCGGCTTAGTCAATGAGCAGAATAGTGATGAGTGCCGTCCAATCAAAGTTCGGGACTTAGCTCTCGGTGTTGAACACTTTTGCCGCGTGTTTGTGAAGGCGGCAGATCGCTCTGGACTTCGGAGAAACTTTGCGGAGTGACTTCGGGTTGTGAAGATATTTGAGATAGTCGTATCGCTGACAAGTTAAAGTAGTAAACTGCAATTTGTAGATATTGATGGAAATTGTTGTTTTGTTTATGGTTATGTCTTTCTGTGGGTAAAAATATATCATTATCTTCCTGCACTTATCCAACAAAGCATTTTATAGTAAGTATAACTCCTGTGACAGCCAAACGGATAAACCTAAATAAATGATACGAGTAAGTGTAGGTAAATAAACGGAACACTATCGCATGAGGTAACCTTGTAAAGATAGGCGCAAGATAGAGAAAATAAATCAATTCCAAAACCAACAAACAAAATAAAAATCTTCAAACTTTTTAATGCAAACGTGTCCACATTTATTTAACGAGCTTATTCAATGCTCCCTAATCACGTGTGAAAAAAGAGAGAGGGAACTATCTGAACGGTGCGAATAATAGCGCCTTGAACGTATGTGGGGAGATAAACCTAATGGCCTACCAGTCCTCTTAAGCCAGTATTGTTTTAATCTTGCTTCAGAAACAGAGATGGTTAGATATCGTGTATAGCTGCATCTCCGTCGCACTCCGACATTAATGACGTGGAAAATATGGGGCATTTACTTTATTAGTACACACGAGATTCCGGGCGGCTCTTGACCTTCACGCGACCTTGATCTAGTTCGGGATTAACAAATGTAGGTAAAAACCTCCGGGAGGAAAACCTTGTGAAATAAACAAGATGAGAGGATTTGTCTTGTTTTGCATTGTAGGGGAAGTTTTCTAATGCTATAAACTGTTTTTAGACAATTATTAAGCACCGCTATTTCGCCCACCGTCGTCCGACCGTCCGTCCGTCGTTTTCGTCTGCCTATTTAAACTTCAGTTGCAAGATTTGACCAAAACAAACATACAATGTCAAAATATAAAATCTATCAACATTTAACGCGTGCATAAAGTTTAGTGCCGGTGCTATTAACCATTGAGGAGTTTCCTCATGAGGATACAAGTCATGTCTGTCATAAAAATGTATTGTCACTAAAATTAAGGGCAAAATTTCAGCTCAATCGGATATCAACAAGTGGTCGAAAAAGGGTTACAAAATTTTAAAGCGGACAACTTAAATACAAAGTGAACAGAAAAAGTTAAACAATAACATTGAATACCAGAAACCTGTGATAAAACTCAAATCGAATATGATATTTTCCGATGTCATGTACTTATAATCAAAATGTTAATTACACACGGCGACACCTCGAGCTATACATATCCAATATAACCTGACCTTATTGAGCTTATGCTGGGTTCGCATAGATTGTTCAGCGTATAAAGCGTGCGTCATGCTCGTGAACGGGTGCTGTCAGTTGTGACTGATCACCTCTTAGTTGCCACGGCTTGTTTGAATTATTATATTATTTTTAAATCGTCGTTTTGGCTTTACTGTCGACACTTATCGTGCACAACTTGCTACATCGTTCTCACATGATAATATACCAATCTCGATATGAATCATGTAACCAAAGTTTTGTAACAATATTATGATTTAAAAGAGTATCCATGAAGTTTCTTGCCATTCTTCTCATGAGACCAACGCTTTGGAATCTTGTGAGTGGGACTGTAGCTTAGTTTATTAGCTTATTAAAATTTAGTATTTGTTCGACTATTCAAAAGAGCTTGTAACTGGCCAACTTGAAATAAATGATTTTGATTTTGATTTTGAAAGGCCAAAAACTTTATATATTTTAAAAACCAAAGATTTAATGGACAATGATGTCATCGCTAATATTCATTACATAACTAGAGGATAATGCAGCTGTAATCCGACATTGGATATCTTACGAACAAATTATACCTAAGTTTAATACCTAATAACTAGTGAAAAAAACCTCGCTAAGTGCGAGTCAGATGAATAAGACCGGGTCTATACGGGTTCCATTTTAGCCATTTGGCTACGGAACCCTAAAATTAATATCTTTCATTTAATGTCTCATTGATTGCGTGAGAAAATACAATGTAAAATGTCAATGATTAATAAGGTTATTTCTTTAATAACTAACAATTATAGTGTCGGTACCTATCTTACATCGACAAAATACCATAGAAGGTATTATAAAGACGTAGGTAAATGTGCTACGTCTTGTTATATCTCGCAATGGTCCGCCAAAGACACGGTTCCTTTTATTTGACTATTTACCTGTTAGAAATCACGATACGATGAAATCTTTCATATTTTTATTCACGCCTAGTTTTTATATCTAGTGCTTAATTAGAAAAGTGACGAAATGGATATTTACTCATAGACGCTGATTAAAGTTAAAAGTCTTTTTAACATCGACTTACCATTAAAAAAAAGTATCTAATAAACTAAAAAACCCGACTGAAAAAACTGTTTCATTTCATCATTTAATATTCAAATGAACCCCTGCTTCTCTGTCTTCTAAGTTTTGTTTAATTTAAAATGTGCTTGTTGTTTGCTTTTCAGTTTCTTCAGTCGGGTTTTTTTTTATTTTACTAACTACTTATTTTTATTTCCAACTTTTTTGTTCTTTTGTGTTTATTCTTTCCTTGGTCGCGTAAAATTCCTCGCAGATCATTTAACTTTTGTGTTTGTTTATAGGATTTGTCACTTTGAATATCTTTTAACAATATAAGTGTTTTATATTTTTGTAATCTTCTTTTAAACCCTTCATTTTGATACCCTACTCGACGGATTTTTTTTAACTACGTGGTATTTCCCCCAAAATCCATATTTTTTCATTTCAATGTTGCCAGTGACACTCGCGCCATCAAGACAAATCTAACGACGTATATTTTATTCAAATCCCTTCATCCGTTCAGGAGTTATGAGGGAACAAAGAAACATACATACATACACACACGTTAAACACATAACCCTCCCTCTAACGTAGTCGGGTAAAAAGATAAAAAATGAACACACATGATAACAATAAAATTAAAGCATCTACTAGTGACCGTGTCGGTTAGTAACTGGTAATACATCAACAAAACTTGCAATCAATAATGAGTTAATTGTCAACACGAACCCTGTACTGTTGACTGCGTCTGTATTGCCGTTAGTTTGTCGGCCCCTAAAGACAGAATAAATCGTGCTGATGCATGCTGCATGGCGCTCAGACATGGCAGCCGACAGCGAGCAGAATCCCCAAGCGCACGGATAATTCTGCAAAAGGTAGAATCCACAATCTGCCTGTGACGTTCACGCATAAACACTACAGCTCCCCAGGGTTGTCCACACAAAGTCGGACTGATTCGCAATGCAAAACGCATCGGCCGCCCGGCCCGCTCACCTATCTAATATTGCCCGATGTATTTTGAATAATTGCTGGGCAGCGGCCAGTGGCGGCATGCTACTGGCGCCACTGGCCGCTGATTGCGTCCGCAAACAGACAAGGGTTACACAGAAAGTCTTGCACCGTGTAATATACAAAATCAGAAATTTACAAAGACTCCTCATCCTGTAAGTGCACAGCTACTGCACCCGCTTCCACACTACAGACCTCAACCTGTTTTATAAACGTACTTCGAAATAAAGCCCCCTGTTTTTTGACAAAAATATACAGTGAAAAACAGGTGGTTTTAGAAATTTCTATTATAAAATAAGTTTCATCTACCATTAAATCAGCTTTAATATCCCGTCCATCCGCAAAACCGAACTTTTAAGCGATAAGTTTTGGTTTAGTACTTTAAACCGACATCAAAGGTTCCCATGTAACAAAAAGGTAAATAAAACGATTTGCGAAAACTAAACAAGGCATCCGTACATGAGCATAGTGTAACAAGTCTCCCGGTGGGGTAACCAACTAAGACAAATTGTCTTATTGCATGTAATAGCTGTATAGCTGAGCTTTCAACGCAACAATGCAACGGAGCGTTAACCACCTAACTACACATTATTTTATTATATCGTCGGCTTTTTCCGTCCGTTATAGTCAGTCATTCAATAATTGAGTCATGTTCTAGACCCCTTTGTTAGGCTAGGCCGATACAGTTTAAGTAACGCACTGCACCGCGACGGCGAGCTAAGTTCATGGAAGAAAATTTGTGGGCGGATCTTGTACACTGTTTAAGGCACTAAATTGTGCTTGACAAATAGCTTCAAATAATTTTAGCATTGCTGCTTTGATTACTAGCGTCTGATTAGTAGGCTCAGTCATCAATAAACGCCGCTCCGTACAAGTATCATTCCTTTACTCATTTGTTACGAGCTAGTTTTCATTCACAAACTTTAAGTTTCACGACATCTTTATCAGACTCTCTATTAAGTTTAATATTATCTCAATTTATTTCGTGTCGGCGCAGCATCTTATTCTTCCCTACTTCTCTATGACTTGTCATCTCAATAGTCACTTCCTATGTAGCTATATTACCTTCACACTGTTTATCCTCACTCGAAGCAAACACATTTATATTTAAAATCATTCATATGTTCGTTCCTTCCGAACCTGTTTCCGGAAAGTATGAAAAATAGACTAACAGAAAAGAAATGTTATAGTTCTGTCTCTGAATGCTTGTGGGAAACCACCGAACAAACATTATGTAAAGGCAAAGAGTTGGACACTGGTCAAAACAATCAAGCGATTTGAAATTGCAATGCAATTGTGAATAACAGACCATTGCTGGGCTGCATTTTCACAATTATCCTTTTTTTACAAACCTTTTGTAATAGAAGGTTCTATTAAAAGGTTTATTTAAAAAAAAAAAACGAAAATTTTTGATATGTACTACTACCAATGATGCTGATTTTCTTATCAGTCGAACATTTATCTGAGAAAGAAATATTGCGTTTTTATAGCTTTTGTTTAGGGGTATTGAATGAATATTCCTTGAGAGAGTTTGTTTCCAAACTAGCATTGATGACTCTTCGAAATAAAACTTGAAGTAAAAACTTAAATTTAAACTTTAAGCAGAAAATGTTCATCATTTCAAGACAACATCATCATATTATATTTATCGACTGATGCACCCATTTCGAGGTGTACATTTTATGTTTAAAACTTTTCTTCACAGAGATGATCTCAGATATGGGGTTCGGGAAAGTTCGATACTGAAATAATTAATTTTGGTGTGCAATCATTATTGTGAATAGAGGCCAGTTTGGGGTAAGTGTGTGTAATTGTGATTATGGTTAATTGGCGATAGGCCCACCCCCTACTTCGGGTTCCGGCCTCCAGCGCTCCGCCGCCGCCGCCGCTCCACTATCGCACAACTACGGCTCGATTTATAGCTATTTGGTACATCTCTGTAGTAGCTGTGAAGAGTTTATAGCAACTACTAGTAATGCCTAAAATAACTAGTCAAAATATTAATTAATCAGACGACCGTATCAGACCCAAAGCAGGTGTAGTTTTTCTTTCTTTTTGCACATAATTAACTTCGGATACTTACAATGACACATAAGCACTTTACTCAAACGTTATGTAAGTCCAAACAGAGACAGTTTAACGTATTCCCGAATAAATTACAATATCGATAAATTATACATTAATAAAATGTGTGAGCGAACTCATTTATTCATGCTTAAATTATCGATTCTATAATTTTTACGCGTATGTATGTAAATCTAAATAATTCATCTCGTTAAACTCATCATTTCCCGCCGACAAACTGCTGCGCAATTTGGTGGGTGCATAACATTTTTTAAATGTTTGGTCCTCAATAAATGATTTATTTATTATTATTACTATCAACGTCGAAAACGATTTAATTGACAAAATGTATTTTAAATATGAAATGAAACACAAATCAAAATTCCGAAAGCTGTTTTCATTAGCCCTTTCAGTAGTGACGAATCTATGGCGTCCTGCCAAAAGGAAGTAAACAGAATATGTGATGTGAACCTCCTATACTCGCACAGACTAGAATGATTTTTAATTAAAAGACTATCGGAACCGCCTCGCAACGCCCAGATAGCATATCATTTTTTCGGAAAACTAAGCAAGATTAAAAGTTAGCTAGATCACGTGTCTTGCAAAAAACGTTCACCGTGACTAGTAAATAGAAATGCAAAACTTGTCCAACTGCTGAATTACTATTGCTTACGTGTTTTCAATGAGTAATATCACGGCCTGTTTCAATTAGTAATATCACGGCCTGTTTCGTGGAACGCGTGCTTGTGGCGTTTTGAGCGCGAATTCTAACACATAATAATAACATTAACAAATCATTAGCAATGACTTCTAATCTAGGTATAGATATGGCCCGAGTTGGGCCTGCATTGTGGAGGGAGGTGGGTGGCCAGGCACTAGGCTCCGGGGAGGGGGCCACAGACCGCCGTTAGATCGATTCCTACAGTGGATATTATTCTGTGGTAATTAGAATTCGCGCTTCGAGGTACAACTTGTTATGGTGCAATGGCGTACAGCGTACAGCGTAGAGATAGGTAGGAGCAGTTGGATACGTAGCGCGCTATGCGCTGCATTCTAACCAACTCTAATGAGTGGTCGCACGTTAGCGGACATGGCTGCTTCTTCGCTATGGGGCGCTTTCATATAGGCTTTCTGTACTCAACATTATTCACCTAATGTGGTCTTCATAATACATCTTTTAGAAAATTATGTTTTTTCTACTTCTTCGCTATTCCATTTTGATTAATTTTGTTGGGGAATCGAAGACAGTTCAATTGTTTCTTCTTCGTAGAGCTTTATTGTCTCGGCGTTTTTCTGGTGGTCGCCGCTGTTGATTCTGACTTTCAGGAGTTAGTGGTTTGGAGATAGTGGGAAGACAGTGTCCGATAAAAATCCGTAAGAAAAGTTTTCTGTAGCTCCTGAAACTAAATTCATAGGAAAGACCGAAAAGCCAGCCCCAATTACAGTCAACACTAACAAAAAGGTCTTGAGTAAGGCTTTCAGCTCAAAAAAAATGGGTAGCGCTATATAGCCTCCATTTTCGTCCGTAAAAATCCCTTTTTCGATCGCTTATCAAATTTGCTAAGGCTCCGAAAATTTTTATTTCGTAAACTCGTAGTGTCGGATGTGCAGCGTTCGTTTTGTTAGTTATGGGAGCATTTTTACGAAAATTTCATCGTGACCGGGTTTTAGAAGGCTTCGTGTATTAGATTTTGAAGCACAGCCGATTTTATTGAATTGAATTGTTTTCTTCTTATGTGTAGTTCCTCCGATAAAATTATATTTCTTTACGTTTGTTTTAATTAAATCTTCTTCTTTTTCTTCTTTTTAATTTAGTCATACTACTTAGTTGTAATCATTTACACATACGGCAGTTTAAATTCGAGACACATTTAAAACTATGAATTAACCACAATTATATTCAGCTCCGCGCCCAGCCCGCCATTCCTAACTGACACATTATGTTCAGTGTAAACGAGTATGTTAGTGACCATGTCAACATACAAACGTGTGCACATCACGTCGACACAGTGTAATCTCCATTCCTTCTTTGGCGCATCGCAGCGTCCTATTCGACACAAAAAGAGTGAGTCGAACAATAAAACGAGGAAGGTAGGTAGAGGTACCCCTTTCGTTCGACTTCACACTCGCCGCTTTGTTCGTAACACACGATAGTGGCAAAGATGTACTTGTACTGGCGAATAGTGACACAAACTTCATTAAGGCACGGCGCGTGTTGGAGTGGCCGTGGATGGCGTGGCGTGAGGGTTCGATAGTTCGATCGGCCGTACAGTGGGCTGCCGGCCTAATATTTCCAATATGAGTGTGCGAAGCACGCGGTTTTGACAAAGGGGTTGTTTGTTGCTAACTAACAATGTAAACGGTCGTTTTTGCATCTTGTACGTTACACAAGAAATCTGTCTTTAGTTTGTAAGAATTAGGTGTGCATAATTATTATTATCTAATATTGATAAGTCATTTGCAACTTCAGCTGAAAGTGACCAAGTAAAATTATCAAAAATACATAAAGCTCATAGACATACCTAAGTTTAATTTCATTACGTAAGATGATAACTAGATACTTTAACTTCCAAAATGTTCTTTAAACCAGGTAGACAAAAGCAGGGCTCCTCAAAAATGTATTGTACAGTACACTAAATTTTTGAGGAGCCCTGCTTTTTTCTACCACACAATTACAGAGGAAAATAGTACCATCCCTTTTAAATTTCTACCAACAAGGAGGGATTTACAAACAATTTCTTCGATATTCTCTATAAAAGGGAATCAAGTCAAATAGAAGCAACAGGAATGTTGTGTAGCTCACATGCTCACATCGTCACAAGTTGATCGGAGATATTTCCGTTTGGTCCCGAAGTAAGAACCCGCCGCATGTCTGGGGAAGTGGGGACTCGTTCACTGTTGCACTCGCGACTTAACACAACGTGTGACATGCCGAGTGCAAACATCCAGTGTGATCCTACTTTAAAGCATATGGTGTGACTTAAGAGAACGTAGAACTGGCTAAGGAGCTGACGTGCTTCAGACTTTTCCAGTTAAAGCCCGACTCGTAGGCCTGGCTCGTGGTCTTCGACATTATGGTGTCTCCGTTTCACCTTAAGATAAGGCCTTAGCTCCGCCTTGGAAGTTAAATTTGTACTTTTGAAACTAACTTTTTTGTCAATTATCGATTATATAGTAACCACTCATCTGTATTCTGATAAACAGTTAAACTTTACGCACAAATATGTAATCCCAATTAGGTACTGAGTTTTGAATCTGCAGTCTTGTTAAATAATTGGTACTCACAAAATAAGTTCCACAGAGAAATATAATAGTGGATCCCATTTGTTTGTAAAACGCAGTGTACCTTGCTGAAATGAAATAAACAACGTTGTCTGGCAACTTGAGTTAATTCCGCTGGACCACCACGATATTATTGTGTCAGACTTTACTTAAAAAATAATATTTGTTTTTGCTGCTACAATTCTTTCCATCATCTCTCGTTGTGGACTTGTAACGGCACTATAAGCTATGAAAGCGGTCTTCACAATTCCTTTGGGGGAACTTGTTCACACACAGCGCACTTAGTTGAAAAAGAAATACATTTTAACTTTTTGTACAATTGTGATAGAGGAGCTCGTGAGTCGTGACTAATCAATAACAGAAGCTCTGCTCTAACTTGAAGGTAAGAGGCGCTAACCTAGGTTTGTTTGCGGATGGGTGTGCAATAATTACATTTTTGCAGTAACTATTTTGTTCCTATTGAGACTAATTGTTCTATTTACACCTTTTATTACGACCGTACCGTTACTTTGTGAAACTTACTACTTCGTGTGCACCCGTTATTTTAACACTTGTGTCCGTAGTCAAGTTAAAGAAATTAAATGAGTTTAAGTTATTACTTAAGCCACCTCTTTATGCAATATATAAGAATTTTACTCAAAAATGCATGTAATGTTGTCATTATTTTGACAAACTTGTTTGAGCAAAGTCGACCTTGCCGGTCTGTTTCAAGGAGCGGCCGGCAAAGTATTGCTGGCCGCTCTAACAGGCCGGCAATGTTTTGTCGGCCGCTATTTTGACGTTTCAACGTTTTAAAAAATCAATTCCAAAAAGATTTTATTTAAAACACAGCTGTTTGTACGTCTAAAGGTAAAAAAAAAAAAGATTTAAATGAAGTAATAAATGAAGAAATAATCCAGCAGTCAAACACCGCATTAGAATTATCGCAAACTATCAGTAATATCAAACCGGGAAAGTCGGTGTTGAATTTTAGTAACTGTACTTTTCATAATTGTCATTTTAATTAAAAGTCTAGTTAATTAATATATTTTTTATTTAAATTACTTGCTGGTTTTATTTAGATTAGGTACTTGCATTTTTGAGTAAAGCACTATACAAACCTTGGCCCACAATGACTGCTTCGCTGGTCACGCTATGATTGCCTCGAGCTAGCCTAGCTACGCTCTAGGCCTTTCAGCTTGGCCATCATTGCAGCCCTTGCTGTCCTCGCTGTAAAGGCCTCGGCCTACGGTCTCGGCCTTTATCTCAGCTCGTCCATCAAGTGCTGCACGCTGACCGCGCTGTGTCGGCCTGGAGCTGCGCTACGCTGCGCTGTCGGCCATCATCAGCGCGACCAGCAAAGTAGTCATTATAGACCGCGGCAGTAATGTACTATAAACGAAGTAGGAACCGTCAAAAGTTAGAATAGTCCGCGAAGAAATACCTAGTCATTAATTTCATTACTGAAGTAAGGTCAATTCTGAAGTTAATGTAAATTCTATGCAATTAGTGGGGCTGTGGGTTGTTAGCAAGAGATACCGCGGCCTAGACATAAAGGGGTAAGAAGGAACATGGGTGGTTTTTAGTCAATAGAAGTCTGACACACCCCACCGCTCTGCCCAGAGCGGGAGGTGTTATTTGATGATTTTCCACACCCCCTCCCCCTCCAAAAAAAATAACTTATTCAAATAACCTTTTTTTTATTTATATTGAATGTAAATAGAAAATTGAGAAAAAGAGTTATGTATGAACGGTAAGAGTAGAGAAGTAGAGGAAGACCAAAGAAACGATGAATGAACTGTGTGAAGGATGATATGGTAAGAAGTGATTGCTGTGCCGACTCTAAATAAATTGGGACAGCGGCAGCAGAAAAAAAGAAGAGAGAGAGGCACGCTGTCATCATTGTCAAAATATAGATTATTATTTGCATACATATATACGTAAACTCTTGCCTTTCCCCTAAGGTACGCAAAACCCACATTACCCCACCGCTGCGAACATACTCCATTTGCGTCGTCCGCGTTCATGCAAATAGTGACGTCATAAAAAAATAACCCACTCGCCCAGGAATATTCGAAAATGTCCCGGCTATGTTCCGCCCTTCCTAATAGTTTTCGAGTTATGAATTTAAGAATCGACCTTTAAAGCAGGTGAGGTGGAAAATCAAACGCCCACTTCATATAAAAAATGTGAATATACTGAATCGTTTAAACAGATATAGATTTACAAAAAAATCCCGTTATACTACCGCCTCTGACTATTATTTGTTATATGAAACACACGCGACGACCCCGGGGACCAACTTCTTACAGTATTAAGGTTTTATGTAACAAGAAGCTTTATTTATTTATTCTTCAACAAATTACATTTGTGTCGAACATTGGTCCTAACAATAAAGCATAAACATTTATTAATCAACATGAGGCTGAGAAAGACACAAATACTACATTCACATTGGTCCTAACATTATTAGTAATAATTACTTAATATGAATTATAATAATTTAACAAAATATTCATTAAAAATAACAATAAAAATTAAAAAAAAAAACAAAAAATGTCAATGAATGTCAATATAACAGAAATGTCGAATGATATAATAGTGAAATTAATTACTATTAAAATTACACAACGGTTTCAACAAAAAATTAACACTAATAATCAAATAATCATGGCTGGAAAGATTACAAACATTACAATCATATTGATCCTAACATTATTAGCCTTAAATTAACTTTAATAAATTACGTCAACATTAATTCAAAATTAATACAAATTCAACAAAAAATATAAAATAAAATAAAAGCTCCCTTTTGCATCACGCCGTATGTTGAGATCTGTTTCTTATAACGGTTGCTTCTTATCTTCTATCTGAAGATGTAACGTAAGATGATTGCTGGTCTACAATAAACATGACTATATAAGTATTTCACATTTGTCCGATAGTTAGGAGCTCGTAAAAGCAAATAACAGCAGCTCGGGTAGGTGTTCAGGTTAAGCCGCACCTTCTACTTGCTCTTAGTATGACCAATATACATATTATGTATATTAATATAAATATCATCTGTATATTTTTACCCTATATTCACAAAATGAGTAAGTAATTGAATTTGTGTAGAGTTTCCTCCGTCCTTACTTCCGAAAGCACATTAAAAACATTGCTTCCGGTTAACATTTGTAGATCTTTGATAGTCTACTGGTCGTCATGTAGTTGCCTGATGTCTGGCAACCAGTCTTACCACGTATTACCCAGTAATAACTGGTTCCTTACTGAGTAACGTTACCCTAAATTAAATAATTTCTAATCAATGAAACAGGAGCGTCTTCAGTTATAAAGAGACCACTCACACCGACACCACTTATCAACCCACGTTTCACCCCGTCCCCGACTGAACGTGTAACACATCAACACGACCACATCGCACGGAACACCCCACTGGAACACTGCAAGTCGACTCCGCGCGGTGCCAAAGTTCGGCCGGGAGGTGTAAGTGTCGGACAGCGCGCTAAAATGTCGCCACTCTGTTGAAGTCGACCGCGACACCCGCCCTCCGAAACACCGTGTCTGACTTGAGCATATTGTCACCTTGCGGCAGGAACGGGAACTAACGAAACTTTGTGTTTTGTTTTGGTTGTGACAATTTTGTAGCGTGAGTATTCGTGAATTGAATTCACCAAGTTTTTTTTTTTTTAAATCTGGCTGAAGAAAATACAATAAATATATTTATACGCGAAACCCTAAACCCTAAAAACTAACCACATTAAAACGTTCACACTTTTCATAACAAAAACAATAATGTCGTGTTCGTAACACCACTCTAACCCTCAAACGCTACGTTACCAAAAAACCAACACGGAACGTAAAGCGCAACCAACCACCAACAAATCTAGCCGCCAATCGATTCGGCGAGCAATTTAAAATCCACTTAAAGACAACCGCAGACTGCTAATCGAAAACTTCGTCGGCTCACTGGCAACCTCTAATTGCTTGTATTAAAATAACTGAGTTATGTCAAACATATCTGGGGCGTGGGGTATATCGCCGCCTGGCACCAGGCTTCACATGTTAATAATCATTATGATCGCATCAAGTGTACGATAGACCGGTGTTCCCCTCACCCCCTGCGCCCTGTGCACTCTGTGCGCCCTGTGCGCGAATAGTGCTGTAATTGTACGAGCGGCAACGACGTCGATGATTCGTGTTGCTACGGTTTACTCCAGTAGTCCCTCCAAACAGTTAGAAAAGAGTGTACTCTTTACTAACTGTTTACTTACACTCTTTACTTACTGTTTACTTACACTCTTTACTAACTGTTTACTTACACACTTTACTAACTGTTTACTTACACTCTTTATTAACTGTTTACTTACATTCTTTACTAACTGTTTACTTACACTCTTTACTAACTGTTTACTTACACTCTTTACTAACTGTTTACTTACACTCTTTATTAACTGTTTACTTACATTCTTTACTAACTGTTTACTTACACTCTTTACTAACTGTTTACTTACACACTTTACTTACTGTTTACTTACACACTTTACTTACTGTTTACTTACACACTTTACTTACTGTTTACTTACACTCTTTACTAACTGTTTACTTACACTGTCCCACGATAGTGTAATGGTCGCAATCGCGACTGATGAGCACAACGTTTGATTCCCGGGTCGAAAAAAAATAGTTAAGTTTTTTCAACAGGATTATTTCAGTAGCAGCCGCCTTCTATTACATGGGGCTTAAACATAACTGGCGAAATATAGTACTCAGCTGCAGCCGGTTAGACTGGAAGCCGGTTAGTCTGGAAGCCGGTTAGACTGGAAGCTGATTAGATTTTAAGAGCCAGTTTTTCAATCGCCAGTTAACTTTTATCTGACGAATAAGTTTGTCATTTTGACAGTTTTTTGTATAGACAATCTGTCAAAATATCGCATTTATTCTTTAAGTAAAAGTTAACTGGCTATTAAAAAACCGGCCCTAAACCGATTAGACTGGAAGCCGGTTTGACTGGAAGCCGACCCGAAAAGCTATTGTTCCAATATAAAATTATAAATAATAAACGTAAGTCATTTAGAAAACCTTGTTATTGACATTTTATCCATAAAACTGAAAATCTTAATATTATTAGTACAAGAACATTTAGATCAGATTCCACAACATTTCACAATGAAACTCTTAGGATTTCTAAGAAAAAACATGTCTTTTCTTAAATCCTAGTCGTTTCCCGAAATAATAATAAGTATTTTTTACAAACATAGTTGTAGTGTATGTACGTAGATATCAATATAATTAACACACACAAACCGGCAACAGTATTATGAGTTTATGACGTTGCTTCGGCGTCGGCGTGCACGTGGGGTGGTCAGTCGATGTCGAGCTGTCAGCCCGTGAGGTGGTGCGTTGGAGAGTCAACTATTAGTAACGATAAATGCGCATATTCTACAATAGTTATTGGGAATTAACTGAGAATGTATAGAATGATATATTCTGAAATAAAAGACTAACAAATGAATAAGATGTTGCAGTTCGCAGGCCGAACTTTTTCGCAATTGTTTGCATTTCCTTGTAGGTATAGCAGCACTAGCAAGCCCGCACCGACTGTCGACTGGTGAGGGAGTGAGCCAATGTTTAGTACTTACCGGCGCATTACCGCGCTGTTTGTGTGATGTAACCGTCTTGCACTTTGATGTGTCAATAAAATCAACCCCAAGAATACGTGGATACCGCACCCGCATCTTTCTTCATGATTTTGAGTTCTAACACAGCGGCTATGAAACATATTCTACTGTGACTTTTAAAAGGCAGCACAAAATGTTAAAATATTGTTGTGATCTTTTAAAACCTGAATTAATGTGTTTTTCTGATTGCCAAATTGTTCTCTATAAAATATTATACTCGTAGTTTAAAAAACTTAAGACACTCTTTTGAGTGACGTCATTTTTATTCTCGTTGGTATTCTTTTCAACAAAGCCTTTCATTTGATATCCCTTATCGTCGAAATGCATAATAACTAGTACGCCATCTTTGGAATGTCTGCCATATCGGAATGTGAACGACGTCACTTAGTTAACCATACATTGTCATCCATACCCACTAAACATGTACCTACCTATAATTTAAGCTCAAACGGAAACCGGGAAATGGGTCAAATCAAAAAAACTTCTAAGATTTTTTTGCATAGTTACAGTTGAAGCTAATAAAAGCGTGTTAAAAAAAAAGAAATAAATAGGACAAAATGTTTAATGTAAAAGCTCTCTCTCTCTCTTTTAGAGAAAGCTCTATTTGCCTTGCACGTTATCAGCATCTTCAGAATACAAAGAAACCACCCGCACCTGATCTGCGGAGTGTGGAACATGTTGCTACTAGCACGCTAGCCGCATGAAAAGCGGCTGAACATTGGCAATGATATCGTACATGCTGATGGGTGTGTCAGAGACCCCCATACATCTGTACGTTTGGTGCATTCGACAAGATCTCAATCGGAATAGCAGAACATCATTGCGTTCCGAATCAATAAACTCAAACTAAAAGCATTTAAACTTCAATTGACCATTAAAGGCACTTTTTAATGTCAAAAAAACCGTAGCTACAGTCACAAAGTTAAAGAGCAGTGGTGGCTCAGTGGTAGCGGCCCCGACTTACGAACAGTTGGTCGTGTTTGAATCCAGGCAGGCACATCTCTGTGTGGTATTTATTCAATACCACTGCTCTCATGGTTTATTTAACCGACATCATTTAACCGACATCATTTAACCGACATCATTTCATCATTTCATCTCTCTTAGCTCTCCTCTTTCACAGAATCAGAATGTCGGTTACGTAATTCACGTTGAGATCATACGTGTTATGTGAGAACGATGTAGAAAGACGTCAGAATAAAGAACGTCCACAGTAAAAAGATATAATAAAACTCAAAAATAAAATAAATCGTGGCAGCTAAGAGTGGAACAGTCTCTACTGACGGCACCCGTTCACGAACATGACGTATGAACCCATTCAGCTCAATCATTTTGAAGGAAACTAAATTATCCGACACACGCGCCTTCATCAGTCAGACATTTAAGTGCACATGACGTTCTGTCTATCGCCAGGGCAAACTCGACTCAATGAAAAATGCAAGTATCAAGTTAATGATAGCTTTATAATAAATTATAATACACAGTACTCGTGCTATGCAATTATATAATACTCAGAGCTTCAACCTCAACAATAATAATAATAATAATAATAATAATTTCGGGAGGCACCTGCACCAAATCGGGCGAGAGGAAACGCCCGGATGCTACCATTGCGAGGATCGGTCGGAGGAAACGGTGGAGCACACCGCGGCGTTCTGCCCCGGTTGGATGGAGCCCCGCCGTGTTCTCGTAGCGGCGATCGGCGAAGGCGACCTGTCGCGTTCCGCCCTGGTGCAAGCCATTGTCTGGGTCGAGAGGGAATGGTACGCCGTCGTCTCCTGCGAAGCAGTGATGCTAGCGAAGGAGGTGCGGAACTTGAGAGGGTAAGAACCTCTCGCCCCAGCCGCCGCGAGAGACGCTCCGGGCGTCGGGGACCACGTGATGGCTTCCGGCCACAGCAGGCGCGGGCCAGTGGACGGTGAGTAATGCTAGCTAACCGTCCGTCCGTCTCTAAAAATTAGAACTGATTATGAGAACAATTTTTTAATAAGATTCTGTTTTATTAAGTAAATTTAAAATGATGATAATGATGACTAAAATTTTAAAGTCTGAAAATAAATAAAGTATTTATTTTTTTACTCTCTTATGGGGAAAACATAACTTATAAAATAAAGTCAAAATGTCATGAAAGTTATCGAAAGCACTAGGTATTTGTATCAGTAACGTTGTAGACACCGGAAAATGATAACTTGCTAATATTTTCAAAGAATTTTCTTTATTATTTATGTCATTATAATCATTAGGTCAGAAAGTCCACCGCGTCGTCTGTGGCCGCGCAAAGATCACTAAGGCTGCATAAGCGGAAATGAGGTGGAGGATTTATTTTGCGTTTTGTGGGGTTCATACATTTTAACTAAGATTAATGAACCCCCAGGCATCTTAGATTTCCGTTTAAATCAACTGCCCACACTGTAATTTTCGTATTTAATTATCATTTCATAATATTTCAGCCAGTCTTCGGTAAAACAAACAATTTCAAATTTGATTTTTTTTTATATAATACAACTCAATTTCGTAGTTGCTTTGAAGAAAAACCTTAAACAATTTGATGAAGTAATTTCAAAGAATTCTGCTTAGCCCCTTTTTACATTTATGTACTTGAGAGCAAGAATGATCTATAGGATGTTGGTATAACATCAATGCTTTGCGTACCTTCTACCCTAACACATGAATCATCCTTCGTCATAACAACTGTAAATTATATTAAAAAATCACATTCAGAAATATTTAATTTCAAAAGTAACTAGACTGTGATTTCAGTGCAACAATTAAATCCGACATTAAAAGGTGAATATTAAAAAGCCTAATTGAATAAATGAGTAAACAGTGCATAATATAGCGCCGGTCGTGCGCCGCTCACCAACATCTCGACACCTTTTATAATGGCAAACGGCGCAATTTCCGTCATGCTTCGATACTCGTATCTCGATTATTTCCCGACCGATTTTCCGACTCGATACCGATTAAAACTCGATTTGACTATACTTTGTTAATAAGTTATTCGTGAACCGTGATTCACGGTCGTGAGAGGGTTCATTCGATTTTGTGTTTCGAAGTGTTGATTAATTTGATTAAATGTGGATTTTATTTTATAAAACGATTTACATTCTTGGCATTATACAGTTATAACATAACATCTCGCTTGTTATCCGCGAAGGGTAAGGCAGAGGCGTAGCTAATACTTGGTAAGTACATCCACATTACTCCAGTTATGTTAAAGTCGCTTGTAATAGGGAGCGAGCTATTGCCATCAATCGGGGACTAATCCAGATTTCGTGACGGCTGCGTCTGCTACTGAGATTTTTTCACTATAAGGAAACCCAATATCACTTTGCCCGTCTCGGAAATCGACCCAGGACCACATTCAAAATATTATACAGTGCTTTTTAAATCTATACTTAATTTCATTCAAGCGCAATTCGTTTACAAACAAGTCAGTTTGTTTGCTGCAGTGTTTATCAATAAAATAAAATGGTTATGCCTTTTAATGAATCTGGTTTTTAATGTTTAACTTACGTTAAGGTTAAACAATTTATGCATGATTAATTATTTTAATCTTCATTCGATGATGCGGCCTTACTGCACCGAGCTTTTAATTGTTATTAGTTATTAACTTACTTGAAACATTACTTTCGGTCATTACACTGTATTTTCATCTCGAAAAAAAACACTATATCATTATGTAGACTTCTTTAATTCTGTTGATATAGGTACGCAACGCATAGTGCCCTATCAAGTTAGCATCCGAGACGCACCTCTCGAAAACAGACATATCCCACCGAACATGGACATATCCAAAGAAATCTTTAATGAAGCATATGTTAGTGGCCGTGTTATTATATCCATGCCACCCAAGCTCCATTGAAGGACAAAAGTACATGATAGTCTTACATACTACTCCACGGGCAATTTTAATCATATCCCATACAAATATAAATTACATTGAACTCAGTCACTATTGCAAATGTCGTATATTAATTAATGACAAACGTTCTCAAGTCATATAATATTGTACATTGTATTTAAGTGCATGTTAAATGTTTAAACAGTAGATCAATAGCTCGTCCTTGGTCTTATTTTATTGCAGTATTTATTTATTGAGAAATACACTTTAAGCTACAAGTTTTTTACCAAAACGCTAATTACAGTGCCAAAGTGCATCTTATCATTCAGAAAGCAAAATATGTTTTTATGGTTTATCCTTCGGATTAAAATAGGTGCTTTTCTATAAATGCAACGAAATAGTACCTATACGTAACAGTGAACACTATGATTTTCACATTTTAACTAAAATAACGGAAAAGATCTACAAGTTGTGATTCATAACTTTCATAAGCCGTATTTCTCATTTACAAAGTTAGTTTAACTGATAATTAGTCTGCCCGTCGCAACACGTTTATTTCTCCCTTTCTCGCCAGTCAATCGTCCGCCTATCAATTAAACTTTTTTTTTCATATCACTCCTAACGCAATCTAATACCTCTTGGTCTTCTAGCTTGCAAATTTTCTTTAAAAGCTCTTAAACAGAAGAGCAAACATATGGAAGTCGTATTCCAGTTTTGTTACTGTACCAACTCCACAGTACACCTCGAGATGTGCATTGTTTAAACAACAAAGAGCATGTATTTAATTATTTACACTTACAATACTTTGTATGCAAATAGACTCCGTTAGATTAATATTTATATCGAGTGGCTTTCTGCCTATGACGGCCGACGATGTAGAGGGAGCGTTTGATAGAGAGGAACGGGATGCAACGGAATAGGATGACCCGGATTAAATACAACGACACACTGGTTTGGAAAATGTTGAAAATACCAGTTGTTTTTAAAGTCACTGATTTCGGCACTAAGTTCATCTTATAGACAGACAAACGTTTTGTCGAGCAACCGACTGTCGAGCGTCGGTCCTGTTTGCAGACGATAGTACTCGTACAGTAATAATAAAAAGTGACAAATTAAATGATTATGAAGATGAAGTCAATCAAACACTAAGTACAATAATTCAATGGTTAATTAACAATAATTTTAAAATAAATATGGACAAAACAATTCTTAAAACGATTATAAATTTCATTGAATTGTGTTTCATTTTTCAATGAAGTAGGCAAGTAAAACAATAATATTATAAATAAAAATACATCGACCAAATATTGCACGAAACATTTCTGCGAAACGCTGGCTGCGATTACTTTGAAATTTCTGTTTGCGAAACAAGTGAACACCGAGTATCATAAATATCGCCTTTTATTATTTATTATAATACTCGCTACATAAACCGTGTCTGTGAGCACCACTTTCTGTATCAAGCTCTTGACCTAAGTGGCTGAGAGCCTCTTCAGGTGATGGTCGACCCTTGATCGAAACTTACTGATTGATCACGATAATATATTTTTATCTAGTACATACAAGTCGTATCCATAACAAACTTGTCAGGGATGAATTTTCAATAAGTCATCCGTATCTGTTACCTTCTTGAACCACACGCGCTCACTTTCTGTTCTTCTTACGAGTTGTTCCTCAGGAAAAGTTGTCTAGTTGTCCAGTTGTCCAGTTGGATTGTCATTGGCAAAAAAACAAAACGAACATATTAATATGATATTTTCACTTTTTTTTGTGTTTTTGAAGACGGTTATGCAAAAAATTTTTTATTATGCCAATGATATGGATATCAAATAAAAGTCAACATTTTCATGTAAAGAGAGATAATAATAAAATATATAGATCATAATATATTATAATAGCTACTAATACTTAACTTTGGCGGTGGGGTTTGCTCAATACAAAACAAAATAGCAGTCTGTGTCGTAGCGTTGTCGCACCGCGTCGTTGCTGTCGCAGATATACTTTTTCGTCAGTTCGGCTCTGGGTGCAGGATATTAATGAATTTCCTCGTCAGAGCGGGCCGTGATTAGTTCGCTAATACGATTAGTTGTCTCCTCCGGTTCGCCTGTGGCCATTGTTTACGGAAGCGTGACGCGCCATGTATAACTCGATCGCCACACGCTGTTATGTGTCGCCGCACTCATTACGAACTCTAACAATCGGAATAACTAGTAATGTGGGCAGTGTGGGCACTGCCTGTGGAACATGAGATAGGTATAAGGTAGGTACCAGGGAGGATCATTTTGCAGCCATTGCTGCTCAGCTGTTATTAATTACGCATGCGGCTTATTAATTTATACTTAAGTCTACCTTCAGAACTTGGTTCAAGTTAAACTTCTAGTTAAAATTATATAACTTAACATCACACCTGTAATTCCCTAATGGTAACACATGTTGGCATTTTTGTTAAAGTTCCTTGAAATATGTGTAAGGCTATTGCTATCACCCTGATTCCGTGACTGCGACTGAGAAATTCTTGACTATTTACGAGTACTTTAACTAGACAGACATACGAGATTGCTTCTTTTGAATTATTCAGGATAATTACGTAAATTAATGGTGAAAATCGTATTTAAATCCATCGTGTAGAAGATTAAGACACACACTGACGCGCTGTGTACGTATTACGTAAATATGTAAATAAAACTTAATTACAGAAAGTTCAATGTCAACCAACAAAAACAAATGGTGCAAGTCTAACAAACTATATTGAAAGCTTTTAATATTCACTTGGCACTTATTGGCAATAAAGCTCGGCCATCACTTGAATGATCTGTACATTGTCCTCTTGCATGCCATCCGTCAATAATAATCGCCTGTAATGGAGACATAATATAATACATACATCAGTAATAATATGTGTAGGCAGGATGTCGACTCGTCATTGTCGTACTATGCCAACTTTCACTTCTCACTTCTCAGCATGTACGTCTATTATGGATTATTTCATTTGTCTTTCGTTCAAAGGTGCTTTTTAATGTTTTAATTCGAATAAATGCTTAGACTTTGAGACGTGTGTCACTAAGTGCTCTTACAAATAATCATAGTGTGGGGCTTTCGATTGCCAAAAAAGCAACAAAGTCAAAAAAATGATTCATATGCAAGCAGTCATAAGGAAGCCAACAGAGCCTGACCGAAAAAATATATCAAATTCGAGGTCAATCTTGCGCCACATCGCGGTAGGGTTTCAAGCGTTATGTCGTATTGTTAGCTCGTAAGTGACCAATTAAACGACTTCTCTACCTATGTACATGTATACATTTCGGTATACGGTTTTTATGCATGGGCCTCCCATGAAGCTAACCCAACCGTATAGAGATATAAATCAAGTTCATATTGTGATTTAGCAAGACTCGTTACTGCAACAGCACACCGTATTTACATAAAAACAATATTTTTGTGTGTATATTCATAGCAGTAATTCAATATGTTCGTACCAATACGGCTAATAGGCTGGCTCGTGTTGCCTCGGGTATTAATTCATAACTCATAACCTCTTTTATTTGCTTTTTGTTTTTTGCGTTTATTATGTTTCCTGTGCGTTGCTTTGCAAAGTTACTTCAAAATAGTTCTCGTTGAACGAACGCGGCTAAGATTGTTCTTTTAATAAAAACATAACATCTTGTAACCAGTTGTGATATACTAAGTTATTGTTAAACTTCGTATGGAACATGTAATCGATATCTGGAGACTTTTGGTTTTCAACTTCATAGAATATGCGTAAATAAGGCCTCTCTTCGGTAATAATTGGTCTAATAGTTCATTACAATTGATGTTGAGAAACACCTAGTAAGTCACATGTGTTTATATGTACCTACCTATTCATAAGGTGCGTTATTTATTTTTGTCCAATAATAAAAGAATGGTTGACTCGAACCACCTGTTATTCAGGACAATTTAATTACACATCATTGTATTTTGTAATAGTTATGAAAGGAACGTAATTGAGATGTACCGAACTTATTTATAATTGCTTTATTTATTTAAATTGCTGTTACATTGGGTTTTTTTTAATTCGGAAGGGGAATTAAGGAATATCGTTTCGTTTCTAGTAAAACTGTAAGTGGTTACGGTAAGTGGTGACCGTTATTTATTGTTTTGGGGTTGTTTTATTTAATTAGTTGTCATCGCGTGACGCGTGTAACGAGGCCGGAGCTGTTACCGCCAGGTGTCCCGGTGATGCCGGCCGGAGTCACGACTTAGCCGATTGCTCTCGAATGACCCGATTGACATGATGACGATAAATTGATTTCAAAAGTGGTAACTTTTTTTTTGTAAATCCTAACGCTACATAACGTACTTACTTGAAAAATATTAGTGTCCGCCTTCATCGGAACAAACAATGATAAGTCCATAATGACCTAACTCCATTCTAGCTAATGTAAAGGTAGCCCACAAATGCAATACATCCTTTGATGTTGAAGACGCAAGAGTGCAGCACTACACGAACAAACATCGAACTACTCGACCCACTTCACAAAAAAGTGATATTATAATTTAATGTTCCCAGACGTCAAGAACACGAAGAAGAATGTTACAAGTGCCCTCGAAACAACAATACGCCCTCAATTATATTGTGCCAAATTTAATATTCACAATAAATCGCGAATAGTTTCTATATTTGTACCAACATGCCGCGACATGCGACCTCCGCGTCTCAAATATAAATAACTGGTGTGCGTGTGTGTGTGAGATTTGTATGTGTTTACAGCACACGAATTACATTTCACAAGCAAGCGAAACAATACGAACTGTTTGGACGCGCTACACAGCGTGCCCTCTGCGATGCTAAGAGATGGTGGGCTTAGTGGTCGACCCTTCCAGCCTACTCGGCTACGTGTCATATGAAAAAGAAACAGTCAAAAGTCTTTTCAAAATGTATGAAAGTAGGTACATTAAGTTATTCTTAAGACGTCATATCGAGTTGCATTTCTCAAGATTACCTGAAATATTATAAATCATAAAATGCCCAGTTACATGTGAAACGCTCATATATTTCCAATTCATCAAAACAGAGGTTCTCATGCATAGGAAATATCGGGACTATCAAAACATGTTTTCAAGACATTCGTTATGTGCATGTGTGATGTTTGCATTACAAATTGTAATGAAATCAATAAATCTCAATAAATAATGTATGTATGTGGATAACGTATTCAGCAAGCACGGCCTGCGATGTGCCACTTTCATTCTACATACATGTAGTAAGTTCGCGTCCCATAGCGTAGCGTAGCGTAGCTTGTACAGCAACGCGGAATTAAACATTAAATGCATGAAATATGCTCTGATTTGAAACAATGGCAAAATATACATATAATAACATCAATGAATAACAATGGAGTATAAATTATCATTTAAACTGTTGTATATTTTATAAAATATAGCCCTTGTGTTTTGTTTAAACAAATATACAGACATACAATTTGTTTGGATGTATGTTAATCGCGAAAAGTAGATGTATGTGTGTGCTATGTTAGGTGTGTTGACATCTGCTCCGAAAGGATCAGGGTCAAGGCCCTTTCGGAGCTTCACGCTTACGTGGGTAGACAGGGGTGATCGATTATCCCTTAGAAGGTAGGTCTAGCTCTTCTCCCGCGAGTTGTTTAGAAGAGGACTTAGGCATTGTATCAAGAGTCTCTTATGCGCTTTATACTACGTCTAGCAATTATCCCTTTAAAGTGAGAACGTGCGGCAGTAGTGATTCACGGAAGGATCAAAGGATACTCAGAGTGCGAATGATGGCACATTGTGGGTTGTTATACTAATTGTCAGTTTTAATCGATATATTCAAAGAGATTATTTAAATGTCTTTGGATTGGTCACATTTGAAATTAAATAAAACTTGGAAGCAGGCGGTTCATTTGAATATTAAATTATGAAATGAAAATAGAATGGACCCCGCCTGCTTCCAAGTTTTATTTAATTTCAAATGTGCTTGTTTTTTTGCTTTTCAGTTTTTTCAGTCGGGATTTTTAGTTTTTTAACTACTTTTTTTTCCAACTTTTTAGTTATTTTGTGTTTGTTCTTTCGTTGGTCGCGTAAAATTCTTCGCAGATGATTCAACTTTTGTGTTTGTTTATAGGTTTTGTGACTTTGAATTTCTTTTAAACAAATACGTGTCATATATTTATGTAATCTCCTTTTAAAACCCTTCATTTTGATACCCTACTCGATGAAAATGGAACTTTCTTTTTTTTTAATCCGTGATATGGCCCCCAAAATCCGCAAATTTCTTTGTTTTTTTTATTTTTATTGACAATTGCGCCATCAAGACGAATCTAACGACGTACATTTTATTCAAATCCCTTGATCCGTTTAGGAGTTATGAGGGAACAAAGAAAAGGACATAGGTACATACATACACGCCAAACACATAACCCTCTTTTTGGGCTTCGCCGCGTCCGGTAAAAAGTAGCAAGAAGTTAATAAAAAACTAGTTAGCGCGTTAGGTTTTCTCTGTGAATCAGGTTCAGTAATGTCGTTATCTGGATAGTAAGAGCACGTCTAACTTTCATTTCAGCGTTGCATTGTATTTTTGTTTCTTTGTTGAATTAAAGCTGCTCTTTCTCAGTCAAGCTAACTGCGTTAAGTTTCAATTTGCAATTAAACTTCTCCGATATAACACTATCTAGTAGTATCTGGATACTGGCTTTACTATGCCGTTTAATCGGAACCCCCAGCTAAAATTGAATCGACAAAAAAAATTAAACTTACTGACAGAATTTTACTAAGGTTCAAGTTACGAAAGTTTTTCTTGTTGCTTTGACCACTTTACAGCATTGAGCATTATCATAATTGTGCTGCTTTCTCCGATATCTTGTGGCGAATAAAATGATTTCGCCTCTGACATCCCCGTCGGCGCTCAGGACTCGAAAAGGTCATAAAACAGTCTGTTGTCAGCGGAATGAGCAGCATCAGAGCCGGCACAGCGCCGGGCCGGGCCGGTACGGTAGGGGGGCGGGGGGGGGGAGGCACACGACTACCGTGGGCCCGCGGCACGACTCACTTGTAAGATGATTTTTTCGTGATTCGACGTTCATTGTTCAGTAGCTGTTACGATTCGATTGGAATTGTTTACATCGCCCACTGCGGTGGCCCTATATACTCATCCTTGTACCTATAAGTACTACTACTTTGTGTCGTGATTTTTAAACTCACACGTTTTTGGGGTCTCGTGGGGCGTGAATGTGTACTTGTATTGTAGTACGAAACACAACACGCTGTTCGATGTGCGGATTCGTGAGCTGTTTGATTAGCACCGTGAACAGAATTATAATGTCAAAACTGTTAAAAGCTCTTTAAAAAATAATGTTCTCCATTTACATAAACACGGCAAAGGCACACAGCCCACACTCACTATGAAATTACCTACAGTGCACAAAAACGGGCTCGTCGACATGAAAATACCGATACGTAACAAACAAGCTAAGTGGTTGATGCAACGACACATACTTACTCTTATAATACACGTGCATTCTATTCAAAAGGTATTTCAAAGAATTTTCCACAATGCGCTGGTACCGCTGGGTTATAAGAAAACGCCGATCGTAATGGCCCTCATACGTTATGGAAAATAGAGTACAATAGCAACAATTTGTATTTCACGAACGGAAACAATGTACGAGATATCTTCAGGTGGGTACATTCGCAAGCTAAACTCTTGCAATAATTTCAGACCGTAAGACTCTAATTGAATCTGTCGGTTGCTCTTTAGTTTCCATCGTGGGCTGTGAAGTTTCTTGTCCTGGAAACGTTTTCAATTGCCACTTTGAACTTTTTCATGTTATCTCCGATATAGCGGTTCGATTAATTTAATAGGTTATTAATTGCTCAATTATTGCTCCGAACTCGTAAGCTGTTATCGTGACATTTAAATCTGTTCCTAAAAAAGATTCAGAATATACTATTGTATTATAATCTACTCATCATAACTAAGAAGAATGGAAATATATGACTTAACAACTGAACGCAGCGAAGGTCTAGCAAAAAGTTATTTCATCCTATCCAAATTGTTCTGTATTTAGTCGTACACGCACTTGGCCATAACTAGTTTTTTAGTTCACACGTCACTCAGAATTCTCGAGGCGATCACAAAAACGTTCGTGCCAATTAATTTCGAACAGCCGTCGCATTTTCACTTGAATTACAAATGCAATTCATAATACGTTAAAAATAACAACCAGAAAGAACTGTGCAAAAGTGTTGAACGACAAAAAAGTCTTTATTAGCGCCATTACAATTTTTACAAGGCTTTTATTGCACTTTAGTAGGCGAGTGTACGTGCCTTCAGCGGCCCTCTCGGCCCTACACTTAATGCAGTTATGCAAAACACTGCAAATATCTCGTTTGCCTCCATCAACTTACTCGGGCTGCCCGGTTTTTTTCGCGTTTTTGTACATTACCTACGTAAATTACATTTTCATTATCGCGTGGATGCATGAAATTCTTCAATTTTGTATTTTACACCCTTTTTTAAATCTATAGAGTGATGAAGCTAATTTTCTACGTACCTGAACCCCGTTAGGCGCTTCTGTTCTATGTCATAAAGAGGATAGAATTTTATGCTGAAAAATGTCTGATTTAATTTTGTGAAGAGTGTCTGCTCAAAGGAAGCTGTGTTTAATCCTCATTGTCTAACAAGCTGATTAAAGCTTGAGCTTTATCTAAAATGGTAAACAACTGAGCTTTTAATGAAACAAGGCGACAAGGCAAGCTGACTAACTACTGAAAAAGAAACACACAAGTTTCTTTTTGCACCTCAAAATGCAACATTCCATTAAGTCTTCTAAAATAATGACTTCACAGGCCATGAGGGAGCCACTAGTCAGCATCATACATGGCTAAAACACTAGTACAGAAACACTCAGTTTCTTAGTCATAAAAGTAATTTTCGATCCGCCACTTATGCAAACACGCTATTGTTTCATATCTGGCAATATTTTCTACTATTTCGGAGCGTTCCGCCGGCAATTTCCCGCTCGGCTGGCTTCGCTGAGACTGCTCCGCACCCGGAAGACTGTACCTGTACCCGCTTCACGTGCTCTCATTTAAATAACATTAATACTGCTAACAATTGAAAACGCACTACTTGGAAAAACGTTATCATTTAGCCCTATCTTAAGCCTAATTGACTATGGACCGTTGAAGGCAGAAGAATCGTATCTAGGTTGCTGATTTAAAATTCTATTACATTGTAAACAGGTTGGTGTGAAACATGGTTAACTGTGACTATAAAGCTTGTGTACTGAGGTCTCTAAAAATAGGTTAAGCTTTCAATTTTGTTTCCGTAAATATGTAGATGTCACTTATAAATCTAGTTCGCTTTACGATTTGTAATTCATGAAAGTCGTACTACAAGAGAGTTGCAATTCAATTATTGATCTAGAATCGTAAGTACCTAGCCTCCGCGTCTGTGTTACTTAGCCTTTTTTGTGGGGGTGGGAAATCATCAAATAACCCCTCCCGCTCTTGGGCAGAGCGAAAGGGAGTGTCAGACTTCTACTGACTAAAAACCACCCATGTTCCTTCTTAGCCCTTTATGTCGAGGCCGCGGTATCTCTTGCGAATAACCCGCAGCCTGTGTTACTAAGCCTTACAACCTTTCCATGTAACTCGGTCATCCGTCTTAGGTTAATTCGCCATCTACCGAACTTGGTGGTAATTTTTTTTTTACTCGGCGACTTGGCGATGAATAAAAGTTATTTTTTTACCAAAAATATTTGTTCTTCATGCATTTTCACTGTTTTTTTTTTTGTTTGTATGTCGTTTATACTTTATATATTGATAGTTAAACAACTTTGAATCGTTATATATATCCTAAACTATTATGTAAAATGAAAAATGATTAAATGAACCTAAAGATGATTTTAAAATATCTATTCAACGACACCTCACTTTACATAGTCCATCGACTTTTTTTAAAATTATTTTGACAAGATGTCGTCTGGTTGTCGCTGTGGTGAATTTTGATTACTGGCATTTCTTTAGTGACACTCGCAAGGTTAAGAGGAATCGATTGACGTAAAAATGATCAAAATCGGCCTACGCATTTGGTCTCTAGAACGCCTCATGGAAACAAACATACATACATACATAGACTGATAAACACATTACATTACCCAAAAAACAAAAAGGGTGAAAAACAAAAAGGCCTTAGTTCCGACGTGCTTAATAATCCTTAAACAACTTTACAACAAGTGACACTATTATTTTGTTGATGTTAGGTTTTCTATGATACTGCAAAGCATAATTAAAGATTTATTAATCAGTCATTAAAAACAGAAAAATGTAAACAAAAACTGAAATAGTACATTATGTATGGTACAAAAATGTGTAGTGTTGGTGAACCGCTGAGGCGCCATTGAGACCCGAGCCGTCAGGTGAGGATCTTAAGAGAGCCGAGGACGGTAATCATCAATACACACGTGTATCATACGACGTTTATCAACACACTTGTGAAGAAAACAATGCTAAAAACCCTTTTGAACAATGAAAACAAGTTGTGAAATTATATACGTAATGGCGGCAAAAATTAATCAGTTTTCTTATGCGCGCATCTAACAATCGCGAACGGTAATAGACTACAAGAATGAGGTTTCTTTTTTTGGCTTTTTGCGGATAGCGTTTTAGCCACGCACAAAATGGCGACTTCAAAGTTTTATTTATTAAAAACGTACAAGTTAAAATTATCTATTTAAATTCGAAGTTGCATGAAATGAGCAAGAAATAGGTACCTACATTAATTTATTTAGACTACGTTCACGATCTTTTTTGTGTCGAAACCTTTTTAAGAACAAAGCAACTCAACCAGTAAAACAATCTATAACTCACTTGTGAATAATAAATAAAAAAAGTCACAGTATAATTACAGGTGTCATTATGTGCCTAATTGCAGTGAAATTAGAGCCATTCTATGAGTAGGAGTATCTAAGTGTGTTGAAGATATATTTTCTACCAATTATACCTATGTCTATTTGCCCTTATTTTCCGATTACCAGATCGTTATGCCTTTTAAGAGTTAACACAGAATTATATATGTTGTACCCACTAATACATAATAAAATTCAAATGATGCTTAAATTACGCTTGTGTCCACATATGAAACAAGGAACAACATAAAGTATAGGGACGTTTTCACGCAAAACAATCTGTTTAGTCCATCACTTAGATTATCGAAAAATATTGGACACATATATTTTTTTTATCGTAAGTTGCTTCGAAAACTCGTGTGACGTCATATTTCAGCACATTTTTCCGGCCAGGCCAGTGACTTCACAAGCCATGATGTTTGACGCGTTTTATCTTCGTAAATTCTTATTAATTTAATAAAACAAAAAACACGTACTTACTTATCCTATATTTTTCGATAATCTAACTGACGGACTGAACAGTTTTTTTTTGTCTGGTAACATCCCTATAGTCACCCTCTGTGTAACCCTGTAGGAGTTGTATATTGATTGTTTAAGCAGAGGTACCGAAGGTGCTGATGCCGTCCAGCTCGTACGGCTCGGTCCAATGGACGGACGTCGCCCCGTGCCCCATTATATTATTGTGATCGCTGAATTGATTGAAAACATCGGTATTTTAAATTTAGATTTTATTCCCGCCTCGAGCGCAGGGTTGCTAAATGTATTCATTGCTGCAAGTTAATGGCTTAATATGGCGAGACGCGATGCGACGCCAACTTTATTTTATGTAAAGTATTGTAGTTATGTTATTTTGATTAAAAAAAATATTCGGACTATTGATTTCCTTCTTTCTATGTTGCTAATATTATAATCTTTTTTTAGATTAAGTTCCTCCCTCATATCATTAAAAGTACCTAGGGCACGACTTGACCTGGAGGTTCTCATAAACGTATTATTATATGTATTGATAAAAGTATTTGGATGATTGTCTACGTCTTTAGAAACTTATAGATATCACGTTAACTCTTTACTCATAGAAGTCACACAGTGAACAAAACGTTTAGCTAACTTAATAAACCGTTGCTTTTCAGGCAATATTATAATGTTAGTAGTTAATACGGCATCCCTGATTGCCGTCCGCCCCGGGAGGGGGTTCCTGAAGGCTATAAATACTGCCAACAACAATACGTCGTTCGACTCTCGGAACTTCGAGCGGCTACTGGCCCATTGAAACGTGCCATTTTTTATTACTTATTCACTTAATCAACAAATAAGTATAGACATGTTCTTATAATAATGTGCGGTCGAGATGTAGTCAACTGTGGTCGTTTTGTGAGCTCGCAATGGCAGCTGTTAACTTTTGTGAACGACTTTAATGTTATGGTCATTCCAATGAAAACTAGGTTGATTGGTGAGTGGGTATGATAGTAAAGAGAGGAAATGGTAACATGACGGTTCAAAGAGGAGTATGGAAGACACAAATGTGTTGCGCCTACCCCATGGGAGATGGCAGCAAGGTGTGTCTCAACTCGTGCTGTGCCGCCCGGTTCCTGATTCCTACTTATTACTTTATGTACTTCCGAATCTATGTCGAAACTTACAACTCAGTCTCCGTCAAACCATCGCATCATTTCCATCAGCTTTCCCCCTGCGAATGGGTGATGTGAGTCTTGGTCTTCTTTGCATGAAAGATAAATGCTTGGACTCTTCGCCTACTGTAACGGTTGAAATTACTTTTCAGAACACAACTTTTACACAGAGGTATCAGTTACCAGGTATCTAGTTACTTAAAGAGCTAGCCCTGTAATAAACTTTTGAACACTTTTCATGTCCGTAAAAGTACCCTGAAAACTTTCATGGACATGAGAAGTGTTCGGAAGCCAAAGCTGAAATGATTAGTAGAGAATTAATAACGCATTAAATCGATGAAAGTGATAACCATAACCGTTAGATTGAGATAGCCGTCGTTCAGCGGACGCCGGCGCCGGCGCAGCATTGTGAGCGCTAATAATATCTACATGTTGTCCAACATAGTGCTGACATACTGGTTAACTGCGCCAGAGTGAAAGATCGATCCGATCGGTGGGGCCAACACGGGACCTGGCTTTTCAATAACTATTTTAGTTGTCTTTTGAAGCATTGGAATATTTGAAATTTATGAAGAGGTAAAACACATTACTTTTCTAAAGATACCAAACAAATAATATAAAACCTATATTAGCAAACTGCATCCAGACAATGCGTACAATAGCATACAACAGTGAATGTATTTATAAGAAACCAAAAGGAAATGACCTGAAACTGATGAACACAGTTCAATTATCTACCTACTGAAAGAAAATCATTTTTCTTTTAATAATCTACATCTAAGTGAACTGAAACTGACATAGTAAAGCTACACTTCTCTTTTAAATCTTCATTAAAGAACCTACAAAAGATTGTGGCGTCGAAAGTGAGCTAAAAAATTAAAAATGAATAGTAATTCGTCATCGAAAAAAAATTCAAATCAAAGGTGTCAAAAATTCCAGTACACAGAGACTTTTAAAAGTGATTTTGTCCTACTGTATTAGTTAGCTTTTTCCCGAACTTATTATTTTGTCCTACTGTATTAGTTAGCTTTTTCCCGAACTTATTATTTTGGAAACCATACCACTCGTATTACTCATTATTAGGTTTCATTATTATTATAAGGTCTTATCCTAGAGTAAACATTGTCATCTTACGAGAAATCGCTGATGAATTTGGCAAAGTGTTTGTAAATTAGTGCCCGTGACAATACTACGTATAAGTAGTATTTTGTGAATTAGTTGATAGGGGTGACGTTGTTATTGTATGTTAGCGTTAGGAAAGCTTCCTTGGTAGGTTCCCTTAAGTTCTTTTCTTATCTATCCTTAAGTAATACTTACACAACAGCTCGAGAGGTAGGTATAAAGTCGCAGATATAATCAGGAAGGGGTTACGGTCAGCATAGGCTCAGGTTTTCAAGTAGTTATGTATGCTGGAAATTATAGGGTATTTAGCAAATAGCGATCGTTAAACTTAGAATTTGTAATATTTCCAATGTTTTAAGTGACTAAACAGAAGAGCCTTAACTAGAATATTTTGTTAAACGAACAACTCAACCAAACTGCACTCTTAGAAATTCAAGCTTCGACGATTAGGCAAACATTTAGACCGCTATAATGAAAACAGGCATTACACATTACAGTATAGCCCGGTATGTAATTAATATGATTCAATGATGTTGATCCCATAGTATTAATTTAGCGGTCGGTATCCGCTCGCCATCAACTGTTCTGCTTCAACTTAGCGGTCGGTATCCGCTCGCCATCAACTGTTCTGCTTCAACTTAGCGGTCGGTATCCGCTCGCCATCAACTGTTCTGCTTCAACTTAGCGGTCGGTATCCGCTCGCCATCAACTGTTCTGCTTCAACTTAGCGGTCGGTATCCGATCGCCATCAACTGTTCTGCTTCAACTTAGCGGTCGGTATCCGCTCGCCATCAACTGTTCTGCTTCAACTTAGCGGTCGGTGTCCGCTCGCCATCAACTGTTCTGCTTCAACTTAGCGGTCGGTATCCGATCGCCATCAACTGTTCTGCTTCAACTTAGCGGTCGGTATCCGCTCGCCATCAACTGTTCTGCTTTAACTTAGCGGTCGGTATCCGCTCACCATCAACTGTTCTGCTTCAACTGACAGTTATTGTTTATTGATTTTAATATTTTCCTATTGCTGCTATATTCATTGGAAATCGTTATTTTCTTCATAATTATTCTCTTGCCCTTGTGCCACTTGATTTGCCGTCATCTTCCATATTTCTTCTGTTAGATGTGAGTGTTGTATGCAAGGTATCAGTACAGAAGGGTAGTTCACAACTAAAAGCTGACAGTTTCAAAACCCACGAATATTGCAACATTTACATAAGTAGCCAAAGGTGGTTTAGTAAGTCTAATAGAAGCGAATGACAAGATGTCTAAACTTACTTATTCATGTTTGGTTTGGAGATTCTTTCCCGACTCTAGAGAAGACCATAAGTAAAATTACCTGCTGAATCTGACTGGAAATGAGTTTACTTGATTTGGTATAAAATGCAAAAACATGTAGCGTGTCATCCCTGTGGTGCGCGAGGCGCGAGGCGCGAGGCGCGAGGCGCGAGGCGCGAGGCGCCGGCAGCTGGCGGCAAACGGCGGGCGGCGGGAACCTCACAAATATATAACAATAGTGGAGATGAGAGTGAGTCGCTAGATCAAAGCCCGGCCGCGCCGCCGACGCGCTTTGTTTACGCCAACGCCGGCGAACCATCGACTAATCAACCAACTGATTAATTTAATTAAACATTACGAGAAAGTTCTGTTTATTTTACGTTTCCTCGGGCCCACATGCGAGTTCAAAGGAATTACGCGGGGAATGTAAACACGGGGATATTGTTGGGACGAGGCGAGACGTATTGTGCCTTGTCGACGCCTCGCGCCTCTGCGACACCTCTTTACTCCGTTTCATAGGCGCTGTCTTCTTGCGGACTACCCTCGCTGTTGGCTTGCACATACGTTCTCCTGCTTCTTCAAGTGTTTCGTCACTTCTGTAAACAAATCAAGTGCTAAATCACATATTTTTCACTATTTCCCCTAAACCCACAGGAGTTCCGCGAGGTGGTAGTGTGACGAGCGCGGCCGATGATACCGCCCGATTGCCTGACCTACACATTCATCCATATTTTCTCTAATTATTCGCTTACTAGTAGTAGTTGAATGATTTTGTTTCTTACTTTTGAGCTTTATAATCTGAAAGCCCCATCGCTAAAAAGTTGTTAATTGTATAATAGTTGAACATCCGCTCAGTGCCAGGTCGGCTGTAATAATATTAATAAATATTAATACCAAAAAAGGTCGGACGGTAAATAAATCGAAATTTAATTCGTCCACGGCCGTGCTCGACAACTAATGGCACAAATTGAACGATAACGCAATTACTAATCGTCTGTGAAGACGGGACCCGACAGTTTCCTCGCCCCGCCCCCCGCGCCCCGCTTCTAATTAATTTACTACGTTTAATACTGCATATGTTCGTATGTTCGTCTGTGTGTCTATTGTTTTGTTTTAATAATGTTAGCGAAGCCGGCGCCTCGCCGCGCCTCTTGTTATGATAAAATCATCTTATTTTATTTCTGTTTTCCTTAAGCAAATGGAGTGTAATGTTAAATCATTACTACTCCAATGCCTCTCTCCTCCGTGATTTGTAAATTAATATGAAACGAGAACATTGTTGCTACATGTTTATTGTGCCCCAACTCAAAGCATTACGTGCGTCACCTTATGATATAACTCGAGCCCACTTAATAAAGAAAGAAAGAAAACAAATTTATTTGGCACATCCTACAAGTGCACACACAAAGTAAATAATAATAATAATAAAAAAAAACCTAAGAACTAAACTTAATCGGTTCGGTGAGAACTCGACGAAGCTTAATGTATAATGTCCATCGAAACGCAATAGAAAAGGGCAGAGTGAAAAACTAACAGTAGAACAAAATGAACAACGTAAAACGAGCAAAACTTTAAGCGGCAACTAATTAAAAAAACAAAAGCAAAGAGTCTGGCTCGTCGTGCGGGTAACTAGCTTCCCGAATTATAAAACTCCTTTCTTTTTTTCGCGCATTCTCGCTTTCGTCCGGTTAATTAGGGTTAAACAGGTCCGTGTGTTGCGTCTCTTCAGTGTGGCATCGTTTTCACGGTCGCCGCTCATGGCAGCACTCGGGGCAGCGCTGGACCAGTCGGAACACGGAACATGCAAAGCGCGCGAACTGTTCAAACAGCTGCACCATGTTGATGATGTTACCAATAGTACACGCCCAGTGTTGCCAGTCATTACAATGTGTCTACTTACTAACCGTTTGTGTCGTGTTACTGTTCATTCTAGGAATTCAAGTTTTGTCTAACATGGCATGTCGAAGTACCAGCCTGTGCTAATTTCATTGCAACTATACCCTTAAACAAAAACGTCCTTTCAATTACTCATATTGCAAATATATTTTCAAAAGGACATTGGTAGGCATTTGTACAACACTGTGTAGCTAAATGAAAATACCGAAAAGTTCTAGCATATCATTTGATGATAATGGATGTCACTTGTCGCAAAAATGGCTCCTAACTTGTTAATTTTCCAATTTTTCAGCGCTGAATGATATGAATACATATACCAATATACGGATAGGTACTGTTAGCCTGCATCATCCCACTACTGGATAAAAAATAAATAATACGGCAATATCGTCAGCGAAGTGACGATTTGATAACCGAGCGTCACAGATTTCAATACCGCTTATTTCCCAACTGGCCGTTAGATTTTTGAATACTTCTTCAAGACCGTTAAAAAGTTTAGGTGAAACTGGGTCTCCTTGATTTGCAATTATACGAGTAGTACTTATAAAGAAGGATGATCCATCACGAACTGAGGAGCAGGGCCGTTAAATAAAAGAACACCTAAGTAGGTATATCAAAACAAACTGTCTGAAAAATAAAAACATTATTATTTTTTTAAACCATTTTCCCATTTAATTATTTATTTATTTTACTATTTATTTACGCACAGTAAATAGCACAGGAAAATATTATAATAAAATATGTGAGCAGAAAGGTACTGCTTATTTCTAAAGATTTTTCTGCCAGCAGACCTGCTAAAGTAGAAATGAAAAAGAAATGTACACTATAGTGGGTGAATGAAAAAAAATACGAAAAGAACAATCAGTTAAGAACAATTAACTAACTTAACCTTTAATAATAAATACACATATATGTAAACAAATGGATATATAAGTACGTAGATGACTAATAATGCTAAGATATATAAACAGATAAAATATAATATAATGTGTGGAAAGGTACTTAATTATATTTATTGTAAATATTAAAACGCACGTTATACCTAATTCAGTATGCTCGCTTATGCAAGGAAGTCAGGTTTGACATTCATCGTGAATAATACAACAAGCTTGTAATTTCGGTGCTTTCGTATCGTAGGGCACGGGAGCTGTTTCCAAATTAAAAATAAATGTTCGTCAAAGTTGTCGGTATATAATTCGAGGGCGCCCTCTAACGGGCATGTTGTAATTAGAAGCCAGGGCTGTCATACTCCTTTGGGGCTGCGGGTTGTTCGCAAGAGATACCGCGGTCTCGATATTAAGGGCTGAAAAGGAACATGGGTGGTTTTTAGTCAGTAGAAGTCTGGCACTTATCCATCCATGGGAAATCATCATTTCCCCACCCCAAAAAAAGGGCTGTCATACTAAATACACTGTTACAGGGATGTTTTAGTGCTTGAATGTCATTGGTACATGATTGGTACTAAATCATTTTTGGAATGGTATTGAAAAACCAAATGTTGGTTTACATTTTATCCAGGTGCTAAATCATCTTTGTACACCTATAACTTATTAAATGCTTTTATTTTACACATATTGTCTAAATCCAACGAAATTATATAAGTTGCAACTGAAGTTGTAATACAATATCTGCCAACAACATGTAGCTTAAATAACGGTTACAAGGTAATAACGGTGCTACACTACCTTTTGGGGGGGGGATAATAAAACCCAAAGAACCCCCCCGCTCTTGGGCAGAGCAAAAAGGGGTGTCAGACTTCTACTGACTAAAAACCACCCATGTTCCTGCTTAGCCCTTGTGCAGAGGCCGCGTTATCTCTTGCAACAACCCGCAGCCGTGCTACACTGCCTTCAAAAGGTAATAGATTTTTTTAGTTAAAAGTAAGAGGGTACATTTCACCTCATGTTTTGGTTTACAAAACTACGTAATATTATTTTTTATGAAAACAAGTTATTTAATTGACCGAAACCTATTGGTGATTCAGGGTGTTGTTCTTCGGGAAGTTCAGATCCACAGTACTCGCTATGTGCTATGACTCTTTGACCGTAGCATGCGTGGCGTTATGTACTTACTACCTAGCTACTTACCCCTATGGGAGCAAGGCGTTAGTTAGTGAAGGCGTGTGTGTATGCGCATCTCATGAACAAGATAGTCACCAAACAGCATGGAAACACTTCGGAACACCTGCACTTCACCCAAATTTAAGTATAACACCCTCATTCAAAGTTTATAAACACTAAATGAATGTTCTATTTAAAAGATAAATTTGACAGCCCTACGCGCCAGTGGGGGTGAATCGGGGGGGGGGGGCAGGAGAGGGGGAGAAAATTAACATGTTTGTCTTGCTTACATCGTCGTCGACACTGAAACTACGCCTAAGTCAAATAAATTTCCTCCCGTTTAACATAAGCATATATACTAATGTTTTAAACAAACATAACTACGGGACGGCGTTTGTTCCCAGTAATTAATGCTAAGAATTAAAAGATTTCGTGTGTTATTATGATTTTGAGTTTGTTTTGGACTTGTGTAGCTATTAAGCTGCGTAATTTAACATTTTAGGTGTCTCTTGAAAGGGTACATAGAGAGGTGGCCACATACAATTTTCCAGACAATGTTCCAGAAGTAAGTTCAAGTTTCCAATGAAGCACTCCTGTGTACGTTCTTCCGACGATCAGTCGATCACTAATAGATGCCTTTTTCAAAGTTGCTGACAAAAGAAGACAGTTGTCGTTCATTGAATGAAGCAATTACAGCCATTGTCCTTCGACTCAAACATACAATTTCCACACGTTTGTACGAGTACTTAAAATCATAAATGTACACTATCAGGAAAATATATTTTACGATGTAGAATTAGCTACGTCCAGCCTGAAATTATTGAAATACATACCACTACTTACATCTATACAAATAAATAACATTGAAGTGTTTCTTTGTAATTTCATAATCATAGCCCTCTACTGAATTCATATGACAGTATATAGACACGATATAATTACATACGGACAGTACATCTAACGTTTTATTTATTTTACGCATGTGAGTCGTTTTGTTCCGGCTAATAATATCTGCTACCTGGATTATTTTTACGGGAGTTTACTGGCATATAGCCTTTATTGTAGTAACTTGGCCTACTTATATTTCAGTGGAAGGATTAGGGGTCTTTGCAAATAATAAATACGGGAAGTGATATTTTATATAAAATCACACGGACTTAGGTCGCGGACAAAAGCTTCTTTTATTTTAATTAACTGATAACGAACTGTATTTTGACATATTTTCTTTCTGTCCCGGTGACCCGCACCCAGAAATATAAAAAAAATTTTTCGTCGCTGAAAATATTTAAGCCTAAAATATTATAATCGTTGCCAAAAAGAAATTAGACCAACATATTTGAACGGTATAAGACAGTCCCTTTTCAATATATTGTCGAAAATTTTATAAATTTATATGAAACCAGTAACGACCTATAATTACTGTATGTTATAATTACAAACCTCTTCTCATATAGCGTGTTCACCACAGACACCTAGAACTATACAGAATGATTGTTTTACTCAACTCCAAGCTGTAGTTGCTCGGGTGTGAGTTCTTCCCGTCATGACATACAAATCTACTGAAATTTTTTTATAATATTCCACAACTATCACACAACGCCATCTAGTCCCAAGCTAAGCAGAGCTTGTGTTATGGGTACTAGACAACTGATAAACATACTTATATATTTCTAAATACATACATATTATAGATAAATTACACCCAGACACAGAACAAATGATCGTGCTCATCACACAAACATTTGTCCTGGGTGGGAATCGAACCCACGACCTCCGGCATAGCAGTTAGGGTCACTAACCACTAGACCAACAGGCCAGACTGACATTACACTGCACAAGTATGAATAGTACGGTAATGTTCTCTGTCTGTCTATACCCGTCTGGGAAGTTGGTTGGTTATGGATGCTGTTCAGTGTGACAATTTTTAATCACCCCTTAGCTCCCATCAAAACAACCTTTTCATCATCAGCTTTTTTCACTGGGCACTTGGGCACTCAGTATAAAATGATTGACGTCTCACTCTGTGAATTTCTCAAGTAAGAGATGAAGACAAATTGGAGATAAAGATTATTCGGTGGGAACACTAATGTTTGTACTGATAACATATCGGTACAAACATCTGGACGTAGTTCGTATAAATAACATGCTGTTCCCTTTACAGTTAATAGTATCTCTTATACTCTATCATAATAATATGAATAGCGGAAAATTGTGTATCTTGCTCGTAAACAGCAATAATTTCACGACGAAGGTTTATTCCGCTCTTTATAACCCGAAGCAATACACTAAACATAATGATCCCTGCCAATATCAACTTTAACTTCACGATAACTAAGTCAACTTCAGAATGACAAACATTGCTGAAAATGACATAAGATAATTTAGTGACAACGGAATTTAAACCAAGATTTGTTGAAATAAGGTTTCTAATGCTTACATGTGAAATGTTAGCCAATATGACAGATCGCGACAATGTATAATTAAGATCGAAACACGGTTTTTTTACAAGAATGCATTATTATTAACATCATTGCTGGTCTGTCCGTACTACACGACAGATGGCTTATTATAAGTACTTAGCTCTGTCGCGTGTCACCCGATTAAACAAATCTTGTAATACAAGGAATAGGACAATCGAAAGTCTGTTACTTAGTTGTTTCATAACGACGATTTACAGAGAAGTAGAAAAATCAATTATCTTATTATTAGGCACAAAAAAAAAACAAAAAATTGCATTCGAATACTCTTTTAATAATTCAAATTCTATTAATTTGACAAAGCAATATTTATCGAAACGCCCTAATAACGAAATCGACTCTCATTAGCACACCAAACTCAAGTGAAAACTGTTTCGAGAGAAACTAAACAAACGGCGGACACAAACAATGGGTGTGTGTAATAGAGAGGTGAAGTGCGTATCAGGCTTCAGAACTACAGACGCTGTAAACATATAAAATGAAGGCGCTTATTGTTCTTTCGCTAACAATAAGAGAAGCATTTTTCCACAATCGACTGAGGCCATTTCGACTGAGAGGAGTGGAAATAATAACTACTGGATACCGCATCGACGCACGTTTAAACAATCAAACAGGGAACAAACAGGGAACAAAAAGACACTAATGCGGAAATGGATAATGCAGGAGCGACGGGCGGGCGGGCGGGCGGGGTGCCACTGCTGAGATGAGCACCAGGCTTTAATTGTGATGTGGTGCCGGCTAGCGCCTTGTGTGGTGTCTCTGTTCTCTATTCGCTGCTGGTACTAATACTGGTGGTACTTGCCATACTTGACAGTCGAAACAGTTGAAGAACATCCCCAAATAACGACGAACAGAACCTTCATTCCACGGTTGTGTACAAAAAACAAAACGTGACAAGTTAGTCTCAGCTCAATTTGGCGTCAGCACATAAATCTCCAGTAGTGTTCGAGCGCTTCCTCCCGCTGCAGTCTATCAGAGTGACCCCACACTACGCTCTATGAAGAGGATGTGTGATTAGTTTTATCCTTCGCCCCTCGGAGCTTCACCCCTTCAGCCCCCTCACACCCTTTCACGCGCCCTTCCCCCGCCATTCTTCACCAACTGTATCTCGGAACAAATGACTCACCCGTATTAATGGGAAAATAGCATAAGCGTTATTATAGCAAATTGAAACGAGCTCACAGTACGGCTAACAATATGGATTCTAATAAATGACAAAGTAATTGCTTTTAAATAACGTTGATATTTTTGATCGGATAAGATCATTTATAAGTTATTTTAACAACGATTTATCTACAAAATATTCTTAAACTGGAGTGATTTTATAAGCTAGCGTAAGTAGCTTTATTTCAGCTAATAGCTTGTTTTATCTGAGGTTTAACATGTATCTTCATATCAATCCAATAAGATCGATATTGACATCAAGATACCAACCTAATTAGTGTCTGTCAGTTAAATTACGAAGGCCCGTGTCCACCCGTCCACTGCATCTCTGACATCCTTACAATAATATCGGCTTTCAATACTTGTTTGTCCTGACTACAATATCTACGTGTGCTTTTGTAGCATATGTCTCTAATATAGATGTGTCGTGTGCGTCACAAACATTACGGTTTCATTCATTTAAGTAGTATGACTAGAAACACACTTGCATTGCCATACAACACACTGCATTGCACTACAACACACTGCATTGCCATACAACACACTGGACTAATGTGTTACCCTTTAAATCTATGAAACCGATAAGTTTCAGTCCCAACAAGACACAGTAATAAGGTTCTACCTTTACGATATACCAAAGCTTCATCAATGAGTTTTGTTAATAGACTTACTAATAATATCATAATGAACTCGCGATGTTTTCCATTTTATGTCAGTGGGTTCCAAGAAAAAGATTAGAAAGTCGCTAATTACATTTAGGAATAGCAAATATTGGCACTTAGGAACGGCTGAACCGAATCCTTGGGATTTATAATTCCGTTTCTTACAAATAAAGTTTTAATGTAAAGAAAATCGGAAAAGCTCTATGGGATTTTAATACGAAGTAAAGACAAAAGAACTTTTCCCGGGTCAGTGACATTCTCTTACTAATCCGTCTGTAATCCGTATGGTGGTGCAATGATATGCAGTGGCAGTACCTTGGGTACCTTGATTATAAAATGGCAAAATTAAATTTCGCGTAAATCGTGGGCGAGGGCCGACTGACGCGAACTTATTACGCATATACATACGTAGACGGTAATTGCGCGGCACCGCGGAAGTTTATTATTACGTTTCGTACGCAAAGTTTCGATTAGAGGGCGCCACGCTCGCAGCCGCCGGAATAACATAAATAATGACCGACTAATGCGCTGGATTGCACTCATTTACTATCTAGGAAGTTATTCGCGCAGATAGTGCAACATTTTTAGTTTCACGGAAAGATATGTTCATTGAAAGTGTCCGTTTCTGCTGTTCTTTTTGAACTCACCCGTTGATTCTGTCACAAAGTTCAGCGGTAGTCACACCTAACAAACTTCAAATATCACCCACTGTCTCGTATTTCATCCGTTATGAATTTCAGCTCGTAAATTCTAGCGCAGATTGGTTGCATCGCGTTTGCACCTGTAAACGCATCTTAATAGGGTTTCAGATACGGTAGGTACCTAAGTCCATGCCGTCCATGTCAAAACAGGCAGATAGTTAATAGCTAGTAATTGTGTTTGTTATTGACGTCAATAGATGCCTCCCATAATCTGGAGCGGTTCAGTTTCATGCAGGCGAGCACCAGACGACTTATGCGACGCTAATATGTGGTTTATGGGCAAAACTTGCTAAAAACACGAAAAACCATATCCTTGTCCATGTGTACTGTCAGAGCATCCGGGTGGGGCTTCATTTGTAGTCCGGGTTTAAAAAATTAAATTACTCCGACTATGTTTAAAAAAACCTGTTGACACGTCCGAGTTGAAGGCTCTGAAATGTGAGGTTTTCACGCGTCTTGTCCTAGATGCCACATTTTTGAGATGGCAACCCTAGCTGAGGACTACTTAGTTCTGGGTAAAGTAACTTAAAATAAATCCAGAAACGATGACGGCAAAACTGTATCTTTCTGTTCCTGGGTAAACAACTACAAAAGAACAATGTCTAACGCGCAGCAATGTAAAATGTAGAGTATGAAATAAGTAGCTGCGAGAGATGTTGCACCCTGGCGGTTGAGCAAGTGATAAGTAGTCAGGATGAGCTGACAGGGCGCCGATTGCGTCTCTTACTCTACCTTCCACACTAAGCTGCTTGCGTCGATGACGTCGCCCCGGCTCAACAAGTTAGCGATACATGATTATGCCGCCCGCCGACCTCACACGTCCTCACACGTCCACCACGACATCTATCAACACTGTCTTACTCCCTACCTCACAAGTGCAGAGCAATGTCTTGTGTCGTCCTGTCTCGGTGTCGTTTTCAAAAACAAGATTGTTGTTTAGTTGACCGAGTGTACCTAATTTAATAATATGATCGAGACGGTCGTTTTCCGCCGCACCTCTCGCCATGCCTGCCCCCCCCCCCCCCTCATCCCACCGGGGCGCTACCCACCCGCGCCTACATAAATCTATTTTATCGTACACTGGCAATAAATTTTATTTCGGGATCTTTAATTCTTTGTTATTGAATTGGATTTTAGTGTTTTATTCGGGTAAACAAACAATACATCGGAACGTTTCAACCGGTACTTAGGGCACGTGTGCGTTTCGTAAACATGACTAGCGGCGCGCGCGTCGTCGCCCGGCTAACTTAATAAAAGATTTTATTTGTAGATTGAACTGCGTTCCGTTATTGCCGCCGTAAAATGGCCGGCTTTTGTCTGCGTTCACAATTAAAACTTCGATAATGTTTAGTTGTAGCGCTGGGCACAAAGAAATGCCGCTCTTTGCTCCAACAATTACAGGGTGGACGTAAATAAACGCGCGTAGAGCGGCGCGGCTGCGCGGGCGCAGAGCGCGGCAAGCGGCGCGCGGCGTCCGATCGACGCGTGATCTACAGTAGCGATCGATAAAATGTGCAATCGTAAACTTCCTGTACGAGATGGGAAATTGTAAATTAACTGACGAATTGTTCTTTTTCATCTGACCGTTATTATTATTGTACGGTAATGAAGCCGACTTGTTAAACCTTTGTGTAATTGTGTCGGCACAAGATTTAGAACGCAGTTTTATATACTTTACTACCTATGTGCGGTGTCCATTACTTTGTTAATGAAACGAAATATAGCTGGGTTTATTGGTAAGTGTGAGTTGTCGGCGTGTTGGATTGTTTTCGGTTCAAATAAATGTTATTCGTCCGGATGATTTGTTCTGCCGGTGTCCCGAACAAGCCAAAGCGTAAACAGTTTCAGTGAAAAATGATATTTTTATTGCGTGTGACGTCTCTTGCCACATGATGTCCTTCTGTGAACGAACACACTTTTTTCAGCTGAAATGTGACACGACATATAAAAACAAATTCTGTGGTTTTACATCCGGGGCGCGCTGGTGACAAGTGCGATGGCTCAACATAGGGGCTCTATTATATACGTTAGGTGCTACTATCAAATTTGGTTCCTGTAATCTAAGTTTGTTAAGTTAAAAGATCGACAAGACAACTGACTGGTGTTGCAGACCAGATTTTTTTTCTTTTTTTATTATTTTATCTAAGCTTACTGACATTATGAACGCGTAAGTTCGTGTGGATAAATGGATAGATGTTTGATTTTCTTTCACGAAAATCCTAAAAACTTTAAATGTAATAATAATACTTACTTATATTACAGCAAAGTTTTATCAAACTCCGTTCACTGAACAAACATAATATTACTGATATTTTGTAACAGTGAAGGAAGCCGCGGACGTAAGCTAGTCATTAATTAGATACCCAAGTATTATGTTTAATATATGAATGCTAACTGCTTCTTATTTGTTCGCAGGCCAAAATGATCGAGAACTCGCAGGCCTGGCTCGGAGCCTCCACATCGGCAGCAATAGCAGGTTTGTTGGTTTTTTATTTCTGCTAAGTATATTATAACATTCGAAATTTTCATTATTCTAAAAGTGAATGAAATAATATTTTTATGTTCTTTTTAAAACATAAAAATATACTCACCTCCTTACAAGATAAACTTTATTACAATTCATTTTAAAATATCATCATTAATTTTCTTTATATTGGTTAAGGTTGTAGCTATTTTAATCAAACAATGTTATTTCACTACAGTAAACGTAGATTATTGTTTCAGTAACTCTGTAAAAAGTTAGAGCGTTCAATTCGTCAACTGTTTACTAATGTCATATATTTTATTAAAAAATAACATTTATTGTTCTTGCTATACTGTTTGTTCTGACCATTTTACGCAAAAGTGCTGCTTTTGTAAATTTTGGTTAATAATCCGTAGTTTTCTTGATGCAGTAGACTGTTGTAAAATTCGTAGATGCGATGATAAGTGATTAATTGATAAGTGATTAATCAAAATGAAACATAAATATTACGTGCGTGACTACAATAATTGAAATTCCGTTGACTGAACATTTTCTGTCATAATTTTGTTGATAGTGGCGCATAAAAAATACAATAATAATTTATAGCAAAACATACTCAGTGACTGTATAGTATTGCTAATACTTCTCATTTCTCATTGATAATAGCTTTTTATTCTTTGTCATTATAACGTGAGAAAATATTATAGAAACAATGTTATTATTATCTCAATGCAACATTGTTAGAGTTACGATGGCCTAATGTAATATATGCATAAACTGTTAGTGACATTATAGATTAATAGCATAAAAATCTGTCATTGTAGTTAAGTACCTTTTTCCTGAGTTTCATGATGCTGCTGTGGCTAATTTAGTTATAATGTAGGAGCACGATGAAGCCAAATCGGACCATCTAACCAGAAAGATGCATCATAAAATTAATACTGCATTAGGCTTGTACTATTTCAGTACCATGTTCAGTTATAGGTATAATGGAGAGATTTCTATTTTTTAAACATTGCTGATGTGATGCATTAGTCAGATAATAACTGACAACAGCGCCTCTACCGTCCACATCCACAAATATTTAAGTATTTGTGTGCACACGTCTTTATCCGAACCATTAGTTGAGCCATCCATCTCTATCGGAGGCACAATCATGTGTATGGTACTTGGTAGTCAAAGCACGCTTTTTATTCAGAACTACATAGCTGCGCCCGCGACCTTCGGCCGTCTTAAAAGTTCCATTACAAAATTACTTTCCTGTTTGAATCGAAGTTGGCTAACCATTGCAAGAGTTTGCATTTTCAACTTTTTCCCCTAATAAAAGTAGGAACCGTCAGTTAGTTTGACATATAAATATAAATTTATGACATCAACTATCTGCCAATGTAGCCCTTGTCAAAATCGCTCTTGCAAACCAATCATCAGTATTTTCAAGTAAAAGAAACGGCCATTGTATATTTTACTGTTTCTTATAATTATAATGTACCTAATAATGGAAAATGTTTTGTAGGATATTATAAAATGTACATAAGTTTTTATGGTTTATAAAGTAATAGAAAAATGGTTTTAACGTCGTTCGTTGTCGAAAGTTTCAATTATTGCGTCATTCGCGCGTAGAAGCTATAACGTATAAAACTATTGCATCAAATAGATTTGGATTAGTTCATATTTGAACGTGTATATTGCCCCACCCTGTCAGATTACCACGGTCATAGCACTCGCAAGCTGAAGTCACCCACGTGGACCCAGAGTCAGCTGCAAGAAGCCATCCAAGCAGTGGTCACCCAGAGGATGCGCTTCACGCAAGCCGCCACGCACTACGGCATCCCCAAGGGAACCTTGTACGACAACATACTCGGCAAATCGAAACGTATGGCCGTCTTAGACGAGGCTAGTCTACTAGCCAGCGAAGAGCGAGCCGTGTTAGACTTCTGCTGCGAAACCAACGTCTCCCCATACAATAGACGAACTAAAAAATCCCTTAAAGATGTGTTACCTTATGTAGAAAAGTTAAGAAGGATAAGAGACCCAGGTTTCTCATTCATAGGTCTGACAGGGTTCCGGTGGTGGTGGGCCTTCTGTAAGAAACATTCCATAGTGTCGCTGTACTATGAAGGGTCGCTCAAGAATCGAAACGCGAAAGTTAAGACTGAGTTTAACCCAGACGATGAGTCGTGACTGTGAGCAATACAGCAACAGGTGGCGCCATCTGTCTATCTCTATCGACGACTGAAGTTTGCTGCTTCACACGGAGCAATACGCGTGTTTTAAAGTCATGTTTGATCTTAATTAGTGTGATATCCATAGTTCATTAACTTCTGCTTTTATGACCGACTTCCTAAAATGCAGGAGGTTCTCGATTCGATTGGTAATTTTTTTCGTTCTCAAATAAAAGTTATAAATCTTTTAAATATTACTCTCGCCTGTAGCGCATTTTATTGGCACTAAGCTTCTGTAATGTGTAATGATTGGCATGTGCTGCAGTCCCCAGGCTATGGAGCCATCACCACTTTCATGCTGAACCTTATAATATAATTTTGTCATAAATAAAAAGCATTCATACATTTCTGTCGCATTTTTGTTATAAATTTAGCGTCGTAATATTATTTACACAAAATTAAGTAATTAACGACCGTTATCATAAATGTTTTTCGATTAATAGCTAAGAGTAATATGATTCATTATAAAATTTGATTATAAATTCTGTAAATAAAACCGACAGGTGTGGTTCGTAATTATTAGGTATAGTCTCAAACTCGCAACAGTCCTAATTGCACGATCATTTGTTTCTTTGCTTCACCGAGATTGACTTGTAATGTTCTGCCTCGTTGGTGTAGGGGTCGCAACCGCTACCTACTTCTAGGCCTAAGGAGTTCGATTCCTATGCAAAGTTCTGTTGGATTTTCCCCAGATATATCCCGGAAGCAGCCTAGAAGCTGGATTTATGCATGATTTTTGTCAGTAGGCTCGGCACACCTCGGCCTAATTCTTGGGATTACAGGCGTGGTCTAATCTTACTTTTTCTTGACTTTAAAACAAGTAGATACATCGCATCGTTGTTATGAACAAGTAGATACCTACATCTTTTTTTTATACAAATTTTCTTTGCACATTAGCACGCGTGTAAACTTCAACTGGTAAAGCAGCATTCGTCGCCAAACCGCATTTTGGCACAATTTAATGAGATATATAAGTAAATTTCAATGCAGTGAGCGGTAACAGGTTGGCAGCCCATCGTCCCTATGTGACTGTATTGACACGACTCACCCTAATGCGCTCTACACACCTCTCATTAATGACAAGTTTTATCAGACACAGAAATAAAATCACATACTTGTACAAAGTTGATGTGTCGTCGTCTCAGTTCATTCATACAAGTCTCTTGAATGCCTTTTACATCAAATAGTCACTCAAGGAACTTATATGAACTGAGACGCTTGTATTGGTGATTTTAATCGTAAATACTCAATATAGTCACATTTGTTACGGTCGCGAATACTATTTTATTTAGCATGCAACCTAACTGATCAGCGAATTGCAAAAAACGTAAGCAATACAAATTTCGCGGGCTGCCTTGTCGCATTTAGAAAACGCAAAAGACTGACATAGCAAAACATGTAATTTTACTATGAAATTACACACAAGTTAAATTGGTTCTCTAAACAATGGGTAAATCAATAGTTAATTGACAGAAGTGACTCTAGACGTCGACAGATACTGTACTGAATTATCTGTCAGTCTCCGTGTCCGCTAGTGCTATCTACTGCTATTGTGAACTCTGATCTTATCGCTCCTTGGGCTTCTAATCACTACATATTGAGACGATGTTCATGTAACGGCGTATAGCCATTAATTAGTTTATCGATGACCCCTAGATTTCATTTCAGCTATTTGTCAGAGTCCGGTGCCCGCAATATGTTTGTTGAGTGATTTCACTGGTCCTTTACAATGGCACGTAGTACCTACTTGCTAGAAGTCAGCCGTGCGCACTCAGCCTTACTGGGAGTACCGACTCATCTCAATTCTCAAGCATTTAAATTTTAATGTGAATATTTTATAGTTTATTTCACCATGTAAAGACTTATATAATATTATGTAATTACGGATAGGTAATGTAATGTTGCTTTGACGGGAATCCCACCTTTTTTTAAGGTTACTTTTATTTAAGTTTCATGTACATTACTTAACGTTGTTTTAGAATTTACGACTGATTTTAGTTAAATTAAATTAGATTTTGTCATTTATCAACAAGTTTCTTTGTGATTAAGATTTTAGGTATCTTTTGAATAAAACAAACCTTTAGGGTAAAAAGGTTTGGTGAAACTGGTAAGACATAATTGAGGTCCGGGACTTCCCATACCAGACTAAAGTTTACGTCACAGTCCGTCAGTTTCCAGTGGCCACAATCTGTCTTCGCTGGTTTGATTGAACCTTGAAATAAACGATTTTAATTATTGTTCACAATACATTTAATATTTAAGTTTGAAATAAGTAAAACATGCTTGATGGCATTTTGAAGTAATCGAAATATTACTTTTGTAATATTATAAGTACTATATTTGTTACTAGTGTATGTCACGCGGTTTCACCCGCGTAGTTCCCGTTCCCGTGAGAACACAGGGATAAAAAGTAGCCTATGTCACCCGGGGATAGTGTAGCTTCCCAACGGTGAAAGATTTTTTTAAATCGGTCCAGTAGTTTCGGAGCCTATTCGTTACGAACCAATTTTTCCGTCATATTATAATATTAGTGTAGATCAAGCGTATGTTATTAAATGTATCTCATTATAAGTAAGTACTTCATGTGATGAACAAATCATTATTGTAGATAACTTAAATGTACTAATTAATACAAAATTGCATCCTTTTAGATTGATATAAGATGAGATACCTTTACATTATACAGATACATAATTAATTTTCAAGTCGTCAACGACGTAGTCGATCATAAAAGCTGTCAACTCCCATAATAATTAATGGCTAGTTTTAAACATTATGTATGTGGGTACTAAAACAAAATAAGCGTATAAGTATAGGAGCCATCACCTGTAACACAACGCGTATCAGAATATTTTATAAACACATAAATAATTAAGACGTTTTGACATTTACCCGAGGAACCTTAAATGGTATGTCAACGTACAGACATGCTGTGTAATTTTCCATTAAGAATTATGGTTATAACAGAGACCCAAGTAATATATTTTCAAGCCTCAATTTTCATACATCAATCAAAAGATACCGTCTTTACTCTGACAGCTTTATATAATTTAACAAGTGTTGACCAATGAGCAGTTATTTATATTCCTTCACAATAAGGCAATAAATTCACAAGCACTAGGTTAATAGGTATACACCAAACTACTTTTAAAAGTAATCTATTCCTAGAAAGAAATTAGCCTACTTTTTACAAAATAATGACGACCAATATGTGATGTTGCCAGAATATGTTATAGGTACAATAAGTATTTTCGTGACAATGTTGCAATAATTGAAAATATTGGACAGCTATGAAATATACAATAGTAATGCAAATATTGAAAAATATATTATTACTTCTGAAAAATATTATTAATTAAATTAGTGAAGTGAATTATTTAATTTTTATTTTTGCATTAAAGTTGTGAACATAGAGACATCTATCGACAATATGAAACCAACGAAACTCATAGTTTCCAGAGAAAGTAATGTAGATGACGACTCTTAGTTACGGAAGTTGTGCTTGCCCTTACTCAATTTATTTCACAAACTCATCTTGGGCATCTTTACAGCAATACCTATTTGATAACTTTTTTTAACATTAAATCGAAATTAAAATATGTTTATTTTTAATACTAGTAGGTTATTAAAAAAGAAAAGAAAGCCATTAAGTATTTTCTTAAATTTGCATAAAACAGCCAACACCACACACCAACCACCAACATTTCACACTACAACAATTTACCGCTGAAGCGCCATTGAGACCCGAGCCGTCAGGTGAGGATCTTAAGAGAGCCGAGGACGGTAATCATCAATACACACGTGTATCATACGACGTTTTTCAACACACTTGTGAAGAAAATAATACTAAAAAAATATTTTCAACAGTTAAAACGAGTTCTGAAATTGTTTTCGCGATGGCGGGAAAAATTAATCAGTTTTCGCGTTGTAAAATAATTTATTTGTACGTATTGAACACGATCTTTTTTGTGTCGAAACTTTTTTTTGAGAACAAAGCAAATCAACCAAAAACATAAAACCCCACAGTTTGATTACAGGTGTCATTATGCGCCTTATTGCGGTGAAATTATAGCCATTTTATGAGAAAGTGTGTTGAAAACCATATTATAGTGTTGCACGTCTTTAGGGGTCGTCCTTTAAACACGTGAGGTTTGAACAGAAAAGAATTACGATGTAGGAAATAATTGTTTTTTTTTTTGTTGGGCGAAAACAATGAAGATGTGATGTCATGTTGAAAAATAAATTAAAAACCCGAATGTTTTGACTTAAAACACAAGCAAGCTAATTTTTTTTTTTTTAATCCGTTTTTATAAAAGCAAAAGATTTTAAAAGTTTATGAGCTTACAGTATTAAAAAAACACAGGTGATGTGAGGAGGGGTGGCCTAAAACCTCACGTCGTATCACCAAGGTAGGGGGCCGGGATGATTATGAAGTGGCCTAAAAACCCTAACGTGAATAAAGGTTGGCCGATCGCTTGAAATAGTACCTAGAGCTAAATACACACGCGGCCAATAAAATAGTAACGCGATATTTTAATCACATCAGAAAACAATTCAAATTCTTTTGGCACGTTATTATAAATGCTAAGGTTATTATTTTCCGCCACGGCTCGCTGGGTATTCGATAAAAAATGCTGTTTTCTTTGTGAAAACTTTATTCAGTTCTCTATTAAAATAGTTGGAATGTAAAGTATTGTAAAGCCGGGCTGCGCTCGTGTTTTTGCTCGTCACTATAAGTTTATGTTAACAGCTCCCAGTTAGCGGTCATATCATAGTTAATAAACATTTTAATAGTAATGCGTTCTGTTGAAAAGGTGATTCGATGCATAAAATATTTTTCTTATAGGTAATAATATTGACCTTAAAATTCTTTCAAATAAGTGACGGAACGTCGAAAAGAAAAAATTACAATCTTGGTTCTGCCCCTAAAAATGTACATAAATATATGATTAATATGGCTGTTTTAGAAAAACCTTACTCATGCGGAAATATTAAAGTTAGAGAAAGCTCTGTTATGGAATGCATAATAGGAAACAAAGTTTTGTGTAACAATTGACGCAGTGTTTTTAACGGGTGGTACCTTCAGGAACATTAAATTACGGTCTTATTGCGATATAATTAACTTCGGTAGTATTTGCTGAACCCGCGGGCGAAATATCTTGCAAACCAAAAGATGGTCGCAGGTTGGCAACATTTGTATATCCTTCATAATTACTACAAAATACCTCCTGACAGGAAACAGAGGAATGTTTTTACCGCATAAATATTTTTCATTGAAATACACAATTATGTTTTATCGCTAAATATAAATTAAACGCACGCTCGCATTCTCGCGTTTTTCTTGCATTGTTATACACAACCCCACCTGCGCGTTGCGTCTGCGCCCGCGCACCTCTAGTATGTTTTTACAATGCACTTTGTAAGTAAATTCATTATGTGTGTCACTGTTTGTACTCTATTCAAGACAAAGCTAATTGTGTCTAAAGGTATCTTGTGAAGTCATTTTCACTAAAAGATAGCTCTACATTAATTTAAAAAAAAAAACACTGCGATTTTGTTTGAATACTTATGTGCTCCATAAATTATCTTAAAAATACAGACATTTTAGATGAAAATGTTGTAAATTTAATTTCTTAAAAAAACCTAGTGCTTTGGTTTAGATCCAAAACTTACGTAAATTTATAGACAAAATTAACTTAGACCGCTAGAATTTTTCGACTGCCAAATAAAAATATAGTATTCTTTTGAATTTATTGCAACTGTGGAAACTAAACTGTTGTGAGAAAATGGTTGACAAGTGATGAACTGACTGACTCTTGTTCTTTTATATTTAGAGTATTTTTTTTTGTCAAAATATGCATAAGATCTGTATGTTCATAGAATTCAATTCTAAAAATCTTTGAAAGCAAAAATGTTATTTGTAGCTAACTAACATAGGTCAGAACTGAAACTGGTTGTTTTAATCACATTTGACAAACCATTTGATGTTTACCTTCATTAATTTTGACCAGTGTTTTCTAATACAGAAATAATTATAATAGCGTGTTGAAAAAGCGTGATGTAGAATTTTATTTTCAAGCGTATTGCAAATTCAGCATCGGGTTTCCATATTTATTATGCATTCGTTTATACCTACTTGGCCTATTAATGTTAGTGAAAACGGACATATTCGTAAGCCTAATGGAACTTAATTATCTCAGAGTATAGTTATAATGTAAAAGTAATAAGTTTTTTGACACAGTGCCAGTTGTTTTAGCGTATGAATGGAAAATGTACTGTTTTGTTTCCTTTTCTGTACCCTGTAGATATGGTGCGACGACCCCCATTGAATTGTATATTTGTATCCCATCCATATACATGAATAATGTTTATAGTTTTGCCAACTTATTTATAAAAGCTGTGACACCCACTGTCACGTCTAGATTTCTGTAATAATCTGTTACAATATTTAAGTAACATCAATTTAATAAACTACGGGGCAAAACATATGCGTAAAGCCAAGAACACATGTTAGATACTTGTAGTCATGTAAGTAGATATGCAAGTTGTTTGCAGGAGTTGCAGGTCAATATGCCATAAAAACATATTTTTGGTCGCTCACAATGTGTTGCAAGTGTTGCAACTGTTCAATTTCATTCAACAAGACTGTACTTTTTTTTACATAAAATCTATAGTTTTATAAATTGTTTGTAGTTTTATTTTATCCCGCTAATTTTTGTTTGTTTTTCTCGTAATAACAGGTTTCATTTCGAGGTTAGTATGCAGGTTTTATTTTTTATTTTATATTTTTGAAGCTTTTGGAGTAATTTATCGCAAATAGCCCGGGAAAAGCCTTAACCGGGGTTACCTTTTGCTTATAGGTATGACTTGTTGGTAGCAAATTATTTTTCCACCAAACATTTAGAAGAACATTACTCGTATTTTATCATACTGCTAATATGTATTCTCTATGATATCAGGTTAGTAGCAGTGAGGCCACACGATGCGTTATTTTGCGATGCGGTGCCGCAACATCCGCGTACATACAAATCACTATGCCATGTCACACGATGGGATGCGGCGCCACATAGCACCGCATCGCACCGTATAGCCTCACTCTAAGGGCTCGTTTACGAAGACGCGCGGCGCGTGCAGAAGGCTCGTCGCGTGCTTTTTTATTAATTTATTGAGAGGCGGGTCTACCGCAACAAACGCTGCATTTTAAACTAACGAACGCAAAATCGCTTCTCGTAAAATCATCGTTTGAAATCGTTAACGTTTTATACATCGCCATGTGCTTGAATTAAAAACGCACAACGCGCCGCGCGACGCCCCGCGTCTCCGTAAATGAGGCCCAACTGTGTATCTGCTATCCATAATTAACAGTATTTTTTTATTTTATGGTGAATTGTCGTGTATATCTCATGTTCTCCATATTAAACTGATAGAAAAGTTCAATTTAAGAAGGCGCTATTTATAATATGCTTAAGTTTGTAGCACTCAGTCCGTTGCATAACCTGTCTAGCAATTGTTCGTTTACGGGTATAGACCCGAGAACGAACACTTGAAAAGGTACGGAATCTATAACGTCAACATAAATAAGTTCTATATCATCGATCAAACTAAAAATGAAAAACATTAGATTAATTAATGTTAAACAAAAAGTGAAATGTAATTACAGGAGCCTCGCTTTGATTACACCCAAATGAATAAGGGCAAAAGTTCCGTCGCTAACAATAACTATCAGCATTTAATTAAATGAAAAAGCACATGTTGAACTTATAGATGTTATTGATGAAATAGCACAAATAAAATAAAATTTATAATGATTAAAGCTAATTAGTCGGTAACGGGACGATCACATAATCGACATCGAAGGATGAAGTCGATACCGTGAATGGAAATCGACTTATGCATAATATACTGCTTAGAATAACTCAATCGATAAAGTTCTTCAATTGCGAGGTATCAGACAGTATAATACGAGCTAGCGCTTGTAAACTTTGTCGCGTTTTGCGACCATGTCTATTTTATACATTTTACTTTTTAGGATGTTGTTCATAGTATTTTTCCAAATGACTGGAATTTTATACCTACATGATACCCCATGCCTTTGTTTCATCACATAAAATTAATGTAAAAATATTTCCTTATCGTCCCCAAAATCGTTAAATGCTCAATTATTTCAAGTATTAACACGACATTGTATTGCCTCCGCAGATAGCTACCAATACCAGCTCCAGTCGATGTGGCAGAAGTGCTGGAACACGCAGACCCTGGTCCATAACCTGCGGTTCCGCGAGCGTGGCCCCCTCAAGTCATGGCGACCAGAGACAATGGCCGAGGCCATCTTCTCCGTGTTGAAGGAGGGGCTCTCCCTGTCGCAGGCGGCCCGCAAATACGACATACCGTACCCGACGTTCGTGCTGTACGCCAACAGGGTCCACAATATGCTAGGCCCCAGCGCTGATGGCGGCGCAGGTATGTCACCCCTTTGTTTTATTTCAAAACTCGGGTTACTGGCGATAGCCCCTTGTAGTCTCCACTCTTTAACATTATTGTCACTTTAATGATGAGCATTATTATTTAATTTAAAACAATAGTTTCCACTGCAAGCCGCATCCGCCAGTGTGATCCAGGCTTAACGACAAGTGCACATGTCTTGTGTGGGCGGGACATCTTCGGTTGTCATGAACGTTGTCACAGGTTACTTACAGTTACACCATTATATATCAATTATGTTCGACAGTTTCATTCCTGTATAAGCATTTAATAAAAAATAAACTTTAACTCGTTTTTTATTAAATTAGTAAATTTTAGATATTCAAATACATATTGACATTGACTATTTGTCTATGGAAGTATAAAAGTTTGGAAACGCACCCGCGATGGAGTAGCATGTAGAACCTGGTTACAGGCCTATAGTGAAACTAGTGTTTTCCGACCTTAACTTTAGGAGTGAAACCGGGTTTCGCAAAACCACGATACAGGGAGAACATCTAAGTGTGGGGCTAAGTACGCAGTATTTTTTGACGAAATTGATATGATAGTATTTAAAACTGTTCAAATTTAATATTTCGAGTCCCGTCGGTCGGTATATAGAATTACACTAGAATAAAAGAATTGTCAACAGGAATCATGGATCCCCGTTGAATGGTAACGTACGAAAAAAACTATTGTCCGATAGCATTATTTAGCGCGTTTCGCCAAATAACGCTACAAAGAATGAATGATTGACCGATACCAAGATCTGCCGAACTCTCGGTTCGCCGGAACACGCTTGAACTAAATAATCGATTACCAATAGCTGTTTAATGACGATGACATGAGTTAGTCTACTTAAGAAAGTTTCTATGCTCATCTCATTTTGAGTGGTTTTCTAGTAGGTTTTCGGTGAAAATAGCTATTGGTAAAAGGTTTTTTAGTTTAACACGCATAAACTAAACCTTGTTATTGGCCAATCAAAATTTATTATTTGTGACGTTATTCGACAAAACGTGCTGTCGCTAAATAATGGCTTCGAATTATGTTTTTTGCGTACACCCTTCAACTATGATCCATGCTTTCTGTAGGCAATTACATCGTTCCAAAGGGTAATTATATATACCGTACAGGCCGCGAAATTAATTCGATCTTAGAAGCTGTTAACGAATGCAAGTGATGTTTCGATTTTATTGGGTAAAAATAACGTTTAGTAGGTCAGCGTCAATTGGTACATATTATATACACTTCGAGCAAGAAATCTATGCAGATTGGCCGTCCCACTGGTACCACTGAGCTAACATAAATACACCAAGTTTGACATAATCGATGCATAATGTTCATGACAAGCAACACCACGTTGAAATTATGGTTGATGCTCCAAGGCAGCTTGCGAAATTCGATTTTTCTCACGTTTTTTTGCTATTTGCCGAGCAGTGTCAGGTTGTATGTTTAATAAAATACGATTCGCGACCATTACAAATGTGACTTTACTGAATAATAATGATTAAAACCACCAATACGACCCTCTCAGTTCATACAACTGTCATGAATGCCTTTGTCATCAAATAGTCACTTAAGGAAGTAATATGAACTAGAGGGTTGTATTAGTGATTTCAATCATTATTAGGTTTAAGAACAACTTTATTTCTCATAAGAATTACATAGATAATTCACTTACTGAGAAACACACTACAATTAAAATTTATAATAAGAGCGCACAGATTATTACTCTGTAAAGTCACGTTTTACGGTCGCATGCAAAACCTGACACTAACCGGCAAATTGCAAAAACGAATTTCGCGGGCTACTTTGAAGGTAAGTTTGAACGTTCTATTTAGACTAATATTATTGTAAGAAACCTGTGATGCAACATTCTGTAAAAGCCTTTTAGATGATAATACTCTTATAATAGGTATTGAATAATGTACTATGCGAAATATAATAAACATTATGTTTTAGCATTGCGAGCTTATCTGCCACGCGAGTGCAACAGTATCTCGTACTATTTGTGACTGTGTGAACAATTATGAATATGTATACGTATGTTATATCCATAGTAGGCTACCTATTTCTTGAACGAGTGCTAGTCTGTTATGGATCCGTACGATATACATACGTAGAGGTACGACACAAGAAAACAATTTCAAGTTTGGAATAACATTTGTCGATATTAAGTGGTATATACACTGAGATTGTTTTTAATTGAAATGTTAAATTAATTTAAGTATAACGTTATAAGGACCTCCATAAATTATGATCTTGCTGATCAAGGTTATGGGTTAGATGAAGCATTTCTCCATGGTACCGATTGGACACATTAATCCCGGTACCTTCACTATCTTCTCAAGCAACATAAAGCAGAGCAGTTCAGGTTCGGGCTGCCCTTCCCAGACGTTTTGTTTTGAATAACAGAAGCTTGTCAAACGTAAAACTTTCCTGTTTAAAACAAACCAATAAAATTTTGATAGGTACCAAAAGCTGTTACTTAGTTAAGTGTAACGACTTCTGATTATGCTATCTATTTTTCTTTCTTCTTCGTTAAGTTATATTATGAGCAAAAACGTGCGTTAGCGCGCGTTACGAATGATCAGGCTTACAAAGAGGTAAGCCTACCCACCGTTTGTGGTGAACTGCGAGACGGTCGGGAACAATCACCAGACAGACATCTGATGAGATTGAGAAGCGTTAACGCGCAATGTTATTTCGCTCGGCAAACAACGCGCGTCAACGCGCGCTCTTGCGGACAGTTGCATGCTCGATATAAGGATGGCTTGCTCTTCCAAAGCGCTTCTGAGGATGCCATCTTCTGAACTTAGGCTTAATTAAGTAAGTTCAATGAATGCATCCTAATTTGTGCAGGGTTATAGAAATAATAATATTTTTCTTTTTTTTTACTCTGCCGCACATCTAAAGAGCTCACAATCGCAAGTAAGTTAGATGTATACTTAATTACGATTAAATGTTTCAATGTGGCAGTTTATTACTAATACCTTTCATTTTGGCGTAGTTTTCTTGTGTCGTTGTTGGCAGCTTCCCGGCAGATAAATGCACACATATTTATGTCGAGTGACATAAACTGCGCTTATTTATTTATTTATGTATTGCAATTGTCCTTGTTTCGTTGGATCGACAATGCGAAAAGTCGTAGTTTACGCCTCGCACAGTCGATACGTCCTCTTACCTGATTACTTTGAAACCTCATGTCCTATAGACTGTTCGAAATAATGATTACCTGCAACCTTATTATATAATTCTAAAAGTTTTATTTTTTTTATTATTTCGAATAAGCTATTACAACAAACTACAGAACGCCATAATACCTTACGTGTTCACGTTTTACTATTATGCGACTTTCCAGATTTAAGACCAAAGGGAAGGGGACGGCCACAGAGGATCCTTCTGGGCGTGTGGCCCGACGAGCACATCCGCGGCGTAATCCGCGCGGTCGTGTTCCGCGACACGCACGCGCCCTGCCCGCCGCAGCCCACCAACCTTAAAGAGATCGAACTGCCGGGCTACCCCGCCATAGCACCGGTCAGTATCACAACCCGTGCGCAGCCGACACCATGCCGCCTCACGGCCTGCTGTCGGCTTTACTTCGCCATCTTAAGTCAACGCACGTCATATACTATTCAATGATACCGAGCAACAAACGTGTAATGACTTAAGGTCGCGATGAACAAACACTTCAATGTTATTAAAAACTCATTCATTTTTTATGATTTTTCAATGATTAGTCTCATCGAATCTCGTCGACCTCTTTTGTCCGCCGCCATGCGAACATGCCATGCGATCGTCAATGTAAAAGTGGTCAAATCATTTTCCAAAATTATTTATTTTATTTTAAATATAATACTGCACTCACGTGTGATTACGTTTCTTTATTGTTTTAGTCTTAAACCATTTGAGACAACGACGTTAACCACTAAACTTTATAACGTTTGGAGCTTAACGTTTTTGTCTCGGTATGTTTTTTTTAACGCCTTGCGTCTTCCTATGTTTAGAGCAATCATTGTACGTGAGTAATGCGTGTTTCAGGAGGGTGTGGCTGTTCAAAACGCTTACATTGGGTGCGGCAACGGGCGCGAGGGCCGCATGTCGCCCAACGCCGCCGCTGCCGCCGCCGTGGCTGCCGTGGCACATGGCCTGCGCCGCCAGATGTGCAACATGGTGGCCGGCCAGCGGCCGGAGCACGGCGCGCACCTGGGCCCGCCCATGCAGTCGTCGCCGCAGCTCACCTCGCCGCTGTCCACCGGGCTGGAGTCCCCCCTGTGCTCGCCCCCGCCGCCCGGCCACGCACTGGAGCCGGCCAAGCACCCGGACCCGTTTCGCCCGTTCGCGTCGCCGACTGAGAGCCGCTACGGCGACCGCGACACGAGCTCCGACATCACGCTCATGGGACCGCCCAAGAATGGCCAGCAGGGCCACGCCAGGAAGGGCTCCGGCCAGGGCTCGTCGCCCTCCGAGTTGGACGCCAACGACGGGCGCGCGGACATCTGAAGCGAGGCCGCGGGCATGGCGCCGGTGCTCCAGCCCATGGGCCTGCCGCCGCCGCCGATCCCGATGCCCGCTTACAAATATTTCGTGCCGAACGGAAACAACTCCACCTATTACTGAACGCCCTAGGCGCGAGGTTCCCACCACCTACAGAGCACCGTTACTGTCCTCACGCGGCACCGTGTGCGGCGCGTGCTTACAATAACCTGCTCACTTTCCTCTGTGAACCTCGCGCATCTTGTATTGTCTCTTTTTTAAAATTATAAGCCGATATAAGTAGTCGACGTCATTCATTTTATCACCGCAGTACAGTCAGCATCGGTCACATCAACGGTAAGTTTGAATTGATTGCATTTACAGTGAAACTCGGAGCTCGTGCCGTGGCGCGTGGTGCTGACTGTGGCATTGATTAGAACCATGTGTGCTGTAAAGTAAAGTTTCAGAAACAGTTACAAACATTTCCAATAAGCCTTTTTTCTTCTATTAAGTAGACGTAGACGAGTAAAGCTGTATTGTAGTTTTATCTTTGAGAAGTATTTTATGTTTTGTGCGGGACAGTTGTTACTGCGGTGAATATTATCAAACAAAATATTGACGGTAAAAGAAACTCAACACGCCGTTAGCGTTGTCAAATAGATTTCTGCCGTCAGGCGTATCGAAGCGACCAGTCGCGAGATGCCAAAAATGGTGCGATTTCCCGATGTACTAAGGGGTTTGCAAGCTAAGAATTATGTAATTGTGTGATGTGTGTGTCGGTGTAAGCACACATTGAGGTAGGTAGCCCGTCGCACATTCCAGGGAGGAAGTGGAGCTGTTACCACTCGGATAGTTAGGGACGGGCCCGGGGACGGGCCCGGGACGGGTGGAGTTGTTCTCATCAATATTTCAAATCGGCATTAATTTACGATCTTATTTAATAAATTATTGTGGACTCGCTGTGCAATACAATGCTTTGTTATTAGTTGACTTTTGTAACATTATGGATTTATTATAATTTTAATCATTATGTATTGTGTTCCATTGATATATTTTAAGTTTTCTTGAATGATCTTTGATGGGCCCGGGCGTGCCGGTCACCCAGTGCGCCGCCGCGCCGGCCCGCTCGCCTGCTCGACACTATCATTGTCTTATCATAATATAAGTAGAACTTCGATATACGTGTAAGCTTAACTAATACATCACAATCTAGATCCATCTGTGAAAGTAGGGATTATCAAAATTTAAAAAGTATATTAATATACGTATATATATATATATTCGGCCCGATTCAAAAGACTGTTCGGTATACCTATTCATTATAATTCAGCAAACATATTTAAGAAATAAAAAAAGTGGATTAGTGTTAGACGTAACCGTTTAAAGTATATAGATCGTATCGTTTCATGTGTGGTCGATGTCAATTTCTCTAGTAGCCGTTAAAGTGGATATTGTGTGTTGTTGCTTGCGGGTTTCCGCGCCCAGCTCATTGTTCACTGTTCGGTGTTCGTGCAGCGATTCACATACATGTAGAATTAGTGATCGCCAAATGTAATTTAGATGTATTGTTAGTCAGTAGTGATTGTTCCAAATGTTAGGCTATATTAGGCGTTCGCGACGAGCCCACTTCTACTTGTTAACATCGCTTTTTATTTGTCACCTTACACATCTAATGTCATTAAAAAATCAGAACCATTTGGGGTTGGACCCCAGATTTAATTAAAGATGATTCTGACCGTACTATTTTGAGTGTGGCATCACTAGCAACTAAATACTTGCTCTTAAAACGGTGAAGGAAAACATCGTGAGGAAACCGGCATGTCTTAGAACCAAAAAATTCGAACACATGTGACATCTACCAAACCGCACTGGGTCCGCGTGGTGGATTATAGCCCATCCCTCTCCTAGAGAGGAGACCTGAGTCCCTGCAGTGGGAACATTATAGGCTGATGGTGATGATGATAAACATTTTTTTTTATATTTATGATATGGGTCTTCTCTTGGCCTCATCTTGTCTTAGAAATTTTGAATCTATTTAACTCGTACATTGTTGAAGAGGCCTTTAGAACACATTAATATCGAAAGCTCTATTTTGATGACTATACTTTAGTTCTCTCTTGTTAGTCTTTTTTTAAATAAGATTGATATTTAAGTTCTTACAACTATTTGTATGATAGGATGCTATAAATGTTACAATGAGAAGTCCTATTTAATGTCCCCAGAAAAACATGTAAGGCACAAATTGAAACAATTTGGAACATACATCGTATGTTATTTACTGCAGCAAGTTACAAGCAACGTCATCTAGGTCATCTGTTCCCTAAAGTGTTGCCACACTACAAATGACAGTTACTTTATCTTAATGAAGTATTTTAATAAAATTAAGAGAATATTAAATAAAATTGAGATTGTGTATAAAGCTTATCAATAAAATAGTATTAATTTATTAAGATTACGAATACATTTATTTTATTTAGAGAAGCTTACGAATAAAAATGATTTTACTAATACTAGTTTCTGGCAGCTAAAGTTTCCTCACTAGTACCAATTAGACTGACTGACGGTGAAGGAAAATATCGTGAGGAAAACTGGACATTAACAGTCTGGAGTCAGCAAAATGTAGTGAGCTTGTGGCGTAGGGAGCTCGTTCCTATCTCAGGCATTCACAGAGCAACCACCTGTGAGTCGTGACATCTACTTGCTCGCACAGAAACTCACTAATTCCGGAGCTTCATGTTACTTTAGCTTTTCGTTAACTCTCAGAGCGTGGGCCGCCGCATTAGTTTTAGATGCACTAAAATCGCCAAGTACCGAATGTTATCATTCATCTGTCTGCTATACTACCTACGCATAGTTAGAGTTATACATTTAAATTTGTAATATAACTACCCGTAGCGATCTGATCCAGTGCTATGCGACGCGATCACCCGACGAGGTGCGCGCGCGCCTGTGACTCGGGCGTCGCCGCGTCGTGCGTCGTCGTCGCTACGACTGTAACGTGTATATGTACAAATTTGTTTTACCATCAACTACTTCCCTGGACGTATCGTTTTGTTTCATAGTTTGGATGTAAAAATTACTAGTGTTACCTTCTTGCCGCAGGGGTATCCACGATTTAGGTATTGTTGGCGGAAATTGTTGGCGTTCACGTATTCACTTGTCGCGTTGTGTGGAGGCCGTAGCGCGGGCGGCGCGTGCGCACTTGCCCTGACTGCCAGCGGAGCACGCGAGCCCGCGCTTCGGCGAGGACTCGTCGCAAAACATGGTGACCATGTTTTATAATTAGTCTCCAAGTGGCCTTGATACTTCACTATTATTTGGTATTTGGAATATCCGGTTCGGTTAAAGTTTGGAACTAGAATATAAAAAAGACCAAATTATTAAATTTGAGAAAAAATTATTACATCTGCAATTCAGATTAATGTTGAAACTATTTGGCTGTCCTTTTGGAAATAAATTTAATCTAGTTAAAAAAATTAAAAAAATTATATACTGGGCCTACAAAGTTTCGGACGAATTGCGTAGATTTTGGTAAATTTTACTACGCATATTTTCTATTGTGTAAGTCTAGGCTAATGTGTTCAAAAAAATAAATTTAAATTTAAATTTTTTGAAAAGTAGAAAGTGCCTTCCAAATTTTTGACCACAGTAAGTGTTGGGGGGGATGCGGCGATGAAGGGGTCGGGGGCGGCGGGCAGCACGCGGCAGACGTCGGTAGCCGTCGTTGCGCCGGCGCATGCCGCGACGCTGCTGCCCCCGCTTGAACGTGCTTAACTATAAAAAAGTTAGAATAAATAAAAATTCAAAATTATTATATAAAAAGATACATATGACTATTATATAGAAAAAAATATACATAAAAATTATATATTTGGCCGATGTGGTAATACCCTGACAGGCAAGCGTTAGCTGACTATTCGGTGTCCAAATTGATCCTATTTCTTTACAAACGACGATTAGAATCCATTGAGTAAACAATGCAGACATGCAAGTGCCATTTGTTTGAACGGAACCAATTATGGTTCATATTTTTTTGTATCACAATGTGGATTTTGTAGTTATAATTAATCATTAATTTATTGTATTGGAAAAAAGTATACATTTGGATTACATAAATAAGTACCTATGTGTTATTTTCGTGATAGATAAGTAAAAAAAACTTGTAGTAATATAATATAATATACACCTACAGAGGCGATTTTGGTTGGTTTGTAATTTATATGAATAGATGTTAATTTATAATTTTTTATTAGTTAATCTAATCGTTACTGGCGACAATTGCAATATGTTATACTGCATGACAAAATCTTAACTTTTTTTGTGATATTTATATATATAATTTTAAAGGAGGATATAGTATGCCGATATAATTATTGCTCTTTTGATTATTAATATGAGTATTTATTATGTTTAGCACAACTGCCGCCTTAAGGCTCAAAAGATTGACGTGTACTGTAGATGCATGTCCGCACGTCCTCATGTCCATTGTAACCAAATCTATTTTACTGTAACTATTCCAGTATTTAACTTGCGACTGTTTAGTTATTAAGAAGCGTTGTCGTTAGGTATCTCAATGTATTCCTAGCTTACTTGTATCATTTACCTTGCTTTTGTCTGTAACAGAAACTATAGTGACTTGCAGGTCATTATCTACATCACCATACACTTCGCCAATCATTGGTTTTGTCACCCCATTACGTATGGTACTTAGTATATTATATTTCTCGTCAGCTTTATGACTCCTGTGTTAATAGTTTCTTATTTATTCACTGTTCTCTTTTAATTATAACGTTCTAGGTACTGATAACAGCATCGATAGTTTTTATGGGTTGAATAAAACGACTTGGTTTTGTTGACCGAAATCAAATTATTGCACCCTGTTTTGTTGGGATGACAAAAGCCGATCAAGCAAAAATATGATAGGCACCTAACTGTATTTTAATTTAATTACAATATTATAATTACTTAAAAGAAAGTTAACTTGGTTAGTTTGCGATATAGCTATTGTTATTAGAGTGGACAAGGTCAATAAACGACAACGTAGACAATATTCTGTTTGATTCACACATATTGTTGTTGAGATCATTTTGTCACATTTTCGCTTCTCTGTGCTACTTATTGAATGGTGTAACCTTGTTTGTATGTAGGTAAACACGTATAATTATAATAACATTAAGTAATGTTTAGGCTGTTGCCACGATACAATATAACCACGGATCTCGGTAGGATACTCGCTTCAGACCCACGTTCGTTTCTTATTACTATTACGTTAAAAGCAACTGTCTGCATAAAACTATGCAATTATGGTTTTATTAACCCTCTAAGACTTATTAGTTATTTCATGAAGCAACTTTTTCAATGTTATAAGTACGAAAGATATGTTAATAATTGTTTTAATCCGGTTTGTTTACCTTGTTACGTTCAGCTGATTTCAATCAAATATTTTGTTGAAACACCCTTCTCTTTTTTCTAAGAACAGAGCTGGGTCGAAACAAACATTCTACGGAAAGGTGGCACAGCAATATGATACATTCAGTGTTTATCTTAAGTACAATTTGTGAAAATTGGTGTAATCTTTGAATCAAACCTGTTTACTGATATTCGTGTAGTTGTTAATCCGAGTGAACACATCTCTTTAGTGGCCGTTAATCTGAATAAATTATATGTAGTTTATCTGTCTCAAAGAAATTCATTAATTTAAGTTTGTTATTGTCACAGTGTACCGTTGTCTGAATAAATAATATAACATGAAAATAGAGCAAATGTGTGTTGTTTCATTTGTTTAATTTCAAACGCCAGTTTGTGTTGCTTTTGCCTTGTTTAGGTATGGGCGTATATGTTTAAACGGGGAATTATAAACCAGCAAATAAAAAAAACTTTGCGACTTCTGATGATATACTGTTTTAATAACTTGAGCTTTATGAATTTGAGTAGGTAAGCGAAAAATTAACTAAAATAACGACGAATTATGTTTTTTTTTTATTTTTTTTTTTTTATTTAGCCTATTTTGTCCCACTGCTGGGCAAATTAATAATAAAAAAAAATAAGAACGAGCTTACAAAAACTGGATTGTAATTAAGATTAATTATTAATCTATTTCAGATCTACAGGGTGTTTGGAAGGGAGCTGTACATACGCCTAGGGTAGAAACTAGGGATAGTCTGCTACCTACCCCCGCCCATTATATTGACCTTGGCCTCAAGGTTTTTTTTTAATTTAAAATTATTTCTTTACCTTACTACGGTACTTCAGGCCCCATAACTTTTCTTCTCCACAATTTTCTGGTGTAAAATAATTTTTTGCAGGACCCTAAGACTCTAACGATTAAAACAAGACCATTAGCCGACCGGTCCCATGGATAGATTTTGAGCTACAGGTAGTTTTAGTCAAAAAGTCAAATAAAAAATAATAATAAATTAAAAAAAAACCTTGAGGCCAAGGTCAATATAATGGGCGGGGGTAGGTAGCAGACTATCCCTAGTTTCTACCCTAGGCGTATGTACAGCTCCCTTCCAAACACCCTGTATATTAAAATTCTGGCCGTGCGACTAAGTTACTAAGTGAGCGACTAGAAATACAGAAAGGGCAACTAACATAGTTATACGATACGATATTGACATAGTTTCATTTCAAAATTCCTTGTGTTTTATTTTCTCACTCACAATCTCAATCACTCACACAAACAGGGCGGTTAGGGAAGCGTAAGAACCGAGCTCCCGACATACCCTGCGAACCCGCTACTAGGAAAACTTCGATGCAAGAGCGACCGAAGTGAGCTCGGGACTTGGGGCACCCCGACTCGGACAGGTTAGGTTAGAAGGGGATGGCGGGGTCGAGTGAGCGAGCAAAGCGAGCGAATATAAAATATAATAAATATTTGGACGCTCAAATATTAACAAATACTCATTTTGAATTTTAAGTAACTCAAGGTTTTGTATGTTAGTTGCTGTTCTGTTGATTTCTCTTCACTCGCAGTCAGTCGCTCACTTAGTAATTGTATTATCCAAATTAATTATTTCTGTCACTTGTGTTCGGAAGGTATACTCCCGAGGTGGTCCCATTGTCACCAACTCAGGGTCTGATGATGGGATCCCAGAGCGATCGAGGGCAACTGGGCAACCCTCAAATTTTATAGGCACATATTATGATGTTTTTCAAATGTTTCCTAAGGCTGTTCAAGTATTAAAACTCAAAAAAACTCAAAGCATTTATTTCAATTAAACCTTTATAGGCACTTTTGAATGTCAGAAGAACAATTCATAAAAACAAATCTACGAGTGCAATACGTCATTCCGAAAATCACCACGCCGAATCACACGCCGCCGCATGCCAGCAACAACGAGCACCGCGAGCACGCAATGACGCACACCGCTACAACGAATGCACGAGACCCCGAATCACGGAACAACGAATGCAATGCGCAACCGTCGCCCCGCAACCCGGAGCCCCGCGCACCCGCCGCCACGGCACACGCCGCCGCACGCCCCCGCACCCGCAGCACTCGCCGCCGCAAACATCCGGCGCCGCGCAACTCGACGCAGTAACCCCCGGAACGACGCATTGCACTCTAAAGCTACAGTCACAGACACAAGGCATAATAACTTGTGAAAGTACTGTAGTTACTGTATTTGCTTCTGATCATCATAATATCATGTGAACGGGAGGGAGTTGAAAGAAAATTATTAATCGACTTTAAAAAATAACGTTTTCAATTTGACGAAATCTTTTTTATGTATATTCACCAATTACTCGAAGACGCCAAAACGGCGAAAGGAGATATCTCAAGGGTAGTACGATAAGGAAATCAGGATCTGATGATGGCATCCCAGAGGAATCAAGGGCAAACCCTTAAATTTTATAGGGCACTTATTACGTGTTTCTAAAGCTATTCAAGAATGCGTATCTAAAGCTTTTCGTATTTGCAGTCATGACTTCATGTTGGTGAGCTGATGATAGAAAGTATAACTCTTTAACGGTTAGGAGTTGGAGGATAATTCCTTAGAGATTCCTTAGATCGACGCATGATTACATGGTTGTATTCTTTCAGGTTAAGGTTAAGGGAATCATGAAGGTTAAGGGTTAGGTTTCTTGGTTGAATGTTAAATGCAAAGTAAATATTTGTATATTATATCAACTAAAAATGGAAAAATAAAAAAATAACCTTTAGCAAAAAAAGTTTAAAACACTAAAACCCGACTTCGCAAAAAATTGCAGACTTATAATAAAACCGCAGTCTTAAAAGAAGAAAACAAGAAAATACACCTTAAAGTAATTTTAGTAAATAACTTAATAATAAGTAAAATTATAATAGAGGACAGCCGAAGTCGCATCACGCATGCCACTGATACTTGCTGGCGTTCTCATTGATTTGATACAGAAGTCAGCTGCTAGTTGCCATTAACAATGTGGCATGCGACTACGACTGTCCTCTATAATGTTACTTATTATTAAGTTATTTCATAAAATTAATTTAAGGTGCATTTTGTTATTTTTGTGTAGAAGGGTTTTAGTTTATAAACTTTTTTTTTGTTTCTATTAATTTTTATTTACAATATTTACAAACTACAATTTACAGAAATAAAATAATAATAAAATATATAGGTACAAGTACCAAAAAGGGAAGAATTACAGGGCGTCAAAATAATCGTCCACACCGCAACAGGTAAAGTGGCCAGCAATAAGGTATTGTATTTGCGCCGTTTAAGGTTTTCAGCACCTGCAGCAGCCGCCCAGCACAGCTCACCGTGCTAGGAAGATGGGAAGGCGCAAGGGTTTCGACACAAGTTGCGTCCCACACCAAAGGCCTACCCAACTTCTATGGCATTATGATCATACCATCTGGTCTCTTCCCATCGACGCGTGCCAGCCCATTGGGTTCCAAAATAGCTGGCACACCGGGCGGCGGTGGCCAGACCACGACGAATAAGATCATTAATACTGACGTGCCACGCAATCCGACTTGCGGCGCTCTTACTGCAGGAAAGGCCATGGTGTCCGAGGCCGTCGACTGCTTCACCACATTGACAGCGATGTGTAGCCCCCACACGGAGCGCCCAATTGCAAACAGGTAGCGAGCCGGAAGGTTGTGTCACCTAGCAAAGTAGCTATATTATTAGGTGACGGTAGTGCTTGAAGCCAGAGGCCCGACTCTCACTCACCCACAGCCAGCAGGCGGGCACGCTCAGCAGTATTGGTAGACGTATTAATAAAGTTATTCCGTACCATCCTGCAGAGCGGCTCATCACTGTCTCTGGAAAAATGGGTTCTCGGGCCGATCCGTATTCGGGCAAGCCTTTTTCAGGCGTTCTCTGCATCGGACAAGCACTTCACTTCGGAGTCAACCAGGGAGAGGGTTAATATTTTCCTGGTTAGCTTTTCAGTGCTGTGGACAGACTAGAAATTTTGCGGACACCGAGGCCACCAAAACGAATTGGAAGGGTGGCTTGCCGCCACGCTCGGTCGTCCACATTAAGAATTTATGTGAGAGTGTCGTGGATAATTTTGTCAAATAAGTCCAAAAGTTGTGGCTGTCCAAAGAGGAGAATAACGAAGAAAATGCATAAAACATGGACCTATCTGATATAAGTGTGAAAGCCGAATGTTGATTAATGTTGGAGAGTCTATCTGAAATATCATAAAATGTTTAATTTTGTCATCGATGCAAAATTTAAAATTTTGGTGTTTTTTTAAACATTTTTCAAGCATTTTAATCTGTGGGGCTATTGAATTTTTGTTTATTGTTGATTGTTTTTCGGTAATGTCAGTTAAGTAAATATCGACTTTGAATTTGCCAATAGATTTAAATTGCTGTTTGAATTGCTGTTTGGTTGTATGTCATTTAAAAAGGTGTCAATATCACCTCCTAGCGTTCCATCGTCTAAATACCATACGTTGAATTTTGAATTTAGTTGTTGGATTATGAATAGCTAAACTGAAAATGACAGGCAGATTCCAAAAACTTGTCCATATATAATAATTTTGTAGGATGCCTATAACATTGCCACGTAAAACCATAAACGGGTAGCACTTTTTTGACTTCAGCAAACAAAGTGTCCCTGTTCACTGATTTGAATGCATGTTTGACGTCAACCTTAAAGTACCCTTAAAGCAAACGAAGGGCACGTGTTCTACCCACCACTGCGAACATTTTTTTGTTCTAGACCATACCTGGGAACCCCCTAGTTACGGAGATATTGGGGGTCAAAGTTCAAAATTGTTCACAGCTATTTTTGTAAATACTAGTTTTTCAGGATTCATGTAACTTTACTTAAATATCTTTATGACCCGTTTACTATTCAAAGCATCCATTACCACAATATTTTAAGAGTGCTACAATGAGTTTTACCGTAATAATATAATATTACTTTCATAATGTAAAATTCTACTAACTACTTGAGCGCCTTATAGACACAATTAAAAATCCATTGTTTTATGCACAGATGGTGTACCGTTACATTTTCCTGGTAGGAGCCAGAAAACTGTAAGGTCACACAGCACTCACCTACCTAACTTTCAGTCTGGAGGGGAGAACTGTAAGGTCACACAGCACTCACCTACCTAACTTTCAGTCTGGAGGGGAGCACTATTAAAAGAAATAGTCAAGGGGACAAGTTATAAGAGTTTATTTTTTAGGGCTATCCTAGCATATTATAGAGCCTACCTAAACGGAGCTAGAACTTAAACTAGGGAAAGCTGGCGCCCAATTTATACTAACCCACCCTATGATATATTAAAACTATAGATACGTTGTCCGCCCTCAAAAATGACAACATGAAATGAAGCCAATTGGCCACATCGCGCTTAGTTACGCACCAACCTCTCGCGCGAGACTACGTTTATTCTTAATTTAAATCGTGTGTGTAAACCTGCGCGAAACATAAAGACAACAGGCACTTCATCTTCAAGGACCCACCAAGCAGATCCACCGGTGGGTCTCCGAATACTGATGTGTCTCCCAAGACCTATTAGACCCACTAATAACAATATTGTTACTTAAATTCGCTTTTAGTACTGGCTGGTTGACATTAATAGACACCGATTCTTTCCTGTTTGTCATCATTGTAATATTTGTCTAACGAGGTATTCCCATCTGAGCACCGATTTTTAGAGCACCAAAGCTATTTCCATCTGAGCACCTAAGATTTGGTAGCTGCTAGTGATGGGGTGTATAATAAAAGTAATCGATAATAATTTTAGTAAAGTTCCACAAACTACCAGGAGAACTTATACATTAGGAGGTATTGGAAGTTGGAATCTCAAAATCTTAATACTTCACGATTCTGGCCTCCTGCTACTTTGTGAGACTTTACTGATATAGAAGTTATTTATACACGACGAAGAACTTTAGTTTAAAAAAAATAATTGTTAAATCAGGTTCTCTAATGCTTCTGTACCTCCTATATATTTCTGGGCTCCTGGTACTTGTGATACTTTACTGACCTTGTTACTCATCTCCAAAAAAAAAAATCTGCGTAGTACGAGTAACTATTAGAAAGGCATATACCTAGATTTGATTTTAAGATTCCAATTTCCAATACCTCCTAATATTTCTCTGTTCTCCTGGTAGTTTGTGGAACTTTGCTAAAATTATTATCGATTACTTTTATTATATACCCCATCACTAGCAGCTACCAAATTTTAGGTGCTCAGATGGGAATACCTCTGTCTAACCAGTTTATGCTTTGTGACTGAGACTAGCTACATTTCATTGTTTTCTTTGTTTCGACAATTCAAAATTGCCTAATAACTGACCTACTTTAAATAAATGCTTAGGTTTTTTATTTTGATTTTGCCTTCTGAAGAAACTTCTTGTTTTCTTATCTTAGAAAAATATTTTAAGATAATTTTATAAGCAGTAAAGTTTATTGCACATGTAAAGTTTCGTTCAAAAAATAAAACGTTCTACTCTGATTGAAAGGGTAGATTATGCTAATTTATAATTGTTTTCTTTCGTATATAAGTTCCTGGTGGGTCTCAGGGGATATAAAACTAAATAATCACATAGGTCCTACCCTAAATAATCTTTGGTCCTACCAGTCAGTAGTAGGTCTTGGAAGGCACATCAGTATTCGGAGACCCACCGGTGGGTCTGCTTGGTGGGTCCTTGAAGACGAAGTACGGCTGTAATATGAATTTAAAAATAATGCCGCGACGACCCTGAAAAAATTCAGGTAAGGGTGGGAGACTGATGATATGAAATTCGATTCTGATGAGGATTTTACTGGCACGACTGGTGTCTACGGGAGCTCGCGCAGAGTCACGAACCAGGCGGCCACGAGCGCGAGTTTTAGCCGCAGAAGTTTCGACCTGAAAGAAAGTGTTCGTAGTCATGGCCGCGTACTGCGCCAGCTCGGTTTTATTTCCCCGTTTGTCCCTTACGAGCTTACCACTGGGGTGGTGGCTGGCATTAATAACAAAACATAACCAAAACGTAACGCAGTTAAGGAACCAGGATATTAAGTCTTATAAACTACCAAGAGGCCAGAATGGTGAAAAAGTAGGGTACCTTATTTTGTTTAGGTGTACATACTAACAACTAAATTAAAGGAGGTATTGTACCTTCGAGCTTGTCGAAGGGGACAAATGGGTATAAACCTTCACATCTACCTATAGTTTACTTTTAGCTCATCATGCTTCCTCCAAACATTAATTTTATTAGCTAAGAAATGTAAAAAAAAATATACGCTTGATCCCAGCCGATTGTGGGAATATGGACCAAAATCTAACGTTTATTCTTATCGGGTGAAGCTTGATTGAGCTAACTCTGAGTCGCTCTATAGAAAACCTAAAACTATCCGAAACAGTTTTATTATCTCACTCATATGACGTCGGTCTTTAATCACGTTTAAAAACGGATAGGGGTTCCGAAAAAAACACAAACCTCACTACGTGTCATGCGAGGGTGGGATATACCTAAGTATATAAGTGGTCAAAACCAGGGATGTTACGGAGCTTCGACTCCGGTTCCGTTAAGTCGGAACTTCCGATAATTATTACACCTTCGGTTCCGACACATTTAAATCGGAGGTCGAAGCATAACTTAGCGGCGACGGCAGCCTGTGTCGACTGTTATGAACAGCAACTTTACCTCTACCATGAGTTTACACAGCCAAATCTCGTAAGCGTCTACGTAAATTATTTGTATGAAATATCGTACAGCGCCTCTAGCGGTCACGGAAAGAATTACAATCCGTAACATGAGCACTATAGATGACGATAGGTTAAAAACCTAACGTAATCTATTCTATAGTTACTAACGTTTTTCAGCTGTCACCATACAAAACGGCACCATGAGTCACTAATTTCACTGAACCTATCGAATAATTCGCTTACTATAGATAGTGGTTACGTAGCTCACTAGCATTTTGGCGTGTGAAACATATGTTTACAACAAAATTATGTACGTTTTTGTGTCTAATGCAGTCAAAATAATGTCTGCAAAGCTTATTTGGTATGAAATATGTTAGTGGCCGCTGAATTTGAAGACCAACGACGTGAATAACGTGAATTTTGAGAAATGATTTTCCGAAATGAGAATTCATGTTAGACACCAATTGCAAAATATAAATGAATGAAAGTTTATTAAACATTATAGACTCTTTAAAGAATACTTTAAAGGTTTGTGCATATGTATGAATAATGTTACGGACTTGATGTCAACACAACGAGTTTCATTAGAACTAAAGGTACCATGCAGTTCTCTCAAAACAACACACAATAATTTTGAAGAAAGTTGAAACATACCTTTCTATGAACTCTACCAACAATTGAAACTGAGGCACAGAGTCCTCATTGTTTTAAATAATCTGTTTGAATCTACTAATGTAAACTGTTAAACAACACAACACAGCTCTGTGACACAAGGTCAACAAACAAAATTACAAATTGAATACACGACAGTGACAAATTATAAGGAATAAAAAAAAAAAAAAAACAAAAAACCACTAAATACTATATGTAGTCTAATAACCGTCAACTTTTCTATTTATCGGTTTATTTGTGTATATATCGATCTCTCCTCTTATTAGTGGGAAAGAAAGAAACAAAACATGAGTAGAGTGAAGTTAGCTAGACGACACAATCTATCGAGCTTACATTAGCGCCTGCGTAAGACTCCGTAAATCTCATGGTGCAAGCATTATCGAAATCTATTTGATACACGTTAGCAAGCTAGCGAGTAAGTTTTCTATGACAACTCATGGTAGAGCTAGATACATGTCGCGCGGGGAATCTCGCCGACCCACGCTACGTGCACTCAATCGTCAATTATATTTCACTTGTTGTAAATTTGTTACGCACACGACACGTTCATAGGCTACCTATAGATATTTGTTTTGATTTTTACGGCTTATTTTCAATAAAAATTATCTGTTTTTGTGTTGGACAATGAAACCAAAATCAAGTTGTATTTGGAACTACTTCATTGAAGTTAATTCAGATTCCGCAAAATAATGTTTTATTTGTCGTTAAATAAAAATTCTATTTCACTTCTGGGAAAATATTCAAAAAAGCATTAGCAATAGCGACCTCGAAATCAAGATAGATTTTTTTAGGAGTCCATTTTGGTATTTGGGATTTAATAATGCCAAAGAGTGCAGCATAAGATTCTTGTTTCCGACCGGACATGAGGGCATATATAAGTGGTGTCACTTTTGTTTCTGATGAAGTTGTACAAATGGTTTAGGACAACTCTGGATCCATTTTATTACGTGAGTCAAAGGTAGGTATTAATTATATACAGGTGGTATAAATAAATGATTACAACTCCAATATGTCATAGTAGGACGAACAGAAACTGGTCTCCCTCGTGGACCTACTAGTAGGACAAAATAGTAGGACCGCGAGAAAACGGCGCTCATGTCACCGCTTCTGACCCTGCCTCCGACTCCGATAAATCAAATTTAGAAACTCCGACTCCGACTTCGGTTCCGATAAAACTACCTTCGTTACATCCCTGGTCAAAACGTAGCATGATTAAAGGATGGCGGGCGGCCTATGACTTCTTAATGACATAGTCAATGAGGTACTCGCTTCGATGATCTATTAGTGGCTAAGCATGTCAATGTTCAATTTCCCGGTCAGACGTTTCCTCAGTAGCAGTCATGGAGTCTGGGTCTGGCAATATGGTCGACCCTTACATAAACATACCTGGCGAAATGTAGGTGGACATCACACCTCTGCCAAAGGCCGCAAATTCGGCGCGGGCGGGGCGTGCAGCGTGCACGCAACTAGTTGTCGCTAGAGCGTGCTTGCGAGCGGGGCGTCCAAGTACGTTGACAAATTGGAGGCCGCCATTCAAGGGCAAGTTTCATCCCGTGAGCGATGCCAATAAAAAATTTTCGATTCCTCGTGTCAGTGTTTTCAAATCCCCGAAACTCCCTGATATGTCATTCCCCGGGCTCTCCCCACGCTAAGGCTGTCTGTTCACAGAAGCGTTAGGAATATTAATCCGTCTGTGGACGGGCAGCCTTACCCTTAATTACTGTGTAAGCGTTCGTTAAAACGCCAAAACACTAATTACGCCTCTTAACTAAACGCTAAAAACGCTGCTACGAATACACCTAGAGAGAAATCCATACGTTTAGTAGTCGAGCGTGCACGCTCAAAACAGCGCGCCAACTCTCTGAATTTGCGACCTTACAAGTGTTTTGTTTTGCCAAATTATTGCGAAGATGAAAGCAAAATTAAATATGAAAAATAAAACAAATGCGAGATAAAATATGTGAAGTGATAATATACAAATCACCACAATTCAGCAAAATAAACGAAATAAAACTTGAAAACAATTGGATTTTTATTAATCAATAATCATACATTAAAAGCAAAAGGAATTTAAGAAATAAAATGAAAATAATAACAATCATGCATCGCCGTCTAGTACCACCATCTATACATACAGGAGCTGTCCGTTTGTTCGAGCGGGCGGGCGTAGCCGCGTAGTGGGGAGCGCGACGCACATGCCTCCACGTCTCGCAATACATCACACATTACCTGATTTAGACCTGCTTAACCTGCTAGAGCGCAGGACAACATGCCACAAAACAATTATGCCTCTTTGGCACAATGATTTGTATACAAGTGCCGTTGCGAATCGTCAGCCATGTGCGCGCTCGCCACTAAATAAAAACAAATGGCTTAAGTGATCAAAACTGCCCGATTTAATTTTCATCTTCCCATATTTTTTAGAAATACATTACAGATTACACGGCGTATACTCGCCCGTTTATTTTTGACAACAATGGTTGGTGAAGTGAAGTACAATATACAATAAATAGATTCGTAAGAAAATGCCGTAGTTGCATCGGGGTTAGAAATATAGACTATGATTATATTGAGCAAGGCGTGGAAATGAACAAGCGTATGCAGCATTGAGTGAGTCACGTGATCGCGTCACTGGCGCCAGTGGCGCCGCATAGCGGGCAACGTCTGGGTTACATACTATGTTGTCAAAGTGTACGCAACTGTACTGTGCTAAGAGTTCATACACAATTAATTCATTTCTAACCCCGGCTATGGAAACATTTTAGTTTTTACAAAATATATAAGTAATAATTAGAGTACAACTAAAGAGAACTACATTAAGCCGTAACTAATTCATCATTTCGTTAGTACGCGACGGTTCCGCGTCTGTTCTTAAACACTAATAACAAACAAAAGAAACGAATGTTTTACAATCAAGTGGTAGAGTGTAGACAACAAAGACATACAGCTGAGTGTGATGGTCGGTAGCACAGGAGTAACTACAAGTTAATACTTTAAATATTACACTATAACTATGCTTCAGTCTTCGTTTAATTATTTAATATTACAGCCATTTATGAAGAGTAGCGGCTAAGTAAACGCGACCTTCAATGACCACATTAATATTTGTATACATATATATACAACAAATAAATACACACACGGCGAGTGTATTATAGCCACCCGTGCCATCGTGTTACGTAATAGTTCAATAGCGTACGCGCATACTAACACCATCGACAATTAGGATTATTTCAATCTTAATTCGGTATCATTACAAGTCTGAAATGTTTATAATTAGACATACATTTATCTTATGTGACTATTAAAGAAGTTAAGCGATAAAATTGCTGGCCATTAAATTGAGATATTTGTGGACGACACAGTAATAATTGTAATAAAATATAATGAAAATAAAATAATTGAGGACAGTACAACAAAAACTAAGTAAAAATAAGTAAATAGAGTCTATGTCTTATAGGCAGACAGCTAAAGGTCTGCCCTATGTCAAGTAAATAAAATACGAACAATAAGTTCGATTAATCAAATAAATCAATAATTAAGAATCGGATATTATTATTTAGTTATTAATGATCAATACAGACATAAATAATCACATTGAATTATAAATTATAATCATTATCATGCCATAAAATACTAATTAAAAGTTCCTATTATAAGTTCAGCTGAATTACTAATTAAATTGCTCAAAATTATACTGTGCCAAGTTAAAAAAAAACCTCACGGGGAAGCACCTTAAAAATAAAAATAAAATAAAAAAAAACTTAACATCTAATTCCGATTTTCATCTCTTTGGAACACAGAGTAAAAAATAAAGGAATTTGGCAATGCAAGATGGTTGTTTAGCCACCATTTTTATCTACTGAACATTTTAACAACTAGAACTATAGTAATGGTATTGAATTGATTATTATTTGAGTACATCATGGATACTTGAGTTACGCAAGATAATAGTAAGTAAAATTCTGTCCATTTGCACGTTCCACATTATAGCAACCCGGAGGGTACAACAGATCCCCTAGCCACTTCGACGGTACACATTCACTGTTACGCAACTCCTCGTGCAAACTTACTGACGCAGATATTCGAGCAGACTTGCTCGAGCAACCGACTGAACCTCACCTCTCGCCTCACAAAGCGCTGATCGGTCAGCAACACAACCTTCGACAAAGCCATCTTTACATGTTCGTTGCGCTATCAATATCATACGCATATCTGTGTGGTAGCGCGACCTCTCCATGCACTGCCTGAACGTATGAGATTAGAAGGTGCTTTACTTTCTTATTTAGAGCAAACAACTCCTTTATTTGACATTCCAAGACATTTTAATGGCAAGTGACATACGTCGGCGTCGTGTAATGTCAAATGAAGGGCACTGGTCTGACACGTTAGCGGCGCAGCGTTCCATTTGAAAAATATCCAACTACTTTGTCGAATTATGTCACTTCACTTAATGACAATAACAGATGTATGCCCTGATGAAAAACTGAACATTTTAATCCTTCTACATATAACGGTGATGCTATCAGCTGCTATGGGTGCGTCAAATAACACCTGATTAAAGTCGGGTCATGTATGTACTTGGTAGTTATTGTCGTGTTCTTATAATATTTGCTGCACTATTATGGCATCTTCTTGAATGGAAAAATAATAATAAGTCATCATTGTAAAATAATAAAATATGTCGAAAATAAAATAATTGAGGACGGTACAACAAAAAAAATAATAACATGCAAAAAATAAAATCTATGTGTTGAAGGCAGACAAGCCTCATTTGTAAATAAAGAAAAATTAAGCTTAAATTATTAAATAAGACTTGGGCCGCTACAACACTATAAAAGTTACATGGCATGCCATGTCCCGTCAATATCTTATAAGTATAACAAACCACCAATGACACAGAACTTTGACAGCATAACAGGGCCTTACTCAAATATGAATTGTTAAGTTGCCATTCAAATCTGTATACAAGAAAGGACGCTGACAGCAGTGAGGACCGACACAGACACAATGAAGGCACTTTATTAGCAGTGCCAGGGAGCGTAGAGGTTTGCGTAGCGACGCAGGAGGCGTCGGTTCAGTCGCTGCTATTCATCGCATCGGCGGCAAGCGCCGGGGACGTCAAAGTCAAGGACGAGGAGCTTTGTCTCCTCAGTGCCGTTGCGGGATCCGACGGCGCAGATGAGCTTGGTGGCGGAGGCCCGGATGCGCCACACGACGCCGCCCGAGCCGCCTGAGCCCAGCTCCACGAGGTTGCGGATGAACTCGCCCGTGTGCACGTCCCACAGCTTCACCGTGCCGTCGTCCGACGAAGTGATCACGAAGCGGTTGCTCGACTGCAGGCACGTCACCGCTGACTGATGCTTGTTCGGTCCTGCAAGCAGAAGTGCAAACCACTTTATGGAGTTCCGTGAATTATCTTTATATTAACTTGTGTCCGGTTCACGGCAATAGCCTCGCCACCTATTTACATTACAGACACTTCTACCGAAGCCTGCATGACTAATATTTTTACCTTTAGGTCTTGCATTTACAAAAGAGATTAATTTTCATTAAGCCTTTAAGAGCAGCGGTAGCCCAGTGATGGTGGCCCCGACTTACGAACAGTAGGTCGTGCACATTATTTTGTGTAATTTATTTCATCACCGCTGCTTTCAAAACAGCGAAGGAAAACATCGTGAGGAAACCGTAAAATGTCTTAGAACCAAAAAAAACGAAGACATGTGACATCTACCAATCCGCACTGGGCCCGCGTGGCAGATTATAGCCCATTCCTTCTCAAAGAGAGAGGAGGCCTGTGTCCCAGCAGTGGGAACATTAATAGGCTGGTGATGATGATGATGATGAAGCTTTTAAACCTCATCATCATTAGCGCTTTTAAACCTGGAAGTATTATAATAGACAAAGTGGAAAAGGCTGCAAGGATAACCTGTTCATTTGAAGATTCATAAACAACTTCCCAGAAGTATAAATGTGGTGTTGTTCCACAAACAATGACTTCCTTCCCGTCGGGGCTGCGGGTTGTTCACAAGTTACCACGGCCTCGACATATAGGGCCAAGAAGGCACATGGGTGGTTTTTAGTCAGTAGAAGTATGACACTTCCTTTCGCTCTGCCCAAGAGCAGCGGGTGGAATATCATCACATAACGCCAAAAAAAGAAAAAACCAATTTACTTTGGATTTCTATTGATAATATAATAAAAAAAAGGAAAAAAGCTCTTATAAAAAAGTACACACCTGACAGGGTATGAAGGCAGTGGCCAGTAGTGATATCCCAGACCTTGACAGTGGAGTCAGCATTGCCCGAAACCAGGATATTGGAATGGAGCTCCATTCCCGACGTGAGCGACTGGTGCCCCGTGAGGGTGTGCTTCAACTGACCAGATTCCACGTCCCACACGCGGATAGACGTATCCAAGGAACCACTCACTACGTGAATGCCGTCGAACTGAAAAGTTGAGATGGGATATTTAACACCAATAGATATTAAGCTACACTCTTCTCATGAGCAGAGGTCTGCACTAATTAAAATAACTATTCCATTCATATTTCCGGTGATAAAAAAGCGATCAAATTTTTTGACACCCTTTAATACAATATGTAAGAGTGTATTCCAGCTTTTTAACCGACTACCAAAAAGGAGGAGGTTCTCTATTCGTGTGTATGTTTTTTTTACCCGACTACGGCGAAGCCAAAAGGAAAAGTAATGATTTTGGCAGTCTATGTATGTATGTTTGTATGTTCCACCGTAGTGCCTAGACTATTGAACGTATTTTAATAAATGAGGTGTCAATCGATTCGTAAGATTAGCCCGGGTGACATAGGCTATATTAATTTGAACAATTCTTTTTATGATGGAATTTAATGTCGAATACTAAGGTCGAAAAAATTTAAATTGATATAATCATAACATGTATGGTATCAATTGAGAGGTCTTGGCGAGCACATTACAAATATGTATATTATTTTATAGTTTTAGTCAACATACACGTTTAGAATGCGGTCAAAAAGTTCTCGCGGTCTAGTCTGGGGCCACGGCTGTGCCCCCGCCAAGTCGAGCAATAAAGCGGCACGGCCGTACCATCCTTTTCTCGAACCAGTTCGGGCCATTTTCGACCTCCTCTTCGTTGTGGATAAAACTAGAAGCCTGAATTTTTAGTAAGCAATTAGGCATTGTATAAACACGGTATATTTCAAATTACATTCAATTTAAACCAGTAGTTTAACAATTAATCTAAGTCCCTTAGTTTTGTCAGTCACTCACTGACTGACTGACTGACTGACCGATCATCAAAAGTCTAAGGCACTTGTAGCAGACATATAAGCTTCAAATTTAGAATACAATTAGTGTTTAGTGTATAAACCATGGAAAAACGAAAAAAATATACAATTTCAGTCTAGTTTTCTAGATAAACTAACTGCATAAATAACTTTGTAATCCCATATAATTGTATAGGATTACAAAGTTAAAGTTACATTTTCAGTGAATGAATTTACGAGTTATTAAATTTAACACACTTAAACACCTTAGATGTTTTAAATAAAAGATTGACTTGGCCACTGCATCACATTGGCCAATGCGATGGCGATTAGCTATTTCAATGGCCTGTTTTTCAATGGTTTGTACATTGCCGAATGCGATGCGATGGCCAAGTCAATCTTTTATTTAAAACATCAAAGGTTTTTAAGTAGGGATTAAATATATTAACTGACTTGGTATTACATGGATCTCACTACTTTTTACGGTAAAAGAACAGAGTTGCGCGGCTTGGCATTTTTTACAAGTTTTGTTTTTGGTGGGATCTGCTAGTTACTCGTACTATTTAAATACCAAACCAACATTCAGTAGAATTTTAAATCATGAAAGTAATTTACTTGTATTATAACGGAATTATTAAATAACACTTCAATAAAATTCAAATAAAAATATAAGTTAAAAACAAAAACCCGACCACAAACCGCGGTCTTAAAAGTAGAAAGTAATTCTTATTTGAGACTGATATTCATATAATTATACAAGTCTAATTTGTTATGTACATTTATTCTGAAACGACTTTTTTTTGGGGTTAAAAACAATAATTTTACGGTAAAACTCAATGTAGTACTCTTAAAACATTGTGCTGCATTGTGGATGCTTTGAATAGTAAAAGGGTCATGGAGGTAATTTAAGTTAAGTTATCACCTGAAAAACTAGTATTTACAAAATCGAAATATGTGTTGGGACACATAGTAGAAGTGAAACTTCAACGGACAAGTGTAATCAAGTGCAAAAATGGACGGTGTTACCCGGACTATTAGGATTATGCATGTTTTTTTCATTACTCTAAACAAAGCGTATTAACGTCAGAAATAGCAAAGTGACATTATTTTTTTAATATTTGTAAGTTTAAAGCATTTGAAACTGCTGATTAGACAGACAGATTCGATAAGTTTCATGACGTCATTTATTTATTGGCCTATCTACAATTGTTACACTGTTTTTTTTTTACTAGCATGGTATAGAATATGGTGCCATAGATACAGCATGCATGCAGGTGCATTGTTCAGATCGACGTGCAAAATCCATTTCGTTTATCTAGGAGAAGAACTTTTGTGTTGTTTAGCCGGTTTTCACTTTTCGTCATTATTTTTATAGTATTTTTATCTGCCAGGTGCCCTTATTTTTTTTGGTCATATACCAAGTTTCCACCAACACGCACTGGGCACGCGTGATAGATTAGAACCAATCCCTCTCCTAGAGAGGAGGCCTGAGCCCAAGCAGTGGGAACCTTATAGGCTGATGACATCAAGAATAAACGTGGTGGAGAAAGTTCATAGTCAGCGACAATGACTATTGGGCCGATAACATCTTCGAATGGAGAAGGAATATGTGAGCTTGCTTGTTAAAATTGTGTGTGTGTGCTTTAAATTATGGCAGCATTTATAAAGAAGATACAATATCATCTTCGGTTTACAGGTTGACGCTGTTTATACGGATTTTAGCAAGGTGTTTGATAAGGTTTCGCATGAACTGCTTGTCAAAAAACTAGCTACGTACGGCTGCCCTGATGGTCGGTATTCATCATTTATACAAATGACGTAGCATTGTGGTTCCACAATACTAGCATAGTATTCCTTTTTGCAGACGACTTGTAAATTTCAAGGTCTCAACAGGATGTAAACCTAATGCAAGATAATATCGACCGACTATCTGCATGGTGTTATCATAATAAAATCTCGTTGAATAGTTCGAAATGTAGCCACATAAAGTTCACCACGAAAGTAAATACAGTGAATTCGGCGTACCAAATGAACGGAGTGAACTTAACCGAGGGAGATGTACGCGATTCGGGAGTTATCTTGACGCTAAACTCACATTCATATTGAGAACATAATTAGTCGATCCCAACGTATGCTTGGATTTGTCATTCACAATGGAAGGGTATTTCAACGCCCACATACTAAATTACTTCTCAATAATAGCCTTGTAAAAACCCTACACAACCCACTCGGTGCGGATAGAACGAGTATAAAAAAAAGATTTGTCCGATACCTAAGGTACTACTACTCAAAGGACACTATTTAAATATGTCTCCTACCTAGATAGAATAGGCTGCTACAAAATGAGTACCCTGGAAGCTCGATGGGAGCTCTTGGATTTGAGATTTGTATAATTATAAACTGCTCAAAAAACACAATTGACTGCCCGCAATAGGCATGTTTACTGACTAAAACATAATGATTCTAATTAGTCCGTCTGTTAGCTTATCGAAATATTGGAGACGTATTTTTTGTATTATGAAATCATTAAAAATTTACGAAGATAAAATGCGTGAAAGATTTTAGTGGGAGATTGTGAGGTCACTCACCGGTAAAAATGTCACACTGATGTCTTAGAATATGACTTTTTTTTATCTATTTGACTGAATAATTCGTTTATTTTTAACTACCCTATTGGTATGTAAGTTCAATTTGAGAGTACCCCGTAGACCACGTCGCGGACTTATAACACCCTTGGCTTCACCTCTTCGCCGTAGTGTTTGGTGCTAATTCACCTATACCCCGCATGTGCAAACACGTACGAATGCAGCGACCTGCAGGGCTATTGCGTATCTTTTTAAATGTCAGTGGCTATCATTGTGCCATCGATTAACTGTCAAATTAGTTATGGTTTAGTACAAAATGGAACCATTTGATAGTTAATTGTTGGACACTATGATAGATTAGTATTAGTACTTATCCAATATTATTATCTAGAATTTAATTTATTAAGTCTGTAGTCTCTATTCTTTCTTTTTTGGTTCTGTTTTTTTTAATTGTATCCCTTACAAGCGTTATTTGGTGTTTTTATTTTATTTTTATTGATGGATTGATAGGATAGTGTTTGCCTGTAATTGGTTGTGCAGTTTGATGTAAGACACAATTATATATATATAACTCCTATGCTTAAAATATCTGTAACAACTGTTGGTGAACCATAAATAAATAATCATCGTAGAGGACGTCATTAATCTTGTATGTGCGGTCATAGCGTTCAATTCCATCATAGACAGGCCATCGAGCCGGTAGACCTTATCGTGCACAAAGTACGGTGCTAGTATATATTATTCTAAAGCGAACATTCGACGCGACTGGAAAGAGATCATCTAACTAGAAGTGGCAATGAGAGCCCAGTGCAGCATTACCTGCAGGCTATACACCCGGTTGGTGTGTCCAGCGAGCGTGTGCAGGCAGTCCCCGGTCTCAGGGTTCCACACCTTCACGACATAGTCGTAGGCCCCGGAGACGACCAGCTTCCCGTCATACTGCACGCAGCGCACAGCGGCCAAGTGACCCATGAGAACGCGCAGACATCGACCTTCGGGGATGGACCACACTCGTAGGGTGGCGTCGCGAGAACCAGATATCACCCTGAAAAGATACGAGGGTGTAATTCTCCTGTGGGGTGCGATACGTGTGCTGGGTGTGGTGTATGGTCTTACAATATGGTAGGTGTAAAACTAGACTGCGGTCGAATGGCGTAGACCAGAATATTATTGAGATTCAATAGCTAGTTTGATTTTATATGAAAGAGGACTACAAAAGCTAAGGGACCTTGAATAATGCAAGCACACATTAACAATCAACGTGAAAGTCCACGCCCATAGCAAATAATATACAAATGACACAACAAATTTATAAATAAAATTCACAAACAAAAACACAAAAACACATATACAAAAACATATACAAAAACAGTAAACAGAGCCCGCTTGGTGGATTAGGGCTCATTCTCTCTCACAGACAAGAGGCCTGTGTCCCAGCAGTGGGAACATTATAAGCTGTATATTATGCTTAGAAAAACAATCTAGGCGGAATAATACGATACGAGCGACACGTCTGTATAGCACAAAGTCTCGTTCGACACTGTCGGTACACACGCGTTTACGCACACATAAGTACGTATTATGTTCACAAATAAGAATAAAGCGATTTAGAAAAGAAAGCGGAAATAGAACTCCACGAAGAAATAAAAAATATTTATTGTGGTTGCTCTTAAAAAATGGCACTATTAGATGCATCCAGTATTAAGTGACCGACTCATATAATGGCAAATTCATAACAAATTAATAATATTTGATAGCGCTCAAATATTTTTAATTATACTTTTGTGACTATTTGAGAATGAAGATCCCATATCTTATATTACAGTTCTTTTAAGCACTAGATCCACAAATAATTGAGTGTCGAAGCGCGGTTGAGCAGTTACGTCTGAATGATTACTTAGAAACATCACACGATATACAAGATCCGGTCATCGATAAAGCACAACATTTTACAGTCGGCTACGATACCATCGATCGACTGCAGTCTACTTCCTGTGTTGCAGTGCGGTTAAAGCCAGAAATTAAACAAATAATTGTCTTGTACCTTTATTTGTTTAATTTCTGGCTTAACTGACAATGATTGCGTATGCAGTAGGGTAATTGATAGAAAAAAATCTAATAAGTCCGTCAGATAGATTTCCAAAAAATACTAGACACGTATTTTTTCTTTTTTCACATTAACAAAAAATGAAGACACACAGTGCTTCGAAAACTCGCGTGACGTCACATCGCACTGCATTTTTTACCACGTAGTTACGTCAAAAGGCTCATGATCCTTTACGCGTTTTATTTTATTAATTTATTATTAATTGGATAGAACAGAAAACACGTATCCAATATTTTTCGATAATCTGACTGACGGACTAAACAGAATCATGCTTTGTTTAGTCAGAAAACATCCCTATTCTATTCTGATGAAACTGATGGCGTAGAGGCCGAGCGATTGATACTGCGCTGCGTGTCACGGGTCCGATCCCTGCACGCAACAAATACGTGTGTGACTTACAAGTAAGTAATGGTGCCGGCTGTGGCTGTTTGTGCATGACAGTATAAATGTTTGTAAACGCACGCACGATAACAGAGACATTCCTAGTGTGGGGCAACATTAAAAACAGTTTTTATTTAGATTTCAACGTTGCGCTTCAGCATATTGCAACAAGTATTTTTAATATGTACAGAATGACTTTTAGTCTGTGTAATTTTTGTTATATTTAGATCGGCCATGTAGACCTCCACTGTTGGGAATCAGGACACAGGCCTCCTTCTTATGAGAAGCAGCCTAATGCATTCCAGCAAGACAGTGCAGATTAACTGTCACACGTATTTATATATTTTGACAGTTTGTTCACAGTTTCACCACCGTTTTGAAAGCATAACTAATTAGTGCCACTGCAATGCTAGATAAAACGAGAAACAATATATAAGTACGTGTGGTAAATGAATGTCGCTCCAACGCATTTGTTATTGTTCGCAGCTGAGCGATAGATAAAACCAGGCTTGTGGGATGTTTTGATATACGTTATAATTATCTTTATTGTTGTAATGAATTACAATTCACGATAACATTTTATGATATTGTTACTCATTTGCTTACTGTTTCACGATTATGTCGTATATTGTTTTGTCGCAACTTATCTTCATTGCAAGTTTTCGTAAGCATTACTTGTTTATTATTACTATAAATTGGTTGAAATTACACTTAGAGGGAAAGAGAAGTATGGAAAAAGGAGAGGAGGCCTTAGCCCTGCAGCGGGATTCAATACACATAATAAATAAAATAAATAAATAAGTCTGCCAAGCATAGAAGTTGTGTTTTTGAAGTGTATATGGTGTGTGATTAATTAATATTATAATTGAGAATTGAAAAATTATTACTTCATATCATAATATTTACGTAAAAAGTATGAAATAACCGTTATATTTCTCATTCCTGTCAATAGTGTAAAAAAGCAGTAGATCCACCATAAATTGATACGAGTATTTTATAGATAAGTTTTTGTAGTAATCTACCTAGCCTTTCTTCAACTTTGTTGGACTCAGTCTCTGGATGCAGATGAATAACAGTTTTTTGCACTGTACATGGAGCAACTGAATATACAGGGTTATTTGTAAAACACCGTTAACCTCTCAGAACTAAGTTGCTAACATCATAATCAACAACTTTTGTTCTATGAATTTTAAAAATTCATCATATTTTAGTTCACCAGATTTACTTACAAAAATAAAAATATTTAAATTGTACGCTCTAAATGTTACAAGCGATAGTACAATAGCGAGGGGAGCGGGGTAAGGGCGGCGGAGTAATCGTAGCGTAGCGAGTTACGACAGTGCGCGACAGGCGTAGGTAGGTACAGCTAAATACAGAGTTGAAATGTGTTAGATAGGACAACGAAATCTTGAACTTTTGTTTTTGGTAATTGTATTATGTTTTGTAAAAAGTCATGGAACAAAAGCTGTTGTTTATGATGATAGTAATACAGTCTTGCAAAGTTAACGGTGTTTTAGAAATAACCCTGTATATTACCTATAGCACTGGGTAATACTCCTCCCTTGATAAGACTAGTTGTCAGACCTTCGTGCATTGACAACCTTCGAAAAGTTTAAAATGAAAGTCATATTTGTTGTATTGATCGACAACAGTAATCGAGGCATTCGCTTTGGAATTTATAACATTTTTCGCTTAGCTATCAAACAGATCGTGTTAGTTTACAATGGATCATGGTTAGTTACTTTGCTTTACAGAGCACAGCATTATATCTTAAATAAAATTAACAGGCCAGTTTTTCACCATATTACATTACAAAGAAAACGCGTCGTTATATTTTCGTGTTTAGTTTTCGCAAGAGGACGCTGTTGGTAAACATCTATGAATTCAAAGGTGCCTGTTTACATCGTTTCCCAATGAACACTTGTTAAAGGTACGCAAACAGTGGCGTGAATCGCGTAAAGCTGTCTTATGAATGGCATAAAGTAGTCAATGGAAGTATACCTGTTCTGGTAGAGGTGCATACAGCGCACGGTGGAAGTATGGCCCGCGAGCACCTTCAAGCATTGGCCAGTGCGGGCGTTCCAGACGCGCAGGGTGCGGTCCGTGGAGCCGCTAATCACCAGGTCGTTCACCATCTGCGACGACCACACGCCGCCCGAGTGGCCCACCAGCGTGCGCAGGCACTGACGAACAACACGATATAAACATTACTTCAAAAACGAAACAAAAAGAACATACAAATTTACTCTCCTGAAATCTGGCTCACAATTATGTTTAGAAGCCATTCACTATAAATATTGATACGAATGTTTGTTATTGTCTGTTTTATTACATCTGTACTTATATTCTGCTAGGGCCCGCTGTGGCGTGTTATTAAATGGTTGTTGGAAGTGAGTTCAAACAAACTGTAGGTGAATTGTTTGATGTGTTGAGAAATAAACTATTTTATCTATTAAAGGTTGAACCTTATCTAGCAGTACGAAAACACACATTTCCATACGAATACTTATATCCCTTTCTGTCACTCAGAACCTTTACTTAGTGTTGCAGGAAACAGAGCAATATGTGGCAGCATTCACGGTGCATATCATCATCTATCTGTTCCAACTGGTATGTGTGATTGAGTTCAAATCTTACACAAGCTTTCCATTCATAAGTTCTGTTTTTATTTGAACCTACTCGAGGAATGTTCATGTACTTGGGTGTATTTACAAACAAAATGTGAATGTATAAACAGTAAAGATTACATCGTATTACTTCCTGAATATTCATTATTATTAAAGATCGGTTATATGGATGCATAACCAACAATTGGAGTGTGGGCGGTCAATATAATGTAATATGGTTTTATGCCTTGCACTTTTGCGTGCGAGAATCGTTGCGTTAAAATGCAAAAACATACTTTGAGTGTTTATGATACCTAAACGATGCTTCATTCTGTCAATTGATAATACAGCTCGACAATAAGGCTCAATTGATATTACCTTCAGACTGTATTATCAATCATTACAATTGATGGACAATACAGACGATAAGTTGCCTCATGAACAGTGCAGAGAACTGATAACAAACAAATATGTGTAAGTTGAGTCAGGTTACCTTGCCGGTGACAGCCGACCAGACTTTGAGAGTGGTGTCATCGCTTCCGCTGAGGATACGGTTACCGTAGAACTGCAGGCAGGTGATCACGTGGTCGTCGTGTCCTCTCATAATGATGGGCGTGGTCACTGGCTTGTGGAGCCAGTTGTTCTCGATGAGATACTGGCGCATGTACGCGGCCTTCCAGGGACTGGCGCACCGCGGTAGTGAACGAGGCATCTTCTTCAGCGTGGTTATCCCGATGCGACGGCATTGCTCCTTCCACAGCAGGTTGTCTTCGGCGAGAAATCTGCGGCGTGAGGTATCAACATTTAAATGACATGCTGAACAAGTATGAGAGGAGCCGACGCCCTACTAAGTACATTTTCCAATTAAAACGATGTTATTACTGAACAGGTAATGTCCTAGTATTTTGATCTTTTGACCACAGACCTTGATTGTCTTTATTGACCGGACAAGTGTAATTGTCTCCCAATCATAGTGTCAATTCTTCAATAGATAGGCATCAAATGCAAAACTTTGCATGTTTGTTGCGTTTCTAGATCCAATATTCGTTTAAGAGTATATTAGATGCATAACAGGCATTTACAATAGGCAGTTATCGTCGAAAACCTTGAAGTTAATTTTGTTAATGTTTGCAGATGATATTTGACAGAGACATGTTGAAAGAAAGGAAGGAGGTCTTTGTTCTGCAGTCAACAAGAATCCACGGAGTCTGGATTTGAGCCCGGATGATGCCACAGGCTTGTGCCTATTACAAAGGACTCAAAAATATCAAGCGATCCGAGCGGAACGATGGCGTTCTATAAATACACTTGTGACGCATTTGCCTCCGACGTTAGTAATTATGAATGAATTGACTCACTTCCAGTAGCGACAAGTCTGGGCGGCCCTCAGCAGGTCCTTAGGCTGTAGGTAGCCCAGCACGGTGAGAGCGAGCTCCTTGGGCAGCAGCGAGATAAAGTCCCGTTGGAACAGCGGCTCGATAGCCTTCATCATGTGCCGCACCTGGCTCGGGTCGCAGCAGTTGATCAGCTCGTCGATTGCTTGAATTTTCTCCACATTGGTCCAATTGTTAAACCTGGAAAACAGACGCTTGTAACGGTGAGGTCCTATTTGCAGAATGAGAAGACCGCATTATTGAGAATGTTTGCTGACCGTACTGCTGATAGAGAAGTTTTAATAATTACGAAATGACCGTCCGACCCGTCCGTTTCCGTATTATCACTTTGCGGCGAGACCAGACGCTGGTATAGTATTAAACGCTAGTAAGATCAAATTAATGTACATCAGTTCTAGTCAAAATAGAAGCTCTATCTTGCCTAAACTAACAGCTCACTGTCGTGAGTGTTTGCATGACAACTGCGATAGTAGCCAAGCTGTGACTCGATAGATCTCGTGGAGAGCCTAACATACTTAGGACTTACCATTGATAGCCGACCTAACTAGAAGGAATACATTAACAGGGTATGTGATTAAACTGAGATATATTTAGCAAAAAATCTCTATTATAAAATCCAGAATTCCATATCAAACACTGTTAATGCTGAATCAACGATATCCTACGTCCTCTCCAGCTATGGAAGGACATACAAGACTCACCTGGATTTAATTAACGCACTTCAACTAGGTACGTATATTAAAAGCAGTTGTCCCGCATAATATTAAGTACAACGACGATTATCGCAAACTTTTTGAATTTTGTGAAATATTACCAATACATGAAAAAATTAAATACACACTACCAAAAACGTTTTTTTTTATGAAAATCTTAAGGAAACCACAATTATAAGTAATACTGGAATTTATACTCGTAGTGTCATGGCAATGTACACGGCAAGACATCGCTAAAGTACATAATACCTTACCTAATAAATCAACTACAAACTAAAGCAACATTTCTTACAAAATATGAATTCCTGTCTAAATAACTGAAAATTACTAGTCACACATTTTTGGAACAACATTATATCAAGCGAATTCATATCTGCCCGTCCTTAAAAACAAAAAGTTGTGGAGGACAACTTTTTGTTTCTCTGGTTTGTAAGGTAGCAGCTAATTATATTTCGCTGCATAACCTCGCTGTAATTTTTGTTGTGCTCCTTATTTTATTGTTGTATGAACAACGTTATGTCGTCGATGATTTTGGTGCACGGTAAAACTCTAATGAGTTGCATGTTTGCACCAACCTGTTGATGTAAGTGTACTTATAATGGATAAATGAATAAAATCATATTTAAACGAGAGTAGGCACGAAAAATTCAAAATATTTACAACAGCCTTCTAAAAAAGCTTAATGTTTTCCCGTTATTACTGGAACTAATTACGTGATTATGTTGTCATCTGCTAGAAGAAACAGTGCGTCGTAGACGAGCCGTGCTCCCATTCATTATGTTGCGTGACTGAACAATGCTGACGACTTATACAAGGTGTTGATTTGCATCCTCGTCAAATTTCAGGAGGTTGTCATAAAAGACATAAATAATCAATTGAAGTACGGTAGCGGGTAATAACTAATAAGCGCTGCTTTTTTTTTGTTGTTGAAATTTAACAGTATTTCAGAATTAAACCCTTAATTCAATACAAATAAAACAGAATCACCCGACTGCGCACACAGCTACAATGCAGCTGAGCTGTGTGCGTGTGTGTCGACGTCTGTACCTACGAAATGCAAGCCGCGTGCGCTCGAGCGCGACCGAGCCATGACCGGTAGCAATCATTTTACCTAATTTTATTTCGAAAACCACCTACATTATTGTCATAAATTTCGCTTAATAACTAACTCATTTTTGAGCATCATTGGAATACGGATTAATCTTACTAATGACAGTAATACTAGTCGCCAAAGAAAAGTTCACTGACCTGATATCAGATGATTAATAAAATGTTAGTTTTGCTTTATCCTTCAACCTAAAGTTTTCGTAGTGATTTTGTTTTTATTTGTGGATTAACTCATTTTTGAGCATCATTGGAATACGGAAATCTTACTAATGACAGTAATACTAGTGCGCCAAAGAAAAGTTCACTGACCTGATATCAGATGATTAATAAAACGTTAGTTTTGCTTTATCCTTCAACCTAAAGTTTTCGTAGTGATTTTGTTTTTATTTGTGGATTAAATTGGTTGATTTGAAATTTTCTTTCCTACTTATCGGGTTTAGGACCGGCAATAATACCTACCTTAGTTGGTGTACCGATCCACTAAGTCTAAAAATGTTTTCTACGTTTGATGGAAATGGAAAGACGTGCTAATTAAGTGTATGTACCTACGTGGTGATACTTTCGACTCTTAGGTATTATTGGCGTAGTTAAAAATTTGAAATCAAATTATTTACACTAATAAAATTGATTAAGCTAACAACGTATTTACAAAATGTACAAATAAATAAATTACCTACTTAAGTTACCCGGAGGTATTGTTCAAAGTGGCCACCATCACGCTCCTCGCACAATCGAGCACGACGTAGCTGGTTTTCCTTCACCTTACGTAACACTAACACATTCGTTTTTATTTTAAAGTGTCGAAAGCACTAATGATCCTTGCACGTAATTCTGTTACACTTGTCACTTCCTCCGTGTAAACCCAACATATCCTCGACAACGTGACGCAACAGCTCCAGGTATTTGGCACTGTTGAGGTACCCATCAATGAAGTAGGGTCCAAGCACATGTTCCCCTATTATGCCAGCCCACACATTCAGTCCAAACCGCACTTGGAACGCATGCCGTTTGGTTACGTGCGGGTTATGGTAGCGGTGAGCCCACCAATGTTCGTTATGAACATTGTAGACGCCAACTCGAGTAAATAAACACTCGTCCGTCCACAGGATGTTGGCGTCTTGGTGTTCCAGCAACCAGCGACAAAATGTAATCCGCACGGCATTATCACCTGAGTGAATGTCTTGTGCCTTGCGGTAGTGGAACGGGTGTTGCAGTTCACGCTTCAGTAGGCGCCACACTGTGGTGTGGTGCACTCCAAAGTGTTGACCAGCCTCCCGCGTGCTTGCCCGTGGGTCTCGCTGGAAGTACTCCAGGATATCTTCTTGCAAGGCGACAGGCAGGCCTACGCTGCCGCGAGCTTGAGCATGCAGGGGAACGTCAAACTGCCGATGATCCCTCAGTCTTTGCGTAGCAGCCAGCATGACGCTCTGTGATGGAGGTTCCCGATCGGGAAACATTTCGGTGAACATCTGGATGGCTCGTCGTAGGCTGTCTCCACTGATGGCATACAGACGGACCATCTCCACCAACTCGACATTTGAATAGTTGTCCGTCATCTTGCACTTTGTACCTACGTCTCAACGATGTACCGAGAAGCGAAATTCGCAAAGCACCCGCACGCTTCGGCGACATCAAACACACTGTTAGTTCCAGAGCCGCGGGGGCGCGGCTAGGAGCGTGCGCGCACCGTGATTGGGGTAGGATTGACTACCTACGAATTTATTGAATGAACGTTGCGTATGCGTTGTGTATGTATTGTTTGCTTTTGTTTGTGTGTAAAAGCGCGGTTATAGGGCTAGTAACAGACAGGCCGCGTTTAAATACGGCTGGTTTACACTTACGGATTTCCGCAAATAAGAAAAATAAATAAAAAAATACCTACCCATTTTATTGTTGATTTGGGTCGAGAATCATTAGCATAATTACGTCCTTGAATTTGACTAGGATGCAAATCAACACCTTGTATACATCGCATTCCGAATAATTGAGATTGCAATCTTGTCACTTAGCTGTCCATTCAAATTATGTAAGATATTTCAGAAAAGGTACTTTACAGGTCTTTGACATATCTAAGGTATCATTAGATATGAACAAAAAAGAATATTTCTGGAAAAACTCGAAACTGGAATAAAATGAAAAACTCTTTCTTTAAATTTTCTTGTGAAATCTTATAAACTACCCGTTTGTTTCCAAAGTTTGCCTCGAGGAAACCTTAGATATGACGTTTGCCCAAGTACGTTGTACTGTTGCTCGGAGACGTAACATTCGAAACAAACTCACGAGGGTCTGCCTCTTGTAAATATTCTAGCAAGTACCTATGAGTAAACCATTTTTTGTTGAAAATTCTTTTACGTTCTACAATTACTTTTTATTTTATAAATATCCTTCTCTTTTTTTTGAAATTAAAGTGTGGGGGGCGCGGGGGGGGGGGGGGGGGCAGAAATTTTTATAGATTTTTAGAAGCAAATATCTCATTAACAATCGAGTTCAGAAAAAAAAGGTGCAGGAAACTCGAAACATTTTAGCTGTCCACACACCTCCATACACACTCTAAGGGTACCCCCGTCCCCGTCGGGGCCGCGGGTTGTAAACTAGTTATCGCGGCCTCGACATAGAGGGCTAAGAAGGAACATGGGTGGTTTTTAGTCAGTAGAAGTCTGACACTCCCTTTCGCTCTGCTCAAGAGCGGGAGGGGTTATTTGATGATTTTCCACCCACCAAAAAAAAAAAAAAAGGGTACCCCCGTTGGCGGCGGCGGCAACCTCTCGCGTCCGGCCCTGGTGCAAGCCATGATCCGGGGCGAGGAGGAATAGGACGCCGTCGCCTCCTTCTGCGAAGCAGTGATGCTAACGAAGGAGTTGGCGGAACGTGAGAGGGAGAGAACCTCACTTCTCAGCCGCCGCGGGAGACGCTCCGGGCGTCGGGGGCCACGTGACGGCTTCCGGCCACCGTAGACGCGGGCCTGTGGACGGTGAGTGATGGGCTACCTCGCCGTACGTCCGTCTTATGACGACGACAGGCCGTGTCGACGGCGCGTTCGTGTTCCAGGCGCGCCTCAAAGAGATGTCAGCAACATGGAAGGGGCCGGCGCCCGTCGGGGCTGTGGGATGTTGTAAGAGATACCGCGGCCTCGACATAGAGGGCTAAGAAAGAACATGGGTGGTTTTTAGTCAGTAGAAGTCTGTCACTCCCTTTCGCTCTGCCCAAGAGCGGGAGAGGTTATTTGATGATTTCCTAAAAAAAGGGTACCTCCGTTCCCACAGACTGGCCAGGGGAGGAGAGCAGATATTTATCACATTCTAAACAGTGTTCTGAACAAGTTTTATTAAGTTCAAATATTAATTGCTCGTGTTGTATCAAATTCAAACATGCAAGATTTATCATTAAAATTATACATACATTCTTAACCAAATAAAATAAAATTATGTCAATTAATACCAACACCGGATAATAAAAAAATTTAAATCAAACTAATTACACAGTGTCATAAATTCATACGTTAATAATTGTTATAAATTCAAAATAATAAGTAAGTAATGTCAGCGATTCAAATCAATAAGTACGTAATGTCAAAGCATAAAGGGTGTAAAAGTACCCTTAACGCAAACGAAGGACACTTGTTCTCAACACCACTGCGATCATTTTTTTGTTCTAGAGTTTAACTGGGAACCCCCGAGTTACGGAGATATTGGGGGTCAAAGTTCCAAATTTTTCACAGCTGTTTTTGTAAATACTAGTTTTTCAGGTTATAACTTTACTTAAATTACATCCATGACCCGTTTACTATTCAAAGCGTCCACTAGCACAATGTTTTATTGTAAAATGTGATTTTAGACCTCAAATAAAAAAGTCGTTTCCCAGCAAAAATTTTTGCGTAGGGGTACTGTTTGATGTACAGAATGCTTGGTTAGTTTACACCCTGTATAATGTGTGAATAATAAAGAGATATCTAATATAGTCAACAGATATTAAGAATACAAATAAAAATATTTTATATGAAACAAATCGGACTCGAGTTTTCACCATAATTTATTATTTGAATTAATATCATACACCGAAATTGCTATCAGACTGGTATTCCTTTATTGTGTAGTATGTTTTACTTATCAGCAACTTATCGAGTTGCTTCTTAAATACATTTATGTAATTGATGCTAAACAAAGCACTTGGTAGTTTATTGTAAATAATATGTGGTGCCATTCCTAGAAGTTTTTATGAAATACCCCTTTTTTGTGTTGCCTACCACCTATTTTATACCTGTGTCGCGAACTGTGTAGTTTTTTCAAATAAATGTAAGTTCGTTTTGACAAATACTGCCTCACACGTGTATAGGCAGGGTCTGTTAGTATATGTAAGTATTCAAAAAGTGGTTTGCAGCATTCCGTGCTTTTTATGCCGAATATCGCTCTAGCACACCATTTTTTTGCTCTAAATAATGTTTCCATGTTCGTGGAGTCGAATCATTGTAATAAGATTTATTTTAAACCGACCTCAAAAAAGCAGGTTTCTCAATAAGAACGTATTTATATTTTTTTGTTTGTTCGCGGATAACTTCGTCGTATATGAACCGATTTTCAAAATTCTTTTTGTAATCGAATCGAGGGCAACCCTCAAATATTAAAGGTACACATTACGTTTTAAGCTGTTCACGTATTCAATCTTTTTTTATGTATAATCACCGATTACTCGAAGACGCCTGAACCAACATAGAAAATTCTTTTTTTATTGGAATGGAATATGAATATGAATATGCCAAGAGTGAATAAATAGTAATCGGGATCTGATGATGGTTTATCTCGGCGAGCTGATTATGGAAGGTCCTCAAGGGTGGAGTTGAAAGCAATAATAAAGGAATCTTGAAGGTTAAAGGTTAGGTTTCTTGGTTGAATGTTAAATGCATAGTAAATATTTGTTCGTGATATTACAACTAAAAATGGAGAAAAAAAACTTTTGCAAAAAATACACCGAAAAGTTTTTTACACGTATCTTCTTTATTATTGAGAATTCTTGAGAGCTAACCTAACGCAAAGTGACATGTAAAAATAATCTTATTACAATGATTAAAAAATTTGTTTCAAACGTTATAAAAATCTGCCCGCCTCTCCGAGCCGGTCTGTGTGAATGAATCCTATTATAGATTTCATCTCTCAGTTTATTTTATTGATGATTTCAAAATGGCTGTGACATACGGAAGAACAGACCGACAAAAGGACAGGGACAAACTGAAAAGATAAAGACCCACATTGACAACAAACTCGATTGCTATGCACTTATTAAAAAAGAACAAACAAAAAAGACACCTAGACCTCATCTAGATAAATATATTCTTCCTAAGTTTTCTGCTCCTACGCTACTGGTAAGTTACCTTAATTCTGTTTCATCTTATGTAATAAGTAACAAACGAAAAACTAGCATTTCGCCACTGGTGTTTTAGCTAGGATGAAGAAGTGTCAAACATCATTAAGTTAGAATAGACCAACCTGCTAAGCCACGGCTTGACCTCGGGGGGTCCTTGGTCAGCATCAACGATTGCCAGGGTACAAATGGGCGTTGGAGACGGCCATCCTTCCGATCCCAATCCAGAGGATGACGAGGATCCTTCCCCGCAGAACTTCTTGTTCGACTGCTGTGGAAGCGGATCGTGACGGCGCTTCCTCTGTGAACATGCATTTCATAATGAGATGCCACTTATGCTAGGTTTCATCTTTAAGCGACGATTTCAACTTCTTACTACCACCGCATAACACCGTGAAATTCGTTCAAAACTTTATAATTAGCTAATCATCGTAAACAAAACTTTCCATTAATAAAAAAAAAATATATATATTTCATTTCTACGTTTAAGTAAAGTAAAAAAATACAATTAGACATACAAATTTTTCATCGGTATTGCACTATTTGCGAACTAATATTGTGTGTGACTGTTTTGAATTGCCGATAAATAAATTATATGTGGCCCCGGTACCGAATGATGCGAACACGTGGGAATCATATAAGCGTCGATGTCCCAAGCACCCCGTGTAATACGAGTAGGTATCAATTACCAAAATCATTTCAAAGATCCGAAAAAAATGTTCAAGGAAATAACTACGGAAAACGATGTGCCTTCGCAGGCTGCACAAAATCAACTGGCGCTGCCGACGAGCAACCTTATAGATGTAGGCTCTAGGTTTATTTTTGAATGAAGAATTAAAGTTTTCAATAATGGCAAACTCGAGCGGGTTTTGTTTGTACGAGCTCCTTTATAAAAGTTTGATCCCCATTTTTAGGGCGATTTTCACCACAAAAACTGAACGCAATTTGTTCATCTAAAAGGTATTTCGGTTTTCGCTTAGACTTATCTAGGTCTCAAAACAAGCATTTTACAACTCACCCTGAAAACTACCTTTTTTTTTGTTTGGGAGCGACTATTATTAGTTTGTTAGTAGTCTAATATTTATTTGACGTAAATATTAATGATAGTAAGGCAGGGTTCCTTTTAATTCGGCTCCAATGTAGGTAAGCATGAAAGCACGATCGCACGCGTTGTCAATCGGCTCTTAGTATGATTTAAATTGAAAATGAAAATATAAAAAGCATTGGCGAAGTGCGAGTCGGATTCACACATGAAGGATTCCGTATCAAAACGAAAAATTACGTTTGTTGTATGGGATTGGAAGCCCCCCTTAAATATTTATTTTATTTTTAGTATTTGTTGTTATAGCGGCAACAGAAATACATAATTTGTGAAAATTTCATCTGTCTAGCTATCGCAGTTCTTGAGATACAGCCTGTTAACAGACAGGCGGTCGGACAGCGAAGTCTTAGTAATAGGGTCCCGTTTTACCCTTTGCCGTCGAGCTCTCACGTCCCTACACCTCATACACAATGACTTAGTTGAGAATTGAACTCTTCTACGTTACTCTCGTCATCACCGTGTAAAAAAACCACCGGTGAATAAATAACTAAAATTCAGACCAATACTTAGTTAAATTTACGAAGTATTTACAAAAGAAAAAACGCCAGCAATGCATTTTTTTTAAATAAAATTATGTTGTTATCTTTGCACGAAAAGTGATCAATCAAGAACAAACTGCTTAAACATTTATTTCCATCCAGTGAAGTCGAAGACGCACCGCCACCGCCTGCCGAAGTCGCATGCCACTGATACCTGATGCTCCTTCATGGCGTTTTCATTGATATTTTTTTTAATCATTTATCATTCGTCAGCTGCTGTTACTGTTAGCAAGGTGGCATGCGACTACGACTGACCTCTATTATAATTTTACTTATATTTAAATAGAAATATACATATTCAATATATTAATATCAGACAAGAATTATTTTCTTGTTTTCTACTTTTAGACCGCGGTTTGTAGTCGGGTTATAGTTCTTAAAGTTATTTTTTTTTAATTTGTTTTTAGTGTTTTTTAATAAATTAGTTATATTATATTGCTTTCATGATGTTCATTCTACTGAATGTTAAATTGCTTTTTAAATAGTACGAGTAAATAGCAGACTAGACCGCGAGAACTTTTTGACCTCATTCTAAACGTGTATGTTGACTAAAACTATAATATAATATAATATAATATACATATTTGTAATGTCGAACACATTACAAATATGTATATTATATTATATTTAAGACCTCTCATTTGATGCCAAACATGTTATGATAATCTCAATTTTATTTTTTATAGAGCTTAGAATTAGATATTAAAGGAGATTACCGCGTTCAACCAAACAAACAAACTCTTCAGCATTAAAATCTAATTCGTCCGCGTGTATTTTGAAATGTTACTCGGTAAAGGTGTAGCTTTGTAATATTAAAACAATTTTAAAAGTCGGCAGAGTCATTTTTCAAACAATAAATCAAATCTCTCTAATCTATAATGTTCTCAATCTCTATACCTAATGGTAGTTTAGATTACCTTAGTTATATTAATTTGTGAGAATTACTATAGGGATCACTTATTGTTAGATACAAAATAAAACCTTGTTAACATTATAGTGCAATAAATATTTTGAATTTGAATTTCCCGGAGGCCAGAATCTCCACGTATTTACATTGGGACGCGAGGGCTGGCCGGACCGAATGACTGCTGCGCGCGTATTTATTTTGTCGCGCGGATATTTATATACTGCGATATCTTCTAAGATATTTCTTTAAACTATATAGAGTAAACGGCACAAATATTCTATATTCAATTTCCGTTCTAACAAACACATTTTTATATAATTATATATTGATACCATATGGGACCACACGTTGAATAAATAAGCTTCGTATGAATTTATTATTTTTAACCTAAAATTTAATAGTAAATAATGGTTACAGTGAGTCAATATAAAAAGATGAAGAAGAACAATTCCTTCATACATGATATCTGCGTAATTTAATTCGCAGCGCACGCAACGGAAACTCTCAAAAAGGAATATGTTTTCCCGTTTTTGCAGCATTTTTCATTTATGCTCCGCTCCTATTGGTCGTAGCGTGATATTATATACTAAACAATAACAGACTCTTCAGCTTTATAATATTGGTATAGATTAAAATAGTGTTGACTCCTTGTAAACAAAAAAGGCATTATTATTTTGTCTGAATCAATAAATTGTCCTTTCTTATTTGATAGACAATTTGACTTGAAATTGAACAAACAAATACTGACATATTTTTATTGCGACTTTAATATTAATCTCACACAACATCCCAGTTACAAGAGTTGTTACATAAACTGATCGAAAGAGATCAGGACAACACTATTGATTGATGTTTTTATGTATTTAGCTTGAGATGAATAATACATGATCGAGAGCGAATTCTAAATTTATTAAGAGCTATTGTTACGCAGCGCTGTCCGATAATGTACACTTTGTACTGATCTATGATACTGTTACATACAAATATCCGCGTTGTTCAAATTCGATGGGTACGCAGCGTATAGCGTTTGGCAAGCAGTTCTGAACAATATAATATAAATATATAATATAATATTCCACAACTATCACACAACGCCATCTAGTCCCAAGCTAAGCAGAGCTTGTGTTATGGTTAGATATCAGTTAATAGATATCAGTCTGGTTAACCCATAACCACTTTAAGCTTAGCCAGTTTGATAAATATGGTGTTTGGTGTTTTACAAGATTCCAACCCATTGTGATAGCACGCGGATTAACATGTACTCCAAGTTACGTGACATACGCTTACTCTCACTGATATTATAATCAGTACTACGAAATAATGATTTTGTTTACTCATTTCCTGTCATGAACGCAAGTAAAACACGTTTGAGGATTCTATGTTATGATGTGATCAATAAAATGTTGGGTTGCAAATCCTGACAAATGCAACGAGGCCACTTTCAGAAATACTTGTGTTTATCGCTTGCAGTGTTTTTTATGTATACGGCTTGTTACAAAGTGTAAGTAAAGCATGTATACTGACCAATGCCATACGCTTATAAGGCGTATTGTGACCCGATCCTGCATATAAAATGACAATAATACCAGATACATATAAACGGTATAACGACACTGCGGCGTCAAATAGTTACGTGGATATCGTTTATGTACCCGACTACCGCAATACCTACTTAAAGCTACAGCGAAGCAACCAAACCTAATTTATCCGACTCTTTATTTACTAGTCAGTAGGGACAGAAAAATAATTAAAAATAATTTTAACATTTCGGTACATCTTATTTAAATGTTTTTTTTTCATTATCATTAATTCCTCTTTCCTAAGCTGTTTATAAAAGCCAAGCGAACACAAGTCGTCTATTGAGCCGATAACAGTAGGTAATATAAATGGGGCACATGTAATATTCATTCCAGTTGCAAAATCTTGTAATAGAAAAACCAACAATCTTTTAGAGGATTGTCGGACATTGACACTCAGTCTCCAGACATCATAAAATGTTGGAGTGTTTTATACTTAAGTTTTGAGCATTTATAATTACCCAATTTCTTTCTCTTTCCGGTTCCGGATCTGCATCATCACTCGAATCGTCCTGAAATGCGCATTCGTGTATACATTAAATATGTCGACTATTTAATTCATCTGAGTACGAAGTGAATATTTGAGCATACAAAAAAGTAGCGCCAGTTCAGAGTTCAACAACAACATTTTCATCTGCCTAGCCTTTTTTCCCGATTGCGGGAAACCCAAAATGAAGGTTGTGTTTGATGTATGTTTGTCTGTTTCTTGTTACCCTCGTAACTCCTAAACGGATCAAAGTATTTTGATTAAATTATAGGTACGTTTAAAAAGTGGTAGACGTCAGTGTGCTCGGTAGTACCTACATACATACACTGTATAGGTCAGACACAAAACCCTCCTTTTGGGCTTCGCCTTCGTTTGATTTAAACTGTGTTGTTTTTGACTTTTCAGTTTTTTCAGTAAGGTTTTAAGTATTTTACAATCACTTTTTTACTGAATATGTTAGAAGTCGGTTTCGGATATAACCGGAATGTAGTTATTAAATTGTCAGAACGAGCTTCCAAATACCCTAAACGGCGGCTTAAGTAACGTGCTTTCCGACGCACGGAAATGTCTCGCGCGATATGTAATGGATGGTGATCCTTCCACAGACCGACATCAAAAAGCCGTGCTTAACCGACGCACGAACTCAACAACGTGATCATAAAATAATGGAATAAATATTACTGAAATACTCGGAACATTTGAATACACAAAAAAATACAGGAAAATAAAGTTTCACCGGCACGTGGCGGCTGGCTTTAAATTTGTACAGAAAGGTTTTTTACGTAAGTCGAAACCTTTCGATAACTGGGACAATGGCGGAAAAGTGTTTATATCTTGCAGGAATTTACCATGAAGTATTGCTTTCAGCATGACGCAAATCTGCATGAAACTAAAAGCAACATAGGTACACTCAGTACAATACAAACAAGAATAGCTTATGTAGTGTATTTACTACCCATTGCGACATTTGAAACTAAATTAGCATTTCGTCTTGATAAAATATCAATCCAAAAAAAACGTAGGTATCAAAAAGTCAAGTAAGTAAGTCATCGTAAGTCTTAAAAATTGGCTTCAGGTCATTATTTATCATCTATAATTAAGACGTCAATTTCAATGTTACTAAAAAGGGATGTATATTGAAGGGTAAAGAATTTATATGATTTCATTTAGTATTTTCTACTCTCTGAATTAGTCACAAAATAGTTTACGATACGTATAATAACAGCTAGAGTAAAGTAATGTATGTTGTTGAACTGTCAACGTTTCGGCCGTATAACTCTACACTGAATACATTTAGGTACGTTGAAATGCTCAAACTTCACAATTACTCGTCTAAACAACAGATATTCATTTCATGGGATTATATTACAACATGATTATATAAATAATAATTTGTCACAGTATTGACAATAATGATCAGTTCCATATAATTACATATTCCTCCTGGCCGTTCCGGTCACAGCGACCCAACAAACCATACCGGAGATGAGCCATCGGCGCGGGAGATAATAAAGTGCATAAATCTGTCAGCAAGCTGCTCTGACTGTTCCTTTTGTCTCATAGTATGACGGAACGGCAATCCCGCACGACCGAACAGAGATTTGGCGCAGGACTAACGACTTAACGTGCTTGTCGAGGTACGGGGGGTATCATGCCGACCCAATAACACTTTTTGTTAGAACCGGGAATCGAACCCAAGGCCCCCACGTTGTCCCGGCGACTTCCAAATCAAACTTTGGCTTACTTACTTACCGATACACTATGACCAACTAAAACAGTAATAATCAAGAATAAAGTAATATCTCACATCATGGGAGGACAGGCATGTGCACCAAGTGTCTTCTACAATATCTTCTTCATCAGAACTTTCATCCATGTCTGGGCAGTACGTGAAGCTCTGTAACAAATGGGTATGTTTGCATTATGTCATATCCACGCCCTGTGTACTCTTTAAATAATGCGTTGTATTTCTTAATATTAATTATTATGCGTTGTAGTTGTATTACTTTTTTTTCCATTCCCGTTTATGCTCACTACGTTTCTGCGAAAAATAAATATGTTATCTTTCTTTTTTTTACAAAATACAACCCCGTCTTTTTTTGTTATTTTTATCTTTTTCTGTGCAATTATATCGAAGGAGCCCCGGGAGACGTTATACAATCGTAAAACTGACTGGGACTCATTCCAGAACTTATCAATATCAATTTGCACATACCACTTAAAACTGAGGACGATATAGAAAATGCAGCTTGGTATGCAACTAACTTTATCCAAGTAGCTGCTTGGACATCCACGCCCTGTCTAAAATACAGCTCTCAAAAACAGGATTATACAATGGCGATAGCTGTAAAACGGGGACTGAGACGACAATGGCACACAAGCAGAAATGCACAAGATAAAAGAGCCCTCAATAAAGCACATAAGAATCTAAAACAAATACTGAAAGACTATGAAAACGCTACCCTGTAAGATAAATTGATAACTCTATCACCTCACAAAGTAGAGACTACTTACTCACTTTGGTAAATCATAAGTTCATTAAAACGGCTCAAGAACACACGCCTCCATTAAGACAACCAAATGGTAACTGGACACCTGCTGATAAAGCTGAGCTAATTGCTAAAACATGTATTCTGTATGTATTGAGCACTGGCACAAAGGCCTCCTGTGTAAACTTAAAATCTGCTTACCACACACCTAAAACATGCTCCTCAAGTCCTACTTAGAGAATCGAATGTGCCAGACTAAATCCGAAGATAGCCTGTCTTCTTTCTATCCCATAAAAGCTGGCGTACCTCAGGGATCTGTGTTGGGCCCGGATCTGTACACGGTGTACACTGCTGACCTACCCATTTCAAGGCAAATCGTTACTGCAACCTATGCCGATGACAGTGCAGTCCTATCTTCTAATAAAGACGAGATTCGAGCATTCAGACTCCAAGAACACCTGTATAAAATTGGATCATGGTTGAAAAATTGGAGAATCAAACTAGTGCTGCTAAGTTTGTCCGTTACATTACTACACATTACTCTCACCCTAAGAAGTGAGAACTGCCCACCAGTGATGGAGATATTCTCTCACAAAGTTTGATAAAATAGGAGAAATGTACTGGTTAATAGGCAGACAGTCCTCACTTAGATTGGAAAACAAACTAATGATCTACAAATGCATCCTAACACCTATATAGACTTAGGAATAGAGCTGTGGGGATCGGCAAGCCATTCAAACGTGAAAGTACTACAACGCAACCAAAATGAAGCACTGAAAACCTTGAGCAGTGCACCATGGTTCACAGGGAACAATGAAATACATAAAATACCTCAATCAATATTTACCATGATAACTTTAGTGTTAGTGACCACGTTGTCAAACTCTGATAGGAAGCAAAAGTGCTCCTAAATATTTAACAGTTTTAGTGACTTATCAGTGATATTGTGAACTAAAAACACTACCAAAGTGAAGATAAACACCTGTGGAACATGTGATAGTGTTATTCGTGCGGGAATCACTGGATTTCGACCGAAAATAGTGCATAAAAAACCGCGGACGAAATTCCACATTTCCAATAATTTTATTCTTCTACCTCCAACTCTTTAATTTTCTTTATAAGCTGTCAGTATGACAGATGACATTTCGATCAGTGTTGCCAAACCAAAATCATAAACTCCCCCGAGGGAAATAAAATAACGAGAGTGGCTGCCCAGGCTCTCGGTAAAAATAATGCTACTGGTGGAAAAAATACTAACAATAGCCAAAGCAAAGATAGACATCATAAGGCAGTGAAAGTCAACTTAAATCCTCTAAACCAAACTTCGGATGACGAGAATGAGTGGCAATCTATACCCATACTACGACAGTATAGAAAGAAATCCCTAAGTGCACACACTGCTCAGACTGGTGAGGCTACGCAAAATAGCCCCAAAAGAATGAGATTAAGCCCCACTCCATCTCCGGGTAAAATACCAACTCAAAATAGATACTCGGAACTTAAAGTCGATGAAAAACAAGAAACGATACAAAAAGCAAGAGCCAACAAGCCCCCACCGCTAATGCTTTATAGCATTAAAGACGTTACTAAGCTCAAAGATTTGATTGAAGAGGTTCTAGATATAACTCACTTTTCCTTCAAAATTGTAACCAAGAATCAACTTCGTGTGACAGCTGACACCATTGAAGCTTACAAAAAACTTATGGTACTAGTCCGAGAGAAGAAATTGATAGGCCACACGTTCACCCCAAAAGACGAACGACCATACCGCATCGTCATCAAGAACCTACATCCTTCGACACCCATGGAAGCTATAAAAGAGGCCATAGAAAGTACTGGCAATATAGTGAAAGGTGAAATTATAAACGCCAGACATGGACAAACAAAAGCACCACTGTCAACTTGGTTCGTTAATATTGAGCCAGGCCCCAACAACAGTGAAATAAAAAACCTGAAATACATCTACCACACATCTGTCAATATTGAAGACCCCAAACGTAAGAAAACTATCCCCCAATGCAAGAGGTGTCAGCAGTATGGGCATACAAAAAATTATTGCATGCGTCCATATAGATGCGTTAAGTGCGCAGAAAACCATAACACGCTAGAATGCCCTAAGACCAAAGACGAACCAGCAAAATGTGCATTGTGCCTTGGGGACCATGCGGCCAGTTACAAGGGATGCAAAGTTTTTCAAGAAATTCAGAAAAGGAAGTCTAATTCAAGAGCGCAGTCAAGACCATGGATACAAGTTGAAGAAAAAGACTTTCCAACTATCGGAAACATACCAACATTACCAACCCTGTCAGAAAAACCATCTACCAACACCGAATCAGCCAAAACATACGCACAAGCCATAACAGGAGATTCGACTAACCTAGAAAAAATTATTTCAAAGCAAGCGGAAAAGCTAGACCGTCTAATTGACCAAATGGGTACCCTTATGTCCCTCTTGACAACAATCGTCCATAAACTTGTTCGTTAACACGGCTCTAAGAATAGCAAGCTGGAACATAAACGGTCTGCTGAACCGAAAACAAGAACTTAAAATACTTTTTGTAGTGCAGAACCTTGATATAGTGCTTATATCCGAAACACACCTTACAGATGAAAAAACATTTAACCTAGACGGATACTGTACATACGTTACAAATAACCCGGACAACACAGCGCACGCTGGCACTGCAGTCATAGTAAGAAGCTGCATTAAGCATCAACTAATTCCCGAATACAGAACTTCAAAAATGCAAGCTACAACAATCATGGTGCATGATAGCCAAGGCTCTATCTTAATATCATCGATTTATTGCCCGCCAAAAAAGAGAAGAGGACACGAAACCAGTGAGGAGGATTTCAACGATTTTTTCAAAACTCTAGGCAACAGATTTATTGTTGGTGGAGACTGGAACGCTAAAAATTCTCAATGGGGATCAAGGCTTACATTGACTAGAGGCCGTAACCTTAAGAATAGCATCGACAAACACCGTGTAAATATCCTCACAACATGTCAACCAACATATTGGCCTGCAGACCCAAATAGACTGCCCGACCTTATAGACTTCTTCGTCTACAAAGGGGTACCATCCTACTTCTTAGAGGTCTCTAGCTGTCACGACAGCTCTTCAGATCACTCGCCAGTTATTGTTACAATGAGCACATCTGTAATAAATCGGTCAAGAAATCAATACTTATACAGGGTGTCCAAGAACCTGGCGTCCAACTGGATTCCCACGATGCCCCAAGTTCTAACAGTACTCAGAAAAATATTTTAAAAAATCCACCCCATGTACTTACAGAATTATACTGATTTCAAAAAAAAAGGGGAAATGAGCACCCTGTGACATACTTTTGAATGCTGTGACTGCTAATGCTGATAATTTCGATATTTCTTGGAGGTTTTGTAATCTAGGGTATTGCTGTGTCTAAATAGAATGTAAAAATAATGTACTTATTGTACCATTTTAAAATAAAATATTATTTTAACTAAAGGTGATATGGAAAACTATTGAATTTCGCAACTTTGACCGACTGTAGTGTAAAAAAAATGTACCAAAATAGTATGGCAAGTGACGTCAAATTTTGACGCGTTTATTCCTCTTTTTAAAAAGGTATAATACTTACACATTAATTTGAAAAAAAAAATTTTTGATAATATTTTTACTCAACAACCCAATTTTTACGATGTCTTACAGAATTCTTAGAAAGAAAAATTTACGACGAATTGAATCTAACCTCTAAAGAATTACTATTGTATGCTCATAAAAATAACAACAGGCCTCTCAAAAAACAGGTTAGACCGTAAGGGACGGTATGTGCATGCATCTCACCATAGTGATTCGTTATTACAACAGGAGGGAGCAAGACAGAAACTATCTTTGCGATTTGCTGGTTCTTCTTTATGGTACCCCATTATTCAGGTAAGAGTGAGGGAGAAAAAGGTTAGAGGTGCGAGTGAGATAGATAGTGACGCTATCTGGGATCGTGCTATTTAGGATAACAGTACGGTCAGTACGCGTCACTGCCTCCTGCCGTTACTACGCACCTCTCTCTTATTGTTACCATTGATCACGTACTACGATTTAAAGCTTTGTTTATTGGACTCGATTACTCTTTGTGCTCTGGACTTTGAAACGAACTCTTTACGACGACCTTTGCCTGTGTTTGGACAGTTTGTGTTTTGTGTGTGCTACCATGGCGACCTACACTCCGCAAGAATACGCAAATATGCACTACATTTATGGAGAATGTAGAGGTAATGGACGAGCTGCAGCGAGACTTTACAGAGAAAGGTATCCGAGGGCTACGCGATATCCCGACCATCGAGTTTTCATTAATGTGCACAGATCACTATGTGACGGGCGGTTCCCCAATCAAGTAGCTGGTGAAGGACGACCCGTAAATGACTTCATACGCGATGAAGTTTTAGAGGCGGTGTCGGCAAATCCAAGCATCTCTGTGCGAGGAATAGAAGCTGATACGGGGATACCGAAGAGCACAGCACACAGTATTCTCCAAAAAGAAGAATATCATCCGTACCACGTACAGCGAGTGCAAAGTCTTTTACCTCGAGACTATCCGAGCCGAGTCGCGTTTTGTGAAACAATCCTGCAAAAACATCGAGAAGACGAAAACTTTATCGACGAAATTTTGTGGTCAGATGAATCAACATTTAAGAAGGATGGCTACATGAACCTACACAACTTGCACGAGTGGCATGTGGAAAATCCGCACTTGATGCGAGAAGATAGATCCCAGTACCGGTTCAAAGTGAACATGTGGACCGGTATTCTCTGTGGGAATATTATTGGTCCATTTGAGATGCCCGAGAATTTGACTGGCGAATCATATTTAAATTTTCTTCAAAATGATTTGCCAAACTTACTAGAAGAGACCCCACCAGATATGTGGTTCCAACACGACGGCTGTCCAGCACATTTTCGCGTATCCGTTAGAGAGTTTTTGGACGAGCAATACCCGAACAGGTGGATTGGGCGATCAGGAACAATCCCGTGGCCAGCCCGCTCACCTGACTTAAATCCGCTGGATTTTTTTTTCTGGGGAACTATGAAGGAGCTCGTTTATGCGAAGCCCATTAATGACATCGCTGACCTTCGTGAGAAGATAACACAAGCAGTGCAGGTGATACGTCAAAAAAGTTACTCGCGAAACATAAAGCGGTCCTTTTTAAGGAGAGTGAGAGCTTGTATTGCCGCGGGTGGTCAACATTTTGAACATTTATTGTAATAAAATATCTTTAAACTAACATTCTTTGCTTTTATTCTACTGGGAACCCATCTACCTGTGTGTATTTCCTTCTTGCTCACTCTTGGAACCGAAGTAAATAATAGTAGTAACATAACAGTTTCTAAGATAAGAAAGGGTCCGACAGTTACCGTTAGTAGGTAGGCACTTCGTAAAAATTGGGTTGTTGAGTAAAAATATTATCAAAAATTTTTTTTTTCAAATTAATGTGTAAGTATTATACCTTTTTAAAAAGAGGAATAAACGCGTCAAAATTTGACGTCACTTGCCATACTATTTTGGTACATTTTTTTTACACTACAGTCGGTCAAAGTTGCGAAATTCAATAGTTTTCCATATCACCTTTAGTTAAAATAATATTTTATTTTAAAATGGTACAATAAGTACATTATTTTTACATTCTATTTAGACACAGCAATACCCTAGATTACAAAACCTCCAAGAAATATCGAAATTATCAGCATTAGCAGTCACAGCATTCAAAAGTATGTCACAGGGTGCTCATTTCCCCTTTTTTTTTGAAATCAGTATAATTCTGTAAGTACATGGGGTGGATTTTTTAAAATATTTTTCTGAGTACTGTTAGAACTTGGGGCATCGTGGGAATCCAGTTGGACGCCAGGTTCTTGGACACCCTGTATAATAACCATACTGACTGGGAAGCCTTTCAGCAATACCTCAATGACAATCTAAACCTGAAGATTTCTCTTAAAACCGACGAAGACATTGAAAGTGCTACTTCCTACATAACTAAATCAATACAAAAAGCAGCATGGACTTGTACTCCATCTGACAAAAAATCTACCGAAACTAAAACTCATCGCAACTTGCCGCAGAAAGTAAAATGCCAAGTCCTAGAAAAAAGACGACTTAGAAGGGTATGGCACGGTAGCCGACACCCTGCTGACAAAAGAGCGTTCAACAAAGCAGCAGCTGAACTAAAAAAAAATCTAATTGAAATGGAGAATGAAACAATGCAGCTACATCTCGAAAACTTAACGCCATCAGCTCCTGCTAATAATGAGTACTCACTGTGGAAAACTGTAAAATCAGAAAGAAAACCACAACTAGCACGACACCCGCTCAAAAAAGTAAATGGTGAATGGGCTAAAACGGATGAAGAGAGAGCAGAAGCATACGGGGAGTTTCTCAGCAGCGTCTTCACCCCAAATGAGGACCTAGGAACTGAAATTACTGACCGTGAAGTGAGCACATATCTTGAAAGTGACCTCCAACTAAGCCCCCCCCTCCAATGCTGCACGCCTGCAGAAGTGCGTCGAACCATCTTGGATTTGGAACTCAAAAAAGCTCCAGGATTTGACCTTGTGACAGCGGAAATATTGCGAAAGCTGCCGAAAAAAGGATTAATGTTCATCACCTCGCTATTTAACGCTATTCTAAGATCCTCATACTACCCCAACATCTGGAAAGTTTCTCAAATAACTATGATCCCTAAACCGGGTAAGCCACCGCACCTTACATCTTCATACAGACCAATAAGCCTGCTCCCTGTACTGTCGAAGGTCTTTGAAAAAATAATCTCTACACGGCTTAGTAAATACCTGTACGAAAACGCTACTATCCCAGAGCACCAGTTCGGATTTCGAAGACGACATGCGACCATAGAACAAGTCCATAGAGTGTGTGAACATATTAGAAATACTCTCGAAAGTAAAAAATACTGCTCAGGGGTGTTTCTGGACGTACAGCAAGCTTTTGATAAGGTTTGGCACCCTGGGCTGCTGTACAAACTGAAAAGAACTTTACCACACAACCTGTTCCTGATATTGAAATCTTATATTTTAGTATTAAATGAAAAAAAGACAAAATGCATAAGATTTGCTTTACCGAATGTTAAAAGTAGTGATTGTGATATTCTATTAAATAACGAGAAACTAGAATTCGTAGATGAAACGGTTTTCTTGGGGATTACGCTTGATTCACGGCTACAATGGGGTGCTCATTTAACATCTCTTGCAGGGCGGCTAAGTTCAGCAGCATATGCCATTAGAAAAATTCGTCAGTTTACTGATGTAGATACCGCTAGGCTGGTCTATTTTAGTTACTTTCATAGCCTAATGTCTTATGGCATTTTGTTATGGGGACGAGCTGCAGACATTGAATCTATTTTTATTCTGCAAAAACGAGCCATCAGAGCAATATATGGTCTTCGTAGGCGCGATTCTCTGAGAGAACTATTTAAGAGCATTAACATTATGACGGTGCATTGTCAGTACATCTACGAAAACATAATGTATGTGAGAAAAAATCTGCATCTTTTTAGTAAAAGAGGTGACAGACACAATTATATTACTAGGAATAGGGACCAGTTAGTGCAGCCAGGCTTCAGACTCGCTAAGGTAGACTCATCTTTCATGGGGTACTGTTTGAGATGCTATAACAAAATTCCACAAAGCATTCTTGAACTGAATGAGACGAAATTTAAAACATGTATCAAACGCACACTATGCAAGCAAGCATATTACAAGTTAGACGATTATATCGCTGATAAAAATGCTTGGCTCAATGCCGGTCCTGCTCCACAAGGACAGGACGCTTAAATGAATAGCATTTAATAGGAAGAAGAAAAAAGAAGAAGAAGATTGTACAACTATCTTTGCAATGTATAAATTCAATCTCTTTAGTATTATATAGTCGCATAGCACATATTGTGTGAGTACTATGTACTAGAAAGCTGTCATTCTCTGGAAACCTACATTTATTTTTCTATTTTTTATTTGACTTGGATATGCCCTGGCGATTAAGAGTGTGTCATGCTCACTTAAATGTCTCGCTGATGGTGGCGGGTGTGTCGGGTCATTTCGTTCCCTTTAAAATGGTTGAGTGGAATGGTGGCTGATCCATGCGTCATGCTCGTGAACGGGTGCTGTCAGTTGTGACTGGTCACCTCTTAGTTGCCACGGCTTGTTTGAATTATTATATTATTTTTAAATCGTCGTTTTGGCTTTACTGTCGACACTTATCGTGCATAACTTGCTACATCGTTCTCACATGATAATATACCAATCTCGATATGAATGATGTAACCAAAGTTTTGTAACAATATTATGATTTAAAAGAGTATCCATGAAGTTTCTTGCCATTCTTCTCATGAGACCAACGCTTTGGAATCGGCAACTACAGTACACTGACAGTTATTATGCCTTGTGAGTGGGACTGTAGCTTAGTTTATTAGCTTATTAAAATTTAGTATTTGTTCGACTATTCAAAAGAGCCTGTAACTGGCCAACTTGAAATAAATGATTTTGATTGATTGATTGATATCTGGAAAATCGTATCTTCTTTGTAAAAATTAATGATGCCGCCTCAGAATTTTACGACATAAGAGCTGGAGTCCCACAAGGCTCTGTCCTAGGGCCCCTCCTGTACCTGATATACACAGCAGATGTCCCCGAATCGGAAACTGTAATGACAGCCACTTTTGCCGATGATACTGCAGTGCTGACATCTGACGCCAACCCAGAAGTAGCTTCCAGTAAGCTACAGTCACACTTGGATAAGGTTTATACCTGGATGAAGAGCTGGCGCATCAAGGCTAGTGCAGCTAAATCCAACCACATCACATTTACCCTTAAACATGGAGACTGCCCTGCTGTGAAACTTGGTAATGAACAGCTACCACACAACACTGTAGTAAAGTGACTGATTTAATGAATTTGTGACGTTATTATTTTTCGAATCTGTTTTTGTGTTATGTGACTATTACCGTATTAATGAATTTGTGACATTATCATTTCTATTTTATATTCCGGGTACTTTACATAATTTGGTATTTTATGAATAATCATTTTTTATTAATGTAAGCATGATTGTATGATTTATTATTTTGATTATTGTGATAGTACGTACTTTTAAATCTCTTTTTTAACAAACCAGGTATATTTTGTATGCCATTTGGCGGGACTCAGCTTGGGTTTAATTTTATTATAACATCTTCTGTACCCTGTGTTCACAAAATAAATTAATTTGAATTTTGAATTTGAATTTGAAAGTACCTCGGATTCTACCTCGATCGCAAACAAACGTGGAAGACCCACATCCAAATAAAGCGCGATGAACTCAATCACAGATGGAGAACACTGGAGTGGTTATTGGGAAGAAAATCTCGACTCTCTGTCAACAATAAAGTTTTGATTTACAAAACAGTCATAAAACCAGTCTGGACTTACGGCATACAGCTGTGGGGATCAGCAAAAACCTCAAACACTGAAATACTCCAGCGATTTCAAAATGGCGTGCTTAAAGCCATAGTGAATGCCCCATGGTACACAAGAATGGATGAAATCCACGCATATTTAAAAATTCCTACCATCAAAGAGGAAATCAGAACTATTACAAAATCTTACAGAGAGAGGATAATTAATCACGAAAACAGACTTGCCCAGGCTCTAAGTGAATCGCTGCCAACAAGACGTCTTAAAAGACTGCACACTTGGGATAATATACTTTGAGTAAAGCAGTATCCAAAGGCAGCCTAACAATGGGAGGGCCAGCCTAACATGTCAAACGCTTCAAAAACAACTGCTTATGGTTCAAGAACCGATCGCATGTTTGCAAATAAATATACAAAAAAAAAAAAAAAAAGTGACCACGTCAGTTTAACTTATATTATTAGTAATGTTTAAAACATTATAAATGTATCCAACTTTTAACAATTACTTACCACATTCTTTGAAGAACTCCCCGGCTCATTTTTCCCGCTGTCATTAAGACCAAGCAACTTGTCAGCATTGGAAGTGGAGGGCACAGTGAACCTCTTAGTGCTGTCTGAGCTAGCGCTTCCTATGCTCGATGCGTTGGAGCTCGTCCTTCCCGACGGACCACTAGCCTCCATATCACAAACCTCATTATTGTCGCAATCCAACTTATCTCCTTTATATAACTTCCCCTTTGGAAAATCTTTTTTCTCTTCTGTATTGCTATGTAACAGCTTCTGCATAAAATCGTCCTTATGCCCAAATAACCCACCACACACCCTATAGTTTTTCGAGTTTATCATGTTCTTTATTGTTGTGTTGGAGTCATCTCCATCTTTGCTGCATCCTGGGAGGCTGTAATCATGTGTTAGGTTGGAGAGATTTGATATTGTCTCAGAGCTGGACGCCAGGCTCGAGTTGGCACTGGATAGATTTCCAGAGAAGTGTGCAGGCCCCTTCCCATCGACGATCATTCCTGAGCAATGCTTCAGGATTCTGTTTTCTTCATCGAAATCTTCACGTTCAATGTCATCGATCTGCTGCCGCTCTTCATTTTGTGGGTTCACTGGTTTCTCAATTACAGGATCATTTTCAGTCTTATTCTCTTGTTGTAAAGGACCATTGTAAATATCACACAATGGTTGGGGGCATTCTGGATCCATTCTAGGTTCTGGGTCACAGGTCTGGTGAAATTACAAATACCTATTATTCATCATCATCATCATCACCAGCCTATTAATGTTCCCACTGCTGGGACAAGGCCTCATCTCTTTCGAGGGAATGGGCTATAATCTACCACGCGGGCCCAGTGCGGATTGGTAGATGTCGCATGTCTTCGAATTTTTAGGTTCTAAGACATGCCGGTTTCCTCACGATGTTTTCCTTCACCGTTTTGAGAGCAGCGGTGATGAAATAAATTATAAAAAGTAATGTGCCTGCGGGGGTTCGAACCCACGACCTACTGTTCGTAAGTCGGGGCCGCCATCACTGGGCCACCGCTACTCTCATTATCATCATCACCCTATGTTTTCACTGCAGGGACTCAGACCTCGACTCCAAGAGAGGGATGGGCTATACTATAATACACTACGCGGGCCCAGTGCAGGTTGGTAGCTGTCACATGGCTTCGAATATTTTGGTTTATACATAATGGTTTCCTCAAGATGTTTTCTTTCACCGTTTTGAGACCAGCGGTGATGAAATAAAGTAAGTAAATTTTATTTTGCTAATATGGGTACAGTACATGGTGTTTAATAAATATATGTAGGTTCAGCCATATTTTACCAATAAGCATGCAAAAGGTAGAATTTTACGCGGACACAATTAGGGTAAAGTAAATTACACAAAGTATGCGCCTGCCTGGGTTCGAGCCCAAGATTTACTGTTCGTAAGTCGGGGCCGCCACCACTGGGCCACCGCTGCGCTATTACCTATTTATTTATGGTCATGCGACCTCTAACCGATAGGAAGTTGATGTTGTAAAAGACAAACCAACATTAACAATAAAAAAAGTAGTATACTCACAATTGTTTGAAAAAGTTTAGTTACTCGGTATGCATGAGCAGGAATCCTGTGAAACATTAAAAAAGTCAGTACTGCCCGAGAGTCTGCATATCAGTATATATATGCAGACTCTACAACTAGAAGAGAACTAGTAGCATGATTACCTAGAATTCAAATTCATCTCAAAATGAGTCCATTTGGCCTAAACAAAGTGTTGCATTTTGAGAAGCTTTCAATCACTTTTCACACAGAAGTATGATATCATTCTCCAAATTACTATGTAGGTGAGTAAAATGATGAAAGATGAGTGTCCTGTGGGACAGTGCTGATGTTGCTAACACTATCGTAGTGTGAACACTACATAGCAGAAAACAAGTAAATTAAAAATTCCCAACACCACCAAACCCCAAAAATGTTGGATGATGATGATGATTATGATGATGATGATCTGACTAGCTGAAACTGAAAGGTATGGGTTAGTACAGGTAAGTGTGACAATCTATTTTAGGTTAGTAGAGAAATTAGCAGTTACATGAAAATTAGTTCTTAGAGGCATCACTGATATTGGTGACAATACAAACATGCAAGCTACAACATAATATTAATGGCAACAGATGACTCTTTCATACCAAACCATTTCTATTAAACATGAAAATAACAATAAAACAAGCATGCTTCTCATTAGCCATGTGTAGATGGATGGTGGGATGGAATAACAAGATCACTTACTAAAACAATAGAATCAAACCAAAGAGCAATGGGTTACAAGATGTTCAATGTATTCACTATCAATACCTTATTCTCAACACAAGTTTATCCCACAATGTATACTCAATCACTCTTAAAGGAAAACAGAGTAAAAACACAATTAAGGTTACAAAACAACAGTGTTGTTATCATGGCAACAATGAGTGATGATGCCAATTTGCCTGTCCTTAGCCAACAATGACTTTTGTAAAAGGATGCACTTTTAATTTGGCTAAAACACCCCAACCAACATTAATTTAGTGAATTTATTGAAATGAGATATCAAGCAAGAATGATTGCACAAGTTATTGCATTCATGTGACTCATGGCAAACTTCACTACATAGGTGCATTCACTAATTGAATTACAATTACAAAAAATATCATCATATGCCTAGCTTTTTCCCAACTACCAAGCTATCTGACCTCCACAACTCAGTTGGTATTGCGTAATATGATACCCCTTTGGAGTGACTGCTTAGCAGGTATCTTGTAAAAGAAAAACCTTGAATTTTAACTGCACTAATTGAAAATATTGTTTTATTTAAAACTTTTTGATCATCATCAAAGGTCAGAATCAGGTAGAAATGTTTATGTGCCTATACTGATTTCATACAGCGAAAGAATAAAGAGGATATGCCTCAAATCCCGAGATAAAAGAGCAGAAAAATCCTGTGATTTTCGTATTTATAAGACGAATTTGCTTAATTGTTGTTTTAATAAATCTGTGATCAACAAAAGTTAACTTCTTCCCGAGCATTGGCCTTTAACAGAACACTACGGTTTTACAATGACAACATTCCCATCTGTGTAAACCATTAAGTTAAACCTAACTGAGAATGGTCTGAAGGACTATTGAAAAACATACAGTTAATGTAATTTTTAAAAGTTTTGAAAGAACTCATCTTGAAAAATACATAAAACAATTAAGTATAAAGCAATAAATATTTAGTGGGCAGAACACACTGGCCTCACAGGCATACACCTATATTCTATACCTACTAAAGAAGTGCAACATGATTGATTTGCAAAAGTGTACTGAGTGAGAGCACATTGCAATGATAAGACATGAAGGAGTAACAAGGAACAACAAGTTCACAAAGCCATTGTGTTGAATTGTTTCTTTGGCTCAACAACTATAAAAGCAATGTCATAATCAAGGCCATTACAATCATTTGTTATAGACTAATGTAATCAACAAATCGTACAATTAAATACACACTAAGTTAACGGCAATACAATGACTTGACTTCGAAATACGATCGAAACATCAAACGCGGGCCCCTGGGCAGAGCTAATACGTGCATCTGTACAGGAAGTTTATCACATGGATATCATTTCCCATATAAAACCCGACGCAGCAGAGACTACGACCGTGAGAACTTTTTTTTTATCACTGAACACGCAGAATCACTTGCATCCGCTATACAAAAATAATATGGACAAAATTTCTCACAATTGATGGCGAAATTGTCTGGCCTCTGCATAATTACACTTCTGATTGAAGGCGATCAATTCAATGTTGACCTATAACTATAACAGCTAGCGGGATGCGCAGAACCGCATAACTAGTTGAATAGCATTGCCTGGGATTTTGAAAGGCGTGAATACACAAAAAGTAGCATGGGGAACCTATTACGTGCCTAACGTCTGCTCCAAAATAGTTTGAGAATCGGTACATACCTGTAGGGGGGCCTGCAGAGTTAGTTATTTTATTATATTTGCATTATTTTTGTTATAGAAACATAATTATAATATTGGCTGAGTTAAAAATAATAATGCAATGTGCAACAATCTCATTGACTTCAAACACCGTGGTCGGCCATCGACCATAGTCAATCAAGAGCATGGAGGAACTTATAGTATAGTACTTTTTTTAGCTTGGCAACTGATCTGAAGCGTAGAGGAATAATCTCTAGAGTTGGCAAAAATGGGCTATTGACATTCATTTAATTAAATGATTTTTGAGGGGTTTTTGGGGAGAACGCGAGACGGTCACCTGGCAACACATTGCCAAGACCAACTTTTTTACAACGGTATTTTTTTAAATCTTAGCAAAGAGTTTTTATTTCAGAAAAGTGGTCAACATTTTATGAATAAAATTAACTTTGGGAGATAAAATATAATAAATAAACATTTAATTCTTTTATTTAATTAATTTTGACAATAAATTACAACCATTAATATCTGTAACAAAAACAAAAATATGAATTTACTTTATTAATAATACTGGCTGTTTTGTGCCTATGCCTGAAAAAAAAGCGCGAACGCGCGCGCATCGCTTATTTGTTATGAAGTAAAAAATATTCCGCGCGCTTTTTATTTTCGCTGTACTTTTTTTTATTTGAAAATTTCGTCAAGTAATGATGAATTTATTAATTCCACACCGTCTCAGAGGCTGCGAAAAAGGCTACTCTAAGCCTCTTGCCCGAAAAATCGACCGATAGATACTTACAAGCGTTTAATATATATCAAAATTTCATCATATGGAAAACAAGCAAATATGCAATTTAATTTTCAGAAAGTGTGTTTTTAGCCTATTTCATGGAACTTTCTCAAAAATATAAGTCAAGCTCATTGTGGTGCTAGTCTGCTACGGGGACGATATGCTGGTGCTAGCACAGGGTGGGTCGTACGAGGCGGCGGCCGACAATTTGACACGCGGGGTTGCGATCCGGCAGCTGGGTTTCGAGGTGGCGTTTCACAAGTCGGAGGCCATGGGCTTCCATGGACGTGGGAATGCGCTGCCGTCGTGATCCCAGTTAATGGTGGGAAGGGTTCCCATTGGACTCGTCCTCGACAGCCGGTGGAACTTCGTGGAACACTACCGACGTTTGGCTCCCAGACTGGAGCGGGCCGGGGCTGCCTTTAGGTGGCTTTTGCCCAATCTGAGGGGGCCAAACGCCTCCTGCCGGAGGCTCTATGAGGGGATCGTGCGGTCCATGGCCCCTTACGGAGCCCTGGGGAACGTGCCCCAAAAGGTCATGGCCGTCAGAATGGTACGGGGGTACCGCACGATCTCCCGCGAAGCGGCGAACCTCCTTGCCGGATTGCCGCCGTGGGATCTGGAGGCGATCGTCCTCGCGCGCCTGCATGAATGGCGCGCGGAGGCACTGCGCCGGTGGGTCACTCCGTTGCCGCGGCAAATTGCTGCTCAGCGGACAGACCTCTGGTGCGATCTCATGGCGACATGGAGACAGCGACTGTCGCAACCCCGTGCAGGCTTATCGTGTACGAATTTGTTCCGATGTTTACTCAAGGTCCGTCACATGTCATTGGTAACTTTAGGTATAAATGTAAGGGCGCGAATTGGGAGTTCTTTAGTTTGCTTTTTGCATCTCACACCAAAGACTTCACTCGAAACGGGCTGTCAGCTGAAGAAAGTGCTGAAATTATGTCAGACACCTTCACTTACTGTGCTGACATTGCCATTGGTCGCGGATCTATGACCAATATACGTAGATGTGATTGGTGGTGTGACTACTTAATTGAACAACGTAAAAGTTATCGCCGAGCGCGTAGACATTTGAATAAGATTAAAAAACGGAAGGTGACCGGAGACCCACTTACCTCTGCTTTAAATGCGTTTAGAGTTGCCAAGTCCCGCTACAGAGCATCGGTTGAAAAATCTAAAGGTAATTTACTGCGGAAAATAGTAGAAAAATTAGATAAAGAAGGTCCGTGGTCTCCTTTGTATCACGAGTTCAAAGCAAATCGATCAGTGGACCTTGCGTTCGTAGAAAACATTAAAGTAAACAACAAACACACCACCGGTATTGAGGAGACAACCGAAGTTCTATTAAATACTTTGATACCTGATGATTCACCTGATAATGACAATGACTACCACCAGCAGATCAGGGCGTGGGCGGCTGTGCCACCTGAATCACCAGCGTCAGACCTTCCATCCATTGACGAATTTATTAACGTTGTCAGGAAGCTTCCACTTAACAAATCGTCAGGTGAAGATAAAATATCGAATCGGATGATAATAGAAGCATGTAAAACAGCGGCCGACGCAATTTTAAGGGTTTACAAAAGTTGTATTGCAGAAGGCGTTTTTCCTCGTGTATGGCGTCGCGGCTTCATACGAATAATTCCGAAAAGCGGCGACAAGCCACCGGACGACCCTAAGTCTTATCGCCCTATAACACTACTTCCATCTTTGGGGAAACTCCTGGAGCGCCATATCGTTTGACGTTTACTACCAGACGGTCCAAAATTTCACAACAACCAATTCGGTTTTACCGTTGGAAAATCTACCGTAGACGCGGCTCTGTCTGTCAGGGAAATTGTCAATACATCTCAACACAAGTACGTAGTTGGGATCTTTCTTGATATTTCTGGGGCTTTTGATAACGCATGGTGGCCGATGCTACTCCTAAAACTGAAAATTCGTGGATGCCCTAAAAACATATACAATCTTGTTTACTCGTACTTCTTGAATGGTTCCGCGAAACTCAAGCTCGGACATCATTCTATGTCAAAGTCCCTCACCATGGGATGCCCTCAGGGTTCGGTTATGGGTCCGTATGTATGGAACGAAGGCTTCGATGACTTCCTCGCGATTCCGCTTCCATGTGGCTGTTCATTAACCGGTTACGCGGATGACGGCCTGCTGCTCATTCAGTCAAGTACTCGGGCTGGACTCGAAAAGGAGAATGGGCAAAATCGTACGGCACTTGGTCTATCAGCGGCCAGGAACATTTTATTTTTTTTTGGTTTAATATCACCCTACAATAACGGGTTCAAGAAGTTTTATATCTGTAGTGTCATTATTAATGGAACTAAATACATTTTTATTTTAGATATGTAAGCCTGTGATTTAGCGTATTAATTACTAAGATTTAGTCTTAAAAATAAGGAAATAAAATAAAATGACTTGTTTACTTCAATACATTTATTTTACATACATTTACATACATAAACTCACGCCCTTTTCCCATGGGGGTAGGCAGAAACCACAGAACGCCACTTGCTACGATCCTTACATACTCCTTTTGCCTCGTCCACATTCATACATTTAATGTACAATAATAGCACTGAGTTCTGATGCCGGTAATAAAATATCCTCGTCTTGATGTCTAGCCCATGCCAGATACCACACTACACACATAACGTGTGCGCAACAACCGATTGTGCGCCTTCCACTCAAACAACTGCAATAATAATGAGCAATTGCTTCTCTATTTTGTCTTTGTCGGTTAATTACAATATAAGAATAATATATTCTGGACCTTACATGTCTAGATTGTATTCGCACACGTAATAACCAAATATCTTCTTCTTCAATAAAATCTCTGAGCTGACTTATTTGTCGCTCCCGGTATACTTCGATATTGTATAAGCCTTCAATTAAGTGTTCAGCGTAGTAGCTGCGAGCCAACTTGATTTGGTATGTGCCAAGTGCAAACAGAATTAGGTCTTCTTCAGAAAAAACCGGAAAGTCTTCAAAAATAGGTTGGTCGCTGCTGAGTCTTTCAAATGATGCCCTCTGTCTATTTATGTTATGACGGATAACATAGTCCGCTAAGAGGTTCGGTATTTCAAAACGTTCATTAATTATATTTACGAACGATGATGCATGAATACTATCTTGTATTGGTGTTTGGAACGCATTGATGAGTGCCGCTGCGTTTTGAAAGTCCTCAAACATGTGACTTAAGGCGCGATTAAAATATTCTTGCCTAAACAATTTGAAATCTCGCTTGAACCTGCCATTTATAACTTCCACTACCCAGCGGCATAGAGTTACCAGCCTAGTTCTATTGGCCTGTTCAGTAGTAAGCTGGTCTGCACCGCGGTCTTTGGTTTCTGGCATATAGGCACTGTAGTTGCATCGCTCCAAATCGCCACAGACGTCTCTAAACCCACGATCTAAAATGAATATGTCGCCAGCCCGGTAAAACCAGTGAAATGTGCCTTCTTCGTCATTTATAATTCTTTCCAAAATACTGGCATCTGAGTCGGTAGCAGCATAGGGCCCGCAAACATCAATTATATGCCCATCGGAACACACCATTAAGAACGGTTTTAATAGATTTTCGTATTTGTGTAGACTGTAGGTCTGTCGCTGGAACGAAAAGTTGGAGCTCTTCTGTATATAAATATATGTTCCATCCATGATTGTTACTGCCTTCCTTTCTTCTGGAGAAGACTCGGGATTTCCAAATAACGCGTTTGGTACAATAAGATTACGGTCAGCGACCATTCTTCTATTTAAATGGTCGAGTCCCAGGTGTCGTGGCTTAAAATCCAGAGATATAGCATCACGCGCGGTTTTTAAATGCCTTTCTAGAGTCCTTCTACTTATGTTAAAGAGCGTGGCTAATCTCTCGTTGCTATCACCAGTTCGCAACTTCATTAAATAAATGGCTAGTTTTGTTTTGGCGTTTGACTCAGACAAAGAAGGCGTTTGTTCCAAGATTGTATTGAATTGATCTCTGCTAACGCCCAATCGAATATGAATCTCATTAGGATCCATATTTGCAATATCTTCAAAGTCCAGAATATTTTTATTTAAAACAGCTTTTTTAAAAAGCTCTAGTATTTGCACAAAATGAGAGCTGTTATAATCATGTCTGAGATTTGGACTATCAATGAGCTCTTCCCAATCATTTGATGTTAAATGTGCATCACATATTCTGGCACTGTCTGGTATGAATAAGTTAGAATGTAACATAAGAGTAATCCTTACATTCTCAGGCATTCGACGACGTGAAACACTACGGCATCTGTCAAACATACAGTTTGCCGAGGTGCTAGGCACTCGTGAATATTCTTCCACTTGAAGAACACATTCGTGCGGGGCAGGGTTATTGTTTGGCTGCACAGCCCGTTGAGCTCGTTGCCAACAGGGTCGACAAACGTATTCTCGGCCGTTGTATTCAACCTGAAAAGGAAAATAGTTTATAACATAGTATTTAAAACTCACAGCAGTTTCAGTTAAATCATGTGTTGTATAGTAGAACATGCCGAGCTCTTTTTCAACGTGACGAATGAGTCATGCTCATACGCATTGTTAATGAGTGGTTGGCCTCTATTATATTTCGAAGCTAGATAACGTTGGCTCTGTTTCCATATGCACCATGTGTGTAAAAGAGAGAGAAGATCTGTTTTGACTATAACTTAAGTATTGTTAGAAAAGAACCATACGCTTAAGGAAATAACATAATTCACTAAAAGGACGTACATAAAAATACAATCAAAACTGTAACGTGGACTTTCAATAAAGAGCCCACACTTCACCCAACGATGTGTCGCATATGCACATCGTGACACAATATTATGAGGCCATCACCGCTATAGGGTGCGTACATACGGGTAAAAACAACCAAAAAATAGTCTAAAAATACTTACTTGCTGTGGAGCTATAGCTTCAATAATATATTGAGCATTGGCAGCATTTTCCTCAAAAAGAGCATGATTGATTGCACAAAACACATATAGGTCGATTTTCTGCCATTTTTCAATAATGTTCCGTTGGCGTACACAAGTCCAGAGTCCAAGTACACAAGCACAAACGTACAGAAGTTCAGAGTTAATAGCCAGGTTATCAGGTTAGGAAGAAACACAGTCCAGAGGGTAGCCAGGGTCAAAACGTTTGAAAAAGAATCCGTAGATGAGCGCACAGTACACAACGTCACAAGGGTAAGCGAAGGACTGCGCCGAGTGACGCACACGCACCCCACACCTCGGCTCTTTTGTTTGCACTCGAAGCTGATTGGGCCGTTCGAACTCAGGTAGTCCATGTAGTAAACCCATTGTTGAGCTGAGTCTTGTAAACGGTATGCTGACAACGTTTTGAAATACTTTTGAAGACATAAACTAATGTTAATAAGTATTTTATAAAATGGGTTTGCACATTTTCTTGCACTTATTATCTAAGTATTTTACCTATATGTATTTTTTTTTCTAAATGAGCTGCAATGTTACGTTCATAGTAAAAGTTAGTCCTCAGTAATAGTACTTTCATTTAATACCTATTTCGTTGTTGGCCGCTCATAGACCATTTTGCTCTTTCTCCTTTGGCTGACACTTGCCTAAAATTAATATTCCAGTGGGGCGCTCGTAACCGTTTGACCTTTGCACCACACAAAACGTATCAACTTCTTTTAAAAGGGAATCTGAAATCATGTCCTAGTATTAAATTTAATAACGTTCCCGTGAAAAGGAAGCAGTCCGTGTGTTACCTTGGGTTTGTCTTAGAGAGGAATTTTTCATTCATTGAACACATAAAAACCGTCGGTGAAAAAGCTAAAAAGAACTTTTATGCCTTAACGAGAATATCTAAATCTACGTGGGGTTTATCATTTTTAACTCTAAAGACGATCTATGGGGCTACTTACTTGGGGTGTATGTGCTATGGGGCACCAGTTTGGGCCGATAGGGCCACCATAGGAGCGGCACGACGTAAATTACTTCAAAGCCAGCGGTTGGCTTTGATTTTCTTGTGTAAAGCGTATAGGACGGTTAGTACTGAAGCCTTACCGGTACTGGCAGGGGTACTTCCAGTCGATCTTGAAGTGCAGCGCCGTGCTTCAATGTACTACTGCGCACGAGAGACCGCGGACGCAGACTTTTTATTGCAACGTGACCGTGCTAAAGTAGCTAGATTACTTAAACCACAGACTGACGTGTGGGAGGAACTTTTGTCTGAATGGCAATGTAGGTGGGATAATTCCATCAAAGGCCGACACCTCCACCAGTTCTTTCCATCCGTTCGTGAGCAGCTGGCCAGGACATGGCTGGAGGTGGATCACTGTGTTGCCCAATTTCTCACAGGTCATGGTAACTTTAAGAGTAAATTATTTTCCTTCAAGCTTGTTGCCTCGCCTTTCTGTCAATGTTCTACATCTGACTGAGAATATGAACAATCTGCACATCACATCTTATGGGAGTGTAGTCTTTGGGAGAATGAACGTAATATTATGTTAAATAGTGTACAGGTTACTTCCGGAGTTATTTATTACACGGACCTTGTACAAACTAGAACAAATTTCCGTGCGTTCAAGCATTTTTGTCATACCTATTATTGGAATCAAATATAACAGCTCACAACTTAGGACCCAGTAATATTAATGACAATAATATCCGTGGTGCTAGGCAACTGGGCTTATCCCAGTTGTATACGTCCCTGTGTGCCTATTGGCCTTGTTCAGTTCTGTCTCCTGCTGATATGGAGGGAAGTGAAAATTATGTTTTTCCTACTCGTCCGCTATTCTTTTCTGATTCATTTCGTTGCGGGATCCAAGACAGTTAAATCGTTTCCCTGGGACTTCGTCGGGCTTCATTGTCTCGGCGCTTTTCTTGTGGTCGCCACTGTTGATTCTTGCTTACAGGAGTTACAGTGGTTTGGGAATAGTGTGGCGGGCTTGTCCCATTAAAAAAAAACCCCGTGCAGGGCACGCCACGATAGTGGCGGTACGTCCTCTCTTTGAGGAGTGGCTAGAGACGCGCCACGGCGCCCTCACCTTCCGTCTGACTCAGGTCCTCACCGGACACGGTTGTTTCGGGAGGTACCTGCACCGAATCAGGCGGGAGGAAACGCCCGGATGCCACCATTGTGAGGATCGGCCGGAGGACACAGTGGAGCACACGGTGGAGGTGTGCCCCGCTTGGGCGGAGCCCCGCCGTGTTCTCGTAGCGGCGATCGGCGGCGGCGACCTCTCGCGTTCGGCCCTGGTGCAAGCCATGGTCCGGGGCGAAGAGGAATGGGACGCCGTCGCCTCCTTCTGCGAAGCAGTGATGCTAGCGAAGAAGGTGGCGGAACGCGAGAGGGAGAGAACCTCTCGTCCCAGTCGCCGCGGGAGGCACTCCGGGCGTCGGGGGCCACGTGATGACCTCCGGCCACCATAGACGCGGGCCTGTGGATGGTGAGTGATGGGCTAACTCGCCGTCCGTCCGTCCTACGATGAAAACGTGTTCGTGTTCCACGCGCGCCTCAATGAGATGTCAGCAACATGGGAGGGGCCCAAAAGGGCCGACGCCCGTCGGGGCCGCGGGTTGTACACTGGTTATCGCGGCCTCGACATAGAGGGCTAAGAAGGAACATGGGTGGTTTTTAGTCAGTAGAAGTCTGACACTCCCTTTCGCTCTGCCCAAGAGCGGGAGGGGTTATTTGATGATTTCCCAACCCCCCAAAAAAAAGAAGACTCTGTTTTCATAGCCCAGTGGAAGCTTGCTCAGGTTGTGATGATTTTTAAACCTGCATCTGCACCTGCAAATCGCAATCGCATTGAGGCAAACCATCAGAAGAGACCTCATTCTATAAGTAGCTAATCAAACACTTCAGAGAAGGCTACCAATATAAGTGGATTTTTGCGAACCTGACTCAAAATGCTACCCGATCGCGTGTTAACTTGAAAAAAAAATTGTTCCAAACGTAACCCTCTTCCTGATCTGCAGGGCAGGGCTATTGCGTATCTTTTAAATGACAGTGGTTAACCTATAGTGCCTATCAATTACTTAATGATAGCCACTGTCATTTAAAAGATACGCAATAGCCCTGCTGACCCGATGTATCGTTCTTATAATAACCCGAATTGCGATATGGTAGTTTCGTCGTGTGTTTCATCCAAAATTCCGCAATTTCTTAAGATGAGGGTGTATAATGTATAACCAGTATGTGTTGCCAGTGATAACTTATGGCACAGAGACATGGTCCTTAACTGCTGGCCTCTTACAGAAGCTCAGAGTCACGTAACAAGCCATGGAGAGAGCTACTCGGAGTGTCTTTGTGCGACAAAATCCGTAATGAGGAAAATTCGTAGAAGAACCAGGGTCACCGGTCACCGACATAGCTCTCAGAATATGCAAGTTGAAATGGCCCTTGCCATTTCAACTTGCATATCCTGAGGGCTGCCCATTGGCAGGCCACATCGCTCGAAGAACCGACAAATGATGGGTAAGAAAGGTTCTCGGGTGGCGACCACGAACCAGAAGACGCGTTGGTAGACCTCCCACCAGGTGGATCGACGACATCGTGAGAGTCGTCATCGCAGGCAATCGGTGGATGCAAATGGCAGGTTGCCGTTCTGTATGGCGTTTTACAGGGGAGGCCTTTGTCCAGCTGTGGACGTATTATTGATTATAGGAATTCTGCCCCTGAATTAATGTTTAGAGCAATTTTTAAATACGGCACGGTTGGTGCAATGGCTGAGCAATTGGACTGCTGCGCTGCGTGCCGTGGGTTCGATCCCCGCACGGAACAAATATTTGTATGGCCTACAGATAGTTGTTTCGGGTCTGGGTATTTGTGTATGTGAGTTTGAGTGTTTGTGAACGCACCCACGATACAGGTCCTAGTAGTCTAGTCAACAAGTTCAAAAACGTGTTAAATAGAAGTAAAGCTCCTAAAAATATATGCTTTAGCTCATTCGATTCGGTTTAACGCCTAGAAAAATGTTTGGGTTTTTAGCACATACAAAATTGCGATTGTTTAACTTGGCTTCTCAATATTACCTTTATTTTTTTTACCTTTGTTGCCAATTGTGGTTGTAATAAACAATGGAAACCCAATTAACTTTTCATTACTCACACTCTGAAAGTAGGTAACATGCCTGTGGAGTGGGTTCAAGGTACTACTTTTCAACCCTAGGGAGAATTGCTTTCAACAGGCAGCTGTCAAATTATTAAAAAAAACCAACCCAACAACCAACTTTTTATACAGCCACTAAATTATGACCCTTTTTAAAATGAAAATAATATAAAGTTAACTTAAGAATATAATTATACTAGCTGTACTCAGCATGCATTGCAATGCCCTTTTTCCTACCTACTACCATACTGTTACGTCGGTCATCTAGAATCTTCGAGAAACCTCGCTAATAACTGAGAAGTACGCGTGAATTCTAGTAGGTACCTAATTCCATTCTGTAGGCATAACTACCGCCACCGCGCGCCGCCCGTCGTCGCGGTACTTGCATTTTAATTTCGACCGTATGCCTACGGCGTAAAGTAATTTCTTCTTTGTTGGTTAATTTATCTTTAAGTTTATTTTTTTGTTAATGTTTTTTCTGTATGCTTTATGGAATAGTAGCGAATTTTCTCGAATATCTTTTGTGTGTTTGGGGTATAAAAGGACCGGGAGAGGACGAAGCCAGTCAGTCTACTTTCAAGCGAGACAACGGAAGTTTCGAAGAGATTTCAAGTGCGCTAAAGTGTTCAGAAGTGTTTTGCGATTGTCTATAAGTGTTTTGCGGGTAATAAAGATATTTCGTGTGTTCAATTCGTAGTGCTTTTATTTATCCCATTTTCTATTCTACCCAAGGACGACACGGATAGTATCTGTACGAGGAGTCAGCGACAACAAGGTATGGACCAAAGGCGATTTAGAGACTCCCCGACACAGACACCGGGCGGTGTCCAGGCTACGTCAGAGCCAGTCGCTGGCCCATCTGGATCTACTCCATCATTAGCGGCGCCTGACTTGTCTGCCATAATGGCGCTGCTGCAAGACCAGGCTCGTCGCCAAGAGGAGCATGCTCGTCAGTTGCAGGAACAGATGCAACGGGACAAGGAGGAACAGGCTCGCCGTCAGGAGGAGCAGGCTCGTCGTCAAGAGGAGCAGGCTCGTCAGTTGCAAGAACAGATGCAGCGGGACAAAGAGGAAAAGGCTCGCTGTCAGGAGGAGCAGGCTCGTCGTCAAGAGGGGCAGGCTCGTCAGTTGCAGGAACAGATGCAACGGGACAAGGAGGAACAGGCTCGCCGTTAGGAGGAACAGGTCCGGCGCCAAGAGGAACAGATGCTCCTGATTAAGGATCTTCACGCATCAGTTGGCAAGGAGCTGAGTGTGATGAAGGAGCAGGTTCAGCAGCACGACAACCGTATCGCAAAGGCCAAAATTCAGATCGCCGATGTGAAGAAGGCCTTGAGTGAAATCAAGGTTGGAGACGGCGTTGTAACTTCAGTGATTGCTGCACCTTCGGTACGCGGGTTTAAAGTGCCGCCTTTCGACGGAACATCTTCGTGATCCGCGCCTATAAATTCCAATTTGAGGCCGTTATGAAGGCGAATGGGTGGACCAAAGCGCAAGCCATGACAGCGCTCACCTTGGGTCTCCGAGACCAGGCCCTTACCATTCTTGAGACACTCGGCAAGGATGTGACCTACGAACAGCTTCTGGAGGCGTTAGAGTCCAGATATGCTAAAGTGCACCTGGAGCACGTTTTTCGAGCTAAATTAAGGGATCGCGCTCAACGTAGTACCGAGAACTTACAGCAGTGGGCCCTGGAAGTTGAAAAGCTGGTTCGGAAGGCATACCAGTCGGCCCCTGCACTTATTGATGGAAATCTGGTACAGTTGTTCGTCGATGGAATACGCGACTTGAAAGTGAGAGCCGCTGTGAGACTTGGACATCATGAGACGCTGAAGAACGCCTTAACACATGCTCTAGAAGTAGAAGCAGTGAGAGAAGACCATCGAACACACTACATCAGAGAAGTTGTGGCATCACACGCCAGCATCCACAAAAGAACAGCCCTAGGTGCTTCACTTGTAGAGAAAGTGGTCATCTACGGTCAAACTGTAAAAAGCGACGCAAACCGAGGGAAGATCAATCACAGCAGAGAAAGGCTGCCGATATGACTGCCCAGCACCAGTGGAGAACTCGCGGTAACGAAGACGTACTGGCAAGACCTTGGCGTGAAGACTGTAGGCAGAGTTCCAGGCAAGTAACTAAGGAAGTTGAGTCTGTGAGAAGGCTAAGAACCGATCTCAGCGAGGAATGGAAGGAAACCATACAGAAGGCTCAACAAAATGACTCGGACATCAAGCCAATCTTCGACTGGATCAAAGCTGGTGCTCCGAAGCCCAAGTGGAGTGATGTGGCTGCGATGAGCTCCATCACGAAGAGTTATTGGGCACAATGGAACAGCTTGGTGATCCAGGATGAAGTGTTGTGCCGTAAATGGGAAAACGCTCGAGGGTACAGCTGTCATCTACAAATGGTTGTTTCTAAGCTAAGGTACCGGATGTTTTACGGCTCTACCATGATGGATGCTCAGGAGGACATATGGAGGTAAAAAGGACTCTACTGACACAGAGAGCGCTTTTACTGGATCCACTGTCGAGATGATGTGGAAGACTGGTGTCGCAAATGTACCAGCTGTGCGGCTGTGAAGGGACCCCACACACGAAGCAGAGGTGCATTAAAAGTGTACAACGTTGGAGCCCCCTGGGAGCGGATAGCACTGGACGTTGCGGGACCATTTCCAGAAAGTGACAGCGGGAACAAGTACTTTATGGTTGTCATGGACTACTTCACAAAGTGGCCAGAAGTCTTCGCCATTCCTAACCAAGAAGCTACAACAGTCGCAGATAAATTAGTTCAGGAAGTCTTCTGTCGTTTTGGAGTACCCTTAGAAATTCACAGCGATCAAGGGAGGAATTTTGAATCACAAGTTCTTCAGGAGACTTGTCGATTGATGGGTATACACAAAACCAGAACCACTTCTTACCACCCACAATCTGATGGAATGGTGGAACGATTCAACCAGACGTTGGAGAGATATCTGGCAAAAGTTGTGGAAAACAGGCAAAAGGATTGGGACAAGCACATACAGCCGTTTCTTCTGTCCTATCGGAGTGCAGTTCACGAAAGTACGATTGTAACTCCAGCCTTCGCGAACTTTGGAAGGGAACTACGGTTGCCTGCAGATTTAATCACTGGAACTCCCCCTGATGTCCCACGCAGTGTAACGGATTACGCAAATGACCTGCGTAACAAGTTAAATGATGTGTATGAGCATATCAGACAATCCGGACAGCAGATGTCTGAGAAGATGAAGACCCGTTATGATCGGAAGGCAAACAGTAGGGGTTTCGATGAAAGTTCTCTGGTGTGGTTGCATAACCCAGTGCGGAGCAAGGGACAGTCCCCGAAATTGCGAGGTGCGCCTAAGATTGTGCATGTAGACCGATTGGCGCGATATCACGGGACTAATGATGATCGGGACGAGCATGTCTAAGGAGGGGCAGTGTTACGTCCGTCATCTAGAATCTTCGAGAAACCTCGCTAATAACTGAGAAGTACGCGTGAATTCTAGTAGGTACCTAATTACATTCTGTAGGCATAACTACCGCCACCGCGCGCCGTCCGTCGTCGCGGTACTTGTATTTTAATTTCGCCCGTATGCCTACGGCGTAAAGTAACTTCTTCTTTGTTGGTTAATTTTTCTTTATGTTATTTTTTTTGTTCAAGTGTTTTCTGTATGCTTTACGGAATTTTCTCGAATATCTTTTGTGTGGTTGGGGTATAAAAGGACCGGGAGAGGACGAAGCCAGTCAAGTCTACTTTCAAGCGAGACAACGGAAGGTTCGAAGAGATTTCAAGTGCGCTAAAGTGTTCAGTAGTGTTTTGCGATTTTCTATAATAAGTGTTTTGCGGGTAATAAAGTTATTTCGTGTGTTCAATTGGTAGGTAGTGCTTTTACTTATCCCATACCCAGCTCGTAACAATACTATTATGTCTTCTGTGCTACTAACCTACCTTTTACCCTACCTACTACTCTACCCTGCCTACCTTCCTAATAGTTTTATGCTATTGCGTATCTTTTAAATTTCAGTGGCTCTCATATTGTACATGGATTAACTGTCAAATTGGTTATGGTTTAGTACAAAATGGAACCATTTGACAGCTAATTGATGGACACTATATGATAGCCACTGTCATTTAAAAGATACGCAATAGCCCTGCAGGACAAATAAAAACAAAATAAGCGGGAAAGCGACAATCCGATCAACACTCATTTTTTCTTTAGCTAATGGATTTTGTTCTTTTTTTTACTTTCTTCGTATGCGTAATGATAAGCAGTGTTTACCTCGGGTAAATTACTTATTTAACTCCTCAAACTATTAGCGCCCTCACTGCGTTACGGGCGCCAAACCCCGTCTCGAGACTAAATAAGTAACTTTCACCCCTTGGATAACACAGTCGACGAAACAGTTCACGTGTAATGTAAGTTGTGTGCTGCCGCTCTTTTTTTGTTTTTATGGCTTACCTACATCGATCACTAATAAACGATGCCTACCTAGAAAAAAATAAATACATATATTATATCTCTCCAACAGCCCGCTCGATATACGAGTAACCTGCTGCCTACAGTAGTCACTCGACTATGAGCAGGCTGTATCCACGGAAGCGGGTGCGGTGATGCCTACTGGCTAGAGTAGATCAGAGATAAGTATAATAGACTTCGTTGTATTTTGTGAGTACCTCTTTGAATCTCAGACATTTACATGGAATTTTCCTGACTTTAGTCGAGTATAACAATGTACGTACGCGCGCGGATGATAGGCTACGTACGGACGTAGACGTAGAAAGTTTGACTTGTATTGAGTACGGTCTCGATACAAGTCAAACTTTGGGGTCCTTCAGCCTTTCAGCTAATGAAAAGATCACACAAAACATACTCGCATTTCTTCAACAATATAATTTAAAACTCCATTGACCACACACTTGACGATTTTAAACAAAGTTTTATTTTGATTTAATTTCACCATTGAGATAGCAAGTCAAAATCTGTGAGGCGTTGCATCTGATAACCTTTCTTTTTGAGTATCTTTTTATCATCGTCCTTTTTTTCTCCTTCCTTAGTTTCCATTAGTTTGTTCTTGCTTGGTTTCACCCTGGTCTGCTCCCCGGCTTTTATCTTCTGAACCTCGCAGTCCATGTCAAAAGGACAATTGTCAGCCGAGTAAATCGGCATCATTACCACAGGTATATACTGCGGAATAGTTTTCGGCAGCTGAAATTAAAGAAATAAAGTTCCATAAACTGCATGAGATTGACATCACCTCTCCTCATCGGCTCGTCGTCAACCAGCCGCCAACCCAATGTGAGCAAGTACCCGGCTCGACTTCGACTCAACATGATATTGTTGCAGTTGTTTACAATATGAAGTTTCATAGGAAGCTTCAGTGGGGGCCTCATATAGATAAACTGTCGACAAAGCTGAGCTCTGCAGCATACGCAGTTAGGAAAATTCGTAATTTAACCGATGTAGAGACAGCCCGATTAGTGTACTTCAGTTATTTTCATAGCGTAATGTCGTACGGCATTCTATTGTGAGGGAATGCCGCTGATATACAGACAATCTTTGTTTTGCAAAAACAGGCGGTTAGATCAATTTATAAATTGAGTCCGAGACACTCTCTCGGAGAAAAATTCAAGGAAATTAATGTAATGACTGTTCTCAGTATATTTATGAAAATCTTTTGTATGCTCACAAAAATATAAAGCTGTTTAAGAAATATAGTGATATTCACAATATAAATACAAGAAATAAACATAAATATATTGTACCCACAACAAGGCTCAAGAAGATAGGCGGATCATTTAGATGCCAATGTATTCGCTTTTATATAATAAACTACCAAGCCACATTCAAAATTTAAGCCTTAATAAATTCAAATCCTTTATAAAACGTAAACTTTGCCAGAAAGGATTTTATACTGCTAAAGATTATTGCTAAAAAAGCTTGGGATTGAACTGCTCCAATTTGAATTGATTTTTTTATATATATTTTATTTTTCTTTTACAATTTGACATTTTATTAACTGCCTTTATACACGATGAAATTGTTTACTTTTTCAAGTATATATTATTTTTTATTTTTTGACAAATATTTACTTGTTAAATATTTTAATATTTTTTTTGTTTTTGATATAGTTTTGTGTTTTTTTGACATTTAATAACTTGACTTATTTAATATGATAAATATTGAATTATTTTTATATTGTGAATATGAGGACTATGTGGGTCTTTCTTTAATTTTAACGATTGTCTGGCAGTTTGAGTACTTTAAGCGACCTACCCAAATGTCCTTTCCTTGGTATTGTTCGTCGTGACGTCGAGCTTAGGGCTTGCAATCCGGATATCCAGATATTCGTATTATCCGGATATCCGCCGATTTTCAAATCCGGATTTTACTTGCACCACCATCCGGATTTTTCGGATGTTACGGATAGTCGTACTTCTCTTTTAAATATACATAATTACATAATATATAATTTCAAAAAGCTGTCATCTGTAAACTACATAGCTGTTATTACATTATTTATTCTTTCAATATAGTTAATCACTCTTGCAATTATTTATTCACTTCACAAATCACAATAAGTCAATTTACTGACAGAGATCATAATTACATTGACCATTTGTTAACTTTAACTCACATCCATTCTACACGCATTTTAAAATGCTGGTGCACAAGACAATACTGATAATGATAACAGTACAGAAGATATAGATGTACAAGAAATTGAAGATTCCGAAGGTGAAGAAGGTTTTATTGTAGCAAGTAATGTACATGCAACCGGTCGTAGAACTGAAGTTTGTTTAAGAAGCCAAGATTATAACGAAATAATAAAAAGAGATAGAAAAGTAGTCAAGATGTTTAAAAAATCACTGACAAAGTCTGAGGTGCTTTATAAATACACCGCAGAAGGAGAACGAACAAAAGAATGTTCGTCTTATCTTAGACTGCAAAACAAGATGGAACATTCTTGCTAATAGGATTGATTGGTTCTTATTATTAAAAGATTCTGTATTCAAAGCATTAATTGATATTAAATCTGATATATCATTTACTGATACGGAATTACAACATCTTAAAAAAAATTCGGAATCCCTTAATATAATTTAAGCTACGGTAGAAGCGATCTGTGAAGAAAATGCAAACCTACTGACTGCTGACACAGCGTTAAGATTCATGATTAAGAAATTATCGCAAAAAGATAGCATTATCAGTAATGAACGTCTAGTATCACTCAAAAGAAGAATATCATAACGACGAGTTCCAGAACTAATCGGTACCATGGCATATTTACACAACCCTTACATTTTTTATGAAGAGCGAAGTACACACGACTGTCCTTTTGAAAATCCTTCAAATGAATCTGTGAGACTGACGATTGTTAAAATTATTTCTACGTTTTTTGACATACAACAACCAGATCAAACAGTCATAACTTCAGCGCATAATACACAAGATTCAGAAGGTTGCTCTTCTTCAACTGTAAGCGTATCAATTATTAAAACACAAATACGAGAAGAAATCATCCGGTTTATGAGTCAGCCATCTTCTGCGCAGCGACCGACTTCTTCAACAAATGATTTAGACACTACAATTCGAGCACTATTTGATGAGAATGGTCAGAGAAGCAGGAATTTAGAAAGGGTTTACAATCTACTTTTATCAATTCCACCGAGCAGCGTTGAAAAGAAAGAGTGTTCTCTGCTACAGGATATTTTTGTAACCATTTAAGAACTTCCATGAAAGAAGATTCATTAGATAGTTTAAGCTTTTTAAGATCATATTACCAGAATTAAAAGTAATATTTTATTTTAAAGGGCTATTAGATTATTTTGAGATTTTTGTTCTATTATTATTTGATTTATTCTACTGTTGTTTAATAATTGAACTGATTTGCCAGGGAAAATGATATTTTTATTTAATTATTATGTTTTAAATAAGTTGATTTGGTTAGGATGTTGTAATTTGTGATAAATGTTAGATCTCATTTTTAATTAGAGTAGTTTTTAGTATGAGAAAAACAGATACAAATTATTTGTGCGGTATCGGTATTTTATTGTATAATTTTAGAAAGTGAACTAATTTTTTTATGTGAAATATTGGTATAGTTTATTATTTCTTTGTCATTTTGTTCGAGAGACTGATTAAAACGTGTTACAAAAGCTTATTAGTTTTATTTATAATAAAAACGAAAAATTATCTGTACTATCCGCATTATCCGGATATTCCGGATAGTAATATATTAATGTTCGTATTATCCGGATAGATTAAATGAACGGATATTGCAAGCCCTAGGCAGCTCCTTGAGTTATAAGTCGAGCTCGACAATAACTGACAAATGCTTGCACTGACTGGACAGGTCCACTCAAATCTGTGTGGTGCTTTCTTAAAAAGACCATCTCAGACACTAGTCTGCATAGCCTTCATGTGTATCCCAAGATTATGTCTGGACCTTAAACTTATTGTAAACCATTTTAAAAGATTAAAAGAGAAACCACCTTTGGAGTTTCTTGCCGGTTCTTCTCCTTAGGAATCGACCAATGCACCGAACCGTGCCCCCTTTTTTTATGTCGACGTTTTATAAGTGCCCATGTAGGCCTATGTGAAATAAAATATTTTGACTTTGACTTGACTTTGACTTTGACTTTAAAGCGGCTCGAGTTGGGGATGCTATTAATGGTTTGCATGATTAGGATTACAAAATTTACAAACGTGTGTGTTGATCTTTCCACTACGTTGTGCCAAGACACTTGTGCTCAATTTCTGAGATCCTTAGATACGGGTACCAACCTACTCGATAACTATTGTTTGTATTCAAGTAAGTAGGGAGGTACCTACACAACCAAGTGGAACCAATTGGGCAATGGCTACAACTTTCATCATTTGCTACAACTTGTACAGGATATTATCTAGATATGGTTACTGTACAAAGGGTTGAAATCCAACAAACAGTGAATTTTACGTATTAGGAAATTGTACCTACGTTAGGTACACAAACAGTAGGTAAGTACCTACCTGACTTCCTTCTATTTCAAGTCCTACCAGTATAGAAACACGTTGGTTTGTACCTAAGCAAAAATCAGTGTTGAAATGAATTTGCTCTAAGTACCTACCTACCAAACAGCATGACTCAAGAGACCAACGTTAGCATTAATGGAACGGCAGATATTTAGGGTTCCGTAGTCAACAAGGAGCGCTAATAGTTTCGCAATGCCCGTCTGTCTGTGTGTCCACACCATGGGTCAAAACACGGTAATATTATCATACAGTATTCCAACCTCATAATAACAACCTCGATTACGGGATGCGCTCGAGATTCAGACAGTCTCGACTGTGCCGCAGTGACGAACGGACGCTCTGTTTTTTTTTTCAACAATATCCGCGCGTTTTTTTCACTTGAAAAAGTCAAGTACATATTTAATAATATGACAAGTAGGAAATAGTGCTGTTTTTGGTTGCATGAATTCGTCAATACTTAACGCATGCAGAGATAACTTTTAATGAAAATATACTTTAATAAATTAAAAATGGAGGAAATATTCCGAACTTCATCTAAAACGAAACATACAAATTGTAAAGTAGCTGTAGCAGCTGCTGTTGGTAATATGTAGATAGACACTACCAAGTAAAATATATTTTCTTTTTTCTCCACCTTGTCTATGTTTCCCAAAACAATTTTTAATTAAGCTTTATATTAGAGTGGATTTTTTATACTTTTTTTTTCCCTTATCCTAGTGTTCATCAAAATGACGGACCCTAATCTTATTACAATCTCGCCTTGTATATAGACTAATAGGTAATTTAATTATAACTTAAACTGTTAAAAATATTGTCTTTACGTACTAAGAATGTGTCCATTGGCACTTTTCTTATTGTCTCTATTACGGAGAATACACTTTTTCTTATGTTTTTCATCATTTCGTACGTACCACGGTGCATTTACAATTTCCCGCAGTACTTTGTTCTGGAATCGCTGAATTATTGATGCATTTGTCTGTTTGGTGCAGCCCCACAGCTGAATACCATAAGTCCAAACTGGCATCAGGACTTGTCTGTATAGTAACAGTTTGTTCTGTACGGACAGCACGGAGTTTCTTCCAAGCAGCCAATACATTCTTTTGGACAGTAGGTCGAGTTCATTTTTTTTCTTCTTCACGTGAGTTTTCCAGCGTAGCTTTGCATCAAGGGTCATACCGAGATACTTTGCTGTATTTTCATAAGGTATTTGGTTGAACTTATTAATATAAACTGGAAAATACCGTTGCTTTTTGTTGGTAAAGTCTTTATGTACGGATTTGGATTAATTTAATTTAATCCTCCATTTTTTGGTCCAGTCATAAACTTGATTAACAGCCATTTGAACCTTTTCTACTGCTTCTTCGTGGCTGTCTCCAACGGCCATTATGGCTGTATCATCAGCAAAGGTCCCAATGGTATTGTTTTTGGATTCGGGTATGTCGCAGGTGTATAGTAGGTACAGGACCGGACCTAACACACTTCCTTGCGGTACGCCAGCTTTTATTGGTTTAAGTTCTGAATAACTATCTTCTTGTCTTATTCTAAAGACTCTGCTTAAAATGTAATTTTCCAATATGTCTGCAAACGGTTTCGGTAGCAGGCTCTTCAATTTATTAATAAGGCCTTCATGCCAAACTTTGTCAAATGCTTGGGCTACGTCTAAAAAAACAGTAGAACAAACTTGCTTGTTTTCCAACGCGTTTTCTATTACATTTGTGATTCTGTGCACTTGATCGATCGCTGAGTGTTTTTCTCGAAAACCAAACTGGTGCTCAGGTATAATGTTCATGTTATCGATTATTGGGTTAAGACGTTTGAGTATCTTTTCAAACAGCTTTGACATTATTGGTAGCAGGGAAATTGGTCTGTATGATGTTGTTTCGTGAGCCGGTTTCCCAGGCTTTGCTATCATTATTACTTCTGCAACTTTCCATAAGTCTGGTACATATTTAAGCCTCAATGCGGCATTAATAAGAGTTGTTAACATAACCAAACCCTTTCTTGGTAAGTTATGAAGGATTTCCCCTGTTATTAAGTCGTAACCCGGTGCTTTCCTCGGGCTAATTTTGCGCTTTATTTCTCGTGCAACTTCTCTCAGTGTTACCAGTTTGATAGAATCTATATGATCTGGCATCACTATATTAGCCAAAGTGTGTCTTCAATAGTTTCACCCTCGTTTGGTTGAAAGATGATTTCTAGGTGCTCTGCAAACCTCACAGCTTTTTGCTCATTAGTCCGTGCCCACTGCCCGTTTTCACATTTGATGGGAGGAATTTGGGCTATCGGTCTCTTTAGATGCTTAGTAGCCTTCCAAAGGGAGTAGTTTGTCCTTTGGTCGTTACTTAGTTTCTGAAGGTAGGTTTTAGTTGAGTCGTCTCTGTAGTCCTGGATTAGTCTTCTTACTTTTTTTGTAAGTTTGTTTAGTTTTCTTTTGTCATCAGGACACCTAGATTGATGCCACATTTTTCTCTGCTTTCTTTTTTCCATAATGAGCTGCTTGATTCTGAAAGGGAACATGTTCCCCTTCGTTTTTTTTGCTGAATTCAGGTGTTTTTTCCCACGCTGCTTGTTGGATGTAAATAATAAATTTCTCAACTTCGATGTTTAGATGTTCTGGAGTTTTTATTGGAACTTTAAGGTCTATTTGATCATTCAATCTAGCCTTAGAGCTCTCCCAGTCCGTAAACTTATTTAACAAGAGTAAGACTGTTTTCTTTATATAAACAACTCTCACTAATTTCTAGATAAATTGCAGAGTAATCTGAGTTTAAGTCATAGCTTTGCTCCGTTTTTATATAACTATTTGATAAGTCTTTGGTTACGAAAAAAACTATTAAGTCTGGGATCTTATTTGGATCTGTTGGCCAATAAGTGGGCTTTCCAGTAGATATAACGTCACTTTTTAGCTCTTTTATGGCACTCAGTAGTTCGTTCCCTTTAGTAGTTGTTAGTCTGGAACCCCAATGCGTATTTTTGGCATTGAAGTCACCTCCTAAGATAAATCTATTACCAAGGCGGGCTAGAAAAGACGTATAGTGATCTTTTTTTATCATGTGTCGTGGTGGACAGTAGATGGAACACGGTTAATGGGTATTTTTTAGTTTGTAGACAAATTGCCACTGCTTGGATGTCTTTCTCTTCGTATTTAAACATTTCATAGTGTTGAAAGTTATCTTTAACAATAACAGCACTTCCATCTTTTGCAGTATTGTCTGGATGTAGCGCATGGAATACTTTGTAACCTTTAAATTTAATATGACATTGCCTTGTGAAGTGTGTTTCTGATACAAGGCAAATGTCATTTTTTTCAATTTATAATATTACTTGCAACTCATTATGATGTTTTTGAGTTCCACGCCATAATTTTAAGTATAGTATTCATTTTTGGTTTTAGAGGTACCTAGCATTAATGTGCTATTTTCAATTTTTGTTAATCTCTCGTTGAATTTTTTTTTTTTTTTTGTTTATTTTATTATATTACAATCTAGCCTAAAAAGGCTAATAAGCAATTTTAATCTAACTTAATTTGCTAAAAGTAAAATTATTTCTAAGAACACGTCCATTGCGTTTACTTAGCGTCTGTTAAGGGGAAGTCACTTTGTTCCTGTGACCATCTAAATAGCTAGGTACTATATTACACTCGCGGTAAAGCCACTAATAAGTTACACTGTTACACTACACTAACTCAAAAGGCTTAGTCCTTTTGAGCCTTCTTACTATGTCCGTGTTATCGAGGAGCTGGATGGCCTCGACATTAACATGATGATGAAGCCGATGTTCATGAGCTTCTGCATATTTTTGGATTATGTTGTTAACGAACTCTATATTCAGGTCCCGATGGATGTCGTCAATTCTTATGTACCAAGGTGCGTTCACGATGTTCTTGAGTACTTTGTTCTGGAATTTTTGTATAATTTCTACATTGCTTTCTTTGGCGCAACCCCATAGTTGTATACCATAGGTCCATACTGGCATAAGGACTGATTTGTAGAGCAGGATTTTGTTAGGAACTGACAACGCGGAATGCCTTCCTAGTAACCAGTTCATGCTTCTGTATCGAATTTCTAATTCTTCTCGTTTCTTTTTGACGTGAGCTTTCCAGCGAAGCTTTGCGTCTAAGGTCATACCAAGATATTTGGCAGTATTTTCGTACGGTACACTTTCTTTGTTTATGTACACTGGGTTGTATTCTGATTTCTTATTAGTGAAATCAATGTGAATAGATTTTGTTTCATTCAACTTGATCCTCCACTTTTTGGTCCAATCATAGAATTGATTTATTGCTTTTTGTACTTTTACCACAGCTTCTTTGTGAGTGGATCCCGTGGTCATTATTGCGGTATCGTCAGCAAAAGTAGCAATAGTTGCAGTTTCTAGCTCTGGTATATCACATGTGTACAATAGGTACAGGACCGGGCCTAGAACACTTCCTTGTGGTACACCAGCTTTTATTTCTTTTAATTCTGAATAGGCATTTTCTTGCCTTACTCTAAATACTCTGCCAGATAAATATGATTCTAATATATCTGCGAACTGTTTTGGCAACATAGTTCTTAGTTTGTAAATCAATCCCTTATGCCATACTTTGTCAAAAGCCTGGGCTACATCTAAAAATACAGTGGTACATACTTTCTTATCTTCAAGAGCTTTTTCAATAACTGTTGTAATTCTATGCACTTGATCTATCGTAGAATGTTTTTCTCTGAAACCAAATTGATAGTCTGGTATAATGTTGCTATTTTCTATAATAGGTTTTAGTCGTTTTAGAAGTAATTTCTCGAATAGCTTTGACATCACTGGTAGCAAAGAGATAGGCCTGTATGATGATGCATCTTGAGGTGGTTTCCCTGATTTGGGGATCATGATCACTTCTGCAACCTTCCATAGGTCTGGAACATGCTTTAGTTTAAAGGAAGCATTGATTATCTTAGTAAGTTTTACCAAGGCTTTCCTCGGTAGATTCTTTAGGATTTCCCCTGTGATAAGGTCATAACCAGGGCATTTTTTTGAACTGATGTGATCTCTGATTTCTTTAGATACTTCTTTTGGTGTTACAAGTTTTATCTCTTGGTCTACTTGTTGTATTTGTTCCCAATGGAGATCTTGGTCAGCGCTCTCGGTTTGTGTAAAAGGCTTCCTCTAAGTGTTGGGCAAACCTTGATGCTTTTTGCTCGTTACTTATTGCCCATTGTCCGTTTAGTTCTTTTATTGGCGGTATGTGAGCAATAGGTTGTTTTTGATTTCTTGTGGCTTTCCATAGTGAATAATCAGTCGATCGATCATTAGTCAGTTGAAGAAGATGCCTAGTCAGGTTTTCGTCCCGAACTGTCTGGATTGCCTTCGTAATTCGTTTACTTATTCCATTTAATAGTGTCTTATCTTGGGGAAACCTGTTTCGCTGCCACTTTTTTCGCAAGGTTCTTTTTTCTCTGATTAGATCTGTTATTTCTTTTGGATAACTATTAACTTTCAGTGTTCTTTTTTTCTTGGGTGTATTAGCCCATGCAGTTTGTTGAACATCTACAATAAATTTGCTTAATTCGAAATTAAGTTGGTGCTTATCATTGATGAAAATATTTAGGTCTATTTTATTTTCTAAGTCTATTTTAAAGGATTCCCAGTCTGTGAACTTGTTCACGAGAAAGGGATTGTCTTCTCTCTGTTTGACATGTTCACTAATATATAAAATTATTGGTGAGTGATCAGAGTTCATATTAAATCCTTCTTCGGCACTTATAAAGTCAGAGGGTATACCTTTATATATAAAAAAGTCAATTAAGTCTGGAATTTTTCCCGAGTCTGTTGGCCAATATGTCGGTTTTCCAGTTGATAGAACTTCTGATTTGGTTTCTTGTATGGCACTTAGTAGTTCTCTGCCTTTCGTTGTAGTTAGTCTAGAGCCCCAGTAGGTATTCTTGGCATTGAAGTCTCCACCTAATATAAATCTATTTCCAAGTCGCGCTAAGAGTATCTTGTATTCCCCTTTTTTTAGTGCGTATTTTGGGGGGATGTATATAGCTGCTATAGTAGCCGAGTTGTATCTTTTCATTTGGATAGTTACACCGACCACTTGCATTTCCTGATCTTCACATTTGGATCTCTCGTTGAATGATGACATTAACTTTAAGATTTCATCCAACTTTTTGTTGCTGTTCATATCATACAAGGGCGCTTTCGCCTGCCTGTTAAAGTTGCTTGAGCGTATGAAATATTCTTACTTGTTGTTTGCATCGCGCATTGGCTTGGTTTGGACTTGCTACCGTCATCTCTTCGGGCAGGTGTACTTTGTTGAGGATTAATATTTCCTCCTCTTGTTTTTATAAGTCTTAACTGCTGTATTTCTTTGGCTACAATACATCCCCTGTAGTTAGCCGGATGTGGGGCTCCACAGTGGACGCATATTGGCTTCTCTTCTTTCGGTTTTCTGCAATCTTTGGTGAGATGTTTACCTGTACATTTTACGCACTTCGGTTCTTTAGAGCAGTACTTTTGAGTGTGGCCGTACGCCTGACATCTTTTGCATTGTGGTACCAGTTTTGTTGATTTTACCGGTTGTATCTCCACTTTACATCCTAAAATATTTTTAATATTGAAAATTTTGTCGGTTTCTTCTTCATTTGAGAATGACAACATGAACATATTGAGTGGCTCTTTAGTTTTCCAGCTTAATTTGTTGACTGCTTCTATAATTTTGTAGCCTTTGCTGCGCAAGTCTTCGACTACTCTTTCCGGGATACATGTGAAATGTATTTTTTTTTGCCATAACTCTTATTGGCCTTTCTTGCTTGTTCTCGTATGAGTGCCAAAGACAGTTGTTATCGGAAAGGGCTTTTGAGCTTACTCTATATGATTCTTCGTTCTTGGCATTCACCTTTACGGTATCTCCAATCATCATTTTGATGGTGAACGTGGCTGATTGTGTTTCACATAGGAAATCAAAGAATTTTTGGTAATCCTGAATACCATCTACAACAATAGGTGGTGGCAGAGGATTTTTAATAACTTTTTCCTTACCTCTATTCACGTTACTAACGTGTTCATTTTGAGTGAGTTGGGCAGGTGAGGTGTTCAATTTTCTTTTCTTTCTGCTCTTTTGCCGTATCCACCCTGTTTCTCGAACGAGTTCTTCTTCATCCGTTGCATATTCAACAGGCGGCGATGAGGTCTCGGTGGCGGTTGTTGCTGATTTGGCTGCGTTTTCTGCTTGAAGTTTCAGCTGTTGCTGGAGGTTTTCTATTTGACTTTTCAAGTCATTTAGGTTCTTTTGGAGCTTTAGACGCTCATTTTTTTCTTCACAATAGTGTTTGTACAACAGATGTTCCGTCTCTGTTTTTAATTTAATTTTGGTTTTACCCGGTGTATCATTTTTCGATACCATTGTAAAATTTAAGCCAGGATTAACTTGGCCTTAACAATGATATTTGCCGTCAGCCGTCAGCATTATGCAATAACTAGGTCATTACGATTTATATTGGATATTTTATTTGTTTAAAAAGTATATTATACAATCACAAAACTAAATGGAAAAACAATTGCCTACTTTGTTTTTCCATTTAGTTTTGTGATTGTAATTAAAATACTGGAGTCAGGCCGCCCTATTGCATGTTTACGTACCGCGCGGCTGTAGGCATTTATTTCAAAGATATGGCCAAGTTACAATACTGTATGATATTCATACTGTGCTAGTAACTACTAGAAATCTGTAATTTGGCTAAAAAACCACATTTTTTATACAAATTAAATAAATAATTATCTTTTATCACTGTAACTTATTGTAAAAGGAAGGACATAGTATAGTTTTATTCTATGAAGTATGTCAATGGTTGTTCCATTTTATCTGTTAAGGTTATAAAGTTTCAGTATCAAAGAATGTTAATAAGTGTAAGTTTACCTGATTCTCAGCTGCACATTGGCAGCAGTAGCTCCGTGCCGCAGACATTGCGTTAGACTTGGCTAAATGTTGAATAATAGCTTTCAGTCTGCCTTCATCCATATCTTCGGGCTTGCTGTTCTCCCATTTTCCTTCAGGGTTCATTTGAACAATGAAAGGGGCAGACATGCCCAGAGCTTCGAATCCAGGTTGCAACAGTGGACTATAAATGAAAGCACCTAGCGTTATAATCAAGCTTGAGCCTTGAGAACGCTCAAGGGGTACTACTATTTAACTTAACCTTATAAACGGCTAAGTTGCGACGAAGAAATAATGTGTTTATTGGGCTTTCCGATAGATACAGAATTTCTTAGCAGTGAACTCTGGATTTGGGTGATTACAGGCTGTTGTGATGATGTCGTATCGGTTTTATGGCGGAAATGGATAAAAAAACTTTACTGCTACTTACACATCTGCTAGCTTTGACATTACTTTTTTACCAGCCATTGCGAAAAGAAAACAAATAATCTTAGTGAAATTAAATTTGGAAAATCATTTAAGTAGGTATTGTGTTTTAGAATTTTGTAACAAAACAGAAGAATTTAGTGGTCTTATTTTAATAAATTGATTTTTGTAACCACATTTGTAACCAAAGAGTAGAGTTTGTGTCATTCAAAGAGTATGTAATTTTAGTGTCATTGTCTAACGGACAGTACTTAGTATTTAAGTTTTTTTTTACAAGTGAAACCTTCGTTGAGTTTTATCTTCCGTAAAATCCGCTTGGGCCAGCACAATATTGTCAGGAAGTCGCGGATCGCGGGATTAAACTTTTGCTATTGCTCCAATAGGTCCAAAACACAGACTGCAGAGTCGTGATAAATGTTTTGTAACCAACTAACCACTGATGCTACAAGCTATATCTCAAAAACTATTACTGCTGGATGACCCGCACCTGCAGGGCTATTGCGTATTTTTTAAATGACAGTGGCTATCATATTGTCTATGGATTAACTGTGAAATTGGTTATGGTTTAGTACAAAATGGAACCATTTGACAGTAATTGATAGGCACTATAGGTTAGCCACTGTCATTTAAAAGATACGCAATAGCCCTGCTGATCCGACAATCGTTGCGCTGACACGCTGATAGCTGACTCAAGCACCTGAAACAGAGAGCATCCGACTACGGTACGCAGTCAAGTTACTTCCCCCCCCCCTCATTAGCCCTATAATATGCGCGCATGACACTCGTTTATGGACTGAGTCCATCTCATGCGCGGCACTTTTCCACTAGCAGCAGGGATCCTTTTCGGGGCAGAAAGAAACCTCCAGACAGGAACAGAAAGGAACCTCCCAACAATACAAACTGTGCCCAGGAGTACCGCTCTCTGCATCAATCCCTTGATCCAGCTGCCTAACGAGAGCCTCCTCAGATGTTGGTCGAGGCTGTGACGACTATCGGCACAATAATCGCCGAGTCCATTATTATTATAATTTTTTGTTTTATTTGTATTTTTTTTTCTTTTACTTTTAAAGTATTTGGTACTATCATGATTTTTTTCACACGCCCTGACAAGACACGTATAGGTTTACACTTGAGTCGATCAAAAATTTGCAACAAAAAATAAAGCTTTTTTCACAAACAAATCTCTTAATCGAACTGTTTCAGCAAACTTTTTTAAAGACCTTTCCAACGACACCCCACACAGTGGACTTCGCGAAAAATATAATCATCCCCACTTGAATGTCGGTACTGGAGATCACAAAAAAAAACAAAATTTTACTTTAGCACTTTGTCAGCGTAACTTATTGGTATATTAATGACAAAATACAGTTTTCTTAAGAGTCCTTGAGATATAGTGCGGAAGCACAGACAGATGTGGCGAAGTAATGAACGAATGTAGTTTGTAGTTATGATGACTAACTACTCTATGTAGCCGTAGTTAGAAATCAGTAGGTAGTTAGATTACATTTTGCCCAATAAGTACTGTTTGCAATCCTAACCTTATGTTTGGCCCCATCTTTGGCTCTATATTTTTGTAATTTCAATATCTTAATTAAAAAAAATGCAAAGTTCTTCAACCGATGGCTCTAAAGCAAAGCGAAATCGAGAAGTGTTTATAAATAGTGATATTGTTTGCAATTTAATTATTAAATCTCTTTCTTGCGTCTCGTTTTCGTTTCGGTGGAGTGCCGCCTCTATTATGGTTAGAGTTGACTTTCTACGTACCTAATGATGACAGTGAACTTTAAAGTCATTGATTTTGTGTTACAGTTTTTATAGGTCTATGATGTCCATTTACTGACATTCAGCATGTTTTGTGTATTTTCTAGTCATGCTTAGTATCCGCTCAGCAAGGTGCACCTACAATTCCAGATCAATCAGTTGTATGGTGCGTCAGCAATAAAACGTCCATTTATCCAACCAACCATTGAAAACATCGTCTAGAAAAACAACAGGTTGGTTTATGAAATAATGCAATTTTTATTTATCAAAATATATTTTATAGCAAAATGTTGGTTTGTTTTACTACCACTGCGATAGTAAGTCGAAATCCGTGTGTCTGCTGAGAAGCCAAGGTTTTGGTTTGTTCAAGACTCCACCTCCACGTTTCGGTTGGTTGTCCGTTTTGTCCTGTTCTTTTTTCTTGCAAGCGTGCCAAATGAATCTAGGAAAGGAATTACAATAGGTTTGGCTTTAGTTTCATTAATATCTTGAAAAGCGCAATTAACAAAAAAAAAAAATATTAAATCAAGTCAAAGTAACTTTAAACGTGTACCTACTACGAAACTAACGAGCAATTTCACTTGGTTTTGTTAAACTTATTTTAGAGACTTATGGTAGGTACTGGAACGTTCCATGAGTTAGACACGTTCACAATAGACAACAGCGCCTAATATCGTAATCGTTCCAGTAGGTACCACACAACAATAGACAACAGCGCCTAATATCGTAATCGTTCCAGTAGGTACCACACAACAATAGACAACAGCGCCTAATATCGTAATCGTTCCAGTAGGTACCACACAACAATAGACAACAGTGCCTAATATCGTAATCGTTCCAGTAGGTACCACACAACAATAGACAACAGCGCCTAATATCGTAATCGAATCGAATTTGTAATTAGTTGTTGTAGATTGATTTTTCGCTATGTAACTATCTTTGTTTACAAGAATTTATAGCTTCTATGGAGTATAGATTGAAGATGTAAGGAGTTCATACCTTGGAGTCCTAACCGTTTGGTGATGGACTGGACAATTATATTCCCAATCTGGTAGTTGGAGGATATAAATAATTTCTTCATCGGCATCAGAAGTTTTTCCTGTTTTCTTAGTAGATGTTTCGTATGGCTGTAAGGCAAAATAATAGAATTATTTTAAAGACTATTAACTGTTAAGATGATTAGGTATCTACTTGCTGATCTAGAGACGTAAAGGCGATTGCTGAAAAATCCAGAAATCCAGACTGATAGTGTGTTCGATTACCAGCTTGGGCAGTGTTGTGGGGTCTCCCTTCAGAAATCTCTCAGTAACACACTATCAGTCTGGATTTGGGCCCGTTTGATGGCAAGTCCCCTATGACATGGGACTTAAACATAACACACTGACGATATATTATATGGGTGTATTATTAAAATTACACCTCTGCCAAACCCTTGGGGAAATACAGGCGCGATAATTTGGTTACAAATAAATCTATGTTTTACAATCGCGACATCTATCTACGCTTACCAACAACGTGGAGCTTTCATGAATTGTAAATATGTTTTATAATTAGTTACTAGATGGCGCTAGCATTGAAATGTTGCTAGGTACGGCCGAGTTGAGTGATACTTACGAACACGCTAGGTGCGGTAAGAGCCTCGCTGCCGTCCAGGTATCCGTCGAGTATTTGTTGGTTGACCTTATATTTGCGAGCTAAGTTGAAGTGCTGGGTATTCTCTTGTGTCATCGGGAATGTGATCAAGGGGCGCCTGGGGAGACAGGTCATGAACAGATTGAGATTCATTGCAATCAGATTCATCGACACGACGACAAACAAGTCAACTGTTATAAAGAATTTCATTCGAGGTAAAAATATTAAGGTGGAAGCTCACATCTGGCCCGCGAAATTCTAATTTTCTTACGTTTTTGGCAATTTGCAGGCCAGTGCTTGGTTGTATGTTTATGAAAATTTGATTTGCGACTGTAAGACGTATGAAGTTACCGAATTATAACCATCAAAATTACTAACTACTAAAGAACGACGACTAAATTACTAAAGAATGACTTTTACATGCAAAAATCAATCTTGACATGAAAATGAACTTGGAGGGTTGTATTGATAATTTTGATGGTTATAATTCGGTAACTTCATACGTCTTACAGTCGCAAATCAAATTTTCATAAACATACAACCAAGCACTGGCCTGCAAATTGCCAAAAACGTAAGAAAATTAGAATTTCGCGGGCCAGATGTGAGCTTCCACCTTAAGGCTAAAGTGTGTTCAGAAATTCATATCAAATACAAAAACAATTCGTGTGTGAGTGTGAGTGTGTGTGTGTGTGTCCATAGTCCTCTACCTTCTTTAACCACAAGGCAGTCACAGGAATTATCGCAAACGTTTCAGTATAGGTCTCTACTATAAATTGTAATTTTATGGGTGTTTTTTTTTGGTATTTAATAGTTACAATAAATTTTCAGTAAACGTTGATTAGTATGTTTTATTTTGTCGTATCATTCAACATTGGCACTTCCAAAAATTGAAAACTCAATACTTAGTTAAAAAGGTAAGTTCAAATCTATTGACAGAAACTACGGTGTTTTTGAGAGCTTAAACCGAGAAATTGATTTGGTAGCAACAATCAATACCTAATTGTTCAAAAAACGAGCAAACTTTATATCGGTACTTTTTATCGGTGCAAGTTACTTATCTAAACCTACGCGCATATTTCAATGCGCTGACAATCTTGCAGGACTGGGCCCTTATAGTTTTCACTAACTGATTGATATGAATAGGGTATGTAGGTACTCAGACAGGAAGTACCTACTGTGATAATGGTACTACAAGCTTACTTTCTGGAGGTCTAAAATAACCACATTAAGCACGTCATCATAATACGAATTGCGTTGAAATTCGTAAAATGGTCACAGACGCAGTTAGGTACTATTATTAGGTTCTATTTATTGTATTTATATACATATTTTACCAATTTTAACGTAGTTCATAATATTGTCTTATTAAAATAATAAAATGCTAAAGTGGCCATTTTAGACCCCTGGGTTCCCTAGGTTATATTTTATTCTTGTTTCTTCTTTTAAACACGACAACCCGGGTTGCTGAAATCGTCAAAACAGTTTACACAATATTTTCACTGCTTTAAAGGTAAGTACGATATAATCAGCCGACGTTGCATAAAAAAGGGCAAGTAATTAACGCTCAAAATAATTGTAAAATTTCTAAACATTTGTGGGTAAATGTGGAGATGCTTCGAAAGTGTTGAATTGAACTGACTGGGGATTAATGAATTTGGAAATAAATGCAAGTTGGTCGAGGGGAGAGCAAAAGTCACAAATTTGATCCCCTAAACAGAAAACTCACTTGCACGCGGTGCACGGTGCACCCCATTTTAAACGAGAATCAGTCGCGGGTACGTACGATAGATGGCGCGCCTGTACTACCGTCCGTGAATACTATGTTGATATTATGTCTCGTGAAGCTCATGGTGCACTCAGGGTGGCTTGCTCCGAACAAACTAAACGCGATCCAACGGTTAGTGGATGGATCGCGTTCAGTTCAGTTCTTAAAAGGAGAGACAAGGCTTTCTTCCTTCCCTTTCTTTATTTCATACAAACGTATTCCCTCGTTTTCTCCCTAGAAATAAAACTAGCGCAAATATTTTTTACTATATACAATTAAGTGATCGATTAAATCGAAACAGAGATCAAAATATATTATTTGGTGTTGGGACCACTTTCGTATGGGCTAAGTGCCACTAGCTTTTCCTCAAAACCACGTTCAAGAGCTGTGTCTGTCAAAATTCCATAGCAATGATGACCACGCGGCAGTATCATGATATGATAATAATATGAAACACTTTATATATTATTCTCAAAATGTTCACAAGCGCAGTTATTATTGAAAGTTATCACTTTGTGACCATTTTACTAATTGTAACGTACTTATTTCATATCATTATCCAATTGTAGACCCCCATATGTTAACCTCAGAATCAAATCGGTGCTAACCACCCTCCATTTAAGGGGAGGTGACCCGCATTTAAGATTATTAAAACAATCTGAGACTTAAAAAATGAGTTTTAAATTAAAAAAATATATATGTTTTAGTTAAGGATCTTGTCTAGTCAAAATCGCATTCAGTTGCAAGACCTGATGAACTTCACTCGATAGAAAAAAATCAAAGTTAAGTACCCCTTTTAAGATTTTTTTTTCGCTATATTATATCTGATTTTTGACATTTAATTTTTGTACTAAATTAAAGAAAATAATTAGTTGTACACACATTTGCAGAGTTTGACTTGATAAACGGAACTGACAGTTTTTCTGGAGCACGGCTGTCCCGCATATTTAATCGCTAAATGACTTCAGCGCTCGAACCCTTAAACGACGCGCTGCATTACGGCGCGTTGCAATTTGCACTACAAGTAGCGTGTCAAAGAAATAATTCCAATCGGCTCGAGTTGAGGCGATACATTTCCCAAGCAGTGCTTAGAACTGCGCGCTGTAATCTCCTGCTACACGAAATACGACGGAACCTCATTTATGAAAAATAGTAAAAAAGATGGTACCTATCGGAAATTGTCAGATACACGTATTTCTGAGTAATGAAAACGTGTAAAATCGACTTTCAAAATACAGAAAAAATGTGTTAAAATAGGAAAATAACGATTACTTTTCTTAAAGTCTGCTAATAAGTTGATCAATGTTAAAGCAATGCAACTTTAACTTGGCAACTCAACGGTTCAGAAAATAATATTGTTTTGTAGATTCAGCACGGCCAGGATCCTGCTCTTATATTATCAATTTACGACTAAACTATAATATTAGATTGTCTTGTAACCTAAGGTTACAAAACCAGTGGCCTCTTATTCTGTTGGAACTCCGTACAATCGCCCAATTAATATGACTGTATTACACTTTATATTATTAAATGTAAATTTAAAAATGATGTGATTGCCGCTTTAAGGGCAGTAGGCTCCATATTCCACAATATCGATATTACTTTTTATTGGACCGGTATTATACATCACGTTTAAAATTATGGTTATTTTTTTTTAGTTTGTCTCATCTTTTATAAAATATTGTTTATCTTTATTTTTCTTTGAGGTAGCCCTGCTACAGTTTACGTTTGTTTTTTATTATATAACATAGTAATCTGTGGAAAATGTTGTGGGTAGTATATTTGTTAAAATTAATTTTAAGAAGTTTTAAGTTTGTGTATACTTAATATACTACTGTTTGTTTTCCCAAATGAAATAAATAAATAAATGCTCATACCTAAACGCGTCCAGATACAAGGCTCTTTTAGGCAGGTCGAAGTGTGACTTAATGTAGTCTTCATCCAAGAGATGGAAGTCACTCTGTGCTCGCGAAGACGCCGAAGCCGGTCGCGGCTTGCCGCTGGCACTGAGCTGCTTGGCTGCGCGTGGGTCATCGCGAGGCACCAGGCAGATCAGTGGAAGGTTGGCTCTGCTACCTGCCCCGGCGCATTGGCAACATCTGTACACAACAATATTTTTATAAAAAACGAATCACGAACATTTCCGTCATATTAAGCAAAAGAGGCGCACCTAACGAACCTAACCTAACGAACAAATTGAAGCCGTACTAGGTGCGCCTATTTTGTTGTCTAGCATAAACATCATCTGCCTATGATGATCCCACTGTAAAATGTTGGTCCACAGACCTCGACTGCATTGAGCCACTATGTGGGGCCAGTATGGCCACTTGCACAGTCTGTGTTCTGTTCTTAATTCCTTGTGGACCTACTCCGTCTAGAAAAGCAATTATTGCAGTGCTAGTACACATAAGGGTTGAAGTTGAAAAGTTTCTGATTTAGTTTCAATGCTTTGCCATGTTATGAAGGAAACGCTGAGAAATGAAAGAAATGGCGTCATTTAGTTAGATATACCTTCCTAGTCTTTATCACAAGAGGGAGAGACAGTCAAAAAGTAAAAAAAGGGATTCCTACTGAAGTTAGGCTGATCCGCAAGTAATAGACTGAAATCTTACTTATTCAAGATCAGAATTCATCTCCTGGTAACAAGCATAACAATTAGGCTAAATTGGAAGTCTCTGTGATGTTTCACCATTTTGAGAGCATTCGTGGAACATTCAATTACACTTAATGAAGCTAGTCTATCCGTTTTCGAAACCCAGGACCTCAATAAGTCGTACGTTGCAAACTTACTATGCTCCTCTTTCCTGATGCCCTGTGTCAAAGCAAAGGGAATGGCGGTGATTTCAGCCATGGTGTTCATAGAACAGTCGCAGAAAGCGTCACAGTTTGGACGTGTCAATTATGAGCTCGTGACCATGTGCAGTAGTAGTAGTAGTCTGGTAGTAGACGGATGTCGAGAAGGTGATGCGGTGGAACATATATGGGCTTTTTACGAGAGGCAGCTTTTCACTATGGGTGGTGTGGTTCTGATCCCAAACGCGTTCGGCTACAAGACGACCGTGCTTCGAATCTTCCTTCCCTCCAGCATGAGTTGCTGTACGCTCCTAGACTGATACCAGCCTTGGGACTGCCAATTCACTAATTTTCAAAGTCAGTGGCACTCCCTGTGTCGATGTAACATTTGGCATATTGTCTATAAAATATGGTTCGTTCCTAGCACCTTGAAAAACTAAAAATTTTACTCACTCGGTAGACATTTTTTTAAAGAACAGGCAGGTCTTTCTGTGGTCAGAAAATTTAATTTTGTTTTATCTATACGGTCATTTTTTTGTTATAATTTCCATAATTTGCAGACCAAAGGATTGCATTATCTCATTTCATGTCATTTGTTTGTCATTGTATGTTTATTTTTGTTTTTGACTCTTTTCATTCTTTATGGCCTTACTTTGACACAATAAATGAAATAAACCTAAAAAAGGTTTAATTTAGTTATTACATTAAATTGAAACATTTAATAACTTTAGCTTTTATGTGCTTCGTGTTACAGGAGGGCTTTAGTGGAGCTACCTCATCCTAGTCTAGCTTTTCCTCTATGTTGAACTCGGCCTCCGGTCCAATCAAATGCTGATGAATATACCAGTATTTTGCATGGAGCGGCTGTATTATGGGCCAATTAATGTGGAATAAGCAGTGATCGGAATAGGTATAGCTATTTAGGTTCATTGACCGCAAACATTGATGTTAATATAGATAATCCGAGATTCAGACTGGGATTTTAAAAAGGTTTATATATTTTTTTAATAATTTTATTACTTAAAAACCAAATCCCGGGACTCGGGGAATATCCATAATATAGTCGTACTTAAAACAGCTCCACCTATTCAGATCTATGGTAATAACCCAAGTAACACATAAAAGCACTATAACGGTCGGTTTACAGCATTTTGGTATCGTTTTAGCATTTTGAGTTGGTTATAAACGAGTATTAGCATCGAAAACGTCTATACGGCTACTTTAATGCTTATTGGGGCACAAATTATACGGCTTTAGGCCAAAAATAGGTTCACAAGTAGTTGTTTAATAGCATTACGGGCGCATTATATTAGCATTATTGTTGACGAAAGGAATGGACTGTATGGGATTCTATGAGGTGAGGTGGAATAAAACTAAAGAATGGCAATAAAAATCTAATATGCAAGTAGAAGTATTCTCAACAACGAGGTGAAACAAAGAAAACTGACAAATCACCTTTTTAAACAAAATAACATCAAAAATAGACAACTATAAAATACCAAAGAGATTGTCAACAATTATTGTGACCAATTAAGTTGCCAATCCCAATAAAAATGCATTATTACCGTCAATGAAGTTGCCAATCGCATTACAGAAGCATTAGATTGTGCTAAAAGAATGATACTTTTACAGTGTTCACAGATAGAACTTATATAAACCCTACACCATTGCAAGACATCTCTATCACCATGGCACAATTGTTATAATACAATTAACGTTGTAAAATAAGTACTTTGTCCAGCAATATAAAATGGACGGAGACCGACAAACTTAATGAACGACCACATACTTTTTTGCATCAAATAACAATACTGACTCTTTTGTTATCAGCCATCAAATATTAAACGCAATGTAGTTAAAAATAGTAATAAATGAAGTAGTTGTTAATGTGTAGTAGTTGTAGTAGTAGTTGTAAATGTCTATATGAATTTAATTTAAAAAATTTACGCACTTGAGATATAGTGTAGTTTTGATATATAATTTCATATAAAGATATTATATGTAAAACAATTGTGTATTCCAAATCTGGAATTTTGTTTGCATAATTAACATGATAGTATTGGCTGGGCAGTATTTAATTAAGTTATATCATTATGATAACGGTTTCTTGCTATTATAAATAGGTCCATATGATTATATTTTTTGGTTATAAAATATTTAAAATGGTGTTGGTCTACAGTAGCCCTGTGAACCTTTAGAAAGGCTTATTAATGCCGCCAGCTTTATAAATACTCACATGTGAACAATTATTAAGCTAGAGGCCAGAGAGATTTTTAGTGAACCGTCGTAGTGCCATTGTCTATAAAGTAGTTTTATATGGGTTCACTGGTGTGCCAGTAGGCTTGATTTAGACTGAAATAGTGCCAATACTTGAACGTAATTTAGCGAATCTTTGAGCAAAACAATAAAACCCATAAACACTAAACACATGACGTGTACATGACGATAATTGTCAAAACCATTTTTTTTTAAATTTAGTTTCATGGTTTATTAAAATAATAAAAAGCTTAAGTACTTATAATAACATTTATTATTGGTACGTATGTAATAATGGTATGAAATATATAAGTGTTCATGATGATGCAAACATACTAATTTACATCTTGTCATATCATATCATATTGGGGAGAAATGTGTTTCTCCCCGATATGACCGACAAATGGCTTTACGAGTACAGTAAAGTGAAAAATATATTGCGTTAAGCATCACGATAACTCACGTGTAAAGAGCTGTTAGTCGGACAACAGAACTCAGTTGAACTCTAAAAATTTACGCATTATATTATATATGATTCACGTTTATACTATTCACCAGTATTACGCTTTTACTTACCACTTGTAAGTTCTACAACACAACAAAGAGCAGTCAAAATAGCTCAAAGTTGTACGAATTACGATTATTGATTTACGGTAAAAGCTGTAAAGCTGCATTGTGGTTCGCTGCAGTAAAACTAAAGGCTTTACAAAAGCATTTTGACATGTCAATGTCAAACCGCTATGTAAAGCATAGTGTTTAGTGTAAAGCATTACAATGGTTTCGAAATGCCAATATAATGCCATAAGTACGGACTTTAAGCTCTACATAAGTATACTTACTAATTGTTTTTTAAATTACTTTCTGTGTTACTTGAGAAGATACTCCTTCGTCCTTGGTCAGACTTTCAGACTTTTAGCCTTCTGAGTTCTCGTAACGATTGCCATAGATCTACAAATGACAGACGGGACCAACAGCAGATTGCCGATCAGGGGCGGTATTAGTATAATTATCTACTACCTACCTTGAGACTGACTACTAATTACTAAATAGTAAAAACCTAGTCACATTGCACATAAACATACTCTTAACATCACGCCTGTAGATAAGTATGCCCGAAGGGTTAGGTGGAGAATCAGAATCAGAATTATTTATTTGTTAAACTTAAGTATCGGAGAAGTTTTATTGGTTTCTCCAGGAATTTCTCAGAAGCTAGATTGCTCAGTTGATAGCTATAGTCTCGCGAACCCTGTTTACATAGGATTTAAACTGAACTGGTGAAATGTGGGTGTACTTTAGGTACGCCTCTGTAAAACCCTTCGGGGTTTACTGGCGTGACTTATGTTATGTAAATATATGTGTACCCTCTTTCTTGTTCGTTCGCAGTGTCTCTCACTACTCTATTCTGTTTCTGACACACTCAACTCACTGGTCCGCTTGCAAACCTTTTTCGATTTTTACTCAGTTGAACCAGCTGTTCAAATTGTTATATTTGGTCACTATTTGGTAATCTCGTTGGCTTCTTTTATCTCTGTTCATTGACATCTTGCCATCCATCAAAATCAAAACAACTATTTACGAATGTACCTTTACGCAATGGCGGTGTTGGCATGGTAAGGTGCGATTGCAAGGAAGTAACATCTATGATCCCTGTGTAGCGTACGTGAAATACTACCTACATCCAGTAATTTCATATACCGCGGGTAGTCCAGTAGTAACCAACATTTGGATGAAGCATTTTGCCGTCTCCACTGCAACTATTTCAGTTTATTCATGATCGTGATGTTTGCAACAGCGCCGAAATATATCATTATCATCATCATTTCAGCCAAAAGACGTCCACTGCTGGACCTAGGCCTCCCCCAGGAGTCGCCACATTGACCGGTCCCGTGCGTCTCGCATCCAGCGGGTCCCCGCAACCTTTACCACGTGCACGGTCCACCTAGTGGGAGGCCTTCCAACGCAACGTCATCCGGTTCGCGGTCGCCACTCCAGAACTTTTCGACCCCATCGGCCATTCGTTCTGCGAGCAATGTGCCCTGCTAATTGCTGAAATATATAACTCTTAAGAAATAGTAAACAGGGTAAATATCCCGTTTTCAGTAATTGATGAAAACGTATCGTTTGCCCTAAATATCAGCACCAGTTACAAGTAAGAGGTTATTGACTCGTCAAGTTAAATACTGCCCTAATCCCAATCGACGGGGTAACAAAATAAAGATGAAACATTCAATATTCGGGGGCGGCGCGTGGGAGACACGTGGCCGGTTTCTGTGACGACAGATTTACAGCGAGACGGGGTCGGGCCGGGGTCGACCCACGCTGGGCTGTTTGCAAACGATCCGCTATTTATCCATCGCCCCGGGCCACGACTTTATTGCTTTCTATGCACTCCGCATTTTTGCCACGTTGTTTTAAGGCTATATTTGAGTTGGCAGTTACGAATATTTTTATTATCAATACTTTCGTCTGTAGGGCGGTGTCAGGGCTTTGATTGAAAAATATTTGGTAGTCGATCTAGTCTTAAATATTAAAATACTAGCTGTTGCTGGCGGCTCACCCGCTACAACTCGAAAATCCACGGGAGGATAAAATCGGGATGATAACTATCATATGTGTTAATCCAGGTTATAAACTATCTGTGTACCAAGTTTTATCCCAATCTGTTCAGTAGTTATTGCGTATAGAAGTAGTGTATGTAACACACAAACTTTCGCCTTTATAATATTACTGTGATAGTGTGATAAAAATTACTTGTCGCTATGTTCTTTTAACAAGCGAGAGGCGGCAGAAGGGTGTAAGTAATAGTACATTATGGTACAAGTGTGTAATCATCAAAACCTTTAACTATAACCGTGTAACTATCATACGACGTTTTTCAACACACTTTTGAAGAAAACAATACAAAATAAATCATTTTCAACAGGTAAAACAAGTTGTGAAAATTATTTCGCAATGGTGGGAAAAAATAATCAGTTTTCCTATGCGCGCGCATCTAATAAATGGCGATCGGCCATAGACTTAAATAATGAAGTTTCTTTTTTTGTGGCTTTTTGAATATAGCGTTTTTTTTTTATTTCTAGGTTTTCTTTATTACAGAGAAAACAAAAGTTATATTTGAGAGAACGTTTTATTTATTAAAAACGTACAAGTTGAAATGAAAACTATTTAATTATTTAGTTCAAGTTTAATTTATTATGTAAATAATTGCATGAAATGAACAAGCAATACCCTAGCAAGCTGTACCTACATTAATTTATTGGTATTATTGAACACGATCTTTTTTGTATCGTAACCTTTTTTAGAGCAAAGCAACTCAACCAATAAAATAATAAAACCCTATAACTTACTTGTGAATAATAGCGACGAAAACGTCACAGTTTAATTACAGGTGTCATTATGTGGGTAGTTCTTCACCATTCTCTGCGTAACTTTCATGGTGAATTTATTTAGATATCTTCATTTAGTTGGACACACACTTAAGACGCTGTAAATAACAATACGTACAGTTTTTATTATATGTCAAATAGCGGGTGAAGGTAGCTCTGAAAGGTTGCGAGGATCCGGCAGCTCGAGGTGGCACTTCACAAGTTGGAGGCAATGTGTCTCTCTTTCAAACATCCCACAGCCCCGACAGTGTGTATGGCTACCCGACAGTCTGTACCTTAGCAATATCTACGGTCTAGGAGAGATTAGTGCAAATGTACAACAAAATAACTTGGAATCTATTTATTCTTGCTGATTTCAATGAACACCCCATCGCGTTCTTTTGTGAGTTATTGATTTTTGTGACAATCATGTATGTGTATAATATGTTCGGATATAGCTAAGTTAGGCAGTCCATCAAGCACTCATACATTCTATAATGATACTAATCGATGTAAACGCGTCAAGCCAGAGTCCTGTAAACAAAAACAAGTAATGAATGTTTACTATGAAGTTTGTTGGTTGGACCATTTGCCTCTAATTGATAAATGTATTCTTGACATAATTGAGAAAATGGTAGCTATATCTGTGACGATTCGATATGGTTATCACAGGTTAAAATTATAAACCTGAGCGAATACCACCAGTATATCTAGAAGGGGTATATTTGAGTTGTGTTGCCGAGTTTAGGTATCTAGGGCACGTTATAACTGAAAATATTAATTAAGATGAAGATATTGAGAGAAGCTCGTTGTCGGTACGCGCTAACTTGTCGGTGCATAGGTTCGCAGCTATTCGCAAGGTGTACAGCATAGTTAAAGGTAACTTTGATCAGGACACACTATCAAAGCATTTACACCAGCGGCAGCGCCCTATGTAGGTACCAACTAAATGGAGCGGGTCTACAGTGCTCGAGAGTGCAGTACTACCACACCTTTTGGACTCTTGTATGTCTGCCTCGATTTTGCAAATCAAATCAGATCGATTTGATTAATTGCATGAAAATGTTCGTGCAATTACCAGCCAATTGCAAAACAATTACTAATATTATAATTAAAGCATTATCTCGGGTATGTTTGTCAATGCGAGTGTGATTGACTTTATATAACGCTTTAACGCGCTATAATGTGTTAACAAACATCAGTAATTAGCCTAATTTTAGGTGTTAGCGACGGAATCCTATGGATGATTAGTTGATTACAGAGAGACCTGAATCTGCAGTGGTGGGAAAGCTTAGCAGGCTATATGTATTGTTATTCTGACTAAAATTGTTTTAAAAGATAATGTTACACACATTACACATTACACACACACACACACACAAACACACTAACTACACACTACACTTATAATTAGTCGGACTTATAGGTATTTTTGTTTAATTTGCGTAAATCGTGCAAAAATGGGACCGGATAACAAATAAAAGCTCTTCATAAATATGTCATAGAAGCCACAGTCACTACTGGATAAGAACGAGGAGAGTTTTTAGAGGTTTCTTCCCAAGAATAGGTACCTACCAATAATTCCATTAGAATATATCTTTCGAATTTAATAGCATTTATAGTTCCGTGTTAGTGAGCTTCACCATGACAATCAATAAGTCGTAAATGTCCGGGACTGTTTCTCACATTACGTAGTACATTATACATTATGCACATACATTCATTAGTCTACAAAGAGGTGCTAGGGTTATTCTACAGACATGTAAAAAATAAATGTCTCATCCCATTTCGGTCACTAACAAACTAACAAACTAAAATGAAAAAGCTTCTTACTTTAATAACCACGTACAGACTTACATATGCTCGCGAATGAAGCCAACTTGTTAGTCATGATTATAATCACAAAACATTATCAGCTGTCACATTTGGGTCGAGTAGGTATTCGATTTGTGTATGAAACAGATTAAATTTCGTACTAATTAATTAATATTGTACGGTTTGTAGGAATATTTCATGAATGGAAACATAGTGTAACTTGGTCCCAACTGATGTAATTTCGACAAAAACTCTCCGGAATGAAAAAGTCACAGAAATGTTTGAATATAAACTGTATTTGTTTTTTACATACATTCGTATTACGTAACGTTGTTCTTTTTTTAAAAAACGGTTGTGTTTACATATTTAGAATAGGCGTGACGACATAGTCAAAGAATTAATGATTTAATGATATTAGGGGAAATTACATACGAGAAGGATTTAAAACACTGATTTAGTTTTATTTAAAAAATTAAGATTAGTAAGATTTTTAATAAAATAAAAGATTAAAATACTGATATCGGCCATTTTGATTGAAACACCAATCATAGCGCACTACGTCACGCCTATGTAAACATCACTAGCTGTCACTAGCTCACTGTGTTGTTTTGTTGCCGATTACGCATACGCATACGCATACGCATTTGGATATTTTTTTTGTTACTACAATACTTTGTGAACATCTTTAGCAATGGAATCAGGCTTTGTAAAAGCAAACAGTTCAAATTTGCCCAGGATAGATTTACTGATGTTGGGCGATTTCCTTGGGTCAAATAAAGAATTTTGCTCGTCCGAGTTCCGAAATGTGAAAACCTCCCTGTAAGTAAATTTTGTAAGTATATAACACTATAAAAATACAACAAACTCGTTTTGAGCTTGTAGGAGTTTAGTTTATTTTCACTTTCATATGTTATTTTTACAATAAACTTGTCAGTTTATTTTTGAGGTTAGCTCCTTCGCAACTTGTAATAAAAGTTTGCTACTGAGTTAATAACCAACAAAAGGAGTAAATTTCTGTAACTACAAAGCATGTACTAGTATCTTTTCTCATAGTAACAACCTACTATCATAATCACCGGGTCAGCTTTGCAGGTCCAGAGGACAACATTTTTGGCATTCAATGTAATGCTAAAACTATTGCTATTGATGTGTTTTTACACTGAGGCACCGCACACCACCTATAAACTTTGTTATTCATTTTTAACACACGAATTATGGTAATGTTTGTTTTAGTTTCCTCTAGCTGCGCTTTGACATTTCCATGTTTACATAGGCGTGACGTCAGACCCGACGCCATGACACTGCGAGCTGTTTTCGCGCTCTATTTAATTTTTTTTTCAAAAATGGCTTATATCTTCGTTAAACTTTACTTTATTACTGAAATAAAGGTTTTTTCGTAAATAAAAAAGATGTACCCACATTACGGAAGGGGATTTCAAAATCTTTCGTCATGCCTATGCTCAAGAAAACATGTAAATGCAAGAGGGTCTCCCGTGCTACGCTCCTATGCGTGCTACGGGCCTACGACCGCTACGCCGTAGCACTATTGTTCGTTTGTTTGTGTTGTTAAAAAAAATCCTTTTATAACAAAGACGAGTTCAATCAGCACCAAACCAGTTTGTTCGGAAGTTTATAATTTGCGGGCAGATGTAGGTCATGTAGGGGTCCACTTCGTTCATAAACGTAGGCACTTACATGTTATCTTTGCAGTGTCTGCTAATAGGAAAAAGGCGAGTTTATATAATTATATTTTAAGCAAATATTTATTTTTAAAAACTGTCCTGCATATATGTATCGCGATTTTCATATTAAAAAAAAAATATATTAATTAAATGTATTACAATATTGGAAAATAACATTCGATAACGTACTTTTTCTTTAAAATGTAACTTTGTTGTGGAATGCACCGTCTTACTTTGTTTATACTTCAGATATTTCTGCTGAACTGTTTGCTGTTTTGACAATCTTATACGTAACGCTACATGCGCAGAAACGAGTAAGTAATTGACCTTTTTGTATAAATTACTTCTGACTACTGGAATTTATTATCCATAAGTTTTCTTTAAAATTAATAAAATACAACTACATAATAAACATAATATAATATAAGGCCTGTAACCCCGCCGCGGGTTGTACACTAGTTACCGCGGCCTCGACATATAGGGCTAAGAAGGAACATGGCTGGTTTTTAGTCAGAAGAAGTCTGACACTCCCTTTCGCTCTGCCCAAGAGCGGGAGGGGTTACTTGATGATTTTCCAAAAAAAAAGGCCTGTAATCCCCAAAGAGCTAAGCAGACGTGTACTCATAGAAATATATAAAACAAACAGTGTACCTTAAAGAACATCCATATTTTAATATTTCGACAGTTACGTTGTTATGTTGTTATGTGTCCTTTGTTATTAATAGGGCGCGAGTCGATTGCCATACATCAACAAAAAAAACTACTAGTAAAAATAATACGATGCATTTAAATATAATTACAAACATGAACACACATCCTTTTCCATGATGGTAGGCACAAACTACAGAACGGAAAAGCCACAAAAATTCAAATTCTGAACCACCTCGATTGCCGCCTCTGAACATTCCGCAGTCTGTGCTGAACTAAGTATGCCCCGCCTCACGTAAAGTTATCTTCAGAATTTGTTTACAATGCGGCAGATCCGATACCTGTTGAGCAGACAGATCAAACACTCGTTATGATGGAGTAACAACGATGCTGTTGTGTCACCACCCTTTTACAGACATCCGAGGACAATTTTGACTTCTTTTAAACACTTTTCGATGAGTTGGAACACTTTGAAATACATTTTGTAGGTGACACTTTGAAGCCGTGAAAAGTTAAAGTGTTGTCTTTACTCGTGTTTATGGAAACGTTTTGGGGGTATTTTATTGACATTTGCTATATTTGAAACAAATACAATTCAAGTAACTGTTTGTAATTTCAGATTTTGCCGAATGCATCGATATTTTTACCGCTGTCCGATCGGTGAGGGTATTATTATTTTTTATTGGGTATCTTATGCCAGATGCGGGATACCTTCCGTAATCATCCATAATTGTAAGCTCCCGATATGTCGACGCTGCACGCCGCACGTTGCTAGCGATGATCGCAGGATGACTGGAGAATGCCGGTGGATGGTGAATAAATAGTTAGGTTAGGTGTCGACATAATCACATCACACTAATATTATAAAGGCGAAAGTCTCCGAGTGTGTGACTGTATGTTTGTTTCTTCTTCACGTCTAAACGGCTAGAGCGATTTTAATAAAATTTGGTATGGAGTTAGCTGACAACCTGGATTAACACATAGGATAGTTTTTATCCCGATTGTATCTTCCCATGGGATAATTTTCGAGCTGTAGCGGGCGAAGCCGCTGGCAACAGTTAGTATAATATATAGTGTCTACGTCGAGGTCCAGATGTACGAGTAGCAAAGACTAAGAAAGAGGGTTCTTTCTTAGTCTTTGCTACTCGTACATCTGGACCTCGACACAAAGTCACTGCGAAACACACCGACAGTACCACTAGGTACAGCTTGACTATTTGATATCCTTCTCTTGATTGAATATTTGAATTGGAAACTTCTTTAGCGGCGTTGTGCACTTTTTTTGAGATGGGTAAAAACTGTTAAACTCGCGTCAGGAGGACACGTGACCTGACCGTAAGACGGCGCATGGCGCTTGCGCGAATGTGCGTATGTGTCAAATGTCAAAAAATTTAAATGTCAAGTTGATTTTTCTGAGAGATAAACTTTTCTATTTAAAACTAGCTGACCCACGCAACTTCGTCTGCCTCATAATAATACATTTATAACTTACAACCTTCCTCGATATAACGACTATTTATAGTAATATTTTTTCAATTAGTTTTCTAATGCTAAAAGAATTTTCAAAGTCGTCTGAGTAATTTTTGAGTTAAATCGTCACAAACAAAAATCTAATATTTCCTTTCTATAATATAAGATAGAACCTTAGATTTTACACTATTAAAGTGAGAATTACTATAAGTACCTACCTATCTCTTACTGTTAAATATACACTCATCATCATCATCAGCCTCAGCCTATATTGTTCCCACTGCAGGGACTCAGGCCTCCTCTCTAGGAGTGGGATGGGCTGTAATCCACCACGCGGGCCCAGTGCGGATTGGTAGATGTCACAATCTTCGAATTTTTTGTTCTAAGATATGCCGGTTTCCTTACGATGTTTTCCTTCGCCGTTTTGAGAACAGTGGTAATGAAATAAATTACAAAATGTTCTGCGCCTGCCTGGGTTCGAACCTACCACCAACTGTTCGTAAGTCGGGACCGCCACCACTGGGCCACCACTGCTCACAAAACAATATACAAAAACACCTTGTAAATATTATGGTGCAGTAATAACTTGAATTTGAATTTCCCGGAGGCCGGACCGCGTAATTATTTTGTCGCGCGTACATTTTAACATTGCGATATCTTCTAAGGTATTTGTTTAAACTATATAAAGTAAAAGGAACAAATATTCTATATTAAATTTCCTTTCTAACAAACATATTTATTTAGATATAGATTAATACCATATGGGTTAAATAAGCTTCGCAAAAAATAATTCAATTAAACCTAACATTTCGATAGTAAAAAATGGTTACAGTGAGTCAATCTTAGTAGATAGATATGTATATGCTGTCGCGGACTTTTTCGTAGAACTTTTCTTTAATATACAATATTTGCATAACTTAAACCATTTTCGCAGCGCACGCAACGGAAGCTCTCAATAAGGAATATCGTTTCCCGTTTTAGGAACATTTTTCATTTATGCTCCGCTCCTATTGGTCGTAGCGTGATGTTATATAACCTTAAGCGTTCCTCGATAAATGGACTATCCAACACAAAAAGAATTTTTCAAGTCCAACCAGTAGATCCTGAGATCTTAGCGTTCAAACAAACAAACAAACAAACAAACTCTTCAGCTTTATAATATTAGTATAGATAAATTGTTATAGTTCTGAACTCGTTCTGAAGTGTTAAATTTTTATGTAATTGTCATGTTTGTATACGATAGCGCAATAAATGAATATTGTACTTGTAATAAAACTGCTGCCCTAGTATAAGTGTTTATTCTATTGTTTTATAAAATATTCTGTTTTTACACGACTACTATAATAATCAACAATATATTATTCTAGCCAAGATCTTTACAAATCCCGTTGAAGAAATACAATGTTTTTTTAAAGTCCGTAGCCCACCATTTTCTTTCCGCCTTCCCAGCATTTTCCATAGATCATCACACCTAACTCTTTCAGTGTTGCTAACACATTTTGTTAATTCCAAAATTTATCGTTACAAAAATAAATAAACTAAATTGTTGTTATTCGCAATAAATCGCATGCTATAGTTAGTTTTTCACATTGGAACCTAACATACTGATAAATAAAGCAATCCGTGTGAAACTATTCCCTAACCATTGAAAAATACACACATCAAAAGTGTCTAGGGATCAAGCATTTTTATGCGGATTTCTTGAGATTGAGATGTGGCTTTGTAATAAATTTATGATTTTATAAATTTATATGGATCATTTTTGGTGCATTTCATAATTTGAATCAGGAACTGTGAATCAAATTCGAGTAAAAGATGAAAATCAGCTGTCAATATTTTCCCTATAAAAACATACAACGCATTGAAGACATTATTAGTGCTACTTTTTCCCTACTACTGATTAAAACCAACGTTATTATGGAGCGGCGACGTCATTTAAGCAGGGAAGAAATGCTCAGAGCCGTGGGAATGATAGAAGCTGGTTCCCGGCAACGTACTGTGGCTTTAGCTCTGAATACAAGTCAGAGTGTTATCAGTCGACTTTGGACACGTTACCGAAGCACTGGTACCGTAGCTGAGCGCCATGGAGGACGGTATCGCTGCACCACACGGAGACAAGACCGATACATTCAAATCTTAACTCGAAGAGCTCCAACAATAACCGCCATGATGTTAGCCGTGAGGCTTCATCACTCTTCAGGGAACTTAATTAGCGACCAAACAGTCAGAAACCGCTTGCATGAAGTGAACCTTCATTCCCGAAGACCGCTACGGGTACCACCTATAGCAATGCACAATCGTAGGATTCGATATCAATGGGCTCTTGAACACAGAAATTGGGCAGAAGAACAATGGCGTTTCGTGTGCTTTTCTGATGAGTCTCGTTTTGCTATGAGACCGGATACAAGACGTATACGACACTGGAGAACCCCTGGACGCCAACAGCGATTAAAATCCTGCCAGGAAGTCCATCCTTATAGTGGTGGAACCATCATGGTATGGGCGGGTATTTGGATCGGCGGAAGAACTGAGTTGATTTGGATCAGAGGCAACCTCAACGCTCAAATTTATGCTGAGACGATTGTATCAGACGTCATCGTTCCTCTACAAGTGCAAATCGGTCCCTTATTTCAGTTAATGCATGATAATGCACGACCGCACACCGCAAGAGTTGTAAGACAGACTCTCGCCGCAGCTAACATCAATGTCCTGCCCTGGCCTGCTCAGTCGCCAGACTTGAACCCGATTGAGCATGCATGGGATATGCTACAGAGAAGAGCTCTGCCGAATATGGAGGGTATCCAGTCGCAAGAAGACCTTTTTTTGTTGTTGCAACGAACATGGGCGGCCATTCCACAGCGTGATTTGGATGAACTCATTTTGAGTATGCCAAACCGATGTTCTTGTGTTGTTAGTGTTCGCGGTAGAAACACGGATTATTAATTGTTTAAGTTACCCAATAAAATTTTAAAGAAAACTGTTATTTCAGTCTTTTTTTCGAACTTTAATGTTAGTGGTTCAAATGTCAAAAATCCCTTTATTAGGAAAATGGCAAATTTCTTTATTAATGCAAAGGTGACTTGGTTTATCGTTACTGTGACAAACGAAAACACTTTATTTGATGAATCCTTAAAGAAAATTTTAATTAATATCAATCAGGAGAAAAGTTATTGCAAAAATATATGTTGATCCCTATACACTTTTGATGTGTGTATTAAAAATGCACAAAGTTAATGTTCAAGTTTTCACTTCCGACACCCGTTTTTTTTTGGATTTCTCCATTTCTATTGCTTTTCTTATCAGCCTAGATAAGTAATGATAAACCGTTGACAAAATACGTGGCTTGTTGAGCCCGATCCAGTAAATGGACCCTGCTTGCAGTACATGTTCAGCTATGGAGACTACATTCTAGATCTATCAAGATTAAATTAAACTGATGTAAATAGTCCATTTCTGGTTAAATAAGTGATAGTGTTAGTGACCATACCAGTTTAAAAAACTATAAAGCTACGATTTAAAAATATTTCTGACAGCAGAATAGTTGTTGATTGCTTTTAACTTACCGTAGCTAAAACATCGAGTTACCTGTTAGAAATCTTAAAAGAAACTAGTACGGTGACAACAACTACTTACCAACGTCCCAAAATGAATCCTATTAATAGGGTGACGAAATGTTAGATTATTGTAGGAGTACAAACTTTCCCGACGATGAATGTTCCGAGCGGGTTATTGGACAACCATGTAGCTGTCAACGCAAGCATTAGATCAGCTACATAGCAATTGGAAATTGTTTCCTAATTTAATAGCTGGAGTTCTCATGTTATTAGTCGCTCGGGACTTCGGGAGTGGTTTTGATTTGTTCATGTCGCAGATCGATTAATCTACTTTAATTTATGTTTAGAAAATAAAGTTTGCTGTAATCAATGTAGGCCTGCGTTATTTTTAAAACTTGTCCCGACCGGCCAAGTGTTATTAGGTTTTTCATAAAGCACTTTTCAAATGTTCACTGCAGATATAGGTAAATAGAATGTAAAAAGTAATGTGTAGAATGTGGAAAGTAATGGATTACGACTGTCGAAATGTGGATAAGTTGATGAGCACTTCTGCGTCTATCTTGCCCTTCAGGGATAACAGTCGTGATATTTTCTAATAATAGTAACAAGTAGTGGGAAGTCAAATGTGTCAAACATATGGCTTCTCCCTCTCTCAAGAGTACCGCAGTGCGTACCCTATACAGGTATATAGGTACACCATTCAGTATCACGCTTTGATCCGACCGCTGAAAGAGAGCCTCTAGGAAAGTTGGCTTATACCTTAAATACTTACATGAAAACTAATTTACACATTCCGATAACAAAAGCTCATACATACAAAAACAAGGACCAAATACGCTCCATTGTGTCGGAAAAATCAATTGGACCGATTTTATCGCGATCAGCACTTGAGTATGCGATATACGACGATAGCGATAGCCCGAGTGATAGCGATATGATAACGTGAACGAGTTCTTGCACAGGCACAACCAACTGACCAGGTTGTTCACCAGCAACTTGCCTTCAAATATAACTTGTGGATTTAAGCTACCGTACTACAAGTTTGTACCCGACCTACTTCTGGAGACCATAACACAATGTACTGAGATTAGTCCATTACATTACTCATCATCTGCCTAGCCTACTCCCAACTAACCAGTCAGCTAACCGCATGCAGCTGAATGCCAGAATTTTACATGGATCGACCTAATCTGACCTCCACAACCCAGTTGATACTCGTACTAGGTAATACGATAACCTTTGGTAAGACTGGTTGTCAGACTTTCAGGTCACTGACTATCTGTACCGAATGCCAAAAATCTATATATGGCACGGAGGAAACTCGGTATGTAATGGGCGGTCACCCATCCACAGAACAACCTTGGTAAGCGTGGCTTAACCTAAAGATCGACTCGATTAGCAGCTATTATTAAGCCACGAGCTCCTCAGTCTATAGCATTACTGACAGGACTTTTATCGCCAGTCGATGTGACCATCCCGCATGACGAGAACCTCATGAAACCTTAGGAACGTACGTACCTACGTAACGTACTTGTAATGTGTTTGATAGGATTGCCTTTGTTTTTGTAGGTAGATCAAGTAAGTCTATTTCAGTAATCTATGGGTGGGTTGCACCACACCGCGGAGGTCTGCCTCGCTTGGGCGGGTTTTTTACCTTTACATGTTAAAATATACATGAAGTTCGTATTGTTGAGATTATTAAAGAAAAAAAATTGTCTCAAAACTCATTACCTTCTTCCAATATATTAAATTAGGTATATTTGCAAACTACGTAGGTGCGGGTTCTAATCCCACTCGTAAATTCATTTTTGTTTTCATTAAGATTAATGAAATTAAAAAAAAAAAAAACCATTTTATTCGTCATTAATTTGAAACTTAGTAAAATCATGGAACGAAAAAAGAGAAACACCCGGGAAGAAGTACTCCGAGAGTATGAAATGAATCTATTTAGAGAATTTTGATTTTGTCAGATGAGAGATTGTTAAACGAACCCATCACGAAGCCATCAACCAAGCATTCTATACATCAAACTAAGTACCTCAGAGCAAAAATTATTGCTGAGAAATGAGTTTTTGTTTCGCATTTAACGTTAAAACTCAACTTAGCACTTTGTCAAACAGCTACTACAGTAACGTAAGCTAAGCTCCAATAATACACCAGTTCAATTGAATGTTTCTTTTCCTTCGAAACTTCGTTCAATTCTACCTATCGTCAGATATCGCTCGACTATAACTAAAATAACTACAATATGAGACTTCCCATCCGCAGTATGACGTCAATAGCTGCAGTGATAATTTTATCGTTGTTGGAGGGATATTAATACGTTTTGTTCCAGGTCAGAGGGCCGCAGTGACCTGGTACAGTTACGGCCCCGACTAATACGTCGCGGTTTCGAACCTCAGCAGCACTTCGACTGATGATAAAATACATTCTCCTAAAGGACATCGTGACGAAACTGGCATGTCCTAGAATCAACAATTCTAAAACGGGACTGGCCTCTAGCCGTAGATTTGAGCACATAGAGAAGAGACTTGTGTCCTTGTGTGCCAGCTGTGGGAACGGTGCAGGCAGATAATGTGTCGTGAAGCCCACTGTACGACACACCCCTGGGATATGTTGGTGCAATATGTTGCCTGTCAGAGCGCGGAGTGGCGTCAAACAATGGCGGACGAAATTTATGCGTCTGTCTACTGGGCAAGAGCACGTGCGACGCCACGGTGCGAACTTGTGGGGTGGGCAGCATGCGCAGTGTTTGTGTGCTATGCTTGGTTATACCTTTGTGCCTGCGTACGAATCAATTCCGAAAGTCTTGTAAAAAAAACCCGGCCAAGTGCATGTCGGGATGTAGGATTCCGTAGTTTCCCATCAAAATATTATGTGAACTTACTAAACTGATTAACCACCCTGCCTACCTGCCTGATCGATGATTTTTATTTTAAAAATAAAACAAACTTCCATTGCAGTTTTATACCCTGCGCTTGCATACATTATCTAGGAAAATATTTTATACAAGCATTTTATAAGTTCGTCGACTATTACTTGTAAACTTGTAAAGCCTTCTTAGCTGTTATAGTTTCCTTTTTATTTTCGGTATGTATGCTACTACCACGATTTTTTCCACACGGCAAACATAACCAGTGTAAGTGGTTTAGGTAGCCAGACTTGAGTCAAACATATAATTGCACTTTAAAGCTTAATATTTCAGAAACGAATCCCTTAATCGAAAAAGTGTTTGAGAAAAACATCGCGAGTAAAAAATAATCATCCCCACTTTAATGTGTATATCACAATTATTTTATACTTAATATCTCGGTACTACTATAATAAAAAGAAACTATTTAAATTGGGCAGTCGTGTAATAAATAAAGATTTAAAATTGAAGAATCTTGATAGCCAAACATATAAAAAAGCTATAAGCCACCGTAAGGTATACAACGGATTTTAATTATCTGCTGAATAAGAACAACTTAACAGCTTTGACATTTAGAAATATGCGATATATAAGCAAAAACGCTTTTAAGGAAGCTTATAACTCCATTTAATATTAAATAAATCCATTTATTTCAGAAACACTGTCACAATGCTTCCACGCGAAATCAAAATAAGAATTAAAATAAAACAATACAAAAGTCATCAATAAACACATTATAATTTACAATTTCACATTATTAAAATTATAAACATTCACAAAAAGATTTTAACACACAAAAAAATTCAAATGTCATCTAAGTCTATATTTAGTTTTGGATCCGGAATGCTCGACATTCAGCCTGGTCCAGTACCGCATTATTAGGCAGTCCAGATCTAGATCCATGCGAACGCACCAGGGACACAACTCTCTTGCGAATAATCGCCGCAGAACCATCTATATTTGCAGCCGCACACATACCTGACGCACTACAGTAGCGAAGCAGCTTCATCAGCATCCTGAAGGCATTATTATAGAGAACTCGCAGGGTGTCGTACGATTCTTTCGTATGCTTGACCCATACGCTGCACGTGTTTTAAAAGGATTGGCATTATTGGCAAAGGATTGGCAAGGAATGCCTTAAACAACGTTGGTTTTACTTCCGTAGTACAGCGCGCGAACCTACGAGCTAGCATATTACCTCTAACAGACAAAGCCCTGCGCTCCCGATATCTACAAGCGTCTCGGTGACCCAGTGACCCAGATACTTAAATTTCGTGACTCTTTTAAGGACACTACCATTCAACATGACCTGTGGGACAGTGTCATACGTCTTAGATCCCGCCTTAAACACCATGAACTCGCTCTAATGACGTTATATCTGAGCCCGTGGGCCCCCGCGTAACACTCGCAGATCGACACCAGTTTTCGAAGGGCACTGACCGATGGACTCAGCAGCACCATGTCGTCCGCATAACTGATGTTGTAAACCATTAATCGAACAGCCCACACCGGCGCTACTGAGTTCACGGATCATACGGTCAATGTACAAATTGAAGAGAGTCGGAGAGGTAAGCCCGCCTTGCCTTACACCTCATTCCAAACCCATATTCAACCGAAAGTGACCCCGACCACCGCACAACATTACTCTGGTTGCCATACCAATACTTTAGGAGACTGTGTTTTCATCAGTTAGATCCGTATCACCTGACAACTTTTGCCGCAATCTATCGTATGAAACAAGATCAAAAGCTCTAGATAGGTCTAAGAAGCAGGCATAGACAGGTGAGCTCCTGTCAGTGTAGTTTTGTACGGTGTGTTTGAGACTCAGTATAGCCATTTCTATATTAGAACACTAGCGTTGTTTTAAAAGGTATTTATTTATAACTCTGCTTTATATCTAATGCTCGTACAATAACCACATATATATTATAGTAAACCCCTCAAACAGCTCTTCTCCGTCGAAAAGAATATTGCAGAATTTTCTCGATCGGAGAACATTATTTGTGAGAGAATATTCTCTCGACCCCTCACTAATTCGGACTTGGTCCTGGCTGTCATTCGTAGATCTCTGGGAGCTAGTAGAAATAATTAACTGGTAGTACGACTGTTCTTTAGACATCAGACTTGGAATAAGGTTTCGTATTGCCCAGGCGTGTTGACGCAGCCGGATATTCAGTAGCTCCTTTTTAAACGCTGTTAGCCTTATCCGTGTTGACTGACCTTAATAATTACAGTTGGGTAAATGCCAAGCAGGTGGGATGTTCATTCCATTCGAAATTAGTTGTTCAAATTGGCATATCTAAATTTTATATTGTATGAAATAAAACTACTACTCACAGTCCATAAAACATAGCATTAAATGCTGGCTAGGGAAATATTTATGTTGCATTTAGAGTTAACTGGTTTTCAAATATACTAAAATAGGTAACTTAATAAAAAATGAATAATAATATAATCTTAACAACTATAAAAAAATAATAGATCGGAGAAATGTTATGCCCTAGTAAACAAAGGCGTATCGGAGCATGCAGATATTGCACACATTGCCGTGTGACCAGCGGAGGGTCTGCAGTCGGGGGAGGTTGCGCTTACATTTCATCAATGTAACTTTGTATTCATACAAAGTATTTTTAACCTAGTTTGTTTTCAGACTTATGTCGCATACATTTAAGTCTGAATAATATATTTTAGTCTTGTATTTAGTGAACAGGAATGAAATATCTTCAAACATACAAATATCGCTTGTGTTTGCTGTCACACTCCTCCGAATTGGCTAGACCGATTTTTATCGTATTTTGTTTTGTAGGTATGTTAGTAAGGTACGAGAATAGGTTCAGTAGGTATAGATGCCTAGTTCTCTATCAGTTAAGTCTGTCTTTAACTATGTTCCAGCCGGTTTACTGTCTGACAAGGTGAGTCTGAATACCAGTATTTCACATGGCGCTCCCGCTGCCCACTTGCTATCTGACTCCAACATCCAGTTCCTGGGTAACTCGATATAAACCAGTGACATAATTATACTAATGTTTGCTCATTTCTTATTTGTATCATAATATAATTGCCCAATTCGTCCCTGTGTCTTGTATCAAACGTAATTACTGCAAGCATCTTCACGTCTGAATAGCCCTAATAGTTGCGTACCTAGACTGCCGTGCCAATCCAAAAGACTGTAAGTCGACTTACAGTGTTTTCGCTTAACAAAGCCCAATCTGTTTCTTGAAGTCTGTTTAGTACCTATGATCGACCACACTTTCATTTCAACGGTTTTTTTGCAAGATAAAGCAAACAAAAAAACACTGTATTTCGTAATAAATAAGATATAAACACAGAAAAATACTGTAACAAAGAATACAGTGTTTTGGCGAAATAGACTACACACATTTTTCTCATGCGTAGGTAAATACAGTGTTTTGCAAAGCCCGCATACAGTTCGCGCGTTTACTGTCCAACCAGCGAAAGCAGAATCGACAACAGTATTGCTATCTCGTACTTTCCTGTGCCGTTATTATTCCTCTTCCTTGTTCATCACGTTCGAGTAGTTTTGTTTACATTAGTCGTGTTCCGCGCGCTGCGTGATTTGTTTGTTTTGATTTCATACTCGTAATGCGTTATTAGTTTTAACTTAATTCGAATTATTTAGTGATAATTATTATTGTGAGTGACAATGAGTACGAATCGGAGTGAAATGTTAGTCAGACTGTCGAAACAAAATATGAAACATTATAATAACACAGACTCAGTTACTGTTGCGTCCAGTGTGATAAGTGATTGTCAAGATAAAGAAAATATAGACTGTAACAACCACAATTTGAACGAAAGTAATTACTTTCAAGACGATTTAGAGTCAAGAAACCTTATAAGTCCTTTTGTTCCACTCAGTGAGACTCAGCTTGATGAATGCCTTTCAGAAGAATTGGGAGAAGGAGTTTATACTCAACTAATACCTTCCTTCCTTCCTTCTACCTTCTGATTTCTGATAAGAGTTTAACCGATACTAACAACCCATATTTAGTTCCAACACCTTCAAATTCTACCGCAAGTCTTATTGCACTTGGCAAAAATAGTCCTATCACTCCCGCAGCCGCCCATGAACCTACCGTTCGACTCAGTGAGACTCAGCTTGATGAATGCCTTTCTGAAGAATTGGGAGAAGGAGTTTATACTCAACTAATACCTGCATTGATTTCTGATAAGAGTTTAACCGATACTAACAACCCATATTCAGCTCCAACACCTCCAACTTCTACCGCAAGTCTTATTCCACTTGGCAAAAAAAGACCTATCATCCCCACAGCCGCCCATGAACCTACCGTTCCACTCAGTGAGACTCAGCTTGATGAATGCCTTTCTGAAGAATTGGGAGAAGGAGTTTATACTCAACTAATACCTGCATCGATTTCTGATAAGAGTTTAACCGATACTAGCAACCCATATTCAGCTCCAACACCTTCAACTTCTACCGCAAGTCTTATTCCACTTGGCAAAAAAAGACCTATCATCCCCACAGCCGCCCATGAACCTACCGTTGAAGATAATATTTCTCAAACAATAAAGAAACCTAAGCGAAATAGAGATCCAGGAGCTGTATTAGAGAAACAAAGACTGAAACATCCACTATTGCCACCTTGTTCATGTAAAAAACAGTGCTTACAAAATATTCCTGAGATTGAAAGACAGTCTATAGATACACAATTTTGGAACTTAGACAGGCAACGACGCCGCGACTTTTTGTCGAGGAGTGTAAATAAGTTACATACCACATGCACAAAAACAAAAGGCGAATCTCGAAGGCACAACACCTTAGTATGGTCGCTCAATGACATCAAAGTATGTAAAGTTTTTTTTCTAAGGACCTTGGGCTTTACAAACGACGAAGCTGTACAGTCAGTCTTAAAAAATAATTATTTGCAGTGCAATAAAAATCCCAAAGTGAGTGCCACACCTGATCTTCGAGGACGTCAATTCGAACCAGCTAACAAGTTTCCACAGGAGTATGAGGACCGTTTAAAGGAATTTATATTAAAATACAACCCAATTTCATCACATTACAATAGTAACCATGCACCTAACAGAAAATACTTGCCAGTAGGCATTAATTTCTCCACAATATTTAAGCATTTTAAGCAGTTTTGCCAAGAAAATAATTTATCTACTTGTGGTTGGACTCATTTTCATAATATGATCAAGAAATTAAATCTGTCAACTGCTGAATTATCGCAAGATATTTGCACCAAGTGTAAAAATCATAAAATAGCTCACGAAAAACTACCTCTTCCTTGCAATTGCGAAGATTGTATAATCATAGGACAGCACTTAGAAAACAAACGGAATTCCCGAAGAGATTTAAAATTAGCAGAAGAACGTAGTGATAACTCTGAAGGAAAGGAGGCTGTATTCACTGTTGATATGCAGAAAGCTATTTGCATGCCACTTTTAACAACTAAAGAATATTATTTTTCTAGAAAACTTGTCCTCTTCAATGAGTCATTTGTGCCGCCAGGTAAAAATAAAAATGCTGCATGCATCCTATGGCATGAAGGTGAAAGCGGTAGAAAAGCACATAACATAGCTACCACATATATATTATATATATACTGCCGGGACCTACACAATTTAAACTTCTTTTTGGACAACTGCAACGCACAAAACAAGAATAAAATTCTTTTTTCTGGATTAGTCAGAGTGGTAAACGATGACAAAACTAGCATTCAAAGCTTGAAATTAGAATATTTTGAACCAGGTCATACATTTATGGCTGCGGATGCAGTACACGCTGCTATAACAAAGAAACTAAAAACAGCATGTGAAGTATACGATCTGGAAGATTTCGTGACTAAAATCAAACAGTCTAGAAAAAACTTGGATGTTGACGTACTCAAACACAACGATATGTTGATTTTTAAAAACGACAGTAAAACAACTTTCCCTAAAGATTGGAATATTCAAAATTTAAAGGTTGTTGAGTTTCGAAGGGGCAAGCTTTCTCTTTTTGCTAAAAATGATTATAAGGGTGAGTTTAAAGAAATATACTTTTTAAAGAAAAAGGTTGAAGGAGTTTTAAGAAAGATGATCGACAATAGAGAAGACCTTATAAATATGATAGAAACTGAAAATAAACCCAGAGGTATAAGTGAAGTAAAAAAAAAAGAATTGCTAATACTTTCAAAGTCTATGCCTGCATCGCGGCGAAGTTTTTATGAAGCCCTTGAGGAATCAGATGCACCTGACCTTGATACAAATATTGATTCTGATTTATAATCGGATAAAATTATATAGATTTTATTCACTTTACAATTTAAGAATTTTATGTTTGGTTACCTTTTTATTATATTTTTAATCTAATTATGCTACCATTTCGTCTTTAGAACCACACACACACACACCCACTTACTCTCAAACACATACATACACACACCCCCACTGACTCACAAACAAACCCACCGCCTCACACATACACGCACCCCCACACACACTCACACATACACGCACCCCCACGCACAAACACACATTTAATTGTGTTTTTTTTAATAAGCGTTTTAACTCATATTTTTTTATAAGCGTTTGATCTCATATTTTTTAATAAGAGTTTGATCTCATACAAACCCAAAAATATTGTTACGTTTCTTTGTTGATTATAAATTTACGAGTATGTGTAAATTGATTAAATTTATTTTTTCTTCATGCAATTGATTTTATTTACAAACCATACATCAAACAATACAAGAAGACAATAGGATTTCAGGATTTCTGTGAGAGTTATGAGTGCCATATGCATTTAAACTTTATTCAAACAAACTCTTCAGCTTTGTATTAGTAGGACTAGGTAATAGACAATGACAGATATTTCTCATGTAATTGATTGCTATTGCATTCACAAGTGTCACAGAAATCATACTAAGGTGAAAAATACTATAATTTACAATTCATTCCATCTATCCTCTTAAAAAACTGTATGCTTGGATACAGTGTTTCGGCATAATGAGTTTAGAGTTTCAGACAAGGATTAAACACTGTATCCGGTTTTACAGTGTTTTGCCTTGTTTCAAGTACATTCAATTTTTATAATTGTCTTGTCAACACAAGTTAGTGGCAATAACTTCTTTCTGTAATAAAATAATTTCAAAAAAACTATTTGGCTATATACTAGAGATGTACACCTAACTATAAAATGCACAAAATTATATAATATGCACCAATTATCTCTGATATGGGCAAATATTAATAAAAAACATGTTTTGTCAGTTATCTCAAAACTGGTTTTTGTAGGTTACAGTGTTTTGGCTTGGCAGGGCAGTAGAGGTATCACCTCCCCATTCCATTCAATATTGCTAATTGTAGGTATGTGATATCTCCGTATACAGCCCGCGACGGTAACAATAGAACGCGGCGCTATGATGTGTATGCTCACAGATAGGCATATTGGATGTTCTCTCGATTGGCACTAATAGTTCAGTTAATTGCTTGATAGGCAGAAGCGGGAGCTACTAGTACAGGCGCCAACGGTGCGAAGTGCTTGCTGAATTGTTCACGTTCCGGTGGCGATCGCCTAGTGGTGTGCCCCTGCACTGCCTTAGGGCTGATCCTAGTGAGCGTCTATCTAGGGCTAAGAAAAATAAAATTTACATTTGCAATGGCAAAAAATATATTGAATTATTTTGGCTTTCACAAATTGATTAAAGTCCTATGTATCCGCTACTGCTATCTACTAAGAATTTCCTGAAAGTGAATTGACCTGAATGTAATGGGGAAGCCATAAAAACTATTTTGCAGAAAACCATAATCGACTTAAAAAAATGAGTAAGACAATTCACCCACGACGGCGTGCACCTGCACCGACGTGATGGCGGTGAAGCGGGTGTTAAGTTGCACTGGCTTGTAAGTAATCCGGTGATGCTTTTTTTTTTGTGTGTTTGTAAATCATGAAATAACCCCTCCCGCTCTGCCGAGAGCGGAAGGGAGTGTCAGACTTCTACTGACTAAGAACCAACCATGTTTCTTCTTACCCCTTTGTGTCGACGGCGTCGCCGCGGTATCTCTTTCGAATAACCCGACGGGAGTCGGCCCTTGTGAGCCCCTTCCATGTTGCTGACATCTCTTTGAGGCGCGCGTGGAACACGAACGCACACGGCCTGTCGTCGTCATAAGACAGACGGACGGCGAGCTGGCCCATTACTCATCGTCCACAGGCCCGCACCTACGGTGGCCGGAAGCCATCACGAGGCCCCCAACACCCGGAGCGTCTCCCGCGGCAGCCGGGACGACAGGTTCTCTCTCTTTCACGTTCCGCCACCTCCTTCACTAGCATCACTGCTTCGCAGAAGGAGGCGACGCCGTCCCATTCCATCGGGGACCATGGCTTGCACCAAGGCTGGACGCGAGAGGTCGCCGCCACCGAATGCCACTACGAGAACATCTCTCCTCCACCCAAGCCTGGCAGACCTTCATGGTGTGCTCCACCATGTCCTCGGGCCGATCCTCGCAATGGTAGCATCCGGGCGTTTCCTCCCGCCTGATTCCCTGCAGGTACCTCCCGAAACAACCGTGTCCGGTGACATGCAACAATAGTTGTCAACAAATAGTTTCTACAATTAAATATAATCCTGAAATGTTTTTTAATGACATCAACCCTATGGTTAGCCCTTAAGCAGCGTGTGTATCGTGAATATCTTTGCTCTATTTTCAACATGGAAAGTAGGTAACCCGTCTCCGGTCACCCACTTCCAATAGGGTGGAACCAGACGTATAATCAATTAAAGAGCGATGAACATTCCTGGTATAAAAGCTGAGGAGTGCAGGAAAATAGCGCATTCACATTACATCGTTTGTAACTGCAGCACCTAAAACGTACTCGAACAGAACTCGAACCTCCTTAAACGTCACCATGAAGTTATTCATTGTCTTCTCTCTAATCCTGGTGTTTACTTCAAGCGTTGCTTCTCAAGACGGCACAAGAATCTACTGCGGAAGGCACCTGTCCAGGACTTTGGCCATGCTGTGCTGGAGTGCTGAGTCTAAGCGAGATGCCGCCAGGACGGAGGTGGCGGGCGAAGGTATCGTGCGCAGGAAGAGAGGACCCGTGGATGACTGCTGTCTGCAGCCTTGCTCCATTGATGCGTTGATGGCCTACTGCTAGCGTTGTGGCCTGATTATCATAGAAGAACGTCACAGCTGTTATTATTGTAAAGTGTTTTTGTGTTGAAGTTAAATGGGGCTGGGCTTGCGAGTTTGTTGCCTCTGTGCTTCACGAAGATAGTCATTTTATTTTGCGAATTTATTGAATTCACTAGCGACCAGCCCCGGCTTCGCATGGGGCGCCAGCCTTTTCGCTGCGAGTGACTTCTTGGTTGCGCTTCAAATAATAAACCTAAACTTTTCCATTAACATTAAATTACAGAGGTAACTAACATATCTATTTGGGTAACGAGTAATATTGAGGAGGACAAAAGAGCTTCGCAAATTATGTAACATTTTTGTGTGAATTTCGAGCCTTTACACTTAGACAGTCAGAGTGCTATTAGTATTACAAAGCATGTAAATTATCATAAACGATGTTAACATTTTTAAATTGTATTATTACTCTATTATGGAAAAATATTATCGAGAGATCATTAGAGTAAATTTTATTGAATACTATAGCACACAAGGCTAAGTTACATAATTATTACTAACAAATATGGATTAAATTCTAAAATAAAATATTCGAATTTGAATTACACCGCAGTTTGTCAATTAGTTTTAGTCATTATACAACTTACCAAACGTTGTTCAAAGATAAATTTAAGTATCTCAGACCTAAACTCAGAATGTGTTCATTTAGTTCTATAAGTAGTTAGTTAAAGTTGTTGGTTATTTGTTTATTAACTTAATTTTTATTGTAACTATAACCACTTTACCTTTGTTTTGATATTGTGACAAGGGTTATATTCCAAGGGAGTGTTAAATATCATTTGAATTCGATTACCCATACATACAGACCCATTAAAATCACATTTGAACAATTGTTTTTTCTTCTATTAAGCTTTCTGCTCTGTGACAACGTTTATTAGTACATTATTCAAATATCGAATAAATTAACTATAGTTCAGACCGTGTTTCTGAGAAATGTAACATTGTTTACTTTTATTTACAAAGTAATCTTGCCAAATAATAGTGATTTTGATGGACTACGGCAAAAATATTAAATAAATAAATTATATTAATAAGTTATGTGTTTTATTTTAATAAGTTATTTTATCTCCATTAAACACAAACATCGGTTTTTTGGCGTATACATACATTATATGCTAAGGCTCGTAGCACACCTGCACGCCACCGCGCTCTGTGCTTTCCGCACAACCATGGGGTTTAAGTATGTACTCGTACGTAACATAATCAATTAACTCGTACGTAACTTTGTTTTATCTTATGAATAAAAAAAGAACAAAAATGAATAAAAGTCTTTTGAACCGACTGCCATAAAGGAGGAGGGTCTCTATTCGTCTGTTTGTTTCTTTTTAATTTTTTGAATAGCTGTTGTCCGCGACTTCGTACGCGTCAGGTTCGCGTTTGCTTACATAACGAAGTGTCTCAGGTGTCTGATAGTGTAGCCTGTACAGTGAGTTGCCTTCGTGACTCGGATAGCACGCCTAGCCGTGGGTCCCGCTGCTATATTTTGATATTTGGCAGTCGTAACAGGTACCTAGTCAGTGGGCAAAAAGTCCGACAACCAGTCTTACTAAAGGTTATCGTATTACCTACCCAGTATATGCTGGGTTGAGGAGGTCTGATAGGCAGCCGCTCAATGTAAAATTCTGGTATTCAACATCCAGCTAACCTGACAACCGATCCCTGCATAGTTGTGAAAAGGCTAGGCAGGTGATTGGGAAAGGCAATGGTGATGATGATATCACCTATATCTTCAAATTTTTCTTATATTTCATAAATACCTCTATTTGAAATTTACGAATGCCCATACAAACTTTAACCCCCATTAAACCCACTTAGGTTGAGGAAGAAATTTTCCAAAATAAAATCCTATATCTTTTCTTAGGTTGTTTGAAAGAGATTCCACGGCCTCAACACAAAGGGCTAAGATGGAACTTGGGTGGCTTTTTGTCAGTAGAAATCTGACACTCCCTACCGCTCTGCCCAGAGCGTGAGGAGTCATTTGATGATTACCCAAACACCAAAAGAAAAGAACCTCCCGTCTCATATAGGCTTGTCAGAATTCAAGTATCTCAGTTTAATAGCTAAAGAGATTTCGTGATTAGTCAGTGAGTGAATAAAAAAGAAAAAATAATCCAACTAAAAGGTACCTATACCTAAAAATATTAAGTTCTATCCGTCAAGGCGTTAAAAAAGTATAACAGTCAAAGAAAATTATGATCGCAGTGATAGTATAAATAGTAATCTTCATCAGCCCAGCGTTTTTCGTATGTTGGGGTCAGCTGCCAGTCGGATGCAGCTAACCATCGGTATGAAAGCCAATTCACGTCACTGGACTAAAAAAATTGGCCTATTACACATGTTGTTGCGTTTGAGAAAAGAAATGCTGTTAAATAACCAATTTCAAGAAAAATAACATTCTTCAGCCATTGCATATAAAATTAGGGCTTATGAAGAAATGGTCGATGCTGCCAATTTATTTCACAGAAATTATCTGGTTTGAGTATAGAAAAACTAAATGCGGGTATTTTTGATGGACCTCATATACGTCAACTTATGAAAGACACCGCTAATTTCGAGGCTTCTATGATTGATGTGGAAAGGCTTGCGTGGGAATCCTTTGTAGCAGTTGCACAACATTTCCTCGGAAATCATAGGGCTGCCAACTATTTACAAAGATATCATAGGGCTGCCAACTATATACAATGAATAAAGTGCTGATTCGATTTAAAGATTTAGGTTGCAACAAAAGTATGATATTACACTCAATAGATTGTTTTTTTTTTTTGCCAAGACATAAAAACGATGGAGAATAATTATATTATACCAAGGAAGGTGGACACTCATATGACGGCTGACTATTGCTGGGGAATCATGCGAGATTGTCCAACTCCAGTTTAATTCGAGAAAATCACTCAAAAGACAATTACTTGATGTCCTTTTTTTTCTGAAAAGTGTATTGTCATTTATCTCAGGAACTAGGGCTGACTGAAAAAAACGAATATCCCCGGCACCAAAATGGTTGTAGGCCTTTTTTTTTCTTTTTTTGGCGGGTTGAAAATCATCGAATATATTGGGGCATAAGTCCCAAAATCACCTACTGGCTATACACCACAGTTATCCGACCAATCATTACATACGGGTCTTTGGTTTGGTGGCCCAGGACCAACCTAAGCACAGCCCAAAAAGACCTCGAGAAACTACAAAGATTTGCCTGCGTAGCAATCACCGGCAGCATGAGAACTTCCCCCACTGCCGCCTTACAGGTGATGCTGGGCCTACCTCCCCTACACCTCGTCGTAAGAGAGGAAGCGGCCATAGCGACCTTTAGACTTGAAGTATCCGGCACCCTAAGAAATGATTCTAGAATCAAACACACACGCATCAAAGAAGGTGCAATCAAAGAACAACCGTTGATGGCATCACCCATCGACAGAACCCTGAAGACCCACTGCTTTCAAAAACACTACAACATAGAGCTCATAGAGGAGTGGTGTGACTACTCAGGTACAAGAGAGCTAAGGATTTACACTGATGGATCAAAAACCGAAAATGGGACAGGCGTCGGGGTGTTCTCCGACGACCTAAACATTAAGATATCCAAACCACTTGGAACGCTCAACTCAGTTTTTCAAGCAGAGTGTGTAGGTATTATCCAAGCGGCACACGCTATAGAGGCCAGGGAGGTTACGGATACTAATATTCGAATACTCTCCGACAGTGCCTCAGTCCTTCAATCCCTAAAGAGCAATCAGATCACGTCGAGACTGATACTAGAATGCCACAAGGCACTAGAACGTATCACGGTACTAAATCACAACACGGTAACACTACAATGGATAAGAGGTCACAGTGGATCACTTGGAAACGATGCGGCTGACGAACTTGCCAGAAGAGGATCCAGCACAAAACCGTACGGACCCGAACCCATTGTGCCCATCCCTTTCAAGCAGCTAAGAAGCTGGTTAAAAGACCACACTCGCATACAAGCGGAGGAACGGTGGACCTTGACACCAGGATGTAGGCAATCCAAGGATGCTATGCCATCCCTGGATACAAAGCTGACCAGGCGCCTTCTGCGCCTGGACAGAGACAGCCTGCGTCTGGTGGCGGGGACCATCACTGGACACTGTTCACTAAATAAACACTTCCATAACCTAGGTATCACTGACAGCCCCCTGTGCAGAGCATGCATGGAGGCAGAGGAAACGGTGGCGCATGTGCTCCTTGAGTGTACAGGCGTTACCAAGATTCGTGAGGAGACCCTTGGTACACCAAGATCCCTTGCGGAAGCCCTGAGGAGACCGGGAAGTCTGATCTGCTTCTGGAGGGAGGTGGGCTGGTTGGAGTAATCGGCCACCATGGCTCACGCACAATGGTCCACTTCAAGGACTAAGTGCGGAAACCTGAACCCCATAAAGAAGAAGAAGAAGAAGATCATCGAATATCCCCTCCCGCGCTTGGGCAGAGCGAAAGGGAGTGTCAGACTTCAACTGACTAAAAACCACCCATGTTCCTTCTTCGCCCTCTACGTCGAGGCCGCGATAACTAGTGTACAACCCGCGGCCCAAATGGTTGTAGGCCTGTGTTACGAAAGCAATGTCGTAGACTAATTTTGAGTACCTACCTCTTGCTAACTTTTTGAAAACTTTTATTAACATTTATTTTGTTCGTAATTGCCGATTTTGTTCTATAGATGTCGCTGCATGTTTCTTGTTTAATATACATATTTATTTTTACTTATGCACAATATTGGTAAATTCAACCTAATATAACATAAGATTTATAAATTACAGGTATAAATAAACAAACACACAGGTATAATAAAAAGACACACATACACATACACATAGTGGCGGTAAGTCCCCTCTTTGAGGATTGGCTAGAGAGGCGCCACGGCGCCCTCACCTTCCGTCTGACGCAGGTCCTCACCGAACACGGTTGTTTCGGGAGGTACCTGCACCGAATCAGGCGGGAGGAAACGCCCGGATGCCACCATTGCGAGGATCGGCCGGAGGACACGGTGGAGCACACAGTGGAGGTGTGCCCCGCTTGGGCGGAGCCCCGCCGTGTTCTCGTAGCGGCGATCGGCAGCGGCGACCTCTCGCGCCCGGCCCTGGTGCAAGCCATGCTCCGGGGCGAGGAGGAATGGGACGCCGTCGCCTCCGTCTGCGAAGCAGTGATGCTAGCGAAGGAGGTGGCGGAACGCGAGAGGGAGAGAACCTCTCGTCCCAGCCGCCGCGGGAGGCGCTCCGGGCGTCGGGGGTCCCGCGATGACTTCCGGCCACCGTAGACGCGGTCCTGTGGATGGTGAGTGATGGGCTAACTCGCCGTCCGTCCGTCTCACGACGAAAACAGGCCGTGTCGACGGCGCCTCAAAGAGATGTCAGCAACATGGGAGGGGCCCGAAAGGGCCGATGCCCGTCGTCGGGCCGCGGGTTGTCCACAGGTTATCGCGGCCTCGACATAAAGTTTCTAAGAAGGAACATGGGTGGTTTTTAGTCAGTAGAAGTCTAACACTCTGCCCAAGAGCGGAAGGGGTTATTCGATGATTTTACAACCGCCAAAAAAAAAAAAAAAAAGGTACCTATAATACAAACTTAACAACGTCCTCACTTTTTTTCGAATATCTTCAATGTACAGAAACGCCATATTTACAAAATTACATGCTGATTACTAATAGCTGATGCTGATTTATCTAAACTATACTATATTGATTGATTAAAATAGGCGTTTTATTCCTCTTTTTTTATGACGGAAATGAATATTTGTGCAGTAGTTTTAGCGCCAACTTATAAGATAGATTTGGATTTTTTACGATTTTATTATACTTTCGCATAACATTTAATTGTGAATCACTTTTTCATCCCATTTAAAAGTCTTAACACTTTATAATGACCGACTAGAGCTCAACTAAGATTGTCAAAATACTTAGTTGAGATTTGAAAACTTGATCAAACCTACAGATTGACCTTCACAACTCCTCGCCGGTCTGTTCCATCGATTTAGCGAGATAAATGCTTTTATGAGAAGACCGAAACAAGGCGTAATACCTAATAAACGTCGTAAGTAGCGAAGGGCGGACGTCTGAAGGGTGTTCAAGCCGGAGATGAGCTTGAGGAAGTTCAAGATGTAACAGTCAGTGAGTAAAGTTTTATAAAAGCTGCTTTTGGTTCGTTTGTACCCTCCAAAGTACCAAAACTTGAGCACATTATCGTAGAAACAGACTTATGCTCGGGAACATCGGCTTTGGAACAGGGACCAATGGGGTAACGTATTGTTTAGATATGAGTGCACAATTGAACAATTTAAAGGCTAATGCGTCTATTACACGCTCACACTTCACCACGGACTTGGTTGCGCAAACTGGCTTGAACACCATGCGTGGTTGGTAAACCTGTATCACGCGCAAACCCCACGGCGCGGCCTGCGCCATTTTGTAACTAACTGTTAAACTTGTAGAAATTTTACCTGCGCAAGCCCGGCCTGCGCGTACTTATACAACAAATAGAAATATACAAATTCAATATATGAATATCAGACAAGAATTATTTACTACTTTCAAGACCGCGGTTTGTAGTCGGGTTTTAGTTTTTAATAGATAAATTTTTATTTGTATGACATGTTTAGTTAATCAATTCTTATCACATAGTATGAAAGTATGGGAGAAAGTGATAGAGAAAAGAATAAGAGAGGAGAGTGAGATCACCCAAAATCAGTTTGGGTTTATGCCAGGTCGAGGAACAACGGACGCTACTTTTGCACTCCGCCAATTGTGCGAGAAGTACAGACGTGCACACAAGAATTTGCACATGGTGTTCATCGATTTAGAGAAAGCGTATGATAGGGTACCTCGGGATGTGTTGTGGTGGGCCTTGAAAGAGAAAGGTATACCAGGGAAGTATGTAGAGTTAATTCGAGCTAGGTACAGCCAATCTTGCACCTACGTTCGGTCAGCTGCTGGCAACACCGATGAGTTCAGTGTGGCGGTAGGCTTGCACCAAGGGTCGGCTTTAAGCCCTTACCTCTTCTTGTTGATTATGGATGCTTTGACGTCGGACATACAAGAAGAGGCACCCTGGTGCATGCTGTTTGCCGACGACATTGTTCTTGTCGGTGAAGATGGACCTGAGATCCAGAGCAGATTGGAGAAGTGGCAACAAAAGCTGGAGAATGTTGGCCTAAAAATCAGCAGAAGCAAAACTGAATACATGTTCTGTGATTTCGGCGGTCTCTCCAGTTCTGGAGCCATTGCGCTAGATGGCGTGCTTCTCCCAGTTTGCTCCGACTTTCGGTATCTCGGTTCACTTGTGCAAAGCGATGGCGAAATAGATCGTAGTGTTAAGCTTAGAATTAGCACTGGATGGATGAAATGGCGGCAGTTCACGGGAACAATATGCGACTCCCGCATTCCCCTTAAACTCAAGGGGAAGATTTATAAAACCATGGCTAGACCTGCTGTCGTGTATGGATCAGAATGTTGGGCCACAAAAGGGATAAATGAAAGGCAATTGCATGTGGCTGAGATGAGAATGCTAAGGGGAATGTGTGGTGTGACGCGAATGGATAAAATAAGGAATGAGTACATAAGAGGAAGTCTGAAAGTGGCGCCGTTGAATGAAAAGTTGTGTGGTAATCGATTGGCGTGGTATGGACATGTGATGCGAAGGAATGAAGATAGTGTTGTGAGGAAAATGTTGAGTATGAATGAAGATGGGTTTAAGAGTAGAGGAAGACCAAAGAAACGATGGATGGACTGTGTGAAGGATGATATGGCTAGGAAGGAGGTGACTACTGACATGACGAGAAATAAAGAAGTATGTAAGAAAAAGACATGTTGCGCCGACCCCAAATAAATTGGGATAAGGGCAGGAGAATGATGATGATGTTTAGTTAATCAATTGTTTTTTTTGCATAGCATTCATTTTTCTAGTATGCATTCAGTTAATTAGTGGAGTTACCTAGTGTGCCGAAAAATTATACAGATATGCATTTAAAAATATCCCTTAAATAAAATTCCAAATGATATTAAAGATTTAAATTTGACACAGTTTAAACGAAAGCTAAATATTTTTTTTTTCAAAATGCTACTATACCGTTGACGAATTCCTTCATGACAAAATGTAACTAACTAAGCTGACAATTAAAAATTATTGATTGTATACCTACCAACTATTGTATACCTACCAACTATTGTATACCTACCAACTATTGTATACCTACCAACTATTGAAAAGATTGTTACACTAATTGTGCTTGAAAGTTCTCTCTTAGTTTATTAGAGGGACACGCATTTGGAGGTAGGGGGCACACATTTTACAACTTTGGAAGTGTCGACCTATCATTCAAACGATTGGCTTTAGGAAAAATGGATTTAGAAACCTCAATGTAATTTCTAAAGACCTATCTATCACAAATAGGTTTGAAGTATTTTTTTAGATTCAGTTCCATGTATCAAAATCGTAAAGCAGTTCACAGATGAAATCTGCCTACCAAGTTTAAATTGTGTGGTCTTAATAGTTTCCGAATAAACTGGCTGTGATATACGGACGGATAGACGGACAGGCAGACAGACATGACAAATCTATGAGGGTTCCGTTTTTTGCCATTCGGCTACGGAACCCTAAAAACATCATTATTGCAAGTGAAATACGCGATATCGATATCAGAAAATAAAAGACGATGCAAAATTGAACAATTTCGCTGAAATTCTCGAACCGCCTTCAGTGCACGGTTTTATTGGAAGTTGATGCAATTAAAAAGTTAATGCTATCAAACATTTCGAGCTTGTTTTATTATTTCCAGGTGCTAAAATATTTCCAGTTGTTTATTGGCAGTGTTTCGGCATTGTTTAGTTTTGTACTTTTTAGGGTTCCGTAGTCAATATGGAACCCGACGGCACGGTTGGCGCAGTGGCTCAAGCAATGGACTGCTGCGCTGCGTGTCGCGGGTTTGATTCCCGCACGGAACAAATATTTGTATGACCTACAGATAGTTGTTCTGGGTCTGGGTATTTGTGTACATGTGAGTTTAAATGTTTGTGAACGCACCCACGATACAGGAGAAATTCCTAGAGTGGGGCAAAATATAAAAAAAAATTACATATGAGTTACGCCGTCAAAGTGGTAGATTAAAATTTAAAAAAAAAATTTTTTTAGGGTATTCCAGCAGGGACTTAAAAACACCTTAATGAAGGTTACAGAATTATAAGAGTTACATGTTGAATTGGTAACTAAGGCCACGCGTTGTCTTTGAGGAAGCGGGCCGCCCACTACGTGCCCCAAAAGGTCATGGCCGTGAGGATGGTACGGGGGTACCGCACGATCTCCCGCGAAGCGGCGAACCTCCTTGCCGGATTGCCGCCGTGGGATCTGGAGGCGATAGTCCTCGCGCGCCTGCATCAATGGCGCTCGGAGGCGCTGCGCCGGGGGGTCACTCCGCTGCCGCGGCTAATTGCTGCGTGGCGGACAGACCTCCGGTGCGATCTCATGGCGACATGGAGACAGTGACTGTCGCAACCCCGTGCAGGGCACGCCACGATAGTGGCAGTAAGTCCCCTCTTTGAGGAGTGGATAGAGAGGCGCCTTCCTTACCGGACACGGCTGTTTCGGGAGGTACCTGCACCGAATCAGGCGGGAGGAAACGCCCGGATGCCACCATTGTGAGGATCGGCCGGAGGACACGGTGGAGCACACATTGGAGGTGTGCCCCGCTTGGGCGGAGCCCGCCGTGTGACCTCTCGCGCCCGGCCCTGGTGCAAGCCATGGTCCGGGGCGAGGAGGAATGAGACGCCGTCGCCTCCTTCTGCGAAGAAGTAATGCTAGCGAAGAAGGTGGCGGAGCGCGAGAGGGAGAGAACCTCTCGTCCCAGCCGCCGCGGGAGGCACTCCGGGCGTCGGGGGTATTTAAGATAATATTTTTCTTAAAGCAGTAAATAATTTATTTGAAGAAGGCAAAACAAATATACCTGCTTTACATCCCGTTTTTTTACACAAACTAACGGGACTTACCATTTAGTGTTAATGAAGATGAAATATGTGTTTCTAAATTTGAATAAAACAGACATCAGACATAGATAGAGTCTGAATTATTTTCTAAAACAACATTCAAAGTCAGACCCCAATCAAAATAACGACAAACACAATTGAAATACAAACTTCTGATAAACAAAAAACCATCAGAACCTTTTCAGTCCGGTTCCTAATATACAAATTACAAACAATGCACCTTCAACGCCCAACACCGAATAATTGGTTTGAATCCATAAATTAAGGGGTTGTTAAGTTAGTAATGGATCGTGCTAGGGCTGGACAAAGTCGCAAACTGCGGGGCGTGGGGTTATCCACCACAACGCGCCAAAACGCGGGACGAGTGCGCGTTACGCGTGCGCGGTGCGCGGCGCGGGGACACTCGCGCGTCAACCGTGACATTGCGTGTTATGTGGACCGCGGGGCTACGAGACAACAGCTATAACAGGAAGAAGCGGGTCACTTTTGTGAAACATAGCTGTACACAATTAAATTATAATTATATGAAAAGATGGCCGTAGGTACATGTAATGTATCAAGATGGCGCGTCGCGGTCGCCAAGATCGAATCTTTTTTTTTTTTTTTTTTTTTTTTTTTTTTTTTTTTGGTGGGTGTAAAATCATCGAATAACCCCTCCCGCTCTTGGGCAGAGCGAAAGGGAGTGTCAGACTTCTACTGACTAAAAACCACCCATGTTCCTTCTTCGCCCTCTATGTCGAGGCCGCGATAACCGTTGGACTACCCGCGGCCCCGACAGGCGTCGGCCCTTTCGGGCCCCTCCCATGTTGCTGACATCTCTTTGAGGCGCGCGTGGAACACGAACGCGCCGTCGACACGGCCTGTTTTCGTCGTGAGACGGACGGACGGCGAGTTAGCCCATCACTCACCGTCCACAGGCCCGCGTCTACGGTGGCCGGAGGTCATCGCGGGACCCCCGACGCCCGGAGCGCCTCCCGCGGCGGCTGGGACGAGAGGTTCTCTCCCTCTCGCGTTCCGCCACCTCCTTCGCCAGCATCACTGCTTCGCAGAAGGAGGCGACGGCGTCCCATTCCTCCTCGCCCCGGACCATGGCTTGCACCAGGGCCGGGCGCGAGAGGTCGCCGCCGCCGATCGCCGCCACGAGAACACGGCGGGGCTCCGCCCAAGCGGGGCACACCTCCACTGTGTGCTCCACCGTGTCCTCCGGCCGATCCTCGCAATGGTGGCATCCGGGCGTTTCCTCCCGCCTGATTCGGTGCAGGTACCTCCCGAAACAACCGTGTCCGGTGAGGACCTGCGTCAGACGGAAGGTGAGGGCGCCGTGGCGCCTCTCAAGCCACTCCTCAAAGAGGGGACTTACCGCCACTATCGTGGCGTGCCCTGCCAAGATCGAATCTAACGCTATCATCTTGTTTTGCGAATTCAATATCTCAGCTCGGATCTCCCTAGCATTCACCAACAAATCGGTCCTTTTATATCAATTAAGTTCCAAAACATTCTTGGAAACTGCTAAATACCGTTTCCTGTAAAACTTGGGAAACGAATAGCGTCTTAACGGGTTACTCCAAACTTTGGCCACGCGTAGAGAGAACCAGGCAGTTGTGCTCCACCAGCACTTGTAAAACGTTAGAAACTAGTCATAATACACTTTTAAGCACTATACGTGTAGTTTCTATAGTTAAAAAAGTGCGAAAATCATAAATATAGTATCTTATTAGCAAATTCCCCACATCACCCATATCCGCTCGCCTCGTGGCCACAGATAATGCGCAACGCCTAGTTAGCATCCCTCGCCGAGACGGATCGTGCTTGACTAATCGTTACAAAGTAAGGAATGACAATATTGGGATACAGGACACTCGAACTAAAGGTGACGTCACACTAACAGCCATGAATAAGTCAGATGCGTGACAACGATTCAGTAGTTTTTTATTTAATTTGGAGAGGGGCCTACACCTGCAGCCTGTAACCTGAAACCTGGACAAAGAGACGTTCTATCAGCGACAACGGTGACGGAACAATTGAAATGGATATGACATATGCTATCGAAAGGCCCCAGCACGACTGGCCCCAGTACGACTGGCCCCAGCACGACTACTGAGCTTCCAGTCCCGTGTACGATTCCCAGATCGGGCAAAGTGACTGAGTTCTTCAGCATAAAATTAATAAGCAAAATATTATGCTTGAAACGAGTATTATAATCCGCGGGATGGTGGGATGACCGCGAGCATTCCATGTTTGAAAATGTCATCTTCCTGTGTGTCGCTGCGGGATTAGGCGCACAATGCCACGTTTTCAACAAGTTGCATTGTGTATCATAATCTGCTCAGCCTTTTCCCAACTATGTAGGTGTCGGCTTCCAGTTTAACCGGATGCATCTGAATATCCGTTTAACACAGTTAGTAGGTACAGTGTATGATTTATTTTCATGAGATTCGATTAAAAGATTGTTTAAGTCTGGCTGATGATTTGTGAGGGAAATCACATCATAATTATTTTTATTTTCGTTAAAGAAAAATAATAAAACACTTGAACTTAGATTCTAAAAACTTAAACTCAAAGCTTTTTAGCTAACTTATAGCTTCGTTGTCTGTCTGTCCGACCTTATGTCATTCATCATTATCATTCAGCTACTTTATTCCGAAACTAGGATTTCGCTTTAGATACAGAAATATACAAAATTTAAAATGTACATGTATAAAAAGCCTCGAAAATAATCAGTGTTTACCTTTTGAGTATTACATCAGCGGAGACAGCGGGCGAGGACAGCCGCGCGTCGAGCGCTAAGCACGCAACCTGCAACGACACATCTATTATAACACTCCCGTTTGTTGTGGCTGCGGTTTCAAAGTGCTCCTTCATGCATAATTCCTTTGTCATCAACGTCATTATTAAATTTTCCCAGGGACTACGTGGTACAGAGTTTTTCAACGTATTCAGTTCGTACGTATTTGACACACCAGAGCTCAAAGTTTTGGTAATGAGGCAAATGAAAAATGTCTGATGAATTGATCTATCCATCTGCAGCGCGCTCTGACTGGTGTGAGACAGAGAGACGTCATATTTCCGAAACTGTTTATCGCTGCACTGGATGATGTCTTCAAAGTTCTGGATTGGAGAGGACTTGACATCAACATCAATGGCGATAAACAGCACTCACCTTCGGTTTATTAACGATATTGTGTTCATGCCTGAGACCTCAGTACAATGCTCGATGACCTCAGTGGAGCTTCCGGAAGAGTGGGTCTTAAAATGAACATAGAAAAAAACAAAGTTATGTTGTATGTTCATGTAACACCCACTCCAATCATGATTAGAGAATACACTCGAAGTTGTAGACAATTATGTCTACCTGGGACAAACAGTTCAATTGGGTAATTCTAACTTCGAGAAAATGGTCAATCGTCGAATCCAACTTGCCACAGTGTCTCAAGACGAAAGTCTTTGACCAGTGTGTGTTGCCAGTGATTACAAACGGGACCGAAACGGGGTCGCTCACAATGGGCCTCATCAGAAAGCTCAAAGTCACCCATAGGGCAATGGAGAAGGCTATGTTCGGAGTATCTTTGCGCAAAAGAACGAAAATTACCGACATAGCCCGAAGAAGTGCCAATCTTAAATGAACTCGCAGAACGAATGGCTGATGGGGCCGGAAAGTTCTGGAGTGGCGATCGCGAACCGGAAGGCGTACACGTACTGACTATAAAGAGTGCGTCCACGATATATTTTCAGCGTGTATGTGTTTAACCTGATATCGAACAGATTTATTTTCTTTTTGTACCTACGCCTACGTAACAACACGAATACTTTGGTTGTTCCATCTCGATTTGAATACAAAGCCATCATTAAAAGCAACCAAGCAAGTGTTAAACCTGTCATTCACACAAACAAGTCCCCTAACTAGGTCGGTACAGACCAGTGTACCAACACTAATTTTTGCTCGGAATTTATTAATTACTGTCCCGCGAAATGGAATTATTATTAAATGTATAGCAATATGTTTGTACGGTACAATTTGTGGGCCCCAAACGCCCGAGGCCATTGTTATGCACCCCTGCGGATGCACCCTCGCGCGGTCACGGCTGCATTCCGGGGCACACGTGTTGCCGACCGGGTGCAAGCAAGGCGGTGCCGCAATGAAATCACTCTTTATGACGCTGATGACGGTGCCATGGTGCATACGATGTCATTAATCTGTGTCTGATTAACATGCTTTAGTTTGGCACAGCAGGTTCATCTTGCTTTCAAAACGGATTTTAAAATTACATAGGTACACATACAGGGTGTAAATTAACCCTTCACACATACGTCAACCAAGCATTCTGTAAATCAAACTAAGTACCTCCACGCAAAAATTTTTACTGGGAAATGACTTTTTTTTTGGGGTCCTAAATCACATTTTACGGTAAAACTCAATGAAGCACTCTTAAAACATTGTGCTAGTGGATGCTTTGAATATAGTAAACGGGTCATGGAGGTAAATTAAGTAAAGTTATAACCTGAAAAACTAGTATTTACAAAAACAACTGTGCAAAATTTGGAACTTTAAACCCAATATCTCCGTAACTAGGGGGTTCCCATGTATTGCCTAGAAGGGTACTTTTACACCCTTTATATTATTATTGGGATTGTATTTTAGTCTTGCAGCAGGTTACACTAAATATGAAAATATAAAGCCCAGTTGGTCTATTCTAGACTCAGTAGTCTCGTGTGCTGTTGTGGAGCATGACGTTCTGGGTTCAATCCCGGACGGAACAATTGGTTTTGGGATTTTCCTTCAGGTATTTCCCAGTAGGAGCCACGGGCTCTGAGTTGCTGCCCTGTTGATTGCAATAGGCTCACCCCCTCCTACATAGGACTTAAACATAATTGGGATATGTGTACAAATGAAAGTGATATTCTGCTACTGTGTTGATTACAGACGTACGTTTTTGCGAACATTGCTTTTCGGAAGCCGTACTATTACGAAATAGGTGGGTCTTATCTCAAAAGAGAGACCGCTACTTCCCAAGAAAGTAACTTTTAAATTCTGTTAAGTGTTTACATATTCTTGCTCGTGGTATTATTAGTACAGGTAGGATACCTATGCGTAACCCTTGCAGGATAACAGGCGTGATGTTGTGTTATGAAAATAAAGCGAATCCCTTTAACCCAGTTAGTTGGTGACACACAACATCTCAGTAAAACTGATTTAAGAAGGTGATTAAAATCTGATCGATGGAATTCGGAAAAACAGCGCTAGTTTTTGAGCAGGATCTAGCTGAAGGCACGGACTAAAAACCACCAATGTTCCTTCTTAGCCCTTTATGTCGAGGCCACGGTATCTCTTACAACATCCCGCAGCCCCGACTGGTCAAATATAACACCCATAGAGGGCCATTTAACATGAGCTTAGTATATTATAATAAATATTTTATTTGTTTATTGCTGTTTAATTAACTGATTTGGCACCAAGGTATTCCTTCTTCAGCCCATAGTAACAACAAGTTCACAAATGGATGTGTTACGAGTATCCCTTAGTTCTTGGTAACTTTTTATCATTTTACTGAAACCTGTAAATGTTAAAATGGTCCTGCTAAAATTTAACAAACTAAGGGTACCGCACTTGATTTTTTCAAAGGTTATTTAAGTAGAGGCTCCAGGCCGGTATCTAAGGCCCGCCCACCTGAAACAACGGCCTGATTTTCGGCTCACGGGGGTGAATGCTGCGCAGTGGTGGCGAGGGGGAGGCGTCGGCGGAGGGGAGGGGGATGGTCGTATTTCACAATTAAATTTTTCTGGCGCGATCTCGGCGAGTGTGTTCGCCAAGCAACGCCGCTCGCCGGGGGGGTTCGTCAGGGGTTCTCAAAGTTCTACGCTATAAGTCAGTACAGTATAATGATTTTATACTTTTTTATTAACAAAAATGTCTTATTGTTATAATAGACACACAAAAAGTTTATTTGTGCCGAAGAAACAAATAATATAATGTAGTAGTACAACTAAGTTGTACTACAGAGACAGAGCTGGCACGAATGTTAGTACTAATAATTGTGCTCGCTGAGCTGCGTTCTGCCACGGTAACGATGAAATGCGTAGGTATGAGAATATCAAATAAATATTTGTTGGATTCCCATAACATTCGTAAATTAACTTATCGCACCGGTCTTCTTAGTGTGATTTAATGAAATCACCCTATCAGTCTGCTGAGGGCTCTCCTTTTCTCCTCCTCAAAGTTTTATTTTTAAGCGTAGTAACACAAAAGTTGGTAGTTAGTTAGTATTATTACGTAAGATGAAATTTTGAAATAAGGTGTTACATTATAATGTTGTGTTTATTGTATACCGTGTTTTTTGTTTTTACTATGATGTAGAATTACATGTAGCATTAAGTACAAACCTCAGTGGTTTAATAATGCTTTAAGCTTAAATAAATATATTTTTTAATAGTGAATAAATGAAAAAAAAAGGAGGATAATTATAGCATAATTGTTATTATTTATAATAAAGGTTTCATTAAAAATAAGATATTGTAAATATGTAGCACTTTTAGACAAGGTAAAAAAAGTCATTAAAGCATTTATTATTTATATTTTTAAATTAATACAATTTCGATACTCTTATTTCTAAGATCTCAATTTTCATCATTGCTTATTCATGCTTGGTGCAAGGCTCTAAATGTTATTTATTAAAAGTAAGCGAATACATACATTCCAATTCAAATTCCTATCACATAATGAAACACCCAAAAGGCACAATGTTTGAGAATCGCTGTAATCTAGTTTAATATCGCAGTGGCGACGACACGGCGTCACGTGCAATCGCAAAGATACACTTACACCCACACCGCCGCACACACACGCACACACCCAGGATACAGTGTCCGTGTGACCTGTCTGATATCATAACAGTTCAACCCGAACTTATCGACATTATTAGTTTTGCTATTTATTTCAAGGTTGGATTTTTGTTTTTGTGACATTTGTGCTTATTAACTTTTCAACCAAAGATATAAAGAGAAGAAGAAGAAAGGAGGAGAAGATATATTAGGCATACTGAAGAGGGGTATAAGAAAATAAAGAGTTAAAGATAACAATAATTATTATAGGACAATTAAGTTTCCTTGTCTCACGGTGTGTTCGTTCGCCGATTTAAATCAGATCAGAAGATAAGTGATAGGAAAATATATTTCTGTTTTATTTCGATATTTGTGTTTAAAAAATACGCGTAAGTAACATTGAAATGTCATTGTTTCAGCGCTTCAGGCGCTACAGTGCCATGGGCTGACAAGTGATAATCGACAAAACTTATCATGTTTTAAAACCGACAAAATACACTTCTGGACACATCTATTGGCCCACCTTGTATTTTCAGTTTCGTTTGGTCCTAGCTAAAATTTTATATTAGGTCGAGCAAAAAGTTTTTATGCATTTTTGAACCTGGCACATTCACAATTTCATTCAATAGTCTTTTTTTGAATTTCGAACACAGAATTTAAAGAAACAAAAGACAATTTGGAGCCTGTTTGTTTATATCAAACAATCGAATACTAAGAAAACTTGGTGTTATTGGTTTACTTGGATTTAATTCTTGAAAAAGTGATTGATATCTTTGGTTTTGCAACAAACATTACTTATTCTTAACATTAAGGTGAGGTTCTATCAATAATCTATGGATACTTCACCTGAAGTCGCCGCCCAAGCTGTGGCACTTATTCAGGCCGGACACAGCCAAAGAAACGTGAGTGCTCAACTTAATTTAAGTCGATCTGCGGTCCGAAATGTTTATCGGAGGTACCTAGAGACTGGCGGCTTTGTTCGTCGCCAAGGAAGGCCACGATCTCGGGTCACAACTGAAAGGCAGGATCGATTCATCGTGACGACCAGCTTGAGAAATCGTCACCTTACCTCCATTGAGATACAAAACCAACTTCGCGACTTCCACGGAGTATCTGTGAGCGCTCGAACTGTTCGGAGAAGGTTAAAAGAACGCGATATGGTACCACACAAGCCAGCTAATGGGCCCAAACTAACGCGAGCCCACCGAACAGCGCGCCTTCATTTCGCACGCAGTCATTTAAATTGGACACAGCAAGATTGGAGCCGTGTACTCTTTTCTGATGAGTCTAAAATTGTGTTACATGGCAATGATGGAAGGAAGAAGGTCTACCGACGTAAGGGAGAGCGTTTCGCACAATGCTGCTTTGAAGAGAGGGTTGCTTATGGCGGTGGCTCATGGACTGTCTGGGGCGGTATATCCGCGAGCGGCAAAACTCAACTTGAGGTTGTTACAGGACCACGGCTGCCAACATTAAATGCTGAAAGGTACATTCGTGAGTGCTTAGAACCTCACGTGATACCATACGCGGACATGTGTGGGCCCAAATTTCCTTTTTATGCATAATAATGCAAGAGCCCATGCGGCCGGCATCGTCAGGGAATATCTTCGGGATGTGAACATCACAGTTATGGACTGGCCAGCCAGAAGCCCAGACATGAACCCCATTGAGCACATGTGGGACGAGCTAAAAAGACGTGTTAGGGCTCGTCAGCCAGTTGCCCAGACGATGCAGGAGTTGAAAACTGCCATAGAAGAGGAATGGGAGATGATCCCTCAAAATTTCATAGAGCGGTTGATAAACTCTATGCCTAATCGTATGAGAGCTGTGGTAGATGCCCATGGAGACCACACGCGTTATTAAATTGAACCTTTATTTGATAAAACATGTTTTTTATTCAAAAATCAATTGCATTTAACAAGGCGCAGATCCGACTTGTTAGGCGTAGCTCCATGTCGTATGGTATTCTGAATTCAAATTTAAAACAATACGATCGAAAAAGATGGTAAAATGTATCAGGTTTAAAACTGCATCAACAGTTTTTGTTCAATCTAGCAATCATATTTCGGTAGGGGCCATCGAAACCTAAACTCTAAGGTGGGCCAATAGATGTGTCCAGAAGTGTATAATAAAAGTGTGAGAATTTTGTTATTGCAGTTCACGTGATATTAACACCCGAGCTGCAGCCGAGGTTCTTATGGAGCCGAGAACTGAACTAACTTAGGTTTGTCCCTATTCAATGCGACTTAAACATATTTAATGAACTAGCTATAATATAAGTTGTAACCCTTTTTCTACCTCGAAGATAAAGTAAACCTCATTGTATGTTTGCTGATTAGTTGGGAAGTTCTAACGCTTTGTCTAGTTGAGTTCAATCAGAGCAACTTGCACCGGAAGCCAGCTTAAGTCATCGCACGGACGAGCAATCACAAAGTATTCTCTAACTATTCAAGGCTTAGATACAGTAGAGCAGATTAGAACGAGGCGAACGTGTGTGTAAAGTCTCGCGTTTTTGCCATTGGGGTTCGCAGAAACTGCAGAACTAACTAATACGATCCTTACAACATCCCCATTCACCTACCATGGCATGCCACACGCCGGTCGTACTTCGCACCAGACATGTGATTATGTTTTGAGGTAAGAAGCAAACATGGGGAGCGCTGGTGGCGCTGTCGCCACTCTCCTACTAGTAGTAAGAAGCAAACATGGGGAGCGCTGGTGGCGCTGTCGCCACTCTCCTACTTGTAGTAAGAAGCAAACATGGGGAGCGCTGGTGGCGCTGTCGCCACTCTCCTACTTGTAGTAAGAAGCAAACATGGGGAGCGCTGGTGGCGCTGTCGCCACTCTCCTACTTGTAGTAAGAAGCAAACATGGGGAGCGCTGGTGGCGCTGTCGCCACTCTCCTACTTGTAGTAAGAAGCAAACATGGGGAGCGCTGGTGGCGCTGTCGCCACTCTCCTACTTGTAGTAAGAAGCAAACATGGGGAGCGCTGGTGGCGCTGTCGCCACTCTCCTACTTGTAGTAAGAAGCAAACATGGGGAGCGCTGGTGGCGCTGTCGCCACTCTCCTACTTGTAGTAAGAAGCAAACATGGGGAGCGCTGGTGGCGCTGTCGCCACTCTCCTACTTGTAGTAAGAAGCAAACATGGGGAGCGCTGGTGGCGCTGTCGCCACTCTCCTACTTGTAGTAAGAAGCAAACATGGGGAGCGCTGGTGGCGCTGTCGCCACTCTCCTACTTGTAGTAAGAAGCAAACATGGGGAGCGCTGGTGGCGCTGTCGCCACTCTCCTACTTGTAGTAAGAAGCAAACATGGGGAGCGCTGGTGGCGCTGTCGCAACTCTCCTACTTGTAGTAAGAAGCAAACATGGGGAGCGCTGGTGGCGCTGTCGCCACTCTCCTACTTGTAGTAAGAAGCAAACATGGGGAGCGCTGGTGGCGCTGTCGCCACTCTCCTACTTGTAGTAAGAAGCAAACATGGGGAGCGCTGGTGGCGCTGTCGCCACTCTCCTACTTGTAGTAAGAAGCAAACATGGGGAGCGCTGGTGGCGCTGTCGCCACTCTCCTACTTGTAGTAAGAAGCAAACATGGGGAGCGCTGGTGGCGCTGTCGCCACTCTCCTACTTGTAGTAAGAAGCAAACATGGGGAGCGCTGGTGGCGCTGTCGGTCACCACTCTCCTACTTGTAGTAAGAAGCAAACATGGGGAGCGCTGGTGGCGCTGTCGCCACTCTCCTACTTGTAGTAAGAAGCAAACATGGGGAGCGCTGGTGGCGCTGTCGCCACTCTCCTACTTGTAGTAAGAAGCAAACATGGGGAGCGCTGGTGGCGCTGTCGGTCTCCACTCTCCTACTTGTAGTAAGAAGCAAACATGGGGAGCGCTGGTGGCGCTGTCGGTCACCACTCTCCTACTTGTAGTAAGAAGCAAACATGGGGAGCGCTGGTGGCGCTGTCGCCACTCTCCTACTTGTAGTAAGAAGCAAACATGGGGAGCGCTGGTGGCGCTGTCGCCACTCTCCTACTTGTAGTAAGAAGCAAACATGGGGAGCGCTGGTGGCGCTGTCGGTCACCACTCTCCTACTTGTAGTAAGAAGCAAACATGGGGAGCGCTGGTGGCGCTGTCGGTCACCACTCTCCTACTTGTAGTAAGAAGCAAACATGGGGAGCGCTGGTGGCGCTGTCGCCACTCTCCTACTTGTAGTAAGAAGCAAACATGGGGAGCGCTGGTGGCGCTGTCGCCACTCTCCTACTTGTAGTAAGAAGCAAACATGGGGAGCGCTGGTGGCGCTGTCGGTCACCACTCTCCTACTTGTAGTAAGAAGCAAACATGGGGAGCGCTGGTGGCGCTGTCGGTCACCACTCTCCTACTTGTAGTAAGAAGCAAACATGGGGAGCGCTGGTGGCGCTGTCGCCACTCTCCTACTTGTAGTAAGAAGCAAACATGGGGAGCGCTGGTGGCGCTGTCGCCACTCTCCTACTTGTAGTAAGAAGCAAACATGGGGAGCGCTGGTGGCGCTGTCGGTCACCACTCTCCTACTTGTAGTAAGAAGCAAACATGGGGAGCGCTGGTGGCGCTGTCGGTCACCACTCTCCTACTTGTAGTAAGAAGCAAACATGGGGAGCGCTGGTGGCGCTGTCGGTCACCACTCTCCTACTTGTAGTAAGAAGCAAACATGGGGAGCGCTGGTGGCGCTGTCGCCACTCTCCTACTTGTAGTAAGAAGCAAACATGGGGAGCGCTGGTGGCGCTGTCGCCACTCTCCTACTTGTAGTAAGAAGCAAACATGGGGAGCGCTGGTGGCGCTGTCGGTCACCACTCTCCTACTTGTAGTAAGAAGCAAACATGGGGAGCGCTGGTGGCGCTGTCGGTCACCACTCTCCTACTTGTAGTAAGAAGCAAACATGGGGAGCGCTGGTGGCGCTGTCGCCACTCTCCTACTTGTAGTAAGAAGCAAACATGGGGAGCGCTGGTGGCGCTGTCGGTCACCACTCTCCTACTTGTAGTAAGAAGCAAACATGGGGAGCGCTGGTGGCGCTGTCGCCACTCTCCTACTTGTAGTAAGAAGCAAACATGGGGAGCGCTGGTGGCGCTGTCGCCACTCTCCTACTTGTAGTAAGAAGCAAACATGGGGAGCGCTGGTGGCGCTGTCGCCACTCTCCTACTTGTAGTAAGAAGCAAACATGGGGAGCGCTGGTGGCGCTGTCGCCACTCTCCTACTTGTAGTAAGAAGCAAACATGGGGAGCGCTGGTGGCGCTGTCGCCACTCTCCTACTTGTAGTAAGAAGCAAACATGGGGAGCGCTGGTGGCGCTGTCGGTCACCACTCTCCTACTTGTAGTAAGAAGCAAACATGGGGAGCGCTGGTGGCGCTGTCGCCACTCTCCTACTTGTAGTAAGAAGCAAACATGGGGAGCGCTGGTGGCGCTGTCGCCACTCTCCTACTTGTAGTAAGAAGCAAACATGGGGAGCGCTGGTGGCGCTGTCGCCACTCTCCTACTTGTAGTAAGAAGCAAACATGGGGAGCGCTGGTGGCGCTGTCGCCACTCTCCTACTTGTAGTAAGAAGCAAACATGGGGAGCGCTGGTGGCGCTGTCGCCACTCTCCTACTTGTAGTAAGAAGCAAACATGGGGAGCGCTGGTGGCGCTGTCGCCACTCTCCTACTTGTAGTAAGAAGCAAACATGGGGAGCGCTGGTGGCGCTGTCGCCACTCTCCTACTTGTAGTAAGAAGCAAACATGGGGAGCGCTGGTGGCGCTGTCGGTCACCACTCTCCTACTTGTAGTAAGAAGCAAACATGGGGAGCGCTGGTGGCGCTGTCGGTCACCACTCTCCTACTTGTAGTAAGAAGCAAACATGGGGAGCGCTGGTGGCGCTGTCGCCACTCTCCTACTTGTAGTAAGAAGCAAACATGGGGAGCGCTGGTGGCGCTGTCGCCACTCTCCCACTAGTAGTAAGAAGCAAACATGGGGAGCGCTGGTGGCGCTGTCGCCACTCTCCTACTTGTAGTAAGAAGCAAACATGGGGAGCGCTGGTGGCGCTGTCGCCACTCTCCTACTTGTAGTAAGAAGCAAACATGGGGAGCGCTGGTGGCGCTGTCGCCACTCTCCTACTAGTAGTAAGAAGCAAACATGGGGAGCGCTGGTGGCGCTGTCGCCACTCTCCTACTTGTAGTAAGAAGCAAACATGGGGAGCGCTGGTGGCGCTGTCGCCACTCTCCTACTTGGAGTAAGAAGCAAACATGGGGAGCGCTGGTGGCGCTGTCGCCACTCTCCTACTTGTAGTAAGAAGCAAACATGGGGAGCGCTGGTGGCGCTGTCGCCACTCTCCTACTTGTAGTAAGAAGCAAACATGGGGAGCGCTGGTGGCGCTGTCGCCACTCTCCTACTTGTAGTAAGAAGCAAACATGGGGAGCGCTGGTGGCGCTGTCGCCACTCTCCTACTTGTAGTAAGAAGCAAACATGGGGAGCGCTGGTGGCGCTGTCGCCACTCTCCTACTTGTAGTAAGAAGCAAACATGGGGAGCGCTGGTGGCGCTGTCGCCACTCTCCTACTTGTAGTAAGAAGCAAACATGGGGAGCGCTGGTGGCGCTGTCGCCACTCTCCTACTTGTAGTAAGAAGCAAACATGGGGAGCGCTGGTGGCGCTGTCGCCACTCTCCTACTTGTAGTAAGAAGCAAACATGGGGAGCGCTGGTGGCGCTGTCGCCACTCTCCTACTTGTAGTAAGAAGCAAACATGGGGAGCGCTGGTGGCGCTGTCGCCACTCTCCTACTTGTAGTAAGAAGCAAACATGGGGAGCGCTGGTGGCGCTGTCGCCACTCTCCTACTTGTAGTAAGAAGCAAACATGGGGAGCGCTGGTGGCGCTGTCGCCACTCTCCTACTTGTAGTAAGAAGCAAACATGGGGAGCGCTGGTGGCGCTGTCGCCACTCTCCTACTTGTAGTAAGAAGCAAACATGGGGAGCGCTGGTGGCGCTGTCGCCACTCTCCTACTTGTAGTAAGAAGCAAACATGGGGAGCGCTGGTGGCGCTGTCGCCACTCTCCTACTTGTAGTAAGAAGCAAACATGGGGAGCGCTGGTGGCGCTGTCGCCACTCTCCTACTTGTAGTAAGAAGCAAACATGGGGAGCGCTGGTGGCGCTGTCGCCACTCTCCTACTTGTAGTAAGAAGCAAACATGGGGAGCGCTGGTGGCGCTGTCGCCACTCTCCTACTTGTAGTAAGAAGCAAACATGGGGAGCGCTGGTGGCGCTGTCGCCACTCTCCTACTTGTAGTAAGAAGCAAACATGGGGAGCGCTGGTGGCGCTGTCGCCACTCTCCTACTTGTAGTAAGAAGCAAACATGGGGAGCGCTGGTGGCGCTGTCGCCACTCTCCTACTTGTAGTAAGAAGCAAACATGGGGAGCGCTGGTGGCGCTGTCGCCACTCTCCTACTTGTAGTAAGAAGCAAACATGGGGAGCGCTGGTGGCGCTGTCGCCACTCTCCTACTTGTAGTAAGAAGCAAACATGGGGAGCGCTGGTGGCGCTGTCGCCACTCTCCTACTTGTAGTAAGAAGCAAACATGGGGAGCGCTGGTGGCGCTGTCGCCACTCTCCTACTTGTAGTAAGAAGCAAACATGGGGAGCGCTGGTGGCGCTGTCGCCACTCTCCTACTTGTAGTAAGAAGCAAACATGGGGAGCGCTGGTGGCGCTGTCGCCACTCTCCTACTTGTAGTAAGAAGCAAACATGGGGAGCGCTGGTGGCGCTGTCGCCACTCTCCTACTTGTAGTAAGAAGCAAACATGGGGAGCGCTGGTGGCGCTGTCGCCACTCTCCTACTTGTAGTAAGAAGCAAACATGGGGAGCGCTGGTGGCGCTGTCGCCACTCTCCTACTTGTAGTAAGAAGCAAACATGGGGAGCGCTGGTGGCGCTGTCGCCACTCTCCTACTTGTAGTAAGAAGCAAACATGGGGAGCGCTGGTGGCGCTGTCGCCACTCTCCTACTTGTAGTAAGAAGCAAACATGGGGAGCGCTGGTGGCGCTGTCGCCACTCTCCTACTTGTAGTAAGAAGCAAACATGGGGAGCGCTGGTGGCGCTGTCGCCACTCTCCTACTTGTAGTAAGAAGCAAACATGGGGAGCGCTGGTGGCGCTGTCGCCACTCTCCTACTTGTAGTAAGAAGCAAACATGGGGAGCGCTGGTGGCGCTGTCGCCACTCTCCTACTTGTAGTAAGAAGCAAACATGGGGAGCGCTGGTGGCGCTGTCGCCACTCTCCTACTTGTAGTAAGAAGCAAACATGGGGAGCGCTGGTGGCGCTGTCGCCACTCTCCTACTTGTAGTAAGAAGCAAACATGGGGAGCGCTGGTGGCGCTGTCGCCACTCTCCTACTTGTAGTAAGAAGCAAACATGGGGAGCGCTGGTGGCGCTGTCGCCACTCTCCTACTTGTAGTAAGAAGCAAACATGGGGAGCGCTGGTGGCGCTGTCGCCACTCTCCTACTTGTAGTAAGAAGCAAACATGGGGAGCGCTGGTGGCGCTGTCGCCACTCTCCTACTTGTAGTAAGAAGCAAACATGGGGAGCGCTGGTGGCGCTGTCGCCACTCTCCTACTTGTAGTAAGAAGCAAACATGGGGAGCGCTGGTGGCGCTGTCGGTCACCACTCTCCTACTTGTAGTAAGAAGCAAACATGGGGAGCGCTGGTGGCGCTGTCGCCACTCTCCTACTTGTAGTAAGAAGCAAACATGGGGAGCGCTGGTGGCGCTGTCGGTCGCCACTCTCCTACTTGTAGTAAGAAGCAAACATGGGGAGCGCTGGTGGCGCTGTCGCCACTCTCCTACTTGTAGTAAGAAGCAAACATGGGGAGCGCTGGTGGCGCTGTCGGTCGCCACTCTCCTACTTGTAGTAAGAAGCAAACATGGGGAGCGCTGGTGGCGCTGTCGCCACTCTCCTACTTGTAGTAAGAAGCAAACATGGGGAGCGCTGGTGGCGCTGTCGGTCGCCACTCTCCTACTTGTAGTAAGAAGCAAACATGGGGAGCGCTGGTGGCGCTGTCGCCACTCTCCTACTTGTAGTAAGAAGCAAACATGGGGAGCGCTGGTGGCGCTGTCGGTCGCCACTCTCCTACTTGTAGTAAGAAGCAAACATGGGGAGCGCTGGTGGCGCTGTCGCCACTCTCCTACTTGTAGCTCGGTTTCTTCACCACTTCTTTGAATAAGCCGGAGGAAAAATATTGGTATATCCTGAAACATGAATTAAAAGAGATATGGTATAACCCACAAACCTGCACCGAGCTCTCTCCGTGGTATCACAACCTACTCCCTCTCTAAGATAACCAAAAAGCCGTTGTTGTGCCATAAGTGTGCACTGTAAACGGCTCGTGTTGATGCTTCATGCTAATTAAAACTCGTCATTCGACCTCAGATTAAACTGAAGATGAACAGGTAAAACAATAGGAGTCTGTGCACTGATGTTTAGTGGCGTTTTGTTGTGATAGGTCCGAATTGATTCCAATGTATGCGTGGAATGTTATTTGTATGGCCGACGTTTGCGCTCGCGGTTACACTGCGGTCGGAGAGTAAATGTGAATATAGTGTTAGGTGCATTAGGTGGGTCATGTATTGATTGTGTGAATGCTAGCTGTAGCCGTGGCGTACACTTTGATGTCCCATCTAACTGTCGGATGCAGCTTTATACGCGATTGGTGTTAACTAGCTTTAATTTAACTATCGGCCGAGCCCAGTCATTTACGTTTTAGCCATAACTGTGACAACTTTCTTCGTATTATTACGTATCCAGTCAAATAAACTGTAAAAAAAGGGCTTTGATTTCATGTTGACCAGTAAACCACTGAATGTTTAAAATCACACCTATCATAGGTGTGATTTTATATTGTATATAATTGTCAGATCATTTGTCTTACTTACTAACGCATTTTTAAGTTATGTGTAGAGCTACACGATTACTGAAAAATGCTTGCACTGACTAGACAGGTCCACTCAAATTTTTGTGATTCCTACGTGATGATCCTCATATGAATTGGCCAAGTTTGAACTTAAAGGCTCACTGACGGCATGCCACGGCAGGTTGTGCTGCGGCATCCCGCGCTATCCGTTGCATGCCGTGGTATCCTGTTGAAAGCCCAGCCACTCTGGCATCAATCAGTTTTGTTCCGCGCGGATTCGAAGTTGGTTGTGTCGTTAAGGTTGACTGGGATTTAGTATTAATAGCACTTCGAGCTGAAGATGAAGAGAGAAAAATAAGAACTGTTAATTTGACGAAAAGATAATTCTAGGAGAGGGCATGACACGTCATGCCGCAGCAACTCGCGACGCGTTGCGTCATGCCGCAGCATTCAGGGGCACGTATAGCGTCTTTTTGCGGCATCGTGGTATCGAAATAAAGTAACATGAATTCTAAACTCATTAAAATAAGATTCAAAATAACTTGATTAGTAATGAAATCAATTGCCATGACAGGCCGTGCCGTGAGCGAGAGACATCGACCTCTGTCAGTTTACTTCGTATGAAACACAGTTTATTTATTTAATTTGTCCTGTTTTGTGGGTGCGTTCACAAACATTTAAAGTCACATACGAACCTTCCTTGGTATTGAAAACTACTGCAACAAGTTTATACCGAACCTTGCCTCTTTAACGAGCTCTTTGAAGATGAATTATTATAAGATTTTCACTAAACTTCTAAATGTAAAGAAAACTGTAACAACACTAACAACAAAAAGAAGGAGATTTTAAACGATGGAGTTCTAATTTATTTTGACCGCTGATACTGACGCCTCACCGACAGGCTTAGGAGCTGTTCTGTCTCACAAACATCCAGATGGCTCGGAAAGGCCAATCGCATTCGCCTCAAGGTCACTCTCAACTAGCGAAAATAAATATAGTAAATCGACAAACAAGCTACGGCAATCTACTGAGACATTAAAAAGTTTTTCCACTATTGTTATGGCAGGAAATTCGTATTAGTGACTGACCATAAGCCGCTTACCTCGATTTTTCATCCACATTACCTGCACAATGAGATTATTCGTTTACGTATATTTTTTTTCGGGATTTGACTACGACGTGGAATACAAAGCTTCGGCGAAACATTCAAGCACTGACTACCTATCAAGATTCCCAGTTGAAATAGCAAAAGAAACATCAATAGACCAACATTGTGCGTCAACAGATCCACATCTTAGAAATCCGACCAGAAGTTCTAGCCTGTGAAACGAGAAAAGACAACGACTTAAATAAATTACTACAAGCACTACAGATAGGTCTCTCATTACGACAATATGGTTATGGTGATAATGAATTAACACACCAGGATAAATGCATATTGTGAGGAACCAGAGTGGTAATACCTAATAGTTTAAGTGCTCGTGTTCATGATGAACTGCATGCGGGACATATCGGTATATCTAAAATGAAATTGCTAGCACGCAGTTATTTTTCCAGTATAAGGAAACATTTCGACAGGGATCAATATCCCTGTCGAAATGTTTCCTTATACTGGAAAAAGAACCAGATAAAATATTGTAGAGCATGCCGATTAGAACATAATGAGTCACCAAAAGCTCCTGTACACCACTAGGAACAACCTAGCGGCCCCTGGCAACAAATTCATAAATCTTTATGAATTTGTTGCCAGGGGCCGCTAGGTTAAGTGCAGGACCTGTTCTGGGACACCAACTTCTCGTAGCCGTAGATGCATTCACAAAGTGGGAAATTCGGCACAAAAATGCGTCGTCATGGCAATCAAAATTTGTATGTGTTAGTGGCCAATCCTTCACGCTCAAACAGCTTACGTCTTCATAATTCTGGCCTCCTGGAAGTTTGTAAAATTAAATTGGCAAGAACAAACTAGGAGATGAGTTAAAACGGTAGTAAAGTCGCATAGACTACCAGGAGCCCAGAATTATTAAGGAAGTATTGTATATCGTTTACTAGCTGCGCCCATGGAGTTCCCCGTGATATAAAAGATTGCACGCGCACAGTAACTGAAACTCAGAAAAAAGAATGACGTCATAAAAGAACATTGTTTTGCCATAACGATATCTCTGGTCTGCTATACAGGTTTTTTTGCAGACACCAGTAACTCGCAAACTTATCTAAGTAAGTTTATTGTGTTAACTCTATGTATCATCTATACGTCTTTTTTATATTTTTATTATCATGATCATCATCAGCCATAAGACGTCCACTGCTGGAGAAAGGCCTCCTTATTTATTATGTATTTTTTATTATTATATGCTTTTTAATTATTGATTTGTATCTGTAGTCATTAACTTACACTTTACTATTGTATCGAGTCTGGTTCTTCTAACCTAACTTAACATACAGATGTGTCGCTGGGGAGTTTGTTCCGCCACTTCTTCTTTCCAGCTAAAACACTAGGAAGTGTCGAAGGGTGGGCGTTTTGGGGGATTGTCTCTTGTAAATAAGTAAAGTAAAGTAAATTTTGACGTTCGAAAAGTGCTGATTATCAGCGTAGTTTTATTAAATGAGTTTTGATTTTTGATACATGTTCGTGAAGAACAGTGTAAAGCCGCCGTGCGTGTCGTCGATGGGCAGAATTCGTGTGGGATGCAACTTGCGTCACCCTTGCGCCATCCTATCTTTCTTTTGAGTGGGAAAATCTCAGAGATACTATCCCGTCTGGGGCGAGCGGGGGTTATGTCAGACTCTTACCGACTAAAAACCCACTGTTCCTACTAATAGGTGCCATGTGTCGGGGGCCCGGGAGATACAAGTACATTCACGCGCACCCCCGATTGGAATCCCATCTTCCTACCTAAGTGGGCTGCCCTAGGCGACTGCTGCAGGAGCTGAACATCTCAAATGGTGGAAATACAATAACTTTAATTAAGTCAGTAGGATCCGTGTGCCCAGATCCATCTAGTACCTATTTTGAGAAATCGCCAAACGGTTTGTTCTTCACGTGGCTATAGAGGATTGGGCAAAATTTTTGGGCAAAGACTGAGCATTGCCATCCAACGTGGCTGTACCTACTCGTACTGCTACATTGTCCATTGATTGGGGTCCCCTTTCGGTAGTTGTACGTAATTATTGTTTTAGTATGTATCTACAAATTGTAGTTTGTTAATAATTAATATACTGGATTCAAATAATTAGACACATAGCACAAATAATTAAATAATTTATTGAGGGTTAAAAGTCAAGTGTTAGTAGATTTGCTCCAAACAGTCTTATCATATAATCTATGTCCCAAATGTATTGACACGCAAAAGCTTAACTTAAAATCATCCCCAAAAATGTAGGGTTGGTCTGTCTGCGCTATTACACCACCTGTTACAACCCCCCTGGGTATCACCCCTATTGGATTTAGATAATAAATGATTTTTGGTCGCGCACAACACGACATTAGAAACTCAACCTTTAGTGTTGGAGAGATGGTTGATCTTACTGTGTACTATTTATAATTTATCTGGTTTTAATTTAATCCGTTTAATGCGATTCAAATTATGTTCTTAAAAAAGGTAAGCAAATAGTACATGTGTTAAACAAATAATAGTGTTTGGAAATCAGCTGCGATTAGACACCATTGTAAAAATACAGGGTGTTTGGAAGGGAGCTGTACATACGCCTAGGGTAGAAACTAGGGATAGTCTGCTACCTACCCCCGCCCATTATATTGACCTTGGCCTCAAGGTTTTTTTTTAATTTAAAATTATTTCTTTACCTTACTACGGTACTTCAGGCCCCATAACTTTTCTTCTCCACAATTTTCTGGTGTAAAATAATTTTTTGCAGGACCCTAAGACTCTAACGATTAAAACAAGACCATTAGCCGACCGGTCCCATGGATAGATTTTGAGCTACAGGTAGTTTTAGTCAAAAAATCATAAAAAAGTCAAATAAAAAATAATAATAAATTAAAAAAAAACCTTGAGGCCAAGGTCAATATAATGGGCGGGGGTAGGTAGCAGACTATCCCTAGTTTCTACCCTAGGCGTATGTACAGCTCCCTTCCAAACACCCTGTATATTGTAACGGTTTAATGAAAAATATACTGTAACGGTTTAATGAACAGAAATTGAAGAGATTTTACCATTTTAGTTTTAGTCCTGTGTCAAGCAAGCTACATACAACAGCTGCACGGATAAATCTTCGGGTTAAGCCGCGTTTGCCTAGGCTGGTCTGTGGATGGGTGACCACCTATTACATACCGAGTTTCCTCCGTCAGTACTAACTGAGTCGCGCGGCAAGTCAGACAAGCAGACGCTCTAGATGTAAAATACGAGTAGACTGGAACCTCACTCCGACGTAGTTGGGCTAAGGCTAGGCGGATGATGATTTATTATAATTCAAAATCAAAACTAAAATATTTTTATTTCACATGGGCACATAAAAAACGTCGGTAAAAAGGTGCACGGTTCGGTACATTGGTCGATTCCTAAGGAGAAGAACCGGCAAGAAACTCCAAAGGTTGCTCTTTTAATCTTTTAAAATCGTTTGGGTTAACAATAAGGTATAATACACACATGAAGACCATGCAGATTAATGTCTGAGATGGTCTTTTAAGAAAGCACCACACAGATTTGAGTGGACCCGTCCAGTCAGTGCAAGCATTTGTCAGTTATCGTGGAGCTCGACTTATAACTCAAGGAGCTCAACGTCACGACGAACAATACCAAAGAAAAGACATACACACCACATATAGCAATGTATATATTTTTTAAATATTTATCATATTAAATAATCATGTTACTTTATTAAATGTCAATCACATAAAAAAAATATAATAAAATATTTAACAAGTAAATATTGGTCAAAAAATAATGAACAATGTCAGCGTATAAAAAAAAACTTAAAATGTCAAATAGTCATCATCTGCCTAGCCTTTTCCCAACTATATTGGGGTCGGCTTCCAGTCTAACCGGATGCAGCTGAATACCAGTATTTTACATGGAGCGACTGCCTATCTGACCTCCACAACCCAGTTAATACTAGGTAATAGGATACCCTTTGGTAAGACTGGATGTCAGACTTTCAGGTCACTGACTACCCGTAACGACTGCCAAAGATCTATATATGGCACACGGGACCAACAGCTTAACGTGCTTTCCGAGGCACGGAGGAAACTCGGTATGTAATGGGCGGTCACCCATCCACCGATCGACCTAGGCAAGCGCAGCTTAACCTAAAGATCGACCCGAGTGGCAGATCTTATTAAGCCACGAGCTCCTCTAAAAAATGTCAAATAGTAAAAAATAAAATGAATATGTGTAAAGTCAATTCAATTTTGAATAAATTGGAGCAGTTTTTTTTTTTTTCCCAAGCTTTTTTGTCCTCTATTAATCTTTAACAGTTATTTAATTATCTAAGTTTAGACGCAAATTAGACTTATTTATTTTTTTATTATATTAAAACTACTGAAAGAAGGTACTGAGCTCGTCCTATCTTAGATTATCCTACTAATATTACAAACGCGAAAGTTTGTAAGTATGGATGTTTGTTACTCTTTCACGCAAAAACTACTGAACGGATTTGGAGAAAATTTGGTACACAGATAATTTATAACTTGGATTAACACATAGGATAGTTTTTATCCCGATTTTATGATCCCGTTGGATAATTTTCGAGTTGTAGCGGCCAACGTCGCTGGCAACAGCTAGTATCCTACCTTTCCTCCCACGAAAAAATGCTCGTGATTGTCACGTTATCCCGCAACAAATAATACCAGTAGGTATTACACCGGCCGAGTATTACTCCCAGTCGGCCCGTGCAAAACTCAGAAATTCAATGAAGAAACAAAAACAAATCGTGTGTACGAGAGAGCTAAAAAAAAGTTAAATATATAATCTTATCTTTTCCTACTCTTGTACTAGACTAATGAATCCGATGGCTATCTGTGTTACTGACCTAGTTAGGTTCTGTCTCTTGCTTGATAAATTGGAAATTATTGAAAAGTTTTCAAAAGAGCAGAGCTTCAACGCCATATAGTAGGTTTCTAGTAGTCACGATGAGCGGGGGACGCCCTTCAAACTAAAACAGCAACACCACCCCTTCATGTATAAAATCATCGCTCTAAATTTCTAAACGTGACATTTATAATGAATGGCTGCCGAGCGCGCAAGTGCACCATTCGTGCGCCTGAATGCGCGTGCGATCAATTACATCCAACGAATTAGCGTCAGTCGGATACACGGCTTGTGATATAGTTACCGTGTCATACTAATTTTCTCTTGATGGTAAATAGGTGACCAAGGCAAAGTTACGAATGAACGTTGACTTCACCGCGCACCGTTATGTCGCGTATTCGAAAATGTGTAAAGTTACTTATTAATAAATTGATTCTGAAAAGAATTGCAATGAAACAGAGTAGGTCGTTATGGCCCATATTGTAATTTCAATGCAACTATGAAAGCTAAAACTCAACAAAAGTAAGCCTTCCTTTGGAAGACTTTTGTTCCTTGATCTTTCTGGGACCCACTTCTGGGACTTCACTTTCTTTCTTGGATCTTTTTGGGTAACTTATTTTTCACATTCTGTGTGTTTTAGTTGTGATATCTTGTACACATTCCGGTCACGCACGTTTAAAGTTTGCATTGTACATTTAAACGTCCTTTAAGAAAAAAATACTCACTATAGGATCTACCTCTCATTGGATGCAAGTGAATTAATTTTATTTGTGAGAAATGGAAAAAATAAAAAACATTATTCCTTTAAAAGACCAATACAAAAACACAAAAAGTTGTAAAACACGACTTTAGCTTATACTGTCCCACTGCAGGGCAAAGGCCTCCCTTTCCTCCTTCCACCCTTCGTGATCCAGTGCGATAGTAGGCCAGAAAAACACATAAAGTGAAAAACAAAAACTGAAAAACAAAAAAGTGAAAAATAAAGTTTTGAAGAAAAAATCTGCTTCTGAAGTTGGTGGCCAAAAATGAAATCAAACATTCAAAAATGTCGGTATTTTTTATTTTTTATTTTGGCGTGCGCTCGATTTATTTGCGATGCCATCATCAGATCTGGATTTCCTTATCATGCATATGGGTATCACCACCCTTGATACTCGTATATCTCCTTTCCAACAAAAAAAAAGAACAAAAAGAGAACCTCTTTTTTTAAGTCAGTTAATGAGATTTACCTAGTATCATAAGGTCAACCTAATAGTCATAGTAGATATATAGATAGTAGAATAGTAATAGTAATAGTAATAATAATGTTTTTTTTATATTATTTTGTATGGGAATATTTAAAAATATAATTTATATGTAAAAAGTTAAATAAAGGATAATAATAATAGAATAGCAATAGCAGGTAGACAGTACTTAGAATACATCTACCGGTCCACAAGTACCTACGTACCATTTTGATGGAAATTTCTTTCAACTGTTAGTACAATAAAGGAACAATGGTTAGGACCATTGAGGAGTTGTACCTCCCATCATCAGCGCAGCCCCATGAGATTATGGTTAGCAGACGCAAATACTTAAGCAGCCTCAGAAAGGAAAACGGTATGTGTGGCTATAACATTTGAGATTTGCCCTCTTTTTCTTAGGGATCCCATCTTTAGATCCTGTTTTGGTGACAATGGGACCACCTCGGCAGTAAACCCTTTCAAACACTATGAAAAATAACAGATATTTTTTGTAAATCGGTTCACAATTGACGGAGGCGAAAATACATTAAAAAGTATGTAGGTACACACGAATAGAGAACCTCCTTTTTATTGGAAGTCGGTTAAAAAAATCACGTAAATCAGCTTAGACATAGATGAGGGCAGAATACAATAACCTCGTCAGTTAATTAAAGTATATTAGTAATATCAGTGTGCATACATTATTTGTTTAGTGACAAATATTTGCTAAGACACGTTTGTAATCTTCCCACTGATCTGCATAAATAACGTTACACTAAATCACATAATCATCACAAAAAAGTCGAACTGCACGAGTTTAAAACATATGTGGAGCAATATACGAGTATTCAAAGCCATGAATCGCTAATTGGTCAAAAATAAAACCGCACGAGTTCCGTACGGGTAACTGTGACTAGGTTCACGTCGAACCAGGTGCTAACTAACAATCGGTTACTTAAAAGACAGTCAATCTCATTTGGTATTTGGAAAATCAAATACCTAAAAAGAATTGAACTGGTGTGAACGAAGATTGAGAGTAAAAAGAATCTCAAAAGGAAAATAAAAATGGGAAGAGGAATGCAAGAGGCGGCGAGAGCGGCTGCGCCCCTGTAGCAAAATGAGCAATACGAGCAATACGAGCCAGTTCCACTTCAAGGGCTGCTTTGTAGGGTTCCCTTTTTCCCATTTGGCAACAAAACCGTTATAAATCTGTGCGTCTTTCCGTTCGTATGTCACTGCCATTTGATCCCGACACTCATTGACATCACACAATTGTTTGGACAGCAGGTGTCTTCTATGAATTACTACACAAAAAATGATGTGAAATTACGAAAATAAAAATAAATACGGGTGGCACAAATAATACAAGTAACTGGAGGTGGAGCATTATATACTGTCTGGGGTGTTTATCGACGTCTCTTAGAAACCGATATAGCAGCTCCATAAGCATGATGAGGTATTCGCTCCAAAAATTGTACTTTCTGCTTCGAATGGCCATATTGAGGTTCCTTGAAGTAACCACGGACCAATATCTGGGGGCACGGCAGTGCCCCCGCCAAGTCGAGCAATAAAGCGGCACGGCCGTACCATTCTTTTCTCGAACCAGTTCAGGCCATTTTCGACCTCCTATAACTTCGTTGTGGATAAAACTAGAAGCCAGATTTTTTTTTAATTTAGTAATCAATTAGGCATTGTATAAACACGGTATATTTAAAATTTCATTCAATTTGAACCAGTAGTTTAAGAGTTATAACTAATCAAAGTTCCTTAGTTTTGTCACTCACTGACTGACCGATCATCAAAAGTCTAAGGCACTTCTAGCAGACATAGAAGCTTCAAATTTAGAACACAATTAGTGTTTAGTGTATAAACCATGGAAAAACTAAAAAAGTATACAATTTCAGTCTAGTTTTCTAGATAAACTAACTGCATAAGTAACTTTGTAATCCCATATAATTGTATAGGATTACAAAGTAAAAGTTAAATTTTCAGTGAATGAATTTTACGAGTTATTAAATTAAGCACACTTCCTAGTTTCTGATTGATCTAAAATTTTGTACGTATATGTATATCGCCTATCAATGCAATATTATGATGATATGGAACTGATCTCATGATGAAGCTGGAAGTTGACCATAGGAACTTCATTTTATAATATCATAACCCCATCGAGTTTGGACTCGTTTGATTCGTCTTGTGGAGTAGTTTGTCTAAAGATGGTGTCCAGGGTCTGTTGATGGAGCTGGATGGTAGCCATAGGTTATCAAGGTTTTTATTTATATTTTATTAAGTAGGGATTAAATATATTAACTGACTTGGTATTACATGGATCTCACTACTTTTTACGGTAAAAGCGAGTTGCGCGGCTTGGCTTTTTTTACAAGTTTTGTTTATGGTGGGTAATTATGTCCTGAATCCCTAATGAGAGAAACCGAGAATAAATATTGCAAGAAGACCACAACAGCTCGATGTGGCGCTTGTGGCAGACCGTTATCCAGCAGTGATCACGTTAACTAAACATGATAATGCTCTAACCCTACTGTTACTGACAGTATTTACAGGAGAAGAACGTAAGAATCCACTTGATACCAGAAGCGCAGGCCGATTTATGTAAATGCGGTTATAGCGGACGCTTTCCGGCTAAACTAATAATAGGGAAACGTCAATAAAGCACGCTACTTCTACAAGCGAAATATGTATATGTCACAAAAGAATTCATCATAATACGTCATAAAATGTACTTCACGAACAATGGATGTAAACATCTTATTTAAAAGCGATTACTCGTACAATTACGGTGTAATCTACATTGGGATAAGACCCATCTGTACAACGAAGTACAACGTCCATGAAAACATTAAACGTTAACGTTTGTACAGGAGCTAATTGCTTTTAAAAATTCGTTGCTCGTGGCTGCACAATGTATAATTAATTGTATACCTAAGTATATGATGTCGATAAGCATTGGCAGGGGGTCAGTCGATGCAAGATTTAATAATGTTTGTCTCTATACAAAAGTGGACCACCCTAATAATTGATCCCGCTAGGGCTAAAATGTAGTCCAGGCGTCCCAAACTCCGCACCCATCTGCATACGAATACCGACTTGGGACATGTCAGCGGCTCGTCATGTCACCACGTCGACGTCACGTCGTCGTCGCCGTCACGCTGCGCAGCGTAATCCGATTAGCAACAATGTCGACATCTGTCGGTGAATCACTTTCATGTGTGACTTTTTTGAACAATCATTTTGTTTTACTTCTATTGTTCACAACATTTTTATTTCAATTTATAATCGATTTGTGTTTTTGAGTGGAAACTTGATTTTAGTTTGGTATTCGTGCGCGCGTGCGTGTACCATCAAATGGACATCCCGAGTTCCCGACAGATGGCTATGATGATATTCTAAAGGTTCTGTTGTTTCTTTCTTTCCCTAAAGCACCCTAAGCACAATTCTTTGTGAACATACAATTTACTACGTCCTTATTAAATTAAATAATAAACATCTTGGAGATGTTTATGAATAAGTAAACCCACTAAAAACAAAACTAGTAAAAAAGACAAGCCGCGCAACTCAGTTCTTCTACCGTTAAAAGTAGTGAAATCCATGTACCTAATACCAAGTCAGTTAATATATTCAGTCCCTACTTAAAAATCTGTGATGTTTTAAATAAATTGATTGACTTTGCCATCGCATCACATTCGCCAATGTTAAGCAGGTAATTCTAATGGCTCATCGTCATCGCATTGGTCTCCATCAACCGACCTTGCAGACCATCTAAAGACAGAGTGCTCATCAAGACAAATCAAATGAGCTCAAACTTGATGGGGTTATATATCATTTTATAACGTAATTCCTATGGCTAAATTCCAGCTCTATCACCAGACCCTGAACACCATTTAAAGACAGAGTACTCACCAAGACAAATCACACGAGTCCAAACTCGATGGGGCTATGTGATTTTATATTGGAATTCCTATGGCTACCTTCCAACTATATCACCAGACCATGAACGCCATTTAAAGACAGAGTACTCACCAAGACAAATCAAACGAGTCCAAACTCGATGGGGCTATGTGATTTTATAACGGAGTTCCTATGGCTACCTTCCAGCTTCTTCAACAGACCCTGGACACCATCTAAAGACAAAGTACTCGTCAAGACGAATAAAAAAAATCCAAACTCGATGGGGTTATGACATTCTAGAATGGGGAGTTCCTATGGCCAACTTCCAGCTCCATCATCAGACCAGTTCAATGTCATTATAATATTGCATTGTAAGGCGATATACATATACGTGCAAAATTTCAGATCAATCGATAACCAAGTGTGTTAAATTTGAGTCCCTTACGGTTAATAGTTACTAAGATAATAATTACCCTTGAGCGATCTAATTTTCTACAGAAAGCATGGTTCCCCGTTGAACGGTAATTTAATAAAACTAAAGTAATGGGACTGATAAATCGTCGCAAAAAGTCAAGGAAAAGTCACCGACTGCTGAAAGTGATGTTTCAATTAGTGATTTTTTTAAGATGATTTTCTTTATTGCTCAAATAAAAACGCCAACCTGGGTTCGAACCCTCGACCTGCATCTCCTAACCAGGGTGTGGGTACTCACACATCAATAAGAAGGCTCCTCTCAATTCATTGTAATGAAACGCCTATTTAAGACCATAATTTATTATTCCTAATTCTTCAGGCACTTTATTAAGTTCACGTTGACTCGTCCCGGCAGATTCATTTGGTACGAATGAGAATCTCATTTCATTATATTTCAATAAAATTAACGCTTGAGGATTAATAAAATGCTAATCTTCTCCTTGCATAGAAGACGTAATAACTTATAAAATACTTGCTTTACTTCAGACTTCATTCAGTTGAGAATGAAATGCTGGATATTGAATAGAATTACTGAAAATATTAAAAACGTATAATAGGCGTGACGACATAGTCAAAGAATCAATGATTTAATGATATTAGGGGAAATTACATACGAGAAGGATTTAAAACACTGATTTAGTTTTATTTAAAAAATTAAGATTAGTAAGATTTTTAATAAAATAAAAGATTAAAATACTGATATCGGCCATTTTGATTGAAACACCAATCATAGCGCACTACGTCACGCCAATGTAAACATCACTAGCTGTCACTAGCTCACTGTGTTGTTTTGTTGCCGATTACGCATTTGGATATTTTTTTTGTTACTACAATACTTTGTGAACATCTTTAGCAATGGAATCAGGCTTTGTAAAAGCAAACAGTTCAAATTTGCCCAGGATAGATTTACTGATGTTGGGCGATTTCCTTGGGTCAAATAAAGAATTTTGCTCGTCCGAGTTCCGAAATGTGAAAACCTCCCTGTAAGTAAATTTTGTAAGTATCTAACACTATAAAAATACAACAAACTCGTTTTGAGCTTGTAGGAGTTTAGTTTATTTTCACTTTCCTAAGTTATTTTTACAATAAACTTGTCAGTTTATTTTTGAGGTTAGCTCCTTCGCAACTTGTAATAAAAGTTTGCTACTGAGTTAATAACCAACAAAAGGAGTAAATTTCTGTAACTACAAAGCATGTACTAGTATCTTTTCTCATAGTAACAACCTACTATCATAATCACCGGGTCAGCTATGCAGGTCCAGAGGACAACATTTTTGGCATTCAATGTAATGCTAAAACTATTGCTATTGATGTGTTTTTACACTGAGGCACCGCACACCACTTATAAACTTTGTTATTCATTTTTAACACACGAATTATGGTAATGTTTGTTTTAGTTTCCTCTAGCTGCGCTTTGACATTTCCATGTTTACATAGGCGTGACGTCAGACCCGACGCCATGACACTGCGAGCTGTTTTCGCGCTCTATTTTTTTTTTTTTCAAAAATGGCTTATATCTTCGTTAAACTTTACTTTATTACTGAAATAAAGGTTTTTTCGTAAATAAAAAAGATGTACCCACATTACGGAAGGGGATTTCAAAATCTTTCGTCATGCCTATTCTTGACAGCTTTATGTTTCCTTCGGATGTTTCCTTCGGATGTTTCTTCGTTTTACATGTCTTAGCCGTTTCGTAATAGGAAGCTTTATTTGTTGATTTTACTGTTTAAAGGTAGCTGTATACCATTTACAGTGTAGGCTCGGTATCGGTTTCGGTACCCGCACAGCCGTACAGGCATGTCGTAGCGTTTAGACGGAACCCCATTTTCAGCGTTGTTTAAAAGTATTGCACGTTTTTTATTGAAGCTTTTTCCTCTCTAAGGATCGTTTTTCCTTAAATATGGTTATAAGAATATTTTTTTGAGTTATTGACGAATAACTAACTAACTATCTTTATTTGATTTAAAAATGCTGACATAGCCTTGAGATTCATTTTTCTAAACGCATCGAATGAGCTATCGCTATAATTTTCAGGAGCTTGTTTAAGAATTAACGTTTTATTTTAACTTACTAGACTACGCTAGATAGATCATTCAGTTTGAATACACACTCTTTCTTGACAAAAAAAATATTTCGCATTAATATGATACTACTTTATGCCCGCGGTTGCTCCTGTCGGTTAATGGAAACTGTCCAACGTGTTAAAAAAGAAAACTAGTTATAATAGTAGTGAATAAACGTTGGTAGTATATTTTAACAGAGGTTTCATAATTACGATCAGCAGAACGTAGCAAAGATGGGACCACCTATAAAATGCAACAAGATGTCTCTACAGCATGTTGCCATAAAATTAAACATAAAATAAGAATATGTGTATACATAGAAGAGGACATGAACACTCACAATGAGAATCGTGTAAGTGAAGGATCAGGCCAGCAAGTTTATCATAGCAAGAATTAAAGACGTGCAAGAATGACAGTCACCCGATTCGTTCCATACATTCTCATTATAATGAAATGACATAACGGTCAGTCTGTTAGTACGCGCCGCTCGACATGGCAGGAACGTCGTTCATTACTGTTTAGCCTAGCACCTAGGATTTGATTTACAGTACATGCTCGATCATAATCCGCAAAGCCTTTTCTCAAATATGTTTGGGGTCGGCTTCGTGTCTAACCGGTTGCAGGATCAGTACCTATTTTACATGAAGCAGCTGTATATACGATATGCTTTGGTAAGACTAGTTGTTACACTTTCGTGCCACTGAATACCTGCAACGGCTATTAAAGATCTACAAATGGTAGCCGCGGGTACCGGGGAGTATAATCAATATATAACGGATGGCTGATATAATTCAGCCAGAGCTTCTCAGACCACAGCATATAAGTACTCGATTATAGCAAAACTTGGAATGTGAATCCTGCTCTCATTAAGAAGAGATCTGAGTCACAAGTTATCGGCCGGTTATGATTAAGTATAATACTAATCTTGTACTGTATATTATTAACAAAAAAGTAAAAGGTACCTAAGAATGGAAGGTAGGTTCGCCAAACAAAAGGGAAAACAGTACCTACAGGAATACAAAGACATTCAAAGAGGGAGAAACTAAACCGATACGGCACTCCTTACCGATGAATTACTGCTCCAAGAAGCAAAAGCTCCATATCTAGGTTATGGACCAATAGCGATAAATTAACCTCTCATATAATTCGTCACTACAAATGCCCGGGCATTATCTCGTCCAAATAATCCCTTGCTCCATTTTGGTCGAAAAAAACCCAAACTTAAAGCCAAACCAAAATTGGTCTGTTAAATGAGTGGAAAATTAAGCGAAATTCGGTTTCACACACCTGCAAAATTTAATGAAAAATTCGTCATGACTTCATTCGAAGCTCTTCATTTTAACTATCACATACCTTTAATAAACTCCCTGTATTTAAAGGCTCTCTTTATTTTATTACTTTCATTGCCTGTTTTTTTTTTCACACAAAGTAGGCCTTATTTGTTTTAAAATATTCAAAAAAAACTAAACATGTTTAACGACCACTAAACACTATGGACTTGATATAAAGTCGGGCAGTATCGTGCCATGAAAACTATCACTGTTTGGTTTCGAAATATTTATAAATACTACCATCCAAAATAATTTCAGCCATTTTCAGGTAAGTAAAATATGATTGAATGTTACTATCTAACAAAAAGAAAATAGATGTTTTTCGACCTTCAGATGGCTGTTGATCATGTTATTGTTTTACAATCGATAAGTATACCCCCATCTCGACATTGAGTTGCTGTCGGTACCTCGGCGAACGCCACAGTGTCACACAGTGTCCTATTGATGTTGTGACGTAAAAAAACCTAACAAGTGCCAATAAAATCTAGAATCCCATCATCAGATCTTAATTTGGTGACAATGTGACCACCTCGGATGTATACTCTTTCGAATACAAAAAGAATTTTCAAAATCGGTTTATTAATGACGGAGTGAATATCAGATAACAAACATACAGAAAAAAAAACATATGGACGAATTGAGAACTTCCTCCTTTTCGGAATTCGGTTAAAAGGTACGGCTGTCAAGGTCGCTTAGTCTTACTACAGCGCTTAGCGGGTGTACGAGCGCGCGTGGAATCCGTCGGCATGCGACTTGATAAGGGTACTTACTATTACTGTAACTCACTTTCGTTCTAGGTGGAAACTTCATACTTAGGTAGGTACGTGTAATATGAGCTCGTTTAATCAATAATAAATAATTTTATACGACCGATAATGAAAAACAGCTCTCCGATTTTTTGGCTGCTTAAATCCCTTCGTACTTCCTTCTAAACTTCAATGCCAAAAGGATTACGTAGAACGATGCTAACAACATCATTACTTCCCCTTTGTCACCGCTCGCCATTTTCCCACCATTCCGCATAATTCACTTATAAATAATTCATGGTCTAGGTGACAATACTGAGCTCTTTAATAGCTTCCATTTAATTTGCGGTGCGTACCCCACTATGAATTGATATATTGCACTGTTATACGGTTATACCCCAGCATCTACCCGTGACTTCGTTTGCGTGGACTTATATCTATACCGGGACCTCAGACCAAGACCGGGACAATAAGTATCATATCATACATTATCTAGGTTGTCAGCTATGGTATGCTAGCCATGGACCATGGGCTATTTTGTAATGAAATCTAGACGTGTGACCGACATAATTAAAACAAATAATTAGTAGATCATCATTAGGACTTCATTTTATACTAAAACAATAACTAAATAGATCAGAAACATAATATTATTCTAAAATGTTGCCTTTTATGTACCTACTAGCTGATGCCCGCGACTTTGTTCACGTGGAAATTTTGATGTGACTGTCCTTTGATCAAGTGGTCCCAAGCGCGTCTACTGAGGATGTGGTCCAGGGTTTGATTCCCGAGACGCGTAAATAGTTTTCTCTGTAGAGGCCACGGATCCGATTAGCGACCTCTCGGCCCTGGTGTAAGCCATGGTCTGGGGCGAGGAGGAATGGGACGCCGTCGCCTCCTTCTGCGAAGCAGTGATGCTAGCGAAGGAGTTAGCGGAACGTGAGAGGGAGAGAACCTCTCGTCCCAGCCGCCGCGGGAGACGCTCCGGGCGTCGGGAGCCACGTGATGGCTTCCGGCCACCGTAGAAGCGGGTCTGGACGGTGAGGTTTCCTCGCCGCCCGTCCATCTTATGACGACGACAGGACGTGTCGAGGGCGCGTTCGTGTTCCACAACAGATGTCAGCAACATGGGAGGGGCCCGCAAGGGCCGACGCCCGTCGGGGCTGCGGGTTGTTCACAAAAGATACCGCGGCCTCGACAATCAGGGCTAAGAAGGAACATGGATGGTTTTTAGTCAGTAGAAGTTCTTTGATGATTTTACAAACGCCAAAAAAAGAAGGCGTCCGACATCATAATGCTGGGCCAAGTCATATACCCCTTGCTTTCGTCATCTACGAAAATCTCAACTTTTAGTACAGACTTCCATTTTTTTTAAATATTTTTTTTAATCATAAAGCATTCAAATAAAAGTAACTCACCAAAATGTAAAACTGATTGGGAATCGAACTCACGACACGTTGAAAATTTTTGGAAAACTCACAACATTATAAAAAATTACAAAAAGAAGCTACTGGCTAAGATTTGAACTCGCGCAACTTTGTTTACTGGGAGGTCGGACGACGATTAAAAATATTCTTTCTATTGATATAAATACGAGTAGGTACTATGGCAGATATCGGCTGTCAAACAGTGAAATGGACATAATGCAATATTGCTCACCCCCCTAAGTCTTAATGGCAATATTATATAGCCCATGTGTTATTCCAGACTATAATCTATCTCTGTGCCAAATTTCATTCAGATCCATTGAGCGGTTCTGGCGTGAAAGTGGAACAAACATCCATCCATACTCACAAACTTTCGCATTTATAATATTAGTAGGATACAGGGTGTAAATTAAACCTTCACACATACGTCAACCAAGCATTCTGTACATCAAACTATCCCTACGTAAATTTTTTTGCTGGGAAAAGACTTTTTCTTTGGGGTCAAAAACCACATTTTACGATAAAACTCAATGTAGCACTTTAAAAACATTGTGCTAGTAGATGCTTTGAATAGTAAACGGGTCATGGAGGTAATATATAAGTAAACTTATGACCTGAAAATATAATAACAAAACATTTGATAGTTACAGGCTTCCACGTTGAAATGTATTTAGTTACAAGTTACTTACGTTGACCAATTACAGCAATTTAAGTAAGTAAACAGTTAGTTAACAACCTTTCCTTTAGAAAGCCAGTTCTTATTTGTTACATAATGTTTATAAAAGGATCTGAGCCACAAAAAAGCCATACACAGTATGTTACCTACATAGTATGTTAGCAAGGTTATATCGTTGGTAGGTCAGGTTGCTCGCGATTATATTCTCCTGCTGTATGTAATTCAACGGTTTAAAGAGCTTCGTTGATGCAGCTCTATGACTGGCATTATTTCATTAACGCGATTCGCAATAATGGGTATTGCATGTGGCTTTGAGCATATCTGCTACATTATATGGATTGCCTGCCTACCTATTTCTCAAACTGTGATTTACCTACCGACTGAGCGGATCATTAAAGGGTTTTTATTAAACAAGCTTCTTTTTAATAGCATTATTCGTTATAAGCTTAGTCAGCAACAATTAACGAGTCTCTAAATATTACTAGCCACTAGTTAACTTATATCTGAGCCACTCCAAATATAACTCGGCTTGGTGGTTATTTTTTGCCATCTTCAAGCAGAAAACTTCCAAAATATTAACATTTGGCATCAGCAAAGATACTTTATATAAATTATATCAGTAAGTTTAAAATGTAACTCGGGGTGAGTTATTGTTATTGTTGATTCATCGTCAAAATTGTATCAAAATTAAATAGTAAAGAATGGCCACTATACAATAATAGTACGAATAAACTACCGTCATGTCATCGAAAGGCATATTATACAATCGAAGTTCAGAGTATCGAATGTCTAGATCGATATTATCGAAGTTCAGAGTATCGAATGTCTAGATCGATATTTATTTACATGTTGTGCTTGACTTTATTTACAATATTTGCATACTACAATTTACAGAAATAAACTTATAATGTAAACTTATAATATAAACTTATAATATACAAGTATCAAAAAGGGAAGATCAAAATATTCGTCCACACCGCTGTCAACTGGAAAAGTGCCCAGAAGGAAATTATACAAGTAATATTATGTAAGTCACATTATTAATATTTGTCGTAGTATTCAGTAGTGATTTCGTATCTTTTAGGAATCCAATATAAGTATAAACTTATAATATAAACTTATAACTTATAATATAAACTTATAATATAAACTTATAACTTATAATATAAACTTATAATATAAACTTATAATATACAAGTATCAAAAAGGGAAGATCAAAATATTCGTCCACACCGCTGTCAACTGGAAAAGTGCCCAGAAGGAAATTATACAAGTAATATTATGTAAGTCACATTATTAATATTTGTCGTAGTATTCAGGAGTGATTTCGTATCTTTTAGGAATCCAATATATGTAAGTATTACATGTAGCCATAGTCCATACTAATATGACTCGTGAAAGTAGCTGATAACTTACCACGCAATAAAACGGTTAAAGGGATTCCGATATGTAGCACAGAAATAATCCGCGTTGGTTACCCTTGTACTGGGATGATTCCACACCTCCATACAAACGGGTGAAGACGCGGGGAAAGGTAGTGTGTGCTAGCTCGCTGATATTTGACAGCTCTTGTAGAGTTTTGTGATGCTAATTTTCATCCTTTATCCTGTCAGCAGATGTTTGTTTTCAATTTTGTAGATGTTTATCTAAGATTTTGTTATAAAGTCATTTGATCTTAGAACTACTATTAGGTAATAAGAGAAAAGCTATATTAATGTTTGTGGTTTAGGGCAAAATAAAGTTTGCGTGTGGTGTTCTCGTGTCCCGCAGCTCAACAGAAGCCGTCTTTCCATTTGAAGTAGCTAACGTATCTTAAACATTTTATTAAATTGTACTATTCTAGCTGAAGTCCAGTATTTTAGTAGCGACATAACTCATCTGGACAGAGCGCTTGCTTCGCTTGTGTTTGCCACGACACGGACGTCGATGTCGTGTTCATCTCTGGGTAAAGCTATTGTCTGATATTGAACGTACTGAACGTACATGGTCGCTGGTCGGCCCAGTTCGGTTTGGCAAGTTATTCTCTATTGAGAAACAGAATTTTATTCATATTGAAGGGTGTATTTTAGTGCTATAGTTCTTTACCAATACCATCTGCGGTTATTGCTATCGAAATGGCTTAAACTGTTAAGGTCAATCTTCATGCTATTACCATGGACCGGGCATATATTCAGACTCCGCGGTTGCTACCACAAGAGTAATGCCTGACAGAAAAGCGGAACTAGTTAGTTAGTTATTCGTTATAATCGATTCGAACAGTTTGAAACCCTGGTTAATATATTACCTACCCGGTAAACATCTTAAGCCCCGCCACCCTTCCAGCATACGTGTAAGGTCACGTGGCGCGGGCGCAGTGTGCACGCGCCCTTAAGCCGGCCGGCGCTCATGCGCCACTAAACGTCAAACGGAGCGATTGATAAGTCCGCCTGCGCCAGTGTACGCCCACCCTTGTTTGCTCGCATTTATTGCCCGTGGGATGTTGCTCATTGTTGCTCACAATAAATACTGTGTCAATTGATGGGAAAACATTTTCCGCACAGATTTTAGTGGCGTGCAAATACTGACTGGTCGGATTTACTGTGTTTGTACGCACCGGAATAATAACAATGCCCCAATGACTTTTGTTTGCTAGTTGACATCGAATCACTGGTTTTAATGTGGACCTTTTATTAATCTATTTTATTTGAAAGGGTCATGCGTGATGCATTTTTTCTCTCATTGTAAAAAAGTTTTTAATTTTAGTTTATATTTAAAGGATAAGGATTGCACGGGACTGGTCTATCCCGGTATATACATCTATGTTTTATTATGACGGCAATCCAAGCTGTAGGTACTAAGTAAGTCTTGACATTGATTAGATGTTGGCGTCAATTCAAAGTATTTTACTGCAACTGCAAAATTAATAAAAAAAATGGAACAGAAATTATCTGCGGAAGATAATATCACGTTTGCAGTGATATACCTAGTAATGGAGATACGTGTGATAACGTAAAATAGTGATAGTACTGTTTTCCGACGTATTTTTACATATTTTGACAAATTCAAATCTAAGTTTTACAAAAAACTTCAGAACTCGTGATGCTTTTTCCGCAAGATATCGACTATAACTTATTTTTCACCGTTTCAATAGCGCGGCCACGGGAATTAAAAAAAAAACATTATATGATTAAAAAAAATGTGTTAAAGTTGATTTTTTTCAATTCGCGCATTCAACCAACAAACAATTAATAATAATAATAATAATAATATTCCACAACTATCACACAACGCCATCTAGTCCCAAGCCAAGCAGAGCTTGTGTTATGGGTACTAGACAACTGATAAACATACTTATATATTTCTAAATACATACATATTATAGATAAATTACACCCAGACACAGAACAAATGATCGTGCTCATCACACAAACATATGTCCTGGGTGGGAATCGAACCCACGACCTCCGGTATAGCAGTTAGGGTCACTAACCACTACACCAACAGGCCAGTCAAATTTTTTCGTTCGCGTGTATTCAAAATCTAATATGAGTCTCTATATTATGAGTTTAGATTACCTAATAGGTATCTCTTACTGTTAAATATACAATAACACCTTGTAAACATTACGGCGCAAAAAATATTATGAATTTGAATTTCCCGGAGGCCAGAATCTCCACGTAATCTACATTGGGATGCAAAGGCCGGCCGGCACGCGGCGGACCGCGTAATTATTTTGTCGCGTGGATATTTATACATTGCGATTAACTTCTAAAATATTTGATTAACCTTTATAGAAACAAATAAAGAGCACAAATATTCTAATATACAATATTAAATTTCCGTTCTAACAAATACATTTATTTAGATATAGATTAATACCAAATTAATACCGCAAAAAATATTTCTTTTTAACCTAACATTTTAATAGTTAAAATGGTTACAGTGAGTCAATCTTAAAAGATAGACATGATATGCTGTCACCGCGCGGCTGTTGACAACTCCAAATTTACACTGTGCCAGTAGCCCGGTGCCCGGTAGGTAGTTAGCGCATGTAAGTACATGAAGTGTAGTGTCTGGTAATCTGTGGTAGCATGATGTTATATTGCCTATAACCTTCCTCGATAATAATATAATATATTCCACAACTATCACACAACGCCATCTAGTCCCAAGCTAAGCAGAGCTTGTGTTATGGGTACTACAACTGATAAACATACTTATATATTTCTAAATACATACATATTATAGATATATTACACCCAGACACAGAACAAATGATCGTGCTCATCACACAAACATTTGTCCTGGGTGGGAATCGAACCCACGACCTCCGGCATAGCAGTTAGGGTCACTAACCACTAGACCAACAGGCCAATCGTAAATAAATCCAACACAACAATAAATTTTCAATTTTACCCAGCAGTTCCTGAGTTTTTCTCGTTGAAACACACAAACAAACTCTTCAGCTTTATTATAAGAGTTAGTATAGATAATCTCCATAAATATAACTTGTAAAAAAAACCTAGTCTCGCCACTTGCAGTAGGTATGATATTTCCAGTGCGTAATTTGTCTTAAGATGTGATTATCTCCCGCACATAGTAAGTACCTTGCAAACTAAGCTTATCACAAAACATTCAAATTGAATATTGTCTTGACAATCAGCCTGATAGAGGCACCTGTACAAACAGCTCGTGTTTATGCAGTGTATCTGCGCCGTGGCCGCGTCCCCCCAAATAGCAGGATGGGTCGGCTTGAGGCTGATAACGCGTATTACAGCTACAGGGCTGCTATCGGGCGAAATTACATAGTTTTCTGTAATCTGGGGCTTTGTTTATACAATGTAGTAAGTATTTACTGTGTACACGTGTCGAGTAGGATACCCAGGTGGACACACTTCATACTTTTCCCAATTTGTTTCAGTCACACAGTTCTTATATTCTGTTTCGCTAACATTATGGTATAGAGGTATGGTAAGTCAATATTATGCACTGTTGGAGTTTCACCCATTGTCGCTGAGCTAAGTATTTAAAATGAACCAGAGCGCTTAAATGAAGGCTTTGGGGATGATTCAACCAGGTGTGTGAACTGACGGTAATCGTACCTACCTATGAACAATTCTGCACGTTCCGGTTTCACTTTACACAATTTTCCAGAGCGTTCACTTGCTGAATCCAGAGAGGCATTCCCGACGGAAGCGCACTTGCGATGAAACCGGCTATTGAGTTTTAAATTGCCAAAATGATTCAGACAATACAGTCAAAAAGGGTGAAATACTCGTAAATAGCTCTGTAACTTTGCAACACAGAACTCAAGTGACTGCTGCATGGAACTCCCTGCCGTCATTTACTGCCACAAATTAAATAACAATTAGTGCATTTGTCCCATCAAAAGCTGTCTGCGAATGTTATGCTGTGAATGTTTGTTCGTTTTCTTTTTTTTGGTGCTATTTTTTAAGTTTTTAAGAAATTTTTATCGACGGTACTTATATCTGTTAATATTGGGCTTCAAAACCCTGGTTTACCAACGAGATTTTAGGAAAAATAATTCTATTTAACTTTGTCGTCCAACAATGTTCACAAAATGTGCTAAGTTTAAGAGGTGAGGCGAACCGGAAAATGTCAGAAAAAATGGTCTAGTTGCAGTAGTCCAGCTGTTAGTCCGGTTGACCGAACTAGTGCAACTTTACAGTTGTAGTAGTTCGGTTGTAGTCCGCTTGAACGAACTAGTAACTAACTAACTTAGACCGAATAAATAGGTTTTACCCTCACTTAACTTAGCACAGGCTCCTCGAGATCGGAAACAAGCTGTTAAAGTTCCATTTACTTCGGAATACTTTCCAGGAAGTACCTAGTACATAACTGCTAGACTGACTGATATAAGGTCGCCGAAGGACGACAATCTGTAGCAGTTGATAGAAACCTCACCACATCAGCTCCTGAAGTGGACAGTAAGTAAAAAGCTGGTTTGATTGAGGAGTTTAGTCAGATTCATCGAATACAAAACGTGTTGTCTGGTCATTGATTATTTTAGGTATCTTCTGGCCATTTGCCGATAGATTCCTGAAATTATCTTTTTATCTTTTTGAATCAAAAATTATTTTCGACAAACAAGCTTCAGTCACGGCACAACAAAAGCACAGCTGAGCAGTCGCACAGAATGGGAATGTAAGCCGAACTCATATTTCAAACGTCCCTGTTGCTAATTGCAATTAACGCTACAAAGACGTTTTCAATAAAACCCACGAAGCGTACGCCGCGCGCCGCGCCGTTAGCGAATTCACGAGTTCAAAGTTAAACCTGGAACGCGGCAACGTAACTAGGTAGGTTAACATTTTTTCTCAGAATACCTTGTCCTGATTGCGGTTGAGAACAAGAACCACCCACGGAGCTGACGCCCAGGGAAACTTCACGAATTCGAATAAAAGGTGTATTCCACTTAATATGTGAAGTAAAACACAATTTACTTAATTTTATCTTTAATATATTTATTTATTTTAAAGAAAGCTGACATTTTGCTAATTACAAGCTTCCACATGTATAAATCTACTTAGTTACAAGTTACTAGGGTTGACCAATTACAGCGATTTGAATAAATTAAACATTACAATGTAAGTAAACATATTAGGTATGAAAAGAACAACTAGAGAGTAAAATCAGTATTATATGCACAACTTGTGGCTTAGCTATGTACTTGTATATATTGTACTGATTTTACAGAGCAGCATAGTTACAGCTTTGTAGCTGTTAGTTATATCACAGAGTTTTTGAAAACTAACTAGATGTGTGAGCACCTTCGTGGCTTCAGATAAAACTAACTAGATGTGTGAGCACCTTCGTGGCTTCAGATAAAACTAACTAGATGTGTGAGCACCTTCGTAGCTTCAGATAAAACTAACTAGATGTATGAGCACCTTCGTGGCTTCAGATAAAACTAACTAGATGTGTGAGCACCTTCGTAGCTTCAGATAAAACTAACTAGATGTGTGAGCACCTTCGTAGCTTCAGATAAAACTAACTAGATGTGTGAGTACTTTCGTGGCTTCAGATAAAACTAACTAGATGTGTGAGCACCTTCGTGGCTTCAGATAAAACTAACTAGATGTGTGAGCCCCTTCGTGACTTCAGATAAAACTAACTAGATGTGTGAGCACCTTCGTGGCTTCAGATAAAACTAACTAGATGTGTGAGCACCTTCGTGGCTTCAGATAAAACTTTTCAACTAACTCGGATGTTACGAGTAGTTAAACACGAACAATTCGATATAACAAGTAACAGGGATGTTTACTGACTTAAAAAAATATGATTTTTATTAGTACTAACAAATATGGATGTAATTTTAGGATGAATCTGAAATAAATGATTATTATTATTATTATCTCCTTTATTCATTTCATAACATATTAAATACATTTTTAAATATTAATTACAAAAAGGTATATAAAAAACATTTAAAAATATAAAAAATAGTGGTCCACTAGTATTGGGAACAGAGTCCGATCTACCGGTGGTCAGGGCTCTTGAGAGAGGAACCTCCTGACAATGCGCGCCGTGTCCAGAAGTACTGCCTTCTGAATCAAGCCCTTGATCCAGCTACCAAGCGAGAGCCTCCTTAGATGTTCGTCGAGGCTCTTGGTTATTAAGCCATTGGCAGACACGACTATCGGCACAATGACTGCTGTATTCACGTGCCACATGTCGACAACCTCGCGAGCCAGATCCAGATACTTGAATTGCTTATCTTTCTCTGCTTTCACGAGGTTCTCGTCATGCGGGACTGTTATATCAACAATCATTGCGCGACGCTCCGATCGATCCATCACCACAATGTCAGGCTTATTGGCAACAATAGTCCTGTCAGTGACGATAGGTCGATCCCAATACAACGAAATATTACCATTATCGAGAACTGGGTCGGGCGCATATCTATAGTATGGCACTTCTGTTTCCACAAGGTTGTATTTCAAAGCAAGTTGCTGGTGGATAATCCTGGCAACGAGGTTGTGTCTATGCAAATATTCTCCATTAGCCAGACGAGAACACCCAGAAATAATGTGACGGATCGATTCTCCAGGACGGTGGCATGCCCGACATATGTCAACCGTGCCATCCTTCACAATGTATTTCCGGTAGTTGTTCGTCATCATAACTTCGTCCATTATTGCACAGACAAAACCTTCGGTTTCCCCGAAAAGGTCACCGAAACGTAGCCAGGATACGGACGCTAAGAAATCTACATCGGTTCCATGTAAGGCCCGGTAAAAGCGTCCGTGTAGCTCCTTGCTTTGCCATACCTCCTTGCGGTCATTAGTGTCTAATACTTTAGGTATGCGCCAGTTCTCGTTAGCCAAGGAGAGCGGGGTAAGGCTCTTGTCCACTGAGACCACATCTCGGTGCATCCCCACGTCGGCTTCTAGGAAGTATTTCCTGAGACTGCATACCTCACGGTTGTGTAGGGTCTTAGCATTTAAAAAACCACGACCCCCACACTTCCGCGGGATATACAGTCTCATCACCGACGACCGTGGGTGATGCATCCGATTTGCAGTCAATAGTGAGCGGACCCTCCTATCAAGGGCATCAAGTTCTGTCTGAGTCCATTTGAGTATGCCGAAAGAATACATCAATACCGGCATGACCCAACTGTTGAAGGCGCGCACCTTGTTTCCACCTGACAAAAGACTGCTCAGCACCTTGTTCAGGCGGCCAAAGAAGCGCTCCTTCAACGATTGTTTCATGTCGGTAATATTGATTCCTAATGCTTCCGACATACCCAAATACTTGTAGGTTTCTGTTGACGAGAGTGATCTAAGTTGTATGGAATCCGAGAGTTGCATTCCCACGGATTCCATAATCTCCCCTCGCTTCACATGCATGACTGTACATTTGTCCACACCAAATTCCATTCTGATGCCACTACTGAACATTTCTGTTATCTTCAGTAGCTTCATTAGTTGCAAATTGTTGGGGGCAAAGAGTTTCAGATCATCCATGTAAAGAAGGTGAGATATAACCTGACCACCTCTCCTCAACCGATAGCCTAGACCTGAACCCTCCAGCAGTGTGCTAAGAGGGTTCAAGGCTAGACAAAACCACAATGGACTCAGACTGTCACCCTGGAATATACCACGCTCGATCCTTATCGGTTCACTGTTCCCTCCGATCTGTCGACATCCTGGATAGCGAAGGACCGTTCTCCAGTTCCCCATACATGACATCAGGAAGGTACGCAGAGTTGCATCTACTTTGTACAATTCCAGCACCCTCGTGAGCCATGTATGAGGCACCGAGTCATAGGCCTTCTTATAATCTATCCAACATGCAGACAGATCCTTTCGGGAGCGGCGAACCTGTTGGCTAATGGTCATATCAATGAGGAGCAGCTCCTTAGTACCACGGGACCCGTTCCTACATCCATTTTGAGAGGCAGACATGATAGAGTTACTTTCGACATGTTGGTTGATTTTAATTCTCAAAATGGATGTAAGAACTTTATAGACCGTTGGTAAACAAGTGATTGGTCTATAATTTTTGGGTTCCGCAGTACTACCTGATTTATGGAGCAGGTGGGTAATTCCTGTTGTCAAGAACCGGGGCAGCGATCCTGACTCTAAGGCTGATTGAAACTGGGACGCCAAGCGAGCGTGCGATCCCATGAACCATTTGATCCAGAAATTGTGCAGCCCGTCCGGTCCTGGCGATTTCCAGTTAGGCAATGGACGGACTGCACGAGCTACGTCTTGGGGGCTGATGATAATTGTCCCCATTTCTGTTATAGGATCACACGCTCGTTCAACCTCCCGGGTCCAATCGCCCTCAGTGTGACTGACAGGCACCGACCAGATGTTGCGCCAGAACGACGTCATGGCGTCATCATCCGGCAGACGCGTGTCAATCACACCTTGGTCTGGTCGTTCCCAAGTCCTATATACCCACCTTTCATCACTTTGGAAATTGCGGTTCCGTGTGTACCGCTCCACTCGCCGCTTATAACGACGAATACGGCTCGCCCATGCACAGATTTTCTGCTTCAGGACGTCAATGCGCTCTGTGACGCGGGACAAATAATCAGGAAAACTAATATCTGTTCCCGAGAACGCCCGCCTCATAAAGCGCATCACTCTAGGGCGAGTATTGCCCTCCCTGAAGCAGATCAACTTGCCAATGAGTGCTCTAGCCTCACCGATACGCCGCTCAATTCTGCACTGCCAGGCTGGAACAGCTAACTTTGGTCGTGCAGCTCTGTCGTTGTTAGGGAACTTAACGTGAGCCACACGACAAGCCGCTACAGTTGCACAATACAAAATTGAGTGAGTATCGGCGAGGTCTTTGCTGCTGTCAAAGCAATTCGACAGTTGCGAATCTAGAGCACACACCAGCGCCCTGTTTTTTTTGTGCATGGGTAAACGAGGTAAACGTGGTCTAAGTTCAGGCGGTGTGGAACGGTACTCCCGGAATGCATCCTCCAAAGCGCTCCTCAATTGAACATTGCATTGGGTACTCACGGATATAACTTCGCCATCAATGTCTTCACCACCACGTTCGGATCGCGGCGGAGCACTGGAAACATTTTCCAGCTGCACTGCGACCATCGGTGAAGGCGGTGTGACTGGGTTACTCCGTGATTCAGAGCGTAGTCGATCAAGTACAGTATCATCCAACATATGGTTATGCTGGATGACCCGCACCTGATCCGACAATCGTTGCGCCGACACGCTGATAGCTGGCTCAAGCACCTGGAACAGAGAGAGCATCCGACTACGGTACGCAGTCAAGTTACTTCCCCCCTCAGTAGCCCCATAATATGCGCGCATGACACTCTCGTTTATGGACCGAGTCCATCTCATGCGCAGCACATTTCCACCAGCAGCGGGGACCCTGTTCGGGGCCGGTTGGCCTCGAGGTCCTAAGCCCGCTGGTGGCCGTCCTCTTCCTCGTCGTTCGCGTCGCGGTGGTGTTGGCAGCGGTGATATTGGTGGCGTTGACGACGGGGAGAAAAACTCGTCGCTAGAACTCGACGCAGCTACAGCCACCGGAGACACGGCGCTCACGGGTGTGGCGCGTCTTATTATTCTTATTATTATTATTATTATTATTAGTCCATCTTTTAGATTATCGAAAAATATAGGATGCGTATTTTTTTTTTATCGAATCAATGAAAACTGACGAAGATAAAACGCGTCAAAGATTTGTGTGAGGGGTTGTGACGTCACTGACCGCCAAAAAATGTCATACTAATGTCTCAAAAAATGACATCACTCGAGTTTTCAAAGCACTGCATCGTCTTCATTGTTTGTTTACGTGAAAAAATTAAAAATACGTGACTTATATTTTTTGGAAATCTGTCTGACGGACTACTTAATTAGTTTTTTTTTTGTTAACTACCCTATTGGAAGGAGTTACACACTCGTGTATGAATGCCATACTTATGTATGAATGCCATACTTATGTATGAATGCCATACTTATGCCATCGTCAACGTTACTAAATACTTAACCTTTTTTGTTTTTTTTTTAATGTTAGCAAATCATCAAATGACTCCTCCCGCTCTGGGCAAAGGGGTAGGGAGTGTCAGACTTCTACTGACTAAAAACCACCCGTCTTAGCCCGTTATGCCGAGGGCGCAGTATCTGATTCGAACAACCCGCAGCCCCAACTAAATACCCTAGGGCACACATAGAGCCGCCCCCACCAGTTCCTCAACCCCACACCTCATACTTAGCTGCGTGCACTACACCAACTATTCACTCTTCTACAGCAATAAGATAATTTAAAATAAAATCATCATTTATCATACAATTTGTCAAAATAATTTCACATGATGCTTCTACCTGTTACACTAAAGACCCCCCCTGTTGCCATGTTTAACTGTCCGTTTCATTAACCCTAGTGAAAAGTGATCGTTTTATCGTGGAGACAAGTGCTAATATCATCGCTATCGCAGCGATCGCGGCGGCGTTCCCACGCGTGCCGGGGCGTGCCCGGGGCTGCGCGTGCGCCCCTCGCGTTGTACCTGTCCGCACTAGACAGGCACAGAGGGGCACTGTAGGCAGAATACTTGCAATTCGTGGAACTTCTTGAAAGAAATATGTTGCTGAATTGATTCTTGTGGACTGTTTGTAAAGGAATAGATATATTTATAAAAAAATAAGTTACACAACATCGTTCTATTTTATTTATTTAAACTTCATGTATAAGAGTGGTACATAGGCGGACTTAATGCCACAAGGCATTCTCTACCAGTCAACCTTTGGGTTAAAAAGGACAGCACTGTACAAAAACAATAAAAATAAGGATAATATCTATGAATGCCATCTTAATCTGTCATCGATTCGATTCGAGAAAAAGAAAGCTTTTTACTCTAGAGTTTGGGCTGTATTGTCACGCATAAAACCTGAATAACGGAAAATCGATAAAATAAAATATAATAAAATGGTCAATGTGTAGACAAGTCATAATATCGAGTGTCCCATCTGTATCCCCTCATCTATAAACAAACCCGTCCGATTATTTGTACTGCAAAATATATCACAATGAATCTTTGCATGGGAACTGTTCCCACTTGTGTCTCCCTATTTGTTTGACGAAACGCTATCTGTTGCAGTATCTGATAGTTGTGCTGCAGATTAAATGTTAGCTAAATTAAATGTAAGCTAAATTAAATGTAACCTAAATTAGCCGACGATGCAACAGATAGTTACGTACTCTTTGTTATGGTGCTATTATTTCAAAAGTTTAGAGCAGACGACTTCCTCCTTTTTAGGGTTCCGTACCTCAAAAGGTAAAAACGGAACCCTTATAGGATCACTTTGTTGTCCGTCTGTCTGTCTGTCTGTCTGTCTGTCTGTCAAGACCTTTTTTCTCAGGAACGCGTGGAGGTATCAAGCTGAAATTCATATCAAATACTCAAGTCTATGGTCTCTTGGAGCTGTGAAAAAATCAAACTTCTAAGTCAACGCGATCAAAAGATACTCCCGTTTATGCCGCAAATTTTCGACACTCGCAAGGGAATCAAAACCTACAGGGTACTTCCCGTGAACTCAGAATCTTGAAATTTGGTACGAAGCAACGTCTTATAACACAGATAAAGGAAAAATTGCGAAAAGCATAAATTTTTAGTTACATCATATAATAAAAATATTTTTAATAATTTAAAAAAAAAAAAAAAAAAGCGACTCCCCTACTACGATGGTACGGAACCCTTCATGTGCGAGTAGGACTCGCACTTGGCCGGTTTTTTTTAAAGAACTCGGTTAAAAATGTTGGAAGTAGATTTAACCCACTTTGATCGTAAATATTTTCGTGACAATAATATTAAATAAGGTTTAAAAATAAGGGTGTTGAACTGGCAGTTGCGTTAAGCTAGCAAATAAACTGAACAAGTCAGAGAAAATATTAGGCGAGGTGCTAACAATAATTACTTGGCGACTAAAATAAAAACTAAAAACCCGACTGAAAACACTAAAGAGCGAAAAACAAGCACATTTTTAAATTAAACAAAACTTGGAAACAGGTGGCATCCAGTCTATTTTCATTTCATTTTTTTTTTCCAATTTAACCAAATATGACATTACTAGCCTTTTATATTTAACTAGCTTTTGCCCGCGACTTCGTCTGCGTAGAAGTCGAAAATTGTTCTAATAGGATTTTTAAATAGTTTTTTACGTTATTCATTTTGTTTAACTACCATGAATTATTTTGTTACATTGTTGGAATTCTTAAAAAATATAACAACCTTTATTATAATTCAAAGGTCCTTCCCAAGCCTTCAATACTTGACACCACTTCTACTAAGGAATTGACATCTTGTCTTGTTTTGGAGTAGTTTCGCCGGTTATTGTGTAAGCCTTCAGACTTATCATATAAGCCCTCCCGCTCTTGATCAGAGCGAATGGGAGTGTTAGACTTCTACTGACTACCCTTGTTCCTTCTTAGCCCTATATGTCAAGGCCGCGGTATCTCTTACAACCTCCCGTAGCCCATTCAGAATATGTGTGCATAAGGCGTTTTACCTTTGGTTAGAATTGACCGTAGCACATACGTCATGTCGTCTTGTGTCCGCTCATGCATACAGCGTGGCCCCCCAGTAGAAGAAGGCAGCATTACCTTTTGACCCAGCTGATCAGCATCATCGTCCTATCTCCTTATCGCATATTGCAAGTGTAAATAACTGTCCGCACTAAACTGCGCCCTATTGTTCCTAATATAACTCCTCCTTTCCTAAACACCGAACGATAATATCACAGATTATTGTCTTCTTCTTTCCTTATCATTTAAATACAGTACGAATAAAAACTTGCAGCAGATACCATTTTTAAGCGGTTGTTAGATCTCGCACTGGGGTACAGTAATGTAGTATTCATCCTCGCCGCATCAAAAAGGAAGTACCCCACTGTATGCATCTTATGAGCGATGGATTTCATTTATTCGATGCAATTTGTTATCATGGCTCCCAATTTTAATATAATATCCCGCATGTATCCAACTTAGAAACTTGCTGTCCAACAATAATTAAAGTAACTTCATTTGACGTAGGTTGATTGAGTTTTCAAACATATTGTGTCAAAATAAAATGTCATTTTAATCAAAAACCGGTCAAGTGCGAGTTGAACTCGCGTGAAGAGGGTTCCGTACGATGAATATAATATATCTACCATGTTTTTTTAAATCTGACCCAAATTTGTTTGTGGTAACTAAAAAAGGTCCAGCGGTTAGGGCTGTGCGTTCAGTCATATCAGTCATTGAGTCAGTCAGGACTTTGAATTTTATATATATAAATTCACCATGTAATTTTTAGACCATGGACTTCTTATAGGTTTTCCTGTAATCTACAGGTATAGAACTATTTTCTGTATTTTTTTCAAAATTTTAGGCTCAGTAGTTTCGGAGATAAGGGGGGGGGGAACGGTAAATTTTCGTCTATTTTCTTAAATAACTTTAAAACTATTTATTTTAAAATTATTAAAAAAAAATATTTGAGACCCTCATAGTAAGCCCTTTCATTTGATGTGTCACATGGTACAGTTTGCCAAACTTTTTTTTTAATTTTCTTATTTGCCCCGTAAAAGCGACCCCCATATTCAAAATTCATTTATTTACTTTAGCCGTACATGTTTGGGTCACAAAAATCCATATGTATACCAAATTCCAACTTAATCGGTCCATTAGATTCGGAGCAAATTGGCTGTGACAGACGGACAGACAGACAGACAGACACACGAGTGATCCTATAAGGGTTCCGTTTTTTCCTTTTGAGGTACGGAACCCTAAAAATAAGTAACTAATTAACTATACACCTTGTACTGATATCAACTTCGAAGCAAATCACACCCAAAATAACTTTCTACATCTTATATACCCCGTTAAGGGGTAAATATCAATACAAAACGAAACATGTTTCCGTCAATTCTGTTAAAAAGGATTTTGCAAAATTTGAAGTAGATTGGACCAAAGAATTACGTTGTCCCATACAAACTTTGCCCCTCTTTTTCACCCCCTTTGGGGTAGAATTGCGGAAAATCCTTTCTTATCGGATGCTTACGTCATACAAAGACCACACCCTCCAAGTTTCAAGTCTCTACGATCAGCGGTTTAGGCTGTGCGTTGATTAATAATATAATTCGTGCAATATATAAAATAAAACACATAAATATAACTTTAAACTAAATATTTAAATACCTTCATAGCAAATAATACGACTATCTTACTGATATTTTAAACTAATATTATTTATTTTGTTATTCTATTAAAAAGACGCCTTCATCCTCTCTCCTATAAAAAAATAACTTTGCTGTGCCCGACAGGGTCCTTAATTGATTCTATGTTTTAACATACCAACTGTTATATGTACACATTATGGAATGCAATAAAGTATTGAGTATTGAGTATCCGTCAGTCATTCAGGACAAAGCATTAAATGTATATTGATTTATCATCATCTGTCTAGCCTTTTCCCAACTATTATTGGGGTCGGCTTCCAGTCTAACCACATGGAGCGACTGCCTAACTGACCTCCACAACCCAGTTAATACTAGGTAATACGATACCTATGGTAAGACTAGTTGTCCGTCAGTCATTCAGGACAAAGCATTTTATGTATAATACTTATATAGATTTACAGTTGACATGCATAAAAAATAAATTATTTAAATTCTTCATTAATGATTAATAACAATAATACATTGAATTCTAATTCAATCCTTTCGGAAAAACTAATATTTGCACACCAATTTCATTAGTAGGACATGGAGCTCAATTAAAATAATATATGCCAAGACCTTTCTACCTGTGTTCACAAATAAAGATGATTTGATTTGATTTGATTCATAATTTAATATTCAAATGAACCCCGCCTGCTTCCAAGTTTTGTTTAATTTCAAATGTGCTTGTTTTTTGCTTTTTAGTTTTTTCAGTCAGGTAAAAACATATAAATAGTACAGCAAGAACTTGTGAACTTATAACTACTTATCTCTACAGTGATACAATCAATTTGTTTTCTTTCGAAGAGTTTGTTTGTTTGTTAAACGCGGTAATTTCAGGAACAACTGGTTGGAATTGTACAATTATTTTTGTGTTGGATAGTCCATTTATTGAGGAAAGCTATACACGCTACGACCTGGAGTGAAACATAAATAAAAATGTTGCAAGAACGGGAAAATATAGAAAACTTTAGAGCATGTTGAGAGCTTCCGTTGCGTGCGCTGCGTAAACGGTTCAAGTTCAACGCAAACATTGCATAATATTATGGAATTTACACACAATAACTAGGTACTTATACTGTTACATTCATAAAAATGATTTTTGAGAAGCTTATTTAACCCATATGGTATTAATCTATATCTAAATAAATGTATTTGATAGAACTTTTAATGATGAATGAATGATGATAAAAACGAAAATTTAATATAGACTATTTGTGCCCTTTATAAAGTTTAAATAAATATCTTAGAAGTTATGGCTATATAGAAATATCTGCGCGACAAAATAATAGGGATGTTTACTGACTTAAAAAAATATGATTCTAATTAGTCCGTTCGTTAGAGTGTAGAAAAATATGGGATACGTATTTTTTATTTTATCACATCAATAAAAATTGACTAAGATAAAACGCGTCAAATATTTGAGTAGGGTTGTGATTCTTATCTCTATGGATGTCACTAACCGCTAAAAATGTCATAGTAATGTCTTAGAATATGACGTCACACGTGAGTTTTCAAAGCACTGTATCGTCTTCATTAGTTGCTTAGGTGAAAAAAGAAAAAATACGTGTCCAATATTTTTTGGAAATCTATCTGACGGACTAACTTTAATTTTTTTAGTTAACTACTCTATTACGCGCGCGTCAGTCAATCGGTGCGGCCGGCCCTTGATTCGTACTGTAGGTGAGATGGAGATGTTGGCCTCCGGGTTTAAATTTAAAATATTAATTGCATCATAATGTTTACAAGTACATGGTGCTATTGTATATTTGACAGCAAGAGATACCTATAGTCATTCTCACTTTAAAATAATTAGTTAACTCACTTTAATTAAATTAGATTATTTGTTTGTTACCATTTAACTCAAAAACTAATCAGCCGACTTTAAAAATTCTTACAACATTAGGAAGTTACAGCTTTACCTAGTAACAAAGGCTGAGTTATATTTTCAATATAAACGTGGACAAAATGTTTAAAACTATAAAGCAAGAGTTCGTGCTTTGATTCATTGATGTTTTTATGTTGAATAGTCGAGCTATCGAGGAAGGTTATAAGCTATATTATGTGATGCAAACGAAGTTGCGTGGGACAGCTAGTTTAAGATATAATAATATGATTTGCGACCGCAACACGAGTACGTAATGCGATGATGGTGATGTTCTAATGTACCTACCTCCCAATTGTCATTTACCTAAATCATTGAAATCATTGAATGACTTTATCATGAAGTTTTATTTATTTTGCAAGTTTTCTCATCAACATTGACATAAGCAATGCAAAGTTACTACATAGTTTGTTTAAGTAACCTTTGGTTGCACGTATGGAGGACACTCCTAATTTTTTACGTAGTTTCACTTTTCTGAAACGGTGTAGAACAGCCTCGGAGTGAAATGTCTATTTGATACGAACGGACTGATAGGCAGACTGTCGGACAGGACAAAATCTGGGGAGCCGTTTTGCCATTTTGAAAGGAACCCTACAAACGACGGACACTGTATTTCAGTAGCAATGATCACGCCGCCGCGCACCTGAGGTTAAACAGCAGAGTGCGAGCACTAGCACACGGCGCGGCGTACCCAATTGAATTACCTTTGTACGTCCACACAGCCTTTGTCGGGCAATGGCGACCACTGCAAACTAACGATGTTTAACCATTCAGTAGAATCAAGGGCTCGTTTAAACCCAGTGGTAATATGTCAAAGAGATGAATGTTAATTTGTGAACATACAGACGTGAATTCCTGCCTTGACAATAGTCAAAGCAGAAATTCTCCCAATGGGAGGAGATAAGGGTAAGCAGATTACACAACGCCACCACCTACGATCTTTATCCTTAGCCCTTGTGCCGAAGCCGCGGTATCTCTTTCGAATAACCCGCCGCCCGGCCGGACGTCGGCCCTTGCGGGCCCTTTCCATGTTGCTTACATCTCTTTAAGGCGCGCGTGAAACACGAACGCGCCGTCGACACGGCCTGTCGTTGGCGGCTTGGTCTGACGGCGAGCCAGCAAATTACTCACCGTCCACAGGCCCGCGCCTACGGTGGCCGGAAGCCATCACGTGGCCCCCGACGCCCGGAGCGTCTCCCGCAGCGGGTGGGACGAGAGGTTCTCTCCCTCTCGCGTTCCACCACCTCCTTCGCTAGCATCACTGCTTCGCAGAAGGAGGCAACGGCGACTCATTCCCTCTCGCCCCGGAACATATTATGGCTTGTATCAGGGCAAAACGCGCGAGGTCGCCGCCAACGCACGTCCACTTTGTGCCTCGACCACGTTTGTACTACCTGTTGAATACAGACCTACACATCTAAGCTCTGAATCTCCGGGCCGCGACTGTAAACTAGCTGTGACTGATTGACTTAACAATAAAACCTACGACGACATTGAAACTTTGGTATCATCGCTTCCATAATCACTCTCTCACGCACACTTATCATTAAACGTATTTTATTTGTTTCGCTTTTTACCCGACTACGGCGAAGCCAAAAGGAAGGGTAATGATTTTGGCAGTCTATGTATGTATGTCATTATCATTATATTATATTATTATCATTACCCGTGCCGTCAAAGTAGATAATTTGATAATACTAAAGGGCAGTCGTAGTCGTTCTTATTCGTAGTCAGGTTTTAGTTTTCAACTTGTTCACGTAAACAAACAATGAAGACTAAGTACATTGCTTTGAAAACTCGTGTGACGTCATTTTCTGAGACATTAGTATGACATTCTTTAGCGGTCAGTGACGTCACAACTCCCCACTCAAATCTTTGACGCGTTTTATCTTGGTCATTTTTTATTGATTTGATAAAACAAAAAATACGTATCCAATATTTTTCGATAATCTAACAGACGGATTAATTAGAATCATATTTTTTTAAGTTAGTAAACATTCCTATTGCAGGAGTGATGTTTATAAGTAGATTACTAATGGTGTGTTTATGTTGACCAAACCATATCCCTAAATGGTGAGGTCTTAAATTCTAGGTAAAGTCACAATGTCAAAGATTAGGTTAACAAAAGGACACACGGATGAAAGAAAAGTAAGAAAAACTTACTTGGCTGACGTACTCGTAAGCTACCAAAAGTTGCAATGTAGAAGTAGAAATATGAAAATCTTTGAAAGTGATTGTCGCTTCTCTTTGCCATCAGTAGGTAATTATGTGTTTTTCAAACTTGTTGGCTGTTTTATTTGACTTTTTATTATTTTGAACTGTTTATTTTAGACTCCGATTGATACTCCGTAAACAATGGTCACGGTAAGAGTTAGCGCTATAGCCAGTAATAAACTAATTACTTTAGAAACAGCCTGAGCACACACACAGCAACAATATCATGACTGTCGACTATTGGTTATTAGGAATTGTAGCCAATACCAGAGCAATTTGTTTGTTTTCAAGAGATTCCTCCTAGGCCCATCAATATGTTTATAATTTGGGGCTGTGAAAACAGCGTATTAAAATATTTGCAATCAGAATTATGAGTAGTTTTGATGGCATCGCTTAAAAAGCATGATCCAATATTCTTCTTAATCTGGTAATATTCAATTTCAAGTGGCGTTGTGACAAGTGCAGACTCGTAATGGTAAAAGCTAGTTTCTAAGAATACCTTGCCAATGTCATCATTTCACTAGTTGCATTTGTGCGTCTCGGTTTCGACACGCAACCAATCTTTGGGAGTGAGATTAAATATATATCAGTTATAGATTAATTTCACAATACTTAATGAGGTTTTAGTTGGTTGTGCAAATTGATTGAAAAAATAACTTTATGTCTAAATAGGTAAGTTTGGGTGGACATCCTAGAGTGTGAAAAAGTGCACTAATAAATAAACCCTGCAAATATATAAAGAATGACATTCTTAGTCCGTTTAAAGGATATCCCCTTTTAATTGAATGATACGTTTCCCCCTTTAATAGTAGGTGTCCACCTACTATAGTATACTTTCTTAGTCTCAAAAATGTGGTATCCAAAATACCACATTTGAGACTTGACGGCACGGTTGGCACAGTGGCTGAGAGAACAGACGGAACAAATATTTGTGTAGCCTACAGATACTTGTTTCGGGCCTGGGTATGTTTGTGTACGATGAGTATAAATGTTTGTAAACGTACCCACGATACAGATAAATTCCTAGTGTGAAGCAAAGTTAAATAAAACAAACTAGGTGCAGTGTATCAATTTTCTCTACTTTTTCGGCTAATCGCTGGCTTGGCGGCCTATCTCATATTGGTGCTAGAGGCACGCCCCACGTTCGTTTGCTGGTCCGTTGCCACAGCAACCCGTTTGCCGTAGCGAGGGTAATAGCTGAAGGGTAGCAGCTCCTGTAGATATTACATGTCCTCAAGCTAAGAAAAAGTTAATAAAACCTCCAATATTTGGAGCGTGCTACATACAGTGTTGCCAAGTTTTAAACCAGTTTATTTTATTTTGTTTCTCGTCTAGCTATGATTGCGTTTTAAGTAAATAGTAGTGAACTCTTGTTATCGCTTTTCAGTTCATAAGGAAGGATACGATTACTTACTAGGCTGTCTAACAAACTGCAGAACACCCCCCACTTTTAAGGAGAAAGTTTTCAATTCGAAACGTAGGTTTTTTGATTGTTTTATTTGATTGCAAGAAACCACGGTTAAAAACCACAACACTAGGTACTATAAAATATTGTCTTACTCTATTTATGAATAATAATATAGTATATCATTATTTTATGTAAGTATAGACGAGTCTCGAGCTCAAGCGGTGTCGGGTGTGTCGTGTGTGTCGTGTGATATCGTGATTATTTGGAACCGGTTAGATGGTGACCAGAAGGTCTATATAATTATATTACATACAAGTCACAATGGATTCAGAACTAAGCTTATGCAATTTGTAGAAAGATTTTGATTTGATTGTTCCTTTTTAGGGTTCCTTAGTCAATATGGAACCCTTATAGTTTCGCTATGTTCGTCTGTCTGTGTAACTGTCTGTCCGTCCGCACTATATCTCAAAGACTCTTAGTAGCACTCATTAAAGTGGGGATGTATGTTCCCCGATTGCTCGAAGATGGCTGGACCGAATTAGATTTTTTGTTTTGTTTGAAAGGGTATACTTTCCAGGTGGTCCCATGATCATCAAGTCAGGATCTGTTGATGGAATCCTGGAGAAATAAAGAGAACTCTTCAAATCTCATTGGCACCCTTCAAGTGATTTGAGTAGTTTTTGGAAGAGTAGGTACTTTCTCGTAGTGATCCCATTTCAATTTGGTGAAGATCTGATGAAGAACTTCGCAGATAAGCAACGGAACACCTCAATAAATGATAACAAATAGACTGGGATTGCTGAAATCCCATGTATGTCTATTATTTACACCAGTTCATAACATAACATCACGCCACCGCCGCACCGGTACGCTGTGAAGGTAAGGTAAGGAGTAAGCACATGTGAACCACTAAAAACTGAAAAATAAAAGCTTTTTAACAAAAAATAAAACAAAATAAAAGCGAAAAATTAACTTTTGTGTTTTTGATTTTATGTTTTTGCCACCGACTTCAGAAACTGATACCTTCGTTTTTTTAATATTGCTATTCTTTTTAATTTTGCATGAGAACATGCAAAAATATCAGAATCGGTAAATTGTGTATTATTGTTTGCAGTGAAACAGACTCTAGTTCTAGGTAGATACTTTTTACGTAACATAATTTATTGGTAAGTTCATTACATTTGCCATGCAGCATCATGGCCATGAGGACCGTACTGCTGGACTCTACACTCAAGAGAGTGTGTTGTTAGAGTAGTTGTAACTATGAAATTCTCGAGTGATACAATTCACAATGCACAAACACACACACTGTAGGTTTTTCTTCTGAACCAGTTCAAGTAACGGTGAGTATAAAATTTGTCGTAGAAAGGACTCCAAATAGGAACAGCATATTCTAACTGGGGCGAATCAGGGCCTTGTATAACAATAAGAAATTAGTTTTTTTTTAAAGTCCTTATCGTCTATCTCGTGACGAAACCATACATCCGAAATGCCTTGCTAATAACATTATCAATATGAACATCAAAGTGTAATTTCGAATCCAGCAATATCTCAAAGTCTCGTGTGGACTCAACTTTTTTCAAAGCAATGCCATGCAGGTAAGTATAAGTGAAATAAATTATATTTTTAGTAAATGATATGATATAAATGTGCATGTGCAACTTACTATTATGTTTTATATAACTTCCTAAGGCGGGTGTCCCTCCAACCGCGCTTTGCATTGTTGGGCAGTTTATTCAAAATTACGATGTGTTAAAAAAACTTGACGAAGTAAGAAAGGAACCTTTAGAATTAAAGTATAAAATTATTAAAACAATACTATTACCTACCAAAGAAAAAACCTTTCACTGCTAATATGTGGCCTGGATTTCCTGTACGGGTTTACACCATAATAGGAAGAGATGATATCCACTTTCGAGTTAATCTCGCTCGGAACGCTTTTGAGTTGCACGTGCACATTCCAGGTGTTAATATTCGTTGTCATGTATAACCTTAAAATCTAATATATTTAAAAAAAATATAATTTATTCTGCTGCTATTCCGCTATAAAAATAAGATCCAATAGGAGTTTCCAAGCAAGTGATCGACAATATATACAACACATAATTTTCCGATGCTCTTGGGTCTAGGGCGCACGTTGTATGAGAGCAGAACAATGTCCTTTATAAGATGTTTGCGGAGTTAAATTAAACAGAAAGAGCGAGCACTCACCCTCTCAGAGCTGTCAGTCATAGCAAATGGTCAGATGTGGACGCGGCGCAGAGCGCGGCGGGTGTTCGGACCAGCCAACCGGCCAACCAGCCAACCGGCCACTACTGCCAGCACTTAAGCACTCGCTGTACTTATACTTAAACTTTTAAATTGTTTGTGAATACAATTTGCTCACTTAAAATGCGACGGCTTCTCAACCGACTTCCAAAAAGAAGGAGGTTCTCAATTTGACGTTTTATCGTCCCATTGTCATCATGTCAGGATCTGATGATGGAAGCTCCAGAGCAATTCAGGGAAACCCTCACATTTTATTGGCACATATTACGTGTTTCGTGTGTTTTCTAAAGCTATTGTATTCACATCTGGCCGTCATCACCTCACGTTTATGAACTGATTATAGAAGGTTTAACTCCTCAACGGCTAACCGAAAGGAGTAGAAAGCAATAATAAGGGAATCTTGATTAAAGGTGCTTTAGTTATCTTGGTTTAATGTCAAATATTTTTATAGGATAAACCAACTAAAAATAGAAAAAATTACTTTTAACAAAAAACCGTTTTCAAGAATGCAAAAAAAATAAAAAAATCAGAAGTCGGTAGCAAATACACAAAATGAAACTGACAAAAGTCACCGAATGCATAAACGATTTTGAAGTCGAAAAGTTTTTTTATTCTCCATTTTTCGTTAAAAAGTACAAAGAAGCACCTACGTAAAGCAGGAAGTTAAAACTACATGTACATTCTCAAAATGAAAACAAAATCAAAATGCCCCGTGCCCTAGTAACACAGTCGCCCTTGTAAACCGATAAAGCGCTCTATAATAATAAGCGATTTTCCATTTCCATTCAGCGGCGTTCCACCCGGCTGCATTTTACTTTTCACACTAAAAACTCTTTCGTTGGCAATATTTGTACCCTTTTGACGCGTAAACGTTGAGCATTTGTCGATGTCGAGGTACGATTGTAGGAGATAGCTCGCGTGGGAGACTCGTCTGTGACGGGTTTGCGCGTATGGCGGCGCGGCGCCGCCATATGAGGCGCCCCCAGCGGAATCTAGCGCATATCACCAACCAATTTTATTGTACGAGCTGTTTGAATTCCTGTGCATTCCTTCCTTTGATTGCATATATCAGCAATAATAATGTAGTTTAACATAAAAGCAGCGTTAGTTCGTGTGTCTACTGTGGATTTTACGAGGCGTTTTATCATTATAAATGTTGTTTGAGTCTTTTTAATTAAGGTTCCGTAGCTGAATGGTAAACAACGGAATCCTAATAGATTCGTCATATCTGTCTGTCCGTTCGTTGGTATGTCACAGTCACTTTATTCGGAAACTATTGAGACTAAACACAGTTGAACCTTGGGAGGTAGAAGTATTCTGTGAACCGCTTTACAATATTTACACAAAAATAAAAATGTTTAGCGCATTCCCTCTTAAAGAGAGGAGGCCTGTGTTCCAACAGTGGGCACATTAATAGGTTGATGCTGATGGTGAACAAATCCGCGGGCACAGCTGGTAACAAATATTATGTTAAAGCTGACTTGTCCAAACCAAGTTCTTAAAGCACGGGTTTTGCGACTGCGACTTAATTAAATTATTTCGAAATAATTAGCAATTAGTCAACCGCAGATACAAAATATTTATATCAATTTCAGCAATACTATGGGGTGTACGAATATACTGTTAGAAACACAGGGCGAGGGCGAGTCTGACTACTTACTCGCATGTTTTCTCTCAATATAATATTGATAGTCAGTCGCTCCATGCAGAATCATTAGATTTTTTTTAAAGCAGCTAATTTTCTAGCACCGAGTAATATGGGTTTTAGAAACTATTGTTTAGTCTAGAAACAAATAAAAAAACTGGGGAACAAACTGTTACTTTATTCCAGATTGAAAGAAAAAGGAAAATTCTGTAAAATAGCGATTTACTAAAACTAACAAAAGTAGACTGTTTAAAAGAAAACAACTGTGAAAATTAAAGTTGAACACCTGTAGATACAAGATGTTCAACTTTAATTGCACGCATAGATTATGCGTTTTATTAAATTAATCAGTTACATGGCACGAGTATATCCTGGGGTCCGTTACCAACACGGTAGGCGATAGATACCAGTCACACGACACTCGCCTCTCACTCGTGTTCCTCGCATTCCAAGTACCTACTGACTAGTGCTCGTGACGATTTCTCAGCAATTCATTCCTTTCAGTATCGCAACACGAGTGTTATCACCACAACCTAATTATAATCTATTCAGACATATTAATAAGTGGAGATTTCCTTAACATAAAAATAAGGTAATTATAGTTATTTTTAAATCAAAAACGATTTTTTCAATACACTTCCTCGAAAACTAGCTCTTATTGCACTACGATTAGGTTCGACATGCAATGTATTTCGCATGCGTGTGTTTATCCTATTTTTTCCCAACCAAGGGCGGAAAAGACCAACTCGATTAAAACATAGAAAATGAAAAAAACATACTTTAGAGTTGGCGGTGTTCGTAACTTCGATATCGGTACCTATTTCAGGCGTTAAAAAGTTAGAACAGTCGTATTCGTGCTTTAATCTAAAACCAAGTAGACTTTGGTTCCGACGACGTCGACGGAGCCCCGCTACGCGGGGCTCCTACTTCCGGGAGGTTTTAAAAAAAATAACCACCTTACCTGTCCGAGTCGGGGTGCCCCAAGTTCCGAGCTCGCTTCGCTCACTCTTGCATACTAAAGAGAAGTGACACTGTAGTCCCCATCTTTCTACGTTGTTATAAAAATTAAAAAACAATACATAAAATCATTTTTTTGTATTGAATGTATTATAACTAATTGCATTGATTAATTCCTCAAAAGGATCTCTTTTTTTCATATCTACATCTCTTCTCTACAGATGACACATGACGCAAATACCAAAAAGTTTTTTTTGCGTTCCTTTTCTCTGATTTCACCACAGACGAAATAATAAAACACATTCGGTAGTCGATCGCCCATTTTAACGTTCCGTTTCACATAATAACGTTTACACTTCACTTTTTACCTGATTTGAGGTTAGAAACAATTTTTGTTCATTTCTGGAAAAATATCCATTACCTTGTAATAAGAGTGGTAGCGTTATAATCGGGGCCCACCCTCTACCAGATTTAACCTCTTCTAACCCCCTCCGCCTGCCAAAGGATACTACACTGGTCATCAAAAAAATCGGCCCACCAGCGATTTTATCGCACATCACGTTTTTCTTAGGCAAAACCAAACAAAATGTTCTAGTACTGAAATGTTTTATTTAACTTGTTCATTTACACCAATTTAATCACAATTTAAACTTCAAAATGTTTTTTTTTTAAAGAATTTTGATTTAAAAATCAAAATCCATAATTTTACACCATTTTTTGATTAATTTTAAAAACGCTGTAGTTTTTTTGCCATAAGTGTTATGTACACAATTGTTTCAAATTAATATTGCGTATTCCCTCCTCTTGCTCGAATGACGGCCTGCATTCGCCGTTTTAACGACCTTATCAAGATTTTGATAGTCTCTTGAGGGATTCGGGACCATTCTTCCGTAATGGCGGTTTCCAGGTCTCCTAATGTTGTCGGGGCTGGATTACGGGCTCTAACCTTTTGTTTTAGGGTGTCCCACATATGCTCTATCGGGTTAAGATCGGGGCTTCTTGTGGGCCAGGACATAACCCGAATGCCGACCTCATCAAGGTCATCGTAGTGGAATCAACTCTACGAAATCGACATCAGTCGGGTGTTGATCTCCAGCGACGCTTACGTGAAGTTCGGGGTGTGGCTATAAGTGATAGTACTGTAAGAAGAAGACTTCATGAGCAAAATTTAAGACCACACAAGCCTGCAACAGGACCACAATTGACCACAGCTCATCAACAAGCCAGACTTCAATTTGCCCGTAATCACATCAACTGGACTATAGGTCTACTATAGGTAATGGGAGTCAGTTCTTTTTAGTGATGAGAGTCGAATGACTTTATACGGTTCTGATGGACGCCGTAATGTGATGCGAAGGCCAGGTGAACGTTATACTCAGTGTTGCTTAGGAGAAACTGTCAGTTATGGTGGGGGCTCTGTAATGTTTTGGGCTGGGATATCTTTGACTGGACGCACGGAGCTGGTTTTCATACGAAGAGGTGCTTTAACTGCCGCAGGCTATATCACAGAGTTCTTAGAAGACCATGTGGTGCCATATGCCGGCTATATTGGTGAGAATTTTGAATTAATGCATGATAATGTACGACCACACGTAGCGCACATCACCACCGTTTACCTTGAAGAGGTCGGCATTCGGGTTATGTCCAGGCCAGCAAGAAGCCCCGATCTTAACCCGATAGAGCATATGTGGGACACCCTAAAACAAAAGGTTAGAGCCCGTAATCCAGCCCCGACAACATTAGGAGACCTGAAAACCGCTATTACGGAAGAATGGTCCCGAATCCCTCAAGAGACTATCAAAATTTTGATAAGGTCGTTAAAACGGCGAATGCAGGCCGTCATTCGAGCAAGAGGAGGGAATACGCAATATTAATTTGAAACAATTGTGTACATAACACTTATGGCAAAAAAACTACAGCGTTTTTAAAATTAATCAAAAAATGGTGTAAAAATATGGACTTTGATTTTTAAATCAAAATTCTTTAAAAAAAAACATTTTGAAGTTTAAATTGTGATTAAATTGGTGTAAATAAACAAGTTAAATAAAACATTTCTGTACTAGAACATTTTGTTTGGTTTTGCCTAAGAAAAACGTGATGTACGGTAAAAACGCAGGTGGGCCGATTTTTTTGATGACCAGTGTATAAAGCCAACCCATAATGAGAGTTAAAAAAATAATTTTATAACCAACAATAGAAATTAAAACAGTTCATGCAAGTTGTAAAAATATGATTATATTGACAAAACCTCGGTTGTCGGTAACTTAGTAATTTTGTCGGAGGTTCGTATTCATAAGAGAAAAGCCTGTCAAAACAACTGTCAACACGCGTAATAGTGCTGTCGGCAATTTTCGTAATTTTGAGTGTAATACTGCTTTAACAGTGTTTGGAAATGCAATAAAAAAGTACTTTTGTTAGTGATGGACAAGTGACATTGTTGTTACCAAAAAGTGCTAGTGATTCAAGAAGAAAACAGTGATCAAAACTAGGAACTGACAATCATCTGTTTCAAAGTTTCTTCAGATACCCACTTAGCCATTTACTTTTCCCTGACAATTTGTCTCGTCATGCCAAAATGTCATCTGACATTTGGACAAGTGTTGCCACTGTGAAACTGAAATATCTGCTATGAGTAGCGAAAATAGTAGAAATATGACAGGAGTGGAGCTTCAGTCTCCTGGTCAAACAAATACTACTAAGGAACCGCTTTCACCAAAGAATCCAGCTCGCACAACCGCCGCCACAACAAATATTTCATCCTTCTCTTTTTACCAGACAGAGATCTAACTCTCTCACTGAGCCTACGCCCAAAGTATGTACTACAGCCACTGTTCCTATAATGCTAAATCCAGGCACAACTCTAATCAATTCAGCCGAAACTGATTCCCAAATTTCGACCATAGAAAAGCAGCCCCCCGCATGGCAACGTGTGCCATCGTCTAAAAAACGTAAAGTCACAGAGCTGTCACCCCCGCCTGTTTCAACTCAGACAGAAAACAGGTTTGCAGGCTTACCCATCGATCTGAAAGAGAACGAAACTGGCCAACCCAAATATATTAGTAAGCCTCCACCGATCATATTGTATGGGATAGAAGATCTCAAGGAATTAACCAAACTGTTCGGGACGGTGATTAGCCCACCTGAATTTAATTACCGGATAGTCAACAAAAACACCATACGTGTTATGATAAATACAACAGAAGCCTACAAAAAAGCCATCAGCATCATAAGAGAAAATGGACTTATTGGGCATACGTTCACACCAAAAGACGCTAAGTGCTACCGCTTTGTTATCAAATATCTACACCATACTACCCCTCATCAAGCTATAAGGGAAGCAGTCGAAGCCTCCAACAATGAAATTGTTGGTGAGATAATTAATGCTCGATATGGCTCGGACAAAAGACCAACCTCGACCTTCTTTGTTAATGTCAAACAAAGTATTCACAATCGCGAGGTCAAGAACATCCAATATATTTTCAACCAAAAAGTCAAAATAGAAGACCCCCGCAAACCTAAAAGCATTGTTCAGTGCCAGCGATGCCAACAATATGGGCACTCTAAAAATTATTGCATGCGGCCATACCGCTGCGTGAAGTGTGCACAAGATCACAAAACTTCAGACTGTCCAAAAAAAGATCGAAACAATCCTGCTGTTTGTGCGTTATGTGAAGGTGAACACCCTGCTAACTATAAAGGGTGTGAAGTTTATCAAGAAATACTTTCTAGAAAAACAAATAGACAAAGGCCAACAAAGATCCCGACATACACCACTACCACACATAATAAACCAAATAATGTAAGTCAGGAAAATATCACCATCGAATCACACCAACAGCAATTTCAAATGTTTGAGAAATGGAGACATGCAATCAAAAATTCCACAGAAACTAATAAGTCCTATGCAGATGCTGTGAAAGAACAACCTACAACATATTATAATAATAACTTGGAGATACTACTCACACAACAAGCTCTAAAGCTAGACAAATTATTAGAACAAATGTCAACAATGATGAACCTTCTTACAACAGTAATCACCAAACTTGTCCATTAAAATGTCCAATCTCAAAGTTGCAACATGGAACACAAACGGGTTGATTAAACACAAATATGACGTTCAAACATTCTTGGAACATGAAAATACTTGTATCTGAGGCACACTTAACCCCAAACAACAACATGACATTAAAAAACTACAGCATATATTCAACACCCCACCCAGACGGAACAGCTCATGCAGGCACAGCTGTAATTATCAAAAAACATATTAAGCATGAAATTCTGCAGGACTACAAAACAGAGCCAATACAGGCAACTACAATAACAGTCCAAGACAAACGAGGATCCATGACGCTATCTGCTGTTTACTGTCCACCAAAGCACACCTTAAAGGAAGAAGCATTTACTAAGTACTTCAAAACCCTGGGACACAGGTTCATTTGTGGAGGGGACTGGAACGCCAAAAATGTTCACTGGGGATCACGACTAACCGTACCCAGAGGCCGAGAAATGAAAAGAAGTATAGACAACAACAAACTATACGTATTAAGTGCAGGTGAACCCTCGTACTGGCCTACAGACCCAAATAAAACACCAGACCTTCTAGACTTCTTTGTGTTTAAAGGATTGTCAAATCAATACTTAAGTGTGGAAAGTAGTCTAGACAGTAGTTCAGACCACACACCAGTAATAGCCACAATAAGTGCCACCATAATTGAAAGGCCCGTGAAAGAGCGACTCTACAACAAAAAAACCGATTGGGATGAATTTAGGAACTATATAGACAAAAATCTCAACTTGAAAGTATCTCTTAAAACAAAAGACGGCATCGAAAAATATGCAGGAACGTTAACAAATCTAATACAAACGGCCGCATGGAAATGTACTCCAGATACTTATACCACACAAAAACAAGGTAGTAGGAATGTACCCAAGACCATAAAAACAATGATCTTGGAAAAGAGACGACTCAGAAGAGTGTGGCACTGTAGTAGACATCCCCAAGACAAGAAGGCGTTTAATAAAGCAGCTGCTAACCTAAAGCAGTACCTCAAAGACATTGAAGAAGAAACCTTACAAGACAAATTAGCAAACTTGAACCCCCAAGCTAAAAACGAGTATTCACTCTGGAACATGGTAAAAGGTAGTAGAGTCGCCCCTCAAGTTGCACAACATCCCATCAGAAAGAGTAACAACTCCTGGGCTAAATCTGACAAAGAACGGGCTGAGGTGTTTGGACAATTCTTGCATGAAGTCTTTACTCCAAATGGCGGTGATACAGAAACTGAAAAGGAAATACAAGACTATCTAGACACTGACCTGCAACTAGGTCTCCCAATACAAAGCTGCTCACCTCGCGAAGTCCAAAGAGAAATAAAAAGTCTAGAGTTAAACAAGGCACCTGGCTTCTGCCTAATAACAACTGAAATACTACGACAACTTCCTAAAAAAGCTATAGTTGGCATAACATACCTTTTCAATAGCATAATAAGGGTTGGACATGTGCCAATGATATGGAAAATATCAGAGGTAATAATGATTCCAAAGCCTGGTAAACCCCCGCATCTTGTGTCTTCTTACAGACCAATTAGTCTACTACCAACTTTGTGTAAATTGTTTGAGAAGATCATCTTACGAAGACTAAAACGAATACTTGACGAAAACGATCTGATCCCTCAATATCAGTTTGGCTTCAGAACTGGTCATTCAAGTATAGAACAAATTCACCGAGTTGTCAACAAAATAAGAGAAGCGCTCGAGAAAAAACAGTACTGTTCTGGGGTTTTTCTCGACATACAACAGGCATTCGACAAGGTTTGGCACTTAGGCCTTCTTTTCAAAATGAAGAAACAGCTTCCACATAACTTTTACCTGCTCTTGAAATCTTATTTGGAAGATAGAATATTTAGAGTTAAAATCAATGATACCTACTCTGCCTTTCAAGATATAAAAGCCGGGGTACCGCAAGGCTCGATACTGGGCCCTACTCTGTATCTTATGTACACCGCAGATATACCCTCAACGGACAATGTACTATCTGCCACTTTTGCTGATGACACCGCTGCACTAAGTAATCATGAAAACTCCAGCGTAGCGTCATTCATTCTACAGAGTCACTTGGACAAAGTCAGCCAATGGATGAAAAAATGGCGCATCAAAGCCAGCCCCAGCAAGTCAGTGCATGTCACTTTTACTTTGAGGAAAGACAACTGCCCAATGGTTAAACTCGGAAACAACACTCTACCTCATCAAGACTCGGCAAAATATTTGGGCATGCATCTTGATAGGAAACAAACATGGAAAACCCATATCCATAAAAAACGTGATGAGTTAAACATACGGCTTAGAAACCTAAACTGGCTAATCGGCAGAAAATCGCAAACCACAATTGAGAATAAGATACTCATCTATAAAACCATAATCAAGCCCGTTTGGACATATGGCATTGAGCTATGGGGATCTGCAAAAACTTCTAATGTGGAAATCTTGCAACGGTGTCAGAATAAAGCTCTCAAAACCATATGCAATGCACCACTTTTCATCAGAACGAGTGAATTGCACAAGTACACTGAAATGAAAACAGTTAAGGAGGAAGTAGAACACCGAGCGAAGAAATACAAAGAACGCATAAAGGCACATACTAACACCCTAGCCACTGCATTATGTGAACCAGTAAACCTGAGAAGGCTCAAAAGAAAACATATATGGGACTTTGTTCACAACTAATAATATGAGACAGTTTCTCAATGGAGGAACAGTTCTTTAATGTCAATGAACACACAACATATCTGTTAAGGGCTTATCAAGCCGATCGCAAGATAGGAAAAAAAAAAAAAAAAAAAAAAAGGTTCAGTATTCAGAAGAATACATATATAGATATTTAGGAGTTTCCGGAAGATTATTTTTGCTATTCGAAGATCCATTTTTTTTAGGAGAAAATGTAATTTGAACGTGCTCTTATTTGTTGTTCAATTGGATTTTTTTTTTCGTTTATGTTTTGGGTTTTTTGTCGGTAATTCATTATAACGCTGGTTAATTAGAATAATAGTGGGCCACAGATCGCTGGAGATTAATTTGTTTTTCGGAACCGTTATTATTTTCCCTAAATAAGTAATTCACCCGAGGTAAACACTGTGCTTTTCATAACGAATACGAGGAAAATAAGAACATAAATTATTAACTAAAGAAAAATCATTTTTTCTTGATCGTGTTGATCGGATGTTGTCGCTTTCTCGTTCTTTTGTTTTTTTTGTCCTCTGGTCGTCCAGCTATACAGCCAGTATTTTTCATCATTAAAAAAAATGGCAAAGATTTTGTCGAAATTTATGTTATTTTAGAGAAATAGTTAAAACTAAATTAAAGTCATAATATCATTTTATTCTTAAGCTAACTTTATTTTATTTTAATTTTAAACTGTGCTGTAATTGAGTGGCTGTATAAAAATTTGGAACATGGTTCAATGAAAATGTGAAAACAGACCAAGTGTTTTTTTAATCATTTGACAGCTGTCAGTTGAAAGCGATTCACCCTAGGGCTGAAAACTAGTACTTTCAACCCGCTCCGCAGGCATGTTTTGACCTACTTTCAAAGTATGAGTAATGTAAAATACTTTATAGTTTTATTATTTTATTTCTTCGAAAGCGTATTGGGAAACGTCGTGTGATACACGTGGGAATTTGTTATTGCACTTCTCGACGCCATTTTCTTTTTTTGGCGTGTGGAAAATCTTCGAATAACCCCTCCTACTCTTGGGCAGAGCGAAAGGAAGTGTTAGACTTCTACTGACTAAAAACCACCCATGTTCCTTCTTAGCCCTTTATGTCGAGGCCGCGATAACTAGTGTACAACCCGCGGCCGTCGCCATACGTCTCGGGTGTTCATTCTGCCTCGAATGCATTAACAAACTTTCCGCATTTGTATCAAAATGTACAATTTCGGTTAATATGCTGTACGTTTTTACCAGTGCTAGAAAGAATGTTTGATACCCTATCATTTAAACATTACGTGAAAGATAATGCAAACTATTAAATGAATATTCATTCTGAAACATTTCAATATCGTGTGATAAACGCGTCCTCGCGCCTCACACCTCGTGTCTCGCGCCTCTCGCCCCGCGCCTCCCGCCTCGCGGTCTGGAGGCAACCGCTAAATGGTTATTACAAAACAGCATCAAGCAGGAATCTTTAATTTGTACAGGTTGAATCGTTCCAACATATTAAATTGTACAGCTTCAAGTTACTGGCTAGTAATGCTGTGAAGTCGTCATGTTTCTCATTATTTCCAATCTACGCACGTTATTAACTATTCAATAAGTCTATAAAAAGCTCAGAGATCGGCCAGTTCGTCCCTTTCAGTTCCACATATAATAATATGTGTCCATACTTTACTACACTATCGTAAGACCGTGCCGATGTTTGTGATCCGCTCGTAATATTAACGCTCGCAATCTGTGGGGAGTGAGCACAGCATGAGATCAGGCGTGTACCGACAAAATTAAAAAGATCGCAGCTGGAAGCACGAACAATAGGATTTTAGTGATACTTATCAAAGTATAATAGTTTTCATTGAGCGGTCTGATAGAGCACGATATTGTGTTTGTTGTCACTGTACTTGTGTCAGACAAGTATGGAAGTGTGATGCAAGTACACAAGTCATTCTGCGTCAACCCCTATACGCTAGGATAAGTAACTATCTTGTCTTCCTTCTTACTAATATTATAAATGTGTTTGTGAAGTAGTGCTCACATGGATGTTTGTTACTGTTTGTGAAGTAGTGCTCACATGGATGTTTGTTACTAATTGGCCCTGTGCAACAAGAGTATCGGTCCACACTGTACATGGCAACAGTGGGTTGTACTACCAAGTTGAAAATGTTTGTCAGCGTTCCGGTCCGGTAGCGCGTATGGCTGGGCGGGCGGCACGCGGGGCGGGCGGCGACGCGGGGCGGGCGGGTGCTCTTGTTATAAATTTACGTGAAGTTCTCGTTATTTATCCCGGGCTCGTATTCTGCCAATATTGACTGGTTACCTCGTGTGAACTTGCTCAACGCAAAAACATCATCACTATAAAATAACACATTTTAAAATAAAAGACTATTCTGTTCCTTTAAATGATATAGTTTTTGGTGGTTTACTTTAAAAAAAAGTAAAGTAATTAAGGAAAAGAGAGCATAACAACTCTCTTTTTAAGTTTTCTGCTATTGTTTTTAACACAGGAGCGATTAAAGTCCCTTCGGTTTTATATGGGGGTGGTTAAACGGATACCTCGTTTTAGTTAAATCGCGGCACGTGACCGGCGCGCGGCGCATGCGCAGCTCGACCCTTCCCTCCGCCTCGCCAACACTGCGATGGAATCACTTTCCGATTGATATTTGTGGGACTTTATACTGCTGACAATATATCAAAAGATCCTTGGGAATATGTACTAATTAGTAATTGATTTTTAAATTTATTTTATAAGTGTAATGATGCAGCTAGATTGTACTTTGTGTTTATTTTTTAATAAATATTTATTGTAGGCAGGTTTGCTTAGTTCCGGGCTCAAGTAAGATCCTGTAGCTGTGTGCCGCTGTCAACGTGTCAACGTGTCAACGTGTCAACGTGTCAACGTGTCAACGTGGTAATGTGCTGTGATTGGTGGTGGCTATTGGCTAATCAGGCAATTCTTTGTTTTCAGCACGGGAACAGCCAATATAATATTATAACTGGCCATTCGAGGAACATGGATTTTCAATTCAGTCTAACCGGATGCTGCTGAGAAGCAGTATGTTACTTGAACCGGCAGTCTATCTGACCTCCACAACCCAGTTAAGTACTGCTGGATACCACTTCGTCAGACTATCAGGTATCTATCATCAGTATAATTATAAAACATCCTATGCAAATAAATAAATTTATATTTCTGTTTGTAGTTTCAAAATAAAGGCATTTTTTACCGATTGCATATATGAGTAGGTACAATTACGGTATTTAATCATTTTGTCTGTCGGTTTGTCCTGACTAACCTCCGAAACGAATGTATCGATTTTGACTTTACTGACAGATACATAGCTGATATTATAAGAAGACGTAACTTCTTAGGCGACTTTTATTTTACAAAAGTATGAGGGTTCCGTGCTAACAAATTGAACCCTTAAAAAGTTATCAAAATACGATTCAAATTGGAAAGTAATATTCGTATAATAATTCCACGGAAACGAAGGCCTACAGATAATATTTAATATCTTAAAACTATGAATTCGTTTTGAGTACCTACCTAGATACACACCCACCCAGTCAAGGCGAATTCGATACAAACTGATTTCAATATATTACAATGTGGTCTAACTGGAATTGGCTAACTAATTAGACTCGAAAGAAAGACTTTCTTGCGTGTGTTTTCATAGTATTCACACTAGTGAAAATTGTTATGTGGTTTTCAAAAGCACCTAAACGTGGTTGTCGTAACAAACTAATAGCAACACAAAATTGTTATGTGGTTTTCAAAAGCACCTAAACGTGGTTGGCGTAACACACTAATAGCAACACAAAATTGTTATGTGGTTTTCAAAAGCACCTAAACGTGGTTGGCGTAACACACTAATAGCAACACAAAATTGTTATGTGGTTTTCAAAAGCACCTAAACGTGGTTGGCGTAACACACTAATAGCAACACAAAATTGTTATGTGGTTTTCAAAAGCACCTAAACGTGGTTGTCGTAACACACTAATAGCAACACAAAATTGTTATGTGGTTTTCAAAAGCACCTAAACGTGGTTGTCGTAACACACTAATAGCAACACAAAATTGTTATGTGGTTTTCAAAAGCACCTAAACGTGGTTGTCGTAACACACTAATAGCAACACAAAATTGTTATGTGGTTTTCAAAAGCACCTAAACGTGGTTGTCGTAACACACTAATAGCAACACAAAATTGTTATGTGGTTTTCAAAAGCACCTAAACGTGGTTGGCGTAACACACTAATAGCAACACAAAATTGTTATGTGGTTTTCAAAAGCACCTAAACGTGGTTGTCGTAACACACTAATAGCAACACAAAATTGTTATGTGGTTTTCAAAAGCACCTAAACGTGGTTGTCGTAACACACTAATAGCAACACAAAATTGTTATGTGGTTTTCAAAAGCACCTAAACGTGGTTGGCGTAACACACTAATAGCAACACAAAATTGTTATGTGGTTTTCAAAAGCACCTAAACGTGGTTGTCGTAACACACTAATAGCAACACAAAATTGTTATGTGGTTTTCAAAAGCACCTAAACGTGGTTGGCGTAACACACTAATAGCAACACAAAATTGTTATGTGGTTTTCAAAAGCACCTAGACGTGGTTGTCGTAACACACTAATAGCAACACAAAATTGTTATGTGGTTTTCAAAAGCACCTAAACGTGGTTGGCGTAACACACTAATAGCAACACAAAATTGTTATGTGGTTTTCAAAAGCACCTAAACGTGGTTGGCGTAACACACTAATAGCAACACAAAATTGTTATGTGGTTTTCAAAAGCACCTAAACGTGGTTGTCGTAACACACTAATAGCAACACAAAATTGTTATGTGGTTTTCAAAAGCACCTAAACGTGGTTGGCGTAACACACTAATAGCAACACAAAATTGTTATGTGGTTTTCAAAAGCACCTAAACGTGGTTGTCGTAACACACTAATAGCAACACAAAATTGTTATGTGGTTTTCAAAAGCACCTAAACGTGGTTGTCGTAACACACTAATAGCAACACAAAATTGTTATGTGGTTTTCAAAAGCACCTAAACGTGGTTGGCGTAACACACTAATAGCAACACAAAATTGTTATGTGGTTTTCAAAAGCACCTAAACGTGGTTGTCGTAACACACTAATAGCAACACAAAATTGTTATGTGGTTTTCAAAAGCACCTAAACGTGGTTGGCGTAACACACTAATAGCAACACAAAATTGTTATGTGGTTTTCAAAAGCACCTAAACGTGGTTGTCGTAACACACTAATAGCAACACAAAATTGTTATGTGGTTTTCAAAAGCACCTAAACGTGGTTGGCGTAACACACTAATAGCAACACAAAATTGTTATGTGGTTTTCAAAAGCACCTAAACGTGGTTGTCGTAACACACTAATAGCAACACAAAATTGTTATGTGGTTTTCAAAAGCACCTAAACGTGGTTGGCGTAACACACTAATAGCAACACAAAATTGTTATGTGGTTTTCAAAAGCACCTAAACGTGGTTGTCGTAACACACTAATAGCAACACAAAATACTTCCTTTTTCTTATTTTTATTTTCACCCTTACTTCCCCTTTATGGAAATGGCCGCCTATTGTTTAGGGGTCCTGTTCAGCAATTCGGCTTTAAATTCCGATTTCCGTAGACTTAGACAGTCATCATGGCAGGTACAATTGAACTGTTATTGTCGGGTTATCGGTATACTCAGTTTATCTTTATAACGTCTTAATCGTCAATGACAGCAGTCACAAACGACGACGGTTCTTTTAACTTACTTAAAAAAGTTATTTTGAATTCGATGGGATTGCCATTGCTCACCAGTGCAACAACCGCGATGTTTTTATTTGTATTTTGTATTTTAAATGTTTTTTTTGCAATTAATTTTGTTTTTGTTTTGGTTTGGAAGACGATGGCTTCTTGTGTCATAAATAATATAATACAACTTTAATAGCATGACTATTAAAGTTGTAAGTATAAGAAAACTTAAGGCATATCGATTGCAGGTCATTTATTTTGAAAGAATAATATAGAATAGAATTCATTTATTTTCAGCCAATAATGACCCTACTGTTGCTGATTAGTGTTATTGGAGTTTTCTCATTCCGCACGAAATAATTAGAGAAAGTCGATTGCGTCGTTCAATGCGACAACTATCTGTAAGTGCATTTGTGGTGTGATTCATTTACCTAGTCGTCATCAGCTCTTCTCATTTTCACTGGCCGGTAGTATTTCGTGGCGATATTACGGTCCTTTTCATATTAGATGGGTGTACTCATAAACTCAATCTTGCCCCAAGGGCAAAGATGTGGTCGACGATGGAACGAGCTGACCCAGAAGAAGCCTATTTACTTGGGGTTATATTTGGGCTAATAAGAAAGTTAGCGGTATGTTGTTTCATACAGACGGAGCCCCGACTGCTTGAGTGACGCGATGCTGAGCCAGAGAGCAATCTTATAGTGTGCTGTGGCCTAACTGAGCATATCGGGTCGATGCACTTTACAGCGGTAACATATAATAATAATGTATTATAAAATAACGTGGGTTGAAGTTGGCAAGCCGGGCTTAGAGCCCACCCGTTAAAAATGCTTACGGCCGTTTAACGCAAAGAGTAAAGGGGATTATCTCTTACTGAGGTATAATGGTTAGTTGCAAATAGCATCTGTGAGGAGTTTATGCCTAACTTATGTAGTTTGTGTAATTGATGCAGCTGAATTGTCTTATAACGAGGGATATATTATTAGGAAAAAAGTTACTACTTACTTTTCAAGAAGGTGATACTCATTTTGTGTTTTTTTTTTTTTTATCTAAGGGCCTCAGTTGCGTCATAATTTTTGAATAAGTACTACATTATTAAGTCGAAGGGCGTTTTGGGGGACTGTCTCTTGTAAATAAGTAAAGTAAACTTTAACGTTCGAAAAGTGCTGATTACCAACCTAGTTTGAATAAATGAGTTTTGAGTTTGATAGCTAACTGTGCCGCCGAAAGTTTCTCCATTGAAGTACATAATATGAGGCTTTTCAAGTTCCAGTCTGTTGTGGTTCTCGAACTCAACGACTTCAAACATAAGTCGCATCTGTACACTTCTAACTTCATAGTCTACAACAAAATACAGCCCTGTGTTTACGATGGGGGAAAGCGAGTCCCTTTTCGCATAAGATTCTGACTTGGCCATTTGAAATTGAACCCTGTCTCTACAATGATACGGTGTATAGTTATGTTGGTGTCACAATAACCCGGAATTTTCCGTATCAATGGCACGTGTGGTTCTCGTCCTTTATTGAAGATCTCGCTCCTCCCACGTAGGGAGACGACTGAAATACCACCTGCTTTAAATACTTGCCCCCACTTTATTGGCATCCGAAAACGTCAGTCGGCTTCACTTCGTTTTGAGAGGGATTATAGAATTTTTCTTAGCACCATTTGCACCGGATTGCGGAAATCCACGCATATGACACAATGTGGTCGTAGTAAGCTATCAGTCGTCACACTTACATATTATTTTTTAATAATATGATTTCTTCGACTTCATGTGACAACGTGAATTGCTAGAACTCCACATTGCCAACTTGTTTAGAAGTAGCCATGAAGTCTGTTTTTGTGTGTTGTTGCTACGACTTACGCTACCTCAGCTATCACCAAGATAGCTTGGCTCGTCGGCTGCCCTGCGAGCACTTTCTACAAATATTTGACACATTAAAACACTACACAAAACTTTTTAATAAGAAGGCTTGTAATAGGCGATCGGACTGAGTCAAAAAACAATGATTCTAATTAGTCCGTCATTTAGATTATCGAAAAATATTGGATACGTGTTTTTTGTTTTATCAAATTAATCAAAATTGACGAAGATAAGATGTGGTTGTGACGTCATTTAAAGGTAAAATATGTACTATCATAATTATGACGTTTTCGAAGAGTTCACGAGTTTTCGAAGCACTGTATTGACTTCATTTTTTGTTTATGTGAAAAAATAAAAAATACGCCACCAATATTTTTTGGAAATCTATCTGACGGACTAATTCGTTTTTTTTTGTTCGATCCCCTATTAGCATTTTAGTTTTAGATCTCATTAGTCTATCTTAAAATTATTACTATGTAATTTCCTGCTAAAATAAATTATATTACTTAACATTTTATATCGAAATACATAATTATTGAATGAACTATTCAGTATTTTATTTGGTTTGTATCCAAATGTTTGGAACGTTGATCTCGTTTTCATTTCAATCTTCAACAATAAAAACGACTCGCTGACACCGTCGCGACGACATCACCCGACATGTCACGTTCCAGTGATATATAATAGTTATGCAGTGTTTGTAACTTATAACTTATAAGGCCAAGGTTTGTTTGAAATAAAAATATAAAAATCAAAAAATGTCACCGAGCCAAAGTAAAATATCATCAATCATGGAAACGGACATAAAGTATGCCAACTAGATTAACAATGTCAATTGCAGTAACAGTAGGTATATCATAATTTAGTCGATAACAGTGGTGTTTATAATGTAAAAATGAGTATTTCAATCGTTAGTAGTATTACATACAATAGAAAAAAATATATAAATCTATAAAAAATCAAAAATGATAATAAAATATTCCGTGTCGAATGGAATAGAATGTGCCAACGGATAACATTACGTCAATTAGAGTAACTTTAGATTTATAAACCAGTCAATAACAATAGGTGCATAGCGTAACAGTAAGGATATCAAACAGTCAGTGACTCATCAGTATGACCTATTTCAGCTAGAGATTCTGAGACAGTAATAAGTTTATTGCGAAAGAAAATTGTTAAGATGCCGCTTGAATACATTACCATCCAACTCTTTCCAGGATTTAGGTAATTTAATTAATATAGACGACGCCATAAAGACGATACTTTTTCGTTACGCGGTACCACGTCACGCCCTGTAGACTAAGACGCGGAAACAACTTGGGGCTTGTTTTAACAAACATTGCGAGTTCGAGTACATACACTAAGAGAGAGTCAATAGATTGTAACTTTTAAATCTTTCCCTATAACAATGCCTTTCAATATGAAAACCGGCCAAGTTCCGTAGTTGCCCATCCAAATCACACACACTAATAATATATTAAAAGGCGAAAGTTTGTGAGTGTGTGAGTGTGTACGTTTGTTAGGTACTTCTTCACGTAAAAATTACCGAACGGATTTGGATAAAATTTGGTACGCAGACAGTTTATAACCTGGATTAACACATAGGATAGCTTATATCCCGATTTTATCTCTCCGTGGGATAATTTTCGAGTTGTAGCGGGTGAAACCGCTGGCAATAGCTAGTAATATACTTACTAAACTGATTAATCACCCTGCCTAAGTGCCTACCTACCTCCAAACGATGATTTTTATTGTAAAAATAAAACAAACTTACATTTGCAGTTTTGAGACCTGCGCTCCCATACATTATGTATAGGAAAATATTTTATACGAGTATATTTTATAAGTTGGTCGACTATTACTCGTAAACTGGTAAAGCCTACTTAGCTGTGATACTTATCCTTTTATTGTCGTTATATTATATATGGTACTACCATGAATATTCACACGCCCAAACACAACCCGTATAGGTGGTTTAGGTTGGCATATTTGAGTCTAACAAAAATTTGCAAAAAGCTAAATATTTCACAAACGAAACCCTTAATCGAAAAACTGTATGAGTAAACCTGCAATATTTTTAGATTGGGATGTCGTTGGATAGGTCTGTAAATATTTTTATATTTAAATACCTATCCAAAAACATCCCACACAATGGACTGCGCGAGAAAAAATAAATCATCCTCACTTTAATATGTACTGGAGACATCACCCTAAAAAATCAAAAAAACAATATTTTACTTCAGCTCTTTGTTGACGTAACTCATTTGTATATTCATGCCAAATTACAGCTTTCTAGTACTCAGAGTCTTTGACATATAGTGTGGACGGACAGACAGACGGACATGGCGAAACTACAAGGGTCCCATATTGACTACGGAACTCTAACAACCATCAATACCCATAGCATTTTATTGAACCGGCGCCGATAACACCGGCCGGCCGAGCAATACACGCAATTTTGTTTTGAGGCACATTTATTGAACTGAAAAATGCAAGCGATTCGATCACGATACGAGGTAATTTGTTGTTGACATGTCCGTTCTCGTTGTTGTTGACAACAATCAGCCTTGTTTTTATAACATAAATAAGGCTGTAGGCATATCGTCACAACGGAAACACATGACAAAATAAAGTCCAGTCAAGTATGGTAAACGTTCAGGGACGTATATATGTAGCCGTACAGTACCAGTAGGTTGCCGTTCCACGCGGGCACCGTACATTGATCGGCACTTGGTGTCGGCCGGGGCTGCCGCACTGCCCGGAGCCCCGGAATGACCGCCGAAATAACGTTGAAGAGAAACCGGAACACCCACAGCTAAACATACTGACAATCTAAATACATTTCGGTTTGCCGTTGTCGCAGTGAGCAGCCAACATGCTGATACTTTTAAGTTATTTTTTCCTACTGTAAAGATTTACGCTTTCTCGAACTTGGTATTTCGGAAGCTATAGTACCTACCATTACGAAATTTAAAGTAAAAACCTTAATTTCACGAGAAAATTGCTATATTGTTTAAATGACTACTCGAATCGTGATTGCATATTGGAAAGATCTGCCTTTCAACAATATAACAACGCATCGATACGAATATTCTAGAACAAGCTTTAGCTCGCGGCTTCGCTCTCGTGTTGAACGGAAATTGACCAAAGGAAACAAGTCTAACACTCGGGAATAAAGAAATAGTGAAAGAATTTTCGGAATTGGATGCTTAGTTCCAAAGATTACCCTACATACAAACTTACAAATTGTGTCTCTATAAAATATTAGTAAATAAAAATAAATAGAGAAGTTATATTGTTTTTAATCATTTCACTCGGATGGAGGCGTTCACATCATAACAACATATTTCCCTCGTATTTACTGCCTGTAAACACGTGGCGCGTTCGCTTAACTCACTTTACTTTAGTCACAGGTGAATATTTTACTTTAAATATAAAAATAAATGTACATAGCAGCACATTCATGCACTCTGTGTTTATAGATCACTTTCGACATCGTTTCTCGTTGTTTATATTGTATTTGGTGTAGGAAAAGGGCCAGTGACGGCTCACATTATTTCAGCGCTAAGAGGAAAAAGGAATGACAAAGTCGAAAATCACGCCCACTGAAGGTCAACCACTTTTCACCCTTATGGACTGTGTTATAAGGTTGAAAAGTGCTCTGTCTCCAGTGACGGCCTTAGTACCTATTGACGGCACGGTTGGCGCAGAGGCTGAGCGATTGGACTGCTGCGCTGCGTGCTGCGGGTTCGATCCCAGCACGGAACAAATATTTGTATGGCCTACAGACAATGATATATTAAAACTATAGATACGTTGTCCGCCCTCAAAAATGGCAACATGAAATGAAGCCAATTAGCCACATCGCGCTTAGTTACGCACCAACCTGTCGCGCGACGCTACGTTTGTTCTTAATTTAAATCGTGTGTGTAAACCTGCGCAAAACATAAAAAACATGCTTTCGTGTGTTTTCTTACGATGTACAAATTATACTCCAAAAGTTATAGATAAAAATGTGTCATTTCATGCGTAAGTTCACAAAACTACCTATTTTTATTTTATTTTGTTCGACGCCGCCGTGTAATGGCGGCCGGCGCATGAAGTTACGAGTAGTAGTCACGTGCCGATAGGGGAGGTTGGGCCACTTCTATACTAGTGTTTTTTTTTTTTTTGTTAATAGAATATGTCATATTGTTTGAATATAATATGTACTTGTTGTGCTTCACTTTGTTTTTGTTTGACTGACTGACTTTTTGACAATTCAAAAGTGCCTGTATATTTTTTTTTTTTTTTTTATAAATAAACGTTTCTGATTTCTGTGTTATGAATATTAATGATCGTTTTCCTTTTTGTTTTAGATTGCCTAGAGATGGGCTAATAAAAGAAAATTGGCTTAACATAATAAGGGTTCAAAGACGTGAAAACGATAGAATTTATTACTTATTTATTTTTTTATTACTTAAAATATTTAATACAATATTTTAAAGATTAATATTTTTATTACTATAATCGTGAAGTAGGTCATACGATAAATCAACTATTTTATTAACTCAAGAAAATCGAATGTCCTTTTTCCCCATATGCCTCTGATAGCTACGTCACTCACGCGCTCGACCAATGAGCAAGTAATTAGACTATTACTTATCCTGTGACGTAACTGGAGATGTATATTTATCTCTCTCTAGCAACAGGCATCCCGCTGTACGGTGTCATATTTTATTTCCCTTTCTTTACGCGTATAAGTAGTTATCTAATATTTTCGCCGTTTTTAAGCCCCGCGATGTTAGTACGTGACGTGTCTATATATAATACGTCATTGCCTACAGATAGTTTTTTTCGGGTTTGGGTATTTGTGAATGTGAGTTTAAATGTTTGTGAACGCACCCACGATAGATGAGACATTCCTAGAGTGAGGCAACGTATTAAAAAAATAAATAAAAAAAATAACTTCGTTTGTAGTCGATATAGCCTTGCAAGTCACTCATTTCCATGGAAGTACACTTCGAACTATACATTTCCAGTTTAACATGGCCTCGCTTTGTATAGATTTCCCTTACGATAAGAGATCTGTATAATCTGGATCTGTATACCTTGGTCGTCGTGCATACTACTGTCAGTTCTCGTTTTCCGTTTTGTGTGATATCGGCGATACACAGTATACACTATACGTTTGGTTTGGTTTTGTTTGGTTTGGTTGTTTAGCTAGTTAACGCTTCACGTTTGTTGTGAATCGATATAAAAAAACCGGGCGTTGACTTGCCCGTTTCGAATAAAATTTATTTCATGACTATGAACCCGCCCTGGCTTCGCACGGGTCGCAGAATGAAACTACATGAGGTAAATCACAGAGCTGTCTAGGTAACCACGTTAGTTATAATATTGTAAAGATGTACTTAGTTAGTAAAACATCGCTTTGATTGTTCAGAATCAAAAATGAATACAGTAAACCTGAATTCATATTAAGTTCACAAGAAAAGCATTACTCAAAACATCCCTCTCTAAAAGCAAAAAAAACAAACCGCCTACTCAAATTAGAATGTACTCGTAATTAGTACAAAAAACCACAGCAAAAGACGATTGTAGATAGAACGCTTGCACTCGTAGTCGTAGACAACGCATTCAAAGTTTTTTTCACAGATTCATAATCTGTCAATACAAATCGAGTTCCGTTTGGCATATTTTTTCGTTTTTTTATGTCTAACCCGTCAACCGTCAACCGCGCACCATTTTTCGTGATCACCACACCGTTTGCCTTGAAGAGGTGCCCCGACAGGGTACAATACTTGAATTCCGGACAAAAAATACACGCAGTGCTATTTATTGAAGTTGAGCAATGAAAACACAATAATAATTCTACAAGAATTTGTGAACTCGAACAGCGGGTTGGATACGGCAATTTAAAAATTACCTCATGAAGAATTTTGAGTATATTTTGGTCATAGTTTTAATGATTACGAGTTAGGCATTTCATTAGGGTATATTTGTTTCATATCTGATATTGTTTATAAAGGGTTTTAATTTTTATGCAAGGAACCGTAATTTCTATTCTTAATAAAGTTGCTTTAATTACTCGTCATAACATCAGCTGTCAGTAAGCCGTTATAATCGGATTTTGTTAACAATTCCAAGGCTTATTTGTTTTTCACGGAACCCTTATTATTTGTCTAAAATAAAAGTAGCCTAAGTTAGACCTTATAAAACCAGCTCTCTGTCTAAACTTTCAAATACATTCTAAAAAAAGCTGTTGTATATTACAAACCGACACTTTTATTTATTCACCAGCTGACCTGGCAGACGACGTTCTGCCCACAGCAGTGCCACCTACCGGGTCCAATTGTAATTCTGAACTATTCTCGAATCCACTTGAACACATACGAATTTTTTTTATCAAAATTGGTCCAGCCGTTTAGGAGCAGTTCAGTGACAAACACTCGTATAGAAGCATAATATAATATACTAGTGGACCTGGCAGACGTCGTCCTGCCCGGACAGCAGCGCCACCTACCGAGACTAATTGTAAATCTAAAAATCTAAACCATTCTCGAAACCACTTGAACAAAATGTAATTACAGAAATGAATGACATAAAACAACATGCTTGTACTGTCAATACTAAAAAAAGTTTCAATTTGACAGCAAAATCCCCATTAACAAAATGATCCGCCATTTATTGAATTCATTTGTTACAAAAGTATGATAAATGAAGAACCGCTCGACCGATTTTGTGCAAACTTCACATAAACCATCTACTAAATAGTCCGAACAAAGCCTAAACATTTGGTTTGGATAGGTGAGCCCGTTCTTGAGTTATAAAATTACAACGAAAAGTGGCATTGATTTTTATATGTATTGATAAAGATATGAAGTATGTATGTAAAATTTGTGTATTTATATAGATCATAAGCATAACGTTTCTGAGTATCGTTGGATGTTAGTTACTCTTTTATATGAAAAAAACTATTGAACGATTTTGGTATAAATCTTTTTGCAAAACATATGAGATGTTTTTGTCCTGGTAGTGCGCTTCCTAGCGACAATTAGCAAACTATTGGCCAACATTGTTTTTATTACAACATACCGTATCCATCAGCAAACTTGAAAGTCGACTCAGTTCCCCGATGTTTACACGACGGATGGTGCAAGTATGGCTTCAATGGGAGAATTGGCCCACTTGAACCACAATAGGCCGCGCAGCCCCTGTCGAGATAGGCACCACTCGTGTCTGCTAACCGACCAATAACATGTTTTAATGCTTTTTATAACGTCATCGCGGATACTGGATCACTGGATGCGGATACTTGTAGGTACTACGCCATAGGGTTGAGTGACGAACGAGTTCGGATTTAGATTTTTATTAAAGTTTGGATATTTTTGTTTTGGTAAACAACATGTGTCGTGGGTTATGTGACACAAAATGTGTTATCGTTAACGTCAGGTTTGTCATTCATATTTTTTAATGACAGTTATTTTTTAGATTTTCAATAAATTATTGATTATTGACTTACCTGTGTGCTATGTGCCGACACTGTCGACACTGTCGACAAATGCCTCAATTTAAATTCAATCGTTCTGAGATGCGGTCACAAAAATTAAGTACTTAGGTACAGTTATCAGCACACCAAACTACCCGAAACCTAAAAATTTTCTCAATCAACCTCGAACCAAATGCTTTAGCAATAAAGTTGAAAATAGATAAAAGTTTGGTGTCTGTACATCAGTCACAGTAAAATTGACCTGAACTCAAGTTAAAAAATTTCATTTTTATTTAAACTATTTTAATGTTTTTTTTTAAGAATAAATAATAAAATCCTCAGCATAAGGTCGGGGTATGCGCGCACTTCACAGTTCCTAGGTAGGGCACGCAACGATAGGAACTCGATGGCACAACACTTCGCTCAGGTGTAGAGCCGAAAGCTCGCCAAGCGATATATTGAGCCAGTCGCAACAAATCAAGCTGAAATGTGACACGTATGGTTAGGGACACCGCTCTAATAAAATTGAAAAAATCATTTTTATTACAGAATTTAATTATGAGTGTTAGTGGCAGAGATTTTTTACGGAAAAACTCAATTTTTTGCCGTTTTAGCGAAGCGGCGAAATATCATCGTTGTGATCTGTATAATAGGTAGGTTGTGACTTAGGTAGAAGGGGCGGAGCTGTCAAGGATTGGGGCCCGGCATTGGTGGGCCGCGAGGGGGCTGGCCCCTCCGTGCTCCGTGACGACGGCAGCAGTCAGGTCCTGGCACATTGAGTGCTCGGCCGGCGCGCTGGCTGCATCTCGTGCGCGCACCAGTGGACAGTGGCTATTAGCAAACATGTTAGAATTCTACACGAACATGAACGGAGGATTGATGCAGGAGGGCATGCAGCCTCCCATCAGCTGCACCGCCCGCACAGGTCAGTCATGCCCCGGAGATAAATTGTTGTTTGACTTCGTGTAAAAGTTTTGCCGAAACTTTAGTAGGTCAGTGGACATGTGTGGACGTGCTAGTATTTATATATTTATTAGACGTGATTCGCGCTGAATATTCATACATACGTATACAATATTAAATATTTTTTTTATTAAAAATACATCAACAATAACGCTCAATCTATCATTCAAGATTATGTGCGCTATCGATTAAATAAATCGAAATCGAATCGACTATTCGATTATTTTAATAATTTGTAAACAATGTGCGCGTATTATAAAAACAAGTTTGTGAAACGAGAATTTATTCTGTGTGGCGGGATAATACTACTGCAATACTAATTGTGTATTAATGTTTAATATGGCGACCGTTGCATTATCACAATCCCATCAAATAGCACTTATTCGTACGTAAAACGTTACTTACACAAGACCTATGTATTTAGTGGTTTAAAAATAATAAAATATTCAAATATCAAGTAAAGAAATATTATTATTTTTAAACCACTTAAACACACATTTAATATATACCTCCAGTAATATCCAAACATACCATTCTACTCAGTATTCTGATAATAGGAACGATCGAACCAATTAGTTAAGAGGAAAAATAAAACTCCGATAGCGGTGTAATTCGCCACCGGAGTTTTACTTTTCCTATATTCTGATCAGAATGATACGTTACGTACTTAATGTGTGTTTGTTGATACATAATGTGTGTTAAATTTGTTTTATGTGAATAAAGTATACCCAAATAAAAGGTTAATTAAAGTAATGTAAGTGTGAGTGTGTCAGTTATTAGAAAGTAGTTATATAAGTTTTAATTTAAAACCAAATCGAATTATCTAATACAAAAGTTCATAAGTAAATGATATTTATATAAATTATTATTATTATTAATTATTTCTTTATTAATTTTAACATAAATTACATATATTTTTACCATATTATATCTTAAAAAAATACTTCCACATAAACATTTAAAAATATAAAAAATAGTAGCGCACCGGGCATTTGGTTTTGTATGGGAACATATCGGGTTTGAATGGATGCATGGATGTTAATTACTCTTTCATGTAAGAACTATTAAAACACATTTAGTTGTTAAATAGCATAACCACTGTGATTTGATCAGCCTGGATAGATTTTTGAATCAGAACAATAAAAAAGCAATAATATAATAGAGATAATGTATTAGAACTCGGTTAAATAAAAATAGGTGTCACGGGTGGGTCCGCGGGCGGTAGCTAGTACAAAATCGTTGTTGAACGTTAATTACGTTCGACGCCGATTGACCGCTCACCGAGAAACGTGCATTTATTTTTCAATGAAAATATTTCAGGTATTGTTTGAACGGCGGACAGTAACTGGTGAAATCAAAAGTAATACGCACTGAAACATTTTATTAATAAGCGACATTCATACAATGTTTGTTCATTTTATTTTTTAGAGTATTAGTATTTATTATACTTTATAATTAAAAACTGACATAGATAAACAATCGCCAGATTAATCTAACTCATCTTGGAAAACTTTAGGGGGATGTTCGTTACTCTATCACGCGAGAACGGCTGAGCGGATCTGGATGAAATTTAGTCTGGAATAGCACATAGAACACTTTTTTATCACATTTACACAACAAAATTTTCACGCGAACGAAAGCATTAGCTGATATATAGGATTATATTTAACGCATATACTCTAAACATTCTCGTAGTGACCTACTTATTTTTACCCGACTGCGGCGAAGCCCAAAAGGAGGGTTATGTGTTTGACGTGTATGTATGTCCGTTTCTTTGTTCCCTCAAAACTCCTAAACGGATGAATTGATTTGAATGAAATATACGTCGTTAGATTCGGCTTGATGGCGCGAGTGTCACTGGCTACATTAAAATTAAAAAACAAAGACAAATATCTAGTTTTAGGGGCCGTATCGTGTGTAAAATAAATAAAAATCCATTACCATCAAGTAGGGTATCAAAATGAAGGGTTTTAAAAGGAGATACAAAAATATATGACACCTTTATGTTTAAAATAAATTCAAAGTCACAAATTTTATAAACAAACACAAAAGTTAAATTATCTGCGAAGTATTTTACACGACCAATGAAAGAACAAACACAAAAGCACTAAAAAGTTAGAAATAAAAAAAGTAGTAAAAAACTAAAAAATCCCGACTGATAAGACTGAAAAGCAAATAACAAGCACATTTTAAATTAAACAAAACTTGGAAGCAGGCGGGGTCCATTCTATTTTCATTTCATAATTTAATATTCAAAAAATAAAAACTAAAACCCGACTACAAATGAAAACGCTGACTAATAAAACCGCGGACTTAAAAGTAATAAACAAGAAAAATCGTCTAGTAAGTAGATAATTTGATAAATTATTGAGGACAGCCGTAGTCGCATGCCACTGATACCTGATGCTCCTTCACGGCGTTCTCATTGATACAGAAGTCAGCTGCTAGTTGCCATTAGCAAGGTGGCATGCGACTACGACTGTCCTTTATAATTTATCAAATTATCTACTTTTAAGATTTTTTTTGTTTGTTACTTTTAGATCCGCGGTTTTATTAGTCTGCGTTTTCATTCGTAGTCGGGTTTTAGTTTTTAAACTTTTTAAATATATTAAATGTTCGTTTTAATGAGTTAATTTACCTTCCAGTTATTTATTTTGTTTCAGTAGATTATTTTATCATAAAATAGTTTTAGAAAAACTGGTAATAATCTCAAAATGAAAATTGGAGTGTTATTTTTGGTAAGTATTTCTCCTTTACAATCCCCGACGCAATAAAAGAGTTGTGTTATAAGTTTGACGTGTCTGTCTGTGGCTTCGTAGCTCCGTAACGGATGGACCGATTCCTAATTAGTTTTTTTTTCAATTCAACCTTTCGAGTAGAATGTGATAACAATAACTGGTATCTTTCAGAAGTTTCATCCTCAAGCTGAGTTAGTTTGCGCCTTTTAGCTTCATTTTGAGTTTCTTTTAGTTTTTCTTCCCAGTACTTCTCAATCTTAAAATTTTTGACTTTAATTTAAATAAGGTAATAATAAAAAGAACGAGTTTGTAAACTAAAACCCGACTACAAAACAGCGGTCTTAAAAATAGAAAACAAAAACATAATTCATATATTTTATTTATATATTTATATTTAAATATAAGTAAAATTATTATAGAGGACCGCCGTAGTCGCATGCCACTGATACCTTCATGGCGTTTTCATTGATACATAAGTTAGCTGCTATTGCCGTTAGCAAGGTGGCATGCGACTACGACTGACCTCTATAATAATTTCACTTATATTTAAATAGAAATACCTATAACAATTACCCAATAGATCCGCAACTGGCCGGAGTTTCATCGCTATCTGAAGATCCGTTTAAGAACAACTCGTACTGGCAGTCAGACAATATTACTATTTGAGTATAATTTGCAACATGTGCATATTGTGCGTGCAACGTGTTTATACGAACTGCCCGATAAATGAAGATTGAAAGTACCTAATAGGTAGGCACGTAGGGTGGTTATCGAGACTCGATTCTATTTCTTTTTAGATAACAAGTAATAAACAACGCCAAATAAATTAAATACCTACAATGTATGAAACTGAGGTAACTTAGGTACATGGCAACACAGAAGCGCGGGCAGCAAAATTCTGCTCGGGTAGTGACGTCATAAACAAACAATAGGTACTAATGAAAAAACGGTGCAAAAATATTTTTAAAAAAGTTGATGCCGGGGAATTTGGATACAAAGATGCAAGATTCTTACACATTAAAATATTTCGCTTATTTCATTCAGCATTCAAACATAACTTATTTAAAATTAAAATACCCAGTAGGTACAACATTGAAGAAAAGAAATTGATTGATTTAACTTTACAAACATTGAAAAAAAACAAAATATTATTTGTGTCAATAATATTCTAAGAATTTAAAATACTCGTGTGCATATAACGTAACAAAATATGAAAAAAGAAACATAAGCTGACTACACCAATAAAATAAAATAATAACAAGGTTTATATATTATACCAAAATCTCGTGTGAACTATGATGTGGCAAACTGGCAATTAATCCATAATTAATTACCGGTCAAAAATAATGTAGAAATGATTATGTGTCAAACAATGCACCAAAATAGATTGTTCACTACCCCTAATGAATAACTTTGAAAATCCTTTATAATTAAGGAGGTTTCATTAAAAATATAATGGATGTTCAATTCAGTAGCAATTCCTTTCTTGTTCCAGTTCAGCGTAGCGAGATCGTAGACCTTGCTACGTCGTAGCGCCTCGTAGACGCCTACGCAAATCAATAGCGTTGAGATAACGATGGCAACTGATAACATTACTCTGACTGTACAAAAAAAAACTAATTTAGTGTAACCCTACATTGTTATTTTTCCATTCTACGTTTCAAATTAAAACTGAAAATTCGTAAAATACTCAGTTTTTTGAAAAGTATCAATAACCAAACCCAGAGCGGAAACCATTTAAAATTCATTGATGTTTTTAATCTAGCCTTACCAACAAATCTTTTACGAAGAAATTAATGATCGCGTTCATTTGTAAAATTTAATCGAGTTCCAAAAAATGAATTCCCAAACAACCACAGAGAACTCCTACAAAAACTTTTTCCAAATTCCGGTACAAAAGTTTAAGAGGAAACGGATAATCGCACTTAGGGTAGCTTAAACACATTATCAATTTTTGTCGGCCGTGGGCATCGCTTCACAAATTTGTTTTGCAATCATTTTTAGTACGACATTTATGTTACTAATTTATTATTCACTAGCTGTTGCCAGCGGCTTCACCCGCTACAACTCGAAAATTATCCCACGGGAAGATAAAATCGGGATAAAAACTATTCTATGTGTTAATCCAGGCTATAAGCTATCTGTGTACCAAATCCAAATCTGTTCTGTAGTTTTTACGTGAAGAAGTAACAAACATACACACTCACACACTCACAAACTTTCGCCTTTATAATATAAGTGTGATTTTTATGCATGAAAAGAACATTTTGGTGAGAATGTGATAAGTAGTTAGGTTTGAAATATATAAACTCACGCCTCTCTCCCATGGAGGTAGGCAGAAACACAGACTCGTCACGAGTACTACGCACCTACCGAGAACTATGCTATATTAGAAGATAGCTCCAGTTTTACACTGTTTTTATAAACTAGCAAAATCGTGTGACCGAGACATAATATCTAACTTATGAGAACTATATTGTAACTTACGAGTATGAGATAAAATAAATGTTGAGGTATATAAGGTACTAGCTGACCCACGCAACTTCGTCTGCGTGTCTGCGTACACAATAATATATAGCTTACAACCTTCCTCGATAGATCGACTATCCAACATAGTAATATTTTTTCAATTAGCTTTCTAATGTTGAAAGAATTTTCTAAGTCGTCTGAGTAATTTTTGAGTTAAATCGTAACAAACAAAAAATCGAATCTTTCCTCTCTATAATATTAGTTAAGATTACCTTAGATTACATTATTAAATTGAGATTACTATAGGTACCTACCTATCTCTTACTGTAAAATATACAATCACCATCATCATCATCAGCCTTATATTGGTCCCACTGCAGGGACTCAGGCCTCCTCTCTAGGAGAGGGATGGGCAATCCACCACGCGATTTTTAGTTTTTTTTAGGTTCTAAGATATGCCGGTTTCCTCACTATGTTTTCTTTCACCGTTTTGAGAGCAGTGGTGATGAAATAAATTACACAAAGTAATGCGCCTGCCTGCCACGACCATTTAGACATTGCGATATCTTCTTGGATATTGTTTAAACTACAAAGAGTAAAAAGCACAAATATTCTATTTTAAGTTTCCGTTCTAACAAACCCATTTATTTAGATATAGATTAATACCATATGGGTTAAATAAGCTTCGCAAATAATAATTCTATTTAGCCTAACATTTCAATAGCAAAAAAATGTTACAGTGAGTCAATTTTAATAGATAGATATATGCTGTCGCGTATGTTTTTGTAGAACTTTCAAAGTGGAAGTCATATCTTTCATATGTGAATTAAAAACTTTCTCAATAAGGAATATCTTTTCCTGTATTTCCAACATTTTTCATTTATGCTCCACTCTTATTGGTCGTAGCATGATGTTATTTAGCTTAAAGCCTTCTTCGATAAATGGACTATCCAACACAAAAAGATTTTTTCAATTCCAACAGTTTATAGCGTTCAAACAAACAAACCAACTCTTCAGCTTTATAATATTGGTATACATTTATAATGCTTAGTTACACACGATCAACTTGTTTTTTTGTAGGTATATAAAATAAAAAACTTATGAAAGTTTTCCGTGAGTACGAACAGAGTGTGACACACGGAAAACACCGATTTTGCCCCTGTTTACTACATTAAATGTTTTTTTTTATTAAAAATTATTAATTTTAGATGTATAATGTTGAAATTATGCACATTTATACATACTAGCGAACCTGATAGACGTCGTCCTGCCCGGACAGTTGCGCCACCTACCGGGTCCAATTGTAAATCTAAACCATTCTCGAATCCACGAATCGAATCCATCCAAAACATCAAAATCGGTCCAGCCGTTTAGGAGGAGTTCAGTGACATACACAGGTACAGAAGAATTGTAATATTTATAAAGATAAATAAAGAGTTATCTGTAATTGGTCCTACGACTAAATGTTACATAGGTTTAGAGTTAAGACCATGTGACCGCGTTTTTAGGGACCTCGGAGAACCACGTATCTTTGTTAACAATAGTCCAGTTCTCACGGGAATTTGCTATAATTTCTATTACAACTAACATTTTAATATGTTACCATTTACAAGGTATTTGAATAAATTAGTAAAGATATGGAAATGTTAAAACTATTGCGTATATAATATGAAAATTCCAGCCTTCTCATGGAATTCGCATATTTCAGTGAGTTAGTGAGGGTGGCTGCAATTTGTTTTGCGCAAAATTTCCGTCTGTCGCATTGTAGGTAGATAATTTGGTACAAAACACGCATAAAACTGGAGCGGGGGGTTCAGTTAAAGTGGCTCTCGTAACCAGCGTCTCAGGTTCTAAGTTGGGACGTCGATTAGCCGTCACAAGACGATTGTTTTTCGCTGAAATTTAGTTGGGTGGTTTGATCACCGTGACCCCAAAGCAGGGTCACGCCCCACCCCACGGGGGGCGTGTCTTCCCCCACAGTCTTAGAGTGCGGTAAGGCGCCTTATTTTGCCCCAAAGCTTTCGACAGTAGCTATAGGTACATGTAGGTACGTAACCTACACTCAATGGATGCTGTTTACTAGCTTTGTTCGCGATTTAATCAATAGTTCTCCCCGAGGGCGAACGTCTGAATCTTTAACCTCCGTTTGCTCGAGGAGAGCGAGCCTTGTTTTAAAACATTCTTCTTGTATGCTGTAATCGGCAATCCACGCGTAAATTAAGTTAAATGAATGAAATATGAAATACCGGTTTCGAGGTAAATATTGGAGTTTATTTGGTATAAATGAAAATGAATGGTTAAAGAGATACGCATTGCGCTTGTTTATAACAACGGTAGATATGGGGCGCATAATGGTTTACAGCGACTGTTGGCTCTAAAGCAGCACTAAAACGCCAAGAGTAACAAAAGCCTTTAAACTTTATTTGATTTACCTATTAAACAAAAAATACCTATACTACCGTCACTTAGTAAAGTTTTGACATACAATACCTTTACTAAGTACCGGCTAAAGTAATCATTAAACATCTATGAGTGCGGTAGTTAGTATCATTTCAATGGAAAATAAAATACTTATGAAAATTAACGTTACATTAGAAAAATAAATAAGAGACGGCTTTGAATGCGTCCACACTCTACAGACCACATACTTATTCCGCATTGCTTTGAATGCATTCACACTACAGTCCACATACTTACTCCGTGTTGCTTTGCGAACTCTTAACATATCAACGGCCCTTTCACATATTAATTTCAGAAAAGTAACATAATGAATATTATTATATCAACGTTTGACTATTTTTATCACTGTTCACTACGTATTTGTATTTCGACGTTTTGTTGTGTGCCTTTTTTATTCATCTGGAAATTTTACTACTTTTACAAAGTATTTAACGTCTAGAATTTGACTTTCCAACATTAATATGCACGATCAGATACGCAAGATTCATAGGGGGTTATATCCGCCTATGAATCTTGCGTACTTGTAATAGTATGGTTCGTACTGGGATGGTATTTGCTCGTATTAGGTGGGTACTTAGTTCTTCAAAAAGCATTCTCTGCGTCACTTTCGTGGTGAATTTATTTTTATTAGAGTAATCTTCAGATAAATAGACACATACTTAAGACGCTGTAAAACTAAAATGAACGGTTTTTATTACATGTAAATTTCAGTGCCCACGAAATTAGCAAAGACGCCACGAAAGTTACAGACATATTTTCTCCAACCAAAATATGGTTTCAAATCCATATTTGTTGACAAATTTCCTTTCGATTGATGTAATAAAATCATCATCTGCCTAGCCTTTTTTCCCAACTATATTAGGGTCGGCTTCCAGTCTAACCGGATGCAGCTGAATACCAGTATTTTACATGGAGCGACTGCCTATCTGACCTCCACAACCCAGTTAATACTAGGTAATACGATACCCTTTGGTAAGACTGGATGTCAGACTTTCAGGTCACCCGTAACGACTGCCAAAGATCTATATATGGCACCCGGGACCAACAGCTTAACGTGCTCTCCGAGGCACGGAGGAAACTCGGTAAGTATGTAATAAAATAAAAACAATATTTATGAATCAACTTGTACCTACTTGAGGTCTTGCACTCGTATATGGTTTAGACTTCAAATGGCCATTTTGGAGTAGGATTAACTGTTAAATTGCCAATTTGTATATATTATATTTGTATATTTATACAAACTATACTAAATATATAAACTAAGCTAACCTAAAAACAAACTATTAAAGGGCATCGAAAAACTCCTCAACGCTGTCAGCGGGTAAAGTGCCCAAGAGACTGGCTGCGCTGCTGCGTTGTATGGCACCACTTAGCCTTTGGCCAAAGAAAAAGCTAGCCCTTGGGTCAGAGGAAGCGTCAACAAGGCGTTCAGAAATATCCTTAAAAAGGGTGTGTTCACTAGGACCCCACGGCCCTAGAGTTCAACCCCAAACGGCTCGAAAAAATAGTCTCCACAAACGTTACTAATTTTTGCTGCTTGAGGTTCTCCGCAGCCGCAACGGCAGCGCCAGCACAACACGAAGAGCTCATACAAACTGAAAAACATTCTACAAGTTGTTTCAACATTTTTTAAACAAGAACACGCTAATATGGCCGGCCCACTGCCACTTCAGCTTACTTATTTTGAGAGCTATGTCGACAACTCTGATCGTTTGACTGGTCACCTCACTCCGGATGCGATTCCTCAGAGAGATTCCAAGTATAGCTTGCTCCATTTCTTGCAGAGTGATCTTGAATTTATGGACCAACCATATCGTATTTCGACCCCGTAAGTTATAACAGGCAAGACGCACTGATTGAAAACTTTGAGTCTTTAGGTTCTGTGGAATACGTGATCGAATACGTTGTTCTTGAAATATGTGAATTTGTGAAATGAGTTTTGGTCATTGTCTTTTCACAATTTTTCAAAAATTACGAATATTTTTGTAGGTAAATGACTCTGGGATACGACTGAGTACCGTAGGAGCTAAAATATCTAGCGAGAAGTTTGCGATCTTGGGAGATAGCTCCACTTTTACACGGTTTCTATAAACCAGCAAAATCGTGTGACCGAGACATAATGTCTATTAAGTATTGTAACTTAGGAGGTAAAATAAATGTTCATTGGTATTCATAAAGCTCAATTAAACACGATTAATTTGCTGTGTTTCATTAGATACTTATGAATAAAATACAAAAGTAATGAAAGTTTTCCGTGAGCGTGAACAGAGTGTGACACGCGGAGAACACCGATTTTGCACCCGTTTTCGTCATTAAATATTTTTTTAATCCGAATGTGTGCAGTTTATTAGCGTACACTTTCAGCTTTATTTAGGGGCAGGAACCATCACACATAAAAATAATTGCAGGTGGCCTCAGTATAATACATGACGTCATGGTAACAAGGGGAATTGAATTTAAAAAGATATCCACATATTACTAGTTCTACTTTTTCTTAGTCGTCGATGACAATATTTAAACTGATTTCAAGGGGCGAAAGGAATCAATTCCCATACGAGGAACGAATGTTTAATTTTAGAGTAAAAATAAACGTCGATCAAACGGTAAAATAGAGCAGCGGCAGCGGTGGATGGCCCAGTGGTGTCAGTTTAAATGTCAGATTCTAACGCCAAAAAAAAATTGAAATAATCATAACATGTTTGGTATCAAATAAGAGGTCTTGGCGAGCACATTACAAATATATATATATATATATATATTATATTATAGTTATACGTTTACAATGTCGTCAAACACTTCTCGCGGTCTAGTCAGTGCCATTTACTCGTATTACCTATGTTATTATGTAAATAACGAGCCAACATTCAGTAGAATTTTACATTTTGAAAGTAATATATTATTACGTATATACACCAAAAATAAAATTCAAATAACAAAAAATAAGTTTAAAAAACTAAAACCCGACTACGCAAAAGTAGAAAACAAGAAAATACACCTTAAATTAATTTGATTAAATAACTTAATACTCGTAATAAGTAACATTATTATATTATTATTATAGAGGACAGTCGTAGTCGCATGCCAGAGAACGCCCGCGCCATGAAGGAGCGAGCAAGTATCAGTGGCATGCGACTTCGGCTGTCCTCTATTAGAATGTTTATTTAAATTATTAAGTTATTTACTAAAATTCATTTATGGTGTTTATCTTGTTTTCTACTTTTGCGTAGTCGGGCTTTAGTTTTTTAAACTTACTTTTTATTGTATTGAGTAATACTAAAAAAAAAGCACGTATTCAATAATTTTCGCCAAAGAACTAAGTCAAAATTTCGACGGTGACTAAAAAATCAACTTGTATATGCTACCACCATGATTTTTTCGCACGCCCAAAAAGAACCCGTTAGGTTCAGGTAGCCTGGTAGCCAGACTTGACTGTAACTTAAAACACTTTAAAGCTTAATATTTCACAAACGAATCCATTACTCGTAAAAGTGTTCGAGCAACCTCGCAATATTTTTAAAGACCTATCCAACGACATCCCATATTATGGTAACGCGAGTAAAACATAAATCATCCCCACTTTAATGAGTCGGTAAAATATTTAGCATTTTGTCGGCGTAACTACATACACAGTACATTGTATAAACATGTATATTCAACAACTCAATAGTATATTCATGCCAAGTTACAGTTTCCTTTGGTTCTAAGAGTCTTTGAGATATAATGCGGACGGACCAGCGGGCAGACAGACAGTCGGATATGGCGAAACTATAAGGTTTCCATGTTGACTACGGAACCCAAAAAACGTATAAAAATACATTTAATTTAAACTGAAACCAACCGATCTGAAAGTCTAACGGATAGAGTTATCTACATATAGAAATTTAAGAATAACCGGCAATTAATAAAACATGAATTACCCTACCCTAGCTGGTCTGTGAGATTGTGACCAAAACGAGGCTGGACTCCGTTTCTTTCACAACAATCCATTGTCCATCCAGTTGTTTATAAACATAGTTTGCGAAACAGTGTAAATACCGCAGTGAATTAATTAAATTGTCAAAATGAATCACATTATTTTCTTCTATCGCAACGGCATCAAAAAACCTTTCATGCAGTTACTATTTATCATCAAATCGAGCCGAGATCAGTCAAGTGTCACTTCCACTGTTACCATCGAACTCAACTGTCGCTGGTGACTTGCTTGCATACTGGTCTAAACTAAAAACTTTCGCAGTCAACCCAAATAGGGAATATTTGGTTAGACTGAAAAAGTTTTTAGTTATACACGAGTAAACACAAAATCAGAACCAGGGCCCAGTTCAATTCGAGCTGTTCAGGCGTGTTATAGTGCTTTAGCAAACATGCGAACGGTTTGCTTCCAATTTTATTCTGATTTCAAATATGCGTATTTTAGTGAACTAAAAGCGAGTATGGAATGTCGAAATTGAAATAAACTATGAAAGTCGATCAAAAGTAGGTCGTACTGAAATGGAATCATATTATTTTATACTACGATAAATATCCTTATTTTTGCTTCAGCTTTTGAAATTTGGTGCGCTTGCTTTAAAAGTGTGTTTCATACAATAAACGCAAGCGCAGCAAATGAATACTCTTATTAAAATGATTACATTATAAGTGTGTGGCATACAAGTAATGCTCCTAACCATCGCAATGTCACCACAGAACTCAGCGCCAGCGTGAAGCGCGAGAAAATCGTGGAGATCTGCGAGGGATGCGGCCAGAAGATCCAAGACCGGTACCTGATGCGCGTGGGCGAGCTGTCCTGGCACGAGCACTGCCTTAGCTGCTGCGTGTGCGGCTGCGCGCTCGCGCACACATGCTACACCAGGAACGCCAAGGTCTACTGCAAACCCGACTACGATAGGTAACTGCATACATCATTATTTTGCTTTGGCAAGCAACTGGTAATCAACTTTAGTTGATTTCCAATTGCTTTCTCATTGAATCACGTTTAAGGCAACATCACTGATAGGGTACATGATTGCGTGCGTAGCGAATACTCCGTTGCGAAATGCTAGCGTAATGCCATGCGAGTTGTTATGCGTTCGGATCTCCCTTCCCTCTGTTATTGCAATAAGCTCTTGTCCTATAGATTGTTTGGGGTGAAATGTACGCGGTGCGGCGACCGCCTCATGCCGCAGGAGATGGTGATGCGAGCCCAGCAGTACGTGTTCCACATACAGTGCTTCGTGTGCGTCATGTGCTGCCAGCCGCTCCAGAAGGGCGAACAATACGTCATCAGGGCGGGACAAATCTTTTGCCGCCAGGATTTCGAGAAGGAGATGTATTTGATGCAACACGCTGAAGATGACATGATATTAGATGATTCAGAACGTCCTCGGGACGGACGGAGAGGCCCCAAGCGTCCACGGACTATTCTAACATCAGCCCAGCGCAGGCAATTCAAAGCTTCGTTCGAGGTTAGCCCGAAACCATGCAGGAAAGTGCGAGAAGCATTAGCAAAGGATACCGGCCTAAGTGTCCGAGTCGTACAGGTGTGGTTCCAGAACCAAAGGGCTAAGATGAAGAAAATCCAGAGGAAAGCGAAACAGGAGGGCGAGAAGAACAACGACAAAGATAAGGATAAGGATGAGAAGAGCATCAAGCAGGAGTCTCCGTCCAGCGAGCACGGGAACTATCTGGCACTGGACGGAGCCTACTCCGCTTCTAGTCAGCCACTGAACCCCAATCTGCCGTATTCTCCTGATGGTATGATCTTGCGCTTACATTTCAATGAATAAGAACTTGACTAAACGTAATTCTTCGTCCACGATCTTTTCACAAAAAAACTGTAGAAATCTCGAACAGAAATTAAAAAAAGATACACTTGAATTTTACATTAATTTCACACTCCCTAGATAGGTTTGTGTTCAGAATCTTAAAACATTAAAATGAGGAACGTTTTTTTTTTTAATTTGTAATCATGTTTTCGAAAACGGCGTCGAAAAATCGAACTATATGTAGTATGTCTCAGATTATAAAAAATATTTTCACCCGAGAGAGTTCGGTCGCCACTTCGCCAGCTACTGAGAGAGAAATTAAATCGTTCCTTCTTAATTAATTCCTAGTTGATCTTGATACTTAAGTGACGTTGTTAATAACTACAAAGTTGCTACATTACAGATTACCCGGCGCACTCGGGCGACAGCTTCTGCAGTTCGGACATATCCCTGGACGGGAGCAATTTCGATCAGCTGGACGAGGGAGCCTCGGACACCATGAGTTTGCAGAATCTGGAGGTGCAGCATCATTCGCACCAACACCCTGGGCACTCTGCGCACGAGCCGCTAAACCTGGGCACCGGCTCAGTCGTCAACCCCATAGACAAGTTATACCTCATGCAGAACTCGTACTTCAGCACTGACCATTGATTCAGCGTGGGTCGCGCCCTCGGCCCGGCCCCCGCCTGCCCGCGCCCGCGTCCGCCGGCTCATGTGGCCAGCTGCACCGGCGCCGGCGCTGATGCTAGTCTCCTCGTAGTCTGCACGGACACTTACCAAACCACTGCTATGAACCTGACTGATACTCGTTCGAACCGCATTAGCTAATCTGATTGTTTGTCAAAGACTTTAGAATAAATGTGCAGTAGTTGGTTGTAGACCGTGTGAAGGCAGTCACTTACCCAAGTGTGGTAGCTAGTTAGCTACAGTCACACTTTATTACCATTTGTTTGCCATAGGTTCTAGTACAATGGTGTATTGTAGAAAAACGATTACGTAGTGGATTTGTTTCACGTATTATATTAAACTTTCTTAAAAGTTTTTCTTTAAGTATTTCACCCTTATTGTTTAAAATAGCAACCCTTATTGAATGGTTTCCGTAGGTGAAAGGGCAATGAACAAACGGCACATAGAGGCAGATAAGACTCTTGTGTTCATAAACAGGGTCATTATCGCCACCATCAGTCTAGCCTTTACCCACTGTGTTGGGGTCAGCTACCAGTCTAACCGGATGCAGCTGAATACCAGTATTTTACATTAGCGAAAACAGGGTAATATTTATAAATGTCTAAATTAATACAGTAATAAGCTGGTATTTTTATTTACTACAAGGTGCATAATAATGTAACAGAAGACTCTTCAACGTGCATTTGTTGTGTGGGCCGTGTGTGGGCCGTGTGTGGGCCGTGTGTGGGCCGCGCACAGTGGGTATGTCCATATGTATTAACTAAATCTTTATTCAATTTTCAATTAACTCATTTAATAACATTACAATAATGTTGCTCACAAGTGTATATGCTACGAACTGATGTATAGAGTACTACATACTGATTGATGGTTTTCAGGGTCTTTATATTTAGAATGTTCACTTTGCTCTAGATTATTTTAATAATATAAGTTCCAATCTGTGATCCATTTACGAGACATGTTTATTGTGATTTATAAAACTACAAGAAAACCAACACATAAAATATTTTGTAATTAGAACTAACGATTGTTGAATACCAACAACCATCGTAATAACACAAAAGAAGAACAACTATATCATCTATCTATATCATATATCTATGTGGCGTTCGTTTGTTCCACCCTATATGTATCAAACAGATTTCTAATCATAAAAGCATGGTTTTTTAAATAATTCTACAGAGAGTATAATAATAAAAAAAACTTAAAATATTATCACAATTTTAATATAAGTACTAGAATCATTTTGGTTGCATTTGGAATTAAAAAATAAAATTTTATATTGTATATAATAAACTGTACAGAGAGTAATTAACTTAATGGAAACAGGTTATCAAACCTTTAAATTATGTATATGCCAACATCTTAAATATTATTGTGTAGAAGATTCTTTTGGAGATACATAGTGAACATAACGGCTGTAGTTAGACTTCAAAATGTACACAATGTTGTACATCATATTGTACATCACAATAAATATAAGTTTATAGGTAGTGGGTGTCTAAATAACGTAAAGTTATTCTGAGATCATTAATTTTCTAGATAGATTATAATAAATTGGAAATCGAAATTATGACAAGCTGTCAAGGAATCGTATGTACTTACATTTACAATTATTGTAACAATGTTTGTTGTAACAAACTTCTAAAACCATAGATCCCATGGCATTGTTACAAGGTGTCAATCATTCCGAATGATCACAAATGAGCCCCAGTCATAATAAATCAAGTGTGTTATGGACGATACTTATTGCTCACTGCAGAGTGCAGTCCGCAACTATTCGCTTCGCATACATTCGTTGGTCGAGCTTTGGTTGTGCGGCGAACATTGGTGCGATGGAACAAACATTCGGTGGCGGTCACACTTATGTTTTCATGAATGAATTGATGAAGTTACATCCCGCCAAAGTATTCGTTCACGAAGCGAATGCTCGTGTTGTGTCTTTCCTTACACTTATCCAATCTTTATGTGGCGTACACCTACCTATAAACTAAATGTTAGTGTTATCGATGTGTTTCCAAATGGTAATGATTTTAGAGTAATAAAAGCCTTTTTGACATTTAAACACCCCTTCTAAAACACAGTTATAGATGTTGTATAATAAATGTACATGTTTACAGTAGTACCGGCCTAATAAACTACAGGCAAAACTAGTCATTTACCTACTGTTTCTTAGTCAAAATAGTTCAGTAGTTGTATTACGGTTATTTTATTTATTTGTTATACATTAGGATCAGTTAATGTTAATGTTTTAAATGTTAGTAGGTACAAATACAAACCGGACGAACATCTCTAGTCAAACTACATGTAATGTCATGCCCATGCACATCTGATGGACCTGGGGCCTGCCATCACAATGCAATGCACAATGCCAATTAAGTGGGATGGCTAAGAAGAGCTCCTTCACTTCCGACACTGAAATAAGATAAGCAGGGAGAGTATGTAGGTGGTGGGCCCCATAATTATAATGTAAGAATCCAACATCACCAACTCGGCTGATGAACTCTCTCTGATTCTTCACCTTATTAAATGTGGTCACGAATTTACCACTGTGTATTATATAGTTTATTCAGTAATTTTACAATTTGATGTAAATTAAAATGATGTAAACAGTTACTTGTTTGATTGCACTCAAAAAACTGCGCCTTTCCTCAGATAACTTCCAGCGCGCACACACACACACACACACATACACAGAGCTCGTCTAGCTGTGCTCCAATAAATCTTGTACAACAATGTTCACTCACTAGTGAATGCCAATTCCATACTATGTTTGAGAACTCTCTCTCTCTCTCTCCCTCTCTCTCTTGCATAGATATAAAGTTGTGCTTATTCATACGGGCATAAATGTGATACTACATCAGGGTTAGTAACTATGTAAGTTGGCGAGAACTAGTTCTGTTGTTCGTGAAAACAGGTGGTTATAGGAACATAAGAAAATCATAAAGTTTTGTGTAAAGTGCATAAAAACTAAAAACTTGCACCAAAAGTAAGTTAGTTAGCTATACGAGTACAAACACAATGAAACTAACTTCGTCGGCGTAATGAGTTTGATTATTCTCCTTCTTCTTATCATATGTGCCAGTGGGCAGTAAGGTCTAACGACCCCACACACCCTAGTGTCACAGTTTCTAAACCGCCTCAAGGGCCTCTGACATTGCACGTCGGGGCTGCGGGATGTTGTAAGAGATTCCGCGGCCTCGACATAAATGGCTAAGAAGGAACATTGGTGCTTTTTAATCAGTAGAAGTCTGACACTCCCTTTCGCGTTGCCCAAGAGCGAGAGGGGTTATTTGATGAATACCCACCCCCCAAAAAAAAGGGCGTCTGATATGGTTTGACGGGGACCACCGGCTTATTACACGTGCCTTCCGAATATCATCTTTTTGTCAGACAAAGGCGATTCAAGCCTGCAATGTCCTAGCCAAACTGGAAACAACTTTACAAAGTATGCTTCCCGTGGGAATCGAAACCACGACCACCGGGTCACAACGACTAAGACTAAGATTTCGCTGTCCGTCTGTCCGTCCATCGGACCGTCTGTCTGTCACCAGGCTGTAATCTGAAGAACCGCGAAAGCTAGACAGTTGAAATTTTTACAAACTATGTAAGTATTTCTGATGCCGATATAACAACAAATACTAAAAATAAAATAAATATTGAAAGGGAGCTCCACACATACAACAGACATGATTTTCTTGCTGTCTGTCTGTCTGTCCGAATGTCACAGCGACTTTTTTCGGAAACTATTAAGATTAAACCACCTTGCTAACGGCAACAACAGCTGACTTATGTATTAATGAAAACGCTATGAAGGAGCATCAGGCTGGTATCAGTGGCATGCGACTATAAAATAAATAAATAAATAAAATAAATAAATAAATATCCTTGGACATTTCACACAACGCCATCTAGTCCCAAGCTAAGCAACCTAATGCTTGTGTTATGTTAACGAGATGGCTGATAAACTACTTATATACATTTTTTTTTTGTAAATACATACATATTATAGATAGAAACTACTATAGCGGTCCTCTATAGTAAGTTTACTTATATTTAAATAGAAATATTCAATGTATGAATATCAGACAAGAATTATTTACTACTTGTTAAGACTACACTATTAATTATCTTTAGGTTATGTAGGGTAGTGTACGGAATAAAAGAACTGAATAATCGTACAAGCATTTATTGTAAACTAAGACACTTTATTCAACGGGGTATAATTTAGCATCAGCAATGACATTACATCGCAGCCTTATGTTTAATTAAGTTAAGTTTTAATGTTTTTAAAAGAATTCACGGTACACAAAATAACACAAGGATGCACTCATAAATAGTAATCACATATTAAAATATATTAATTCAGATTTAACTGACCTGGCCTTGCTTTAACGGATAGCAATATTTCACAGAGTAACGTAACCACTTTTAGATCTTTTCGCTTCGGCGTCGCAGGAGCAAGTGTCGCGTGGACATTTTTTATTTTTTTTGGAATGGCATCTCGCAGTCCAGTCTAGGAGACTGTCTTCTGCTTAACCGGGCAAATCCCTGTGGGTGCCTTGAGTTTAAGGCCTCCAGCCAGGGCAAAACTTACAAACTAAGTGACAAATCGCTAAGGGCACCCCCTGTGGGGTACGGACCTCGGCTTAGGACGTCACTGGGGGAGGGCAGCAAGGGGACAGGCTGGATCTGAGTGATATTATTTAAGGGCTGGTTTAAAACTACTGGCTCAGCATCGCGGGCTGGCTCTGGCGAGGGTCGGGGGGGGGCTTGAAATGGGATTCCGCGACGAGGGACCGCGGCGGCGCGGTCGGAATGACGGATATCTATGTCTGTTCTTCCTAAGAGTACTGGTTTCCCTACTACTTTCTTGAAGAATAGTAATGGGGTCATCAGGAGTGTTAAGAGTATGCCGCGGACGGCGGGTCTTGCTAATACGCGATGGTTCGTATCGGGCGGCGTCGCGCGGACGGCCGTTCCGTCGTTTATAAAGCCATGCACAAACAGGCGTCGCCAGCCAACCGTTACTTGATTTAAACAAGAAAGCGGTTGGTTGATAAAATAAATGACAACTGGGTACCGAATTTACTTAAAATCCTAACATACTTTTAAGACCGCGGTTTGTAGTCGGGTTTTAGTTTTTAACTTAAATTTTTTCAGGTTATCTAGGTACGTAAGCTGGTATGCAAGGTACAAACCTCAACGTTTAGTAGTTGTAAGCAATAGGTACTGTTTATTGAAGGTGATGGTTTAGGTTTCTTGGTTGAATTTTTAATGCATAGTAAATAAAGGGTGTAAAAGTACCCTACACGCAAACGAAGGGCACTTCTTCTCCCCACCACTGCGATCAATTTTTGATCCTAGACCATAACTGGGAACCCCCCAGTTACGGAGATATTGGGGGTCAAAGTACCAAATTTTGCACAGCTGTTTTTGTAAATACTAGTTTTTCAGATTATAACTTTACTTAAATTACCTCCATGCCCTCCAGCACAATGTTTTAAGAGCAGTAGTTAGTCATTGAGTTTTACCGTAAAATGTAATATTTGACCCCAAAAAAAACGACGAACATTTTTCCCAGCAAAAATGTTTGCGTAGGGGTACTTAGTTTGATGTACAGAATGCTTGGTTGACGTATGTGTGAAGGGTTAATTTACACCCTGTATGTTATATTTGTATAGGATATTATAATTTAAAACGAAAAAAAAAATTGCAAAACATAAAACGACTTCAGCTTTAGAAGTTGGTGGCAAAAAAAAAAAAACAGACAAAAATCACCGACTTTCAAAACTAAAGTTGTTTGTAGTGCCCATATAATATAATTTATAAATGATGAAAAAATATCAAGTTGGCGCTAAGATTTTTTCTTATTTTCCGTTATGGGTGTCATTTTGCTGATTTTCAGGGCGTTGAGAACGAAATGAAACTAAAAATTAAAATTCAATATGGCACCCACGTAAATTTTCGGATTTTACGACATGGGCGTCAATTTCGTGGTTTTATGCACAGGTATTAGGAGTCGCTGATAACGAAACAAGGTTTAACAAACAGAAACAAAAACCTTAAAAATTGAGAACAAACCCTTTTATTGTTTCATCGGTTCACCTTTCTTATACTTCACGCCTCGCCACTGCTGCAGGCCTACGTCAATTTTTGATACATCACACTCAGTGTAAACTAACCAATGTGGGCAATGGGATGACATATTCTTAATGATTCTTATTCATTTCTTGCACATACGTAATGGGCTCTCCTAAGTTATTTGATTCTACGTCAAATAGTGACAAATAAAAGAGCCATGAGATATCATTTGATCATTCCTATTCATTGGTGCTTGGAAACAACCGAACCGAAGTTTAAATTTAATATAGTCCTCGTTGCTGTAGTGCTCGCAAGCGTGACTGTTGAACAAGGAGGTGCTGTTAGGACCTCAGTCAGCATCATCCCTGTGACCCTTCGTTCGGGGGATACAGCCTAAATTATTTTGAGCTGGAACATGCAGCTCACTCAAAAGGAACAAGATAAGTACAATCCAGTTAGCAATAATACTCTGGAGACTAAGCACTCTGCGCAACAGGGTACCGCTTGACGTGTGGCCGTGTCGGTCATCATCATCAGCCTATAACAGACCACTAGGCAATAGGCCTCCTCAATCACGCGCCCGTCAACTCTCATCCAGTTGCCACCAACCATCCTGCCATACCATCAAGTTAGTGAGTACAATTTTCTTGTACTCATAGACATAGGTACGTACTTGATCAGCATTGTACTCAGTAATTCTATTTAAAGAACATGTTTGCAGGGACCGTGACCGATATGTGTTGCATGAATTAGGAACCGCTACAAAAGGAGTCGCCCTTACCGCTTAAAAAACGGGCTAATGGGATCCACTTAAGCGAGACTTGAAATTACGCTTGAAATAAAAGCTTAAACTAATGTAATAATGATTGATGATATATGAAAAAAACATTGATTGCGGGAGAGTTAGGAATTCCAAAGTGTTTCAGTACGAGAAGCACTGCTAGGTTTTATTTTGCCCGGCCCTAGCGAGTCGACATAGGACTCCGCAGTTCCCCACCGCTACTCTCATTTCTCGCTCTACATTGTTTTTTGAGCAATATTTGCCGACAGCTGAAAATCCTGCTCCACAATAATAAGATGTTGCAAAGGAAATGAAAAGTATTCGAGCTTTTGAATTTAAGGCGCTAACAGCAGCGAAACGAGCGCCACACACATTTTATTTCTTTTACTCTAAAATCAACATGCTAGTAAATAACCTGTAGAATTTTTTAATTCCCTTTTCATGATAAATTGATAAATTTAGAGAATTACTAATTAAAGGTAAAAGTGGTGATGTGATTTTAATTAAAGATAAAAGTGGTGATGTGATTTTAGAGTAAAAGAATTAAGATGTGGGTGGCGCTAGTTTCGGTGCTGTCAGCGCCTTAAAGTTGGACCGATATCCAAAAGTGTACTAAACCGGAACACTGCATGAAAAGGCACAGCGGCGGCGCGCTCCTGTTTACTATCTACGAAGCACCAGGGCGCCGCGGCAAACACTTCGGAACTGCTTCGCCGCTGCTCTAGAGGCATTATTTAGGAAGAAAAAACTGGCCAAGTTTGAGTTGGACTCGCACATGAAGGGTTCTGTATCGTAGTAGGAAAACCGCCTTTGATTTGTATTTCTTATTGTTATAGATGCAACAGAAATATACATTTTGTGAAAAGTTTGTTTTTCATAGTGTTTGTATGAATGACAAAGTTATATATTTTGCGGTTTTTTATATGTGCTATATCTAAATAACTGCTAAATAAGTATATCTCGTTCAAACACTTATGTTTGAGAGTTTTAATTACGCTCTACAGCATACATTTTTTTTATTTATCACTTTCTTAGTTTAAAAGTTAGAGGGGAGACACATTTAACCACTTGGGAAGTGTCTATCTTTCAAACGATTGACTTTGACAAATAAATGCGTTAGTAACCGCAATATCATTTTTTATGATCTGTCTATAGACACCCCACAAGTAGGTTTGATGAAAAAAGTTTTTTTCAGTTTCAGTTCCATGTATGTGGAAACCATCCCCCATGTGTCTCGAACAAATTTTTTTATTTTTTTTTTATGAAAATCGTTAAGCGGTTCACAAAATACATCTACGTACCAAGTACCGAATAAAGTGACTGTGACATACGGACGGACAGACAGACGGAAAGACGGACAAACAGCCATGACGAATCTATAAGGTTACCGTTTTTTTTTTCATTCGGCTTCGGAACCCTAAAAAGGAAGTACATAACTGATAGATAAGTAAGATATATATATTATAACAAGTACCTACGAGTATTATGGCTTCTCAGCCTACCTTTACATTTGTCATATTTTATTGTAACAAAAACATGTTTCGTTTTTAGTTCCATAGTATCAGTCTATGGCGAAACATGTACCGTACCATAGATTACCGACCTGTTTGTACTGATATAAAATTAGTAATGCCATCTGTCGAGAAACTTCGTATCAAAATAAAGTAGTGTCATCTATCTGAATTCGAATGAATCACGAAGGAGTCTAGAGAAAGGTTCAAGTAGCGCCATCTGTACACGTTCACTTTAGTGTGATTCGAATAGTTCCTGATTTAGCCGGCGGGGCGAGGCGTTACCAGGCGAGACAATGTAATGGTCAAAACCAAGATGATTGGCTAAATGTAAATATTTTATAAAGAGACGATTGATTGTTTTTCCCCCATATCCAAGTAATAATGCTGTAACATAAAAATATGCTTTTAACCAAACCATTATAAAAGAATAACCATATAGTTTCCTGCTGGTTCTTCTCCATAGGAAATAGGAATCGATCGACCAACCGGAACTGTGCACCTTTTTGTCGACCGTCTTTGAAAAATGCTTGTCAGCGACAATTTTGATAAGGACAGTAATCTTATTTGAGTGAAAGGCAACAACATGTTCAAATAAATGGTGTTCATTCACAGGGTTTAAAAGTAAAAATGGGGGTTCCGCAAGGCTCAATATTGGGCCCTTTCCTTTTTCTGTTATATATTAATGATCTACCCTATTTATTGAATAACCAACCTCAGAATATGGTGTTATTTGCTGATGACACTTCCCTAATTTTTAAGATAAATAGACGGGCTCAAAAGCTAGATGACGTGAATAAAGCCCTACTTCAGATTCATAATTGGTTCACAGCAAACAATTTAGTATTAAATGAAAAAAAGACAAAATGCATAAGATTTGCTTTACCGAATGTTAAAAGTAGTGATTGTGATATTCTATTAAATAACGAGAAACTAGAATTCGTAGATAAAACTGTTTTCTTGGGGATTACGCTTGATTCACGGCTACAATGGGGTGCTCATTTAACATCTCTTGCAGGGCGGCTAAGTTCAGCAGCATGTGCCATTAGAAAAATCCGTCAGTTTACTGATGTAGATACCGCTAGGCTGGTCTATTTTAGTTACTTTCATAGCCTAATGTCTTATGGCATTTTGTTATGGGGACGAGCTGCAGACATTGAATCTATTTTTATTCGGCAAAAACGAGCCATCAGAGCAATATATGGTCTTCGTAGGCGCGATTCTCTGAGAGAACTATTTAAGAACATTAACATTATGACGGTGCATTGTCAGTACATCTACGAAAACATTTTGTACGTGAGAAAAAATCTGTATCTTTTTAGTAAAAGAGGTGACACACACAATTATATTACTAGGAATAGGGACCAGTTAGTTCAGCCAGGCTTCAGACTCGCTAAGGTAGACTCATCTTTCATGGGGTACTGTTTGAGATGCTATAACAAAATTCCACAAAGCATTCTTGAACTGAATGAGACGAAATTTAAAACATAAATCAAACGCACACTATGCAAGCAAACATATGTATTACAAGTTAGACGATTATATCGCTGATAAAAATGCTTGGCTCAATGCCGGTCCTGCTCCACAAGGACAGGACGCTTAAATTAATAGCATTTAATAGGAAGAAGAAAGAAGAAGACGAAGATTGTTCAACTATCTTTGCAGTGTTATTATATTATTATTAATGTATAAATTCAATCTCTTTAGTATTATACCGGATGATTTTTTTTACCGTCTTGAAAAAAATAGGGTATAGTAGGTGAACAGAGTAAAAGCCTTTGGCATAGAGTTTTAGTTTTTTCATTTTTTTTAATAACTTAATAAGAAATTGATCTAGCATTAAATACTACAAATTTGAAGTAAACTTTTCATACTAAAACAGTAAAATCTGAATATGTGAAAAAGTAAAAAAAACGACATAAAAATGACGAAATTCAAATCATAGGCACCCTACTAAATGCGCGTAATTTATCAATGAATTCGCAATCCTATCCTTTGAAGCCGGCCGATAGGTACCTACTCGCCGCATGTGCCGTCGCGTCGGCCTCTTTGATATCCTTTCGTAGGTGCACGAAGCGCTAGCGCATCCCGCCCGCCGCGTCCCGCTCTCTCCCTCTCTCTCTCTCTCTCTCTCTCTACCTCTATCTCTCTCATTACATTACTTTCCCTTTTCAGTCACATGCGATTAGTCACGGTGTGACGTCGTGTTGTTTTAGTTTCCGCGTGTGCATCGGGTGCCCGGTGATAGTTATCGTAAACATGCCAAGCCAGTATTCAAATGTGGAATACCTAGCAATGGTGCGATTTTATATCCTGTCTGGTGACAACTTAGACGGTGCGAGGCGAATGTACGCAGATCAAGCACACTTGCAGTCGTTGCGAAGGAACGGTATCCCTGCTCCTCAAATTCCCAGCACTGCTCTAATACTACGGACGTATCAGCGGTTAACTGATCATGGGCAGTTCCGGCTACCCAATCATGCCAGAGGCAGGGGCCGGCCACCCTTGGCCAGACACGTAGAAGACGCCATACTTGATTACTTTGAAACACACCCGAGGAGGAGCACTCGGCAAGCCGCTCGACGATTTCGCGTAAGCCAGTATGTGGTGTGGAAACTACTTCGATCAATGAACATGCATCCATACCATTACGCACCCGTGCAACATTTGCATGCACCGGACCCCGGACCCCGCATAGAGTTTTGTCACTGGCTGCAGAACCATGCGGAGGCTAACATCTTGTGGAGCGACGAATCCATATTTACCCGCGTTGGTATTTACAACGTGCACAACGAGCACTGGTGGAGCTTCCAAAACCCACACAAAATTAAAGAACATGCACATCAAGTTCGTTTTAGTGTCAACGTTTGGGCAGCGATAATTCACGATCGCATAATTGGTCCAGTTTGGATCGAAGGTCGATTGACGGGAATAACGTATCTACAAATGATACGCTCCGTCATCGACACCCTGTTGGAAGACGTTCCTCTGGTCTATCTGCGAGACATGTACTTCCAGCACGACGGATGTCCAGCTCACTACGAGCGATCTGTGCGCGCATATCTTGATAGCCAATTTAGTGATAAGTGGATTGGTCGCGGTGGACCTGTGAACTGGCCGCCGAGATCACCAGATCTAACACCCCTTGACTTTTATTTGTGGGCCGAACTAAAACGTTTAGTGTATACCGAAGAAGCTCAAAGTGTGAGTGATTTAAAACAGCGAATAATAGACGCATTTAATGTTTTAAAAAGTAATAGAGACACGCTAAGAAGTTTATCAAACAATGTGCAAAGACGTGCTAGTTTATGTTTAGAAAAAAACGGTGGACATTTTGAACATTTACTGCGATATCGCTAAAAAGGTAGGTACCTTATTTTTTTGTAAATAATAATAATTTTGTGTAATTCTGTAATCAATCAGTGTAATTTGTAAATAAGTTGATTTCAATCTTTTAAATACGCCTAGGATGTTGTAGCATAAGATTTACAAAAAAAACTTGTTAAAAACATTTTATTAATCAACTATGAAAAAAGTTTAAATTGAACATGTAAACTTTGCTCAACTACAGCATATTAGACGGTCCTAACTAAGCCCGCAAAAGTATGAAGGAATGATCGAAGTCACAAAATAATAATGTAAACAAACGGATGACCTCGAACTTGGATGGTTTAGTTAGTGTTAGCACAGTAATGGTAATTCCACTGCACTTTACAAATACATTAATTAATTCAATGATTTGATTTAAATTACTTGCATTAAAAACACCAATTAAGTAATTTATTTTCAATCGTCTTCGCCTTACGACAGATTTCTCAATTAAATTAAAAATAATAATTTTATTGTAATGAATATTAACCTAAACAGGTTTGTTTACATTTTTACACAACCGACCTTAAAGTACCTACTCGCCACGGATATCATTGTGTCTCTAAAAACCTACCAAGTCTATCGCTCAGCTGGGCTCTCGACTCTCGTACGTGAACCCGTAGGTGAACTCTCACGCACACATCGAGATTCTGTGATTTTTTAAATAAAAAAATTAGATTACTATTGTTTTAAAACTTCGTTCGTGTCTTTGTTACTGTTATCGTTTTATTGGTAAGATTAGGCTTTCCTTATTGTGTTACATTATTAGTACCAAGATAAATGGTTGTGTTTTTGTGGTTCTAGGAGATAGTTGTGTTTTATTATTTGTTGTTAGGCGAGCTCGAGATCAGCTCGTAATAGCGTTTAAGACGCTCCGTGGCGGTATTGACGCTCCTGATCTGCTTGATGTACTGGCGCGCTTCTTTGTCCCAGACAATTACTTCCGGGGCAGAAGGCACAGGCTGTTTGCCGTGCCTCGATGTAGTACCGTTGCTCGTGCTAAGTCGCCAATTCCTCGTACTCTGTCTTCCGCGCTCAATGATCTCTTGGATTCTAATCCAACAAGCGATCTGTTTGCGGATGGCTTGTCTTATTATCTTAGTTTATTAGTAAGTGGGATATTAATGTAATTATGTTGATTTTGAAAACGTTTAAACGCGACTGTACAATGCGCGCGGCCTCATTGTACTCGTACCTACAACTTTCATTCATGCGCGATAGCAGCCTACGCAGTTTACTATCTCCTAATTTCGTTATTATTAGTTTTACGCACGGGCCGTAGGGTGGGTACTTTTAATGTTTTTTTAAGGATATTTCGACCTTTTACAATCTTAATGGTACTAAGCAAATATCCTTGTGTATGGGTTCTGTTCCAATTACACAACACTATATTATTTTCGAGACGGTAAAAAAAATCATCCGGTATAGTCGCATAGCACATATTGTGTGAGTACTATGTACTAGCGAGCTGTCATTCTCTGGAAACCTACATATTTATTTTTCTATTTTTTATTTGACTTGGATATGCCCTGGCGATTGAGAGTGTGTCATGCTCACTTAAATGTCTCGCTGATGGTGGTGGGTGTGTCGGGTCATTTCGTTCCCTTTAAAATGGTTGAGTGGAATGGTGCTGATCCATGCGTCATGCTCGTGAACGGGTGCTGTCAGTTGTGACTGGTCACCTCTTAGTTGCCACGGCTTGTTTGAATTATTATATTATTTTTAATTCGTCGTTTTGGCTTTACTGTCGACACTTATCGTGCACAACTTGCTACATCGTTCTCACATGATAATATACCAATCTCGATATCCAACCAAAGTTTTGTAATAATATTATGATTTAAAAGAGTATCCATGAAGTTTCTTGCCATTCTTCTCATGAGACCAACGCTTTGGAATCGGCAACTACATTACACTGACAGTTATTATGCCTTGTGAGTGGGACTGTAGCTTAGTTTATTAGCTTATTAAAATTTAGTATTTGTTCGACTATTCAAAAGAGCCTGTAACTGGCCAACTTGAAATAAATGATTTGATTTTGATTTTGATTGATTTTTTCGGGAATTTTCAAGGACACAGAATTGGATAGAGTTTATACCGTGCACCCGAATACAGGTGAATGCTATTTTCTGCGGTCTTTCGCCTTTCTGAGGACATTTGATGGCGTGGAGTATACCACTTACCCCGCAGCCTGCGTATCACGTCACCGGTTCTCGACACTGAACAAAACTGGGATGACACCCTCGCGGAGGCGAGCGTCAGTGACAGTTCCAGCCGCATGAATCATCTGTTTGCCGTCATCTTGGTGTTTTGTGGAGTCGCGAACCCGGTAGCTTTGTGGGAGAAGTGTCGCCATCATCTGTCTGAAGATTTTCTACGAGCTTTGAAGCGTGCTACTGGAGGCGAAGTCGAAGTAACTGATAAACGCGTGCTGAACACCTGTCTCAGTTCACTTCACGGCGTGATCATTTCTATCGGCGGCAATCCACTGGTCGAATATGGGTTACCAGCTCCCCAATCATCACCGCATCAAGGCCGTGGAAATCGGGAGTTTAACGCTATGACAATTTAGGATCCGGGCGAAATGACCACCATACGAAATTACCATGTCGCTTTGTTCTCTTCAGAGCAAAACCAAATTTATGACACCGTCCTTGAAAACGTTGGGAAAAATCAGGGCAAAATGTTTTTTTGGATGCACCTGGCGGAACAGGAAAAACATTTGTTACCACTGGCATACTTGCAGAGGTCAGGTGGCAAGGCAAAATTGTCATTGCTGTAGCGTCGCAACGTCTTCAGGAATCGCTACCACACTGTTTCCGGGTGACAGGACACCATGTCATGTTTAATATTCACATCGATTTAGAGAGCGCAGAAACGCCTGTTTGTGGTGTGTCACGTAACAGTGATATGGGACACGTACTCAAGGATTGCTCTCTGATCGTATGGGATGAGTGTACGATGGTCAATAGGAAGGCAGTTGAGGCCGTGGACAGAACCCTGCAGGACATCCGCAGGAACAGTTTAGTAAATTCACATGTTTGTGATGGGCAACTACGGAACCTTACATTATGCATGATCCGACATGCACTTGGCCGGTTTTTAAAACCAAATTAAAATTTGATAAAACCCACGACATTTTTTTTGTTCCGTGTGGGAATCAAACCTGCGACACGCAGTGCTACTGTTAATTGTCCAGTTACTGCGCCACCCATGCCGTCATATAGATGTGGCGTGGTGTTAGCCTTTTGTGTAGAGGCCGCGGTATCTCTTTCGAAAAACCAGCAGCCCGACGGGCGTCGGCTGTTCAATGTTGCTGACATCTCTTTGAGGCGCGCGTGGAACACGAACGCGCTGTTGACATGGCCTGTCATCGTCATAGAACGGATGGACGATTAGTTAGCCCGTTACGCAATGTCCACATGCTCTCGACTACGGTGTCTAGACCATCACGTGACCCCCGACGCCCGGAGCGTCTGCCGCAGCGGCTGGGACGAGAGGTTCTCTCCATCTCACATTCCACCACCTCTTTCGCTAGCATCACTACTTTGCAGAAAGAGGCGACGGCGCCTCATTCCCTCTCGCCCCGGACCATGGCTTGCACTAGCACCGGACGCGAGAGGTCCCCGCCGCCAATTGCCGCTACGAGAACATGGTGGGGCTCCGCCTAAGCAGAGCAGACCCTCCCGCTCTGGGTGAAGCGGAAGGAAGTGTCAGACTTCTACTGATGAAAAACAACCCATGTTCTTTCTTAGCCCTTTGAGGCGCGCGTGAAACACGGACGCGCCAACGACAAGGCCTGTCGACTATAATCTACCTTTTTTTTGTGGTGGTAAGTCATGAAATAACCCCTTCCGTACTTGCTTGGGTAGAGCGAAAGGGAGTGTCAGACTTCTACTGACTAAAAACCACCCATGTTCCTTCTTAGCCCTTTATGTCGAGGCCGCGGTATCTCTTACAAACAACCCGCAGCCCTGGCGGGACTAATATCTTCCTATGTTTTATATTTCATCAAGATCCATTCGGCCGTTCCGGACGATGCCGCGGGCAAAAGCTAGTATCTAAGTAAATGTGTTTGTTACAACGGAAATTTAATATAAAATATTTGTGCCTTTTACCATATATATAGTTTAAACAAATATCTTAGAAGATATCGCAATGTAAAAATGTCCGCGCGACTAAATTATTACGCGGTCCGCCGGACTCCGCCGGCCCTCGCGTCCCAATGTAGATACGGAGATTCTGGTCTCCGGGAAAGGAGAATGAGCAAAATGGGGTACCATTTTGCTCATTCTCCTTTCCCGGCTCCAATAGATATGATTGTAGTGTCGTTTAAAAGGTCTTACCAAGAGGAACAATTTTTACTATAGCCGCCACTCTCAAATCTGATTGCGTTTGAAGATAAACGACAGTCTTACTAACTAATAAAAACCCTGTTCCTTCAGTTTCCCTTTGCTTTCCAGGGCCACAGTAACCTGTTTAGACAGTCTCGTGGCCCCGGCGATAAACATACATATACGAGTATATTAGTTACCACTTATTTATGTAAGAAAATGAGTACCAAGGTAATATTTTCGGCATTTCCGTTCATGTTTTCTATTAATAACGATTAATAATGAGTTATTATTGATTGGTGATGGTACTTACATTTACATAAATAAAAGCTCGAACTTTTTATTCCAAAGATTATCCTACAGTTTACACAAGTTTCAGAATCTACTGAAACCTTTCCTACTTGTATGTACTGATGGATATATATTGGATGTAATGGGTCCATACGCTGCAACAAAAACAGATGCGCAAATAATGGGCGATATTATGAATGATGGACAACATCCATTACATTGGTTACTCCGAACAAACGATGCTTTCATATTAGATCGAGGTTTTAGGGACAGCTTGGACCTCATTGATGAATGTGGGTATGAATCCTATGTCCCACCAACAAAGAACCGCCAAGAGACACAGCTGACCACTGAACAATCCAACGAAGCTCGATCGGTAACGCTATGCCGGTGGGTTGTGGAAGTGGCAAATGGCCGGTTTAAACGTGATTTTAAGCTCTTGCGGCAAAAATATTTTAATAAGTCACTGCCCAATATGTTCACTGATTTTAAGATTGCCGCAGCTATCACGAATCACTTCCACCAACCCATCGTGGATAGCGTACACGCAGACGAATTCGTCCATATAATAAGGCAAAAAATAGATACCCCGAATCTTCTGCATATGTATGTAGAGAGAAAACGGCTTAACCACAGAAGAGTAGATTTTCAGAGGATGGAAGCGAGCGTACAGAGAGGGAGCACTTGATGATCTGCCAGACTATGGCATACACGAAGATGCCTGGCTTTTGCGTGGACGAATCCAGTCGCGACATGTCCGTGTAAAAACATATTTTTGTTATATATTAATCAGCAGTGCAAATAATATTGTCCAACAGTATTGCACATTTTTAACCGGGCGACGTACGATCGGCACTTGTGCACATATAGTGTCCATCGTATGGTACTTAGGCTATGCGAGGCATACGGGATTTACTGCTCCGGCATCTTTCCTCAATGCTGTTATAGTTGATACCGATATGTAATGTTTTAAATCTACTCACTTATTGATAAAATATATGTTTTGTATTTAAAGAATGCTTGTTTTCTTACTTCTTTTAATAATAGAATCCTAAATGTGTTATATCATGTTATTCTAGCTTTATTTTACTTATATAAGTAGTTTGTAATAAATTCTTCATCATTTATAAAACACAAGCTGTTCCCCGTGGTTTCACCCCTGCTGCTCGGCTCCTTTTAGTCGTAGCGTAGCGATGATATATAGCTTATAGCCTTCCTCAATAAATGGGCTATCTAACACTGAAAGAATTTTTTAAATCGGACTAGCAGTTCCTGAGATTAAAGCTTTATAATAATAAGTATAGATAGTGAGATTACTGCTTTCCAAACGTGAATAGGGACAGGCGCCATGGTAGACGTTTTTCTGCATCAAAATGTCTATTCAATGATATATTAATGAGGACTATTGGAGCGGGTACCACGTTCCATACATTTTTGCCCATTGTCCTTTAAACTCCAAATATTTATTGCACCATAATATTTACAAGGTGTTATTGTTTATTGTTTTGTGAGCAGCGGGCCCAGTGGTGGCGGCCCCGAACAGTTGGTCGTGGGTTCGAACCCAGGCAGGAAACCTTCGCGAGTAAACTCGGAGGCATATCTTAGAACCAAAAATTCAAAGATATGACTGTGACCTCTACCAATCCGTACTGGGCCCGCGTGTTGGATTATAGCCCATCCCACTCCTAGAGAGGAGGCCTGAGTCCCTGCAGTGGGAACAATATAGGCTGATGATGATGATGATGATTGTATATTTAACAGTAAGAGATAGGTAGGTACCTTTAGTAATTCTCACTTTAATAATATATTCTAAGGTAATCTTAACCAATATTATAGAGAGGAAAGATTAGGTTTAAGTTTGTTACTATTTAACTCAAAAATTACTATGACAACTTTAAAAATTCTTTCAACATTAGAAAGCTAATTGAAAAAATATTATTAGGTTGGATAGTCGATCTTTCGAAGAAGGTTGTAAGCTATATATTATTGTGACGCAGACGAAGTTGCGTGGGTCAGCTAGTGCATAATAAAATGAAAGTAACCCCAATACGACATTTTTTTTAAATTGTCTGCTTGTCTGTCTTTCTATCTGTTTGTTCAGGCTAACCTCCAAAACGGTAGGTACGGAAAAATCATTTGGGTTGCGTACAAAACAAAATTAAAACCCTTGATGTTGTTTTTACAAAATCCGATTCAAACGGTTTTTTTATAATAACTTCACACGAAAACGCATGTAACTTGCATAGCACGCAGTAAGTGCTAACATTCGCTTTTAAATCATTCTAATAGAAGGGTTGTTACACAAACTAGGTTTGCGCACAACCCTCTTCAAAAATTACGGAAAGATTGAACCAAATTGGTTCGTAGTAATTCGCTTACAAGTTCCGTCGCCGACTATATCGGAACTTGTAACGAAACCATAGCGCGATTCAGAAAGTGCACACTTTCCTGACAACGCCATCTATCGAGCTATATTTCAAACTTTGCGACAATGAATTCCGTTTTACATACAAACAACAGCTGTTGTGAAAATCTATTTTTAGTTATGAAAGAAGATTTATTCATTGTTTTTGTGGTTTTTATCTTGCTTTTTTTTATTTAAAAATTTAGCATGAGCGACACGACGACGGAGACAAGCGACGTCTCTGTCTGTTGTTTACTTAGGTGAAACGTTTTAGTTGATTAACTTTACCATTCGTGGTGATCTTCAAATATTTATTATTTACACTAGCCTTTGCCCGCGGCTTCGCCCGCGTGGATGTCGGAATATATCCCACAGGAACGTACTACCGTGATCAAAAGTACCCCATTTGTTAATCTAGGTAAACAATGACAAATCCTTATTCTCTAACCTGTGAGAATTAGAACCCCCCCCCCCCCTAAACCCACTAATGACAGACTGACAACAGACTTCGATAGCGTGGATGTCGAAAACTAAAATACGTCGCTTAGACAAAGTACATTGGATCATTGCCCTGCGCAGGCACGGATCTAGCCCTCAAAAAAGGTTGTGGGCACAGTCATCCGAAATTCGGCCAAGTGCGAGTTGGAGTATGAACTCGCTCATGATCGATATAATGACATGACGTGTATAATAAATAATTATCATCTCTATAAGACGATGAGAAGTACATCGCTACGTTCCGAATTAAGCACGATTAATTGTTTTTTTATTATTTATAAAGGTAATTGATTATATCATCGACCTGACCTCAATCAGGCGCGGTCCTGGCTTACGAATTTGGAGGGAGGTCACAAAGGGTAGCCAGGAATTTGGTTAGAACGGGTGGAGGGGATGAGTTAATCACTATAAAACTACTTTTGGAAATCGAAAGTTTTCTGAAACAAAACGTTAATGGGCGCCAATAGGATTATTTGGGGGAGGGAGGGGGGATGCATCTTTAGTTCCCCATTTCATAACCGTTTGTAACAGCTTTGAGTCTTTAGGTTTTGTATGTTGAGATTAGGCAGGATTCAAGAATAAGCGTAGTGAGCTCCTAAAAGATAGCACCTAGTTTGAATGTAAGACGTTTTGTTACCCTCTGAAATTGTGTCTTGTCAGGAGTTACTAAGAACCACTGAAAAAAAATTGCGAAAGCGAGCGGAGCAAGCTCGAAAAAATGTCACGACCTCGGAAGAATTAGATTATTTTCATTCATATAGGATTGAGAACATAAAGCATTCCGGTAAAAATTGTAGAAACGAGACAGGATGTATTCGCGAACGCTAAATTTTTTAGCATTCTGCCTCGAATAGGTTAATCACTTCGGTTTAGGGAGAAAGTTAGTAAGTAGGTTCCCCGAGATGAGTTAAAATTTCAAATGTCAAGATGAAGACAACACAAGAGCATGTGGAGCAAGCCGGCCCTCGAAAGGATTAGGTTCCAAGGCAGAAACCCCTGAACCCGATCTTGATACAGGAGATAACAGAACGCAGGAGTGAGAGAAGGGAACTTCAAAATTTAAGCATCCCGCCTCCGACCCATATATTGGGTTCTTTTTGTTTATTCATATAGAAATGACACCAAAAGTAAACGTCAACTTATAAATACGAGGGCGGGTCAATAAGTCCGTGACTTTTGGAATAAAACACAGATTTTTTGATAAAAATATAATTTTATTTTTCAACGTAGTCTCCCTTGAGCTCTATACACTTTGTCCAACGCTTCTCCAATTTTTTTATCCCTTCCAAAAAAAATGATTTGTCGAGGTCCTCAAAATAGGTCTTTGTTTGCGAGATGACTTCATCATTGGAGTCAAATCTTTTTCCACCAAGCCATTTCTTCAGGTTTGGGAACAAGAAGTAGTCGCTCGGAACCAAATCTGAATAATAGGGCGGATGAGGGAGCAATTCATAGCCCAATTCATGGATTTTTGCCATGGCAACTGCACATGTGTGCACCCTTGCATTGTCTTGGTGGAAAAGAAGTTTTTTCTTGGCCAAATGAGGTCGGTTTTTTTTCAAATCGTCATTGAATCGGTCCAATAAGTTGACATAATATTCCCCATTGATTGTTCTTCCTTTTTGAAGGTAGTCAATGTGGATTATCCCGCGTGCATCCCAAAAAACAGTCGCCATAACTTTATTGGGTGACAAACCCACCTTGGCCTTCTTTGGCGCCGATTCACCCTTAGAAACCCACTGTTTTGACTGTTGTTTGGTCTCTGGTGTGTTGTGATGGATCCATGTTTCGTCCACGGTTACAAAACGGCGCAAAAACTCCTCCATATTGCGATTAAACAACGCCAAACCTTCCTGTGAAGTTGTTACACGATTGCGTTTGTGGTCGACTGTGAGCAAACGCGGCACCCATCTTGCAGAAAGCTTTCTCATGCCCAAGTGATCATTCAAAATTGAAACCACTGAGCCATGCGAAATCCCTACGGCTTCCACAATCTCTCGCACTTTCAATCTTCGGTCGGCCAACACCATATCATGATTTTTTTCGATTGTTTCGGGTGTAGAGACCTCAACTGGGCGTCCAGGACGTTCGGCATCTTCAGTGCTTGTACGGCCACAACGAAATTCAGTAAACCACTTTTTCACCATTGAAATCGATGGTGCAGAGTCCCCATAGTATTTATCAAGCTTAGCCTTGGTCTCGGTAATGGTTTTTTTTCGCAAGAAATAATGCTTAATAAGCACACGAAATTCCCTTTTTTCCATTTTCTCCTCAAATTAGTGAGTAGTCTGATAAAAATAGCTGTCAAACACAAACTAACTGACGCAGCAAGTTTAAATTTTAACAGGAGTCAACTGACAGATGCCTGTTGACAGGAGCAGTGTTGCTGTTTCAGTAGAGAGGTCAGAAATTCAAAAAGTCACGGACTTATTGACCCACCCTCGTACCTTAATAAAAAGGGCAGAATAGAATAGCGAGCGAAGCGAGCTTACATTATTTGTTTGCTGCCTTAGAATGGTTGGTTTCTGTTGGGCAGAAAGTTAAAAATTTATCCAATTTCCAAACAAATGCTATTTTCTGAAGATCTTGGTTGTCATAACCCCCGTGACTGAGAAAGTCTGACGTCAGTAGTCTTTTAGGGTTGTGGGCATGCCCATAGTGCCCACAACGGTGGATCCGCGCCTGGCCCTGCGATAACTTACTGACGCCGCGCTGTTGAAAATAAGAAGAGGGTAATGCAAAGCACTGACTATTTCTAATACTAAAGTTTATATGGATGGATGTTTGTTTGATCAACCACGGTGGAACGGCCGAATGGATCTTGATGAAATTTAAAACAGAGGAAGATTTTAGTCCCGCCGGGGCTGCGGGTTGTTTGTAAGAGATACCACGGCCTCGACATAAAGGGCTAAGAAGGAACATGGGTGGTTTTTAGTCAGTAGAAGTATGACACTCCCTTTCGATCTGCCCAAGCAAGAGCGGATGGGGTTATTTGATGATTTACCACCACAAAAAAAGGTAGATTATAGTCGACAGGTCTTGTCGTTGGCGCGTCCGTGTTTCACGCGCGCCTCAAAGGGCTCAGAAAGAACATGGGTGGTTTTTCATCAATAGAAGTCTGACACTTCCTTCCGCTCCACCCAGAGCGGGAGGGTCTGCTCTGCTTAGGCGGAGTCCCATCATGTTCTCGTAGCGGCATTTGGCGGCGGCGACCTTTCGCGTCCGATCCTAGTGCAAGCCATGGTTCGGGGCGAAAATGAGGCGCCGTCGCCTCTTTCTGCGAAGTAGTGATGCTAGCGAAAGAGGTGGTGGAATGTGAGAGGGAGAGAACTTCTCGTCCCAGCCGCTGCGGCAGACGCTCCGGGCGTCGGGGGTCACGTGATGGCTTCCATACACCGTAGGCGGGGGCATGTGGACATTGCGTAACGGTCCAACTAATCGTCCATCCGTTCTATGACGATGACAGGCCTTGTCGACGGCGCGTTCGTGTTCCACACTCGCCTCAAATAGATGTCAGCCCGACGGGCGTCGGGCTGCTGGTTTTTCGAAAGAGATACCGCGGCCTCTACACAAAGGGCTAACATCACGCCACATCTATATGACGGCATGGTTGGCGCAGTGGCTGGACAATTGACAGTAGCACTGCGTGTCGCAGGTTCGATTCCCACACGGAACAAAAAAAATGTCGTATGTTTTATCAAATTTTAATTTAGTTTTAAAAACCGGCCAAGTGCATGTTGGACCACGCTTAATGTAAGGTTGTTTTAAAAACCGGTCAAGTGCATGTTGGACTACGCTTAATGTAAGGTTCCGTAGTTGCCCATCACTAACATGTGAATTTACTAAACTGTTCCTGCGGATTTCCTGCAGGGTTCTGTCCACGGCCTCAACTGCCTTCCTATTGACCATCGTACACTCATCCCATACGATCAGAGAGCAATCCTTGAGTACGTGTCTCATATCACTGTTACGTGACACACCACAAACAGGCGTTTCCGCTCTCTCTAAATCGATGTGAATTTTAAACATGGCATGTGCTGTCTTGTCACCCGGAAGCAGTGTGGTAGCGATTCCTGACGACGTGGCGACGCTACAGCAATGGCAATTTTGCCTTGCCACCTGACCTCTGCAAGTATGCCAGTGGTAACAAATGTTTTTCCTGTTCCACCAGGAGCATCCAAAAAAACATTTTACCCCGATTTTTCCCAACGTTTTCAAGGACGGTGTCATAAATTTGGTTTTGCTCTGAAGAGAACAAAGCGACATGGTCATTTCGTATGGTGGTCATTTCGCCCGGATCCTAAATTGTCTCAGCGTTAAACGTTTTCGGCCGTGGCGTCGTGGGACCCCCCTGTGCCAGCACCAGGGAATCGTCAGCGTAGCTAACTACGCTGACGCCGCGCCGCTAGGGAGGTCGGCGGTTCGCCGCACCCAGTCGTAACCGATGTTCAACAGGCGCGGCCCATAACCGAAAATGGCTGGGGAACTCCACTACCATCAGATCCAACAACTGCACCCCCCGTCATCGTTACCGCGGAAAAGTCCATCGCACTAACCATATACCTACATGACATTTTCTATGAGTGTTAAGCCATCTATAATTAATCATTTCCTTTGAATACGGGCTGTTTACCTATGCAAAAAAAAAACCTCGTTTGCCTTTATTCTTAACATATTCTTATGCCGCACAGCTGAATGTCCAGGAACCTTATGCAGTGCGGGATCTCAGAGTCCACGTGAAGGTGAACACCGCGGCCGTGCACAACGTAAGCATTCAGTTGCGCCACATCTAGTTTAGAAACATGGAAACTCATCTTGGACGCCACTATGCCTCCAATGATATGCATTACAGAATAAACCATATAACTATTACGAGCATATGATTCAATTTTTAAAATTCTTACTACATTATTCAAATTTAACTTTTGTCTTTTATTTTGATTGAATTCATTGTACAGTATATTTGGTTTCGATATTTATTTTCACTTAGAGGGTAAATATCAATAAAATATGATACACGTTTTCCATCAATTCTGTTCAAAAATGTTTTTGCAAATTTTGAAGTAGATTGGACCAAGGAATCACGTTGTCCCATACAAACTTTGACCCTCTTTTTCACCCCCGGATCTTTACGTAATACAAAAAACACACCCTCCAAGTTTCAAGTTTCTACGATCAGCGGTTAGTCTGTGCGTTGATCCGTCAGTCATTCAGGACAAAGAATTTTATGTAGGTAGATAACGTTACAGATTATAAGAAAACTCTTACTATGCTAGGTCCTCTAAATGTTAAGTTGACTACTTAGTGTTCAACTAGTCTTATTTAACCTAATGATCGTTTCTTCATCTCCCAATGTTGCTGAGTTTGGGCAGCGCACTGCAACCTTCTCGTTTCATGATCTCATTTACCTTTCTTATCGTATGCGTCCCCCGAAAGCCTCGCTTCTGTTATCTCCGGAGTTTTAATAGCATAGACCTGAAAGCTTTGAAACGCGATGCTGGTGATATCGATTGGGTTAACGACATCGAAACCACCAGTATAATTGATGAAAAGGTAGCAGTAGCTTCAATGCTACTGTGATAAATCTTTTTGATAAACATACCCCTATTCGGCGTATTAAAATTAAATATAATCCTGCTCCGTGGAGGACTAGTGAAATTAAAAGTGCTATTATCTAATCTGGTTTTTGTACTGGCTACAGTATTGTTACCGCACTTATGAAGGTTACTGATGATATCCGCTGGGCTAATATGGACTAAAAAATAAATATATACCTATATAATTTTAAAAAAAAAAAAAACGTTGCCCCTCACTAGGAATTTCTCCTGTATCGAGGGAGCGTTCACAATCATTTAAACTCACAAACACAAATACCCAGACCCGAAACAACTACCTGTAGGCCATACAAATATTTGTTCCATGCGGGGATCGAACCCGCGACACGCAGCGCAACAACAGTTCATTGCTTGAGCCATTGCGCCAACCGTGCCGTCAAAATTTATACTATGTTAATAAATCTCTGTTTTGCTTGACTTTAGCTGTGCGTTCAACTCAGTGGATTTCGACATCTTTATTGGTGTTCTTCAATATTTTAACTTCTCTGCCTCTACGTTAACCTGGTTTGACTCATATCTTCGAGGTATCTTACAGTTTGGTATGTGTCCACATTTGATAATGACCAGCAGCACTTATGATAATTGTGTTTACCTAATTAGCGACAATAATGGAGAACCACAAGCAATCCATGATTAACGATTTATCACTGCACTGAAAAAAAATACGCGCAAGTGGGTGACTCTGGGGCGCGGACGGACGCACTCAGAAACCACCAAGACAGGATGAAATAATAATAATTTATACGGATGATTTAAGATTAGACAGTCATTAATTCATTTTTCTAATCTACAAACTAATCTTTCTATAAAATATCTATAAATGTTGGGTCACCCTACTTTTAACTTGCATTGCACTTGAAACAAAGACCAACGTAAGTTTAGTGTAAAGTAGGTTCAACTTGCGTGACTCTCGGGTTAGAGCGCATAGTTAGGTACTGTTTAGGGTTCTATTGGACACTAAGTAATAACTTAATAATTTATTTAATTCTAATACATTCATGAAATAATTAAAAACTAGCGTAAATGAGCAAACAAACAAAAATTCGATTTGACATCTGTGTCTGAACTAGATAAATAAATATTTGTAACTCAGACAGCGCTCTTCCTTAAAATTATTCATTAATTAAGAAACTATTAGTTCAATTTGACTTTAATTATTACATTGTTAGGTTTTAATCAAATGAGAAAATAAAATAAATTTAAAAAAGAGGTAAAAGGAAAATCTAACCAAGTGTATATGTGTAAACTCCTTTTGTGTAGAATGCGAATGAGTGAGTGTGTGTGGCCGGGTGAGTAGGTATAAGAACTTAATGTTGCACACTTAGGAGGTTTTCAGTTTCGTCATAGGTAAATTTATGAATATACACAAACACTTCGTTCTTACATCTTCTAATTGTTACATGCATATAAATGTCGACAAAATCTTACTATAAAGATACGGACCCAAAAAGCAGAAATACCTATTAACGAATGGGTGTTTAAACATGGTTCTGTCGGTGCTTGCTGTTAGTTTTCGTCGTCTGTATATAATAGCCGGTTTTTTAAAGTCCACTTTCGTATGTTGCCTCAAGATAGCATTCAATATGAACAATTGACGGACAGAGAGAACCTCACAAGTTTGGTACAGCTGATAAGTTGGGAACAAATACGGACGGAAAGTGCTTACTTTTAGAATAATTCTTTGTGCTACTTCTTGTGGCTTTAAAATTGTCTTTGGTGCACCACCCCATACAGAGATGCAATATGACAAAATTAATTGACCAAGTGCCAGATATACTTGTTTGATTCGTTTCGAATCTGCAACGTGCCTCAGATTTTTGAAAACGTAAATTAATTTTCGTAGTCGAGCAGTGAGCAGTTCGATATGCGGTCTAAAAGAGAGATTATTATCTATTGTTATACCTAAATATTTTGTGGAATTGACCTTGATTAATTTTGGACACTGGCAGATCGCACTGTTGCAACAGTTGTAAGCCATTAGAGATAATGATGTGTGAGCTGAGGTAGAGTTACGCATTGAAAAAGTTATGAACTGCGATTTGTCAGCATTAAGTGTCAGCATGTTACTCATCAACCAGTGGCACACGATATCAAATCCACGTTGCGCATCCTCATAGACTTGTTTTCACGTGTCAGCCGAGAACAGAAGAACCGTGTCATCTGCGTATGAAATTTTTTTCCACCTACAGAAGTAAGACCACAGAGTTCATTCAAATATACGAGGAACAGTCGTAGCTCATTGCAATAATGTGTCCATGCCCATTTGCCCATTGACTGCGAGTGCATTGCATTGGTACTGCCGGTAGTGGCGGCAGTGGCGGCACGCCGCACAGGGAGTACCAGCACGACTCGAGCGTGCTGCTTTCTGTCAGTGGCTTTTTACTTTATTAAAAAACAGTGCAGCAGAGCCGGCAGCGTCTACAAACAAAACATCAATGGATACAGTTATGTTAATAAAACACGCTTTTTCTATTTACAGTTTTTATTATTTACATATTTACAGCTACTGTTGTGTTTAGACCTTAGTTTCCTACACTTACATTTTAAAATATTTACACTTACTTGTTAAATTAATCTAGCAATATGTTATAGTGTGGAGGCTAGTAACAGCAATAGAAGACGTGCTGCGCCACCCCTAATGAATTGGGATAAGGGCAACAGATTATTGATGATATAAATACAATTAGACTACATCAGAATTTACAATTTAGTAACCTGCAGTCTTAGTTTTCGTAAGGCGGCAAAGTTGTTGGGCAAACATTGAAGGCAGTTTTACATTTGTGAGCACACCGCCGCGCGCCGCCGCGCCGGCCGTGCACTCGGTGTTGCGTCTCTTTCCGGGATGTTATTTTGCCAACGAACGGTACCAAACAAGATTTCCCTTCTCCTCATTGTCACCTTTCTGCTCCTTCCCTTCACTGAATTCAGTGCCCGACAAAGATTTTATAAAACAATTGTGCTACCTATCTCTACATAAATATAATATGCTCACTTACTAAATAATTGGCTATGTATAAACTCTAGCTATTGCAAAGAATTATGAAAGCGACCTTAATTCAAGCTAAACGTGGTTCCCACGCGGCACACTTATGAACCATCGATAACCTTTCCTAAGACCAGCAACTGGGACCATCTAAGCGGACCGAGTGTGTGCGTGGGACTCCGCGGTCTGCCTGCGCTCAGGGCTTGTCATAACAACGCCCGGCTGACTATGCTGAGAGACTTTACGTAGCTGACAAGCAGAACCAATATTACAATGAAACAATACAACTAATCTCCGATTGAGGTAACAATTACGTTATTTATGTTTCCGATACGCCCCATAACGACACCTATGTCTGGCAGTGTATGGCTATTGCTTTTTCCCGAATCGAGTTTAACATATACAGGGTGTTTGGAAGGGAGCTGTACATACGCCTAGGGTAGAAACTAGGGATAGTCTGCTACCTACCCCCGCCCATTATATTGACCTTGGCCTCAAGGTTTTTTTTTAATTTAAAATTATTTCTTTACCTTACTACGGTACTTCAGGCCCCATAACTTTTCTTCTCCACAATTTTCTGGTGTAAAATAATTTTTTGCAGGACCCTAAGACTCTAACGATTAAAACAAGACCATTAGCCGACCGGTCCCATGGATAGATTTTGAGCTACAGGTAGTTTTAGTCAAAAAGTCAAATAAAAAATAATAATAAATTAAAAAAAAACCTTGAGGCCAAGGTCAATATAATGGGCGGGGGTAGGTAGCAGACTATCCCTAGTTTCTACCCTAGGCGTATGTACAGCTCCCTTCCAAACACCCTGTATAATTATAAAAAAGATAAAAAAATACTTTGTGCTTAAATCCCAAATGTTTTTTCAATCCTTTTATCGATTTTAAACTTTAATTAAATAGCTATAATCAGAATAATTCATAATAGGAATAGATCACAATTGAATTGATGCTAATGAACTGTAAAACAACAAATCAACTACTTAATGTTATACATGTAGTTCATGTGAAAGTCAGTCAACGTAACACAACGCGAGCGATGTCAACGTAACACAACGCGAGCGATGTCAACGTAACACAACGCGAGCGATGTCAATTCTCAACAGCTATAAACTATATGGTAAACATATCAAATGTGTATATAATAATAACTTTGTCAGTTCGACACTAATCTAAAGTCACAAGAGGAAGACTCAATGAGGTTTCTGTATCTATTATTTGCTATTAATTTACTCTATCAAAGTCATGTGACCTCATCTTTGTGTCGAATGTTCGATCCCACTAGCGAATGGAACAGAAGTACAGAACACACCAAACTTCAAATAAATGCGAGGAGGGATAAACAAGACAGGGACCACGACGACTACGAAACGGAACATATCGCTCTTCTCAAATTATTACATTCAACTTTAACTATAAATGACAAGGGCTTTCACAATAATTCATAATGATTACTCTGTTTGACGTTAGATGTGTCCGATGGAGGACGAGGGCACCACAGGTGCACCAACTCCACTAATGTACAAACGGATCAGTTCACCAACGGTGAGTGCATCGCATTCACCATCGCACGTTAGCGCACAGCTCTGGCACAAACCATCAATGTAGCGTCGATCTGCTTAAACATCAGCGCAGTTGGAGCCCTGCGGTGTCTCTACATGCGCCCTATTCACGTCTCGTTCGCACCACACCTCCGTGTCACTCTCATGTAGCGCGAGCGAGATGTAATATAGCGGTACAATACGTATTTCTGGTTCCAACGAGGACACAGCTCGGGGAAACAAACTTGCCAATCGCCAGTGGTTAACATCAAAACGGAATTAAAATATTTGTAAGGCAACCGAACTGTTACTTGGTAGAGGCCCCAGAGGTTTTGGATAACACTTCACATGCAGCCCAAGGCACTTACAAAATTGTTCTAAAATATTAACTATTAGCCAACTTGTCCCGCTCCAGCCGTCAGACACAACTCGCTAGTCCGACGGCGCCTGTAACTATTGTTGCTCCGAATACCTCTGGGACTTTTTCCAAAGTATAATTAAGTACCTAGCTGTTTTAAATTACTATATCGTTTGGTTAGTAAAACAGTTACAAGAATAAAGCAAACAAGGCTAACGAGCTTAACGACGTTCAAAATATTTGGACGTGTCCAATGTGTGAAAGATTTGAACTTATACAACTAATTACAGCCAAACATATTCGATAGTAAAGAGACAGCAAAAATTAGGCCGAAGCTTGATTTTATGCTTCTAGGAAGGAGGGGCCTAAAACAAATGAATTACGTTCTTATAACTTTTTTATACACGGAGCGCATCTGCAAACCACATCATTTTAGGTGGTGCCAATCCACATATTACTCCTCCGACTTGTGATGCGCTCTTAGCCAATACGATGTCAATATAGTAATTGAGTAATGGAAGCACTGAGTCCCCTCCAGCCGAACGTGGACCTGTAAACTAGTCAAAGAGGACACCGACGTGGACGGGAGGCCAAGCGAGGGAAATAAGCCATCACAGCATGAAGACAAATGGAGAACAGGCATTAGGGATTGAGTGAATATGCTATCAATGCATGTACGAAAGTAGGGTTAAACAAGTCTTACTTTAAATACGCCTGCTACATTTAAAAGTCAAAAGGGGTATTAACACATAATTAATTGAGCTTCAGTTTGATTTTAGAACTAAAGCGTTCCCATTCGTCGTAAACAAAGAATGAATTTAACATTTAAAGTCAGGAGTCGATCGTTCAGCTGGCAGGGCCACGGGTTTCACACTGCTCAGTAACAGTTCGGTGAGATGCCTCTAATCTTACGACACCAAACAACGAGAAACTTAAGAGAAATCAAAATGGGTAGTCCATCAGGTGGCCAGTTCGTCGTTCGCCGACTCAAACTCCAACTTAACGTCTCCGCCGAGCGCGTCGACATCCTCATTCTCGGTGGCATTCAGCATGTTTAAGGTAACCTGCAATTTTAAAATACGCAAAATGAGAATGTTTTCGATATCGGTAAAGGGTTCCAATTCCAATGAGTTCTGTAATAAACTTATGAGGGTATTTGCTGTGATAAGTTTTTTATGATTACTATAGAATTTTTACTTAATATAAAAGTACACATATGAATCAATTCAATGTACATGGCAAATAACTGCTCAGAATGGACAGGTCACGCGATACGCACTGTAATCTGACAACGTTGTGAACGCACCTTCCGCTGGTAGAGCTGGACATTATCCAGCTCTTCTACATTTAGTCAGTTATAGTTCATGTACTTCCTACTGTTATACTGTTAATATGTTTTTCCAAGATATTTTATGTAAACAGAAACAAATAGTTTAGTTGTTGGAAGTATTGAACTAACACTACAACATATACGTAATATATTATCGCTACGTCATCATATTGCTAATCAATCTACAAAAAACTAAAGACAGTTCTACATTAAATAAACATAATGTTGAATACTACGTAAATAATTATCTACTTAATAAAAGAAAATATACTTGACGGTATGCCTAACTGCAACCAAGTAGGTATAAGAAGTGTTGTTTAAGTAAAAGATAAACATTACAAAATATTTTCTCGGTTCTAAAGTAGGTACTTACATATGTATTTTAGAATTTATTTAGGAATAAGTAAAACATAAGATTGTGTTTTACCAAGTTTCATAATAATTATTATTATTAACTCAAAATTATTATTTCGAACTATCGAAATGAAGTGATCCTCACATAAAAAACGCAATCATAAAATATGTCCACATAATATTGTACTTATATTCAAAACAAGAACGAATAACAATAAAAATAAGCCTAACAAAAAATGGCTCATGCAACCAGTAGCTCTACAGAAAAAAAAAACGTCACAACTAACGGAAAACAAAATTGGTTGCTTAATCAGTGATTTAGAAACCTCTGCGTTCGCGCCTAAAGATGACGGGGTCAGCGAGGGCAGCGAGGGCAGCGAGGGCAGCGCGGGTAGCACTGGTAGCACTGGTAGCGCTAGGAGCACGGGCAACGCAGGCAGCGCGGGCATTGCGGGCGTTGCGGGCGTTGCGGGCAGCGCTGGCGGTGGCGGCTGCGGGTGCCGCTGGGCGCGCGCCTTGCCGGAGACGCGCGGCGAGCCGGCCGCCGCGCGGGACACCAGCGCCACGCGAGGCACCGGCGACACGCGCGGCGCCACCTTCTCATGGCTGGTCACAGTTCTGCTTACCTGCCTGCCCACATTGGGGGGAATGGGGATGCCGGCGTCTTCGAACGCCTTCTTTTTCAGGGTGGTTCTAATCTGAGTTCTGAAACGATAAATTGCTTTGCTTAGTTTATTCTGTTCATTTGCAGTTACACGACAGTGTTAAGTTTTAGTGTAGGTCAGGTTTCAACTTGTACCTATTGCTCAAATTGAAGGCAAATGTCAAAGCTATGCGTTACAGACCCAACGTCCTACTCGGAGATCAAGAATAACGTGCAGTCAAAGAGTTAATTAGTTCGTTTTGAGAAAATGTGTTCCGATAAATGCAACGTGGTTAGTTAAAATACCTACTAATGTCGGTGGTCAATAACATGTTCCGTATGGCCGGCTGCTCGCACAGCTCCAGGCTCCACCACCATATCGCTAACATTACACCACATGCGTTTCGGTAACAACAAAAGCCTTGGCTCATGTTACATTAAGAAACTCAAAACCAAAATATTTTAAAGGTTCGAGTAGGTATACATATAGACGAAATCCATAAACTTTCAGAAGTTTGCATAAGTAAAATAAATAAATAATAAATAAATATCCTTGGACATTTCACACAACGCCATCTAGTCCCAAGCTAAGCAACCTAATGCTTGTGTTATGGTAACGAGATGGCTGATAAACTACTTATATACATTTTTTTTTTTTGTAAATACATACATGTTATAGATAGAAAAACACCCAGACTCGGAACAAATACTTGTAGGTCGTACAAATATTTGTTCCGTGCGGGAATCGAACCCGCGACATGCTGCGCAGCAGTCAATCGCTCAACCACTGCGCCAACCGTGTCGTCAAAAGTATTTTATGTTGACTAAGAAACTCAATACATAATAGGTACGGATTCGGTTATTGAGTTTCTTTAGTCATGCGTCGCGCGCCGCTACGGATGCAGTTTTCAGTTTTGCGCAGTCGGCAGTCGCGCTTCTGCCTGCAGTGCGGCAAATAACGCCACGCCCACCCCAATCGCTCGAGCGGGTGGAGGGGGGAGTGACAAGTGCGTTCAGCGCATACAGTGCAAAGCGCTATGCGCGTCGTATTTAAGAAATTCATTTGAATTAATATCAAATAACTCGACCGCAACTCCAATCCAATTCGATTCAAAAAGAACTACGAAATCATGACAGAATTTCTTATTAATTTAGCCATATTAACACTGACCAATTAAAATTAATATAATTGTAGTAGTATAGTAGAAAATCTGTAGATAGGTACCTACTTCACTGATATGAATACTACCTACATTTTACTATTACTGTTTTGTATATATCCAGATTAACCTGCAGCATTGGCACTCTTTCCAAATAATGAGATTTTTAAATGACTGACTTTACAAGCTCACCTGAGACACGTTCCGCCACAAAATTTACAATTTTTCACAATCACTTTCTTGAATTTAATTTGAATGGCATCAGCACTCAACGGACGACTGGCTGAGGGCATCTTTACCGTTCGGCTGCTTCGACACGACTGAACCAACCAACACGGCTCCTCGCGTGGAACTGTGCAGCCTCCAGTGCATCCGCAATGCGGCAGAACCCACCCCCGCCCCCCGCACACACGCTGTGCACCCACTCGCGCAGCGGCATGACACCCAATCAATACTTATCTACAGCGATTGTGTGTTTACCAGACATAAACCAGTGTCCAAGAGAATAAATATTCTACAATGACATACAGTGCAGTGTTCAAAATGAATGATGTCGATAAATCTAGCACGCCTCTGGAATCCACAGAGCAGAACATCCGAACAAAGGATTAGTTTCAGCGATGAGATTCCGCGTAGTTATCAAAAGAAGAATTATGAGAGGCACAAAAGAAAATTGTGGCCTTTGCCCTGTAGTGAGCCGACAATAGCTGTCAATTATGGTAACGGAGACTAGTCTCAAGTTTTACTGCCGTAGTTACACAGAGATAATTAAGGGTTATTGTAGATTTGCCACAAAGTAAATTCGTCACATTTTTTAAACTCCATACATTGAAAGTATATTCGTCACATGCATAACAAATATATGTAAATTCATCACAAGTCTTCATAGGTACATAATTTTTGCATGAAGTAATCAAATCAAACCAAATGTCATTTATTCAAATTAGGCTGATAATCAGCACTTTTCGAACGTCAAAATTTACTTTACTCTACTTATTTACAAGAGACAGTCCCCCAAAACGCCCACCCTTCGGCACTTCCTAGTGTTTTAGCTGGAAAGAAGAAGTGACGGAACAAACTCCCCAGCAACACATTCTGTCTGTTAGTAGTGACAGCAAACTAAGTTGATAGGAAAACCAGGTTCCGAAATGCAAATATAATTTAATAATGGTTTCTATTGTATGAGTAGGTACAAGAAGTAGGTACAAGAGTATCTTAGGTTAATAGGAGATTAATCATTTATTTCTTTCATTCTTTCTTGATATAAGCAACTGCTACTTGTATTTGTATTATTTTAAATAGGCAAGGACAATGGAGATGCGAAACGGATAGTAAAGTCCCACAGACTACCAGCAAAACAGAAGTAAGCAGGAGGTATTGGAAATTGGGATCTTTAAATCAAATCCTTTTTTATACCAGGCATTTTTTTTGTTGTACATGAGAAACAAGGATTGTAGAGTCCCACAACTACCAAAATGGTCAATTATTAGTCACCATTGCATAGTGTATGTTATTAGTTCTCATCTCCAACAATAAAATTGCATGGTATTAGAAGGGAATATAGATTTAATTATGAGATTCCTATTTCCAATAATACAAAACGCTTTTTTTAGCCCTGTATGTCGAGGCCGCGGTATCTCTTACAACATCCCGCAGCCCCGACGGGCGTCAGCCCTCCCATGTTGCTGACATCTCTTTGAGACGCGCGTGGAACACGAAGCGCCGTCGACACGGCCTGTCGTCGTCGTAAGACGGACGGACGGCGAGCTAGCCCATCACTCACCGTCCACAGGCCAGGCCTACGGTGGCCGGAAACAATCACGTGGGCCCGACGCCCAGAGCGCCTGCCGCGGCGGCTGGGACGACAGGATCTCTCCTTCTTGCGTTCCGCCACCTCCTTCGCTAGCATCACTGCTTTGCAGAAGTTGGCGACGGCGTCCCATTCCTCCTCGCCCTGGACCATGGGTTGCACCAGGGTCGGTCGCCGCCGATCGCCGGATATAATAATCCCACCAAAAACAAAACTTGTAAAAAAAAGCCAAGCCGAGCAACTCACTTTTACCGTAAAAAGTAGTGAGATCCATGTAATACCAAGTCAGTTAATATATTTAATCCCTACTTAAAAACCTTTGATGTTTTAAATAAAAGATTGACTTGGCCATCGCATCGCAATCGCCAATGTTAAACAGGCCATTGTAATAGCTAATCGCCATGGCATTGGCCAATGTGATGCAGTGGCCAAGTCAATCTTGTATTTAAAACATCAAAGGTTTTTAAGGGCCTTTGCTCAGGAGTGGGACAATATCCCACTCCTGAGCAAAGGCCTCCCCCCATTCCTTCCACTTCTTACGATGGTGTGCTTCATCTTGCCAGTTGGTGAGAAAGCCATCCAAGGCGTCCCGCCATAGGGCACGCCACGATAGTGGCGGTAAGTCCCCTCTTTGAGGAGTGGCTTGAGAGGCGCCACGGCGCCCTCAACTTCCGTCTGACGCAGGTCCTCACCGGACACGGTTGTTTCGGGAGGTACCTGCACCGAATCAGGCGGGAGGAAACGCCCGGATGCCACCATTGTGAGGATCGGCCGGAGGACACGGTGGAGCACACAGTGGAGGTGTGCCCCGCTTGGGCGGAGCCCCGCCGTGTTCTCGTAGCGGCGATCGGCGGCGGCGACCTCTCGCGCCCGGCCCTGGTGCAAGCCATGGTCCGGGGCGAGGAGGAATGGGACGCCGTCGCCTCCTTCTGCGAAGCAGTGATGCTGGCGAAGGAGGTGGCGGAACGCGAGAGGGAGAGAACCTCTCGTCCCAGCCGCCGCGGGAGGCGCTCCGGGCGTCGGGGGTCCCGCGATGACCTCCGGCCACCGTAGACGCGGGCCTGTGGACGGTGAGTGATGGGCTAACTCGCCGTCCGTCCGTCTCACGACGAAAACAGGCCGTGTCGACGGCGCGTTCGTGTTCTACGCGCGCCTCAAAGAGATGTCAGCAACATGGGAGGGGCCCGAAAGGGCCGACGCCTGTCGGGGCCGCGGGTAGTCCAACGGTTATCGCGGCCTCGACATAGAGGGCGAAGAAGGAACATGGGTGGTTTTTAGTCAGTAGAAGTCTGACACTCCCTTTCGCTCTGCCCAAGAGCGGGAGGGGTTATTCGATGATTTTACACCCACCAAAAAAAAAAAAAAGGCGTCCCGCCATCTTCCCCTCGGTCTACGGCGACCCCGTCTAGCTGTGTTAGGGCTCCATTCTTGCGATATTCGGGCCCACAGCTGCGGCGGCATCCGGCAGACATGGCCCGCCCAGTCCCATTTCAGTCTTGCAGCTTTATAAGCTACGTCGGCAATTTGCGTTCTGGAGCGCAGTGTGGTGTTTTTTATGCGGTCAGTTAATTTTACATTCAGAATGCTGCGCTCCATCGCTCGTTGGCAAACCTTGAGTTTGGACTTCTGGATCTTAGTCAAAGACCAAGTCTGTGCACCATATGTCAGGATGGGGAGAATACACATGTCCATTAGTTTGCGTTTTAAGGGGATGGGTAAATCGCCCTTGAATAGCTCTTTCATGGACCAGTAGCTCTTCCAGGCGTTTGCAGTGCGTCTTGCCACTTCTTAATCTTGTCTCGCCTCGCCAGGTGAGCTGTTGGTCATGAGCTTGGTCTTTGACATGTTCATCTTCAGTCCAACCTCAAGGCTTGCCTCGCTCAGTTCTTGAAGCATTTGTTCCAGTTCCGCGGCCGATGGGGAGAAAAGCACAATGTCATCAGCGAAGCGTAAATTTGTCAACCTCGCCTCGTCGAGACATATACCTCTCTCTTCCCATGCGGTCGCCAAAGTTCTAAAGACTTCCTCTAGGGTACTGGTGAATAGCTTTTTTATTTGAATTTTTTATTTGAATTTTATTTTTGTGTGTTATTCAAAATACATAATAATATGTTACTTTCATAATGTAATATTCAACTTAATGTTGGTTTGTTATTTACATAATACGAGTAAATAACACAGACTAGACCGCGAGAACTGTTTGACCGCAATCTAAACGTATATGTAGACTTGAACTATAATATAATATACATAATTGTAATGTACTCGCCAAGACCTTTCATTTGATACCAAACATGTTATGATTATCTAAATTAATTTTTTATCGAGCTTAGAATTTGACATTCAAATTTCGTCATTAAAAGAATTGTTAAAATTTATATAGCCTATGCCACCCGGGCTATTCTTACGAATCTATTGACACCGCATTTATTAAATTACGTTCAGTAGTATAGGCGCTACGGTGGAACATACAAACATACATAGAATGCCAAAATCATTACCCTTCCTTTTGGCTTCGCCGTAGTCGGGTAAAAACACACAGTATTTATTATTTTTATTCGGTTTATGAAATAATATATTGTAGGGAAACCTTCATGATGTGAAGAAAACCTCCATAATGTGAAGAAAACCTCCATAATGTGATGACCGTAGATGAAGACTTTAGACAGCCGAACTGTCAAAATCAACTGCCAGATAAAAACAGAGGAACTTTTGCTATAGACAGCTCTGCGGACGGGCACATAATTTTCGTATCGTATAAAAAGCATATGCTTTTGTGTAAGAAAACCAAAAATCAATAATCAATGCGATAAAGTTTTAGTTTGTTAATTGAATATTGTTTTATTTGCTTTTATCAGAAGTGGGATACGTTTCCCACATTTGGTTTTAGTTAACGCATTATTGATTTCTGGTGTAATATTTTGTTGATTATAGAAATCAACAAAATATTACACCAGAAATCAATAATGCGTTAACTAAAACCAAATGTGGGAAACGTATTATTGTGTTGCATGTTGCAATAATGGAATTCGTAATTGTTTGCGTTCTAGGAGTCACAAAGTTTCCATACGCCCACATCGAAACCGCCCGCCGTCCAGGCCCTGACCAAGAAGTCATTATGGATTACGAGAGTCCTTACAAACAGTTTATTGTGACCCGGCTAAATGCGTAAAAAGATAGATCGTTGGTAGCTGTGTTGACTAATGACGACGTATTTTCAACAAATAGCGATTCAACGGAAGAATATCTGAAGGCTATTCATTCTTAAAGATACGGTAGTACCTTTCACTTGATTTCTATGTGTCAAATCATCATCATCTGCCTAGCCTTTTCCCAACTTCCAGTCTACTTCCAGTCTAACCGGATGCAGTTGAACACCAGTATTTTATATGGAGCGACTGCCTATCTAGCCTTCACAACCCGGTTTATGCTGAGTAATACCCTTTGGTACGACTCGTTGTCAGACGTTCAGATACACTGACTATCTGTAACGACTGCTAAAGATCTATTTATGGCAGCTGGGACAGCTTAACGTACTTTCCGAGACATGGAGGAAACTGGGTACCTATGTTTTGGGTGGTTACCCATCCACAAATCAACCTTAGCAAGCGCGTAACATAAAGATCGACCCGAGTGGCATTATGCCACGAGCTTATAAACAATTTTGACTCTAATATACACACATCGTTTATGCCTGCTTTGATGAAGTAGATCGTGCACAAACTCTGAATAAGTGTAATGATGCTGAACGTTTGTCGCGTTTCGGTCATTGTCTTAAGGGCGATGCAAAGTCTTGGTTGGATGATTGGGTTACTCAGTGGCGTGCAGTGGCGATGGGTAGGCTACGAATAATTGACAGAAAAAAAAAGTCACATTTACCTATATATTCATTGATGATAATGATTCATCGTGGCCGCGAAAAGCTAATTCCTGTTTTCCCAGGAAGCATACGACATCGATCAGTCTTTGAAAAATATTTCTATTCCTATCTACTTTAGAATTATGCCTTTCTATATCTAATCTGGTAAGTTGGACGAGAAGATACTACTCAGCTTCCCAAACGCTGCCCAGCCGAGTCGGATTCGACGATTGACCGATTGGCCGATGGGGTCGAAAAGTTCAGGAGTGGCGACCGCGAACTGGAAGACGTTGCGTTGGAAGGCCTCCCACTAGGTGGACCGATGACCTGGTGAAGGTTGCGGGGATCCGCTGGATGCGAGACGCACGGGACCGGTCAATGTGGCGACACTTAGGGGAGGCCTATGTCCAGCAGTGGACGTCTTTCGGCTGAAATGATGATGATGATGATGATGATATCTAATCTTAACTGGCTGTTAATACTCGTTTCAATACGTGATTTACCAAATGTATTCAACTTTAAGCAACCCTCTATATGTTTTTCTGATAGGTCATGCTTTTTGGCCGAGGAATGAAAATTATGCAAATCAAGAAATCCCTCGCTCCACTTACTGGCAGTATTAAACAAAATGCACGGAAAACAAAATAATTTATATGTGTGTATGCAGCCACACAGCCAGGTAAATTTATAATTATGAGGATTAAAATGACGAGTACGCGATGAATTACCATATTTTTGGATTAATTCTCGTAATTCGGGTACACATCTACCTTTAGATACTACTATAATTTTATCATGATACGCTAATTGAGAAAACTTATTCCCTTTAACATCCAACAAACACACATTATCAGCACAAATTTCACAAGTAATACCATTGTTATTTGTTAGGTAAATAAACTAATAATACACAACAAAATTAATATTTACACTCTGTTAATAATGTTAACTGTACGTTTTCGGTTTCAAAACAAAATCGCGCTATATATTGCTTGTCACAACAATGAAACAGTAATGGCTTCCTCTTACGTAAAATATAATTTCTAGGTTATTAAATCATTGTCGATAGAAAAATACTAGCAAATAAAATTGCATCATTTTCATATCGAGTTTGTTCACAACAGCGGTCAACATGTTTTGCAGGATTATACGAAATCCATCAATGAGGTTACAAGTTGACAACATTGCGAACATCGAACTAAACAGGTGCTGCGCTCTATGCACGGAAGCCCGAAGTTCGCGAAGCGCGAAATTAAAATCTCCTTACGTTTTTGCAATTTGCAGGCCAGTGCTAGTTTGTATGTTCATTAAAATATGATTCCCGGTTTTAAGACGTATGTAGTCATATTTTATTCAACATACAACCTAGCACTGGCCTACAAATTGCAAAAAAATGCAAGTTTTGAACTTCGCGGGTTATAGATTGGTTGTGTTGTTGCAGCCAATGACAGCCCACTCAGCTACAGTCGCAGGAGCTGCTGCGTTAAAATTGCGAAAATCTATGTATGTGTGCGGTTCATAGACACGGGCCATACGCACCGATGTGACGCTGTGTGCATACAATTATGAATGGGTTTTAGACAAGTCGAGTGTTTGCCTGTAATAAGATTCGTACTAATCGTAGTCCTTGCCAATGAGTTTTAGTGGGGCGCGAAAAATTGCTATGAGTATTTTAACAGGAGTTTGAACTTTTTTTATGATTGATTTGTACATAGTGTTATTTTATTACATCGTTTATTAGTTATAAGAAATGCTCAGTTGGTAAGGTAGGCTAAGCCTAAGAGCCTATATAGGGCGCACGCCCCTGGGTTAACTACCTATCGGTAATTAATGCAGTAATTAAATGAGAATCTTTTTGCGTGAAAAAGGCTGACATGGCGAACATTCTTTATGAGGTCATAAGTTTTGACTTTTGCTTCGAATGCAAAGTACGCTTGTCGACCTTTATTACGGTTATAGAACATGTGAGGGTATGATCGGGTACGAACTTATTAGTGCTATTATCATATGTGGTATCAATGATTTCAACCTAAAAGCAGCAGCTACGAATAGGAACCGTAAGCCATTAGTTAGTTACTTAATTATTTTTCGACTATGAAGCCGATCAGTCGTCATTCCGACATCTAAAAGACTCCATTATAACAAAATCAATCAACTACTAGCACAAATGCTTCAGGAACGAAAATTGTTTGCACGTATTGTAAGAAAATTGGGCACCTTAACAAAGATTGTTTTGCCAAACAACGGTCGGATAATAGATGTTTGTTCCTTACTTTCATAATTACAATAGGAGTAATTAATAAAGTAATCGTTGAGGAGTATTGTAATTTTACGCACAAAATATTATCAACATTTCAACTACTAGTGCTGTCCGTGCAAAAGTCTTTGCTATCGAATCGAATGAGTATTACATCCAGACGTGGCTTGTTGTCAGCGATAACGACATTCTTAGAAATATTAAATGTTTTTTTTAAATTTATGATAACTGGAACTGCTACTTCAATTGTGCCGCCTGCACGTTCTCAATATTGGTGTGCCCGTGTGTTATACGCCGTACAAATCATCTTTTAATGAAAAGTTGCGTTGATTTTCATTCCTTATACAGAATCACTGTTAAGGACGGTTAGGTACCCTTTGCCATTGATCATTGAACATAGATCGGTTATACAAGGGTAAATAGTTTACAAATCTTTTTATAGCATTAGGGTTTCATCAGATTATAATGAAGAGAAAATAATGCTTAAGAAGAAAAGATAATGCTTTTGTTACGCCTAAAAATGCCCATAGTACTTGGTAATGCGGCAGTCGTCCTTTAGCGTATTATTAGCAATACGCTTCGTTATTTATGATTATATGCTTTTCTTAACTTAACTCTTTCGTGTCGGGACTAAACAAAAAGTTTGCAGTTTATGCCGAATGACCGAAAGACCTTTCATGCAACTTTGTTATATTTGTTGATCGGTATAGATGGAATAAGTCCATTAAACTATGAATTGTTGCACCAACCACCTCAAGTTATTCGAAAATATGATCTTGCTTATGTCATTTAATACGTACAGTCTAAAGGGAAATTGGATCCCGGAATGTGCGGCTCTCATAAGTTGATAATATTATTGGACCGAAGAATGGCCGATACGAATTGATGGTTATTGCTGAAGCCCATGGCAAGGCGACCAATGCGGTGGCGCAGTTCAGTGCCTTAAAAGGGCTAGTGGACTTCAGGTGACTGTGCTGTTTACTTTGTTTGTGAGTAGACATTGAATGTCTGTAGGTATTGTTGTTTACTGCCTTGTTTGTATACTAGACCTTGTGTATTATGTGTAGTCTTGTTTGTATACTAGACCTTGTGTATTATGTGTAGTCTTGTTTGTATACTAGACCTTGTGTATTATGTGTAGTCTTGTTTGTATACTAGACCTTGTTATTATGTGTAGTCTTGTTTGTATACTAGACCTTGTGTATTATGTCTAGTCTTGTTTGTATACTAGACCTTGTGTATTATGTCTAGTCTTGTTTGTATACTAGACCTTGTGTATTATGTCTAGTCTTGTTTGTATACTAAACCTTGTGTATTATGTCTAGTCTTGTTTGTATACTAGACCTTGTGTATTATGTCTAGTCTTGTTTGTATACTAGACCTTGTGTATTATGTCTAGTCTTGTTTGTGTACTAGACTTTGTGTATTACGTCTAGTCTTGTTTGTATACTAGACTTTGTGTATTACGTCTAGTCTTGTTTGTATACTAGACCTTGTGTATTACGTCTAGTCTTGTTTGTATACTAGACCTTGTGTAATAAAAGCCTAGTCTTGCTTCAATACTAAACCTTCCGTGTTATGGTGAGTCCTGTCTTCTGTGACTACTGGAACTTGTGTCATATGCTCTAGTTGAGTCTGCTGTGACTACTAGATTTCGTGTTATGTCTGGTCTTGTTTGTATAGAATATCATGTGTTATTTTTAGTCTTCTCTGACTACTAGATATTGTGTGTTACGTCTAGTCTTGTCTTTTGTGATTTCTACACGTTGTGCGATATGTTCTAGTCGAGTCTAGTCTTGTTTTATATTAGATCTTGTGTGTTATGTCTAGTCTTGTCTTTTGTGATTATTAGTCCTTGTGCGATATGTTCTAGTCAAGTCTTTTGTGACTACTTGATCTTGTGTGTTACGTCTAGTCTTGTTTTATACTAGATCTTGTGTCTTACGCCTAGTCTTGTTGTATACTAGATTTTGTATGTTATGCCTAGTATTGTCTTTTGTGATTACTAGACCTTGTGCGATATAATTGTTCTAGTCGAGTCTTCTGTGACTACTTCATCTTGTGTGTTAGGTTTAGTTTTGTTTTTATACTAGATTTTGTGTGTTATATTTAGTCTTGTCTTTTGTGATTACTAGACCTTGTGTGGTATGTTCTAGTGTTGTCTTTTCTGACTACTAGACTTTTTTCGATGTTCTAGTGAGTCTTTTGTTGCTACTAGACCTTTTGTGATGTTCTAGTGAGTCTTTTGTGGCTACTAAACCTTGTGTGATGTTCTAGTGAGTCTTTTGTGGCTACTAGACCTTTTGTGATGTTCTAGTGAGTCTTTTGTGGCTACTAGACCTTGCGTGAAGTTCTAGCGAGTCTTTTGTGGCTACTTTGTGATGTTCTAGTAAGTTTTATGTGGCTACTAGACCTTGTGTGATGTTCTAGTGAGTCTTCTGTGGCTACTAGACCTTTTGTGATGTTCTAGTGAGTCTTTTGTGGCTACTAGACCTTGTGTGATGTTCTAGCGAGTCTTTTGTTGCTACTAGACCTTTCGTGATGTTCTAGTGAGTCTTTTGTGGCTACTAGACCTTGTGTGATGTTCTAGTGAGTCTTTTGTGGCTACTAGACCTTTTGTGATGTTCTAGTGAGTCTTTTGTGGCTACTAGACCTTGTGTGATGTTCTAGCGAGTCTTTTGTTGCTACTAGACCTTTTGTGATGTTCTAGTGAGTCTTTTGTGGCTACTAGACCTTGTGTGATGTTCTAGTGAGTCTTTTGTGGCTACTAGACCGTTTGTGATGTTCTAGTGAGTCTTTTGTGGCTACTAGACCTTGTTTGATGTTCTAGTGAGTCTTTTGTGGCTACTAGACCTTTTGTGATGTTCTAGTGAGTCTTTTGTGGCTACTAGACCTTGTGTGATGTTCCAGTGAGTCTTTTGTGGCTACTAGACCTTTTGTGATGTTCTAGTGAGTCTTTTGTGGCTACTAGACCTTGCGTGATGTTCTAGTGAGTCTTTTGTGGCTACTAGACCTTGTGTGATGTTCCAGTGAGTCTTTTGTGGCTACTAGACCTTTTGTGATGTTCTAGTGAGTCTTTTGTGGCTACTAGACCTTGCGTGATGTTCTAGCGAGTCTTTTGTGGCTACTAGACCTTTTGTGATGTTCTAGTGAGTCTTTTGTGGCTACTAGACCTTTTGTGATGTTCTAGTGAGTCTTTTGTGGCTACTAGACCTTGCGTGATGTTCTAGCGAGTCTTTTGTGGCTACTAGACCTTTTGTGATGTTCTAGCGAGTCTTCTGTGGCTACTAGACCTTTTGTGATGTTCTAGTGAGTCTTCTGAGGCTACTAGACCTTGTTTGATGTTCTAGTTTAGTCTTTGGGACTACTAGACCTTATATCAGGAGCAGGTGCATCAGATGAGACTATTCTTATAATAGACGATGAAACTACATCTGAAGTATGGAAGCGGCATGTGCTGAGGATGTTGGACTATTTAAACCTGCCGAGGACGTCAGGATGTCAGGAGAGGCCGTGTGAGGAAACCTTCATGATGTGAAGAAAACCTCCATAATGTGAAGAAAACCTCCATAATGTGAAGACCGTAGATGAAGACTTTAGAGAGCCGAACTGTCAAAATCAACTGCCTTATAAAAACAGAGGAACTCTTGCTAAAGACAGCTTTGCGGACGGGCACACAATTTTCGTATCGTTTATAAAGTATAATTATGCTTTTGTGTAAAAAAAACAAAAATCAATAATCAATTCGATAAAGTTTTAGTTTGTTAATTGAATATTGTTTTATTTGCTTTTAATATTATAATTAGGTCTGAGGAAATAGTTCATAACTACGATTACAACGTTAAACTTAGTCTATTCAATGGGATATGCAGTCGTACTTATAGTACGCATGGCGAAACCGCGATCGCAGAGGAGTGATAGTTTCCATATTACCTAATTTTTTAAAGTATCGCCGCCCATATTTCCTCATATTAAACATAAAACCCATGTTGGAATGTAAAAAACGGATGGTTATTTACGGAGATAGCCACCAACATTTAAACTTAGAAACTTTACCTCTCTAATGCTCTCTATTTTTTAAGCTAGGGAGCTGGCGAGCAAAAAATCTATATTATTATTTGCTCATGGGGCAGAGTTTATTAATAGCAATTATACGATAAGAAATATTAAAAACCGCGTCTGTCACCATGGTAGCGCTGCGTTGTCAATTGACAGCCCCTATAAAATGTACAAAAAAAATAAGTATAATAAAAATATAAGTTTAAAAACTAAAAACCGACTACAAACCGCGGTCTTAAAAGTAGAAAACAAGAAAATTATTCTTGTCTGATATTCATATACTGAATTTGTATATTTCTATTTAAATACTAGCTGAACCCGGCATGCCTTGCCCTTTTTCCTACCAACTACCTGCCTACTACCTACCTACTACGTACCTACTACCTACTACCTACCTACTACCTACCTACCTACTACCTACCTACCTACTACCTACCTACCTACTACCTACCTACCTACTACCTACCTACCTACTACCTACCTACCTACTACCTACCTACCTACTACCTACCTACCTACTACCTACCTAAATACTACCTACCTACCTACCTACAACCTAACTATCTACTTACCCAAAAAAAAAGAACAAAAACTATCCTATGTCCGTCTCCTGGTTTTAAGCTACCTCTCCACCAATTTCCAGCCAAATCGGTTCAGCCGTTCTTGACTTATAAATAGTGTAACTAACACGACTTTCTTTTATATTGTATATAGATAAGTAAAATTATTATAGAGGAACGCCGTAGTCGCATGCCACTGATACCTGATGCTGCATGCATGCAGATGTCAGCTGCTGTTACCGTTAGCAAGGTGGCATGCGACTACGACTGACCTCTATAATAATTTTACTTACATTTAAATTTAAATATACAAATTCAGTATATGAATATCAGACAAGAATTATTTTCTTGTTTTCTACTTTTAAGAACGCGGTTTATAGTCGGGTTTTAGTTATTAAACTTATATTTTTATTCAAATCTTATTTTAGTGTTATTTAATAAATCCGTTATAATATATTACTTTCATGATGTAAAATTCTACTGAATGTTGGTTTGCTGTTTAAATAGTACGAGTAAATAGCAGACTAGACCGCGAGAACTTTTTGACCGCATTCTAAAGGTGTGTTTACCAAAACTATAATATGATATACATATTTGTAATGTGCTCGCCAAGACCTCTCATTTGATACCCAACATGTTACGATTATCTCAATTTAATTTTTTTCGATTATTTGACATTTAATTCCGTCATAAAAAGAATTGTTAAAATTTATATAGCCTATGTCACCCGAGCTATATTTACGAATCTATTGACACCTCATTTATTAAAATATGTTCAGTAGTCTAGGCGCTACGGTGGAACATACAAACATACATACATACATACTTACATACCATACATAGACTGCCAAAATCATTACCCGTCCTTTTGGCTCCGCCGTAGTCGGGTAAAAATTAAAACCCGAGTACGAATAAAAACGCAGACTAATAATACCGCTGTCTTAAAAGTATTAAACAAGAAAAATCGTGTAGTAAGTAGGTAGATAATTTGATAATTATAGAGGACAGCCGTAGTCGCGTTTTTAATTAACAGCGCTTCAGAAATGTCAACAAAAATAATATGCTATATCATCTGCTCGTGTCTGTCTCTTTGACCTTTGTCCATATTGCAATTAAAAAAAGAACATAAATGAGGCAGAAACCCAGGTCACTGATTTTCCGAAAGCAGACCATTTGAATTCTATTTTTTAATCTCCTAACAAAGATACTAACTACTCACTATGGAAGATAACAAAACAGCTTAAACGACCGAAAGAACACATACCACCTATAAAAGCTCATGATGCTAATACCATAACTGCCACCTATGCAGATGATACAGCCATTCTGTCGGTTCACGAGGATCCCGACATGGCGTCAGCCAACATGCAAACCCACATCCATGGGGTAGAAAAATGGCTGGATAAATGGCGTATTAGGGTCAACCCAGGAAAATCTGTCCATGTAACCTTCACCCTAAGAAAGCAGACTTGTCCCCCAGTAAGAATCTACAATAAGGAAATTTCTCAGGCCGAAGATGCCAGATATTTGGGTATGCATCTTGATAAAAGACTCACCTGGAGAAAGCATATCTGGACCAATAGTAAACAGCTGGATATGAAAGTCAGATCAATGTACTGGCTAATAGGTTGCAAATCGAACCTCTCACATGAAAGCAAAATAGCTACCTTCAAGGTCATCCTTAAACCAATCTGGGCTTACGGAATCCAGTTGTGGGGTACTGCTAGCAATGGCAACATAGAGATTCTCGAAAGATTTCAAAGCAAAACATTGAGAGCTATGCTAGATATACCCTAATATGTGAGCACAAATATATACACGAGGACCTGAAGATCGCCACCGTCAAACGATCTCTAGATACAGCGAAAGCTATCAGACGAGAATATCGACTCACGTCAATGAACTGGCGTCGAAACTAGTGGGCACAGGAAGTATCACACACTCCAGATTGAAACGGCTTAGTGTACACCTACCGCCTACACTTACCGTGAGATTTGGTGATACCAGATGAAAGGGATTCATGGGAATTCCTTCTGCTGACAAGACAAGGATCAAGAATCATCATAATGGCTTATTGTGTTGACACAGATACAGACTGTAGGGACGCATTGTAAGCGTGCACGACATAATGCAAGGTAAGGAGAATTGCTTGTGCGAGCGCGACGTATGAACGGCGAGCTAGGTACTGCGCACTAGTCCGGTCAGAAGGTTCTCCTTGGGACTTAATTGGAATAAAAGTCATTCAGTAGTGAGGCAGCCATTTATTTAAATCAACCCAGAGACTATATCCGGACAGCGCAGTGCTCATATAAATAGGGATTGGCGTAATCATTAACAGTGACAAAACGATCCCAAAACGACGCTTGTGTCAAGTATTCAATTAACAGGTCTAGCACGGTTTCTCGTTTTTAGGGTTCCGTAGTCAATATGGAACCCTTTTAGTTTCGCCGTGTCCGTCTGTCTGTCTGTCTGTCCGTCTGCACTATATCTCAAAGACTCTTAGTACTAGAAAGCTGTAATTTGGCATGAATATACAAATGATTTACGCCAACAACGTAAGATTCCTCTTGATGGCGCGAGTGTCACTGGCTACATTAAAATTAAAAAACAAAGAAAATTGCTAATTTTGGGGGCCTTTGTCATATCGCGGATTAGAAAAAAAAAACCCGTTTCCATCGAGTAGGGTATCAAAATGAAGGGTTTTAAAAGGCAATTACAAAAATGTAAGACACTTGATGACAGACACACGATGTTTAAAAGAAATTCAATGTCACAAATCCTATAAACAAACACTAAAAGTTTTTTTTGGGGGTAGGTGCAGAAAAAGTAAAAATATTGTAACGAGTCTTTTAAGCCTGTTACATGATACGTATTGTTTGATTTAATTTGTAGGCACCACGGTGGTGTTGCCATATAAGAATTCATTTTTTGGTTGATTTAGAATCGTGAAGTGGTCACACTGGCTTTTTCTTTTTGAGGCTGTCAAGTTGACTTTGACATTTGTCACTTTTCGACCTATAGCTTTTGGACAGAATGGCGTAATTTCAGCGCCGCTATAAATCTTGAAGTATTACTTCAGATGGGCGGCATCTAATCCCAATTATGTGGTAGCCGATTGCCCTTGTAAGCATCCTAATTGGATAGCTCATATATTTTATGGTAAGTGAATTTTTTCGTGATTTCGGTCCGTTCCGCGTTGTCATGGCTATATTGATAGCAGACGCTAATAGTTCCGATATTTAATTGTTTCAGGATCTTTTAACTTGATTAAGTACTTATTTGTCTGGATTCATTCATCTAATGATGACCACAGTTTGATATTTTGGAAGAAACGGTGAGTTTATTGCATTTGGTCGCAACCACCTCGGTCGCCAATTGTTTTTACCAACGCTGAATATCAGCTAACGATTATTCTTGTTTGTTTTCAGCCACAAGGCGTTTTTTTTCTACTACTTAAAATTTTAGACGCTCGCCCCTACCAAAATATATCTTGGACCGCCTTTGGCATCCCTGCGGAAATGCATATCACCAAGATGAGCGTTAATCTTTTGGTTGTTAGGATAATCGACGGAATTTGGTATGGTTTGTGATACATAACGTAGATCATCTATTTGGTAAAGTGCAATAATGACAGGTCTTAAAAGATTGTTTCATTTTAGTTTTAGCTATTAGAAAGGAATTCTCTTGTGTATTTCTACCAGCAGCCTTCGGGTAATAAAATCGCTCTATAATTTTCATGCTCGATTTTTATTGATACCTTCCCGCTTGAAGATTAAAAGTCTCAAGCTCCCGCAGGTAAGTCTATCTTTGGCATAGTTTTGTGTGCACTCCAGGCGCCCGAATTTTTTACCTCAACTTATATTTTTATTTGGAGTACACCACACATTTATAAATAATATCACTCACTCACACTCATACACAAATATTATATTTTTTTAATATTACAATATGTTCCTGTAATTTTATTTGCATTTTAATAGTATTTTTAAATAATTAAGTGAATATTTCTATTGGATATCTTAGACTTTCCTACCATTAAGCACATATTGTGTGGACAGTAATTTACACATGTACTAAACTGTGCTAATTGCATTTACTTGCTGGCTTAAACTGACACTTGTACTTTGACCTCATTGAACACTGCACTTGAACACAAAGTCACAATTATGAGCACTATAGCTGACATTGCGGAGTCTCAGCGTTTAGCAATGACGTCACTCAACCAGCGCATGGCAGACTTTGAAGAGCACCTGAGGGCGTCATCACCTGGTGCAGACTTGAGCGGACTTCATAAGGAGTTTTCTGCCTTCAAGGAGGATGTGTGGTGTGTCCTCAGTGCGTTGCAGCTGCAGATTGCTGAGGTGAGCAAGAGTGTTGATGTTATTGAGATGCGTCACAGGAAGAAGTTCTTGCTGCTAGGTGGAGTGCCTGAGAGACCAGATGAAAATCTCTCAGAAAGTGTGGTATCCATTGTCCAAAATAAGCTGGGTATTACTGATTTGGCACCTTCTTCCCTATCGGTATGCCACAGGCTGGGCAAGGCTTCAGAAGCTCACACTAGACCAATCCTGCTTCGTTTCATGGAGTCTGCCATACGGGATCAGATCTGGAAAACCAAGGCCAAACTGAAGGGATCCTGTTATGTGGTATCGGAGTTCCTCACTCGTCAGCGGCAATCGGCTTTTACAACTGCTCGCAAATTGTTCGGTGTGACCAATGTGTGGACTATGGACGGAAACATCAACGTCAAGCTTTCTAACGGGAAACTTCGCCGGATCTTCACCGCTGACGAAGTCATCGCGCTGGGAGCGGAGAATGGCAAGTCGCTGGATCCAGTAGTTCCTCCTGACTCCAACCTTGCCTCGAATAACGCTAGCCCGGCGCCGACGCAGGCTCAGACGCCTCATACTCGGTCAAGGCGGCAAGCAAAGAAGAAGTAACTTGGTTTGTTTTGTCTGCTCTCACAATCCTGTTTCCTTTTTGTATGTTTAACATCTTTAGTGCTAGTTTTCTGTTCATTCGACATTGGTATGAACACGTCACAGTGACTTTACTTGAGTACCGACGCTTTATTTACTTTTTTATATTTACTTTGTTATATTATAATATGTATTTGCTCGTATTTTTACGTACTGTCAACATTATCACGATTTATGTCTCATGTCACTGTCAACGGCGTGTATCAGTTTCGTTCGGAAACGCTTTTTTATTTTGTTTTAGATCTTTTTTGTGAACAGTCTGCCGGCAGGTTATGCAATTAATTCTTACGTGAATTTTATTTCTAATCCATTTTATATATTATTTATTATATTTTACTATATTTATTGTATATTTATTTACTTAATTTGGTAATAATTATGTCTGACGATGACTCTTTTTATTCTTGTTCTTCCACGTCTTTTTCAAGTCTTGATGATCCTTTGTCGGTGAATAGTTTTCTTAATAATGAGTTCCAGCGATTTAACAAATGTTTTAATGTATGCCATGTCAATGCCCAGAGCATTCCTCAGCACCACTCTGAGATATTGGATTTATTTTCTGCCGTCTCTTTACATGCTGTTTTGGTGTCTGAAAGTTGGTTAAAACCCGAGCTTCTCTCACATTTTTACGAGCTACCTGGTTTTACTTTAATTCGAAACGATCGTATTGGGAAAAGAGCCGGGGGTTTTGCCATTTATCTGCGAAGTGAGATCTCCTACAAAATTTTACATTCCTCGTCTCCAATGTATAATGGCAACCCTGAGTATTTATTTCTGGAAATCGTTGTTGCAGGGGTTAAAGCCGTTCTAGGAGTAGTTTACTGCCCTCCTACTATAGATTACTTCTCCACTTTGGAATCTCTCTTCGAATCTATTTCCTCAGAACACAAACATCTCATAGTCATGGGTGATTTTAACACAGACCTTTTGAAGGATAACCCTAGATCACGTAGGCTGAGTGCGATCCTGGAGTCGTTGAGTCTGTCACTCCTTAAACTTAGTCCAACTCATCATAATGTTGGCTCAAGCGATTCCTGGCTCGACCTTATGCTTGCTTCTTCTGCGGATCTCGTTGTCAACCATAGTCAGATCGCTGCGCCTGGTTTATCCCGACACGATCTGATCTATTTATAAACCAAAACCAAAATTAAACCCGCTAAGCAGCGGCCTGCCATTATTTTTCTCCGTAATTTCGCAAGATTGGACAAAGATCTACTCAATAGTGACGCACAAGCCCTTGATTGGGTTAATATCGCCCAGTCGTCTTCGGTAGATCAGAAAGTGGATATTTTTAATAGATATGTGCTCCAGCTCATTGACACGCACGCGCCACTGAAGGCTGTTCGTGTCAAGCGCCCCCCAGCCCCATGGATAACCCCTGGGGTTCGTATGGCGATGAGGCGACGTGACCGGGCTTTTAGAAAATATAGGCGGGACCGCAGTGGGGAGAACTGGGACCTGTATAGGTTGAACAGAAACCGCTGCAACCAGATGGTAAGAGCATCTAAACGCCGATACATTTGTGAAAATGTCCTCAATTTTTCTCCGGCCGATATTTGGAAGTTTCTCAAGTCACTTGGTATAGCGAAATCTCCCTCCAGTGTTGTATCTCTTAATCTGCCTTTAAATGATCTTAATAAACACTTTTCAACATCATCTACACTTGCGGTTGGCGTTAAGAATACAACTATCCTTGATATTACTTCCAAGCCAACGTTTCCTCCCGACTCTTTTTCATTCTCCCCCGTGACTAACGCTGAGATCCTTAAATATTTTAATTCAATTTTAAATCTAAAGCGGTGGGTTGTGTGATGGTGTCGGTCGTACCATGTTATCGTATATGATTGAGAACTTGATTCCAATTATTACCCACATCGTCAATTCATCTCTACAGACTGGTGTATTTCCTGCAATTTGGCGTAAGGCTTACATTATTCCTCTTCCTAAAATTTCCAGTCCTACTTTAGCCAATCACTTCAGGCCAATCTCTATTCTCCCTTTCCTTTCCAAAATCCTAGAAGCAGTTGCCCTAAATCAAATATCCTCCTACGTTTTTAAAAATAACCTATTGTCCAATTTCCAATCCGGGTTTCGGCCTGCAGGGCTATTGCGTATCTTTTAAATGACAGTGGCTAACCTATAGTGCCTTTCAAATACTGTCAAATGGTTCCATTTTGTACTAAACCATAACCAATTTGACAGTTAATCCATAGACAATATGATAGCCACTGTGATTTATAAGATACGCAATAGCCCTGCTGGTCACAGCACAGCCACAGCTCTACTTAAAGTCACTAAAGATATTAGAGATGGTTTGGAGAATTCGAGGTTAACAATTTTTAATAGACTTCTCCAATGCTTTTAATACCGTTGATCACGACATTCTTCTGGCCATTCTGTCGCAAATTGGGGTCTCATCGTTGTCACGGGATTGGTTTTCAACTTATCTTCGTGGTCGCCAGCAGGCAGTACGTGCTGATCAGAATTGCTCTGATTGGTGCGACCTGGTAGCTGGTGTACCACAAGGCGGTATACTCTCTCCTCTCTTATTTTCTTTATTTATAAACTCTCTTACTGCTGTCCTCAAATGCACTTACCATCTGTACGCTGATGACTTGCAACTGTACGCTCAATCAGACATTGCCAACCTTGATAATTGCATTACAACACTCAATGCTGATCTTCGTACTATCAAGGAATGGTCTGACAAATTTGGGGTGTCTGTTAACGTCGTAAAATGCCAGGCCATCCTCATTGGTAGCTCGTACTATTTGAGGAATGTGAGCACTAGCCAACTTGTGCCACTGATGTACGAGAACTCCGTCATTTCTCTTTGGCCCCACGTAAAGGACTTGGGTCTGTACATTGACAGCAGTTTGAGTTGGGATAAACACGTCGCTCAGGTAAGTCAGAAAGTCACGTTCTCACTGCGGTCTCTCTATAGATTCAAGCATTTTCTCCCATCCAGCACGAAACTCACTTTGGTTCAGTCCCTTGTGCTCCCCATTATTGACTATGCTGATGTTTGTTATTCTGATATTTCCCAAGAACTTCTAAATAAATTGGATCGACTTCTCAATAATTGTATTCGTTTTGTTTTTGGCCTTCGTAAATACGATCATATTTCTTCCTTCCGTTCTCAGCTTAAATGGCTGCCTATCCGACTCAGGAGGTCCCTCAGATCTCTCTGCATGCTCTTCTCGATTATGAACTCCACGAGCTCCCGATTATTTAAAAAGTTATTTCAAAGTGTTGGGCAGTTGTCATAGTCGTAATCTTCGAGCTTCCAAAAATCTTATTCTCCAACACCGCACCTGTTTTTTGTCAAATTCTTACACTATCTCATCTATTAAACTCTGGAACACGCTACCCCTGGGAATTAAAAAAGCTGAAAGCAAATTCACTTTTAAAAGGAAAGTACGTTCCCACTATTTAAATCAGACCAAATTGCTATTTTACAAGTTAGTCATGGTAATTACCAGTTATGTATTATTTTGGTATTTCTTGCAATATTTATTAGTTTATGTTATTTTTTATATGTGTATTAGTATTAATATAAGTATATATATATATTTTAATTGATATTGTTTTTTTTTTCTAGTTAGTTTGTAGCCTACCACAATGTTGTCTTGTTTGACCCTAAGGTTGACTGGTAGAGAATGCCTTGTGGCATTAAGTCCGCCTATGTATCACTATTGTGCATAAAGTTTAAATAAATAAAGTGAAATCATCTGCGAAGAATTTTACGCGACCAACGAAAGAACCAAATCAAAAGACTAAAAAGTTATTATATTGATATTATACTGATATTCATATATTGAATTTATATATTTCTAATTAAATATAAGTAAAATTATTACAGAGGTCAGTCGTAATCGCATGCCACCTTGCTAACGGCAACAGCAGCTGACTTATGTATTAATGAAAACGCCATGAAGAAGCATCAGGTATCAGTGGCATGCGACTAGGGCGCGGCGCGGCGGCGGTCCACTAAAATAAGTTTACTTATATTTAAATAGAAATATAAATTCAATATATGAATAACAGACAAGAATTATTTACTACTTTTAAGACCGCGGTTTGTAGTCGGGATAAAGTTATTAACTTATATTTTTTTGATTTTCAGTTTTTCAGTCGGGTTTTTTTTACAATAAAAATCATCGTTCGGAGGCAGGTAGCCAGGGAGGTTAATCAGTTTAGTAAGTTCACATATTTTGAGGGCAACTACGGAACCCTACATTGTGCGTGGTCCGACATGCACTTGGCCGGTTTTTTAAAGTGATTCCAGTGTGTAAGCACTGCTCTGGTATAATACTCGTACCTTGAAAATCGAAATACGCATTAGCAAAACGTGCGATTCAAAGTGGCCTGTGTGCCCTAAGACTTTGAAACCACGGGTATTTTGTACGTTCGCACATGACATAGTGCCTAAAGATGACACTACCATCGAAACATAAGAGACGCTAGTGTAAGGCGGCCGGTCTCGTCGCAGCTGCTCCAACACATACATACATTCGCAGACTTCAACGAGCTGTAATGGTTAGTCAGTAAGTAAAATGTCAGCCAATTTTGTTTTGTATTTTTGTATTCAGGTCCTAATAGATCGAATGGACCTAATTAAAGCTACGACCAAATGATTTAGTAGAGCTTTATTTAAATTTTTACATCGACCTCCTGAGATAATGCAGAGCCCTAGATGTCTGCCTCATAGATTTTCTTGTTATGAAAATGGTATTGACCATTAACCCCAGAGGCAGATGATGATTTTACGGATTTTAAGCCCTGTAGCTAAAAAAAGCAGCAACATTCAACCTAAATTCCTTAAGAAAATTTTGTAGTATTGATCCGAACTTTAATGCCTATCAATACGAAGTACGAGCAAATCATAAAGGGTGTAAAACTACCTTTAACGCAAACGAAGGACACTTGTTCTCCCCACCACTGAGATAATTTTTTGGTTATAGACCATACCTGGTTACGGAGATATTGGGGGTCAAAGTTCGAAATTTGGCACAGCTGTTTTTGTAAATACTAGTTTTTCAGGTTATACCTTTACTTAAATAAGCTCACAGCACTATGTTTTAAGAGTGCTACATTGAGTTTTACCGTAAAATGAGATTTTTGACCCCAAAAAAAAAAAACGTTTCCCAGCAAAAACTTTTGCGTAGGGGTACCTAGTTTGATGTACCGAATCCTTGGTTGACGTATGTGTGAAGGGTTAATTTACACCCTGTATAATTAAATACTCGCCAGCTCCCTAGCATTAGTTTAGATTGTACTCTATTTCCAATAGACGTAATTTATACGCACAAAGCAATGGAGTACGCTAAAATACGCTTTATTTTATTAACCGACTTCAAAAAGGAGGAGGTTCTCAATTCACACATTCACACTTGAAGTGATTTGAGTATTTTTTGAAAGAGTACTTATCGGAGTAGTCTCATTTCAATTTGGTAAAGATCTTCAATAAATGATATCAAATGGACTGCGATTGCCGAAATCTCATTTCTGTATATCGTACCCTTTTTTTTTTTTTTTTTGGTGGGTGTAAAATCATCGAATAACCCCTCCCGCTCTTGGGCAGAGCGAAAGGGAGTGTCAGACTTCTACTGACTAAAAACCACCCATGTTCCTTCTTCGTCCTCTATGTCGAGGCCGCGATAACCAGAGGACTACCCGCAGCCCCGACAGGCGTCGGCCCTTTCGGGCCCCTCCCATGTTGCTGTCATCTCTTTGAGGCGCGCGTGGAACACGAACGCGCCGTCGACACGGCCTGTTTTCGTCGTGAGACGGACGGACGGCGAGTTAGCCCATCACTCACCGTCCACAGGCCCGCGTCTACGGTGGCCGGAGGTCATCGCGGGACCCCCGACGCCCGGAGCGACTCCCGCGGCGGCTGGGACGAGAGGTTCTCTCCCTCTCGCGTTCCGCCACCTCCTTCGCTAGCATCACTGCTTCGCAGAAGTAGGCGACGGCGTCCCATTCCTCCTCGCCCCGGACCATGGCTTGCACCAGGGCCGGGCGCGAGAGGTCGCCGCCGCCGATCGCCGCTACGAGAACACGGCGGGGCTCCGCCCAAGCGGGGTACACCTCCACTGCGTGCTCCACCGTGTCCTCCGGCCGATCCTCACAATGGTGGCATCCGGGCGTTTCCTCCCGCCTGATTCGGTGCAGGTACCTCCCGAAACAACCGTGTCCGGTGAGGACCTGCGTCAGACGGAAGGTGAGGGCGCCGTGGCGCCTTTCAAGCCACTCCTCAAAGAGTGGACTTACCGCCACTATCGTGGCGTGCCCTGCACGGGGTTGCGACAGTCGCTGTCTCCATGTCGCCATGAGATCGCACCGGAGGTCTGTCCGCCGCGCAGCAATTTGCCGCGGCAGCGGAGTGACCCCCCGGCGCAGCGCCTCCGCGCGCCATTGATGCAGGCGCGCGAGGACTATCGCCTCCAGATCCCACGGCGGCAATCCGGCAAGGAGGTTCGCCGCTTCGCGGGAGATCGTGCGGTACCCCCGTACCATCCTTACGGCCATGATCTTCCTCAAAGCAGGCGCCCACACCGGGGCCCCGTAAAGGGCCATGGACCGCACGATCCCCGCGTAGAGCCTCCGGCAGGAGGCGTTTGGCCCCCCCAGATTGGGCAAGAGCCACCTAAAGGCAGCGTATATCGTACCCTTAAAGCCAAAACCAACCATAGTCACTTCTGGGCGTTCTGTCCGATTTCCACTAAGACGCTCCGTTCTGGATTTAGCTTTTGGCTAAAGTAACTTATCAGGAGATTTTTTAAATAAAGAACAGGTAAAACCCAATAAGTGTCAGTAAAAGCAATATTTCTGCACTGTACTGTACTGTACTAACAATGTTGTTCGCCAGGAAAAACATTTAATCGCCGTCTATGTCGTTTGGCATGATTCAAGTTAGATGAATAATAACTGAGTGAAGAGACTAAATATTTCTACTTAGATTTAGCAAATACCCGTCAGATGAAAAAACCCGATTGAAAAACACTGAAAAGCCAAATACAAGCACATTTCAATTTTTTTTCTTTTCAGTGTTTTCAGTCGGGTTTTCTAGTTTTTTAACATTTTTTTTTATTTCCATATTTTTAGTTATTTTGTGTTCTTTCGTTGGTGTCGTAAAATTTTTGTGTTTGTTTAAAGGATTTGTGACTTTGAATTTGTTTTAAACATGTTAGTGTCATATATTTTAGAAATCTCCTTTTAAAACCTTTTGATACCCTACTCGATGATCATGGTTTTTTTTTAATCCGCGATATGGCCCCCAGAATCAGCGAATTTCTTTGTTTTTTAATTTGAATATAGCCAGTGACACTCGCGCCATCAAGATGAATCTAACGACGTATATTTTATTCAAATCCCTTTATCCGATTAGGAGTTATAAGGGAACAAAGAAAAGGACATACATACATACACGCCAAACACATAACCCTGCTTTTGGGCTTCGACGCAGTCGAGTAAAAAGAAAAAAAAGAATTGTAAACATATACATTTAGTAAAAATAACAGCCTATTAGTATTAACACCTTAATTATTTGCTACTTACATGGTTCTGTGTTTAATATGCGCACTGATTTTGTTCAACTCGACTGCAAAGCGGTTAATGCAACCACGCAGCATTTCCACATCCTCCTCGCTCCATTTTCCACTGAAAACAAGACAAAAAAAACTTTTTCTAGACTGAAATCACATGCATGGTCTAGACCAGGGGTCCTAAACTTTAAAGATAACGGAACACTAAACAAATACCTTTTATTTTATGGAAAACCATATCAAATGATTACCTACCTACAAATCAACATAAGAATTTATATATGAAATTGTTTTACTCTTTTTTAACCGACTACGGCGAAGCCAAAAGGAAGGGTAATGATTTTGGCAGTCTATATATGTATGTATGTTCCACAGTAGCGCCTATGGAACGGATTTTAATAAATTAAGTGGCAATAGATTTGTGAGAGTAGCCCGGATAACATAGGCCATATATATTTCAACAATTATTCTTTTTATGACGGAATTTAAATGTCAAATTCTAAGCTCGAAAAACAATAAATTGAGATTATTATAACATGTTTGATATCAATTAATGAAAGGTCTTGACGAGTACATCACAAATATGTATATTATACTGTAGTTTAAGTCAACATATATACGTTTGGATTGCGGTCAAACAGTTCTCGCGGGCTAGTCTGTGTTATTTACTCGTATTATGTTAATAACATAAGTACAAATATTAAGTAGGATATTAGAAAGTCTGGGGTATGAGGAACAGGGTGTAAAGTTCCTCATCCCCAGAAAAGGGAGGATCCTCCGACCGGGTGTTGTCTGTTGGGCTAGCTGCCCGACATACACACATCAAAAGTGTCTAGGGATCAAGCATTTTTATGCGGATTTCTTGAGATTGAGATGTGGCTTTGTAATAAATTTATGATTATGATTTTGAATAAAAAAATAAGTTTAAAAACTAAAACCCGACTACGAATAAAATCGCAGACTAATAAAACCGCGGTTTTAAAAGTAGAAAACAATAAAAATCATCTAGTAAGTAGATAATTTGATATTTAATTTAGAGGACAGTCGTAGTCTCATACCACCCTGCTAATAGCAACAACCAGCTGACTTCTCTATCAATGAGAACGCCATGAAGGAGCATTCAGGTATCAGTGGCATGCGACTACGGCTGTCCTCTGTATTAATGTAAATAACAAACCAACATTAAGTAGAATATGACATTAAGAAAGTAACATAATATTATTACGTAATTATTGAATAACACACAAATTTAAAATTCGAATAAAAACTAACTAGCAGCTGAATTCTGTATCAATGAGAACGCCATGAAGGAGCATCAGGTATCAGTGCGACTACGGCTGTCCTCTATAATAATGATCAAATAATATACTTAGTAGACGATTTTTCTACTTTTAAGACCGCAGTTTTATTAGTGTGCGTTTTTTTCGTAGTCGGGTTTTATTGAACAATTGTTTTATAGTACGGTATTATGTCTGACAATTTGTATGCTTATATCTGGGGAAGCATCCAATCTTGACTGCTATTTTGTAAAAACATAGGCCGAAAAACCCTGTTTAACAACAATACGTAATCAATGGGGCAATGTTTGGATAGCGTTTTTGGCTATTTCAAGGTATTTACTCCTATAACACCAACCCAAAACCCATTCAGAGATACAGATTCAAAAGATTGCTTCATAATCCAGGGCGGTCAGCACTGCTGGTTGACTTTTTATAATAAATGGATATTGAACCCTTTGTGGGTTCAGTATGGTTTCCAGGAATGTAATCGGACAAAGAATTCAGGAAATTTACCAAATGTTCAGTTATAATAGTGCGCTGCTGGGCCATTAGCACATAGTCGGGCTGAATGCTAGCTAACTACCTACCTGTTTACATAAAAATAATAAGTCCTTCTCAACGCATATTTTGCGCTATATCAAACTAATATTTGTAATGGTAAATGTGTATTATTTGAGTTTTTTTGGTTTTAGAAGATATATAATTTTGGTGGAACCCTGATGACTATTCTACAGAACCCCTTGGTCCCGCAGAACCCAGTTTGGGAATCCCTGGTATAAATAGCTATCTTACAGGAAACATGCTAAAACATTGCTCAACTGTTATTGATAAGTTGTAATGTTGCCACTTTGCAAGTTACAAATTAAAAAAGTTTAGTTTATAATCCTTAATATTATGAAATCTATATACACTCAACTATACTATTTACACAAAACTTTAAAACTTATCTATTATAATATTATTGAACAAACCTACATTTAAATAAACTTTTGAAATTAAAATAATATACCTAGTACGGAATCTACGAGAGTATAAATCTGTGAAGGTCCTCGCATCTATATGGGCCCCGTGCATCTCCAAACAATAATTTACCGAGCATTGCCGAGGACTTGCGATTCAGGTGAGTTTGGTGCGGATGATGACTAGTCGTTTATAGAGCACCATGGGTGACGGCAGTGTTTTTGCTCCGAAATTATGTAAATAATTTCATTGAATACGTCGTCACCATCAATCACCCTGGGAGTCGGTTCAGGCCTGTGTACCCTACCACCTTTAACCTCTGTAATCGAGACGTGAGATGACTATGGATGTAGTATGAGAATAAATGATAAGTAACCAACACAATACCTCGCTTATTATTTATGAGCCCCCTACCTACCTATCTGCTGAAACCCTCATAAAGAGCAAGTGTCACAAAGTAGATTGATGAGACCTAGATACCCTAGAAGTGGCTAGAGCGATTGATTTTTCTGTGTGCTTTAGAACTGCGCGACGCGGCAAGTCTGCGCCGATGCTTCCTACAGCACCATTTCTGACACGTGATCACCAAAATATTAGGTAGGGGCTCTAGAATTAGTCATATGGCGACTTAGGGGTTTTTTTTAGCAAACATACCTCGTCGGCGAGTCTTCAGTGGGTTCAAACATCTGAGTCATCTCAGACAGCTTGCTAAACGCCGTTCCTGCCTCCTGGAATATCTCTCCAACCTATTTCAGACAAAAACATCTCAAATTCGAATCGATTCATCGCGCAACCATCTATCGTCTAATCAAATCGTTAATATAAATTCTGGCGACAATAATACTTACTTTTGCGGAAGAATTATTCATATTTTATGATGAGTTTTCGCGGGTGTCTAAATATTTGGGATATTAAAATTAAGTTCGTTCACGCACGTAACACAGTAATCGAATGTTTTAATACACAGTTTAAAGGGTACTAAAGGGTAAACAGTGGAATCAAAACAATTTAAACTGCGGGAGTTTCGCAGAGCGTAGCGTTTAGTTTACACTCACGACACGATCAATCAATGAATGAATGCAAAAATATAATGGAGAAAATGAATGAATAGATAGATAGTCCACTGGACTGCCCATAGACATAATAAAAGAATGGACTAGAAATACCTACAAAAAAATGTGCATGCCTACAACCAAGAATGGAACATAAAATGACTGCCAATGCTAGGGTTGTGTCAATTATCTAACATAGTATTACTGTACAAGTATTGATACTAGTACTACATAATAGTAATACGAGTATTATTAGATATCACGGTTGAATTATATTTAACAGCCTGTTGTAACTAAAAAACATCAATAAATTTACTTAACTTCTGATACCTGAGCATAATAACAAAATTATTAAAGAAAGCTTTTTACGTTTGCACTTTCGGCTATATCTGCAGGGCTATTGAAAACACAATCCTCTTCCTATTAGAAGAATTTGTTTTTCAGTAGGATCTGGAAAACACCAGAATCTACAGACCAGCAGGGCTATGTCAGTGGCTATCGTCGTATTAATGTTAATGTCTCTTAAAAAAGTCCAGTCATAATCTTAGAATACACACATGGAGACTATGAAGTTTTGTGTCTGAGATGGTCTTTTGAAGAAAGTACCACACAGATTTGAGTGGACCCATCTAGGCAGTTTCAAGCATTTATCAGTCATCGTGAAACTCGACTTGTAGCTCAAGGAGCTCAACGCCACTACGAACAATACCAAAGAAAGGACTTTTGGGTGGGTCGCTACTAGTGCTCAAATAAAAAAAAAGAGCCGCATTGTCCTCACCTTCACAATGTAAAAATAATAAAATATTTTATCATATTAATTATTCATGTAAAGTTATTAATTGTTCAAACTACACCAGACTGAATAAAAAATAAAAATAAAATATTTCTCAAAGTAAATATTCATCCCGTCGGGGCTGCGGGTTGTTCACAAGTTACCGCGGCCTCGACATTTAGGGCTAAGAAGGAACATGGGTGGTTTTTAGTCTCCCTTTCGCTCTGCCCAAGAGTGGGAGGGGTTATTTGATGATTTTTTACCCGCCAAAAAAAGGTAAATATTCATCAAAAACAAATAATGTCAAAGGAAAATAAAATAGGTAAAAAGTCCATTAAATTTCAATTCAATTGGGAGTAGTTCATTCCCAAGCTTTTTGTCCTCTTTATAGGGTGTAAAAGTACCCTTAACGCAAACGAAGGGCACTATTTACTAGTATTCACTAGCACAATGTTTTAAGAGTGCTACATTGAGTTTTACCGAAAAATGAGATTCTTGACCCAGCAATAAGGGGTACTTAGTTTGATGTACAGAATGCTTGGTTGACGTATGTGTGAAGGGTTAATTTACACCCTGTATTATCCAGCATTTAAAACTTTCTGGCAAAGTTTACGTTCCTGAAAAAAAAAATATTGAGGCTTACACTTTGAATGAGGCTTGGTAGTTTATTATAAAAACCGGCCAAGTGCGAGTCAGACTCGCCCATGAAGGGTTCCGAAGCAGCAAGTAACATAATGTTAACAACATTTTGATAATTGAGTTGATTGAATGAACGGTAAATTGCGATTTACGATTTATGACGTATTAAAAAAAAAACTTACTAGACTTGTGGGCACAATATGCTTATTTCTTGTTTTAATTTGTACTATGAATATCACTATATTTCTTAAACATCTTTACATTTTTGTGAGCACACATAATTTTTTTTATAAATATACTGAGTAGGAACAGTACCGTCATTAAATTAATTTCCTTAAACTTTTTTTTATGAGAGTGTCTCGGACTCAATTTATAAATTAATATAACTGCCCGTTTCTGCAAAACGAATATGGTCTGAATATTGGCGGTATTCCCCACAACAAAATGCCGTACGACATTACGCTATGAAAATAACTGAAAAACACAAATCGGGCTGTCACTACATCGGTAAGTTACGAATTACTCTGATGTCTTATTTTCGGATCACGGTTCTGGGAACCACGGGCCGGACTTGGTACGGTCACTCGAACAGATATCGTTTCAGCGCAGCGAAGGAACTAGTATCGGAAACTATTACGGAAACGGTACAACACTGTTCATGTTTGTAAACAAACGAATTAAATTATGAATTAACAAAAAAAAATATGGGACGGAAAAAATCCCAAATATTAACACTTTAGCAATTTAACTACTTTTTAGTTATTATGGTATGTGTATGTGTAGAGTATAATAAATTGGGCCTGTTTCCACAAGAATTCACAAAACATCGAGTCGAGTGAAGTGTTACATTACAACCATAGTTGCTTATCTTAGCATGTTTATTTATGTTAAGGTGAAAGCGTCAGGATAGCCGCGAAATTTAAATTTTCTTACGTTTTTTGCAATTTGCAGGCCAGTGCTAGGTTGTATGTTGATTGAAATGTTGGACGCGAGTGTAAGACGTATGTAGTTACAGAATTATAATCAAAGTCATTCCTCGAATTATATGAACTTGGAGGGTTGTATTGATGATTTTGATGATTATAATTCTGTAACTACATACGTCTTACACTCGCGTCCAACATTTCAATCAACATACAACCTAGCACTGGCCTGCAAATTGCAAAAAACGTAAGAAAATTTGAATTTCGCGGCTATCCTGACGCTTTCACCTTAAGGATAATTATCTAAGGGTTCCTAATACCTGAAATTGTTATAGGTATTTTATACAAATTAGAAACCGCAAAAAAATAAAAAGCTAGAGCTAATTTTTAAAACCTGCTATTATTTCGTTATTGCTGGGTACAATACAAGGTCAATCTAATACTACTCTCTTGAAGACGACAAGGTAGCCCGCGAAATTCGAATTTTCATTACGATTTTTGTAATTTCCTGGTCAGTGTCAAGTCGTACATAGGTTAAATAAAATGGGATTCGCAGCAGTAACAAATGTCTACTTACTGAGTAATCACACCAATATTATCTACCATACTCTTTGGTCAACTGGGTCAACTGACTTGAGAAGACGTTAAGGTGGAAGCTCACATCTGGCCCGCGAAATTCTAATTTTCTTACGTTTTTGGCAATTTGCAGGCCAGTGCTTGGTTGTATGTTTATGAAAATTTGATTTGCGACTGTAAGACGTATGAAGTTACCGAATTATAACCATCAAAATTATCAATACAACCCTCCAAGTTCATTTTCATGTCAAGATTGATTTTTGCATGTAAAAGTCATTCTTTAGTAATTTAGTCGTCGTTCTTTAGTAGTAAGTAATTTTGATGGTTATAATTCGGTAACTTCATACGTCTTACAGTCGCAAATCAAATTTTCATAAACATACAACCAAGCACTGGCCTGCAAATTGACAAAAACGTAAGAAAATTAGAATTTCGCGGGCCAGATGTGAGCTTCCACCTTAACGTCAAGTTTTTTTTTTAATAGCCTCTTTTGTCGCACAGCTGGGCAATCAAAGGCACAGACTATCAAAGGCATCGCCCCTGGTTACCAGCTGACAGCATAGACTCTATGCTCTATGCGCTCTATGCTCATCAAACCATGATCAAACTCATCCTCTATGCCCAGGATGAGTCTTATTTGGTCCTTGGTTTTGTGAGTTCTCTTTTTATCTAAGTATTGTCCTTGCAGGGGGCCAATTCTCGATTTTCGCCATTTATCTTGAGTTCGAGATCGTAAGTCTATCTCTATGTCTATTAAAAATATCTCTATCTCTACCAAAAAATGTCGAATTAAGCAGAATTCCGTATTCTCAGTCAAAATAGAAATAAATGTCACGAAAATGTCGAATCGAGTGAAGATAATGTTACCATTATGAAGAATCGCACGTTCTGTTTTAGGTAGCTATGAGATAATGAATGATTTTGTTTTAAAACGCTGACTAAACCTAATTATTTAAGTATAAAACGAAACGTTTAGTGTGTTTCAAGATTTTCTTAGGCTCTTCGTGAAATGAAGAAAACAAATTGACAGTTGACTGTCTGTCAGTGTCAGAATTTGCGCCTTTTTGCGGTTCCTTCAAAACTTTTGTTATGTTTACACGTACTGTGTTTACATCATTATTGGGTGCTGTTTTACATTTTAAATGTTTTATTTTAACATGGAAGGGAAAAAATACCCCAGTTCACCACAAAAACATTTACTGATTCAACACGTTGAAGCAGACCCGGAATTGAGGGGAGGTAAATTCTCCTCCAGTTTTTCTAGAAAGGAAGCAGAGAGAAGATGGCAAGCCATCGCTCAACAATTGAATGCTGTGGCCGGAGCCAACAATCTTAGGATGGTTGGCGCAAAGTAAGTAGGTACAATGGTTACCGATGCACTTATCTACCTTTCTGTGACTCAACCGTTTTTATACTTCATCGTTCGTTGTTTTCATTACTTACAATCACCGCAATGTTTTCCAATTCTCTACTTCTCAGTCATTTAGGTATTTATCTTTGTATCTAACATAATAATTTGGCCAGTTGCTCGCCACTTTCGAACAACTCCGAGATAAAAATGCTAATAAACTCGTCCATCTTTCAGTGGTTTCAAGTCCAATCGTGGGTACACAAATTACAGTCTGTTATTTGCGCGAAGGTCGTAGTTTCAAGAAAACACAATGCTCAAATCAAAGAGTATATATCGAATTTCCAGTAAGTATGAGATGCCAAGCCGTATTTTATTTAAAAATTAAAGAAAAGAAAACAGTGTACAGAATTCACTCAGAAATGACATATCTCTACAATCGACATGACATCTCTACTGCTCAGAAGCACTCGACATGAACTCTAACGGTAGCTTTCGACAAATGTCGAATTCGATATCCCCAGAATAGCAACTTTTAAAATTTGTCGAAAAAATGACGGCATTAGAAATTTTTGTCGAGTTCGACACCATCTCTAAAATCGAGAATTGGCCCCCAGATCGTAATCGTAATAATTATTGAATAGAGCCAATGGTCCATAACCACCAGTGGCCCTTGATGGCCAATCATGTGAAGTGTGAACCAAAAAGTACTCTGTGGTGAAAAAAAAAAACAGTACTCTTACTCATGAAGGTATAGATAAAAATGGAGACCACACTTCGAATACCTACTTGAAGCTTAACTTATGCATCGCTATCTCGCTCACTGTGGTCTGACCCTCTCTTTCTAAGTAGGGTAACCTTTATTTTATTTTACCTAGGACATTACGTAGTTCCTTTTCATACCTAGTGTTTTATTAACATAAAATATATCCACATCTCTGTTCACTTTTAGACTTAGCCTTTTTCTTAGCCCCAAAAGAAGGGTTATTAAAGATTGGTGAAAGATGTGTATAATAAATTAGGAAAGATGTTGTTTGTTTAGTGTAAAAGTTTCTGTTTTTTTTTTTCATATTTGTCATTTTTTAAGCAAAAAAGGCCGAGTACTTACATAATTTCGCATGGAAATAGAGTATAGACCATGACCAGGACAAAAGTTTAGTTCCTGTAGCAATACGAAATTAATGATAGATAATAATGACGCCGCCGAGGCTGACCCAGGAAGAGGTGGTGACACGACCCGGACGCCTACCGCAAAGGCTGGTTCGAGGGGGCTCAAGATAAGGATATCTGGAAAGATTTAGGAGAGGTCTTTGCCCAGCAGTGAGACAGCGCTGGCTAATAAAATAAAATGTGCGGGAGGTTTAAAACTAGTTGTTGTGTGTGTAGCATATAAACGAAAAGGGGTTGTTGGCCAATCCAACTAGCTTATTTTGTTCCACAGCTGGGAAAAACCCACCCTCTCCCTTTTCCACGCCAGTCCTTTCGGGTGGTTGTACTCATAATTTTACTAACATCAACACTTACTATGAAACCAAGAAATCGCAAATAAGAAACAAAATGTTTCATTTATTTTGTAGATTAATGAAATATAATAAAATTATACATGAATGAGTTTTTTAAAGGTTTCTGGGTATGTGCTCAGGTATTTTACCGCTGTGAAATTTTTAATATTATGTATTTTCATCTAAATACGAAGCTATAACAAGAACGGTAATATGTATAAAACCTCAAAAAAGAAACAAAAACACTTTTTAAAGTAAAATCATTTATTAAGTTTTCTATTAAACAATTTATACATGCTCAATATCATTGCTCTGTGTAGTTTCTGTCACAATATTTTACTATTTTGTAAGCTGTAGGAACTTACAAAATAGTAAAATATTGTGATAAAATTTTTCAACAGGCTTATTTGATGGGACAACTCAGAGCAAATAACATTGAAAATAAATTAATTAATGTCGTATCCCAACATTTTACTCCTCTATTGCAGGAAATGTTTAACCATCCGATCATGGACTCAATTTATTGCAATGATTTACATGAAACAATACTTATTAAAAAAATTGCACATTCGTTTTTAACATGCGCATACGTGCTCACTTAAAGATACATACAGAAAATATACTCAGTGATTTATCACAATATTTTACTATTTTGTAAGCTCCTACCGAAGGAAAATAAAGTTTGCTTCGGTTCACAAAAGTAGTGAATGAATTGAATTTATTTATAATTAAAGAATATGAATGATCTGTTGGCAGACATTTAGGTGCTACTAACGCATTATAGCAATGTTCACATGAAATGCTGGTAATAATTTGTTTTATAATGTAACCAGTTACATAATATAATATATTTTTCTGGTATGGGCTAGTATGAATTGCATCTAAAATTTGGAACACATTTTCAACGTCCTGTTGGCAGACAGGTTCTTCCCGAGGTTGAAACAAACTTTTCGGTTTATTGAAATCGAAGATGTGTGAAGTCTCAAAGCCATTTTCAATGCAGTTGGCATTGATGGACGGCTGGACAGAATGTCTCTCCTCAACTTGTTATCTGAAAATGATAATATAATCATTTGACAAAATATTGCCTAGTCAAATATTTGAACAATTTGAAAATGTTTCTAAAAACATAATAATAATTAAGTAATATAGATAATCAAAATTTTACCTTGCAAGACGATACTACTTCTTTATTTATTATTATAGAAGGAACTGCTGTTTGTTTTAAGCGCCTTGCTGAATCATAATTTGATTCATGAACATGCAAATTGCAAATCCTTGCACGATCATAAAACTTTCTTTTCAGTGGTACAATAGACAACCATAATTCCCTCTGATTACTAGATTTGGGAAATCTAAAAAAAAAAAAAAATACTTTAATGTTATAAATAATGAGAAACAAAAACTAAATACCAAAGAAAAGAAGTCTGCGAGTATGATAATGACTGTATAATTAATGAAGGTCCCACGAAAAGTCCCAGATATATCCCCAATATGGTCACACTACTTCAGTATGACTTTCTTTAGACAAAAACAAATAAAATTGCAATAATTCCAAGAAATTCAGTGTAAAACTGTTTGGTCTTTATATAGTTATCTAAGTTATCATTGACTAATATGTTAAAATCATAGGTCAAGCGTTTTATGATGTTATTAATTGAAAATACAAAGAACTAAGATTACAGTTATTCAGTGTCAAAAATCACGATTTAAACACTTACGCGTGAAATCTTATTTCACCTCCTGGGACACTACGTACTACCACAACCACGCACTACACAACTTTGCACCATTTTTTCAATTATATCATTGATTACAGACAAATCTCTCCAACGAAATTGTGAACCGCAAAGTAAACAACCGCCATATTGGTACGATTTATGTTGACATGTAGGGCCAATGTTGCCACATTACCAAATCCTTAGGAAATGGGAAAATAATTCACTGATTCGCCAACCTTGTTAGGCATTTTGGGACGTACTATTTTGAAATTTTCATTTCAGTAATCTTACTTTAGCTTTTTATTTATTGTCACATTATTTGACTGTATTTAACTTCTGATTGCGTTTGTGTGGTGAATCTTTTTTAAAATGTATTACGAGATTTTAATAACGAGATAGCAATACTATTGTCCACCCTAAAGAGAGAGGTCAGACCACAGAGAGTGAGATAGAGAAACGTAGGTATTTGACTCAAGCTGTTGTTCCAAGTGTGGCCTCCATTTTTATCTATACCTTCATGCTCTTACTCACTCAACATTGAATGATGAAGTGATGAACTGACTGACACTTCTTCAGCTACACTCAACTCAACACAACAGAGTCAATGCTTGACGATTTCATTCAGTATTATTTCTAGATTTTATACATTTTAATGAAAACAAAAGAATACGCTTAAATAATTGAGCTCAAAGTGCCGACTTAAAAATTAAATGAACAAAATGTAACATGACTGCTGTTATTGTATATTACGATGCAAAGTATTTAGTATTTTCGTAAGGACGCCACGCCTGTAATGTGGTTATCCTAAATCCGAGAGCATTATCCGACCTAAATAAATACTCCGCCGTGAACCATGATAGTTTTTTCATGCATTTTTCGTTTTCGTGTCTGAGTTGTGTGTGTAACCATCTAACATGGAACTTTTTCTAATTTTAACGTTCGCTAGCGTGGGACTAGCGTACGATAAAGGTAAGCAACAGCTCCTGCTACGATAACATTAATTCTTAAAATACACCTTCGGTCTTGATTTATTGCGTATATTGCCTCTTTGGCGAATGTCAATGAGCATTGAATGTGTTGTGATTTTTCTATATCTGAATATCTTTGGTTTGGCCTTTTTAGTATTACTGTTTTCTGAATTCGGCCGATTATGATCGTCGTCTCATCTATAATTAGTTATTCCATCTGGTAATCAAAACTGTGGCCAATACACAGAGGTATGTTCTATATCCACTCTCAAGCCAAAAACAGTCCATTTGAAGATGAATGATATTGGTCTTTATTGTGAAAATGTTGGTGCTGAAGCGAACAAAATAAAAAATATATATGTTGCATAGTATCTAGGTATTGGCTGGATATGTTATGATCTGCTTCTAACTGCTTATTCTCATGCCAACTACTGCCACTGATTGGTGCCTAATGACAGGGTATCATTAGACAATAATTTCCAATTTATTACAAAAAAAAAATTAATTGTAAAATTAGATAACAGGATATTCAGTCATTAGTTGGTATCAGGATGGAAGTGATACCGATGAGAAAGTGGTTAGCGAGGTGAGCTCACACAAACTTTGGCTTGGGTGATAATGGAGATTTCCTTTTATAAGCTCTTTCATGGACCAGTAGCTCTTCCAGGCATTTTCAGATCGTTGTATGACTTCTTTGACTTGTCTAGACTGTAATGAGGCTGCTGGCCCAAGTATGTGTATTCATTAATGTGAGTTGGAAAGTTTTTGGTGTTACAATACAACCAAAAAATACCATTCAAATCACCATTTTAAAGGCACCTTTGTCCCATATGAGAGCTATTATCATTATCTGCCTAGTTTAGGTTACCGGATTTAGCTGAATCCTTCACAAAATTACGAAAGTTTTGAGGTTTGCAGGACATAAGTGTCTTGCAGGGTCCTAAAGAGTAAGCTAAGCAATTAGCTTTCAACAAACTTATCTCTGGTTCTTGTGGCCTATTCCAACTTCCTTAATGTTTTGTTTCAGCATCTTTCTATGGAGCAAGCTACATTACATACCCACTACAGGAAGCTAAAGGTGTGACTGATATGAGTTTTCGTTTCCGCACACATCTGTCTGATGCTCTACTGCTACTTGCTGCTGGCAAAACTGATTATTGTATGGTAATGAAACTACGTCTTAGCAAAATTTAATTAATATATAAAAATCAATGCCACTTTTCATTGTAATTTTATAACTCAAGAACGGGCTCACCTATCCAAACCAAATGTTTAGGCTTTGTTCAGATTATTTAGTAGATGTGTGTGTGTGTGGTTATGAGAAGTTTGCACAAAATCGTTCGAGCGGTTTCTAATTTATCACAATTTTTGGAACAAATGAATTTATTAAATGACGGAACATTTTGTTAGTAGGGATTTTGCTGTTTTGGCCCCCAGTAGGTGGCACTGCTGTCGGGGCAGTACACCATCTGCCAGGTCCGCTAGTAATTTATATAAATGATATAATTATGTATTTACTAACCTACCAGTACCAGTTTCACCCGGTGATGGATTTTGATACAATTTGTCAACTCCTATTTATCCCAGACTCGACTGCTCTATCTCCACATTATAAATAATCTGGTATCTTTCAAAATATTAATTTTAGTGATATTATATCTATCAACATTGTAATCACTCGGGTCTGTTAATGAAAACTCATTCCTGACTTTAAAAGATCTAAGGGTACAGACAGCGAGAAACAACTTTGTTTTCTATGTAAAGGTAATATGACAAACAACAGCTATAACGGATGTATACAAATTATTGTAAATGTAACAGAGCCAATTACAGTTTCTCACAAATTTAAACAGACAATCATATCAAGATCAATTACGAAATGCAAGAAAAAAAAAAATTGAAGGTAATGTAAGGGTCTGTTCACACTGACCGGCTCCGGGAGGGGAGCAGATTTTTATCACATTTAAAACAGAGTGATGAATCCAATGATTCTAATTGAATTGAGTAATATTTATATTAACAAGTTACAGTGTGGTAACTTGTCAAGAACAAAATAACAATTTGACAATTTGCCCTGAATCTAATGGACCAATTAAGTTACATATTATGACTCGAGCCTGTTATACAAAAATACAAAATATAGGTATTTTACTTTTTTATCGTAATGTCAAGTTAAAATGATTTAGACCCTAATGCAAAATCCCGGAAAAAACTAACGTGTTTTGCACATATTATAATACAAAAAACAACATGTTTTACAGAAAAACCTATAAGCTGTGCTAAAATAACATAGAAAATTTCTCAATATCTACTGCAATGATACTGAACCATTCATGTGCAAGTCCAACTTGCAGCTGGCTAGTTTTTTTAATGATAGTTTAATCTGCTTGTAGACGATAAGCTAAAAGTGAAAATATAATCATGAATTAATGTTTTTACAACTAGATTTTATTATTTAATTTATCCCAAAACTATAACAGAATATAAGAAGATTCTTATGTTTATTCAGTTTAAGCTATTCAGAAATATAGGTATTGTGTAAGTATGCATATTTATCATTTTTCCACTTTCAGATTCGTTTGGAAAGTGGCAGACTGAAACTACATATAAACTTGGGTGCGGGTGAGAGCGAGCTGTCTTCTCCCAAAGGGATACACCTGAATGACTCTCAGTGGCATCATGTCAGCATCATCCGCCGAGAAGCTAACCTTACTATGAAGGTATTTACAATCAATAATATTCTCTGCCTCATTGGTCTACCCGACGGCTGACTATCTAAACTAAAAAAAAATACTGATAAATAACAGAAAGAACCATACCAAATTTTTTGCTGAAGTCTCGCAACGTGTAGACGCCTTTGCGCTTATCACAGAACATCTGTGCGGGTCAATGACTTTTAGGTATAGGTAATCCATTTTCCCTACATAATTTAAAACTGGCGTAAGACAGTGGAAAATAGAAACGTCTAATGGAGTGAGATCTGGAGAGCGAGCGGGCCAGGGTCAACGCGACCTATCCATCTGTCACCAAAATGATTACTTAAAAACTTACGTACCTACACGCAGTGATATACACTTCTGGACACATTTATTGGCCCACCTTAGAGTTTAGGTTTCGATGGCCCCTACCGAAATATGATTGCTAGATTGAACAAAAACTGTTGATGCAGTTTTAAACCTGATACATTTTACCATCTTTTTCGATCGTATTGTTTTAAATTTGAATTCAGAATACCATACGACATGGAGCTACGCCTAACAAGTCGGATATGCGCCTTGTTAAAGGCAATTGATTTTTGAATAAAAACATGTTTTATCAAATAAAGGTTTAATTTAATAACGCGTGTTGTCTCCATGGGCATCTACCACAGCTCTCATACGATTAGGCATAGAGTTTATCAACTGCACTATGAAATTTTGAGGGATCATCTCCCATTCCTCTTCTATGGCAGTTTTCAACTCCTGCATCGTCTGGGCAACTGGCTGACGAGCCCTAACACGTCTTTTTAGCTCGTCCCACATGTGCTCAATGGGGTTCATGTCTGGGCTTCTGGCTGGCCAGTCCATAACTGTGATGTTCACATCCCGAAGATATTCCCTGACGATGCCGGCCGCATGGGCTCTTGCATTATCATGCATAAAAAGGAAATTTGGGCCCACATAGTCCGCGTATGGTATCACGTGAGGTTCTAAGCACTCACGAATGTACCTTTCAGCATTTAATGTTGGCAGCCGTGGTCCTGTAACAACCTCAAGTTGAGTTTTGCCGCTCGCGGATATACCGCCCCAGACAGTCCATGAGCCACCGCCATAAGCAACCCTCTCTTCAAAGCAGCATTGTGCGAAACGCTCTCCCTTACGTCGGTAGACCTTCTTCCTTCCATCATTGCCATGTAACACAATTTTAGACTCATCAGAAAAGAGTACACGGCTCCAATCTTGCTGTGTCCAATTTAAATGACTGCGTGCGAAATGAAGGCGCGCTGTTCGGTGGGCTCGCGTTAGTTTGGGCCCATTAGCTGGCTTGTGTGGTACCATATCGCGTTCTTTTAACCTTCTCCGAACAGTTCGAGCGCTCACAGATACTCCGTGGAAGTCGCGAAGTTGGTTTTGTATCTCAATGGAGGTAAGGTGACGATTTCTCAAGCTGGTCGTCACGATGAATCGATCCTGCCTTTCAGTTGTGACCCGAGATCGTGGCCTTCCTTGGCGACGAACAAAGCCGCCAGTCTCTAGGTACCTCCGATAAACATTTCGGACCGCAGATCGACTTAAATTAAGTTGAGCACTCACGTTTCTTTGGCTGTGTCCGGCCTGAATAAGTGCCACAGCTTGGGCGGCGACTTCAGGTGAAGTATCCATAGATTATTGATAGAACCTCACCTTAATGTTAAGAATAAGTAATGTTTGTTGCAAAACCAAAGATATCAATCACTTTTTCAAGAATTAAATCCAAGTAAACCAATAAAACCAAGTTTTCTTAGTATTCGATTGTTTGATATCAACAAACAGGCTCCAAATTGTCTTTTGTTTCTTTAAATTCTGTTCGAAATTCAAAAAAAGACTATTGAATGAAATTGTGAATGTGCCAGGTTCAAAACTGCATAAAAACTTTTTGCTCAACCTAATATAAAATTTTAGCTAGGACCAAACGAAACTGAAAATACAAGGTGGGCCAATAGATGTGTCCAGAAGTGTATTAAAACTATAGATACGTTGTCCGCCCTCAAAAATGACAACATGAAATGAAGCCAATTGGCTACATCGCGCTGATGAATATATTGTAATGGCGGGGGGAACATGTATTTTATTCAATTTTCGTGTGTAAGTAGGTATTATGTGTAAGTTGTGTTTGTTAGTACCTAAATTGTAACAAAGTGTGACAGTGGAAGATAACAGTTTAAATAAAAAGTGATACAAGCATAATAATAATAAATAACCCAAGATTTCTAAGTAATGACTAGGCGCTGGTTGAATTAGTCACTTGTTGGTGAGCTCTTGTAGACATTCCTCAGAATTTATTAACAGCTGTTTATAGGCAGAAGGTTCAAGGAAGGTTCAGCAACATATACAGCCTGCCGCTTCCCCGGTATACCAATCAGCTCGGTGTTTAATTTGTTCTCTTTTTTTTCCTTATTATTGTAAGAACGGATGCCAGACAGTATCTTTTGCTTTGTTTGTACTGTTGTGAACTCAGCAATAATTGGGCGTGTAGTGGGGGTCATCATACCTTTTGTGTTTTTACCCGGTAAGCGATATATCACGAACCTCGGTAACCGATTTGGAGATTCCAGCAAGCTGGCCTATGTTGCAGACCGTTTTTATCAGGCCAGTCGTAGTTTCGTCGTCAGTCTGTGGAATATTTCTAATTTCTATTCCCGACGGCCTTGATTTATATTGGAGATCCTTTATATTGGAGATCCAAAATTTTCCTCTCAAAACCTTCAATATAGCGTCGCTGTTCCTGCCGCTGTTTCTTAAGTTCTTCAACCTCTTTCTTTAAGTCTTCAAACTGTCGATTCATGAAGGACATCGATCGCTCAATATCTGCATTGGTTTTGCAGATTTCGGCGTTCGACGCCTGAAATTTTATGTTTTGGGCCTTAATTTTACTTATGTTGGTAACTAATTTTGACATGAAAGTGGTTTGATCTTCCAGCATCTTGGTGATACGAATTTCTTGATCTCTTTTTTCCATTTGGAAAATACGTCCTGCACTTCCTGCTGGCCTTGAGGCGAATGTTCATGTCTTGGTCGTTTATTCCTATTAGTAACATAGTCGCTTATCTCCATCGCCGAATTGATATCAGGTTCAGGCTCTGAGTCAAACTAACATCTTTACTTTTCGGAGGAGTGCGGTGGAAACTAGCCATCCTCAATAGTTATAAAAAAGTAAAAAGCTTCCACTTATCTGTTAATTAGCCCACCGCTTTACTCGCACTTGTTTGTTTGATACACAACGGCGCGTATCACAGATATCGTGCGGCGCGCGGCGTAGACGATACAATAGGAGATCGGACAAAAAAAAAACTAATTAGTCCGTCAGATAGATCTCCAAAAAATATTGGAGTCAATACAGTGCTTCGAAAACTCGTTAACTCTCCGAAAACGTTATATGATAGTACATTTTTTAACTACAAATGACGTCACAACCACATCTTATATCTTCGTCAATTTTGATTAATTTGATAAAACAAAAAACACGTATCCTATATTTTTCGATAATCTAACTGACGGACTAATTAGAATCATTGCTTTTTGACTCAGTCCGATCCCCTATTGCCTAGAAGGCTCGTAGCACGTCGTAGACTCGTAGCACAGGCCGGTGACGTCGACGCGCGTAGCACACGTTGGTAGCACAGAACAATTTCGCATGCCACATCTACTTGCTTGGTGGCGTAGTGGGAGCGCGCTCTGGTCGTCTGCGCTCCTAATCGTTGCGTCGTGAGTTCAAATCCCGGCGAATCACGATCACTTTGGAAGTTCGGGAACTTGAGAAATTATTGTATCCCTTTCTAGGACCGCCCAGTATGAGGTAACAACATGTAAGAACTCAACGTGTGTGACAAGGAATTGCAAAACACGATGATTGACCAATCACAATATTTCGTATCACATAAAACTACGGAGAACTTACACACGTTCTCGCTTAAGAGTTTGGCGACCGAATCATATCATCATGTGGATGCGCTGATGATGGATGGTACAACTCCTCAACGGTTAGAAGTTCAAAGAAAATTCCTTCAAAAGTATACGTACTTATAGCACAGAATACATAATAGTACTACGTACAGAAGGGACACTCCCTTCCCCGCGCTCATAATGAATACCGCACCTCACCCCGCACTTCGAGGTATTCGTCGCCGACTTTTGAGCAAGGGCGCTCATAAACGTAAGAACCGCAGCGCTGCACTACTAACGAATTCACAATTTTTAAACGAAGTTGGATATTGTACTTTATATGGATGCTAATCCTCATCGAGGAACGATAAAGACAGGAGTGTCTTTCCATTTACATAAACTGTTTGTTTTAAGATTTCGCATTTTTAATACCATGCAATTTAATAACAGATAAGTCATTTAACGAAAATATTTTAGTGTGAGCAATTTTTGGTTAGGTACCTTATTTTGTCATTATTGATTTAATAAATAAATATCTTTTACATAATAAGTAACTGTCATAATATTGTTTTTATTTCATTATGAACCCGACTATACAGTGTGTCCGGACATGGACTAGCGATATTCTAAATACTTAAATATAAGCTATTTTAAAGTGCAATTACACTATAGGCTTAGGTCCAATATACTTCCCCGCTATGTGGCAGCCATTTTGTTTTTTTTGTTGAAGTATGCTCTATGCGAGTACAAAAAAAATCATATATCTCAAAGTTTTAGTCATACTGAGATAAAAATAGGCTTATTCGAAAGGCAATAATATTGTCTACCGTCTGCACTACAAAGCAATATGTTCACAATTCCATAACTTTTGAAAAAAAATGTGAAAGTCGAAAAAAAAAACAAAAAATTATGCAATTCAACCAATAATGGTTAATTACTACAAAAACAACCCCGAGAGCTTTTTTATTTTTTATACTAGATCGACAGTTTTTGAGCTAAGCTACAATACAACATAAAATTCACAACTGTATGTCTAATACTTTAAGAGTTATTGTTGTATGAACATAGCGTATGCGCAAGCACAAAAGGCCTTTGTCGGAACCCTAAACAGGAAATCATTAAAAAAACATAACATTCATATTGAATTTTATTTAATGTTTTTTCCAATATTAAATGAAGATTAAAATTCAATATGAATGTTATGTTTTTTTAATGATTTCCTGTTTAGGGTTCCGACAAAGGCCTTTTGTGCTTGCGCATACGCTATGTTCAAACAACAATAACTCTTAAAGTATTAAACATACAGTTGTGAATTTTATGTTGCATTGTAGCTTAGCTCAAAAACTGTCGATCTAGTATAAAAAATAAAAAAGTTCTCGGGGTTGTTTTTGTAGTAATTAACCATTATTGGTTGAATTGCATAATTTTTTGTTTTTTTTTTCGACTTTCACATTTTTTTTCAAAAGTTATGGAATTGTGAACACATTGCTTTGTAATGCAGACGGTAGACAATATTATTGCCTTCCGAATAAGCCTATTTTTATCTCAGTATGACTAAAACTTTGAGATATATGATTTTTTTTGTACTCGCATAGAGCATATTTCAACAAAAAAAACAAAATGGCTGCCACATAGCGGGGAAGTGTATTGGACCCAAGCCTATAGTGTAATAGTACTTTAAAATAGCTTATATTTAAGTATTTAGAATATCGCTAGTCCATGTCCGGACACACTGTATATAAATAATTGAACGGTTACTTCATAATAATGTGCGTGCGTTCGGGCAGCGCCGCCGGCCGCCGGCCGCCAGAAGTCGTCGTTCGGTTTTCGCGACGCAAACCGTTGCACTTTCCGCGCCATTTTTTTTAAAAAAAAGCTCGATATTTGGGTACCTCACGAGCTCACTGAAAGAAACCTAATGAACCGTGTGTTCATTTGTGATTCTTTTTTACGACGTAATGAAACCCAACCATTTTTGAAGAAGCTGATAACTGGTGATGAAAAGTGGATCACGTACGACAAGAACGTGCGAAAAAGGTCGTGGTCAAAGGCCGGTCAGGCTTCACAGACTGTGGCGAAACCCGGGTTAACTCGCAACAAGGTGATGCTGTGTGTGTGGTGGGATTGGAAGGGCATTATTCATTATAGCTGTTACCACCAGGCAGGACCATCGATTCTGAAATCTACTGGGAACAACTGATGAGATTAAAGCAAGCAGTTGAAAGAAAGCGGCCGGAATTAATCAACAGAAGGGGTGTGGTTTTACATCATGATAACGCTAGACCTCACACATCTTTAGCCACTCAGCAAAAATCAAGAGAGTTTGGCTGGGAGGTGTTAATGCATCTGCCGTATAGTCCGTAGTTTTTATTTTCTTTATGCTAACTCTACGTCTTATTACCTTATTTTGAACGCATCTCAATCAAAATCAAAATATTTTTATTTCACATAGGCCTAAATGGGCAAAAGGGGCTCGGTTTGGTGTATTGGTCGATTCCTAAGGAGAAGAACCGGCAAAAAACTCCAAAGGTTACTCTTTTAATCTTTTAAAATCGTTTGGGTTAACAATAAGGTATAATACACACATGAAGACCATGCAGATTAATGTCTGAGATGGTCTTTTGAAGAAAGCACCACACAGATATGAGTGGACCCGTCCAGTCAGTGCAAGCATTTGTCAGTTATCGTGGAGCTCGACTTATAACTCAAGGAGTTCAAGGTCAAGACGAACAATACCAAAGAATTTGGGTGGGTCACTTAAAGTACTTAAACTGCCAGACAATCACAACAATTAAAATTTAAGAAAGACCCACATGGTCCTCACATTCAAAATATCAATTTTTTTAATATTTATCATATTGAATAATCATTTTACATTATTAAATACACACATCAAAAGTGTCTAGGGATCAAGCATTTTTATGCGGATTTCTTGAGATTGAGATGTGGCTTTGTAATAAATTTATGATTTTATAAATTTATATGGATCCTTTTTGGTGCATTTCATAATTTGAATCAGGAACTGTGAATCAAATTCGAGTAAAAGATGAAAATCAGCTGTCAATATTTTCCCTATAAAAACATACAACGCATTGAAGACATTATTAGTGGTACTGTTTCCCTACTACTGATTAAACCCAACGTTATTATGGAGCGGCGACGTCATTTAAGCAGGGAAGAAATGCTCAGAGCCGTGGGAATGATAGAAGCTGGTTCCCGGCAACGTACTGTGGCTTTAGCTCTGAATACAAATCAGAGTGTTATCAGTCGACTTTGGACACGTTACCGAAGCACTGGTACCGTGGCTGAGCGCCATGGAGGACGGTATCGCTGCACCACACGGAGACAAGACCGATACATTCAAATCTTAACTCGAAGAGCTCCAACAATAACCGCCATGATGTTAGCCGTGAGGCTTCATCACTCTTCAGGGAACTTAATTAGCGACCAAACAGTCAGAAACCGCTTGCATGAAGTGAACCTTCATTCCCGAAGACCGCTACGGGTACCACCTATAGCAATGCACAATCGTAGGATTCGATATCAATGGGCTCTTGAACACAGAAATTGGGCAGAAGAACAATGGCGTTTCGTGTGCTTTTCTGATGAGTCTCGTTTTGGTATGAGACCGGATGCAAGACGTATACGACACTGGAGAACCCCTGGACGCCAACAGCGATTAAAATCCTGCCAGGAAGTCCATCCTTATAGTGGTGGAACCATCATGGTATGGGCGGGTATTTGGATCGGCGGAAGAACTGAGTTGATTTGGATCAGAGGCAACCTCAACGCTCAAATTTATGCTGAGACGATTGTATCAGACGTCATCGTTCCTCTACAAGTGCAAATCGGTCCCTTATTTCAGTTAATGCATGATAATGCACGACCGCACACCGCAAGAGTTGTAAGACAGACTCTCGCCGCAGCTAACATCAATGTCCTGCCCTGGCCTGCTCAGTCGCCAGACTTGAACCCGATTGAGCATGCATGGGATATGCTACAGAGAAGAGCTCTGCCGAATATGGAGGGTATCCAGTCGCAAGAAGACCTTTTTTTGTTGTTGCAACGAACATGGGCGGCCATTCCACAGCGTGATTTGGATGAACTCATTTTGAGTATGCCAAACCGATGTTCTTGTGTTGTTAGTGTTCGCGGTAGAAACACGGATTATTAATTGTTTAAGTTACCCAATAAAATTTTAAAGAAAACTGTTATTTCAGTCTTTTTTTCGAACTTTAATGTTAGTGGTTCAAATGTCAAAAATCCCTTTATTAGGAAAATGGCAAATTTCTTTATTAATGCAAAGGTGACTTGGTTTATCGTTACTGTGACAAACGAAAACACTTTATTTGATGAATCCTTAAAGAAAATTTTAATTAATATCAATCAGGAGAAAAGTTATTGCAAAAATATATGTTGATCCCTAGACACTTTTGATGTGTGTATAAAAAAAAAACACACACACACACAAAAAAATATATAAAATAAAATATTTAACAAGTAAATATTGGTCAAAAAAAAAATATCATACTTTAAAAAGTAAACAATGTCAGTGTATAAAAATAATCATAAAATGTCAAATTGTAAAAAAGTCATCTCTTAGTTGCCATAGTTTATTTATTTATTTTTATTTATTATATGTTTTTACTCCGGACGCTCTTAACTTGCACGTCTTGCTACATAGTTCTCACATAATATACCATCTCAACATGAATGATGTAATGTACCAAGATTTTGTAATAATATTCTGATTGAAAAGAGTGTCTATGGAGTTTCTTGCCCTTTCTTCTCCATAGCTCGTTGTTGCTGGCATTCGGCGGCGTGTGATTCGGCGTGGTGGCTTTCGGAATGACGTATTGCACTCGTAGATTTGTTTTTATGAATTGTTCTTCTGACATTCAAAAGTGCCTATAAAGGTTTAATTCAATTCATTTAATTTCAGTTTAATTGAAATAAATGCTTTGAGTTTGAATTGGCATCTAAATGATCCACCTATTTTATTAAGCCTTGTTGTGGGTACAATATATTTATGTCTATTTCTTGTATTTATATTGTGAATATCACTATATTTCTTAAACAGCTTTATATTTTTGTGAGCATACAAAAGATTTTCATAAATATACTGAGAGGAAACAGTCATTACATTAATTTCCTTAAATTTTTCTCTCAGAGAGTGTCTCGGACTCAATTTATAAATAGATCTAACCGTTCGCTTTTGCAAAACAAAAATGGTCTGAATATCAGCGGCATTCCCCCACAATAGAATGCCGTACGACATTACGCTATGAAAATAACTAAAGTACACTAAACGGGCTGTCTCTACATCGGTTAAATTACGAATTTTTCTAACTGCGTATTCTGCAAAGCTCAGCTTTTTCGACAATTTATCTATATAAGGCCCCCACTGAAGCTTAGCGTCTAAATTACCCTGAACGCATCCAACTACCCATTTTTTACAACGTTCCGTTTTGCACACTGCTTCTTCACTTTATTCAACTCTTTTTCTGAGTTTTATTCATTATTTTAAGTTTTATTTAATAAATAACTATTTTTTATTGGTCTGTAATAATACAGATCAATTGAAAATAACATAATAATTAAATAAATTAATTATGCAGAATATAATTGAGTTCGCACGAGTGAAACGCATTTTTTTAGATATTTTGACAGTTCTGCGATTGGCAATGGCGTTATGGCGCTGTCCTTCGTTGTTATGTATGAAGTACAGCGGTCAACGAAATGGGTAGGCAAGTGATCACTTTTGACAATACAATAGCAAAGTTAGACTTTTTCTAAGTAAACAAACCGCCAACTATCATATACCTAGGCAAATCCTAACCTAAAAAGTAACATTAATATTTTTTGGCCTTTGTAGACTTTAAATCGTAAAAATAACTTTAGGGCATTATTTTCTAATCTTACAGGTACTCTTTCTACTATACCTTATAAACTTATAACTATACATTAACTTTCATAATCAGGTTTTTAAATGTATGGAAAGTGGGCATTGTTCTTTCCATAGCAATGGTATCATGTCCCTACCTACAAGATGGCAAAAAGTTATCGAACAAAATGGTACCTACAAACTTTAGTTAAATGTAAATAGACTATATTAAAAATGTTTTGAATTTTCTTAAAAAAATGCGAAGAAACTTTTTCCCAACCTATTACTTTTCAAACTTACATAGTTTTTTTTTACGCAGTTTTTTTCGTAGTCGCGTTTTAGTTTTTAAACTTATTTTTTATTTGAATTTTATTTTTGTGTCATTAAATAAAAACGTTATAATATAAGTATTACTTTAATAATGTAAAATTCTACTTAATGTTGGTTTGTTACTTTGTGTGAAATGTCCAAGGATATTTATTTTATTTATTTATTTTATTTATTTACTTACATAGTACGAGTAAATAACACAGACTAGACCGCGAGAACTTTTTGACCGCGTATATGTTCACTAAATAAATAAATAATAATAATAAAACTATTAAGCAAATAGAAAGAAAGAAAGAAAGAAAACATATTTATTTGGCACATACCATAAGTACACACAACAAAAAATACAAAAACTAGAAACTAAACAGGGAACAAAAAAAAAAGATATAAAATTGTGTGTCTCACGGGGGCGCCAAATAGGTCCAGTTCAGCAAACTGCCGAGCAGCTAGTGCCCGACGCTGGTTTTCAACTGAACCTGACATAGTGAAGTGACGGATGTAAAACAGCTTTGCACTTTGTGTCAACTAAAATATATAGATAGGTACATAAATATAATAAAGTGTATTTTGTGTACAGATAAGAAATATTATAGGTATGTAGTTATCAAAAATAAATAAAACCTACAGAAAAAAAAAGGGGAGAAAAAGTACAAGATAAAACAAAAAATAAAAATCGAAGGTACTTAAATGAACGGAGATAATCTTTTTACATTGATAAGTGGCATAGGTCTAGAAAGATATTGTTGTTCTGTGATCAAGCTGTTAATTATACAGGGTGTTTGGAAGGGAGCTGTACATACGCCTAGGGTAGAAACTAGGGATAGTCTGCTACCTACCCCCGCCCATTATATTGACCTTGGCCTCAAGGTTTTTTTTTAATTTAAAATTATTTCTTTACCTTACTACGGTACTTCAGGCCCCATAACTTTTCTTCTCCACAATTTTCTGGTGTAAAATAATTTTTTGCAGGACCCTAAGACTCTAACGATTAAAACAAGACCATTAGCCGACCGGTCCCATGGATAGATTTTGAGCTACAGGTAGTTTTAGTCAAAAAGTCAAATAAAAAATAATAATAAATTAAAAAAAAACCTTGAGGCCAAGGTCAATATAATGGGCGGGGGTAGGTAGCAGACTATCCCTAGTTTCTACCCTAGGCGTATGTACAGCTCCCTTCCAAACACCCTGTATAATTGAGACATTTAGTGCGACCATATCCAACTTTCGTTGCGATTCCATTAGATACTTCCGTAGGCGTCTTCTGAAAGTATCAATTGTGCCAATCATTCTAATAGGTGGTGGCAGGTTATTCCATATTTTGGAAGCCGCATAACGAAAACTACCTCTGAATGCTGCTGTGTTATGAGAATGAGTCGAGAGTTGTTGCGAACATTGCCTTCTCTCACATTCGCGTCTACTACTTAACCAACTTAATTTACTGTATAAGTAGTCCGGTTTTTTATATTTAATCACACCGAACAAAAGACACGCCAAGTGTAGTTTCCGTCTGGACTTCATTTTTAGCGAGTAGTGTTTGTTTAAAAAAGGTGTCACGTGACTTCGCCGAGGAATAGTGTAGCAAAACCGCGCGCAGGCGTTTTGTACTCTTTGAATGAGAAGTTCTGTACGGGCTAATAGGCGCGGGCCGTACACTGTGTCGGCGTAGTTCAACCTAGATAGTACCAAAGTTTCTACAAGTTGTTCCCGTAGCGTTTGGGATAAATAAGGTCTCATCTTATACAAAACTTTCAGGCGATAAAAACAGTTTCTCACAGCGTCTGCTACGTGATTCTCAAAACGAAGGTCTTTGTCCATCGCGAGACCGAGGTTTCGCGCCTCATACACTCGTTCAATTGGTTCGCCCATCAGTTCTACATTAAAAGTCGAAGGCAAACGGGCCAGCTGCTGTCTGGTGCCAAATACTATATATTTTGTTTTAGTGGGGTTCAGCGACAGGCAGTTCTCCTCAGACCAACCGGCGATTCGTAGAAGGTCCTCATTAAGGTCCTTAATGGCGCTGTCATACTCGTCTGGTCTGAATGAAATATACAGCTGTACGTCGTCGGCGTATATATGGTACTTGCATTTTTGGAGACATTTTATTATATCTGCGCAGTATAAAATGAAAAGAATGGGACCCAAAATAGAACCTTGCGGAACTCCTCTATCTATAAGAATAGGGGCTGATCTAAGGGTAGTGCCGTCACTCAAACGTAGGTCAACTAATTGTTCCCTATTACTCAAGTAGCTACGGAACCATTGTATGGCTTCTGGGTCGAAACCGTAATGTTTTAACTTTGCCAGTAGGAGTGAGATATTTATAGCGTCAAATGCCCTGGAAAAATCTAGTAAAACCAGAACTGTGCACATTCCCTTATCTTGGGCAGATAATATGTTATCAGTTACATCCAGTAAAGCAGTAGATGTACTGCGCTGCTTCCTAAACCCTGATTGTAAATCAGGTAAAATATTATATTGTTCCAGAAACATCGTAACTTGACGGCTGATAATTTTCTCTAATACTTTGGATAAACATGGTAGTATACTTATAGGGCGTAGATCTTTTAAAGTAATAGGATTAGAACTTTTTGGCAAGGGCCTAATGGAGGCAGTTTTCCATTGGTCAGGGAAAGTTGAAGTCTCGATGGAACGGTTCATTATGTCCGTTATAACATTTAGCGTGTGCGGCAAAGTCATGTTAAGCATGTCCAGGTTAATGTTGTCGCAGCCCTCAGCGTTACTTTTCAGACTACCAATAATTCGTGAGACATTGTCCTGATCGACTGGGGCGATTGTAAAAATCGCCTCACCATACCTAGTATTCTTATAGTGATCCACAAGCGATTTGCTTGCTACGGGGTTACCGGGAACTATCAAAAAGTTTCTGTTAATAAGGTCTGGGTCTTTGAAATGCGACGGTATGTCTTGTCTAGATTTAAAAGGTAGTAAAGTGGATTTCAGGTTTTTCCAGAGCAATTTCGGGTTTTTTATTTTAGCATTAATGTCATGTTGGTAATACGCTGTCTTTTCATTGTACAGAGAGCTAGTCACTAAGTGCTTCAGGTCTTTGTAGTATTTCTTTTTAGAGTCTGATTTCGTTTTCCTATAACTACTTAGTGCTTCGTCACGCAAACGCATCATGATTTTGATTGTGTCTGTAATCCAAGGGTATAATTTTTCCTTTACCGTAAATGACTTGATAGGTGCATGAACATCGAACAAGGAAATTATAAGGGTGTTAAACACATGTACCATATCATTAACGGTATCGAGCGTTGAAATAATACCAATGCATAATGACGATAAGTCTATGTTAAATGTTACCGTGCATACATTTCGAAGTGGTCGAGATTTAACCATGTATGGTTTGAATTTATCACGCCTAATATTAAACTCACTGACTACAATGGCATGGCCGTTGAGTGAATCGAGAGATTCTACCGCTGTGTACCTGGCTTTCAAGTCAGTACATATGAGGTCGATGAGAGTTTCACTCGATGCTGTGTAGTGAGTAGGGCTCGTAACCAGTTGTGTGAGATTAAGACAGTTAAGAAATTCATTGATACTTTTCGTTTTTATACCGTTTGTGTCTTTCAAATTAACGTTGAAATCGCCAAGCAGAATATAGTGATCGCAATTTCCCAAAGAACTGATAGAATCCGTTATGGCATCGAGAAAGAGGACAAGATTCAACCATGGCGGACGGTACGCTGTTCCTATAGCAATTCTTTTACCGTTCAATGAGACCGTTAACCACATTTGCTCGACCGATTCGAACCTGGGATCGACCGCGCTAGTCCAAATACGCGTGCTCATTCCCTGCCGCACATAAAAGCCGACGCCCCCACCACGGCCCGCGCGAACATGCGCTGGTCGCGGCGTGTGACGCAGACGATAGCCCGGCACTACCGGAGCGCGCCCCTCCTCGCCCGCACGAAGCCAAGTCTCGTTAATGGCCATAATGTCAAAACGATGTCTGTCAAGTGCTCCAATCAAGTCATCATGGCCTGTACCTAGTGACCCGGCATTAAGAAAACCAACTTTAAAATACTTATCTCCTTTAGTCGTCATTATAATAATTTAAAATAAAATACGTCGTGAGCAAATTGAATATTATCATCAGTGCACATTCAATCGTAATTCTATAAATATAATAGTAGTCCGAGTCAAGTTGAAAGTATGTAGATAGTGTATAATAATATATTATAATAGATAGTGTTAATGCAGAAATTAAATATAGGAAATTAGATATACGTTTTAAACTGTAAAATATAACAAATCGGTCAGTAAAAAAGAATAAAAGTTGTGTGCTATGTAGGTTTAGGAAAGTTTGTGGAGTGTTATAAAACTGGTTAAATACATATAGTGTACCGAGGTGCACCGTGAGACACACACCTGCCAAAACACAATAAAGATTAATGTGTAAAAACAACGTGATTACATCATGAAATACATTTTTAAGGTTGACCTCCACTAAATTTACTTTTATAGTCCGCATGACTGCATATTTATAACTAACATTGGTTTGAAAAATACAAAAAATAAATGGAAAGAAAAAAACAAACAATATAGCTTCTTTAAAGAAGTGTGCTAGTACCCGGTGGCGCGGGCGCGGGCGCCGGCTGGCCGAAGGTACGCAGTACGTCAGCCTCACAGCGGATGTGGCAAGTGGCATCACCGGGTTTGTACCGGGCAAGGATACGTCCCCGCTTAGACCATACGAACTGCCAACCAAGGCGACTCGCTGCCTCGCGTGTGCTCCGAAACAACTCACGGTTGATCTTAGTAAGGCGCTCGTTGATGTAGAAGCGCGTCGCTGGGCCAGGCAAATCTAGATCCGCTGTGGTCATGCCGCGACGCACTCGCGCTCCATCCAGCAGCTCATCCCGTAGGTCGCGGCGCGCGAGGCGTACGACGAGGAAGCGGGGGCGGGTCTCTACAGGCGACGTCGCCTGCGTGGCGTTGATGCGCCGGCCTCCGACACGCTCTGCGCTAACAATATCGCGCGCTTTGATTTTGACACCAACCTTAGCCGCTATCATCAGAGCAGTATGGATAGGGTTTTCACCACTGATCTCCGGAACGTTGGAGATCTGGATGTCATTGGCGAGCAACTCCTGGTCTCGGTCATTGATGTCGGTCCTCAGCTGGCTGATTAGCTCGTCCACCTCCGAAGATCGCGACGCTTGGGGCTGAGTCAGCTTAGTCTCAATTACCGCAACTCTTTCTTCCAAGTTACTCATCCTATCATTTGTAGATTTTATTGACGACCTTAGCTCTGATAAATCATCACGAAGCTGTTGGAACTCATTACGGACGATTTTTAAAAATTCATCTTTAAAACAGGCTAGCTCAGCTCTAATTATGTCTAGATTGAGCTCCTGTGTGACATCTAGGGCTGTGCTATTTATGGGACTGGTGTCCATCAAGTTGACCAGGCTTTCCTCGTGAGCTGGCGTTGGTGCCCGTCCCCGTACCGGTGTTTCAGCTCGGTTATCCCTCACCACGTTCTTTTTGCATTCAGGGCAATGCCATGGGTTCATTATGGGACCTGCATTCTGGATGTCTACGCACCCTCTATGGTACCAGTGCCTACATTTGCTGCAATTAGCAGCCTCTGCCGACGACAGAAACTTCCCACAAGCACTACACTTAGCCATGGTGTGTTGCAACTTGTTTGTTTACCAAACGCAGCGCAATTGATCTGTTCAAGTAGTACACCGATTAGTCAACAGGTGGCACTATTTGCAGAAACGCGTTTATGGTGTATTTCAGGGTGTTTGTGGTACAAACAGACACCATAGGTTGAGCACAGAATCGGAGAAAAGGACTGTACACACTGAGGTTAGGTCACAAAACAAGACTTCCGCTGCTGAGAAATTTTCTGTTCATATATTTTAGGATTCGGGTACTTATTTGCTCACTAGGGCTAGCTATAACGCTAATTAGAGTTTTTTAATATTTAGACAGCACATATACACTTGCCAACAATGGTACTTGTTAATTGCACTGGCAGAAGTAATTCCACAATAACTTATGCTAAATTATACTGTGATTTATATTTATTTATACGGGAGAACACAAAGAGCTTATGGCCGGTTGACATCCGTGACGTACTATCCCGGTACAAATCAAGTATCTTGACTTGGCTCGCGAGGTTGTCGACATGTGGGGTGTAGACTCAGCGATCATTGTGCCGATAGTCGTTACAGCCATGGCTTAAAAGCCAAGAGCTTCGACCAACACCTGAGGAGGCTCTCGTTAGGCAGCTGGATCAAGGGCTTGATACAGGATACAGAGGGCGGTACTCCTGGACACGGCTCGAATTGTTAGGAGGTTCCTTTCTCTGGAGCCCTGACCGCCGATAGCTTGGACCCTATTCCCGATACCTGTGGGCTACAATTTTTTATATTTTTAAATGGTTTTTTATTGTTTTTTGTAAAGAATATTTAAAAAATGTAATAAGTCTCTAACGAAAAAGGGAATAATAAACCTATAATATAATATACATATTTGTTTTGTGCTCTCAAGGACCTTCCATTTAATACCAATCATGTTATGATTATCTCAATTTAATTTTTTTCGAATAGAATGTGACATTAAAATTTAGTCCAAAAAAAAATTACAAAAGTTATAAATAAAACCTTTGTTACCCGGGCTATTCTTACGAAACTTTTGACACCTCATTTATGAAAATCCGTTCAGTAGTTTAGGCGCTACGGTGGAATATACATAGACTGCCAAAATCATTACCCTTCATTTTGGCTTCGCCGTAGTCGGGAAAAAAGGAGGTTCTCGATTCGTCGGAATCTTCTTTTATGTATATTACTCAAAAACGGCTGAACCGATATGGATAATTCTTTTTTTTTTGTTGAAAAGGAGATATCCCATGGGTGGTACCATGATAAGGAATCAGGATCTGATGATGGAATAAAAATACATAGACCAATCATTATAATAACATGAAACATTTTCTGGGATACGTAATTCTATAATAAATTCTATCTGCGAAACAAGGGGACACCATATTACAAGCCTATTAACAAACAAAATACACATCATTATTTATTGATTGTTAATTTACATCGAACAATCAGTAATGATCTTTAATTTGCTAGATTCATAACTAAGCGATTTTCTTTTGACTTTCAGGTGGATGAAACATCGGTAAAGAAAAGACTGCCTGGCCGATTTTTTGAGTTAAACATTCACTTTGGTATATTTCTGGGCGGCCAGGGCGATTTCTCTGAGCTCTTTTTGGGACATATGGAGAATTTTCGCGGTTGCATGGAAGATGTGAGTGTTTGTGATATATAAAAACACTGATTCTAAAAAATAAACAGCTGTTCCTCACAATTATGTTGGCATAACTCGTCAAAATGTATGCTGTTTTTTTTTCGCGCTTTAGTGTTGTCCCCATAGGAAAAGGTGTTCATAATGATGAGTACAATATCAGGAGATATTTCGTGTATGAATACGAGTAGATATGGCTTATATAGTATTTTTATTTAGAAATAGCTAACATCTAATTTGCTATATTTTATACAAGCTGTCGTTTTGCAATTGTCTATTTGACTACTGTAAAAATTCACGAAAATGTAATGTTATTTCAAAGAATTGCTGATAGAAATAACACGACGTGTGAAAAAAGTTATAAAATCAATCAAAAAATGCCTGAGTTCTAACTGATTGTGAATGACGTGCTAGACAAAGACAGTGCCACAGAAATGTGACGTCCCATGTCATACCGCCATAGTTACGTAGTACAAATGGGCGTTTCGCGCGACAAGAATAGAAAGTGGTAACCCATACCAAAAGCATGTAGCTACTCCATTTCTTTGTCGATTTAATTTATTTTGTTCACACATTGTGTTATTTCTGTCAGCTCTTTGAAATAACATAACATTTTCGTGATTTTATAACAGTAGGTAATCAAGTAGTCAATAGGTATTTCACAAAAAAAATCTAATTAGTCCGTCTGTTAGATTATCGAATAGTCGGGTAAAAATATTGGATACCTACTTACGTGTTTTTTGTTACTTATATCAAATTATTAAAAAATTACGAAAATAAAACGTGTCAAAGATTATGAGTGGGAGCTTTTAATGTCACTTTGTGGGTAAAAAAAGTACTAACCTAGTGATGTCACACGACTTTTCGAAGCACGTCTTCATCTTTTGTTTAGGTGAAAAAAGAAAAAAAAACGTGCCCATTATTTTTTGGTAATCTATCTGACGGACTAATTAGATTTTTTTGGTGGAATACCCTATTGTGACCCGAATCAATAATAAAATAGGCATGTCATTATTTTTTGTTGTCTGTTAAAACGCATCCCGTCTTATGATTGGGCTATTCTGAAACACTTATTTTAAAAACCTAGAAATGGTAAAGCTAATTTAAATTGATTATTCATGTAGGTATTTCGTGTCAACTTCGTGATATTTGACGCAGATGCAAAACTGCACCTTGTATCGAAAATGTATGTCATTGTCAACGAATAAGATAAGTGGTACACAGTTCCTTATCGCACTTTATCATCCTGCTTTGTTGGCGGACTGATGGGCTGGACAGCCACCACAACCTTAACGTTTTGGTGCTTCTTGAGCCACTTACGAAACATAAACATTTTTCAATCGATTTAGCTTGCTGTCAAAATTTGTGAATATTCCAAAATATTTTATAAATAGTTTTTATACCCTTTTTATTAAAGCAAATTATTTTTGCGTTGTAAATTGTGCAACCTCCGTACTAGCCGGGTGTCCACAAGACACCTCTCTAATTCTTTTTGATTACGCACAAAGAGTATGTTTAAATAGTATTTACATAGTTGGACATCTCCAGGTATACTACAATGGTGTGAAGATCATAGAGAAAGCCCGCAGCCGCTCCGGATCAGTGCATGTAGAAGGAGTCACGTGGAACTGTGCCCCTGAATTCGATGCCGACCTCAATTCCGACATTAGTTTCGTTGATGAAGGAGCCTATCTTATACTACCGAGAATTAATTCTAGGGCTGGTGGAAAGTAAGTAAACTGCTCAGAGCTAATTGACGTATGAAAGTGACCGCGATCAACACGACCGTGTAAATCGCATTCAGTAGCTCATCATCATCTGCCTTTTCACACCTATCTTGGGGTCGGCTTCCAGTCTAACCTGATACAGTTGAGTACCAGTATTTTACATGAAGCGACTGCCTATCTGACCTCCACAACCCAGTTTACACAGGGTAATAATACGATACCCTTTCCTTCGCATTCAGTAGCTGTCGGTGTCAATATTGTACAATAATGATACCGCTCACAACACCACTAGGTGTTTTAGCTATGTTCAATTCGCACTGAATCATTATATTCCAAGAGCCCAGAGCCCCCAAATATGACTTATTTTGTAAACGACAAAATGTGGGGCTTCGAGTAGTGTTAATACGTGTATTGAATGCCAGCATACCTGCTAAGCTGGTTACACGGCCAATTCACAGATACCAGGTGAGAAATGTTAACAAAAATAGAGTTTACTTTACTTGAATTCGATCGGTTGATATTCCATATAATATTATTACAAAATAAGATTGAACATTGCCAGACACTTTCTTTCGGCCGTAACTTCCGCCTGACGCTTTAAGCTCGTGAAGTTAGAGCGCCTGATCAATGAGGACTAGCAACTACTGTTTTTTCGTAAAAAAAAAAACGAGAGTAATAGCTAGAAATAGCTAATTTAACGTGTTATTGCTTGTCTTCATTGATCGCAAGGTGTTATGTTCTCTCTTTGTACGCGATTCGACATGCACTTTGCCGATTTATGTATTTTGGAATGTTTCAGATGGCAAATAGAATTTAAAACAATAGCCCAAAATGCAATAATTCTGTACAACGCCGGTGGTGGTCGAGGGTCAGACTTCCTCGCTGTGGAGATCTTGGAGGGCGCGGTACGAGTAAAAATGGCGCGCGGCCAGATAGTGCACACCGAGCGCGTCAACGATGGGCAGTGGCACAAAATGCACCTCTCGTTCTACCCCTCCATGATAGAGGTGAGTACCCCTCAATGTTATGTTGTAAACTTGCGCCCTGCACGCTAGATAGCTGTCTGCGTCGGCAGTACGACAATAGCCCAAATTGTATCTCATACTATTATTTTTAATATACATAAACGACCTCCCAAAAATTCTAAATAAACAAACTACATTACCAGTACTATTTGCCGATGATATCTCCATACTTGTGAAATGTGACAAAAGTTGTGACCCAACTACAATCTTACAAAATACTCTCCAGACAGTAACACTTTGGCTACAAGATCACAATTTAGAAATTAACTGTAAAAAAACTAAAATGATGCAATTTAGGTCGTATAAAACACCCCCCCTAAGCTCTAATATAATTTTTAATGCCACCCCTATAGAATCAGTAACTACATTTAATTTACTCGGTATAAACATAGACACGCATCTCAATTGGAAAAAGCACATAGAAACAATTAAATCTAAATTATCTAAATTTACCTACGCCTTGTTCCAACTTAAGTACAGCACAAATACAGAAACAGCGCTATCGGCATACTACGCTTACGCAAATTCGTGGCTGAGGTATGGAGTGATGTTATGGGGAAACAGCGTCAACGCAAGTGAAGTATTTATAATACAAAAAAAGTGTGTTAGAATACTGGCCCATATTGACAATACCCAAAGCTGTAAGCCATATTTTGTTAAGTTAAAACTCCTAACTTTACCTTCTTTATATATACATGACCTTTGCATATTTGTATTTAAAAATAGCAACATTTTTCCAAAAACAAAATACATTCATAACGTAAACACACGCCATAAAAATAGAATACATCTTCCACCGTCTCGGATCAAAATGCTTTACCATAGCCCATATTACATGGCAATAATTTTTTTTAACAAATTACCGGAACAAATAAAACAAGAAACCAATTTCAATAAGTTTAACAGAAAATTAAAAGAATATCTAACACAAAAATGCTTGCACTCGGTCACAGAATACCTAGAACAAAATATTTAAGTAGTGGGTAAATATTTGACATAATGATAGTTAGAATAATTAATACTTACAATTTTATTTTATTTTAATGTAAAAATAACTAAATTATATCCTAACATAACTAAAACTATTCACAAACGAAAACATGGCGTCGAAAAATTCATCCGCAGTGCTGTCTACTGGTAATGGTGATAATGTACCCAAGAGGCTGGCGGCATTTGTCACGTTTGTAAGATAACGTTGTTAGGATAATTATGTAATAACATAAATAATTAAGGTGCAAAATTTAAAATTATGTAAGGGCGAGTTGCGAGTTGGCTTCGGCCCCTCGTACGCCTTCCAAAGGTCCGGGACCCCAGGGTCCCGAGATTATGTCAACATTTTAAAGTAATGGTAATGGTAGTGGTAACATAAAGTAAGTAAGTAATGACATACATCTTACTATTGTGTTATTGCTAGTTTTACATAATTGTTTAAAATTGTTGTTATGTTGCCGTGCCCTAACCGGGTTTCATGTTGGAACTATTTTAATTGTACCTAACAACTAACTACACATGAATGCAATAAAGAGTTTGAGTTTTATTAGCTGTAATAGGTTTTGATGCGAAGTGACGCCATCAATATTATCGAATCCCGCCCGGGCAGCCATCCCACTAGTGTGGCCGCGAACCAATCCCACCCCATCGGTTCATAATGGTTATTAAGTACCAACATAGGCTAAGTTATATTGTTACTAACACGGTGGACCTCTTTTTAGTCTGATATACAAATAAATAATAAGTTTGTCTAAGTTTTGCTCTGGTGTCATATGATAGACTAGCTGACCCATGCAACTTCGTCTGCGTTACAATATACAGCTTATAACTTTGTTCGATAAATCGACTATCCAACATAGAAATGTTTTTACAATTTGCGTGTTCAAACAAACAAACTCTTCAGCATTCAAATTTTATTCGTCCGCGTGTGTTATGAAAATATGATTGTCATTTTTAAGTTAAATCGTAATAACAAAAAATCTAATCTTTCCTCTCTATAATATTAGTTTAGATTATATTATTAAAGTGAGAATTACTATAGGTATCTCTTACTGTTAAATATACAATAACACCTAGTAAACATTATTATGTAATTAATATTTTGATTTTCCGGAGGCCAGAAGCTCCACGTATATACATTGGGACGCGAGGACCGGCGGACCGCGGAATTATTTTGTCGCATGGATATTTTTAAATTGCGATAACTTCTAAGATATTTGTTTAAATTATACAAAGTAAATGGCACAAATATTCTATATTAAATTTCAGTTCAAACACATTTATTTAGATATACAGAGTTGATATGAGAGAGGGGCATTAAATTACACTACGTATAGGTACTATACGTGTTTAGTATTAATTCGATACGGTACAAAAATAAAAAACACCAAAAATAAGGATTTTTTTTCAAACAAACTAAATAGCTTACAAATCAGAGTAAAACGCAAACACCCTTTATAAATAAATATAACTGACATTAGATAACTAGGTAAGAAATTGGCAACGTCGCACGCGCGCTTCGCGTCAAGGTCACAGCCAAAGATCAAAGCGGTCGGGCGGCGCGCGGTGGTGCCCCGGTGGCGCGGGCGTCGCGAGGTGTTGCCGGTGGTGCGGCCGGCGGTCAGAGCGGCAACAACGTATCCAGATACATCGTGTTCAACCGGGGCAAAATTTTTAAAAATCATTTGCGTCTAAACTACTGCTCCTATTTAATTGATTTTTGGTACAGAGCTAGAAAATGGTACCTAGTTTATGCTGTTTAAAGAAAAGCCTCTCTGTCGTATCAAATCTGTATATTAATATCACATGGGTTAAATAAGCTTCGTGAAAAAAGAAGAAATACGTGTCCAATATTTTTTGAAATTCTATCTGACGGACTAATTATTATTTTTTTTGTCCGATCCCCTATTCTTTGTATGACGGAATTTAAATGTCAAATCCTAAGCTCGAAAAAAATTATTTTGATATAATCATAACATGTTTGGTATCAAATGAAAGGTCTTGGCGAGTACATTACAAATATGTACTATACTATATTATATTATAGTTTAAGTGAACATATACGTTTAGATTGCAGTCAAACAGTTCTCGCGGTCTAGTCTGTGTTATTTACTCGTATTATGTAAATAACAAACCAACATTAAGTAGAATATTACATTATTAAAGTAACATATTATTACTAGTGGAGTGCCGTAAAGCATAAATATTGTAGGTAAAACCTCGGAATCCGGGGCCGGTCAATGAATCTTCATAAAAACGTTTGGACTGCATTGGTAAAAGCCTAAACAAAAGAGTTAAAAAAAATTTGCGCGTTCGCACTTTTTTCTTTTTAAATTCGACTAATTACTGAAAAATGAGAGGGACAAGGGAAAAAAATGTTAAGAGCTAATTAATACTATTTGCACCGTAACTTTAATGTTAATTTAATAATATTTCGCAAAAAATAACGAGTTACAACAAAAAAAAAAATTAAAACGATTCTATCTAATACCTTCATATGAGCAATTCTTGTAATCTATACTAATATTATAAAGCTGAAGAGTTTGTTTGTTTGAACGCTAAGATCTCAGGATCTACTGGTTGGAATTGAAAAATTCTTTTTGTGTTGGATAGTCCATTTATCGAGAAAGGCTCTAGGCTATATAACATCACGCTACGATCAAAAGGAGTGGAGCACAAATGAAAAATGTTGCATAAACGGGAAAAGATATTCTTTATTGAGAGCTTCTGTTGCGAGCGCTGCAAAAATGGTTTAAGTTATGCAAATCTATATATATAAAACAAAGACGGGTTTGTTACAACACTTATAACTCGAGATCTGCTGGATCAATTTTTATGGTTTTTGTTCCGTTGGATTTGTCTCCGCCCTGAATAGCAGAATACATTAAAAACAATGAAAACTTGACGAATACATAATTATGAAAATGATTAATTTTCCATTTAATTGATCCTTTGTTTCGTACCTGTCAAACATTTGTTTTCCTTCTGTCATCCTGTCAAATACTGTGATTGACATTTATGCATGCGTTCAGAAATGTATTTTGTGTAAACTATTTAAAAAGGGTGAATAAACTTTTGTCTGTATTTTTTTTATCAATTAAAAAGATTGAAAAGTGTATTATGCAGATTTAAATAGAAGTTCCTCAAATATTTATGCGTGCGTTCATAACTTTATTTTGCGTGGTAGGTATTAGGTAGGTAGGTAGTAGGTAGGTAGGTAGTAGGTAGGTAGGTAGTAGGTAGGTAGGTAGTAGGTAGGAAGTAGGTAGGAAGTAGGTAGGTAGTAGGTAGGAAGAAAGGCCATTGCAAGGCATGCCGGGTTCAGCTAGTATGATGTATTAAAGAAATGTTCCTCTTTAAAAGTTCTACAAAAAAGTCCGCGGCAGCATATATCTATCTATTAAGATTAACTCACTATAACCATTTTTTACCATTGTAATGTTAGGTTCAATAGCGTTATTTTTTGCTAAGCTTATTTAACCCATATGGTATTAATCTATATCTAAATAAATGGGTTTGTTAGAACGGAAATTTAATACAGAATATTTGTCCCCTTAACTCTATATAGTTCAAACAAATATCTTAGAAGATATATTAGACAAAATAATTACGCGGTTCGCTGCGCCGGCCCTCGCGTCCCAATGTAGATACGTGGAGATTCTGGCCTCCGGGAAATTCAATTTCAAAATATTTATTGCACCATAATATTTACAAGGTGTTATTGTTTATTATTTTGTGAGCAGTGGTGGCCCAGTGGTGGCGGCCCCGACTTACGAACAGTTGGTTGTGGGTTCGAACCCACTTTGTGTAATTTATTTCATCACGTGCCACTGCTCTTAAAACGGTGAAGGAAAACATCGTGAGGAAACCGGCATATCTTAAAATCAAAAATTCGAAGATATGTGACATCTACCAATCCGCACTGGGCCCGAGTGGTAGATTATAGCCCATCCCTCTCCTAGAGAGGAAGCCTGAGTCCCTACAGTGAGACCAATAAAAGGCTGATGATGATGATGATGATGATGATATGTACAGTAAGGCAAGATAAGTGCATGGGCACGCTAAGGATTGTATTTCTGTGAACGCACGGGCGAGCGCCCATACTTTTGTGTGTGTAAGTGGTCTGGCGCTATACAGTACGCACACCACAGCCACAGAGATCGCCTGCTATCGTATCATGTCGTCGGCGTGGTCGCGTCGGGCGTCGCACTCCACGAAATAGCACAACAAAATATATTTCCGTCTCTTTCGTTATAATCGCAGCAAACGCATTATAATCAATTGCTAAAATTCGCGTTTAACTTACAAGTGTCGATAGCTGTTTGGGCTAAGCAATGCATTTATGATCAATGAGGTCCGAGTTCAAATCTCACACACCACAAGATAGTGCTATTTGTTTCTTTGTAAACATTTTTTTCTTTTTGTAATTGTAAATCCATTATAATACTTATTTTATTTAAGAAGTTAAATTTTTTTTTGGTTAGCTTATTTTGTCCCACTGCTGGGCAAAGGCCTCCCCATTTCTTTCCAGCTCTCTCGGTGTTAAATAACTTAAATATATAGGATAAAAACCCAACGCATTATTATTTAACTATTTATGTGATTGTGATTATGTTATCATTTCGGTGTTGGGTGGTAAGGTAGAAAAAAAGTCGTGTTTAATGACAAGACAACGTTTTATTCGTCATAATTATTTATAAAATTGTCTAATTAACAATCATGAGAATTGTGACGTCTTTGCGCTTTGCGATAGTATTGTAGCTTTTTCTGGCAGTAAGATAAGATAGGTACAGAAAATAATCATTCATTCTCATTTTAAGAAACGAAAATAATACCAATAATATACAAGTAAAATGGGTTGTGATTATGATTGATATGTCATCATCGAAATCAAGTACATACACACAAAACAATTAAATTTATATACAGCGACTTTAAAACCATGAAAATGCCATGACCAAAAATAGGAACAAGACCATCATCTTGTGATATGGCCTCTCATTATAATTAAGAATAAAGAACATCATCACAAATATGACCTTCCAGACTTCCAGCTCGTTTGGGATTGTGAATAACCTCAACCTACGCTTCAAGACAGGCATTCCTTTAAGTGTCTTTCGCGCACGACTTAGACCTCAAAATAAAGTAACTATTAGTATTGTAACAATTTAGCGCTAGCAATGCGACAAGTTCCACTATGCTAAAGCCAAAAAGCAATGTTCGATAACTAGTGAACATGAACTTCAATAATAACTATTCGTTACTTAAATATATTTTTACATAATCATTTTATGGTGGCTCCTACAAATAAAAATAAATATAAGGGTCGAATTAATAACCTCCTTTATTTTCAAGTACCCACTTGAAAATAAAGGAGGTTATAAATAAGTAAAGTTATTTAATAGGCAGGTAGAGCATCATCTCACGAGAAACATTAGCCAGCGCGAATATTTCGACGGTTTGTCAAAGTTGCACATGCATATATTCACGCCTTTTCCACAAGGGGGTTGCAGAAACCTCTGAATGGGTGGAATTATGAATGGATGTTTGTTACTTTTTCACGCAACAACTACTGACCTTGTTTTTGATTATGTTTGGCATAAAGATAGTTTATTAACTGGATTAACCCATAGGATACTAGGATATCCCACGTAGGGATCCCACGTAGTATCCTATGGGTTTATCCAGTTTATACAATAGTCCCACGGGACTATTCCGAGCTGGGCGTAGTCACCAGCATAAGCTATTTGTCAATAAATGTATCACACGATGACATGAACATTCGCTAGATGCGATGCAGGGCTGGTCAATTCAAAATGTTATATAATTATAATAACTAGCTGTGCCCAGCATGCGTTGCATTGCACCTTTTTCTACCTACCCTACCAATGGGTCGCGGACGGAGAAAAGTACTTTTTGACCTATTCTCACCTATCGAATATATGCAAAAAAAAACCACAAAAATCGGTCAAGCCGTTTCCGAGGAGTATGGCAACTAACACTGTGACACGAGAATTGTATATAAATAGAAGATATATATAGAAATAGATTGAAGTCTGGTCTGAGTGACAGTAAACCAGTGAACCTAAACCGCCTTTTCTTTCAGCTGTCTGTAGACAACATAGCAATGCACACACGGATCGAAAACGGTGGCACTCGGTACCTAGATCTCTCAGATTCCTTCTATCTCGGCGGCATAGAAAGTGAGAAGCAACAGAGAGCATTCACCAAGGGAATCAAAGCCGCTGATTCTAGCATTATGGTAAGTTTTGTTGTGGATCAATTATTTTTTTTAGTTATGACGATCATATTCATGTCGCAATCAACTAGCTTAACTCAGCCATTCGATTTAAACAGTCCAACAATGGATTTGTGGTGTAAATACTCCGTTATTAGGGTTCCTTAGCCGAATGGAGAAAAAAGCGGAACCGTTCAGAGTTCGTCAAGACTCGAATGTTCAAATTTTTGTGAGAAGATTGCATTAAATAAATTATGTGTTTAAATAGTTCAATAGGCTTCGGAAGTTCTATTGAAAATAAAATAAATATCTTACTGTCCGTCTTTCCGTCTGTCCGTCCGTATGTCACAGGTACTTTATTAGGAAACTATTAAGACTACAGAGTTAAAACTTGGTAAATAGATGTATTCTGTGAACCGCTTTTACGATTTTTATACAAATATAAACAAATTAATGGCTTTAATGATTAACCAGTTAAGCTCTCCCCTTAAATGGAACTGAAACTAGAAAAAGTCGATAGCATTAACAAAAAAAAAAAAACAAAAAAGGTATTAAACCTTTTTTGATTTTTTTTTTGTTAATGCTATCCAAATGAACAAGAAATCATACGTTCTATTTGTATGATTCCACAATGATATTGTTATATATGAATTCCAGGGGTGTATCAAACCTATAGAAGTGGATGACAAGATGTACGGTCTGCCTAACGCCGTGGTTACTTACGGAGTGAGTCCTAAGTGTGTGTGGTGGTACCCGTGTCACTCGAGCCCCAGCAACCCACCTTGCGTGCCCCAAGGCGTCTGCGAACAGCACGGTGTTGATCACTTCACCTGTAAATGTGACAATGACCTGTGCATCAATCCCGATTATGCTGAGAAGTATAAGGTTCGTGAATACAACTATTTCACTGCACGCTATAACAATTTTACCTGGCAATTTGAATATGTATTGTTTTCGTATATTATTGCTCTTCCCCCCGGACCGCCGTAAGGTGTTAACGTGTTTTCTGTACCGCGCAAAATTTTTTTTTTTTATTTATTTAATAAAATAATACAGTAAATTAAATCGACACTTGTACTAGGAGTGCATAAAGGTGTAGAAGTTCCCAAGTGACCACGGCTGCGGCTCTGTGTACGGATACTCCAACCCGCCTGTGCGCCTGGTAGTTCGCAAGCGGCCTGGGCTCCACCCCCACTTACGTCACGTAAGAATTTCTATTATATTCATATCTGCGCGAGCGCCCTACTACATCGCACCGGAGAAATAACCACGCCCTTCATCGATGACATTGGAAGCGTGTGCATAGCTGACCCCGCCTACTGTCCCAAGGACAACCAATTACGAGAGCTTAATGAGCTAATTAAGTGAAATCACACCTTCGAACTATTTAAGCAGCCAATTGTGAGACGTTTTCCTGAACCTATTAGTGGTGTTCTCTAATCGCCGTGTGCGCAACTAAAAGTAAAAATATTTATTTAATTATTACACTGCCTGATAAGCTGCATACCCTATTAGATAAGGAATAATGGCAGAGAAAATGGATAAATCCCTTTCTGATACGAGCATTAACTTGATGGGTTCTGCATGCAAAACCCCACCAAATTACGTATTTCAAAGATCAAAGAGAAACAGGGACGAAATGGAAGACTCCCTCGGCAAACAGCTGGAAGAATTTATGCTTGAAATGCGTAAAATGATGACAATGTTCTCAGATAAACATGGCAACGAGATTAAGCAAATGAATACTACCCTAAAAGAAATACAACAGTCAAACCTTAATATAGAAAGCTCCATTACTAATTTAACAGCGCAAAATGAAGAACTGAGGAATAAAATCAATCAGTTGGAGCAGCAGTCTAAGGAAGACAAAAAGTGTATTACTATTCTGGAAAACAAACTTGAAGATTTGCTTATGGGAGGGCGTAAAACTAACTTCGTCATAAAGAATGTACCACGAAGAAATAACGAAAATAAAGAAGACTTAATAGAAATGGTCATGTGCCTGTCCCGCAACTTAAACCTCAATGTTAACATAAATGACGTAAAGGACATTTATAGAGTACGTGGGAAAAACTCCTCTCAACAAATTACTCCGATAGTAGTGGAAACTGGCTCCACTCTTCTAAGGAATGAAATTCTAAAAATGGGTAAGGCCTACAATATAAAAAACAAATCTAAATTGTGCTGTAGGCATTTGGGATATAAAACCACAGAAGATACCCCTATATTTTTATCGGAACATTTAACTCCGAAGGGATCGCGCCTACACTTCCTCGCGCGCGACTTAACCAAGTCAGGGGCTTATAAGTTTTGCTGGACTGCCTATGGCAAAGTTTATTTAAAGAAAGATGAGGCCTCACCCACCATAACTATTTATTGTGAGGAGCAAATACACCAACTTCTGGTGAAAACATGACTAGTATATATATGCTACCTACCTATAATATTATGTATAACTTTACTGCTTAATAATGCTTTGAAATTGTTTTTGAATTATTTTATTGTTACTTACCTTGTTTACAACTACTTACAGTTTGCCAATGTCAGTTTATCTTTAAGCTCGAACTGTTTCGTTAGCATTTATGCAAATTCGTTCCATTACATACACAGTACTCACAATTATATACACGCTTCACATATACATTCAAAACTAATATACTTTAAACTATCTATTTGTATAATCTTTACACAAAGAAAGCCTTCCGATACGTGCTTAGTTCATATTTACATACCTACAAATCTTGCATACACATTAATTCTAAACATTTACTCTCTAAATGGGTGACACCTTATTAACTTTAAATGAAATAGACAACATTGAGATCGCCCGTACCGTCGAGTGTGATATTTCAGATCTAAAAAAACATGTTCACATAAACAAAAACGACCTAACTATTATTTCCCAAAATATAAGGAGCATTTACTGCAATTTCGACGACTTTTTGCTTAACTTATCAACAGTTAACTTTAATACTGATATCATAATTCTGACGGAATGTAGACTTAATTCTTCTAAACCAATTCCCCAATTACAAAAATATCAGTCCTACTTCACGTCACGCCAATTAAACCAAAATGATGGAGTTGTTGTTTATATTAAACAAGGATTAAAACACAAAGTTAAAGAAATCAAGTTATCTCAAGCGTCTTGCCTTCAATTAGACTTACTTAACAATATTGTATTGGGTATTTATCGTTCCCCTTCTAATACTAACACTGATAACTTCGTGAGTTCGCTTAGTGCTCACTTAGATACACTAAATTCCTACAATAATATCATCATAGCGGGAGACATAAATATTAATATCAAACCAAAAGAATCAGAGACGAACAGTGACCTTATCAATAGAAATAGCTATCTCAATATGTTGGCATTGTATGGTATCCTACCTGGAATGTACTACCTACTAGAGAAAGGAACTGCCTTGATCATTTTATGATAAAAGTACATAAGAAAAAGGTCTCACCATTTATTGCTATATTACACACCACTATTACCGACCATTATACCACCTTCCTGGCACTTACTAAATTAAAAAACGTTCACATCCCTGACAAAACTATCACTAAACTAGATTATGATCAGGCCTTAAAAGATTTACAACAACAAAACTTATCTGAATTACTCCTCTGTAATGATCCCAACTTATTAACTACTCTTCTCATTAGTAAACTAATCGATAGCATAAAAAATAATACCACTATCCGAAGGGTACCTAATAATAAGCGTATAATAAAGCCGTGGATTACTACAGGTATTCTACGTTGCATAAGAAACCGTAATAATCTACAAAAAAAATCTAGACTTGACCCACAATGATATACTAAAAATAACCTATACTAGGTACAGGAATTATTGTAATTATTTGATCAAAAAATTGAAGCGAAAATATGAAAGAGATTTACTTACAAATTCGGTATCGAACAGTAAATTGCTCTGGAAAAATATTAAACATCTAACCTATTCTAATAATTGTAAAAATGATAACTCTGAAATATTAAACATAAGAATGTCAACTAATGACTCAATAAATTTTATAAACAATCATTTTGCTAATGTAGGTCAACAGTTAGCTCAAGAAGTCCAGCTTAATATAACTAATCCTAATAATAATCAACTAAAAAATTTACCATCCCAAATTAACACCTTCGTTCTTCTAGACACCGACCCTGATGAAGTTGATAAAACATTGATGAGTCTTAAGTCTGACAGTGCCCCCGGATGTGACAATATACCCACAAAATTTATAAAATTTGCTAGAACTGAAATTGTTCCCATTATAGCTCACCTGACTAATCTCTGTTTCCAAAAAGGTATTTTTCCTGATTTGCTAAAGCAATCCATTATCATCCCAGTACACAAGGGGGGGGATAGAGACGATGTCAATAACTACCGACCTATATCTGTTTTACCATGCATATCAAAAATTCTGGAAAAATTATTAAATCATAGATTAGTCCAATATTTAACCAAATTCAACATATTTTCACATTCACAATTCGGTTTTAGACAAAAATTATCCACTGAGGATGCAGTTACTGGTTTGAGCTCTTTAATAACTAAGCATCTTGACTCTGGGAATAAATGCTTGACTGTATTCTTGGACCTCAAGAAAGCATTTGACACCGTCTCTGTCCCCGTCCTAGTGAAAAAGCTGGAGAAGGCTGGAATAAGGGAAACTGCTCTCAACTTATTAAAAGACTATCTATCGCAGAGAAAACAACAAGTTAGGGTAGGAGAGGTTACAAGTGATCAAGCGGCGGTATCATTTGGCGTTCCTCAGGGAAGCGTACTAGGCCCAACACTCTTCCTGGTGTACGTTAATGACCTCTGCAACATGAACATCAATGACGCAGAGATCTTCTCTTATGCCGATGATACTGCGATAGTCTTCTTTGGTAACTCCTGGAAAGATGTGAAGCGAAAAGCTGAGGTAGGCTTGGCCCATGTAGCTAACTGGCTTATCAATAACTTGCTCACACTAAATACATCTAAAACGAACTACATATGTTTTAGTATAAGCAAAAACACACAACCTAGTGATAATTTGAACATAAAAGTTCATGTATGCGGTGATACTAATAATAGACAGTGTAATTGTTCGGTTATTAAACAGGTAACACAGACAAAATATTTAGGCGTGATACTCGACCAACGATTATCCTGGTATCCCCACCTTGATCAAGTAACGAACAGACTTAGGAGATTAAGCTGGATTTTCAAGACTCTCAGACATATCGCACCAAAACAAATAAATACGAACAGTAAACTAAACTCGTCTAGAAACATATTAAATGAGATTTACGTGGCTTTAGTTCAGTCTGTCTTGACATATTGCATCCCCGTTTGGGGTGGGGCTGCAAAAACCAATTTTATCAATGTAGAACGCGCCCAACGAGCGTTAATTAAGACCATGTATTTTAAAAAGTTTAGATATCCTACTGAAACCCTGTATCAGATAAGTGATTTGCTCTCAGTTCGTAAATTATACATTATTCAAATAATTCTAAAAATGCATAAAACCTTAAAATATGACTCAAGTAAAATAACCCAGAGAAGAAAAGATCTAATCGTTCAAATTCCCCATACTAAAACTGTATTTGCGGGGAGACAATACAACAAGCGATCAGCTTTCCTTTATAATAAAATTAACAGTAAAATTAACATATACCCAAAAAAATACTACGAATGCAAAAAAACTTTAATAGATTGGATAAAATTACTAAATTATGACGACACGGAGGCACTATTGGAACACATTAAGTAAAATTTTGTGCTAATTGGGTAGTAATAAACACTCAACTTATCCACACATATAGCTATAAACACCATAAGCACAACACACATATACACTCACACATGCGCACGCACACACATATATACACACACACACACACGATTAAGATTAGTAATACCTAGCTGTAAATACCTAGGTTAATTTATATTTTGTATTGCTTAGCTATGGAAGAGCGGGGCTCCCCAACACAGGCATTACTTGCTTACAGGGGAGCTCCAAACACAAATATTGTAAATCTAAACTTGTTAAAGCAATAAACCATTTTGTATTTTTTGTATTTTGTATCTTCTCTCTTATCTCCTAGAACCAAAAATTCGAAGATAATATGTGACATCTACCAATGCGCACTGGGCCCTCGTGGTGGATTATAGCCCAACTCGATTATAGCAACCACAGTGCACTCGCAGTAGGAAAGTTAACAAAAAAAATCTAATTAGTCCGTCAGATAAATTTCGAAAAAATATTGGACACGTATTTTTTCTTTTTTCATGTAAACAAACAATGAAGACGATACAGTGATTTGAAAACTCGTGTGACGTTATTTGTCACAACCCCCCACTCAAATCTTTGACGCATTTTATCTTAGTAAATTTTTATTGATTTGATAAAACAAAAAAATACGTATCCAATAATTTTCGATAATCTAAAAGACGGACTAATTAGAATCATATTTATTTTTATTCAGTAAACATTCCTGTTATTGTGCCTTGTGACTGGGACTGGGACTGTAGCTTCTTTTATTTTGTATTTGTTCGTCTATTCAATAGTGCCTGTAACTGACTACTTGAAATAAATGATTTGATTTTGATTGTGGTTAGAGAGAAGACCTTAGTCCCTGCGGTGGGGACTTTATGGGCTAATTCATCATCAGCCTTGAAGTGCGGAAACGGAATGCAAAAACAAACTTGCAATGTTATGAGGCCGAAGTGCAATAGTCTGTCAGGGCATGCAGTGCACTATGAAAGGTGGGCCATTGTCTGTAAGTTGCGCCGCATACACTCTTGAGATCTGAGATGTCCATTAAACCCCTAAGAAAAGACAGCTCGCGTACACCTAAACCGATTTTTACTCGGGCGTTTTCAGGCAAGCTAGGCCGACCAAATCAAGCGTATATGAAATAAAGGGAGCGCGTGCACTATTACATCCGCCATCGTACGGAGACGTCCGATTATGATGTGTAAGCAGAAGCATGTCTGAATACTTCGGTCCGTTATCGGCCGACAAAATGAGATTTCGTTTAATCATACACATAGTAGATTCCGAACCGGGTTCACCAATTTCAAATTTAATGGCTGTCAAATACATTTCATTTAGTGACTGCCAAATGCGTCCAAATTAATGGATGCGTAAATACTCCCCATTCAATTGATGTCAAATTGTCCATATCTTATGATACTACAATATCTGTAGGTCTCTTCGCCAGAATCATAGGTAGAACGAATTGTATAGACACAATTGTGTTTCGTATTCATGGTAGTCATCTTGCTATTGAACACGTCAACCACTTACCTGACCATGAACCCTATTTTGGTCCCGAAAAATGCTAACCTAGAACCTGTTGTTTTATAGAAGCACCCTTACGTCATACCTGGCTGATTAGTCTTGCAATTCATTTTTAATTGTAACCCCCAGGTATTCTCCAAATCAAGTAGCGAACTGGAGCTTGTCGCCCTGTTCCCGCTGACCGTTCAAGAAGGAGGAGTGTCAGTGATCACCACGCAGAACATCGACGTGGTTCTCGACCATCACAAGTACGGCGTACGTCCCTCAGGCGTAGTGCTGCACGTCGCCCAGTTGCCGCAACACGGCAGGATTGTTGTGGACCTGTCGTTACAGCGGAACTCGCAACAGTACAACTTTATAGAAGGAGAGAGCAAGTCCAAACAGTTCTTTACGCTGCTTGACTTGTCTAGAGATAAGGTAACAATATGGTTATTACATTCCACACTCATTCAAATAAATATAAGGACTTTCTAAGCAACAAACGCAGACGTCAGCGTGAAATCTGTCCTTACCCTCCACAGCCATAATGCACTCAATGTTTTGTATGGCCCTCTCTTTTGTATGGGGATCGAACCCGCGACACGCAGCGCAGCAGTCCAATCGCTCAGCCACTGCACCAACCGTGCTGTCAAATGTTAATATGAAGCTCAAGTCCGGCCCGGCATGTAGTATTGCTGTCACCTTTGGGATGGCTTAGCCACATGCCAACTTGCCACACTTGACTCTGTAGAGCGCAGAGCCAGGAGGCTCATTGGTGACGATAAACTGGTTACCTAGCTACATAGCCTGGCCCTCTGCCGCACAGTTGCGTTCTTTTTAATATGGGACGAGCCCGCCACACTATTCCCAAACCACTGTAACTTCTGAAAGCCAGAATCAACAGTGGCGACCACAAGAAAAGCGCCGAGACAATGAAGCTCGACGAAGTCCCAGAGAAACGATTTAACTGTCTTGAATCCCGCAACGAAATTAATCAGAAAAGAATAGCGGAGGAGAAGGAAAAACATTATTCCACTTTCCTCTATATCAGCGGGAGACAGAACAGAACAAGGCCAATAGGCACACAGGGACGTATAAGCCCAGAACTGGGATAAGCCCAGTTGCCTAGCACCACGGATGTTATTGTCATTAATATAACTGGGTCCTAAGTTGTGAGCTGTTATATTTGATTCCAATAATAGGTATGACAAAAATGCTTGAACGCACGGAAATTTGTTCTAGTTTCTACAAGGTCCGTATAGTAAATAACTCCAGATGTAACCTGTACACTATCCAACATAATATTACGTTCATTCTGCCAAAGAGTACACTCCCATAAGATGTGATGTGCAGATTGTTCATATTCGCAGTCAGATGTAGAACATTGACAAAAAGGCGACGCAACAAGCTTGAAGGAAAATAATTTACTCATAAAGTTACCATGACCAGTGAGAAATTGGGCAACACAGTGATCCACTTCCAGCCATGTACTGGCCAGCCGCTCACGAACGGATGGCAATCTTGTTGCAGGACCCATTGTCCGCTCCCTTCGTCCTTGGGCAAACGTGGGGCTTGTCCTATATAAGTTTGTACGTGTAAGAAATAAATCTTTGTCACGAACTTGATTTTCTCTTCGTGCCGGAAAACGGTGACAACATCCCTTACAAACTGGCGACCAACAACGGTGGGCAAGAACAGGATCAGCAGAAGTTCGTCACGCGCTCAGGCAGATTAACGACGACAACTGTGAAGACCTCACCAAAAGCGATGTCAGTCAACCTGTCCGACACCCAGTTTCAAACCTTACTGGAGAAGATCTCACCGTCCAGGCAGGGATCCTTCACGACGTGCACCACCCAATAAGATGGAACCAAGCCCTACATCTTGAAGACAGATGCCAGTGGTTTTGCACTAGGAGCAGTTCTCTTCCAGGGGGAGAAGAGGAAATTTGGGAGTGACAGCTAAGTTTGCGCCCCGAAGAGATGGCACATATATTATAGTGCAACAGCACGGGCCCGCATCCTTCAAAGTAGCTTCACCGACTACTCCTGAAAATCCAATCGGACTATATCATACGTCTGCTCTAACACCATATAAAGGTGAAAATCCTGCCGAAATCCCCGCGCCTGTACAACCGCTCAGAAGAAGAGGACATAAATAATAATAAGTAATAATAACAAAATATAAATATTATGTACTTACTTCAATTATTATTTTTTCATGTTCTCTATGACAGGTCCGCTATGTGCACGACGGCTCCGAAAACCATCAGGATGCCATTGTTCTGGACATGGAACTGATACCAGAGACAAAGTTCACACTACCAAGCTACCTTCAAGGAAGAAACACATTCGTTCTACACGTCAACGTAACTCCGGTTAATGACCCGCCGGTACTGAATTTACTGCCCGGGAAAGTTTTGAGACTTACTCAGGTACGTTACATTTTTGTTGTGATTGCGTCATGTTTAACGATTTATTTAGTTTGAGATCTAACAGAACCGCACCTTGTAGATATTGTGAACCGTACACACTGAACTGGTTCAACTCTCAGACTTTTAATATAAAACACTCTTATTTTTTAACTTTAAAGATAATGTAACCTTTTTTGGTATAGTTACAGTAATACTGTTTGGTGTAGCGATACAATGCATGTCCATCGATGTCGTAGCACGCATGCCTGACGGCGTGCATTTCATTCAAATACCTGCAAACCATTTTTTATCCCCGCCATTTTACTTGCTTATGATTGGTCGCAGATAACTGTCAAAGTCTCAACCAATAACATGGAGTCAATAAATTACTTTTGATCATACAAGTTCATAACGTAAATAATGAAATATTCATAATTTAAATATCATACCATTGTGTACTGTAATTGTACATTCTGGTGCAGGCAACTTTGACCAGTTTTAGTCACTGTTCCCGGCGAGGGAGTGCTTTTATGTAACACTGATCAAGTCGACTCTAAGGGAAACTATAATGTTTGACTGTCCGTATGTTAATGATATTTGATTGAGCATTGCATGATTTTAGTTAGCTATGGCATGATTTACTAATAGCTAAAATAAAATCGTCGAAATATGTCTGTTGGATATAATTCTGCCACAATAAAAAGTTCAGCAATTGTGTGACCGCAGCGCGCTGCCATAGATTCAAAAGATGATAAAAGGCTGAGATCTCAGATAACCTCCTAGATTCCGCAACTTGAACATTTTGTTTGTATTGGTTGGTCATCGAAGCCGAAATCTTAACAGGTTGCGGTTCCGGTATCCCCCTCACCAACCATCAACAAAGCCCAGGGCCAGACATTATCTATTGCGGGGCTACACCACACTTTTGATTAATTTTCTTATGGCCAACTTTATGTTGCACTAGCACGACCGTGTTAGCACCCTAGAAACCTTTTCGCTTATGCTCCGGGTAACCCCACCTGCAACATAGTATAAAGGGTGTAAAAGTACCCTTAACCCAAACGTCAACCAAGTATTCTGTACATCAAACTAAGTACCCCTGCAAATTTTTGCTGGGAAACGACTTTTTTTTGGGGTTAAAAATCACAATTTACACCCTGTATGGAGAAGCATTCATATAATCACGTTTTCTCTTTGCATGAAACGGCATATTATTTATTTTAATCCAGCTACCGCCCGGGGTACGAGCCGCGTGAATGTTGAAAATTATCCCAAGAGAACATACTTCCAGGATAAAAAGTATCCTTTGTGACACAGTAAGAAACTTAAGCGGTTTTTAGACGGAAGCGGTGGCATACACAGTGCCTTGCATTACCCTCTTCTTAATTACAGAGCGGTCAGTCAGTCAACGCAGGGCGTAGGTTGAATGTACTGCTATCTAAGCGACGCATTATAGTTTTCGTCATTCATGCGAATGAAATAGCGGGCACAACAAGAATTTATATCACTTATTTGGACACTATAAACTTAAATGACATTTAGAGTTACACAACATACCGGCTGCTTTACAGAGGTACTTTATATTGCTACATTTAGTTTTACAATGGCATCTTATGTATCCTTGTTTTCGATTTTCAGATTGGGCATTAGCTATTTGGTATCATTTAGTACAAAATTTAATTTTAGTACATAGTATAATTCAACACAATATATACGTTGTTTCTGCGCTTGTATGCGGAATCTAGGGGAGGTTCGACTTAGCTCTTGGTTAGTTCCGTCGTGCTTCGTCTTTTTTGTATAAAGTTAATGTTGTTATTCGTATGATACGCTTGATCTCAATCACTAGAAATCTGCACATGTATTCAATTTATAGAAGTTAAACACTTACACAACCCATAACACACCGACCCGAAAATGATTCCTTCATTCGGCTTCCACTTGCAGCTGGATCGACCACTACAACTTACGACTACTTACCTATTACTACAAGTTGCTACTTTACCATTTTATTGTTTATTCATAAAATAATTAAATCTTTTAAGAATAACATAAATGTCTTGCTGTACTATACGAGATTTTTGTTTATTATTTGTTGTTTTATTATTTTCAGATTATGTCCAGAGCTTCAAATAATTTTTATTATTTGCTTTTGCGTAGTTGCATGCATTGTTTGTCCCACAAGTGCCGAAAACATAGCAGATTAACCTTTAGTTTATTTGTGTGAGTATTTCTTAGTTAACTAATTTAACACGTTTATTTCCTTATTTATTGAATTAGTTTCATTGGATACTTTTTGTTTTGAATGATATAAAGAACAAGAAACATATCCCTTATGGGCTACCACACGCTCATGCCTCACCACAGTTCTGGCCTGCGCAAGCTTCTCGCACGAAATAACTAAACACGGACGGAGCTACCACACGCTCAGTTTAGTACGCGCAGACCTCATTCTTGTCGAAAACGCCGACGTGTAAACAATTTTTCTCAGTAAAGAACTATTCCTTTAATCCTTCGATTTGGGTTTCCCAAATTGCAGGGAGATTTTTAGACTTAAAATTCAGTCAAAAAGTCGCGATCGTCCATACATAAGTCTGTAATTTTTTTTATGACGGATTACCACGTAAGACAAAACGTACCATATCGACCGACCACTAGCCTCGTTTGCGGTGTGAAAACTAAACGCCCAACCATACGCACAGACAAGTACGCGCCGGGCTTGCGCAGGTAAAATTTCGAATAATGCGCAGGCCGCGCCGTGGGGTTTGCGCGTGATACAGTTTTACCAACCACTTACCACAGGCACGGTGTTCCGTGTACAAGCCAGTTTGTGCAGGCAAGACTGAGGCATGATCGTGTGGTAGGCGCATTATAAATGTATCCGTTTAGTGCAACACTCCAAGCATTAAAAATCCAAATTGAGTTTTAGATAATAGGGTAGTTAACAAATAAAATCTAATTAGCCCGTCAGATAGATTTCCAAAAAATATTGGACACATTTTTTCCTTTTTCACGTAAACAAACAATGAAGACATACAGTGCTTTCAAAACTCGTGAGACGTCATGTTCTAAAACATTACTATGGCATTTCTTAACGGTGAGTGACGTCACAACCCACCACTCAAAACATTGACGCGTTTTATCTTCGTAAATATTTATTGATTCAATAAAGCAAAAAATACGTATCCAGTGTTTTTCGATAATCTAACAGACGGAACTAATTAGAATCATCTATACTAATATTATAAAGCTGAAGAGTTTGTTTGTTTGTTTGAACGCTAAGATCTCAGGATCTACTGGTTGGAATTGAAAAATACTTTTTGTGTTAGATTATCCATTTATCGAGGAAGGCTTTAGGCTATATAACATCACGCTACAACCAATAGAAGATGAGCACAAATGAAAAATGTTGCAAAAACGGGAAATGATAATCCTTTTTGAGAGCTTCCGTTGCGTGCGCTGCGAAAATGGTTTAAGTTATGCAAATATTATGCACAAAAGAAATGTTTATCTTTAAAAGTTCTACAAAAAAGTCCGCGACAGCATATATCTATCTATTAAGATTGACTCGCTGTAACCATTTTTTACTATTGAAATGTTAGGTTAAATAGAATTATTTTTTGCGAAGCTTATTTAACCCATATGGTATTAATCTATATCTAAATAAATGTGTTTGTTAGAACAAAAATCTATTATAGAATATTTGTTCCTTATACTTTAGATAGTTTTAACAAATATCTTAGAAGATATTGCAATGTTAAAATGTACGCGCGACAAAATAATTACGCGGTCCGCCGGCAATCGCGTTCCGATGTAGATACGTGAAGATTCTGGCCTCCGGGAAATTCAAATTCAAATTCAAAATATTTACTGCACCATAATATTTACAAGGTGTTATTGTATATTGTTTTGTGAGCAGTGGTGGCCCAGTGGTGGCGGCCCCGACTTACGAACAGTTGGTTGTGGGTTCGAACCCAGGCAGGCGCATTACTTTATGTTATTAATTTCATACCACTCCTAGCGACGAGGCCTGAGTCCCTGCAGTGGGAACAATATAGGCTGATGATGATGATGATGATTGTGTATTTAACAGTAAGAGATAGGTAGGTACCTACTTATAGTAATTCTCACTTTAATAATGTAATCTAATATTATAGAGAGGAAAGATTCTTTTTTTTTTTGTTTGTTACGATTTAACTCCAAAATTACTCAGACGACTGAAAATTCTTTAAACATTAGAAAGCTAATTGAAAAAATATTACTATGTTGGATAGTCGAGGAAGGTTGTAAGTTATATATTATTGTGACGCAGACGAAGTTGCGTGGGACAGCTGGTATTTTATAATGTCAGTAAACATCCCTTTTGACGAGAGTGTAAGGGAGACATGGAGACGGGCTGTAACCACTACGTGGGCCCAATGCGGTTTAGTGGATATCACAAGTGTTCGGACTTGGCTTCTTCACGATATTTTACTTCACCGTTTTGAGAGCAATAGAAAAACATGTGACAGGAAATAAGTAACATGTGGACAATAAACCCTGTGAAGTCCTGAATGACCCTAACTTCCCAAAGAAACCTGTTACATTTGAGGGAGCTATTATCCACATGACACTTACATCCTTGAGGCAAATAAACTTGAACTTTTCCGAACTTAGCATATACGTCTGGATGTTGATTGAAACACACTCATTGCAGGGAACTCGCAAGGTGATCACATCGGAAATATTGAAGGCTGAAGACCCTGACACAGTTCCCGAAGATCTCCTCTATACTGTGCTGCACGGCAAGAATGAAGCGAATAGGTGAGGACTTCTGGCTTCTTTTGGTTGCGTCGATGCCAATCAAAATACGGCACTTGCACCCCCGAACAATTGAACATTAAACAAATTGAACGTTTTTGCGCTACCTAAACTCGGTGCTCCATAGATTTTGTATCTAAATACTCGTAGCATCGGATTTTCAGGTCTAATTAAAAATGTTTTTATTAAATGTAAAATTTGGATTACATCGTGAGGAAAAAAAGCACAAAAAATTCGAATCAATCAAAATCAAACAAAATTCATTTATTCAAATTAGGCTAATAATCAGCACTTTTCGGACGTCAAAATTTACTATACTCTACTTATTTACAAGAGACATTCCCCTAAAACGCCCACCCTTCGACACTCCCTAGTGTTTTAGCTGGAAAGAAGAAGTCGCGGAACAAACTCATCTGTCTGTTAGGTTGGTTAGCAGAACCAGACTCGATACATGAGTAAGGCGTAAGTTCAATTTAGATTAACTACAGACACAAATCAATAATAAAAAAGTATATAATTATAAACAATGTAAAAAATAAAAAAGTACATAAAATAAAATAATCGAAGATACGTGACATCTATCAATCCGCACTGGGCCCGCGTGGTGGATTATAGCCCATCCCTCTCCTAGAGAGGAGGCCTGAGTCCATGCAGTGGACAATATAGGCTGATGATAATGACGATGATTGGTTTATGGTGCTACTCGCTTTCTGTGGTTTCTGCCTACCCCCATGGGAAAAGGGCGTGAGTTTATGTATGTATCCAATTGATTCCGCGCGGAGCTTGGCTACAAGTTTATTGCCTTCAGTAGCTTCCATGGGTTCATGTAATGAACAATCATCAAATTAAGCAGACATTAGTGCCCCATCGTTTGTGGAACAGCACAACATTTACACTCCAACTTCGTTTAATCAGCTGGAAACAAACGAATAGGTGTGAATAACACATTCATCACAAGGCGCGTGTTATTGGCAGTGTTGAAAAGGTATGAACTATGACGTCACGTTTTTATAGCGCTGTCTTTGTCTAACACGTCATTTAAAATCAGTTAAAACTAAGCCGTTTTCTGATCGATTTTATTACTTTTTTCACACATCGTGTTATTTCTGTTTGCTTTTTGAAATAACATACCATTTTCGTGAATTTTTAACAGTACTCAAATAGCCAATTAGAAAGGAATCTAGGTGTTTGGGAAAAGGTAAAGAAACATTATGTCCAATTCTCACATTTTTATTTTATTAAACAAATATTACTTGAACTTTTATATTGGGACAAGCTAGTCACACTCTTCCCAAACCACTGTAATTCGGCTATGGACACGTGGTCCGACCGCATAGTCCGATCAATCGGACCACGTGAACTTTTTTTTCCAGTTGGTTCGATTTTAGAATCTTGCCAGTCGAACTACTAAATCTTAGGACCGCGTGGTCCGACTGTGGAGTCGAACCACGCGGTCGAACCAGGTGAACGATTACCAGTTCACTTGGTCCGATTTATCGAAATTTATAAAGAAATAACAAGTTTTCATAGTCCGACTACCAACCTCTATGGTTATCAAATCTTCTTTTATAGTAATAATTCAATGTCAATGATAGAAAAGTCTAAGTAATCAGATATTTTACACGGTTATCCTATTAACAATATACAATACCTCCTGCGTGTTTCTGGCCTCCTGGTAGTTTGTGAGAGTTAGCTCCATACAGCAAGAAGAACTTTAAATGATAAATAGTGATAGGAATAGGTAGTGCCTATTAGCCTAAACTTCGAAGAACAGAGACAAGAAACGGAGACTTCCTTAGGACTAAATTATTCCCGGCACATCGCACGACAACACTTAAATACATTTAAAAAAATGTGTTATTTGGAATAAGTAATTCGTCTATATTTATCTAAAGTTTGTCTATAAATGTGATAGTTTGTATGGATGTCCATTACTCAATTCCACTGAAAATGCTGATTTTGGTAGTGATATAGATTAAGGTGTGGAATAGCACATATGCTACTTCCTATTAAAAAAAAAGTATAGTTCCCATGGGATACAAAAACAATAGTACACGCGGGATAAGCCGCGGGCATTAACTAGTTAAAAAAAAAAAGGTAAGGGTCCTTTCACACCACCGATATTTTCTGGCGATTTTTAGGAGATTTCTATGCAAAAAAAAAACGAAAGAAAAAATGCCTAAAAATCGCCGGTCGATATCGCTCTAGGTTCATTAAATAATTAATGGGCTCTAAAGGAAAAATAAAACACATAGAATATTGTTGTAAGAAATATATGTATATTTATATTATTTTAAAATATGACGTAATTGGAAACCATGAAACAAAATGTACAGAAGGAAAGATTTAAGAAACAAATTTATGTTTATCTATCTTTAAATATCTATGTCATATTTATTTTACTGACGTTGAGAGATGCAATTTTTACTCAAATCAAAGTACAAATTAACCTTTGAAGTTTACAAATTAATATTTGAAGCATTTAGGACAATCAGTTTTAATATATAATATAATATGTCACGGAAAAAATTTAGTCCTAAGGAAGTCTCCGTTTCTTGTCTCTGTTCTTCGAAGTTTAGGCAAATAGGCACTACCTATTCCTATCACTGATGATAAATCAGGGTCTATAATATTCCATGTCTATTCCAATAAGTAAGTCTGTGTGTAACTCAACGGGGACAAGCCAAAAAAGTTCACGTAGTCTGATTGATCGGACTATGCGGTCGGACCATGTGTCCATAGCCTGTAATTCCTGTAGGCCAGAATCAACAGTGGCGACCACAAGAAGAGCAGATAGTGAAGCCCAACTGTGTTAGATCCCGCAACGAAATTAATTAGAAAAGAATAGCTATAGATAATCTTGTTTTGTGTTCGATAGTCCATTTATCGAGAAAGGCTTTAGGCTACAAATGAAAAATATTCCTTATTGAGAGCTTCCGTTGAGTGCGCTGCGAAAATGGTTGAAGTAATGCAAATATGATGTATAAAAGAAATGTTCTGAACACTTTAGCGCACTTAAAATCTCTTCGAACCTTCCGTTGTCTCGCTTAAAAGTAGACTGACTCGCTGCTTTTTTTTTTCGAAATGGCATCTCACAGTTCAGTCTAGGAGACTGTCTTCTGCTTAACCGGGCAAATCCCTGTGGGTGCCTTGAGTTTAAGGCCTCCAGCCAGGGCAAAAACTTACAAACTAAGTGACAAATCGCTAAGGGCACCCCCTGTGGGGTACGGACCTCGGCTTAGGACGTCACTGGGAGAGGGCAGCAAGGGGACAGGCTGGATCTAAGTAGTGACTCGCTGCGTCCTCTCTCGGTCCTTTTATACCCCAAACACACAATAGATATTCGAGAAATTTCTCTATTATTCCATAAAGCATCCAGAAAAACATTAACAAAAAAATAAACTTAAGGATAAAATAACCAACAAAGAAGAAGTTACTTTACGCCGTAGGCATACGGTCGAAATTAAAATGCAAGTACCGCGACGACGGGCGGCGGACTAACTACCTACAGAATGAAATTAGGTTAATTTCATTCTGTAGGTAGTTAGTCCTAGTTAGTGCTAGAATTCACGCGTACTTCCTAGTTATTAAGCGAGGTTTCTCGAAGATTCTAGATGACCGGCGTAACAATATTATCTAAATAAATGGGTTTGTTAGAACGGAAATTTAATATAGAATATTTGTGCTCTTTACTTTATATAGTTTGAACAAATATCTTAGAAGATATTGCAATGTAAAAATGACCGCGCGACAAAGTAATTACGCGGTCCGCTGCGCCGGCCCTCGCGTCCCAATGTAGATACGAACGAAAGAGATATACGTGGAGATTCGGGCCTCCGGGAAATTCAAATTCAAAATATTTATTGCACCATAATATTTACAAGGTGTTATTGTATATTCTTTGTGAGCAGTGGTGGCGGCCCCGATTTACGAACAGTTGGTTGTGGGTTCGAACCCAGGCAGGCGCATTACTTTGTGTAATTTATTTCATCAAGTGCCACTGCTCTTAAAACGATGAAGGAAAACATCGTGAGGATTCATTAAAAATTCGAAATGTGACATCTACCAATCCGCACTGAGCGCCGCGTGGTGGATTATAGCCCATCCCTCTCCTAGAGAGGAGGCCTGAGTCCCTGCAGTGAGACCAATATAAGGCTGATGATGATGACGATGATGATATGTACCTATAGTAATTCTGACTTTAATAATATATTGTAAGGTAATCTAAACTAATATTATAGAGAGGAAAGATTAGATTTTTTGTTTGTTACGATTCAAATCAAAAATTACTCTGACGACTGAAAATTCTGTCCATATTAGAAAACTAATTGCAAAAATATTACTATGTTGGATAGTTGATCTATCGAGGGAGGTTGTAGGCTATATATTATTTCATTAAGGAGATATGCCTTTTGGAGATAGCCGAAAATGTATGGGAAACCTGTGTCGCCAGTTTTCCCCCACCACACCACATCATACCAATTGAATTAAAACAATTAAGAATTCGGTTACGTTTGTTTATGCTGTAATAGCTTATTGAAACAGGAGGTATTTTTAAAAAAAATGTTATTTGGTTTACAGGTCAGTAAACCCTGCTATAGTATTTATTGACCTGTAAAATGGAGGTATTTTTGCACTACTTGACACTTAAATATTACTGGGATGGCATTTTTTCACAGAACAGAAAAAACAGGAAGAAATGCTAAGCGGCGAAATCTGTATCGGAACCAGTGTCGCCAAACTAACACAGTCAAACCATTAATCATTCAATCCACTACAAATAAACAATTCGTTTGATTGGTCGTTTCAATTTCAATCACAACAAGCATAACTCACAGTTTCTACATTTTAAAAATATACCTTCGTCATATTATCATAGGATTTATTTTGCTTTACTCAGAAATAAAATACAACGTTTTGTAATCAGAAATCATGCTAGAAATTATTGCCTAGTAAATTCCGCTACTCGTCCATAGATGGCAGTATTTTCAATGGAAGCAATAATAAGCTTAATGACTGCTGCAAAAAGGATTATATTCGCGTCACATGTCTGTATTTTTTGCTACTCGGTCAAGGAAGAGACATATTCAACTTTTATCTATATTACCGATGTCGATAGATACCCAATTTATTTTGAAAAAAAAAAAATGTATTATAAACAAGTAATTATACCTAATAATAAATGTAAATAGACAATAATACAACAAAATAAAATACAATATTGTATTGCTTACATAAAACTATTTATTAAACAAACCCAAACAAATAAATACTACCAGAGTTTTTCTGTGGGAAAATTCTAAGGAGTTAACATAAAAGAGAAATTATATAGACTTTTTAAGCAGGTATATTTCGGTGGTAAAGATGAATAAACAAAAAAAAACATGAATTGTTAATATTTATCATGTCAGTTTTTACGTAAAATGTCAATGCAATTCTCAATCATTATAAAATTAGTAAAAGTTTGATTCTATATTAGCTACAAAACCTATGTAATGTAACTTTAATGTTACACAGGTACACCTTTCAAAATATTTTTTGTGTATGAATCTTTGTATTGAAATGTTAAACAGTACCTTAAGTAGAACATTGTTTTATTTTATCGATATCCATCGATCAAATCTTCAACCGATCTTCAACCACATCACCAATTGAGTAGCGTGGAATCTTCGGGAACAAAAAAGATTCTTGTTCAAAATAGAACAAGCAAGATTCGACCCAAAATAAACTTTATTTGAATGGGAAATGGTTGATTTTTACTTGACATTCTGTCACATTTTTAGGAAATTGATATTAAATACGTTTTTACTAGAAAACAAATAAAATCGTATTCATCGAAGATAGGAAACACTTCCGTTTTTAAGATTGTTTCTTCTGGTATCAGTTTTGCACTCCAAAAACGAACAAAACGGCCTTGTAATGGAAAAATTAAATGGGCGAGAGACTAGCGACTCGAAGCGATGTCAAAACACGACAGGGATCGAAACTCTGAGAGTTAGCGGTACACCGTGTAGTTATCACAGCCGTGCCACGCCTACTTTGCACTTCTACTGTTCTTTCTGTTCTGTGCATTTTTTTGTCAAATAGTGTAATCTTTAATTCAAAGGTATATATTTTGCCATTACTGCTTTAATAAGAAATAATATGTGATAATTCAGTGGCGACTGCTCAAATTGCTTGGATGGATCGTGTTCGAAACACAATACACTGCTTCAAAACCAAAATAGCTGACAAGACCCAAAAAACTGCCAAAACTCAAACGAGACTGGGCAGGACATGTCCGCTGTATGCCAGACCTTCTGTGGGCCAAAATAGCGGAAAACTGGTGCCCTGCCACAGAAACTAGCAAGGCCGCCTTGCGGCCAAATGAGTTTGCAAGCACCTCGCCCCTTGCTATAGCTCCTGTTGTTTTTATGATCTGAGAGAATAGCGGAGGAGTAGGCAAAACATGATTTCCACTTCCCTCCATATCTGCAGGAGACAGATCAGAACAAGGCCAATAGGCACACAGGGATGTATACAACTAGGATAAGCCAGTTGCCTGGAACCACGGATATTATTGGCATTAATATACTGGGCCCTTAGTTGTGAACTGTTATATTTGATTCCAATAATATGTAAGACAAAAAAAACAACTATAATCACCGCTGCTGTCGGGAAATGTCAGTATTTTTTTTTTGCTGATGAGGTAAAAGACTTAAGATTGTTTCTTAAGTCTAAGCCTAATTGCACTAAGACACGGGTCAGCTGTGAGCGCTGCTCACATCTGACCTCACTGAGCCTATACAGAATATCCCTATGACATTCATAACGGGAAAACATTCGCGAATAATTTTTCTATAATCCTATAATCTCGAAAATGCTTGTTCCTAACTTCTGCTGCTTCTTCAGACAAAGTTCTGATTGGGTTCAAAGCGTTTTTCATAATGAGTGGCCATGCATCAGCACTTTGTGTACAGTGGGTGTCATCGCATGCCAGCTAAATATACAAACATAAAGTTCTGCTGTACCATCACAATATGAAGGAAATAATTCTATATAAATGTAATATAATAATAACATCTTTCTTATTCAACAGTGGCCATATTGAAATGTCCGGTCAGCCGGTGGATTCGTTTACACAGCAGGACATCGACTCCGGAGTGATATCTTACGTGCACGGCTCAATAAGTGACAAACAGCTCAACAAAACTTCGCTCAGGCTGACTTTACAAGTGAGTCATTTAAGAGTAACCTTATTGGAATTAAGATGCTATTCCGCAACCGCAAAAGGCTGGGGCAATGCCGTCCCAATCGCTTTGACTGATTTCCGTAGCTAACGAAGTTACCGCTTGAAGCTGCGGTCGGAATCGTAAATAGTTTATTATTTATTTATTGATAAATATAACTGGCGAAATCAGGGTGTACTAATGGGTATATACACCTCTGCCTACCCTTCGAGGAATACAGGCGTGATATTATGTTTTTTATTGATTGATACAGGTTTTATGCGTGGCTAAGCAAATCTAATTATTATGAAGATGGCATCAGTGAATGGACCATAACTTTTTATAGCTCATAACGCCATCAACGCGACACTTAAAAACATTTACTCAAAAATGCATGTAATGTTGTCATTATTTTGACAAACTTGTTTGAGCAAAGTCGACCTTGCCGGTCTGTTTCAAGGAGCGGCCGGCAAAGTTTTGCTGGCCGCTCTAACAGGCCGGCAATGTTTTGCCGGCCGCTATTTTGACGTTTCAACGTTTTAAAAAATCAATTCGAAAAAGATTTTATTTAAAACACAGCTGTTTGTACGTCTAAAGGTAAAAAAAAAAAAGATTTAAATGAAGTAATAAATGAAGAAATAATCCAGCAGTCAAACACCGCATTAGAATTATCGCAAACTATCAGTAATATCAAACCGGGAAAGTCGGTGTTGAATTTTAGTAACTGTACTTTTCATAATTGTCATTTTAATTAAAAGTCTAGTTAATTAATATATTTTTTATTTAAATTACTTGCTGGTTTTATTTAGATTAGGTACTTGCATTTTTGAGTAAAGCACTATACAAACCTTGGCCCACAATGACTGCTTCGCTGGTCACGCTATGATTGCCTCGAGCTAGCCTAGCTACGCTCTAGGCCTTTCAGCTTGGCCATCATTGCAGCCCTTGCTGTCCTCGCTGTAAAGGCCTCGGCCTACGGTCTCGGCCTTTATCTCAGGTCGTCCATCAAGTGCTGCACGCTGACCGCGCTGTGTCGGCCTGGAGCTGCGCTACGCTGCGCTGTCGGCCATCATCAGCGCGACCAGCAAAGTAGTCATTATAGACCGCGGCAGTAATGTACTATTAATAACTCGTAAAATTCATTAACTGAAAATGTAACTTTAACTTTGTAATTCTAAACAATTATATGGGATTACAAAGTTATTTATGCAGTTAGTTTATCTAGAAAACTAGACTGAAATTGTATACATTTTTAGTTTTTCCATGGTTTATACACTAAACACTAATTGTGTTCTAAATTTGAAGCTTCTATGTCTGCTAGAAGTGCCTTAGACTTTTGATGATCGGTCAATCAGTCAGTCAGTCAGTCAGTCAGTGAGTGACATAACTAAAGAACTTTGATTAGTTATAATTCTGGTTCAAATTTAATGAAATTTTAAATATACCGTGTTTATACAATGCCTAATTGGTTACTAAAAGTTCAGGCTTCTAGTTTAACCCACAACGAAGTTATAGGAGGTCGAAAATGGCCTGAACTGTTTCGAGAAAAGGATAGTACGGCCGTGCCGCTTTATTGCTCGACTTGGCAATAAAGAAAAAATCAATAAAGATATTAAAATTGACAGCTACTCAAAATTAGTAGCTTATCTGAAGAGAATGTGCCGGAATCTTTTTTAAATCCCCCCCGATTATTCGAAGATGGCTGGACCGATTTAGATTTTTTTATTCTGTTTGGAAGGCCATATACTTCTTAGGTGGTCCCATGATCATCAAGTCATGATCTGATGATGGGTTCCTGGAGAAATAGGAAGAACTCTTCAAATTTTAAGGGCACTCTGGAAGCGATTTGGATAGTTTTTGAAAGAGTACTTTCTCGGTGTGGTCTCATTTCAATTTGGTGAAGAACTTCGAAGATAGGCAGTGGAACTCCTCAATAAATGATAGCAAATGGAATGAGTGAATGGAGTGAATGTCCAGGTTCAACTTTGAGAAAGAGGTCAACCGTCGAATCCGACTCGGCTGGGCAGCGTTTGGGAAGCTGAGTAGTATCTTCACGTCCAACTTGCCACAGTGTCTCAAGACGAAAGTCTATGACCAGTGTGTGTTGCCAGTGATTACATACGGGACCAAAACGTGGTCGCTCAAAATGGGCCTCATCGGCAAGCTTCAAGTCACCCAAAGGGCAATGGAGAGGGTTATGCTCGGAGTTTCCTTGCGGGATCGAATCACAAATGAGGAAATCTGCATGAGAACCAAGGTTATCGGCATAGCCCGAAGAAATGCCAAACTTAAGTGGCAGTGGGCAGGGCACATCGCTCGCAGAACGGATGGCCGATGGGGCTGGAAAGTTCTGGAGTGGCGACCGTGAACCGTAAGACGTTGCGTTGGAAGGCCTCCCATTAGGTGGACCGTTGACCTGGTGAAGGATGCGGGGATCTGTGTTCACCTAGCTATCCGGAGAACAAAAAATATGACGGACTAGTGAGGTTGGTGACGGAACACCTGGAACCGTAACGATCGGAGATCGCGGAGCGCCACGTGTTCAGGTTGCGTCGACAGCAACCGGGCGAATCTCTCACGGAATACCTGCAGACATTGAAACACATGGCATCTACGTGCAGCTTCGGAAAGTGCAAGTCATGCTCGACACTTGCAAAGAATTTGCGCGACCAGTTTGTGTCAGGGCTGGCAAGTGACGTAATGTGTTCGAGAATCTTCGCAGAAAAAAAAGTTCAGTACAATTCCGCAGTTGAGCTGGCACTGGCACTAGAGGCAGCGGAGAAGCATGCTGAGGTGAGCGGAACTACGACGGAGGCGGCGACGGACTCAGCAAAGCCGGCAGGTGGCGAGGCGGGCGAAGGCCTGCATTACGCACGCGGCGGACGGACACGCCCGCGCGGGTCGCAGCGCGCCCTCGGCGGCGGCGGAGGCGACGGAGCAGCGGCAGCAGCGAGCGCGGCAGGCGCTGGCGCCGCGCGGGCCGACGCATCGGACGGCGGCACGCGCGCCTGCTGGCGCTGCGGCAAGGCGCACGCGCCCGAGAGGTGTCGTTTTATAAGTTATAGTTGTGATGAGTGCGGTAAAAAAGGTCACTTAAAAGTAATGTGCAAACAAGTGCGCGGTAGTGGCGGTCGGCATAATTATGTGAGTGATCAATCAGATGATGATATGTTCAACATGAACGTGACGGCTCAAAGTAACAAACCATATTTGATTAAACTGACTGTAGATGACATTAATATTGAATGTGAAGTGGACACAGGTAGTCGTATATCGGCAATAAGTGAGGTGATGTACCAAAGTATGTTTTCACATAAAAAGATCGATCCAGATAACTAGTTTCACGTAGTTATTCGGGTTCAAGAATTGAATCACTAGGTTACATTGAGGTAGGCGTATTTAAAGCTAAAGCATTGCAATTATTATATTATTAAGGGTGGGGCGCGGGCCGCGGGTAGTCCTCTGGTTATCGCGGCCTCGACATAGAGGGCGAAGAAGGAACATAGGTGGTTTTTAGTCAGTAGAAGTCTGACACTCCCTTTCGCTCTGCCCAAGAGCGGGAGGGGTTATTCGATGATTATACACCCACCAAAAAAAAAAAAAAAAGGGTGGGGCGCGGCCTTTGTTAGGACGAGAGTGGATGCGCGCATTAAAAATAACGCAAATAAACCTCAATTAAATCGTAGATGATGAATTGATAAATAAATTATTGTTTGTATTATTAGGATAAACAGTGTAACAATTGTAGATAGGCCAATAAATAAATTATGTACAGAATTCCCTGAAGTTTTTAGCGATAAGTTAGGTACATGTAAACAGACCATACGACTACGACCGTCGAGCGGGAGTTGGAACGTCTTAAGGCGGACCGTTCCATCTACCGCGTTGATTACTCAGACTATGGAACTCCAATAGTACCCGTCGTTAAACAAAACAGAGACATTCGCATTTGTGGAGCTTATAAGACAACCATTAATCCCAAATTAATAAGATTTTTTATCCATTGCCGCGTATAGAAGAGTTATTCGCAAATCTTAGTGGGGGAGATAAATTCACAAAGATAGATTTGCAATATGTTTATGAACAGTGTTTGTTGTCGGACGACTCGCAACCATATACAGCTATAACTACGCATAGACGTACGCCTTATCGGTTATCGGTTATACCGGAAAAATTTCAAAAAATTATGGAGGAGTCGTTGCGCGGGGTGCCGGGGTATGTAGTATTCTTAGACGATATTTGTGTAACGGGTCTAACACACTTAGTCATATGAAGAATCTGAGAGCTGTACTAGAAAGGTTATGTAACATGGGACTTACCGTTAAACTAAATAAATTTAATTTTTTTACAAGATAGTGTAAAATATCTCGGTTTTATTATTAATAAGGAAGGATTGCGACCGAATACTGAGAAACTGGAGGCCTGAAAAGTTTCTTAGGAATGGTTGATTATTACGGACGATTTATTCCAAGTTTAAGCACCATGTTACAAACCACTACACAACCTATTAAAAAAGGATAGCAGCTGGGAATGGGACCCCAAGTGTAATAAGGCTTTCGTTGAGGCAAAGCGATCTCTCCTGAGTGAGCGGGTATTGGCACACTGAGGAGGGGCGCGACCTGGTGCTGTCGGTGGACAGCAGCGCGTACGGATTGGGCGCCGTGCTGGCGCACCGGTACACGGACGGTAGTGAACGGCCCGTCAGCTGTGTGTCGCGCACGCTTAGCGCGCCCGAGCGCAATTACAGCCAGTTAGATAAAGAGGCGCTGGCTATTCTGTTTGGGGTCACAAAACATCACCAATATTTATTTGTTCGGAAGGCGTTTCATGCTACGTACTGACCATCAGCCTCTGACTTATATTTTTGGTGCCAAAGGGGGAATCCCACAGACGGCTGCCAATCGTTTACAAAGATGGGCGGCACGCCTGGCTGCTTATGATTTCGACATAGAATTTGTGCGATCGGTGGACAATGGTCCGGCTGATGCGTTGTCACGGTTGCCATTGCCTCGGGAGGATCGCTACGTCGACACAGTAGATTATTTAAATGTAGTAGAGGATTCACTGCCTATTTTACTTTAAAAATATAGCAAAGGAGACAGAGCGCGATACGTTGTTATGTAATATAAAAGGTATGTACTATCCAGTTGGCCCACAGTTCCGAGCTGCGACGCGGAAAAACCATTCTTTGCTAGAAAAAACTATATATTAGTAGATCAAGGATGTGTTATTTATAAATATCGGATTGTGGTCCCTTACATCCTGCAAAGTAAAATATTACAGGAAGTACGGTCGACCAAGAAATTGGTTTACCACTTTTGATGACATCTCCCAGTAACATAATTATTCGCTAAGAATTACTGTATTACATTAACGTAATTGGTTAACTGTGAGCCAATTACAGAGCAATGGTTAAAAGAGCATGCAACTTGAACTGTGATGTCAACGCAATAGAGAATATTTTATGTAAACACAAACCAACTTGTCCTTTATAAATCAAGGAGGTTTATGCTAGATACCATACTTAAAAAAAAATAATTCATTTTCGAATCGCTTTTGACATATATGATCTGTCAAGTGTCAGTTATTGATCAACTCAATAAATTATGTAAAATAGCCCTTGATGTTTTGTCCGTGCAAATGATATTCAACCTTAGAGTGGTAAACCAATTTCTTGGTCGACTATACATGAGGGTCATCTAGGCTTGACCAAAATGAAAATGATATCGCGGAGCTACATATATTGGGCGAGTTTAGATCAGGACAATGAGGAAGTGTGTAGGTCATGTGCTGCGTGCCGCACCGTGCAGGATGCGCCGCCACGGGCGCAGCTGCATTCCTACTGCACCCGTGGCAACGAATACACGCTGACTGCGGCGGTGTGCGATATCTTGTCATAGTAGACGCGCATTCTAAATGGATAGAGGCCCTGTCGATGCGTAGCAATAACGCAGCTGCTACTATTAAAGCTTTTAAATGTACATTTGCGCGATTTTTTCAATTTGTGTGTAATTGAGGTCGGTTTTATTTGCAAAAAAAAATGTTTTATTCTCTTCATTTTCTAATGGGTTTCATGCTATATTTCTTTTCACTTTTTACCATTTTCGAAGGCTTCATACCTGGTCCTATTATCCTTTAATCAGTCCATCCATTGTTTGCATGGTCTTCCGCTACTCTTATACCGCTCCACATTAATGCTCAAAAATTTCCTTATGGCATGTTCCTCTTTCCTCCGCGTCACATGCACAAAACACGACAATCCTTCAGTCATCGGTGTTACTTTCAGACTTATATACTCAGTTCTTATTTTATCCATTCGCTAAACACCACACATCCAAGGGGGATGTGTATCTTAGCATTCTCACCTCACCCACATGCAAATGTCTTTCAATCATCCCTTCTGTGGCTCAACATTCAGATCCATACAAGACAGCAGGTCCAACCATTGTTTTAAATATGCTGCACTCGCAGATTGTTCCCGTGATCTGCCGCCATTTCATCCGTCCCGTGTTCATTCTGAACTCAGATCTAATTCGTCATCGATTTGCACGAGTGAACCCAGATAACAGAAGTCGAAGCAGATAGAAAGAAACTCGCCATCTAGCACTAACTCCAGGGCTGGAGAGAGTTCCACAATCGCAGAACATGTATTTTGTTTTAGTTTTGCTGATTTTCAAACCAACGTTCGTTGCCATTTCTCCTATCTACTCTGGATCTCAGGTCTATCTTCACCGACAAAAACAATGTTTTCGGCAAACAGCATGCACCAGGGTGCTTGGTGCCTCTTTGTCCGACGTCAGAGTATCCATAATCAACAGGAAGAGGTACGGACTCAAGGCCGGACCCTTGATCCCATCCTGCAGCCATAACGGAACTCTTTGGTGTTGCTAGCAATTGTCTGGATGTAGGTACAAGACGACGAGTGTTTTTTACTGATCGTTCCCATCGCAATGTCGAATGTACTGTTTCAAAGAAAAATGCAATATCCAAATAATTTCGAAGTATTTTTACGTAACACAAACAAACAGGGAAGAAACAAGGGTTCTATGTAAGGTTATCAATAGAAAGAAACACCGCAATACCAACAGAAAATGTGATGTGAATGCGAACAATAGACTCGTAGTTAAAGTATAACGTCGCATTCTCAAGGCATCGATGTAACGACTTTCGCAGAATTGTATTTCAACCTCCTATAGGAAACGCTATTAAATCTTTTATTTTCGTATTTTCAGGTATCAGACGGCATAGAAACGAGCGGCCCCGGAATCCTACGTATATCAGTGGTTCCCTTACAAGTGCGACTAGTAAACAACACGGGGCTCCAGTTGGTCCACAACTCTTACGCAATCATATCTTCAGATAACCTGACCTTCACTACCAACGCCGATGAGACCAACGTGCAAGTCAAGTAAGTCGCCAACAGCTGAAGGATCAAGTTTTAAAACTACAAAAGCTATTAGAATTAAAAGAGAACGGTAAAATATTCAACGACATGAAAACTTCTGATGGACTTCAAGAAGAATGCACTTACACGATATTGTATTTTTATTTCCTTTATTTATTTATTCACAAAAAATTTACTCTTTCAAATATTTCATATAAAACTCATAAAAAAACATTTAAAAATATAAAAAATAGTCGTCCACCGGTGACGGGAGCAGGGTCCAAGCTACCGGTGGTTAGTGTTCCAGAGACAGGAACCTACTCACAATGCGAGCCGTATCGAGGAGTAACTACCTTCTGAATCAGGCTCTTGATCCAACCGCCAAGCGAGAGTTTGGACAGGTGGTCGTCCAGACTCTTGGCTATAAGGCCATTGGCCGTTACGACTATCGGCACAATGATAGCCGAGCTCACATGCCACATATCGACAACCTCGTGTGCTAAATCAAGATATTTTATTTGTTTTTCACTTTCAGCTTTCACGAGGTTCTCGTCATGCGGAATGGGAACATCGATTATCATTGCGCGGCGCGCTGATCGGTCCATCACCACTACATCAGGCTTATTGGCAACAATAGTCCTGTCAGTGATGATAGACTGATCCCAGTATCGTTACATGGTCATTTTCGAGAACTGGGTCGGGTACATACTTGTAGTACGGTACCTCCGACTCCACAAGTTTATATTTCAAGGCAAGTTGCTGGTGAATAATCCTAGCTACTTGATTGTGCCTGTGCAAGTACTCGCCGTTAGCTAGACGAGAACAACCAGAAATAATATGTCTGATGGACGCACCCGGACGATGGCATGCCCGACACACGTCAACCGTCCCATCCTTCATATTATATTTTTTATTATTATCAGCACACTATTGTGTTGGACTTTCTTCTGCATTGATGAAGTCGAGTCGAACCATTTGGAGCCACTTTTGACATTCTCATAACTCTAAAACTATTTGGTGCGTGACGAAGGCAGCGTCTGCCCTTCCTCCTTCAACTCTTTTCCAGACTACAGGCTTTATGTTATGTTTTCCCCAGGTACGACATAGTGAAACCACCTCAGTTTGGTGTGGTGGAACGTCTGCGAGTCCTGGACGGCACATGGCAGACCGCGGACTCTTTTACCAGCGAAATGCTGACCTTCGGCCGCGTGCGCTACATGCATCTACTTGGAAACCCTTCGCATGACGAGTTCAAGGTAACCAATATACTCATCATCTGCCTAGCCTTTTCAACAAGATCAAAGTTCATTCTAACTTTTACAGTGGTTTATGGCATTAAGTACACCTTCGTAGAATGATCGTGTTCCTAAGATATTTAATAATATAATAGTAGTTTATAAAACTGTTGCATGATGAGGGTATTAAACAAGTGTTTAATACCTTATTATGTGCAGTTTTATACAACTTTTTATCTACTTTCATACATTGAGATTGAATCTACTAAATAAAAGATCAAAGTTCAAAAATTAAGACATACTTTACTGCTTATAATAATTATTGAAGTTTTGTATGTTACAATTATAAATTCCATATGTACCTACTACTGGGCAGGCGTTGCCATTAGAGGTGCTCGTACTTGCTGTTGGGGCTATTGGCAAATTAATATTTATTTCATTATTTTTGTTTTCTATGCTGTTTGGAATAGAATTTGAAACTAAGATTTTGTTAGTCGTAGATTCATATATGTAATCTTCTGCGACGGCCGTCGATTTCCATCCACCATGACACTTCAATGTTGCAATATCGCCACCGGCGTCTACTAGCAGGGTTGCCGAAGTTCTTCTGAAGCAATGGCCAGTGTACTGCTCTGAGTTCGGAAGTTGTAGATAATCGGCTATAGTTTTACCCACAGTTCCAAATTTATTGATGCCAACTCTCTGTTGAGTGCATTTTCCAAGTTGATAATTTAAAAAGAAACAGGGACTTTTACAAGAATTGGACCGTAGTGCTATGTATTCTTTACATAAGTCGCAGTATTTCCCTGTGATACTAAACGAGCGATCTTTTTTATTTTTTGTATCACGAAGTGTTACAAATATCGTATTTTCATAAACTTCCACGTCCTGAAACTGAATATTGTAGAGTTCCAGTCTCCGACACGCACCCATGGTACCGAAAAAAAGCGCAATCTGGTAGCAGTGCAGTCTGGAAGTACCCTTTTTTTTTGCATTTTCCACGCCATAAAGTCTTGATACGTTTTATCATATAACTTTTTCGACTTTGCTGGTAAAAGGTTGTGAGTCATTTCCGTCGCCGCATCTAAAATATCGGGCGGAGTCAAATTTCGAGTTCGATTAAAAAAAGTTATGCATTCTCCTTCGTGATTTAACATCTTGGTTAACCTGTATCGTAATGAAAAAAAAAATACTTTATAACGTTATTTTGTTCGAGAAATAGTGTTATAATGAAGATTTTTTTTTCTATTTCGGTATTGTGTTTATAAAGTATGTCAATATAAACTCGTTTAAAACTTTATAATTAGAATTTTACGACATGAAAGTAGATAAATAAATAATCGGATTTAGCTAAATAATATTATTTGTCATGGAGTAACTGCCTCATCTGACCTCCACAACTCGGTTACTAGTGGGCAAAACCGTATCTCAAAGTTCCAGGGATGTTGTCTTAATAGTCTATAAAAAATCCAGTGTCAAGTTATGAGTTACTAAACACTGGATTTTTTGGAAGATGTGTTATGCAATAAAGTCAAAATAATACCTCGTAAACTTTGTTCACAGTTCAAGGCATCAGTCGGCTCAATACGAACGAACACACTGTACGACTTTCGATTAACGTTTATAAAACTGGAGCTGTACCAATCAGTAAACGAACAACTGGTGCTGAACAACACGAGAGAGGCTTTTATATCGTCTCAACATCTCACGTTCAAAACGAACCCTCTCACGTTGCCAAGCGACCAAATCGTGTACACGATATTGAGAGCTCCCAAGTACGGGATACTGCACTTATCTTCAGGGAAGCATCATTTACAAATGCATAGCACCTTCACCCAACAGCATATCGACACGGATCAACTGTGGTACCGGTTGCACAGGAGAGCGTATTCTCACATCCAGGACGAGTTCACGTTCGTGGTGGGCGCCACGGAATGCGAGAACATCACCGGCGTCATGACCATACGACACTCCCCTGGAATGCTCACGTCGGACCGGACAGAAGGACGAGTGCACACCACTCTGGAACGTCTTCAAGTTACAGAAGGTTCCAGAATGGTCATACCGGCCACACATCTTAACTTCCGCACAGATGCAGTTACTAATCTAATATTTAATATCACACATTTGCCTAAACACGGAAAAATCGAAGTGATCAACGATCTCTTGAAAATAATGCGAGATAACACGACTTACTTTACTCTAGACGAACTTAATTCTGATAGGGTGTATTATGCACATGACGACTCTGAAAGTCGACACGATTCGTTTCATTTCATGGCTTTGAGTCCGGAGCCGGAAGACTTTCAATACGTGGGAGTGTTTCACATCGACATTATATTGAAGAACGATAATAGTCCCGTCCGGGCGAACGATAACGTATTCCACATCGTGCATGGAGGAGCGAGGCTCATCACAGCTCGCGACTTGAGTTATACCGATGCAGACTTGGACACAAAACCTTCCGATATTATTTACACGGTTCAACGATACATCAAAGATCCTCCTAACGGGGGAATATTTCGGGCTGACAATCCGTCTGAGCAGATAGCGCAGTTTTCGCAGGACGATATCAATAAGAACTTGGTGCTGTTCAAGCACCAAGGTAAGGAGTACGGGAAGATGGCTTTCTGGATATCTGACGGGCTGTTTGATGTGAACGGTAATCTGGAGATACAGGCTTCACCTCCGTTCATAAGGATGTATGCTACTAACGGATCCATTGTGGAGAATGGGAAAGCTGTCGTTATTACTTCAAGAGATTTGCAGGTAAATGTTGGTTCATCCTTCTTAGTAAGAGCGAGCGAGGCAATACTATTATAATGTCAAACGGACAGAGTCCGCCATTTTTTGACACGTTAGGGTTGGAGTCGGTATGTCTCCTCTTATTTCCGCTCGTCTCCGCTTTGGTAGACTCTGGGCCCTAAAGACATCATGTATCTACAGGGTTAGTATTCAAAGACCGAAGATTCTAGGAATTTCTGCTGTATCGTGGTCGCGTTTACCAAAATTTAAGCACACATACACATATTTCCCCGTAAAATGTAATATCTAACATAAACTTTTATTAAAACAAATGTGTTGACTGACAGGTCGACACTAATATGAACTGCTTAGAAGAAGACATTCGTTACGAAGTGAATTTGGAACCGAAACACGGCTCTATCGAGGTCGGCGAAGGCCAGGGAGCGTACACGTTCACTCAGCTAGATGTGGCGGCGGGCAGAGTGGCCTACAGGCACAGAGAGCCCAAGACTCCTACTGATCAGTTCAGGTAACATTTCACCTAGGTTTGTGAATCAACTGAGTTTGTAGATACATCGGAGACGATCATGCTAGATGTTTAAGGTTCTGTGAGACGACAGACCATAACACTTTCGCTGCCAACTTCAAGTTATCCATTATTATTTGTATGCCATTATAGCTACGTATAGCAACGACTCGTAGGCGGGGCGGGGCACACAAACGTTTTTTTGTTGAACCCCGAAAATGTTAAGAGAATGTGTGTGTTTGTGTCATGAGACCAGACCAAAGTGCACCATATTTGGTTTCCGGTGAGTATATAGTTGAGCATTATTTTTATTTGTAGGTTCAAAGTGATGTGTCTAGACACCTGGGGCGAAGGTGTGTACGTCATGAGGATATTCCCGTCCAGTTACTGGGAGCCGCTCCGGTTGAACACGAACTTACCGCTGGTCGTCGAAGAATCTACCAGTGTCAATGTCACTAAGGACGTCTTAGAGGTACTTGTTTTTTTATTTTTACTGTAAGCGAAAGCTCTATTGAGTATCTTTTGTGTTTAAAAAGTGACTATGGTTATGGAAGCGGCTTCAGTCTATCAGAAACAACCTTTTTAAAGACTTAATTCATCTGGTCTCAGTTCTGAGTTACTAATGAGCTCATATCCCATCATCTACTGCGTGGTCTGCCGCGACCCCGTGTCACTGTTTCAGGGCACCAATCCTGAGCTTTACGGGTCCAGACACAAACACAGCTCGTTCGGCATATCAGACATGTCCTGCCCAGTTCCATTTAAGTATGGCAGTCTTTTGATACACGTCAACGATTTGCGTTTTGAAGCGCAGTGTAGTGTTTCGAACACGATCTGTTCATTTTACACATAATACACTCCGCTACATAGCACGTTGGCAAACCTTGAGTTTGTGCACCGTAGGTCAAGATGGGGAGAATACACATGTCATGTATTACACGTAGCTTACGCTTCAGAGACAGATTGAAACAAGAGACAAGGGCAGAGCAAGACGAACAGAAACTGCCTGGAACAGTTACTCAACTGTTGAAAGACGTCTTTCAATTTCTTTATCTTGCCTTGCCTCGAAAGAGATTACTTGACCAAGTAGACATGGTACTACCATCCTATCCTCGAAACAGTTCGGGCCATTTTCGACCTCCTATAATTTCGTTGGGGATAAAACTAGAAGCAGTTACCAGTAAGGCATTGTATAAACACGGTATATTTCAAATTTCATTCAATTTGAACTACTAGTACTACTAGTAGTTTTAGAATTATAAATAGTCAAAGTTTTTAGTATATTAGGCTTATTAGCTACTAGCGTGGGTCACCACGCAATTTCGTCTGCGTGACAGTAATATATAGCTTATTCCTCGCTAGATCGACTATCCAACACTGTAATATTTTCTCAATTAGCTTTCTAAATGTTGAAAGAATTTTCTAAGTCGTCTGAGTAATTTCGAGTTAAATCGTAACAAACAAAAAATCTAATCTTTCCTCTCTGTAATATTAGTTTAGATTATATTATTAAAGTGAGAATTACTATAGGAACCTACCTATCTCTTACTGTTAAATTACACAATCATCATCATCAGCCTTTATTGTTCCCACTGCAGGATCAGGCCTCCTCTCTAGGATTGGGATGGGCTATAATCCACCACGCAGGCCCAGTGCAGATTCTTACATGCCACATATCTTCGAATTTTTGGTTCTAAGATAGCCGGTTTATTCACGAAGTTTTCCTTCACCGTGGTGATGAAATAAATTACACAAAGTAATGCGCCTGCCTGGGTTCGAACCCACGACCAACTGTTCGTAAGTCGGGGCCGCCAGCACTGGGCCACCACTGCTCACAAAACAATATACAATAACACCTTGTAAATATTATGGTGCTATAAATATTTTGAATTTGAATTTCCTGGAGGCCCGAAACTACACGTCTCATCTACATTGGGACGCGAGGGCCGGGGGGCCGCGGAATAATTTTGTCGCGCGGACATTTTTACATTGCGATATCTTCTAAGATTATTTGTTTAAAGTATACAGGATGTTAATTAAACCTTCACACATACGTCAACCAAGCATTCTGTACATCAAACTAAGTACCCCTACGCAAAAATTTTTGCTGGCAAACGACGTTTTTTGGTGTCAAAAATCACATTTTACGGTAAAACTCAATGTAGCTCCTAAAACATTGTGCTAGTGGATGCTTTGAATAGTAAAAGGTTCATGCAGGTAATTTAAGTAAAGTTATAACCTGAAAAACTAGTATTGACAAAAACAGCTGTGCAAAATTTGGAACTTTGACCCCCAATACCTCCATAACTAGGGGGTTCCCAGGTATGATCTAGAACCAAAAATTATCGCGTTGGTGGGGAGAACAAGTGCTCATCGTTTACGTTAAGGGTACTTTTACATCCTTTATAGAGTAAAAGGCACAAATATTCTATGTTAAATTTCCGTGCTAAAAAACACATTTATTTAGATATAGATTAATACCATAAAGGTTAAATAAGCTTCGCAAAAAATAATTCTATTTAACCTTACATTTCAATAGTAAAAAATGGTTACAGCGAGTCAATCTTAATAGATAGATTTATGCTGTCGACAACTTTTTTGTAGAACTTTTAAAGAGCATAATTTCTTTAATACATGATATTTGCTTAACTTAAACCATTTTTGAAGCGCACGCAACGGAAGCTCTCAATAAGGAATATCGTTCCCCGTTTTTGCAACATTTTTTATTTATGCTCCACTCCTATTGGTCGTAGCGTGATGTAATAGCCTAAAGCCTTACCCGATAAATGGACAATCCAACACAACATTCTTTAATTCCAACCAGTAGATCCTAATTTATAGCGTTCAAAAAAACAAACAAACTCCTCACCTTTATAATATTAGAATAGATAATAGTCCTGTCAGTGATGATGGATTGAGCCCAGTACAGTGTGACATGGCCATTTTCGAGAACTGAGTCGGGCACATACTTGTAGTACGGCACTTCCGGTTCCATATGGTTGTATTTTAGAGCATGTTGCTGATGGATAATCCTGGCTACAAGGTTGTGTCTATGCAACTACTCTCCGTTAGCCAGATGAGAAACTTCCGCAGATAATGTGACGGATTGATTCGCCCGGAAGGTGGCATGCCTGACATAATATGTCAACCGTCCTTCACAATAAATCTCCGGTAGTTATTCGTCATCATAACTTCGTCCATAATTGCATAGACAATTTCCTCTCCGAAAAGTTCCTCGGAACGTAGCCAGGCTACGTACGCTAAGAAGTCGATTGTGGAGAGTCTTAGCATTTAAAATGCCACGACCTCCACACTTCCGTGGGAAATACAGTTTCATAACCGAAGAACGTGGGTGATGCATTCGATATGTCGTTAAGAATGTACGGACCCGCCTATCCAGTGCGTCTAGCACTGTTTGAGTTCATTTGAGTTTGCCGAAAGAGTAGATCAAAACCGGCATGACCCAACCGTTGAAAAAGAAGATTGATTAAAGACTATTAAATACTTTTCTCAGGTGGCTAAAGAAGCGCTCCTTCAGCGATTGCTTCATGTCGGCAACGTTGATGCCCAGCGCTTCCAACATACCCAAATACTTTAGGTTTCGGTTGCTGAGAGGGATCTAAGATTTATGGAATCGGTGAGCTTGATTATCAGAGATTCCACAATCGCCCCTCGCTTTACATGCATGACCGCACATTTATCCACTCCGAATTCCATCCTGATGGCACTACTGTTGCAAATCGTTGGAGCAAAGAGTTTGAGGTCATCCATGTAAAGTAGGTGAGATATAACCTGACCATAATCCTCCAGCAGCGTGCTAAGAGGATTCAAGGCTAAACAACGGGGCCGCGGGTAGTCCACCGGTTATCGCGGCCACGACATAGAGGGCGAAGAATGAACATGGGTGGTTTTTAGTCAGTAGAAGTCTGACACTCCCTTTCGCTCTGCCCAAGAGCGGGAGGGGTTATTCGATGATTTTACACCCACCAAAAAAAAAAAAAGGCTAAACAGAACCAAAGTGGACTCAAACTGTCGCCCTGAAATATACCCCGCCCTGTCCTTATCGGCTCACTATTCCTCTGGATTTGCCGATATCCTGGATAGCGAAGAACTGTCCTCCATTTCCCCATACACGACATCAAAAAGGTGCGCAGGGTTGCATCAATTTTATACAAGTCTAGCACCCTCCTTAGCCATGTATGTGGCACCGAGTCATGGGCTTTCTTATTGTCTATCCGACATGTCGACAGATCCTTTCGGGAACGGGGAACCTGTTGGCTAATGGTCATAATATATCAATGAGGAGTAACTCCTTAGTACCATGGGACCCTTTCCTACATCAATTTTAAGAAGCGGACATAACAGAATTTAGTATTATTATCTTTACAGTGTGTTGAAAAACGTCGTATGATACAGTACGATCAAATTATCTTGACAGGTCTGAACATAGGCTCTGCGAACTTTTACGCATGTATACTCGCGATGAAAACTGTTATTGCTAGATAAACAAATATACGATCAGAAAATATCTTAAACAGTGAGAAAATACAAATGAAATAAAAATCAAAACACTTATAGATACGTAATCTACATTTTTAACTCCATTTTCTTTTTCCCCTTTCATATACTGAGTTAAATCGTAAATATTTTTTCTCGCCTGGCGATTTAAAACACTACTATGCTTTGGTAGCATATTTGACGAAATAAGTGCCCACTAACTTTTCTAACCAATAATAACAAATAACAGTAATATTAAAAACTGCAAACAAAAACACAACGAAAACTTTTCTAATCGACTGTGCTCAAGACAGAGATAGCAACACAAACACCAAACAAATGCTGTTGTATGACTGAGATATAATACCTCGTACCGAATATTGCCGAACTTGCACGAAGGTCACGAAGTTAACAAAAAGAGATGTGCATGTGCATGTGCAATGGGTGTCGTTTAATCGATTATTCTTCGAATCGATTGAAATCTTATATATATAAAAGAAAGTCGTGTTAGTTACTTCACTTATAACTCAAGAACGGCTGAACCGATTTAGCTGAAAATTGGCAGGGAGGTAGTTTAGAGCCAGGAGAAGGACATAGGATAATTTTTCTTTTTTTTTTTTTTTTGGTAAGTAGATAGTTAGGTTGTAGGTAGGTAGATAGGTAGGTAGGTAGTATTTAGGTAGGTAGTAGGTAGGTAGTAGGTAGGTAGTAGGTAGGTAGTAGGTAGGTAGTAGGTAGGTAGTAGGTAGGTAGTAGGTAGGTAGTAGGTAGGTAGTAGGTAGGTAGTAGGTAGGTAGTAGGTAGGTAGTAGGTAGGTAGTAGGTAGGTAGTAGGTAGGTAGTAGGTAGGTAGTAGGTAGGTAGTAGGTAGGTAGTAGGTAGGTAGTAGGTAGGTAGTAGGTAGGTAGTAGGTAGGTAGTAGGTAGGTAGTAGGTAGGTAGTAGGTAGGTAGTAGGTAGGTAGTAGGTAGGTAGTAGGTAGGTAGTAGGTAGGTAGTAGGTAGGTAGTAGGTAGGTAGTAGGCAGGTAGTAGGTAGGTAGTAGGTAGGTAGTAGGCAGGTAGTTGGTAGGAAAAAGGGCATTGCAAGGCATGCTGGGTTCAGCTAGTTAAGTAATAAAAAGATCTTTCTATTCAATTTTATATTGAGGTTTTAAATGTTTGTAAACATTCGTTATTCAAGAAGTCTGTAATAGATTTCTAAAATTTAAGTAAATCATGTTGTTTAACAGAGGAAACATAATGTTACCATACATTTTTTGTAACAAAGACGAAAACTCAATTATTAATTATTAAATTTACTTTATTAGTTAATGTATTTACTTAAATATCTTCTTAACACTAATAAGAACGTATTCCAAATAAAACTAATCGATTACGATATTTGATCGTGTAAAGGATTGATTGTGTTTATGTAAGGTGCATCTCTAGCCTAGACCACCGCCCCCGAACCTCGCCTCATGTCACCATTTGGTTCCTAATAAATGTTACTGCGCAGCGTTCTGCACGAAGTTCAGACCTGCCAAGATAATTTGTTCGAACTGTACACGTGTGTATTGATGATTACCGTCCTCGGCTCTCTTAAGACCCTCAACTCACGGCTCGGGTCTCAATGGCGCCTCAGCGGCAATCACGAACATTACACACTTGTACTATAATTTACTATTGTAATCCCATATAAATGTAAAATAATTACAAAGTTAAAGTTACATTTTCAGTGAATGTGTTAGTGTAACTGTATATGTATAATAATAATGGAATAATAGCTGTAGATAGGTAAATCTATGTACAAAATGTAGGTAAAAATCTAATATATTAAAAGTTTTTATTAAGTTTCACCTGTCCCAATGTCTGTCTGTAAAGGAATTTTACGAGTTAAGACTAAGACACACTCCCTGGGCCCCGAGTCTGCTATTCAATAGTGTCAGTATGGTCTATCATTGATCTCATAATTGTTGATTTTAACAACACCAAACTTGTCAAAATCAACAATTATGAGATCAGTGATAGATCATTCTGACACTATTGAATAGCAGACTCGGGGCCCTGGTTTCCGATTGATCTAAAATTTTGCACGTATATGTATACCGCCTAATATGATGCAATAATATGATGGCATGGACCTGATTTGATGATGGAGCTGGCTATAGAAACCCCGTTATAAAACGACTTATCTCCGTCGAGTTTGGACTCGTTTGATTCGGCTTGTCGAGTAGTTTAGCAGTTCTTTAAATCGATAAATAAGACTGCTCCAAGTTCGACTAAACCTAGTGTTGTTGATTTATTATAAGTGTCTACAAAAAGAACAGAGATCGCACTAAAAACAAAACTAAAAATAAAGTAGTGAGATCCGTGTAATGCCAAGTCAGTTAATTTATTCTGTCCCTACTTAAGAGACCTTCTATCTTAAGTTATTACGTAAGTAGCTAACTTAACACCACCACCATCTCATAGTGACCACATCAATAGTAAAAGTCGTTGATGTTTTAAATAAAATATTGGCTTACACATCAAAATTATCAAGCAAAGTCGTATACTGTTTCAAGAAATGAATACGACTTCAGCTGGTTCAACCTAGATGAAGAATATCATGAATAAAGGTTTATTTCCCGTTTCAGGTAATGCATCCACAAATCGAGCCCTCAAACATAGTGTACCAAGTAACAGACGGGCCTTACCACGGCTGGCTCGAAATAACCACAACACCGGGCACCGTCGAACTGGAAAACTACAACGAAGAGCCTGTCCATATCAAAGTGTTCGACCAGTCCATCATTGACGCAAACCGGCTGGTTTACGTTCAGTCCGGAGTTAATCGAACTCGGGATCGGATACGAATGGACGTTACGAATGGGATCGTTTGGCTTCGGAACGTCGAACTAAACGTCGTCATCATCCCGGAACATTTCTACGTGTACGCTGCAAACCTGACCGTTGTCGAAGGGGAAGCAGTCAGCGTAAAGCCAGATCTATTTAGAACAGTTACGGAGTACTACAGAGGAAAGGTCGTAGCCTACAAAGTGATTGAAAAAGCGAAGTACGGCAAGATTGTATCGACAGACCAGGAGCTCAACTTGCTACCAGTGTTGAAACTAAACTCTGGAAATATTCAGGTATGTTTGTTCTCTTGCTCTTTTACGTTGGGATTTATTTTATGCCTAATTTCTAGTTTATCTGGTTAACTTACGACACGATGGTAACGAACAAATGCATTGATCCGCGTTGCAAAAGCAACGTGCTCATTTCCCATTGTCAAATGTATCTCACTAACTCGCTATATTTATGTAGATTTAACACAAAAAAACAAAGATAATTGCTGGTTAGGGGGCCAAATCGTGGATTTGAAAAAATAAAAAAAAACCATTACCATCGAGTAGGGTATCAAAATGAAGGGTATTACAAAGAGATTACAAAAATATAAAACACCTATAAGTTTAAAATAAATTCAAAGTCACAAATTCTATAAACAAACACAAAAGTTAAATCATCTGCGAAGTATATTACTCGACCAACGAAAGAACAAACACTAAAGAACTAAAAAGTTACAAATAAAAAAAGTAGTTATAAAACTAAAATACCCGACTGAAAAGACTAAAAAGCAAAAATACAAGCCCATTTTAAATTAAACAAAACTTGGAAGCAGGCGGGGTCCATTCTATTTTCATTTCATAATTTAATATTCAAATGAACCCCGCCTGCTTCCCAGTTTTGTTTAATTTAAAATGTGCTTGTATTTTTGCTTTTTAGTCTTTTCAGTCGGGTTTTTTAGTTTTTTAACTACTTTTTTTAAAATTAAATAAAATAGAATGACGGAAATACAGATAAGCGGCCCCCATTTTTTCTCCAGCCGTTGCGACGAATACATTTATATGTGCCATTTATTAGTTAAAATAAAGCGGTAGGGAGCGCGTGAGGCGCGGGGTGCGCTGTAGTGATGGGACGCGCGGTGCAGGCGATATTCTCGTTGCCTAGTGTTGCTGCTAACAAGTATGTACTACAATATGAACTATTTTATATATCTCACAGTACATAAACGACGGCTCGGAAGAATCTGCAGACTCGTTCAAGTTGGTGGGCATGACGGAGAGCGGCAAGGAAAGCGAGCCATTCCACGTGTACGTGAACATCGTGCCCGTAAACGACGAGCCGCCCATAGTGGCCGCCAACACCGGCCTGTGCGTCTGGGAGGGGGGCACTTTTACCTTCACCACTAAAGAACTATGTGAGTACTAGTTCATCTTAATAAATGTACCCTAACGCCAAGAGCCAAGATCGCAATCAAAATCGTGTACCTACTACCCAGACACTACGTACCTCCCTAATTACCTAAATACTACCTACTACTACCTGCTCCGCTCTTACGGGGCGTGACTATTTAGTACTTACTATTTTATAATTAACAAATCTTTAAACTCACAAATAATCAGTCCCGCTTTGCTTAATTAGGATCACTTTCAGTATAATAGGTAGTATAACTCTGAAAGCACTCACTTTTAGTTGTCATACTTAGTTATAATACATTTTCATAGTCGTTCACTCGTAGCCTCGATATCCCTATGAGAATCAGTAACGTGTCTGTTCCATCCAACCACAGGTGTCTTCTTATTACGTCGCTCTGTAACAAAACTATCCGAGGCATAATATAATCTCATCTTTAAATGAGAGAGGGGCATTAAATTACACTACGTATTCTATACATGTTTAGTATTAATTCGATACGGTACCAAAATAAAAAGCACCAAAAATGAGGAGTTTTTTGTTTTAAATAAACTAAATAGCTTACAAATCAGAGTAAAACGCAAACAGCCTTTATAAATAAATTTAACTGACCATAAATACCTAGGTAACAAATTGGCAACGTCTCACGCGCGCGTCGCGTCAAAGCGATCGGGCGGCGCAACACAGTGACCTATTTCTATTTATTGTCACTGTCGTAGTGAAAGTGCAGTGCAGTGTTTTTTCCTTGTTTGCATTGCCATCTTTTAGCGAAAATATTTTGTTGTACTTGTGAACTGCGTTAGAGCGGCAACAATGCATCTCAGATTTATCGTTTTAAGGTGCATGAGCTATGCGTATAAGACATAATCAGCTGTTAGGAAACATACATCGTGTTCAAACGGGGTAAAACCTTAAAAAATCATTTGCGACTAAACTACTGCTCCTATTTAATTGATTTTTGGTACAGAGCTAGAAAATGGTACCTAGTTTATGCTGTTTAAAGGAAAGCCTCTCTGTCGTATCAACTTTGTAGTATAGTAAACTTTAAAAGATGAGATTGTTTGTGATTAGTAAGGCTACGCCACATGCGTTTAAGGTGAAAGCGCTAGGGTAACCCGCGAAACACAATTTTCACGTTTCTTAAATTAAACCTTAATATTTAAGGTTGTATGTATAATAAAATGCGATTCGCTACCGTAAGAAATGTGTTTGTACTGAGTAATAATGATTAAAATCACCAAAACAACTATCTCAGTTTATTTAACCTCCTTGGATGCCATTATCATCAAATAGTCACTCAATGGAATAAAATCAACTCAAAAGGATTGTATTTATGATGTTAATGATTATTTCTCTATAAATACATACGCATTACGTGCGCGAATCATGTTTTAATCTTAGAACCTGACCATTCACACTTTTTTATAAGATTATAAAGAAGTGTGAATGGTCAGATATTGCACGCTATCGCTTGAGTTGCAGACGTGAACGACATCGACACGCCTCCCGAGAATGTGACAGTGCGCGTGGTGGACATCGTGTCCGGATACATCGCGCTACAAGGCAGCCTCGACACACCCGTGCAACACTTCACGCAGGCGGATATCGACAATGCTAAAGTCGTGTTTGTGCACAAAAGTAAGACATTCAACAAGATAAACTAACTTGACAAACATAAAAAAGCCGTTATTTAATTTTTAACAAAGTTGATATCAAAGCCGTTCCTACAAACCTTTTTTATTATTGATTACAGACGGTACAAAAGGCAAGATGATCTTCAACGTCACTGATGGCTTACATGAACTTGCCAAAATCACGTTTCTAATAACAACCAAGTCTGTGTCTCTGAAGCTGACTAGAAAACACAACTTACGAGTGTTCCCGCTCATGAGAGAGCCTCTCAGCAACTACATGCTAATGTCCAAGTGCTCCGACCCAACTCGAACGATCATGTACAAGCTGGATAGAGCCCCCACACTCGGACGGCTTATTATGCTGAACGGAGAAAGCCACCACAGATCTATAAAGCAGTTCACCCAACAAGATATCAACAACACACTCGTATACTACGAACACACGCATCCCTTCTCAGATCTATACACGAACGATTCCTTCATATTCACAATCGAAGCGCCACTCGCTAAACCTCTCACAGATCAAATGTTCAACATAGATATCTCTGTGTCGTCCGGCGGACTCGCCAAGTATGTTAATATACCTCCGATTAAAGTGGAGGAAGGAAACAAAGTGCCTATTAAAGTTAACGTTAGTAATGTTATCACGTATTTAGAAAGCCAGGCTGGCTTGAGGCAGCCTCAGATCGAGGCGCAGTGGTCGCAGCCCGCTCACGGAGAATTGAAACCTTTTATGTCGTCGCTTACACAGTCGCAAATCGAAAGTGGCGTCGTCAATTACGAACACGACGGCTCGGATAGCACACAGGACAAGATCGACATGTCCTTGTACTTACTTCCCGACTATGTCCTCTTATGTAACGTCACTATAATGATTCACATAGTGCCAGTCAACGATCAGCCGTTCAGATTGCTAACGGACACGCCACAAATACAAGTAGTGCAAGGCGAAAACTATACCATCACCAAGAATGATCTTCTGACAGAGGATGCTGATACGGGTCCTGCGGGAATCTTGTACGATATAATCAGTGGACCGACACAAGGCAGGATGGTGATGTTGGATAAGAACCAGACCATCGACGAGGCACATTCGATCAACAAGTTCTCTCAAGACGACATCAACAGCGGTAGAGTGATATACGAACATTCTGGCATGCTGCAGACTGCGACGTTCTACTTTCGAGTGTGGGACGGTCAGTTCAAGCCGACGTACACAGTGTTCACAATAGATGTAATACCGGTCATTCTCAATGCCACATCACTGCACCCGATATACCTGCAACAGGGCTCTAACGTAGCCTCGGTTACAACGGACCAGATATACGTGGACACCAATGCGAGGACGTCGAAAGTCCTGTACAATATCACTCGTCAGCCCCTTCACGGAATGGTATATGTCGGAAGGAATCCAGTTTCATTTTTCAGTCACAAAGACTTGATGGAAAAGGTGGTTATATACATGCAGAACGATATGACGACTGCGAACGATAGCTTTGACCTGATCGCTTATGTCCACAACAGTAACGCGACCAGGCCGTTCACTATCGAAGTTATCGTACAGCCTCTCATGACGTTAGGTGATTTGAGGGTGGAAGTAGAAAAGGCTAGGATTACATTGAAAACCATGGATGCCAGTGGATTAGCGAAACTTACAGCCAGTGATCCTGTGTACACTTTACTGAGGAAACCTCGGTTCGGGGCTCTAAAGAAGATAATACGCAGTTCTGGAGAGAAGACCAGTGCTAGAGAGAGAGAAGTAGCATATTTCACCCACGAAGACGTGAAAGCTGGAGTCATATACTTAGTGACGAAAAAGAAAGTTAGTGAGCTGAATGGCTACGAGGATAGCTTCAAGTTTTTGTTGGCGGCGACCATTTTCCAACCGGCTGTCGGTGATGTGAAGATTTTTATAGGAAACAGACAGAAGAAGAATCTTCCGGGGCCAAATGATCCCGAAAGTCACGAGGGTGTTCCAGTGAGTATTCATACTAGTATTTTGTCTATGGCCTTGAAACTAGTCATGATGTCAATATTGACGAAATCTTACCGTCGCGTTAGTGCTGCATTGGCTTCGTATAGACATGTTTGTGTCACGTTGCAGCGTCTAGCGTTATTTGGCACTTTTATGTTGATATGTCGTAGCACGTAGCACTGGGCGTCATCACTACATGTAATACTTTTGAGTTCGATCATGCCGTTGCACGCGGATACCTACGAGTAAGTCCCCGTCTGGCTTAACCGGTGGACCTGTAGCATAAAAACTTGAACTTTCTGATCGACTGACCTCTTGACCGAACTGCATTTTATATTTTTGTCTACGATTATAAGGTGAAAGGGCCCAGTAAGTGTAATGACTAAGTACAAACTAGAAACATGCCGCAATCATCAGTCACACTTTAACTTTCAGGTAGCGAACGGTGAAGCAGCGTCATACTACATGATGATTCTGATGGCTTTGTCGGGTACAGTGCTCGCGATAGTCGTGATCTTCGGCTTGTTGAAGTGCCGACGCTACCTCTTGCGCGAGCAGAACGCGCTCGTGAAGATACACGGGCAGAGCCAGGGCGCAGTCGCTCCCATCCCGCTGCCGAGGCCGCCCGACCATCTCATGCCGTCACCCTCACAGGGCACGCCGCCCATCAAACGGTGAGACTTAGTCGTATGCGGCACCAAACTAGTAGGCTTTATTGTGTCAATACAGTGTGAGTCTTTATAATGTGCACATATCAAAATGAGGGAATCTATGCTTAATTTTATCGATGGAAAAAATATTTTAAAAAATCTAAATATTTTTTAATATTTTTTATGGAATTTTCAAAAATGTTGTCCGCTGTTGTGACCCCAATGTAAACAAAACGGTGTAACTTTTAAACTAAATTATCTATCGCGATGATACAAACTCCATAATGATTGGAAGCAATTAGGCGTCCTCGTAAAATGAAAATTGTGGAAAAAAACTACCCTTAATTGAAAATAAACACGTTTTTTGATCAAAAAAACTTTTTTTTTCATAACTTTTTACAATAATCGTAAAATTTCTCAATAAGACGCCCCCATTACCTACCTTTTTTATTACTTTAACGTATTTTTCATCGTATTAGCTACCCACTACTAAAAATGGCATGTTTATAACTCAAACATAACATTTTCTATCAAATGTTAAAAGATGGCACTCTGAAAGCGCCATTTATTATTCTCTTAAGGATGGTTTATTTGGAATGTTAATTAATACAAAAGAGTTCAATTAAAACCATTTATTATTTTGCCTAATTGCTTCCAATCATTATGGAGTTTGTTTCATCGCGATAGATAATTTAGATTAAAAGGTACACCGTTTTGTTTACACTGGGGTCACAGTAGCAGACAAATTTTTAAAAAATTCCATATAAAATATTAAAAAATATTTAATTTTTTTTTAATAATTTTTCCGTCAATAAAATTAAGCATAGATTCCCCCATTTCGATATGTGCACATTATAAAGAATCACACTGTATAGTCCAAGATTCCAGTCACCGGCTTAGAATTTGTAACAATGGATACTCGCAGAACTGAACGCGGTGCCGTTTTACAGGTAGCAGGTATAAAAGTACATCTTGTTCTAATTGGGTGCCGAGCGAAGCTGGGCTGGGTCGCTAGTTTTATATATTTTCGCTTTCAGCTTAGCGAGTATCCGTTCCTGGGGTGTCTGACGTTATAAACTATTAGTATAATTCTAACCCGAGTAAAGCAAATTATACTTACTGCGACTAATTTTGATGTAGTTGTCATGCGCTTTTAGTTACGTTCGTCGTGATAATAAACCTGCTCCCTCAGCTACGTGTCATCAGAGCAGTCAGTGCACACCGGGGCCAGCACACCGCTGCCGTCTGGCGGCAGTGTGGCCTGCAAGGTGACGCCGCTCGCCGACGCGGCCTTGCCAGATCTCAACGCGAGGTATCCGTACGGGACTGACGATCACACTGACGTAAGTTTTATTTGTTTATTTATAAGTGGCACACGAGGCTTGCGAGCAGTGCTGCATAGCTGGACCAGCAGGGCTATTGCGTATCTTTTAAATGACAGTGGCTAACTTATAGTGCCTTTCAATTACTGTCAAATGGTTCCATTTTGTACTAAACCATAACCAATTTGACAGTTAATCCATAGACAATATGATAGCCACTGTCATTTAAAAGATACGCAATAGCCCTGCTGGTGCCGCTTGTTGCTCGTGGCTAACAAGTGTCACTTAACTCAATGTTCATTATTTCATTATCGTTACCCCAAAATGGTGGAAGAATATGACAAAGAAACCGACAAAATCTGGAACCAACAAATCGTTAATTCCTCCCTCAATGAAGAGGGCTGAGAAGTTTCTCTATAATGTTCTCATTATAGAGAAACTTTGGCCAGTCATGTTGCTGGTTTGGCTGTCGTTCATCGAATGGTGTTCTCATAATCCCATGTCTAATTTTTGTTTTTTATGGTCTGATTAGATTTTGCTTCAGAGTTCAACAAAATTGAAGCTTTTTTAATAACAAGCAGTTTGTCATGTGTCATTGGTATGTTTACAAATATACAGTTATAATAGGCATTGTAACTAAATTAATTTCAATAATTAAAAGCATCACGTACCAGTCATCAATTCATCATGATATTATGTTAAGCCTTTCCCCAACTGAGGGTTAGAGGGAGCTACTGATTAGATATAGCTGAATGTCTCCTATAATATAAATAAAGTGACTTCATATAACCTCTCACAATCCAACGAGCATATGGTAAGAGTTATCTTTTTTTCCGACTGCGGCGAAGCTCCAAAGAAGGGTTATGTGTTTGGCGTGTATATATGTATGTCTTTTTCTTTGTTCCCTAATAACTCCTAAACGGATGAAGGGATTTGAATAAAATATACGTCGTTAGATTCGTCTTGATGGCGCAAGTGTGCTACATTAAAATTAAAAATCAAAAAAACTTGGAAGCAGGCGGAGTTAGTTTGAATATTAAATTATGAAATGAACATAGAATGAACTCCGTCTGAGTTCCAAGTTTTGTTTAATTTAAAATGTGCTTGTTTTCTGCTTTTCAGTTTTTTCAGTCGGGTTTTATAGTTTTTTAACTACTTTTTTTATTTCATGTTTTTGGAGGTCCCTCAACATGGTATTTTTTCTATATTCGTCTGTCGACCGCCATGCCTTCGATTACTTTCGTTTAGTGTAATTCCTCACATTTTGTTTGGTTTCCTCGTCGTCTCCATCCATTAACATTTTAGTTAAATGTATGAGCAAAGTTCAATAATAACAAAACAAATAGTACGGCTCGTTACAGGCTGAAGACTGGAGTAGCTACGAGGCGAGCGAGGCGGCGTACCCGGTGCGAGCGGGGGCCGCGGGGGGGGCGCCCGCCAACCCCATGCTGCGCCGCAACCAGTACTGGGTCTGACCCTACGACACGTGTACCCTGCCGAGCGCGCCCAGCCCAGGTCAGTGTCAGTGTGCGTTGTGCACCTACTTACGTACCTACAGAACCTACAGATTACACGTCAATTAACATGATGTTCTTACCTTTACAAGCAAACGTAGTAATTGAACTGGCATGTTGTTTCAAAATTATACTGCAACATTACCAACTCAACGCCGTGTCATCAATATCAATCAATCAAATCAATACTTCTTATAAATAATTCATTACAATTTATTAATACTTACGTTTGATTTTGACATCATTGCCAATTCATACTATAACTCAAGTTGTAACATAAAATAATTTGTCCACAGTGAGGGTGACAGCGCACGATAGAACCGTGTCGCTGAACCGTCGCCTGCGCCGACTCGGCGTCGACTTAGTTCCTACGCCTTTTCTACTGAGCAACTACAACGGTAAATACAAAAACTGCAAGATTACCGTTTAGGCCACACCTCCGCGCCACGCGCTGCTACTACAAGATCAAACTTAATTAGCTAGTGACACTATGCAGTGTGCACTCACGCTGGCTTTCGATGAACCTGTTACTTCTTCAACTAACCAAACTAAATTTTGCGCTCGTTCCAACTAAAGAAAAACATGGCATTTAAGTTTTATCGTATCGTACAATAATAGCAATTAAAACTAGAATTTCGCTAGGTAATTAAACTCGACCTTGTTATACACAGTTGTATACACAGTTAGGAATTTGAACGGAATTGTGAGCATGTGTTTACAATAGAAACGTGTTCAAGCTAAAACTTATGTTTTGTAGAAGTACACTCTAGCTAGCACACATACATAATTAAAACAAAATGTATCCAAGCAATACGAGGTTTGGTTATATTTATATAACAGTAACAGGATGTCCCAATTAAAAACTAGGACAATACAATATCAAAAATACATTCATTAAAAAAATACAGTGCCTGATGAAATTATTGTTTTGTTTGTTTAGTTTTCTTACTTACATTTTAAAATCGAAATGGAATGGAACCTACTGACGGAATTGGAAGTCAAGGTAACCTACAATTAAATACAAGTTTCTAATGTTTTAACTTTTCTTTAATTACCGCGTTGACTTCTGTTCTGCTAAATAAATACATTCAACATCACAATGTTTACGTTGAGTTCTTTAGTAAAACATAATTATTGACTCAAGAAAATAGTGGCTTTCCAACAATTTTTTTTCGTCGAGTTACTTAGTTTGATAAACAGAATGCTTGGTTGACAGCTGTCGTAGCTACGTGAAAGGCCCCTATAAACCTTTTAAAATATTTATTAATTGTTGATGCGATACCAAAAATACATAAAACAATATTTATCCATGTTGTTCACAACTTCCAAAAGGAGGGTTTAATAGAGTACATATGTGCAACATAAATTCCGTGCAAGTAACTGGCTGTGTATTTAACTATTTAAAGTCTCATTACGTTTGTACATAATATTGCAAACTTTTTGTACTTTTTAAAGAAACATTTTAGTCTCGAAATCATTATTTTTTTAGAGTTATTTTTTTGTTCCAGAACGTAATAAATTTAGAAGGAATCTTGCGTATTTCCTAAACCGAACACCAAAGTTAATGATAATATAGATAACCCGTATTAATAAGAACTGATAACTTTAACATACGTTACAGTATACATGTGCGTGATAACATGCAACAATTGCAACTGCCTGCGCCAGTGCCGAGCTATGCAACGTGTACATGTCACACTAACATACGTGTTAGCCGCGATATGCTTACATCTTCTATTTACCCTATGGCCCACTGTATCACGGAAATAAGTATTTTACTGCAACATATACCTACATGTAGCAAATTTTGAAAGTGATACACTCAGACTGTTTTACTTAAATATAATAGTTTAAAAGTCATGCTATTACGAAATAGGTCGTTTTTCAACGTAGATCTCTTGTATTTTACTAGAAAATTAGAACGGTTTTAAATTTTGCTTAGTGCATACATTTCATTACTAAAACATAGGTATTTGATTGCACCACATGCTAAATTTATTACCAAACACGTGAATTCATGTTAGAACTTAATGAGAAAAATCGTTATGTACTCCACTCTGTATAACGTTTACTAGTACAATAACATACCTATACGTTTGCCAAATAAGTGCCAAAAAGCATTTTATTATTATACATAACTTAAAATAAGCATCATCTATCATTTGTTAGAGAATTTAGATTAAATTTATTAATATAGAATCTATTAGAAATATTAACGTATTACTTTAAGGATTCCTAATTAATATATAAGTTTGTACTGTTATTACGGATTTCTAACTTACATTATAAGGTATTATAATTTAATATAGGAAGTTGTGCCAATAAATATGTCGTTTAGTGTATTTCAGTACTGTAGAACAAACTCATGCCTTTATACAAGATGTTGTTTTGCATTCTCAACTAAGTTAAGGAGCTTACAATACTAATGATTCTCCGAATCAATAATGAAATGTGTAGGTTTAATTTTTTATAAACGGAAACGTGATTCTCGCTCTCGCTCTGATGTAACCGTGCTTTCAAACACACGCACACAAACAAACCCAAAAGTTCATTCGATAATTTCATGTTTCCTGAACCACGGCAGTTTAATTTTTAACAATAAGGGATCGGACAAAATAAAACAAATTAGTTCGTCAGATAGATTTCACAACCCCTCACTCATGATCTTTGACGCGTTTTATCTTCGTCAATTTTTATTAATTTGATAAAACAAAAAGCACGTCTCCAATATTCTTCGATAATCTAACTGACGGACTAATTAGAATCATATTTTTTCGACTCAGTCCGATCCCCTATTACATTGATTAGTTATGTATTTAATGACTCCTGAATTTTGACGACGATGCAAAACTGCACCTTCTATACTTTAAAGAGAACTCCTTTTATTGTTGTCCTTCGATATCACAAATAATTTATTCAATTCTATACAATGGACAGATCCATACTTGTGCCAGGACTTGCTGGAATTCCGAAAAGTGCCCTAGTATCCTAGTATTCGTATGATTGCGTGTTCTTAAAAAATGTACAACATCATCATGTGCCTATACCAAAGACGAGTGTTGACAACAATACCTGGATCCTATAATGTACAATCATACCACAAATATAGCTAGTAGTACGCGTCAGTAAGAAAAACATCACTAATGCATTTCACAAACAGATGACAATAGTTTGCCATATTATTATTATGTCGGCCAAACTAGCCTTTGGACACAAGGAATTACTGATACATGTTAGAGTTGAAGTATATTTCCGCACGCCGGAACATATTTATAGTTTGTTGTTCTATATTTTAAAGTGCCTAGTTTAGAACAATATGACTTATTTATAAAGAAGTTAAATTTAATGACTCTCAAAGCTGTTTGACTAAAGAATTGTATATGTAACTGTTCCTCTGAGCAATTACGGTAATTGCTGAAATAATTGAGTGGAACTCCCTGCCTGCGTCGGTTTTCCCGAGTTCATATAACCCCTATTGAAATATATTTTCTTATTATTTAATTCAGCATTGTTTTCGTATGTCTGTCGAATTACATCTGACAAAACGAATCAAAAAAGTAAAGTCGTAATAAACATTTTTTAATATGACGTCATTTCTCTAAGTCTGATAACTGTCACTAGATAATGTTAAAATGTACCATTTTTTTAATTTTTTTCGCTAAGATCGAACATTTTAACCGTATGTAGACTGAAGTGACTTTAGACATTAAACATAAAGGAATGAAGTAGTAATAATTTTTTTTTAGGTTCATATACTATCATAAAATTTCTTTGGATTTTGGTCCAAAAATGTATGAGGTTTGTCAGCTCTCATTTGTTTATCTATTATTGGTATTTAACTTACCTAATACTTCTCGTTACGAATGTATCAAGTAGATACTTATACCGAAAAGCTTCAAAATGCGGTTTACTAAACACATTTGACTGTAAGAATAAAAATATATACCAAACAATATCGGAATAAAAAAAACCGCAGCATTAGCTGCTAGCATTGCTACAGGTAATATTTAACCAACTATTATTAAAAATGGTTATCATTTAAGTTGTACCCACGACATGTTCAATAGTAACGAAACGGAAACGCTTTAAAGCTGCAATATAAAGTAGGTAAATAGATACTGTACTGTATAATATAAAAAACTAAATAAATATTAATTATTCAATTATAAAATAGAAATACATTAAAAATGTTAGATTTACATTCACAGATGATGAAAAGACAAAGCCTTCTTTTGTATAAGGTAGCGTTTACTTGTTTATAAGAGGTGGTTACAGTACAGCCTAGTATGACAGTCCTTGCTGTTAGTTTACCTCTGAAATATCTGCCTTATGCCTACGAGAGTAAAGGACACTGACAAATCAGAGGAAAATAACCATGATAGGAAACTAGGTCGGAGATTAGTATCACGTCAAAATGTGCCATAGTTAATATAATTATATATTTTTAACGATGCATTTTGTATGAGTTTGTTAGACACGTGACGATGTGGAAGTCACGTCTATTAATTTCTACCAACTAGGTAGTTGATGGATTTTTTATTAAACGATTTAATAAACTAAAAGGTATTTTTATTAAAAAACTATTTACATTACAACGTTTATTCATAGCAAGATACCACGTTAAAAAAAGTTTTATTCATGTGTTTTCGGTTTCTTTCTTAGTTAATTTGTACAAAAGGATATTAAAACTATCAATACAACATGATTGTATCGTGTACTACCCACACTTACTCGTGCCCAATAGGATTGAGCCCGCATCGCATTATGAGCTAAAAATACTTAAAAATATAAAACAATCAGTCTAATTTCTAAATAACAAGATCAATCTACTTCGAGTTTCCTAAAGTTTCCGGTTAGTCCTCTCATGGCGTCGCCGACCGCGTCTGCGCCCGCGCACGTGTTGGCGCCGGCTTTCAGTGCGGATATGGCGCCCTCTCGCGCCGCTTCGCTGTACATCTCGAGCCGAACCGCCATCTTGTCGTTCAGAAGAAGGATGTCGCGTTTGCCGGCGAGCTCTTCTTTCCATAGACCTAGAAGTGCAGATTTTGTTAATGACCTTATTCTACCCGGCCCAGTATCATAAGCAGTTTCAGGCAACGCTGGACTGATCGCATAAATGCCCAATAAAGTGGAGCTCAGAACGTCAACTATAATCATCAGAGTACGAGCATACGTTGCTACGACTCGTAGCAACGGGAAAAGCATACGTAGCTCGTAGCCTACGCGCCCTACGTGCAACGTATGCTCTTTCCAGATATCAGCGTACCGCATTTCCCGAAACTGCAAAGAAACAGGATCCTGGTAAGTAGTGTTCCCCTGTGCGCGCAACTCTCTAGTTTTCTACATCCATACATAACATACATTTATGACAGCGCTGTAGTGAATCTCGTTCAAGTGTTCCGAATAGCTACGCCTAATTACGTTACCAATCTGTCTGCTATCGGACTTCCAAGTTAAGGTACAGTATAGCCAGCAGCGCATACTCACTGATCATTTCCTTCATGGGCATGGTGCCACCGTATTCCTTGGGAAGAAGGCTTTTATCAATCTCCACGTCTTCTGGAGCGCTGTAGAGTTTGACTCTCTTCTTTATCTTCTCTGAAATGAGGGCCATACCGAAGTCCAGCGCAAACTTGATTGTTGGGTGGACGTTGACGCCGTAGATCTCTTTGTGCCTCATGGGGAGAGTACGCTTTAAAAATATCAAAGTAAGATTATTTACAAAACTAGTCAAATGAAAGGCAACTAAGAGCGAACTCCGCCAATGAAACTGAACGCGATCAGCACAACTGTGAACAGCGAGCACGAGCTGTCAGTTTCACGATATCTGTGAAACGTTCCCAGGCCCGCCGCTTGCAGGTTGAACGCCCTCGTGCAACACCGAGTGAGCCGCATCATATTTTTTCATTATTTTTGGGTTCTCCTTCAGTTTCTCGAAAAGTGCTTGTAAAGCAAGTTGATGGAAGAATTAATTTTGTCGACTTACATAGAAAAGTATCAATCCCACCAAAAACAAAACTTGTAAAAAAGCCAAGCCGCGCAACTCATTTCTTTTGCCATTGTAATAGCTATTCGCCATCGCATTGGCCAATGTGATGCAGTGGCCAAGTCAATCTTTTATTTAAAACATCAAAGGTTTTTAAGTAGGGATTAAATATACTGACTTGGGATTACATGGATCTCACTACTTTTTACGGTAAAAGAACTGAGTTGCGCGGCTTGGCTTTTTTTACAAGTTTTGTTTTTGGTGGGATCTCATTTCTTTTTGTAGCGTCTTTCATTCTATCTATTTCGTTTAATGAACCAACAATACTTAAGTTTATTCGAATTTGGAGTCGTCTTATTCATCGATTTGAATGCTGCTAAAGTACCTACTCGACAAGCTAAATCAAACGAGTAAAAACTCGACAAGGTCAAGTCGTTGTATAACGGAATTTCTATGGCCACCTTCAAGCTCCATCAACAGACCCTGGACACCATCTTAAGACAAACTACTCGACAAGACGAATCAAACGAGTCCAAACTCGATGGGGTTATGATATTCTAAAATGGAGTTCCTATGGCCAACTTCCAGCTCCATCATCAGATCAGTTCCATATCATCATAATATGGCTTTGATAGGCGATATACATATACTTGCAAAATATCAGATCAATCAGAAACTAGGAAGTGTGTTAAATTTAATAACTCGTAAATTTATTTACTAAAAAGGTAACTTCGTGTGTTTGTGTGTATCTAGAAAACTAGACTGAAATTGCATGTTTTTTTAGTTTTCCCATGGTTTATACACTAAACACTAATTGTTTTTTAAATTTGAAGCTTCTTTGTCTGCTAGAAGTGCCTTAGACTTTTGATGATCGGTCAGTCAGTCAGTGAGTGAGTGAGTGACAAAACTAAGGAACTTTGATTTTGATTAGTTATAATTCTTAAACTACTGGTTCAAATTTAATGAAATTTTAAATATACTGTGTTTATACAATGTCTAATAGGCAAACAAAAATTTAGGCTTCTAGTTTATCCACAACGAAGTTATACCTAGGTGGTCGAAAATGGCCTGAACTGGTTCGAGAAAAGGATGGTAAATACGACCGTGCCGGTTTATTGCTCGACTTGGCGACATTTAGCAACTACCTACTTCTAAGCAATTTGACAGGTTTCCTTTCAGAGCGAGGTCGGAAATATAGTAGGTACTATAACGGGTAAGTAGGTTTATAATATATTTTCTTTTGACAGGATTTATATAAGTACACCATTAGGCAGCCAAATGCCCTCGAGAATAAAGAAAGTCAAAGAGCGAGCTCCAATTTTTTTTCTATCTCGGATAAATTAGATTATTTTCATTCGTTCATACGAATAGGAGAAACTCACAACTTTCACAGTATACAATGTAGTAGCGATCTTATTCTTATATTGATTTAGTATTCATCCTCGGATAGAGAAGCAGTGATGCTAGCGAAGGAGGTGGCGGAGTGTGAGAGGAAGAGAACCTCTCGTCCCAGCCGCCGCGGGAGACGCGCGTCGGTGCCACGTGATGGCTTTCACGCGCGCCTCAAATAGATGTCAGCAAAATGGGAGGGGCCCGTAAGGGCCGACGACCGTCGGGGCTGCGGGTTGTTCACAAAAGATACCGCGGCCTCGACATACAGGGCTAAGGAGGAACATGGGTGGTTTTTAGTTAGTAGAAGTCTGACACTCCCTTTCGCTCTGCCCAAGAGCGAGAGGGGTTATTTGATGATTTTCCACCTGCCAAAAAAAAGGTGGTATTGGAGGCGATAAATCGATATAGCTAGGTTTTATTTTTAGAAAACGTCGTTACCAAAAAAATGGCCATCCAGGTACCTACTTTTTTATGACAGTTTTTACGTGAAATATATTTAATACTGTTGAAGTAGGGTATGACGATCTTACACAAAAATATACTTGTTAGCCAATGCAACGTTTTATAGATTATTAAAATTATTGTGTCATGTAAATTTGATTCTATATTGACGATAAAACATTAATATCATAATTATGCAACCATAAGGTGACACAGGGCTTAAAATAACAAACAAGAAAGAACGTCGATTGATTTTTGACCCGTAATAACTTCAGTTTATCTGCGATCATGGTGCTTGCAGTATATGAATATTAGGATTTTTGTATTTAAATGTTACAAAATTAGTTTAACATTGGTTATCGATAGATATCGATAAAATATCAAGATTCGATTCAAAATAAAGTTTGCCAGTGAGAAATGGTTGATTTTAAAATAGACATTCTGTCACATTTTTAGTAAATTGATATTCAAAACGTTTTTATTAAGACTGCTACACACGTTACGTTACGATACAGATAATATGTGTATGAGAAAATTTGTACCTACAGTTTTTCTCATACCTTCATACTGTAGATTTATCTTTGCAGTTTGAACTGTAGGTACCTACCGTCCAATCGTAACGATTTTGTGTGTAGCTGCCATTAGAAAACAAATAAAATCGTATTTATCGAAGATAGGAAACACCTACGTTCTTGAGATTGTTTCTTCTAAGTAGTATCATTTTTTCACTCCAAAGCCGAACAAAACGGCATTGTAATGGAAAAATTAAATTGACGGGAGACTAGCGACTTGAAGCGATGTCAAAACACGACTGGGATCGAAAATATGAGAATACGCGGAACACCGCGCAGTTATGACAGGCGTGTCACGCCTACTTTGCACTTCTACCTGTTCTGTGGGTAGGATTTATTAGCAAGCGAAGCGAGCTTTTCGCAATCTACCTCGGAATGGTTAGTTTTCTTGTGCAGTAAGTTAATAATTTATAAAGTTTCCGAAAAAATGCTAATTTCTGAAATTTGGGGGGTCATGACCTCGGACAACATCCTGGAGACACTCCGGTACCGGCGAACGCTATCACAGAGATTCACTGAACACAAAAACTATCGCGCTGCATGGGAGATTGGGATACCACGCGCGTGTTGTGTTGTCTGCTCTACAAGTAGTCTGATGCAGTTGGTATAGCACTTTTTAGAATTCAGTTTTCTGAACTCGCGTAAAGTCAGATATCGATGATAATACATGCTTCATCATCAATTCTTTAAGAAAACTTACCTCTCCATTCTTAACGATCCTGACTGCCTCCTTAGGTGTGAACAGAGTGAGATGAGGGAAGCTGACACCGCTGCCATCCGCGTAGTGCACCACGCCTCGCACCTGGTTCTCTTCGTCTTCCAGCAGAGTCTCGTAGCACATCCCCATGATTCGACACATATCCTGGTTTGTGTACTTGTACGGGTCGAACACACCTGCACGGATTGACGAGGGTTACTTCTGTTGTCGAGATGGATTTACTCATAGCTAGGTCAGCAACCTTGACTTATGGCTATGCATTTTGAAAGTTTTTTGCCAATGGTTTCGCTGGAGAGTCATAAAATTGTGAAATATTTGCCAAATGTGTAATATGGCCAAACTTGCAAAATGTAATGCCCTATCTTAAAATGCATTTCTCACTGAAATATTTTGGGATTTTGAGGAAGGGCAGAGGTCGAAGGTGATTTTTAAAGTTAACTGAGAATAGGGGATGAGATCCATTAATATCATCAAAAGTCATGTGTGTGTGAACTGAGGGACCACACTCGGAATACGCGCAATGAGAATCCTAGGATTTAGTAGTAGACGAACCAACGACGAACGAATCTGGGAATTTGTAAGAAAATATATTGAAAAGTACGACCCATAAAGAGTGGTCCCTCAGTTCTCACAGACGATTTTCCAGATCTCGGAAAGTAGCATAAAAAGATGGTTTTGTGAATACAGACATTTAGTAAAGAAATTGGAAAGATATTTCCTAAAAAACAGACCACAAAGCATTAAAGAGTAAAAAAATATAACGACTGAACTGTGGTCCCTCAGTCCACACAACAAAAATAAATATTTTAGTGAATATTACTGAATAATATTTATAAAAATGTTATAATTCCACATAAAGTTTTAGTAGAAGTCTTAAAACATTTTGTAAAAAAAAATGGAGCTTAAATATCAACGCATTTTGAAGATAGCGATGATTAAAACTGGTCCCTCAATCCTCTCCCCAACTGACATATGTGCGTGTGCTACCTACTAGACGAGAAGAATATCAGAAAGTCTAGTGTACTTAACTTTTAGTAGTAAGTTTCTTCTAAATAATAGGTATCTAAAATCGTGTATTTCTAACCTCTTAGCAGAGCATAGCATATTATTTTTATAATCCTACGAAAAAAGAAAGAGAAGTGTGACCACACAATAAAACAAAATGTAGACAGTAGGTACTATTATATTTTATAAAATATAAAACATTTTTTAGACGAAACGAAAACAAGGTTGTACGGGTCCCGCCGGGATTGCGGGTAGTTCGAAAGAGATACCGCGGCCTCGGCACAAGGCCTAAAATGAACATGGATGGTTCTTGGTCAGTAGAAGTCTGACACTCCCTACTGCTCGATGATGATTGATGCTTTCCCATACCCCAAAAAAAAATAAAAAACAGACAGGTTGTACGGGTAATTTAATGCTATAATATTACTTGGCTTATGTATACCTACTTAATAAAAAGTGTATTACAAAAAAAAAATCCCAGACCCCATATTCAAAATTCAGTTATTTACGTTATACGACCGTGTTTAGGTCATATAAATACATTTGTGTACCAAATTTCAACTTAATCGGTTCATTAGACTCGGAGCAAATTGGCTGTGACAGACGGACAGACAGACAGACAGACACTCTGGTGATCCTATAAGGGTTCCGTTTTTCCTTTTCAGGTACGGAACCCTTTTGTTTTTTAGCGTGTGGAAAATCATCAAATAGGAGTCCCGCTCTTGGGCAAAGCGAAAGGGAGTGTCAGACTTCTACTGACTAAAAACCACCTATGTTTCTTCTTAGCCCTATATGTCGAGGCGGCGGTAACTTGTGCACAAACCGCAGCCCCGACGGGAAGGTACGGAACCCTTAAAAGAAATAAGAACCTTTCGGTTCTTAAGATTTACGATGATTATTAATTTAAGGCTATTTATGAGGCTATGATATCACACGCGAATTCTGAGGCGAAAATGAATTTCAATGTCCGAAGAAATCAACCTACGAACTGACACATTATAATTTATTTCCATGTATAATTAACGATAATGATACCTTCCTGTAACGACAAAATTGTTAAGTAAACTTATTTTCTCTATTATAAAATAAATATAATATGTATTATTTATCTCGCGTTATTTTCAACAAGGAAACGACTAATATTGACAACTGTTATATGACACTAATATCGCAAACTGTAATGTTTGTTTTTTATTGTTGTTCTAAGTGTGATCCCATCTATTTTCAGTTTCTTGTTTTATTTATCATCATATATCATCATTGGTTGGCCTGTTGGTCTAGTGGCTAGTGACCCTAACTGCTATGCCGGAGGTCGTGGGTTCGATTCCCACCCAGGACAAATGTTTGTGTGATGAGCACGATCATTTGTTCTGTGCCTGGGTGTAATTTATCTATAATATGTATGTATTTAGAAATATATAAGTATGTTTATCAGTTGTCTAGTACTCATAACACAAGCACTGCTTAGCTTGGGACTAGATGGTGTTGTGTGATAGTTGTGGAATATTATATTATATTATAAAAATATATTATAAAATAGGAGTACGTTAAAAACTTCTGAGCTGATACACATTAAACATGTCAATAAAAAAACTAGGACTTCATAATCTTCCTTTTACACTGCCTACCGATATCAGTGTTTTCTGAACGAGCTTCTTTTGCTATGATCATTATCTCAAAATTATTGCAAGTACTTTTTTTTTGGGGCATCGGAAAGCATCAATCATCATCGAGTGGTAGGGCTGGTAAGCAGTGTCAGACTCCTACTGACTAAAAACCATACATGTTCATTTTAGGCCTTGTGCCGAGGCAGCGGTATCTCTTCCGAAAAACCCGCAGCCCTGGCGGGTCCCGTACAACCTTGTTTTCGTTTTCTTAAAAAAATATTTATGTTAAATAAAAAATAATATAGTACTGTCTACATTTTGTTTTATTGTGTGGTCACACTTCTCTATCTATGTTCATAGGAATAAAAAAATAATATTATCTCAGCTAAGAGGTAAGAAATACACAATTTCAGATACCTATTATTTAGAAGAAACTTACTACTAAAAGTTAAGTACACTAGACTTTCTGATATTCTTCTCGTCTAGTAGGTAGCACACGCACATATGTCAGTTGGGGAGAGGATTGAGGGACCAGTTTTAATCATCGCTATCTTCAAAATGATATTTGATATTTAAGTTCCATTTTTTTTTACAAAATGTTTTAAGACTTCTACTAAAACTTTATGTAGAATTATAACATATTTATAAATATTATTCAGTAATATTCACTAAAATACTTATCTTTGTTTTGTGGACTGAGGGACCACAGTTCAGTCGTTATATTTTTTTACTCTTTAATGCTTTGTGGTCTGTTTTTTTAGGAAATATCTTTCCAATTTCTTTACTAAATGTCTGTATTCACAAAACCATATTTTTTATGCTACTTTCCGAGATCTGGATAATCGTCTGTGAGAACTGAGGGACCACTCTTTATGGGTCGTACTTTTTAATAAATTTGTTTACAAATTCCCGGATTCGTTCTACAATTGTTTTAAATCTACTACTAAATCCTAGGCTTCTCGTTGCGCGTATTCCGAGTGTGGTCCCTCAGTTCACACGCACATCAAAAGTCAGCTAATGAATGTGCAAATAATAATTGTAAATGAAGTGTCATGGTTTGACGGATGCATGTCAAGGATCACTAGATATAAAAGTCTATGAATAATTGAAACAAAAGCCACAACCCTTAGAAATGGTTAGCGTCAAGATGAAGGGACCAAGCATTTTGTTAAAATATTATGTATTTGATGAGGTAGCTAAAATTATAGTAAAGGTAGGAAATAGTAGATGAATGGTAATAAGTATTTTTTTAAATACACACATCAAAAGTGTCTAGGGATCAACATATATTTTTGCAATAACTTTTCTCCTGATTTATATTAATTAAAATTTTCTTTAAGGATTCATCAAATAAAGTGTTTTCGTTTGTCACAGTAACGATAAACCAAGTCACCTTTGCATTAATAAAGAAATTTGCCATTTTCCTAATAAAGGGATTTTTGACATTTGAACCACTAACATTAAAGTTCGAAAAAAAGACTGAAATAACAGTTTTCTTTAAAATTTTATTGGGTAACTTAAACAATTAATAATCCGTGTTTCTACCGCGAACACTAACAACACAAGAACATCGGTTTGGCATACTCAAAATGAGTTCATCCAAATCACGCTGTGGAATGGCCGCCCATGTTCGTTGCAACAACAAAAAAAGGTCTTCTTGCGACTGGATACCCTCCATATTCGGCAGAGCTCTTCTCTGTAGCATATCCCATGCATGCTCAATCGGGTTCAAGTCTGGCGACTGAGCAGGCCAGGGCAGGACATTGATGTTAGCTGCGGCGAGAGTCTGTCTTACAACTCTTGCGGTGTGCGGTCGTGCATTATCATGCATTAACTGAAATAAGGGACCGATTTGCACTTGTAGAGGAACGATGACGTCTGATACAATCGTCTCAGCATAAATTTGAGCGTTGAGGTTGCCTCTGATCCAAATCAACTCAGTTCTTCCGCCGATCCAAATACCCGCCCATACCATGATGGTTCCACCACTATAAGGATGGACTTCCTGGCAGGATTTTAATCGCTGTTGGCGTCCAGGGGTTCTCCAGTGCCGTATACGTCTTGTATCCGGTCTCATACCAAAACGAGACTCATCAGAAAAGCACACGAAACGCCATTGTTCTTCTGCCCAATTTCTGTGTTCAAGAGCCCATTGATATCGAATCCTACGATTGTGCATTGCTATAGGTGGTACCCGTAGCGGTCTTCGGGAATGAAGGTTCACTTCATGCAAGCGGTTTCTGACTGTTTGGTCGCTAATTAAGTTCCCTGAAGAGTGATGAAGCCTCACGGCTAACATCATGGCGGTTATTGTTGGAGCTCTTCGAGTTAAGATTTGAATGTATCGGTCTTGTCTCCGTGTGGTGCAGCGATACCGTCCTCCATGGCGCTCAGCCACGGTACCAGTGCTTCGGTAACGTGTCCAAAGTCGACTGATAACACTCTGACTTGTATTCAGAGCTAAAGCCACAGTACGTTGCCGGGAACCAGCTTCTATCATTCCCACGGCTCTGAGCATTTCTTCCCTGCTTAAATGATGTCGCCGCTCCATAATAACGTTGGTTTTAATCAGTAGTAGGGAAACAGTAGCACTAATAATGTCTTCAATGCGTTGTATGTTTTTATAGGGAAAATATTGACAGCTGATTTTCATCTTTTACTCGAATTTGATTCACAGTTCCTGATTCAAATTATGAAATGCACCAAAAAGGATCCATATAAATTTATAAAATCATAAATTTTTTACAAAGCCACATCTCAATCTCAAGAAATCCGCATAAAAATGCTTGATCCCTAGACACTTTTGATGTGTGTATATATATGACAGACATTGGAGACTTGGTCCATTCATCTTGACGCTAACCAGAAATGTGAATGTAAAGCTTAAGAGTGCAAGAATAATGCATTACTATAGTTTTAAGTAAGTTAATAGAAGTAGAATATTCTTTGACGAGGCTGACGTTCTTGTCCACTCAACCTGTGTGACAACGTGTTTAACAAATAATTGAATATGTATAAGTAGTGTTACCATAGATTAAAATGTTATCGAGCACCAAATAATCCAAATACTTGCAAAGTTTCACCGTAACCAAAACGTATAATATATACTTAAGTAGTTGTGTTAGAAAATGAAAATAATATATAAAAATGAATACTACTTGATATCGTCGATGATTATCATAAGGTTGTATATCTACCAGGCCTGTAAATGACCACGCGACGACCCAGCTTGTCCTTGAACGGACTCGCAAATATGTATCTGGGAAAAAAAAATTGGATCAATATTGATAAATCGTTTGCAACCGTCAGAATAACAAAGAAAGCCGTTAGGTACCATGAAAATGTATGTTTACGCGAATTCTAATTTGTCGGTGGTACATACAAAGGTAACTTAACACGCAGAAACTAAGATGTTCGGGACAAACAGCTACATATTAAAATTGACTGTCGCGCTGCTAATTTATTTCATTAGCACTGCCCTCTAAAAAATAAGCAAATCATCATGCAGAAACCATGTCCTAAAACCGAAAATTTGTATCAATAAATACTAAAAAAGTAATAATACTTATGGACTGCCTGAAACTGACATATCAGTCTATCTGACCATCATGTGCACCGCAATCTTTGATGATGTTAAGACATGTAACATCCATCCAGCGAGGTGGATTACATCCTCTTCATCGGGAGCAGGTTTTGTCCTAGCAGGCTGACTATGTTTATGTTAAGCTACCAGTGCAGTTGAAGGCACCACGCTACCACTCACCCCAAGTCGAGCAGTTCCGCCATAACGGGCAGTTTGTAGTCCAGTTGGTTGAAGGCGATGCCCCAGGACTGGCGCAGCAGTATGTACCGCTCGATAGCTTCCTGTGCCATCGGTACGCTGAACTTCTTAGCGCGAAGGAAGCGGAGGAGGAAGTTGGAATCTGAAAGAAATTTTATAAGAGGATTACTTACATTAGCATGACACTTGTTTCCGGCAAAAGGTTAGAGGTGTACACTAACATTTCATCAGTTTTGTTTTAGTCCCATGAACCTAACGAGTCGTGCTTATTGCCATCAAGCGGGCATGAATCTAGAGTCTGCTGCTGAAAACGTCCGGGCAAGCCAATGGCACTGAGGCTGTCCTGGGAATCGAACTTAGAACCAGGTCAGCAGCCGCACTTGCGAGCACTAGCACCACGACGTGGCTGCTTAGCAAACTTTATTTAAAAACAGTTAATATTGTACACATACTTTATTCCATTTAGATAATTATTAACTTTTTAGTTCTACGATCTCATTTAGATCTTCATTACATGTGATCAGCCTCTCTGTCCGTAGCATTGTAGCTATAGTTCATAACAAACTGTTAATCAGGGAACTGATCGTGTTTAACTCAAAGTGTTCTGGTTAACTTACCCATTCTGATAGCCGAGAACTTCGGATTCTGCTCCAGCCAGCTCCTCAATGCCGTGAGGGCCTGTGACCTCGAGTTGTCAGTCTCCCGCAATTCATCCTCAGCTATCTTCTGGGTGTCAGCAGAGAGTGGGCATTCGTACTTTTCAGTTTCGGTCAGGAAACGTTTTTCGGTTCTTCTGGACATGATTGAAGATCTGTAAAAAGCAGGAAGAGGCTTTTAATAGTAATAATAATGATTTTATTGTAAGGCAAGCCGTAGATAAAATTCATATTATAATAATCTTGAACAGCAAAAACAAATTTAGTACTTTTATTAAATAAAGTATGAATATAGACGTAACGTTGCCGTTGACAGCGTTATTCGTGTTGCGTCACCGTCCTCTGAAGCGTCGATTTAAGTACGACACGTTTCGGCTGGAACTTATACCACGAATTACTTAAAGTCGATGTTGCGGCGCGATTTCAACCTTTCGACCCTCAGAGTCTAGGTCGGTTTTCACTTTCAGATACTGTAAGACTTCCTTAATCGTCGCGGAGTGATGCAGGTGTGAAATGAACAGCTGTGTCGTTGGCTGGCACAGCATGCTGCAGCAGCATGTTAGGTCTGCTTGGTGCGGTACCTCACAGGTTGCGAGAACAGGGCTTCTTTTTCAGCGAAACCCTCTTTATCAACTTGGCTCGTTCTCGGCAAGGATCTGCGGACCGCAGTCGGAGCTGGTTGATCACCATTTTTCAGTTTTCCCTTTTCTGATTTGTCGCTGGTGACAATAGCAGCACGGGCAGCTACGTGTGACATTTCTGCAACCGGAGCCTTTTTTTTTTTATTTTTTTGTGACAAGCCCGCCTCACTATTCCCAAACCACCGTAACTTCTGTAAGCCAGAATCAACAGTGGCGACCACAAGAAAAGCGCCGAGACAATGAAGCTCGACGAAGTCCCAGAGAAATGATTTGACTGTCTTGGATCCCGCAAAGAAATTAATCAGAAAAGAATAGCGGAGGAGAAGGAAAAACAGAAATTTCCACTTCCCTCCATATCAGCAGGAGACAGAAAAGAACAAGGCCAATAGGCACACAGGGACGTATACAACTGGGATAAGCCCAGTTGCCTAGCACTACGGATATTGTTGTCATTAATATTACTGGGTCCTTAGTTGTGAGCTGTTATATTTGATTCCAATAATAGGTATGACAAAAATGCTTGAACGCACGGAAATTTGTTCTAGTTTCTACAAGGTCCATATAGTAAATAACTCCGGATGTAACCTGTACACTATCCAACGTAATATTACGTTCATTCTGCCAAAGACTACACTCCCATAAAATGTGATGTGCAGATTGTTTATATTCGCAGTCAGATGTAAAACATTGACAAAAAGTCTGCGTCCGCGGTCTCTCGTGCGCAGTAGTACATTGAAGCACGGCGCTGCACTTCAAAATCGACTGGAAGTACCCCTGCCAGTACCGGTAAGGCTTCAGTACTAACCGTCCTATACGCATTACACAAGAAAATCGAGGCCAACCGCTGGCTTTGAAGTAATTTACGTCGAGCCGCTCCTATGGTGGCCCTATCGGCCCAAACTGGTGCCCCGTAGCACATACACCCCAAGTAAGTAGCCCCATAGATCGTCTTCAGAGTTACAAATGATAAACCCCACGTAGATTTAGATATTCTCGTTAAGGCATAAAAGTTCTTTTAAGCTTTTTCACCGACGTTTTTTATATGTTCAATGAATGAAAAATTCCTCTCTAAGACAAACCCAAGGTAGCACACGGACTCCTTCTTTTTCACGGGAACGTTATTAAATTTTATACTGGGGCATGATTTAAGATTACCTTTTAAAAGAAGTTGCAACCGGTGCATGGCAAAGCCACAATTTTTTCATTCTTCACGAGTAGCGCGGGTGCGCGTGTACGGACGTCTGCTGGACATAGTTCTCCCCCAAGTGCCTTTCCCAGGCCATCAGTCCACCTAGTGAGAGGCCTACGGATGGTTGGGCAGAGCACATTGCTTGCAAAACGGACGGGCCCGAAAAATCTGGTGTGGCGACAGCGAACCGGAACGGAGACGTTGCGTTGGAGTGATTGTTGTTAGTATTATCTAAGTCTATGTAACCGAACCTATGTACATAGTACTTAAATGATCTACCTTATTAGTGTTGACCTGCATTTATTGCAAAGATTTATAACAACCTTCCAACAAACATCAATGAGGTTTTCCTTCCTTTTTAATGTTCAAGATTCATTGAAGGTGTGTGAAATGTCCACAGGACAAATCCTTGTGCCATAAATACATTTACACGATACTATTTGTTCAAACAAAAGGTACACTTTAAATGAATAGAAGTGTTTTACACCAAAGCCCATTCCGTGGTAGAATATCAATATTTTAAGAAATATTAGAATATAGAATAAGGTTGCAATCTACCATCTACTGGCATGTATGAAATAGTATGAACATCTAGCGGCCCACGTACAAAACGAAAAACTTACCTAAGTACCTAAGATTAGTTTAGTGAATTATTTTGAGCAAATATTTGTAACACTGACCATCCGAATCCTAATAAGGGTCCTATGACAGAATGATTCTGAAAGACCAACTTCAGTAATTTTATGTAGGTACTTACCTAATCATTGTGTGTTGTGTATTCATTATATCCTTACCCATACGTTATTTTAAAATAATGTAACACAAATCTAACGTACCTTCAAGGTACCTACCTAAGACTTACACAGTTTGAAAGGTATTATTGAACGCATTAGTCTAAGTAGGTTGGTTCCTAATGAGTGCTCAAATTAGATAACTCAAACAGTCTTATTTTGATTTCTCAACAAGTTACAAAACTTTGGCATCCTCGTGAATCATGTAGCAACGAGTATCGACTGATCGTTTGGTCTCCCAGTATTTGAGTACACCGCGCACCGTAACTACTCAGTTGGTCAGTTGAGCAATCCCCTCTGACTTGAGCAACGTTACCTATCATTTTAATTTGCGAAAGTGTTGTAATGCGATCACGATTATGCCAACTGTCAAGTAACGTTGTGCTCGATTTTTGAAAATTAATTTGTACCTACTCGTATTAGAGGAATAGAAAGCTTTACATAGTATGTTGTTCGAGTACTTGTTATGTAGTGCGGTGCATCTTGGTTTATTTGACGGTTCTGGAATTAATCGGAACTAATGCCATTTCATGGCGCAACTAGCGTGCCCTGCAGGGCTATTGCGTATCTTTTAAATGACAGTGGCTAACCTTTAATGCCTATCAATTACTGTCAAATGGTTCCATTTTGTACTAAACCAAAACCAATTTGAAATTTAATCCATAGACAATATGATAGCCACTGTCATTTAGAAGATACGCAATAGCCCTGCTGGTCCAGCTTTATCTTCTCGGTTACGAAAATGGTGGTTAAAGTTACGGTTTTGTTAATGTAACTTTGACACCCACAATAGTCACCCACGCAACTCCGTCTGCGAAATAGTCACAATACAACCTTACAAGTAACAACCTTCCTCGATAGATCGACTATCCAAAATAGTAATATTTTTTCAATTAGCTTTCTAATGTTGAAAGAATTTTCAAAGTCCGCAGAGTTTTTTTGAGTTAAATCGTGACAAAAATCTCTATAATATTTAGTAGTTTACCTAAGACTACTTACATTACAATAACACCTTGTAAATATTATGGTGCAATAAATATTTTGAATTTCGATTTCCCGGACGCCAGAATCTTCGCGTATCTACAGTGGGACGCGAGGGCCCGGCCGGCGGCGGCGGACCGCGTCATTATTAAATCAAAATCAAAATATTTTTTATTTCACATAGGCCTACATGGGCACTTATAAAACGTCGGTAAAAAGGGGCACGGTTCGGTGCATTGGTCGATTCCTAAGGAGAAGAACCGGCAAGAAACTCCAAAGGTTACTCTTTTAATCTTTTAAAATCGTTTGGGTATATAAATACTGCATGAAGACCATGCAGATTAATGTCTGAGATGGTCTTTTGAAGAAAGCACCACACAGATTTGAGTGGATTATGTCGCACGGATATTTTTACATAGCGATTTCTTCTAAGATATTTGTGCCGGGCACAAATATTTTATATTAAATTTCCGTTCTTACAAACACATTTATTCAGATATAGAATAATATCATATGGGTTAAATAAGCTTCGCAAAAAATAAAATTTTTTCATAGTAAAAAATGGATACAGTGAGTCATTAATAGATAGATGATATTATGCTATGCGGACTTTTTTTTAGAACTTTTAAAGAGAAACAATTCGTTCATACATGACATTTGTGTAACTTGAACCGTTTAAGCAGCGCACGCAACGGAAGCTCTTTCCTTTTTGCAACATTTTCCATTTATACTCCGCTCCTTTTGGTTGTAGCGTGCTGTTATATAGCCTAAAGCCTTTCTCGATAAATGGACTACCCAGCATAAACATATTTTTTAAATTCTAACCAGTACTTCCTCAGTTTATCACGTTCAAACAAACAAACTCTTAAGCTTTATAATATTAGTATAGGTAAAGAAATACACTTAGTAAATTTCAGTGTGTCAGTGAGTTTTTTTTTTGGAACAAGTTCGTCTAACTATTTCCAAAATACATTACACAACTATTTACAAATTTTGTGCGCCAGAATCAACAGTGATGAACACCGGAAAAGCGCTGAGATAATGAAATTCGACGAAGTTCCAGAGAAACAATTTAAGGGGACAACAGGAGCTATACGCGAGTTTTATAATGCGTTAAAATAAGTATATGATTCACTGCAGTCTCAGACCATCTTGGTCTAAAACAGCAGTAAACAAAATCAGAAAAATATATGATATTCTTCAGGACATACGCTAGCAGGGACGCCGCGTGCCCTTAACTCGATTCCCACCGGCTTCCCTTCGGGAAAATTACGCTCTACGTAGTGTCTACTTTAGTATAAATATTGAATACATCGTAGAATTAGAAATATTACAAAAATGCCTACATTTTTCATGTCAACAAAGAAAGCAACAGACAGCGCCAAATAAGCCGGTGCTCGGGTGTCAGAAATTAGAACTTAAATTTTTATGAGCGCACTCACGTGACCAATGTCGCTCGCAGAACGTTTTGTAGGGAACTCAGTACCCCGGAGAAACGTTATAAATAACTCCGTCATTTTATGAACCGATTTTCAAAATTATTTTTTTATTCGAAAGAATATGCTTCCGAGGTTTTCCCATTGTCCCTATGTCAGGGTCTGATGATGGAATCTAAGGGTAATCGAGGGCAACCCTCAAATTTTATAGGCTACGTGGCTATACAATCTGATTACGTGTTTCGTGTTTTTTATAAAGTTATTCAAGTATTCGCATCTGGCAGTCAGCACCTTATGTTGATGAGCTGAAGATGAAAGGTATAACTTCTTAACGGTTAGGAGTAGGAAAATATTTTTTTTGTTTTATTTTTTCGGGTTATCTAGGTGAGCTGATTATGAACTCCTCAACGGTCAAAAATTCAAAATCAATATGGCACCGACGAATTTTTTTGGATTATTCGACATGAGTGTCAATTTCGTGGATTAGGAGTCGCTGATATCAAAAAAGAGGTTAAAAAAACAAAAAAGAATATAAACTAAAATATATACTATATATTTTAATAATCGTTAAAAACCATATCTACTAAAACAATATACTAATGTTGTTTGTGAATTATTTGACAAAAATAAGAACGATCAGATCGGTAAGACACAAACAACAAACATAGTGTTTTATTTCGTTCAGTTGCAAAATGCACCCCATACGCAACGGCAAAACGTACCATTCTCAAAATGCACCTTTCTCAAGATGCAGTCCAGTAGTTAGTTTTTTTTGTAAATGGCATATTCTTATTCCCGCACATACTTTTGTATAGTGATTTTATTTTAAGAGATTTTTTTGTGGCTATTAAATCACTGAACAACCCCTCCCGCTCTTGGGCAGAAAGAAAGGGAGTGTCAGACTTCTACTGACTAAAAACCAACTATGTTCCTTCTTAGCCCTTATGCCGAGGCCGTGGGATCACTTTCGAACAACCCTTATTATTTGAAACATATATTATGTAGTTACCCTACGAAATTACGAGCGTGCATTGCGGGGTAGCGGTCGCGGGGAGTGACGCAAGCTCCATCCACTCGCTCAAGGCCGCTGGCATTTATTGTCGCTGTCTGAGATCCCGTAGCAAAACTAATCAGAAAAAAAAGTGGCGGACTAGGAAACACATAATTTCCTTCCCTCTATATCACAGGATAAGGAACAAAACAAGCCCATTAGGCACAACGGGATCTATTCTTACAACTGCACAAACGCCACCATGTCAGTCCGACTTCAGGACCAGTGATTCATACCATTCAGACCAGTCAGACCAGAAATCGTTGCTATGATACAATTTTGTAACACACTTTCACTATACAGCAAGTAAGTACATCACTCACCTTCGGTTTGGTTTTTCGGTTTGATGACATCGTAGTGAAATTGAGGCACTTATTACTTCCTACCTACTCTTTCTACAGCTACCTATTCAAGTATTTGCAAATCAAATCAAAAACATTTATTTCAAGTTGGCCAGTTACAGGCTCTTTTGTATAGTCCACAAATACTAAATTTTAATAAGCTAATAAACAAGACTACAGTCCCACTCATAAGGCATACTCGTAATAACTGTCAGTGTACTGTAGTTACCGATTGCAAAGCGTTGGTCTCATGAGAAGAATGGCAAGAATATTCATGGACACTCTTTTAAATCATAATATTGTTACAAAACTTTGGTTACATCATTCATGTTGAGATGGTATATTATTATGTGAGAACGATGTAGCAAGATGTGCACGCTACGTGTTCACAGTGAAGCCAAAACGACGATTCAAAAAAACATTAATAAGAGGCAGCTAAGAGGTGACCAGTCACAACTGACATCACCCGTTCACGAGCATGGCGCATGGATCAGCACCATTCCGCTCAACAATTTTAAAGCGAACGAAATGATCCGACACACCCGCCACCAACAGCGAGACATTTAAGTGAGCATGACACACTCTCAATCGCCACGGCATCGCGGCATCGGCATATCCAAGTCAAATAAAAAATGACACATTTTTGTGTTTTGAACTCTTTTTTTTTTCAAAAAAGTTTATAATTTGTACATGTGCATTTACACTGTGCATCAGTAACCAGAGATCATTTTGGATCACATTGGTCATGGTCAGTTTATTTACCTAACGTGGTTGGTGCCTCTAATTTAACAAAGTATTTGCTGGTGAAGGTTGCGGGGACCCGCTGGATAGAGACGCACGGGATCGGCCGTCAATCTGGCGACACCTGGGGGAGGCTTATGTCCAGCAGTGGACGTCTTTTGGCTGAAATGATGATGATAATGATTTCGGAACTTGAAAATCCGTCCGGGTTTTTGCCAGTACGGTATTAGGGTAGTTCTCCAAAAAGTATTCTCCGCGTAAACGTGGCGATTTTTTTTTTAGAGTAATCCTTATATAAATGGCCACACACTTAAGACATTGTAAAACTAATACGTACAGTTTTGTTTAAAAGTAAATCGGTACATAAAGTACAGGTCGAGCTACCCATTTTGAAATTTCTGTGCCCACGAAAGTTACCAAAGACGCCACAAAAGTTACAAACATATTTTTCCAATCAAAAATAGTTTCAAATTCTTATTTTTTCACAAATTTCCCTTTGATTGATGTTATAAAATAAAAAACAATATTTATGAACCAACTTGTATTTGTGATCTTGTATAGGTATGGTATAACTTCAAATGACCAAACAGCTGTTTATCGAAGGATTAACGGTTATATTGGCTTCGAGTATTTGCTCGTAGCCAATTTGATTATAATATATTTATACCAACTGGAAAACATTCTACGAGTTGTTAAAAGAATAAAAAAACGGATACATGCATATAAATACTTCTTGTCATCGACATTAGCCCACACCAATCCACTGCTGGATATATGCCTCTTCAATCCACTGCTGGATATATGCCTCTTCAATCCACTGCTGGATATATGCCTCTTCAATCCACTGCTGGATATATGCCTCTTCAATCCACTGCTGGATATATGCCTCTTCAATCGCACGCCACTCCACCATCACTATCTGCTACCAGTCACCCTGCGAAGATACTCACTTCACCAACCATTATTTTTTTTTGGTTTTGGGGAATCATCGAATGAATTTTTCAGCTCCGGGTAGAGCTGTAGGGAGTGTCAGACTTCTACTGTCTAAAATCCCCATGTTCCTTCTTAGCCCTTTGTGTACTGTACCCTTTGTGGACCCGCAGCCCCAACGGGACCCGCAGCCCCGACGAGACTTCACCGAGCCTGAGCGTGTCCCACGTTGCGCTTGACGATTTACTGCCTCCACTCTAGAACACTTTTACTACAACTGTCAACGGGCATCGACTCTACGGCTAATATGGCCGGCCCACTGCCACTTCATATTACTTATTTTGCGAGCTCTGTCGACAACTCTGATCGCTTTGCTAATCGAATCACTCCGAATGCTATCCCTCAGAGATATTGCAAGTATAGCCTGCTCTTTATAGTTTGCAGAATGGTCTTGAATTTATGGACCATCGTGAGTTTCCATATTTCCGCCCCGTAAGTTATAACATGCAGGACGCACTGATCGAAAACCTTAAGTCTTTAGGTTCTGTGAAATACGTGACGAGATGACCCGACGAAGCTTCCCAAACGCTGCCCAGCACACCGAACCCAGCTTGCTACGGTGGCTAAAAGTCATCAAGTCTGAGATTCGTGGTGAATCTTGAGAACAGCTTATATTATGGTTACGGAGCAAAATAGGTATGTTATTCTTTAATAGGTTTTTTTTGCCTTTTATAAAGAAGAGGACGGTCACGATCGCTCCTTTTCCACACTTCTGGAGTTCTTTCGGAGAACAGGACCGAGTTAAAAATCTCCCGAAGCTCTCAATAGAGGACTTCCACCTGCTTTTACAAGCTCATTCGTTATCAGATTCTCACCAGGAGCTTTTCCATTCTTAAGCTGTCTAAGAGCCTCCTCGATTTCGTCTTGGCTGACTTCTGGCACGTCTTCTGTAAAATGACGGGATAAAGCGGCTCTGGAATCCTCATTTTCGGAATCAGGTCGAGCGAGATGCATGCGATGCATACAACTGCAGTAGCAGTTTTCAACTTCCGAAAGAATCTCCAGCTTCGGCGACGATATCCTCACTAGATTTGGTTAACTTCGTCAGGTGGCTCCTCCCAAGTGGTTGGACGAACACTTTTGACCCCTCATTTTGCACAATCACTTCTTCTATTGAGCGTGTGCTGGAGCATGGTAAGGTACCAATTTCCATTTTTCTTTGTTGAGTACCTGTAGCTCAGCCGAAGTGATGGGGTGTATTTTGGGCTTTTTTTACGTTATTCCGTCATAAATACTTATACGAATACATAAAAACCTTTCTTTTGAGCTTTGCCACAATTGAGAAAAAGCATCTGCGACTCACAAAAACCTAAGTACCTATCATTATTCTTTAATGAAAATTAGCTAATTTCGAGGTTTTTGACCACGAAAGTCACGAAAATTCAGAATTACGAATTAAGTAAAAGGTAAATTAAATTTAAGTGTCTCCCCACTGACTTCGGGACTAATAAGTAACTTATGAAATTAAATAAATGTTCTTTGGTGTTTATAACGCTTACTTAAACACGAATTTGATGTATTACATTATACACGTTGAATAAAATACAATACAAATGAAAGTTTCCCGTGAGCACGGGATTCTATAATTATACACCAAAGAGATTTAATAAATTTAAATAATAGGTACTACTTTACTAGCCACTTATGTAAGGTGGCTAGTAATATTTGAATGTCTTTGCTGGACACTCAGACCATATAAAAAGTAAAGACAGCTGGACACTGAAGATCGCTGACACGTTTGACTTGGAATTGTTTTTTGGATTTTGCCAACGCAACGGCTTGAATTGGATACTGTAGAAACTACGGATCGCTGTGTGAATTGAGGCATCAACTGATCTTTGCAAAACCCGACGACCCTTACCACGCCTTTTCGATAAATCCATTCCTGATTCATGGCTTAATATGTCATTTCAAACATTCTCTACTAAATATAATAAAAGTACATTATTGCTTAAAAACTTAGTAGTCAGCGCTTTTACAGTGATTGTAACATAGCTTCACTTTTGCTAAACCTCTAATAACTCGGCTCTCAGACTGTCAAAACTTACAAAACTTTCAGTGAGGGAACGATCAATCTGAATCGTCTCCTTTTAATGTTCGGTTTTTTTTCAACCACACTATAAACTAACCTAATTTTATAAATTAAATACAAAACTTCTGTTAATTACTGTTACAGACGTGATGACGTGTTTATACAGACATTTTCATATTATAATCTCAAGAAACTGCGCCTAAATCTAAACATGCGTTGCTTCAACTTTACTAAGATGACAGTTGCGTCACGTAACGGCGCGCGACGGCGGGCGGTGCCTAAATCGCAAATTAGCACTTCATTAGACCCCATTTCTCAAGTTTAATGTAAGTAAAAGTGAAATGCTCAATTGCTCCGATCAGAAAGTATCTCATCTGTTGCAAGTATTGCAACGGGCCAACGGCCTAACAACTAACAATGTGGCAACGACGAGTGCAACAGATTTTGTTAATCTAAGTAATTGTATAGGGTTACATAAGGCTTGCGATGTAATTAGGGTAGAACTATGTCCGGGCTGCGCTCTTATGAAATAGCAAGAGGCTCATGCACGTGGCTTGATATACACACTTTATATTTAAGTCCTGCTCACACCCCTAGGCGATGCGCTTCGCAAGACTACCGTCGTCGTGTCGGCAGGCGGCGCGACGCGGCGACGCGGCGCGGCGGCGCGGTACCGCGGCGGCGTCGCTCGGCAAGTTTGTCACGGTACCTACTTGTGGCATGCTCTGAACCCAAGGCCGAAAAGGTTAAGTGGTTAAGGGGCAAATTTTTCGGGGTGAAAAACCCTAGGTTACTCGTATTCTCGTGTTAATCAATGTCTCTTTCATTCTGGTTAATCAGCAATATTTTAATGGTTAGCCCGTAAATATATATAAAAATCAATGCCACATTTCGTTGTAATCAAGCACGGGCTCACCTATCCAAACCTAGAAAAAAAAAAATGCAAAAAATGCAAATGCTTAGGCTTTGTTCGGGCTATTTAGTACATGGTTTATGTGAAGTTTGCACAAAATCGGTCGAGCGGTTCTTCATTTATCACATTTTTTGTAACAAATGAATTCAATAAATGGCGGATCGTTTTGTTAATGGGGATTTTGCTGTCTTGGACCCGGAAGGTGGCGCTGCTGTCCGGGCAGTAAGACGTCTGCCAGGTCCGCTAGTAAGTATATTATAATGGTTAATGAAACATATCCAACCTGTGAAACGCAATCCTCGATTATCGGCCCCTGCTGATGAACTTGTTTCATTTTGTTCTGTCGTAAACTCGTAAATGGCGAATGGCTCGTGGTCAGGGTTTATTAATACTTAATGAAGGAGTTTATAATGCGCACTAACTTTCACAAAAGATTTTGAGTTGAATTAGATTTTTTTTTATTAAATACCTACTGCCTTATTAATTAGGCTATTTTTCGTATTAGTTTCCTATCTATTCGAACTTAATCGCTTTTAAAAACGAGCAATTAACTTACTAGGTGCAACCTACATTTAATTAGAAAAGAGTGGTAAATACCTAAGTAAGTAATTAATAAATATAACGGTTTTACTTTTTTGAAAAAGAAAGTTCCTTTTAGGGTTCCGTAGACGAAAGGCAAAAAACGGAACCCTTATAGATTCGTCTGTCCTTCCGTATGTCACAGCAACTTTATTCGGAAACTATGTATTAAGACTGCACAGTTGAAACTTCGAAGTATATGTATTCTATGAACCGCTTTACGATATTTATACAAAAAGATAAAGATTAAAAAATCTTTTATCATGAAACCTATAAGTACGTGTGAGCCGTGTGACGTGTCTATAAGTACGTGTGACGTGTGAGGTGTGTATAAGTACGTGTGACGTGTGAGGTGTCTATAAGTACGTGTGACGTGTGAGGCGTCTATAAGTACGTGTGACGTATGAGGTATCTATAAGTACGTGTGACGTGTGAGGTGTCTATAAGTACGTGTGACGTGTGAGGTGTCAATAAGTACGTGTGAGGTGTCTACAGACAGGTCTTTAAAAATGACATTGAGGGTTCTAAACCCAATTTTTTCTCAAATGCAATCGTTTGGAAGTTAGACACTACCAAAGTGGTAAAATGTGTGTCCCTTCCAACTTTTAGTTCTAGTAAACAATCTAAAAATAGTGAGGTGGCCTCTAACTTCTAAACTACGAGAGTGAAAAATCTAAAAATATAAATCCTGTAGATCGCAACGTAAACTTTCAACCAAAATTGGTTTGAACGATATATACATATAGTAAATAGTTTTTGAGGTATAAGGAGCACATTTAAAAACCGCAAAGTTACAGAAAAACATATTCTGTGATAAGTTTGTTTTTCATAGTGTTTGTATGAATGAATACAAACACTATGAAAAACAAACTTATCACAAAATATGTTTTTCTGTTGTCGCCTTCTACTTACTACGATGATACGAAACTCTATTTTGTTGGGCGGGTGGAATATCAAAAAATAACCCCTCCCGCTCTTGGGCAGAGTGAAAGGGAGTGTCAGACTTCTACTGACTAAAAACCACCTATGGTCCTTTTGAGCCCTATATGTCGAGGCCGCGGTAACTTGTGAATAACCCGCAGCCCCGACGGGCGTCGGCCTTTGCGGGCCCCTCCCATGTTGCTGACATCTGTTTGAGGCGCGCGTGGAACACATTAATGTGCCGCCGACAGGGCCTGTCGTCGTCGTAAGACGGACGGACGGCGAGTCAGCCCATCACTCACCGTCCACAGGCCCGCGTCTACGGTGGCCGGAAGCCGTCACGTGGCCCCCGACGCCTGGAGCGCCTCCCGCGGCGACTGGGACGAGAGGTTCTCGTCCCATACTTCCTTGCCCCGGACCATGGCTTGCACCAGGGCCGGATGATACGGAACCCTTCATCTGCAAGTCCGACTTGCACTTGGCCCGTTTTTTTTCATTTTTAGTTTTTTTTTTTTAGAAACCTTTGCCCCACACTAGGAATTTCTCATGTATCGTGGGTGCGTTTACAAACATTTAAACTTCGCATACACAAATAGGTACCACTCAGACCCGATACATATATCTGTATGCCATACAAATATTGGAACAGAACCCGCGACACTCAGCGCAACAGTCCAATCGCTCAGCCATTGCGCCAACCGTGCCGTCATTTTTAGTTGTAATATCCTATACAAATATTTGCTATGTATTTTGCATTGATACCAATATACATGAAGTGGTCAAGACTAGGCTTTTAAATAATAATTTTTAGATTTTTGTTGTTTTTTAAAAGACCAATCGACCGATTTCGATATCATTTTGAAATAAAATCAATAATTATCCAAATCGGTTCTGGCATGTTCGAGTCATTGGGTGAAAATATGTTAAAAAAAATAGTGAGCCCCACGGGCCGCCTGGCAGATGTGAAACATAGAAATTATATTATTTAATTATTTTTAAGTAATTTGCATAAAAGATAATCAAATCGTTACCTACGACAAGAATGAAATATAGCGTAATAAAAAAATATTATTCACACCGTACACACTACTACATTTATAAGTACTTATAGACTGTATATAAATACCACCGCATAGCGTACCACGCTATGCATTGCCACGCTAACGATCGGTGATACCCGACATACAAAGATTCTGACGAATTGAGAACCTCCTTAAAAATATAACTATCGATCTACAAGTCAGTATGTACTTACATATAATTTTAGAAGAATTTTCTTTCAACTCCTAACCGTTGAGGACTTGCACCTTTCATCATCAGTGCATCCACATGAGATTATGATTATCAGACGCAAATACTTGAACAATTTATAAAAAAAACGATTTCAAAACCACAAAAAAGAGAAAAAATAAAAAAAATCACAAAAAAGTGAAAAGATAAAGTTCCGTAGTAAAATAATTAGCTTCTGAAGTAGGTTTCGCTTTTTCATTCTGCTTTTTTTCCAGTTCTTTCTTATTTTTCCATTTTTAGTTGTAATATAGGTATCCCATACAAGTATTTACAATCAATTAACATTCCAAAATAAAACCAAACCCTCAACCTTCAAGATTCCCTTAATATTGCTTTCACCGCCTAGCTATTGAGGAGTTAGTACCTTCCATAATCAGCTCGTCAAGATGAAGTGATAGATAGGACTGCTAGATGGTGAATACTTGAAAAGCTTTAGAAAAAGCACGAAACACTCAATACGTGCCTATAAAATATGAGAGTTGCCCTCGATTATCCTGGGATCGCATCATCAGATCCTGACTTGGTGACAATGGGACCGCCTCGGGATTTTACTCTTTCGAGTACAAAAAGAATTTTCCATTTTTTATTTTTTTTTATTTTTTTTATTTAGCCTATTTTGTCCCACAGCAGGGCTAGCATGGGCTGGGGATAAAACTTTTGTCCACCGGTTATTTCCACTGACAAGGGACAAAATTATTTTATCCACCTGCCAAAGCACGGCAACAGGGGAAAGGAGAATTATATCACTTTTTGACATTAGACGTGGATACTCACCCCCCGCTTATAGCATGGCGACTAGTGGAAGAGAAAAATTAGAAAATTTACAGATATTTTGACATAACAAAGGGAGAAATTTGTACTCATCTTTAGACGGTGGGTTTAAGTATATCTCTTAGAGAAAATATAATTAATAGTAATATAAAAATGTCTCGTGCTTACTGGAGCTTAGTGTTGTCGTCGGAAAGGGAGAAAATCGAGCGAAAAATACACCGGCGTTCAATTCGCGATTCGAGCAACCCGTTCGAATTACCCGACACAGAATTCCGAATTTTAAATTTAATTATTTAATTTTAATTTTAAATTTTACGACGATATTCTTGACTATTTTGTAATTGAATAAAAGTTTTCTTATAATGGCAATAATTTCAGGCACAAGCGTTTCCCCTGTTTTGTCCACCGTGAATAGTTTATCCACCCATGTCGCCATGCTCGGAGGGTGGACAAAATTGACAGAGAGGAATAGTATTTTGTCCTCTCCCCGTGGATAAAATCTCTCCGGCCATGCTAGCCGTACTGCTGGGCAAAGGCCTCCCCCATTTCTTTCCAGCTCTCTCGGTGTTGTGCCTTTTTTGGCCAATCAGTCACGAATGAGTCCAAATCGTCACGCCATCGTTTTTTGGGTCTGCCTCGGTGACGACGACCGCCTTCAGGCACCCAGTGTGTGACGGTTTTGGCCCATCTGTCCTGACCTCTCCTGGAAATGTGACCCGCCCAGTCCCACTTTAACCTCGCAGACTTATCGCCAACATCGGCAATGTCTGTCTTGGGCATGGGAATTTTCCATTAAAGAATTAAAAAAAAAAAGTGTCTCGTGATAAGTAGACACTGTTTCAGTTTAAAAAAATCTCTTGTTTAGACCCTCAGGAGATAATACACAGATCACAAGACGTGAGTCTGTGCCGGGAGTCTGTCATTACCTACCTATCTCAAACTTAAAGCACAATCATAAACACAGCGCGCTTAGTTAGACCACCGCGCACCGTCCATACAATGCTACGGAACAGGTTTTCTCAACAAAATCAAACACGATGAGTCAACACCACCGAGTTCCAGTTGCTTGCGACACCGCTTTTGGCACAGGACGGCTCGCAATCTCGGATAGTAAACGGCCCACATTGATCAACGTTGATACATTGCCGGTAAATTACCGAACGCACGTGTAATAGGTCACGCTATAGTGAAATGCTACCAGAGAAGGCAATGGATTCAATCTACACACTGATTACGACAGATTATGATTTCGACAGATGCTGTGTCATTTCGCTCCTGAGTAGGTTGATGAGAAATGTAAACAACACCTCTCATGCTTGTTTCGTAAATAATTTCGATATTGATTTAATGTATAAATTATGAGAGATAGTCAAACTTTCTGTACCCTTAATGTTTGTCTATCCGACGCGCGACGGTATCTTTGTCCCTGCAATAATCCTACGAGCCAGTTGTCATTTTCACGTAATCTTCTTTGAGTGAGTGCAGTTTGGTCTTTTAAAAAGCAGTGCTAGGCTAGTAGTGTGATCGTCGGACTAACAAGTCGTAGGTCTCGAGTTCGAACCCCGCAACTCTGGTTTTTAACCGATTTCCAAAAAGAAGGAGGTTCTCCATTCGTGTGTACTTTTTGTTTACTGATATCTCCGTCAATTGTAGACCGATTTTCAATTCTTTTTATGTATTCCAAAGAGTATACCCGCAAAGTAGTCCCATTGTCACCAAATCAGAATCTGATGATGGAATCCCAGGGAAATCGAGGGCAACCCTAAAATTTGACAGGCACCTGTTACGTTTTCCATACATTTTCCAAAGCTGTTCAAGTATTTGCGTCTGATAATCATAATGTCATGTGGATGCGCTTATGATGGAAGATACTAGTACAACTCCTCAACCATTCCTCAACGGTTAGGAGTTGCATGAAAATTCTTTCAAAAATAAACACTACGTACTTTTATACTAATAGTTATTGACCTGATGATTGAAGGATTTTGATTGATTTTTAGGGTACCTACCGTAGTCAATATGGAACCCTTACAGTTTCGCCATGTCCGTCTGTCTGTCTGTCCGTCCGTCCGCACTATACCTCAAACACTCTTAGTGCTAGAAAGCTGTAATTTGGCATGCATATTTATACTATTGACGAATACTTAAATGAAGAATTAATTTAGAATTATATTTATTATTAATTTGAGATAAATTGAGACAAATATTAATAGTGACATTAGATAACTTCGACATTTTGATTAATCTGACATACATATTTTTTCCATAGCTAAATTTTTTTTTGACATATTAATAATTCCTCATTAGGGTCTGACATCATTGGGCCACTAAACAATTTGGCATTTAGCATTTATTTTTTAATTTAATATCATACTGATGTCTTTCAAATATTATAGTACCTTAAAATTGTAATCCTGAGCTAAAGCCCACCATATTTGTACGGCATAACATAGCGCTCTGTTAGTCAAACATTAAAATCTGACAGGTACTTGTTTTACTTATGTTAAATAAAAGATGATTTGATTTGATTTGAAGGAACATGGGTGGTTTTTAGTCAGTAGAAGTCTGACACTCCCTTTCGCACTGCCCAAGAGCGAGAGGGGTTATTTGATGATTTTCCACCCGAAAAGAATAAATAAAAAAGGGAGCTTTTGTTGCCCAGTAGTGAAACAGGCTCCAAATTAACCACCCAGATTGCAATTATGATTCCTACGAGTAATTTACTGAACAAGTCACAAAAAGTCGCATTGCAATAATATTAGATAATAATTATTATCTTGCATTCGCATGGCTTTAACATATTTTTATAGAGTCCCAAAACATAGAAGAAGTCAGTCACGCTGCGCAGACCCCTAATTAATTGTGTTAGGGCAAGAGAAAGATGAATGCTGCCCAGAAAATATAATGCACTAACGATATATATTTAAAAACAATTAATTTCTTAATAAAGTAATACATTCCTTTTCATAACTCACTGTACAACCAAATCCATCAACCTATATTAAAAAAAAACACTCGTAAATTTTCCCGCGGAAACTTGGAACCATAGATAAATCAAAAGTAAAAACTCACTTCAAAGTTTCCCGAAAATCACTTAGAGCACGTACACGTAGCACTGAGAGCGAACGAACACTGACGGCGGCCACTAGCAGGCTTGTTATTTTGTTATTTGTTGCAGCCGACGCGCGACGGACGCGGGACGTAGCGAACGTTCCACCGCAACCGATATTTAGATAAGAATTACTGCGGTTTTCAGTGAATGTTGCAGAGACTGACAACAATTTTAGGCTTACGTTGCTTTCACGCTATTTACAAGTCACTCATATTATTATCTCACTTGAAAATAATAAAGTTCGTGTGGAGTAAGATTGTATATCTTGATATACCGTGGCCTTTATGTCGATAAAGGGTCTGACATTCCTTATCGCTCTGCCCACGAGCGGGAGGGGTTATTTGATGATCCCCCCCCCCCCCTAATTTATTTTAACATTGTTTTAAGATTACACGGTTTAAAATTAAACTCACATTGTCACTTACGGGTTAAGTTCACAATAATTGAAATCATGGAAGATATATTATCCATAGGTAAGTGACGTGTAAGTTTAATTTCTTAGTAACACATAATTTATTCTGTTCAATAATTGATTTCAATATGCCTTCATTGTTTGAAAAGTCACTTTCTCCCTATGCTTGTATTATTTCTGGCCAAATGTAGCGATCTACTAGATAGGTACATAGGACAAAAGGTGGATGATTTCTGACTTTTTGTCTTTGTTTAGGCTGCCGTTGAATTATTACATTGTTATATAAATGACAAAAAATATACCGTAAACGATTAAGGTCACCTCAGTGTCATATAAAATTAGACTGCAATTATATGCTGTTTTTTTCTAGATATGCAATAGTTTGCGACAATAATCATTAATATCATATTAGCTTGGCTTTCATAATAATATAATTTACCTCTTAAGCGTTGCATTGCTTCACGTAAAATTGTGGGAAGGATAATAGACGACGCAAATCTTTGTTAATTTTACGTTAATTATACGTAAGCCATCATTGCACTGATATATGTATACACACGCTAGCTGCTTACTATTACCAATTGTTGATGATAAAAAGGTTTACGAAAGCAGCCCGTGGCCAAATAATAACATCAGCTCACAGTAATGTTCGGGTTAAGCAGCGCTTGCCCAGGTTGCTCTGTGGATAGGTGACCCTATGACATACAGAGTTTTCTGCGTGCCTCGGACGGCACGTTAAGCTGTTGGGCCCGGCTATCACTTGTAGACTTTGACAATCGTTACAGGTTAGTAGTCAGTGGCCCGAAACTGACAAGCAGTCTTACTTACAACCAGTCTTATTAAGGGGATTCGAGGTAGGTATCCCGTACTAACGTACTAACTGATGATGAGAAAAGTTACAAAACTAAAGGAGGCGCGGCGCGGCGGTTCCTAATGCAATAAAACGGTACAAAACTAGATACCTACTCGTATTTGAAACGGCTGAACCTAGCTAGATACTTAACGGTACCCTTATTATTGAGTCCCGGACGGTAAACAGAATTACACTTGAGCGATCTTATTGTCTACAGAAAGCATGGTTCGCCGATACCGATACCGAACGGTAATACGAAAAATCGTTTTTCCGAAACATTACCTATTCAGCGAAATCATCTTACGCCAATCTTAAACTAAATATTATTTCTGTGTACCACTAACAACCCTACTAACTCTCTTTGTATTTTTGTTTTGTATGGACGTGTGCACAGATTACTAACGTACGCGTATGTCTGAAATAAAGATAAATTATTATTATTATTAAACAATCGTCTTGTGTCTTGCTCATACGATTTAGACAAGCCTCAAATAAATGGCACTAACTTTTCTCATGCGTTTATCTAGATGATTCGGTGAAAATAGCTATCGGTGGAAGATTATTAAGTTCAAACGTGTTTCGGCGAACTATGACTTCGGCAAATTTTGGTCTCGGCCAACAATTAATTCTTTATAGCATTATTCGGCAAAACGTGCTTTCGCTGAATAATGTTTCGGCAAATCGATTTTTCGTATTACCGTTCATCGGCGAACCATGCTTTCTGTAGACATATTAGATCGCTCAAGTGTAATTCGGTTTACCGTACGGGAATCCTTCTTATCATCGGTCGGTCGTCCGCCCAGCATGCAAGCTTGTTAAATGGGCAGGTGGAAAGTTTTTGTACAACTGATACGTCCCTTGTGCGGTGGGACAAGACGTCGTTCAGCGAACAGATGATGAGCTTGTTAACGAGCGGAGGTAGCTACCAAATTCTAATAATCGTTTAAGAACTTGTCTTTTAACAGAACAACGTTTTTTAGCGAAACAGCACACTACATAGAACCGAGACATGTATGAATCTCCACTTGAACAGTTTTCCCTTTTTTGCTTCAACCACGGGCCAGACTCTTCCTAATAAAGAATTCTACGAAGGTGAAGGCAACTCTTGTTCAAGTAGGAGATTCCATACCTTGCTAAAGTGTACGAGATAATTTACCCCTAACAAGTATACCTTTAGGTAGATACGAGGAAGAAAAGCCAGTCAACCATCATATTTGATTGAAATAGTTTGAGTTGACGGTACATCATTTAATTATCGTAAGGAATGGCAGCAGAGAGTTCGATTTATTAAATAATACCGGTTGTCATGAACAGTAAAGAACAGTCCAGTAATGCCACTCTATTGTTCGACTTTCACTGAGTGTAGCATTGAAACTCCAACTGGCCACTAGATACGTATTTGCAATTTTTCAAAGTAGGTAATACAAAATTACAAAATCGCACAAGTACCTAGTTACATAAGTCAACATTTTTACAGCAATGATTCCACGTTCACAATTAAGTAGTAAGAGAACGTATTTTTTTATTTTAACTAAAGAAATACCTACCTAGGTTGGTACAGCAATTATTATCAATGAATGTAAGCAACATGTTGCGACGTCTCCGAAACAGGTAAAGCACATAGTTTAGCGTTAATGACCTATACTAACTATCAACGAATGTGAACGCACCACTCGGTTTACCAAATAGCTATGTTGCAAAAAATATTAATATTTCTCGTTCAAACAAAAAAAGGGGTTATTTATGTATTATAATATAATCAAGAACTTCCGAAGTTAATTCAGCATGGAACTGAAACAGCCTTAGAAATTATATAACGTCCATGAATGAAATACTGTTTATTTGTCTTGATTATAAAGACCTTGGCAACGAATTCAACAATATTAAATAATATGAACTTAGAGAAGAAATGACATCTTAGACTAGATTGTAGACTAGGTAGATAACGTTCAATAAACTATTTCCACTACCAACGATCTAAATTACAATACCGTGGTTCAATGAACTGTTTACCTAACGATCTTGGCGGGTTGCAGTAAAACTAAACTAACTGCCGCATACAAAAGTATGTCAAACCTTTACTAAGTGACGGCTTAAGTTATCATTAAATATTTCTGAGTACCGCAGTGAGAGTAATTTACTATGAATGGGTATCTAAAATATTATTGACTAGCTGATGCCCGCGGCTTTACCCGCGTGGATATCGGTTATCGCGACCAAAAGTAATCATGACAACAATTATACTAATATAATACATTCTTCGATAGCAAGTCTATCCATTTAGTGACAGACAGACATAGACGCGGCGGAGATCTGTGTGGTGATAGCAATTACTTTGGGTTTCAATAGTAAAAGTAGTTATATTGAGTTATTCGATGAAGACAGGCATTTGCTATCCCGGTTTTTTTTTTTTTGTAAAATTATTGATGTGTTCTTAAATATTGTAGTACTTTTTTTTGGGCTGTCAATCGTTTTCGCAGCGCATGTGATGAAAGACGATAAAGGACATTTGTTTTACACTTTGGGTAACATTATTCAAAATTTCTAAGGTATCCCTAATTATTTCTCGAGGTAAATGTAGCCTGTGTTACTCGGCGAAGATGTGAATATTTAAATTCGGTCAAGAAGTTTTTGAGTTAAACCAGTATAAACAAACAAACTCACAAACAAACAATTTATGTTTCTTCTTTATAATACTCGTATCAGTTTAGATTGAAATAGAATTTGATTGGAGGATCTGGGGGCACGGCAGTGCCCCCGCCAAGTCGAGCAATAAAGCGGCACGGACGTACCATGCTTTTCTCGAACCAGTTCAGGCCATTTTCGACCTCCTATAGCTTCGATGTGGATAAAACTAGAAGCCTGATTTTTTAGTACCTAACCAATTAGGCATTGTATAGAAACGGTATATTTCAAATTTAATTCTATTTGAACCAGTAGTTTAAGAATTATAACAATTCAAAGTCCCTTAGTTTTGTCACTCACTTACTGACTGACTGACCGATCAGTAAAAGTCTAAGGCACTTCTAGCAGACATAGAAGCTTCAAATTTAAAATACAATTAGTGTTTAGTGTATAAACCATGGAAAAACTAAAAAAATATGCATTTTCTATCTAGTTTTCTAGATACGCTAACTGCATAAATCATTTTGTAATCTAATTGTTTAGAAAGAAAAATAATAATTGTATAGAATTACAAAGTTAAAGTTACATTTTCAGTGAATGAATTTTACGAGTTATTAAATTTAACACACTTCCTAGTTTCTGATTGATCTGAAATTTTGCACATTATCGCCTTATATGCAATATTATGATGATATGGAACTGATCTGTTGATGGAGCTGGAAGTTGACCATAGGAACTCCATTTTAGATTATCATAACCCCATCGAGTTTGAACTCGTTTGATTCGTCTTGTCAAGTAGTTTGTCTTCAGATGGTGTCCAGGGTCTGTTGATGGAGCTGGAAGGTGGCCATAAGAATTTCGTTATAAAACGATAAACCCTATCGAGTTTGGACTCGTTTGATTTGTCTTGTCGAGTAGTTTGTCTTTAGATGATGTTCAGGGTTCTGAATAGTTCTGATGATGGAGCTGGAAGGTGGCCATAGGAATTCCGTTATAAAACCACATAACCCCATCGAAATTGAGCTCATTTGATTTGTCTTGATGAGTACTCTGTCTTTAGTTGGTAACCAGGATCTGATGATGGAGCTGGAAGTTGGCCATAGGAACTCCGCTATAGAACGACATAACCCATCGAGATTAGACTCGTTTGATTCGTTTTGGCGAGTACTTTGTCTTTGGATGGTCTCCAAGATCTGTTGATGGAGCTTGATGGTGGCCATAGGAATTCCGTTATAAAACGACTTGACACTATCGAGTTTTTACTCGTTTGATTCAGCTTGTTGAGTAGGTACTTTAGCAGTACTTCAAAGCGATGAATAAGACTGCTCCAAATTCGAATAAACCTATGTATTGTTAATTCATTAAACGAAACAGATAGAATTAGAGACGCTACAAAAAGAAATGAGATCCCACCAAAAACAAAACTTGTAAATAAAGCCAAGCCGCGCAACTCAGTTCTTTTACCGTAAAAAGTAGTGAGATCTATGTAATACCAAGTCAGTTAATATATTTAATCCCTACTTAAAAAAAACCTTTGATGTTTTAAATAAAATATTGTTTTGGCCACTGCATCACATTGGCCAATGCGATGGTGATTAGCTATTACAATGGCCTGTTTAACATTGGCGAATGCGATGTGATGGCCAAGTCAATATTTTATTTAAAACATCAAAGGTTTTCTAAGTATGGATTAAATATATTAACCGACTTGGTATTACATAGATCTCACTACTTTTCACGGTAAAAGAACTGAGTTGCGCGGCTTGGCTTTTTTTTACAAGTTTTGTTTTTGGTGGGATATAATTTTACATTAAGTACTTATGTAAATTACTCAATAAAGATTTTCGATGAAAATCAACTATTTTTAGGCCAAAGAAAAGATGGATGGATTGTGTGAGGAATGATATGAATGAGAAAGTAGTTAATGCCACCGTGACGTCACAGGGAAGAATGGAAGAAGAGAACGTGTTGCGCCGAACACAAATAGAATGGTCTATAGACAGGAAAATGATAAATGATGAAAGATTTTCGATGAGTGCCACAATAAAACGGGAAAAATTTACACAATACTACTGAAAGAGATAGTGCTATACAATTACAGCATTTAAAAGTGAGACAGGCATAGGCTGCGTAGTCGTATGGCCACCATGCTGTTATGTCATGCTAAAGGTGCAGTGAACCAGTGACCTACATGTAAATTAACGAAGACAGTATTTATTAATTTTCTTGTAGTTTTACCGGTCTTGAACATAAATAAAGTTTCTAGTCGAGTCTTATCTCCAGACTAACATAAAAATGTGTGTGTTTGTCTAACTATAACATGTAGGTCACCAGTGAATGCCTAGACCTAACTTAGATATATTATGCTGAAAGTGTAGGTACAGAGAATCTCGCTACATTATTTTATTAAAAACTACTCGCTGTTTTTATATTATTAGGTAGTTACAACATTACATTATTATAATGGTTGTAGATGTAATAACAATATTTAATAACCTAGCCGCGATAATTTTTCCGTCACGAATTCGCTTTAATCTTTCAAAATGACTCTCGAGCTCATTGCCATTATTGTATCTATTATTCATATGCTAAACCTGTTATATAATATATATTTCAGATATGCTTATAAGAAGTCGCCAAGCAATTCCGAGTTGTTGTAATGCCTGTGTCGTTCAGATGTTTTCTATTGAATGCGCAGACGCGGTCGGCGCCGCCATAGGCATGTGCAGTGCTGTGCAGTCAACGACACCAAACGAAAACCATTCTCCCATTTTGCTTGTTAAATTATTTTCATATCTTTCGCATTCATTCGCATTTCATTTTTATACGATGCATCATCATTATGGAAAAATTAATCCCACTAAACACAAAACTTGTAAAAAAGCCAAGTCGCGCAACTTAGTTCTTGTACCTACCGTAAAAAGTAGTGAGATCCATGTAATACCAAGTCAGTTAATATATTCAGTCCTTACTTAAAAATCTTTGATGTTTTAAATAAAAAGATTGACTTGGCCGTCGCATCGCATTCGCCAATGTTAAACGGGCCATTATAATAGCTAATCGCCATCGCATTGGCCAATGTGATGCAGTGGCCAAGTCAATCTATTTATTCAAAACACATCAAAACATAAAGACAAAGTACTCGTCAAAACGAATCAAATGAGTCTAACCTCGATGGGTTATATCGTTCTATAACGGAGTTCCTATGGCCACCTTCCAGCTCCATCATCAGATCCTGGTTAGCAACTAAAGACAAAGTACTCATCTAGACAAATCAAATGAGCTCAAACTCGATGGGGTTATGTGGTTTTATAACGGAATTCCTATGGCCACCATACAGCTCCATCATCAGAACTATTCAGAACCCTGAACATCATCTAAAGACAAACTACTCGACAAGACGAATCAAACGAGTCCAAACTCGATGGGGTTATGACATTCTAAAATGGAGTTCCTATGGCCAACTTCCAGCTTCATTATCAGATCAGTTCCAAGTCATCATAATGTAGGCGATATACATAAAATTTCAGATCACTCAGAAACTAGGAAGTGTGTTAAATTTAACTCGTAAAATTCATTCACTGAAAATGTAACTTCTTCGTAATCCTATACATTTAGATGGGACTAGCTGACCCACGCAACTTCGTCTGCGTCACAATAATATATAGCTTACAACCTTCCTCGATAGATCGACTATCCAACACAGTAATATTTTTCAATAAATTTTCTAATGTGGAAAGAATTTTCAAAGCCGTCAGAGTAATTTTTGAGTTGAATCGTAACAAACAAAAATCAAATCTTTCCTCTCTACAATATTAGTTTAGATTACCTTACAATAAATTATTAAAGTGAGAATTACTTTATGTACATATCATCATCATCATCAGCATTATATTGGTCCCACTGCAGGGACTCGGGCCTCCTCTCTAGAAGAGGGATGGGCTATAATCCACCACGCGGGCCCAGTGCGAATAGGTAGATCTTCGAATTTTTTGTTCTAAGATATGCCGGTTTCCTCACGATGTTTTTCTTCGCCGTTTTAAGAGCAGTGGCACGTGATGAAATTAATTACACAAAGTAATGCGCCTGCCTGGGTTCGAACCCCCAACCAACTGTTCGTAAGTCGGGGCCGCCACCACTGGGCCACTAATGCTCACAAAACAATATACAATAACACCTTGTAAATATTACAGTGCAATAAATATTTTGAATTTGAATTTCCCGGAGGCCAGAATTTCCACGTCTACATTGGGACGCGAGGGCCGGCGCGCGGCGCAGCGGATCGCGTAATTATTTTGTCACGCGGACATTTTTACATTGCGATATCTTCTAAGATATTTGTTTAAACTGTAAAGAGTTCAAAGCAAAAATATTCTATATTAAATTTCCGTTCTAACAAATCCATTTATTTAGATAAACATTAATACCATATACTTACTACGGATTAAATAAGCTTCGCAAAAAATAACTCTATTGAACCTAACATTTCAATGGTAAAAAATGGTTACAGTGAGGTAATCTTAATAGATAGATATATGCTGTCGCGGACTTTTTTGTAGAACTTTTAAAGAGGAAAATAAAAAAATATACATCATATTTTCATAACTTAAACCATTTTCGCAGCGCACGCAACGCAAGCTCTCAATAAGGAATATAGTTTCCCGTTTATGCAACATTTTTCATTTATGCTCCACTCCTTTTGGTCGTAGCGTAATGTTATATAGCGTAAAGCCTTCCTCGGTAAATAGACTATCTAACACAAAAATAATTTTTCAATTCCAACCAGTAGATCCTGAGATCTTAGCGTTCAAACATACAAACAAACTCTTCAGCTTTATAATATTAGTATAGAAGTATAGATAATATTAGTATAGATTAGTATAGATTACAAAGTTATTTATGCAGTTGGTGTATCTAGAAAACTAGACTGAAATTGCAAGTTTTTATAGTTTTCCCTTTATGTGGCCATTAAACCCTAACTCTGTACCAAATTTCAGCTCTCTAAGTTTATGGGAAGTACTAGTTCTATTCGGATGAGTGATTGAGTGTCATAAATGCAAAACTTTGCTTGCGCTTAACTTCGGAACTAAACGATCTACAGACTTGATTTTTTTTATTTATTGTGATTTTATAGCTTACTGGATGACGAAAATTTCTGCGTTCTGGTCTTATTCAGAGGTTCTCAAAAAGGGGTCTGAAAATGCGGCAAAATGGTTCCAGTAAAGGATGGTACGGCAGTGTTTTCAGCGCGCATCTAACATATCGAACGGTCATAGACTACAAGAATGAGGTTTCTTTTTTTTTAGCTTTTTGCGGATAGCCACGTTCAAAATGGCGACTTCAAAGTTTTATTTATTATTACAAAGAAATAAAAGTCATTTTTGAGTGTAAGTTTTATTTATTAAACACGTACAAGTTAAAATTGTCTATTTCAATTCGAAGTTGCAAGAAATTGGTACCTTAATTTATTTACACTATTGAACACGGTCTTTTGGATCGAAAGTTTTATATGAACAAAGCAACTCAACTAACAAAAAAAACCTTAACTCACTTGTGAATAATAAATGAAAAAGTCATAGTTTGATTGCAGGTGTAATTATGTGCCTAATTGCAGTTGAATTAGAGCCCATTTTATGAGCAAGTGTGTTGAAATAGTACATTGTTATCCAAGGGGCGAAAAATTTACTTATTTAGTCCCGAGTCGGGGTTTGGCGCCCGTAACGTAGCGAGGGCGCTAATAGTTCGAGGGACTAAATAAGTAATTTACCCGAGATAAACACTGTACTTTTCATTACGTTAACGAGGAAAGTAAAATAACACATTATTAGCTAAAGAAAATATTAGTGTTGATCGGATTATCGCTGTCCCGTTTTTTTTAATTTTTATTCTCTGGTCTTCCAGAGTATACCTACAGCCAGTATTATTATATTCATCATAAACAAAATGGCCAAAATGTATCCGAAATCTATGTTAAAGTTAAAACAAAATAATACTAAAGTTATAATCGGGGGGGCACGGCAGTGCCCCTGCCAAGCCGAGCGCGAAGCAAACACTGCCGTACCATCCTTTACTGGAACCATTTCGCCGCATTTTCAGGCCCCTATTTGAGAACCTCTGGATATGACCAGAACGCAAAAATTTTCGTCATCCGGTAAGCTATAAAATCACACTTAAAGTAAACAGACAGTCATTTAGTTCCGAAGTTAAGCGAAAACAAAGTTTCGGATTTATGACACTCACTCACTCACTCACTCATGATCATCAGAATAGAACTAGTACTTCCCATAAACTCGGAGAGCTGAAATTACAGAGTTACGGTTTAATGGCCACATAAAAGGAAAACTATAAAAACTAGGATAATCGAGGATTTGTTTACAGTTGGACCAAGGAAAGAACAACTCACTCGAGTTGAACCATTGGTAAAGATATTTCCCCATAGAACAACCAGTTGAACCATGGGTAAATTTACTTCTCCGTAGTACAACCAGTTGGACATCGCAGTTGTACCACGGGTCGGGAGTGATTTGATTTGTCTCGATGAGTTCCTAACTCTGTCTTTAGTTGGTAACCAGGATCTGATGATGGAGCTGGAAGGTGGTCATTGGAGCTCCGTTATAGGATGACATAACCCATCGAGTTTAGACTCTTTTGATTCATCTTGACGAGTACTTTGTCTTTAGATGGTCTCCGAGGTCTGTTGATGGAGCTTAAAGGTGGCCATAGTAATTCTAATATAAAACGACTTACACTCACTTGCAAGAAAGATTTTTATCTTTTTAATGCCACTTTAAATCCTAATGTTTCATTAAAGCATTGCAGGAAAGAAAATAAGATGCATTTTAAAGCTCCTTTAAATGTTAATTATGGAAATGTCAAACTTATCTAATGAAGTGTCAAACCACCCATTAACGGTATTTTGTATTGCACGAAGCGACTTTAGCGCATCAGCGCTCATTAAATTACATTTTAGAGGTTATCATTTTTAATAGGTCGACGACGGGCCATTAAACCGATTTTACGTAGTGTTTAATTTTATTTTCGCTGCTGAATATGCCGTTGACCAGCCTATCGTCGCTGTCTGATCCAGAAGATGTTCCTCGCCGCCGCCAGATCCCAGACAGAATAACTTTATTCGAAAAACATGATGAAAAAGAGTTCCGGTTGCGCTACCAAATTTCAAAGGAGGCAGTGCTGCAGCTTCGAGACCGCCTCAATCTAGAGCCACAGACCCTGAGGAGTAAGGCCATTTGTGGTCTTACCCAGCTTCTAACCTGTTTGTGGTTCTTCGCGACGGGGACCTTCCAGATGGTACTAGCTGATCTGACGAACATAAACAGCTCTACAGTTTGCCGGATTGTACAAAAAGTGTCTTGCAAGATGGCTGCATTAAGCTCCACCTATATCAATATGCCTGAAAGGAAGGAGCTCCGCAAAGTAGCTTAAGATTTTTATACCATTGATGGGTTCCCACGTGTGGCAGGAGCTCTTGACTGCACTCATGTAAAGATCAACAGCATTGGTCATCAGCTGAAATGTTCCACCGCAGAAAAGGATATTTTTCCATAAATGTTCAAGTTGTGTGTGATGCATAACTAAAAATAAGGGATATTATAGCTCGCTGGCCCGGCTCGGTGCACGATTGTATCATTTTCAACAACTCACATTTATGTGCAGATTTCGAGAGGGGCAAATATGGAAACTACCAGCTATTGGGGGACAATTATTACACAAATTGTGAATACTTTTCAAAACAAAACGCAGCCACTCGTTCATTCCATTCAAATTTTAAATTTAATGTTGGCAACAATGTTTAATGCTCTCATTAGTTAAAGGATCAAGTTTTTAGCTTAAAGTAGTTTGATGCAACAAACTAATGAAATCATTATTTTAATGATTTCATTAGCGATAAAGTGCCATTAACTAAAAAAGATTTAATGTGAAGCTTCTTGCAAGTGAGTGTTTATCTCGTCGAGTTTTTACTCGTTTGATTCAGTTTGTCAAGTAGGTACTTTAGCAGTACTTCAAATCGATGAGTAAGACTGTTACAAGTGCGAATAAACCTATGTATTGTTAATTCATTAAACGAAATAGATCAGGGGGCACAGCAGTGCCCCCGCCAAGTCGAGGGCGAAGCAAACACTGCTGTACCATCCTTTACTGGAACCATTTCGCCGCATTTTCAGGCCCCTATTTGAGAACCTCTGGATATGACCAGGACGCAGAAATTTTCGTTATCCAGTAAGCTATAAAATCACACTTAAAATAAACAATCTCAAGTCTGTAGGTCATTTAGTTCCGAAGTTAAGACAAAAACAAAGTTTCGGATTTATGACACTCACTCACTCATGATCATCAGAATAGAACTAGTACTTCCCATAAACTCGGAGAGCTGAAATTTGGTACAGAGTTAGGGTTTAATGGCCACGTATAAGGAAAACTATAAAAACTAGGATAATCGAAGATTTGGAGTACCTGGTGACCCTTATTTGAAAACACAAGAGCCCAACCAAAAACGCAAAAGGGCAATACAAAAACCTGTTGCTACTGTACAAGAACCAGAACCGGGAAAAAAAGAAAGATTTGTAATAATAAAAAAACTACTCCTAAGAAAGAAAATGTGTCAAATAAGAAAATAATAATACTACTTTACCTGTAAGTAATGATAGTGAAACAACATTTAAAGCTATTCATTTTTAACGGGATATCGTCCCCTTTATAATCGTCTTCCAGGTAGTTTAATTAACAATAAAGTTTTCAGTTTTCTCTTCAAATCACAATGCCATGTGTATTATGCGTAATGCTGTCATAAGTGTCATTCAGTCCGTCATTTATTCCAATCATACAATCTATCCAATCTTTCATTCTGCTAATCATCCGCGCTCGCGGGTAAATTAAAATTAGAGAAATGTTATTTAATTTTATCTAACTGCCGCACTCAGAGAGCTTTAATGATAACTTAGGCCATCACTTAGTAAAGGTTTTGACAGTTTTGTCATACAAAAGTATGTCAAATCATTACTAAGTGACGGTTTAAGTAATCAATAAATATCTATGAGTACCGCAGTAAGTACAATAAAAGGTAAACATTTGTTTACATATAAGTATATAAAAATTTTGTTAAAAATGCACATTAATTTAAAGACAAGATTACTTAAATAATTTCCATCAAACGCCTGTTAGTAGCAGTTCGCTAGTCGCTACCGTTCGCATGTATACCTCCGAAATTGTACGCCATTCAACTAGAACGGCGCGGCGCGGCGCGCGGTGGCGGTGATTTCCACCAGGGCCCCAATTCTGTAACTTCGAGTTAAGCAACCCGCCATTGACACTCTATCGACACACTACAGACATTATTTTGCCACTGTTGCAAATTTGGCATTCTGCAGAAACTTCAATGGCGTTTCAGTGGTGTGTCAGTAGTGTGTCGATAGTATGTTGATTGTGTGACAGTACAATAGTTTTCAGTGTTGCTAACAAAAAGCTACCATGAGATACCAAACCTACCACTTTATGAAATCCTATTTTTATTAATTAAATCTTTATAATACAGGTTTTTATAATCATAAATAAAACGTTTTATTATCAAAAACAAAATTTCACAAAAAACAAGCGTTTATTGTAAAACAATATTTTTATCTGATGTGATAAAAATATTGTTTCTGCCTTTTTAAAAAAAAAAAACTAAAAATCCCGACTGAAAAAACTGAAAATCAACAACAAACCCATTTTAAATGAAACAAAACTTGAAACCTTTTTTATTTCCAACTTCAGATTTCTTTTGTGTTTGTTCTTTCGTTGGTCGCGTAAAATTCTTCGCAGATGATTTATTTAACTTTGGTGTTTTGGTGTTTATAGGATTTGTGACTTTGAATTTCTATTAAACATATAAGTGTCATATATTTTTGTAATCTCCTTTTAAAACCCTTCATTTTGATACCCTACTCGATGGAAATTGTTTTTTTTTTTTTCAAATCTGCGATTTGGCCCCCAAAATCCGATTTTTTTATTTTTCCACATTCCACATTATTATCACAGAGTACATTTTTATATAATTATTATCTTAGAGAGTAGTTACTTGACTAACATATATAAAACGACAAAGGTAAGGTAAGTGAAAAAGTCCCAATTGTTGTTGGGAAAATAATAAAAAAACGTGATGAATTTAAAGTGATTTGTGTTCGGAGTTCTAAAGTTCAATGGAAATATATTTTCAATAAGTTTTGAGTTATGTTATGAACTTCCACACCAACATTTCAGGATCAATTAGCTCCTTTGCTTGCTCCTTGCAAAGTCGAATTCACTTGCAGCCTCATTAATGCGCGAGTATTGCGGCGCTGGCGCAAAAGCAAAACGTCGACAGTCGGCACTATAAGCCAATGCTAAAATACGCCACCGCAAAGTAGGTACAGAAGGCCTCATTGTGGCGAAAAACTAAGTCCACTTTATTAATTAGTACATTACGTAAGACGTACACACTAGGATACTTAATTTTAAATTTTAATAGGAACAAATTTAACCAAATCAATAGGGAAAAGAGGTGTCGTTGTTCGATGGCTTCACAATGGCAGTTCGATAGCTAAACACGATAGACACAACTGTCAGATATCACTTAAAATATTTACAGACTACCGTAACTTTGGCCATCACGATGACATTGACACATTAAAATGTACCAGACTACCAATATTACAATAGTCCCATTATGGCGTTTCAATGTCACTACAGTTGCAACTGTGGCAAGTCAATGACCTTAGATAAGTTGTAGAATACCAAATGTCATTAAATATTCTATTGAGACACTACTTACACACTATCGACACACTATTGTCAAGTTGACTATTTTTGCCATCTGCCGACTTTGCTCCGCCGCGGCGCTACACGTAGATTGTATGCTCAATTGTTTTGTAAATAAATTGAAAGACTTTTAAATTAAGATTGCAAAAACGGCTGGAAATAATACGGTGTTATTTAATTAAAAAACTAAAAACACTCTTTCTCTTCTTTTAAACATGTAAGTGTCTTATATTATTGGAATTTCCTTTTAAAACGCTTCATTTTGATACCCTACTCGATGGTAACGGTTTTTTTTTTCAAATCCGCGATATGGCCTCCTTATCCGCAAGTTTCATTGTTTTTAAATTTTAATGTAGTTAGTGGCACTCGCGCCATCAAGACAAATCTAACGACGTATATTTTATTCAAATCCCTTCATCCGTTTAGGAGTTATGAGGGAACAAAGACTACACGATAAACACATAACCCTCTATTTGGGCTTCGCCGCAGTCGGGTAAAAAGTAGTAGTGTATTACTATGTGATGCCTTGCAAGGCAAACAAAAAATAATGTTTACACATTAGTAGTGTAGGAAGATAAGTCACGAGTGAACTGCAGTTCATAAATTATTATATTATTACCTATTAATTACACACTCTAATTATCATTGTTTATGCGCGCCATTAAAACATTTACATCTTTCAAGATACAATGTTGCGGCAAGTCACTGTAACTTACAAAAAGTCCATTTATATACTTACCTACATTTTTTAATAATATTATAATCATAATTATAAAAGTGTAGCTGAATAAAATTTTTAAGGTTGAACTTCACCAAAACTAGAGATTTTTTTAAACTTTGGCGGGCTCTCCTGAAAAGTCACTAAAAATAAGTTACGAAGTTGTTCCTTGCAGGTATCTGAATAACCTTACGTAGAGATTAAATAAAAAAACAAATCATGTATTACATTTTTTTCATTGCTATCGATCACAGTCATATTTTATTTTTTTATTCTTAAATCTGTATTGCTTAAGAATTTTCATCTTCTCCCAAAAGGTATAATAATGCCACTCCGATCAAAACAATAAGATAGTCTTCACGTGAATAGTTCGGTACATCAGGTATGTTTCTGTCACGCATTCTGTAAATGAAAAATGTGATCATTCATCATCATCATCATTTCAGCCAGAAGCCTTACACTGCTGGACATAGGCCTCCCCCAGGTGTCACATTGACCGGTCCCGTGACTTAATATAATCGCTCATAAAAACAAAGATAGAATAAACTAAAGGAAATTTTCTTTAGTTTAAAATTGTTGAAACATTATACTCAATTAAAAAAATTGTTAAGCCCGAGATAAAAATGATAAGGTCAATGAAATGGATCGCTCACAACGCATGCTCTAAGAAAACGTCATAATGTATATCTCACAATGTATAGGTCTTCCAATAGGGATGTTTACTGACTTTAAAAAATGTGATTCTAATTAGTCCGTCTGTTAGATTATCCAAAAATATTGGATACATATTTTTTGTTTATCAAATCAATAAATAAACGAAGATAAAACGTGTCAAAGATTTGAGTGGGAGCTGGTGACGTCACTGACTGCTAAAAATGTCATACTAATGTCTTAGTGTATGACATCACACGAGTTTTCAAAGCTCTGTATCGTCTTCATTGTTTGTTTACGTGAAAAAGAGTTCTATGTCAAAACCAAACAGATTTCATTTAAAAAAAATTAAGTTTGAAAAACTAAAACCCGACTCTAAATAAAAACGCCGACTAATAAAACCGCGGGCTTAAAAGTATTATACAAGAAAAATCGTCTATTATGTAGATAATTTGATAAATTGTAGAGGACAGCCGTAGTCGCATGCCACTGATACCCTGATGCTTCTTCATGGCGTTCTCATTAACACAGAAATCAGCTGCTAGTTGCAATTAGCAAGGTGGCATGCGACTACGACTGTCCTCTATAATTTATCAAATTATCTACTTACTAGACGATTTGTCTAGTTCTGGTCACCGACATTATCGAAGTTTAGCCAGGATATCTTGGTCATGGCCTGCAGTGCCGGCTCGCACGCCAGCTCTAGATCCTGTACGAGCAGCTGGATGCAGTTGCTGATGATCTTGTGGAACAGGTCCTGTTCTGGAGACATAATACTTTTAAGACCGCGGTTTTATTAGTCTGCGCTTTTATTCGGAGTCGGGTTTTAGTTTTTCAAAATATTTTTTTAAACTTATTTTTTCATTTGGATTTTATTTTTGTGTGTTATTCAATAAATACGTAATAATATGTTTATAATGTAATATTCTACTTAATGTTGGTTTGTTATTTATAATACATAATACGAGTAAATAACACAGACTAGACCGCGATAACTGTTTGACCGCAATCTTAACGCATATGTGGACTTGAACTATAATATAATAGGTATACATATTTGTAATGTAGTCGCCAAGACCTTTCATTTGATACCAAACATGTTATGATTATCTTAATTTTATTTTATTCGAGCTTAGAATTTGTCATTTAAATTCCGTCTTAGAAAGAATTGTTATTTAAATAGCCTATGTCACCCGGGATATTCATACAAATCTTTTGACACCTAATTTATTAAAATACGTTCAGTAGTCTAGGCACTACGGTGGAACATACAAACATACATAATAGGTTGGGGAAAAAGTATCTTCGCATTTTTTAAGAAAATTCAAATATTTTTTTTTAATATAGTTTATTTACATTTAACTAAAGTATGGTGCCATTTTTTTCGATAATATTTTGCCATCTTGTAGGTAGGGACATGATCCCATTGCTATAGAAATTTGGGACTTCTGATCAACATACCGCGACAAGTGGTTTTGGCAGTCCTCTCGTTATGTCAACCTGTTATTGCCTAAAGAATTCTGAAGAGACCGAAACAGGTGGAAATCTGAAAGTGCAAGGTCAGGACTATACGGCGGATGCATTAACACCTCCCAGCCAAACTCTCTTAATTTTTGCTGAGTGGCTTAAGATGTGTGAGGTCTATTAGCGTTATCATCAGTGATAGGAATAGGTAGTGCCTATTTGCCTAAACTTCGAAGAACAGAGACAAGAAACGGAGACTTCCTTAGGACTAAATTTTTTCCGAGACATCTGTCCCGAAATTTCGAGACAACACATAAATACATTTAAAAAAAATGTTATTTGGAATAAGTAATTCGTCTATATTTACCTAAAGTTTGCGACTAGATATATCATAATAAAATAATAACATACACAGTCGTTACAACGATAAAATTTTCTGAATTTTATAGACAAACTTTAGATAAATATAGACGAATTACTTATTCCAAATAACACATTTTTTAAAATGTATTTAAGTGTTGTCTCGAAATTTCGAGACAGATGTGCCGGAAATAATTTAGTCCTAAGGAAGTCTCCGTTTCTTGTCTCTGTTCTTCGAAGTTTAGGCTAATAGGCACTACCTATTCCTATCACTGGTTATCATGATGAAAAACCACACCCCTTCTGTTGATTAATTCCGGCCGCTTTCTCTCAACTTCTTGCTTTAATCTCATCAGTTGTTCGCAGTAGAGTTCCGAATCGATGGTCCTGCCTGGTGTTAACAGCTCATAATGAATAATGCCCTTCCAATCCCACCACACACACAGCATCACCTTGTTACGAGTTAACCCGGGTTTCGCCACAGTCTGTGAAGCCTGACCGGCCTTTGACCACGACCTTTTTCGCACGTTCTTGTCGTACGTGATCCACTTTTCATCACCAGTTATCAGCTTCTTCAAAAATGGTTCGGTTTCATTACGTCGTAATAAAGAATCACAAATGAACACACGGTTCATTAGGTTTCTTTCAGTGAGTTCGTGAGGTAAGTACCTACCCAAATATCGAGCATTTTTGTGTACCCAGTTTTTTTCAAATGCGCCTAAACTGTTTTGTGGTCAACTCCTAGTTCTTCAGCTACGTCGTAACTACTGATATGGCGATCTTGCTTCACTTTTTCAAAAGCCATCCATTTTATCCGTAATAGGGCAACCAGAGCGACGTGCATCTTTGACATCAAAATTTCCGGATTGGAAACGCTTAAACCAAATTTGTGCTACCTTTACAGACAAATTTTTTTCGCGGCTTGCGTGTCATTTTTACCTTTTTTTTTTAAATGTATCGAATTTCTTCACTATATTCACTCATCTTGACGGTACGAAAAACAAATGAAAATCACACATTTTCCTAATTTGAATTTGGAATTATGTTTTTTAAAATTTAAACTTTCAATGATACCAAAACCAGCCAGATACAAATAGTATAGCCAAAGAGATTTTATTACAAGTTCATATTTACTATAATGCGAAAAAACTTTTCCCTAACCTAATACATAGACTGCCAAAATCATTACCCTTCCTTTTGGCGTCGCCGTAGTCGGGTAAAATAGAAAAAATACGTGTACAATATTTTTTGGTAATGATGATGATGACGGACTTCTTATTTCGATATTGAAAAATTAAAAAAAAATTGTTAAAAGCTATTAACAATTTGAGAATTCAGTTGCAAGTCCCGTTCCGAAGTTATTACGATTAATTTGAAATTTGGATCACTCACACCATGCTTTAAGGACACGTCATAATGTAAATCACAGAATATAAGTATAGCCTTTGCAGTTCTTATTTCGTAATTGAAAAAATGAGAGAAATTGTTAGAAGCTATTAACAATTTGAGAATTCAGTTGCAAATCCCTATTTTCGTCCAATATGCCGTGTGAGTGATCCATACTTCGACCTCTATCTACTTTTATGAACACCGTAGGCAAACTGTGATTGTATCCAAAATTGTTAATTGTTTTCTTCTAAAACTGTGCATAATTATGTTCTGCTTTTATAAGGGTCATACTTTAAGAAATAGCATGGTACGTTCATTCCTAAAGGAACAGACTGAGTAGGGTAGATATGATTTTTGATTTTGCGAGACAGCAAAAATAAGAATTGATGAGAGCAGTTGCTCAACAACAGAACTGCCCCCGCTAGAGAGCAGCGGTGGCCCACTTTATTTACCATATCATTTTTATCTCGGGTTTACTTAACATTTTTTTTTAACTTAGTCATAATGTTTCAACAATTTTTAACTAAATCCACCTCGATTTTCTTTAAGATTGAAGAGAGGATCACTCAATCACGCGACGGGAGCCAGCGCCCCCTTTTTTTTGGCGGTTGAAAATTCATCAAATAAGGTTCCCGCTCTTGGGCAGAGCGAGAGGGAGTGTCAGACTTCTACTGACTAAAGACCATCCATGTTCCATCTTAGCCCTATATGTCGGGGCCGTGGTAACTTGTGAACAATCCGCAGCCCCGACAGGAGCGTAGGTACTCCGGATGTATACATACAGGGTGTAAAAGTACCCTTAACGTAAACGAAGGGCATTGTTCTCCCCACCACTGCGATCATTTTTTGGTTTTAGACCATACCTGGGAACCCCCTACTTATGGAGATATTGGGGGTCAAAGTTTCAAGTTTTGCACAGCTGTTTTTGTAAATACTAGTTTTTCAGGTTAGGTATAACTTTACTTAAATTACCTCCATGAACCGTTTACAAAGCATCCACTAGCACAATGTTTTAGGGGTGCTACATTGAGTTTTACCGTAAACTGTGATTTTTGACCCCATAAAAAAGTCGTTTCCCAGCAAAAATTCTTGCGTAGGGGTACTTAGTATGATGTACAGAATACTTGGTTGACGTATGTGTGAAGGGTTAATTTACACCCTGTTTATAAAATCGTGTTCATTTAATAATAAATATCATTTATCTATAAAAATAAAGATATAAGTATAAAAAAACTTTTTTCAATTACTCGAAAAGCTTTAGAAAAAGCGCAAACCATGTACGTGCCTATAAAGTTTGAGGGTTACCCTCGATTTCTCTGGGATGCCATCATCAGATGGCAGAAGCTGGGGAGTTTGTTCCGCCACTTCTTCTTTCCAGCAAAAACACTACGTTTTGGGGGACTGTCTCTAGTTTTGATTTTAGATCTTGATTTCCTTATCATTGTACCACCGTTTGGATATCTCTTTTCCAACAAAAAAAGAATATTCTATATCGGACCAGGCGTCTTCGAGTAATCGGTGAATAAACCTACATAAAAAAAAATGCTATGAATTAAGAACCTCTTTTTTTAAGGTCGGTTAATGAGATTTACCTAATAACATTAGATCAACCTAATAGCCCGAAAGAATAAAACTATCGGTCATAAGTACGTTTTATTTTGAAGAAATTTTCTTTCAACTCCTAACCGTTGAGGAGTTCCTTCCATCATCAGCATCCATTATCAGACGCAAATATTAAAACAGCTTCAGAAATTATATGGAAAACGTAATCAGTGCCTATAAAATTTAAGGGTTGCCCTCGATTTCTCGGGGATCCCATCATCACAGCCTGATTTGGTAATAATGGTACCACTTCGGTAGTACTCGTTTAGCCTTGAAACACAAAAAAAAAATGAAAATCGGCCCACACATGACGGAATTATGCGCGGATTTAAATAAATAAAAAAAATGACATACACACGAATAGGATTTTGGAAGTCGGTTAAAAAAGGTACCTACGGCTAAGCAGTCCTGGTTAAAAGCTATAACTTTGGTTTTAACCCGCAGCTTCGCCCGCGTGGATGTCGGAAAATATCCCACGGGAACGTACTACCGTGATACCCCATTTGTTAAACTAGGTAAACAATGAGAAAATATTCGGTATTCTCTATCCTCTGAGAATTAAAAAAAGATTATAGTTATATAATCCCCGTTAACCCCCCCCCCTCCCCCCTCCCCCTCTAAAAACCTTAGTGACAAACTTTGTTACATACGCAAGTGTTTGTAACAAGTTTTAAATAAGATTTTTCATACTGTATTACCTGTTTTCAGCCCCACAGGGATGTTAAAAATTATAGGGGGTAGAAAAGGAAACATAAAAGTGACAAACTTTGTAATTAATTTGTGCCAAGTTTCAGGTATATTAACTCAAGGCATGAGACAAACTTTCATCAATTTCGAATTTCGAAAGATCCTTCTTTATTCTTTGTCTACATTACAATAAGGAATTAAGGAACCTCTGAGCAAAATATCAACTTTCTAGGTCCAAGGGTTTGGGCTGGGCGTTGATGAGTCAGTCAGTTAGGACTTCTCTTTTTATTTACCTATATAGATCTACCTAACCCACGCATTAAATAAACACACAGACACACACTCATATATATTGGTTAAAATGTTGGAAGATATTATTTTTCAAACTGAGAAAAATACCTATGCTTGCGAAAACTTGAGCTCGAAAGCTTTTTTATTTAAAAGATATTGAAAGGTACCCACTTAACTGTTTCTTAAAATTTTAAACTACAAACTTACATTTAATTTTGCAGTTTTGAGACCTGCGCTCCCATACATTATGTATATGAAAATATTTCATACAACTACGTTTTATAAGTTGGTCGACTATTACTGGAAAACTTGTAAAGCCTACTAAGCTGTGATAGTTTACCTTTTATTTTCGTTATAATAATATAATTATGTAATATGCTACTACCATGAATTTCACACGCCCAAACACAACACGTATAATTGGTTTATGTTGGCTCACTTGAGTTTAACATTGCACTTTAAAGCATTTATTGCACAAACGAATTCCTTCTTCGAAAAACTGTTTGAGCAAACTCGCAATATTTTTTAAACATGTATTTCATCTTAAGCTGACGGCGGCGATGGACAAACGGCGTAAGACCGTTTGTCCACCACGCGTCACCGAGAACGAGATTATTTCGGGCCGAGTTTAAGATGACGTGACGACGATCGTGTGTCCACCGATATATCGGTGGATCAGTTCTAGAGCTTTGTCGTGCGTGTTAGTCGCGTTTTCCTTTTTAGTAGAAATATAAAAAACTAAAAAACCCCACTGAAAAAACTGAAAAGAAAAAACAAGCACATTTTAAATTTAACAAAACTTGGAAGCAGGCGGGGTTCATTTGAATATTAAATTATGAGATGAAAATAGAATGGCCACGCGTGCTTTCAAGTTTTGTTACTACTTTTTTTTATTTCCAACTTTTTAGTTCTTTTGTTTGTTCCTTCTTCGGTCGCGTAAAATTCTACGCAGATGATTTTACTTTTGTGTTTGTTTATAGGATTTGTGACTTTGAGTTTCTTTTAAACATATAAGTATCAAATATTTTTGTATTCTCCTTTTAAAACCATTTATTTTGACACCCTACTCGATGAAAACGGCTTTTTTTCAAATCTGCGTAATGGACCCCAGAATCCGCAATTTTTCTTTGCATTTAAATTTGAATGTAGTTAGTGACACTCGCGCCATCAAAACAAATCTAACGACGTATATTTTATTCTAATCCCTTCATCCGTTTAGGAGTTATAATAATAATAATAATCATTTATTTATTTAGACAACTAAGATCCATTGGGTTAGTAACAATATTCCTAAAACCTATGTTAGTACTTCACTAAAAACAAAGACAGAGTACAGGTGACTAATGACCTCACCAACGGGCTGTCATGCCTCACGACTATAGCTCTCAGAACGAGGGAACAAAGAAACAGACATGCACACATACATAAACGCCAAACACATAACCCTCCTTTTGGGCTTCGCAGCAGTCGGGTAAAAAACAACTAGGAGGATGGCTAGTTTCAATTGGCGACAATTGGTTCTTCTGCTTTTGTACGTTCGAAGGCGTACGCGATGCATAGAATTTTGGATTCATCCAAATCCTAATGCTAAATCCTGTTGCTACTATGGCTTTTATTCTCTCTTAGATGGTGTGAAAAGTAGAGTATTCACCTCGGCGATAAATGTGCCTTCGTCTTGGGCGACCTTGATTCCCACGCTGCACTCAGGATTCTTGTCGTAACTCCCTCGCTTTGCTCGGGATTCAATACGGCAATTTGTGACTTTGAATTAAAATAAATTCAAAGTCACAAATCATATAAACAAACACAAAAGTTAAATCATCTGCGAAGAATTTTACGCGACCAACAAAAGAAGAAGATTTCAGTTTTTTCAGTCGGGTTTTTTAGCTTTTTACTTATTTTTTTTTGTAAATCTATTTGATGTTTCTCATTCCCCATTTTTAGGCCGTTTGTCCACCGCCGCCGTCACCGGACCGTCACGTCACCGAGAACGAGATGACATACGTTTACTATGGCCATGTGTCCACCGCACGCCCGTCACCCGAGCGCCGTCATCCCGGCCGCCGATATTTCGAGTAGTTCGGCACTGTTTTATGACGGGCTGATGTGCCGGCAAAACAAATAGTAGATTCGGGGTCTATTCTATTTTCATTTCATAATTTAATATTCAAATGAACCCCGGCTGCTTCCAAGTTTTGTTGCATTTAAAATGTGCTTGTTTTTAACTTTTCAGTTTTTTCAGTCGGGTTTTTTAGTTTTTAACTACTTTTTTTGTAATGTTCTTTTAAAACCCTTCATTTTGATACCCTACTCGATGGTATTGGAAAATGTTTTGTTTTTTAAATCCGCTTTATTGCCCCCAAAATCCGCAAATTGCTTTTCTTTTTTTAATTTTAACGTAGCCACTAGCCAGTGACACTCGCGCCAACAAGACGAATCTAACTACGTATATTTTATTCAAATCCCTTCATTCGTTTAGGAGATAAGAGGGAACAAAGAAACGGACATACAACCACGCCAAACACATTACCCTCCTTTGGGCTTCACCGCAGTCGGGTAATAATAATGGCCACTTTTGTTTATATTTTCACGTAAACACAAATGAAGACGAAAAATGCTTCGAAAAGTGGTGTCAAGTCGTATGACGTCACAAGGTTAGTACTTTTTTACGTAGAAAGTGACGTCACAAGCCCCTACTCATAATCTTTGACACGTTTTATTTTCGTCAATTTATACCTATTATATTTGATAAAACACAAAACACGTACCTATACAAATTTTTAGATAATCTAACAGACGGACTAATTATTATTTTTTCAGTGAAATACCCTACTGGAGCCCTATTGTCAATGATGCTGTAAAAAGTAATATTAAGCTCGCAGCGCGCTGTAGTAATATTAAACACGCAGCGCGCTGTAGTAATATTAAACACGCAGCGCGCTGTAGTAATATTAAACACGCAGCGCGCTGTAGTAATATTAAACACGCAGCGCGCTGTGGCAACAACCCGCTTAAAGAAGAGAGAAACCATAATCGTTGCCAAAATCGATTTGTTTTCTTCACGTAACATACCATCACATAAATATCTTGGACATCATTCGTACTGGGACAGTACCTACCACCATGTCTTGATAAGCAGAATTACTTCCACCTTACAGCGTTCACCGTACTTATTTTCCGAATTCTGATTGAAACAGGAAATATCATTGTAACACACGCAACTAACGTAATATTGCTATAAGAGGTAGCCCCCCCTGCCCCCCTGCCCCCCTGCCCCTGACCAGCTGATTGCGTTACACTCACGCTAAAAAACAACGCCTGCGCAATAGCGACGCGCTGTTGCCACTCGCGGCCCGCGTGGTAGGTCCCGTTCTCCAAGGTCGTCCACATGTCGGCTCTCATAAATATTGCGAACAGATGCAGTGACCGTTCACTTGGCGGTAGCGGTAAGTAAGCCGCCCGCACATTTTGCATAATCTTAAAAGCGTTACATTACATTGTCATCAATCCGGGCCGTTATAAATAATTATTTATTATTGTCAACAACATAATTTCAAAGTTGGAATGAGTTGGTTGATAGCCAAGTTACTGTTATACTTAGAATTATTATAGACTTGTCCCATTTTCATACATGACATGCAGATACCACAAAGCGTCACCTGCTACGATCCTTGCATAGTCCTTCAACCTCAACCTCGACCTTGTTCATACATCTAGTCACATACGCATATACGTACGGTACTACGTACCTGACCTTTCTGAAGATCCTGCCCAAAATTCTATCAAATACAATGTTTATAAATATTTCATAGAATGAATAAACTAAACCGGCGCTACCCGGTCAATGGTCGTCTTTGGCTTTAAATAGTAAGATGTGCTAGCAAACCTGTTCGAGTTGGGTGTCCACTTCCAGTTAACGGGATTAAAGATCTCCGCTGAGCTGTTCTAGCTTGCACCGCCGGCGACCACGTGGAGGATCAGCTTCATTTGCGCATTGGGCATTGCAGGCGCATTGCCTTAAAATATACTAATTACCATTATTTTTCAATAATTAAATAAGGGTAGAAATGTACACACTGAATGACAGCAAAAGTCTCGGAAGGCGGTGTCCTCTGCAGCCTGACTGACACTCAGCAGTGTTATTGATAACTTTCCTGGCCTTGACTTCACCAGCGGCGTCGAGTATTAAGCTCACGTCGCTACCGACTGAAGCGAAAACTGAACACTGGAATCTCATTGAAAAAGCAACAGTGCTAACAAAGCAACAGTGCTAACAGTGCAAATCGCCGGAAACTGCGACCAGTACGCGCTGTGTTGTATGCTCATTAGACATGGACAGAGACACACTACTTATAAAATATAGATTGGCGAACTGGAAGCCAACAGCCTGCCCGCTTACCGTTCGCCTAATGATATCCCTAGGTTTAACAAAAAAAAAGAACTTGTGATTGAGTGATAACTAATAACTAAAAACAAATAGCAAGATAAAGGTACCTACCCAGGCCGACAGCTGCATGAATTAGTAGGTGATACTGTCCTTGCACGTCGTCTTCGTCGTCTAGTATTTTTACACTTGCGCATGAGGGACCAGAACAGAAGAACGAGAATTAGGACAATGGGAAGAAGTATGACAACCCAAAACAACGCACCAGTTTTCTTGTAAATAGTCTTGAAGTAATCACAACCCGGAAAACACAAAATTTCCGAATTACCGCCGCGTGGACTGAAAACGAAACAGAACCATAATCACAAACAATGACAATAAAATAGTAGTCGTTTATAGGGTGGAAGGAACACCGGCGCTAAAACGGTCACCACTTTGCTACGCGCATACACCATCAATCTATGTTCAAGTTACCGATAAGTTACCGATAAATATCTTTTATGTGGAACCCCACATTATTATATAAATTCAGTCAATAAAGTATCGAGAATGGATGATTTGTTTATGGTTATAATTAAATTACATTGGTAGTTGCGTTTATTCATACAGGATTGAGAAACGGAGACACTCTGCCAACTTTTGCAGAAGTATAGTAAAGGATGTAAGGGTGTAAGCAAAGACTATTTAGCTAAGCGTGGTTTAATACTCTATGGGTGTAAGGGAGCAAGCGTAGCGAGCGATAAAAAAAGTTAAAAGTTTACTTCTTTAGTACACTTATTTAGTCCCTCGAACTATACTCGCTACGCTCACTCGCTCAGGCACCAAACCCCGTCTATCTCGTGACGAAATAAGTTGCTTTCACCCCTAAGGTAACAATGTACTATTTTTAAAGCCAATGAGGTCAGAGAAAAATGATCACGGATAGCCCTACCCAGTGCCCAGGGTCTCCAGGCTTATGACGTCCATGTCTCCATGACCGAATGCAAGAACGAGCGAAGAGAGCTTTAAAATTTAAGCATCCTGACATTCCTGACTCTGACCCAAAAGTTAATAATTTATAAAATTTTCGAAAAATTCGAAATTCCGAAAGCAACCACACCGAACTACACGCCGCAATAACTTGTGAAAGTACTGTACTTGCCAATGGGGTATTTCGCCAAAAAAAATCTAATTAGTCCGCCTGTTAGGTTATCGAAATATATTCGATAGGTACGTGTTTTTTGTTTTATCAAATTAATAAAGATTGACGAGAATAAAACGTGTCAAAGATCATGAGTGGGGGTTTTGACGTCACTTTGTGGGTAAAAAAGTACTAACCTTGTGACGTCACAGTGAGACGACTGTGTCGTCTTCATCTTTTGTTTAAATAAAAAAAAAAAAAAATTGTATCCATTATTTTTTGAAAATCTATCTGACGGACTAATCGGATTTTTTTGGTGAAATACCCTATTCCCTAGCGGAGATCTCTTATTTGATGAATTTAACAACCCGCAGTGGTCTAGTAGCACCGCAGTGGTCTAGTAGCACCGCAGTGGTCTAGTAGCACCGCAGTGGTCTAGTAGCACCGCAGTGGTCTAGTAGCACCGCAGTGGTCTAGTAGCACCGCAGTGGTCTAGTAGCACCGCAGTGGTCTAGTAGCACCGCAGTGGTCTAGTAGCACCGCAGTGGTCTAGTAGCACCGCAGTGGTCGCGTCGGCATCAAAACAATAGGAAGTCTCCATCGACTAAATAAAAAACTAGGGTGAGACGACGCGTGCTGTAAGCAGTAACATTAACGTGCGACTGAGATTCCATGACCGAGATTAATTCCATATTATCTTGAACTTATAGTTCAGATTGCTCTTTAGGTAAATCTAGATCTCTGATTAGATCGTTGAGCTCTCATAAGTCTCAAATGTTGCATGTTTGAGGTAGGTACTCTGAACTGGAAATTCCGCCTTCTTGTATTAAAAATACTGGAGATGAGTTCTGTCGGTTATAACATTTCATACATTGAATTTTTTTTTCGAAATATTTTATATGTATAAAAACTATTTTCTGTCGCATGTAGAGCCAAGCTTGAAACTCTACACGCGCTAACTGTACAAACTGTAAAGGTAACTTCATAAAGTCTACCAGACACCTTAGTCAATATGTGGCTTGGTAATTTTGTTTCTACGAGAACTATTGTATACTCGTAACAGCCTAGACTAGCAATGAACAGTGAATAAAGTTTTCGCTTTACCACAGTCTTGCCTGTGCGATTGATTAACGTTGCACTCGGTACATCGTGCATGTGTTGCTAATGGTAATACAGTTTTATCAACCAAGACAAGACTGTGGTGAAGCCTGTGCGTGGTAGGCCTATTAAAGTACACAGACGTACGTACCGTGCTACTTCGTCTCCACTGGTGACGGCCGGTGCCAGCCTGGAAGGTAACATTTTTCTGAAATAAAAATATATTTTGCAGTCAATTTTTGTTTCACTCGAAGACGTTATGGCTGTGACATTTAATAAAATAATTCTCTCTAGCCCCGGTCGCTGGGTCCCACACTTGCTCTCCGATAGGCCCTTGTCTCCGCAATATAGGTATAGAAACGGACCTCCCGTACACACAGACTAGCTCGGAGACAAGAGCACATTTTTGATCACGTTTAGAACAGAGTTTTGAATCATTGTAGGTATTATGATTTATTTTTACATGTCACTTGTTATTGAGAATTCTTGGGAGCAAACCTAACGCGTGCAGTAATGGCTGACTTACATTTTTCATGTTATGCTTGGAGGTTGTCAGTTCACATCCTTTTACGCACAAAAATTATGTCAAAAATATTTACTGTGTATGGTCCGGTGCACACGCACAAGAATTGAGTGGACACGCACAAGTTGTGGGTAGGCAACCAGCACCACAGGGTGAGTTCTTCTTCTCCATCGCACGCCCGCCGCGCGCCGCGCCGTGGCAAATAATAAATCCCAACTCAAATGGGGAAGATTGAAGACAGGTCTCTTTCGCACAGGGGGCTCATTCAATCTCTGCCAATATCTTCATAACCATTCACTCTAGAACCAAACGTTTATCTGTTGTCGAATCACTCGTCCACTTCGTTCACGTTCAAGTGGCTTGCCGTCTGCTACCCGCACCCTTGTTGGGGGGGGAGGGGGGTTGGCATTTTCAAGTTTTTCGTGTTATATAGAACGTTCATGATCTTAAAGGGTTTCTAAATGCTCGAGAGGATCTGACCTCGTTACGCAGCTCAGTATAAACGATCGCTGATTCGACCATTCGACGTAACGGTCTATTGTAAAAGTATTCCTGCGAAGAAGGACATGAAGTAGGTATCTATCGATCGAGAAAACGTCGTTCGGAGTAAAGTATCAAGACCACCAAATACAGTCATAGCATTCACCAATCTTCTCGTCATTCTATTGTGTTATTAGGCGATGTCGGAACCTCGTCGTGACGTCACCAACTTATGTAACAATCATAACACAAATTTTGTTGTACACTTAAAAATAATTCGGTTCGGTTTCGTTAGACACGATTACCAAACGCCTAGGGAGATCGTAACGTGTTTCACAATGTTCTTGCTTTTTATTCGGAGGCAATGGTGTATGAAAGGGCCGTCGAGATGGGGATAGCTTGCTCGTAATGTAAAATGCAATGCTAGGCAATGCAATGGCCAGTTGCAATGTTAATGAGAGTGTATAATCTTTTTGCAACAACCCACCATGGGTTGTCAGATAGCGGACCTTGTCTGTGAACTACTGGATCATTCCCACTAGTTCTATTGCACAGTTCTACGATAGACTGTGAACCTTCATTGTGAGCTGAACGTTCATGCCACGTGCCACATTAAGACTCGCCAGGACTCATGGAATAAATTACAAACTTTCTCTTCCCTAGGTAATTTATTCACAATGTTCTGCAATGACCATACCTGGTGTTATTAGTACAAATGCATGCGGACTATCACGCTTCAATGACGTAACAGACATCACACTTTGGAGTACAACAGCTACCTTAAACATATTTCCATTAGAGTATTCAGAATCCACAATGGACTCCAATACGGAAATAGATGTTGCGCAGTTATGGCGTCATCCATGGCCCGCTATCTGCCCTGTGTTGTTACAAATAAACGCCTTAACAAAAAAATTGTTATGTGCTACAGAACCACGAAGAGCCAACTACTCTGGGAAAAGGCGATATATAGATTGCAACACTATAGTATATAACCGAACAACTGAGTTGTGGAAATCCGATAGGCTATAGTACAGTTCAGCTGCATCCGGTGAGACTGGGAGCAGACCCCAAAGCATAGTTGTAATACGGCTAGGCAGATGATGAACATTTCCACACTGATCATTATAGTCAGTGAAGTTGAACTGGCGATGTTCATGACAAAGGCCTAACAGATGTCAAACTGCGGGGTCTGAGTGTTTGGTGGTGAGTTGCATTGCATACATCTGCAAGAACACAAAACGACCATACAAGCTAGAGAGAGACTGCTTCATGAAAGAGCTTGGCGAATACTCTGTCGTTCACGGTCATTCCTTTGTTAGTGATGCGTCAAACAAATTGCATGGTTGGCGAGATGACACCAACTTCACCGCTTAGGTTTAAATCTTCATCATCAAATCCCCCTTAGGGGGAAAAGTGGAATCGAAAAGATACATCGTTCAGAAACCCCCCTGAGGCTCACAAGTTATAATCGTTTTATATGATTGGAGTTTAAATACTGAAATTGGTAGACATGTTATAGTCCAATGTTTTTTTTACATCATAAATAATGCAAATTAGCCTCTGTTTTTGTAACTAACCACCATTTTTCTCCTGAACTATCAATCATAGGATCTTATTTTTAATTCACGTCGGTGCTGCGAGTTGTTCGAAAAAGATACCGTGGCCTCGATACAAAGGGCTAAAAAGAGAAGATGGGTGGTTTATGGTCAGTGCAAGTCTGCATTCATTTGATGATTGTAAATGGGACAAGCCCGCCTCACTATTCCCAAACCACTGTAACTTCTGTAAGCCAGAATCAACAGTGGCGACCACAAGAAAAGCGCCGAGAGAATGAAGCTCGACGAAGTCCCAGAGAAATGATTTGACTGTCTTGGATCCCGCAACGAAATTAATCAGAAAAGAATAGCGGAGGAGTAGGAAAAGCAGAAATTTCCACTTCCCTCCATATCAGCAGGAGACAGAAAAGAACAAGGCCAATAGGCACACAGGGACGCATACAACTGGGATAAGCCCAGTTGCCTAGCACCACGGATATTGTTGTCATTAATATTACTGGGTCCTAAGTTGTGAGCTGTTATATCTGATTCCAATAATAGGTATGACAAAAATGCTTGAACGCACGGAAATTTGTTCTAGTTTCTACAAGGTCCGTATAGTAAATAACTCCGGATGTAACCTGTACACTATCCAACATAATATTGCGTTCATTCTGCCAAAGACTACACTCCCATAAAATGTGATGTGCAGATTGTTCATATTCGCAGTCAGATGTAGAACATTGACAAAAAGGCGACGCAACAAGCTTGAAGGAAAATAATTTACTCTTAAAGTTACCATGACCAGTGAGAAATTGGGCAACACAGTGATCCACCTCCAGCCATGTCCTGGCCAGCCGCTCACGAACGGATGGAAAGAACTGGTGGAGGTGTCGGCCTTTGATGGAATTATCCCACCTACATTGCCATTCTGACAAAAGATCCTCCCAGACGTCAGTCTGTGGTTTAAGTAATCTAGCTATTTTAGTACGGTCACGTTGTGTTAAAAAGTCTGCGTCCGCGGTCTCTCGTGCGCAATAGTACATTGAAGCACGGCGCTGCACTTCGAGATCGACTGGAAGTACCCCTGCCAGTACCGGTAAGGCTTCAGTACTAACCGTCCTATACGCTTTACACAAGAAAATCAAGGCCAACCGCTGGCTTTGAAGTAATTTACGTCGTGCCGCTCCTATGGTGGCCCTATCGGCCCAAACTGGTGCCCCGTAGCACATACACCCCAAGTACATTTGATGATTAAATACCCAATATTCTTTATGATACAAATACCCAATATTTTTTTTAGCATGGTAAAAAATATTGGGTATTTGTGTATGTGAGTTTAAATGTTTATGAACGCACCCACGATACAGGAGAAATTCCTAGCGTGGAGCAACTTTACAAATAAAAAGGGTAATGAGTTTTATGTTAATTTCAAGTTTGTGGGCAACTTTTGTCCCACGGCCGCCGCCACTTTGGAAAAAGGCTACCCCTTTTTCCAAAGTGGCGGCGGCCGTGGGACAAAAAAAATTTTCAAATGGTTTTTAATGTTTATCCAACGAACTATAGGTTTTACAAAAAATATTAGTTAGCACTTTTACTACTGCACTCAGAGAGCTTTAATGATTACTTAGGCTATCACTAAGTAAAGGTTTTGACAGTTTTGTCATACAAAAGTATGTCAAATCTTTACTAAGCTTAAGTAATTGTTAAATATCTCTGAGTACCGCAGTAAATCGTAGAACCAAAACTTAAAAGGTTATAAGCGAAAAATAGTATTCGTTTCGCAGCGCTGTACAAGCTTAACTAATGAATATAATTTAAAAAAGATCGTAATGAAAATTATTCCTAGAAACACCATTTACCACATTTTTCTAAAAAGACTAGACAAATTTGATTTTTTTTCTATTATTCACGGATTTTTGCTCATAACTTTTTTATTTTTGGTTTTATGACTAAAAGCAAATTGAAAACGTAATGATAATCTTATTTGCAACAAAAAATGCCAACTCATTTTTTGTCGTGAGACTTAGAGTTCGTCAGATCAACCATAAAAACCATTTATTCATGGTCTACCCATGTACCTAATATTACAATTTGTCATTTTATTTCGTTTAAAGTTATTATTTTTTAATTTCCGTTTCTTTTTTGCTTCTTTTTGAAAGAAAGAAAAAGTATTTATTGGTTTCACACAGGCCAAAACAAATTGACAAAAAATTTAAGATTAAAAAAGTAAACTAAAGAGAAACACTTCAAATTAGTACAAAATTAAAACAATAAGGAAGTCAGTAGTATGTGAAGATAAATATTTATCTAATCTACGGTTGTACAGTGTTTTTCAGACTTCTACTGACTAAAAACCACCCATGTTCCTTTTTAGCCCCGACGCGACGGGGCCATATTCATCCTAAGTTCTACTTTGGAAGAGGCATCATGTAGGTCTGAAGCATATTCTGAAGATCCTTGAAGTTTTCAGCGAATAAAACGAGGTCCTATGCTAATCTTAAGTGCGACATGTAGGCAACATTTATTTTAACACCGCAATTGTCCTGACTGCTGTGAAAAGTTTTGGTGAAATGGTGTCGCACTCCCCGTTTGATCTGCACGGGTCTGCCTCCCCCCGAGGTATTCTCTCAGGGGACTTTTTTGGTCATTTTTACATTCGAGTCCAGTTTTCCCCCCTGAGGAGGGTTTTCACAGGGGGGAAAAGTGGAATGTACCACAAGGTTGACTGCATGCTATTAGAGAGGATGAACAGAGTAAATTCAAAAATCGGTTTTCGAAACATTGACCTAGATCGTACTTAGTCGTCGTCGTTGATCGTACTCAGGACGTATGGCAGTGAACGTGGCTCGCAACCACACCGGATGACACGATGTAGGGCAGTGAGTGTGGCTCGCAACCACACCGGATGACACGATGTAGGGCAGTGAGTGTGGCTCGCAACCACGTCGGATGACACGACGTAGGGCAGTGAGTGTGGCTCGCAACCACGTCGGATGACACGACGTAGGGCAGTGAGTGTGGCTCGCAACCACGTCGGATGACACGACGTAGGGCAGTGAGTGTGGCTCGCAACCACGTCGGATGACACGACGTAGGGCAGTGAGTGTGGCTCGCAACCACGTCGGATGACACGACGTAGGGCAGTGAGTGTGGCTCGCAACCACGTCGGATGACACGATGTAGGGTAGTGAGTGTGGCTCGCAACCACGTCGGATGACACGATGTAGGGCAGTGTGGCTCGCAACCACGTCGGATCACACGATGTAGGGCAGTGTGGCTCGCAACCACGTCGGATGACACGATGTAGGGCAGTGAGTGTGGCTCGCAACCACACCGGATGACACGATGTAGGGCAGTGAGTGTGGCTCGCAACCACGTCGGATGACACGACGTAGGGCAGTGAGTGTGGCTCGCAACCACGTCGGATGACACGACGTAGGGCAGTGAGTGTGGCTCGCAACCACGTCGGATGACAAGAGGTAGGGCAGTGAGTGTGGCTCGCAACCACGTCGGATGACACGATGTAGGGCAGTGAGTGTGGCTCGCAACCATGTCGGATGACAGGACGTATGGCAGTGGAAGATGTAACAAAACAAGAATGCCGGCGCGGGGCTGACTATTGCTGAGCACGGCCCTCGTGTGTAGGAAAGAAGTGTGAGTTATTGACTTCACCCAATCACCCAACTATGTACTTATGTTTAATTATAATGTTAGTACTTACTGCTCGGGACTGTTTCTCTGCGCTATACGGAACACGTTTCTTATTTGATTCCTAGTTAGCTATTCTTTCGACGCCATTATGACTGTAAAAAGATAAGGAATTGTAAAATAATAATAATAATAAATGTCTATAACTTAGACCATTTATACTAGTTTTAAGGGGAATTATAAAACAAGAGGATAAAAAACAACTTAGCGACTGCTGATGAGATACTGTATTCATTTTAATAATTGAGCGGTGTGAATTTGAGTAAGCGAAAAAGTAACTAAACTAACGACGAATGTAGCATTATTCATCATATCAGCAAAATTGCTTGCTCCCAGTCATTAACAACATATCTGACAATTTCTGAACGCACCTCCATCGGTCTTGTGTTCCGTACATTAAATAAGAGAGAGCACGAAACTAACATGGACCGTCACCAACAATAAGGACGACAGTAGATTCTTCAACTTCTCCATTAACGTTCACGCTTTTTTTAGCCATTTTAAAACCTATACTTAAACCAAACGAAAACAAAACAAATGCCAAATACAAAGCAGAGTCTATAACCAAAACTATTTAACCGAAATAAAGCAAATGCAATCCAAAATATGCCAAGAAAGGAACAGCCAAAATCGCAAATATAATCCGCTAGAAATATTTAGGTATGTACTATTAGATACGGCGCCCACTCATCATCGGGTATATCTAACTCAGTGAAAACACAACGATAGCTCGTTTTAAAATACTACTAACGTCATCTACATATTTTCTTTCTTTTCTTTATCTATTGTCAACATTAAGAACTAAAAATTATTTTGTTCGTCTTAATTTATTCGTTCCGTTACTGATAGGTTCAAACTAATACATTTACATCCTCCATCATCCCTTATTTTATCCCCATGGGGGTTGAATTTATCAAAATTCTATTTAAGCGGACGTCTTCATCATAGTAGCTCCAATCTTAAATTTCAGTTCAATCAGTCGATCATTCGAGATCCTTGTACCACTACATAGAGTACAGTGTGTACAATGTATACGTACAGTCCTGTCACAATGTATACGTACAGTCGTGTCACACTTATTTTACCTCTATGTTGGTCTTGGCCTCCAGTCTAACAGGATACAGCTGAATACCAATACCAAACACTGGCGCGGAGGGCCTGCTTATCTGACGTCCACAACCTGCTACCCCTTGGTATAACTGGTTATCATACTCCCTGAGACTACCTGTAACGACTGCCAAAGATCTTATATGACCGCCGGGAGTAACGGCTCAACGTGAACCTCAGTTTGAACAGTACCCACGTCATGGGTGGAAGCAGTGTGACTTATTGTAAAAAAATGTCACTGCGATTTTGACAGTCTTGTCAAGAGGTAAAATAAAATGTTATAGGACTGTTCAAATATCTATGTCAGGGTATAACAAATATGGAAAAGTTTGTGATCATTGTAATTAAGTATAATTAAAAAGTGAAATGTTAAAAATACCAATGAGTAGATATACCTCACAGCCACCCGGACCACCCGACACTCTGCTGGAGCCGTGAATGAAGCCAGAACTGAGGATGCGGCCCGCTTGCGCCAAGAAGATAAGAATGAACGTGAACATCACGCATATGAATACGATCTCCACGAGATCGAATGTACTGCAAATGTCCGGCTTTGGCGGTAACTTCGCCATGTTCCAGAAACAAACTAACAAAATAAAAAATAAAAAAACAGTGATCATTCAGTTGCGTTCAATCGGAACGTTCTGGATCGGATTGCGGAAAACTATCTGTCAAAACCCGGTGTCCATAGCCTGTTCTAAGGAAAATCTTAAAGAAGACTTATTATTTAAATAGAGCATTACATAATAAACAATTTATATACTTAACACATAACCCGTAAATCAATTCACCGAAACATTATGCACAAACTATCTGTTCTGTCTGCATACTTATATGTATAAAGGGGTGATTTTCAAAATGTTTGTATATTGATCGTTAAATGAAAACGTCCACGTGAATATTATCCAAAAAATAGCTAATAGCATAAACTAGTATTATTTTTTATTAAATTAAAAGAAGCGGCCGCGAAGCCCAAAAGGTATGCCCATTTCATTGTTTCCTCATAACCCCTTTTTTTCATATTTTTTTGGCGAGTGGAAAATCTTCAAATAACCCTTCCCGCTCTTGGGCAGAGCGAAAGGGAGTGTCAGACTTCTACTGACTACAAACCACCCATGTTCCTTATTAGCCCTATATGTCGAAGCCGCGGTAACTTGTGAACAACCCGCAGCCACGACGACGGGTCCTCATAACCCCTAAACGGATGAATGGATTTGAATAAAATCTTAGTCGGAACAGTGCTGGCTATAAAAACAAAGTCGATAAACGATGCCGATCGGCAGATCGACTATTAATAGTATAATATAAAGGTACTGCACTAGCAATTATCGTATACATGATGTGGAAAAATATTATTGGTGTGACAGACGAGAAAAAACAATCCTGTTTGTCATACTGGTGTGATATGAGTCGGCAACGCTTTTTTGTAGTTGGTTTTCAACATTTCTGATCATAATAATAGGTAAATATAATAAAAAAGGACTTCTTCGGCATTAAAATATTTTCATATAACAACCACGTGTGACTAAGCAGAAGCGCGTTACAAAAACTAACATGAAGATTCCATATTACAGTAGCTTTTACATTGTTATTAAGGTACTGTTTATTTTATTTTCTATTTATATACCTACATACATTTTTATTATGTCTTGTCTGCTTTTTATGTTGTCTGTGAAACGACTTTTTTTTTGGGGTAAAAATCACATATTATGGTAAAACTCAATGTAGCAATGTTAAAACATTGTGCTAGTGGGTGCTTTGAATAGTAAAGGGGCTATGGATGTAATTTAAGTAAAGTTATAACCTGAAAAACTGGTATTTACAAAAACAGTTGTGTAAAATTTGGAACTTTGACCCCCCAATATCTCCGTAACTAGGGGGTTCCCAGGTATGGTCTAGAGCCAAAAAAATATCGTAGTGGTCGGGAGAAAAAGTGTCCTTCATTTGCGTTAAGGGTACTTTTACACCCTTTATGTAGGTATGAGTCTAAGGGTCCCTAAGTTCGGACACTCTCAAAGTCTCCTAACACCGGGCAGTTTAACAGCAAGTTTGTTTTTGTAGTAGGTATTTATTTTTATTTTTGTTTTTCAGATTCAACACGGGTAAATACAAACTGAGATGTGAGAGTACACCCAAACATGACATATTGAAAAAAGTCATCGATAAATCAGTCTTCGCGCGAACTCGGTAACGTTCGGGTGCAAAAAAAATATCTTCCGTAAAGATGTGAATAGTGTGTAACATCGTTATAAACGAGTTATTGTGATTTGTGCAGAACAAAATAGACATAATGGACGAAGATGGTTTATTATGGTTGTGTGTAACCTCATATACGGCCGAAGAAATTACCACAGCGAAGGATTTGTTGTTTGAATCCGTTGCCACGAGTACCCGCAACATTTCGCGACGAAAAAACCGTGAACAAAAAGACGTCGAAGATATTATATTTGAGTGTTTAAGAGTACAGATCCAGATAAAACCCTTATCTTTGTTGCAAGGGAATTAGAAAAATGACCCCCGGTGTCTTTCGATCACATCGATGTCACGGCCTTATTAAAGGATATTGTCGTGTTAAAATCGGAGGTAAAAACTTAAAAGAATCCTGTGCTACGGTCGACCGACATGAAGTTTGCGTCGTTGGTAGGTGTTGAAAGCACTGGAACCGCAAACGTAAACATAAAACGAGGGGCATGCTTACCCCGCGATGACCTCCGGCCACCGTAGACGCGGGCCTGTGGACGGTGAGTGATGGGCTAACTCGCCGTCCGTCCGTCTCACGACGAAAACAGGCCGTGTCGACGCGACGGCGCGTTCGTGTTCCACGCGCGCCTCAAAGAGATGTCAGCAACATGGGAGGGGCCCGAAAGGGCCGACGCCTGTCGGGGCCGCGGGTAGTCCAACGGTTATCGCGGCCTCGACATAGAGGGCGAAGAAGGAACATGGGTGGTTTTTAGTCAGTAGAAGTCTGACACTCCCTTTCGCTCTGCCCAAGAGCGGGAGGGGTTATTCGATGATTTTACACCCACCAAAAAAAAAAAAAAAAGGGGGCATGCTTACTCCCGTCGGGGCTGCGGGTTGTACCTACACTAGTCACCGCGGCTTCGACATAGGGCTAAGAAGGAACATGGGTGGTTTTTAGTCAGTAGAAGTCTGACACTCCCTTTCGCTCTGCCCAAGAGCGGGAGGGTTTATTCGATGACTTCCCACCGCCCAAAAAAAAAAAGGGGGGCATGCTTACTGGATAGCGGTCGAGACAGTGGTCCAATCGGTTTGCTAAATATCTGAAACTCAAACCGTAATAGCATCAAGAGTTCACCTGAGCAAAACGATTGAACATTTATCGATCAGGTGAATTGGCGAACTCCGTTACCCTTGCAGAATATAAACAAAGGTGGTGATCGTAATAAAACATCTGTACATTGCACCGCATCACACAACCGCTGTCACCGCCGCGCCGTCTCCCCGGCTGTGTGAAAAAAATCCTCGTACATTAAGCAGCTAAAAACCTCGTATTTTGACTTTCAAACCTCGTACATTTATAATGCATCGAAAACGTCCTAAAACCAAAATTAATGCATAATTCACTACTAAATTTAGAACTTATTACGCAATGAAATAAAGTATTGTTTGTTAAGTTTCTTACAAAAACAAGCATCACTTTGTGTTGAAATGAAACAAAAAATACACTTCTCATCAAAAAAATCGAAACACTTTCGTTTTTATTGTTTTTGTCCTAATTTTTTACAAAAGAGAATTAATTCCATGAAAAAAAAAACATTATTGTGTAGCTGGCAGTTTGGTCATTACAGTAAGAAGAAAAAAATCAAAATTCGAAATTAGAATTTCATTTGTTTATCCTATAAATGAAATTAATCACTGTTTTGAGACAAATGTGTATTTAGGGTTGGAGTACGTTTCTCGTTTAAAAACTAAAAATTAGCGCTTGTCTTTAAACTTTTTGTTTCTTATTTCATTTACTGTGACTTTGGGACGTCAAAAAAACTTTTTTTTCTAAAACATATGGATACTTCGCCCGCAGAAGCCGCCCAAGTGGTGGCATTGCTGGATTCTGGACTTAGTCAGCGTGTTGTGGCTGCAAGAGTGCATCTAAGCTTATCATCTGTTCATAGAGTCTACAAACGCTATCGGGAGACTGGTTCGTTCACGCGCCGTTCAGGATCTGGCAGGAATCGGGTCACTTCTGAGCGAGATGATCGATTTATTGTAACAACTTCTTTACGAAATCGACGCCTTAACGCTTTTCAACTGCAGCAGCAACTTCGCGTTGTACGAAGAGTAGCTGTAAGTGACTCTACAATAAGAAGAAGGTTGAAGGAACGCGGATTGGCACCGCATAAGCCAGCGAATGGGCCGAAATTAACTACAGACCATCGAAGAGCGCGCCTTAACTTTGCACGCGAGCACCTAACTTGGTCATACCTTCAGTGGAGCAAAGTACTGTTTTCTGATGAGTGTAAAATTATGCTGTATGGTAACGACGGAAGGAACAAGGTCTACAGAAGAGATGAAGAACGCTTTGCACAATGCTGCATTGAAGAAAAGGTCAGCTATGGTGGCGGTTCGTGGACGGTTTGGGGAGGAATCAGCGCCGACGGTAAGACAGAACTTGCCTTTGTGTCTGGGCCACGGCTGCCTGCACTAAACTCTCATCGGTACATCGAACAGTGTCTTGAACCTCATGTGATGCCCTATGCACATTTTATTGGCAACGACTTCATATTCATGCACGACAATGCTAGAGCTCACACCGCGGGCGTCGTACGAGATTATCTTACCGAAGTCGGTATCTCCATTATGGTATGGCCAGCAAGAAGCCCGGACATGAATCCCATTGAACATCTATGGGATGAATTAAAGAGACGAATTCGAGCAAGAGATCCAGCCCCAGAAACACTTAGCCAGCTGCAAAATGCAATCCAAGAGGAATGGGATAATATACCACAACATGTGATCGTGACTCTCATCCGATCGATGAAGAACCGTATGGAAGCAGTAATAAGAGCTCGCGGAGGGAATACAAGTTATTAAATAAACGTTTCTTACATTTTTTTTTCATTTACGCGTGTTGTTTTACCCATTTCCTTCATATTCCATACAGGGTAAAAATTACTCATTATACAAAATACGAAACCTATGAAGACTTCATTTGAATTTAGAACATTAACATTAGGATTTAAAAACCTCATACTACTCACTATTAAATGACATTTTACATTTATTCCTAAATATACACATTTTTCTGATAATCCTTATCAAATCATAAACTGCGAGGTGTTTCGATTTTTTTGATGAGAAGTGTATTTATTAAAAAAAGTTCAACGAATGGAACACGTAAGGAACAGGAAAGAAAGAAAGTAGAAATTTGCGCTAAGATAGACAATCATCGCGTAAATGCGCCAATGAAATTTTGGTGTAAGAAGTTCCTACAAGTTCTGATGGATGGCACTAGTTTTTACTATAATATATTATGCAGTGATGCGAAATATACGTATGGAAGTTCTATATTATCAAAATCTCGTACATAATTGAACGAGGTTGATAGTGTCCTCGTACCTCGTACGAAAGACCACGAATCTCGTATGTGTACGAGGAACCTCGTACGTTTGGCAACCCTGAGCCCCGGCCTCAGGCGAGTGGTGGGAGCGGAGCGCTCAGCTGTTCGCCGATACATGACGCGAGCCCTACGTTGTCAAACCGGTTTGCTATGGAGTTTGGAACGAATTCGTCACCGGCAGCTTGTAAAAAATGTAAAAATGTCTTGTTGGATGTAAACAAATTAAAAACATAAGCGGAAATAACGCGTCATGGCGAATGGAAGTCTCAGAATCCTAAAAATGAGTGGATTTTAGTGCAAGAGAAAATACTCAAGAAAAAAGAGTCACGGTTAGTTAGAGGTAAGGCTGTCTGCTTGCCTGGAAATAAGTTAAAGTCTGCGAGTGTGACGGTACCTCTGTTTCTTTCTAACGTGCACGCAGAGAGACATCAGAAAATGATATCGCGGAGTACGTACTCACAAAAATGCAAGAAAACGTCGTTTTACAGAAAATAAAAATGAAGGTACAAAAAGACTATAATGCATTCTCAGACCAAGAAAAAAAGGCACGCGCCGCGAAAACCACGCTACTACAAGTAAAAATGTGTATGTTTACTTGTAGTAGCGTGGTTTTTGTGGCTTCACTGTTGGTTTTCGCGGCGCGCCATGTGCCTTTTTTTCTTGGTCTGAGAATGCATTTAAAATAATGGTTCCGAGTGCTAAGCTAGACATGTTTTTGAATGAAGGATTATGGCCGGCCGATATTACATGCAGACGCTTCAGACCTTATAAAAGCCCTCAGTCTGACGGCGTTGAACTTTCCAGAAAAAATCCGAAATAAATAAATATGAATAGTGTAACTCTCGTTACATACAACTGCAAAAGCGTCACAAAGCGGCTTTGCAGTCATGCGGACATTATTGCGTTGCAAGAGACTTGGTTACAGCCTGAGGAGCTACCGTATCTATCCAGCGTGCACGAGGGCTTCGGGAGTACGGGAACGTCGGCTATGGACACGGCTGCCGGCATCATCAGAGGTCGTTCCTTCGGCGGAGTTTCGCTATTGTGGCGTAAGGCGGTGTTCCCGTGCGTTTCAGTACTTGCGTGTCCTAATCCGCGTATTGCGGCAATTCGTGTTACGACGAACGATAGGCCAGTGCTAGTCGTGAGTGTTTATATGGCTACTGACAGTATAGAAAATGTGTGCGAGTTCACGGATTGTCTGAGTTCTTTATGTGCCATAAAATAAGTGACAGTGACATCGAGTCGGTCTTCATATATATTTTTTTTTTTTTGGCGCGAGTGTCAGACTTCTACTGACTAAAAACCACCCATGTTGCTTCTTAGCCCTCTATGTCGAGGCCGCGATAACTAGTGTACAACCCGCGGCCCCGACGACGCGGCGACGACGGGACGGTCTTCATACTTGGTGACTACAATGCACATCCAGGTGACCGTTTTTACCGCGAACTAATAGATTTCTCGATGGAACAAGATTGAACTTGTGTAGATACTGACAGGTTGCAATTGTCGTCAGGGTCGTTCACACTTGTTAGTGAGGCTCACGAGAGCAGTAGGTGGCTTGACCACTGTGTGGTGACTGACTCTGCTTTGAATTGTATAAAAGATGTGTCCCTAAAATACGACGTTTATTGGTCTGACCTCTAGTTATATCATGTAATCTCGATGTTATAAGACGGAAAACGATATCAAAAAACACTACTTGTAATAAAATACAATAGGGAGAAAGGAATGCAGACCAATATCATGCCTATGAACATATGTGTAACTCTCAGTTGATATTAATTTGTTAGTTGACTTAAAAAAATGTTGTGGTAAATATTGTAGTGATAATTCTCATAAAGAGAAAATAAATAATTTATATTTATAGTTAAAATTTTATGTTCGTGTGCTATTGCGACCTATAAAAGCAGTCGAGGTAAGCGGAAACCCCTGGCGGGCTGGAACAAGCATGGGAGCGAGGCTCACAGGATTGCCAGGACGCAGTTTAATGTATGGCGTTGCTACGGTCAACCGTCCTCTGGCCCTATTTTTGACGCTATGATGAGTGCACGGAAAATCTTTAAAGAAAAGCTTAAGTGGTGCCAAACAAACCAAGAACAAATTAAAATGGATCTACTAGCTAAACACCATGCTAAATCGGATTTTAAGGTTTTTTGGAGAGCCACTAATAGGTTGAACCCTAAGCCGGGTGTTCCTGTGAGCGTCGACGGGTTTTCCTGATGTCCTAGGGATATAGTAGAGATGTTTAAAACCCAATTTACTGTTAAATCGACACTGGGGCCGCCGTGCGCGGTATTCGGTGCTGGGCCCGAGCATGCGGAGGTGACAACCGTCATTCTTACTAAGGAGATAAGGCACATAATACAGAAGATGACGAGGGGCAAATCACCTAGTCATGACGGCTCAGCATCGAGCACCTGCAGCATGCTGGTCCCCACTTACCTCGAGTGCTGGCACTTTTATTTAATCTATGTCTGAGTCATTCTCATCTTCGTCTGATCTTGTGCGAACTCTGGTGGTGCCGGTGATCAAAAGTAAGACTGGAGACGTATCGGACAAGTCTAACTACAGGCCTATCTCACTCGCCACCGTCATAGCCAAGATACTTGACAGCGTGCTCAACTCAGGTCTAAAGAAACATGTGCAGCTCTCTGACGCCCAGTTTGGATTCCAGCCTGGGTTGTCAACAGAGACGGCCTATTGTTAGCTTGAAGCACGCTGTCAGGTATTATACGGCTAGAAAAACGCCGATATATTCTCTAGTATCACAACTATCTGTTAGGTTAGGTGAGAAGAATCAGACTCGATACAATACTAAGGTTCTCGGCACTTTACGGGGACCTTCCCCTACTGCATATTTAGGGTTCCGTAGCCGAATGGCAAAAAACGGAACACTTATAGATTCGTCATGTCTGTCTGTCCGTCCGTGTGCCACAGCCACTTTATTCGGAAACTATTAAGACTAAACAGTTGAAAGTTGGTACGAAGATGTATTCTATGAACCGCTTTACGATTTTTATACAAAAATAAAAAAATAAAGATTTAGGGGGGTCTCCCCATACATGGAACTGAAACTGAAAATAACTTTTTTCATCAAACCTATATGTGTGGGGAGTTTACCTATAATATAAATAAATGAAATATGCAAACAGACAGTTTTCATGTGAATTGCAATAATCGAATGCAACTATTCGCCTTTACTCTCCAGGATAATTATGTGCGTTCGCTACGAATAACTGATTCCTTATGGCAATATATTTATTAGTGAAAACCGCATCTACATCGAATAAGCCGTTTCTGCTTTTAGCACAATCACACAGACAGACAAACAGACAAAAAAAATATTAATTACAATCTCGGGTTCGGCATCGATATAATAACAGCCCCTGCTATTTTTTTTTTATATATCTCCATTGTACAGACACCACTTTTCTACAATTTTATTATAATATGTTACTTAAATAAATGATTAATTTTTTTTTATGTTTTGATTATCTTCAGTCAAATAGCCGTAATATTTCCGTTTTGTTATTTTTTTGTGACGGTATTCATTTTTGTAACTGTACAAACATTTTGAATATAACCCAGAGATCGAATCAATAAAATAATGTAATGTTTATATCAGCAATTTAAACTGCCTGCGAAGGTAGTATTAGTAATAGTAGTAATAAGTATTATGCATTATTATTGCACAGGACCTGCCACATTGGCAGCAGTATCATCGGCTGCTGCTCCCATGTAATGTGCATTGTGTGGTACATAGGTTACGAAAGGCATTTGCCTGTTGTAGACATTCCTGCCGAACGTTTGCACGATGTGTTTGTGAGATTAGGATAATAACAACCATGAACACAATAATAATATGATTACCTCAATAACAAGATACTTAACGGGTTTAAAAAAAAGAAAACAATTTTTCAACAGTCAGTAATAGTACATTATGATATAAGTGCGGTAAAATGAAAATTACAGCCGAGGGCCGTAGGCGAGGGCTAAAAGAAAGCAGAGGCTGTAATTATCAAAGCACACGTATGTCATACGACGTTTTATAACATATGTGCGAGGAAATAAATAAAACTCGGACTTTCTTAAATGAATAAATCTTTAATTAAAGCAGTTATGAAAATTTGAGCAATTAGTAAAATTGATTATTACTTCTTAACAAATAAGCGATGCGCGCGCGTTCGCGCTTTTTTTTTCAGGCATAGGCACAAAACAGCCAGTATTATTAATAAAGTAAATTAATATTTTTGTTTTTGTTACAGATATTAATGGTTGCAATTTATTGTCAAAATTAATTAAATTAAAGAATTAAATGTTTATTTATTATATTTTATCTCCCAAAGTTAATTTTATTCATAAAATGTTGACCACTTTACGAGCCAAAGTGTTATAAAAGATGTTTATAACACATTTGCTCGTAAAGGGGTTATTTCACCAATTTCAATATCGTAATGTATCTCATTGCGGACTTGTGCGGTAATGTAATGTAAATCGCACGGTTAATCAAGATGCTGCGTCAAAACGAACGGTACCTACATTTTTAAATCTTAGCAAAGAGTTTTTATTTCAGAAAAGTGGTCAACATTTTAAGAAAGTCTGAGTTTTATTTATTGCCTCGCAAATATGTTAATAAAACGTCGTATGACATAATTACGTGCGCTTTGGTAATTACAGCGTCTGCTTTCTTTTAGCCCTCGCCTACGGCTCGGGCAAGCATTATCGCCTACGGCTCGGGCAAGCATTATCGCCTCGGCTGTAATTTTCAACTTACCGCACTTAAATCATAATGTACTATTATTATCATCACTACACATATTATAAAACAAAGTCCTCCGCCGTGTCTACCTGTTTGTGTTTTCGCGATTAACTCAAAAACCACTGCACCGATTTCATGCTGTTTCCACCAATGGATAGAGTGGTTCTTGAGAAAGGTTAAAGTATACAGGGTGTTTGGTGCATCGTTTGCCAAATTGAATTGGCCGAAAGAAGAGGTCATTTGCTATCGCTTCAGGCTCAAGTACTCATTTTTGGCCACACCGGTTTTTTTATTACAACTTTCTAATTTTTATTTTGAAAAAATCCAAAACTCAGCATTAAAGCTTAAATTTAAAAAAAAGTTTTAAGTGTAGTCTTCAAATTTCATTTTTATTTACATATGTACTGTTGTATGGCTCTATCAAATTTAAAATTACTTGCAAGTAACATCTAGTTTTTTTTTAATAAATCACAAAGTTTTTGGAAAAATAAAAAATGAACTTAAAACTCAACTTTAAATAGCTATAAAAAAAAAAATAAAAGCGATCAGGATCTTCGAATTATTTTAAAAAGTTCTCTAGTCTGTCCCCTTTCCAACGGTATGTAATGTGTTAAAAAACTCTTTTAATATCTTTAATAATTAGCTAAATGTGTAGTCGAGACACATCAGGCTGATATTGGATATTACGTTTAAAACACTAGTTTTCGCATAAATTACATGCTATTAGTAGATAGATACTGTTATCTCACGTCTTACGTAGTCTCTTATCTCGTTCTTACATAGGGAACTTTCCTCGAAATTGAAAAAAAAATACATTATTACAAAAATAATCATTTATTAATAAGTAATTTAATTACATACTAATCTTACAAGTCTTGTTCAAACTGTCTACCACTATTGCGTATGCACGCGCGACATCTTCGTCTTATCTCAACTGTAGTGGTGCGTAAACGCATTTCTGCTTTGATCGTCATGAAAGCCGCCTCAATGCGTTGGACTAAATCATCTCTTGTCTCAACTTCCGTGGCGTAGACGAGTTCTTTGGCCCGTCCCCAGACGTAAAAATCCAACGGAGTTAAGTCTGGAGAACGTGGAGGCCAAGGAATAGGGCCATCCCTCCCAATCCATGAGTCCGGGAATGCATCATTCAAGTACTCCCTGACGGTTATTCTCCAATGAGCGGGACAACCGTCATGTTGGAAAACAAAAGACCTGTCTTCACTGAAAATTGGCAAATCAGCTAATAATAAGGGCAACTCTGTTTGCAGAAATTCTAAGTAATTATCCCCGTTCAGGTTGTCAGGTAAGTAGTGTGGTCCAATTACATGATTTGCAATGACTCCTGCCCAAACGTTCACACTAAATCGTCTCTGGAATGACCTTTGTCGTTTTACGCGTGGGTTTTGATCTTTTGCTGTCCAGTGGTGTAAGTTATGTAAATTGAGGATTCCCTCTTTAGTAAATTTGGACTCATCCGTCCACAGAATTCTTTTTAAAAAGACCGGATTATCCACGTCTGAATGCAGTAAAAAACGACAAAACTGGACACGGTTATCAAAGTCTTGATTCTCGAGACCTACAACAAATAAAATACGCGTAAGAATGCATTACTTTCTCGCAAGATTTTTTTTTATTGTTTGTAAAAAGTACGGGCAGTACAATGTAAAAGACAATGGCCTGACCGCTGAAGGTTTATGACATCTGGCAGAGTGACGTCAAAGCCGCTACCTGCTGCTGCGTCGGGTACGCGGTAAAGCTAGAAAGGGTTCGCAATCTACGTTAGCGCCTACGGTTGTGAGTCTATTAATTTAAAAATTACGTACCTTGCACCGGAGTGTAATGGAAAGCATGTTTGTTATTTTGGCGAAGTACTCGCCATACTTTCCAGATCGAAATTCCCAGTAATGCAGCTACATTTCTTATGCTTCTAGTGGGATCTTCTTCAAACAGTGCCAGAATCTGTTCATCTACGTCAACATTATGACGCACTACAATCCCTCTTGGTTCACTAGCAGTCAAATTACCAGTCTCACGTAAGCGTCGATAAGTGTTCTGGAAAGTATGGCGGGAAGGCAATCGTCTATTGGGAAAGCGTTCCTGATAAATTCTTTGTGCTTCGCGAGCAACACCATCGGCTCTTCCATAAGCCATCAAAATATCAGCGTATTCTTCATTAGAGAATGTAGCCATATTGTAACACAAAAAAAATCACGAAAGTTAACACAAACACCCACAAAACTCAATGAAAAGATAACAGTAACAGAAATTAACAGTAACAGAAAATAACAGTAACAGAAAATAACACAACAACAACAAGGGGTTAGTTTTCAGAGACAGTCAAATAACGACTAACAAACTTAACCAATTTGCGGCCAACCCAATAACAAAAAGAGACAGATAATGAATTCTACTGTGTAGGAGGGAGATAGCAGGCTTTACCTGCTTCGTATGTATTGTTTACGCGAAAACACTTATTTATCCCGAATATGCAATAGTTTGATGGTGCGTCCCGATACACAAACTTAGCGTATTAGTGAACTTACTGAAACATTTTTTAAACACATTGCATACCGTTGGAAAGGGGATAGACTAGAGAACTTTTTAAAATAATTCGAAGATCCCGATCGCTTTTAGTTTTTTTTTTATAGCTATTTAAAGTTGAGTTTTAAGTTCATTTTTTATTTTTCCAAAAACTTTGTGATTTATTAAAAAAAAACTAGATGTAACTGGCAAGTAATTTTAAATTTGATAGAGCCATACAACAGTACATATGTAAATAAAAATGAAATTTGACGACTACACTTAAAACTTTTTTTTTAATTTAAGCTTTAATGCTGAGTTTTGGATTTTTTCAAAATAAAAATTAGAAAGTTGTAATAAAAAAACCGGTGTGGCCAAAAATGAGTACTTGAGCCTGAAGCGATAGCAAATGACCTCTTCTTTCGGCCAATTCAATTTGGCAAACGATGCACCAAACACCCTGTATAATTTGACCGACATCAACGTGGAAAGCCGCGGGGATCAGCTTTTATGATAACAGACTATGCTCTATTTAAATAATACTTTTGAAATTAAGGTGCAAAATGTGCAGAGGCTAGGTGAAACATTAATAGAATTGTACCATCCATTATTGATACATGACATTTTAAGCGAATTAAGATACTTACGTAGGTAGGTACGTCCTCAAGTACACAATAGTGATTGCATTCAAACGGTTTATTTTTTCTGTGATATTATTCTTAATATTTTTACAGCTTGTACCGACAGGAGTTTTGGTGTCAAAATGGTGATATCTAAACATGAAAAATATCGTAAGTACGCTGGTAAAATTATTGGAGAATCACATCAGTATCTAAGATGGGTAAATTGTACGATGCGCCTTTGAATATTCGAAGTTAATATTGGGGAGCAATTTTCCCAGGAGTTAAACACAAGCTAGACAAAATCACTCCAATTTAAAATCTCTTCTCACACCGTACATCAGGTTGATAAAGCAAAGAGATTGATTCACAAATACATTGGACACTGTCGTGATCGTAATATGGTATGCATTACAGATTTACATAATCATAAGTAGGTATAATAAAAACCTGTCATATGATAATATACCTTTGTACCTGATGGTTTTACTCTATTATCCATTTTAATGATTAAAATACTGAGGGCCATTGGCGGATGGCCAGACGACCGATGAATTTATCATATTTCCAACTGTTTTTTTATTATTTTGCGCGTTTTGGTCAAAACCAAAGTTATGAAATACGAAGACAGGGACACCTGTCAAATAAAAGAAATAAGAAAAAAGTTCCACGCAGGTTCCATATATATATCATGTTCATTAGTCTTTAATTTTAAAAAAATATTAAATTAGCACTCGTGATGATATTGATAAACTATCGGTTGAACATAATATTGAGCTATCTTGTGTTGAGCTGGATAAGCATGTAGTGTGCGTTTACAGACCCCCAAATTATTAAAACTACTCTACATTTGAGTCAGTAATGGAAGATGTTTTAGCAAAACCGGTAATAAATCAGTAGTTATATGTGGCGACTTTAATATTAATATTTTAGAAAAAAAAATCAAATAGCAGTACATTTTTGCATCTTTTTAAATCATTTAATTTGTTAGACGTGTTTTCGAAACCAACCCGAACTACTACAAATACTGCTACATGTCTGGATAATATTTTTTGTTGTTGCAACTACTTGGATAAATTCATAGTAAATTACCTTCCTTCGGATCACAGCGGTCAAAGCGTTGTTTTCGAATCCTAGACACCAGTACAAAAATCCAAATAAAATCTAGATAAATAACACCCAGCAATTTAAATAAGTTTAATGATAATTTATTTAGTAATTTAGGCATTCCAAGCCAGATTATAGACAATGTAAATCTATTTTATGAGGAATTCTTTTTGGTGATTCACACGGAGTTCAATAATACAATAAAAACGAAACTTTTAATAATTAAATGTTGCAACTTACTCTTAAACCTTTAAAAACGCTTGCAAAGTAGCTAAAGCTTTATTTATTAGCAACAAGATTAAATTCGCCGATAGTAAAATATCGAAAAGACGGTTTGGAAAATTATCAATAGTGAAACGAATACGACTTCACGTCGCCTTTTAAGTTGTAAAAACGAAGTTGCTCAAGAATTTGTAGATTTCTTTACTAGTATCCCACTTAAAACTACTGAAACCACAAATTCGTCACCCTTGCTTTCTATTAGTTAGTTCCAGCCTGTCCGGTTGAGTTTCAATTTAAACATAAAAACCCCATACCAGTCATTAAAGTTTTTAAGGAAATTAAAGTCAAATCAACCGAAGATCTATGGGGACTGTCGATTACAGTTTGTCAAGCTATTATTGAGACTGTAGCTCCATACTTAGCCTAAATATTTAATTTGTGTGTGGATCAGGGAGTCTTCCCGGAACTAATGAAATACAGCAAGATAATACCAGTTTTTAAATCCGGTGACAGTAAAGACATTAGCTATAGACCCGTATCCGTTTTGCCCGTTTTCAGCAAGGTGTTTGAAAAGGTAATGCTTAATCAAATGCTCATCCACTTTAACACCAATAAAATCTTACATGTGAAACGGTATGGTTTCACCAAAGGACGTTGTACAACTGACGCCGGTGTCACCTTATTAAAACATAAATTTACTGCGTGGGAAGAGTCACAAGATGCCATAGGAATCTTCTGTGACCTCTCGAAAGCATTTGATTGCGTCAACAACGAAACTTTCTTGGGGTTAACGATTGACTCAAGGCTACAGTGGGGTCCACATTTTTAGAAAAATCCGTCAATTTACCGCGACACTAGTCTATTTTGGCTATTTTCATAGTGTTATGTCATACGGTATTTTACTATGGGGACGGGCTGCAGACATCGAGTCAATATTTATTCTGCAGAAAAGAGCCATTAGAGCTATACATGGTCTACGAAGACGCAATTCTCTGAGAGAGCTGTTCAAGGAAATTAACATCATGACAGTACCTTGTCAATACATCTATGAAAACATCATGTACGTTAGGAAAAATCTGCATGTATTTAGCAAAAGAGGTGACAGACACCACTATAATACGAGAAATAGGGACCAACTAGTTCAGCCAGGTTTCAGGCTAGCTAAAGTAGATTCATCTTTCATGGGGTACTGTTTAAAATGTTACAATAAAATACCCCCTCACATTCTTTAACTGAATGAGACGAAATATAAATTTTGTATAAAACACACACCATGAAGGGAAGCATACTATAAGTTGGGGGATTACATTGATGATTAAAATGCTTGGCTCAATGCTGGTCCTGCTCCACAACCAAAGGGGCAAATAAATCGATAATCATGTGAAGTTATTGTAGAGGCTGCAGAAGATTGTAAAAAAAATCTTTGCATTGTATAGATTCAATATCTTAATATTTAATTATAATTGCATGGCACATGTGCAAAAGCAAAAGCAAAATGTGCAAAAGCTAGTGTACTATAAAGCCACTTTTTACATTTTGTTACATTTCAATGACGTTGCCTTGGTGGCTGAGAGAATGTCATGCTCACTCAAGTGGCGCGTGTGTCGGATCATTTAGTTCCCTTCAAAATGGTTGAGTTGAATGGTACTGATCCATGAGTCATGTTCGTGAACGGGCGCTGTCAGTGGAGACTGGTCATCTCTTAGTTGCCATGGTTTATATTATACTCGTATAATATTTTTATTTGTTAAATCTTTTTACTTCGGACGCTCTTAACTTGCACGTCTTGCAATATAGTTCTCAATAATATACCATTTCGACATGAATGATGTAATGTACCAAGATTTTGTGACAATACTCTGATTTAAAAGACTGTCCATGGAGTTTCTTGCCCGTCCTTCTCCATAGAGATCTACGCTAGGGAATGGGCAACTGCAGTACTTTCACAAGTTATTATGCATTGTGACTGTGACTGTAGCTTAAGAGTGCAATGCGTCGCGCGTCGTTTCGGGGGTTGCTGCGTCGGGTTGCGCGGCGCCGGCACAGGCCGGATGTTACCGGCGGCGAGTGCTGTGGGTAGGCTCCGGGTCGCGGAGCGAAGATTGCGCGTTGCGGCGTGCATTCGTTGTTCCGTAAGTCGAAGTCCCGGGCATTCGGCGGCGGCGGCGTGAGGTTCGGCGTGGTGGCTTTCGGAATGACGTATTGCACTCGTAGTTTTTCGTAGTTTTGTGTTATGAATTGTTCTAAACTTTCAAAAGTGCCAGTAATGGTTTAATTGAAATAAATGCTTTGAGTTTGAGCAACCTCACCATATTTTTAAAGACCTTTCAAACGACATCTTACTCAATGGACTTTGCGAGGAAGAAAAAATGATCTCCACTTTAATGTGTACGGAAAAAAAAACAATATTTTACTAGTAATTTGTTGGTGTAAAAGTGATCCCACCAAAAACAAAATTTGTAAAAAAAGCCAAGCCGCGCAACTCAGTTCTTTTACCGTAAAAAGTAGTGAGATCCATGTAATACCAAGTCAGTTAATATATTTAATCACTTCTTAAAAACCTTTGATGTTAAACAAAAGATTGACTTGGCCATCGTATCGCATTCGCCAATGTTAAACAGGCCATTGTAATAGCTAATCGTCATCGCATTGGCCAATGTGATGCAGTGGCCAAGTTCTAGTTTTATCCACAACGAAGTTATAGGAGGTCGAAAATGCCCTGAACTGGTTCGAGAAAAGGATGGTGCGGCCGTGCCGCTTTATTGCTCGACTTGGTGGGGGCACTGCCGTGCCCACAGATTTCTATATTCATGCCAAATTACAGCTATCTAGTACTAAGAGTCTTTGAGATATAGTGCGGACGGACGGACAGACAGACAGACGAACATGGCGAAACTCAAAGGGTTCCATATTGACTACGGAACCCTAAAAATGTGATGATTCACCTTACAGGAGTGTGTAGGAATCGTAAAGCCGTATACAGAAAGAAAGCTGGTAGCCGACGCCCATCTACCAGCGCTTATAAATGATAATACTTACATAAAAAAATAAAGATTTCGAGTCGACAACATATTATATCCGCAAAATTCGGATTGTCGAGTATTTTGTGAAAACGAACGACAGTGACACCGAATTACATCTTGAGTAGTTAGAGAAACTCTTTTTAAGTACTTAAATTAAACCGATTATTGGCCGATTAACAGATCATCTTAACATAATCATTTAAAAAGAATACTGAACAAATCCTTTTTGGATGAAGGAATTGTCGCTGTTTTTTGTGAATCAACTGATCCTGGGCTTTGGTAAAAGTTTGCATCACATTTTATCAAAGACTATAAAGACCACGCTCTGAAATATTATCCAAACAGTTGGCTTTACAAGACATGGATAAAACATTAAAACTCAAGGCAAAGAGAATAACAGATTTCGGCATACCATGCAGAGCCCGATATTAGTAAAAATGATGTTTTCTTATTTGATTCCGTTTATGACTGTGAACATGAAACAGCAAATGCCTTAGATGATAAATTTATACCAAACATTTTATGCTGAACAAAGATATGCGGTCGATACAATACTGAACGCTGTTAATAATTCCACAAAGAGGTAGCTGTTTACCTTGCCGGCCCAGGATTAACTAGAAAAACTTTTGTATTTTACAAATATTGAATATTAGATGAAAGAAAACAACATATGCGCCTATAGCGCTTTCTGGTATTGCAGCAACTCTGTTGGATTGTGGTAGAACAACTCACTCGCCATTTAAAAATTCAGATGTAATGCTTCGTCTCATAAGTAGTTAGGGTCACCGGCCGCTAAGTTACTGAATTAAGGAAACTCATTTACTGCCGCACTTAGAGAGCTTTAATGATTACTTAGGCCATCACTTAGTAAAGGTTTTCACAGTTTTGTTATACAAAATAATGTCAAATCCTTACTAAATGACGGCTCTGAGTACCGCAGTTAATGGTTTAGGATGAAGCACCCATGACTAAATGTCATGACATTGATGAACTTGATCGACTCCTTCAAGATACAAAGAAAAATAAATTACCTTTTGGAGTAAAAACTTTATTATTCCCAGTAGATTTTCGTCAGATCTTAAATGATATTATAGAAGCTTCAATCAAGCACTTTTCACTGTAGCCAAACTTTACTAAGCTCCAATAGGCTCATAATATGAGGCTCACGATGATTTAGAGTTGGCTAAATGGGCATTCAAGGTAGGCGATAAGCTAGCGAAGATTGTGACGACCATATTGAACTGCTTCTGCGATGCATTGTAGATAATTCAGTTGTAGATCATATTTTTGGTGTGTCTTGATATAAATCATTATAAAAGTTATTCAACCAAAACTATACTTGATTGTTTTTAATTGAACATTTTTATTTTTATGTTATGTACTTTTTTATTTTACATTGTTTTTATATATTTTTTTATTATTGATTTGTGTCTGTAGTAAATCTAAATTGAACTTACACCTTACTATTGTATCGAGTCTGGTTCTTCTAACCAACATAACAGACAGAATGTGTTGCTGGGGAGTTTGTTCCGTCACTTCTTCTTTCCAGCTAAAACACTAGGAAGTGCCGAAGGGGGGGCGTTTTGGGGGACTGTCTCTTGTAAATAAGTAGAGTAAAGTAAATTTTGACGTTCAAAACTTGCTGATTATCAGCCTAATTTGAATAAATGACTTTTGATTTTGATTTTGAACGACCAAGTTGTAGAGGAAATCCCTAAATAAATTAAAAAAAACTAAAACTAAACTCTCATAAATTTTTAAAAAATTATGTGAGTTCTGACGCTGTGGTTGAGGACGGTCATAATGATGTTTCAAACTATCCTGTAGAATTCCTAAGTTCTATAACGCCTGCAGGACTACCACCACACAAAGTTGGTTCTATAGTAGTGCTTTTAAGAAATTTAAACCCTACTGTTGGGTTGTTCAACAGAACCCGTTAGCTTCACGTGTTCCTCGAATTCATCTCGAGCCATCTAACAGTCAACTGCCTTTTAAACTTAGTCGCCTTCAATTTCCCATCCGCATAGCCGTCGCTATGACAATTTATAAAAGTCAGGGACAAAATCGATCTATTTTTACCTAATCCTGTGTTCAGCCCTGGCCAGCTCTATGTTGCCTTCTCTCGAGTTCGAAGATTCAATGATGTAAAAATTCAAATGATCAATACCATTGAACAAGGCTTAAAAGGTGATAAATATTTAACGGCAAAAGATTATTTATTAATAAGTACCTTTGCCAACTTCTCGGGTGACTACTCATTGCAAAATTGTAATTGTTTTACTTGTTAATTTGTATGAATAACAAAAGGTTGTAAGTAGCTACTAACCTACCTACCAAAGTTAAGAAAAAGGCTTACCTAGTGCTTAAAACAGAGAGGTTTACAGAAAATAAACCTTAAAAGCTGTTAGTTTTGCTAACATCCTATATTAAATTATTAAAATTAAAAAAGTTGATTTATAAATCTTTTGCAGTTTTAGGTAATTTACTTTATTTATTAAACACAATGAACGATGCTTTACCTACGAATCTACCTATGCCTTAGAACCGATAACAATAGACATATCTACACTTGCGTATTATGAGTCACATTTCACCCGAGCGAACCCGGGTTTTCATCTAGATGAAACATAATATTATGTAGGTATTTATACAATCTATACCTACAAATAGTGACATCTAGTGATAACAATTGACGTCAAATTTGTTTGAAACAGAGTCATCTTTGAATCGATTGATAAACTAAAGCTTAGGTCACTTTCCAACCTTAACAAAAACTACCACTAGATGTCACTAAACACAATTATTAAATGAAAATTATAAACATCTTGTAAATTATTAAATATACTAATATTTACATAATTTTTATTTTTGTATCCCAAAGACTTCAAAAATGATATAATGTGTTTAGGTGTAGTGTTTGCACGGCACGCAGCGTAAACAGGACAGGTGGGCTATCATCGTATTCATCGTGCTATCGAGTGTATCAATCAAGTCGGTAGTTCGGTAATGTCAGTTGCACATACACCGCAAGCGATAACGGTTGCACGGCTGTGCGCCTGTGCGAGGTGCGAGAGTGCGCGCTAAACCATCGGTACTTTAAATTCAACCACGATGTTTAATCAATGAAGTTGCTCGTATGTAATGACTTTTAATGTGTTTTGTATCCAATGATGTTCATGCAACATGTTAATGAGGTTCCCGGGCCACTAGACCAGGAGTTTAGTAGACCAGTGGAGTCCATCATGAGATGTGAAGACTTCAAGAGTAACTTCGCGAGGAGGCTTTCGCACCGGTACTCCTCGAGATCCATCATCCCGAAGAGACAGAATTCGGTGAAGCTGTGCACATCTGAACAACTATTTGACAAAGTGAGTACCTATTAAGTGCATATTTTTTATTTGCCTTTTTTGCAGTTGCCGTTCAGATCTTGTTTGTTTTTATTTTGTTGTAATGTAAAAGGTGAAAGTATTAAAGATTTGTTTACCTTGTAATGTCTGAATATCAATCTTGTTCATTATCATAACTAGGTTAGGTAAATATAGGTAGGTACGTACATAAAGAATTTACATTTCCGATAGGAAGTGCGTGTTTGTTTCAATTAGCGCGATAGACAGTCAGCAGCTGCAGAAGTAGATTAACACTATGTAAAGTTTCAAAGCAAGTTTTTAATTAACAGTGGTTGATAAAAAAATAAATAATAAAAACTTGTTAGAAATTACTCGTTACTGACAAGTTTTTGAAGGGTAAGGAATACATTAAAAACAGTAGCTCAAGGAGTCCTGTACACCCCGTCGGGGCTGCGGGTTGTTGTAAGAGATACCGCGGCCTCGACTAAGAAGGAACATGAGTGGTTTTTAGTCAGTAGAAGTCAGACGCTCCCTTTCGCTCTGCCCAAGAGCGGGAGGGGTTACGTATTTGATGATTTCCCACCTACAAAAAAAGGAGTTCTGTGCATCAAATAAATCAAAATTCCGAAATGTTAAGCTACTTCTGTTACTGACCGTACCTAACGCAGTACTTTTACCATGAATTTTTGTCGTGCCATTTACCTAAGTTTTGCTTTTACTGTTTGGTTTAACAACAAATAGCATGTTTCGTTTTTCTAGAGACAATTACCGGCACGATTTACTTAGTACACTTCAGTGTATTAACCAGTAAGGCAACTTTATTGTAACTTATAGCCGAAATAAACAAATCAAATGATTTGTGCGAGTGCAATATAGGTTTTTTTTTACAAAATATTGCTCTATGCGCCGCTGACTGATACACATTTAATATTAGCTAACAGTACAAGATTTTTTTTTTTTTTGTACATAAAGCAGTGCTAGTGCAGTGGTTTCAGTGGAGTGGCCGCGCGGCGGACAAGGGCACTACACATTGCTCTCAAAGTCGAACTAAACACACGCACCTCTAATGTTTGAAATCCACGTGTGTATTGAACAATTATCACTTGCCTCGGTGAAGAAAAACATTGTAAGAAAACCAGCCTAATTGCGGTACTCAGAGATATTTAATGAGTAGTTAAGCCGTCAGTTAGTAAAGATTTGACTTACTTTTGTATGACAAAACTGTCAAAACCAATACTAAGCGATGGCCTAAGTAACCATTAAAGCTCTCTGAGTGCGGCAGTAAGAGTTATTTCCCGACGGCACACAACCGACGCCAACTGTGACACCAGGTTAGCAATAACCACACGAATCAGAGAAGCAGAATATTACAGAATAGACTGAGCGCTGAGCGGTGCACGCAATACTTTTACTTCTTTCCAATGTTCATCGAACTAGTGAAATACTTCGAGTATAAATGGCGACCCTATTATTTGGGCACTTACATACATAACCCACACGAATAGGTTCAAAACATGGCCCTCTTCAGTGACCCTCTTCGGTATCGTTGCACAGGGTGTCGTTACGTCGCCGCCGTCGCGGGAATATCACAGCGTAGCCCGGTGCGCACTACGCACGGTCGCTCACGGCTGCCAACCCCCATACAACTTGGGCGCCCCGTGGCGCGTGCTTCCGGTGCACGGTGCTATGAATTGTACTTACATCACAGGAAGTACATTTATATGTACTTTGTAGTTTGTAACATCTTTGTTGACCTCTACTAAATATTCAATTCACTTGATTGTAAAAGCAATAAAGTATTTTCTGAGTATTTCAGAAATGCTTAGGCAAACCATTGAAGTGCCCGCAAAAGCAAACTATGCGTAACAAGACATGCGTGTGCCCAATGAGGTTTTCCATCTGCAACCTAATGCAACCTAATGAGGAATTTCAATACAATCTTCGTTTCGAATAGGTTAGGTATTGAATGACTTTTCAAAAATCTTTAGTAAGCGCTCACTATCGTTGTACCTATGCCAAATTACAGCTTGCTAGTATTATGCGTCTTTGAGAGTAAGTATATTGCGGACAGACAGACGGACATGGGGAACTGTTCCTTGTGGACTACGGAACCATAAAAATTACTAATGGATTGAGTTCATTTCATTTCGTAGCATCACTCAGTATCAGTGACGACAAAATTTTATGAAAGTAATTTAGTTACTTCTCGCATATTATTTAGGATATAGCATTACAAAGTTACTTATGCAGTTCGTATATCTTTAGAGCTAGACTGAAATTGCTAAATGTCAAACTTGCGTGTCTGCTACAACAATCTTACAATGATGATAATTAATGAACGAGTCAGGGACAACATTAAGAAAAATAATCATATGCACAGGTTCTAATTAAATATAATACAGGAATATAAAATTAAAATACCTATGCTGTTTGATGCTATGTTAGTCACTGCATTCAAGCTTCTAGCTTTATCTACAAAGCTGTTACGTGGGATATTGGGAAGGATGGTACTGCCGTGGTTCTTTCTTCCAATACTGATTGTCAGTTGCATCCCGTTACACTGGAAATCGACCTCCGGCAAAAACCTGGGCCGATGATGCACCTAGAAACGTTTTCTTTGTTTCTAGTCAAAATCGTAAGAACATACCAAGTAGTATCATTACGCAAGGGACGGTAAACTGCTTTAGCAGCGAATGTGGCCGCTATTATTTATCGGAACAGTTCAAATAAATAAATCGTCTATTGCTGACCAAACCCGTATCCTTGTTTTTCTGTTACATAAAGAAAGGTTATGTTATCAAATGTGCCAACACATGGTGCCAACTATGCAAACCTAAAAACAAAAAACCAGTTTCACTAAAGAAGGTTGACTAGAATTTAATAGTTAGGCCAGTAAAAAATTAAACACCAAAATGATGGTTTTACCTACTTTTACTGTTGCTCCAGTGACCTTACGACCGGTGTAATGATAGCTTTGTTCATATGAAACTAACGGTCCGACCGACTACTTGGTAACACTATACTTATTTATTTAGTTTGACGAAAATCCAACTATTATTTGCTTATTATTTAGTCTACAACAATAGCAATAATGAAAATAAACTTGTCTAGACATTAAATGTGAATATTCTACTTGCTATTTTCCTCAGTTCCATTGGTGTCCTTGTTGCTGTGAAATAATTAATCTGCCAGCATTTGAGAGCAAGCAAGTTGGTCGAAGGTATAAAAAACTTTCAGAAGCGCCATCAGAACGGAATTTTGTGTCGATAATTAATGTGCAGTCATGCGTGTGATGCGAGGGGAGTTAAGGAATCTGTGGGAACTTAACTTCGGATTCCATACACCTTAGAACCCTCTCCTCGACAGAAATCTCCAAGTATTTGGGTATGTTGGAAGCATTAGGTATCAATATTGCCGACAATCAATGGGGAGCGCTTCTTTGGCGCCTGAATAAAGTGCTAAATAAATAGTCTTTTGTCCTGTCATACTATTTATGTATACACAGTAGACAACACAGGAAAATAGCATAATACAAGATACTGCTTATTGCATGCAATACCTGCAAAAAATAAATGTAGACGATAGTGTGTGAGAAGCGGAAAAGAATTTTGTATTTATGTAAGTATTTACTATATGTATAATGCAAAATATAACCTATGACATGTGCGACGAAAGTACTGCAGTCATTGTGTGTTGTGTGTTTGTATTGTCACCTCGAGCTGCGTCAGAGGAGGCTATCGCTTGGTACGTACTGGGATCAAGACCAAAATCAGTACTTCTGCACACAGCGTGTATTGTACGGAGGTTCCTCTCTAAAGAGCCCTGACCGCCCCGGTAGCTCGGTTCCTGTTCTCGATGCCGGTGGACTGCTATTATTTTATTGAAATATTATTCAATAAATAAATATTAAAAAATACGTGTATGTATCATATCTATGTGACTTGAAAACACTTGTTACACCGCTGACTGTACATCGAACCCTTGATAATGTGACGTTATGTTTAAACTACGACTTTTTTGTTCGCGGTTTCTTAACACCGATAACCTTATATCGAACCTTTGTTTCGAATAAAGACACATTAACAAATCAGTTATAACTGTTATTAGGTGTAAAACTATTTTGTTTACCTACATCCCACACCACATTACTGCTACGAACACTTGCCCTGAGAAACTTATGAATTAGCACAAATGATATTAACTTCAATCTCCAGCCAAGTCCTTAGAGCAGCTGAGGTGTGATTGAATAATAAACATGTAAACACCTTCGCTTGGATAGTTTGGAACCCTCACCACGTTCACGGTCCAATCAATATTCCAAACGAGCTCACCACCCAGTGTTGATGACCTACGCGTCAGCTACACGCTATACACTCTAACTCTAGCACACTACCATGCAGCTGATGCAGCTTATGCAGCTGATGCAGCCCGTCTTATTCCGCACTTGTTATTCCGTAACGAGTTGTTGGATCATCTAATTCCTATTCTCGCAATGTTATCGCTGTAACATGCAAATCAACTTCGCAATGGTTCAAAAATATCATTTCAACACTTGTAACGGGATTGTTTCGAATTCTTGCTATTGTTCATAATTATGTTGCACCTTATAGTCTGCGGTTTTAGTTAATTTTCTTGTGATAAATAAGTTTAAAACTGCCACTGATACTACATAGTTAGTTGCCATTAGCAAGGTGGCGGCAGGCATGACTACGGTTATCCTCTACAATTATTTTACTTCTATAGAATACGTTAAATTGAAATATACAATAATCGACTCTCGACTCTCTTCGATTATCTACTCGATAATCGATTAATTTGATAAGGCGTTGATATAAAAGAATGTCAGACAAGAATTATTTTCTTGTTTTCTACTTATAAGACCACGGTTTTATTAGTCTACGATTTTATCCGTAGTTGAGATTTAGTTTTAAGGGTTCCGTAGTCAACATGGAACCTTTATAGTTTCGCCTTGTCCGTCTGTCTGTCCGTACTCTTTTTCGATTGAGGAATTCGTGTGTGAAATATTAATCGTTAACCCTTAAATTGGCAAACGAACGACATTTAGGGCTAAGAACGAATATGGGTGGTTTTTAGTCAGTAGAAGTCTGACACTCCCTTTCGCTCTGCCCAAGAGCGGGAGGGGTTATTTGATGATTTCCCACCACCAAAAAAAAAGTAATCTAAACTAATATTATAGAGAGGAAAGATTAGATTTTTGTTTGTTACGAATTAACGCAAAAATGACTCGACGACTTTAAAAATTCTTTCAACATTAGAAAGCTCATTGCAAAATATTAATATGTTGAATAGTCGATCTATCGAGGAAGGTTGTAAGCTATACAGTGTGAGTCTTTATAATGTGCACATACCGAAATGAGAGAATCTATGCTTAATTTTATCGATGGAAAAAATATTTAAAAAATTTAAATATTTTTTTTTATATTTTTTATGGAATTTTTAAAAATTTTGTCCACTACTGTGACCCCAGTGTAAACAAAACGGTGTAACTTTTAAACTGAATTATCTATCGCGATGAAACAAACTCCATAATGATTGCAAGTAATTAAGCTTCCTAATAAAATTCTGGAAAAAAACTACCCTCAATTGAAAATAAATATCTTTTTTTGGCAAAAATCTGTTTTTTTGTCATAAATTTTTACAATAATTGTAAAATTTCTCAATAAGACGCCCCCATTACCTACCTTTTTTATTACTTTTACGTATTTTTCATCGTATTAGCTACCTAATAGTAAAAATGGCATGTTTATAACTCAAACATAACATTTTATATCAAATGTTAAAAGATGGCACTCCGAACGCGCCATTTATACTTCCTTTTTACCGTCGGCGTCGCGTCGATACTATGGATGGACGAAGCGACATTCACTAGAGACGGTATTACTAGCTGTCGAAATTTACACAGATGGTGCCGTGCACGTGAAAACCCTAGATTGAAACGTTCGTCAACTTTTCAAGTAAGATTTTCAGTAAATGTTTGGGCTGGTCTTATCGATGATATGTTGATTGGACCAGTCATATTGCCGAGAACGTTGACCGGTGCAAAATTTTTAAGTCTATTGACTAATGATCTACCTGAATTATTGGAGGATGTACCACTGGCTTTGCGTCGAAGGATGTTTTTTGCAGATGGACGGATGCCCAGCTCATTATGCTGCAAATGTTAGATCATTTTTAAACGATAATTATCGTGATAAATGGATCAGCCGGCAAGGACCTGTAGGGTGGCCTTCGCGTTCACCCGATTTGACGCCCCTTGATTACTTTCTATGGGGGACCATGAAACAACGCGTCTACAGTACCCCCATCAACAGTGAGGCCGATTTGCATGACCGCATAATTTACTGTGCGAATGGTATTCGCAATGATCCTGAAATGATAAGGAGAGCGACACAACAAATTTTAATACGCGCAGCTTTGTGCCTACAACAACGAGGTGGACATTTTGAGAACCTGATGCATTAAACAAAGAGTTCAAATTAAAAACCATTTATTATTTGACACATAGTTATGTGTCAAATAATAAATGGTTTTTAATTTGAACTCTTTTGTATTAATTATCATCCCAAATAAACCATCCTTAAGAGAACAATAAATGGCGCGTTCGGAGTGCCATCTTTTAACATTTGATATAAAATGTTATGTTTGAGTTATAAACATGCCATTTTTACTATTAGGTAGCTAATACGATGAAAAATACGTAAAAGTAATAAAAAAGGTAGGTAATGGGGGCGTCTTATTGAGAAATTTTACAATTATTGTAAAAATTGATGACTAAAAAACTGATTTTTGCCAAAAAAAGATGTTTATTTTCAATTGAGGGTAGTTTTTTTCCAGAATTTTAATTTTATTAGGAAGCTTAATTACTTGCAATCTTTATGGAGTTTGTTTCATCGCGATAGATAATTCAGTTTAAAAGTTACACCGTTTTGTTTACACTGGGGTCACAGTAGTGGACAAAATTTTTAAAAATTCCATAAAAAATATAAAAAAAAATATTTAAATTTTTTAAATATTTTTTCCATCGATAAAATTAAGCATAGATTCTCTCATTTCGGTATGTGCACATTATAAAGACTCACACTGTATATTACTGTGACGCAGACGAAGTTGCGTGGGTCAGCTAGTACAACACAAAATCGAAGTCATTTCATATAAAAACAAACAAAAAAAATAGTTTAAAAACTAAAAATCCCGACTGAAATAACTGAAAAGATAAAAACAAACACATTTTAAATAAAACAAAACTTGGAAGCAGGCGGGTTTCATTCTTTTTTTGTATTTTCATTTCATAATTTAATATTCAGTTTTTTCGGTCGGGTTTTTTAGTGTTTTAACTACTTATTTTTGTTTATTTTCACCTTTTTAGTTATTTTGTGTTTGTTCTTTCGTTGGTCGCGCAAAATTCTTCGCAGATGATTAAACTTTTGTGTTTGTTTATAGGTTTTGTGACTTTAAATTTCTTTTTTTTATAATATTTTTGTAATCTAGTTTTAAAACCGTTTATGTCGATACACTACACGATGGTAAAGGTTTTTTTTTTAATCCGCGATATGGACCCAAATTCCGCAAATTTCTGTGTTTTTTTTAATTTTAATGTAGCCAGTGCGCCATCCACTCGCGCCATCAAGACGAATCTAACGACGTATATTTTATTCAAATCGCTTCATCCGTTTAGGAGTTTTGAGAGAACAAAGAAAAGGACATACATAGGTACATACATACTTGCCAAACACATAACCCTCCTTTTGGGCTTCGCCGCAGTCGGGTAAGAAGAAAGACTTTTTGCATTTCTTTGTTTACTTGGCAATGTACTTCGTGTATACCGAAGTGTATTTTGTGCGTACTTGGCAACGGTATTGAGGGAGTACACACAAAGTGTCAAACTCATACAATTGCGATAATATAATTTACACATAACATTATGCACCAGACCGTTTCGAAGATGATTTTGATTTGACGGATCATTTTTGGTTTTATCACATCCTAATATTTTACCTACCGAAATACACAATTAACTCAAACTAAAAATAATAATAAATAGTAGGTACATTGTTACCCAGGGGATGGAAGTTACTTATTTAGTCCTGAGACGGAGCTTGGCGCCCGTAACGTAGTGGGAGCGCTAATAGTACGAGGCACTAAATAAGTAATTTACCCGAGGTAAACACTGTGCTTTTCATTACGAATACGAGGAAAATAAGAACATAAATTATTAAATAAAGAAAAAATGAGTGTTGTTGCTTTCCCGCTTATTTTGTTTTTTTTTTTTTCTTCTGGTCATCCAGCTATACAGCCAGTATTTTACATATTCATCATTAAAAAAAATGGCAAAGATTTTGTCAAAATCTATGTCATTTTAGAGAAAAAGTTAAAACTAAACTATATTAAAGTCTTATTATAATTTTATTCTTAAGAACTTTGTGTTATTTTAATTTTAAATCGCGCTGTAATTGAGTGGCTGCATGTATTTATAGTTGGAACATGGTTCAATAAAAATGTGAAATAGAACGAAGTTTTTTTTTTAATCATTTGACAGCTGTCAGTTGAAAGCGATTCTTGCTAGGGCTGAAAAGTAGTACTTTCAACCCGCTCCGCAGGCATGTTATGACTTATGACCTATTTTCAGAGTATGAGTTATGAAAAGGTTTTTTTAGACTACTACTCTAATCGTTTTTTTTTAAAGTAGGTATGTCTTTGGTGGAGTGGATGAGGAGCTCGTGGCTTAATAAGAACTGCCACTCGGGTCGATCTTTAGGTTAAGCTGCGCTTGCCTAGGTCGATCGGTGGATAGGTGACCGCCCATTACATACCGAGTTTCCTCCGTGCCTCGGAAAGCACGTTAAGCTGTTGGTCCCGGGTGCCATATATAGATCTTTGGCAGTCGTTACGGGTAGTCAGTGACCTGAAAGTCTGACATCCAGTCTTACCAAAGGGTATCGTATTATCTAGTATTAACTGGGTTGTGGAGGTCAGATAGGCAGTCGCTCCATGTAAAATACTGGTACTCAGCTGCATCCGGTTAGACTGGAAGCCGACCCCAATATAGTTGGGAAAAGGCTAGGCAGATGTCTTTGGTGGAGTACACTGCCAAGTATACGTACGTTTAAGGGTTAAATTGTTTTTTGTTAGACTCAATTGTGGCTACCTAAACCACATAATACGGGTTGTGTTTGGGCGTGGTAAAAAATCATGGCACTAGCATATAATATATGTGTAACGAAAATAAAAGGAAAACTATCACAGCTAAGTAGGCTTCACAAGTTTACGAGTAATAGTCGACCAACTTATCAGATGTACTTGCATAAAATATTTTCCTATACACAATGTACAGTCACCTGCAATAATGCATGGACAATTCAGAACTAAAATCGTGTGAAGCGAGAAATGCCGCCACCTAACGTAAACTAGTTATCGACCATAAACGTTCACAGGAAAATACACACTAAAGTATCCAGCAATTTTGCAGGTACATGGGAGCGCAGGTCTTAAAACTTTAAATGTTAGTTTTTTCTATTTTTCACTAAAGAACATCGTCGCTGGTCTTTGTGATTTGTTTTACAGTTTTTGCAAAACATTAGAAATGTCACATTTCTAATGTTTTTCATTCAGTAAAATGTAATTAACGATTAACATTAGGGGACCTTCTGTGGGCTTCAACCAATGGGCTACACCAGGTATTTACAAAAGTCGAGCCCGATTGTATGAGTTGTATGGTCTTAAACAGTACAGGTTTGATACAACTTTTCTAGAGTATGTTAAAAATTATTCCAAATTATTTAAAAAGATTTGTATTATTGCAAAATCAAAATTCTTAAGCGAGACTATTACAAATTCTAATAATAAAGTTAAAGCCACTTGGAAAATCATTAGCAATGAAACGAATAAATCTGTTAAACAAGATAATCACCTCGAGATCATGGTGGGTAACAAATTAGTTAGTGAAGCAGCCGACGTAGCCGAGGCTTTAAATGAGTATTTTGCCAGCATACCTTAGCGACCACTCGTTCCCTGGGTTCGTCGCCGTCTAAAGCCGAAGATCTTTTGCATAGCAGCGTGTCTAAATGTGGTAAAGTATTTAGTTTCGAACATGTAACACCTCGTGATGTAGTTAACGTTTTTAATTCACTTAAGTCTAAAAACACTGGTGATTACTGGGGCATTTCTATTAAACTTTTAAGTAACATAATCGACATTGTAGCCCCCTGTCTTGCTGTTACTTTCAATAAATGCGTCGATTTGGGGACTTTCCCTGACCTTATGAAAAGCAGTAAAGTCATCCCTCTATTTAAATCAGGCAGTAAAAACGAAATTGGTAACTTTAGACCAATTTCTATTTTACCTGCTTTTAGCAAAATTTTTGAAAAATTAATTCTCAAACAGTTGTTAGTACATTTTAATTTAAATAATCTCCTTCATAATGATCAATATGGCTTTACAAAGGGTCGTTTGACTACGGATGCAGGTGTTGCTTTGTTAAAACACATATTTGACGCATGGGAGAACGCGAAAAATGCAATCGGTGTTTTCAGCAATCTCTCTAAAGCTTTTGATTGCGTACATCACGACACGCTTTTACGGAAACTGCGTTATTACGGTGTTCAAAATGAGGCCCTAAATGTGATAAATTCGTATTTGCAAAATAGGTTCCAATGTGTAGACGTAAATGGCGCGAAATCTACCGGGCTACCGGTTCGGCTAGGTGTACCTCAAGGTTCAATACTGGGTCCGTTTTTATTCTTGGTTTATATTAATGATCTACCATACTATTTAAAGGGTTTTTGTGACGTTGTACTATTTGCAGATGATACCTCTCTTATCTTTAAAGTAGATAGGAATAGACACGATTTTGACGACGTAAACAGCACGCTATATTTTTTTTAGTTTATCTCACATTGTTGTAATATTTATAGGGGAATGGGACTGGTATCTTTAACACAGGTTACTCTGTAACCTAGCTAAGATGCTCGTTGCGATCCGTACTGTGACTAAGTATAAAGCCACGATCACTGTTAATTATTGTAACCAACTAATCTTAAGGTTTTATACTGTGAGAACAAATAAAGCTTATTATTATATTATATTATTATATTATATATATGGTCACGGATTGGTTCACAACAAACAACCTTGTTCTTAATGCCAAGAAAACTAAAATAGTTAAGTTCGCTTTACCCAATGTTAGAAATCTAGGTCCCAATATTATCCTCGCCAATCAGGAGCTGTAAAACTGCCGACTCTGCTGTATTTCTGGGCATAACAGTAGATGCAAAATTACAATGGGGTTTACATATATCAAGCCTAGCGGGAAGGCTAAGTTCAGCCGCATACGCCGTCAGAAAAGTAAGACAATTCACTGACGTTGATATAGCACGGTTAGTCTACTTTAGTTATTTTCACAGCGTTATGTCATACGATATTCTGCTGTGGGGCAAAGCTGCTGATATTCAAAATATATTTGTTCTGCAGAAGCGAGCGGTTCGTGCAATTTATCAGCTGGGTGCCCGAGTTTCTCTTAGAGATTTTTTTAAGGAGATTGGTATCCTCACTGTTGCTTCTCAGTTCATCTTTGCCAACATTTTATATATTAAACAAAATATCCACCTGTACACTAAAAACAGTGATATTCACAACTTTAACACTAGAAATAAGCATAAACTACGCGCTCCTTTTCACCGGCTTCACAAAGTTCATAATTCATTCGTCGGGCTTGGTATAACACTTTATAACAAACTGCCATCTTCTTTTCTAGACTTGCCATTTAATGCGTTTAAAGCCAAAGTAAAATCTAATCTTTGTTTAAAAGCTTACTATTCCATTAACGACTACTTAAATGATAAGAACAGTTTGTCGCTGAGTTGAACACAAAACAATGTTTGTTATGTATTTATGTTCTTTCTCCAAGATTAGTTTACTGATATGTTATGTCTTTTTTATTATTATTATATACTTTTTTATACTTGCCTTACTATTGTATCGAGTCTGGTTCTTCTAACCAACCTAACAGATAGATGTGTGCTGGGGAGTTTGTTCCGCCACTTCTTCTTTCCAGCAAAAACACTAGGAAGTGTCGAAGGGGGGCGTTTTGGGGGACTGTCTCTTGTAAATAAGTAAAGTAAAGTAAATTTTGACGTTCAAAAAGTGCTGATTATCAGCCTAGTTTGAATAAATGAGTTTTGATTTTTGATTTGTATTCTTCTATTTTATTAAATTTCTACAAATTCGTTTAGGTACTTACCGAACATAAAAAAATCATACTCATTAGTTTTTTCTTAAACAGCAACATGTACCTACATGTGAATAGAAACACCGAACCTGCTACTTCCAGGTCGGAAGTTGTATTGTGTGTTGCATTCTCGCGATCAGAAAGGATGATAGCGTCTCCATTGTTCGAGCATCGCCATCCTCCTTTTGTGGGATGTGTTAAATGGAAGATGTATCGTCAATTATATAGCGAGCTGAACAACATTTGGCCTACTTGGGCAATTGGGAACTTATATAACGTAGAGAAAAGGTACACGGTAAGGGGTGGTTGTTCTTGTTTCCCATAGATAAGAACCGCAAAAAACTCCATGGTTACTCTTTTATAATGATAAGGTTTCACAGTATCTTCAGGTTACAGTCGTAGGGTGAGGCCAACTGGCCAAACGAGCGTAATTTTGTGAGCCGTGAGTCGCAATGAAGTCGAAAGTCGAATTTTGGTCGCAGAAATTGTGTGTATTGTGTTCAGACAATTCATTATGCGTCGCCGTGTGAATCAAATAGGACATTTGTATGAAACCTATTGCAGCAGAATTTCTGCGACAGAAATTCTGCGACTCACGACTAAAAAAATTAAGCTCGTTTGGCCTCACCCTTACTTAGCCGTCGCCGTCATTGGCCGAAAACGCAACACGACACGCAAGCTATATATATTATATACTACAAAAACAAAACGTAAAACAAGATAAAAGTTAACGAAACTTAACAAACATCTAAGAATCTACAAGGAATACAATGTTCACACATTTACAAAACAATCGATAAAGAAATCTATGCTAGGTAAGGAAAAGTGCAAGTTTGCGGAACAGTTGCTATTTAGAGCCCTTTTTACCTGACTGCGCCCAAAAGGAGGGTTTTGTGTTTGACCTGTTAGGTGGCTGTTATGTATGTATGTATGCACGTTTCTTTGTTTTCTCATAACTCCTAAACGGATGAACGATTTGTGTAAAATATACGTCGTAAGATTTGTAAGGGTAAGGGTTGATTTACCAAATATTTCGGAAAAGTCTCGCAACTCTTGCGCTTTTAGGTATAATCCAATTTCCCCTCATGTTATAAAACTGCTGCAGGACAATGGAGAAAAAGAAACGGGCCGTGGGGCTTTCGGGACCGGGACCGTGGTCCCGAAAGAAACCTGTAATATTTTAATTAATTTGGAGTAGTATCCTTGGCAGGTTTCCTTATCATGCTTCCTTCACCGTTTTAGGAGCCTGAGGTAGTGTTGAAATAAAGTAACGCCAAAAATACGAAACGTTAAGTAAGTAGGTACTGAAATAAACCATTAAAAGGGGGAAGGGGGCATGCAAAAGTGGTAAAATGTGTGTCAAGGGGGACAAATAACTGACGTTAAAGTAAGAGAGTGAAAAATCAAAAAGATATATGTGCTGTTCATCGCAAAAAACACTTTCAATTAAAATTAGTTTGAACGAGATATTAAGCAGTTTTTAAAATTATAGCACATTTAAAAAACCGAAAATGTAAGTTTGTCATTCATACAAACACTATGAAAAACAAACTTAACACCAAATGAGTATTTCTGTCGCCGCTCAAACATACTCAATACTCAATACTTTATTGCATTCCATATGTATAAACTTAGGTGGTAAAATTATAATTAGATCACAATATGGACCCTGTCGGGCACAGCAAGAACAAGTGAGTCAGGAGAGAGGAAGCATTTGTTGACTAGATGTATATAATATAGAACGTGTGTGAACGTATGTGTGTACTTTCTGAGATAAATTAGTTGTATAAAAAAAAATAAAAAAAATATGTATAAATATAATTGAAACTGGTACATAAGTCGTAATCATTAATAAATAAAATAATAATTTTAATTTTAAGTCTCGACTGCTTAATCAAGGTATGACTTTATTAGTGTATCACTTAAAGTATTCGTTTACCGAGTAGTAACTTTTACTTATCAATAATTTCTTAAGGTTTTTAAAAAATATGTGAATGTTTTCTTCTTTTTTTAATGATGCGGGTAGTTTATTATATATTTGTATTGACATTACGAACATGTTTCATACTCAAGACGATATTGATACAATACAATGCATCCTTTAAATAAATTCGGCTGATGATTGTGAAGTACCAAACGCAAAATAATAATAATAATAATAATATTCCACAACTATCACACAACGCCATCTAGTCCCAAGCTAAGCAGAGCTTGTGTTATGGGTACTAGACAACTGATAAACATACTTATACGTATATTTCTAAATACATACATATTATAGATAAATTACACCCAGACACAGAACAAATGATCGTGCTCATCACACAAACATTTGTCCTGGGTGGGAATCGAACCCACGACCTCCGGCATAGCAGTTAGGGTCACTAACCACTAGACCAACAGGCCAGTCAAAACGCAGGTTTACTCACTTCTTGTATGGCTAAACCCTCTTACTCGTGTTAACTCGTGTATAGTTGACTACATTTATTCACATTGAAACTAACAAAAAATCCTGCGTTTGAAACCAATAAAAAACCTTATTCAAAAACCTTAGTTCTCGTATGGTGTGTTCACCTAAGATATTCTGCTAACTTACGTAATGTGATAAATCATTCACCAGTGTGTCTTGAAAACAAATGATATGGGTGGGGAAGTAACTGGGCAAGTAACGAGCGTCGCAGGTCATAGGTCACAGGTCGCAGGTACACGTACGTACGTATTTTAAATGATGCAGCTGTTTATTTAAGTGAGGTAGCGCTTGAATAACCAGCTGCCGCGAACCTGTTGTGAAATAAAAGCATTTTCTAATGACTTAAAGGTACATTTCCGAGATGGGTCGCAGACTGCAACCGTAGGCGACACTGCGGCTGCGCGAGCGTTTGCTTCTATTCTAAGCGCGGCTGCATATTCCATAGAACCATGCCATAGTCACTCCAGAAAAAGAAAAACCGGCCAAGTGCGCGTCGGATTGCGCACGAAGGGTTCCGTACCATTCGCGGGAGACGCTAAGGGCGACGGGGGCCACGTGACGGCCGTCCGTCCGTTCGTCTTATGACGACGACAGGCCGGGACCCTTGGACTTAGAAAGCTGAAATTTTGCACAGAGGTTCCCTTTATAATGTAGACAAGAAATAAGAAAGGAATTTCCGAAATTCAACCCCTAAGGGAGTTAAATAGGGGATGAAAGTTTGTATGAAAAATCTTATTCCTTGAGTTAATATACTTGAAACTTGGCACAAATAATTTATAAAGTAAATTATTTTTCCATAACCACCCCCTAAAGGGGGATTGGGGGGTGTCAAAGTTTGTATGAAGCTCAGTATTTATGTATAAGAACAAAAATAAAGAATAACGTGTATCAGGGTTTTTGTAAAATCGACCCCTAACGGGTTAAAAAGGGATAGTCATTTTTACAGGGGAGCATTTTATTGCGGGGCTTGATTAACTCGAAAATTGGTGTATGAGTCAAGTTATGGAAGCATCCCAAATTAAATTTAAATCAAATTAAATTTATTAACACCCCTGTGGGGCTGAATACAGGCAATACAGTTTGCATGAAAAATCTTATTTGTAACTTCACACAAATACTTGCCTATGTAATAAAGTTTGTCACTAAAGGGTTTAGGGGAGAGGAAGGGGTTTACAGGGATTATTTACGTAACCCCCTTTTTCTTATTCTCGCAGGTTAGAGAATAAAGAGAATTTTATCATTGTTTACCAAGATTAACAAATGTACTTTTAATCACGGTAGTACGTTTCCGTGGGATATATTCCGACATCCACGCGGGCGAAGCCGCGGGCAAAAGCTAGGATTACTTTATTCCTCAGAAAATATGATAGATCTATTTTTGTTGTTTCATAAGAAATATTGCAGAACTTTTACACAACTTTTATATAATATACAAAGTGGAGACGATGATACGACAATAAATGAAAACACGGAACATACTAGTTCATAGAAATAATTGTAAACCCTCAAAAAAATCCTTACAATAAAATTAAAAAAAAAATCGAACAAACTAAATGGCATAAAACTGGTAACAAAATAGAACGCCATTTAAAAACATGGGTTCACTAACCTTTGATGTAGGAGCGGCAACAGTGCGGTCGTGTAGCGACATGATCTTTTGGCGCCATTATTATTAAGGTCAGTGGGTCGTCTTATGAGTAATAATGCCCAGTAAAAACATTAACACTGAATCACAGATTCCTCATCTTTTTGCCCTTATCTCGTTTTATTCGGGGTCGGTGCAACACATATTATTAACAGAATAAACATAAAATTACAGGCACCTCTCGCCCACGTGTTATTTGTTAATCACAATCAGGATCACTCACTGTTCAATCACATACTAAGTTCCTACTTAGCTAAGTAAAGAACACGAACACAAGATAAACTTATCGCCTAAATGTGCACAGTTCACTGAACTATTTAATTTAACTAGGATACCTATTATTTGTTTGTGTTCTGTCACTAAAATAATGCGTCTCACACTTATTGTAATAACCGTTTTAACTACTTGAACGTCCCGGTCCCTGACACACGACGACATGAGTGGTCGGTGGCGGGTAGGTACATCAAGGTGGCGTCGCGGCGCCCGGGCTCCGCTTGCACTCGTGCGCTTACAAAGCGTTACTGGACTGTTGCGACAGACTGAACGGTGACCGTGTCCTAACTTCGTAGCGTAGTTCTTTGCATGTTCCGCATGCGATATTTTCTTATCTAAGTCTAATGACATGCGTTATGGCTCTTATTGTACAGGTTTAAGGTATAACTTGCAATAAATCAAGTGTAAAAACTAATTTGGCGAAAGTTTTTAAGTAGCCAGTTGGCAACCGTACCGATGCGGGGTTGTTAACCTGACAGTGCTTCCGTATTAACAGATACATCATGTAGTAAATGTTAAACATGAAAAATAATTTCCTGTGACTAAACTACTGGATATTATTCAAATGTTTTTTTGTAATATACACTGGGAACATACTAAGGTATACGAAGTTTATCGTCGGCAACACCCTGTATATTACTAGTGGTTGCCAGCGGCTTCACCCGCTACTACTCGAAAATTATCCCACGGGAAGATAAAATCGGGATAAAAACTGTCTGTGTTAATTCAGGTTATAAACTATCTGTGTACCAAATTTTATCTAAATCCGTTCAGTAGTTTTTGCGTGAAGAAGTAACAAACATTCAAACTCAAACGCTCACAAACTTTCGCCTTTAAAATATTAGTGTGATTTCAAAGTAACGTTTCACTAAATCAACGTTTATTTCCGAAACTTATACGACTTTTACAATAAATCTTAAATAGGGACCTCCTTTTAAGTGAAAGATGATCCTGGTACCGCGCGTATGCGATTCAATGCTGAGTAAGAAATGAAAAGTTGGTTGGTACCAAGAAGAAAATAATCACATCAAAAACATTAGATGTAAAATATTAATAATAATAATATAATATTCCACAACTATCACACAACGCCATCTAGTCCCAAGCTAAGCAGAGCTTGTGTTATGGGTACTAGACAACTGATAAACATACTTATATATTTCTAAATACATACATATTATAGATAAATTACACCATATTGCCATGACCATTAACCCAGCAGACCAAGTGACTCGCACTGTTAAAAGTTATCAGTTATCATGTGGAGCCAAGCTTCTTACTCCATATCCACGCGCCCTTACTGTACAAGCTCGAACAACGCAAGCTCTATAAAATGGTAGACAAAATACGTAACTTATTTCGTTACTACAATAACTAAATAAATATAAATATGACGACGCCAGCGATGGCGGAGCGATAGGGTCGTCACCATCTTGGTTTGGTGGTAGAGAGTTCACTTTGTAGGTGTCGTTGAATTATAACACAACGTGTAAATACATATAACCTTACATTTAATCAGTAATCTAAAACTAACACAATTGATAAACAATGCCAAGTGGCAATAATAACTTACTAGGCAAACCGACAGTTTCGTTTTGGAGAAGTGACTCGGTCGGTGCCTCGATGCGAAGTGACCGTTCAACAATCCCCACTTACCAAAACGACTCTGTCCACGTGCCGCCATTACAAAAATAACGTCACGGCGTTGGCCCCTCTACTACAATAATCAATCGAGCAACTTTTGTTAGAACGATATCGTTGTCCACGACAAATATTATATAATAAATAAATAAAAATAAATAACTAAATATTTGCTGTGGCCTGTGCCCGACAGGGTCCATAATTGTGTCTAGAATAATTTTACCTATTACCTGAAAATGTACATTATGGATTGCAATAAACGATTTGAATTTATTGTAAAACAGAAAAAGTACTGAACAGTGACATTTTTGTTCATATTACCCCCATGTGAATTTATCAATAAATAATAACAATTGATTTTGAAGCGGTTTTTATCAGATTTTAGGTAATTTATTTCGTAAGATCATGAAATCTAAAACCAACATTTTTGTAATCTCATACGTAACAAAGAAATCTTCAAGTTTTGTCAAGTCTTTATAAATCTATGCGAAGTAGAAGTAGTTTGCTAATGAAACATTTAGTTTAAATTTCTTCTCTGATATGTGCTGACCGGCAAGTCTTGACACTCTTGATCCCTATTGGCATACCATGCTCGGCTCAAAACTTCTTGATATTTGCCTAAATAGGCAATTTGAAGTCTGGTGTGGCACGTCGTCCTAGTCTCTTTTAATGCAAGCCATAAATATTTTGGCATAAAATTATGACAGTGTTATTGTTAAGTTACTCTATCTCTCTCTCACACAGGAACTTGTAGGAAGGTTTCTGATTCTTTGTGACTGGCCAGCACACCCATACCTTTGTGATCTGATGGGTGAAGGGCATATCAGTTGTTCATATTCGGAGAACAGCTGGCACATCATATATAGCTCATAGATACTTACTTCACATTTTTTTGGAAAATAATGTTGTTTCTACTGATCTGGCGCCTTGTAACACGTCTTCTTGTCAAATTCCAATTCTCAAGCTCTTATCAATATGATGTTCATTTGGTTCCCACGTAACCGGAGCGGTGATAACAGTAGATACACTGATAGTTTATCAGGCATTTGTCAGATGAAGTGTCCAGATACAGATTGCGATCAGAAGGTAACTGGACGAATGGCCTCGGATTCCTCGCGGCGCTTTTGAAGGTTCCGTACCCAAAGGGTAAAAACGGGACCCTATTACTAAGACTTAGCTCTCTGTCCGTCTGTCCGTGTGTCCGTCCGTCCGTCCGTCTGTCTGTTACCAGGCTGTATCTCAAGAACTGCGATAGCTAGACAGCTGAAGCTGAAACTCGAAATATTCACAAAATACTCAGCTGTAATTTTACTTTCATAAAATTTACTTAAAACAAATATTGAATGGGGCGCTCCCATACAAAAGACACGATTTTTTTGCTGTTTTTATAGATAATGGTACGGAACCCTTCATGAGCGAGTCCGACTCTCACTTAGCCGGTTTTTTTTATACTTTTGTGTACCTCCTAGTCGTGTTTCATCTCGGTAGGCGTGTATTTAACCAAAGTGATACTTTATTAGGTGCTTATCAAGATTCGGTAACTAGTACCTCTACCATGAGTTTAGCGTCTACGTAAATTATTTGTATGAAATATCGTACAGCGCCTCTAGCGGTCACGGAAAGAATTAATAGATGACGATAGGTTAAAAACCTAACGTAATCTATTCTATATATATACTAACGTTTTTCAGCTGTCACCATACAAAACGGTACCATGAGTCACTAATTTCACTGAACCTATCGAATAATTCGCTTACTATAGTGGTTACGTAGCTCACTAGCATTTTGGCGTGTGAAACATATGTTTACAACAAAATTATGTACGTTTTTGAGTCTAATGCAGTCAAAATAATGTCTGCAAAGCTTATTTGGTATGAAATATGTTAGTGCCGCTGAATTTGAAGACCAACGACGTGAATAACGTGAATTTCGAAAAAAGATTTTCTGAAATGAGAATTCATGTTAGACACCAATTGCAAAATATAAATGAATGAAAGTTTATTAAACATTATAGACTCTTTAAAGAATACTTTAAAGGTTTGTGAATATGTATGAATAATGTTACGGATTTGATGTCAACACAACGAGTTTCATTAGAACTAAAGGTACCATGCAGTTCTCTCAAAACAAAACACAATAATTTTGAAGAAAGTTGAAACATACCTTTCTATGAACTCTACCAACAATTGAAACTGAGGCACAGGGTCCTCATTGTTTTAAATAATCTGTTTGAATCTACTAATGTAAACTGTTAAACAACACAACACAGCTCTGTGACACAAGGTCAACAAACAAAATTACAAATTGAATACACGATAGTGACATATTTTAAGGAATAAAAATTCAAAAACCACTAAATATTAGAAGTAGTCTAATAACCGTCAACTTTTCTATTTTGTCGGTTTATTTGTGTATATATCGATCTCTCCTCTTATTAGTGGGAAAGAAAGAAACAAAACATGAGTAGAGTGAAGTTAGCTAGACGACGCAATCTATCGAGCTTACATTAGCGCCTGCGTAAGACTCCGTAAATCTCATGGTGCAAGCATTATCGAAATCTATTTGATACACGTTAGCACGCCAGCGAGTTCAACGTTAGCGAGTAAGTTTTCTATGACAACTCATGGTAGAGCTACTGAAAGGTATTTGGTCGAATATTTTGAAATTCGAATAATTGATTATTATATTTTTGTCTTAAAATGATGGATTGATTTAAAATTTTCAGGAACTCTATGTCCACTCGGCTCTACAAGACAGATAAACTCTTGTTTTCAAGACACATAAGTACATAATTTTAGGTTCGACTTGATTCTGTACAGGCCGGGAGGCAAACTCAAAAAGGTGCCTACATACCACAAGCTAAATATATTATTATTGCACCGCCTGGGATTACCAAATCAGGCCAACGAGAAACACAAAATAAATACATAAGCAAAACAAAATGAGTACCATTTTTGTGTTTCACGGGGTGAAACCTTTTATATCATAACCTGCCCAACGGGGTCAACTGTCCTCCGACTGCAATCAAAATATTGGTTTCGATAACTAGGCACTCACTTTGAGTCGAAATAAAGCACGAGGATTTAAAAAAAAAAAAAAAAAACTATCATAGGTAAACATCAAGAAATACACGGAAAAGTATTAACTTTAGCACCCCCTAGCGGATAAACACCAAAACACGTTTCTAAGAACCGTCACCGATAAATTACAAACCCATTACAGACCGTTCTGAAGATAATTGAAACAGGTCAACTAATAATAATTACTTATCGTCTTCGTTCCAGCGTGGGTAAATAACACCTATGTAGGTATTCTAAGAGGCAATTTTTTTATACTTTTACAAGAATAATTCTAGATACCTATAGGTATATGTATATTACTAGCGGACCTGGCAGACGTCGTCCTGCCCGGACAGCAGCGCCACCGACCAGGTCCAATTGTGAATCTAAACCATTCGCTTAGCCACTTGAACACGTGTACGAAAATTTTCATAAAAATCGGTACAGCCGTTTAAGAGGAGTTAAGTGACAAACACACGTACAGAAGAAATATCTACACTAATAATATTATAAAGAGGAAAGATTTGTATATTTGTGTGTGTAAGTATGTATGTTTGTAATGAATAAACTCAAAAGCTCCTGCGCCGATTTCTAAAATTATCTCACCATTGGAAAACAACATTCACCCTGAGTAACAGGCTACTTTTTATCCTTGTATTCCCACGGAAACGAGAACTACACGGGTGACACCGCGTGACGTCCGCTAGTATATTATAAAGTAGATGACAAGTGTGAATTTTGAGAGTTACGTTAGGTCCAGAAGTTTATTAAATTTTATAGACTCTAAAGAATACTTTTAAGGTTTGTGCATAATTATTTTTGAATAATGTTACGGATTTGATGTCAACACAACGAGTTTCATTAGAACTAAAGAATGGTATCTTTAGTTCTAATGAAACTCGCAGCTCTCTTTCAAAACAAAACACAATAATTTTGAAGAAAGTTGAAACATACCTTTCTATGAACTCTACCAACAATTGAAACTGTGAGGCGCTGTTGTTTTAAATAATGTTTTTGAATCTACTAATGTAAACTGTTAAACCACACAAAGCAGCTCTGTGACACAAGGTCAACATACAAAATTACAAATTGAATACTCGACAGTGACATATTATAAGGAATAAAAAATCAAAAAACACTAAATACTTTATGCAATCTAATAACCGTCAACTTTTCTATTTCGTCTTTTTATTTGTGTAAATATCGAAACATATACATATAAAGAAACAAAACATGAGTAGAGTGAAGTTAGCGACGACACAATCTATCGAGCTTACATTAGTGCCTGCGTAAGACTACGTAAATCTCATGGTGCAAGCATTATCGAAATCTATTTGATCCACGTTAGCACGCTAGCGAGTAATTTTGACAACGACTAAGTTTCGTGACAACTCATGGTAGTGCTAGTTGTTAGAGATCGTCAATGAAATGTATTTGGCGTCTTAGGTGTAGGTACTAGGTAAGAAGATGTGAGTTCAACCAGTCATCAATCTTGTAAAGATCCCTTTCAGCAGATTGGTATACCTACGCATTCCCAGGTGCACCACACACGAAGCAATAGCAGTCTCATCGGCATGTCATAAAGCATACATTCCAGACCATGCACCATATTAGACTTCTTCCATTCCTAATGTAGTTGTATCCTGAAGATACTTCGAAATCTCCGGAAAACTCATTTACTGAATAAATGCGAATCTGCAAATCTGCGATGTACATTAACAACATCATTCTCTTGGATTATCCTTATTCCTTTCATCTCTGGTAGTGGTCATCTCAGCAGTCACCTCCTCTCTCATCATACTTCACACAATTCATCTGTCGGCGGGCAAAACTTACAAACTAAGTGACAGATCGCTAAGGGCACCCCCTGTGGGGTACGGACCTCGGCTTAGGACGTCACTGGGGGAGGGCAGCAAGGGGACAGGCTGGATCAGAGTGAGATTATTTAGGGGCTGGTTTAAAACTACTGGCTCAGCATCGCGGGCTGGCTCTAGCAAGGGTCGGGGGGGGCTTGATACGGGATTTCGCGACGACGGACCGCGGCGGCGCGGTCGGAATGACGGATATCTGTGTTTGTTTTTTCTAAGTGTACTGGTTTCCCTACTGCTTTCCTGAAGGATGGTGATAGGGTCGTCGGGAGTGATGAGAGTATGCCGCGGACGGCGGACCATACTTATACGCGATGGCTCGTATCGGGCGGCCGATGCGATCAGAGGATTCCTATGTTTGACAGCGGTGTCAAAGAAGCGCTTGGAAAGGCGCTTCATGAATTGTCGAATGGTAGGTATTTTGAGGTCTATATGTAGACTGTTATTGCGGACAAACCAGGGGGCTCCGGTGATCTTACGGAGTAGACGATTCTGTAAGGTCTGCATCGTGTGGATGTGGCGGGGATGGGATTGTGCAAATACGACACACGCGTATGTCATAATTGGTCGGATCACTGCAGTATAAAGGCGCATCTTGCCGTTAAGCGACAATTTGCTCTTTGCCTGCAGCATGGAGTGGAGTCTACCCATGGCGAAGGCCGCTCTGTTGCGAGCTGCTCTTATATGTTTCCCGAAGGAGAGGTGGTGGTCGAGTATGACTCCTAAGTACTTGGCTTGCTTCTCCCAAGGGATAGGCTTGCCGTACATTGTGATCCGCCTCGGTAGGGGACGATTAAGTCGAGGTTTGGTGAAAAGTACCGCCTGACTTTTGTCCGGGTTCACTTCGATCCTCCACTTCCGGAACCAGGCGCTAAGCGCATCGGCAGCCTTCTGTAGAGTTCGAGCGATGGTATCTGAATTATGACCGGAATAGTAAATAGCCGTGTCATCTGCGAAAAGGGCTATTTGAGCCTTACCTCTCTGAGAGGATTTGGGTCTAGGGATGTCGCTAGTGAACAGCGTGAAGGCTAAGGGGGAGAGTACTGAACCCTGAGGGATTCCAGCACGTATCGGGTGGGGTGTCGGCTCTTCAGCTTCCTCTACTCTTATAGGCATCATAACCGATCACTGGCGCCACTTTCAGACTTCCTCAGTCATTTCGCCTGTTCGCGTTCATCGCTTAATCGCGTCAATTTTACGGATCTCCTTTTAAAAATCCTCGAAATAAATAAACTAACACACCAATCAAGTAAACACCGCTAAAACCTCAATGTATAAGAGGCACGCATGCTTGGACAAAAGATACGTGCATCAAACCAATCCCGTTTAAAAAAATAATTAGTCTCAGCTTTTCATCAAGGGGATATTTGGATAAAAAAATGTGGCGCGAGAAAATTTAAACAATTTGCTTTATAATTTTTAATAAGTAGGTATCACCCCTATAAGTATTCCTTTTCTAAGCAGGTGGACGCAATCTGGATCTTGTGGACGCCAACTGGGTAAAACGCCTAATTCTGAAGTTTTTCTATTTAAAAAAAGTAAATCTTAACTTTTATCTTAAAATAAATTATATTATAATGAACACATTACTTACATATTTTTTTCATAGAAATTAGTGCTGGGTTTATTTTTATTAACGCCGTCAAACTTGCCAACTGCAATAAATGGACGCGAACAGGCGAAATGACCCTATGTACCTACTCCTTCCTTATTTTACCCGTTCGCGTTATTCCAGGGGCCCAATTCTGTAACTTCGAGTTAAGCAACCCGCCATTGACACTCTATCGACACACTACAGACATTATTTTGCCACTGTTGCAAATTTGGCATTCTGCAGAAACTTCAATGGCGTTTCAGTGGTGTGTCAGTAGTGTGTCGATAGTATGTTGATTGTGTGACAGTACAATAGTTTTCAGTGTTGCTAACAAAAAGCTACCATGAGATACCAAACCTACCACTTTATGAAATCCTATTTTTATCAATTAAATCTTTATATTACAGGTTTTTATAATCATTTAAATAAAACGTTTTATTATCAAAAACAAAATTTCACAAAAAACAAGCGTTTATTGTAAAACAATATTTTATCTAATGTGATAAAAATATTGTTTCTGCCTTTCTGAAAAAAAAAACTAAAAATCCCGACTGAAAAAACTGAAAATCAAAAACAAGCACATTTTAAATTAAACAAAACTTGAAACCTTTTTTATTTCCAACTTCAGATTTCTTTTGTGTTTGTTCTTTCGTTGGTCGCGTAAAATTCTTCGCAGATGATTTATTTAACTTTGGTGTTTTGGTGTTTATAGGATTTGTGACTTTGAATTTCTATTAAACATATAAGTGTCATATATTTTTGTAATCTCCTTATAAAACCCTTCATTTTGATACCCTACTCGATGGAAATTGTTTTTTTTTTTTCAAATCTGCGATTTGGCCCCTAAAATCCGAAATTTTTCTTTTTCCACATTCCACATTATTATCACAGAGTACATTTTTATATAATTATTATCTTAGAGAGTAGTTACTTGACTAACATAATTATATGAAACGACAAAGTTAAGGTAAGTGAAAAAGTCCCAATTGTTGTTGGGAAAATAATAAAAAAATGTGATGAATTTAAAGTGATTTGTGTTCAATGCGGCGCTGGCACAAAAGCAAAACGTCGACAGTCGGCACTATAAGCCAATGCTAAAATACGCCACCGCAAAGTAGCTACAGAAGGCCTCATTGTGGCGAAAAACTAAGTCCACTTTATTAATTAGTACATTACGTAAGACGTACACACTAGGACACTTAATTTTAAATTTTGAAAGGAACAAATTTAACCAAATCAATAGGGAAAAGAGGTGTCGTTGTTCGATGGCTTCACAATGGCAGTTCGATAGCTAAACACGATAGACACAACTGTCAGATATCACTTAAAATATTTACAGACTACCGTAACTTTGGCCATCACGATGACATTGACACATTAAAATGTACCAGACTACCAATTTTACGATAGTCCCATTATGGCGTTTCAATGTCACTACAGTTGCAACTGTGGCAAGTCAATGACCATAAATAAGTTGTAGAATACCAAATGTCATTGAATATTCTATTGAGACACTACTGACACACTATCGACACACTATTGACAAGTTGACTATTTTACAGAATTGCGCCCCAGGCGGCATGTATAATACACATATCACAACACATAAGTATATTAGTCTCGAACAAGATAATGACTCAGTAAGTACCTAATTTCTTAGCGCACGCGCGCGAAAATATTGTTCTTGTTTAATTTCATAGCTCGACGGCCAAGGTCGTCGACCGCTGTACTGTATGTAATTAATAACTTGTAGGCATGAAAGTATTCCTCACTTTGTTTTCTGTGTATAGGTACTACATTACTAACTGCCTATTAGGAAATGGTAATGAGGTAGCTAAACAATAATTCGCCCTGGTTGTTGTACCATACCTGGTTAGGGTCGTCAGGGAAGGGAAGGGTGTTGTTTTGATTTCCTCTCCCACACAGTGCCCGTTGGCTTGGTGCTCGCAAGCAACTACTGAGCTTGAGGTCGTGGGACCGATTCGTAGCTCGGTTAAAGTTTCATTGGGTAGGTATTTACTTGATGAATTTTTCATTAGCAGCCACCGATTTATCGCCCCCCAAACCCCCTGCACAGGTGCTATGAAAATCATTGGAGCCGTTTCCAAGATTTAGATTAGGTATTTACCTACTTATATAGAAGAATTTCTCGTTTCAAGGTAGGTACCTACCTATTATAGATTTCATCGAAAGTTTATAGAAAAGCGTCGTTTGAGACACGTGACACCGCGTGTGCAATTGCTAGGTATAGGTACTGCAGTTCTCGGCTCCATAATAACCTCACTTCATGCTCTGACGTGAATTCCGCCTCAAATGCAACAACAACATTCCCGACTTATATCAACATGAAATGTAGTACTAGAATATTGCTATTTATTGGCAGATTTCATTGTTTGCACGAAACTTATCGATTCTACCTTTCTACTTCACTCTCAGAACTTACTAAAATTAAAGTCACAACATCAATTAGTTGATTATGTAGGTATGCACATTTTGAAGCTACAATAATGTACATGTATAGGTAGGTATTCATAATAAAATGCAAGTAAACTTCGGGAATCGTGACCACAAACCGAACACATATTTATGTTAGCCCAAAGTACGATTAGGTATCTACTCGTACTTGACCGTGGGTCAACGCCCTCAAATCGTCATGTTTGATAATAATATAATTATGTAGAACGTTCTGCAAAAAGACCGAGACCTTAAAAACTAGTTGTGATGAATTTGTAAGATACTCGTGTCTAGATCATAACAATACATATACCTATCTAGGTAAACCGACAGACATTATCCGATATCCGGTTTTCCTTCGCGGAAACTGACCCGAAGAATCAAACCCGAGTATCTCATATTTGAGTCCAATGTAAAATCCTGGCTGCTTTATGGGTAGGTGTAGATGAATTGGCCACACGCTCCGAAGGACCCCGAACACATACCCAAACAAGCTTTGCGACTGTTTACATTTTACATTTTATTGCTTCATTACATTACAGTCATTACATTAGGTCCTTAAAAAATGACCGTAGACAATATTCATCATTTATTATTACTTAGCATGAAAAATAATACATCATAATTATTCTTTTATCGTGAAAATAGTAACTGCAAGATTTGGCGCGAGTGCGCGAGACGACAGCGACGGGCCTCGTGTACTGACGAGTTAGTCAAACTCATGTATGTGTTATTGTCGCTCGCGCGTTCGTTTTGCAATTGTTTCGGGTAAGTAGGTAACATTTGAATGTCAAGCATGAAAAAGCCTAGGTACGCGTAAAACGTCCAAGTTATAAAAATGAATATAATATCAATACCGATTGTATTGTAATATCGAATACTGTTAAACACAAGCTCAAAATACGCACAAGTTTAATACACTTTATATTTTTTTTTTCAAAAACTAATCTGCCTTGCCTTTTCCCAACTATATTGGGGTCGGCTTCCAGTCTAACCGGATGCAGCTGAATACCAGTATTTTACATTTAGCGACTGCCTATCTGACCTCCACAACCCAGTTAATACTAGGTAATACGATACCCTTTGGTAAGACTGGATGTCAGACTATCAGGTCACTGACTACCCGTAACGACTGCCAAAGATCTATTATATGGCACCCGGGACCAACAGCTTAACGTGCTTTCCGAGGCACGGAGGAAACTCGGTATGTAATGGGCGGTCACCCATCCACAGATCGACCTAGGCAAGCGCAGCTTAACCTAAAGATCGACCCGAGTGGCTGTTCTTATTAAGCCACGAGCTCCTCTTTTTTCATAAACTAAACTCATTTATTCAAACTAGGCTGATAATCAGCACTTTTCGAACGTCAAAATTTACTTTACTTTACTTATTTACAAGAGACAGTCTCCCAAAACGACCACCCTGCGACACTCCCTAGTGTTTTAGCTGGAAAGAAGAAGTCGTGGAACAAACTCCCCAGCAACACATATTTCTGTTAGGTTGGTTAGAAGTACCAGACTCGATACAATAGTAAGGTGCAAGTTAATGACTACAGACACAAATTTTAAGCAATAATTAAAAAGTATACAATGTGGAGCAGGACGATTGACATTCCTCTAAACCACGTAAAGAAAGGCATGCTCTTGACCCGTATACAAAAAATCAATCAAATCCAATGACTACTTTAGCCACAGGAAATTATTTTTCATTTTCTTATTTTTCAACATGATGTAGATCGGAGTCCGTAATAATAGGTAAACATTGTAAGGTCAGGAACCTGTGCAAAAACCTACGATTCTATTCTCAACGTCTCAATACGCTTGAAAGACAGAGAAAGGTGTCATACGATCCCACTCTGACGCGCCCCGCACACTCCCACAAAATACTACAATTATAAAGAAAAAGTAATATTACTTACGCAAATAATGCATTAGTGGTGCATAGAAAATTGCGAGTGTGTGTGTGAGCGGAATTTTTTTCGGCAAAAAGTCCTTGACTCGGTAACTATGTCAGTCAGTGCATAGCGGCGCCCTTTGAGGAGAGCACACGCCTACTTTTTTTATCACAAGACGAGCCGCGCGCGCATTGTCGTGATTTTATGAAAAGTTTGTTGTTATTGTGATTAAAGACGATTTATGATATTTGGATTAGTGCATAGGTTACTGTGACTTATTGGTGTTAGTGTAATATTAGTTATTTAGGCATTTATTAGGTAGCTAGTTTTGTGATTTAGGTTAAGTTTTTAAAAAATTAAAATAATTAATGCCTTCGACGAACTTAAAAGAATGGCAGATGGGGACTTGTTAAGACGAGTCCGTGAAAATTTAATAAGACGATGTCGCTTGTGCATAATGAAAAACGGGGGACACTTTGAAAATTTAAAAATTTGACTGTTGATGATTTAAAATTCTGATTGTAATGTGATTTTAAGTGATTAATTATTCAATCAGTGATCTTTTATTAATTAACAACTCGCAACTTAGTGAGTTTATGCCGCTGATTTGTTGTTCTCCGATAAAAAGTACCTACGCCCAACATCGCCGCCGCTCGCTGCACCCCGCGCACTAGGTCAGTGACTTTTCGTAGTTAAAGCGTGTTTACTTTTTATGCAGTTGATTCTGCTATTTATTTTGTTTGAAAATTGCAATTTTTAAATTTTCCACTAACTACTAATCTTCGTGTTTTAAAATGTTTCGATGGACTAGTACAGTGCTAGTTTTAATTTAATGTCGTAGTTCCAGATCCACATTGTATAATAATAAAATGTTATACCGAGCCCGACGAATGAGTTATGCACTTTGTGAAGCTATGCTTATGCTTATTTCTAGTGTTAAAGTTGTGAATATCATGACTTAGTGTACAGGTGGATATTTTGTTTGATAATTATATAAAATGTTGGCAAAGATGAACTGAGAAGCAACCGTGAGAATACGAGAAACTCGGGCACCCAGCTGATAAATTGCACGAACCGCTCGCTTCTGCAGAACAGAACAAATTCAAAATATTGAATATCAGCAGCTTTGCCTCACAGCAGAATCCCGTAGGACTAGACAGGTTTGGAAGTGGATGGGTAAGGTCAAGCTGTCGGCGATGAGGTTAGGAAATGGATTGGTCAGGTTAAGCTGTTGGCGGTGAGGTTACGAAATTCATGGGTCAGGTCAAGCTGTTGGCGGTGAGGTTTAGAAATGGATGGGTCAGGTCAAGCTGTCGACGAAGAGGTTTGGAAGTGGATGGGTAAGTCAAGCTGTCGGCGGTGAGGTTTGAAAATGGATGGGTAAGGTCAAGCTTTCAGCGATGAGGATTGGAAGTGGATGGATGGAACGGATGGGGCCATATACACCTTTAAGGGTCCGACAAGCATGGTCCTACGATGCACCGTTTACGAGTTATGGGAGTTTAAAATTATTGTACCAAAAAAAGTTAAATTTTAATTTTAATATCTCGAAAACGGAGTGTCCTATACGAAAAATGACTGAAATTTGAACCCCGTGATATTATTGGGGGGAGTGGGGAGTGGGGAGCCCACTCCCCACTCCCCCCCCCCACGCATGATCTTTTGACAGTTAATCATAATAAATAGCCTGGGGCCATCAGATTGTCCATGGATTAACTGTCAAATTGGTTATGGTTTACAAAATGGAACCATTTGACAGTTAATTGATGGACACTATATGATAGCCACTGTCACATAAAGGATACGCAATAGCCCTGCAGTTCTGGAAGGAAAATATGGAAGAACATTTACTAAAATTTTACAAGAAATATTTACTTCCCGAACTGGTGGACCCTCGATAGCCGAGGTCTATGGGCCTAAGGGACCATAGCTCACACACACGCAAAAACGCATTGAGTGTAAAAAATAATGCATAAAATCTCAGATTGTAAATAGCACTACTGTAGGTGTACTTTTGTAAAATGCCTCTATATTATATATTTTTATTACCTCCCTGTGTTTTAACTTTCATCGAAAATTCTGAACTTAAACCATTGTCTCATAAATAATAGATAATTCGGCAGTCGAGATTTATTTTACCAAAAATCATTATGTAATGCTCGTAAAATGTTGGATGATAATATTTTATATTTCCCATGCAATAGCAAAACGTTCAGTTCGTTTTTTAAATCCTTCATATGACCGGAAATATTTTATTTTAAGTACCTACTTATTTCATGTAGTGCTTTTTTCTTTTCGGAAGTCGCTGTCGGTACGGTACCCCATATTGGGTTTACATCTGCCCCTTAAACCCGATCAAGCGTGGTATTATGTTATGATATGGTGAAAACAATACATAAACGTACGATCACAGTGATCGGGAGCCATTTGCTGTCTATATTATTGAAGAGTTACATGATCTAGGTACTTTCGAAGATCTCAGATCCTAATATATTATAGGTACAGTGAAACCTTCCTTGAAAACATAATATGCATTTATCAACGAAAACCCGATCAATATCGGATCAGTAGTTTTTGGGAAAATCGCAGATACACACAAATAGAGCACCATCTTATTTTGAAGTACTAACCCACATAACATGACGTAAAATGAATTTAACAATTACTAAATGCGTCTTCAAAATTCCAAGTCATCTAATTCTATTTCACCATCAAAATTATCAATACAACCCTCCAAGTTCATTTTCATGTCAAGATTGATTTTTGCATGTAAAAGTCATTCTTTAGTAATTTAGTCGTCGTTCTTTAGTAGTTAGTAATTTTGATGGTTATAATTCGGTAACTTCATACGTCTTACAGTCGCAAATCAAATTTTCATAAACATACAACCAAGCACTGGCCTGCAAATTGCCAAAAACGTAAGAAAATTAGAATTTCGCGGGCCAGATGTGAGCTTCCACCTTAAAACATTGTGCTAGTAGATGCTTTGAATAATTAGCTCCATGACCCGTTTACAATAATTGTAAACGGGTCATGGAGCTAATTATTATACGGACGGACAGACAGACGGACGGACACACATAGGTTGATTGGACCATTTTAGACGGGCACCATATTGTTTCTACTTTCTAGTGATTTGTTAGTTAAAGACAGGAAAATTGTAATAAAACTTCATTTTCAAACCTGTTACTTTTCGCTGCACTCCTCGAGACCCTATTCAGATTCTGAATGAAAATCGTAATTCCCTTCTGGTGGATTTGCTGGAATCAATATTGTGCTCGTTTCTTTTCAGAACAGGAAATGATCTTTTTTTTAGTCGTGGCCCGAAGTTGTTACCAAATTCATGCATTTTATCATACTACCGTTTTCTGTTAAGGACGCTGTAACATTTTCGACGAACTTATATTTAGGTAACTAAAGTCGCACAAAGCAAAGTCACACAATAGTTCTCGATTCCCATTGAAATAATCTTGATCCTTGATATTATTTTTTAATTTTATTGAAATAGAATTAGATGACTTGGAATTTTGAAGACGCATTTAGTAATTGTTAAATTCATTTTACGTCATGATAAGTGGGTTAGTACTTCAAAATAAGATGGTGCTCTATTTGTGTGTATCTGCGATTATCCCAAAAACTACTGATCCGATATTGATCGGGTTTTCGTTGATAAATGCATATTATGTTTTCAAGGAAGGTTTCACTGTACCTATAATATATTAGGATCTGAGATCTTCGAAAGTACCTAGATCATGTAACTCTTCAATAATATAGACAGCAAATGGCTCCCGATCACTGTGATCGTACGTTTATGTATTGTTTTCACCATATCATAACATAATACCACGCTTGATCGGGTTTAAGGGGCAGATGTAAACCCAATATGGGGTACCGTACCGACAGCGACTTCCGAAAAGAAAAAAGCACTACATGAAATAAGTAGGTACTTAAAATAAAATATTTCCGGTCATATGAAGGATTTAAAAAACGAACTGAACGTTTTGCTATTGCATGGGAAATATAAAATATTATCATCCAACATTTTACGAGCATTACATAATGATTTTTGGTAAAATAAATCTCGACTGCCGAATTATCTATTATTTATGAGACAATGGTTTAAGTTCAGAATTTTCGATGAAAGTTAAAACACAGGGAGGTAATAAAAATATATAATATAGAGGCATTTTACAAAAGTACACCTACAGTAGTGCTATTTACAATCTGAGATTTTATGCATTATTTTTTACACTCAATGCGTTTTTGCGTGTGTGTGAGCTATGGTCCCTTAGGCCCATAGACCTCGGCTATCGAGGGTCCACCAGTTCGGGAAGTAAATATTTCTTGTAAAATTTTAGTAAATGTTCTTCCATATTTTCCTTCCAGAACTGCAGGGCTATTGCGTATCTTTTATGTGACAGTGCCTATCATATAGTGTCCATCAATTAACTGTCAAATGGTTCCATTTTGTAAACCATAACCAATTTGACAGTTAATCCATGGACAATCTGATGGCCCCAGGCTATTTATTATGATTAACTGTCAAAAGATCATGCGTGGGGGGAGTGGGGAGTGGGCTCCCCACTCCCCACTCCCCCCAATAATATCACGGGGTTCAAATTTCAGTCATTTTTCGTATAGGACACTCCGTTTTCGAGATATTAAAATTTGAATTTAACTTTTTTTGGTACATTAATTTTAAACTCCCATAACTCGTAAACGGTGCATCGTAGGACCATGCTTGTCGGACCCTTAAAGGTAAATATGGCCCCATCCGTTCCACCCATCCACTTCCAATCCTCATCGCTGACAGCTTGACCTTACCCATCCATTTTCAAACCTCACCGCCGACAGCTTGACTTACCCATCCACTTCCAAACCTCTTCGTCGACAGCTTGACCTGACCTATCCATTTCTAAACCTCACCGCCAACAGCTTGACCTGACCCATGAATTTCGTAACCTCACCGCCAACAGCTTAACCTGACCAATCCATTTCCTAACCTCATCGCCGACAGCTTGACCTTACCCATCCACTTCCAAACCTGTCTAGTCCTACTATCTAGACGAGTTAAGGAATACGAACTCTACACACGTACGTTTTTAGATTTTTTGTTTTCTTATTTAGTTTCGGAAATATAGAATCGATTAACGTTCAATGTGACATTTGCTCCGCATAAAAACGCAAAATGTGATCAAGAGACGGCGCGCGGGGAGCGGCAAAGGCGCGGGCGCCGCGTCCTCTCGTCACTCCGGCCGCTGTTTGTTGGAGGGAGGGCATTATTGTGCCGTGCGCTTAGTTTTTTTTCTGTTTGATGTAAAAAATATTAATGTAACCTATATATAACAACATCACGCTACGACCAATAGGAGCGGAGCATAAATGAACAATGTTGCAAAAACTTTTTTGAGACATCGCTTAATGAACTTGATCGTTGAGGGTTGTTGTACCTAGTTGCATGTATGTTATGTTAGTAGCTATACAGGGTGTAAATTAACCCTTCACACATCCGTGAACCAAGCGTTCTGTACATCAAACTAAGTAACCCTACGCAAAGATTTTTGCTGGAAAACGACTTTTTTTTGGGGTCAAAAATCACATTTTACGGTAAAACTCAATGCAGCACTCTTAAAACATTGTGCTAGTAGATGCTTTGAATAATTAGCTCCATGACCCGTTTACAATAATTGTAAACGGGTCATGGAGCTAATTTAAGTAAAATTATAACCTGAAAAACTGGTACTTATTTACAAAAATAGGTGTGAAAAATTTGGAACTTTGACCCCCAATATCTCCGTAACTAGGGGGTTCCCAGGTATGGTCTAGAACAAAAAAATTATCACAGTGGTGGGGAGACTAAGTGCTCTTCTTTTGCGTTAAGGTTACTTTTACACCCTTTAGGTATGTTTAATAAATTAATGTATGAATAGCAATGGGCTTGCTCTCGATTACATCGGTTGATGGCAATAGGCTTGCTTTACGTTTTTGTTTGATATACATAATAAAATTAATTAAAATGTACCTGCTACCTAACCTAACCTTACCAAAACATAATTTGCAGTAAACCTGCGAAAAAATCGAAATGTGTGCTAGGACACATAGTAGAAGTGAAACGTCAACGGATAAGACTGGAAAACGAATCGCAACAAAATGTTAACTTGGAAGTTTTACCGGCTTATTGTTAATGTACCTAGGTACCGTAACTTGACCGTAAAACTTCCAACTTCCCTCTAACTTTTAAACTATATACTTAGTGACAAAACTAAAAAATATGTATCGCTATAAAAAGTATATGCTGTAGATCGCTATAAAAACTTTCAACAATATTGGTTTTCGATATAAATATAGTGAATGGTTTTCGAGATATTATAGCACATTTAAAAAATCGCAAATATAACTTTGTCGTTGATAAATAAAAATAAAATAAATAAAATAGTTTATTTGCACCTTGTAAGAAATATGGTTTTACAATAATTAAAATAAGCCTTAAGGTAAATAAAGTTGTAGGATACAGTATCAGCCAATACCTAAGCTAAGACAACTTAATGTCTTGTAATTATAGCTATCAGCTATCAGCGCCCACCCTCGATATACAATGTTATGAAATGAATTGAACAGTTACTTACTTAGTAAGTTGATACAAACACTATGTAAAACAAACTTATCACAAAATAAGTTTTTCTGTTACCGCTTCAAGATATTATACCTTTTAAAGGGGCCTTCCCTACTATGATGGTACGGAACCCTTCAAGTGCAAGTCCGACTTGCACTTGGCCAGTTTTATTTTGACCATTCTACGAGAAGATTTTTTTTTATTATTTGAAATGGGCTTACTCTTGACCTTAATCTCACCCTAGGAGCAGAGATGAGGTCGACGATGGTACGAGCTTACCCAGAAGATAGGCTTTAAGCCTAATACCTACCACGTTCGAAGTAGCGGCGCGCGGCGTTATTACTGATCAGTGAACAAAAGGGTGTATTAGCTCACGGCGATGCATGGGAATGCAATCTATTGGTACGCTATCCATTGTTCGTTTTTTCTAACTAACCGAAGGAGATTCTTTCACGAAACGTTTTTTAAGGTTACTGTTATCTAGCTATTGTAAAGTGAACGGGTACCTCTCTACTGGTGTACATAACACACTATCTGCGATCTATGTATTCTAGTGGCTGTTAGTGGTTAAACGCCAACAGGATTGTTTATCTCACTTACTAACTTATGCCTGCGGCTTTGCCTGCGGCTTTGCCTGCGCTTGTGTATTTTAGTAATAGTTCCACAAGATCTTACTGCCGGGATAAGGTACATCCGATGTAGGTTATTTATTAATTTATTTAGGTGTGTAGGTAGGTACACACAAACATCAGAAAAAGAAAAAAAAAAAAAATTGTTTGAAACGATATCAAACAGAAAATTGTCTGACTTTTTTCTGATGTTTATTTTTCACTTTTTGTAATTTTGTTTTTTTGAAGTCGGTTTTTTTTTGCAAAAAAGTTTTTTATTTTTCTATTTTTAGTTATAATTCTATACAAATATTTACTATGCATGTTACATTCAACCAAGTAACCTAACCCTTAAGATTACCTTACCTTCAAGATTCCCTTATTATTGCTTTCAACTTCTAACCGTTAAGGAGTTTCCATCATCAGCTCTTCAACATGAAATAATAACCTAATACCCTGAAGGAATACAATTATCACTCCATATGTACCTACGTATAATTTTGAAAGAATTTTCTTTCAACTCCTAACCGTTAAAGAGTTGTACCTTCTCATCATCAGTGAATCCACATCATATTATGATGATCAGACACAAATACTTAAACATCTTTAAAAAATGTATGGAAAACGTCATGTGCCTATAAAATTTGAGATTTTTTTCTTTATTATGGATTTAAGTTTTCATACGTTACAACTGATTTTAGCTCACTAACTGCCGCACTCAGAGAGTTTTAATGATTCCTTAGGCCATCACTTAGTAATGGTTTTGACAGTTTTCTCATACAAAAATATGTCAAACCTTTACTAAGTGACGGCTTAAGTAATCATTAAATATCTCTGAGTACGGCAGTAAGAGAGAATAGTTAGCTGACTTTAGTACGTACGTAAGTTTGAAAATATTTAATTTGGATTCCTATTGTTTTTACCCGACTGCGGTGAAGTTCAAAAGGAGGGTTATGTGTTTGGCGTGTATGTATGTCAGTTTCTTGGTTCCCTAATAGCTCCTAAACGGATGAAGGGATTTGAATAAAATATACGTCGTTAGATTCGCCTTGATGGCGCAAGTGTCACTGGCTTCATTAAAATTAAAAAAAAAAAAACAAAGAAAATCCATTACCATCGAGTAAGGTATCAAAATGAAAGGTTTAACAAGGAGATTACAAAAATATATGACAGAAATTCAAAGTCACAAATCCTATAAACAAACACACACCACCGCCATTGGCTACAAAATGGCGCGCCCACTATGGTAATGTAGACACAGAGCTTTCAAGTAAATCGAATACTGTGAGCAGAGGCAGTCTTTTGGTCGAGCTGTACAGTTCAAATATAAAGTGATTGTAAAAGTGTTCTTTTATGTATATAATAAAATGTTCATCCAAGTCCTAGCGTGTTTTCTTTCAATTGTACGTGGTCCGACATGCACTTGGCCGGTTTTTATCCAATTGTTTTACGAATTCCGATTTATTTTCATCTGAATTTGTCTAGTAGATGCCTCAGGAATCTGGATTTGGGCCTGGCAAATTATATTTGTATACCCCAAAAATGCAAAATATTTTTAAGCCTAAACCACCGTGTTTTCCGTACCCATAGTTTTTTGACGACATTTACCTAATTCCCCGGGATTATTTTGTACAAGAGCGGATAGCATTGGCGTTTGGTAATCATCAAATAACTCCGCCCGCTCTGAGCAGAGCGGGAGGTAGTGTCCCTTATAGATTCGTAATGTCTGTCAGTCCGTCCGTATGTCATAGTCACAGTCACTTTATTCGGAAACTATTAGGAATAAACATTTGAAACTTGGTAAGACTAACGCCGCATGTGCTAAAGTAAAATATTGAAAAAATATATATTTTAGGGTATCCCCAGTACACATTGAAGTGTGGATGTATTTTTTTTCTCGCAAAGTCCATTATGTGGGATGTTGTTGGATAGGTCTTTAAAAAATACTGCGAGTTGGCTCAAACAGTTTTTCGATGAAGGGATTCGTTTGTAAAAAAATAAGATTTAAAGTATTATAAGTTAGACTCATGTGTGCCAACCTACACCACACATACGGGTTGTGTTTGGGCGTGTGAAAAAATTCATGGTAGTAGCATATTCTAAACTCGTATAACGAAAATAAAAGGAAAACTATCACAGCTAAGTAAGCTTTACGAGTAATAGTCGGCCAACTTATAACATGTAGTTGTATGAAATATTTTCCTTTATGTACAACATACATAATGTATGGGCGCGCAGGTCGCAAACTGCAAAAATGTAAGCTTAGCAATAAATGATTTGATTTGATTTTATGATTTGAAGCTTGTTTTATTTTTACAATAAAAATCATCGTCCGGAGGCAAGTAGGCAGGGTCAAATTCAAAATATTTTATTGTGTATCATAGGTAGGTAGTGTAGGTACGGTTCTTAAATAGTTGAAAATTTAGACCAGCTATGTCCCGCCCGTAGGGCATACAATAATCACTTGCCATACTATTATTATAAATTTACTGTTCGATAAAATTAACATTACCTATTATTTCTTCTTACTAATTATTATTACTTTCTCTCTCGCTGTCGAAGGGGGGGCGTTTTGGGGGACTGTCTCTTGTAAATAAGTAAAGTAAAGTAAATTTTGACGTTCGAAAAGTGCTGATTATCAGCCTAGTTTGAATAAATGAGTTTTGATTTTGATTCTATCACAATAAATAAAAATAAGAGAAAAAAAACCAAAAGGGCACAAATTAGGAGAAAGACCAAATTCAATTTATACAGAAAATTAAATTAATTACAAGAAAAGAGAAAGTCAAACAAAACAAATTAAGGTACATGTCAAATAATACACCTAAAATAAAAAAAAATACATAATATTATTCATAACAAATTAAAATGTCAATTTGTAAAAAACATACATAAAATTAAAAAATAGATTTTACTGAAAATAACAATATTATTTAAAAATAAAAGTAGGTCATCGAAACACATAATGACTGGGTAGGACTATATTTAAGCAAAGACTTGTCGGACAGAAATTCTTTTCCAGAGTAGTAACTTTTGTTTACTAGCAGATCATGGAGTCCTTTTAAAATTTTCCTTTTCCTTAATTGTTCTAATAGGCTTCGGTATATTATTAAAGATGCGAGTAGCTGAACAAAAGATGCTCTCATGCATTAGATGAGTTTCACTAGCTGCTGTACGTAATTTATCATTACGCCGTATACGCGAGTAGTAACTAAACAAGTTGATATTGTCTTTTACAAATACTGCTGCCTCAATTATATAGATACATGGTAGTGTTAATAATTCATTGTTTTTAAAAAATGGCTTACAGCAGGAGTCAGTTCCGCATAAATTAAATATAGCCCGGATGCAGCGTTTTTGAGCAATGAAAGCGCGCTCTTTTTCCGTACTGTTGCCCCAAAATATTACACCGTATCTGAGAATAGAGCCAACGTAACCATGGTAAGCTGTCAGCAAAGTACTCTGATTAGCTATTTTTCCTAATCTGTATAGTGCATATGAAAATTGACCCAGCTTTTTGCAAACATGCTCAATATGAAATTTCCAATTAAGTTTGTGGTCAACATGTAGCCCTAGAAATTTCGTTACTTCCGTTTCCTAAATGTCACTATCTAGGTAATGAATTTTTAAAGCACCTGTACGTCGAGTTCTTATTTTAAAATCCTTTATTTTAGTTTTATCAATATTGATCATTAAATTATTCATTAAGCCAATCTATAATCAATAATATTGTTTGGTTAATGTCAGATTCTAAATCAGTTGAATTATCATTAGCAAATAAAACGGTGCTATCATCAGCAAACAGTGTAATGTCATGAATAGTTAAAAAAGGCATGTCATTTTATATAGATGAGAAAGAATAAAGGGCCGAGAATACTCCCTTGAGAAACGCCGAAATTAACTGTTTTAGATTCAGATACATATAGTTCTTCTGTTTTAGTACTAAGATTTATCCTCCTTACTTCTGTGAATTGTTACCTGTTGCTAAGGTACGATTCTATGAGTTTGTACACATTTCCTCTTACACCATATGCATACAACTTTCTTAAGAGGATTTTGTGATCGACACGATCGAAAGCTTTCGACATGTCCATGTATAATGCGACAGCTTATACATAACCCTTTATCCAAGTTAATCATTACCTTATGTAAGAAGCTATAAACTGCTACATTTATGGATTTGTTTTCCTGAAACCATATTGATTGGGCGTTAGGATGTCTTTTGCCTTAAAGAAATTATAAAGAAAGTTAAAGATCACCTTTTCAAAGATTTTCAAAGATGGTTGGAAGGTGGTTAATCAGTTTAGTAAGTTTACATATTTTGATAGGCAACTGCGGAACCCTTCATTGTGCGTGGTCCGACATGCACTTGACCGGTTTTTAGTTGTTTCGATGGCAATGGTTGGCGTAGCGTAAACTCTTTCTATGCCAAGGCGTTTGATGTAAATACATATTAAGTTGTTCCACACGGGTGCGCAGTGTGCGCCTGCGCAGTGTGGTTACTGCGCACATGCGCGTCGTGCCTGGATCCGGCCTGGATGAGTCACGCGCACCTGCCAGTTCTGACGATGCCGCGCTGCCAGTGCCGCCATTTTCCGCCATTCCGGCCGCGGCGGAGCGTAGCCCTATGCATCATTGACAGATAGGATAGGTTTTTGAACTTTCAACATACCTATTTTATTTAATTATGGGAAGCACAGAGTTTGCTTGTAAATCACCGTCTAAACTTTGAAATGTGGATTACCATTACGGTCATTTCGGTTATTCTAATGTTTTTGACACAGAAGTTATCAGTACATCCTGGGACTTACTGGACTTACATTTGTATGAAAGACCTTCCAGTTCCGTCCCGAGTTAGAACTCAAGACACGCACCTCTGAAGCTTCGGATTCATGTGCGTATTGAAAATGATCACCAGCAGGGCTATTGCGTATATTATAAATGTCAGTGCCTATCAATTATATGGTCCATGGATTAACTGTCAAATTGGTTATGGTTTATTATAAAATGGAACCATTTGAAATTTTATTAATGGACATTATATGATAGATCCACTGTCATGTAAAAGATACGCAATAGCCCTGCTGCTCCGGTGAAGGAAAACATCGTGAGGAAACCAGCGTGCCTGAAGAATATTTCTCGACGGCACAGGCCCATGGGCGGCATGGAAACTCTGACACTAGTTTATGCTACTAGCCACTACTAGCAACTATTAGCCACTACTAGCCTCTACTAGCAACAACTAACACACGATAAAGAAATATCTAAACCTCTACAACATTGCAATAAAATATATACCAATCAATCGTAAAATGAAATGGAGGCAGCACGTGTCAGCCGCAATAAAATTGCTCGTTCCTAAATTGGCACGATCCTCAAACACGATCATTTCTTTTTAAACGACTTCTAAAAAAAGAAGGAGGTTCTCAATTCGGATGTTTATATATTTTTTTGTTTTATGTTTGTTCGGGCAAAACAAACAAACCAACAAACTCCGTCGCTTGCAAAACCGATTTGAAAAAATATTTTTTTGTTGGAAACGGTCCCAAATGGTCCCATATTTTTTTATGGAAATCGGACAAGTGGTTTTTGAAAAATCAACAAACCTCAAAAAAAAAACGTCTAAATTAACGATCTTTTCGTCTCCGTCGTTTACGAACCGATTTGAAAAATTCGAAAGCCTATGCTTTTCTATTGGTCTCATAGTCACCAGGGAGAATTCAGAAAAATGTACAGCGATTTTGGTATTTTCTCTCTAACAAGTTGATCTGATGGTAGAATGGATCTTATGTAACCGACATCAATACGACCTCGCAAACTTCGGGGATTACAGGCGTGATGTTTTGTTATTCTACTAATAAATACAAAACTTTGCGAGGTTGTATTGATGTCTAAATGATAGCAAATGGATTGGGATTGTGGAAATCCCATGTCGGTCTATTGTTTACACCAGTTCATAACATAACATCACGCCGCGCGCCGGTACGTTGTGAAGTAGTATGCACATGTGAATCAAAAAGTGAATAATATACTAAACATAATAAGCTTGACAGCATCTGTAAGGTGACACTCGTAAAATAATGGTTCAGCGGTTCAATGTGGTGCCTTTACGTAGCTGTTATGCTCCGTTGCTACCTAACCTCCCATCCTGTGTTGGAATATTAAAGACATGAGATGGATCTTATTTCTACTTACTGCGCCTTTTACAATTCAATAACAAGATCCGAACTACTTGTGTCTCAAAAACTGAAGAAGGCAAGGACGATAGTGATGGCACCGCATTACCGATTACGACCTGTATTTTGTACCGAATACAAGCAACTTAATCGGTCATCTAGCATTAAGCAACATGTACAATAGTACCTACATTGTTATCCAAGGGGCGAAAATTACTTATTTAGTCCCGAGACGGGGTTTGGCGCCCGTAACGCAGTGAGGGCGCTAATAGTTCGAGGGACTAAATAAGTAATTTACCCGAGGTAAACACTGTGTTTTTCAATACAAATACGAGGAAAATAAGAACATAAATAATTAATAACTAAAGAAAAAATGAGTGTTGATTAGATGTTGTCGCTTTCCCGCTTATTTTGTTTTTAATTGTCCTCTGGTCGTTCAGCTATACAGCCAGTATTTTTAATGTTCATCAATCATCATTAAAAAAAATGGCAAAGAACTTGTCGAAATCTAGGTATGTTATTTTAGAGAAATAGTTAAAACTAAATTATATTAAAGTCATAATATAATTTTATTCATAAGTTAACTTTATGTTATTTTAATATAAATCGCGCTGTAATTGAGTGGCTGTATAAATAGTTGGAACTTTGTTCAATAAAAATGTGAAAACAGACCAAGTTTTTAAGCTATTGCATAGCTTCTATCGCGAAAATAACCTAACACCCCCCACTCCGACCGGCACAGCGGTGATAGTTTTTAGTTTTTAGCAGATGAATGAATAGCAGAACTTTTAATGACTTTTTGTTATATTTATTAAGCAAAATAATAATAATAATAATGAGGAGGAGGAGGAGGAGGATATATTAGAAACAAAAATGTACAAACTGCCTCAGAAATGTTTTTACCACCGTCTAATTGTGAGCTAAGTAAAATAGGTTAGGTTTGATTAAAGCGGTGACAAATATGACGCGAGCCGAGCGAGCGAAGGATGGGTGCCGCAGTAACGACCGCGGAAACGCCACTTCTAAGTTGCTCGCAGAAATATTTTCCTCATTGTCTAATCATATCCGTTAGTAAGAGCTCGTGGTTTAATAATAACTGCCACTCAGATCGATCTTAAGGTTAAGCCGCGCTTGCCTAGGTGGTTCTGTGGATGGGTGACCACCCATTACATACCGAGTTTCTTCTATGCCTCGGAAAGCACGTTCAGCTGTTGATCCCGGCTGCCATATATGTATAGACCTTTTGCAGTCGTTACAGGTCAGATCTGAAAGTCTGACAACTAGTCTTACCGAGGGGTATCGTGTTACCCAGTATTAACTGGATTGTGGAGGGCAGACAGGCAGTCGCTCCATGTAAAATACGGGTAGGTATTTAGCTGCATTCGGTACGAGTGAAGCCGACTCCACCATAGTTGGGAAAGGCTAGGCAGATGATGACGTATAATTTATGCATCGATTCGTTTCTAACTTTTGTTGCACAACAGTTTCGACTCCCGGTTTGCTCAATTCTTTTATGCGTATGTATAGGAGCATCGAAGCTCGCGTCGTACCAATTTCCTAATTTTTTTGTTCAGTGCCTGTAGTTCTGCCGAAGTGATCCGTGCATTATTTTGGCGTTACGTCATAAGCTTCAAGTCTCTTCCGTAAGTTTCGACTAAATCTCGTTTACAGTTTTAATGATATTCATTATTTACTACTGACATCAAGGCATCGAAGTCGACCTCGTATGACTCTCGTCGTTTCTTCCCGTATTGGCCCCCAGCCCGACACACCCCTACCAGGATAGAGGAGATCCGCCGTCCGAAACCCTCATCAAACCCGAACAGCCCGTCACCCTCTTACGTGAGTGATCGTAAGGAAACCAGTGCCGTTAAGAAATACAAATACAGATAACATAGAGCCACATGCCTTTTAGTTTCCACAATCCAGGTTCACTGGGTAATATAACACCCAAAAGTAAGACTGATTGACAGACCTTTGGCCTTCTGGCCAGCTGTAACGAAACGATGGAAACCGTGCGTAGAGAGTTATTGCAGTATAGTACCTAATATCTTAATAACTTGATCGTACATTTCCCATCACATAGGATTCCTTGTTTAAGCTTCATCATTACTATTAGCTATCAAGAAACAGCCACGACATAAAAATAAGTACAGATGAGTGTTGCGATATAAATATATCCCGTGTGAACGCTAACTCGCGCCACTACAGACGACATACTTTTTCTATGAGTTACTATGTTCGTGCGAGTGAGGCCATGAGAGCAGAGGGCACGGCTACACTGCTGCACCGCTACACCGTTATGCGCAAACTGCTTGTTTAGCCTTTTAAGATCTGTGTACTTTCTGTGTTTCAATGTAATGTATCACTCATATTCTTGTGTAGCATCATCATTTAGCAATTATGTTGGGGTCAGTTTCCTATCTAACCAGCACGTAATGTAATGTAATGAAAATGAACGTAATGTACTTATCAGTTGAAAATAACATTGGTAATTATAACATTAGTAGCTTCCGCCCGCGGCTACGCCCGCGTGGGTTGTTAGTAAGTATAATGTAGCTTTTGTCCTTCCCCAGGCCTTAAATTAGTTTATCCAAACCAAATAGCACAAACCAGACAGGTTTGGAGGGAGAAACGGGAGGCCTGGCCAGTGAGACCTCGTACTCGTAACCGCATACGTAGGTAAAGGGGAGGCCTGGCCAGTGAGACCTCGTACTCGTAACCGTATACGTAGGTAAAGGGGAGGCCTGGCCAGTGAGACTTCGTACTCGTAACCGCATACGTAGGTAAAGGGGAGGCCTGGCCAGTGAGACCTCGTACTCGTAACCGTATACGTAGGTAAAGGGGAGGCCTGGCCAGTGAGACCTCGTACTCGTAACCGTATACGTAGGTAAAGGGGAGGCCTGGCCAGTGAGACCTCGTACTCGTAACCGTATACGTAGGTAAAGGGGAGGCCTGGCCAGTGAGACCTCGTACTCGTAACCGTATACGTAGGTAAAGGGGAGGCCTGGCCAGTGAGACCTCGTACTCGTAACCGTATACGTAGGTAAAGGGGAGGCCTGGCCAGTGAGACCTCGTACTCGTAACCGTATACGTAGGTAAAGGGGAGGCCTGGCCAGTGAGACCTCGTACTCGTAACCGTATACGTAGGTAAAGGGGAGGCCTGGCCAGTGAGACCTCGTACTCGTAACCGTATACGTAGGTAAAGGGGAGGCCTGGCCAGTGAGACTTCGTACTCGTAACCGTATACGTAGGTAAAGGGGAGGCCTGGCCAGTGAGACCTCGTACTCGTAACCGCATACGTAGGTAAAGGGGAGGCCTGGCCAGTGAGACCTCGTACTCGTAACCGCATACGTAGGTAAAGGGGAGGCCTGGCCAGTGAGACCTCGTACTCGTAACCGTATACGTAGGTAAAGGGGAGGCCTGGCCAGTGAGACCTCGTACTCGTAACCGCATACGTAGGTAAAGGGGAGGCCTGGCCAGTGAGACTTCGTACTCGTAACCGTAAGTAAAAGAAAAGAAAGGAGATTACAAAAATATATAACACTTATAATGTTTAAAAGAAATTCAAAACTTCAAATCCTATAAAAAACACACACACAATTGTCGATTGTCCGTCGGTAATGTCAGGGGTGTCAATATCACCTCCTAGCGTTCCGTCATCTAAATAGCATACATTACATTTTGAATTTAGTTGTTACATAATGGACGAGAGAGGATCACCTTGTTGGCAACCTACTGCAGATTCCAAAAATGTGTCCTTATATAATAATAGTGTAGGAACATTGCCACATAAAACCAAAAATTTCGGGTTGAATAATATAATTAAACAGGGTGTGAATTACCCCTTCACGCAGCCGTCAAGCAAGCATTCTATACATCAAACTAAGTAGCCCTACGCAAATTTTTTTGCTGGAAAACGACTTTTTTTTGGGGTCAAAAATCACATTTTACGGTAAAACTCAATGCAGCACTCTTAAAACATTGTGCTAGTAGATGCTTTGAATTGTAAACGGGTCATGGAGCTAATTTAAGTAAAATTATAACCTGAAAATGTAGTATTAACAAAAATAGCTGTGAATAATTTGGAACTTTAACCCCCAATATCTCCGTAACTAGGGGGTTCCCACAAGAGAACCAGTGCCCTTTGTTTGCGTCAAGGGTACTTTTACACCCTTTAAAAGTTTAAACTATACTATTATTTTGATCACTTATACATGTTCAGAATTTGCTACTTATTTTAAAAAAAATTTAGAGCGTTAAAACGATTTTGTTGAAAAGTTAATAGTTTTCTTAAAATATCCCCAAATTATCGTTGTGGCCTAGTACACCGTAGTACTGACCCAGGTATAGAGGGTGTAAATTAACCCTTCACGCAAACGTCAACCAAATATTCTGTACATAAAACTAAGTACCCCTACGCAAACATTTTTGCTGGGAAACGACTTTTTTTTGGGGTCAAAAATCACAATTCACGGTAAAACTCAATGCAGCACTCTTAAAACATTGTGCTAGTGGATGCTTTGAATAATAAACGGGTCATGAAGGTCATTTAAGTAAAGTTATAACCTGAAAAACTAGTATTTACAAAAACAGCTGTGAAATATTTACAGCTTAAAAGTACCTACATAAATAAAAAAAATAAAAATGAAAAACCCGAATTATAAAGCTGGAAAGCGAAAAACAAGCACATTTTTGGAAGCAGGCGGTGTCCACTCTATTTTATTCATTTCATAATTTAATATTCAATTTCAAATGAACCCCACCCCGTCTACTTCTAAGTTTTGTTTAATATAAAATGTGCTTGTATTTTGCTTTTCAGCATTTTCAGTCGGGTTTTTTAGTTTTTTAACTACATACTTTTTTATTTCCTACTTTATACCTAGTTCTTTTGTGTTTGTTCTGTCCTTGGTCAGACGGTTTATAATAGGCAAATTCAATTCAATAGATATAAACATTTCCCTTCACTTCAACCAGTTCCCTTATTTCTAAAGAAGGTTTTTAATTTTTCATCGATGACTAAATTAAACATTTTAATGACATTTCGGATAGACTCTCTAATATTAACCTACATGTTTGGCTTTCACCCTTATCACATACTGTTGTTTTGGTCCAAATTTTATGTATTTTCTTCGTTTTTCTCCTCTTTGGAAGAAACCACAATTTTTGACAAAATTTACCAAATTATTCACAACCATTCTTAATGTGAGCCTGGACGACCGAGCGTGGCAGCAAGCCACCCTTCCAATTTGTTTGGGTGGCTTCGGCGTCCGCCAAATTTCTAGTGTAAGCGGCATTCCTGTCGTCTGTCCACAGCACTGAAAAGCTAACCAGGAAAATTTTTACCTTAATAATACGTCTACCAATACTGCTGAGCGTGCCCGCCTGCTGGCTGTGGGTGAGTGGGAGTCGGGCCTCTGGCTTCACCTACATGTTTGCGATTGGGCGCTCCGTGTGGGGCTCCACATCGTTGTCAGTGTGGTGAAGTAGTCGACAGCATCGGACACCATGGCCTTTCCTGCAGTAAGAGCGCAGGTCGGATTGCGCGGCACGCCAGCATTAATGATCTCATCCGACGTGCTCTGGCCACCGCCGCCGGTGTAAACCGGTGGGAACCTAATGGGTTGGCACGCGTCGATGGGAAGAGACACCTTATATTCAAGGAAATTGCCAAGCGGTTTGTCGACTCTTCACGTGACCTATTCTTTGGCCAAAGCATCAGCATTGCCATCCAACGTGGGAATGCTGCCAGTTTTCTGGGCACTTTTCCTGTTGACAGCAATGTGGACGAATTTTTTGACGCCCTGTAATTCTTCTCTTTTTGATATTTGTATATAATTTATTATAATTTTAGTTCTGTAAATTGTAGTTTGTAGATATCACACTAATATTATAAAGGCGAAAGTTTGTGAGTGTGTGTGTGTGAGTGTGTATGTTTGTTACTTCTTCACGTCTAAACGGCTGGAGCGATTTAAATATTTGGTAAAAAATAATACTATTTTGTACTTAGTTTCATCATTGTTTTCATTTTATTTTTTCCATTTCCAGTATTTTCTATTTTCCGAGCTATCTCCTCATATACTTACTTAATTATTTATTTTATATACATTTTTCATGAATTATACTTAAACTTACTAAGTATTATTTTTAAAACAACAATATACATAAATACACGAAAACCCAATAAGTAACTAAAAATATCATTTACAGTCTCTACTATAAATTTGTACAAGCATAAATAAGCTGAGACATTCATAAGTAGCTCCTGAATGCATTGCAGTTCATCCGACAACACAAGAAGATATGATGTAGTGACTGAACTTTTTGTGACTGACAATACTCACAGTTAGGAGAATTGACCATTCGAAGGCGATGAAGATGATAATTAAAACGACAATGACCAAAACGCATACGACTGATAATCGAGTAAAATTTTCTATTTGTGAATTTGTTATTCTTGCAGAACCAAGGTATAGAATTTATTTGAACACCTAAGGTAGCAAACCAAGTACCTTTTTCAACCTGAGTGCACTGATATGAATGTCTCCCCCACTCTTGACACATGCGCTGTCTTAAAAGACCAACTGCATCTGTAGGTGGTATGGAAACATCCTTAGCAGGGTCAGGATTAGGTAAGTATTAATTCTTCTAAATCAACAATTTTTTTGGCCAAATAGTCTGCCTTTTCATTCCCTACAACACCGATGTGTGAAGGCACCCACACAAAACTAACTACAATATTTGATTGGTTTAATACCACCCATAACTGTTTTATTAAATAAATTATATAATTAGTGTTAGCATTTAATTTGTTGGTTGCCAAGTTTTCCAGAACACTCATGCTATCACTTACCACCATCCATTTACTATGTCCTGAATTATAATTATCAACATGTTTTAAGGCACTCAAAATAGCAATAGCTTCAGCTGTAAAAATGCTCGAATTTTTGTAAATTTTTCGACAAATGCCTATATTTGAGGAGGGCTCATATAGGTATAGCAAAATACACAGCCCTATTGTTCTTAGAACCATCTGTATAAACAAATTTATGATCAGCAGGGCTATTGCGTATCTTTTAAATGACAGTGGCTATCATATTGTCCATGGATTAACTGTCAAAGTGGTTATGGTTTAGTACAAAATGGAACGATTTGACATTATTTGATGTACACTTTATGATAGCCACTGTCATTTAAAAGATATGCAATAGCAGGGCTGACCACTCTGATAACATTGCATTTACTTCCTCTGTAAAAAGAAAATTGCGCGCGCATAGCAAATTAAAAAAAAAGTACACCAACAAGGTTCCAAGTCTGAGTTTCTAACAAATTAAAAAAAAGTCGTATGATAAATTCGGCACCATGGAGGTAAAATTAATAGGTTTAATGACGTTTTGAATCCACAAACCTAGTACACACGATGTTCTAAATTCAATTTACTTTATCCTCTAGCGGATAAAAACAGCTTTTGAACTCAGATATCGAAGAGCAAAAATACTCTTTCCGAGATGGGGGGATGAAAAATATATTTTAGTGTCCTTTAGAAATGTTTTCACGGAAACGAGTTCCTGAGCCGAATGAAAAGAAACAGAAACCTTATAGATTCGCTATGTCTGTCCATCTGTACGTCTGTATGTCCGTAAGTATGTTCCAGGTCACTTTATTCGGAAACTGTTGGGACTACACAGTTGAAACTTGGTAGGTAGATGTATTCTGTGAACCGCTTTACGATTTTTATAATAGAAGATGAGGCCCCATACATGCAATTAGTTATTGACCAGTTTGTCGAATAAACGGCGTCAAGTTTCTCTCTGGCTTTATGGCTGTACAGTGTACACGCTGTACAGGTACACACTGTGATTATTTACGATGCCGGTAAAGCGAATGATTGAACTGAACAAATTATTGCCACCAAGTGACGTGACATGATAAGCTACCATTTCAAATTACGACTAGACGGTTTATTATCGTTAATAAATGTTTAATTGAATAAAGTTTTGCATGTTGTGTGAAAAAGTTGGCATGCGCAATGGTTGTTCACTTTACGGTTTTCCGCAAGAAATAAAACGCTCGAGTGGTTAAGCGAGCGTTGCCGCGTTGTTGCTGTGGTGTTGCGCTTGCGAATATTTGTAAACTATTTGTAAACAAATCTAGCAGTCGTCTGTAATGTTTACATAACACACGTTTGTTGTGTTAGCTGTAGCTTTTTAGAACATCTAAATTGAAAGGTGTTTGTATCTAGTGTACTTTGTTTGTGATTTGGCGTGTGTGAATGGTTAAAATAATAATCTGTGCCTTCCTATCGTAGTTCCCAAGTAATTAGGATCAAGGGAAGATGAAACCTTCTCACGTAGTTCCATTACCACACCAGCGTTTTATCTTCTGATGCTGTCGAGTTTTTCAAAACATTCATGAACACTATTATGTAATCAAAATCAGAACCATCATTGGAGGCTAGTTTGTTTTTAATTTTTTTTTTTGGGCGGTTTAAAATCATCAAGTAAACCCTCCCCCGCTCTTGGGCAGAGCGAAAGGGAGTGTCAGACTTCTACTGACTAAAACCACCTATGCTCGTTATTAGCCCTTGTGCCGAGGCCGCGGTATCTCTTTCGAACAACCTACAGCCCCGATGGGAGCTAATAGAAACTTACACAGAATACAAATTAAATTACGTCACGCACGACCAACGAATTGATTGGTCAATACGTCTCGTCTCCAACTCTAACGTATCGACTATTGTAATCTTACTTATAAAGTACCTAATTTACATTTGAGAATCCATGCTAGGTTCCGCACTAAAGTCGTATGTACCTAGTTAAAATACAAACGTCGGTGTACCGGATCTGATATACGTAGACCAAGTTGACACGAACTCGGTACGTGACGGGAATGTGAGGGGCGCTCGTCGGTTGCACACGAGTGCCACAGTGCCACACGACTCACGAGCCCGCACAAGTCATGTCTTGTACTGGTTACGTGTTGGTGTGGTACTGGTTGTATGTTAGATCGTTTTGGCATGACAGACCCTATTGCGTTCTAATAATGCTACAAATAACGTTGTAACTAAGTTTCCGTATCAAGAGTTGATTGGTAGTCTTTGTATTTATGTGTAACTACGCGACCACACATTGCTTTTGCTGTGTCATATTTAAGTAAAAACAGTTGTTGTATTCCATTGGAATCAAGCTAAGCGTGTACTGCGATATCTGAAAGGTACTAAGCAAAAGGCTTTGGTATTTAAGAAGTCGAATGTAGATCCCTTTCTTGAGGGTTATTCTGACGCAGATTGTGCGGCAGATCCTGATCGTAAGTCGTACACGGGGTATGTGTTTAAATACGGCGGTACTACGGTAACTTGGGGTAGCCACAAACAGCCCTGCATATCGCTTTCGTCCACCGAGGCGGAGTATTGCAGGTTGAGCGAAGCGAGTAGAGAAGCTATGTTCCTACAAGCTTTAATTAAGGAATTGCTAATGACGACTAGTTGTAAAATAGTAATGTATTGTGACAATCAATCTGCTATACAGCTTGCTATCAATCACACTAATCACAGACGGGGCAAGCATATTATAGAAATAAGATTTCATTACGTTCGAGATATGATAGATAGGTTTAACGAAGAAATTGTATACATCCCTACGGATGAGATGTTAGCAGATGTGTTCACTAAGCCCCTGGGCTGTGCCAAGCACGACGTGTTCACTCATCAGCTTGGTGTGGCATGAAGCCATCATGATGCCCACGTTATGGGGGGGTGTTGGAAGTTGTGTTTAGGTATGGAGTTAGCTGACACTCTGTATTAACACATAGGATAGTTTTTATCCCGATTCTATCTTCCCGTGGGATAATTTTCGAGTTGTAGCGGGCGAAGCCGCTGGCAACAGCTAGTAATATATATTAAATACTACTGTTGCCAGCTGTTTCACCAGCTTTAACTCGAAAATTATCCCACGTGAATATAAAATAGATATGGATAAAATTTTACCTACGTGTTAATCCAGGTTATAAACTATCTGTGTACCAAATTTTATCTAAATCCGTTCAGTAGTTTTTGCGTGAAGAAGTATCAAACATACACCCACACACATTCACAAACTTTCGCCTTTATAATATTAGTGTGATTTCATTCCTTTCCAACTGTACTTATCACTCCACTCTGCATTACAAAATAAAATAAGCTCCTTTTTTTAAAGTCTGGTGATTTACCGTCTATCATGTTTTATTTTTTGTTAAAAAGTTTAATATATACACACATCAAAAGTGTCTAGGGATCAAGCATTTTTATGCGGATTTCTTGAGATTGAGATGTGGCTTTGTAATAAATTTATGATTTTATAAATTTATATGGATCCTTTTTGGTGCATTTCATAATTTGAATCAGGAACTGTGAATCAAATTCGAGTAAAAGATGAAAATCAGCTGTCAATATTTTCCCTATAAAAACATACAACGCATTGAAGACATTATTAGTGCTACTGTTTCCCTACTACTGATTAAAACCAACGTTATTATGGAGCAGCGACGTCATTTAAGCAGGGAAGAAATGCTCAGAGCCGTGGGAATGATAGAAGCTGGTTCCCGGCAACGTACTGTGGCTTTAGCTCTGAATACAAGTCAGAGTGTTATCAGTCGACTTTGGACACGTTACCGAAGCACTGGTACCGTGGCTGAGCGCCATGGAGGACGGTATCGCTGCACCACACGGAGACAAGACCGATACATTCAAATCTTAACTCGAAGAGCTCCAACAATAACCGCCATGATGTTAGCCGTGAGGCTTCATCACTCTTCAGGGAACTTAATTAGCGACCAAACAGTCAGAAACCGCTTGCATGAAGTGAACCTTCATTCCCGAAGACCGCTACGGGTACCACCTATAGCAATGCACAATCGTAGGATTCGATATCAATGGGCTCTTGAACACAGAAATTGGGCAGAAGAACAATGGCGTTTCGTGTGCTTTTCTGATGAGTCTCGTTTTGGTATGAGACCGGATACAAGACGTATACGACACTGGAGAACCCCTGGACGCCAACAGCGATTAAAATCCTGCCAGGAAGTCCATCCTTATAGTGGTGGAACCATCATGGTATGGGCGGGTATTTGGATCGGCGGAAGAACTGAGTTGATTTGGATCAGAGGCAACCTCAACGCTCAAATTTATGCTGAGACGATTGTATCAGACGTCATCGTTCCTCTACAAGTGCAAATCGGTCCCTTATTTCAGTTAATGCATGATAATGCACGACCGCACACCGCAAGAGTTGTAAGACAGACTCTCGCCGCAGCTACCATCAATGTCCTGCCCTGGCCTGCTCAGTCGCCAGACTTGAACCCGATTGAGCATGCATGGGATATGCTACAGAGAAGAGCTCTGCCGAATATGGAGGGTATCCAGTCGCAAGAAGACCTTTTTTTGTTGTTGCAACGAACATGGGCGGCCATTCCACAGCGTGATTTGGATGAACTCATTTTGAGTATGCCAAACCGATGTTCTTGTGTTGTTAGTGTTCGCGGTAGAAACACGGATTATTAATTGTTTAAGTTACCCAATAAAATTTTAAAGAAAACTGTTATTTCAGTCTTTTTTTCGAACTTTAATGTTAGTGGTTCAAATGTCAAAAATCCCTTTATTAGGAAAATGGCAAATTTCTTTATTAATGCAAAGGTGACTTGGTTTATCGTTACTGTGACAAACGAAAACACTTTATTTGATGAATCCTTAAAGAAAATTTTAATTAATATCAATCAGGAGAAAAGTTATTGCAAAAATATATGTTGATCCCTAGGATCTTTTGATGTGTGTACATATAATAAAATCGTAGGAAAGTTAAAACTGTACATTGAATATTTTTTTTAAAGAATACTTGGAATGTGATTTACAATCGATACCGAAGCCAAAAATACAGTTTTTAGAATTTTTGTCTGTTTGTCTGTATGTATGTCAGGGATAAACTCAGAAAGTACTGTATGGATTTACTTCAAATTTGGCACGAATATTACTAAGAAGTCGGGTCAACATAAAGGCTACTTATTATCACGCTATCACCTACGGGGAACGAGCAGTGAACCTTTATTTCTTCAACGCATTCTGTAACAAAGTGTAATCTAACGACGCATATTTGAATGTTGTTATTATGTTAACCATGCTATAAGCTAGCTTCACACTATAAAAATCACGCAATATAAGTAACTTAGGCCCTGTTTGTCTGTTTGTCTGTATGTATGTCCGGGATAAACTCAGAAAGTACTGCATGGATTTACTTCAAATTTGGCACGAATATTACTAAGAAGTCGGGTCAACATAAAGGCTACTTATTATCACGCTATCACCTACGGGGAACGAGCAGTGAACCTTTATTTCTTCAACGCATTCTGTAACAAAGTGTAATCTAACGACGCATATTTGAATGTTGTTATTATGTTAACCATGCTATAAGCTAGCTTCACACTATAAAAATCACGCAATATAAGTAACTTAGGCCCTGTTTGTCTGTTTGTCTGTATGTATGTCCGGGATAAACTCAGAAAGTACTGCATGGATTTACTTCAAATTTGGCACGAATATTACGAAGAAGTCGGGTCAACATAAAGGCTACTTATTATCACGCTATCACCTACGGGGAACGAGCAGTGAACCTTTATTTCTTCAACGCATTCTGTAACAACGTGTAATTTAACGACGCATATTTGAATGTTGTTATTATGTTAACCATGCTAAAAGCTAGCTTCACATTATAAAAATCACGCAATATAAGTAACTTAGGCCGAAAAACATAATTAAAATCGGCATCTATGAGATTTCTGTCGAATCAAGTCGAATTACATGCGTAAGCCCTTTTTGGATAGCTAATTTAAATATGATCATGTTTGCGAGGTTAATAGTTGTTTTCAAAAGTCATAGATGGAGTTGTGCATTTTCTTCTTAAAAATTGTATCGTTAATTCGTTTCAGAGATGAGCAAGACAATTTAAAAATATGTGTTTATATAAGTTTTAAGCTGCTTCATCTATGTCTTAAAAAAATCATCGAGTTTCTCTGTATGTAATAACAAACAGAACTCAAATAGAACTGCATAGATTTATAACAAAATTTAAGGTGCTGTGGAAGGTTTTTCGGGAATTTTCAAGGACACAGAATTAGATAGAGTTTATACCGTGCACCCGAATACAGGTGAATGCTATTTTCTGCGGTCTTTCGCCTTTCTGAGGACATTTGATGGCGTGGAGTATCCCACTTACCCCGCAGCCTTAGGATCACGTCACCGATTCTCGACGCTGACCATAACTGGGATGACACCCTCGCGGAGGCGAGCGTCAGTGACAGTCCCAGCCGCATGCGTCATCTGTTTGCCGTCATCTTGGTATTTTGTGTAGGCAAACCCGGTAGCTTTGTGGGAGAAGTGTCGCCATCATCTGTCTGAAGATTTTCTACGAGCTTTGAAGCGTGCTACTGGAGACGAAGTCGAAGTAACTGATAAACGCGTGCTGAACACCGATCTCAGTTCACTTCACGACGTGATCATTTCTATCGGCGGCAATCCACTGTTCGAATATGGGTTACCAGCTCCCCAATCATCACCGCATCAAGGTCGTGGAAATCGGGAGTTTAACGCTGAGACAATTTAGGATCCGGGCGAAATGACCACCATACGAAATGACCATGTCGCTTTGTTCTCTTCAGAGCATAACCAAATTTATGACACCGTCCTTGAAAGCGTTGGAAAAAATCAGGGTAAAATGTTGTTTTGGATGCTCCTGATGGAACAGGAAAAACATGTGTTTGAGGTCAGGTCGCAAGGCAAATTTGCCATTGCTGTAGCGTCGCCACGTCGTCAGAAATCGCTACCACACTGCTTCCGGGTGACAAGACAGCACATGCCATGTTTAAAATTCACATCGATTTAGAGAGCGCATAAACGCCTGTTTGTAGTGTGTCACGTAACAGTGATATGGGACACGTACTCAAGGGTTGCTCTCTGATCGTATGGGATGAGTGTACGATGGTCAATAGGAAGGCAGTTGAGGCCGTGGACAGAACCCTGCAGGACATCCGCAGGAAGAGTTTAGTAAATTCACATGTTTGTGATGGGCAACTATTACGGAACCCTTGATTATGCGTGGTCCGACATGCACTTGGCCGGTTTTTAAAACTAAATTAAAATTTGATAAAACCTACGACATTCTTTTTTGTTCCGTGTGGGAATCGATCCTGCGACACGCAGTGCTACTGTCAATTGTCCAGCCACTGCGCCAATCATGCCGTAATATAGATGTGGTGTGGTGTTAGCCCTTTGTGTCGAGGCCGCGGTATCTCTTTTGAACAACCCGCAGCCCCGACTGGCGTCGGCCCTTTAGTGTTGCTGACATCACTTCGCGGCGCGCGTGGAACACGAACGCGCCGTCGACACGGCCTGTCATCGTCATAGAACGGATGGACGATTAGCTAGCCCGTTACTCACCGTCCACAGGCCCTCGCCTATAGTGTCCGGAAGCCATCACGTGGCGACGCCCGGAGCGTCTGGGACGAGAGGTTCACTCCCTCTCACATTCCGCCACCTCTTTCGCTAGCATCACTACTTCGCAGATGGAGGCGACGGCGCCCCATTCCCTCTCGCCCCGGACCATATCACCAGGCCCTAGGCCTAGGCCTAGGCCTAGGGCTTTCACCAGGGCCGGACCCGAGAGGACGCCGCCGCCAATTGCCGCTACGAGAACACGGTGGGGCTCCGCCCAAGCAGAGCAGACCCTCCCGCTCTGGGTGGAGCGGAAGGAAGTGTCAGACTTCTACTGACGAAAAACCACCGTTCTTAAAAAAAAACCTTAAAAGCCGTTCTTTCTTAGCCTGTGCTTTGTGTTTCGGGGCTCTGGTATCTCTTGCGGACAACCCTCAGCCCTTCGGCAGACGTCGTCCCTTCGGGGACCCTTCATTGTTGCTGACATCTCTTTGAGGCGCGCGTGAAACACGAACTCGCCAATGACAGAGCTGTCTACTATAATCTACCTTTTTTTTGTGGTGGTAAATTATCAAATAACCCCTCCCGCTCTTGCATGGGCAGATCGAAAGGGAGTGTCAGACTTCTACTGACTAAAAACCACCCATGTTCCTTCTTAGCCCTTAACGTCAAGGCCGCGGTATCTCTTGCAAACAACCCGCAGCCCCGACGGGACTTAAATCTTCCTCTGTTTCAAATTTCATCAAGATCCGTTTGGCCATTCTGCCGTGGTTGATTCAAACAAACATCCATCTATCTAAACTTATTATAAGTATTAGAAATAGTCAGTGCTTTTCATTACACTTTTCTTATTTTCAACAGCGCGGCGTCAGTAAGTTAACGCAGGGAAATGATTCAATGTACTTTTGTCTAAGCGACACATTTTAGTTTTCGCCAACCACGCGAACGAAGTCGCGGGCACAGCTAGTAAATAAATAAATACATGGGTTTTCAACAATCCCAATCCGCTTGCTATCATTTAGACATCAAAACAACCTCGCAAACTTTTGTATTTATTAGTAGAATAACAAAACATCACGCCTGTAATCCCCGAAATTTGCGAGGTCGTATTGATGTCGTGGACGTCTTTCGGCTGAAATGATGATTGATTTCGGTTACTTATGAACCATTCTACCATCAGATCAGCTTGTTAGACAGAAAATACCAAAATCGGTGAACATTTTTCTGAGTTGTCTCGATTTCGCCAAGATTCCATCATCTAATCCAAACCTGGTGACTATGAGACCAATAGGAAAGCATAGGCTTTCGAATAAAAGAAGAATTTTCCAAATCGGTTCGTAAACGATACTCGCACTTTTGATGTGTATTAAGTTTGTAAATTGCATTTAGAAAGAAAATATATGAATAAACGTCAACTCGTTTTACTGCGCTACGCTGTTATCAAAGATATTTACTTGGAACAATAGCATTTGTCGGAGAAGGTACAAAGAAAACGAAGCAGAAGAGATAGTTAATAAGAAGAGTTTTGTGAAGTCGAGTGTTTGTTTCATGGCAAGATAGGGAAATCTTGTTCTTGGAAATTATTCTCCGTCGTATAAGTGAAGTAAACAAGTAAATACTAGCCACAAAACAAACGTCTTAAAGTCCTACTACAAAGTACGGGTAGAACACAGGACAACTGTCTATGAAAGGAATTGGCTCTCATAGACAGAATAATCCCTGCCTGGTGGTCTAAAATGGCCGCTTTAGCAGAATCATAATAAGATTTAATAAATTAATTAGGTACCTTCACCTCTTTTTTGGTAACCGCCAAACTGAAGAGTGACGAGCGGCAGCGACCAGTGCGAGTGTGATACTCGTAGTAGCGTCGGATCTATCTACAAAATACTCATCAAGTCTACAAACCGTTGTACAGTTAGTCCTGGATTGTGTCGGTACTGTTTCCCTTTATTCGTTGTGTTAGGGTACTGCCTGGGTAGGGCGCTCAGTGTTCCGAGGGCCCAGGCCGGACGCGGGAGTCACGCGTCGCTGGCTATGCATGACGGGCTTGCCTCACCGCCGCGCGCCGTCCGCGATTCTAACCCGACTCATTGAAACGCTAACGCCCCCCCCCCCCCCACAACCGCCACTTCTGTCGGACACCTCTACCGTTTTTGGGCCATGACTCAGAGTTACGCAAGCTCGGTGAAAATGATACCTTATGAACTTGGCGAAGTAAGCACTTTGATGTTTTGTCACGGACTGTTGCTACACCTCATGTCAGTTATTTTGTCAGCATGAAGCTAACATTTTTTGGAAGTATTAGGTATTGCCACCCAAACTAGTATCCATGGAGCTCTGTTACGAGTTTGGCGTAGAATTCAATTTCCTTTGGCGCTGCGTGTGTAATAAATAAACAAAATAGTTCAAGTAGGTATCGTGAATTATTTACTACTTTGGAAACATTTAAAAAGTCAACCTGATAAACTGGCTGCCTCATCGCTCCACATTCTACACTAAATACATTTTAAACCGAATGATGTAGGAAATTAAAACAAAACGAAGACTTTGTAACCGTTCATTCCTCTATCCGTTGTCCTACGAATAGATAAATATCATAAAATATAATATCATCAACTAAGAACAACTGACGAAGGTGGCAAAGTTTAAGTACACCGACTTTAAACAAGATTGAAATTTATAAAAAATACATTATATTTACGGTACCTAGCCTTATATTTTGACATAAATCAATGATATGTGGATCGTGTCGTCTAGGTCGTCTAGGTCCTCTGGAGAGTTTCCTTCAATCTCGGTACCATGTTAAGGGTGGAAATGATATCGTAAATTGAGTAAAGTAGTCCAGTGGCCTTGATAACACGTGTTCGGTTCCATGCCAGCGGTTCGGACACTTGAGAGCACAGGAACCCGGCACCAGCCGCCACCAGTCGACACCAGTCGACACCTGACACCTGCAAGCCGACCGGAACCACTAACATTATAACCTATAAGTAATCGAGCACTACCTGTCCAATCCACAAGTGCATGTTGTTCGTTCAACTGATACTATTTCACTTGAACGGGATATAAAAAAACTGGACAAGTGAAAGTCGGACTTGGACATGAAGGGTTCCGTACCTTCCTCTCGGACCGCGGTAGCGAACAGTCGTGCGCCACCTCGTATTGTACCATTTTATTCAACAAATAAAACAAAAGTTATAAATTAAGATTGCAATAAAGTACTAGGAGCTCACGTCAATAAGGAGCTGTGAGTGTTAAGCTGCACTTCGTGCACCGTGCGCAATAAGGATAGAAATAACGTGAGAAATAACTTCATTTGCTTACGCTAACCGGTCGGCCGACACCAAGTTCACTACCTAAACTGCGGACCTAAGCATATTGAGGACATGTCGATTCATAGGTCTCCCCCTGGGAATAAAGTCCAACATGTACAGTCAGAAAACGACCTATGCAATCTTAACCCAGATAGTCCAGCTAGTTATACGGGGAGGGCACAGAAGCGTATCCGTATCGACGGTCAAGAACAATCAGGTTATGAAGTCTTAAAAGACGAACTATCCGCCATGCTCACCACTATGCTATCTAATTGGAAGAAAGACCAGGATGTAATCCTAAACAAACTGCTCAATGATTTGGCTGAGCTAAAGTCTCAAAACTCAAGCATTAAATCGACTAACGACGCGTTGGAAAAATCACTACAATTCATGTCTTCGCAATATGAAGAAATAAAGCACAAACTGGTCGGCATGGAAGGCGAACGAAAAGAAAACATGAATTACATATCCACCTTAGAAAATAACATCAATGAGTTGCAAAAAAGAGCCAAGTTCACAGTTATTGAGTTCAAAAATTTAACTTCGCCAGTAGAACAGATAAAGTCCGAGTCACAACAAGACCTATGTGAACTTGTCAAAAAAACGTGTAACGCGGTAATTACCCAAATACAGACATCTGACATAAAAGATATTTACAGGATTAAAACCAAAACTGGCGTAACTACCATTGTAACAGAGCTATCCTCAGTATTAACCAAAAATAGAATCCTAAATGGAGTAAAGGAATTCAACAAGCTGAATTCAGTTAATAAGCTCTCCTCCTCGACTATTGGCCACACGGGACCTAAAATTCCAATCTATGTAGCTGAAAGTCTCACAAGCAAGGATAGAAAACTGTATGCAATGACTCGCGAAAAAGCTAAATTTCTGGAATATAAATACAGTTGGATTAATAATGGCCGCATATTTGTGAAGAAAGCGGATGGCGACACTCGTATTCAAATCAAAAATGAAGCAGATTTGGAAAACCTTAAGAAAATTACGTGACTAGGTACTTTATTTATGTTCTATATATCATTTTTTGTTAAAATTATTACTATTTGTGTCATCAAACTTACTGTTTGTACTCTTTGTGTCGCCTGCCTAATAATGTATTTTTTAAATCTACCCACTTACATTAATTATAAATCTCATCCATACCTTAAGACCAAAACATACCCAACTACCTTACATTCACAATTATACTTTTCTAACACACAAGTTTTATTAAGAACTTTCGCATATCTACATAACATACACAACACGCTTAACACACATGTTTTATTAAAAATTTTCGCATATCTACATAACATACACAACACACCTAACACATCACACACATACAGCTGGGAGTCTAGCATACTAACAAAACTGTTTTTGCATATCAATCTGAATGATCAACATTTATTGTTTTATGAACATTACGTCAGGATAATTGTGGTACAACGTAGAGAATCAAAGAACCGCCCCGTTATATTTTACCAATACGAGTACAATACTACCGTAGTTACTTCCAAAATGCTGATTGCATTGTCCCACTTATCTTTGATATGTGAAGTTTGCCAACTTAGACTATTATTAATTATCATTCGCAGCCCTGAATGACGTGTTATCCGACCTGGATAATGTTTCTTTTTGTGACTCAGTTTTATGTGACCCGCGCGAATGTTCCTTACTGCTACCTGTAAAAAATAACATTAGTGTTCTATGTCAAAACATCCGTAGCATAAAAGCTAATTTCTCCGGATTATTAACATTAATAGAACGGATCAACACAGATTGCGACATACTAGTCCTCTCCGAATGCTGGCTTTCCTGTAACACTATTATACCAACCCTAAATGGCTACAACTCCTTTGCTACCCTAAACAACCATAACCAAAATGATGGAGTAATTGTGTTTATTAAATCAACTTTAACCAATATGAAAATAAAGGAACCCGTGATTTCTGACTCAAGTTGCTTAGTGATCACCATCGGTTCTGACTTCGCCATAATAGCAGTTTATAGACCTTATGCATTTAGAGACCCATCCAACTTCATACAATCCCTAGACAGAGTACTCAACGAACTTAAATCCTATAAAAACATTTTCCTGGTGGGGGATATTAATATAGATATTGGTATAGATAACAAATCGACTTATACTCTGGATTATCTAGATCTCCTGTTACACCATGGATTATATCCAGGGCATTCACTCCCTACACATGGGTCCACATGTTTGGATCACGTTAACGTTAAGACTACTTTGCCTACGAAGGTTTTGGTATTACAGACTTCTATCACAGATCATTATGCAGTTCTGGTGGCCATATCAATGAAAAAATCCACTGCTGCTCAGCGCTCTTATATTACCAGGGTTGATGAAGATAACTTAAAATCTGACATGGAAAACTTGAATTTTGATCATGTCTTCACAGCGCAGGATCCCAATACTGCCGCTAAATTGTTAATTGAGCCTATTATTTTTACTTTATCTGCCAATACATCCACTATCGCACTATCACGAAGACGTAGGCCTATTAAAGCGTGGATCACCCCAGGGTTACTTAAATGTATGCGCCATAGAGATAATCTTAATAAGTTATTTATAAAAAACCCCCAAAATGATGTCATCAAGATCTCTTATAAACGGTATAATAACTACTGCATTTCTCGTTTGCGAAAGGCCAAAAAGGATTATGAAAGAGAGGAATTTGAAAAAGCAGGCAAAAACTCCAAACGGTTATGGAAGGTCATTAAATCTGTCGCAAACACTAGTAAACCAAAGGACTCTGCGTCTGTTTTATTGGAATGCAATATAGATAAACAGGACGCGGTAAATAACATTAACTTGTACTTTGCCAAAGTAGGAAGACAGCTAGCAGAAAAGTTTAATAAAACTTCCTGTTCCCATACTTCAGTAGATTCGGTGACAGATTCTTTTGTAATGATGGACACAGATGACACAGAGGTACATGCGCTGTTGATGTCACTGAAAAATGACTGTGCAGTTGGTTATGACGGCATCTCCTCAGGGTTCCTCAAGAGGTATGGTTCGATTATAGTGCCTCCACTCACCTACATATGTAATTTAAGTTTGAGGACTGGCATCTTTCCCGATGCATTTAAAAGAGCCCTCCTTCACCCTATTTTTAAATCAGGGGATCGAAACCGTGTTGAAAATTACAGGCCTATTTCAGTTTTACCAGCTTTGTCAAAAATTCTTGAGAAAATTATCAATATTAGACTTGTAGATTATCTAGAATCACGTAAACTCCTCTCAAATAATCAATTTGGCTTCCGCAAAAAAACATCAACGGCTGATGCAGTACATAACCTTGTTGACCACATTGTCAAAAAGCTTGATAAAAATCAAAAATGTGTCGCTCTATTCCTAGATCTTGCAAAGGCATTCGACACGGTTTCGATTCCAATCCTATTGAAAAAGTTGGAGAATATGGGGATTAGAGGCACTCAGTTGTCCCTGCTCCAGAGCTATCTCACCGGACGAACCCAATGTGTAAAAGTAGGGCCGCACACTAGTTCCGAGATGCCAATTGTTTACGGGGTACCCCAGGGCAGCATCCTTGGACCGAGCCTTTTCTTATGCTATATAAATGATTTGTGTAATCTTATAATGGAAAACGGGACGATATTTTCTTATGCGGATGATACGGCACTGGTTTTTTTCTCGAACAATTGGGCTGAAACGTATCGAATTGCGCAAAGAGGCTTTAATACTGTTAGTGATTGGCTTACAAACAATTTACTCACCCTGAACGTCTCCAAAACCAAATTGCTTGACTTCTCCATTCGTAGTACCGCAACTCCATCTGATGTACTTCTCCAAATTACTACTACTGATAACGCTTCTAGTATAGATAAAGTCTCACATATCAAATACCTCGGCGTCGTGATAGACAATAATCTGTCATTCAAAAAGTATATCGATCACCTCTCTAACCGCGTACGGAAACTCATTTATATATTCAAGCAATTGCGAGAATCCGCAGGTGCAGATATTATGAAGATGGTCTATCAGGTGCTGTGTCAATCGATCTTAAGCTATTGCAACACGACTTGGGGAGGTGCCGCCAAATCTAACCTGATAAAAGTCGAGCGCGCCCAAAGAGCGGTCCTTAAAGTTTGCTGTTTTAAACCCCGCCTATTTCCCACAGTTGAACTATACGAATACTGCCAAGTACTAACTGTAAGGCAATTATTTATTCTGGCCACCGTCAGCAAACAGCACTCCATGTCAGAGTACACACCGGGACCAGTGCGTCGAAACCGCCTTGTTGCCACATCTTTCCCAACCAAAACATCATTCAGCCGTCGCTTCTTTGTTTTCCTCGGACCATACCTCTATAATAAAATTCACAAAATTCTAACTGTGTACCAACTAAATCGATACGTTCTTAAAAAAACTATTCAAGATTGGTTACTACAGCAGTCATATACCGCAACAGAGGGTCTGTTGCAGGTATTGGCTTAATTAACCTACAACTTACAGGCACATCATACACATACACACTTACGTACACTCATGCTCAAACACTCATGCACAAGCACACGCACACTTTCACACACACATGCACTTACACCACATGATCATTGTTCCAAATTGTTTTTGGTCTTATTTATTTAATTTTATTGTTTACTTTACCTTTACTTTTTTATCTTTTATATTTTAATTTGCTAACCAACCCATAACATTGGTACCTAACAATGATACTGTAAAACGCTCTCCGAGTGGAAACCTGGTGACCTGTAATACAGGTGTTTTACTACCTACCACAGGCACCAGTGATTCACAACCTTGTAATTTACTTGTTCATGCCAATAAAGATATTATTATTATTAATATTATATTATTGTAGTAGATATTGATAGATTTTCCATGTTATTTTAGCACCATAGACTTCTTTATAAGAAGTCTATGGTGTGTAGGTTTTTCTGTAATATACAAGCGTTAAAGTTGTTTCTGTATTTTTTTCAAAATTTTAGACTCCGTAGTTTCGGAGATAAAGAGGGGGGGAATGGTCGGACAGACACACAGACACACGAGTTATCCTTTTAGGGTTCCGTTTTTTCTAGATTATTTAATAAAAAAAACTTTTCTGCAAAAAAAAACAACCGACTTCAAAAAAACCAAAAAGAGAAAAACCTCTTTTTGGTTTATTTAAGTCTGTCTTTAACATTCAACCAAGAAACCAAACCCTTAACATTCAAGATTCCCTTTTTATTGCTTTCAATTCCTGTTCTGGAGTAGTTCCTCCCATCATTAGCTCATCAACATGGAGTATGACTGCTAGATACAAATACTTGAATAGCGTCAGAAAGAAAAAGCACGAATCACGTAATACGAGACGTGCCTATGAAATTTGAGGGTTGCCCTCGATTTTTCTGGAATCCTATCTCCAGGTCCTGGTTTTCATATCATGGTACAAAATGAAAAGTACTCGGCCAAACTATGTAAAATTTTTATGGGACCAAAATTAAATGACAACTATTCCGCATCAAAAAAAACCCCGTAAATCGGAACATAAACACAGCGTAATCGGTGTCCAATACAAAAAAAAACCGATCAAATTGAGAACGCGATACGTTTATGCCAAAAGCATTAGTTCAGCAGACGTTCGGTTCGTTCGGTGAATAAATGGAACATCCGTATCCTCAAACCATATTATTATACCAATATATATATTAATGTGCAAATTTCCCGTTTCTCCCTCCAAACCTGTCTGGTCACACCAAACACATAACAACATCTCAACAAATAAGCAAATTTTTGCAAAAATATAAGTACCGAGATGTACCTATTTGTCGACATATTTTGTTGACGTCATAGAAATAATATAGCTAGTATAGCTACGTGTGCGGTCACTCGAACATTTGTATGGAAAGTAATGTCAGAATATGCTTTGATATGTTTCTTAATAATATATGTGTATTATAGCTACGTCTGTAACGGGCTTAACGGTTAGCAGTTTCTTATCAACAGCTGTACGATTATTGTTCCGTAAAAGGATGAAAGGATGCCCCGACACAATGCTAACGATCTGTCTTCATCATTTGTTGTTGGTAACTATTGTGACTAGCTTTTGCTAGTCGTAGCTTAGGTACCAACAACAAATAAAATAAAGCTCACTATTCCATTAATGACTAAATGATAACATTAGTTAGTCGCTGAACACAAAACGATGTTTGTTGTTTATGTTCTTACTCCAAGATTAGTTTACTGATAAAATATGTTGTCTTATTTTTCTTTTTTTATTATACTTAGACTTGGACTTGGACTTTTTTTTTTTACTTAGTTATTGATTAAAATTTGTGACTGTTGTTGTCATTTGCACCTTACACTTTACTATTGTATCGAGTCTGGTTCTTCTAACCAACCTAATGACCAGATGTGTTGCTGGGGAGTTTTTTCCGCCACTTCTTCTTTCCAGCTAAAACACTAGGAAGTGTCGAAGGGTGGGTGGTCATTTTGGGGATTGTTTCTTGTAAATAAGTAAAGTAAATTTTGACGTTCGAAAAGTGCTGATTATCAGCCTAGTTTGAATAAATGAGTTTTGATTTTGATTTCGAAATTAATAACAATGGTAATTAAAACATGGCCGCGGGTTGTACACTAGTTATCGCGGCCTCGACATTGAGTGCTAAGAAGGAACATGGGTGGTTTTTAGTCACTAGAAGTGTGACACTACCATTCGCTCTGCCCAAGAGCAGGAGGGGTTATTCGATGATTTTCCACCTGCCAAAAAAAAATGGTAATTAAAACATTACCTACCTACGTGATATAACATAATAATATTAATATTAGAGCAATATAATTATTAACTCGTTTACTTGATCCTTGAATAACTGTTTTGTATCTATTTAAGATTGACGAAAGGCTTAAAGAAATTCAGTCCACTTATTCAGTTAAGAAACTTTATGGTTAGGTACAAGACAGTAAAAACAATGAATGGAATCAAGGATTTAGAAATAGAGGAAAGAGACGTTAGCACACACTTTTGCGTGGTAATGTCCACATATCTGTCCTATGTATGGGCAAACAATATTCTATTCTAGCGATTTAGATTAGAATCTTGTAATCATTGATAAAGTAACGGCAGCAACTCAGCAAGTAACACAGCTCTTCCATTGTTTTGTTTGCGTAGAGGTCAATATGAATCGAGGCAAAAGCGTGGGATGCCTGTGACATTGCCAATCATTACACCTACATATGATCACGCTCGACACGCTCCCAAGTTTTTATTAGTTGGCTGAGTCTAAACAAGCGGTGAGAATACCGTTGGTGGAATCAATTGTTTACGAACCGACTTCACTAAGAAGACAAATAGCTTTTCGATTTAAGGACACGGTCGGGCCGTGCAAAACTCCGGAATTCACAAAAAAAAAACAAAAACACTGTGTGAGCGGGAGGCGCGGGAGCTCTCCGTTGACTAGGTAGTCGTACGTATTTTTTGATATGATCGTTGAACTGCTATAATTGCCTAATAACTGACTTAAAAATAAAGAAAGTTATAAATTCGAACCTTATAATTTATTCTTATTTCCAGAATTCACCATAATAATGGCGTAATAGAAAAAAGATGTTTTATAAAGGGAATTATGAACAAGCAAAATAAAAAAAAACTTAGCGACTGCCGATGAGATACTGTTTTAAGGCGCTGTGAATAGACGACTTTTCAGTATTTGAGGGGGTAAAGTAGATGAAGTGGGACACGAGTAGCCCCGCCTTCTGCGGGTTGCACCACCGAATATATCATCGATGCACAATTTCCACTATATTTAGAAGCGTAATTTCACAAGGTATGCAAAGAGCACGATTGGTCTAGCGCATCACAGTCCGGAGTCATAACGTTCTATCTCCAGTTGGTTACGTTTCAAAAACGATAAATTTCGTCAGCGCCATAAATATTGAATATCCAGTTTTAAGTCATTTTCGTTACGGGCGACCCCGAAAACCACGGAAATGACACCATCTTTGGTTTTAACCCCATATTCGATAATGCGCTTTCGATTAGTATGAAAAAGTCAAAATTTTTAAAAAGGTTTCATAGCCGCCATCTTTAGTTTTGATTTCGATTCATAGTAAGCAATCTTATTTCCCGTAAGTATCCGTCTTTCGCTTATTTCTTTAAAATAAGAAAGTTTCGGTCGGTTAAAATACACACATCAAAAGTGTCTAGGGATCAAGCATTTTTATGCGGATTTCTTGAGATTGAGATGTGGCTTTGTAATAAATTTATGATTTTATAAATTTATATGGATCCTTTTTGGTGCATTTCATAATTTGAATCAGGAACTGTGAATCAAATTCGAGTAAAAGATGAAAATCAGCTGTCAATATTTTCCCTATAAAAACATACAACGCATTGAAGACATTATTAGTGCTACTGTTTCCCTACTACTGATTAAAACCAACGTTATAATGGAGCGGCGACGTCATTTAAGCAGGGAAGAAATGCTCAGAGCCGTGGGAATGATAGAAGCTGGTTCCCGGCAACGTACTGTGGCTTTAGCTCTGAATACAAGTCAGAGTGTTATCAGTCGACTTTGGACACGTTACCGAAGCACTGGTACCGTGGCTGAGCGCCATGGAGGACGGTATCGCTGCACCACACGGAGACAAGACCGATACATTCAAATCTTAACTCGAAGAGCTCCAACAATAACCGCCATGATGTTAGCCGTGAGGCTTCATCACTCTTCAGGGAACTTAATTAGCGACCAAACAGTCAGAAACCGCTTGCATGAAGTGAACCTTCATTCCCGAAGACCGCTACGGGTACCACCTATAGCAATGCACAATCGTAGGATTCGATATCAATGGGCTCTTGAACACAGAAATTGGGCAGAAGAACAATGGCGTTTCGTGTGCTTTTCTGATGAGTCTCGTTTTGGTATGAGACCGAATACAAGACGTATACGACACTGGAGAACCCCTGGACGCCAACAGCGATTAAAATCCTGCCAGGAAGTCCATCCTTATAGTGGTGGAACCATCATGGTATGGGCGGGTATTTGGATCGGCGGAAGAACTGAGTTGATTTGGATCAGAGGCAACCTCAACGCTCAAATTTATGCTGAGACGATTGTATCAGACGTCATCGTTTCTCTACAAGTGCAAATCGGTCCCTTATTTCAGTTAATTTTAATGCATGATAATGCACGACCGCACACCGCAAGAGTTGTAAGACAGACTCTCGCCGCAGCTAACATCAATGTCCTGCCCTGGCCTGCTCAGTCGCCAGACTTGAACCCGATTGAGCATGCATGGGATATGCTACAGAGAAGAGCTCTGCCGAATATGGAGGGTATCCAGTCGCAAGAAGACCTTTTTTTGTTGTTGCAACGAACATGGGCGGCCATTCCACAGCGTGATTTGGATGAACTCATTTTGAGTATGCCAAACCGATGTTCTTGTGTTGTTAGTGTTCGCGGTAGAAACACGGATTATTAATTGTTTAAGTTACCCAATAAAATTTTAAAGAAAACTGTTATTTCAGTCTTTTTTTCGAACTTTAATGTTAGTGGTTCAAATGTCAAAAATCCCTTTATAGGAAAATGGCAAATTTCTTTATTAATGCAAAGGTGACTTGGTTTATCGTTACTGTGACAAACGAAAACACTTTATTTGATGAATCCTTAAAGAAAATTTTAATTAATATCAATCAGGAGAAAAGTTATTGCAAAAATATATGTTGATCCCTAGACACTTTTGATGTGTGTAATTAGGTAGAGCAGCCTGCAAGTCATAACATAAGCGATTAATACGATTGTGGGCGTGGCTTATCACCAGCAAAACAAAAGACGATCGGGAAAAATTGACAATATCACACGTCTGTCTACGTCGAACGCTGGGCGGTCACTGAGAAAATATGGAAAACGTTTCTGTATATAAACTGTTATTTTATGGGTGTTTTGAAATTCTCATAATTTGTAGTTTACGATAGTTTTCGCGTTTTTTTTTTCGTTTAATAACACAAATCTATTAACAGAAACAATGTATCCCACCAAAAACAAAACTTGTTAAAAAGCCAAGCCGCGCAACTCAGTTCTTTTACCGTAAAAAGTAGTGATTTCCATGTAATACTAAGTCAGTTAATATAATATTTGATCCCTACTTAAAAACCTTTGATGTTTTAAATAAAAGATTGACTTGGCCATCGTATCGCATTCGCCAATGTTAAACAGGCCATTATAATAGCTTATCGCCATCGCATTGGCCAATGTGATGCAGTGGCCTTAAATATGAGCGAAATTCCAAGATTTATGACGGCGTTATCCACGGGTTACTAATTACTTTCTTGAAGTTTGGGCATATATTTCAAATCCTTACTAAGCAACGGCTTAAGTAATCATTAAATATCTCTGAGTACCGCAGTTACTGCCGTATTTAGAGATTTTTAATGATAACTTAAGCCATTAGACCACACATTTACTGTAAATTTCATCTGCTAGATGTTCGTCTATAATGCCAGACAGCCTTTCCACTTGTCGCTTGTAGTCTTCTGATAGGCTGTTCCTGTAAATTACAGATTAGGAATTACTCCGTCAGTAATCTGACAGAATAGTTACCAGGATTATAGAAAAAGTTCACAAAAAAGTAGCACTTTAAATAACGAATGAATAAGGATCTTCATTTGGATTTGGTATCTCAGCACATTCATGTTCATCCACCATGTCAAGCGAAACGCGGTTAACCATCCAGAATATGTGTGCATAAGGCCTTTTACCTTCGTCGGCAACCTCTAGCGTCCAGCCCTGGTGCAAGCCATGGTCCGGGGCGAGGAGGAATGGGATGCCATCGCCTCTTTCTGCGAAGCAGTGATGCTAGCGAAGGAGGTGGCGGAACGTGAGAGGGAGAGAACCTCTCGTCCCAGCCACCGCGGGATACGCTCCGGGCGTCTGGGGCCACGTGACGGCTTCCGGCCACCGTAGACACGGGCCTGTGGACGGTGAGTGATGGGCTAGCTCGCTCTGAGTGAGCTCGTCGGGGCTGCGGGATGGCCTCGACATAAAAGGCAAAAAAGAAACATGTGTGGTTTTTAGTCAGTAGAAGTCTTACACTCCGTTTCGCTCTGCCCAAGAGCGGGAGGGGTTATTTAATGATTCCCCCCCCCCCCAAGTGCCACTATTTTCTTAACTTTGGGGTGATCCTGGGTATTATGTCGTGTCTACCATAATTTTTTTGCCCAGACAAAAGCTTCTCCATGATTTCCCATGACATCCCATCGAGGATTGCAAGTGTGAATAACTGTCCGCATTAAGCTGCGCCCGATTGTTCCTAATATTACTCAACCTTTTCGTCTCGATTTTTGCAAACGTGTCCCCTAAAAAACTGCCTAAACAGCGACCGATAATAACATAGATTATTGTCTCCTCCTTTCCTTATCATTTAAATACGGTAAGAATAAAAACTTGCAGCAGACACCATTTTTTTAAGCGGTTGTTTGGCCTTAGGATCGCACTGGGGTTAGAAATGTAGTATTTATCCTCGCCGCAGCAAAAAAAAAGTGTGTACCCACTGTAATGCACCGTATGAGCGATGGATTTCACTTATTCGATGCAATATGTGATCATGGCTTCCAATTTTAATATAATATCCCGCATGTATTCAGCTAAAACTGAACAATATCTCCTTATAAATATTGTAGTCTTTGACTAAACTTCATTTGACGTAGGTTGATTGAGTTTTCAACATGTGTCAAAATAAAATGTTCTTTAAATCCAAAGTAACTAAGGCGTATCGATATCAACGTCGAGGCAAATCACCCCCAAAATAACTTTCTACAAGTTTTAAACCCCGTTAGGGGGTAAAAATCAATAAAATACGAAACATGTCTTCCGTCAATTCTGTTAAAAACGGTTCTTAACAGATTGGACCAAGGAATCACGTTGTCCCATACAAACTTTGCCCCTCTTTTTCACCCTCTTAGGGGTAGAATTTCAGAAATTCCTTTCTTATCGGATGCTTACGTCATACAAAGAACACCCCCTTCAAGTTTCAAGTCTCTACGATCAGCGGCTTAGGCTGTGCGTTGATCCGTCAGGCATTCAGGACAAAGAATTTAATTTATATAGATAATTCTAAGATATATATGCATAGTAGCATCAATTATAGCATATCATACGGGTACAGCCGTATTTCGATTTGCAACTATTATTTTAATACTTGTAGTAGGTATAAAAGTGCAGACACATAATGTGCACGTAGAAAATTATGTTTGTCACTAACCTAAGACGGTTTAGTAAAATTTATTATTTGTAAGAGCGTGATTCATCGATTTCCGACTTGAATTAGATTGTAATGACGGTCCATATAATAAAAGTTTATTTTGTCGTAGGTATGTAGTTGAATATAATGTGTTTTGTTACAGGCTCCAGAAATAATTGAGCGGTGTCCTCAACTTTCCAAATCTAGGAGTATGGAGCAAAACGGCGAGGTGGTTATGCCCCCGGACAAACCAATGAAGAACCATAATATACGAGACACAGAAGTAAGCGCCTTGAACATGGCAATTGACACTTTAAGATGGCAACTAACACAGGTATTACGTAAAAGAATCATGTTCTACCCAAGTCATTTCATGAATTTTATAGGTGGGCCAATATCCTATTTTACTTGTAAGCCTTACAATAATTATGCTGTATCTGATGCGAACTCAAGCCAATTTGTAGCGAATTGACATCAATTGTTTAATTATATTGCTAGCGACTGTTTCAATATTTAGCCCTCTGAGCTCATCGATGACAATACATTGTCGTTATATTCACGCAATTAACCTAACTTATTTTCAGACAGAAGTGAACAGACAAATGCACATAGCTTTACTTAAGCAATTAGTGAGTTTTCTGAGCAGAGTGAAGGAACACATAGAGATTCAAAGTGCTGACGCAGGAGCTAACGCAGAGGCGGCGTCCCACAGAGAAGCGTCGCCCGGCGGACGCAGCATCGACTTGCCGCGATCCCGCTCCGTATTACACGTTAACCTGAAACCTGAATACTCTTTGACTACCGCCAAGAGATTAAGCACAAGAAAAATTAGTAAATCCATAAGTAACGTTAACGGTTTCAAAGAATACAACGGCGACTGGTAAAAATCTTGATAATGTCCACATATTTTGATTTTCCTCATTAACTAGTAAGTTTATTTGGATTTATTTTTGGTTTTCAGGAATCATTCGAAGTTATCCTTGTCATCGGACACGGACGCTTCCCAAAAGATCAAGGAAGAAATATCTAGACTGATCACGCTTGCCAATACTGTACTCAGTACAAAAATACCCGATCTTTCCTGTAATTGCAATGATAGTAATGAGAATTTGAAGAATGATGATATTTCCAACGGTGGCAGTGAACATAAAAAATCCAATTCTACCTTAAACCTCACTGACGAGGACACAACTAATGCATTCATCCTCAATACAATTTATGACAGCGAGGACGCGTTTAATGGTCTCGCAAATAATTGTGTAGACGTTAAAGATGTGCCTTTAACGGATTTCCTTGTGTCGTCATCTCCTCTCTCTTGCGATTTGGAAAATGACTTTGCTGGCATAAATCTTACCCAAAAAGAAGAAAATAGTAAATCGCTAACGGAAACTAAAACGAGAGCAAAGTATAAGAGGAATGAATACAACCATGTTGCAAATTTCATCGAAGATGAAAGTGGGTTTTCGTCAATGAGTTCGTTCCAAGAGATAGGAATACCTATTATAAGTATCATACCACCGTCACCTTGCAAAGAAGTTGGTTACATTGAAGAGTTCTCCAACATTTTGGATGGCGCTGAAAAGTGGAAGAGCGATACAATGGACCTCGATAAACAAACTGTGAAAGTATTCTGGGTTTGATTATGTTTGCCAATGTACAAAATCGTGCCTGATTGCGTCATAAAGACCGTTAAATCATTGATAGTCAGTATTGTACTAGAATCACATGTCGATAGTGTATTTTTGTTGAATTCTTGATGTGTACTAAGTAGATGCGCCCATTGCGAGTTTTTTTTACTTTGTAACCCTATTTACGTTAATTTGAATAAATAATATCTTGATAAATGAAATTGGTTTCTAGTTATTGCTAAACTAATCCTCGATTCACCAGGGAATTATCCTGGATGATGATAAGATGAAGATAGTGATTAAGGCTTTTGTTTAAACGCCTAACAGAAAAGTACCTGTTTTGTTACCAAAACATTTGAAATACCTGCCAGAATGGATAAATGCTCTCCAAATTGTGTTTCATAAAGTATTATAGTATTGAACTTATTTTCCTTTTTATTCTATGCCATAAAGATTTTTAAACGCCTTTAAAAATAACTTCAGATAAATGTTTTATATTATCGCTAAATAGATTTTCCCTATATTTTATTTCACGACATTAAAATCGTAAAGCAAGTTACAGAATACATCTACGTACCAAGTCTCAACTGTAGTCTTAATGTTTCGGTTTTACGATTCTGTTTTCAGCCTTTTGACTACGGAACCCTTTCTTTTTTTTTGGGGTGTGGGAAGAAGAAGAAGATCAAATAACCTCTCCCGCCCTGGGTAGAGGAAAGGGAGTGTCAGAACAAACTGCAGACCCGACGGGCGTCGGCCCTTCCATGTTGCTGACATCTTTGAGGCGCGGAGGAGTCGTCTGATGATTTCGTTCCAATAAAAAGAGGGTCAACAGTATTGTGCTCCGGTTTAGTCCATCTATAGCATGGAATTATGAAGTAACCATTACAATATTATTTTGCTATTAAATCTTATTACACAGCACTTTTTTGTCTAAAAAGTATTTGACCAACTTGATTATTTTTTAAATTCATAGAAATGTCATGCACGAAAATGAAACAGATCCCTTGTAGAAATATCAAAAAACACACACATGATAAAATTTTAAGTAATTTTTATTAAATAATGTTTTGTTTTAGGCTATAGACCGCTTTTTTTATTACTTTTGAATCAATCTAATTTTCTTGTAATATTCAAATAAATAAAATGGGAGATACTGGTGAAGATAACAGTGGTAGTGGGGATGCTGAAGACTTAAAACCACTAGAGTCTGCTGTAGAGCCAGAGCCACCTAAGATACCTGACGTGGAACTGATCGTGGATGGCTTCGGGTTCATGCCGAAAGAGATGCGCCACGGAGAAAGACGTCGTTCAAGTGTTTACGAAAAGACGAAGCTCGGGCCGATGAAGTCGCCCACACCGGAACACGCAGAGGAACAGAGTCCGTGCGCATCCAGCACCAACATCGACGTGGTGCGCCGCTACACCTGGAAGACTAAGAACAGGATGTTAGTGCAGGTAACACACACGCCTACAGATTGGCAAATAATCCTCGAAGGCCAAGATTTATAAACCCATACCTTAGGGCCCTTATGTAAGGAGGAATGGGACGTCGTCGCCTCCTTCTGCGAAGCAGTGATGCTAGCGAAGGAGGTGGCGGAACGCGAGAGGGAGAGAAACTCTCGTCGCAGACGCCGCGGCAAGCGCTCCGGGCGTCGGGGGCCACGTGACGGCTTCCGGCCACCGTAGACGCGGGCCTGTGGACGGTGAGTGATGGGCTAGCTCGCCGTCCGTCCGTCTTATGACAACGACAGGCTACCGTGGCCTCGACATAAAGGGCTAAGATGGAACATGGGTGGTTGACACTCCCTTTCGCTCTACCCAAGAGCGGAGCGGGGTTATTTAATGATTTTCCACCCGCCTAACAAAAAAAGAGCCCCCCTAGGTATGACATGGGATTTAAGAATCTCCACCTTTTGCTATCAGCCAAAATTCATAATCGAAAAACCTAAAAGCACTTTCTACGCCTGGGAATTGAACCTAAGTCCTCATGCTTAGCAATCATGTTTGCTACCATCAGAACATCGAAGCAATGAAATATAAATTAAAGATTTCCTTGTTATTTTAATAATTCCATCAACCAGCACGTTACCTTCCCGTGTAGTAGCTAACGGCCCACTGCCTCTCGCTGAGATTGGGTGGCCTGTGTCCCAGCTGTGGGAACCATCTCGGTGTCTATGCGGTGGCCTACTTCCCGCTACCGCTTACTGAGAGGGGACAGCCTGTGTCCCAGTAGTGGGAACCATTGCGGTGACCATGCGTTGGCTTACGGCCCGCTGCCTCTCACTGAGAGGGGACGGCCTGTGTCCCACCTGTGGGAACCTACGACCAGCTGCGTCTCGCTGAGAGGGGACAGATTACTTTTGATGTACATAATGCTTGGATGTCGGCTTCGTGAAGGGTCACAAGCCCTTTTAGAACCAAATGAACGTATCGTATCACTATCGAATTCATTTAGCTCTTATGAATATAAGAATATTTATGGTTACTGCGGTAAGTAAATGTAGGGCCATTTGTTTTGACTTTGTCCTGCTTATTTATATGCGACATGGAAGTAGTAACAGCGGCATGACCAGCGGTCCCATACCTCTGCGCAAGTGCCCATTCCTACTATATTTAACACTGTCTCCGAACTCATCTGCAGGTCATAACGTATGGCGCAACCATCACAGCTATTTCGGTCCCTGACAGAAAAGGGAATCCCGACGAAGTCCTCGCTGGGTTCGACACATTAGAAGGTATTATTAACATTTTACAAATTGTGTTGTATTCTTCACCGCAGATACTACGGCTATTAGACTAGGGCTGAAGACTTTGAAAATGATAAAAACTAGTAGGAGGAAAACCATTGTAAAAGGAATAGAGGTGTAACAAAAATGAAAGGTAGAATAATTTCCTGAGATTTATCATAGTAATGTCTATTTTTTTTAGACCATCAGAAAGTAGAGATTTCAACGAACAACAAGCCTACGGACGTTTTTTAAAGCAGATATTTTGACGGGAGAATTTCCGATTGAAAATAAGGCTTGTTTTTTAATATTAATATTACGCAAATTAAAACATTCTGCTACTTGAAAGTTGGCATTTAAGCAGACTTCCAAAAGGAGGTCGTTCTCAAGTCGTCATTTTTATTTTGTTTATGTATGTTCCCCGATTACTCGAGGATGGCTAGACCGATTTTGTTTTGTTTGAAAGAGTATACCTTCCCAGGTTGCCCCATGATCCACAAGTCAGGATCTGATAATGGGATCCTGGAGAAATAGAGAAAACTCTACAAGTTTGACGGCACGGTTGGCGCAGAGGCTGAGCGATTGGACTGCTGCTCTGCGTTGCGCGGGTTCGATCCCCGCACGGGTACAAATATTTGTATGGCCTACAGTTTTCCGGGTCTGGGTATTTGTGGATGTGAATTTAAATGTTTGTAAACGCACCCACGATACAGGAGAAATTCCTAGCGTAAGGAAAGGTTTTTTTGCTTTGGCAGTGTATGTATGTTTGTATGTTCCAGCGTAGCGCCTAGACTACTGAACATATTTTAATGAATGAGGTGTCAATAGATTCGTAAGAATAGCCCGGGTGGCAAAGGCTATATTTTAACAATTCTTTCTATGACGGAATTTAAATGTCAAAATCTAAGCTCGAAAAAAATTAAATTGAGATAATCATAACATGTTTGGTATCAAATGAGAGGTCTTGGCGAGCACATTACAAATATGTATATTATATTATAGTTTTAGTCAACATACACGTTTAAAATGCTGTCGAAAAGTTCTCGCGGTCTAGTCTGCTATTTACTCGTACTATTTATGTAGCAAAACCAACATTCAGTAGAATTTTACATCATGAAAGTAATATATTATAACGGATTTATTAAATAACACTAAAATAAAATTCAAATAAAAATATAAGCTTAATAAAAAAAAGTAGTTAAAAAACTAAAAAAACCCGACTGAAAAAGCTGAAAAGCAAAAAAAGTAGTTAAAAAACTAAAAAACCCGAGTGAAAAGACTGAAAATAAAAAACAAGCACATTTTAAATTAAACGCACATTTTAAATTAAACGCACATTTTAATAATAAAAAAAAAAAAAATAAAATAAAATCTTTTTATTTCAGACATTTTGGTCCATAATATGTGTTAGTAGAGACTTATAAACTATGTTACATTAAAAATTAGGAGATAAAATTACAAAAATCAAAACTTTACTTTAAAATAAATACATTGAAAAATTAAAACATTACATTAAATAAATACATTTAAAAGTTAAAAATTAAAACTGGACATTAAATTTATAAATTACATTATTACATAAATCTTAGACATTTTATTATAAAATTGCATTTAAAAAAATAAATTAAATTACGTTAATTTCATATTAATTTAAGTATTTGCCCTGCGCTGGGGCTCCGGGCACACGCACTTGTATTTGAACCCAGTGCCCCAGAAGGGGGCTGTCCAGCTTGTGACTAAGCACGTTCAGGATGGTGTTGGGGCTCCCACGCGTACGGAACATCAACGAAGCGATGCGACGCCGCAGCACAGTGTGGAAGCCGTCTGTATGCGCGTGTGCAAACATCGCAGACGCACTACAGCAGCGTGGGAGCCCCACGAGCACCCTGAACGCGTTATTATATTGAACTCGGAGAGCGTTGATGGCCCGCTGCGTGTAGTTGACCCACAGATTGCAGGTGTAGAGAGTTTGGCAGAAAGCTTTAAACAAAGTTATCTTTACCTCTAAACTACACCTCGCAAATCTGCGTGCCAACATGTTACAGCGGACCGCCATCGACAACTGACTAACTAATAACTGACTTGGTATTACATGGATCTTACTACTTTTTACGGTAAAAGTGAGTTGCTCGGCTTGGCTTTTTTTACAAGTTTTGTTTTTGGTGGAATCTCATTTCTTTTTATAGCGTCTCTCATTCTATCTATTTCGTTTAATAAATCAGTCAAGTCTTATTCATCGCTTTGAAGTACTGCTAAAGTATCTACTCGACAAGCTGAATCAAACGAGTAAAAACTCGACAAGGTCAAGTCGTTTTATAACGGAATTCCTATGGCCACCTTCAAGCTCCATCAACAGATCTTGGAGACCATCCAAAGACAAAGTACTCGTCAAAACGAATCAAACGAGTCTTAACTCGATGGGTTATGTCGTTCTATAACGGAGTTCCTATGGCCACCTTCCAGCTCCATCTTCAGATCCTGGTTACCAACTTAAGACAGAGTAGGTACTCATCAAGACAAATCAAATGAGTTCAAACTCGATGGGGTTATGATATTCAAAAATGGAGTTCCTATGGACAACTTCCAGCTCCATCATCAGATCAGTTCCATATCATCATAATATTGCATTGATAGGCATATACGTGCAAAATTTCAGATCAATCAGAAACTAGGAAGTATGTTTAATTTAATGACTCGTAAAATTCATTCACTGAAAATGTAACTTTAACTTTGTAATCCTATACAATTATATGGGATTACAAAGTTATTTATGCCGTTAGTTTATCTAGAAAACTAGACTGAAATTGTATACTTTTTTAGTTTTTCCATGGTTTATTCACTAAAAACTAATTGTGTTCTAAATTTGAAGCTTACTATGTCTGCTAGAAGTGCCTTAAACTTTTGATGATCGGTCAATCAGTCAGTCAGTCAGTGAGTGACAAAACTAAGGAACTTTGATTAGTTATAATTCTTAAACTACTGGTTCAAATTTAATGAAATTTTAATATACCGTGTTTATACAATGCCTTATTGGTTACTTAAAATTCAGGCTTCTAGTTTTATCCACAACGAAGTTATAGGAGGTCGAAAATGGCCTGAACTGGTTCGAGAAAAGGATAGTACGGCCGTGCCGCTTTATTGCTCGACTTAGCGGGGGCACTGCCGTGCCCCCAGATAATAATTTTGCTGCAGTACAGAATGTTTTGAAAGCTCAGACAAATAACTGGAATCTCGCCTTGGTTTACGCCCGTGAGATTCTTAAAATACCAAGTATAACCTGAGAAAGCGAAAGTTAAAAACCACATAATAATAATAATGTCTGCTTCTCAAAATGGATGTAGGAACGGGTCCCGTGGTACTAAGGAGCTACTCCTCATTGATATGACCATTAGCCAACAGGTTCGCCGTTCCGGAAAGGATCTGTCGACATGTTGGATAGACTATAAGAAGGCCTATGACTCGGTGCCACCACATACATGGCTCATGAGGGTGCTAGAGTTGTATAAAATTGATGCAACCCTGCGCACCTTCTTGATGTCGTGTATGGGGCAATGGAGGACAGTCCTTCGCTATCCAGGATGTCGGCAAATCCAAAGGAATCGCGAGGGCGACAGTTTGAGTCCTTTTTGGTTCTGCTTAGCCTTGAATCCTCTTAGCACGCTGCTGGAGGATTCAGGTCTAGGCTATCGGTTGAAGAGAGGTGGTCAGGTTACATGGATGACCTGAAACTCTTTGCCCCCAACAATTTGCAACTGATGGAGCTACTGAAGTTCACTGAAGCTTTCAGTAGCGCCATCAGGATGGAATTTGGTGTGGACAAATGTGCGGTCATGCATGTAAAGCGAGGGGAGATTGTGGAATCTGTGGGAACCCAGCTCACAGATTCCATAAATCTTAGATCCCTCTTAGCAACCGAAACCTATAAGTATTTGGGTATGTCGGAAGCGCTGGGCATCAACGTTGGCGACATGAAACAATCGTTGAGGGAGCGCTTCTTTGGCCGCCTGAGAAAAGTAGGTATTTAATAGTCTTTTATCAGGCGGAAATAAGGTGCGTGCTTTCAACGGTTGGGTCATGCCGGTTTTGATGTACTCTTTTGGCGTACTCAAATGGACTCACACAGAGCTAGACGCCCTGGATAGGCGGGTACATTGGCGGGTACTTTGGTACATTGTAACCACATATCGAATGCATCACCCACGTTCTTCGGTTATGAGACTGTACATCCCACGGAAATGTGGAGGTCGAGGCTTCTTAAATGCTAAGTCTTTCCACAACCGTGAGATATGCAGTCTCAGGGAATATTTCCTGGAAGCCGACGTGGGGATGCATCAAGATGTTGTCGCGGTTGACAAGGGCCGTACCCCGCTCTCCTTGGCTAAAGAGAACTGGCGCAAACCTGTAGTGCTTGAAACTAATGAGGATCCGCATGGAGGTATGGCAGAGCAAGGAGCTTCACGAACGCTTGTGGACGAAGTTATGATTACGAAAAACTACCGGAGATTTATTGTGAAGGACGGTACGGTTGACATATGTCGGGCATGCCACCGTCCGGGCGAATCAATCCGTCACATTATCTCCGGGTGTTCTCGTCTGGCTAACGGAGAATACTTGCATAGACACAACCTTGTAGCCAGGATTATCCATCAGCAACTTGCTCTGAAATACAAACTTGTCGAATCGGAGGTGCCGTGCTACAGGTATGTGCCCGACCCAGTTCTCGAAAATGGCAATATCACATTGTACTAAGATCAATCCATCATCACTGAAGTCCTGTCAGTGATGATGGATTGATCTTAGTAGTAGCCATACAATATATATATACTATATCAATAGTGGTGGTGAATCGATCAGAGCGGTGCGCAATGATTGTTGACATAACCGTCCCGCATGACGAGAACCTCGTGAAAGCCGAGAAAGATAAGCAAATCAAGTATCTAGTCTTGGCTCGCGAGGTTGTAGACATGTGGGGTGTGTAATCAGCTATCATTGTGCCGATAGTCGTCACAGCCAATGGCTTAATTGCCAAGTGCCTCGACCAACATCTGAGGAGGCTCTCGTTGGTCTCGTTAGGCAGCTGGATCAAGGGCTTGATGCAGAGAGCGGTACTCCTGGACACGGCTCGTTTTGTCAGGAGGTTCCTTTCTCTGGAGCGCTGACTGACCGCTGGTAGCTTGGACCCTGTTCCCGATAGCGGTGGGCTACAATTTTTTATATTTTAAATGTTTTTTTTATTGTTTTTAGAATTATTTAAAAATGTATAAAATTTAATTATAAATGAATAAAGAGAATAATAATAATCCGTCACATTATCTCTGGATGTTCTCGTGTAGCTAACGGAGAGTACTTGCATAAACACAACCTTGTAGCCAGGGTTATCCATCAGCAACTTGCTCTAAAATACAGCCTCGTGGAATCGGCAGTGCCGTACTACAGGTATGTGCCCGACCCAGTTCTCGAAAATGGCAGTATCATACTGCACTGGGATCAATCCATCATCACTGACAGGACTATTGTAGCCAATAAGCCTGATATAGTGGTGGTGTATCGATCAGAGTGGCGCGCAATGATCTTTGACATAACCACGACATAACCGCCCCGCACGATGAGAACCTCGTGAAAGCCGAGAAAGATAAGCAAATCAAATATCTTGACTTGGCTCGCGAGGTTGTCGAAATGTGGGGTGTGGACTCCGCGATCATTGTGCCGATTGTCGTTACAGCCAATGGCTTTTTTTTATTTATTTATTTATCTATTATTGTGTATCCTGCCTATCCTAACCTATGGCGCACAGACTTGGTCTTTGACGGAAGCTCAGAAGTCCAAACTCAAGGTTTGCCAAAGAGCGATGGAGCGTAGCATTTTAAATATCAAAATCACCGATCGAATTCGTAACACCATAATACGCTCCAAGACAGACATTGCCGATGTTGGCGATAAGTCTGCGAGGTTAAAGTGGGACTGGGCGGGTCACATTTCCAGGAGAGGTCAGGACAGATGGGCCAAAACCGTCACACACTGGGTGCCTGAAGGCGGTCGTCGTCACCGAGGCAGACCCAAAAAACGATGGCGTGACGATTTGGACTCATTCGTGACTGATTGGCCAGAGAAGGCACAACACCGAGAGAGCTGGAAAGAAATGGGGGAGGCCTTTGCCCAGCAGTGGGACAAAATAGGCTAAATAAAAAAAATAAAAAAAAAAAAAAAAAAAAAACTATTATTAGTACACTTACATTACAACAAGTTGGTGCAAACATAAACTCATTAGAGTTTTACCGTGCACCAAAATCATCGACGACATAATTCAGACAACAATAAAATACGATAAGATAAGGAACACAATAAAATTAACAGCGAGGGTATGCAGCGAAATATCATTAGTTGCTACCTTGCCAAGTGCCTTGTTAAGTGGTGCTTAATTGCCAAGACCCTCGACTAACACCTGAGGAGGCTCGTATTGTTAGGAGGTCCCTTTCTCTGGAGCCCTGACCGCTGGTAGCTTGGACCCTGTTGCCGATACCGGTGGGCTACATTTTTTTATATTTTTTTTAAATGTTATGTTTATTCATTGTTTGTATAAGAAATATTTAAAAATGTATTAAGTATGTTTATTTATTTATTTATTAGGCTTCTCAACAATGAGTACACTGTTACAATTATAATTCGTACATTGCAAACTTAAGACTAAGCGCCTCATTACTTACAGAGAAGCACAGCATGCACTACCTTATGCGCATAGAATTACACAATTCAATATTAATATTATATTAAAAAAAAATTGAATACATTGAATTTAATTTAATTAAATAGTTTAATTAAATTAGAACAAATTAAATTAAAATGGAATTATTTTATTATAGATTATGTTAAAATAAGATTATGTAAATATTTGACAAGAGATACCCATCACATAGCAAGGGCCACTTTTTTTTGACCACGTACTGAAGAGTTTAATATATCAATGTCCCCTTCGTGCTCTTTGTATGCAGCATCATTCTTGATAGTGGACAGTATTGCCTCAAGTTGGTGTGACATCTTGGCATGCAGAAAAGTCTCCTATAGCACTTCTTGGCAGATTACGTGGCACATGGAATAAGACCCTACTAAGCAAATCGGGACAGCTCAGAGAGCCCGTTACCAACTTCTTCAAGAAATCCAAATCCAGCATAGCTCTACGTTTCTCCACCGATACCATCCCAAAATACTTCAGCCGCTCTTGGTACGAGTTGAGCTTTTTGCCCATATTATTAGCATAGGTAAGATGCCATATTAGGAACCGTTTTTGCAGCCGTTCAAAGCGCTTGATGTGGACCTTATACTCAGGTGACCAGACCACACTGCAGTACTCAAGATGGCTTCTAACTAACGAATTGTACATAATTTTCTTAATGCTGGGTTTTTTGAAATTTTTACACTCTCTCATGATGAAGCCAAGCATTTTTGATGACCTTAAAATAATTTTGTCAATATGTTCGACAAAACTTAACTTTTTATCGAACAGAACAAGCCGCTCACCATTTAATATATAAACAGACTGAATAGGGTTCTTTTTTTTGTAAATTTGATATGGTGGCATTTTTTTACATTGAGAGACATTCTGTTATGCTCGCACCACTCAGACAGCCGGTCCAAGTCACTTTGGAATAGTAGCGAGTCCGAAGGATCTCTTATAGACTTAAAGGCTTTAAGGTCATCAGCGAATAAGAATATATTCGAATTCGGGAAGCATTTGTGTATGTCATTTATGAAAAGAGTGAACATAGGCGGACTCAAATGTGATCCCTGAGGTATTCCCGACGTAGCAATATACGAACTTGAAGAGCAGCCATTTACCACAACCTTGAGCATCCGACCAGACAAATATGATTGGAACCAGCTTAAGAGAGGGTCCGAAACGCCATACATTTTGAGCTTCTTAACGAGTATTTCATGGTTTACTGTCAAAAGCCTTGCTGAAGTCGGTATAGACGGCGTCAACCTGGACACGCGCATCAACCGCCTCAAAAATGCTTTCAACATAGGTCACCAAATTGGTGGCTGTCGATTTCCCCTTCATAAATCCATATTGGCTGTCTATTATTATTTGTGATAAATGTCTTGCTAGCACCGGGCATATCAGAGCTTCAAATACCTTGGCAAGTATGGATAGAATAGCGATGGGCCTGTAATTGCCCACATCGGACTGATCCCCGTTTTTAAATATAGGCATAATTTTGGTTTCCTTCCAAATGGTTGGAAAAGTACCCCGAAGCATAGAATGATTAAATATGATACTTAGGGGCAGTGATAGAACGTCTGCCAGCTTATTTAAAAGCAAAACAGGTATATTATCAGGCCCAGCCCCTTTGTAGATGTCTAACTTTTTTAATTCTTTGCGGATCTGATCTTGTGACATAGTTATTTGTCCTAACATGCTATTGCTTAGGCTGCTTAGGCTGCTATCCATGACATCTGCGTGAGCATGCATTCCAGTTCCATCACTAGTATAAACCTTAGAGAAATGGGATGCAAAATAATCACATATAACATTTAAGGTGGAAGCTCACATCTGGCCCGCGAAATTCTAATTTTCTTACGTTTTTGGCAATTTGCAGGCCAGTGCTTGGTTGTATGTTTATGAAAATTTGATTTGCGACTGTAAGACGTATGAAGTTACCGAATTATAACCATCAAAATTATCAATACAACCCTCCAAGTTCATTTTCATGTCAAGATTGATTTTTGCATGTAAAAGTCATTCTTTAGTAATTTAGTCGTCGTTCTTTAGTAGTTAGTAATTTTGATGTAGATGATTTAGTATCTTTTATTGGTATTTGTGGAACGTAGCGCTTAATTAACCCATACAATATATTGTAAAAATAGTCTACCATCTGATCTACAGTCATGCAAGGATCAAGCTCAGATGACCAATTGACCTGCTCCAGTGCTGCATTAGTTGCCACGTAATCTGCCTTAAAGTAGTTTAACCTTGTTCTATTGTTACAATTTTTTGGCTTTTTAAATCGGGTAAATGAGAGCTCACACAGTATAGGTGGATGGTGCACATCTATTTTAGAAAGTACATCTACTGGTACACTTACTACAACAAGATCCAAGTTGGTTAGGACCAAATCAAGAATTCGGTTATTTTGATTGCATAAATAATTACATTGTCTTAAGTTGTTAAGCAAGACAAAATCACAGAAAGTCCGTTCTAAACCTGTGCAGGTAAGTTGCGGAGCTCTTATCGCATTACCACCTGTCCCAAGCCAGTTAATAGTTTTCATATTAAAGTCTCCAATAATCAAACAGTCATTCGCATGTTGCAAGACATTGTTCGTATTATCAACAAAGTGTTCCAGTACTTTGGGCTGTATAGGCGACGGCAAGTAAACAGTGCAAATATAAATTATTTTAGCTTTCTTACCCCCTTTAAGTGACAACTTGACCCAGAGATCATCGCATAAACTTTCAAATTTAATCATTCTCTGTGATTCTAGTTTTGTAGATACAGCGATAAGAACGCCACCACCGTCGGTTTTGTTATTCAAAATATTCTTGGATCTATCTCGCCTATAGATAGCGTAACGCATCCATGATTTCTGAGTCAAATATACCATCCAGAAGCCAAGTTTCAGTAAACATTATAACATCGTATGAACAGCATGCAACTTTCAGGTAAATGTCACTCAGTTTAGTCCTAATACCCGTAACATTCTGGTAGTAAATTTTTAACTGATCGAATTTAAATCCTTAACAATCTTATACATTATGTACACATTTTACTGCTTATTGTAAACTGTCCAACGAGCCGGAATCCCTTATATACTTATAGTCTGCACCATCATGTTTTCTAACAAAGATCTTGCCGCCACGGACCCACACATATTTGTAGCCCAAACTCTTAGCCCTAATCCTACTCTCGGCATGCAGCGCCTTGTTTGCTGGTGATAAATGCTCAACTATATAGACATTCTCTTTTTTTCCGGAAATCCCAAGAAGAGCGGTGTTGAGCTTCTCTTCAGAAGTCTTTTTTTTATTAAAGTTGATAGAAGCCGCCAGAAATTAGTCGCGAACCCGTGGACTACTGAACTGAACAACGATAGACTTCGGGCGGTTGCTAGTTGGGGTTTGCTTTGCAATTCTTGTAACATGATGTATGTTATTCTCATTTATGTCGCCAGAGATCACCTTACTAATATTCAACACTGTTGACACAAGATTTTCATTGTTGTGCTCTAGTAGACATTGAATTTCCACATTTGTAGAACGTGCTTGTTGTTCCATCTGAGTTAGCCTCACACCTAGGTCTTTGACAGTAGTTTTGAGCTGCTCGTTTTCCTTTTTAAGATCATTAACGACTTTAGTGTTTAAAGAAAACTCAAGACTTCATTTCCTCAAACTTTGCGTTCATAAATTCCATCGATGTATTAAAACCTTCTAATTTCTCCGTAATCGCCTTCATCTGCGTGTTTACATAATTCGCCAAAGTTTGGTTGAGGTGCCGCATAAGTTCCTCTATCTGTTTTATCATAATACGAGAAACTTCGCCAGACGTAACAGGAACTTCATCGTTAAGGATAGTTACCGAAGGCTCTTTCTTTCTTTGTGTAACATTGGGATCACTCACCTTACTGTTGCGCACTGGGGTATTATCAGCATTTCGCTTCTTCGGCTTGCAAGTCGGACAGGTCCAATTAAGCTATTCAGTAGGGTGGAAATCACTTCCTTCAGCTATGACTTCAGAGCAGCAATCACAATTCATTATGGTACGACTTTGTTTTTGGCTCGCACAAAAAGTTAAATTGCATCAATAATTCTGAGCACACTAATAAGTTGCACGCTAATAAAAGCCCACTTCTGGCGACGAGCTGTCGTAAGTCGGCGAGAAGAACGTCGTAAGCGCCGTGGAATATCGCGTCACTTACGCGTTGCGCACTTAAAGTTTGTTCTCACAGTTTGTTTATGTTAATGGCGGTAGAATAAAATCACTGGTAGATTGATTTTAGTCACTGCTTAGTTAAAAGTATTTATCACAAAATACATAACACTTCACATGTACTAGACTTGATGCTATTCAACTATAACAGAATCAGTACCCAGCATTCACTATTTGACGGGTTTTTAAATTATTTAGACGGAACAAATTTACACAGGTATTTCTCGCGCACTGTCAGTGTACGTATTCAATGTTAAAAAATAAATAAAGGCAATAATATATACTTCAATACTAATAATAAAGCTGAAGAGTTTGTTTGTTTGTTTGAACGCTATAAACTCAGGATCTACTGGTTGAAATTGAAAAACTATTTTTGTGTTGGATAGTCCATTTATCGAGGAAGGCTTTAGACTATATAACATCACGCTACGACCAATAGGAGTGGAGCATAAATGAATAATGTTGCAAAAACGGGAAATGATATTCCTTATTGTGAGCTTCCGTTGCGTGCGCTGCGAAAATAGTTTAAATTATGCAAATATTATGTACGAAAGAAATGTTCCTCTTTAAAAGTTCTACAAAAAAATCCGCGACAGCATATATCTATCTATTAAGATTGACTCTCTGTAACCATTTTTTACTATTGATATGTTATGTTAAATAGCATTATTTTTTGCGAAGGTTATTTCACCCACAGAACAGAAAAAACAGGTAGAAATGCTAAGCGACGAAATCTATCGGAACCAGTGTCGCCAAACTAACACAGTCAAACCATTAATCATACAATGCACTACAAATGAACATTTCGTTTGATTGGTCGTTTCAATTTCAATGACAACAAACATAACTCAGTTTCTATATTTTAAAAATATACCTTCGTCACATTATCATAAAATTTATTTTGCTTTACTCAGAAATAAAATACGACGTTTTGTAATCAGCAATCATGCTATAAATTATTGCCTAGTAATGGCAGTATTATTGGCAGTATTTTCAATAGAAGCAGTAATGAGCTTAATGACTGCTGGAAAAAGGATTATATTCGCGTCACATGTCTGTATTTTTTGCTACTCGGTCAAGGAAGAGACACATTAACCTTTTATCTATATTACCGATGTCGATAGACACCCAAATTATTTTGAAAAAAGAAATGTATTTTAAACAAGTAATATAATAATACCTAATAATAAATGTAAATAGACAATAATACAACAAAATAAAATACAATGTTGTATTGCTTACATAAAACTATTTATTAAACAAACCCAAACAAATAAATACTACCAAGAGTTTTTCTATGGGAAAATTCTAAGGAGTTAACATAAAAGAGAAATTATATTGACTTTTTAAACAGGTATATTTCGGTGGTAAAGATGAATAAACATAAAAAAAACATAAATTAGTCTCGCTAAAACTCGAGAACGGCTGGACCGATTTGGCTAATTTTGGTTTTGAATTATTTGTGTTAGTCCAGGGAAGGTTTAAACGGTGAGAAAGTAGTAGGAATGTAGGCAGGGTAGTAGGTATGGTAGTAGGTAGGGTAGTAGGTAGGGTAGTAGGTAGGATAGTAGGTAGGGTAGTAGGTAGGGTAGTAGGTAGGATAGTAGGTAGGGTAGTAGGTAGGGTAGTAGGTAGGATAGTAGGTATGGTAGTAGGTAGGGTAGTAGGTAGGGTAGTAGGTAGGATAGTAGGTAGGGTAGTAGGTAGGGTAGTAGGTAGGATAGTAGGTAGGGTAGTAGGTAGGGTAGTAGGTAGGGTAGTAGGTAGGGTAGTAGGTAGGGTAGTAGGTAGGGTAGTAGGTAGGGTAGTAGGTAGGGTAGTAGGGAGGGAAGTAAACTCAAACTCAAAGCATTTATTTCAATTAAACCATTACTGGCACTTTTGAATGTCATAAGAACAATTCATAAAACAAAACTACGAAAAACTACGAGTGCAATACGTCATTCCGAAAGCCACCACGCCGAACCACACGCCGCCGAATGCCCGCAACGACGAACACTGCAAGCAAAAAAGCACGCAGCGACGCACACCGCAACAACGAATGCACGACACCTCGAATCACGGAACAACGAATGCACGCCGCAACGCGCAACCGCCGCCCCGCGACCCGGAGCCCCGCGAAAATTTAAGCCTTAATAAATTCAAATCCTTTATAAAACCTAAACTTTGCCAGAAAGGATTTTATACTGTTAAAGATTATATAGAGGACAAAAAAGCTTGGGATTGAACTGCTCCAATTTGAATTGACTTAAATAAAAAAAAAAAAAAAAAAAAAAAAACATTTAATTCGAGTATCACTGACTCATATCATAATTCAAATACATTTAACAGTCACATTACATTACATACACAAAATAAAATTAAATACAATAAAAATTTTCATTCATAGTCATATTAAATTAACATACAGTGTGATTCTTTATAATGTGCACATATCGAAATGGAGGAATCTATGCTTAAAATTATCGGCGGAAAAATTATTAAAAAAAATCTAAATATTTTTTACTATTATATATGGAATTTTTAAAAATTTTGTCTGCTACTGTGACCCCAGTGTAAACAAAACGGTGTAACTTTTAAACTAAATTATCTATCGCGATGAAACAAACTCCATAATGATTGGAAGCAATTAGGCGTCCTCGTAAAATGATAATTGTGGAAAAAAACTACCCTCAATTGAAAATAAACACGTTTTTTGATCAAAAATACAGATATAGATAATTTAGTTTAAAAGTTACACCGTTTTGTTTACATTGGGGTCACAACAGCGGACAACATTTTTGAAAATTCCATAAAAAATATTAAAAAATATTTAGATTTTTTTAAATATTTTTTCCATCGATAAAATTAAGCATAGATTCCCTCATTTCGATATGTGCACATTATAAAGAATCACACTGTATAATTTTTTTTTTTACAATTTGACATTTTATGATTATTTTTATACACTGATATTGTTTACTTTTAGTATGATATTTTTTTTTACCAATATTTACGTGTTAAATATTTTATTTTATTTTATTTTTTGTGTGTTTTTATTTTTTTATTTTTTGACATTTAATAATGTAAAATGATTATACAGTATGATAAATATTTAAAAAATGGATATTGTGAATGTGAGGACCATGTGGGTCTTTCTTAAATTTTAATTGTTGTGATTGTCTGGCAGTTTGAGTACTTTAAGTGACCCACCCAAATGTCCTTTCTTTGGTATTGTTCGTCGTGACGTTGAGCTCCTTCGAGTTATAAGTCGAGCTCCACGATATCTGACAAATGCTTGCACTGACTGGACGGGTCCACTCAAATCTGTGTGGTGCTTTCTTCAAAAGACCATCTCAGACATTAATCTGCATGGTCTTCATGTGTGTATTATACCTTATTGTTAACCCAAACGATTTTAAAAGATTAAAAGAGTAACCTTTGGAGTTTCTTGCCGGTTCTTCTCCTTAGGAATCGACCAATGCACCGAACCGTGCCCCTTTTTACCGACGTTTTATAAGTGCCCATGTAGGCCTATGTGAAATAAAAAATATTTTGATTTTGATGTTGATTTCTTTTTTAAAAGTTCTACAAATAAGTCCGCGACAGCATAATACCATTTTTTACTATCGAAATGTTAGGCTAAATAGAATTATTTTTTGCGAAGCTTATTTAACCCATATGGTATTAATCTATATCTAAATAAATATATTTGTTAGAAAGGAAATTTAATATAGAATATTTGTTCGTTTTACTCTATATAGTTTAAACAAATATCTTAGAAGATATCGCAATGTTAAAATGTACGTGTGACAAAATAATTACGCGGTCCGCCGGCCCTCGCGTCCCGATGTAGATACATGGGAGATTCTGGCCTCCGGGAAATTCAAATTCAAAATATTTATTGCACCATAATATTTACAAGGTGTTATTGTATATTGTTTTGTGAGCAGTAGTGGCCCAGAGGTAACGGCTCCGACTTACGAACAGTTGGTCGTGGGTTCGAACCCAAGCAGGCGCATTTTACTTTGTGTAATTTATTTCATCACCACTGCTCTCAAAACGGTGAAGGTAAACATCGTAAGGAAACCGGCATATCTTAGAACCAAAAATTTGAAGATTGTGACATCTACCAATTCGCACTGGGCCCGCGTGGTGGATTATAGCCCATCCCACTCCTAGAGAGGAGGCCTGAGTCCGTTCAGTGGGAACTATATAGGCTGATGATGATGATGATGATTGTATATTTACCAGTAAGAGATAGGTAGGTACCTATAGTAATTCTCAATTTAATAATGTAATCTAAGGTTCTATGAAATATTATAGAGAGGAAAGATTAGCTTTTTTAGGGTTCCTTAGCCAAATGGCAAAAAACGGAACCTGTCTGTATCTGTCCGTCTGTCCGTCCGTCCGTCCGTATGTCACAGTCATTTTATTCCGAGACTATAAGGATTACACAGTTGAAATTTTTCAGATTCAGTATGGAGTATTCTGTAAACCGCTTTTTGATTTTATATATAAAAAAAAATATATAAGATTAAGAGGGGGCTCCTCCATACATGGAATTGAAACTAAAAAAACTTTTTTTCATCAAACCTACACATGAGGGGTATCTATGGATAGGTCTTCAAAAATTACATTAATTAAGGTTCTTAAAATCATTTTTTCTCAAAGTCAATCGTTTCAAAGATAGACACATCCAAAGTGGTAAAATGTGTGCCCCCCCCACCCCTCTAACTTTTAAAGTAAGAGAGTGACGATTCTAAAAAAAAATATAATGTAAATCTCAACAAAAACTACCAACCAAAATTGGTTTGAACGAGATCTAGTAGGTATTTTTTTTTATACGTCATAAATCGTAAATCGCAATTTACCGTTCATTTAATCAACTCAATTATAAAAATTATGTTAACATTATGTTACTTGCTGCTACGGAACCCTTCATGGGCGAGTCTGACTCGCACTTGTTGTTTGTTACGATTTAACTCAAACTCAGACGACTTGGAAAATTCTTTCAACATTAGAAAGCTAATTGGCCATTGGCTGGCCTGTTGGTCTAGTGGTTAGTGACCCTAACTGCTATGCCGGAGGTCGTGGGTTCGATTCCCACCCAGGACAAATGTTTGTGTGATGAGCACGATCATTTGTTCTGTGTCTGGGTGTAATTTATCTATAATATGTATGTATTTAGAAATATATAAGTATGTTTATCAGTTGTCTAGTACCCATAACACAAGCTCTGCTTAGCTTGGGACTAGATGGCGTTGTGTGATAGTTGTGGAATATTATTATTATTATTATTATAATTGAAAAAATATTACTATGTTGGATAGTCGATCTAGCGAGGAAGGTTGTAAGCTATATATTATTGTGACGCAGACGAAATTGCGTGGGTCAGCTAGTATTATATATACAGGGTGTTTGGTGCATCGTGTGCCAAATTGAAATGGTCGACTGAAGGGGTCATCAGAAGGGGTCTGGGGGGCCTTTCAGACCCCTTAACACCCCTCATGCTCTGTGGATTTTTTTTATCGACTTTTTATTGTTTTAAAAAAAGACCCAAATTTTACATTCAAATACAGATTTAAAAAAATATAAGGCGTAGACTCTATTTACAGACTCGATTTTAATTTTATTTAGATGTGTATTGTTTAAGAATACTTTTAAATACAAAATTAGTGATATTAGTCACCTAGTTTTTTTTTAATTCACTCACAAAGGTAAAACTTAAATTAAAGCTGTTCATGTCACAGCTATTTATAAAACTACAAAAAAAAAACCAAAAGCGACCGGGATCTTCCAACTCCCTCATTAATTCTCCAGTCTATCCTCTTTCTAATGATGTGCCACATGCCATAAAAGTATTTTCAATCAATTCATCAATTTATTTTTCACACTGTGTTACTTCAACATCGTAAAACTCCATATACAAGGTGTTGATTTGCATCCTAGTCAAATTCAAGGACGTAATTATGCTAATGATTCTCGACCCAAATCAACAATAAAATGGGTAGGTATTTTTTTATTTATTTTTCTTATTTGCGGAAATCCGTAAGTGTAAACCAGCCGTATTTAAACGCGGCCTGTCTGTTACTAGCCCTATAACCGCGCTTTTACACACAAACAAAAGCAAACAATACATACACAACGCATACGCAACGTTCATTCAATAAATTCGTAGGTAATCAATCCTACCCCAATCACGGTGCGCGCACGCTCCTAGCCGCGCCCCCGCGGCTCTGAAACTAACAGTGTGTTTGATGTCGCCGAAGCGTGCGGGTGCTTTGCGAATTTCGCTTCTCGGTACATCGTTGAGACGTAGGTACAAAGTGCAAGATGACGGACAACTATTCAAATGTCGAGTTGGTGGAGATGGTCCGTCTGTATGCCTTCAGTGGAGACAGCCTACGACGAGCCATCCAGATGTTCACCGAAATGTTTCCCGATCGGGAACCCCCATCACAGAGCGTCATGCTGGCTGCTACGCAAAGACTGCGGGATCATCGGCAGTTTGACGTTCCCCGGCATGCTCAAGCTCGCGGCAGCGTAGGCCTGCCTGTCGCCTTGCAAGAAGATATCCTGGAGTACTTCCAGCGAGACCCACGGGCAAGCACGCGGGAGGCTGAACACTTTGGAGTGCACCACACCACAGTGTGGCGCCTACTGAAGCGTGAACTGCAACACCCGTTCCACTACCGCAAGGCACAAGACATTCACCCAGGTGATAATGCCGTGCGGATTACATTTTGTCGCTGGTTGCTGGAACACCAAGACGCCAACATCCTGTGGACGGACGAGTGTTTATTTACTCGAGTTGGCGTCTACAATGTTCATAACGAACATTGGTGGGCTCACCGCTACCATAACCCGCACGTAACCAAACGGCATGCGTTCCAAGTGCGGTTTGGACTGAATGTGTGGGCTGGCATAATAGGGGAACATGTGCTTGGACCCTACTTCATTGATGGGTACCTCAACAGTGCCAAATACCTGGAGCTGTTGCGTCACGTTGTCGAGGATATGTTGGGTTTACACGGAGGAAGTGACAAGTGTAACAGAATTACGTGCAAGGATCATTAGTGCTTTCGACACTTTAAAAACGAATGTGTTAGTGTTACATACGGTGAAGGAAAACCAGCTACCTACGTCGTGCTCGATTGTGCGAGGAGTGTGATGGTGGCCACTTTGAACAATACCTCCGGGTAACTTATGTAGGTAATTTATTTATTTGTACATTTTGTAAATACGTTGCTAGCTTAATCAATTTTATTAGTGTAAATAAGTTGATTTCAAATTTTTAACTACGCCAAATAATACCTAAGAGTCGAAAGTATCACCACGTAGGTACATACACTTAATTAGCACGTCTTTCCATTTCCATCAAACGTAGAAAACATTTTTAGACTTAGTGGATCGGTACACCAACTAAGGTAGGTATTATTGCCGGTCCTAAGCCCGTTAAGTAGGAAAGAAAATTTCAAATCAACCAATTTAATCCACAAATAAAAACAAAATCACTACGAAAACTTTAGGTTGAAGGATAAAGCAAAACTAACATTTTATTAATCATCTGATACCTATCAGGTCAGTGAACTTTTCTTTGGCGCACTAGTATTACTGTCATTAGTAAGATTTCCGTATTCCAATGATGCTCAAAAATGAGTTAATCCACAAATAAAATCAAAATCACCACGAAAACTTTAGGTTGAAGGATAAAGCAAAACTAACATTTTATTAATCATCTGATATCAGGTCAGTGAACTTTTCTTTGGCGCACTAGTATTACTGTCATTAGTAAGATTTCCGTATTCCAATGATGCTCAAAAATGAGTTAGTTATTAAGGTGAAAGCGTCAGGATAGCCGCGAAATTCAAATTTTCTTACGTTTTTTGCAATTTGCAGGCCAGTGCTAGGTTGTATGTTGATTGAAATGTTGGACGCGAGTGTAAGACGTATGTAGTTACAGAATTATAATCATCAAAATCATCAATACAACCCTCCAAGTTCATATAATTCGAGGAACGACTTTTTCGAGGTCAAAGTCATTCCTCGAATTATATGAACTTGGAGGGTTGTATTGATGATTTCACCTTAAGCGAAATTTATGACAATAATGTAGGTGGTTTTCGAAATAAAATTAGGTAAAATGATTGCTACCGGTCATGGCTCGGTCGCGCTCGAGCGCACGCGGCTTGCATTTCGTAGTAAGACGTCGACACTCACGCACACAGCTCAGCTGCATTGTAGCTGTGTGCGTAGTCGGGTGATTCTGTTTTATTTGTATTGAATTAAGGGTTTAATTCTGAAATACTGTTAAATTTCAACAACAAAAAAAAAGCAGCGCTTATTAGTTATTACCCGCTACCGTACTTCAATTGATTATTTATGTCTTTTATGACAACCTCCTGAAATTTGACGAGGATGCAAATCAACACCTTGTATAAAAATTACTAAACGTCGCAAAGACCTAATCTGTAGTACCCCACCCGCACACTCCGCTTTTATAAAGAAATTCAACATCTACCTTGGCCCATCTTTGTATAACAAAATTAACTCACATATGCCAGTCCATGGATCGTCCAATTTTAACTGCAAAAAGTCTGTCCGTTCTTTCCTATCAAACCTAAACTATGATGAAACTGAAAACTATCTTACGAATGTTAACATACCTACACTAATTCCTCCCCCAGATGCGCCCACACGCACAAACACTCATACACTCCCACACTCTAATACACAAACACACACACCACTCATACATATACGAAACACATAATTACTCTCATGTTAAGTAGTTGTTTTGCTAATTATTTTAATTTTTACATTTTTTTTTCTCATTGTAGATTTTTTTTTGCTAATCCGCACAGTCATGTAACACGTACCAGAGACAATTAGTACCGAGGGAAAGAAACTGTGTCTCCTTAACACAGGCTATTTCGTAGCCTAGCTAGGAGGACAGAGCTTCAATCAATTCATTGTAGACTACAACTCTGTGTCTCCGGTTGTTACTTTTTACGTTTTCACTTTTCTAGGGGTACGTTTTCGTTTAGGGCATTGTTTAGGTGCTGACCCAGGATCCAACCAACTTGCTGAGCGCTTGCGGTTATCAAACAGAATCCATTTTTCATCGCAGGTAATAATGCGGTTCAAAATTCCTTCATTTGTGTGTCTGTTGAGCAGTGCAAGGCACGTCTCGACGCGTACTTCGCGCTGGCGATCATTGAGTTCGTGGGGCACCCATTTGTCAAGCTTTTTTACCTTGCCAATTTGACGCAAATGGACCAATATTGTTTTGACGCTAACGTCGAAAGCTGCTGCTAATTCAGCCGTAGATTGTGTATCATCAGCTTCCACAATCGCCTTTAATTCGTAATTGTCGACCAAAGTCTTCGGACGACCGCGAGGTTCATTTTTCAGGTCGAAATTTCCAGAACGGAAGCGAGCAAACCAAGAACAGGTGGTGCGTTGGTTTGTAGTGTTAGCTCCGTAAACGTCGTTGATGTTGCGTGCCGCTTGTGCCGCGTTGCTGCCACGACTGTACTCATATTCCATAATTACTCGATTTTTTAACGTATCCATGATGACGAAAAAGATTGAAATGCGATGAAAATATAACACTAATCAATAAACAAATGACTACTTTTGGAAAAAAAAACATGTTTTTAAAATAAAATTAATTTGAAATTTGTAGGAGGGCATAGCAACAAGGCGCCCGCGCCTTCTTAGCAGCGAGCGTAAGTAGGTACAAAACCGCTCGCCGCCCCACGCCGCTGCCCCGCGCACGCCTCAGTCCGGCTCGCATCGCTGTCGCATACGGTCACGTTTATTAATTTTCTACCTGTCTACTGTGATTTTTTTGTATACCGTGAACTGTGACAATAAACTTTCTTTTGTGCACTATACATCGTCCATTAATTTATCTCGTTACCTGACCCCACTACAAACTGGCGCTCCAACGCGGCACGCGTACCTAACCGACGCGACGCGAACTCAAATTCTGTAACGGTTTTCTTAGTGGACAAAACTAACTTTAGTGCACGTTACGTACAGCGTAAACAGTGTTCCTTGTGTCTTACTGACTATTGTGTACAATGCCTCGTCGCAAAAGTAGAAGCAACGATGATGACATCAGCGTGCCGCCGGCGTCCCCGACGCCCGCGCCGCTATCTGAAGGGACGCTTACGTCGTTTCTGGAGGCGTTCGCCAAGGCTCAAGCAGAATCGAACCGTCAGCTGGTTCAGAGCCTGCTGGTGACGTCGGCCGTCAACGGCTCAGCTTCACCGTCTCCATCGCCTGCTGCACCAGCCAAACATGGAAACTTTGCGCGCTGTACGTCGCGATTCAGCGGCGCTCACCGGGACTCAGAGGCCCTCGAAGCATTCGTCGACTCTATAGTGATATATAAGGAGTGTACAGGCATCAGTGACGAACACGCGCTTCGCGGCCTACCTATGCTCCTGGAAGGGGAGGCAGCTGTGTGGTTTCGTGGCATAAAGTCTTCAGTGACGTCATGGGAAGACGCGCTACAGAGACTTCGCGCCATGTTCGGTGTAGCCCGACCGCCACACAAAATATTCCGAGAAATATTTGCCGCGGAACAAACGGAGGAACGCACGGAGGTCTTCGTTGCTCGCCTTCGCGCGCTTATTGCTAAACTTCCATATAATGTCATAAAAGAAATGGAAGTCGACATGATATACGGCCTACTACATAGGCGAATAAGAAAACGGGTAACACGTGAATCGATCGACAATGTAGAATTGTTAATCGAAAAGGCGCGAAACATAGAAGAATCGCTCTCCGAGGTGTCGACCGACGCACGTGGACCCGCCGCTAGCGCGCATGCGCCGACGCCCGCGCGCACTCCCGCCGTCTCCGCGACGAGCGCGCCAGCGGCGCCAGCGAACATACCTACAGCGTCGTCGAGTGCTACGAGTAGCGCTGCGCCCCCGCCTATTGTGGTAAATTCGGACAGTAAAGGTAAAAGACTTTTCTGTGTTTATTGCCGTAAAAGCGAACATACACGTGACACTTGTAAAAATATTAAAAACAAATCCGATAAAAGTGCGACTTCCGAGTCAAGTGTGAAGTGTTACGGCTGTGGCGCTATAGGTGTAATTAGGTCAAATTGCGCTAAGTGTTCGGTAAATCCCATTTCTGTTGTCGAGTTCAACATGTTAGAGCCCACTAGGGTTTATAATAATACTTGTAATGTAACTTTGAATAGTGAAACCTTTGTTAATAATTTAAGTAACGTATCTCAATCTGCTTGTTTATGTAATAAGAATACTTGTATGTGTAATGTCGACCTCGACTGCGATGCGTTGCCGATTAGAGTAGGTAACTTGCCCGCGTCGAACTTATGTACTGATGGTCGTCCGATACTCGATATCGAGATAGGCAGTCATCGTGGTACCGGGTTGATTGATACGGCCGCTAAGCGTAGCGTAGCCGGTTCGAGTCTGTATGCACTGCTTCGTAAACTACACTATTCGTTCCGTAGTAGTTTTATGTCGGTAAAATTGGCCGATGGCATAGTGCGGGAACTCAAGGTCTTACTCGTTGATGTTGACATATTACTTAAGGGCTTGACGATACCTATTACTTTTGTGATTTTTCCTAATTCAGTTAACAATGACACGTTACTCGGTATTGATTTCTTACGTAAAGCCGGTATTGTTATTAATGTTTCGAACAATACTTGGTTCACAGCTGATCGGCCTCAGGTCATTCACCCCTTGCGGTGTGAGACTTCACGTGACTTCGTTGGGTGCGCTTCCGCGGATGTCTTACGTAATAATGAAGGTTCGATGCTGTCAATTTCAGAAAAGGAAAATCTCGCTCAGCTGCTACAAGAGTATGAAGATATCTTCGCAGAAGGGGGAGAACCCACACCGTTCGCAGAGCATCGCATTGATTGTGGTGATCATCCGCCGATTGCGGTGCCGCCATACCGACTCACTCCCGCCAAGAAAGCCATCATGGAAACGGAGATAGAGAAGATGCTTCGCGAAGGTATCATCACGGAATGTGAATCTCCATGGGCAGCACCAGCTCTTTTGGTACCGAAGAAGGATGGTGCTTACCGGTTCTGCGTGGATTATCGGAAGCTGAACGCCGTCACCAAGAGTGACTCGTACCCGCTGCCAGTAATCGATGACCTCCTTCAATATACTGGTAAGAGCTGTTTCATGAGTACTATTGACCTCCGATCGGGGTACTGGCAAGTCAAAGTGAGGCCTGAAGACCAGGATAAAACTGCCTTTGTATCTCCATTTGGAGTTCACAAATTTACTCGTATGCCGTTTGGTCTGCGCAATGCGCCCGCAACGTTTCAACGTTTAATCGATCGATTTCGTTCTGCGTCATCTCTTAAGGGGGTGACACTCCTTGGTTACATTGATGACCTGATATTAATATCCGGATCATTTCACCAACATCTCCAGGATCTACGTGCGGTATTCGATCGTTTACGTGTCTTCAATCTCCACGCAAATCGCAATAAGTGCACATTTGCTCGAGAGAGTGTCAAATACCTAGGCCACATTATCACCTCAGAAGGAGTGTCCCCAGATCCAGATAAGGTTACGGCGATATTAGATATGAAGGAACCAACTAATGTAAAGCATCTAAAATCCTTTCTACAGAGTTGCTCATGGTTCCGTAAGTTCATGCCGAATTTCTCCCAAGTTGCACAGCCACTGACTATGCTAACGCGTAAGGATCAGTCCTGGCTGTGGGGTGAAGAACAGATCAAGGCATTTAGAGAACTAAAAGGACTACTTACCTCACCTCCGATTCTTATTCAGCCAGATTATAACGTGCCATTCGTTCTCAGGACTGACGCTAGCAATTACGCACTGGGTGCGGCTCTACTCCAGGGGGAGTCGCAGCGAGAAGAGAAACCCATCGCGTATGCCAGTCGCCTCCTCACGCCGGCGGAGCGGAACTACTCTACCACCGAGCGCGAGGCGTTGGCAGTTGTCTGGGCAGTCGAGAAGTTCCGAGGGTACATTGATGGCCATCCAGTACGTGTCGGCAGTGACCATCAGCCCCTGAAATGGCTACTTACCCTGAAGTCACCCGCTGGACGTCTCGTACGATGGGCCATGAAACTCCAGTCCTTTGATCTACAAGTCGACTATACTCCTGGGAAGGCAAACGTAGTTGCTGATTCGCTCAGTCGTCCCCCGTGTGAGGAGGAGGCTCGCGATTCCTGTGGAGTCTGCATGGTGCTCGTTGACCCGCCGCGCTGGGATGCCACTACTCTTCGTGAGGATCAGCTCGCAGACCCTGAAGTGGCGAAGATCATGAAGGCTCTGGAAGGCAAAGATGAATTAGAACTTACGCGATGGTCAGAGAGAGGTTATCATACGTGCAGAGGTGTACTATACCGGTATACTGAAGCGGAGACTGAAGAACCGCAGCTTGTCGTTCCTGAAAACCGAAGGAAACAGATACTTGTCGAATGTCACGACTCAGCTACTTCAGGTCACGGCGGTCTGGATCGAACCCTGCACCGTATAAGTCAGAGATTTTATTTTCCCGGTATGCGACGTTATGTAGCAGAGTATCTGAAAACCTGCATAGAATGCCAACGCTACAAACCTTCCAATGAGAAACCTGCGGGACTCTTACAGACTCCGGTTCCCGCTCAGCGCTTCGAAGTTCTAGCTGTAGACCTGTTCGGGCCACTGCCTAAAGGAGCTAATGGGGAGAGATGGGTGTTAATCGTAGAAGACACAGCCAGCAAGTGGGTTGAGCTGTTCGCCCTCTCCGAAGCCACAGCTGAAGCATGCGCTAAGGTACTAATTGAAGAGGTTTTCTTACGCTTTGGTGTTCCAAGGCGTCTCATATCCGATAACGGCGTACAATTCGTTGCCGATGTCATGCAACATGCAATGTTCACGCTTGGTGTAAAGCAGAGTCTCGTCCCACTTTACCATCCGGAGGCGAACCCGGTCGAGCGTAAAAATCGCGACCTCAAGACCCAGTTGGCGATCTTGGTAGAAGGACACCATCAACAATGGCCAGAAACTCTGCCATTCATCCGATTTGCATTGAACACTTCAATAACCAAAGCGACGCAACAGACACCTGCTTATTTAACATTTGCTCGTGAACTCCGCTCCCCTATTGCAGTACAGAGCGATCTTCGTGCTGTGATAGAGGCTGAAAACTATGTTCCACAGATTACGCCGTATCTGCTGAAGCTAGCGGAGACACTCAGCAACAGTAAGGAGTGCATTGAGCGACAGCAAGATCTCCGTAAGGCTGCCAAAGATAAGACCCGAAAGGCTGAGGAGTTTGCCGTCGGTGATCTTGTCCTGATGAAGACGCACGTGCTTAGCAGTGCTGCTAAAGGAGTCAGCTCTAAACTCATGCCAAAAAGGGATGGCCCTTACTTGGTGCAGAAGAAGGTTAGCCCAACTACTTACCTTTTAACGTTTCCTGGTTCACCGGATGAAGTCATTGGGAAGTACCACGTTTCGGCGTTAAAGAGATATCATTCTAGGGATGGTGAATGCCCTGAGGTTCCGCAGCCGGTTGCTCCTAAGCGTTCTCGTGGTAGGCCGCGTAAGAAACGTGTCATTGTTGACGTTTGACCAACGGTGAGGGCACCAATGGTTGGTCAAAAGGGGGAGTATGTAGGAGGGCATAGCAACAAGGCGCCCGCGCCTTCTTAGCAGCGAGCGTAAGTAGGTACAAAACCGCTCGCCGCCCCACGCCGCTGCCCCGCGCACGCCTCAGTCCGGCTCGCATCGCTGTCGCATACGGTCACGTTTATTAATTTTCTACCTGTCTACTGTGATTTTTTTGTATACCGTGAACTGTGACAATAAACTTTCTTTTGTGCACTATACATCGTCCATTAATTTATCTCGTTACCTGACCCCACTACAAATTAGAATTCTTAGCCAAACAAAAATTATTTTGATTTGAAATGGCCAGTACTGCAGGCTTAGCACGACGCTTTCTATTTCTACTCTACTATAGAATAGAAATCGCTTGTCTACACTTCTCAAAATCTCTCCTTCCCGAGCACGAGGTCACACCTAGACTTGGGTTTCTTCATAGACAGTGACTTTTCCATAGCAACGGGGTAGTCGCTAGTGACGTGTAATTACTAGCCAATTTTATCATATTTCTGCGTTTCGTTCTCAAAGAAGCATTGTTTTGAGCGGACCTTTCTTCAATAACATAACGCAAATTCTGAATGTTTGACATATTTAGAATTATCTGTGATTTGTTTGCTCTTAGTGCGGCTAAATTAAATATTCTGATGTAGCATATCCTTGTTTTTGTATTTTTAAATTTAACTCTAGATATTTCATAGAAAGAAAAGGTTTTTTTGATCAGTTTTTTTTTATTTACAAAATGAAAATCCAAGATGGCGGCTAAGAAATTTTCCGAGTTTTCCGACATGGGTATCAATTTTAGGGTTTCAGGGGCCGGAAAAGCCGAAAATGAGGTCAAAATGAAAATCCAAGATGGCGGCTAAGAAATTTTCCGAGTTTTCCGACTTGGGTATCAATTTTAGGGTTTTAGGGTCCAGAAAAGCCGAAAATAAGGTCAAAATGAAAATCCAAGATGGCGCCGAAAAAAATTTCCGAGTTTTCCGACATGGGTATCAATTTTAGGGTTTCAGGGTCCGGAAAAGCCGAAAATTAGGTCAAAATGAAAATCCAAGATGGCACCGAAAAAATTTTCCGAGTTTTCCGACATGGGTATCAATTTTAGGGTTTCAGGGTCACTCGGAAAGGAAAATTCGGAAAATTTCTTCGCCGCCATCTTGGATTGTCATTTTGACCTAATTTTCGGCTTTTCCGGACCCTAAAACCCTGAAATTGATACCCATGTCGGAAAACTCGGAAAATTTCTTAGCCGCCATCTTGGATTTTCATTTTGGCCTCATTTTCGGCTTTTCCGACCCCTGAAACCCTAAAATTAATACCCATGTCGGAAAACTCGGAAAATTTCTTAGCCGCCATCTTGGATTTTCATTTTGACTTCATTTTCGGCTTTTCCGGCCCCGGAAACCCTAAAATTGATACCCATGTCGGAAAACTCGGAAAATTTTTTCGGCGCCATCTTGGATTTTCATTTTGACCTCATTTTCGGCTTTTCCGGTCCCTTAAACCCTAAAAATGATACCCATGTCGGAAAACTCGGAAAATTTCCACTCGCGCATGTGTCCACTCGCGCAAACGTCCAATCGCGCAAGTGTCTAGTCGCGCAAGTGGCCTCGCACAAGTGTCTTTCGCGCAAGAGTCTTTCGCGCAAGTGTCCTGTTACCATCTCTTTCCCATCTACGCTCAAGTTTACCCATATAAAAACTTAAATAATATCGTCGATTTGAACCCAACATGTTAGTAAAGAAATAAATGAATTTATTCAAATTCAAAAATAGAAGAAGGTACTTATACTACTACGGAATACAACAAAGCACCTATTACTTTATATAGTGTATTATAAAGCACCGCCTAAAATTATTAGATTTAACGAAAAAATAACTAAAGAAACTCTGTCTAGGTCCTTTTTAATGTAGACTATTTCGGAAGAAAGTTCTCTAATCCAAACTGTCAAAATCGGAGAAAAATGGTACGTCATGCTTGACATTATAGACAGTTGTCTAGGGTAGTGAAGACACTTCTCTTCACATTTGATTTTATAATCGCCATGCTACAGACTGTAGAAATCTTTCTACTGTCTACACGGAAACGTCATTTTTGTCTTTTCTTCCGTCGACAAAACCCTTCTTTACGGTTCTCGTGCTAAGCCTGCTGCAGAACGGCAATTTCATAGGTAAAGACCTAATATTAATTATATCTCATTACCAATAGAACAAACACACATTTGGAGTATGTCTCGTCATCAATAGCGCCGTAGCTTGGAACCTGTTCCCGGGTGGTTATTATTATTATTATTACCGTAAAAACGTACATTTCGGCAATTCATTTATACAGAAGATAAATCATCATCATCAGCTTATAATTCCGGGGACTGTAGGAACTCAGGGCTCCTATCTTGGAGAGGGGTGGGCTATAATCCACCACGCGGGCCCAGTGCGGGTTGGTAGATGTCACATATTTTCGAAGTTTTCGGCTCTTAAGGCTTGCCGGTTTCCTCAAGATTCACCGTTTTGAGAGCAGCGGTGATGACATGAATTATTATTTCCACGACTTACTGTTCGAAACTCGGGGGCACCACCCCGCTGCGCCTATCCAATCCAACTATAAATACTAATATGTTAAATAATTTCTACAGAATACTTTCAGCCGCAAAACCCCTACTTCGGTGCCACCATAGGCCGGTATGCCAACGTTATCCGGGATGCCACCATGGTTGTCAGGCCTTCGGGTAGGATGTACATGCTGTCCGCCAATAAGACCCACCATCACTACCACGGAGGACGTGTTGGTTTCGATAAGGTAATTAACAGTTTTTTTAAAGAAAATCGAGTTGTCAATAAAATTATAGAGACCAAAAATAAATATTCAAAACCAAAAAATCAAAATCAAAATATTTTTATTTCACATAGGCCTACATGGGCACTTATTAAACGTCGATAAAAAGAGGCACGGTTCGGCATTGGTCGATTTCTAAGTAGAAGAACCGGCAAGAAACTCCAAAGGTTACTTTTAATCTTTTAAAATCGTTTGGGTTAACAATAAGGTATAATACACACATGAAGAACATGCAGATCTCTTGAAGAAGGCACCACACAGATTTAAGTGGACCCGTCCAGTCAGTGCAAACATTTGTCAGTTATCGTGGAGCTCGACTTATAACTCAAGGAATTCAACGTCACGACGAACGATACCTACCAAAGAAAGGACATTTGGGTGGGTCATCTAAATTACTCAAACTGCCAGATAATCGATAATATTTAAGAAAGACCCACATGGTCCTCTCATTCACATTAAAAAAAAAAACAGAAATTGTGTCAGTTTACTACATCGGGTAGGGTAGATTTGCAAGTACTTACTTAGACGGTTAATTCAGAATACCCTTGGGAATTAGAGAATGCAAGAGTGAACGGTGCGACCTAGAAATGTTGTCAGCCATCCAAAGCCGTATATTTTCATTCAGGAATGAGAATAGGAACTCTGTCGACTTTTGCAGAATTGTGGTAGTAGGTATAGGACGTATTAAATTCGAGTGCTGTGAGGGTTGTTTTAGTTATCTACTTTAAGATCTGTGTTACTATCATATATGCACCTTTGTAACCATATATTATAGGTATGCACTGTCCTATCAAATATAACTTAGTATCATTCTGGCAATCACTCGTTTCATTTACCATCAACACGGCACCTCACATGGCGACCCTGCCAAAGGAATCTACGCGCTACGTGAACTTGAAGAGTTGAATGTGACTGTGTGACACAATACCATTCGATAAATTAATAACTAAATATATTAGTAAAAATGGAACTATTATTGATTTAACTCTGCTGTTTAGTGGTCACTGGGCTTTTTGAAGCGGGAGCAAGTCGCGCATGGTAATTCCTATGTTTAGATGGAAGCAGATTAGACTTCAAGTTTTTCCATAGTGTTTTGGTATCATTTATTTGACTGTTGATTTTGTGTTTGAAGTATGCTGACTTTTCGTAAAAAAGAGACTCGGAAACAAGTGACTTAAACTCTTTGTAATATGTTTTATTGTGATCGTTTTTATTGTCACTTAAATACTCCGCATGTGCTTTATTTCTTAAACGCATCATTAGTTTAATATTCTCAGTGATCCATGGGTAACAACGCTCCTTAATAACACTAGTTTTTAGAGGTGCATGAACATCCAATAGCGAAACTAAGTGCGAATTAAATTCATTGAACATAGCATTAACATCTTACAGCTCGATTATTGCTTTCCAGTTCAGCAGCTCAAGATCCTGGTCAAAGTATTCCCTAACTATATCCCTAAGAGGTCGTTTGTTACGCAGTGGAATTTTCGGTCGTTTGAAACTAAATTCGCCAGAAACCAAGGCGTGCGCTCCTAGATCCGGTATGATGTCAACTGTGTGTTTTAATATTTGAATTAATTACGTCTATCAAAGAGTTGCCGTGTACCGTGAAATGTGTGGGAGACTGCACCAATTGCTTTAGACCTAGGCAGTTCAAAAATGAGAGTAACTTGTCCCTCTTTGGGTCTGACTCATTGAGCATGTTTATATTGAAAGGATCCATCAATATCGTGTGCTCACATCGCGTAAGAGAGTTTACTGAACTAGATACAGCGCCTAAGAAAATATCAACATCTTGCCAGGGGGGGCGGTAGGCAGTAGGTACCTATTGCTAATTTGATTCCGCGAACATTAAATGTGACCCACATCTGCTCAACCGTGCTGTGGGATGTACTGACAGAGTGCGAGTGACTTCGAACATTTATACCATTTTTGCAATAAAAACCAACCACGCCACCCCGTCCCTTCTTGACAGACAAAGACCGCGGTATGTGCCGTAGCACAAATAAAAAAAAAACATTATGTTTCGTGCCCAAAGAACCCGCATTCCAAAAACCAACTTTAAGGTATTTCATTTTCATTTTATATACATACACGAGTAATTTACTAACGAATAATATAATATGACAAAAATTATATTCTAAGTATAATAATTTAAAGATTGATAGACACATGAAAACATAGCTGATGTGGAACTTAAACAGAGTGTAGTATTTATATAAACGAACAACTTTGAGTGGCATAGAAAAAACATATTATGTAAATGGAATAGCACCGTGGGCAACGTACATTGTAAGTAAATATTGACAACTTAAAAAACTATGGATTCTGAGATGATGACGTAGTCAGGGATAATGTATATTTCATTTTTTTTAACTACTTTTAGGATGAATTGATCCAACAAGTACCTAGTTAAAAAAAAAACACTTGACAATCAACGACATGCAACAGTAAATTAATAAAATGATACTCAAAAAAAAAAAAGTGAACTAATTAAAACTTCACATAAAAAACTTTGTTAGAGATTACTACTGTCTGTACCGAGAAAACCTATTGTATGATAAAAAAAACGCCCGATGTCCTTTTCCGTACAGATATGCACAACCGCCTTCCCCTCATCTTTACGTGCAAGTATGCGACCATCTTTAGTCCAGGTGTATTTCCATTCGTGATTACTAGCAGCTTGACGGGTATTGTAGAACAGTTGCCTGTTAGTTTTAGTCAGGCGCTCGTTAAGGTAGATGCGGTGTGGCACTCCCGGCACTTCGATGTCAGCAGTCGTGAGGTTGCGACGGACGCGCGCAGCACCCAGCAGAGCATCTCGCGTCACACGTCTCGCTAGTCTGACAACGATTATTCGAGGTCGGAGCGTTTCACCTTCGGTGTGTGCACGCCGAACGTTCCCAACACGTTTAGCAAAAACAACATCTTGCTCCTCCAGCTTAATCGCTAGTACTCGTATAAGTGCAAGGGTGCCGATCAACTGAGCCGGGTTTTCCCCAATTGACTCCGTGACGCCTGACAGTTGAACATCGTTCAATAATGTCTCTTGCTCCCGTTCATTCAGCTGCTGCTGCAGTTCCCCAATTGTTTGCTCCAATTGAATAAAACGAGGGGAATTCGATTGGTCGGTGTTTTCTTCCAGTTCTTTGAAGCGTTCTTCCAGGGTGTCCATACGGTTACAGCACTAATTCAAGGTGCACGGTGACTGGTATAGGACTGCCATTTGGGAAGTACCAGATCTGGCGCCAAGTCGAGCAATAAAGCGGCACGGCCGTACCATCCTTTTCTCGAACCAGTTCAGGCCATTTTCGACCTCCTATAACTTCGTTGTGGATAAAACTAAAAGCCTGAATTTAACCAACTAGGCATTGTATAGACACGGTATATTTCAAAGGAGAATGGGCAAAATCGTACGGCACTTGGTCTATCAGCGGCCAGGAACATTTTTTTTTTTTTTGGTTTAATATCACCCTACAATAACGGGTTCAAGAAGTTTTATATCTGTAGTGTCATTATTAATGGAACTAAATACATTTTTATTTTAGATATGTAAGCCTGTGATTTAGCGTATTAATTACTAAGATTTAGTCTTAAAAATAAGGAAATAAAATAAAATGACTTGTTTACTTCAATACATTTATTTTACATACATTTACATACATAAACTCACGCCCTTTTCCCATGGGGGTAGGCAGAAACCACAGAACGCCACTTGCTACGATCCTTACATACTCCTTTTGCCTCGTCCACATTCATACATTTAATGTACAATAATAGCACTGAGTTCTGATGCCGGTAATAAAATATCCTCGTCTTGATGTCTAGCCCATGCCAGATACCACACTACACACATAACGTGTGCGCAACAACCGATTGTGCGCCTTCCACTCAAACAACTGCAATAATAATGAGCAATTGCTTCTCTATTTTGTCTTTGTCGGTTAATTACAATATAAGAATAATATATTCTGGACCTTACATGTCTAGATTGTATTCGCACACGTAATAACCAAATATCTTCTTCTTCAATAAAATCTCTGAGCTGACTTATTTGTCGCTCCCGGTATACTTCGATATTGTATAAGCCTTCAATTAAGTGTTCAGCGTAGTAGCTGCGAGCCAACTTGATTTGGTATGTGCCAAGTGCAAACAGAATTAGGTCTTCTTCAGAAAAAACCGGAAAGTCTTCAAAAATAGGTTGGTCGCTGCTGAGTCTTTCAAATGATGCCCTCTGTCTATTTATGTTATGACGGATAACATAGTCCGCTAAGAGGTTCGGTATTTCAAAACGTTCATTAATTATATTTACGAACGATGATGCATGAATACTATCTTGTATTGGTGTTTGGAACGCATTGATGAGTGCCGCTGCGTTTTGAAAGTCCTCAAACATGTGACTTAAGGCGCGATTAAAATATTCTTGCCTAAACAATTTGAAATCTCGCTTGAACCTGCCATTTATAACTTCCACTACCCAGCGGCATAGAGTTACCAGCCTAGTTCTATTGGCCTGTTCAGTAGTAAGCTGGTCTGCACCGCGGTCTTTGGTTTCTGGCATATAGGCACTGTAGTTGCATCGCTCCAAATCGCCACAGACGTCTCTAAACCCACGATCTAAAATGAATATGTCGCCAGCCCGGTAAAACCAGTGAAATGTGCCTTCTTCGTCATTTATAATTCTTTCCAAAATACTGGCATCTGAGTCGGTAGCAGCATAGGGCCCGCAAACATCAATTATATGCCCATCGGAACACACCATTAAGAACGGTTTTAATAGATTTTCGTATTTGTGTAGACTGTAGGTCTGTCGCTGGAACGAAAAGTTGGAGCTCTTCTGTATATAAATATATGTTCCATCCATGATTGTTACTGCCTTCCTTTCTTCTGGAGAAGACTCGGGATTTCCAAATAACGCGTTTGGTACAATAAGATTACGGTCAGCGACCATTCTTCTATTTAAATGGTCGAGTCCCAGGTGTCGTGGCTTAAAATCCAGAGATATAGCATCACGCGCGGTTTTTAAATGCCTTTCTAGAGTCCTTCTACTTATGTTAAAGAGCGTGGCTAATCTCTCGTTGCTATCACCAGTTCGCAACTTCATTAAATAAATGGCTAGTTTTGTTTTGGCGTTTGACTCAGACAAAGAAGGCGTTTGTTCCAAGATTGTATTGAATTGATCTCTGCTAACGCCCAATCGAATATGAATCTCATTAGGAACCATATTTGCAATATCTTCAAAGTCCAGAATATTTTTATTTAAAACAGCTTTTTTAAAAAGCTCTAGTATTTGCACAAAATGAGAGCTGTTAAAATCATGTCTGAGATTTGGACTATCAATGAGCTCTTCCCAATCATTTGATGTTAAATGTGCATCACATATTCTGGCACTGTCTGGTATGAATAAGTTAGAATGTAACATAAGAGTAATCCTTACATTCTCAGGCATTCGACGACGTGAAACACTACGGCATCTGTCAAACATACAGTTTGCCGAGGTGCTAGGCACTCGTGAATATTCTTCCACTTGAAGAACACATTCGTGCGGGGCAGGGTTATTGTTTGGCTGCACAGCCCGTTGAGCTCGTTGCCAACAGGGTCGACAAACGTATTCTCGGCCGTTGTATTCAACCTGAAAAGGAAAATAGTTTATAACATAGTATTTAAAACTCACAGCAGTTTCAGTTAAATCATGTGTTGTATAGTAGAACATGCCGAGCTCTTTTTCAACGTGACGAATAAGTCATGCTCATACGCATTGTTAATGAGTGGTTGGCCTCTATTATATGTCGAAGCTAGATAACGTTGGCTCTGTTTCCATATGCACCATGTGTGTAAAAGAGAGAGAAGATCTGTTTTGACTATAACTTAAGTATTGTTAGAAAAGAACCATACGCTTAAGGAAATAACATAATTCACTAAAAGGACGTACATAAAAATACAATCAAAACTGTAACGTGGACTTTCAATAAAGAGCCCACACTTCACCCAACGATGTGTCGCATATGCACATCGTGACACAATATTATGAGGCCATCACCGCTATAGGGTGCGTACATACGGGTAAAAACAACCAAAAAATAGTCTAAAAATACTTACTTGCTGTGGAGCTATAGCTTCAATAATATATTGAGCATTGGCAGCATTTTCCTCAAAAAGAGCATGGGTTATTTCTAACCTTCTTCTATTAACCACTGATCGATTGCACAAAACACATATAGGTCGATTTTCTGCCATTTTTCAATAATGTTCCGTTGGCGTACACAAGTCCAGAGTCCAAGTACACAAGCACAAACGTACAGAAGTTCAGAGTTAATAGCCAGGTTATCAGGTTAGGAAGAAACACAGTCCAGAGGGTAGCCAGGGTCAAAACGTTTGAAAAAGAATCCGTAGATGAGCGCACAGTACACAACGTCACAAGGGTAAGCGAAGGACTGCGCCGAGCGACGCACACGCACCCCACACCTCGGCTCTTTTGTTTGCACTCGAAGCTGATTGGGCCGTTCGAACTCAGGTAGTCCATGTAGTAAACCCATTGTTGAGCTGAGTCTTGTAAACGGTATGCTGACAACGTTTTGAAATACTTTTGAAGACATAAACTAATGTTAATAAGTATTTTATAAAATGGGTTTGCACATTTTCTTGCACTTATTATCTAAGTATTTTACCTATATGTATTTTTTTTTCTAAATGAGCTGCAATGTTACGTTCATAGTAAAAGTTAGTCCTTAGTAATAGTACTTTCATTTAATACCTATTTCGTTGTTGGCCGCTCATAGACCATTTTGCTCTTTCTCCTTTCATTCTATTTGAACCAGTAGTTTAAGAATTATAACTAATCAAAGTTCCTTAGTTTTGTCACTCACTCACTCACTCACTCACTGACTGCCTGACTGACTGACTGATTGACCGATCATCAAAAGTCTAAGGCACTTCTAGCAGACATAGAATCTTCAAATTTAAAATACAATTAGTGTTTAGTGTATAAACCATGGAAAAACTAAAAAAATATACAATTTCAGTCTAGTTTTCTAGATACACACAAACACACGAAGTTACATTTTCAGTAAATAAATTTACGAGTTATTAAATTTAACACACTTCCTAGTTTCTGATTGATTAGAAATGTTGCACGTATATGTATATCGCCTATCAATGCAATATTATGATGATATGGAACTGATCTGATGATGGAGCTGGAAGTTGACCATAGGAACTCCATTTTAGAATATCATAACCCCATCGAGTTTGGACTCATTTGATTCATCTTGTCGAGTAGTTTGTCTTAAGATGGTGTCCAGGGTCTGTTGATGGAGCTGGAAGGTGGCCATAGAAATTCCGTTATTAAACGACATAACCCTATCGAGTTTGTACTCGTTTGATTTGTCTTGTCGAGTAGTTTGTCTTCAGATGATGTTCAGGGTTCTGAATAGTTCTGATGATGGAGCTGGAAGGTGGCCATAGAAATTCCGTTATAAAACCACATAACCCCATCAAGTTTGAGCTCTTTTGATATGTCTTGGTGAGTACTCTGTATTTAGTTGGTAACCAGGATCTGATGATGGAGCTGAAAGGTGGCCACAGGAACTCCGTTCTAGAACGACATAACCCATCAAGTTTAGACTCGTTTGATTCGTTTTGACGAGTACTTTGTCTTTGGATGGTCTTCAAGATCTGTTGATGGAGCTTGGAGGTGGCCATAGGAATTCCGTTATAAAACGACTTGACCTTGTCGAGTTTTTACTCGTTTGATTCAGCTTGTCGAGTAGATACTTTAGCAGTACTTCAAATCGATGAATAAGACTGCTACAAATTCGAATAAACCTATGTATTGTTGATTCATTAAATGAAATGGATAGAATGAGAAACGCTACAAAAAGAAATGAGGTCCCACCAAAAACAAAACTTGTAAGAAAAGCCAAGCCGAGCAACTTAGTTCTTTTACCGTAAAAAGTAGTGAGATCCATGTAATACCAAGTCAGTTAATATATTTAATCCCTACTTATAAACCTTTGATGTTTTAAATAAATTCTATTGTTATAGCTAATCGCCATCGCATTGGCCAATGTGATGCAGTGGCCAAGTCAATCTTTTATTTAAACCATCAAAGGTTTATAAGTAGGGACTGAATTGCGCGGCCTTTTTTTTTTGGGACAATCCCGCCACACTATTCCCAAACCACTGTAACTCCTGTAAGCCAGAATCAACAGTGGCGACCACAAGAAAAGCGCCGAGACAATGAAGCCCGACGAAGTCCCAGAGAAACGATTTAACTGTCTTGGATCCCGCAACGATATTAATCAGAAAAGAATAACGGAGGAGTAGGAAAAACATAATTTTCACTTCCCTCCATATCAGCAGGAGACAGAACTGCACAAGGCCAATAGGCACACAGGGACGTATACAACTGGGATAAGCCCAGTTGTCTAGCACCACGGATATTGTTGTCATTAATATTACTGGGTCCTAAGTTGTGAGCTGTTTATATTTGATTCCAATAATAGGTATGACAAAAATGCTTGAACGCACGGAAATTTGTTCTAAGAACGGAAATTTGTTTTGTAATTTTTGTTCTCGGAAGTTGCGCGGCTTGGCCTTTTTTATAAGTTTTGTTTTTGGTGGGATTCTACTTTACGACACAGGTTTGTTATCTTCATTTTGTGCTCGGTGTTAAGTTTCCCGTCCACGGCAATAGAGCAAACTTCATTTAAGTGCTGTTGGAAGCCGGTCATCTATCGTTGGATTTCGGTCGTTGGAACAATAACATCGGCCGTGGCCGACTGCGACGGAAAGGCGGAGGGTTGCGCTGCCCCCCTTGGATTACAAGAACTGTTTTCCATTTTGTTAAAACTTCACTATTTTGTGTTCATAATTTACTAAAACTACATACAAAGCAATATTAATAACATTTATGAATTACGATATTAATGAACTACTTTAATTAAAGTATCAAATACTAGCGGACGTCACGCAGTTTCTCCCGCGTAATTCCCGTTCCCGTGGAAATACAGGGTTAAAAAGTAGTCTATGTCACCCGGGGATAGTGTAGCTTCCCAACGGTGAAAGAATTTTTCAAATCGTTCCATTAGTTTCGGAGCCAAACAAACAAATCTTTCCTCTTTATAATATTATTACTAGCTGGCCCAAGCAACTTCGTCTGCGTCTCAATAATGTTCCTTATTATATAGCTTGCAACCTTCCTCGATAGATCGACTATCCAACATAGTAATATTTTTTTCAATTAGCTTTCTAATGTTGAAAGAATTTTCGAAGTCGTCAGAGTAATTTTTGAGTTAAATCGTATCGTATAATAGTTTAGATTACCTTAGATTATATTACTAAAGTGAGAATTACTATAGGTACCTACCTATCTCTTCCAGCTAAATATACAATCAACATCAAAATCATCAGTCTGTATTGTTCCCAATGCAGGGACTCAGACCTCCTCTCTAGGAGTGGGATGGGCTACAATCCACCACGCGGGCCCAGTGTGGATTGGTAGATGTCACATCACACACATCACGTCTTCAAATTTTTGGTTCTAAGATGCCGGTTTCCTCACGATGTTTTCCTTCACCGTTTTGAGAGCAGTGGTGATGAAATAAATTACACGAAGTAATGCGCCTGCCTGGGTTCGAACTTACCACGACCAACTGGGCCACCACGCTCACAAAACAATATATAATAACACCTTGTAAATATTATGGTGCAATAAATATTTTGAATTTGAATTTCCCGGAAGCCAGAATCTCCACGTATCTGCATTGGGACGCGAAGGCCGGCGGATCACGTAATTATTTTGTCGCGATATTTACATTGCGATATCTTCTAAGATATTTGTTTAAACTATTTATAGAGTAAAAGGCACAAATGTTCTATTTTAAATTTCCATTATAACAAATACATTTATTGCGATATAGATTAATACCATATGGGTTAAATAAGCTTCGCAAAAAATAATTCTATTAAACCTAACATTTCAATGGTAAAAAATGGTTACAGAGAGTCAATCTTAATAGATTGCTGTCGCGGACTTTTTGGTAGAACTTTTAAAGAGGAACATTTCTTTCATCGCACTAATATTATTGAATCAACAATACATAGGTTTATTCGAATTTGGAGCAGTCTTATTCATCGAATTGAAGTACTGCTAAAGTACCTACTCGACAAGCTGAATCAAACGAGTAAAAACTCGACAAGGTCAAGTCGTTTTATAACGGAATTCCTATGGCCACCTTCAAGCTCCATCAACAGATCTTGGAGACCATCCAAAGACAAAGTACTTGTCAAAACGAATCAAACGAGTCTAAACTTGATGGGTTATGTCGTTCTATAACGGAGTTCCTGTGGCCACCTTCCAGCTCCATCATCAGATCCTGGTTACCAACTAAATACAGAGTACTCACCAAGACATATCAAAAGAGCTCAAACTTGATGGGGTTATGTGGTTTTATAACGGAATTTCTATGGCCACCTTCCAGCTCCATCATCAGAACTATTCAGAACCCTGAACATCATCTGAAGACAAACTACTCGAAAAGACAAATCAAACGAGTGCAAACTCGATAGTGTTATGTCGTTTAAAGATAAAGATAAAGATAAACGTTTAATAAGGGAATTCCTATGGCCATCTTCCAGCTCCATCAACAGACCCTGGACACCATCTTAAGACAAACTACTCGACAAGACGAATCAAACGAGTCCGAACTCGATGGGGTTATGATATTATAAAATGGAGTTCCTATGGTCAACTTCCAGCTTCATCATCAGATCAGTTCCATATCATCATAATATTGCATTGATAGGCGATATACGTGCAAAATGTCAGATCAATCAGAAACTAGGAAGTGTATAAATTTAATAATTCGTAAATTCATTTACTGAAATTGTAACTTTAACTTTGTAATCCTATACAATTATATGGGATTACAAAGTTATTTATGCAGTTAGTGTATTTAGAAAACTAGATTGAAATTGTAATTTTTTTTAGCTTTTCCATGGTTTATACACTAAACACTAATAAAATTGTATTCTTTTGAAGCTTCTATGTCTGCTAGAAGTGCCTTAGACTTTTGATGATAGGTCGGTCAGTCAGTCAGTCAGTGAGTGAGTGACAAAACTAAGGAACTTTGATTAGTTATAATTCTTAAAGTACTGGTTTAAATAGAATGAAATTTGAAATATACCGTGTTTATACAATGCCTAAGTGGTTACTAAAAATTCAGGCTTCTAGTTTTATCCATAACGAAGTTATAGGAGGTCGAAAATAGCCTGAACTGGTCCGAGAAAAGGATGGTACGGCCGTGCCGCTTTATTGCTCGACTTGGCGCGGGCACTGCCGTGCCCCCAGATAAATAACGTTTATATGTTTATTTTTTATTTCAATTTATAAATGGACTACGTATTAGAGCATGAGCCTACGACAGCCAGACCTTCGTTATTTTAGAAAAGCTGAAAGTTGGTATGTGCATGTGTACACAGGTAAGAACAACCAGCGAATATTGAGTTTGGGCTGTGGTTACTTTGGCAGTTAACAGGTAGTGAAGGTGTTTAAAATAGTACCTTACTTTCGTTAAAGTATAAAGCTCAATTTTTCTTTATTATCTTCGGTATAACTTAAGAAATCTTGTCCTCAATTGCCGGACACTTCTGACAGTTGCAACCCCATGCCAGACACATTTTACCACTTCGTAGGTGTCTCTTCAAATATCTACCGTATCTTTCAAACGATTGACTATAAAGAAAAATAGTTTTAGAAACATCAACGTCATTTTAAAGACCTATCTAAAGATACCCAACTGAAACTATTTTTTTTAACAAACCTTTACGTGTCACACGTAAATGTTTGTTAAAAAATAGTTTCTGTTCCATGTATGGGAATCTTTTATATATATTTTAATAGGTCCCCAAGCTAGATAATATACAAAATTCAGCTTGTATACTATTACGAACGTATAACCATTGTTTATGCGTTAGGCGCGTTTCCTTTCAATTGTGGTTCTGAATTTCACATTGAGCCTTCTTGGTTTCTAAAATATAAAATGGTTTATTGCAAAAAGAAGTTAGTAACTTGGTACATCATGGTAATAGAAAACGGTACAATAAGTTTATTAAGGTTTTAAAATGAAGCTATACAGAGCAAGCTTGAGATTCGAATGTGGTTAGTATTGAAGGAGAACCTAACAGCCAACGTTCCTCGTGAAGAATTCGAGAATCTTCTTCGACCACATCCCTCGAGGTCGTCTTATTGGCGGTCCGAAGATAATGAGCTAATTTTGAGTCATGACTTGTGTGTAGGTAGGTACCTCAAAGAACGGAACGCCTACTGGTTTGTTGATAGCAATCAGCTCGTCCTCAACATCATGCGTAAACAATCATAATTTATTAAAGTTTTGGGGTGTCTAGCAGGGGGTTGAAACTGTCAGAAGTGTCCGGCAATGGAAAGGTACTATATTTTCATACACCTTCACTACCTGTTAACTGCCAAAGTAACCACAGCCCAAACTCAATATTCGCTGGTTGTTCTTACCTGTGTACACATGCACATACCAACTTTCAGCTTTTCTAAAATAACGAAAGTCTGGCTGTCGTAGGCTCTTAAGCTATAAGTATGTAGTCCACGCGACCATTGCCGTCTCACTTACATGCGCGACCACTGGTAGGGTTATAATATTAAATTTAATAGACAGACGACGAACAGTGAGCGTTGGTGTGTTGTTTTCCAGGTGAACTGGCGATCATACGTGAGCGGGCACAAGGTGATCATGAGCCACGTGTCGGAGCGGTTCCACGAGGGTTACCCGGGCACGCTGATGACCCAAGTGACCTTCGAGGTCACCTGTGACAACACGCTCAACATTGAAATGAAATGCTCCACAACTGAGCCTACCATCATAAACTTAAGCAACTCGCCCTACTTCAATCTTGCCGGCCATGTAAGTAACTTGCTTCTGATTTCTTGTATTAGCAAAATAACCCAGCTCTAATTAACATTACATACAATCTCAAAGCATCATCTATAGATCTGAATTTTTCATATGTTGTATGGACCAGTTATGGTCATCGCTTATCATTTAATAAAAATACTTATTAAAATAATATTAACTGCTCTTCTCATTTTCCATAATATTATTATCCCACTAAAAACATAACTTGTGAAAACCCAAGTCGAGCAACTCAGTTCTTTTACCGTAAAAAAGTAGTGAGATCCATGTAATACCAAGTCAGTAAATACACACATCAAAAGTGTCTAGGGATCAACATATATTTTTGCAATAACTTTTCTCCTGATTGATATTAATTAAAATTTTCTTTAAGGATTCATCAAATAAAGTGTTTTCGTTTGTCACAGTAACGATAAACCAAGTCACCTTTGCATTAATAAAGAAATTTGCCATTTTCCTAATAAAGGGATTTTTGACATTTGAACCACTAACATTAAAGTTCGAAAAAAAGACTGAAATAACAGTTTTCTTTAAAATTTTATTGGGTAACTTAAACAATTAATAATCCGTGTTTCTACCGCGAACACTAACAACACAAGAACATCGGTTTGGCATACTCAAAATGAGTTCATCCAAATCACGCTGTGGAATGGCCGCCCATGTTCGTTGCAACAACAAAAAAAGGTCTTCTTGCGACTGGATACCCTCCATATTCGGCAGAGCTCTTCTCTGTAGCATATCCCATGCATGCTCAATCGGGTTCAAGTCTGGCGACTGAGCAGGCCAGGGCAGGACATTGATGTTAGCTGCGGCGAGAGTCTGTCTTACAACTCTTGCGGTGTGCGGTCGTGCATTATCATGCATTAAAATTAACTGAAATAAGGGACCGATTTGCACTTGTAGAGAAACGATGACGTCTGATACAATCGTCTCAGCATAAATTTGAGCGTTGAGGTTGCCTCTGATCCAAATCAACTCAGTTCTTCCGCCGATCCAAATACCCGCCCATACCATGATGGTTCCACCACTATAAGGATGGACTTCCTGGCAGGATTTTAATCGCTGTTGGCGTCCAGGGGTTCTCCAGTGTCGTATACGTCTTGTATTCGGTCTCATACCAAAACGAGACTCATCAGAAAAGCACACGAAACGCCATTGTTCTTCTGCCCAATTTCTGTGTTCAAGAGCCCATTGATATCGAATCCTACGATTGTGCATTGCTATAGGTGGTACCCGTAGCGGTCTTCGGGAATGAAGGTTCACTTCATGCAAGCGGTTTCTGACTGTTTGGTCGCTAATTAAGTTCCCTGAAGAGTGATGAAGCCTCACGGCTAACATCATGGCGGTTATTGTTGGAGCTCTTCGAGTTAAGATTTGAATGTATCGGTCTTGTCTCCGTGTGGTGCAGCGATACCGTCCTCCATGGCGCTCAGCCACGGTACCAGTGCTTCGGTAACGTGTCCAAAGTCGACTGATAACACTCTGACTTGTATTCAGAGCTAAAGCCACAGTACGTTGCCGGGAACCAGCTTCTATCATTCCCACGGCTCTGAGCATTTCTTCCCTGCTTAAATGACGTCGCCGCTCCATAATAACGTTGGTTTTAATCAGTAGTAGGGAAACAGTAGCACTAATAATGTCTTCAATGCGTTGTATGTTTTTATATAGGGAAAATATTGACAGCTGATTTTCATCTTTTACTTGAATTTGATTCACAGTTCCTGATTCAAATTATGAAATGCACCAAAAAGGATCCATATAAATTTATAAAATCATAAATTTATTACAAAGCCACATCTCAATCTCAAGAAATCCGCATAAAAATGCTTGATCCCTAGACACTTTTGATGTGTGTATATTCAGTCCCTACTTAAAAATCTTTGATGTTTTTTTTAAATAAATAGATTGACTTGGCCATCGCATCGCATTCGCCAATGTTAAACAGGCCATTGTAATAGCTAATCGCCATCGCATTGGTCAGTGAGTGTGTGACAAAACTAAGGAACTTTGATTAGTTATAATTCTTAAACTACTGGTTCAAATAGAATTAAATTTGAAATATCCGTGTTTATACAATGCATTGGTTACTAAAAATTCAGGCTTTTAGTTTTATCCACAACGAAGTTATAGGAGGTCGAAAATGGCCTGAACTGGTTCGAGAAAAGGATGGTACGGCCGTGCCGTTTTATTGCTCGACTTGTCGGGGGTACTGCCGTGCCCCCAGATGTAAAATGAGAGGAGCAGTGTACTTTCTGAATGAGAGCCTCAACGACAAAAGTAACAGAGTTTCGCACATTTCAACGTCACGTAGCCATCTTATTTTTTTCGTATCGTTCTATCAATATTATACTTTTGGTGGGATCTCATTTCTTTTTGTAGCGTCTCTCATTCCATCTATTTCGTTTAAAGAATCAACAATACATAGGTTTATTCGATTTGGAGCAGTCTTATTCATCGATTTGAAGTACTGCTAAAGTACCTACTCGACAAGCTGAATCAAACGAGTAAAAACTCGACAAGGTCAAGTCGTTTTATAACGGAATTCCTATGGCCACCTTCAAGCTTTATCAACAGAACTATTCAGAACCCTGAACATCATCTAAAGACAAACTACTCGACAAGACAAATCAAACGAGTCCAAACTCGATAGGGTTATGTCGTTTTATAACGGAATTCCTATGACCACCTTCCAGCTCCATCAACAGACCTTGGACACCATCTTAAGACAAACTACTCGACAAGACGAATCAAACGAGTCCAAACTCGATGGGGTTATGATATTATAAAATGGAGTGCCTATGGTCAACTTCCAGCTTCATCATCAGATCAGTTCCATATCATCATAATATTGCATTGATAGGCGATAATTATACATATACGTGCAAAATTTCAGATCAATCAGAAACTAGGAAGTATGTTTCATTTAATAACTCGTAAAATTCATTCACTGAAAATGTAACTTTTACTTTGTAATCCTGTACAATTATATGGGATTACAAAGTTATTTATGCAGTTAGTTTATCTAGAAAACTAGACTGAAATTGTATACTTTTTTAGTTTTTCCATGGTTTATACACTAAACACTAATTGTATTCTAAATTTGAAGCTTCTATGTCTGCTAGAAGTGCCTTAGACTTTTGATGATCGGTCAATCAGTCAGTCAGTCAGTCAGTCAGTCAGTCAGTGAGTGACAAAACTAAGGAGCTTTGATTAGTTATAATTCTTAAACTACTGGTTCAAATTGAATGAAATTCAGGCTTCTAGTTTTATCCACAACGAAGTTATAGGAGCTCGAAAATGGCCTGAACTGGTTCGAGAAAAGAATGGTACGGCCGTGTGCCGCTTTATTGCTCGACTTGGCGGGGGCACTGCCGTGCCCCCAGATAGCTGTAAAGACATGGCCGACTGGCACTATTATGATACTTCTTTGATGAACGTGACTATATTTTTCTATGCATAACGAAATACCGTTTTCTTAACAGCATGCAGGGTCGGAGATATTAATGGACCACATCTTTACCATCAATGCTGACAAGTACACGGCCATAGATGAAGAGGGACTTGTAACAGGTACTTGTAATCCTTGCGGTCTGTTAGGACTGATTCCTATATTGTACTGATCGCATAATGAACAAATATCGAAATAACCTTTTCCCAAAATGACTGATTTTCTAACTGTCTTTGTTTTAGAATGTCGGAAACTCTTATCGTCTGACAGAAAATGTACATTCGTAATAATAAATCAAAAATAATGTTTAAGTTAAAAAATAACATAATTGTCAACGTCAATGACATAATTCTGTCAATAAAACACAGCAAGTGCTCTATGTTCGCTGATGACTTAAAAATCTTCAAAGAAATAAACTCATACAATGATATCCAACTACTTCAGGATGACTTAGACGCGGTTCATAACTGGTGCCTTCAAAACCGTATGTCCCTCAACGTCAAAAAGTGTTACCACATAACATTTACTAAGAAACGTAAACCATTACCAACGTCATACTCAATAAATGGGGTAACTCTTCAAAAAGTGGATACGACCCGGGACCTTGGAGTCCACCTCGATTCTAAACTCTCATTCACCAACCACATTAACAGCATCACTGCCAAAGCTGCAAAAATGTCTGGCTTTATAAAGAGAATATGTCGGGATTTCCAGTCCATCTCAACCTTAAAGGTACTCTTCAATACTCTTGTGAGAAGTCTTCTGGACTATGCGTCCCCAGTTTGGAACCCCACTTACCGTGTCCACGTAAACAGAATTGAACGTATTCAAAGAAACTTCACTCGGTATCTCCGTTTTAAAAGCTCTAGCTGCCCACGAGATTCCTCTTATGACCATAGACTCAGCCATTTTAATATGGTTTCGCTCGAACACCGAAGAGATGTAACGGACCAAATTCTACTTTATAAAATAGTTAACAGCTTAGTAAACGCGCCCGATCTTTTAGCTGATCTAAGAATAGCTGTACCTCGACGGAGAGCTATTAGATCTGGTCGCGAAACTACAACTTTTGCTACCATTGCAAGTCGTACCAACCTTGGTAGCACCGCACCCATCAACCGTATAATGAGGAACTATAATAGGATTGCTGCACGAACCAGTAGCATCGACATCTTTTCTAACCCCTTCCGTCAATACCGTATGAAGCTTTTAACCAGATCGGAGTCTCAAGATGTATGACGCTGGGTTATTAATTGCATCCACTTTCATCGTCTTCTTTACAGTTGTTTAAATAAAAAAAAAATGAATTATCTGAAAACCCATTTATATTACTAACTTTATTTTGATTTTGTAACTTTATTTATTATTTTATTATTTTTTGTTGTCGTACTTGCCCTTTATTTTTCTGTGAGTGCTGTGCACTTCTGTAAGTGACGAATTCACTATGTTTGAAACTGTTTGTGATGTAATATTATGTATGTTCTTAGTGAGTAAGTCGTTGAAGTGCCATAAATATAAATAAATAAATAAAAACCTACTTACCTGTTTTTTCATGATGGTTTCCTTTACCGTTTGCGTTTGAATATATCGGTAAAGTGCACATAGAGTTTAGAAAAAGCCTGTGGGACTCGAACCTGCGACCTTAGGCGGAGCACGAACTAATGCGCCAGCAGGCGGGGTTGAATGTAAAACGATTAAAATAGAATAGACCCCAACTGCTTCCAAGTTTTGTTTAATTTAAAATGTGCTTGATTTTTGCTTTTCAGTTTTTTCAGTCGGGTTTTTTAACTACTTTTTTATTTTCAGTTTTTCAGTTAATCACTTACATCGGCGTTGACGACATGGTTGCGCAGTGGTTCAGGCAATGGACTGCTGCGCTGCGTGTCGCGGGTTCGATCCCCGCACGGAACAAATATTTGTATGGCCTACAGATAGTTGTTTCGGGTCTGGGTAGGTAACTGTGTCAATTGGGTCAATTTCTTTTAAACATATAAGTTGTATATATTTTTGAAATATCCTATTAAAACCCTTCATTTTGATACCGTACTCGGTGGAAATGTAAGTTTTTTTTTTCATCTCCACGTTGCTGGCACCCAAAATCCAAAATTTTTCATTGTTTTTCAATTTTAATGTAGCCAGTGACACTCGCGCCACCAAGACAAATCTAACTACGTTGTTTTTTCAAATCCATTTATTATATCCGTTTAGGAGTTATGAGGGAATTAAGAAACGGACGTACAAACATATAAACAGGTCAAACACTTAACCCTCCTTTTGGGCTTCGCCGCAGTCGGGTAAAAACAGTTGAATGAATTACAACCGATGGAAATCAGTTTCTTTAAAAATATTGCAACTATAAAAAAGAGAATACATACATTAATCATAGATCTATTAACCTTATTTAAGAATAATATTGTTTTGTTTTTAGAAGAGAATAGAACTTTCGTTATTTAATTTAAAAAATAAAGTGTTACTGACTGTACATGAATTTGACAGTTTTATTTCCGACATTCTGAAACAAACACATTTAGAAAATCAGTCATTATGGGAAAAGGTTATTTTGATATCTTTGTTCATTATGAGATTAGTACAGTATAGGAATCAGTGCTAACAGACCGCAAGGCTTGTAATTACCTATAATATGATTATTTACAACTCTGCTTCACCTATATTTATTCACTAGCTGACCCACGCAACTTCGTTTGCGTCACAATAATATATAACTTACAACATTCCTCGATAGATCGACTATCCAACATACACTTCTGGACACATCTATTGGCCCACCTTAGAGTTTAGGTTTCGATGGCCCCTACCGAAATATGATTGCTAGATTGAACAAAAACTGTTGATGCAGTTTTAAACCTGATACATTTTACCATCTTTTTCGATCGTATTGTTTTAAATTTGAATTCAGAATACCATACGACATGGAGCTACGCCTAACAAGTCGGATATGCGCTTTGTTAAAGGCAATTGATTTTTGAATAAAAAACATGTTTTATCAAATAAAGGTTTAATTTAATAACGCGTGTTGCCTCCATGGGCATCTACCACAGCTCTCATACGATTAGGTATAGAGTTTATCAACCGCTCTATGAAATTTTGAGGGATCATCTCCCATTCCTCTTCTATGGCAGTTTTCAACTCCTGCATCGTCTGGGCAACTGGCTGACGAGCCCTAACACGTCTTTTTAGCTCGTCCCACATGTGCTCAATGGGGTTCATGTCTGGGCTTCTGGCTGGCCAGTCCATAAGTGTGATGTTCACATCCCGAAGATATTCCCTGACGATGCCGGCCGCATGGGCTCTTGCATTATCATGCATAAAAAGGAAATTTGGGACCACATAGTCCGCGTATGGTATCACGTGAGGTTCTAAGCACTCACGAATGTACCTTTCAGCATTTAATGTTGGCAGCCGTGGTCCTGTAACAACCTCAAGTTGAGTTTTGCCGCTCGCGGATATACCGCCCCAGACAGTCCACGAGCCACCGCCATAAGCAACCCTCTCTTCAAAGCAGCATTGTGCAAAACGCTCTCCCTTACGTCGGTAGACCTTCTTCCTTCCATCATTGCCATGTAACACAATTTTAGACTCATCAGAAAAGAGTACACGGCTCCAATCTTGCTGTGTCCAATTTAAATGACTGCGTGCGAAATGAAGGCGCGCTGTTCGGTGGGCTCGCGTTAGTTTGGGCCCATTAGCTGGCTTGTGTGGTACCATATCGCGTTCTTTTAACCTTCTCCGAACAGTTCGGGCGCTCACAGATACTCCGTGGAAGTCGCGAAGTTGGTTTTGTATCTCAATGGAGGTAAGGTGACGATTTCTCAAGCTGGTCGTCACGATGAATCGATCCTGCCTTTCAGTTGTGACCCGAGATCGTGGCCTTCCTTGGCGACGAACAAAGCCGCCAGTCTCTAGGTACCTCCGATAAACATTTCGGACCGCAGATCGACTTAAATTAAGTTGAGCACTCACGTTTCTTTGGCTGTGTCCGGCCTGAATAAGTGCCACAGCTTGGGCGGCGACTTCAGGTGAAGTATCCATAGATTATTGATAGAACCTCACCTTAATGTTAAGAATAAGTAATGTTTGTTGCAAAACCAAAGATATCAATCACTTTTTCAAGAATTAAATCCAAGTAAACCAATAAAACCAAGTTTTCTTAATATGTATTCGATTGTTTGATATCAACAAACAGGCTCCAAATTGTCTTTTGTTTCTTTAAATTCTGTGTTCGAAATTCAAAAAAAGACTATTGAATGAAATTGTGAATGTGCCAGGTTCAAAACTGCATAAAAACTTTTTGCTCGACCTAATATAAAATTTTAGCTAGGACCAAACGAAACTGAAAATACAAGGTGGGCCAATAGATGTGTCCAGAAGTGTAGTAATATTTTTTCAATCAGCTTTCTAATGTTTGAAGAATATTCAAAGTCGTCTGAGTAATTTTTGAGTTAAATCGTAACAAACAAAAAAAAAGAATCTTTTCTCTCTATAATATTAGATAGAACCTTAGATTACATTATTAAAGTGAGAATAAATAAGTAGGTACCTACCTATCTCTTACTGTTAAATACACAATCATCATCATCATCATCATCAGCCTTTAATGTTCCCACTGCAGGGACTCAGGCCTCCTCTCTAGGAGTGGTATGAAATAAATTACATACATATATTTAGTAATGCGCCTGCCTGGGTTCGAACCCACAACCAACTGTTCGTAAGTTGGAGCCGCCACCACTGGGCCACCACTGCTGCCAAAACAATATACAATAACACCTTGTAAATATTATGGTGCAATAAATATTTTGAATTTGAATTTCCCGGAGGCCAGAATCTCCAAGTATCTACATCGGGACGCGATTGGCGGCGGACCACGTAATTATTTTGTCGCGCGGACATTTTAACATTGCAATATCTTCTAAGATATTTGTTTAAACTATATAAAGTAAAAGGAACACATATTCTATATTATATTTTTGTTCTAACAAACACATTTATTTAGAATATAGAATAAAACCATATGGGTTAAATAAGCTTCGCAAAAAATAATTCTATTTAACCTAACATTTCAATAGTAAAAAATGGTTACAGTGAGTCAATCTTAATAGATAGATATGTGCTGTCGCGGACTTTTTTGTAGAACTTTTAAAGAGAAACATTTCTTTCGTACATAATATTTGCATTACTTAAACCATTTTCGCAGCGCACGCAACGGAAGCTCTCAAAAAGGATTATCGTTTCCCGTTTTTGTAACATTTTTCATTTGTGCTCCACTCCTATTGGTTGTAGCGTGATGTTATATAGCCTAAAGCCTTCCTCGATAAATGGACTATACAACACAAAAATAATTTTTCAATTCCAACCAGTAGACCCTGAGATCTTAGCGTTCAAACAAACAAACTCTTCAGCTTTATAATATTAGTATAGATTTTAACTAATATTATAACGCTGAAAGTAATTCTCACTTAAGATCTAAACTAATATCTAAATATATATAATTCAAAGGTGACTGACTGACATAGTGATCTATCAACGCACAGCTCAAACCACTAGACGGATCTGGCTCAAATTTGGCATGCAGGTAGATGTTATGACGTAGGCGTCCGCTAAGAAAGGATTTTGATCAATTCTACCCACAAGGGGATAAACTTTGTCAATTTTAAACCGATCGGGCTGAGACTTTGCTGCATGCAAAGTAAAGCTACTATGACGTAGGCATCCCCTAAGAAAGAATTTTGATAAATTCCACCCTTAGGGGGATAAAATAGGGGATGAAAGTTTGTATAAATTGTAGATTATTAACCAAGGGGATAAAGCAGTGTCTTCTGTCGCGGGTGACGATTTAAATCTCGAGTGTAGCGAGGGATTTAAGTTCACCCAAGACTAAGATAGCTTTATCACCGAGGAAAATACTCTACTTTTCGTACCATTTGCGAAAAAATTAACACAATAATAATATGAGATAAGCCTTTAATAAATATGAGATAAGCATTTATTAAAAACTAACTGTTGCCAGCGGCTTCACCCGCTACAACCCACGGGAATATAAAATCGGCATAAAAACTATCCTATTTGTTAATCTAGGTTATAAACTATCTGTGTACCAAATTTCATCCAAATCCGTGCAGTCGTTTTTGCGTGAAGAAGTAACAAACATACACACTCACAAACTTTCGCCTTTATAATATTAGTGTGATAATGACCATTATAAGTAAAATAAACTGAACATTTATGTATTTGAAGAAAACAAAAACGCGGCAAATTATCATCAAACTAATATTTTTTTGTCGGAAAAGCAAAGGCATCAAGCTCATCGGCCTCGTCGGTTTTCGTAATTTTATTTAATAATCATATCTACATAATATATGCGTATTCCTTTTTCAAAAAGATGTATAATGCTTTATATACAAACTCAATCGTGTAAACACAGATGTAGTATAAATTTCGGTAAGTATTCCAAATTTAAATCACATTCTCCCCCTAGAGAATTTAGTACAATTTTCTTTCCCTGTTTTTAACAGATTAAAAATGACAATTGTTATGTTCGCTTTTTGTGGCATAGAATGTCACTTTTTTGAGCAAGTGGTACGAAAAATATACATAACTCACAGGTGACTGACTGACTGACATAGTGATCTATCAACGCACAGCCCAAACCACTGGACGGATCTGGCTGAAATTTGGCATGCAGGTAGATGTTATGATAGCGGCGATCGGCGGTGGCGACCTCTCGCATCCGGCCCTGGTGCAAGCCATGGTCCGGGGCGAGGAGGAATAAGACGCCGTCGCCTCCTTCTGCGAAGCAGTGATGCTAGCGAAAGAGGCGGCGGAACATAAGAGGGAGAGAACGTCACGTCTCAGCCGCCGCGGCGACGACATATAGTATTTTAAGTAAGGGTAACGTCATTCCCGTCGGGGCTGCGGGTTGTTTAAAAGAGATACCGCGTCCTCGGCACAAGGGCTAAGAAGGAACATGGGTGGATTTTTGTCAGTAGAAGTCTGACACTCCCTTTCGCTCTGCCCAAGAGCGAGAGGGGTTATTTGATGATTTCCCACCCCCCCCCCAAAAAAAAGGTAGATGTTATGACGTAGGCATCCGCTAAGAAAGGATTTTGATCAATTCTACCCCAAGGGGATAAAATAGGGGATGAAAGTTTGTATAAATCTTCTTAGATTTTCGACTGATTGAACTGAAATTAAAGATTGGAGCTACTATGATGCAGACGTCCTCTTAAATACGAGTTTGATAAATTCAACCCCCATGGGGCTCAGTACCTAATGGAACGAATAAATTAAGGCGAACAAAATATTTTTTAGTTCTTAATGTTGACAATAGATAAAGAAAAGAAAAAGAAAGAAAACATAATAGATGGCGTTAGTAGTATTTTAAAACGCGCTATCGTTGTGTTTTCCCTGAGTTACATAAACCCGATGCTGAGTGGCCGCCGTATTTAATACCACATACTATACCTAAATATTTCTAGCGGATTATATTTAACGATTTTGGCTGTTCTTTTCTTGGCATATTTTGGGTTGCATTTGCTTTATTTCGGTTAAATAGTTTTGGTTATAGACTCTGCTTTGTATTTGGCATTTGTTTTGTTTTCGTTTGGTAAAAGTATAGGTTTTAAAATGGCTAAAGAAAATATGAACGTTAATGGAGATGTTGAAGAATATACTGTCGTCCCTATTGTTGGTGACGGTGCATGTTTGTTTCGTGAGATAGAGCGATGGAGGTGCGTTCAGAAATTGTCAGATATGTGGTTAATGACTGGAGCAAGTTTTCAATTATGACCCACGACAGGAATGGTGATAACTACGTAACACCTGATGAATATTTTGCCGATATGATGAAAAATGCTACATAAAGGCGGATTTTGTGAGCTAATAGCATCAGGATTAATATTCCCATTTAAGTTTGAAGTTTATAGAAACGATCTCATATATATACGGAATCTGGATCTAACGACTATTCGGTAAGGCGATTACGATTCAGCCAAGATTTGTCCAGTGGGCATTGATGTATTTTCCCATAGCGGCACAGAAAATTACTCGGCGTCGTATGGAGGTAGGTAGGAACATGATTTTGGAATTGATACACCTTCGCAACTTAAAGTTGATAAGGGTTGTCGGGAGGTACATGTTTTAGAGCGTGACCATTCACCTATTGTATCTTCAATAAATTGTAATGATAACTTAATAAGAAGTTTATTGTCCCAATATGAGTCAGTGACATTATAAGAAAAAAAGAAAAACAAACATAGAAAACCATCCCGGAAGAATTGTGCACAGTTGTTACTACGGTTCAAGAATTGCTGTATAAAGTTTATCCAGACATTATTCATATAAATGACAAGCCTATTGAATGGTTATGTGAGCGTGCCATACTTACTCCAAAGAACGATCAAGCAGCAGCTATCAACGATGTCCTGCTCATGTCGTTTGAGGGCGAAGAAAAGGTCTTTACTTCAATTGATACTGTGGTTAATACAGATGACGCTACTAATTACCCTGTAGAATTTTTAAATTCATTGAAACCGGCCAGGTTTGCCTTTTCATAAGCTTATTCTGCATGTGGGGGGCACTCCAATTTTGTTGTTGCAAAATTGAAAACCACCAAATTTTTGTAACGAGACTGCAAGTGAAAGCGTTATATTGCAATATAGTGGAAGCCACTATATTAACTGGGTGTGCGAAAGGGGAAACTGTATTTATTCCACGAATCCCATTAATACCTAATAATATCCCGTTCGAATTTATACGATTGCAGCTTCCCCTAAAAGTCTGCTTTGCCATGACAAGCCAAGTCAAGACAAGCCAAGTCTCAGGGGCAAAATCTCAAATTTGCGGGTATTGACTTGAGAGAACATTGCTTCTCTCATGGACAGTTTTATGTTGCTCGCTCACGAGTAAGTTCACCCAATAGCTTGATAGTTTAGCGCCTAATGACAGATTAGTTTAGAGTATTGTGTACAAAGAAGTTTTGTAGGCCCTAATTTTTGACACACGCTAAACAAAAGTGAAGCCGCAAAAACTATAGGTACCTAATTAATAATAATACTTCAACGCGAGTGAAGCCGCGGGTAAAAGCTAGTGTATTATAAAGAGGAAAGATTAGGTTTAATGTTTGTTACGATTTAACTCCAAACATCTCGGCCGATTTTAAAAATTCTTCAAACTTTAAAAAGCTACTACACCTTTATCGTTATTAGCTGAAGAGTTTGTTTGTTTGTTTGTTTGGTTTACCGTGCTAACCTTATCGAGAAAGATTATAAGATGGGTCAGCTTGTTTATTTAAAAAAACTGACCAAGTGCAAGTCGGACTTGCATTTATGAAGACTAGACCTTTTTATTTGTTAGAAATCCCGGCCGTCGGCGTCGATTAATTAAGTTGGTAGGTACGGGTAGAGGACACCTAGACGAACAAAAAATGTCATGTAACATGTTACCCCAAAGTATCACGTTATCGAGATACTTTAAGGTAAAGATCGACATATGAGTACAATAAACTCATGAAAAACCGGCCAAGTGCATGTCGGACCACGTAGAAGGAGTCATTCCCGCTCGTCCACAGTTCTCGTTCTGTTCGTCTACACTGTGGTCGAACAGAACGCATTATTTCCAGTCGTCCACACCGTCATCTCACGTCTAAATTAACTTTTTTTTTAAAATTTTAAGTTTTTTTAAGTTTTTTTTTAAATTCTTTTTCCCTAATATTACACACAAATTCAAAGCAACGTGCGTAAAATATTACAACTCTGCACTAAACCGTTTTATATGATTTTCATGAAATAGCCAAACGTCAGCGCAGCGGAAACTTGATTATCTTCGCTGTTTTACGGCACACATTTATCATTTAAACATACACATTTACCCCTGGTTACACACTAAAGATTCAATGTATTTTTTTTCTTGTACGTCCATAGGAAAAAAAAAGTGCCGCTAGGATGACGTAGTTCCAGCGGAAACACTTTTTATTGAATAACTCCTCAATGGTTGGATGCACAAATGTGTACTTACCATACACATTTACACGACGTCATACACTAAACATCTGCTAAACTGAAAATAAAAAAAAATTAACATTTTTCCGTTGCGAGATTACATTGTTTAAGCTAACATATTAATAAAAATAAATCAAATTATATAATTCAAATATAACCTTCATAGTCCTAACCACAAAAAAAAACTATGACACAAAATAAAAGAAAACTAAATGACAGCTTGACTGACGTAATGTCAGATGAAAAGTAAACATTGAAAATTGCTATTTTATTTCAGCAAAACTAAGTTAATAAATCGAATAAGATCGATTGTTAGACTGCTAACATTAATAGTTGTCGCCAAGGCGCGACATAAGATGTAAAAGGACATTTTATAAAAGACTAGCTGACCCACGCAACTTCGTATGCATCACAATAATATATCCTCGATAGATCGACTATCCAACATAGTAATACTTTTTCAATTAGATTACTAATGTCGAAAGAATTTTCCAAGGCGTCTGAGTTTTGAGTTAAATCGTAACAAACAAAAAAGCTAATCTTTCCTCTCTATAATATTTGATAGAACCTTAGATTACACTAGCTTTTACCCGCGGCTTCACTCGCGTTGAAGTATTATTATTAATTAGGTACCTATAGTTTCTGCGGCTTCACTTTTGTTTAGCGTGTGTCAAAAATTAGGGCCTACAAAACTTCTTTGTACACAATACTCTAAACTAATCTGTCATTAGGCGCTAAACTATCAAGCTATTGGGTGAACTTACTCGTGAGCGAGCAACATAAAACTGTCCATGAGAGAAGCAATGTTCTCTCAAGTCAATACCCGCAAATTTGAGATTTTGCCCCTGAGACTTGGCTTGTCTTGACTTGGCTTGTCATGGCAAAGCAGACTTTTAGGGGAAGCTGCAATCGTATAAATTCGAACGGGATATTATTAGGTATTAATGGGATTCGTGGAATAAATACAGTTTCCCCTTTCGCACACCCAGTTAATATAGTGGCTTCCACTATATTGCAATATAACGCTTTCACTTGCAGTCTCGTTACAAAAATTTGGTGGTTTTCAATTTTGCAACAACAAAATTGGAGTGCCCCCCACATGCAGAATAAGCTTATGAAAAGGCAAACCTGGCCGGTTTCAATGAATTTAAAAATTCTACAGGGTAATTAGTAGCGTCATCTGTATTAACCACAGTATCAATTGAAGTAAAGACCTTTTCTTCGCCCTCAAACGACATGAGCAGGACATCGTTGATAGCTGCTGCTTGATCGTTCTTTGGAGTAAGTATGGCACGCTCACATAACCATTCAATAGGCTTGTCATTTATATGAATAATGTCTGGATAAACTTTATACAGCAATTCTTGAACCGTAGTAACAACTGTGCACAATTCTTCCGGGATGGTTTTCTATGTTTGTTTTTCTTTTTTTCTTATAATGTCACTGACTCATATTGGGACAATAAACTTCTTATTAAGTTATCATTACAATTTATTGAAGATACAATAGGTGAATGGTCACGCTCTAAAACATGTACCTCCCGACAACCCTTATCAACTTTAAGTTGCGAAGGTGTATCAATTCCAAAATCATGTTCCTACCTACCTCCATACGACGCCGAGTAATTTTCTGTGCCGCTATGGGAAAATACATCAATGCCCACTGGACAAATCTTGGCTGAATCGTAATCGCCTTACCGAATAGTCGTTAGATCCAGATTCCGTATATATATGAGATCGTTTCTATAAACTTCAAACTTAAATGGGAATATTAATCCTGATGCTATTAGCTCACAAAATCCGCCTTTATGTAGCATTTTTCATCATATCGGCAAAATATTCATCAGGTGTTACGTAGTTATCACCATTCCTGTCGTGGGTCATAATTGAAAACTTGCTCCAGTCATTAACCACATATCTGACAATTTCTGAACGCACCTCCATCGCTCTATCTCACGAAACAAACATGCACCGTCACCAACAATAGGGACGACAGTATATTCTTCAACATCTCCATTAACGTTCATATTTTCTTTAGCCATTTTAAAACCTATACTTTTACCAAACGAAAACAAAACAAATGCCAAATACAAAGCAGAGTCTATAACCAAAACTATTTAACCGAAATAAAGCAAATGCAACCCAAAATATGCCAAGAAAAGAACAGCCAAAATCGTTAAATATAATCCGCTAGAAATATTTAGGTATAGTATGTGGTATTAAATACGGCGGCCACTCAGCATCGGGTTTATGTAACTCAGGGAAAACACAACGATAGCGCGTTTTAAAATACTACTAACGCCATCTATTATGTTTTCTTTCTTTTTCTTTTCTTTATCTATTGTCAACATTAAGAACTAAAAAATATTTTGTTCGCCTTAATTTATTCGTTCCATTAGGTACTGAGCCCCATGGGGGTTGAATTTATCAAACTCGTATTTAAGAGGACGTCTGCATCATAGTAGCTCCAATCTTTAATTTCAGTTCAATCAGTCGAAAATCTAAGAAGATTTATACAAACTTTCATCCCCTATTTTATCCCCTTGGGGTAGAATTGATCAAAATCCTTTCTTAGCGGATGCCTACGTCATAACATCTACCTTTTTTTTGGGGGGGGTGGGAAATCATCAAATAACCCCTCTCGCTCTTGGGCAGAGCGAAAGGGAGTGTCAGACTTCTACTGACAAAAATCCACCCATGTTCCTTCTTAGCCCTTGTGCCGAGGACGCGGTATCTCTTTTAAACAACCCGCAGCCCCGACGGGAATGACGTTACCCTTACTTAAAATACTATATGTCGTCGCCGCGGCGGCTGAGACGTGACGTTCTCTCCCTCTTATGTTCCGCCGCCTCTTTCGCTAGCATCACTGCTTCGCAGAAGCAGGCGACGGCGTCTTATTCCTCCTCGCCCCGGACCATGGCTTGCACCAGGGCCGGATGCGAGAGGTCGCCACCGCCGATCGCCGCTATCATAACATCTACCTGCATGCCAAATTTCAGCCAGATCCGTCCAGTGGTTTGGGCTGTGCGTTGATAGATCACTATGTCAGTCAGTCAGTCACCTGTGAGTTATGTATATTTTTCGTACCACTTGCTCAAAAAAGTGACATTCTATGCCACAAAAAGCGAACATAACAATTGTCATTTTTAATCTGTTAAAAACAGGGAAAGAAAATTGTACTAAATTCTCTAGGGGGAGAATGTGATTTAAATTTGGAATACTTACCGAAATTTATACTACATCTGTGTTTACACGATTGAGTTTGTATATAAAGCATTATACATCTTTTTGAAAAAGGAATACGCATATATTATGTAGATATGATTATTAAATAAAATTACGAAAACCGACGAGGCCGATGAGCTTGATGCCTTTGCTTTTCCGACAAAAAAATATTAGTTTGATGATAATTTGCCGCGTTTTTGTTTTCTTCAAATACATAAATGTTCAGTTTATTTTACTTATAATGGTCATTATCACACTAATATTATAAAGGCGAAAGTTTGTGAGTGTGTATGTTTGTTACTTCTTCACGCAAAAACGACTGCACGGATTTGGATGAAATTTGGTACACAGATAGTTTATAACCTAGATTAACAAATAGGATAGTTTTTATGCCGATTTTATATTCCCGTGGGTTGTAGCGGGTGAAGCCGCTGGCAACAGTTAGTTTTTAATAAATGCTTATCTCATATTTATTAAAGGCTTATCTCATATTATTATTGTGTTAATTTTTTCGCAAATGGTACGAAAAGTAGAGTATTTTCCTCGGTGATAAAGCTATCTTAGTCTTGGGTGAACTTAAATCCCTCGCTACACTCGCGATTTAAATCGTCACCCGCGACAGAAGACACTGCTTTATCCCCTTGGTTAATAATCTACAATTTATACAAACTTTCATCCCCTATTTTATCCCCCTAAGGGTGGCATTTATCAAAATTCTTTCTTAGGGGATGCCTACGTCATAGTAGCTTTACTTTGCATGCAGCAAAGTCTCAGCCCGATCGGTTTAAAATTGACAAAGTTTCATACAAACTTTCATCCCCTATTTTATCCCCTTGTGGGTAGAATTGATCAAAATCCTTTCTTAGCGGACGCCTACGTCATAACATCTACCTGCATGCCAAATTTGAGCCAGATCCGTCTAGTAGTTTGAGCTGTGCGTTGATAGATCACTATGTCAGTCAGTCACCTTTGAATTATATATATTTAGAAGATTATTAAATTGAGAATTACTATAGGTACCTACCTATCTCTTACTGTTAAATATACAATCATCATCATCATCATCAGCCTATATTGTTCCCACTGAACGGACTCAGGCCTCCTCTCTAGGAGCGGGATGGGCTATAATCCACCACGCGGGCCCAGTGCGGAATGGTAGATGTCACAATCATCAAATTTTTGGTTCTAAGATATACCGGTTTCCTTACGATGTTTACCTTCACCGTTTTGAGAGCAGTGGTGATGAAATAAATTACACAAAGTAATGCGCCTGTCTGGGTTCATTTTTCATTTATGCTCCACTCCTATTGATCGTAGCGTGATGTTATATAGCCTAAAGCCTTTCTCGATAAATGGACTATCTAACACAAAAAGATTTTTTCAATTCCAACCAGTAGATCCTGAGATCTTAGCGTTCAAACAAACAAACAAACTCTTCAGCTTTATAATAATAGTATAGATGAGAATGAGTGATAGTAAAAATGTAAGTATATGTAGATACTATATTTCCCCAACGACCCCGAGAAAATTTATGGTCTGAGACAAAAATTTTGTAAGGTTAAAGTATAACAGCATTCACAAAACGTACGTATTTCATTCAAACACACCGACATCTTACGAAGTTAGGTCAGGTACGATTCACATTCAATGATCACTACTCAACCTGATAAGTTAATAACTTTAAGGCTTATTTTCGGAGTTGTAATCCGCTCTCGTCAAAAACCCAAGAATAAGATGAAATAAAGATTTTTAACAAAGGCTTATTTTTAATGGAGTTGTTATCCGCTCCTAGTCAACTTTAGTTGATATATAACAACACGGCAGTCAGTAAACTCCGAGTTAACGTCAGGGCAGCTCCCGCAATAGTAGTCGGCAAGCTCCGAGTAAAACGTCAAGGGCAGTTCCTGCCAGGGTAGAGTCTAAGTAAGCTCCGAGTTAACGTCAGGGCAGCTCCCGCAATAGTAGTCGGCAAGCTCCGAGTAAAACGTCAAGGGCAGTTCCTGCCAGGGTAGAGTCTAAGTAAGCTCCGAGTTAACGTCAGGGCAGCTCCCGCAATAGTAGTCGGTAAGCTCCGAGTAAAACGTCAAGGGCAATAGCCTACTAGAAATACCTACTTGTCAACTGTTACAATCGACTTTTAGAGTCGATAGTTAGAAACAAGAGTCATACTAACTTGTAGAGTTAGTTGACACGAAGGTTAGGTAACTTGAACCTAAAAGCACTTCATGGGGTTGTGTTAAGAACAGACATAAAGGAAGATTAAGATAATCTTATAATGGTTTAAGAACCGATGAATTAATTAGAAAATAATAGAGTTTTAATAAACCGAAAAGGAACTCTATTTTAGAAAAGGGAAAGAAGAAAGAGATGAGTCATGTGTAAATATGAAGAAAAAAAAATAATTATAAAAAATAATTGTAATTGTTGTTGTGTAATTATAATTGTATATTATTAAAATTAAAGAAGATAAAATTGTGTTAAAGGGAGGGAAATAAGGGTTAATGAGTGTTAACGATGACTCAAGAAAGTCCGAGTGTTAAAGAAGGCTCAAGAGTTAATTAGAGAGAACTCAAGTGTTTGAGAGGATTTAAGTGTCAGCAACTATACTTTGTTATGACCCAGCGTCGATAATAGTTCCAAGAGCCCACGACACTAAACTTAGTTCAATGTAAGTGTTAAGAGGAGGACTCAAGAGTTAAAGAGGGAAATAAATGTATGTTTAGTATTAAGAGTAGTAAAGATTTATGAAGTGATGAATTATGATGAAACATAATTATATACCAAATTTGATTGCTTGTGTAAGTTTCTTTTAGAATTTAGAGAAAATTGAATAAGACCTACTCTTGATTTTACGTTGGGCGCCAAACTGTCGTATTACTTATCCCTAATTAGTAAAAAAGGGTAAGTAATTTAACAAATTGAATTTAATAAAGGGATAAGGGGTAGAAAATACAGTGATAAATAAATAGATAAGGTGTAAAAAATATAGGGATATCTATAAAAAAAACACGGACCTACCTATCTCACGCTCTACAGAATGTAACGGTAGAGGAAGTTAGAAACAAGTACTTGTCAGTTCCAGTAAGGCCCCGAGGTAGGTCAGCTGAAGAACGGGGCGAGGAGAACAGGTGTCAGGTCAGGTCAATCCTGCAGCCAGGCGAGAAGATCACGGGCGAGTCCTTTAGGGAGGCCCGGAGAATAGTTAAGAAGCAGTAGTACCAGTAGTTTCATATTTTTATACTGGAAAGGTATTAAAAGGTGATAGAATAGAACATTACTTGTATTGATTTTCTATTAATTAAAAGGTGATATAATAGAACATTACTTGTATTGACTTTCTATTAATTAAAAGGTGATAGAATAGAACATTACTTGTATTGACTTTCTATTAATTAAAAGGTGATAGAATAGAACATTACTTGTATTGACTTTCTATTAATTAAAAGGTGATAGAATAGAACATTACTTGTATTGATTTTCTATTAATTAAAAGGTGATAGAATAGAACATTACTTGTATTGATTTTCTATTAATTAAAAGGTGATAGAATAGAACATTACTTGTATTGACTTTCTATTAATTAAAAGGTGATAGAATAGAACATTACTTGTATTGACTTTCTATTAATTAAAAGGTGATAGAATAGAACATTACTTGTATTGATTTTCTATTAATTAAAAGGTGATATAATAGAACATTACTTGTATTGACTTTCTATTAATTAAAAGGTGATAGAATAGAACATTACTTGTATTGACTTTCTATTAATTAAAAGGTGATAGAATAGAACATTACTTGAATTGACTTTCTATTAATTAAAAGGTGATAAAATAGAACATTACTTGTATTGATTTTCTATTAATTAAAAGGTGATATAATAGAACATTACTTGTATTGACTTTCTATTAATTAAAAGGTGATAGAATAGAACATTACTTGTATTGACTTTCTATTAATTAAAAGGTGATAGAATAGAACATTACTTGTATTGACTTTCTAGTAATAATTATAAACCCAAATGTTTGCATGTCACATTATTATGACAAAGTGTTATGGATCTAGATTATAATTTATGTTAAGACCGAAATTGTACCAATGCTTTATTGCGAATAAATTGATTTGATTTGATTTTATTGAAATTCGACTCGGAAGCGTTCTGCATCTTACTCTGGCATTAAAAGTAGTTAGTTGGAGAGACAAGCCTCTTGGTTTAATCTCGGTAACTTCTTGTACTGTACTATTACTAACTGACTTGAACCTACTTACTATTATATTGTCTAACTAAAACCAAGTAAAAAAAAACAAAGCATTCATGGTGTGTAATAGGTACCTACATATTGGTCAGAATCAAATTCATCGTTAGTATTAGTCCTTAACATAGAAAAAGTACATTGTTGAACACCCACAAACTTGCACTGTAATGTGTAGATACACTTACCAAGCTTCAAGTAAATGTTCGGTAGGAAATTACGAGTATGTTGTGTTGTAATAATCACAAAATACAAACACTTAGCTTTCGGTGACAAAAAATTAAAGTGGCGGAGGGCGGCAATGGGTAGGCACGACAGACAAAGGAACAACAACGAATGAATCCGATCCGGTGTAGGTGTGAAAGATTACAACGTGTTGTTTCAATAGAGAAGGCTACTGCTAACGAAGATTACCAACATGAAAAATTATAAAACGAACGTTCCGTTTCACCGCCCCTAAGACGACCTACTGGCCCACGTTGCTTTTATGTAAGAAATTAAAAGTTAATCCTACAAATTCTGAAAAATCACTTAATTATTTTGTCGCGCGGACATTTTAACATTGCGATATCTTATAAGATATTTGTTTAAACTATATAGAGTAAAAGAAACAAATATTCTATATTAAATTTCCGTTCTAACAAACACATTTTTTTAGATTTAGATTAATACCATATGTGTAAAATAAGCTTCGCAATAAATAATTCTATTTAACCTAATACATATTTCAATAGTAAAAAACGGTTACAGTGAGTCAATCTTAATAGATAGATATACAGTGTGATTCTTTATAATGTGCACATATCGAAATGAGGGAATCTATGCTTAATTTTATCGATGGAAAAAATATTTAAAAAAATCTAAATATTTTTTAATATTTTTTATGGAATTTTCAAAAATGTTGTCCGCTGTTGTGACCCCAATGTAAACAAAACGGTGTAACTTTTAAACTAAATTATCTATCGCGATGAAACAATTTTATGTAAAAAGATATGAAAAAAAAAAGTTTTTTTGATCAAAAAACGTGTTTATTTTCAATTGAGGGTAGTTTTTTTCCACAATTTTCATTTAGTTTAAAAGTTACACCGTTTTGTTTACACTGGGGTCACAGTAACAGACAAAATTTTTAAAAATTCCATATAAAATATTAAAAAATATTTAGATTTTTTTTAATAATTTTTCCGTCGATAAAATTAAGCATAGATTCCCCCATTTCGATATGTGCACATTATAAAGAATCACACTGTATGCTGTCGCGGACTTTTTTGTAGAACTTTCTAAGAGGAACATTTCTTTCATACATGATATTTGCATTACTTAAACCATTTTTGCAGCGCACGCAACGGAAGCTCTCAATAAGGAATATCGTTTCCCGTTTTTACAACATTTTTCATTTATGCTTCACTCCTGTTGGTCGTAGCGTGGTGTTATATAGCCTAAAGCTTTTCTCGATAAATGGACTATCTAACACAAAAATAACTTTTCAATTCCAACCAGTAAATCCTGAGATCTTAGCGTTCAAACAAACAAACAAACTCTTCAGCTTTATAATATTAGTATTCTTTCATACATGATATTTGCATTACTTAAACCATTTTTGCAGCGCACGCAACGGAAGCTCTCAATAAGGAATATCGTTTCCCGTTTTTGCAACATTTTTCAATTATGCTTCACTCCTGTTAGTCGTAGCGTGATGTTATATGGCCTAAAGCCTTCCTCAATAAATGGACTATCAAACACAAAAATAACTTTTCAATTCCAACCAGTAAATCCTGAGATCTTAGCGTTCAAACAAACAAACAAACTCTTCAGCTTTATAATATTAGTATTCTTTCATACATGGTATTTGCATTACTTAAACCATTTTTGCAGCGCACGCAACGGAAGCTCTCAATAAGGAATATCGTTTCCCGTTTTTGCAACATTTTTCATTTATGCTTCACTCCTGTTGGTCGTAGCGTGATGTTATATAGCCTAAAGCCTTCCTCGATAAATGGACTATCCAACACAAAAATAAGTTTTCAATTCCAACCAGTAAATCCTGAGATCTTAGCGTTCAAACAAACAAACAAACAAACTCTTCAGCTTTATAATATTAGTATAGATAGTGATGATATTGAAAAAAATTTCTTATAAGGCGTAACTTTGCGTTTTTTTTCTATCAAGTAAAGCGTATCAGGTCTTGCAACTGAATGCGATTTTGACTAGACGAGGTCAAGATCCTTAACTAATACATATATATTTTTTTAAATTTAAAACACTATATTCTTTGTCTCAGATTGTTTAAAAAATCTTAAATGCGGGGCCACCTCACCTTAAGCGACTACACGCTGAGGGCGACCCCTGTGGTTTACGAACCTCGGCTCAGGGCGCCGCTGGGTGATGACAGCAATAGGACAGGCTGGATCTGAGTGGTATTGTTATTATTTAGGGACGCTTCGTAAAATTACTGGCTCAGCATCGCGTGCTGGCTCGAGTGAGGGACGGGGACGGGGTTTTGCGACGGGCCTAGTCGACGAGGGTCGGCATGACGGCGGTTTCCGTCTGTGCTTTTTAAGCGTGCTAGTTTCCCTGTTGTTCTCTTGGAGCAGGGTTACAGAGTCATCGGGTTCGACTAGAGTGTGCCGTGGTCAGTTGGTTACTAACTTACGAGGGTTCGTATCGGGCTACTGATACGATTAGGAGGTTATGGTGCTTAAGCGCCTAGTCGAAGAAACGCTTTGTGAGACTTTTGTTAAACTGAGCAGTAGTGGGCAATCGAGGGTCTATGTGTAGACGATCGTTGCTAACGCACCTTCATCTTACGTAAGAATCAGTTTTGGAGAGGCTGCATCCTGTGAATAAAACGCGGTTTTGTGTGTGCAAACACGATACAAGCGTAGGCGTCATGATGGGACGGATCACAGCGATAAAGAGGTCAAGCTTACACCTAAGTGAATGCTGGTTCCTTGCCGCTATCTTGAAATGGAGCCTACCCTCAGCCAAGGCAGCCCGACAACGGGCGGCTTCCCGAAAGTGAGATGTTTATCGAGAGGGGGGGGACGGGAAAAGGGATCGACTTGCCCTACATAGTAATCAGGCTGGGTAGCCTTTGCTTAGCTACGATGCAGGTTGGCTCATATTTTTTGGAGGGATATAGGTTGGAGACGCAGCTAAAAATATATTCTTAAAAAAATACGTTATTAACCACTAGCACTTCGCCTGCGTCTTCGTCTGGCAAAAATTGTGATTGCTCGGTAAATATTTACGCTTTAAATATAATGTATTGCCTATAGCACCCACGAATAATGTGTCTTTATGACCAGTAAACCAATGAGAGCGAACGAGCTCAGTAGCAGAAACGCTAAGCAATATTATCTGTAACTCAATCGATTGGTATTCCAGGTGAAAAGAAAGTAGTGGGTGGAACAGCTTACGATTTCAGAATTCCTCGAGTTTTGAGGGCCATGATTCCTAAGATACCGATGGGGGGCTACGATATTAACTACTGCATAACTCGAGGCACTACTCAGGATATGGCATTTCAGGCCAGGTGAGCGGAAACTTTAAATATTCTTCTTACAAACTGTTTTGGGCGCCGTGTATCCACAGTATAAACTCACTACGGAACTCTAACGTCTTAGCAGTGAAGAAATTAGAAACCGTTATTCACAGCTTGAACAATCACTTTTTATATAAGTAACAAATACCCTTTGGTGGTCTAAGTGACACCCCTATTTTTATTAGCCCTGCCGCCAGCGAAGGGTTGGCCGTGGTTCTAAAGAGAGTCTTTTCGGTGTACCATCACTGAGGAGTGGAGGCTATTTGTTACTGAGTACTAAGGGTGTATGGAACCGCGTTGCTTGGCAGTTAAGGTAAAACCAACTGTTTATTTTTACGCCGCTCGGGGAAGGCCGGCCCGGAAAAAGCCTGTTAAGGCCCCACGCCCATGGCGAGTTTTTGTAGCGCGTTTCATAATCGCGCAAACAACATCGCATCGGAGGAGCAGAAGAAGGCTGCCGCATGACTGGAAAACCGAGTATCAGTGCAACCCAGACAGGTCGAGAATGCTGTTGTCCATCGTGCGAAAAATGAACCCGCTCGACTCAGAAACATTAACTAAGGCAATTCAAAACCGTACTGTAATTTGGGACTCGCGCGTTCCTGTTCCGCATTCACCAAATAATCTTTTTTCATTAAATGGGTGCATCCATCCAAAGACAACTCGACTAATTTTGCCTCAACTTACTGAATCGCGTTTGCATCGCGACTGAGAATCGTGGTGTGGCCTGAAGACAAACGGCTAGCGACCGCATCGCGACTGAATCGATGCGAACGCGCGACAGTATCGCTATAAATAAAAGTGTCTTGGGCGAAGGGCCTAAGTATTTAGTGCTATAGCGAACATACGAGTATCAAGAACGCCATCGAACTGATAATGTTGCTTTAAACTTTCAGGGTGTTGCATCCAGTGTCAGGGCGTGTGCTAGAAATATACAGCAACCAGCCCGGCATGCAGTTCTACACAGGCAACCTTCTGCCAGACCCCGACAAAATACTAGAGGTAAGCAACATTTTGGCCTTAACAAGAGTCTATACCTTGAGGCAGGGTTTAGTAACTACAGCGAGTTTAACTAGTTTTAGAAAACGTATGAGGGCGTAAGATTTACCGAAATTCATTTGACATAGGAGTTGCCTGAGGAGGAAGAACAGGTCGTACTCGAAGAACACGAGGTAGCTGAAGAGGAGAAAGAGCAGAGTGTGCGCTCCAGTTCGGAGTCGAGTGCTGAGCATGAGGATGCGGGAGAAGAAGGACGCGAGGTGATTCTGAGATTTACATGTTCATGTCTTTAACAGATACAATTTCGGAACATATTAGTATAACATCCACAACTTTTGATTCGTTCTTCATCAACTGCATCAGTCCTTCTCATAAAGAGGAGGCCTGGCCCCAGCAGTGGGAACAAAACATACGGATTATGGAAGCATATTCCAATCATGTCAAAATATAGTTGCTTCTGGAAGAGGAAGGAAATTAATACGAAATTTATAGTTCCTATACTGAGTGTACACATCTACCTATATTTATAAAAAACAAAGCTGATTGACTGAGGATCAACGCACAAGCCAAGCCCTTAGGACTAGAAACTTTAAATTAATTAAATTTAAATTTAATACTAAGGAAGGATTATTCAAAATTCAACCCCCCAGGGGTGTACAAAAGGCGGGCAAAATTTGTATGGAAAATCGACATGTTCACGCGGGCGAAGCGCCGGGTAAAACCTGGTTAAACAATTAATTAATTAATATTTTACTGTCACAAAATTCAATACATCTATAATATAAAAAAGTGGGGACGACTATAACACATACGTCATATCGTCTTGTGTCCGCTCATGCATACAGCGTGACCCCCCAGTAGAAGAAGGCAGCTTACCAGCATCATCGTCCTATCTACTTATCGCATCTTGCAAGTGTAAATAACTGTCCGCACTAAGCTGCGCCCGATTGTTCCTAATAAAATAAATAATAAATAATACAGATTATTGTCTTCCCCTTTCCTAATCATTTAAATACGGTAAGCGGTAAGAATAAAAACTTGCAGCAGATACCATTTTTTAAGCGGTTGTTTGGTCTGGTGGATCGCACTGGGGTATAGAAAGCCGCAGCAAAAAAAAGTGGGTACCCTCTGTAATGCATCGTATGAGCGGTGGATTTCACTTATTCGATGCAATATGTTACCATGGCTCCCAATTTTAATATAATATCCCGCATGTATCCAGCTTAGAAAATAGCTGTCCAAAAATAAATAAAGCAACTTTTGACGTAGGTTGATTGAGTTTTCAAACATGTGCCAAAATAAAATGTCATTTAAATCAAAAGTAACTAAAGAGTATTGATATCTACTTCGAAGCAAATTATTACCCCCGTTAAGGGGTAAATATCAATAAAATACAAAACACGTCTTCCGTCAATTCTGTTAAAAATGGTTTTGCAAAATTTGAAGAAGATTGGACCAAGGAATCACGCCCCAAACAAACTTTGCCCCTCTTTTTAACCCCCTTAGAGGTAGAATTTCGGAAAATCCTTCAAATCAAATCAAATCATTTATTGCTTTGCAAACATGGGTAATGGTACATAGATAATAATAATAATAATAATAATATTCCACAACTATCACACAACGCCATCTAGTCCCAAGCTAAGCAGAGCTTGTGTTATGGGTACTAGACAACTGATAAACATACTTATATATTTCTAAATACATACATATTATAGATAAATTACACCCAGACACAGAACAAATGATCGTGCTCATCACACAAACATTTGTCCTGGGTGGGAATCGAACCCACGACCTCCGGCATAGCAGTTAGGGTCACTAACCACTAGACCAACAGGCCAGTCAAGATGTTCGTTTTATAATAAAGATCTCCATATTTTACCGTCACATGGGCATGCAAATAATTTTATTGGTATACAGTTATAGTGGCATGTCAAATAAAATAAAATAAGAATGTCTTTAAATTACTAAAACTAAAAATATAAATCAGAAAATGTCAAGCTGGTCAAAATAATAAAAAAATAAAATAAATCCTTTGTTATCGGATGCTTAAATCATACAAAGCACACACTCTCCAAGTTTCAAGTCTCTACGATCAGCGGTTTAGGCTGTGCGTTGATCCGTCAGTCATTCAGGACAAAGCATTTTATGTAAGTATATAAAACAACAAGAAAGATGTATAAAAGTCAACCATTAGAATTTAAGTAAAAATAACCCAATTTTGATGTACCTTTCCCACCTGGTATCTCTAAATTGACCGTCTAACCGACTTAGCGGGTGTGCTGGCATTCAATACACAAAATAAAGCACATTTGTCTATAGAAAATAAGTTATCCCACCAAAAACAAAACTTGTAAAACAATCCAAGCCGAGCAACTCACTTTTACCGTAAAAAGTAGTGAGATCCATGTATAAGTATAAGTATAAGTATAACGGGCTGGTGTCCGCAACTCCACGCTCAATGCGCGTATTTTACGTGCGGGTGGGAATATCACTCGATCCACCCCAGCTCCCCGAGAAAAGCCAGCAACCCCTTGGTGTTACTGGCAATCTCGCGGAGAGTACCTGGGTCACCGAAGTATTTGGCCCTGTATGGGGCAACCCCCGGACAGTGCAGGAGCACGTGGGCTGCTGTTTCTTCTTCCTCCATGCAGGCTCGACACAGAGGACTATCTGTGACTCCTATAACAAAGAGGTGCTTGTTAAAAGTACCGTGTCCAGTGATGGCAGCCGTTACTGTGCGTAGCTGCAGTTTAGTTAGCCGGAGCGCTTGTTTGGTGAGGCGAGCGTCGATGGCGGGAAGCGCCTTCTTGGCCTGCCTACACTCGCCGTGGTCTAGCCACAGCTTGGCGTGAAGTTCTTTGGTACGTTTCCTTACCAGCGTGCGAAGATAGCCGAAAGGTAGCGGCACGATGGGTTCTGGGCCCACCGCCGCCATGCTCGAGCCCCTTCGAGCGAGTTCGTCCGCTGCATCGTTGCCTCGGGAGTCGCTATGTCCTTTGATCCATTGAATGGTTATATTATTGAGGTTACCAACCTGGTTCAGGCGTTGGTGGCACTCGTGTATTAGCCCGGAATTCACCGTGTGGCTCCTTAATGCCAGCAGCACTGCCATGCTGTCTGAGAGTATGCGGATGGAGTGTTCCTTTACCTCCCGAGCCAAGATGGCAGATGCCGCCAGGGAGATGCCCATGCATTCTGCCTGAAAGACAGTGTTGTGGGCCCCCAAATGTACGGCTATGTGGATGTTGAGGTCCTCCGAGAAGACCCCGGCTCCAGTACCAGTACCTGTTTTAGATCCGTCCGTGAAGATCCTTAATTCTGCAGGGTTAAGTCCCTCGCAGCGGTGGTCCTCATGGAGTTGGATTTTGTATTTCTTATCGAATACGTACTGTTTGGGTACTCGATCGTTAACAGCTTTCACCAGGGGGAACTCACTTTGGATTCCCTCTAGTGCCGCAGTATGCTGCGTGCACTTCTTACCCCAGAGTTGTAGCGTATTGAGGCGCAACGCCGTCATCGTTGCTTCCTGCTGAATGAACAGGTGGAGCGGCGGAAGCCCCAGTATCGCTTCGAGAGCTGCGGTCGGAGTTGTCCTCATGCAGCCTGTGATCGCCATGCAGGCGAGCCTTTGCATACGTTGCAGCTTGCTTATCGCTGTGATTAATTTGGTTCGGGGCCACCAGACCACTGCCCCGTAGGTGATCATGGGTCGGATTACCGCGCAGTAAAGCCAAAGTATAATTTTAGGGGATAGGCCCCACTTCTTACCTATCATCCTCCTGCATTGCCAAAAGGTGATGCAGGCCCTGTTAAGCTTGTTGTCAAGATGACTGCTCCAATTTAACTTACTGTCCAGGATAACTCCCAGGTATTTGACCTCGTTGGTTACCTGGAGCTCAGTATCGAATAGCTTAGGTAGGCGATGAGGGCCTAGCGTTCGTTTTTGGGTAAACATGACAAGTTCAGTTTTTGTGGGGTTCACTGAGAGGTCGAACTCAGCACACCATCGCTCAACTATGCGTAATGCCTGCTGAGTGAGGTTGCAGATTGTCCCTGTCACCTTCCCCGAGATGAGGATGGCGAGATCGTCTGCGTACCCAATAGTGTAAAAGTGGTTAGCATTGAGCTTCGCGATGAGGTCATTAATCACCAGATTCCAGAGGAGGGGCGACAGTACTCCTCCTTGGGGACAGCCCCTGGCTATCACTGCTGACTGCTGCTCTGCACCAAGGCGGACGACTCGTTTGCTAAGCATATTGGTAATCCAGTCTATCAGTACCTGTTCCACCCCGTGTCGGGAAAGAGCGGCGCTGATGCTGGAGAAGTTTGTTTTGTCGAAGGCTCCTTCGATATCTATGAAAGTACCCAGGCAGATACCCTTCTGATGGATCGCTTCCTCTATCCGGCCAACCACTAGATGCAGAGCGGATTCAGTGGACTTACCCGCGCTGTATGCGTGTTGATTTGCGTGAAGAGGTATTGCTTTTAGAACGCCATCCCTCAGCTCTCTCTCGCATATCTTCTCCATGGTTTTCAGGAGAAAGGAGGTCAGGCTGATCGGCCGGTAGGATTTGGCGTTACTATAGTCACTCTTACCTGGCTTAGGGATAAATATGACTTTCACTTCCCTCCATCCTTTTGGGATGTACCGAAAGGCTAAGCACGCCCGTAATATGGGCACCAGTCTTTCAGCTATGGAGGGTCCACCCCATTGCAGTAGTGCAGGGAACACCCCGTCCGGACCGGACGCCTTGAAAGGATGGAAGCACCCGATCGCCCACTGGATTTTCTCCAGCGTGATCATCATGTGAGCATATTTCCAGTCGTTTCCTGTTGGAGTTTGGTTTACCTCAGTCCAGTCAATTGTGGGCGTGAAGACGCAACCTGGGAAGTGAGTTTCAGTGAGGACGCGCATCGCCTCTTCTGGAGTAGTGGTAAGCGTGTTGTCAGGTTTTCGAAGCACTACAGGTCCAGCAGAGTTCTGCTGTGCTAGTATTTTCCTTACCCTGTTTGCTTGTTGGCAGGATTCTATTTTCCCGCAGAATTTCCTCCAGCCAGTAGATTTTTTCTGCCGGATGCATTTTTTGTAGCTGGATTTGGCCGCCCTGTAGACGTCCCAATCCTCGTCAGCACAGGTGTTCATGGCTCTGTTTAGGGCTGACCTTACCTTCCTGCGCTTGCGTTCCAACTCAGGTCCCCACCATGGTTGCTTGCCTGGTGTTGTGGGCGCAGTGGTTTCAGGGCAGGATGAATGATAACTGTCTAACAGTGATTTCGACAGGTAACTTACCTGTTCTTCGATCTGGCTCGAGTTCTCAAGGGTCGACCAGTGCTTTGTTGGCGCAAGCTTGGTTTCAAGGATACGAGTGTAGGCAGCTCGGTCCGTGTTGCGTGGGTTGCGGCGTGGCAGTACAGGTGTCACACAGACTGGGATGTCAAAGCGGATCCACCTGTGATCAGAGCAGGAGGCCTCTTTCGAGACCTGCCACCCGGTTATGATGGCCGCTGCGCCTTCCGATGCCAGAGTTAGATCAATAATCGTTCGACTGCGTCTGGTGACGAAGGTTGGTTCGGAACCTGTATTTAGTAGGGTTAGGTTTGTCGTAAACATATAGTCAACTAAAGCCTTACCTCTTTCGTTCTGCGTGTTCATGCCCCACAGAGGGTGATGAGCGTTTGCGTCGGCCCCTATGACCACCTCCAAGCGTGTGCACTCACAGTGTCTTACGAGGCGGGCGAGGTCATGCGGGGGTGGCTCCTCAGCCTCAGGCATATATGCCGAGACGAAGGCCACCTCTACTTCCGTGTCCCCGCGCTGTAATAGCAGCCTGGCTGCAGAGATATCCCTGCAACAGAATTCCGTAAGTGGCTGTGCTTTTATGTTACGCGTCGTATAGATGCACGATCTTGGATTATCGTGCTCTGAGCTAAATAGAAGCTTACCCCCAAGATTGGAAAGTCCTTGTATTCGTCCCGCCCTGATCCACGGCTCCTGGATCAGGACTATGGCCGTGTGTTGAACCTCCAGCCACTTCCGTAGCTGAGCCGTTGCGGTCTGACTGTGGTGGAGGTTTGCCTGCAGGACTTTACAGGTTAGCGAAGGGGACGCCATCACTGGTCGATCCTTCCTCGTCTCCCTCGAGCCGCAGCCCAGCAAACAGAAAGTCGGGGTCGAAGCCGCCCTCCTCCAGGTCAGAAGCCGATGACAATATATTGTCATCGAGCTCCCCACCCGACGAAAGGACGGTCTCCACACCGGCAACTGTTGGGGCCACTGGCGCTGCTCCCGCAGGCACGTCCGTAGGTAGCACCGTTGTGCTCGTGGAGGGAGCTGCCTCCTCCACCCGTGTTACCCCCGATGTGGTAGCTTCTGCAGCCGGATATCCCTGAGGGACATGGACAAACTTGCCGTTCGGCGTCTGGAACATGACGTAAACCCTCCCGGCACAGAAAGAGAGTCGTCGTCCGGCGTCCATTAATGTTGGGATCTGGTCTTCAGGGATCCCAACTACCATGAAGCAAGCCTTCTCCTGCTTCTTGGCTTGCAGCATAGTCCACCTCCTTATGTCCAGCCACCGATTCTGGTGGCATAGGAGGCGCCCGATGTTGTGCGGGTCCGTAAAAACACCCTGGTCGTCCGGGATGAGTATGCCGCAACGTACGCGGCGCCTTATGTCAGCCTGCCTCCTGATCACGAGTGAAGCACCAGTGGGAGGAGGCATCTCGGCGATGAGCGTTCTCAGCCAGTTTAGGGTGACCTCGCTATCACACCACAGCCTGAGGGCCCCATCTGCAAACGCTGGCCTCGCATTGAAGACGGGCACCGGCAATTCCTCCGCGTCAGGAGAACAAGCTTCGGCGAGCATCTTCCTCTGAAGAGCTTCGAGGATCTGGTCCGCCACCTCCTTGTTGATCTGACCTGTCTGGCCGCATGTGACTGCGACGTCTAGGTCAGATCCTGCAGCTTGGGCATAGCTCCGATTAGCGACCCGCTTGGACTTATCAAGCCGCGGCCGCTTGCGCTCCCCTCGAGGCGACGAGGTCTCGTTGAGAGCTCGCTTAGCCGCGGCCTGATCATTCCGAACAGGTCGCTCCGTAACCGCCTTAGCTGGTCCTTCCACTGCGCCGGCTGGTGGTTGACTAGGTCCTGGTTGGCTATTGCCGTCCTCTGCCTGCAACCGCTTGCCTGCGGAAAAGTTGACGTTAGCTACGGTCGGTTGTGCCTGACCTGCGGCATTCGCCAGCATTAGTTGACGGGACTTACCCTTCCCTTGAGCTGCTAGCCGTTGTTTTTTGTTCGGCCTATTCCTTCTCTTAGCACCACTAGCCAAGGGGGCCTGAGCAGCTTGCACTGCGGGGTCCGCACATTGGCGACGTGATGCCGGAGCATTACCCTTCTTCTTACCTTTGTTCCTGCCCTTCTGCACCTGCCAGTTACGTGCGAACACGTCGTCAGGGGTGCAGAGCTCCACCGAACGACCAGTGTCGGCCGGCGGGGGAGGGGCGACTAGAGGAGCAATGGGCGGGGGAGGATTTGGCAGCAGAGCCCGACCACCGGCGTTAACCGTCGCGGGGGGCTGAGCACCCTGAAGGGGGGAAGGATCGGTACTGGTCCCATGCAGCTCCGATGTCCTACCCTTATTGTGGGACTTGTTGGTCTTGGCCGCGGTATTCGCCGTAGCCGGACCAGTGCCCGCACTGGAGCCCGCCGCGTTTGCAGCCGAACTCCCGGGGGCCGAAGAGGTGCTAGGAGCACCCTTCTTCGGAGTTTTGGCTTTCGCCTTCGCTCCGGTGTGTGTGTGTGCATTGTGAGTGTTTGTGTCCGTAGTTTTTGTATGTGTGTGAGTGGATGGTGTGTTTGTGTGTGTGTTAGTGGCGTCAGATTGTTTGTTGTCCATAGTATAGTGTGATGTAATTCGTCTCTTTGGCTTCCCACCCTCCTTGGAGCCCGCACCAGGGAACGTCTCACTACAAGCTAGCTCGAACGTTAGGACTACCATCGAGATATAGGAGCGTGAGGCTGGTTCACAGTGCGACATCGGGTGCTTGATCGGGTTGGCATAGGGGACTGACTAATCCCTTCTGAACTGATCAACCCTCACTTACACCGTCAGCATGACCTTCACCACCGCTTTGGCCATCCTAAGACAACCTCCGCGGACCTCCCACTCCTCACCGTGACCCTCTGACGGGACACTATGGCCATTTCCCTGCCCCCGGCTATTGGGCAGGGCCACCGTTTCGCTTGAAATCCGGACCAAAGAGGGCGTGTTGCCTTGCGGACACATTACCGCCAGCGCCGCTCGGCTCAACCCCCCAGGACTCCTTCATCCCCGCTTACGGCGCTCAACTGCGCAGGTCCTAGCGCAGGTGACTGTTTGTACCTGCTCGATGCCGCTTTGAGCGGCAACCAAGCCCACCACCATTCAGTCACGGATGGTGGCGGTGAGGTAGGGTGGAACGCGCCTGGTGGTTTTTGTTACGTCTATTTCTTATGGAATTAGACCAAGAACGGGGTGGCAACCGCGTGAAGGCGAACTCACCAGACTTGCCTTGAGGATCTACACGACCGTAGCGCTCTCCCTCAAGACCCCGCCACCTTACCGCCTCTGAGGGAGGCAGTAAGGCAGACCTGCATCTATACTACCAAGCAAAGCATAAGCAAAGCGTGTCGTTGTGCAACCGCAAAAGCATAAATACAAGCCGACCCCCGTCCATGTAATACCAAGTCAGTTTTGACGGCACGGTTGGCGCAATGGCTTTGGGTCTCGGGTCATGATGTTTCGGGTCTGGGTATTTGTGTATGTGAGTTTAAATGTTTGTGAACGCTCCCTCGATACAGGAGAAATTCCAAGTGAGGGGCAACGTTTTTAAAAAAAAAAAAAGTTAATATACATATTTAATCCCTACTTAAAAACCTTTGATGTTTTAAATACAAGATTGACTTGGCCACTGCATCACATTGGCCAATGCGATGGCGATTAGCTATTACAATGGCCTGTTTAACATTGGCGAATGCGATGCGATGGCCAAGTCAATCTTGTATTTAAAACATCAAAGGTTTTTAAGGATTAAATATATTAACTGACTTGGTATTACATGGATCTCACTACTTTTTACGGTAAAAGTGAGTTGCTCGGCTTGGATTGTTTTACAAGTATTGTTTTTGGTGGGATCTCATTTCTTTTTATAGCGTCTCTCATTCTATCTATTTCGTTTAATGAATCAACAATACATAGGTTTATTCGAATTTGTAGCAGTCTTATTCATCGATTTGAAGTACTGCTAAAGTATCTACTCGACAAGCTGAATCAAACGAGTAAAAACTCGACATGGTCAAGTCGTTTTATAACGGAATTCCTATGGCCACTTTCAAGCTCCATCAACAGATCTTGGAGACCATCCAAAGACAAAGTACTCATCAAAACGAATCAAACGAGTCTTAAATCGATGGGTTTTGTCGTTCTATAACGGAGTTCCTATGGCCACCTTCCAGCTCTATCTTCAGATCCTGGTTACCAACTAAAGACAGAGTACTCATCAAGACAAATCAAATGAGTTCAAACTCGATGGGGTTATGTGGTTTTATAACTGAATTCCTATGGCCACCTTCCAGCTCCATCATCAGAACTATTCAGAACCCTGAACATCACTAAAGACAAACTACTCGACAAGACAAATCAAACGAGTCCAAACTCGATAGGGCTATGTCGTTTTATAACGGAATTCCTATGGCCACCTTCCAGCTACATTATCAGATCAGTTCCATATCATCATAATATTGCATTGATAGGCGATATACATATACGTGCAAAATTTCAGATCAATCAGAAACTAGGAAGTATGTTTAATTTAATAACTCGTAAAATTCATTCACTGAAAATGTAACTTTAACTTTGTAATCCTATACAATTATATGGGATTACAAAGTTATTTATGCAGTTAGTTTATCTAGAAAACTAGACTGAAATTGTATATTTTTTTAGTTTTTCCATGGTTTATACACTAAACACTAATTGTATTCTAAATTTGAAGCTTCTATGTCTGCTAGAAGTGCCTTAGACTTTTGATGATCGGTCAATCAGTCAGTCAGTGAGTGACAAAACTAAGGAACTTTGATTAGTTATAATTCTTAAACTACTGGTTCAAATTGAATGAAATTTTAAATATACCGTGTTACACAATGCCTAATTGGTTACTAAAAATTCAAGCTTCTAGTTTTATCCACAACGAAGTTATAGGAGGCCGAAAATGGCCTGAACTGGTTCGAGAAAAGGATAGTACGCCGGCCCCCAGATGTCTGGTGGCTCTGTGCTCTTAGAAAATCGTAATCTTAAATAATGAGTGAGAGAGTGATGACAGAGATATTTTTTTGTTTTCAGGGCGAAAGGCGTTTCGGCTACATTCCATTGGTTGGTAAACAGGGCGCGATCTACAAACGACATGGCCTCTTCTGTTGCACGCCTCAGAATTACCCTGACGCCATCAATCACGTTAGTATAAGTACAACACTGTGTAACTTGAATCTTACCTCATATTAGGGTGGTAGCAAAAATGCGGTCTCACGGTCCTAATTTTTCCTAAGACTGAATGTTAAGGCGGGTCCTCTAGCAAAACGCAGCGCTAGCCGTTTTTTAAGAGTAACAAACATCCTCACAAACTTTCGCATTTATAATACTAGACTGTAGCCAGCGGTTTCACCCGCTACAACTCAAAAATTATCCCACGGGTGGATAAAATCGGGATAGAAACTATCATATGTGTTAAACTAGGTTATAAACTATCTGTGTACCAAATTTTTATCTAAGTCCGTTCAGTAGTTTTTGCGTGAAAGAGTAACAAACATCCATCCATACATACATACAGACTTAAAAATTTTCACGTTTATCGGGGGGCACGGCAGTGCCCCCGGCCAAGTCGAGCGCGAAGCAAATACTTCCGTACCATCCTTTACTGGAACCATTTCGCCGCATTTTCAGGCCCCTATTTGAGAACCTCTGGATATGACCAGGACGCAGAAATTTTCGTTATCCAGTAAGCTATAAAATCACACATAAAATAAAAAATCTCAAGTCTGTAGGTCATTTAGTTCCGAAGTTAAGCGAACGCAAAGTTTCGCATTTACGACACTCACTCACTCACCCACTCACTCATGATCATCAGAATAGAACTAGTACTTCCCATAAACTCAGAGAGCTGAAATTTGGTTCAGAGTTACGGTTTAATGGCCACATAAAGAGATAACTATAAAAACTAGGATAATCAAAGATCTGGAGTACCTGGTGACACTTATTTGAAAACACAAGAGCCCAACCAAACACGCGAAAGGGCAATACGAAACACTGTTGCTATTGTACAATAATCAGAACCGGGAAAAAAGAAGAGAAAGATTTGTAATAATAAAAATCTACTCCTAAGAAAAAAAATGTGTCAAATATGAAAATAATAATAAAATAAATCAATATTCCCACGTTTCTACAAAAAGAAAGTGAAATCCCACCAAAAACATTCTGTAAAAAACTAGCTAAGTCTCGATGGCGCTGCTTGTTTATCTCCAAAAAGTAATTATACTGCGCTTTCTTTATTATTATAGTTAATGTTGTGTGACTTGGCCGTTGAAGGGTATACAAGGGTACAAATCCAGGTGCTCCATGACACAATTGCACCAATCTGTTGCCAGAACCGCTACCCATTGACGATGGAAAATTGCCACTTGGAAAACTTTGATTCAATAACTAGTCAATGGGGATTGTCTAAAATTCTTAACTATTAGATTTTATTTTATTTTTTGAAAATTTAGACCATTTTGAGAAACTGATTTGAATATTTTGATGATTTGAAAATTTTTAAGGTAGGTGACGTCATCAGTGACTTCAAAAGATTGTGCCGTTGCCTCATTCAAAATCAAAATCAAAATATTTTTATTTCACATAGGCCTACATGGGCACTTATAAAACGTCGGTAAAAAGGGGCATTAATACATAAATAAAATTGTATATCTATCAACACGACGTCATCCATCTCACATCTGTCAATCAAAGTGTCAATAGACGTCATACATAATCGAATATGTCTTATTTACAAATACAAGCTTATTTTTCGAAATTTCGACCGAAACAGTAAACGGAAAGTGGTTTTTGAAGGTGTTAGAATACGTTTACAATCGACGCGGTGACATTTTGTTCGTTTTCCTGAACCACAATGAGCGATAGTTTTGTTAACCCTAGAAAGATAATATAGCAACTAGCGTAAAAGACAATCATACGTCTGTCAGACGTACCTTAGTTAATTAAGAGTTTTTTGCAAGCTAACGGAAGTATTATCATGCCTTAAAGGTTGAAATAAATTAAATAAATAAAACGATAAAATAGCAATAATAAAGTTTAATTGACAAATTACAAACAAAAATCGTAAACTTCTTTACAAATTAACAAAAACTGAACTTGTCTTCTATAGGAACATATTTAATCACTTTCGGTCTTTATATTTTCATATTTTGTACTTTTACATTTAAATAAACGTTGTTCCTCTAGCTGATCGAACAATTTTGCCTAGGTTCTAACCTTTTTTTTTTTGGGGTGGGAAATCTTCAAATAACCCTTCCCGCTCTTGGGCAGAGCAAAAGGGAGTGTCAGACTTCTACTGACTTAAAACCACCCATGTTCCTTCATAACCCTATAATAATAATAATATGTCTAATGGTACAGTTTGATCAAATTTCTAGGTTTTTCTTAAAATGCCCATAATTTTCAAACTGCATGGGATAGATTTTTTTTCAGATTTTTCTCGTGATTGTTATGATCAATCATGTCACCCCGTTTCGGCTTGACGTTGAGTTCTGGGACACCCTGTATATGTATGTCCGTTTCTTTGTTCCCTCATAACTCCTAAACGGATGAAGGGATTTGAATGAAATATACGACGTTAGATTCGTCTTGATGGCGCGAGTGTCATTAAAATGGCTACATTAAAATTAAAACGAAGATAATTGCTGGTTTTGGGGGCCAAATCGTGGATTTGAAAAAATTAAAAAAATCCATTACCATCGAGTAGGGTATCAAAATGAAGAGTTTTAAAAGGAGATTACAAAAATATATGACACTTATATGTTTAAAATAAATTCAAAGTCACAAATTCTGTAAACAAACACAAAAGTTAAATCATCTGCGAAGTATTTTACGCGACCAACGAAAGAACAAACACTAAAGAACTAAAAAGTTAGAAATAAAAATAGGTAGTTAAAAAACTAAAAAACCCGACTGAAAAGACTGAAAAGCAAAAAACAAGCACATTTTAAATTAAACAAAACTTGGAAGCAGGCAAGGCAGGGTTCATTTGAATATTAAATAATGAAATGAAAATAAAATGAACCCCGCCTGCTTTCAAGTTTTGTTTAATTTAAAATGTGCTTGTTTTGGTGCTTTTCAGTCTTTTCAGTCGGGTTTTTTAGTTTTTTAACTACTTTTTTTTTTCAATTAGCTTTCTAATGTTGAAAGAATTTTCCAAGTCGTCTCAGTTCGAGTTAAATCGTAACAAACAAAAAAGCTAATCTTTTCTCTCTATAATATTCGATAGAACCTTAGATTACATTATTAAATTGAGAATTACTATAGGTCCCTATCTCTTACTGTTAAATATACAATCATCATCATCATCATCAGCCTATATTGTTCCCACTGCAGGGACTCGGGCCTCCTCTCTAGGAGTGGGATGGGCTATAATCCACGACGCGGGCCAGTGCGGATTGGTAGATGTCACAAACTTCAAATTTTTGGTTCTAAGATATGCCGGTTTCCTTACGATGTTTATCTTCACCGTTTTGAGAGCAGTGGTGATGAAATAAATTACTTACACAAAGTAATGCGCCTGCCTGGGTTCGAACCCACGACCAACTGTTCGTAAGTCGGAGCCGCCACCACTGGGCCACTAATATTAAAGGGCCACAAAACAATATACAATAACACCTTTTAAATATTATGGTGCAATAAATATTTTGAATTTCAATTTCCCGGAGGCCAGAATCTCCATGTATCTACATCGGGACGCGAGGGCCGGTGGACCGCGTAATTATTTTCACGCGCGTACATTTTAACATTGCGATATCTTCTAAAATATTTGTTCAAACCATATAGAGTAAAAAGAACAAATATTCTATTTTAAATTTCCTTTCTAACAGACATATTTATTTAGATATAGATTAATACCATATGGGTTAAATAAGCTTCGCAAAAAATAATTCTATTTAAAATAACATTTCGATAGTAAAAAATGGTTACAGTGAGTCAATCTTAGTAGATAGATATATGCTGTCGCGGACTTATTTGTAGAACTTTTAAAAAGGAACATTTCTTTCATACATAATACTTGCATAACTTAAACCATTTTCGCAGCGCACGCAACGGAAGCTCTCAATATGGAAAATCGTTTCCCGTTTTTGCAACATTTTTTATTTATGCTCCACTCCTATTGGTTGTAGCGTGATGTTATATAACAAAGCCTTCCTCAATAAATGGACTATCCAACACAAAAAGATTTTTTCAATTCCAACCAGTAGATCCTGAGATCTTAGCGTTCAAACAAACAAACAAACAAACCTTCAGCTTTATAATATTAGTTTATATATTAGTAAGATATGAATATTTTTCATGATTAATTAGTCCGTAATGATCAGTAACGCTATTCCTCGAAATGGTTTTTCACATACAACATTTAAAAAATATGAACAATGCGCATTGTAGGTTTGATAAAGCTGCGTATTTCAATAATACTTATGTGTAGGCGAGCCTGAAACAAACAGTATAAAAAAACACAGACCAGTACAGACGGACTTCCAATCATTGATAGAAGACCGTCTGTACGTCTATTTTTTGTTAGATCGGTTGTCGATTTGATGCTCCAAAAATAAGAAAGCAGAAGTCAGCATTGTCGATGCGGAATGCACGTGTTGCACAATCAACAACAGCCTAAAATGAGACACTAACGTCCAATTACCAATACCAGTATGGGTTATTATCTCGCTTAACAAACATAGATAGTTATAACAGATATAACATTACGTGTAAACAAAATTGACTTGTACCCACTAACGTATAAAGAATGTTCAACGGCCAAGACACACAACAAAGAAAGCGCAGTAAGGAACCTTAGACTTGGTACGACTTTGTCTAGATTTCATTACTTTTTAGAGATAAACAAGCAGCTCCATCGAGATTTGGCTAGTTTTTTACATAATGTTTTTGGTGGGATAATATTAATAGGATAGGTATATTAGTAGCATACATTTGTATTTATTATGAGTGTCTTTCAGGTATCATTAGGTCCAAAGACAAATCAATTCAATTCAATTTAACAAGTGTGTGAAGAGCAATAAGCAAATTAACCTCTTGTTTTATATTTCAGAAAAACTTTCCAAATTCGGTGTTATATCCTGGAGAAGAGTACGTCCACAGAATTCAGTACAAGTTCGGTTTACTCATCGGGCGATATGTTTAAAAATTAACCAAACTATGGCTACGGCCAAAATATGTAGTAAATTAAATAAATATTGTAAAGGGACATATTACATTAATTGTTTTCTTTAACCCTTAATTTGACTTTGTCCGGTGGGACGGACAAAGTAAATCGCACACCTTGACTTATTTTGTTGAAACTTTTTTTTTTTTTTCTTAAATGTAAATAAATATTGGACAAGAACATAGGTATCTAGGTACATTAATTTATTGAAAGTATACATATTTTAATAACCTGGCTTGCATACATAACATAGCTTGCAACCTTCCTCGATAGATCACCATAGTAATATTTTTTCAATTAGCTTTCTAATGTGAATGAATTTTCAAAGTCGTCTGAGTAATTTTTGAGTTAAATCGTAACAAACCAAAAATCTAATCTTTCCTCTCTATAATATTAGTTTAGATGACCTTAGATTGTATTATTAAAGTGAGAATGACTATAGGTACCTACCTATATCTCTTACTTTTAAATATACAATCATCATCATCATCATCAGGGACTCAGGCCTCCTCTCTAAGAGTGCGATGGGCTATAATCCACCACGCAGGCCCAGTGCGGATTGGTAGATGTAACATATCTCCGAATTTTTGGTTCTAAGACATGCCGGTTTCCTCACGATGTTTTCCTTCACCGTTTTTAAAGCAGCGGTAATGAAATAAATTACACGCAAAAAAATATTTGGAAAACAACCCCCAATCTGAGCCCAGGACCACGGAACGCGGCCAAAAGCGCAGGGCTGGTAGGTGAGTATGCCTTCAACTCCGTGCCCCACTCGACGATTTTGGAGGCGCTCCGGTATCACGGAGTGCCCCAATACTTGCGGAACCTCCTGGCCAGCTACTTGGAGAGCCGAGAGGTCCTCCTCGTGGACAAGACGGCTACGGTGAGGCGGTACGGCGCAGAGTCCGGTGTTCCACAGGGGTCAGTGCTGGGGCCCCCCCTTTGGAACATCGGGTTCGACTGGCTTCTGCGGGGAGCCCTCCTCCAGGGCACGAGTGTCATCTGCTACGCGGATGACACTCTCCTCACTGCCCGGGGGAGGAACTTTGGGGACGCGGCCTGTCTGGCCTCGGCTGGCGGATCTTTGGTTGCAGAGAGGATCCGCCGCCTGGGATTGAAGGTGGCGCTGCACAAGACCGAGGCCGTGTTCTTTCGCGGGCCTCGGCAGCGCTGCCCTCCCGACGCTCACATTGTCGTAGAGGGCGTCAGAATAGAGGTCCAGCCCCAGATGAAGTATCTGGGCCTATCCTAAGGCGAAATGCCGGCGCTTGTATGCCGGCATCCTGAAGAGCATGGCCCTATACGGGGCCCCCATCTGGGCGGACTCCCTACACAGGCGGGAGAATGCGACAGCCATCCGCAAACCCCAAAGGGCCATTGCACTGCGGGTGGCGAGGGCCTACCGCTCGGTGGGCTTCTCGGCGGCGTGCGCTCTGGCCGGCACCCCTCCTTGGGAGTTGGAGGCTTGGGTGCTTGCTAGAGTCTACGAGTGGACAGCAAGCCGGAAGGCGCTCGGGGAGCGCCCCGTCGCCGAAGAGCGGGAGGCGAAGGACGCCATCGTCCTCCACTGGACGGAGGACCTCGCCGTCGCCGCCTTTGGCCGCCGGACTTTAGACGCGATCGGTCCGGTCCTGCGGAGCTGGCTCGAGGGGCCCCACGGTTTCCTCTCGTTCCGGCTGGTGCAGGTGTTGTCCGGCCATGGCTGTTTCGGATCACACCTGCACCGGATCGGGAGGGAGGAGGCCCCAGCGTGCCACGACTGCGGCGCGGCGGAGGACACGGCGCAGCACACCCTCGAGGTATGTCCGGCTTGGTCGGAGCTGCGCCGCGGTCTGACCGCGGTAGTTGGACAGGACCTCTCGCTTCCCGGCGTAGTCAACGCCATGCTGGGGAGCGAGGAGGCCTGGGCAGCGGTTGCCTCCTTCTGCGAGGAAGTAATCTCGCAAAAGGAGGAAGCGGAGCGCGCGCGGGAGGATGACCCTCTAGCTGCGCCACTCCGCAGACGAAGAAGGGGTCGGAGAAGGCGCCAACCTCTCCCTCCTCATGGTGGCGATGGGCGGGTAGCCGGGGCGCCTGCACCCGCATTGCACCCATCACCACTTTCGTCGGTCACTCCCGGGCCCGTCCCCCTCCCCACGGGGAGGGTGTGAGGGGTCCGCCCTGAGGGGAAATCGTCGGCGGAGGACTGGACGTCAAGGCTGTGCCAACCTCCCAGTCCCTCGCCACTCAGACGAAGCGGGAGTGCCGCTGGGTCGTTTTAGTGGGTATACCGGATCAGACCGGGAAGTACCACATAGCCCCCCTATCCCCCGATGGGAGGGTATGCGTAATGCATTTTTTTTTCCCAGCGACAAAAAAAAAAAAAAAAAAAAAAAAGGTTAAGTTAGGTTTTTTTTTTTTTTTTTTTTTTCTTCGGCGGGAGTGGGAAATCCCCACGGACACCTCGACCAACTCTACCTTACGAGATGGTCGACGTAGTGCCGGACTCGAACCGGCTAAAACCACACTCCTGCCTTTGCTTCTACCTCCAACTTAATTGGAGATCATGTTTGTCCAATTAGTTCCGTTGTACGACACATGTTTGTTTACAACATTTGGGTGGTATTCCCAACATACAAAAGGGAGGGAGCCTGTTTTTATTTTATTTGTCTGTATTTTGATTCAGCTTCTTATCTTAACTTAGTTTTATTTTTTTATATTTCCATATCAACTATTGCCTATTCTAGATTTCATGCTTAATTACGGTATTATTATTACTAGCCTTATTCTATTCTTACATTTATCTATTTTTGTTTTTGTTTGGGTTTTATAATTTTTTTTTTTCTTAATTATGCTTATTTTTATAGTTGTATTTATTGCTACTTTACCTAAAAATATTTTAAATCTTTAATATCTATGCTAGTCTCTAATATATTACACTATATTATGACAGCATATTTTCTTATGCGGTTTTATGTTTTATTCCTATCTATAACTATTTTAACAATGAATTTACTATAATCTAAAAATATGTCTAAATTTCTGCTCTTAACTATATTTTTCGCATTTTCCGGCGTCATTTCCATGTCAATTTTATTTCTGGCGTTAAAGCGGTGCTTTTCGAATTGCGGGCACTCAAATAATATGTGCGAGACCGTCTCGCTCACATCCGGGTCACAGATGCACGATGGACTCTCCTTGCACTTGAAGCGGTGCAAGTACTCGGAGAATCCACCGTGCCCCGTCAGTATCTGCGTGTTTAGGCTATTTGTGCCGATCTTGCCAACAACCTTATAAGCCGTCCGCACATCTGGCAAGAACAACTTGGTCACCGATGCGGTACTACTGGTGCCGTATCTACAATCCCATTCGTCAAGCGTCGCCATACGTATGCTTCGCTTGACGAATGAGATCGGACACAGATCGTAGTCAGGTTTTCTCTTGGAGTTCTCAGCGGCCTCTTTTGCTAACTGGTCGGCTCTTTCGTTCCCCAGTAGCCCCACATGAGCTTTGATCCAGAACAAGTTTATCATCTTGTTTTGGAGGGATGCAGATCTTATATTATCCCTAGCTTCTACAGCCAGAGGGTGGAGCGAACTGGGATTTGTGATCGTCTGAAGAGCCGCCATTGAGTCGCTGAAAACTCCGAAAGAAGACGCCTTCAGCTTTATTATCTCGCGAGTTACCCTTGCCAGTGCTAGGAGTTCAGCCTGGTAAACCGTGCAGTACTTCGATAAAGCAAGTTTAAGGGCTCTGGTCTCAGCGTCCCTGTTCCATATGGACAGGGCAGCGCCGACCCCTCCTCCAATCTTGCTCCCGTCAGTGAAAATGCAAACATCGAAGTTACAGTTGTTATTTAGCTGCTCTTGGTTTACCAGGCCGTCAAACTTTAGGGTGGCGCGCACCGCCGGATGAGGAGCGTCCATCGCCGAGGTCATTCGCTCGACCTCCCTGTCCCCCAGTGCGGTCTGGGGCACTCCCCTCTTGGCCTCGTATAACGATGCCGCCTCGCGGACTCGGAGGTCGAGGGGGAGCAACCCAGACAGCACCAATGCTGAGTTCAGGGAGACCGTGCGATATGCCTTGCATATCTTCTGAGCAATCCCACGTTGCACGGTCGCAAGTTGTTTTTGTACGCCCAACTTTTTGGCCGCCGGCGCCCATACACTAGCGGCGTAAAGAATTATGGGCTCTATGGTTGCCACGTACATCAACCGTAAAACTTCTGGGTGCAACCCCCAACTGACCCTTGCGGCTCTGCACAGCTGCTTGTAGATGGCTATTGCCTTCCTACAAACAACTGAGACATGGGTATTGTAGGTTAGTTTCTCGTCGATGGTTACACCCAGAAGCTTTATTTCTTTGGACATGCCAATGCTGATCCCCCCCATGCTCAGGCGTGGTGTGTCGTATTTCAGCTTTCTGGTTATGACCATGGCAGTTGTTTTATGTGGTGCGAATTTAAGCTTATTCTGGACACCCCACGCCAGAACATGATTGAGGGCGGCATTGGCACAAGCCTCCACCTCTTGTGCGGTCTCGCCGTCAAAAACCAAGACGATGTCGTCCGCAAACGCCTGGTCGTGTATTCCCTTTTTTTCTATTAATTTTAGGAGGGGGTCAAGTACGAGGTTCCATAATATTGGGCCCCCAATCGAGCCCTGGACACAGCCTTTACTTGTTCCTTTGCTATATATCTCCCCGCCATACCTTATGGAGACTTTGCGATCTCTGAGGTAGCTGTCTATGACCCGCCTGAGATTGACCGGACACTTTTCCTCCGCCAGACGGACCCTTATTGCTGGCCACCATGCGCATTCTTCGGATTGAACGAGCCCATCGAATTTTTTAGTTCCGCCATTGTGAACGGTGGGTCGCAAGGATCACTTTGCGCCCCAGAGTTCACACTGTCGGCCCTCACTCGGATGGATCGGTGATGGGCGGTGTCACAATCAGAGCGGTCTTCCGGATAGAAAGTTTCCGCTAACAACATCACCGAACCCTTCGCATCCAGCACGACCCCATCCCTTTCCAGTGGCAGGTCTTCCTCCCTACGTTGCGTCCTGCCTATCACTCTGTATATTCCTTCCCATACCCCCTCCTTATCCTGTTTCCCGCAAAATTCCTTCCAACTCTCTATCTGAGCTTTGGCTGCTTCTAATTCATATTCTTCTTTCTTTTTCAGGTACTCCTGTATGACCTTGGACCTCCGGACTTCGGCGGCACAGCGGATTCTGCGCTTCATGGTAGCGACGGTCTTCTTCAACTCAACGATTCTCTTGGACCACCACGGCAAGGTAAGTTCCTCTTTGACTTTTTTAGGCGGTATAGTCTGCGCACATGCTTGATCTATGGCTTTTGTGAGGTTGTTTGTAGCTGTTTCAATTTGCTGTGCGTTATTAATTTTGTTAATTTCGACTGCTGTAAATTCAAGCTCTATTTTCAACTGGCCAAACTTTTCATGAAACTTTGACCAGTTGGCTTTTTTTGTGTTGAATTTTCTGGTCGTTCGCTCGACTTGAGTACCCTTACATTTTTGCAGGAGAATTTTGAATGTGATGGCGTTATGATCCGAGGTTGTAAATTCTTCGTCTACTTTCCAGTCGTCTACCATGGCCAAGATGTCGTTGGAGCAGGCAGTAATGTCCACGTGGCTGCTGTACCGCTTTCCTCCTCGGATGGTGTCAAAGGTTGGAATTGTCCCTCTATTTAGAATATTCAGGTTTAGCTCGCCAAGAGTTCCTGCTACTTCTTCCCCCCTGAGGTCAGCCGTCGGGCTGCACCACCAAATGCTCTTAGCATTGGCATCACCTCCAACGATCAAATTTCTGGAACCGACTACGCGCTCTATTTGTCTCAGGTGTTCGAGATATTGTTCAATAGGCTGGTCTGGCTCGAAGTAAAGAGAGACAAGCGTGATCTCCCAGGCACTGGTCTGGATACCCACCACTACGATGTTTTTCGTGGTGAGTTTTGGGTACTGCTTGACTGTAAAGTCGCTGTTAAAGACAGCTATTGCTGCCTTGACAGTCCCGTCTCCTGTTCCAGTGTCCTGGAAGATTCTAACGCCCCTGTGACTCTTCATTACTTTCGCCCCGCCGACGTACGGTTCCTGAAGGAGTGCTACAGCTATACCACGCTCGGCAGCTTCAATTAAAAGCTCATTGGTTGCTAGCTTCTTGCGCTGGAGGTTTGCCTGTACTGCTCTGTAGTGTTTGTTTTCCATTGGGGTGCCCTTAACAATAGGCAACAGTCGATCTGGCTATTTCATCCCATTTGTTCCGTACTGGGCAGTCGAGGCCAAAAGCATTGTGCGGTGTTCCGTTCTCTATTTTCTTCATATATTTTTCGCCTTCATACAGTTTCGGCAGGCGGGTGGAGTGCCTGAAAGCCAGTCCGAGCATTCTGTTCTCATATGAGGACCTCCGCAATGTTCACACAGGTCTGCAGACTCTTTGCAATACCGCTTACCGTGTCCGAATCCCAGGCAGCGGGTGCATTGGACAAGCGGGGTCTGATCTTCGACCCGGACGCGCTGGAGGTCAATGTGGACTGTCCCGATCTCCACCGCACGTCGCCAGATAGTAGGCGAAACGCTGATGACAACGTGGCCAATGTGTGGGTTCCTAGTCCTTCTTCGGTACCTCACTTCCACCCTGTTTTCCTCAGGGTCGAGGCCGTCAAAGACACCCTCGTTCTGATTCCGCAACGCCTTAAGAACGTCTTCGTTGGTATTAATGACCAAGACGTTCCTCAGGATCAGAAGCGGGTCCTTGTTTTTGACTTCCTCGACCGTGAGGTCAACTCCCTCTCTCTGCAACCGGTCCTTTATTTTTCCCCTTTCTGCTTCAGTTTGGAGTCCTATGATAACTTTTCTATCCTTGGCTTTCCTCACCTTTTCGACCTTTATCCACCCCTCCTTTGCGTCTATCGCCTTCCTTACTCTGCTGAGCACTTCATCACCCGTCTCCGTCTCATCCTTGGATGTGACCACAACCGAGTGCAAGGTGTTGCGAGTCGGCATTGCCTTTACGCCCTGGGCTGCGGTCACACTCGCGTAGGTATTTCCTTGCTCAAGCAACTCCTTCTGGTGGTCTATTGCGTACTTCAGCTCCTCCATCTTCTTATTGTTCTCTGCCAGCAACTTCGAGTGTTCTCGAATTTCGGTTGCCAGCAGGTTTTGGTCGGTGTTAATTGAGAAGGTAGCATCAGAAACGACAACTTCGGGCTGTATGGTATTATTCGCACCCACTGCGTTTTTTGATTTAATCTCCTTTTCGGCCTCCTTCACCAGCAGGAGTAAACGGTCCAGTGATTCTACAATACCGTTTTTTATCTCTGTCTTTGTGTTTCGGGAAGAGCTCAGCAATTGTTTTGCTTTGATCAAGCAGGCCCTAGCTTCCGATGACCGATCTGCGTACTGAGGTTTCGGCGGTGAATGCACCTCTATGAGTTTGGTGTTCGTTGCGAAGGTTTTCTTCTCTTGTGACTGTGGAAGCTTTAGTGCAGGTTTGGCAGGGCCGCCTTTAATCGAAAATATTTCTAGTCTCATTTCATTCATTCCATTTCTCGCACGTATGCCTCTCGTACTTTTATTCCACATACTTTATCTTTCTTTCATTCCTTACTCTTTCAGTCTTAAGGGTAGGACGCCCTTCTACTGTCACTATTTTAAAGATTTTTCTCTTTTTCTTTATTCTGGGTATAACACGTAGACACTTTCTTTATTTATCTTTTACAATAATTCTTAATCTATATTTATTCTAATGCTATTACATATTTGTTTTGCCTACTTATATATATAACATGTTTCACATCTTATTTGTTTATACTTAATTCTAGATTATTTATCTTTTACAATAATTCTTATTCTATATTTATTCTAATGTTATTACATATATTTGTTACTTAATTCTAGATCGACTATTTCTTACGACTAATTATTTTGCTACGACTAATTTGGTAGTCGTAGCAAAATAATTATTAATATTATTTTTGTGCTTTTCCCCGTTTCAAAGAAAGGGCTCTTAGAATTCTAGTTACTTATTCGTTCCAGTTCTCGCATTTATTCCTCTCGCACTTTTATGCTTCATACTTTATCTTTCTTTTGCACATCCATTCATTCTTAGCCGGGTGGGAGTCCCGCTATTCTGACTACTTGCAACTTTTTTATTAGGGTAGTTTAGGCAGATAAATGTTGTTTTTATTTACATTGTTGGTTTTACAATAATCCTTAATTCTATTTCTTTACTTACTATATTTTATTATGCTAAGTTTTATTTATTCCATACTTTTTATATAATTCTGTTCTACTTTGTTTTCATGTGTTTTCTTATTTTACTACATTTTCATATTCTAATCTAGGTATCTAGTACATGTTAGGTTAGGTTAGGTTAGGTTTTTTTTTTTTTTTTTTTTTTTGTTTGCTTTTCCCCGTTTCAATGAAAGGGATCTTGTTAATCTAGCTAGTCATTCATTCCAGTTCTCGCATTTATTCCTCTCGCACTTTCATGCTTCATACTTTGTCTTTCTTATATTCATCTTCTCATTCTTAGCCGGGTGGGACTCCCGCTGTTCTATCTACTTTTATTATTTTATTTCTTTTTATTAAGGGTGTTTAACACGACTCTGCTTTATTTTTATTATGGTTCTTACATAAGTTTCTATTACTTGCTATTTTATCTAAGTCTATTTATTTTCTACATACAGTTTTTTGCATATCTAGTTTATGGACAGTCTCTCTGATTTTTATGTTGTTTATACAACATGCACTCAGTTATTTTAGACATTATTATTTACTTCTTAAATATCTAGCATATTTTCTTAATGGTTAGTTTTACATTTATTTCCTTATTTTATATCTAACAATAGCAAGTTTATCCTAATACATTACTTTCTTTTTATTTTCTAACATGGTTTCTTAACTTCTAACACAATCTTATTTTCTAACACAATGAACTCAAATTTTTATAACACAATTTTCTGTACTTAGTTTCGGTTTCTAGACATACGGTTTGGACCTACTTGATTAAGGCTGTTCTAAGGGCTTGTGTAACTTCCTTTCGCTTTGTTGCGTTTATTTATTTTCATTACTATTTCGGCAATAATATAATATATACTTAAGTTATACATATTTATTGTCGTTTCTTATTCTAGGGTTTTTTATAATACTCAACGTCATCAGGGGTTGTTTGGTGTGTGTGTTTGGTGTTGTGTGTGTGTTTTGATATATCTGTATATATTTACTATATATCTGGTATATCTGTGTTTGTTGTGGTTTTTTGGTTTCCATGTTTATGTTCGTTTCGTAGTTGTTATCTACTTCTGTGATGTACTCCCAGTTTGTGTTGCTGTCTTGGTGTGTTCGTGTATGTGTTGCGTGTGTTTCTGTGTGTGTAGCGTGTATTTCTGTGTGTGTTACGTGTGTTGCGTGTACCTTAGGGAGCAGTTTAGGCGTATGCCGTAGTCGTCCGAGCCAGATAATCCCATTTCTTGCGGACCGGGCACTCCACGCTGAAGGCGTTGTGGTCAGTTCTCTGAAACTTAGAGTGTGAGCAGTTGCAGCACTGAGGTACATTGCCCGCGACAAATTCCGCGCATTTTTCGCGAAGGTGCGGTCCCCCGCAGTGACTGCACCTGTCCACACTCTCAGTACAAAATTTTCGGCCGTGTCCAAACTCCAAGCATTTCGTGCATTGGATGAGCGGCGACTGATCCTCCACCCTGACCCTTTGCAGGTCAAGGTAAAGAGCCCCGGCCTCCGTCATCCTCTGCCACGCTTTCGGACTGACCTGGACGACCACGTGCGCTGTTTTGGGGTTTCTAGTCCTCTTCTTATATTTTATGACCATTTCCCTCTCTTCTTGGTCTAAGTCCCTGAATATATTTTCGTTCTGGGAGTAGAGCGCATTCACCATTTCGTCATCTTCACTGTCCAAAAAGACGTCTTTTAGGACGACGAGCGGGTTTTTATTTTTCATTGGTGCTACTACTAGGCCTCCACCTCGGCTTTCAATTCTCTCTTTCACTTTCTTAAGCTCCGCCTCCGTTTCGCACCCCAGTATGACCGTCTGGTTTTTAGCTTTTCGGACTTTGTTTATTTTTAGGCCAGTTCCCCTGGCATCGACCGCCTCCCTCACCCTGGCGAGTACCTCGTCTGCAGTCTCCTGGCTGCCTTCAATGGTAATCGCCATCGAATGAAGTGCCGGTCGATGCCCGGGTTTGGCTGCCGTAACTTTTGCGTATGTCGGCGAGTCAGGTTTTGGTTCACCTGCCGCTTCCCTTATTGCCCCCTGTATCTTGTTGGTGCTGGTGGCGACTTCACCGACAACGTCACCGATTCTGTCCTCGAGAGCAACAGCGGCGCGACCCACGACCTTCACCCCTTCTATCGCGTGGCCTATGCTCTCTTGGACTACGTCGATCTTTACACTGACCTCGTCGATCTTGTCGATGACCTTGTCGATGATGTCGGCACCACTATCGGAGTAGTGCTCCGTGATGTCATCGAGGCCTTTTGCTACTTTCTCCTCTAGGTCTTTGAGCCGCGTGTTTATATTCTCCTCCACCTTTCCCAGCCTTTCGAGAATTTCTACCGGTAATTCGTGTGATGCAGGTGTGGTGTTGGTCTTTTTTTGCGGGACTGTTTTAGGCGCTGTTTCCAGGCTCTTTACTCGCTTACTGAGCTCAAAGAGGATCCGGAGGCTTTTATCTGACTGGGTCTCCAGGAAGATCTTTATGTCTCTCCTCATCTGAGGGTATTCCTTGACTCTAGTTGGTATGTCTTCAAAAGTCTTCATGACCTCCTGGAGAAGTCTGTCATTCGATAATGCAGCGTAGGTGTCCGGCTGCTTTTTGTATACCTCCATGTTGTCAATGGACCTTCTTTTACGCTCTGGTCGACGGATAAAAGTCCTGGCGGCGTCCAGCGCTTGTCCAGGCGGGCCCACTGGGCTAGGGGTGGTGGCGGGAGCGACGGCGCCAGAGGACCCTGCCGTCAACGACGGTGGCGATACGGCTGTTTCCGCCATTGTTCCTCGAACAGCGTCTTTCCTGCCGTAAGTCAGGGATGTCCCCTTCGGCGTTTCGCGTGTTCCCGAGGGTCCCTCGTTTCCCAAGTGGGAAGGTGACGTGGACTCATGTGGTCCTCTGGTACCGGCTCCTGGTCCTTTCGTCACTGGGGTGCGAATTCCGAGAACCATTTTTGTTGATTGATGGGTTACGTGTGGTTATTTAGTCTAGCGTGTCGTGTGGCGTGTGTGTATAGGGCACCGCAATAGGAACGGGGAAAATTGTCAGATGAGTATTGTAAAAATGAAGTAAAATTTAAAATAAAATAAATTTAAAAGTAAATTAAAATTAAAATGTAGAAACAAAACCGCACACACAATCTTAAAAACTAAAGCACAGTACCAACAAAAGTTGTAATACCGTCTCTACAAATGCTCTACCCAGACTCACAAAGTGTTTGGGTAGCGGTCAAGAGCTCTATATAAGCTCTGGGTTAATTTACGTCGTTAAAGACTATTTCCGACTTTTTTGCAAAAGTGGCTCTATGTAGAGTCAGTCTGATGAAACCACTGTGTAGAGCCCGCCGAGCCCGTTCCAACGAACCCAAACTCGAAGCACCTAGCCAAAAGGGGGGCGGAGCAATCGAAGTTTAAAATTTCTGGTTTTTATCCAAGATGGTGGCCAAAAGATGGTTAAAGCTGGTTAACTCCACAACCGCTTGACCGAATTTCACCGTGCTTGGGTTCGTCTTACTGGGCTCGATGAGTTCCAGACAATGGTGTAATTTTCAGGCTGAAAAAATTTTAACTCCTGAAAACGCCTGAGAGACAGCCCGCTCAAAGGAGAGTCATCAGACGATTCCAACAAAGCAAACCCCGCCGCTCCACGACCCCCCGAAGCGGAGATATGGGTGTTTTAAGTTCAGCAAAGATGGCGGAACAGCTGTCAAAGTCTGACTTAGACTGGTGATATCTCCACCCCGGAAAGCCGTAGAACCCCCGAGTTTGGACTCTTCGGGCTTGTCCTGAGCCCACTCTTCACGTGAGGTGACCTTCAGGTGACTGAAAATTTTCAGACTGAAACCGCCTGAAATCTATTCAGGACGACAGAGCTCGTCCCCCTGATCAACAATCCAAAAACCGCAACCCTCTACGACCACTGATACCGGAGCTGCGTCAAGTCAAAGTTTTCCAAAATGGCCGCCCAACTGTCAAACACCAACTTAAAGCAGTTACAGATCCGCAACCGTCTATCGGAGAAAGTTGCGGTTTCGAATGTGAAGAATGCCCCGATCTCCCCTATACGCTAAAAGTAGTTTCAGCGCCGAAAATTTTCAGGCCTGAAAAACACCTGAAAACCGGACGACGGCAATTCTGCAAGTATCCCAATGGGAAATGTGCAAATGCGGGTCTTCTACGTCCAGTAACTTCGGAGATATTAGCACTTTAATGTTGTAACCAATAAAACCAATATGGCTGAAAAAAGCTATTTACGTCAATTTTGAAGTAACTGGGCGCAAGTTTGGGCTTAAACTAGTCACAAAGCACATTAACAAGACATTCCTGTGGTCAAAAATCAATTATTACTATTTATTCTGAAATTATTTCGAAAAATGTTTAAAAAATCTATAACTTTGTAACCGTTAATCATAAAAATTTGGAAAAACTTTCTAAATTATGGGCAAATTGTGTACTATTGATTTCTAAACTAAAAAATTAAAATTTTCTAAATTTACTATTAAAATTTTCTATTTACATGGTTTTTATGGTTTTTTAATTTCTACCTTAAATCTAAATAAGCTAAAAATCTGGATTTTTCTGTGTGTCCTCTTCTAGTGAGCGCGCAACAGGTAGCAGTTGCAGATTTGTAAAATTTTAGTTTCTTCAGTAGCTATTGTGGTTCAAAGTTACGGTTTTCAAATGGTTATAAAAAATTAAGTAATTGATTTAAAATTCCTGTCATTGCAGATTTCGTCCCCTCCAATCAGCTTCTTTTACACTGCAAAATTTCAGGCCGCTACAGTGTCTCGTTCAGGTTTTTCAGGCCACGTGGTTTTTAGTTTTTCCTGAATAACTCGAAGAGTTGTGATGTCAGGCAAATTAAAAGTGGTTCAGATGAAAGGTGGCGTTGCTCCGCTGTGTTTTTCAAAAGAAAAACATAGGGTTGTCAATCTTGTTTCGCCGCAATTTCGTCGAGAAGCTGCAGTTTCAAGAACTTAACCTCTCAAACGAAGGTTTTTCAGAAGTATCACTGCACAGCACTGAAATCCGGTTTGAAAATTCACTTGGTGGTGTGGGGGTAACTTTTTTGCACACACTGACACTTGATTTGTCAAAATCCGAGCACTTTTGACCTACTTTCCAAATTTTTACTACGGAGCGACTTTAAAAACGATCCGACCACCACGGAAGCTGGGGGGGAACTGGGTTAGGTTTTTTTTTTTTTTTTTTTTTTTGTTTTGGCAGGAGTGGGAAATCCCCACGGACACCTCGACTACCTCGCAGGCTGTGAGATAGTCGAGGTAGTGCCGGACTCGAACCGGCTAAAACCACACTCCTGCCCCACCAGTGTTCCTCTGACGTGGTCAGAGCCCTTAATGCTTATTTTGTGCCTTTTTCAGCAACTTTTAATAAAATTGTTGTATCGAGGCCGAAGAGACCACGCTCTTTCGCAAAATTGTTTCAGGTGTGTTGAATGCAATATACTAAATGTTATTTTATGTTTCAATGTTTTATAATTACGCTTCAAGTTATATTTTTCCTAAAATGTTTATTATATCTTTTAACTATTTATAATTGATGAGTTTAATTCTATTTATACTAATTTTTGTTCTATTTATTCATACTAATTTACCTATCTGTAATAAAAATAAGTTTTACTATTCGACACGTACGTAACTCCACTGTATTTATTATTTATTTATTTAGTTCTCTGTATGAAACATCGCCTTAATATCAAAAGTTTGGATTGTTTGGTTTATCGTTTATGATATCTCCACTATATACCAAATATATACTTAAATATCATATCTTTAACAGACTTCTGTGCGAACTTTTGAAATACTGCTTTAGTTGGTGGACGACAGATGTTTGCAACCACGACACAACTTAACGAGTCCATCGGAACTGGCCCATGGTCCAGCTTAACTTTAGTTATTTTATTATAAAATTCCCAACAGTTACCATTCTCCACAAGACCAGCCCCGGTGGATCGCCCTATGCGTCTGTAATCCGGTTGTGTCCCTTTTGAGCACTCCGTGTACGTGGAAGTGGGCGCGTCGACAACTTCAGCAATAACAAATAGTTGCTCGCGCGAATGCGTCCCACTTCCTACGTACCGGGCATTCGCTGCTAAATGCATTGTGCGAGTGTTCCCCCAGCTCCTTTACCCCGGCTCTGGTGCAGTTTATGCACACCGCTGCTTTGCCGACCTGTTTGTCGGGGCAGTCCACCCTAAGGTGGGGACCTCCGCAGTGACTGCACAGGTCGGCTGGCCCCGTGCACAGGCGTTTGCCGTGCCCGTACGCCAAGCAACGGGTGCACTGCACCAGAGGCGTCTGGTCCTCCACGCGCACTCTCTGGAGGTCAATACGGAGTTTGCCTCCAGAGAGTGCCCGCCTCCAGATTGCTGGGGAAACACTTAACACAACGCAGTTCACGTGTGGGTTACGCGACTTTTTGCGAAACTTTACGCACATTTTCAGTTCCTGGTCGGCGAGGCCGTCAAAGATCTCCCGGTTCTGGTTCCTAAGGGCCATCAGGACTTCTTCATCGCTGTGAACCACTAGCACTTCCCTCAGAACCAGAAGCGGGTCCCTATTCTTCACGGCTCAACCACGAGGTTCTCTCCGGCCGATTCGAGTCGCTGCTTGAGCTTTGCCCTCTCCTCTTGCGTTGCGCACCCCATAATGACCTTCCGGTCCTTGGCCTTTCTCACCCTTTCGACACGCACCCAGCCTTCTTTGGCGTCCACCGCTTTCCTGACCCTCTCTAGGATGTCACCGCTGGTGTCGTCCTCCTCTGTTGAGGAGACAACTACGGAGTGCAGAGTGGTTCGCTCCGGGGCCTTTGCCCCGGTGTGGCTCTTATTTGCAGCTGCTGCACTCGCGTATGTTGTCTCCCCCACACTCTCCCTGCCGGCCAGACTATCTCGGAGCCTTTCGAGTTTCTCGGAGTTTTCCTTTAACTCCGAGAGGTGCTCCTTGAGAGCGTTTGTGAGCACAGTCTGGCCGGCGAGAACTTCGCTAAGGGACGACTGGGGGATGCAGTCAGCGGTGGGCGCAGGTGCTGGTGCGGGTTCGGGTGCGGCCGGGGCCTTGTCCTGCTCAGACTCCTTAACAAGCTCAAAAAGCCTGTTTATTGCCTCGAGCACCGCTGCCTTAATGTCGGTCTTGAGGTTGCGGGAGTTGCCCAAATTGAGCTTTGCCTTGTTTAGGCAAGCTCTCGCCTCCTCAATCCGACTGCGACACCCAGCCACAGGCTTCCTGAGCTGTGTTAAGGCGTCCACAGGGGCTCGGCGCGTCCCCGGAGTGGCAAGCCCCCCCCGGGCAACGGAAGGAGTATCCTCCCCGAAGGAGATTCTTCTCCTCGCGCTAGCAGGGGGAAGTCCCGCTTCCTCCGCAGATCGCGGCGAGCCACTGGAGCTTTGGGCCCTCACGGTACTGGATGGGGTGCGGAACATTTTTAATAACCGAGTGGCAGATACAGATAGAACGGACCCCTGTAAATGGGAGGTCAGTCAGATATCTGCTTGGGAGGAGAGGAAGCTTCACGGACACTGGGAACTGTGACCCTGTAAAGGGGGGACACAGTAAGACAATACACAATAATCACAAAGATATTAGATAAAATAAATATTGTATAATTGATAAATTATAGTCAAATGTCAAAATTATTAAAATTAACCACAATACACTCCCCTCTAACACTTATATATACCAAACTAAGCCTAAAGAGCTGAAAACCAAAATAAAAATATTTTGCCGACCTCTCTCCGTTATCCTACTAGACACCATAGGGTGGGAAGGTGGGCAAAAAATTTTTCAGCTAGGCGCACGTGCGATATGTCAAAAGACGCGGCTCCGCGCGGGCTAGCCGTTTTCAGAATAAAAGTTGCTGTCGTATGAAGATAAATTTTGAGTTTTCCCCGAAAAACCAGTTTTTCGGGGTAAAAGATTTGGAAAACAACCCCCAATCTGTGCCCAGGACCACGGAACGCGGCCAAAAGCGCAGGGATGGTGGGTGAGTATGCCTGAAACTATGTGATATTTATAAAACTGAAGAAAATTGTAGGATAGCTTAGATATTAATTAATTTGTTATAAAAATTTGGAAAATTTTTCAAAGTGTAGGAGGGAGAAAAATTTTTCGCGTTCGGGTGAATAAAAAATGTCCAGGGAGTAGGCGGAACACTACTCCAGTCAATATCCGCTGAAAACAGCTCGAAAAACGCGTATATAGTACTAAAGATATCAACAACTGGGTTAGGTTAGGTTTTTTTTTTTTTTTTTTTTTTTTTTGTGCTTTTCCCCGTTTCAATGAAAGGGCTCTTATTATACTAGCTATTCATCCATTCCAGTTCTCGCATTTATGCCTCTCGTACTTTCATGCTTCATACTTTATCTTTCTTATATTCATCTTCTCATTCTTAGCCGGGTGGGACTCCCGCTATTCTATCTACTTCTATTATTTATTTATCTTTATTTAGGGATATTCAACACAACTCAGTTTTATTGACAATAAGTTTCTTACTTACTATTACATGCTATTTTGTGTAAGTCTATTATTTCTTTATTTTCTTAACAATATTTCTACATGCTAACTTTTGTTTATTCTAAACATCTGGTATACTATTTTTGCATGTGTAGTTTGTAGACATTCTCTCTTATATCTATGTTGTTAATACTATGTGCTTATTTATTTTAAAAACATTATTATTTCCTACTTAGAATGTCTACCACTTTTCTTTTATTATTTGCTATACATTTGTTTTCTTATTTTATGTCTATACAATACCAAGTTTATCCTTATACATAACTTAAATTTTATTTTCTAACATAGTATCTTAACTTAGCTTTCTTATTTTCTAACACAATAATAACCTCAATTTTTTATGACACAATTTTCTTTATTATTTCCGGTTTCTGGACATACGGCTTGGACCTATTCGCTTAAGGCTATTCTAAGGCTTGTGTAACTTGCTTTCGCTTTTTTACATTAATTTTCCTTGTTATTTTGGCAATAATATAGTATATACCTATATGTTATACATATTTATTGTCAATTCTTATACTGGGGTTTTTTAGTATAATCAACTTTTTCAGGCGATGTTTGGTGTGTGTGTTTGGTGTTGTGTGTGTGTTTTGATATATTTGTATATATTTACTATATATTTGGTATATCGGTGCTTGTTTTTGTTTTTTGGTTTCCACGTATATGTTCGTTTCGTAGTTGTTATCTACTTCTGTAGTGTACTCCCAGTTTGTGTTGCTGTCTTGGTGTGTTCGTGTATGTGTTGCGTGTGTTTGTGTGTGTGTAGCGTGTGTTCCTGTGTGTGTTGCGTGTGTTAAGTGTACCTTATGGAGCAGTCTAGGCGTATGCCGTTGTCGTTCGAGCCAGGTAATCCCATTTTCTGCGGACCGGGCACTCCACGCTGAAGGCGTTGTGGTCCGTCCTTTGCAACTTAGAGTGTGAGCAGTTGCAGCACTGGGGTACATTGCCCGTAACAAATTCCTCGCATTTTTCGCGTAGGTGCGGCCCTCCGCAGTGGCTGCACCTGTCCACACTCTCAGTACAAAATTTCCGGCCGTGTCCAAACTCGAGGCATCTCGTGCATTGGATGAGCGGCGACTGATCCTCCACCCTGACCCTTTGTAGGTCAAGGTACAGAGCCCCAGCCTCCGTCATTCTCTGCCATACTTTCGGACTGACCTGGACGACCACGTGCGCTGTCTTAGGGTTTCTAGTCCTCTTCTTATACTTTACGACCATTTCTTTGTCTTCGTTTTCTAGGTCCCTAAAGATATTGTCATTCTGGGAGTAGAGCGCCTTTATTAATTCATCGTCTTCGCTGTCCATGAAGACATCTTTTAGGACGACGAGCGGGTTTTTATTTTTCATAGGCGCTACTATTAGGCCTCCACCTCGGCTTTCAATCCTTTCTTTGACTTTCTTGAGCTCCGCTTCTGTGTCACACCCCAGTATGACAGTCTGGTTTTTGGCCTTCCTGACTTTATTTATTTTTAGGCCACTTTCCCTGGCGTCTACCGCCTCCCTTACCCTGGCGAGCACCTCGTCAGCAGTCTCCTGGCTGCCTTCCAAGGTGACCGCCACCGAGTGGAGTGCCGGTCTATGCCTGGGTTTTGCTGCCGTGACGTTTGCGTACGTCTGCGAGTCAGTTTTTGGCTCGCATGCCGCTTCCCTTATGGCCTCCCGAATCTTGTCAGAGCTGGTGGTGACCTCACCGACAACGTCGCCGATTCTGTCCTCAAGAGCAACTGCGGCGCGGCCTACGGCCTTCACCCCTTCTATTGTGTTGCCTATGCTCTCTTGGACTGTGACTACCTTTGCGCTGACTTCATCAATCTTGTCGACGACCTTGTCGATGATGTCAGCACCATTCTCGGAGTGATGCTCGGTAATGTCTTCGAAGCCTTTCGCGACCTTCTCCTCTAGGTCGTTGAGCCGCGCGTTAATGTTCGCCTCCACCTTTTCCAGCCTTTCCAGAATTTCCACCGGTGATTCGGGTGGTGTGGGCGTGGTGTTGGTGCTTTTGAGTGGGACTGTTTTTGGCGCTGTTTCCAGGCTTTTTACTCTTTTGCTGAGCTCGAAGAGGGTCCGCAGGCATTTATCTGACTGGTTCTCCAGGAAGATTCTTATGTCTCTCCTCATTTGAGGGTATTCCTTTACTTTGCTCGGTATATCTTCGAAGGTCTTCATAACCTCCTGGAGAAGTCTGTCGTTGGATAGGGCAGCGTAGGTGTCCGGCTGCTTTTTGAACGCCTCCATGTTATCTATCGACCTTCTTTTCCGCTCTGGTCGGCGGATAAATGTCCTGGCAGCGTCCAGCACTTGTCCAGACGGGCCCACGGAGCTGGGGGTGGTGGCGCGAGCGGCAGCATCAGAGGTCCCTGCCGACGATGATGGTGACGTTTCGGCTGTTTCCGTCACTGTTCCTCGGATGGCGTCTTTCCTGCCGAACGTCAGTGATATCCCCTTCGGCGTTTCACGCGTTCCAGAAGGTCCCTCGTTACCAAGGTGGGAAGGTGACGTGGGCTCCTGTGGTCCTCTGGCACCGGCTCCTGGTCCCTTCGCAACTGGGGTGCGAATCCCGAGAACCATTTTTGATTTTGTCCCGTGTACCTGGAATTTACTATAACGTGTCCGTGTTGTGTAGCTTGTGTGTATAGGGCACAGCAAATGGAACGGGGAAGGTTGTCAGTAAAGTATAGTAAAAAAATATAAAATTTAAAATTAAGATAAAATAAAACAAAATGTATAAGAAAATTTTAAAAGATATAAGTTTAAGGTTAAAAACCTTGTCCAAATATGGAGTTTTCTCTGCAAAGAGTTGTCGTAGTCAGACTTTACATTCAGTAGAATGGGTCAGCAATCAATACAATAATTTTAAATGTGTTCAGAGGCAATAATCGCCAATTTAACACTTAGACTCTACATAGAGTCGTACTGTCTAGTCCGGTGGACAGCTCTCACCGAGCCCTCCCAAACGAGCCCAAACTCGGTGCAGCTACACCAAGGGGTTCCGGAGATATCCCAACTTGAAAATGTTTGGTTTTTCACGAAATAAAAAACCCAAAGTGGTTACAAGAGGATATCTCCGGATCCACCAGTCCAAAAGCCCCGGTGTTTAAGCTTTCTGAAGTTGGCTCGGTGAGACCGATCCACTGGATCGGTTTTCAGCTTGAAGAATCTTGGCGCGCTGAAAACGCCTGAAACTCAACTAGGCCTGTGCCCTAAGCCCTACTGAAATAAACAGCGAAGACCCCAGCCCTCCACGACTCTCCGTTGGGAAGTTATGGCCGTCTTTAGTTTTCACAAAATGGCCGCGGTGCTGTCAAAGTTTGTTTTTGACAGCGAATAACTCCCCTCTAGGAAGCCGTAGACCCACCGAGTTTGGGCTCTCCTAACTTGGCCCGAGCTCCGCTGTCCGCTGAAATCACTTTCAGGGTCCTGAAATTTTTTAGCCCCAAACCGCCTGAAATCGCGGGGAGAAGGGGAAGGAAGGTCCCTAAGTGTAAAATGAAAAACTGCAATCTCCCACGACCTTTGGTTCAAAAGTTATGGCGGTTTGAAGTTAAACAAAATGGCCGCCGATCTGTCAAAGGTCGACTAAAAATGCCCGTAACTTCGGAACCGCTCGTCACAATTGGACGGGGTTTTGGATGTACAGATCGGCGTCACTTCAGGTGTCTCCTGAAAGCAGTTTCAGCGACAAAAATTTGGAACTCCTGAAACAGGCTGAAAACCTAAAAAACTAAAAGGTAACTGTTCCGGAACATCACATCGCGCCGGCCAGTAGGATCGCGACACATGATCCTACGTCACCGCAGCGCCCCACCTACCGCTAGGCCCTTGACCATATCGCGGACACTCGCTCGCCGTCACTTACCGTGTACATACAACGGCCATTTATTTTTTGTAACCAACCAGTCAAAATTATATATAGTCTTCACATCGAAAGCAGTTTTATTTAAGTCGAGACCACCAGCATCACAACTGGAGCTTGACAATCAAACAGTGGTCCTTCGAAGCCAAGCTACGTGGTTCTACAAAAAAGAAATTCGCCGTCTTTTGTCGTGTCACGTCACCCGTGGACTTTGGACTGCCCATTTCGTGCAATCGCCGACACGTCGTTGAAGACACGTTGAAGACAGTCTACCCAGGGAGGAACATTATTCTGAGCCGCCCGTGGACTTTGGACTGCCCACCTCGTGCGATCGCATTAACGTCGTAGAGGACACGTCGAAGACAGTCTACCCCGGGAGCAACATATTTCTGAGTGAGTCCGTTCCGATCTCCTTAATTCCTGCCTTTGAGCTTTCCCTTTTCCAGGAATTTAAAATAGTGCCATAGTACGGATCAGACATAATCGAACTCTTCATATTCTATAGCTTATTCATACTCCTTTGCAATCATTCATCAAGTAAACGTTATATAATACGCTTATTTCTCTTACTGAGCTGCATTGCTCGCTTATCGCACCGATGAATGATACTTACTACTATTGGACACGTTTTAACGTAAACAACCTCATTAGTGATTTTACTTTTTTTGCTAGTCAAACCGGTTTGCACACCTGGCTCGTTAGCGCATCATAACAGCTGATTTACCGTTAGTTGTCGTAACAAATTCATTTCTATAAAATACTTTGCCTTAACTTTTCTTAATTTTTTCTTTGTTCTTTGCCTTTTATGCACTTTGACCCTTTGCTTTGTCACTACCTACCTACCAATATGGCTGATGCAAAACTAAAGGAACTCATAAAGAAGCGTGGAAGCTTCAAAGCTAAGCTCACGCATTTCAATAACTTTTTAAGGTTACTGCCAAGTAACTCAGACTTAGATAGTTTCCAAGAGGTCGAATTACAAGGTCGTTTGGCTTTAATGGAAACGCTGTATAAGGAATTCGACGTTTTACAGACTGAGTTGGAGCTGCTGTCGGACAATGCGGACGACATGTACGGCGAGAGGGAGCAGTTCGAGACGCAGTACCATGCGTCGCTGGCGCGCGCGAGGGCAATCCTCGCCCCCGCGCGCCCCTCCTCCCCCGCGCTCGTGTCTGCTTCTTCTACCGATGATCTCGTGCGGCACGGCTCTGGCTGCAAACATGACTTCGTTCGGCTGCCCAAGATAGACTTGCCTCACTTCAACGGGGACTATCAGCACTGGCTTGAATTCCGAGATACGTATCTTTCCCTTATTCACAATAACAATAGTATACAGGACATAAATAAGTTCCATTATCTTCGCGCATCGTTAATCGAAAGTGCATCTTTAGTGATTAAAAGTATCGACTTTAAAGCCGATAATTACACTATGGCTTGGCAAATTTTAACCGAAAGGTACAATAATGAGAACCTTCTCGTAAATAATCATTTGCAGGCATTATTTAATCTTGAATCCATTCAACAGGAATCATCTAGTGCATTACGCAATATGATTGACGTCACAAATAAAAACTTACGAGCTCTTGAAACACTTGGCCATTCAACACAACATTGTGATTTATTTGTTATTTACATTATGTCAAAGAAATTAGATTCTGTGACTAATCGAGAGTGGGAAGAATTCAAAAACAATTTAAACACATTTCCACATTTAAAAGATTTCTTAAAATTTATATCTAACAGAGCAGATTTACTAGAATCATTAAATAATAACAACAACACAATACTTATAAACAATACATCTACTAAAAACACTAATGAAAATAACAAATCTAAAACCTACCTTACAACTACAAAATCTAAACCTAATTACAAATCTGAGAACATTAAGTGTCCTATGTGCTCTCAGAATCACTTTTTATATAGTTGTCAACCTTTCAGAGACCTTAACATTGAAGCTCGTATTAAAAAAGCATCAGAAAGCAATATTTGTATGAACTGCCTTCGACCTGGTCATACCGCAAAGCGTTGCAATCTATCTCATTGCAAATATTGCAAAAATAAACACAATACCCTCTTACATAGGGAGTCATCAACAGAAAATAAGTCAGGGGACAATGTAGCTTTGTCAGCTGACGTTGTTCTACCCTGTTCAGAAACAAATGATCAGAAACAAATTTTACTTTCCACAGCCTTGGCTAAGGTGGCAAGCGTCAATGGAGAACTTCATACTGCCAGGCTCCTCTTGGATAATGGCAGCACCTCCAACTTTGTCACTCGAGAGCTCTGCGGGAAGCTTGGTCTAGTGACTCACAGCACTAGTTCCACCGTCACAGGTATTAACGGACAAGTTTCTAGTACCTCAGAAAGTTGTCGTCTTCATTTACAATCATGTTATGGGGGCTATAGGGCGACGATAAACTGTTTTGTTTTACCAAATATTACACAGTCGATGCCTGGCTCTTATGTGGATAAAAAACATATAACCATTCCGCCAGGTATTCAATTAGCAGATCCTTCATTCAATGTACCTTCGGCTATTAATATTCTTGTAGGCGCTGAAGTATTTTGGGACGTCTTGGGTTCTGATACAATTAATTTAGGTAAACATCAACCTAGATTACATTCATCAAAATTAGGTTGGCTTATCTCGGGCTGTATTGCACAGTCTCCGCGTCGAACACAACCTTCTTATTGTCATTTTCTTACTCATGAGGAGTCTGATCAGCTGACTCGCTTCTGGGAACTCGATACTGTATCGTCTGGTCACTGTTTTACAACAGATGAACAGGTCTGTGAAACACTTTTTAAAGTAACCACACGTCGTGATACAAATGGACAGTTCGTGGTCACCATACCATTGAAGGACTCGCCTGAGTGCTTAGGTGACTCTTATGGGCTGGCTAAGCGTCGTTTTCTCTCCCTCGAGCGTAGGTTTGAACGGGACTCCACTTACAAGAATAGATATTTACAATTTATGCAAGAATACATTGAACTTAATCACATGACAGAACGTACAAAAATAAACAATAATTCAGAAACAAACTATTATATGCCTCATCATGGCGTGGTCCGAGAGTCGAGCACGACTACGAAACTACGTGTAGTTTACGATGCATCGGCCGCCAGCACGTCGGGAAAGTCCTTCAATGACATCCAGATAGTAGGTCCAACAGTACAGGAAGATTTACTATCCATACTTTTAAGATTCAGGCAACATAAATTTGTTGTAACAGGTGACATCGAAAAAATGTACAGAGCAATCTTAGTCGAGCCATCTCAACGTCCCTTACAACAAATTCTTTTCAGATTTAATTCTTCAGAACCTTTAAAAAGGTATACCTTAAATACAGTGACATACGGCACTTCTTCAGCTCCATACCTAGCCACCAGGTGCTTGGTATCTCTTGCAGATCAATGTTCAGACCCAGAAGTCAGTCAGTCTATCAGACGTGACTTTTATGTAGACGACTATTTGAGTGGTGGTGACTCGATTGAGTCAGTCATTAAACTCTGCCAAGGTGTAGTTAACACTCTTCAGTCAGCTAAGTTCCACCTTCGTAAGTGGCAGTCAAATAGTCCAAAAATATTAAATTCAGTCACAAGCCTTAATGCAGAAAATCAAAACAAAACATTAAATTTAAACGACACTCTCAGTAAAACACTTGGGTTATACTGGGATTGCAATTCAGACATACTTTTCTTTTCAATGATATTAAAACCGGTTTCTAAAATAACAAAGCGCAACATCTTATCTTTAGTAAGTCAGGTATTTGATCCTCTCGGCCTCGTTGGGCCATGCATAATTCAGGCCAAACTTATATTACAGCAACTGTGGTTATTAAAATCCAATTGGGATGACGAAGTACAAACAGAAATAAAAACACAGTTTCTTGAGTTCATTCAATCACTTTCAATTCAGCTCTCAATTCACTTCAAATTCCGCGTTGGGTATCTTGTAAACATTCAACTTGTATTGAACTGCACACCTTCACAGATGCTTCAGAACGTGCCTATGGCGCGTGTACGTATGTGAGGACCGTCGCACACGACGGAACAGTTTGCGTTCGCCTTTTAGCCTCCAAAAACAAGGTTGCTCCCATAAAGCCCACAACCATACCACGTTTAGAGTTATGTGGTGCGCTACTTGGAACACGACTTTTTCAGAAGGTACGTAAATCACTCACTCTAGAGTTTAATCATTGTTTCTTTTGGTGTGACTCAACGATCGTGTTAGGTTGGCTGTCTACATTGCCCAGTTGACTCGATCAATTTGTCCGCAACAGAGTGAGTGAGATACAAGAAGCTACGGCCGGCCAGACGTGGAACTATGTGCCTTCAAAGAGGAACCCCGCTGATCTTGCATCTCGGGGGGTGAAGGCTGATTGCATCAGCTCGTCCATTCTTTGGTGGTCGGGTCCCGATTTCTTAAATCAGAATGAAATACAATTTCCAACTTTACCCAATACACAAATACATCAATTACCTGAAATATCATTACATACAGTTGCTAACCAAAATAAATCATATCATATTAATTTAATTTCTAATTTAATACACAACAAATCATCATTCACATCAATAATCAGAATCATAGCCTATGTACAAAGATTTATTCATAATTGTAAAACAAAAAATCATAAAAACAAATCCAACTTAACGTATTCAGAATTACAGACATCACAAAATCTTATATTACAGATCTCTCAGCAGGAAATGTTCCCTGAGGAATACAAATGTCTTAAATCTAATCAGGCCTTATATAAAAAAAATCGATTGATTAGTCTTTCTCCCTTCATCGGTTCAGACAACTTAATACGCGTTGGTGGGCGTCTTCATAACTCTAATTACAGCTACGATGTCAAACACCCTATTTTAATATGCAGTAAACATATATTGACCAAAATCTTATTCGAAAAAGAACACAAAACACTTCTTCATGCAGGACCTCAACTACTTCTAGCACACATTAGACTCACCTATTGGCCATTAGCCGGCAGAAACTTAGCAAAGCAGATAGTGCGTAACTGTGTTCGTTGTACTCGCTTCAAAGCTCAACCTGTTCAGGTCGTTATGGGCAACCTCCCAAGCGATAGGACGCATCTTGAGTACCCTTTCTTGAATACAGGGCTTGACTACGCCGGGCCAGTGCTGATAGCCGATCGTAAAGGTAGAGGATGTAAGCTTTCAAAATCTTATATTTGTGTTTTTGTCTGCTTTGCAGTCAGAGCTGTGCATCTGGAGCTGGTGACCGACCTCACCAAGGAAGCTTTTCTTGCGGCCTTCAGCCGATTTATTAGTCGTCGGGGCCAACCTCAGCGCGTGTACTCCGACAACGGCACTACATTCGTGGGAGCTTTCAATGAGCTTTCACGCTTCTTAAAAGCTTCATCCAGTAGCATAGCGTCAGAAATTGCAAATAAAGGCATTGAATTCAAATTCATTCCCGCTTACTCCCCACATTTTGGTGGTATTTGGGAGGCAGCAGTAAAATCGACCAAACATTTATTACGTCGAGTCATGAGCCTAACTCACTTGACATATGAAGAGCTCTCAACATGTCTTATTCAGATTGAGGCCATTTTGAACTCCAGACCTTTAACTCCTCTATCCACTGATCCATCTGATCTCTCATACCTTTCCCCTTCACATTTCCTGATCGGACGACCACTCACGTCAGTTCCTAGTCCTCAAATGACCGACTGCAACATCCAGCGGCTTCATCGCTTCCAACGAATTGAGAAGCTTCGCCAACATTTCTGGCAACGGTTTACTAATGAGTATGTATCTCTCCTACAACAGAAAACCAAATGGCAGACCGGGCATGACCTGAAGGCAGGCACCATGGTCTTAGTGAGAGACGCCAATCTCCCTCCTCTTCTGTGGCTACTAGGCAGAATCATCGCCGTGAAACCAGGGTCAGATGGGCAGAACCGAGTCGCCGAGATCTTGACGAAGAAGGGCACCATTACACGTGCTTACAACAACATTTGCCCTCTTCCCGTCTCAGCATCATCATCATCTTGAAGCCTTCACACTTCAACCCGGGGAATATGTTCCGGAACATCACATCGCGCCGGCCAGTAGGATCGCGACACATGATCCTACGTCACCGCAGCGCCCCACCTACCGCTAGGCCCTTGACCATATCGCGGACACTCGCTCGCCGTCACTTACCGTGTACATACAACGGCCATTTATTTTTTGTAACCAACCAGTCAAAATTATATATAGTCTTCACATCGAAAGCAGTTTTATTTAAGTCGAGACCACCAGCATCACAACTGGAGCTTGACAATCAAACAGTAACTATAATCTAAAGGCCGAAGTGAAAAATCGGGTTGATTCGAGCCAGCGGTTCCCGAGATATCTTAATTTGGAAATTAAAACCTAAAAACCAAGATGGCGCAGATTTTCCAAAAACGCCAAATTGGGAGCAATGGGGCCTGTGTTTGGGCTTGAGGAGGTCAGGATAGGTGTATTGGACCCAATTTTGGCGTTAAAATTATGAATTTACTATTTATTTAAGAATTATGAACAAAAATCATTTAAAAATCAATATCTTTAAAATGGTTAGACTTAAAATTTTGAAAAAAATATGGTAATTAACAATAAACAAGCCCCTTTATGAAAATACCTTAAAATAAATTTTTGGACAATATTAAAGGGTTAGAATTTGAAATTTAAATTTTTTATGGTTAAGTAATTATTAGTCTAAATTGGCTAATTTGAAAAATATAAAACTAAAAACTTAAGGTCTTCTAATAAGCGCGCAACAGGCCGCAGTTGTAGATTCTTGAAATATGTCTTCTGTCCAGAGTTACGAGGGGTCAAAGTTGATAACTAATATATGTCATATATAAATGTGTATATGACATAAAATTCCTATTTAGGTTGCACTCGCCTTATCTTGTGTTGGTCCAGAATGACGCCAAATTTCAGGTAGTTAGCTCCACTCCTTCAGCTTTTTCAGGCCACGTGGTTTTTTGTTTTTCCTGAATAACTCGAAGAGTCGTGATGTCAGGCGAATAAAAAGTGGTTCAGATGAGAGGCGGCGTTGCTCCGCTGTGTTTTTCAAAAGAAACACATAGGGTCGTCGATCTTGTTTCGCCGCAATTTCGTCGAGAAGCTGCAGTTTCAATAACTTAACCTCTCAAACGAAGGCTTTTCAGAAAAATCACTGCACAGCACTGAAATCCAGCTTGTAAACTCACTTAGCAGTGTGGGGGCAACTTTTCTGCACACACTGACACTTGATTTGTCAAAATCCGAGCACTTTTGACCTATTTTCCGAATTTTTTACTAGGGAGCGACTTTAAAAACGATCCGACCACCACGGAGGCTGGGGGGGAACTGGGTTAGGTTAGGTTTTTTTTTTTTTTTTTTTTTTTTTTGTGCTTTTCCCCGTTTCAATGAAAGGGCTCTTTTTATACTAGCTATTCATCCATTCCAGTTCTCGCATTTATGCCTCTCGTACTTTCATGCTTCATACTTTATCTTTCTTATATACATCTTCTCATTCTTAGCCGGGTGGGACTCCCGCTATTCTATCTACTTCTATTATTTATTTATCTTTATTTAGGGATATTCAACACAACTCAGTTTTATTGACAATAAGGTTCTTACTTACTATTACATGCTATTTTGTGTAAGTCTATTATTTCTTTATTTTCTTAACAATATTTCTACATGCTAACTTTTGTTTGTTCTAAACATCTGGTATACTATTTTTGCATGTGTAGTTTATAGACATTCTCTCTTATATCTATGTTGTAATACTATGTGCTTATTTATTTTAAAAACATTATTATTTCCTACTTAGAATGTCTACCACTTTTCTTTTATTATTTGCTATACATTTGTTTTCTTATTTTATGTCTATACAATACCAAGTTTATCCTTATACATTACTTAAATTTTATTTTCTAACATAGTATCTTAACTTAGCTTTCTTATTTTCTAACACAATAATCTCAATTTTTTATGACACAATTTTCTTTATTATTTCCGGTTTTTGGACATACGGCTTGGACCTATTCGCTTAAGGCTATTCTAAGGCTTGTGTATCTTGCTTTCGCTTTTTTACATTAATTTTCCTTGTTATTTTGGCAATAATATAGTATATACCTATATGTTATACATATTTATTGTCAATTCTTATACTGGGGTTTTTTACTATATTCAATTTTTTCAGGCGATGTTTGGTGTGTGTGTTTGGTGTTTTGTGTGTGTTTTGATATATTTGTATATATTTACTATATATTTGGTATATCGGTGCTTGTTTTTGTTCTTTGGTTTCCACGTATATGTTCGTTTCGTAGTTGTTATCTACTTCTGTAGTGTACTCCCAGTTTGTGTTGCTGTCTTGGTGTGTTCGTGTATGTGTTGCGTGTGTTTGTGTGTGTGTAGCGTGTGTTCCTGTGTGTGTTGCGTGTGTTAAGTGTACCTTATGGAGCAGTCTAGGCGTATGCCGTTGTCGTTCGAGCCAGGTAATCCCATTTTTTGCGGACCGGGCACTCCACGCTGAAGGCGTTGTGGTCCGTCCTCTGCAACTTAGAGTGTGAGCAGTTGCGGCACTGGGGTACATTGCCCGTAACAAATTCCTCGCATTTTTCGCGTAGGTGCGGCCCTCCGCAGTGGCTGCACCTGTCCACACTCTCAGTACAAAATTTCCGGCCGTGTCCAAACTCGAGGCATCTCGTGCATTGGATGAGCGGCGACTGATCCTCCACCCTGACCCTTTGTAGGTCAAGGTACAGAGCCCCAGCCTCCGTCATTCTCTGCCATACTTTCGGACTGACCTGGACGACCACGTGCGCTGTCTTGGGGTTTCTAGTCCTCTTCTTATACTTTACGACCATTTCTTTGTCTTCGTTTTCTAGGTCCCTAAAGATATTGTCATTCTGTGAGTAGAGCGCCTTTATTAATTCATCGTCTTCGCTGTCCATGAAGACATCTTTTAGGACGACGAGCGGGTTTTTATTTTTCATAGGCGCTACTATTAGGCCTCCACCTCGGCTTTCAATCCTTTCTTTGACTTTCTTGAGCTCCGCTTCTGTGTCACACCCCAGTATGACGGTCTGGTTTTTGGCCTTCCTGACTTTATTTATTTTTAGGCCACTTTCCCTGGCGTCTACCGCCTCCCTTACCCTGGCGAGCACCTCGTCAGCAGTCTCCTGGCTGCCTTCCAAGGTGACCGCCACCGAGTGGAGTGCCGGTCTATGCCTGGGTTTTGCTGCCGTGACGTTTGCGTACGTCTGTGAGTCAGTTTTTGGCTCGCATGCCGCTTCCCTTATGGCCTCCCGAATCTTGTCAGAGCTGGTGGTGACCTCACCGACAACGTCGCCGATTCTGTCCTCAAGAGCAACTGCGGCGCGGCCTACGGCCTTCACCCCTTCTATTGTGTTGCCTATGCTCTCTTGGACTGTAACAACCTTTGCGCTGACCTCATCAATCTTGTCGACGACCTTATCGATGATGTCAGCACCATTCTCGGAGTGGTGCTCGGTAATGTCTTCGAAGCCTTTCGCGACCTTTTCCTCTAGGTCGTTGAGCCGAGCGTTAATGCTCGCCTCCACCTTTTCCAGCCTTTCCAGAATTTCCACCGGTGATTCGGGTGGTGTGGGCGTGGTGTTGGTGCTTTTGGGCAGGACTGTTTTTGGCGCTGTTTCCAGGCTTTTAACTCTTTTGCTGAGCTCGAAGAGGGTCCGCAGGCATTTATCTGACTGGTTCTCCAGGAAGATTCTTATGTCTCTCCTCATTTGAGGGTATTCCTTTACTTTGGTCGGTATATCTTCGAAGGTCTTCATAACCTCCTGGAGAAGTCTGTCGTTGGATAGGGCAGCGTAGGTGTCCGGCTGCTTTTTGAATGCCTCCATGTTATCTATCGACCTTCTTTTTCGCTCTGGCCTCCTGATAAATGTTCTAGCGGCGTCCAGCGCTTGTCCAGGCGGGTTTGCGGGGCTGGGAGTGGTGGTGCGAGCGACGGCACCAGAGGTCCCTGCCAATGACGACGGCGGCGTTTCAGCTGTTTCCGCTTGGGTTCCTTGAACAGCGTCTCTCCTGCCGAACGTCAGGGACAGCCCCTTCGGCGCCTCGCGCGTTCCAGAGGGCCCCTCGTTTCCCGGGTGGGTAGGCGACGTGGACGCTTGTGGTTCTTCGGCGCTGACTCTTGGTCCTTTTGCTATTGGGGTGCGGGGTCCGAGAACCATTTTTATTGTTCGAGCTCCGTGTGTTAAGTGTAGTGTGTTGTGTGGCTGTGTGTATAGGGCACAGCAAGGGAACGGGGAAAATTGTCTATGTGTGTATAAGTAATATGTTAAATAAATTAAATAACAAGTAAAAATAAAATAAAAAGAAATTTGTTACCTATAGTTTACCGAAGGCGGTTTGTCAATATTCTGTCCCTGTATAGGGGGGTAAGTGTTTGTCGGTGTGTGTACTATAATTATATAGCTCCGTTTTAACCCTGTAAACTGGGAGTCAAGTTTGGGCAGTTCTAATCCGCAGTCAGAATGTATTTATCTCCTGTAGTGTCCGAGATACCAGTGTTTTAGTATGTAAGTGGTGGGGGAGGGTCCAATCTGGGGGGGGAGGATGCCTCGTGTGCGGCTTTAGCCGTGGTGCTGACACCACTAAGGCTGATTTTGGGGTCAAAATTGGTCTAAGTCCCCTCGTTCCCGAGATATGGACCTTTTGGTGTTTAAAAATAAATAAATAAATAAATATAAAAGCAAAGGGTGGGGGGGATGGATACCTCTGTGGCGGTTTCCACCTCGTGGTGTCGTTCCGACACCACTAAGGCTGAATCCGTGGTCTAAATTGGCCTATCTCTTCTGCTTCCAGAGATATCCGCTTTTTTAGGGATTTCTGCCGTACCGTACCGCGCCGTGTCGCTGGCCTGCCAGGTAGATATTCCAGTTGACCTAGCTGGGTCTACTCTGGTCCGATTTCGGCGTGGGTGGGCTCGTTTATTCGGTCTTGTTGAGCTCTTCTTGGTAGGTCAGGTTAGGGGGGGGGGGAGGGGGTATGTTTCTGTGGCTGAGGGCCTCTGTCTATTGCTGATTGATGTATTGAAGGCGGTGTTCCAGAAGTGTCAGATGTATGTAATGAAATGAAGTGAAATGAAATGAAATGAAATGAAATGAAATGAAATGAAATGAGATGAAATGAAATGAAGATGATAAGTATGGTGATGATGTGTGGTGTTGGTGTATGTGTTGTTTACTTTTTTAAAACTGTTCCGTGTTTACAAATTTTTTCCCAAGGTCCTAAAAGTGATGTAGCCCTAGGGGGTTGATACTTTGACCAAGGGTGCGGATGGTCCAGAATGGTTGGGTATCCAACCAGGGGGGGGGGTCAGGGGGGGGGGCCTTGAAAAATGTGTCAGGTTTTGTCTAAGACTCACCGTTTCAGAGTTACAGGCCTTTTTCAGTTTTTGTGCGGTTTGTAAACTAAATTCCCTCTACTGAAAGTTGTTTTACGTCGAAGTTTCAGGTCTTAAAAATATTTTTCGAATGGGATCCTGTAGGGGACGGTACTAGAAGCAATCTACAACTTTTGGAAATGGAGCGTCCTCGGTAGGACGTGAGCAGTTACCTCCTGAAACTTATCTCCGATTACCAAAAACTGCAAATCGCTGTTTTAGAGTCTCGCGGCTTGGCTTACTTCAGGCTCTGTAGCTCTGAAACGGGTTAACCCCTGAGTCTGGTTCTTAATCCTAAACTTAAGCTATAAACTATTCTACGTACTTAACTAAAGGTCTTCCTTCCACTGCTGGTCTTCACCGCTCCAGCGACGTCCAAAGTGTTCCCGGGGGTGCCTGCTCCAGGGGGTGGTGATGACTGGGCCGTGACCTATGTCGGATCGTAGGGCTGGTGTTTCTCCAACTGCTGGCGCCGGTGAGGTTTCTGCAGCTGGTCCCACTGAAAAGTTATTCCCCTGGGAAGGTGAAAATTTGACCCTGGCGAGCTGGTGGAAAATTGTCCAGGGTCTACGTCCTACGTATAGCTTCTCGTGAGATGGCCGATTTGACGTTATTTTCACGATCCGACGCTCCGCTCCAGGGTTACAACCCCGACAAGGTTAGTTGGTAATGGCGTTCCGAGTAGACGTGTGGAAAAAACTTAACAGGAGTTGCAGTTCCTGTCAAAACTCCCTCCTTTCTTCAGATTCTGGACGCCGATGAAGTCTGCTGAAGGTCTGCCCAGGTTCCTGTTTATTTTTCAGCCCGCTTGTTTTTTGGCAGCTGGTCAAAGTCAAGGGTGTGAAACCACTTTCTGCAAATAGCAGTTCCTGTCAGATCCAGCTGATGAAAAATTAATTTTTGGCCAGATTTGTGTTGTTCCTGGTCTGAACAGCCTTGTCGAATTTTTTCGGTGTTTTATTTATTATATTTAACCTATTTTATTTTTACAGGATTTCTAATGAAATTTTTAAAATTAATAACTACTGGTCCAAAAATTTCGAGATTTTGCAATTATGTTCTTTACACTGTTCACTATTTTTAAAAGTCCAAAAAATTTTACGTTGCCGATTTAGATTTTGAATTAATAAGGTTTGAATTTTAAAACTGTTATGATTAATGTTGTAAAATTTGTATCTTCTAAAGGGGTGGTCCGATTTCAGCAAACAAGGTGTCAGGTGAAAGAGGGTGGCTTCCTGCGCCTATCCTCGTTTCCAGGTTTCCCCTGCAACTGCTGGATGTTGACCTCGTGTCCACGTGGATTTTCCTTTTTCCCCTGTAGCTCGGCGAGTTTCCACGGGAAAAATCCCGGACTCAGCCAGAGTGTGGAGCTTGTCAGGGTGTTTCGAAGGGCAATCCTGAAACATTGTGTCACCGATCGAAATCAAGCAGCGTTTCACTTTTTTCGTTTTCACTGTTTATTTTTAGGTTAAAACTTCGGTTTTTCGGTTATAACTTTGCGAGTTTTTCACTGATTTGAAAAATTTTTCCACTCACGGCTGTAACTCGATAGCGCGCAACTTTTAGCAAAAATCTGGATGTTTTTGCTCACTTTGGCTATTTTTAAGGATTTTCGAGCGCGGAGCGGCTTAAAAGTGATCCGGTCGCTGCGGGGGGCGCCGTGAGACGGTTAGGTTAGGTTAGGTTAGGTTAGGTTAGGTTAGGTTAGGTTAGGTTAGGTTAGGTTAGGTTAGGTTAGGTTAGGTTAGGTTAGGTTGGGGGACCACCCCACAGTGCTTGCGTCCACGTCGCGTCCCCTGGAAACGACCCAGTTCTGACCACCGTAACGGAGTGGCAGACTGGGTTGGCCAAAGTGCACTGTGCTTTTGTAGCGTTTATCCTTGTCTTGTTGAGCTACGAACGATGTCGATACCTATGCGGGACCCCTGCGGGCGGTTTTTAAAACAAGGCCCTTCTCAGGGCCAACTCAAAGGTCCTTCTCAGGGCCAATCCAAAGGCCCTTCTCAGGGCCAACCCAAAGGCCCTTCTCAGGGCCAACCCAAAGGCCCTTCTCAGGGCCAACCCAAAGGCTCTTCTCAGGGCCAACCCAAAGGCCCTTCTCAGGGCCTCTCCGACGCTCCGGCGTCAGAGACTAGTCGAGCGCCGTCTGCGGCAAGTTTCTTTGGAGGGGCGGATGAGTCGTCTGACAACGACTCACTGATAAGTATGTCCGATGCGAACGACTCTCGGTCAAGGAAACGGGTCCGCAAGAGCGGTGGGTCCGAGGGCTCCTCGGCCTCCGGGTCGACGAGATTGCCGAAGGCCAAAAAGCCGACGGTGGCCGCGGATACCCATGTCGTTGGGCTCGCGGACGCCCAACGCCAGTTAGATCTGGCCCGGCGGGCGCAGCTCCAGCAAGAGCTAGAAGAGCGGGTTGCTGCCAAGGAGAAACGGGCGCACGTCGCCCGGGCCAAGTCTGGATACGGTGCGTCCCGTGTTGTGTACGCGGACCATTCTCTGGCCGAGCTGGAGAGAATGGCGGAGGAGGACGAGGAGGAGATTTTGGAGGTCGCATCTAAGTCCTCCAATATGAAGGGGACCTTGCAGAAGGCCCTCAAATGTAGGGCCGCGAGCATGCGCGGTGTGGTCGCGGAACTGGTCCGGCGGAAGGCCACGGACGAGACGCGGCAACTGCAGGCGAGGATAGATCGCCTGCAGTCGGAGGTCAGTCAGCTTCATCAGAAGCTGGCTGAAGCCACGGCCCGGCCACAACAGGCCAACACGAGCCCTGCGGCAGAGGGCCCTACCTCCAACCTTGAGGATATCATCCGCAAGGTTGTAATGGAGGAGAGGGCCTTCACAAGAGCCTGCTTAGCAGGCATTGAGGACCGGCTCTTGCCGGAGAAACGCCTCCGACCACCGCTTGAGGCGGATAAGAGGCAGAGCGAGCCGGGGCCGTCCTCCTCAAATGTGGAAGATGCCCTTCTTCCATCGCAGACCCCGTCCAACGAGTGGACGGAGGTGGTCCGTAAGGGGAAGGGCAAAGCCAAGAAGTCGGCATCGTCCGTCCCTGCCGCCCCCGCAAACACCACTCCCAGCCAATCGCAGTCGACCGGCAAGGGAAAGGGGAAGGGTAAAGGGAAAGGGAGGGGAAAGGGGCAGCTAGTCCCCCCAAAAACCGCAGCTGTCGTGGTGACACTCACCGCGGAGGCTGCGGACCGAGGGGAGACGTACGCGTCCATATTGGTGCGGGCGCGTGCCGGTGCCGATCCTGCCCAACTGGGGATCGGCAGTGTGTCTTGCCGGCGGACCCAAGCCGGGGCTCGAATATTCGAGTTCCCGGGGGTAGAGGGGAGTGCCCATGCGGACCTCTTTGCAGCCAAGCTGCAGGAGGTCATCGCGGATTCGGCCAAGGTGGCCCGACCGGTCAAGTCGGCGGCCATAGAGGTGACGGACCTTGATGACTCCGTCACCAAGGAGGAGGTGGTGGCGGCGGTCGCAGCGATAGGGGGCTGTGGCGTCGCGGCGGTCCAAAGCCGGGAAATAAGGCCCGGCCGCGGTGGCATGGGCACCATTCGCCTCGAGTGCCCAATCGCAGCTGCCAAAGCCGTCCTTGCCAAGGGACGGCTCACAGTCGGGTTCAGCTCGGGTGCAGTCCGGGCGCTCGAGGACCAGCCTCTGCGGTGCTTCCGGTGCTTCGGCATCGGACACACCCGGCCCCTGTGTCCGTCCACGGTAGACAGGACGGACACATGCTTTCGCTGCGGCAAGGAGGGCCACAAAGCCGCCTCCTGCGAGGCCGCCACGCCACACTGCGCGGTGTGTGCCGCCAGTGGCTGCCCGGCGAAGCACGTCACGAAGGGGAGGAACTGCAATCCTCCCCCTAAGCGGGGCAAAGCGAAGGCGCCGACCGGGCCTGCTGTCGTTCCTGCGGCGGCTGCGGCGGGGGGTGCGATGTCCGACTGATGGATAGGGTCGAACATCGCATCCTTCAGGCTAACACCAACCACTGCAGAGCAGCCCAGGATCTGCTGATGCAGACCATGGCTGAGTGGTTGGTGGACTTGGCGGTGGTCGCCGAGCCTTACTCGGTCCCTGGCTGTTGGCTGGGCGACCGGGACGGCTTGGTGGCTTTGGTGTCGCGGTCTTCCACAGACTCCCCTCCCCTCTCGCTCTTAGAGAGGGGAACGGGATATGTGGCCGCCGCGTGGGGGAACATGGCCCTGGTCGGGGTCTATTTCTCCCCAAACCGCCCTCTCTCGGACTTTGAGGATTTCCTCGAGATCCTCACCGCAGTCGTAGGGAGGGCGGCGCCGCGCCAGGTCGTGGTGTTGGGTGACCTGAACGCCAAGTCGGTGGCCTGGGGCAACCCGGCTGCCGGTTGCAACGTCCTGATGGTTTTGGATGTTCTGCTGGTTTTGCTGGTGCTGGTTTTGCTGGTGGTGGTTTTGACACGGTTGTTGGTGGTGGTCTAGGTGTTGTTGGTTCTGCTGTTGGTCTTGGTGGTGTTGGTGCTGGTGTTGGTCTTGGTGGCGTCGGTGTCGCCGTCGGCACAGTCTTGGGTACCTCTGCATGTGTTTGATGTGTTGATGTAGTAGGCGAATGTGTTGGTACATCAACTCCAGTTGGTACTGATGTTGTTGCAGTCTTTCCTTGTGATTGAGTAGTACCTTTTTCAGGTCGAAGGCGTTTGCTGTTTGTTCCTCCATCTTCTCTTTCGTCTTGTTTTCTTTTTTGTGCTTTTGGTTGTTCTGGTTCTTTTGTTTCTTCAGAAGCACTTGCACTGTAAATAATTTTTTTTGTTATTTTATGCGTTATTTTAAATTGTACTGTTTACGTCTAAACACATACCTACGTTTCCATCGCTGGTGCGCCTGTTACTGTGTATTTATTATTCCACTTGTAGCTATCTACTGACAATCCCGCATAATTCGTGTTTGGCTGTGCCTTGTTATCTAGTTTACTCATTAAAAGATTTGTGCCATGTGAAATACATTCCAAGTTAATTGATGTTTCTACTAGTATATTTAATAAAGAATCTTCGAGTGTTCCGTCTTGGTTTATTAGCGGAATAATACCAATACCTATACTCCCCATTAAATTTTTTGGTGCATGTGTAAACATTCCTTCTAGAGTTAAGTTGTCTACCGTTGCTCTATTATACTCTTTTGTTGTGCCCTTTCCGCTTGCTACTGGTCCTAATGATCCATTGTCTATTTGTAATTTATGAACATATGCATTGTTTCTTAGTACTGTTGACCCGTCTTCGAATCCGTCATTCATACAGTGAAACGTTCCGTCTTTTGGTGCATATCCTTTGTCAAATATTGGTCCAATCGAGTTGGTCGCGTTGAATAGAATTGATGATTCCATTATGAGGGGTGGTAAGAAAAATTGTTTACCTGCTTCGCTTGTTGCGTTTAATCTATATTCAATTGAATTGTCGATTATTTTTGCCTGTGCGGTCGAATGTTCTGGATCTTTATCTGTCCCTGTCGTGTATTTTTCGATTGTTTTTCCGTACAAACTTTCCGGTGTTATATTGTTTCCTAATGTTATTGGTGCTAATAATTCTAAATTTTCCCATATCCCGATTGTTGTTTGTGAATTGGCATTTGCATAATTGACCGTGTTTGTTCCAGTTACGAATGGTGTTCTATTTCCTAAATTTGTAATTTTGACGTTTACTCCCTTTACCTTTGCTGTATGAAACACCTTTGTCATGTCTGTGTATTCCTTTTCCGTCATATAAAAATAAATATATTGCCATGGTAGCGAATGAATATATGTTTTATAAGTCAATTTATGTGAGTCTTTTGTATACACTGCTTTTGTTGATTTTATTGCAAATGTAAATTTTTTTTTAAATTGGAATGTATGTGTGTGATGGTGATTTTGCACACCGGTGCCAATTATTGAACTTACGTTTCCTCCTCCGCCTCCGTCCATTTTTGATGATTCGTCTGCGTCTGCTTCAGCTCTTGGATATATTATACCAGTCACTTGTTCAATTAATAATTTTGTCCCTATTCCACCCTGCGCCAAATATCCCGCAAACGCGTCGTAAGTATTCTGAGGTGCTATTAACGACACTTCGTGCAAAAATTCGCGGTCCGCCTCTTGTATTTGTTTTTTAAATTCTTTTCTCTTTTTCGTTTTTTTAAAATATTCCGTTATTTTATGATATTGTTCGTCGTGTTTTTTCGCGGCACTATCTAATGCGTTCACAGGCACGCCTCTATTTAGTGAATTACCCCTAAGAGTTGGGTTGTAGGTTTGTTGGGTTGTATAGGTTGTGTGTCGATAAAGGCCACTCTCCCTTGTCAATTCATTGTCAATGTAGTAGTAGTAGTAGTAGGCGTGTAACCTAACCTAACCTAACCTAACCTAACCTAACCTAACCTAACCTAACCTAACCTAACCTAACCTAACCTAACCTAACCTAACCTAACCTAACCTAACCTAACAAAAAAAAAACCTAACTAACCCAAATAAAACACATGTTTTTTTTTTGTTAGGTTAGGTTAGGTTTTTTTTTTTTTTTTTTTTTTTTGTGCTTTTCCCCGTTTCAAAGAAAGGGCTCTTAGAATTCTAGTTACTCATTCGTTCCAGTTCTCGCATTTATTCCTCTCGCACTTTCATGCTTCATACTGTATCTTTTCTTTTGCACATCCATTCATTCTTAGCCGGGTGGGACTCCCGCTATTCTGACTACTGACTACTTTTATTTTTCTTTATTAAAGGTATTTAGACAAACAAACTGTTGTTTTATTTACATTTTGGTTTTAACATTTTCTCCTTAACTCTATTTCTTTACTTACTATATTCTATTGAGCTAAGTTTTGTTTATTACATATTTATATACTAATCTACTTTATGGACATTGTATCTTGTTTCTATTTTACCTTACTACATGATGTGTTTTCTTGTTTTACTACATTTTCAGTTTCTAATCTAAGTATCTAATATATATTCTTACATAACTATTTTAACATCTGTTTTCTTTTTTTTTTTTTTTATTACAATATATGGCTTATCTTATTATCTTATCTTATTTATCTTAACTTAAATTCTTATTTTCTAACAGTGTTTTTACATTTTTTCTTATTTACTGACACATGATTCGTTGTCAAGCTAGGTATTTCTGGTTTTATTACCCAAGGTTTGGACCTGCTCGATTTGGACTGCTTTTAGGGTTTGTGTGGATTTCTTTTACCTTGTTGAAATATTTATTTTTCTTTATAGTTGCGGCAATAATATATATATATCCTTATGTTATACATAATTATTGTCTTTTCTTTGTCTATAGTTTTTGATATTCTCATTGTTTTTAGGGTTTGATTGGTGTGCGTGTTTGGTGTTTTGCGTGTGTGTTTGATATATGTATACGTATATATTTATTATATACTTTCTATATCCTTGTTTTTTGTTGTTTTCTGGTTTCCGTATGTCTTTCATTCCGTGGTTATATTCCACTTTTCTTCTGTACTCCCAGTTTGTGTTGCTGTATTGGTATTTTCCTGTGTGTGTTCCTGTGTGTGTTATGTATGTTCTTGTGTGTGTTGGTGTGTGTTCTGCGTGTGTTACGTGTACCTTAGGGAGCAGTCTAAGCGTACGCCGTTGTCGTCCGAGCCAGATAGTCCCATTTCTTACGGACCGGGCACTCCACGCTGAAGGCGTTGTGGTCCGTCCTCTGAAACTTAGAGTGTGAGCAGTTGCAGCACTGAGGTTCATTGCCCGCAACAAATTCCACGCATTTTTCGCGTAAGTGCGGTCCTCCGCAGTGACTGCACCTGTCCACACTCTCAGTGCAAAATTTCCTGCCGTGACCAAATGCTAGGCATTTCGTGCACTGTATGAGCGGCGACTGGTCCTCCACCCTGACCCTTTGCAGATCCAGGTAAAGAGCCCCAGCCTCCGTCATCCTCTGCCATACCTTGGGTCTGACCTGGACGACAACGTGCGCCGTTTTGGGATTTCTTGTCCTCTTCTTGAATTTTATGGTTATTTCTTTATTTTCTTGTTCTAGATCTCTGAAAATGTCTTCGTTTTGGGAGTAGAGCGCCTCTACCATTTCGTCGTCACTACTGTCCAAGAAGACATCCTTGAGGACGACGAGCGGGTTTTTGTTTTTCATGGGCGCTACTATTAACCCTTTACCTCGGCTCTCGATCCTGTCCTTTACTCTTTGTAGCTCCACCTCTGTGTCACATCCCAATATGACTGCCTGGTTTTTTGCTTTGCGGACCTTGCTTATTTTTAGGCCAGTTCCCCTGGCGTCGACCGCCTCCTTCACCCTGGCGAGCACCTCATCAGCAGTCTCCTGGCTGCCTTCAAGGGTGACCGCCATCGAATGAAGTGCCGGTCGACGCCCGGGTTTGGCTGCCGTTGCGTCGGCGTATGTTAGCGGGTCAGTTTTTGGTTCGTATGCCGCTTCTCTTAAGGCCTTCTGCATCTTCTCAGAGCCGGCGGCCACCTCACCGGCAAAGTCATCGATTTTGTCCTCGAGAGCAACTGCGGCACGACCTACGACCTTCACCCCTTCTATCGTGTGGCCTATGCTCTCTTGGGCAACGTCAATCTTGACACTGACCTCGTCAATCTTTTCGATGACTTTGTCGATGACGTCGGCACCATTATCGGAGTGATGCTCGGTCAAGTCTTCGAACCCTTTTGAGACTTTCTTTTCCAGGTCTTCTAACCGTGAATAGATGTTTTCCTCCACTTTCTCCAGCCTTTCTAGTATTCCCTGCGGTTGTTCAGGCGATGTAGGCGTGGTGTTGGTCTTGGTGGGCGGAGCCGTTTTGTGCGCTGTTTCCAGGGTCTTAACTCGCCTACTTAGCTCAAACAAGATCCGTAGGCTTTTGTCCGACTGGGTCTCCAGGAAAATCTTGATGTCCCGCCTCATCTGAGGGTAGTCTTTGACTCGAGTCGGTATATCCTCGAAGACCTTCATGACCTCCTGGAGGAGTCTGTCACTCGATAAGGCAGTGTATGTGTCAGCCTGTCTCCTGTAAGTCTCCATGTTTTCTATAGACCTTCTTTTCCGCTCTGGTCTCCTGATGAACGTCTTTGCGGCGTCCAGCGCCTGTCCAGTTGGGCCTGCGGGGCTGGGAGTGGTGGTGCGAACGACAGCACCAGAGGTCCCTGCCGACGACGACGGTGGCGTTTCAGCTGTTTCCGCTAGGGTTCCTTGAACAGCGTCTTTCCTGCCGAACGTCAGGGATATCCCCTTCGGCGCTTCGCGCGTTCCAGAAGGCCCCTCGTTTCCCGGGTGGATAGGCGACGTGGACGCTTGTGGTTCATCGGCACTGACCTTTGGTCCTTTCGCAATCGGGGTGCGGGGTCCGAGAACCATTTTTATGTCTTGAGCTCCGTGTATCTAGTGTGGTGTGTTGTGTGGCTTGTGTGTATAGGGCACAGCAAGGGGAACGGGGAAAGTTGTCTTGTTGTATAAAGTAATAAATAAAAATAAAATAAAATAATATAATATTTCAACCAAGGCGGTTTGTCGGTGATCTATCCCTGTATAGAGGGGATCGTCGTATGCACTTTATAAAACTCCGTTTTAACCCTGTAAATGGGGAGTCAAAATCGTGCAGTTCCAATCCGCAATCCAAAATATTTAATATACCGTAGTTTTTAGACCGTATAAACAAAAATAAAAAGTTAAAATAACTTTTGTCTCTATGTAGAGTCGAGAGAAATCTAGCACACACGATAAGAAGTCGAGGAAAACCTCCAAAAGTCAATATACAAAATAAAAAAAAAATAAAATATGGTAGAAATATGGTGACTCTCTAATCGGCTCTATGTAGAGCCGTTTGGTCAAATTTAGCAGATAGCTCTCAGCGAGCCCTCCCAGATGAGCCCAAACTCGGCGCAGTTACACCAAGGGGTTCCGGAGATATCCCAACTTGAAAATATTTGGTTTTTCACGAAATAAAAAACCCAAAGTGGTTACAAGAGGATATCTCCGGATCCACCAGTCCAAAAGCCCCGGTGTTTGGGCTTTCTGAAGTTGGCTCGGTGAGACCAATCCACCGGACCGGTTTTCAGGAAGAAAATTTTTGAGCTCCTGAAATCGCCTGAAAACTATACAGGCTGTCAACTTATGCCCTGCTGATGTATTCAGAGGAAACCCCAGCCCTCTACGACTTTCCGTTGAGAAGTTATGATCGATTGAAAAATTTCAAAATGGCCGCGAACCTGTCAAAGTTAATTTTTGACCGCGAATAACTTCCCTCGGGAAAGTCGCATACCCCTTGAGTTTGGGCTCTCCCTACTCGGCCTGAGCTCCTCTGTCCGCTGAAACTACTTTCAGGGTCCTGAAAATTTTCAGCTCCAAACCTCCTGAAAACTTGGGGTAAGTAGGGCAGCGGGCTCCTGTCTGTAACGTCGAAATCCGCTACTTCCTACGTCCACCGGTTAAGGAGTTACAGTGGTTTGAAGCCGAACAAGATGGCCGCCGAACTGTCAAAAGCTGTATTAAAACGTCCGTAACTAAGGAACCCTACGTCACAAAGGGACGGGGTTTTGGACCTACAGCTCGGCGTCACTTCAGGTATGCCCTGAAAACAGTTTCAGCGACTAAAAATTTTTTGGCCTGAAACAGCCTGAAAATTATTTTAACCAAAAGTTGGCGATACAGTACCACCTTAAGTGGAAATCCGGTTGCAATCGGACCGGCGGCTCCCGAGATATCTAAACTTAAAAAATAGAACCTAAAAACCAAAATGGCGTGATTTGTCAAAGATTGCCAATTGGGGCGCTATAGGGCCCGTGTTTGGGCTCAATTAGGTCGCAATAGGTGTATTGGATCCGGTCCTGAAGTCAAAAAAGTCAATTTTCTATTTAATTTAGAATTAAAGCCAAAAAACACAAAAAAATTCGATATCTCGGAGACCATCAGTCGGAAAATTCCGAAAAAATTATTTAAAAATACTATAATTAAGGCGCTACAATGTACAAAAATAAAAACTTGGAAACACAAAAGCTAAGCCTGAAAAAATTTTAAAATGTGTTTTTTTTTAATATTTCCTTATATCTTTATAAATAATTATCTTAAAAATCTAAAACTTAGAGTCTCTACTTATCTAACGAGCGCGCCACGGCCTGCAGTTGAAGATCTTCAAATTTGTCATCAGAACCAAAGATATTGGGGTCTGAAGTTTGTTACTTTTAACTGTGATATAAAATCAATCAGCTAACTTAAAATTATAAAACCAGTTGCACTCGCCCTGTGTGCCGGGGGTCTAGGTTGACGCCAATTTTCGAGCCGCTGTCTCCACTCCTTGCACTTTTTCAGGACACGTGGTTTTCACTATTTCCTGAATATCTCGTCGAATCACGATGTCAGAGTGATGGTGAATGGTCCAGATGTTCGGGAACCACGATGCCCACACGATGCCGGTGAAAAATTGTGGGGTCGTCGATCTTGTTGTGGCCGCGTATGCGTTTTTGTGAAACGTAATTTAAACTTAACCTTTAAAATTGAGGTTTTTCACACTTAGCTTTCAGAACACTGTGGAACGGCACAATTTGATCGCGCCACTTTATGCGGCGTAAAATTCCGCATCCAACGACACTTTTTTCTAGTAAATAAGAGCACAAAAACCAATTATTTCGATTTTTTAAGCGCGGAGCAGCTTTAAAAATGATCCGACCACCACGAGGGCTGGGGGGGTACTGGTTAGGTTAGGTTAGGTTTTTTTTTTTTTTTTTTATTTTATTGGCAGGAGTGGGAAATCCCCACGGACACCTCGGCTACCTCACAGGCTGTGAGATAGTCGAGGTAGTGCCGGACTCGAACCGGCTAAAACCACACTCCTGCCCTGCTCGTGTCCTCTGTAGGGGTGACCAGAGACTTTTTCAATCAATTTATAAATTTTTTATCACTTTTCTTAATTTTAAACAATTTTATTGACTTATGTTTTTACTAACTTTTCATATTTAATGACTATAAATTATTAATGTATTCTAATAAACTAATATTTTTACTATCTTTTTATATTTTAGTGGGTATATATGTAATAGTAAACTGATATTTTTAAATTTCTATTATACGGCGATTACTTTTAATATATTATTATAATACATAAAAGTATATCTTCTTTACACTCTATTATTTTTAACGACTATGGCAGCAATTTCTTTACAGTAGTTTAAAAATTTATTTCTTACTTTTTTATTTGTCATTATATTTGGTATATGTTCTAATTTAATTTCTATTTCTGTTTCAGATTCAAGGTCATGTCTCTTTTTGGCAAATCTGGGGCACTCCGTTATGAGGTGCTGTATGCTCTCATTTTTAGATGGGTCACAGGGACATGTCGGGCTCTCCTTGCACTTGAAGCGATTCAAATACTCGGAGAACCCGCCATGTCCTGTTAAAACCTGGACTATTAATGGGTCGAGACTTATTTTTCTTATGACGTGGTAGGCCGCAATTACATCCGGGAGAAATATTTTTGTGGTAGACGCAGTTTCGCCTGATCTATATCTCGTGTTCCATTCGTCAAGCGACTCCATGCGGATTTGTCGCTTGACGAATGAGGCAGGACACAGGTCGTAGTGTGGCCTCGTTTTGCTGTTTATTGCAGCCTCTTTCGCCAACACGTCTGCCCTCTCGTTTCCCTCCATTCCCGCATGTGCCTTAATCCAGTACAGCTGAAGAGTTTTGCCCCGATTTTTTAGTGTCTGGATGTTCTTCTGGATCTCAAATGCTAAAGGATGGAGGGAAACGCCTCGGGTGACCGTTTCCAGCGCCGATCTAGAGTCGCAATAGACCTCGACAACGGCTGAGGGGTGCCTCAGAGCTAACTCCGAGGCCCTGTGCAGAGCCAATAGTTCAGCCTGATAAACAGTGCAGAAGTGATCCAGCTTGAACTTTTGGGCTTTGACCTCCACCCCATTTTCCCATAAACTGAGTGCTGCACCGACTTTGCCCTGAATTTTGCTTCCGTCGGTGAAGATTTTTGGGTTTGAAAGTCCCTGCTGGTCCATTTCTGCACCGCTTACCACACACTTGAACTCGATGTCCATTTGGCTGGCAGGGTGAGGTATCTGCGTGTGTGGGACAGGTGACTCGATCCCTCGGTCCCCTGTCACTCTCCGGGAGTATCCCCTCTTTTCCTCATAAAAAGAGGCTGCTTCCCGAATCCTAAGGTCCAGTGGAAGCAGCCCGGAGAGTACCAAGGCCGTGTTTAACGACGTAGTCCTATACGCTTTTATGATCTTCTGCACAAAGCCTCGCTGCACTGTGTTGAGTTGCTTCTTAATCCCTACTTTGTTTGCAGCCGATGCCCAAGCACTTGACGCGTACATTACGACAGGCTCTACCACTGCAGTATATATTGTCCTGATAATTTCGGGCTTCAGGCCCCAACTGACTTTTGCGGCTTTTGACAGCTGCTTGTAAAGGTTCAACGCTTTCCTCGTTACATTCGAGGCGTGGGCGTTGAACGTCAGCTTGTCGTCAATTGTGAGCCCCAGAATCTTGATCTCCCGAGACAGGGTAATGTCCTCATTGCCCATGCGCAGAAGAGGCGAATCGTATTTTAACTTGTTAGTTACGACCATCGCTTTCGTTTTGTGAGGCGCAAACTTGAGTTTATTTCCGATTCCCCACTTCTGAACATGAGCGAGACTCGCATTCGCCTGTCTCTGGACATCAAGCGCTGTTTCACCCGAAAATATCAGGACCACATCATCCGCAAATGCCTGGCAATAATCGCCACGTTTCTCTAGCTCTTTGAGCAGAGGGTCTAGGAGCAAGTTCCAGAACGTTGGCCCTCCTATGGAGCCTTGGACGCAACCTTTCGCTGTTTCCCGGACATACTCTGCTCCTGCGTACCGAACCCTAACTTTTCTGTCCAGTAGATAGCTGTCTACCAGACGGCGCAAGTTTACTGGGCACCTCGTTTCCGCTAGTCGGCATTTCATCGCTGGCCACCAGGCATTATCGAAGGCTCCCTCTATGTCCAATGATATAACGACGACGATTTTCTTCTCCTTCAATCTGTCTCTGACGTGTTTCATCAGGTCATAGAGGGAGTCTTCGGTGCTGCGCTGCGGCATGAAGCCGTACTGGCTCGAGCTAGCCTGTGGCGATATGTACCACCTAATGCGGCGTACCAACATCTTCTCCATAATTTTCCCCAGTACAGGCAATAGCCCAATCGGCCTGTATGACTTGGGGTGTGCATAATCGTCCTTACCTGGTTTCCTAAGGACCACGACTACTGCCTCCTTCCAAATGTTCGGGAAGTGAAACAGAGAGAGACATCTGTTGAGCACTGCCAGGAAGAGTTGTGGGTCGCGGGTAATGGCCGCCCTGCATATATCCGCTGTTAGGCCGTCGATGCCCGGAGCTTTTTTCGGATTGAAACTGGATGCGGCCCACTTTAGTTCCTCCGCTGTGAATAGAGGATCAAATGTTTCACCATTTGTGTGTTCGTTCACTCTATTCGCCAGCTCACGTATCTTTCTGTGGTCCGCATCGTCGTCCTGCTTTTTATCCTCAGGATAAAATGTCTCTGCAAGCATCCGGGCTGACTCCTCGCTACTGAGTACGCGGTTGCCCTGTACCAGCGGTATGTCTTCTTGCCTAGTGGCAGTGCGGCTTATTACCCTGTATATACTGTCCCACATGGTCTCATGTTCTTGCTTTCCGCAGAACTCTTTCCAGCTGGATGTAAGGGTGCTCTCCATCTTCTGCTTCAACTCCTCCTTGGCTGCGTTATATTGTTCCAGAACCCATTTTCGGCGTCTTGGTGCGGCACAAGAGATACGCCTCTTCCGTCTCTTGACTTCCTGTCTCATCTTCGTTAACTCCTCGGTCCACCAAGGCAATCCTGCTCGTTCCCTTTTCTTAACGGTTGGTATAGTCCCTTCGCATGCTTTTGCTATTGTTTCTGTGTATTTTTCTGCCACTCTATTCAACCCTTCTACCGTATTTATTTTATCTATTTCTGTTTTGTTTAAATTTTGTTGTTCCCAGATTTCCTTAAGTTTCCCATAGAATTGTCCCCATTTTGCTTTTTTCGTATTGTATTTCCTTGTTGTTCTTATAATGTCCATACCTTTTGACTTTACCAACTTTAGTTCAAACAGGATTGCCTTGTGGTCCGAGGTGGTGACATCACCGGATAGTCTCCAGTTTGCGGCACTTCGAAGCATGTCTTCCGTGCAAGTCGTTATGTCGACGCAGCTGCAGTACCGTTGCCCACCTCTGGTGACATCGAAGGTGGGCGTTGTTCCTTGGTTAAGGATCTGAAGTCCCAGTTCGTCGAGGGCACCCGCCAGAGCCTCCCCCCTTTGATCCGACTCCCGGCTTCCCCACCAAGTGCTCCAGGCGTTGACATCCCCCCCCAGTATAACGTCGCTTACTCCGATCTCCTCAACAATTTTCTTTAAATGGTCCAAGTCTGGCTCAATAGGCTGTCCACCATCCAGGTACACCGACACCACACCTATTTCCCAGGCTCCTGTCCTCAGTTTTGCGACTGCGAAATTTTCTGTGGTCAGGGTTGGGCACTGTGTGAGGTCTATGGTGTCGTCGAACAGTACAATGGCCGCCTTGTTGACCTTTTCAGTCTTCCTGGCGCACTGCACTACTCTCGCACCCGGATGGCTCTTCATTTCTCCAATCCCACCTATATATGGCTCTTGGACCATTGCAAATGCCAACTTCCTTTTCCCGGCTTCCAAAATGAGCTCGGCTGTGGCCAGTTTGCTCTTTTGGAGGTTCGCCTGTACGACGCTATACTGATGGGGTCTGCCTTCACTGATGTCTACGTTTCTGCCTGGGACCACCTTAGCAGTACGCCACCGACAGCCGCGCCAATGCGTCCCACTTGACACGAGTTGGGCACTCGCTGTCGAAGGCGTTATGCTCAGTATTTCCCATTTTCGCAGAAACGCAGTTTCGGCACTTTGGTGGTTCAGCAGCCAGCCTCGAGGGGCAATCCGCTCTTATGTGGGGGTCCCCACAGTGTGTGCAGAGGTCGGCGGGTTCCGTGCACAGCTTGCGACTGTGACCATAACGCAGACAGCGAGTGCACTGGATAAGTGGCGATTGGTCCAGCACACGCACCCGCTGCAGGTCAATGTGCACTCGACCCGCTTGTGTCAGCCTCTGCCACACCGTAGGAGACGCCTGCAGAATGACGTGGCACATGTGAGGGTTCCTTGTCCTGCGGCGGTACTTTACCCCCATTCTCAGATCGTCCGCAGGAACATCCCCGATCAGGTGGCCGTTTTGGCGTTTAATTGCCTCTATTATGTCCTCGTCAGAGTGGCACGAGAGGACGTCTTTGGCAATGAGGAGAGGATCTTTGTTCTTCACCTCTTCCACCATTAAATTTCCGGCCTTTTTGATCCTCTCGGCCACCCGAGACAGCTCCTCCCTGGTCCTGAAGCCGACCACCACCTTTTGGTCCCTCACTTTGCGCAGCCGCTCTACCCTAGTGCCTTCATTTCTGGCATCAACTGCCGTCCTCAGCTTTGCAACAACCTCTTCCCCGGTGTCTTTGTCATCAATTGATGACACAATCACCGAGTGAAGGGGTTCCTGGTAACGCTGCTTTGTGACGGCAGCCATCTCCGCAAATGAGGGTGTTTGCCCTGCGACAAAGCGAGGGGTCTGCTTAAGGTGCTCCGACAGAGCCCGTGTGTGCACCTGGCATTCTTCCAGCGCCTTGCTGTGCTGCTGGAGGTTCTCCATGAGCTGCATCATGAGCTCTGTCGGTGCGCCAGTGGCCGGCGTCAGGTCCTTGGCGGCCCTCTCAGTTTCGACTGCTTCTTCAGGGGCTTTTTCTCTCTCCTTTTCGCCCTCCTTAACGAGCTGGTAAAGCCGATCTACTGCTTTTACCAGCGCGTCCTTTATTTCTTTTTTAAGATTCCGAGAACTGTCAAGCTGGAGTTTAGCGCTGGAGAGACACGCCTTTGCCTCCGTGGTTCTACTGAGATACTTCACGGGTGGCGATTCTCGAGGGGAGCTATCCAGGGCCTTTGCATGCTGTTTTGTGACGGTCCTGGAGTTGAGTTTGGGGGGCGTGGGCGCTTGAGAATTCTTTGGGGGAGTGGTGACGGGTACTTTTTTTGTAGGTGTTGGGGTTTCTCGGGGTTGTCCCTCCGCCTCCCACTCGCCAATACTGCGCCGCACGCAGGGGCCCACCTGTACTAGGCATGACCCTTCTCCGACCACTTTCTCCTCCACAGCCTGCTCCTTCCTCACCGGTGTCCTGTGGCCGAACATTGCACGGATAAACTAAGTTAAGGGGGACACGAACTACTCAGAATCCCTGTAAAGGGGGGATTCGGTCAAATAATATATATATATATATAAATAATAGTATTATAAAAGTCCTGAATTAGAACTACGTCTTAAATATTTTAGTATATTAATACGTCAAGGAATAGAATACTACCGATATTCTCAGTGATCTCCTCTCCACTACTTCGAATTTTCACGTACGAAAGGCGTCAAAACGATAGAAATTGGTTAATATGGGCCAATTATGCGTTTAAAACAAAAAATCAAAACAATAATATTTTGCCCAAAATTCCCGTTCTACCTTCAGCTATCGTCCAGAGGGCGGGTGGGCGGGGAAATTTTTTATCAGCTAGCCGCACGTGCGATATGTCCAGAGACGCGGCTCCGCGCGGGCTAGCCGTTTATGGAATAAAAAGTAGGTGCACGGGAAGAAAAATTTTGGGTTATCCCGAAAAAACCAGTTTTTGGGGTAAAAAATTTGGAAAAACAACCCCCAATCTGTGCCCAGGACCACGGAACGCGGCCAAAAGCGCAGGGATGGAAGGTAAGTATGCCTGAAACTATTTGATATTGATAAAACTGAAGAAAATTTTGAGTTAGCTTAGATATTAATTTTTTAGTTATAAAAATTTGGAAAAATTTTCAATGTGTAGGAGGGAGAAAAATTTTTCGCGTTCTGGTCAATAAAAAACGTCCAGGGAGTAGGCGGAACACTACTCCAGTCAATTCCCGCTGAAAACAGCTCAAAAAACGCGTATATAGAACTAAAGATATCAACGGTTAGGTTAGGTTAGGTTAGGTTAGGTTAGGTTAGGTTAGGTTAGGTTAGGTTAGGTTAGGTTAGGTTAGGTTAGGTTAGGTTAGGTTAGGTTAGGTTAGGTTAGGTTAGGTTAGGTTAGGTTAGGTTAGGTTAGGTTAGGTTAGGCTAGGTTAGGTTAGGTTAGGTTAGGTTAGGTTAGGTTAGGTTAGGTTAGGTTAGGTTAGGTTAGGTTAGGTTAGGTTAGGTTAGGTTAGGTTAGGTTAGGTTAGGTTAGGTTAGGTTAGGTTAGGTTAGGTTAGGTTAGGTTAGGTTAGGTTAGGTTAGGTTAGGTTAGGTTAGGTTAGGTTAGGTTAGGTTAGGTTAGGTTAGGTTAGGTTAGGTTAGGTTAGGTTAGGTTAGGTTAGGTTAGGTTAGGTTAGGTTAGGTTAGGTTAGGTTAGGTTAGGTTAGGTTAGGTTAGGTTAGGTTAGGTTAGGTTAGGTTAGGTTAGGTTAGGTTAGGTTAGGTTAGGTTAGGTTAGGTTAGGTTAGGTTAGGTTAGGTTAGGTTAGGTTAGGTTAGGTTAGGTTAGGTTAGGTTAGGTTAGGTTAGGTTAGGTTAGGTTAGGTTAGGTTAGGTTAGGTTAGGTTAGGTTAGGTTAGGTTAGGTTAGGTTAGGTTAGGTTAGGTTAGGTTAGGTTAGGTTAGGTTAGGTTAGGTTAGGTTAGGTTAGGTTAGGTTAGGTTAGGTTAGGTTAGGTTAGGTTAGGTTAGGTTAGGTTAGGTTAGGTTAGGTTAGGTTAGGTTAGGTTAGGTTAGGTTAGGTTAGGTTAGGTTAGGTTAGGTTAGGTTAGGTTAGGTTAGGTTAGGTTAGGTTAGGTTAGGTTAGGTTAGGTTAGGTTAGGTTAGGTTAGGTTAGGTTAGGTTAGGTTAGGTTAGGTTAGGTTAGGTTAGGTTAGGTTAGGTTAGGTTAGGTTAGGTTAGGTTAGGTTAGGTTAGGTTAGGTTAGGTTAGGTTAGGTTAGGTTAGGTTAGGTTAGGTTAGGTTAGGTTAGGTTAGGTTAGGTTAGGTTAGGTTAGGTTAGGTTAGGTTAGGTTAGGTTAGGTTAGGTTAGGTTAGGTTAGGTTAGGTTAGGTTAGGTTAGGTTAGGTTAGGTTAGGTTAGGTTAGGTTAGGTTAGGTTAGGTTAGGTTAGGTTAGGTTAGGTTAGGTTAGGTTAGGTTAGGTTAGGTTAGGTTAGGTTAGGTTAGGTTAGGTTAGGTTAGGTTAGGTTAGGTTAGGTTAGGTTAGGTTAGGTTAGGTTAGGTTAGGTTAGGTTAGGTTAGGTTAGGTTAGGTTAGGTTAGGTTTTTTTTTTTTTTTTTTTTTTTTTTTTTTTTTTGTTTTGGCAGGAGTGGGAAATCCCCACGGACACCTCGACTACCTCACAGGCGGTGAGATAGTCGAGGTAGTGCCGGACTCGAACCGGCTAAAACCACACTCCTGCCCCACCAGTGTCCCTCTGCCGTTGTCAGAGCCCTTGTTCACAGAGTTTCTGACTTGTTTAGCGACTGTTTGGTTGGTGGCCGGAAAGACCATACTATGTGCTATTGTTTCTATTTGTGATATTTTTTACTGTTTTTCATTTACTATTATTTTTCATTAACTTTGTATTTTTACTTTATATTATTTTGATGTTGTTATTTTTATTATGATTTATGTTTATTTTTTGGTTACTGATTCTATACTTTTGAATTTTTAATGTAATAATAACTACTACTAATAACTATAATTTTTACTTAGGTGAGTAATTTTAAAATTATTTTATTTTTCTGCCATTTACCCTAATGCCTTCGAGGAATGGTACTTTGCGCTTGCGAGTATATCCTTTTTCCATTTTTTTATGATATTTGCATTATATGCTAAGTATATAACTTAATATCATGATTATTGGTACGTGTTTTTAGGAATTTCACCTCCAGTTTGACACAACTTGACGAAACCACCTGAGCTGGCCTATGGTCCAGCATAATTTTAGACCCCTTCTCAAGAAGGTTGCTCCAATTACCATTCTCCCTCAAGTCAACCCTGGTGGTTCGCTCAATGCGTCTGCGATCTGGTTGCGTCAAACTGGTCATCTCGGTATACGCGGAAGTGGGCGCATCGTCAACTTTAGCAATACGCTATGGTTGCTCGAGCGAATGCGTCCCACTTCCTGCGTATCGGGCATTCTTCACTGAACGCATTGTGTGAGCGTTCCTCCAGCTTGTTTCTGGTGCAGTTTATGCACACCGCTGCTTCGCCTGTGTGCTTGTCTGGGCAGTCTGACCTAAGGTGCGGACCGCCACAGTGGCTACACAAGTCGGCTTGCTCCGTACATAGGCGTTTGCCATGGCCGTACGACAAGCAGCGGGTACACTGCACCAGAGGCGTCTGATCGTCGACGCGCACTCTCTGGAGGTCAATGCGGAGCTTGCCTCCTTCAAGTGCCCTCTTCCAAATAGCTGGGGAAACGCTCAGCACAATGCTGTTTACATGTGGGTTTCTGGACTTTTTCCTGAACTTAATTGAGATTTTCTGTTCCCCGTCCCCGAGACCGTGAAATATCTCCTGGTTCTGATTCTTAAGGGCTCTCAACACTTCCTCATCACTGTGGATCAGCAACACGTCCCTAAGAATCAGAAGCGGGTCCCGATTTTTCACCGCCTCGACGACGAGGTTCTTTCCGGCCGTTTCGAGTCGCTTTTTTAGCTTTTCTCGCTCTTCGTTTGTTGTGCACCCCATAATCACCTTCTGGTCTCTCGCCTTTCTCACCCTTTCAACACGCACCCAGCCTTCTTTGGCGTCCACCGCTTTCCTGACCCTCTCTAGGATGTCACCGCTGGTGTCGTCCTCCTCTGTTGAGGAGACAACTACGGAGTGCAGAGTGGTTCGCTCCGGGGCCTTCGCCCCGGTGTGGCTCTTATTTGCAGCTGCTGCACTCGCGTATGTTGTCTCCCCCACACTCTCCCTGCCGGCCAGACTATCTCGAAGCCTTTCGAGTTTCTCGGAGTTGTCCTTTAACTCCGAGAGGTGCTCCTTGAGAGCGTTTGTGAGCACAGTCTGGCCGGCGAGAACTTCGCTAAGGGACGACTGAGGGATGCAGTCAGCGGTGGGCGCAGGTGCTGGTGCGGGTTCGGGCGCGGCCGGGGCCTTGTCCTGCTCAGACTCCTTAACAAGCTCAAAAAGCCTGTTTATTGCCTCGAGCACCGCTGCCTTAATGTCGGTCTTGAGGTTGCGGGAGTTGCCCAAATTGAGCTTTGCCTTGTTTAGGCAAGCTCTCGCCTCCTCAATCCGACTGCGACACCCAGCCACAGGCTTCTTGAGCTGTGTTAAGGCGTCCACAGGGGCTCGTCGCGTCCCCGGAGTGGCAAGCCCCCCCCGGGCAACGGAAGGAGTATCCTCCCCGAAGGAGATTCTTCTCCTCGCGCTAGCAGGGGAAAGTCTCGTTTCCTCCGGCGATCGCGGCGAGCCACTGGAGCTTTGGGCCCTCACGGTACTGGATGGGGTGCGGAACATTTTTAATAACCGAGTGGCAGATACAGATCGAACGGACCCCTGTAAATGGGAGGTCAGTTAGATATCTGCTTGGGAGAAGAGGAAGCTTCACGGACACTGGGAACTGTGACCCTGTAAAGGGGGGACACAGTAGGACAATACAAAATAATCACAAAGATATTAGATAAGATAAATATTGTATAATTGATAAATTATAGTCAAATGTCAAAATTATTAAAATTAACCACAATACACTCCCCTCTAACACTTATATATACCAAACTAAGCCTAAAGAGCTGAAAGCCAAAATAAAAATATTTTGCCGACCTCTCTCCGTTATCCTACTAGACACTATAGGGTGGGAGGGTGGGCAAAAAATTTTTCAGCTAGGCGCACGTGCGATATGTCAAAAGACGCGGCTCCGCGCGGGCTAGCCGTTTATGTAATAAAAGTTGCTGTCGCAAGAAGAAAAATTTAGAGTTTTCCCCGAAAAACCAGTTTTTCGGGGTAAAAAATTTGGAAAACAACCCTCAATCTGTGCCCAGGACCACGGAACGCGGCCAAAAGCGCAGGGATGGTGGGTGAGTATGCCTGAAACTATTTAATTTTAATAAAACTGTAGAAAACTGTATTTTAACTTAGATATTAATTAATTTGTTATAAAAATTTGGAAAATTTTTCAAAGTGTAGGAGGGAGAAAAAATTTTTCGCGTTCGGGTCAATAAAAAATGTCCAGGGAGTAGGCGGAACACTACTCCAGTCAATATCCGCTGAAAACAGCTCGAAAAACGCGTATATAGTACTAAAGATATCAACGTTTTAGTAAAATCTTCGCTCCCTTAGGTGAAATCTGTATGTACTTAGCTAATGGAAATAAGAATTATCAAAATTCGTGTAGCAACTTCTATTTCAGCTAGGCGCACGTGCGATATGTCAAAAGACGCGGCTCCGCGCGGGCTAGCCGTTTATGTAATAAAAGTTGCTGTCGCAAGAAGAAAAATTTAGAGTTTTCCCCGAAAAACCAGTTTTTCGGGGTAAAAAATTTGGAAAACAACCCTCAATCTGTGCCCAGGACCACGGAACGCGGCCAAAAGCGCAGGGATGGTGGGTGAGTATGCCTGAAACTATTTAATTTTAATAAAACTGTAGAAAACTGTATTTTAACTTAGATATTAATTAATTTGTTATAAAAATTTGGAAAATTTTTCAAAGTGTAGGAGGGAGAAAAAATTTTTCGCGTTCGGGTCAATAAAAAATGTCCAGGGAGTAGGCGGAACACTACTCCAGTCAATATCCGCTGAAAACAGCTCGAAAAACGCGTATATAGTACTAAAGATATCAACGTTTTAGTAAAATCTTCGCTCCCTTAGGTGAATTCTGTATGTACTTAGCTAATGGAAATAAGAATTATCAAAATTCGTGTAGCAACTTCTATTTCAGCTAGGCGCACGTGCGATATGTCAAAAGACGCGGCTCCGCGCGGGCTAGCCGTTTATGTAATAAAAGTTGCTGTCGCAAGAAGAAAAATTTAGAGTTTTCCCCGAAAAACCAGTTTTTCGGGGTAAAAAATTTGGAAAACAACCCTCAATCTGTGCCCAGGACCACGGAACGCGGCCAAAAGCGCAGGGATGGTGGGTGAGTATGCCTGAAACTATTTAATTTTAATAAAACTGTAGAAAACTGTATTTTAACTTAGATATTAATTAATTTGTTATAAAAATTTGGAAAATTTTTCAAAGTGTAGGAGGGAGAAAAAATTTTTCGCGTTCGGGTCAATAAAAAATGTCCAGGGAGTAGGCGGAACACTACTCCAGTCAATATCCGCTGAAAACAGCTCGAAAAACGCGTATATAGTACTAAAGATATCAACGTTTTAGTAAAATCTTCGCTCCCTTAGGTGAATTCTGTATGTACTTAGCTAATGGAAATAAGAATTATCAAAATTCGTGTAGCAACTTCTATTTCAGCTAGGCGCACGTGCGATATGTCAAAAGACGCGGCTCCGCGCGGGCTAGCCGTTTATGTAATAAAAGTTGCTGTCGCAAGAAGAAAAATTTAGAGTTTTCCCCGAAAAACCAGTTTTTCGGGGTAAAAAATTTGGAAAACAACCCTCAATCTGTGCCCAGGACCACGGAACGCGGCCAAAAGCGCAGGGATGGTGGGTGAGTATGCCTGAAACTATTTAATTTTAATAAAACTGTAGAAAACTGTATTTTAACTTAGATATTAATTAATTTGTTATAAAAATTTGGAAAATTTTTCAAAGTGTAGGAGGGAGAAAAAATTTTTCGCGTTCGGGTCAATAAAAAATGTCCAGGGAGTAGGCGGAACACTACTCCAGTCAATATCCGCTGAAAACAGCTCGAAAAACGCGTATATAGTACTAAAGATATCAACGTTTTAGTAAAATCTTCGCTCCCTTAGGTGAATTCTGTATGTACTTAGCTAATGGAAATAAGAATTATCAAAATTCGTGTAGCAACTTCTATTTCAGCTAGGCGCACGTGCGATATGTCAAAAGA